>CM017773.1:14788638-17325808 GCA_008009225.1 Acer yangbiense | reverse complement strand
TAGTTTCATCGTTTACTTCTCTTAGCACATTATCAGACAAGTTAAGGATTATAGTACCTAAAGCCATCTCTAACATGTCATCCACATTGAGCCACTTTGAAGAGGCTCTGTCACTATATGTAGTATCCTTTACAGCCTTAATCTACCCAGAAGAAATACAAAAACTAAGCCCTCAAAAGGAGCCCAGAAACCCAGAACAGAATCACTCAACCAAGCTAATTTAGAGCAAACCCTAAACCTGAGATACAACCCAGAAAGGCTCACAAGTTACATCAATAGAACCACCACACTCAGATCTCTCTTTTTCTTTTCTAACACTCTTACAGATTCACAGTAGAGAACCTTGATATTCACGATGAACACCAAGAACACAAGAAGAAGAATACAGAGAGAAAAGCTTCTGAAAACAAAACGAAACCCTAGAAATCAAAACTGATTTCTCTCTCCTTCACTTCAGCTTATATACACCTTATCAGATAAGATCCACATCACTCCTGAATAGCCTATCAGATGTTGCCAAATCAGCATGTAATCTTGACTCAGCAATCCACTCTGATAAGTTACTGAAACGATGTCGTATGGATAAGTGAATAGAAGCTCTGGACTAGGAGCAATTCTGTTGGGCTTCTGTTGGCTTCAACTTCCTCTCATCATTGGGCTTCATCTTTTGGGCCTCTAATGAGAATGAGATGGGCTACATATCAACAAGTATTTTTCATTGTTAATTAAGACATGGGTAATATGGACTTGTAGTTGGTCAAATACAGTAAATGTTAAAATTAGAGCTTGTTGGTCAATGTTATACAAATGCATTTTCTATGTTTTGAAAACGGAAAATAGGAAAAATATGTTCGTCAACTATGTTTTTTAAAGCAATTCACATTTATTGCACAAAAGCTAGAAACATCATTTTGGTGTATTGATTATTTTGCATTTTTATTTTTTATTTTTACTAGTTGGGTAGGTGACACATGACACCTATTATATTAGTATGGTGTATTTATTAAAAAAAAAAAATTATTAAAGCTTTTTGAGACTAAAATTATATATACGAGTTTCATTTATTCTTTTTTTTTTATAATATAAATATGCTTTTCTTAAGATTAATAAATAAAATAAAATAAAATAAAAAGTAGAGACACCTGAATCCTTCTGCACTTAACTAATGGTTACATTTAGATATTAATTAGTTTTGATTTGGAAATAAAATTAAAATAAAATATACATATTGTTATCCAAAAAATCTTGGAGGAGACTTTCCGTACAACAGTTAGCCGGGAGGTACGGTTGCCTCACAGTGGGGTCTCGAGGGTAAAGAGAGGAGATGGTGTGTTGATGCTCTCGTACAAGTCTCCGGTCCTTGATCCTCGATCCACGGTCCCCAATCCCTAGTCTCTGGTCCTCGATCCCTGGTCCCTGGTCCCTGGTCTCTAGTCTCCAGTCTCCTCTCCAGTTCTCTTCTTTAGTTCCCCTATGCAAGGAGGTACTTCTCATGATGGAGATGGCCACAAATGATGGAGCCACTGGCAAGTATAGGATTCTTCTCATGCTCTAAATTGTCCGGTTGGGGCTGAAGCACCTCCCGAATCTTTCAGCTGATTATATGGCGCTTTTAGGGTTTATGAGGTGTATTGGATAAGGTTCCTCTAGTCCGGTGTCGAATCCTTATAAAAGGTACAAGCTCTCCTCGGATGGGCCTATAGAGCTTCGAGTGTCCTCTAATGGGTCTATCGGAATCTCTCTAGTTTTTGGCATGGATTTGACCATGCTCTTCTAGCTCTGGTGTCGAATCCTCAGAGGTTGTTCACCGCCATAGAAAGGCCATCGGGGACTCTCGGCTCCCTGGTTCTTCTCTGGCGGGTCTAGAGGGTTTGTCTCCTTTTTGTGAGTAGTTCAACATGTAAATAAGTGGATATAGAGGCTAAGGCCAGTTGGGTTAAAGCCTAGCTCTCAGACATGCATATTAAGAGGAGATAGAGGGAAAAGTAATAACTTTTTATATATTCAAAGAAGTTCTCCGGGGATCTTACATAAGTATCCAAGTAGTACAACATGTGCTTCAAAAAGCTTAAACAAGTAGCCAAGTTGTATATTCGGTTATTCAAAGTGGAAAGCACTAGAGCCGCCCTTTGGAGAAGGTCCCTCTCAGTAAGTTTATGACCTCTCATAGAGATAAGTATGCTGGAGAACACTCTAAAATGGTCCAGAAGAAGAGGGTTCATGGAAGAGCCAAAAAGCTCCTTAAGTGACGTGGGAGGGGGGGTGGGGGTTGTTGGATCAAATTTCAACAACTTTTTCAAACTTTGATTGTTGCACAAACAAACTATCAAAGCACTTTTAAAAACAAACACCAAAATGTTTTACAAGATGGTTAGTAGTAACAAGTATAACAAATATAGCAATTAAGAGTAACTACTACAATGTAAAGTAAATAAATTCAATGAAAGAAAAAATCAACACAAAGATTTTTTTTATCGTGGTAAACCTTCTAAGAGGAAACATCCACGAGTTGCTTTACTGCCATTCTTGTGACACCACTTCTCATTAATATGGATATTAGTACACCATCAAGTGACCAAACTCATATGATCTACTCCTACCCGTGGGCCTTTTATTAATGAAAGCTCGCACACTCAATTCCTAGATTTCCACTTGAAATCTTAATCAAGATTCTTCACCCTTTCACAAGGCAAAGATCTAAGTGAAGTGCAAATTAAACATGATGAAAACATAAGCAAATAGAGTATATGATCAAGTACACTCTTTGTAGAGTTAGATTCAACCAAATCAAGCTCACAATCAAATATATCTAACTCTTGAGAACATGTGATTAGAAATCTAGAATATGCAATTAAATCCTTACACAAATATTTCTAGAAACCTAAACATGTCAATTAAAGTTAGGATATTAAATCTACAATATAAAGCATAACACTAGCTTCAAATCAAGTGGAAAAATTCAAAAATTGAATTCCACAAAATCCTCACTCTTAGAAGAACTAGATTCATATAATCAAAACACAATCAAAGTATTCTAGTCCTAAAATATGTGACTAAAACCTAGAAATTAACATTCAAGCGCAAACATAATTTTTCTAGATTATAGTTCATGTTTTTCAAAATTAGCACAAAAGATATTCTATTAAAAATGAACTAAACCCTAATTTGGAAATCAATTAGAACAAGTCGAATATATATATATATATATATATATATATATAGTCTTTCTACTGTCAGTTCGTCCTGATATAAAATATATCAAGACGAAGAATGCAGACCATAGATTATGGAGAAGTTTTGACAAGTGCATACACTTTGAGTACTCAAAGTATATAAATCTAATGGTCCACATTCTTCGTATGATATATTTTTTATTATGACGAACTGACAATAGAAAAACTATATATATATATTCCAAATTCAAGGCCAATGTTCACATTGTTTTATTTTAACTTCCCATCAATAAGATTTTATGTATATTCAAGAAATCTACGATGGTCATCAAATAAATTGTAGCGAGATATGAATAAAACATGAACATAAGAGAATAACAAAGAACAAAACCTAGGAGAGAATAATAAAACAGAAATATATTTGTTTTATTATTATTATTATTATTATTAATTTTAGGTCAGGATATTTCATTACAAATACTTTAATTCCCCTTTTCAAATAGGGAAGAGAACCAAAACTAAATTCCTTATTTGTGTGTGAGGTACAAATAACTTATTATTATTTTTTGAATAAAAGGGGTCTACAGAACTTAATTCGTCAGAAAATTAGTAAACACTGGAATTAACAAATCAGGAACTTAGGGCTAGTTAGGATTGCTTTTGAAATGTTAAAATCATCTTATTTTATAATTTTGACATAAATTTATGTTTTGTAAAACTTTCATAGGTGATTAACTGATAAAAAAGTAGGTGATGAGTTATTTTTTGAAAGTGATTATGGAATAATCTATTTCAACAATTATTGAATCTTTTAAAAAATATCCTAATTATCCTTATGAAATCAAATTAAAATCATGAGGAGTGCTACATACACTCTCTCAACCCACTCTCCCAACTAGACCCGACACGGTTCCGGTTTGAACCGTCGAACCGAACCGAAACCGAACCAGGAACCGGCCATGGCCCATAACCCTTGTCCAAGTAATTATGTTTTCCCTTCCCTTCTCCTCCTTTTTATATAGGTTAGGCATCTCATTCGCTTCTCTATTTATCCAATGTGGGATGTGGGATAAATGAACTTTTAGTATGGTTTTTTCTACAATATTGGAAGCTTTTTAACAAAGCTAAAAAGTGAACATTGGGGGCTAGCTGCTTTATAAAATATTCTAATAATTCACCTCAACAATAATTTAATTTTTTCTATTAATTTAATTTAATAGAACATGGGCTATTAATTTAATTTTGAGCTGCACAATTAAATGTTATGTATATACTTTCAGGTGATTGGAGCTGTAGGGTTCATGAACCAACGATTGGAGATTTTGAAAGACGTGGATCCACAATGGGCTTCAATAATTGAGAGCTGCTGGAACAGGTGCTTATTTTTTTCATCATATAGTTTTTCTTTTAGTAATCTGGAAGCTTATCTGAGCTTCAAGTATCAGATAGTGTAGCATTCATTCATTGAGATACATATACCAATGATGTCGAAACTCGAAACACGGGGCATGCACCAAGTGTACTGTCATGACATGATTTGATTAGTTGATGTATTTGTGACCCTTTTGACCATATGAGGTGCAAATGATTTGGATTTGGTTTGATCTTGCCTTGTATATATAATATTTACAAAAAATTTCATTATGGCTAACATGTTGATGAACTTTTGTGAAAACCAGTGATCCACAAAGTCGGCCATCGTTCCAGGAGCTCTGGAAATACTTTTCATTTTTCTCCCATATTTCATTTGAGGTGAATTATTAGAATATTTTATAAAGCAGCTAGCCCCAAATGTTCACTTTTCAGCTTTGTTAAAAAGCTTCCAATAGTGTAGAAACAACCATATTAAAAGTTCATTTATCCCACATTCCACATTGGATAAATAGAGAAGTGAATAAGATGCCTAACCTATATAAAAGGAGAAGGGAAGGGATAACATAATTACTTGGAAAAGGGTTATGGGCCATGGCCCAATACTCTACAATGTCTTTTCAAACATTTTATTTTTTTATAAATAAAATATAATATTTTGTAATGTAAAAAAAAAAAAAAAGATTCGGAATTGTTGGAACTGGAACCGGAACCAACAATTCTGGAACCGAAACCGCCTAAGGCATGTTCCGGTTCCACCTAACCGCGGAACCGGAACCGTGTCAAGTCTACTCCCAACACACTCTTTGTTCATACAATGACAGGTGGACAACATTAACTTTCTTACATTAAAATTGTAGCCTTTATAAATGGCCTCATTTTTTATTTTATTTACAATCACTATAACAGATTGGGTCTTTTACGGCGCGCAAAGAACGCCATAAATGACTATTTACGGTGTTTATCTGCAAGCCATATTAGATGATATCGTGAATGATATCCCTCAAATACGGCGTACAAAATGCGCCGTTAATAACATTTGAAAATCGCCGTAAATGACCCCTTTTACAGCGCGCAAAGAACGCCGTAAATGACCCCTTTTACGGTGTTCAGCTGTATGTCGTGAATGATCTCTTTTTTACGGCTTACTAAACACACCGTAAATATGTTTTAAAACAAAATTGTATTTACGACCCTGCAGCCACCCACCCGCCATGCATGACCCACGACCCAAACACCCACCCACGCCCACACACAATTAAATGGTGCCACCCACCCACACCCACCCGCAATGCATGACCCACGACCCAAACACCCACCCACGCCCACACACAATTAAATGGTGTTCTCATTAAGTGTTGAACCCAACACTCATGAGTGAACCAAGCCAAGCCTTATCCACCTTGCTACTGCTTTGATTGTGCTACTAAAAACATAATTTTTATATATAACCTCTACTTGTTATTAAATTTTTATTGATTATTTTTCAATCAAAATTTTATTTGTAGATCGATTCCACTAATTTAAATTTTATTTTTATATGATAAACAAATTGATACTAAAAAACATTTATTATAACATTTAATTAAACTTTTGTTAAAATCATATATTGTCAGATCAAAGGGTCAATCGTTAATCGTACTCGGAATTAGACATGACCCTAGTTTCGGTTCTTGATTCGGAACCGGTGGTTCCGGTTCTCGATTCGGAACTAGCGGTTTTGATTTTCGATTTTCGATTTTCGATTTGGAACCAGTGGTTTCGGTTTTCGATTCGTAAATAATCCTTTTTTTACGGCGTTCTTTAAATGCACGTCATAAATAATCTCTTTTTTACGGCGTTCCTCAAATACACGCCATAAATAATCTCTTTTTTACGGCGTTCCTCATATGTGCGCCGTAAATAATCCTATTTTACGGCGTTCTTCAAATGCACGTCGTAAATAATCTCTTTTTTACGGCGTTCCTCAAATGCACGCCGTAAAAAATCTCTTTTTTACGGCGTTCCTCATATGCGGCCGTAAATAACCTCTTTTTTATAGCGTTCCTCAAATGCGCTCCGTAAATAATCTCTTTTTTACTGCGTTCCTCATATGCATGCCGTAAATAATCTCTTTTTTACGGCGTTCCTCATATGTGCGCTGTAAATAATCTCTTTGTTATGGCGTTCTTCAAATGCGTGTCGTCTTTGAGAAATTATGCATCACAATTACGACGTGCATTCTGTGCACGTCATGAATGATAACATTTACGACGCGCTTTTTATGTGCGCCGTAAAACTCAAGCCGTAAAAGACCCAATCTGTTGTAGTGAATACAAACCAATAATGTATTTCCTAGATTGCTCTTCTTCTTTAACTTATATTATATATATATATATACACAGATTTTCTATTATTAGTTCGTCCTAACAATAAATATATCAGGACGAAGAATGTGGACCACTAAATTCACATACTTTGACTCAAAGTGTATGCACTTGTCAAAATTTCTTTATAATCTGTGGTCCACATTCTTCGTCCTGATATATTTATTGTCATGACAAACTGACAATAGAAAAACTATATATATATATATATCAGGTATGTTTTTTTTAAGACGGTACAACTTCTTTTATTACTTGAGTGTACGGTCCCAAATTGAATTGCTCGGATATTTCTTTTTACCAAATTTTCATTACCAAACACTAGCTAATTGATGGTTGTTGTATAAAATAAATAAATAGTAAAATAAATTAGAGTTAAATAGTTTTAAAATATATTATAAAAAAAATTCATCTAAGAAGAGGAATGTGAACCTCAGTTACCCGTATTGGGTCCGCCCTAATTGTATATGTATTTGAGCCAAAATCTTTACCTTTCAAGATTTAGCTAATGAAAGAAAAAAAAAAATTATCTCCATGTGATTAAACAAAAAAACAAATGAATCTAGTTAGATTGAAATGCAAATTAAGTCAAATTAAAACAAGATAAAAAATATGTAAGTGTCTATTTAACATTAGATTTTTTTTCTTTATTTTTTATTTTTAATTTAGAAATAGACATTAAGTTTTACTGATTTTGTAATATGAATTTTTAATAATATATTTTAAAACTATTTAACTCTATTGTTTTACTATTTATTTATTTATTTTATACAACAACCATCAAGCTAGTTAGCCAGTGATGTAAAAAAGAAATAGATATATGAGCAATACATATATTAAAAAAATAAAATAACTGATATTAAATGACAATATGTTAAAGTTAAAGAAGAAGGGCAATCAATAGATTCGGTGGGTTCGGATGGGGATAAGAAGAAGATTCACTGGGTTAATTGGAGGCAGCTATGTCAGAGTAAAGATTTCGGTGGGTTAGGTTTTCGAGAGCTTGATGTTTTCAATCAAGCAATGCTTGCTAAGCAAGTTTGGAGAATCTATCATAATCCTGAATCCCTTGCTGCTCGTGTGCTCAAGCATTGTTATTTCCCTGAGAATTCGATTCTCCAGGCTGAGGTTGGATCGTCTAGCTCTTTCTTGTGGCGGAGTTTCATATGGGGCAGAGAGCTGGTGGAGAAAGGATCTAGGTGGAGGGTTGGGACGGGCAGTTCCATTCTTGTCTATCAGGACCGGTGGATTCCCCGTCCTTCGTCCTTCAAAGTGTACTCCCCTCCGGTTCTTAATGGTGGTTGTCTGGTTAGCGAGCTGAAGCTCCCTTATGGGAGATGGAATGAGGATTTAATCCTTAATTCTTTCCTTCCGGATGATGCATATGCCATTCTCAGTATTCCGTGTTCTTTGTCAAACCGGGTGGATTCCCTTTGTTGGCATCCTGAGAATATGGGGAAGTTTTCAGTCAAATCTGCTTACCATCTTGGCTGTTTGATTTCTAGGATCTCTGGTGCGTCTGGGTCGGGGTTGGGGAGCTTTGAATCTTGGTGGAAATATCTTTGGCGTATGAAGCTGCCAGCTAAGGTCAAATTGCATATCCGGAGAGCTTGCAAAAATTGTTTACTAGTGATGGATGTTTTGGCTAGACGTGGTCTTCATGTGGACTGCAGGTGTAATTTTTGTGGGAGTAGATTGGAGTCAATTATTCATGCTCTATGGATGTGTCCTACTTTGAAGATTGTTAGGAGCTATTTTGGGAAACTCAGGAACCTTGATATTACAGAGAGGGTCAGTTTTTTGGATTTCATCTATAGCTGTAAGTCTATTTTGCTTCCTGAGGAAATGGAGATCCTATGCATTGTTTTGTGGCGTAACTGGTACAGAAGAAATGCTGATGTCTATAATTCCCCACCTATGCTTGCGAACGACATTGTCTTATGGGCTGAGTCTTTCTTGGTTGATTTCAAGACAGCTAACATTGCTGCTGGTGGTCTTTCTGTTAAGCGTGCGGTGGTTGGGCAATCTTGGAGGCCACCGGATCAGGGAATGTTTAAAATTAATTCAGATGCTGCCACTGATAATGTTCGTAATAGGACTGGAACTGGGGCCATTATTCGTGATTCTAGGGGTCTGGTTATGGCCTCTTGTGCTCAAATGTATCCGGTTTGTCTTCCTCCAGATATGGCTGAAGCGCTGGCGATCTTCCGTGGTCTTCGTCTGGCTATGGATTCTGGATTATGGCCTTGCATTGTTGAATCGGATTCCCACCTGGTGGTGTCTTTGATCAATTCTGGTTCTGCTCCTATGGCTGAAATTGGTTTATTAATTAATGATATTTTAGATCTTTTAAAGAGTAATGTTGGGGGCACTGCTTGCTTTATTTCTAGAAAAGCTAATATGGTGGCTCATTGCCTTGCCAAGCTTGGTGTTTCTTCTGTTTTAGATAATTTTTGGATGGAGGAGGTTCCACCCAGTGCGGCTCCGATTGTTCTGGGGGAAACCCCAATTCTTCAGTAATCATTTCTTTGGTTCTATGAAATTTGTCTTCTTTTCAAAAAAAAAAAAAATAAATGAAGGGCAATCTAGAAAATAAGTTGTTGGTTTGCATTGTAAATAAAATGAAAAAAAATAGGCCATTTATAAGAGAGCTTCTTTTGATAATCGAATTTTTTCTTTTTACACTTCTATTCTAAAGGCACTCCATTCTCAAAATTTAAATTTTAAAAAAAAATTCTAAAGACACTTTCTTTTGTTCCAAGATTATCCTTTTTTATATTTTAGCACTCCTATTCTAAAGACATTCAATTTTAAAAAATAAATTTCTAAAGACACTCCATTTTAAAAAATAAATTTCTAAAGACACTCCATTTTATTTTAATAAAAGTTAGGACGAACCATCGTAGCCTTTGAATTCATCCAAGGAGTAATCTTTTTGATTTAAATTATTAAAAAAAAATTATCTCTCCTAAATCATTAGATTAAATATTACATATTAAACACTCTCTCCTAAATTTTTAATTACCATATTAAACTCTCTCCTCCAATATATATCTCTAATTTTCTACCTCCATTCTTTCTCAAACAAGACTAACAGTTAAGAAAAGAAAAAAAAAAAAAAAAACTTACGAATAAGTTTGATTTTTAAGAATAGTATATATGTATATATTAAAATAAATAAATAAATAAATAAATAAATAAACAAATAATAATAATAAATAAATAAAAATAAAAAACTCAAAAAATAAGCATCTTGTTTTTTTTAAAAAAAATCAAAATCAAAAAAATCAAAATATGAAAATGTTTTTTGTTACTTTTGTAGGTATGTGATTGCTTGGAGAACTTTAATTCTTTCATTAGTCTTAGAAATTTTGAGTTTTTGAATCTAGTTACAACAAATCAAGTTTTTATATATCAATTTTTAAAAAAAAAAAATTGACTTTTAAAAAAAATATATATATATTACTGTTAGTAAAAAACCAAAAATATTCATAAGTTTTTTTTTTTCTTTAACTATCAATCAGAGATTGATCGAGAAAGTATGGTGATAGGATTTTTTTTTTTTAAATGGAGAGAGAGAGAGAGATTAATTTGGAGAGAGTGTTTTATATGGTAATAATAGATTTAGGATAGAGTTTTTTTTTTTTGAACGGTAAGAGTTTATTAAAGAAGCCAAACTAGGCCAAGGCACAAAAGCCACACCAAACAACAAAGACACAAGCCAAAAAAGGCACACAAACACCCAAGCCTGCAGCAAGACAAAAACCCCCAACAATCAAGAGCATCACCCAAAAGCACAAAAACAAAACAAAAACCCCCAACAAGGAGACCCAAACATCAAACAAGAGTGACAAAAGCCAAAAAAACGCTGGCTACCAGAACACCTTCCAAAACACAAACTCCCCAACCAAAGCCATCCCCTTTTAGCTAGACATCGGCAAACGAATAGCAACACAGGGACGAAACACACATACAAAGACACCAGAGAACGCAGCCACCCTTTGCAGCAAGACAAAAACCTTTAATATTCCTCATCTTTGAATCGTTGGAAACACCTTCATTGCCTTCCCAATTTTGCAAACATCTTAACAAAGATCTCTACCTCAATCTTACGCTGCATCACCAACCAATCCAGATCATTGCTGATGAATCAAAAACCTTGACAGAGACGCCCAAATCACACCACATTTAAGGCTTCGAATCTTGCTGCATCCTCCTCCGATCCCGTCGACCCAGCCACAGCCCCCCTGTTTTTCTTACTAATGACAATTTCATATATTGCTTTAGGAGAGAGAATTTTTTTCTTAATAATTTAATTAATTTGGAGTGTCTTTAGAATATATATATATATATTGTCTTATTTAGTAATTTTAATTCAGGTGAAATTGTCATTAGTAAGAAAAAAAAAAATTGAGTGTAAATAGATAATTTGTGGATTGTAAGGAGAAACTCTCTATTTATAATGGCTACAAATTTAATGTGAAAAAATTAATGATAACCACATGTCAGCATATGAACAGATAGTGGGTTGAGAGAGTGTATCTAGCACTCCTCTAAAATCATTTATACCTCATTTCATTTCTTTCTAAACTTAAATATTCTATTTACATATTGATTTGATTTATAGAATCTTTTAAAATATCTTAACTTATCTTATGAATTTTTTTTTTATAATTTTGATATGCTACTTAAATATTGATTTAATTTATATAACAATATTTAATTTATATAATTAATGAAAAATAATATGGTTTTAAAATCTTGTATATTTTAGTCATGCCTATAATTAATTCTCTTTTCCCATATATAATTCATGATCAGTAAACATGTCACAAAAGTAATTGACTACCGACAAGTTTATGTTAATTTTTGCCAACCTTGATTTTTTTTAATCATTAAATAAAACAGCATGGAAGGTAATTTAATAACCCTTGTAACTTATTTGGAATACTAGTTTTATAACTTGTTCCAACATATTTCGCAAATCAAGGTGTCCAAATATGGTGTCCAAATGACGTGGCAATACTCTCATCCATTCATTTAGATTGTATTAGATTTGTTTGATTTAAATAAATGGATGAGAGTGTTACCACGTCATTTGGGCACCAGATTTAGACACCAATGGGCAAAGTAGCATTACTCTTTACATTAATATTTTTTACATGAGTTGTTTGCATTAATTGCTTTCAAGAAATAAAAGGTATAATACAAAAATCAATAAAACCAATCTGCCTTATTTTCCATCTTCTAATACAAATTAATGAATCGTTTATTTTTTCTTACCTAGCTAATTTAGAGTTGTCCAAAGGTGGTGAATTCTGTAATAAGAACATTTTATAATAAATCATTTAATTATTCCATCTTCTCCTTCTCTAGCTAGTTCATCTTCACATAAAAAGGCCTATAAATAAACTTGATTTTTATAAACAACTTCACCATAACCCACCCATATATCTAGTTAGTTTGAATCATGGTTTCTAATCAATCTCAATTTATTTTAGCATTCATTTTTCTCTTTTTTCTCCCTCTCTTTTCTGGGAAAATTTCAGCACATAGATTTGATCATGGGCAGAAAGTATCATCACAATTTGAGTTCATCAAGACTTTGCAGGGATACAAAAAGGGGGACAAGGTTGAAGGCATTAAGGACTTCAAAAAATACCTGGAAAGATTCGGTTACCTAAACCCTAACTACCCTTCCCATGATGATCATTTTGATGATATTTTAGAGTCTGCGGTCAAAACTTACCAACTAAATTTCAACCTGAACACCACTGGAACCCTAGATCCTCAAACTGTATCAACAATGATGATGCCAAGATGCGGAGTGCCAGATATCATCAATGGTATCACTATCTTTCATGTATATTTGATTTTTATATTTAATTTTTCGTATAGATCACCGACTGACAATCAGTTTTGTGGTACGGACTGATTGTCAGTGATAATGCACGAATGCGATCAGGTTATGTATTAACCTTGATTATTCTTACAGGTACTACAAGAATGCGATCAGGTTACATATTCAATCAAAACAACAATTTCCATGTTAAATATGCCTTCTTTCCAGGACAACCCAAATGGCCAAAAGGGAAGAAAGTACTGAAATACGAGTTTGGTGAGGGTACGCGAGAGGATGTTAAAGACCCTCTTGGGCGAGCTGCTTCGACATGGCAACCCTATACCCCCTTCACGTTTGAACATTTCAATGTATTGGACCAATCTGATATAAGGGTTAGTTTCAAAAGCAGGGCTCATGGAGACGGGAAGCCTTTTGATGGGCCAGGAGGGATCCTTGCTCATGCATTTTGGCCGACTGACGGTAGATTACATTTCGACGCCGATGATAATTGGGCGGTGGGAGCGGTTCCAAATGCCTTTGATATGCAGAGTGTTGCGTTGCATGAACTTGGGCACATATTAGGACTGGAACATAGCTCCGTTCAGGATGCCATCATGTGGCCTACCCAGCCTGCTGGAAAAACTAAGGGCTTGAATGATGATGATATTCAAGGAATTAAAGCTTTATACGCCGGTTATTAGCAATTTCATAATATAAAGTTAATATTAATATCAATAATAATAAAAAAAAATATTTGATGCTAGCGGCAGTAGCCTACGGTTGCAGAAACTTGTCCCATTTCTTTTTGTTTTGTTTTGTTTTTTTTTTTGCCAAACTTTGTATACATTTTTAGTTTGGTCCAAATATTTGTGTTTCTAGTTCCTATATGATCCCTAAATTATCATAATTCATCAATTTGGTCCATTTGACTGAAATTTAAATGTAAAACATAACTAAAATTCAACATTGATTGTTTTGTCCCTATTAATAGGATATTATACTTTCCAAAAAAAAAAAAAAAAAAAAAACTTAAAATAACAAAATAAAATAATAAAAATAAAACAAAAGATAAAAATGAAATAAATACTTGACAAATTAAACATCAAAATATAAAAATTAAACAGCAAAATCTTAAAAATATATGTTGACTAAAAATTAACTGAAATTGTATGTATTCCAAAACTAAAACTAAGAATAAAAATTAAAAAATGATGAAAGTTGA
Source organism: Acer yangbiense (assembly GCA_008009225.1). Classification (NCBI taxonomy): domain Eukaryota; kingdom Viridiplantae; phylum Streptophyta; class Magnoliopsida; order Sapindales; family Sapindaceae; genus Acer; species Acer yangbiense. Next base: position 17,311,837 of record CM017773.1, on the reverse strand, counting down.
AAAATTAAACAAAATGATAAGTTTCTTATCAAAATTATTTTCATATTTATTATTTAATATAATTAAAAGTACAAAAAACAATTCTTTAAAAAAAAATAGTAGAGACAACCTTCAACATCGTCGTCCACAAAGGGAGCTGATATTAAGGATCTTCTAAGAAAGTAAGCATGAACAACAAGTTTAAGCAATTAGTAGCACAACCTGCCTGATGTCAATTCTTTGTTGAAGAAATTAGTACCACAACCTAATCAAATCCATTCTTCACATAATCAATTCCAGTCTCTAGAGTTGTATTGATAACTTACATAAATATGCAGTGAAGACCTTGTTGCCCAAAGTTCCAATTGAAATACCATTTGATGCAGTTTTGTAAGATGAAAATGATATTGATATAATGTATTACATTTTATATGAGGCAATTAGATTATATTAAATTTATAAGAATTATAAATAATAATTTATTATGCATGGTATAACAGGATTTGTTTTTTATCTGTAAATCACAAATACCTTTATGAGATGATTAAAGATCAAAAGTTATTGACATGTATATTCTTATTGATCCTAATGTTATTGCTTCATGCATTAGCAGTGCTGATAACTGAGCACGTAAGTTGGCAACAAGATTAGAGAATGCAACCCCGAATAAAATTTTTGGCTCCTTATCATCATAAGCACGTAATTTAATACATTTTCATTGTTGTTTATTATTAAAGTAATGCAAGTAACAAATATACTCTCTTAAATAAATATAGATCTCACTAGATGTTGGTTATTTTGGATCCCAATAATAATATTGTGAATTTTTTTTGGATTCATTGACATTAGTTTTCAATTTGTACTTAAAGTATTTTGTTTGTTACTTGATGAAACTTTATATATATATATATATTCTCTACGAAGTGCTTTTAGAATGTCTGTTGTGCATTTAGGTAAGGTTATTCAAAATGCACCCTATTTCAAGATTTTATAGGTAACAATATAGTTAAATTAATTTATTATTATCATATATAGATGTAAAATTTGTTTTGATACCAACTATTTCTATGATCTGCTTATATATGTCTTTTATTTATAGTGTCCTCGACAACCAGCTGAGAGTTTCGATTGTGGTTATTAAATTATGAAATACATGAGAGATGTCATATCTTCGATACTTACAAATTGATTACAATAATGATGAGAATATTAAAAAATAAAATTTTATGATTTCATAAGTTTGCTAATCTTGATATTGATATTCTTATAAATGCTTTTGGTCATATAGATGGCATAGAAGAAGAAATACAATCAAGATGACATCAATGTTGTTCGGAGTGAATGGGCTCGTTGAGTTGATGAATTTTTATAAAGGGTTTTATTGAAAACTAACCGTTTTGGGAGGCTCAAGTTGAAAACTAACCACCTTTTGAAAAAGTTGTAAAACTAACTCATTTGTGACAATATTGTCCTTTTAAAATTTTAAAATTACATTTCTATTATAACAATCTAAATCCCTTCTCTGTATCAAATCGACCACACATGCATCTCGTGCCTTTGTAGAATCCCTAATCTCTCTCATTCAGACAAAACCTCTCTGAAATTTTCAAATCCCTATTCTCTCTCAAATCAACGAAACCTCTCAAATCGACCAAATCCCTAGTCGATTTGGCAGCGCTCTCCAACCACGGTGGCATTTACCGGAAACTTGAAGACGACGATGGCGCGACGGAAGCTTAAAGACGACGACACGACGTTCAATAAACATAAGGTGAATGGTTCTTCAATTTGTGATTATTTTTGTGGTGGTGTTTTTTGATCTATAAAATTAGTGGTGTTGTTTTTGTTCTTGAACACTGTTGTTTTGAAACCTTTTTTTTTTTTTTTTTTTTTTTTTGAACCTTTCTCCTTCAATCTTTGTACTTTGAAAAATCCCAAATTTGAATTAGAACCCTAATTTTTTTTTAGTTTGAAAAATCCCTAAATTGAAAGAAAAATCTCAAAATTTTTGTTCTTGTAATTAGTTTTTCCCTAAACTGAACTAAAAATCCCTAATCCCACCTTACAATATTCCCTGTAACGTGGGTTGGCTAGAAAAATGCAATTGCAAAGAAAGTGGTATGATGGTCAAAGACTAGAAGAACAGAATTTTTACATTGTAAAGAAAGGAACTAACAAGCAAATGGTATTTGCATGTTCAAAGATTTGGTCTCATGGTCAAATTAGTATATGTGGATGGTTCCAGTACCAATATACGTGTTTATATTCCTGACCAAGAAGCTAGCAAAGAGAAGATAATATACATGTAAAATTGCCCTCTTGTTATGAAGTTACGATTTATTGGAGGAGACTGTTATTTTGCTATGAAAATGGTAATCCATGTTATTTTGCTCTGAACATGGAAATTACCCTCTTTGATGTTGTGATTGATTCTTAAATCGTACATCAAGTTCATGGTAATCCATGTTCTATTGTCCAGTTGGCATATGCATCTTTTGGTTTAATTTTGGTTGGTGTTTTTACAATGTGATTGTTATGGTTGTGTGGGGTGTTTGGTGATGACAACAATGTTTGGGTGTTTTAGTGTTTGGTAATTTTGGCATAGTGATGTTTGATTTGCCATATTGCTGGTGTTTTTGCCATCTCATTGTTATGGTTGAGTTCCTATATTGCTGGGTTCAGTGATGTTTGAATGTTTGGATTGGATTTTGTAGTGGTTGTATACTCTTAGAGTCTTAGGTTTGGTATTCTGTACTGCATTTTGGTTTCCTAACTGGTGTTAGGAATTCCCAACAATAGTTAGGAATTCCCAACGGGTGTTAGGAACTCCTAACACCCGTTAGGAATTCCTAACACCCGTTAGGAATTCCTAACACCAGTTGGAAATTCGCAACTGCTGTTGGGAATTCCTAACTGCTGTTTGGAATTCCTAACCTCCAAACAGAAGTTAGGAACTCCCAACTGCTGTTGGGAATTCCCAACAACATTTTGAATTCTGAACTACACTAACAAATATTACCTTAAATTGCTTATTCGATTAAAACATTTGTACTGATATAAATATTTTATGGTTTTATGTTATATTTCAGGATAATTAAATGGGAGAAAAGGTGGAATTGTTAGTAAAGTCTGCAGAACATTGGCTATCTAGTATTTCAGACAACAGAGTAGTAGTCTTTTGAATTGTTATTATAATTCTATATCTTGTATTTTTTTGTGAAAATAATCATCTTAAAGTTCAGATGAATTTGGCAACCAGTAGGAATCTTATTGTAGTCTTGTAGTCATTTGAAAATGATATTAAAAGTTCTATATCTTGTAGTCTTGTTTTGGATGTGAGGTTGGCTTTCTGAATGTGGTAGCCAGCATGAATCTTGAATATAACATGCAGAAATTTCTGCCTTTATTCATTGTAGAGACTGTTTTTGTTGTTAAAATGCAGATGTTGTTTTTGTTTTTAAAATGTAAGGGCTGCACCAAGTCATATAGGGGCTGTTTTTGTTGTTAAAATGCAGGGGCTGTTTTTATTCAATTTAGGGGCTGCACCAAGTCATATAGGGGTTGTTGTTGTTGTTGTTAGAATGCATAAATTTCTACATTTCATGGATAGATGTGGGATTATTACATAACACTGTCAAACAACAAAATAGCCACATATTGTAACTGATCGGACTAAATATAGTACGATTTTGTACCCTTATTTCTTATTCTTTGTGCTTAATTCTTGGGCGTTTCCCCGTATTTAATGTTACAAAATCAAGTGTTTCAGGTTTTATTAGGCCTCAAGGGCATTTGTGAAAAAGATGAGGAACTTGGTGCAAAAAGGAGTATAAAGACATGAAACAGGGCATTCTCGCCATTTGCTGAAGATAGGTCGCCATGGAGATAGGGAGGTGTTTTACAAAGGACCAGATGTCGCCCCCATGTAGCCATGGCGACAGGGAGGAGTGTTTTAAAAAGAGCAAAAGTTGCCATGGCGACAGAGGAATTTCTCCAAAGAAGACTTCATCAGGTCTTGTCGCCATGGCGACATTCAATGGCAAATGGCGACAACACCAAAAGTTCCTCAGTGTCGACATCTGCAAAGGGCAAAAAAGATGATATTCGTGGCGACAAGTGAATCTCAGAATGCGTAACCGTTTTACGCCACGAGGTCGCCATGGCAACACAATGGCGACAATTTCATACCACATCAACTTTCCAAGCGAGTTTCAACGCAAAATCAAGACGAGTATAAATATCCCTCTTCTCTGAATTTGAAAGACACACAATATTATACAGAGTTTCAAAAGCACCATTTTTACTTAGCATTTTTTAGATCTAGTTTTTCTTCCATGAATCCCACTTTCAACTTCCTCCATTTCTAACCTTGAACTACCTTTTCCATCAAACACTCAACATCAAATCTATTTTACCTCACTAAATATTTTCTCTCTTGCCATTTTCTTCACCATATTACCTTAGTCACTCACCATTTGACATTCATCCACACTTTTGCACAAAGGAGCATCTAAGGAAAGCAAGGATCAAGCATTAAAGAAGGGGATCTAAGGGTGATTTCCTTATTTATTACTCTCTTTTCTTATTTGTAACTATGTGTAGCTAAACCCCCAATCTAGGGGGTTGGTGTTAGGAACACTTGGACTTAGGGTTTACTTGACTATATTTTAATTGAATCTCTATATGTTTTCCATTTATTCTATCATTAGATTCTTTTCATTATGTGATTAATTTGTATATCAACTTGTTGATCATAATCTTGTAAGAATAATATTTTATATAATCACCTTTGGATTGATAACCTTTTGTGATTAAAGAATCCAATGCATGGGATGGATTAGTGGAGGGTATATCAACCACATTAATCCAAACCTTGTCTTGTAAACAACTAATCCCAACTTGACCCCCTTTCCTTAATCGGTTAGACATGAAGGTGAGAAGATGCTTATGGTTCATGGTTATGGCCTAAACACACTTAAGAATACAAGAGGTTAGCTTATAAGAGATTGGTTCTTTAAGATAGTCTGAAAAGCACCCCTAATCCACTTGTAACTTTATCAATCCCCTAGCGTATCTCTTGATTGTTTACACCTACTTTTCTTACTATAGATTGTTGAGATTCTATTTTGCCTATCACTTTTGTCACTTTTACTTTATGCATGTTTTGGTGGTATATTAAACCACACACTATCCACTTATTATGATTTATGTTTTCGCATCTTAGATTAGTTAATCAATCTAACGTATTACATCATTTCCCTGTGGAACAAATCTAGCTTACCATTTATAAGTTTTATATTCTAAGAGGATTCCAAAGTGGTAAAACATTATTTTCAAAATATCACATATATACATTGTTTTGTTGAGTACCAAAACGACCTCATCAGTAACACTGTTAGCAAGTAAACAACATTGTCAACACTGTCATCTCAAGCAATTAAATCCATAACAACAAGGCAATTAAATTTATACATTTCATGGATGGATGTGGGATTATTACACAACACTGTCAAACAACAAAATAGCAACATATTGTAACATTGTTAACAAGTTAACAACACTATCAACACTGTCATCTCAAGCAATTAAACACCCGGTCTATAACATTTGAATACTACATAACCAGCGTCCCGTGCCATCTAACCACCTACAAATAAACATGTAAAATTAATAGGGAAAAAATTGATAGAACATAAAAATACATAGTCAGCATAGTTAATCATTTCACAAAATTAAATAGCAACTATCAAAAACTACAATATAAAACATGTTTATTATACCTTAGGAATTCCTAACGGGGTTTGGAATTCCTAACAGTGTTATGGAATTCCTAACATCCATAACAAGCGTTGGGAATTCCTAACTGAGTTGGGATTTCCCAACGCCGTTAGGAATTCCCATAACACTGTTAGGAATCCTCAACGCCGTTGGGAAAATAGTGTTAGACACATTCCAAAAAAATAGTTTCAATTGTCAAAATTCAATACTATAATGGAAAATCAACCACAACAACATCAAATTCAACCAAGACCCATGCTCTATTACATTCATGTAAGCTATTTTCACAAAAATAAGAACCTTAATACACAAATCTAAGTAAATAAGACATTTTTAACAAGAAATAAACTCAAATTTTAGCTTGTGAACTTTAAATTGACCACAACAACATCAAATTCAACCATGACCCATGCTCTATTACATTTATGTAAGCTATTTAAAAAAAAAATAAAGAACCCTAATACACAAATCTAAGTAAATAACACATTTTAACAAGAAATAAACTCAAAATTTAGCTTGTGAACTTTAAATTGACCACAACAACATCAAATTCAACCATGACCCATGCTCTATTACATTTATGTAAGCTATTTAAAAAAAAAATAAAGAACCCTAATACACAAATCTAAGTAAATAACACATTTTAACAAGAAATAAACTCAAAATTTAGCTTGTGAACTTTAAATTGACCACAACAACATCAAATTCAACCAAGCCCATGCTCTATTACATTCATGTAAGCTATTTTCACAAAAATAAAGAACCCTAATACACAAATCTAAGTAAATAACACATTTTAACAAGAAATAAACTCAAAAATTTAAGTATAAACTTTAAATTAATCACAACAACATCAAATTCAATCAAGACCCATGCTTTATTATGTATATGTAAACTATTTTCACAAAAATATTACACAAATTCAATTAAATCGAAGATGGTTGAGAAGTATAAAGTATAAAAGTTAAAAAAAAAACAAAAAAAAAAACAAAAAAGAAAACTCACCTCAAAGCTTCAATGGAAGGAACCCTTGTGGAGTTGCTCAATGGTGGAGTTGCTCAATTTGTACTTGCAAAGGAAGAGAGAACAAAAGAAAAAAAATTTGGAGAGGGAAAAGAATGAGATAGTCGTAGGTCTGGTGGTGAGAAGAGGAAGAAGTGAAGAAAAGAAGGAAATAAGAGGTATAGAATGAGTAAAATAGAAAAGTGAGTAAGTAAGGGTAAAATTATACTTACGCATGAAAAATGAGTTAGTTTTGCAAGTTTTTCAAAAAGGGGTTAGATTTCAACTTGAGCCTTCCAAGTGGGTTACTTTTCAATAAAACCCTTTTATAAATTTTGGAGGAGTCGACTTTGAATGGTTTTACAAACTACTATTATTTTAGTATTATATACTTGCTCCTTTTGGAATTTAAGTAATAGTTTTGTTGTTGACTTGTTATTTTTATAATATTTTTGAAATGAAAATGAAACACATTGTTGTTAGATTACATTTGATGTTGGAGTATTTGAGATTTACAGTATTCCAGATGAAATTTTGGTAACAATTAAAATTAGTGAAATATAGAAATTAAAAAAATAATAACAAATGAAGAACAAATCAGATTTAGTAAGAAATTGATTTCTTTCATTTGTAATCAGATATATTTGTTATAATTAAAAAAAAAAAAAAAAACCCGATGTTTATTAACCTATATACATCGTCAATTTTATATTTAACTAACGTATTTTGAAAATAATTTATATGGGTTATAAACCGATGTTATCGGGTTTTTTTTCATCATCACTCAAAAAGACCATGATTATAAAATCAAAGAAAACCGAGGTAAAAAAAAAAAAAAAAAAACATTGATTTTTTTCAACTACGTTGTAGAAGTGTAAGGGAGGAAAAAAAAAAGGTAACATGTGTGATTTGTCAAAGTATAGTATAATAGCATGTGTCACAGATAGAAAGGCAAATACGTCTTAACATTAATATCATAGTACTAGAGGACAAATAATCTAGAGAGCTTTTTTTGACAATCCAATTTTTTTTTTTTTTTACACTTCTTTTCTAAAAACATTCCATACTCAAAATTTAAATTTAAAAAAATTCTAAATACACTTCATTTTGTTACAAGATTATCCTTTTTATTTTTTTTGAATTAAATTATTAAAAAAAAAAATTATCTCTACTAAATCATTAGATTAATTATTACATATTAAATACTATCTCCTAAATTTTTAATTACCATATTAAACTCTCTCCTCCAATACATATCTCTAATTTTCTATCCCCATTCTTTCTCAAGCAAGACTAACAGTTAAGAAAAAAACACTTACTAAAAAACTTGATTTTTAGGAATCGTATATATGTATATATTAAAAAAAAAAATACCTTGTCTTTTTTTTTTTCTTTTTTTCTTCTTTAAATCGAAATATGAAAATACTTTTTGTTACTCTTGTAGGTATGTGATTGCCTAGAGAACTTTAATTCTTTCATTAGTCTTAGAAATTCTAGTTTAATCGAATCTAGTTGCAACAATTCAAGCTTTCATATATATATATATATATATATATATATATATATATATATATATATATATATTTGAAAATTGACTTTTTAATATATATATATATTAATGTTAGTAAAAAACAAAAATATTCATAATTTTTTTTTTTCTTTAACTATTAATCAAAGATTAATCGAGAAATTATGGAAACATGATTTTTTTTTTTTGAAAAATGGAGAGAGATTAATTAGGAGAGAGTGTTTAATATGGTAATAATAGATTTAGGAGAGAGAGTTTAATACATAATATTTCATCTAATGGTTTAGGAGAGAGAATTTCTTTTTTTAATAATTTAATTAATTTGGAGTGTCTTTAAAATTTTTTTGTCTTGTTTAGTAATTTTAATTTAGGTTAAAATTGTCATTAATAAAAAAAATTAAATTGGAGTGTAAATAGATAATTTGTGGATTGTAAGGAGAAGCTCTCATAATCTATTTTGACTTTCAGTTACTATTAAAATTCGGCTATATGGACTAAATTGATAAATTTATAATAATTTAGGGGCGATGTGAACTAAAAACAGAAATATAAAACCAAAATGAAATTATTTACAAAGTTTTAAAAAAAAATTAAAATGAGAGAGTTGTCGCTCAATAGGTGCAACAGTACGTCTTGCATTCATTTTTTTTAAAATTCATGTCTTTTATAGTGGAAATAGGGGAAAATAGCACTCTTTTTATGTGGGTTTTAAGAGTAACGCTAGTTTAATAAGTTAAGTTTAAATTGTACCAATAGAAAAAAATACCCCCATCTCCTTCTTTTATTATGTTTTTGCCATTTTTAGGGTTTTTTTTCTTTCAAAAACCTCCATTGATGGAAGATCAATAGAGGTTATCCATCAATCATCTATGGAGATGGAACAAACCTCCAATCATTCGACATCCATTAGAGGTTGATGAAGAAGATGAATGTTTTTTTTTTGGAAAAATTCAATTTTATTCAATAAGTCTCGGAAATTGCAAATATACCTAATAAGTCTCAGAAACTACAAAATAAGTCTCGGAAATTACAAAATAAGTCTCGGAAATATAAAATAAGTCTCGGAAAAAACAAAATAAGTATCGGAAACACCAAAATAAGTCTCGGAAAAAAAAAAGCACGAGACTTATTTTTATAAGTATGTTTTAAGGGTATTTTTATTAGATCCACACTTTAAGTACTATTAAAACTTAAGTTATTAAGTTAATGATAGTCTTAAAACTCACTTTTAAAAAAATGCTATTAAATTTTCGAGCCCAATATCTTCACATTTATTCATATCATGTGGAGAATCTATACATCTTATCTTCACAACTTCAAAGAATATTCATATCTTCGCTATATATATAAGGTTATTTTTAAAATTTTGGGACCTGTAAAAGAATATTATTAAGTTCTGAATTTCTATAAGAGGTGTCTTGAGAAATTGGATGTAGCAAGACATTTTATGGGTGGCAAAGCCACTTGTAACTTGTTTGGAATCCTAGTTGTATATATTGTTCTAACGTATTTCATAGTTGTTTACGTTGTTTTATATTATTATTAATAGAGTGGTGCTATTAGCACCTTTATACTGATTTATTTATATCTCACTTTTTAAAATTTTGATTTAATTATATAAAATTAAATGGTTTTTTTTTTAATTTTTTTTATTTATGTTCAAAACTACCTTTTTTACTTATTTTTCAAACTTAATACAGCTCGTCTCTATTTTTTTTTTTAGATATAAAATAAAACGTGGGATTTATGTTCATTCCTGTTTCCAATCTTAGTTCAAAGGTGCTTCCAGCCATCAAGGGTCAGCCAAGTGTGGTGGTGTGATGCTTTGGTCCAAATATTATGATGATCAAAGTGCATATAGTTATGGGGCTCAAAACAAATTTGTCACTATTTGGGCCAGTTTTTGTAAGAATGTCATCACATTACTAATTCAAGTTTAAAAGGCTGGTATTTAGGTGACCAGACAAAAATACCATTTTTTTGTCAGCTTGTGTCGTTTTCAAACCTAGAGAGAAAACAGTTGAAAGAGAGAACATTAGAGAGAGAAAGCATTGGTTGCAAGAAATACGTCTAAAAATCTCACGGTGAACTCACCGGTGGTAGCGTTACAGTCCTGAAGTCGACGAGAACCTGCAATTGACAGTAGTAAGTTTATGTTTTGATTTCGTTTTTGTTCTTGATAAGTTTATGTTGGTTGTTGTTTTGATATGGTTTTTGTTAGTTTATGTGTGTTTGATTTGTCGATATGATTATAGTTCTGGGTTAGGTTAGGTTTAGATTAAGGTTTGAATTTATTAAAAAGTTGTGTAGAAGACAATGAAGATCTGTGTTTCTGAGCCTTTTAAAACTTTTTTCGAGCCTTTTAGAACACTCTCCGAGCTTTTTAAATTGTAATCCGAGCTTTTTTTTAAGGAATATGAATAGGTTTGTCAATTTTGAATCTCTAAGCCTTTTAACACCGTCTCCGAACCTTTTAAAACATTGTCTGAGCCTTTTCAATAATAATCCGAACTTTTTTAAGGAATATGAATAGGTTTATCAATTTTGAATCTCCGAGCCTTTTAACACTGTCTCCGAGCCTTTTCATACACTGTTCAAGCCTTTTCAACAGTAATCCGACCTTTTTCATTTTTTATAAATAGGTTTGTCAAATTTGAATCTATGAGACTTTTAACACTATATCCGAGCTTTTTTATACATTGTCCGAGCCTTTTCAACAGTAATCCGAGCTTTTTCATTTTTTATGAATAGATTTGTCAAATTAGAATCTCCGAGCCTTTTAACACTGTGTCCAAGCCTTTTCCATAGTAATCAGAGTTTTTTAATTTTTTAGGTTTAGGTTTGTCAAATTAGAATATCTGAGCTTTTTAACACTGTCTCCGAGCCTTTTCATATACTGTCTGAGCCTTTTAATGAACTTATATGTTTTTTTTCCAGTGAATATGCAGATGAGGAATCAGCTCAAGGATTCGTTTAAAACTCTAGCGGGAGAAAGGTATGAGGGAAAAATAACTCGGCATGACCATTTCGATGACCATCAAGATATCGACAACGCACTTAATAGGGTACTTGAACATCTTGCGGTCGAAGAACGACGTCGGTATATTGAGTTGTGTTTTGGACATTTCCTTCGGATGCATCGTGAGATGAGGTTTTTAGCTGGCATTGTCCATCGGTTGCTTATTCGTGAGTTGCATCACGATGGAGTGGAAGATGAGATGAGATTTCTATTAGGTCGTCCTTCGGTCCGGTTCTCAAAGGTTAAGTTTTGTCTGATCACCGGATTGAAGTTTAGAGACATTCGCGACACGACGACCTATGACGTGGTAGAGAATGGCATACACCAGCAGTACTTTGAGGGTTGAGATGACATCGAGTATGAACAGCTGAGATCAGTTCTACAGATTGGTATTTTTGATGAGTAGTACGATGCGGTTAAGCTGTGTTTATTGTATATGCTCAACTGGATACAGATGGGGTTGGACGAGAGAGAGAAAATTCCAGTCTGGTAGATGCGCCTAGTCAAGGACTTAGACGCTTTTGATGCGTTCCCGTGGCATGAACACGTGTATAGGCGGTCTATTTTTGGTTTCAAGCATGCATTGGACGGTCGACGAGAGCGGTTCGAAAGACGAAAGCAATCGAAAGGGCGTTGACGTACACACCGTGGAGACGTACAACATATACAGTCTAAGTCACGCACTGTTGGTGAGAATTTAGAATTTGAATCCATACTTTAATTGTAATTGTTTTCATATGACTGATGGAATACATATATTGGATTCTTATCGTACTTATCTATTACTCAGATTTTTGCTTTTGAGGTTATCCCCGAACTTGGCAACGAATGTGGAACCCGTAGGGAAATCAACCTATCCCCCCGTATTCCGAAATGGGAGTTCAGTCAGTAACCTCACAGCGAACCCCTCTGATCTATCCTAGTGCTGCACACCCCTTTAGGCGATCCATGGGGACAGAGTTCCTCTGTTGCAGCATAACCCTCCGATCGATCCCAGCCAATCCACGAGGAGAGAGTTCCTCTTCACAGCATACCCCTCTGGTGGATCCCAGTGCTTTAGCCCAGAGTCCCCCCTGCGTCTAGTGTCAGCAGCGGGTTAGCAAGCGAGGTTGGCAGTAGCGGACCCCATACACTAACCCCTATCGGTCGAAGAGGCCAAGGACACTGCTATAGTGAACGCACTTTTTGTGTCGTTATCAAATTGCGAATTCAAAAGATATTTATAAAGATGTTCCTATGCAAAGTGCTCTAAAGTTTTGAAAACAAGTAAAGCGATAAACGAGTGTATCGTCCACAGGGAGGTGTCATCCGTCGATCGTTTCACGTTTTAGTGTTTATTGAAAGCAAAGTAAATGGGGACATGGCAAGGTGAGAGTGGTGTGTGTGAAGTGTAAGCATGTTCGTGTGTGTGTGAAAGCATGAGATAAGAAAACAAAAAGAAAACTAAGGATAGAAATGTAACCGGGTGCTTACCTTTCTAAGTTAATATACTCCTAAAGGCAAACACCCTAAGTTACAAGTTACAAAAATAAAGATGGCTTGGAGAGAGAAATAGATGGACACACAAGGTACTCATGACCACCATGGCACTCGTGCCACTCATAAAAACCAACCGCATAAAACACCACGAGATTGGGTTCAGCCTAGCCTTTGATACGACATCTAAATATGGAAATGGGGAGAGTCGCCTAGTCCTCGGTTGCTACTCATCGAGGGTGTATCGCGTGAGCAACGACCATAAAAGGACTGCATTAAGCATAAAGGTCGACTCTCGATCACTACTCACCGAGGGTGTATTGTGCGAGCAACGACCAAGGGTAGCCTAAAGGAATATTAAAGGATCGACCATCGATCGCTACTCACCTGTCACGTGTAAGCAATAACCATATAATGGAAGCATTTAGTGTAAATTCAGACCCTCGATCACTACTCACCGAGGGTGTATCGTGCGAGCAACGACCAAGGGTCGTATAAAGCATGAAGGTCTAAAGAACTGAAATCTACAATGGCATGGTATGTACTCATCACGAATTTCACCCAAACAATTAAGAGCATAATCAAGGCCAAGAGTTAATGTACCTACTTAACCCTAATTCTTAAACACTCAAATCAATCCAAAACATGCATTTCGAATTATCCATCAACATATACTCAATCAAGGGATGTTTGATTAATCTGCTCATAAATTACATTAATCTACTCCTAATCCCAATCATGAACACTAGTCAATTTCTACCCTACATGCCATGAATGTAAAGACAAGAGATATCCCTAAACATGCATCTAGGAGGGTTGTCAAGCCTATTCAACACAAGTCAAGAATCAATACAAAGCAATTGAATAAGACCATACTTGAAAATATTAAATACAAGTTAATCACAAAAATAGAATTAGAGTTAGGTTTACATATTTCCCTAATAGGGATATACATCAAATAAAGAAAATACAAGAGAATAGTAAAAGAGAAAACCCAAGGTGTCAATCTCGGATCTTCAAGCTCCATTGAAGCTCCTCCTCCTCATAGACAAGGTAGGGTGGCTCTTTCCTTATGAATCTCCTCCAAAGATGGGTGGTTGAAAGTGGAAGGTGGTGATGGTGAGGCAATCCATGGAGGAAAACCTCCATGGATGCCTTTGAATGTCTCTCTTTCTCTCTTTTGTTGTGTGAAGAAGATGAAGTGTAAAAGAGAGGGTTTCTAGGTTATTTAGGTGAAGAGTTTTTTTTTTCTTCTGAAGAAGATGGTATATTTATAGGCTTGGGAGGTTAGAGAATGATTTAGGCATGAAAGGACCAAATTACCCCTCAAAAATGGTCCAAAACCCGCTATTCGCTGTGCTGAAGAGTGTAGAATGCGAGTAAAGAGTGCTGGTGGAGTGCAGGTTAGTTATCCACACTTACCCACACTTTATCAGGTCTTTAACTTGGTTTTGGTGTAGAGTGCAGGTTGAGTGCAAGTAAGGGACCTTCACTGTACCCGCATTCTATTATTGAAATGGTCATAACTTTCTCTAGGAGATTCGGAATTATAATTTGTAAACACCACTGGAAAGTAGACTTCCGGGGCTTTCTGAATATATATTATCTGAAATGTGGTTCAATCTAAGGAGATATGCCTATTCGAAATTGGATTTTCTACACAAGTATTTTACATTTTTAGTCCCTTTTTGCACGAAATCCTGAATTTCGCTTCCAATACTAGAAAATGCACGAATGCTTGCAATTACGAACGAAGAGCCCATAAGAAATGCTAAAAAGCAAGAAAATGAGACAAATGATAAGGAAAAGTGGGCCAAAATATACAACAATTTAGGCACGATCAAATACCCTCAAACCAAACATTTGCTCGTCCTCGAGCAAAACACAAAATAAAACAAATAAGACACAACCAAATGACTCAATCTAAAATTTTCCTAGACACCAACAAAGACAAAACAAATAGCCGCATTTCCAACTAGTGGTGAGATGAAATGGAGTGTGATAGAGAGAAGTAGACTCATGCAAAATGTTCTAGAGCAACTTGAACGCACGAAATGGAAACTCGCATGAACATGAATCCCACACCTAAAAGCACTCTCGTTTCAGGGATTACTCACTCCCACACCTCGAGCATAATTTGCTTCAACTCTAAAGCTCACGTGGTGTCTCTCTTTTCTTTCTGCTCAGAGTCCTAAGTTCACACATGCATGGTATGCAAAGATAGAGTTTATGCATAAGAGTCTAATGCATTGCATAAAATATAACATTCAAAGACCGCTAATATCTTGTGAACTAGCCTAAGAAATGAATCAAATGTCATGGACGTGGAAGATCATGCTTCAACAAGCATTCCCAATATAGATTCATCATAGATGACTTAGGTCTTCCCTTTTGGTTGTAATGGGGCCATGAGGTGATATGAGGTGATATAAAGAATAGGAATTGGAGTTCAAAATCACCAATCATGCTAAGACACACTTACATTACACACCCACACTTTTAGCTCTACTTGCATACAATACTTGAACTCTAGTGTCTAGGCTCAAACTTTCAATTACATTGTGTGAGTACTTTACATTAAGAGCATTCAAGGCTCTTTTGTGCTTTTCTTTTCTTATTTATTATTGTTATTATTATTTTTACTTTTTAGCACACTTGACATTTGGCAATTCTCCTCTAAGTGCAAATGTTGGCACATTTACAATTTTGAGCCTATGCCTCGCACACTTACAAATATTGCCTTAGTACATGCTATCTTGACATATTAGAGCTTTTTCACCTTTCAACCATACAACACTACACACCCTAACATGATTGGTAGCAAGGGTAGGAATGTCTTTAGGCTTATGGCTATATGATTATATGTGGTACCAAATGAAAGGTATGTGTTTGGCCTCAAGTTTTGCTTTGGAGCACACATTAGGGAATAAGGAATGTGTTTAGGCTTTATAAATAGTTAATTGCACACACATTGCCTAAGATCATTTCCACGATTAGTCTATCAAGAGAATGAATTCATCTATCAAGCAATCCACAATATGTATGAGATGTATGTCCACTACTACAAAAAATGCAAAAGAAATCGGTTTTTTTAAATGGAAGAAATCAGTTTTTGAAATTTTTAAAACCGATGTCTTTTTGAGTGTTTTAGAAAAAAAGTGCAAAAGACATCGGTTTTTAACCGATGTAAAACAAGAGAAAAGACATTGATTTTACTTAAAACCGATTTAAAAACCCAGGAGAAAAGACATCGGTTTTAGTTAAAACCGATTTAAAAACCCTGATGTAAAATTGATGTATTACAAAAATTAATCCCTCCCACCGTAGCTGGCCAACCCCACCTCTGATAATAATGACAATTAATTGTCATTATGAGGAATCGAACTTGCAACCTCAAAGTCAAAGTGGTAAGCCTTTACCGCCTGACTACAAGATTATATGTGTTAACAATTGCACAATATTTTTATATAACCTATAGGAGTTGTTAGAAATAAATAAATAAATAAAAAATAAATAAAAACTTGTTTGATAAATTTAAATTTACTCAACTAATCAAAATTCTAATTTCTACTACAAACATATATATATTAAATAAATTTTATTGGTGGGTTTATTTTTCATTTCATTTTTTATTGTGTGGTTTTGTGTTCTGCTGGAGATATTTTTGTGCAAACTTTTTCCCTAAAATTGTATCTTTTGGCAACGAAATAAATTTTTTCATCCATGTTGGATTCTTCGATTTTTCAATACAAATCCAACGGTATAAAGAACATAAAATTATGGGTGATATTTTGAAAGTTATGATCAATTATTCAGTCAATGGTCAGAAGCGATTGGAGATATTTTTGTACAACCTTTTTCCTTAAAACTGTATCTTTTGGCAACGAAATTGAGAGTTCTCAAATACTCGAGGTGTGTTTATCAATATAAAGCTAGGGGGGGGGGGGGGGGGGGGGGGGGGGGTGAATAGATTTTATCTAATTATTACCCAATTTTCGCATGCAAGTCAATTTTACGAAAATACCCCTAGCAAGTCAACAATACATACAAGTGTAATATAGTGCGGAAATAATAAATGACACTTGATGTATACGTGGAAAACCCAACCACTGGGAAAAACCACGGGCTGTATAGTGCGCCACACTCGGAACTCGAAATCACTAATTGAAATGAAGTTTACAACCTATGTAGACCTCGTCTAACACTCCGGTCTGTAACCCCTCACTTCTACCCAGCGGGCCTTTATTAGCAACCCTATTCCAATTTGCTTGATCCTCGAAGTCACTACTTGTAATGATGTTTACAGCCAATCCCGGTCTGTAACCCACCACTACTACCCAGCGGGCCTGTAATAGCAACCCTAGACCAAGACTTCAATCTCTCAAAAGAGATGCACAACCCTATGTGAATATGTATGAATATTGAATTAATGCAATAAGAGCTAGGGTACTCTAAATGCTTATCTAGGATGATGATCTATTCAATTTAAATCAACCCTAGATATCAATTGCTAAATGACATGTCAAATAGCATAGATAATCATAGATTATAAAAACCTAGATATCTATCAAAAACAACACTCAATTAATTCATCACAAATAATCTCTTTTCTTGTATTTAACATATGATCTAAAACATACAAGTAATTTAAAAGAGATGGCTTGGTATTTAAAATACTACAATAAGATGAAATTAATCAAAATCTTACCAAGCAAGTTGTGATGATGCAAACCCATACATGGATGCACTCTATATAGACATAGGAGATGCAATATGAAATTTGATGCAAAAAGGGTTTGATTTGAGTGGTTAAAGATGAGTTCTTGATTTGATTTTCTCTCAAAATCTATCTTTGAAGATTAGGGTTCTTAAGAGTCAAAGAACATTATCAGATAATGAGAAAGTGTGATATTTATAGACATCAAGAACAGGGCAAGTGAAAAGACAATTTTGCCCCTGAAATCGCACGATCGGCGGTTTCATTCGGCGGCCAGGCCGCTGAATTGAACCACCGAATGGCTCCCGAGTGGAACAGGGGAACTTCGGCGACTTAGTTCGGCGGTTTCGAAACCGCCGATCCCAACCGCCGTTTTGGACCCGAGAGATATATTTCAATCAGGTCTCATACGGCGGTTTCGAACGGCGGCCAGGCCGCCGAACGTAACCGCCGTTTCACCAAAAAATGGTGAAACCAAGGAGAAGCCAAAGGCATCTCCACCGGCGATCATCGCGCAAAACGAAGCACATCAACGTGCACGCGCGGACGTTTCCGAACATCCTTCGGGAAACGAATTACACCACACTAAAAGCTAACATACATGAAGTGCAAGTGTGGGTATTGAATGCATCCTAATGCCTATCATGTCATGGCATTTCATACAGCAAGATGCAATCAATTAAATGCAAGAAGAGACATTGAATAAACAATAAAGCACAATGCACACAAAATATAAACACAACATTCAAGAATAGAAGATATGCATGTTATGTGTGTGTGCAACTATATCTCTTCAAGCCAAAGTAAGCACAAGATATACCTTTGGTGCTTGTCCTCTTGAGGTCTTGGAAAGGGTCTTTGATCTTCAACCTTAATAACCTAGACTACCCTTACAACCAAACCCCAACATGTGGTTTAATTTGACCACGAAATAAGCCAATCAACAAAAGGGAATCCTTACAGAAATAAATTTTTTCATCCATGGTGGATTCTTTTATTTTTCGATATGAATCCAACGGTATAAAGAACGTAAATTTCCGGGCGGTATTTTGAAAGTTATGATCAATTATTCAGTCAAAGGTCAGAAGCGATTGGAGATATTTTTGTGCAAAATTTTTCCTTAAAACTGTATCTTTTGGCAACGAAATAAATTTTTTTGTCCATGGTGGATTCTTCGATTTTTCGATATGAATCCAACGCTATAAAGAACGTAAAATTCTGGGCAATATTTTGAAAGTTATGATCAATTATTCAGTCAATGCAAACTCTTTCCTTAAAACTGTATCTTTTGGCAAGGAAATAATTTTTTTTGTCTATGTTAGGTTCTTCAATTTTTTGATACGAATCCAATGGTATAAAGAACGTAAAAATTTGGGCAGTATTTTGAAAGTTATGATCAATTATGCAGTCAAAGGTCAGAAGCGATTCATGAATCCGCGAGTGAGCTGTTTTCATTGCTCATTTTCATTCTTTTCCAAATAGAATTTTGGAATATTTTCTGAATTAAAAGTGTTTTTTTGCATGTCTACTTTCTTGTGTCAAAAGTTGAGCAAATAACATTGAGTATTTTTAGAGATGTGCACTTGAATGTGGACATAGGTCAGATTTGCATTGCAGAATTTTGCTTTTGAATCCACATCGGTTTTTATAAAAACCGATGTCTAAACGCTTGTTTTTAATATCGGTTTTTATAAAAACCGTTGTCTTTTCAACGCAAAATTTAAGACATCGGTTTTTATAAAAACCGATGTCTAAACGTTTTTTTTTAATATCAGTTTTCTTAAAAATCGATGTCTTTTGAAACTGTAATTTTTAAGACATCGGTTTTTATAAAAACCGATGTCTAAAAGCTTTTTTAAAATCGGTTACCAAAAACCGATGTCTACCGATTTCTTTTAGTGATTTCTAGTGATGTCTTTTAACATTTTTGTAATAATGGTCCTATGGCATGTGACACATATAATGAGAAAAGTGTTTCAAGAATAGAAAAAATTATACACTCAATGCGCATTTTATTAGGCTTGTGTTTGTGAACTTACTCGGTAATCTCCACTATTAAAACAAGGCGCAAGAGCATCAAGTCCCCTCAACTTAAACTGTAAAAGGATGGGACTAGCCCATGAAGTACAAGTGAGACCCTAGAGTGACAACAAGTTGCTTAATTAAGCACACTACGCATAAACAAACTTGCCACAAGCACACGCTCAAGGTATCATACCCAAGCTAATGAAAACTCGAAAATTTTACCCATGCGATAATTTGAAAAATTTGACACAAAAAATGACTCAAGACTCAAAAAGATGACTCACAAAGGCGTCTACACCCCCAAACCAAAAGTCAACATTGTCCTCAATGTTGAAGACGAGAGAGTTTAGCCTAGTGGCGCGCACCTAACACGACACAAAGCAAAACAAACCAAGGCACTAATCATGCACAATCAATGCCCAACAAAAAATAAAGAGAAAAGACTCAAAACCAGGCTCAACTAATAAAAGGCAATTCATGCAATATCTCAATTAAGCTCAAAGCACACATACTCTTCTTCATCAAATGACAACAAACATTTCAAAATTGACGGAGTGAGGGCATGACAACCCCCAAACTGAACTAAACAATAAGCACAAAATCTATATAATCATACTCATGTAATAGAGCCTCAGGCTCATAATTATTTAGCGCATGCATAAAATCTTCTGGCTCAAACATCCAAAATTGAATCAATCAAATAAAGCTCAATATATATCAATCATCCACCAATCTAACCATCCACAAATTATTTAATGAAAAGCAAAAATAAAACAAAAAAGGGAAAAGTTCATAATTTTCAAACATAGGTGGGTTGCCTCCCACAAGCGCATTATTTATCGTCTAAGCAAGGCATTGACATGGCACTAAGGCTCTTAGAACTCCAACTTGCTGCTTTTCTTCATGAAGATAAGGCTCTTGCTCTTTTTATGAGCACTCTTGGCTTGCTTGTCCCTCCAAGACTTACAAGTTGTCATTGTTTCCTCCCAAGAGATGAGAACCTAGCATTAACGCCCAAGCAACATAAATCGCTTCCTAAAGAAGCTATAGACAATCTATACACTCACAAAACACATTAGAGAGTTCAAGCAACAAGATTTTTTCAATACATGCAATTGCAAATTCAGAGCCTATACCATTTATTTAAGAAAACAAACTTAAAATAACTAAACAAATCGCACAATAGATTTTTCCCCCAAATCTAGCTCTTCCCATACATATGCATGCACATTATAACAAATTGAGGGATAAGAACTTAGTCTAAAAGAGAAAAATAAATTATGCAACCTTAAAACACACAAAAACACACAAAAACACAATGCGGAAGACCATCTCAACATGGAGGATAACATTTCAAAAACTGATGACTTTTGAAAATCGACCTATGTCCACTCTTTAGTGCATATTGTCAAACATACTTAGTAAAACTTTCACAACTTTTGGCACAAAAAAATAGACATGCAAATGAACACTTTTTATTTAGAAAACATTTCAAAATTAAAATTGGAAAAGTGTGCAAACAGACTTCGAAGATGGTTCACGTGCAAATTTTCAAAATAGGGCAATGCCCATGACCTTTGGTCGAAGAAACATTCATAACTTTTGAGCCCCCCTCTAGAAATTTATGTTCCTTATGCCGTTGGAAACATATTGAAAAATCAAAGAACGTAATGCGGGCAAAATAATTTATTTCCTCACCAATAAGTGCAGTTTACATGAAACATTTGGTCTCTGAAATTTCAAAACAGGGTACTTTCGCAAAGGTCAAAGAAAAACTTGAAAAATTAAAAAGAAAAATGACTCAAATAATGAATCCATACCCCCAAACCTAATCTAAACATTGTCTTCAATATTTATATGACATGGGATGCATGGACAATGAATAAACAAAACATGAAAGGCAAGAACTCAAGACACAAACAACATAAACATGGCATTATAATATTTAAAGCACATGGGCGATTTCTGCCCAATCCAACAACTATTCCACAAGCACATTTAATAACATCAAACACTTCCCAAAGCATTTAAGCACATATCGGTACATCCAATCAACTCACTCAAACATGCTTTAACATTAAGAACATTACCCATAAACGTTTAAGTTACACCAACATAAGTAGGGTAATATATATATCAAAAAATAGAAACAGTTAGAGGAGTCGATACCGAATTTCCAATTTGGGGAGAAGTTTGCAGAGACACTACCTCTTGCTGCACTCTAACCTCTTTTCCACTTGATGCTCTTCACGACACCACTCGTGTCCTTGGTTGTATCAACCTTTTAGGTCATCGTTGCGCTGCTGTTTGCTTGATGAAGTTGTTGGAGTGCGATCGATGCACTCATTGTTCTTTCGAGTTATGTAGTCTTGGCTTTTTGCGCTCTACTTCGCTACACCACTCCAACATTGATTTGGTTGCTCGCCAACCTGAAAATTTCTATTCCTTGCATAAACATAACTCAAACAACATTAAACGCATATGCTTAAGAAAAAAGAAAAATAAAAAATCGAACACAAACAAATAGAAGACTAATGAAATATTTACATTACTATATTATTAGCTAAAACCAGAAACAATTAACAAATAGGCCACCTCCCCGACAGCGGCGCCATTTTGAACGTGCTTTTTGTGTCGTTACCAAATTGCGAATTCAAAGGATAATTATAAAGATGTTCCTACGCAAAGTGCTCTAAAGTTTTGAAAACTAGTAAAGCGGTAAGCGAGGGTATCGTCCATAGGGAGGTGTCATCCGTCGATCGTTTCACGTTTTAGTGTTTATTGAAAGCAATGTAAATAGGAACATGGCAAGGTGAGAGTGGTGTGTGTGAAGTGTAAGCATGTTCGTGTGTGTGTGAAAGCATGAGATAAGAAAACAAAAAGAAAACTAAGGATATAAATGTATCCGGGTGCTTGCCTTTCTAAGTTAATCTACTCCTAAAGGCAAACACCCTAAGTTACAAAAATAAAGATGGCTTGGAGAGAGAAATAGATGGACACACAAGGTACTCATGACCACCATGGCATTCGCGCCACTCATAAAAACCAACCACATAAAAAACCACAAGATTAGGTTCAACTAAGCCTTTGAAATGACATCTAAATATGGAAATAGGGAGAGTCGCCTAGTCCTCGGTTGCTACTCACCGAGGGTGTATCGCGTGAGCAACGACCATAAAAGGATTGCATTAAGTATAAAGGCCGACCCTCGATCACTACTCATCGAGGGTGTGTCGTACGAGCAATGACCAATGGTAGCCTAGGGGAATATTAAAGGATCGACCATCGATCGCTACTCACCTGTCACGTGTAAGTAACAACCATATAATGGAAGTATTAAGTGTAAATTCGGACCCTTGATCACTACTCACCGAGGGTGTATCGCACAAGCAATGACCAAAGGTTGTATAAAGCATGAAGGTATAAAGAACTGAATTCCACAATGTCATGGTATGTACTTATCATGAATTTCACCCACACAATTAAGAGCATAATCAAGGCCAAGAGTTGATGTACCTACTTAACCCTAATTTTCAAACACTCAAATCAATCCAAAACATGCATTTCGAATGATCCATCAACATATACACAATCAAGGGATGTTTATCCTAAATTACATTAATCTACTCCTAATCTCAATCATGAACGCATATCAATTTCTACCCTACATACCATGAATGTAAAGACAAGAGATATCCTTAAACATGCATTTAGGAGGGTTGTCAAGCCTATTTAACACAAGTCAAGAATCAATACAAATCAATTGAATGAGACAATACTTGAAAATTTTAAATACAAGTTAATCACATAAATAGAACTAGAGTTAGGTTTACATATTTCCCTAATGGGGATACACATCAAATAAAGAAAATACAAGAGAATAGTAAAAGAGAAAACCCAAGGTGTCAATCACGGATCTTCAAGCTCTATTGAAGCTCCTCCTCCTCATAGACAAGGTAGGGTGGCTTTTTCCTCATGAATCTCCTCCAAAGATAGGTGGTTGAAAGTGGAAAGTGGTGATGGTAAGGCAATCCATGGAGGAAAACCTTCAAGGATGTCTTTGAAGGTCTCTCTCTCTATCTTTTGTTGTGTGAAGAAGATGAAGTGTAGAAGAGAGGGTTTCTAGGTTATTTTGGTGAAGAATGTTTTTTTCTTCTAAAGAAGATGGTATATTTATAGGATTGGGAGGTTAAGAAATGATGTAGGCATGGAAGGACCAAATTACCCCTAAAAAATGACCCAAAAACCCGACATTCGCTGTGCTGGAGAGTGTGGAGTGCGGGTAAAGAGTGCTGGTGGAGTGTGGGTCAGTTACCCGCACTCACCCGCACTTTATCAGGTCTTTTTCTTGGTTTTGGTGTAGAGTGTGGATAAGGGACCCGAACTGTACCTGCACTCTATTACTGAAATGGTTATAACTTTCTCTAGGAGATTCAGAATTGTAATCTGTAAACACCGATGGAAAGTAGACTTCCGAGGATTTTCAAATATATATTATTTGAAATGAGGTTCGATTTAAGGAGAGAGATATGCCTCTTTGAAGTTGGATTTTCTACACATGTAATTTACATTTTCAGCCCCTTTTTACACGAAATCTTGAATTCCGCTTCCAATACTAGAAAATGCACGAATGCTTGCAATTACAAACAAAGAGCCCATAAGAGACACTAAAAAGCAAGAAAACAAGACATATGATAAGGAAAAGAGGGACAAAATATACAACAATTTAGGCACGATCACACAGCCACCACATGTATGGGACCCAAAGGGATTAGTAGGTGCTGACCAGCTTGCGGCGTACCAAGCCTACAAAAGGAATGAGACGGGGGAATTGTATGTATAATTGTACATATTACAATCTTTTTTTAGTATTTTGAAACACCTAAGTAAAATTACTTGATTATCTAACTTCTTCAACAATTATACAGACGTGATGTGGATCAACACGAGCCAGTTCCTGTCACTTGGTTCCAATGGTTGCAAACCAACTTCATGGAGTTGGAGGATGCAATATGTTCCTTACTTGAACTGTCTGTATAAGTTTGTTTCAGAAATGGTAGAATCCTAACAATACAAAATGTTGAAATTGTCAGAACATTGACGCGTACTTGCATATTTTATGGAAGCGTCAGTAAGCATAACCCACTGTCTATGATTTGAGGATCAACGTATTGGATTCACAGTTTTATGTAAGTGTTTATATTGTATGGTTTTCGCTTGTGCATTGATGTATTTCATACATCTTTTACCTAACATTTCAATAAATTTTCTATGTACAGTCATGATTATGTTATCACTAGGAGAGAATTATGCCTAGTAGGGTTGTGGGCAAACCCCCTAAAGGTTGGTCTGTGCTAAAGTACCAGTGGTCCGTTGATGACCTTATGGTGGTACGTGGATTGCTCCCGTCAAGAAACCGGCCATGGCACGATGTTGACGTGGTGAGTGTTTATTTTACATGGTTTCAATGTGTATAATAAATAAATTTGACACTGATTACACTTTTTTAAAACACCTACAGGTTCTGATTCCTTGCAACTTTGGACGGTAACATTGGGTTCTGGCCAACGTCGACCTGTTAGACCCGTTCAGACAGAAGGTTACATGGAGCCACAAGAATGAGCAAGTCGCGTGCTTAAGGTGGTTTTTACCCTCGATACTGCATAAGGTGGACTTTCATAGGAAAAGACAAATGGGTGATATGATGTATGCATTAAGGGATATGCCCTTTCCGATGAGCATTATGTCTAGAGATCGTGTGCCCCAACAGGATAAAGGGTATGACTGTTTCAAGATCTTATTCTATTCCAATTGGTTTTAATAACATTCCATTCTAACGGTTGTTTTGTGGTGAATTGCAGGGGTAACTGTGGTGCCCATACTTTGAGATTGGCAGAGTACCTGACGGTGAACATGGATACGTTCGACTGGTCGGAAGATAATATGGGCACCATCCAGGAGAAGATGTCTGTGGAGGTTTTTTGTAACTCCAAGCCTTGGTCTTGGAGCTAGTAATTTAGTTGATGTACATAACATTTGAGTAATGAAATGATGATTTTTTATTTTTTTATTTCAAGTGTTTGCAATTAAAAGTTGAACACATATTTCATACATTGAAATCCATAAACAATACAACGAATTCTGAACACTATAACAAAGGATCCAGTATGGTATTAAATGAAGAACTAAATTCAAATCAATTTCGGAACAAAAAATAAATCAGAATGGTTCAATATAAAAGCATAAGAACCAAGAGTCTCATAACACAACTGTATCGAGCATGGTTCCTAAAGTCTAAACGATGTTGGAAGACATCAAGTTGGAGACATGTTCCTCAAGGTGCTCTTGTACTACCTTGTTATATTTTGATCGCCTTCCTCAACGGCTCAATTCATTCCACAGTAAAGTCCTTCTCAGGGCACGTTTGTTTATTGTGTCCAACTGAATAACAGATGCTGCACTTGCGACGGTTTTCCTCGGGAATAATTCTGCTAGGACCTTCATTAACCATAGGCGGGTTGGAACACCTCCTGCTATTATGTCCTGATTGTCCACATCTTCTACACGATTGTGTGGTTGTCCTCTCCGAAGACGAGGCATGTCAACCCTCTACCGGGTGACCTGATTGTCTTTTCGACTTTGAATTTAAAACCACCCATGCTGCAATGTCGGATGGCACTACCCATGAAGAAGGATAGCCAACAAGTATAATAGGAACTGAGTATGCATTAATAAGTGTCTCCCTCTTGTAGTAGTCCACGCACAGAGATATGAAATCCAAGTTTCGCTCCTTGTAACAATGAAAACAGTGAGATTCACGTTTGGGTAATATTAAGCATTAACTGTAACTTCTCATGTACCTTGCCGCTGCGAGTGCATAAGAACATGGGAAATGGTCCATTTGGAATTTGTTGCATGCGCAAGTCTTCAGGGCTAAGTTAACCGTCCAGTGGTTTCCCTTCAGTTTGACGGAGAATATGTTCCAGTCAATTGGATTTATGGTCATATAACAACACTTCTCGACATGTTTCAAGATCACAAGATGTGCTGCGTCGGTCAATTGATGACGCATGGAATGTGTAGCTGCATAACGATCATGAAACCACTTTTGTAGCACATTCCTAATGAACACTGCCAGTGTCATCATTGGCAATTGTCGTGCGAATTTTAGGCATCAGTTTATGCACTCTGTAACATTTGTGGTCATCACCCCATACCTTTTTTGGGGATAGTGTACGTGGGATCACTTGTGTGGACCGATAGCAATGACATAATTGAATGTAGCCTCTTGCATCTTACGTAACTCCTCCATGCCCCGATTATAATCAAATTCACTGTACGTCCTAGTTGCTTTGTCCATTATGTCGGCAACATCCTTTGGTGAAATCGCTTCTTCATATTTTCATAAAAGTGCCAGCAACATATGGTATGGGTTGCATAAGGGAATACTTTAGAAATCCTTATTTCAATGTTTGCATGATGATCGGAAATGAAAACCAAATCATCTATCTGACCAAGGGCACCTCTCAAGCATTCTAAAAACCACTCCTATGAAAGGTTGTTTTCTAAGTCACCATACCTAAAACCAATTGGATACACTTGTTCGTTTCCATCTTGTGTATTTGCAACAAACATTGTACCCCCGAATCTTCCCTTCAAATGGGTACCATCAACTGCAATCACAAGACGCATACACCTCCAGAAACCTCTAATTGAGGACCCTAATGATATGAAAAAGTAGAGGAATTTACCATCATCTGCGCACTGTAAGTCGATGATTGTGCCAGGATTTTGTTGTTCCATAACGTATGCAAAAAATGGCAGCAGTTGAAAAGTTTCTTCACGCATTCCATAGGTCAATGACAATGCATATTGTAGGGCATCTTGTGCCTTACTGTACATGATTCGGATGCCATACATTGTTTTCTTATCGGCGATTATGTCCTTGGGACGTATAAGACGACCATCACGTTGTTGAAGTCTAACTGCAACGACTTCTCCGATTATGACAGCACTAGCTTATTGGTGGCGATGGTGAATCTTCTCCAAGGGACAACTATGTTCGTTGACAAAACTCTTGACTTGGAAGTAAGTCCCTTCATCTTTGCTCACTGTTCTTAATTTCCACGTACAGTCGTCAATGACGCAAACCAGATGTAACGTTGTCTTATTAGACCTTTTCACTTTCCATTCAAAGTTCTCATGCATTGCAAAAAGGCCAACTAGCCTCTTCAAATCCTTTTTTCTCAGAAAAAATTGACTGAAACAAGTATTACGCGGTGTGTATAAAACTATCTAGATGGGGGTGAATAGATTTTAATCCGGTTATTACCAAATTTTTGTGATTAGTCAATTTTACAAAAATAACCTCAATCTAGTTAAAGCAATAAATCCAGTGTAAAGTGCAGAATTTAAATGAAACTTGATTTTTACGTGGAAACCTTCAACAAGGAAAAACCACGGGCTGTTATGTGCACCACACACAATCCTCGAATCCACTAATTGTAATGGTGTCCATAACCTAGGTTGACCACGTCAAACCCTACACAGTCACTAACCCACCACTACTACCCGCAAACCTTTAAAAGTGAACCTAGATGAATTTCTCTCG
Organism: Acer yangbiense; assembly: GCA_008009225.1. Lineage (NCBI taxonomy): Eukaryota > Viridiplantae > Streptophyta > Magnoliopsida > Sapindales > Sapindaceae > Acer > Acer yangbiense. Next base: position 17,283,702 of record CM017773.1, on the reverse strand, counting down.
GCCTAAGCAACCTTAGCCACAAGACTTATTTCTCAATGAAGAGATTAAACAACCTATGTGAATATGCAAAGATATCCAAATATGCAATTAATGCTAGATTACACTAAATGCTTATCTAGGATTATAAAAGGTCAATTAAATCAATCCTAGACATTAATTGCTATATGTCATGGCATAAAGCATAGCTATATACAATAAAGCAATCCTGGGTATAGCTATCAACATACAACACTCAAACATTCAACATATAATCTCAATCTTGTAAGTAGAAATTAATCTAAGAACATACAAGTTATAAATGAGATAAATTGCTAAGTAAAAACACAATGATTATATGAAATTAGTGTTCAACTTACCATAACATGCGTGTTGAAGAAGACCCATGCATTAGAACATACTAGATAATCCTAGATGATGCTTAAATGATAATTTATGCATATAGAAATGTGTTTAGAGAATTGAAGATGCAATCTTTATGATTTTTCGCTCAAGTCTCTCTCAATATCTCTTTAGGGTTCTTGATGTTGAAGAGCTGATCTAAAGAACAAGAGATAGTAGTATATTTATATATAGTAAAATAGGTTGGTGCGAAATGACCAATTTGCCCCAACTATCAGGACAATTCGGCGGTTAGCGGCCATAAAAATGAGGGCGCCGAATTTCACCAAACTTTCTGGACTCAATTCAGCGGCCCTATTTGGTGGCCCATAATCACCGAAGCCAGAGCACATAATTGACCAGATATTTTGGTTCCAATTATGCGGCCCTATTCGGCCGTCCACGACCACCGAATCCAGGGCACCAAAATCGACCAGGTATTCTGATTCCAATTTAGCAGCCCTATTCGACGGTCTCTGGCCGTATAACCAGGGCGTCGAATCCTCCTGGAAGACAACTTCCAACACAAGCTCAATGAGGATGAGCATGGAGGATTAATCAAACAACCACACATAAAAATATAACAGAGAAGTGCAAGTGTGGAAAGTGAAGAGAATGCCCACAAGAGTAATGAACATATATGCACTCATGATATGTGTGTATGTGCAACTAAATCTCTTAATGAAAACTAAGCACAAGAGATATACCTTTTGAGTGCTTGTCAACTTGAGGTCTTGAGAGGACCTTTGAGCTTGATCATCAATCACCTAGGCTACCCTTACATTTCAAACCCCAATTGTGGTTTCTCACCGAAATAAGCCAATCAAACTTTGAGGAACTTACAATCTCCCCCTTTGGCTATTTTGTGACAAAACTACCACTCACATTGATTCTCACAAAAAAAAAAAATAGAAACTAAAGGTCAACAATGATTTTCTATATTACAAAGAGATATTAAAAAGCTAAAACTTCAAGTCTTTAATCTCTTGTAGAACAACCAATCCTTCAAAAAAAAAGTTTCTACTCTTTCCAAGACAAGCGCAGTGTGAGATGATCAAGTGAAAACTAAACAAGCATTTGCATTTAATGAAATTAAGTACAACATCATGCAATGTATGTGTAATGCAATGCTGCCACTCAACGGGTTACTCCCCCTCAATTAGTAAACTCTCCAAAATGAATTTGCTACTACAACTCTCTCTACATACTACTCCCCCTTTTTGTCATGAGATAGGCAAAGGAGTATTCCCCAACCGGGTCATCTTAGCAAAGAGAGATAGTAGCATACAAGACATTTGCATAATCATATAAGCCACTTTATGCAACTCAATTAATTGGAGAGAAACAAGGAGATTTATTTTATGAAAAATGTGTGATTAAGATGCTTTGTATGCAAGACATGTTGCATTCAAATCCAAAAATCAATGGTATTTGGCAAAGCAAATGACAAAGGTTTCCTAAAGAATTCAAACCAATTTCACCATTTGTCATGAGTAAAGCAAGGATATAGAGTTATCAATCATTCAATTTTAATGAGCAACTATATCCAACTTTATAAGCAAAACAAGGCATGAGCGACTTTTTGCACCCTATTCGATTTTTCTGAGTATGAAACCTGTATAATAGTAGCCATGTTCAACAAATAAAGAAAGAGAGACAATTGGATTTTAAAATCCGTAGAACGGATACAAGATCATTTATTCATTTGAGTCTCATTTGCTTTTCACACACAATTTTGCATTTTAAAATTTGCAATCAATAATCATGCTTTTCATTTTTATGCATGTCATTTGAATTCATGCTTTTTTTTCATTTTAAGCATGTCATTGAAAGAATCATCATGTCATGGAGATAATCATAGATCATTCAAAGAGTACTTCCTAAGTAGATCTTCTAGTCCAAAAATGCATGTTTGAACATAAATATGACATATATTGCAATCAAAGCAATTGGCTCACACTTATTGAATAGAAAAATATATAAGCATATGTCCAACCAAGATACTCAACAATTAATAAAGAAGTATAAGATTTTTCAAATTTTTGCATATGACAAGTATGCAAAATTGCTCTATTTGCTTGAGCTCCCCTTATGGGGTCAAAATCCAAACCATATCAATCCACGAGACATATCCTAATAGATCTACTAAGTGCATGAAACCTAGTTGCATCTAAGGGTTTAGTAAATAAGTTTGCTAGTTGATCATTAGTATGTACATGTTCAAGTACTATGCATTTGTTCTCAACTAGTTCTCTTATGAAATGATGTTGGATGTCAATATGATTAGTCCTAGAGTGTTACACCGAATTCTTAGATATATTAATGGCACTCATATTATCACAAAAGAGAGTTAGAGTACTATGGTTGAATCCGTAGTCGACTAGCATTTGCTTCATCCATAGAAGCTGTGTGCTACCACTCCCCACGACAATGCCATGGACAAGGAAATTGAATTTTGCTTCTTGCAAAACCAAGACACCAAGTTGTTCCCTAGGAAGAAGCAACGGCCCGATGTACTTTTCCTATCATTGCAATTTCCTACCCAATCCGCATCACTAAAGCCAACTAAACTAGCATTAGTGTCAAAAGAGTACCAAACCCTATAGTTGGATGTCTCATTCACATCGCGAATGATTCTCTTAACGGAAAAGAGATGGGACTCTTTAGGATCCGCTTAGTACCTAACACACACATCCATACTAAAAGATATACCGGGTCTACTTACGATCAAATAAAGCAAGCTACCAATCATATCCTGATATAGAGTTTGTTCCCACACTTTTTCCACTAGCATCTTTGCTTAGCTTCAAAGTGTTACTCATGGGTGTATCACAATGTTTGGCATTTTCAAGACCAAACTTCTTCACTAGGTTCTTAGCATATTTAGCTTGGGTTATAAAAATCCTATCATTTAATTGCTTAGTTTGCAAACCTAGGAAGTAACTTACCTCACCAACAAGACTCATCTCAAATTTATGAGACATAACATCAAAATATTGTTGGACTTTGGTGTTGTTGGTGGAGCCAAACACTATATCATCATAATATATTTGAGCTATAAAAAGCTCATCATTGTCTTTCTTGATGAATAGAGTCTTGTCAACACTACCCCTTGTATAGTTATTGTCCATAAGAAATTGAGTGAGGTGCTCATACCAAGCCCTCGGTGCTTGTTTCAACCCATATAAAGCCTTTTTGAGGCGATAGACATGGTTGGGGTGATGTGCATTCACAAACCCCTTGGGTTGTTCAACAAACACTTCCTCTTACAAGAAGCCATTGAGGAAGGCATTGTTTCCATCCATTTGGTGCAATTTGAACTTGTGCACACAAGATATAGACAAGAAAAGTCTAATGGACTCTAAACAGGCAACATGAGCAAATGTCTCCTCAAAATCGATACCCTCAATTTGAGAATACCTTTGTGCAACAAGCCTTGCATTGTTACACACAATGTTGCCATCCTCATCGGATTTGTTCCTATATATCAACTTGGTGCCTATGACATTAGTGGTCTTAGGCTTAGGAACTAGAGTCCAAACCTTATTCCTTTCGAATTGGTTTAGCTCTTCTTGCATGGTAAGAACCCAAAATTCATCATTTAAGGCCTCATCAGCCTTTTTGGGTTCTATTTGAGAGGTGTAGCATGTGTAGCTAATTAGATTAGCTATTTGACGCCTAGTCCTAACACCCTCATTCATATCTCCAATAACATCATCTTTGTTATAGAGATGTCTAACCCATGGAGCAGGTTCTTTAGAGTTCAAGAGAGAAACTCTATCAAGTGGTTGAGTGTCCTCTTCATCAAGGTTAGACCTCCTATCAATAGGAGTCTCCACAACTTTCTCTAAAGGAGAGTCATCAACTATAGCAACCTCCTCCTCATGGTCATTAGACTTGAGCCTATTATCATCAATGACAACTTTTGATGATTCCATGATGCTCCGAGTCTTCAACTTGAAAACTTTATAGGCTCTACTATTTAAGGCATAGCCAATAAAGATACCCTCATCCCTCTTAGCATCAAACTTGCCAATTTGATCACGGTCATTTAAAATGTAGCATTTGCTTCCAAAGGAGTTGTTAACCGAAAATTGTCACTTGGGCTGATTTTTCCAATTAACAATTCTAGTGACTGGAATCGGGGTAGATCTCAATCGGAGAGATATGCAGTAGTTTGATACCTTTAGCTTCTTAGTAAAACCAGTAAAAGACAATGATAATGGTGAGTGAAAATTAACGTAGCAATAGGATCACATATAACTTCTTTATTGATAGTAAACATATAACGAAGATACAATGAAGATATTCATATGGCTATGGTGATAGGGTTAAAGGCTTAGTTGGTGATGGCGATGGAGCTCTCGTGCATGTCGATAAGTGGAAAACATAAAGTAAGGTTTAGGACACAGAATTACGGTCCCTTTCCTATGTGATAACACGATGTATAAATATGTCATAATACTTGCTCAGCATTCCTCTAAATTAGGTCTAGTGACCTAGAGTTTTTCGGGATGTTCTGTGGCGATTGGCGAGAAAATCGTCCCTTTCCTTCTAGGAATCGAGTGATCCCTTATTTGGTGGAATTTTGATAGAGTTGACTTGTCTTTCAAATAGAACTCTTGAGTGGCGAGAAAGAAATCAACTTTCATGTTTATTAAAACACTATCGTCACATTGTCTTTCTATGTAGTTTGATCTTCGGCATACCTGGTCATACCTTGATACTTGGTAGTCTGTTAATCTGATACATGCTACTTGGTTGGCCAACATTAGGAGAAAATGATACATGATCATTAAACTTAGTATAAGTGCATAGGGGTACCGAGATACCGGGATGCCGGATGGTAGCGAGGTACTAGAATCCTACAGTAGTGGAGTCCCTGGAACATGGCTGTTTTATTTCTGGGCACCTTTGAGTTTAAGAACCTTTGATCCTGATTTGGACTGGTAGGAGGTTGTACCCGGCCAATTTTAATGGCGGGGTAGAAGGTGTGTTTCTAGTTCAGTTATTTCTCAATGTTGATGGAAAATTCTTCTTTGACCCCCTGCCATTTTTGGCGGTTAACAGGAGTGGAAGTAGCTAACATTTGACTTTCTACCTCTCCATAACTCATAGGAGGTTTTCCTAGTGTCGGGCCTTAGAAAGACTTTATTTCCTATATAGCAAACCGTGTTGACGGCTTCAACCCATAGGTTCCTAGAGACATTGTTGTTAAGTAACATCACACGGGCCATCTCTTGAAGGACCCTATTCTTTCTCTCAACAACTCCATTTTGTTGAGGTGTCCTAGGAGCCGAAAACTCATGGGAGATGCCTAGGCTATTACAATAGCTTTCATAGTAGGCATTCCCAAATTCTCTCCCATGGTCACTTCTAATCCGTTTAATGCTTTTAATGTTAGAATCTTTTTCATTTTGAAGTTTAGTGCAAAGCATTTTAAACTTATTAAAATTTTCAAAATTTTCTTTAAGAAAGTATGTCCATGTATACCTAAAGAAATCATCTACAAAATATATATATATATATATATATATATATATATATCTCATTCCACCTAAATTCTCGGTTTGCATGGGACCCATAAGATCCATATAGAGAAGCTCTAGAGGCTCCTTAGTGGAGAGATACTTGCCATTCTTGTGCATGCTTTTGGTTTGTTTTCCTTGTTAGCAAAGTCCACAAACACCATCAACTTTTTTCCCCAGCTTGGGAAGGTCACGCACAACATTGAACTTATCTAGGATTCATAAATCTCGATAGTTCATATGGCCAAGCCTTTCATGCCATAACTCAATTTGCTCATCCTTGGACATATTACATGAGACAACTCTAGCCTCAAGACAATAGCAATTGTCGCTATATATCATACCTTTCAATAAGGTTTGTCCATCGGGCTTTAGGATTGAGCAATCATTTTTGCTAAATAAGACGGATAATCCTTCATCACTAAGATGAGAAATGCTTATTAGATTAGCTTTCAAGCCATCTACATATAAAGCATTGGACAATGAGGGTAATCCGAGAATGAAGATGGTTCCTTTCCCTACAACTCTCTTTTTAGATCCATCACTAGAGGTGACAAATCCCCCTTCCTCTATGACAAGAGTCTCGAAAAAACTCTTGTTTCCCGTCATGTGCCTAGAGCACCAACTATCTAAGTACCAAAAATTATAAGAATTTGCATTCAAGGCAATTTGAGCAACATGGCAAAAATAAGCATCTATTCTAATCCACCTAGGTGAAACATTTTCTTTCCTAGTGGTCATAGGTACTTGGGCTCTAGATGTCCTAGGATCATGCAAATTTGTTCTATTCTTCCAAGGAACATGCATCTTAGTTCTATTCTTTTTCTTTTCAATCATACTTTTAACTCTACACATTTTAATGTAACGAAAGCAATTTGGTCTAATATGACCATCAATACCACAAAAGTGACATGTAGGGATGTAATTAGGAATCATACAATGTTCTTATGCATGTTTAGAAGCCTTCCTACGTCGTTGTGGTTGAATCGGTTCATTGCTTCTTCGTTGTTGAACCGGTCTAGCTTGTTTCCTTGGTTAAGCTAGCATGATTGGTCTCTTTCCTTGATAAGCCAATTGTTGAGGAAAGTTAGCTTGGGGAGCTCTTGTAGGTTAAGCTTGAGGTTGCCTTCTTGGTGCCACCTTCACTTGTGCACTATGTGAGCATTAACCTAGATCAATCTTCTTCCTAGGACTTTGCACTGGTGACATTTCTTTGTTGCTTAAGCTCTTGACAAACATGGTCTTGTTGGGAGAGGATGTCTCCTTACCATCTTCAAACCCAAGACATCTCTTGTCACATGGACTTTTTCCAACACTTAGCATGTGGTCAAGCTTCTTGGTGCTAGAAGCCATTCTAATCATTGACCCTTTAGCTTCTTCAAGCTCGCTTTTCAAACTTTCATCATTCCTCTTAGATAATGCTAACTCCTCCCTTAGCTTATCTTCATTCTTCATGGATCTCACCACTTTTTCACTTAATTAGTCAACTTGGGTTGATAGCTCAAGGTTTTCTTCTTTCAATCTTTGAATCTCTCTCTTGTTCTTCATCCTAGAGCTTTCAAACTTAGTGATGTAGCCTTGAAGATCCATTTTACATTTCCATTTATGGAGTTAGATGAGGAATCATCTTCACTTGAGTCATTTTCCTCTTGACTCTCTTCCTCTTCTTCAGGAGTACCTTTGCTCTTGTGGGAGGAGGCAAAGGCTATGAAGTTAGCTATGAGATCTTCATCATCTGAAGTCTCATCACTCTCATCAGAGTTATCACTTCCACTCCATGTGGTGGTAATCACTTTTCCCTTCTTATTCTTCAAATTTCCACAATCGGGAGCAATGTGTCCTATACCGCCACACTCATAGCATTGGATCCTTTTCCTTTCATTCTTCTCTTGCCTAGGCTTAAACTTCTTGAAGGAAGTCTTTTTCTTCAAGTCTTGGCCTTTGGATCCAAAGCCCTTCTTCTTGAACTTGACGAACTTCTTGAACCTTCTCATCAACAAGGCCATGTCTTCATCCGAGTCATCCTTATCCTCCTTTTCAACTTTGGAGGCTTTCAAAGCAATTCCCTTTTGCATTTTAAGAGGTGTGGAGGTAGGACCCTTCCTAGACTCATAAGTTAGAAGTCTCCCAATCACCTCACTCGGCTTCATATCTTTGTTGCCACTATTCTCCTCTAAAGCCGTTACCTTGGACTCAAATCTTTCGGGGAGAGATCTTATAATTTTCTACTTGATTCTCCTATCCGAATATAGGTCACCAAGTTGATGACTTTGGTTGACTATGTCAATCAACTTGATCTTAAAGTCGTTAAAGCACTCGTTCTCCTCCATCATAAGCATCCCAAATTGAGTTTGGAGGACTTGAAGCTTAGAGTCCTTAACCACTTCGGTTCCCTCATGTGTCGTCTCTAGGATGTCCCATGCCTCCTTGGCTATCCTAGTGTTTTGAATCAATTTGTATTGATTCTCGTCCATGGCATATAGGATGGCGTGCATCGCCTTCCTATTCCACTTAGATGTTTCAAACTCTTGTGCATTCCATTGCGCCTTAGGCTTAAGTACATCCTCTCATCCACCCGTAGGAGTCATCATCGGTGGAGTGTAGTCGTCTTCAACCACCATCCAAGCCCAGTCATGGATTTGGCATATGTACGACTTCATCTTGCCTTTCCAAGAGGCATAATTTATCCTAGTGAGAAGGGGACTCCTTATGCTAGAAGCACCCTCGTTACCACCACCGTTTCCACTCATAGTGTTTATGAATGAATGAATGAAATGAATGCAAATGTATGAATGATCAAAAATCATAGAAAATACAAAACACACCAAAATAAGCAAGGATCACCTAAGTATATATATGAACCCACTCTGATACCAATTGAAAAAAATATTACGTGGTGTGTATAAAACTATCTAGAGGATGGGTGAATATATTTTAATATGGTCATTACTGAATTTTCGCGATTAGTCAATTTTATGAAAATAAACCCAATCAAGTTAAAGTAATAAATCCAGTGTAGAGTGCGAAATTTAAATGACGTTCACTTGGTTTTTACGTGGAAACCTTCAACAAGGAAAAACCATGGATTGTTATGTGGGACACACATGATCCTCAAATCCACTAATTGTAATGGTGTCCACAACCTAGGTTGACCACATCTAACCTTACACGATCACCAACCCACCACTTCTACTTGCAGGCCTTTAAAAGTGAACCTATATCAATTTGCTCTCGGTCTAAGCAACCTTAGCCACAAGACTTTCTTCTCAATGAAGAGATTAAACAACCTATGTGAATATGTAAAAATATCCAAATATGCAATTAATGCTAGGTTACACTAAATGCTTATCTAGGATTATAAGAGGTCAATTAAATCAATTCTAGTTATTAATTGCTATATGTCATGACATAAAGCATAGCTATATAAGATAAAGTAATCCTAGGTATAGCTATCAAAATACAACACTCAAACATTCAACACATAATCTCAATCTTGTAAGTAGAAATTAAGCTAAGAACATACAAGTTATAAATGAGATAAATTACTAAGTAAAAACACTAAGATTAAAGGAAATTAGTGTTCAACTTACCATAACATATGTGTTGAAGAAGACCCATGCATTAGCACATACTAGCACTACAAGAAAACATGCTATTAACAACAGGACATCCACCACGGGCACATGAGGCCCGTTTTTGATAAGTAATATCAACAACGGGCCTTTAAATGTCTGTTGCCAATGATCTCTGAAAATATTTTCCACAACGAACCCTTATATGCCTGTGTTGGATATGTTTTATTGACAACGGGCATTTATAGGCCCGTTATCAATAATATTATAATAACCACGGGCAAATAAAGGCCCGTATATTCCAGGTGCCCGTTGTAAAACAAAAATCCCCAAATGATGAAACCCTAACATCTCCTCTCTCGATCGACCTATATTTCTTCTCTCACGCATCTCTTCTCTCTCGGTCTACCTCTATCTCTTCTCTCACGCATCTCTTCTGTCTCGATCGACCTCCATCTCTTCTCTCTCGATCGGCCGCTCACGCATCACACATCAAAGGTTAGAACTCTTATTTTGTTTAATTATAAATCTGTGATGGCCGAAATCAGTTCGTCTTCCTATGGTGACAGATGGTGTGGGTGACATGTGGGGTTTTGTTTAGATTCCTTGCCTTTTTTGTGGGGTTTTGCTTAGATTCTTTGCCTTTTTGTGGGGTTGTGCTTGTTGTTTCTCACGCAACATCAGATTCTTTTTTTAGTCTTTTTGTGGGTGGAAAGTACAGGCAGGGTGTTGTTGAAACTGACTCGTGTGATTTCTTTTTGTTGCAGGAATTGGGTCATGTGAGAATCAGGCAGCATGTCAACCCTCTTAAGTTCTTCAAATATTGTACGTATTCTATGAAGATTAATCATACTATTAATCTAATTGCATTAGAAGAATAATTGTTATCACTCGAAATTAATTATTTTGATAATATAATTAAATTGAAATGCTCTGTTTTGATTTCTCCTGGTTTGTTTAAGGAGCTTGCTGCTTGCAACCGAGTGAATCCTGATTTATGTTTGTCATTTTAAATTCCTGTGTAGGTGCCGGTGCCAGTGCCTGATTGGAATGAAGTCTACAAGAACCCAGCATTGCCACTTATGGTGGATATTGGATGTGGTAACTCTCTGCTCTACATGCGTGTGTGGGTTTACACCAATGCTAATGGTTGTCTTTGCCAATTTGTTTGTTTCTTTTATGGATTGATAGGGACATTATTTTGCTAGAAGACAAAGGGTGTCTGATTTTAGAATGGGAAAAAGAATGACTACAGTATGTGGCAAATATATATATATTTATATATACTGGATAAGTGGGTTATATAACTTAATTAGAAAGCATTAAGGAATATATTTATATATATATATACATGACTACATGTAGTAAGTCACAAAGTAGTGTAGATATTTTGCATAGCTCAAAAATTCGATTGAAATACAAAACTTGGGTAAATCTTTATTGAGTTGAGCAACAGTTGTATCTTTTTGGGTCTCAAATGATGTGGAAAAAGGGCATTTCTCTGGCTAGTGCCTTGAAGCATGGTCTTATTTTGTGCATTTTGGGTGGAAATTAGCAGTGTTTGAAATGATATTTTCTGTTTCTCTTTTTGCGATTGGTTGTTGGGTTGCTAGGAAATGAATGGCTTTGCTTTATTCAGGCAGAGCTTGGAAATTTTGGGTTACTTTAGAGGAATAAAGCTTCAGTTTTAAATTTTGAAGTATTTAGAACTGGGTTTTTGTCTTTTGTGTAGGAAGTTGGGAATCAGAAAAAGTGGAGCTTGCATTAGTGTTAGGCTTCTCTTCTTTGTGGATAATGCAAGTATTTGACGAAAATTTAAATGTTAATGTTTTTAGGCATTTATTAAGTTTTTTTCAAAGGTGATTAGTTGAGATGTTTGACATGTTTCTTTGCTAGTGTAGTAGTTTTGTATTTCTTTTATCATATTGTTCTTCATTTAAGAAATGAAATAAGGGTGTATCTCAATTTCAGTTGAAGATCTTCTTAACTACTTAACTGCAAGCATACGTTTTGGTCGTCTTCGATTGATACTTTCCTCTATTAGACTTCCTTTCTCATGTTTTTTGACCATAAGAAAATGTTTGCTAACAGATTGACTCTGACAATTTGATGAAATTCCATTTGTCTTGTGCATCATGTGTTCAAATAACTTCCATCTCTCTTTTGGTCAGCTAGTTATTTTTCCCAAAGTTGACTATTAATTTCTGATGGGCTTGCAGCTTAGGTTTTGGAAAACTGCATATTTCTACATTGTAACTGTTATATTTTAATTTTATAGGGTTCATGGTGATTTGCTGTCCTGTCACCTGAAGCTTTGATAGAAGTTCTATAATAAATACTCTGTTGTTGGTGTAATGCATGGTTTTGGGCAAGCCATTCAAGAAGGTTATGTAGGAGTAAAAGATAAATGAGGCAGTTTCCTAATTTTCTGCATCCTTTTTTTCTTTTTAACAATTTATTTCGGCCTCAATTTTGTGATGTTCATGAAAACTATGATTGTTTTAGTTATCTTGAAAGATACTTGTATTAATTTATCATATTTATGTATCTGTTTGTTCCATGCATCAATACTACATTCAAGCTGCATAGAATATATATTAAGCTTGGAATTGGATTTTGATATGAGTGCATTCAAAAGCACTCCTTTGGCTAATTTGGCATGCATTCACAAGGCCTTCTTTTAATTGTTTGACAGTGAGAGAACCAAGTAACATCAGCTTAATATATGCACCAAGAAAGGAATACTTCTCAAATTTTATCAAGAGACAAACTTGCAAAACAACAACTGCCTGAAAAATACTAGAACCTTGACCAGGTTGGTCAATTCATTTTTTCTTCAATTATCTTTTCAGTTTTCATGTTTATTATGTATTTTCATGGTTGCAAAATCGTTTGTCTTTCAGGATCTTCAGTACTGTCAATTAATCCAACCAAGTTATATTTCAACCTTGGTGTCAGACACAATGACTGCAAATTTAACATCGGACAAGTCTGATCTAGAGAGACTAAGATCGATGCGCAAGTCTTATCTAGTTAAAGCTTGATGTGGTACTTATTTATTTCTACTTAAAAGGATAACCAGAGCCTTCTAAATTTTTTTTTTTTTTTTTTTTGACATTTTGTAATAATTTTGATAAATTAGCTATGTAGAGACCTAGCTGTACTTAATATTCGTTAACATTCCGCTAGTAGACTTTTTAATTAAGTGAATGTTTATAGGTGAATGAAATGTCAATACTTGAAGATTTTTAATTGAATGTTTATGGATTTATAAATTTTAATATATATATATATATATATTGAATGCTTATGGATTTTTTATATTGAATGCTTTGGAGTTTAATCTTCCAATTATTTGCACTAAATAGGCTATGTATAAAATCAGAAAATTAATTTTGTGATTTTTTTTTTCATAAAAAAAATTTAATTGTAAGTAACACATCGACCATGGATGATGCCCGATGTAAATAACGCAACGACAACGGGCATTGCCCGTTGTCAATAACGCATCGACAACGGGCAATGCCCGTGGTCGAAAAGCGCGCTTTTCCACTACTGCTCCAGCTATAGCGGGCGTGGTGCCCGTTGTAAATACACATCTACAACGGGCATTGCCCGTTGTCGTTAAGCGTTTTTCTTGTTGTGTAGATAATCTTAGATGATGCTTAGATGATGATTTATGCATATGGAAATGTGTTTAGAGAATTAAAAATGCAATATTTATGATTTTTCGCTCAAGTCTCTCTCAATATCTCTTTAGGGTTCTTGATGTTAAAGAGCTGATCTAAAGAACAAGAGATATTGGTATATTTATAGAGAGTAAAATAGGTTAGTGCGAAATGACCAAATTTCCCCAACTATCAGGACAATTCGACAGTCAGCGGCCAAAGAAATGAGGGTGACATATTTGACCAGACTTTTAGGACTCAATTCGGCAGCCCCTAATTGCTGAAGCCAAGGCACCGAAATCGACCAGGTATTCTGGTTCCAATTCGGCGGCTCTATTCGGCAATCCCTGGCTGTATAACCAGGGCACCAAATCCTCTTGGAAGTCAACTTCCAACACAAGCTCAATGAGGATGAGCATGGAGGATTAATCAAACAGCCACACATAAAAATATAACGGAGAAGTGCAAATGTAAAAAGTGAAGATAATGCACACAAGAGTAATGAACATATATGCACTCATGATAAGTGTGTATGTGTGCAACAAAATCTCTTCAATGTAAACTAAGCACAAGAGATATACCTTTGGAGTGCTTGTCAACTTGAGGTCTTAAGAGGGCCTTTGAGCTTGATCACCAATCACCTAGGCTACCCTTACATTTCAAACCCCAATTGTGGTTTGTCACCAAAATAAGCCATTCAAACTTTAAGGAACTTACATTGACCTTTATAAATCATGCTCGTAGGTTCTTGCGCTACCAAGGTGCTGCCTCTACCAATACCAAACGAGTATGAATCTGCTTTGGGAATAACCCACGTTGTCGCATTATCGAAATCAGATGCACTTACATTATGCTTTACCTCGGAAGTCCCAGACATGTCTGGTGCAGTGCAACTAACTCCTTGTACTCATCTTCTACGTGTTTGAATTTGTGCAGGCTCTTCGTCCACATTTTCTAGATCATCTACATGCTCATTGTACTACTCATTGTTCTGCTCATCATTCATCTCAATTCGACAACCAAACGCATCGCCAAATTGAGGTTCAACTACATCTACATGGTCGACCACTACAGGTGGGACAGCACACGTGTTATCCCCATCTTCGGTGCCACTCTTTTGTGTGAACACTTGGTTGCTACCACTAAAGGATCCAAATTGTTGAGTATTTTGACGAGGAGGAATATCATTCCCTATCACATCTCCAGCTGTCATCTCAGTTAGACTAACACATACTTGAGGGATCACCTGATCTTCTTGTAAGGTTCATGATTTGTATTGGCTTGTTTCCATTGCAAAACACTCTATATTTGTATTAGTTGTTGCTTAGGATATTCTTTGAAGAAAGGAAGCTTAAAAAGTGAAGAGCAACGTCTAGTGCAAAAGTCGTCTTCAAGAGGTGAAAAGCGTCAAAGGTATATCTTGACTTCTATCCTCTTGCAAGGCGTTAGAGCACACACGCACAATTCATACATATGTGTCCCTGCATCGTGGTTCAAACATTTGGTATAACACATTCACACATCTGATAGTATGCTCATGCATTGATCTTGTATAGACAAACATTGTGGAATTGCATGCTTTGTGACTATCTCTTTGATATGGCATGCTTGTGTGAATGTGTTTATTTGTTTGTGTATTTTGTGTTTAGGACTTGAACATGTTCTTATTTAATGCCTTAGTGAGTTCCAGTCGTTTCGGTTACTCATTCATAAGGTTTCGAGTCCAAACAATGTGACTATGCTACTTTGCATTCTCATTCGTTGAGTTGACTTCATCGTCATTTTCTGAGATGATTTCTCAACCATTTTTCAAAGTTTTGTAGTCATAGTCGTGCATGAGGGAGTCATGATTTGTAATCCAAAAACGGATTCGAAATCGGAGTTCGGATGCCCAAGATATGGCTGAAGAACCGAAGAGTGCGCGAGAGTGATGTGGGAGGCCGTGAGCCACCTTGCCCACGCCGTGAGGCTCACGGCTAGAGGGGCTCTCTGCCCCCGTGAGCCTCACGCACCCCCCACGGGAGGGTGACGTGGCTCATGTTGATTGGCCTCTGAAATCCTTCTCTCTCCTTCTTTTAAACTCTCATCCTTCCCTCCACACTTGTTGAAGATCTTGATGAACATTTCACGAATTCTGCAGATTTTCTTCATATTTTAGTTTTAGTGTTTTGATCATATCTCTCTCATACGAACTCGAAATCAATCGATTCAAAAGCCAAAATTGTTGGTCTTGAAGAGAGCTACAAACCCTAAGCATTTCCAGAGGGATCTAACTTCGTCATTGTTCCCAGCAGCCTGTTCTTCATTACGAGTTCAAGGTTGTTTGTTCAACTTCTTCTTTTTCAATTTCATCTTTGATCATCTCTTGATTCTTACTATTTGATTGATGAAATTTGTTGAGAAGTATGTTAGATCATATGCTAGGGTTGTTTGATCATTTGTCAATTAAGTTTTAGCTTTGTGATTTCTCTTGAACATATTTGTGCTAAACTTGATTCAACATGAAATTGATTCTAGAAAATGTATATATGATGTGCTTCATGTTATTTTCTAGGTTTTATTTCATGATCTAAGAACTAGGTTTTTAGTGTGATATATTGAATATTCATACCTTGTTCTTATTGATTTGCATGTCTTGATTTCTAGATAATCTTGTGATTGTGTGTTGAAAGCATATTCTAGATTGTCATTGAACATGTACATTTTGCTTGATTGATCATCTAGCTTAATTTGATTGTGTTTGCATCATTTGCATCACTTTAGATCATAGCCTTGCATTAGGTTGAAGTCTCTAGTAAAGTGAGTGAAGCTTTATGGATAGAGCAAGGAAGTCTTGATTAGAGTCGGGAGGACTCGGATAATCAAGCAAGGGAGTCTTGTCTAGGGTCGGGAGGATCCGGATAGGCAAGCAAGAAATCTTCCTAGAGACGTGAGCGTCTTGGATAGGAAGTTGCTTTCTAGAGGTGTGGGATACATCTCGGATAGGAAGTAGGCTTGGTGATTCACTAGCCCGAGGGTAGATTAGGAGTTGATAGATTGAGCGGATATCATGAGTTGATATCTTGAGTGTGTAAGTCCTTTTTCACATAGTGGATTGCTTTGCCGGTGGTTGTGGTATCAACCCGTGGATGTTTCCTCTTTGAGGTTTTACCACGTAAAAATATTTGTGTTCATTTTTATTTTTTACTTTTCTTTATCTTCCATATCTTTCATTGATTGCATATCTTGTAAATTGATTAACTCTTGTATAAGTGAAATCAATTAATTTGTCAAATATAATCAAGGTTGCATTTTCTTTGATATATTCCGCATTATTTTTAAATTGGAAGAATTTGGAGCCTATACCTATTCACCCCCTCTCTAGGTATATTTCACTACTACTTAAGGGAAATTTCACTTCCCTTAGTATAAACTGAACATCATCGTCATTTCTTATAAATTTGCGACATGTAATGCTAGGAACGATTGATATTGATGATAGATCAACATTGAATTTGTTTACATCATACTTCACAATGGTATGCATAATCGCCACCAATTCTTCGTAAGTCATATTCTTTGACACATACATTCCTTGGTTATCAGATCCAACAAACCTCTGACTTCCGTCGGGTAACTGCTCCCGTCGACCGCTGTAAGATATTACTATTCTAACCCGATTCATGGTGCTATCAAATTAATCATCACAAACCATTAATAAAAACCCAGGACTACAAAATATTTTCACAAATTACATTTACAGAGGCTCATATTACATTTACAAAGGCTCGGGTGAGGATATTGAAAAGGCTCGGACAGTAAGTGAAAATGCTCGGAGACTATGTGCAAAGGTTCAGACACTACGTGAAAAGGCTCGGGACTACTTGAAGAGGCTCGAAAACTACTTGAAAAGGCTTGGAAACTTCTTCATTGACAAACCTAATGGATAAGCAGAAGGCTTGCAAAACACTTGAAAACACTACAACAGATTGGGTCTTTTACGGCTTGAGTTTTACAGCGCACATAAATGGCGCGTCGTAAATGTTATCATTCACGACTTATGTTTAGTGTACGTCGTAATTGTGATGCATAATTTCTCAAAGATGGCACACATTTGAGGAACGTCGTAAAAAAGGATTATTTACGACTTACCTATTGCATGTCTTATTTGAAAGTCTTTTAAGACATACTACTCATGCCATGTATACATTTTCCAAAAACAAGTGAATGACTATTTACGGTATTCAAAGCAAGTCGTAATAGTGATACATAATTTCTCAAAGACGGCGCGCATTTGAAGAACGCCGTAAAAAAAAGAGATTATTTACGGCTTACCTGTTACGTGTCTTATTTGAAAGTCTTTTAAGACATACAACTCATGCCATGTATACATTTTTCAAAAACAAGTTAATGACTATTTATGACATTCAGTGCAAGTCGTAATAGTGATACATAATTTCTCAAAGACGGTGCGCATTTGAGGAACACCGTAAAAAAAAGATTATTTACAGCTTACATATTGCGTGTCTTATTTGAGAGTTCTCAAAGACGGCACGCATTTGAGGAACGCTGTAAAAAAGGATTCTCAAAGACGGCACGCATTTGAGGAACGCTGTAAAAAAGGATTCTCAAAGACGGCGCACATTTAAGGAACGCCGTAAAAAAGGATTCTCAAAGACGACGCATATTTGAGGAACGCTGTAAAAAAAAGATTATTTACGACTTACCTATTGCGTGTCTTATTTGAAAGTCCTTTAAGACGTACTACTCATGCCATGTATATATTTTCCAGAAACAAGTGAATGACTATTTATGACATTCAATGCAAGTCGTAATAGTGATACATAATTTCTCAAAGACGGCACTCATTTGAGGAATGCCGTAAAAAAGAGATTATTTACGGCTTACTTATTGTGTCTTATTTGAGAGTCTTTTAAGACATACAACTCACGCCATGTATACATTTTTCAAAAACAAGTTAATGACTATTTACAACATTCAGGCAAGTCGTAATAGTGATACATAATTTCTCAAAGACGGCGTGCATTTGAGGAACGCCGTAAAAAGGGATTATTTACAGCTTACCTATTGCGTGTCTTATTTGAGAGTCTTTTAAAACATACAACTCACACCATGCATACATTTTTCAGAAACAAGCTTTTTGGATCCTAAAAGGAACCCTAAGGTTGAAACTTAATTTTTTGTGGACTACATTTTTCCTTTTTTTTTTTATTTTTTTTTATTTTTTTTTATTTTTTATTATTATCTTGATTTTTGGTTAACCACAACCGGCCAATTAAAAAAAATGGTTGTGGTATTGATGGATTTGAGTTTTAATTTATTTGTGGATTTGATTTTTGGTTGTTATTTGAGGATTTGAGCTTTGGTTTTTGTTTGTTAAGTTTATTTTTGAATTGTGTTTGGGGGTTGAGAAAATGAAAGAGACAAAAAAATGATTGATTTTTTTTTTCTTTATCTTTTCTGTTTCGTTTTTTAACTATTAATTTAAATAATAAAATAGGTAAATATGGCCACTTTAGTCATTATATGTATTATATATTAGGGCTGCCCTTGGGTGCAACGTTACATAATGCAACGAAATATTTTTGACTGTGATCATATCTTCTTTGGTAGAACCACATTAGCTAATATGTGATTGTATGTTCTAACATACGATCACAATAATTTAATTGCGTGATCACGTGCAATTCGTATGCGATAACATTATATATATTTATGATCACATGTAATCATATGTGATCACATACTATTTTTTAAAATTGTATGGTGTCATGTTGCACTCAAGAATGAGCCTATATATTAATATATTAAATAATATATATTATATATTTATATTATATAAATATATTATTATATATATTGTATAATATAATATATATTATATTATATATAATATATATGTATTATTATATGTATTATATATTATATATTATTATATTACATAATATATAATTATATATATATAATATATACTTTTATATTTTATTATTATTATCCATAATATATCATGTTATTATGAATGTTTTATAATTAGGGGTATTTTGGTCAAAATACAGTTAAATCCATTCCATTCTGTTGTTAACCAAACAAAATAATATTGATTTAGAAACTACTTTTAAAGTTCCAACCAAACAAAAAACTTAGGGGTTGTCCTGTATCGTTTTTCAGACCCATTTTCATTTTCATTTTTCAAAAATGATTTGGAATACGCGTTCGTACCGTTTTCCATTTTGTTTTTCATTTTATTTTCAAAACAAAAACAACATCATTGTTAAAAGTTAAAAATTAAAAATTTCCAAAACAACTTTTCTATGTTTTTCATTTTGTTTTTCGTTTTGTTTTTTAACTAATGTTTTTCACTTTTTTTTTTCTACTTCGTTCATCACAGCTCACAGGTGTTTTTCTTTTCTTTTCTTCTTCTTCTTCTTCTTCTTCTCCGTGACAAAAATGGTGCAGCTCTTCTTCTACTTCTCCATGAGCCGAAGCCAGAAGGAGTGAGATCCTCCTCCAGCGATGCCGATTTGGCCAGATCGACGAGGTCGGCGTCGCCGGAGAAGGATCTCACCTCCTCCGGCGTTGGAGCCGCCAATATGCTCCTCCAAGAGCAGATCGACGGCTCCTTTTTTTTATTTTCTTTATTTTTTTTATTGTTGGGTTAATTTGTATCTGAGTTTAATTGGAGATTTGATTTGGGTTTACAATTAGATAGAACTTGATAGAATGAATTTGGGTTAACACGCATACTTTTTTCTTATGTGTATTGTCAATTAGAGTTAATCTAATAGAGAAATGATTTGGCAGACGATGTCTCCAGATGGGCAGACTCTGCATCACATTCTGAGTCGCTGCAAATCCCTCACAAATCTCACCTTCAACTACCTCCGCCTCCTTGATCACTCTCTCTGCCATTTCCTCACTCCAAGTATTCAACAACTCAATTTGTGGTGCTGCTCTTCGCTGTCTTATCAGATTCTTGCTTCTATTGGCAATAACTGTCCCAATCTCAGGTGTGACCCACCCCACCATCATCAACTATGATATAATTTATGGATTGCACGCACTCATGGATTAAGAATTTGGTTTCTTTTGTTCATAGATTTGGACCATTTGGTCTTTAGATATATGTTTTGTGATTTCCAGCAACTGGGTTCATTGAGTGGTTGAAGATTGGTAAAAATAGCTTATTCTTGAGTCCTGGGTATCTATATGAAGAAATGTTGAGGACATTTCACAATCAAACCAGCATAAGCATGTGCCCTTCTAATTTTCGTGAGCTGAAATCGAACAAGAGGTAGTATTGGTCAATTAACCAAGTGAAATATTTTTTTTTTTTGTGATTTGGTCTTGAGATATTTCTAGCAACTGGGCTGTATTCAAGCATTAATATTAAAAATAAAATGAGTATAGGTTGAGTTTTTAGCTTAGCAATTTATTTGTGTAGGCATTGGATCTTTCCTGTTTTTTGTTTTTTTTTTTTTCGAATGGATTTTCAATTTTTTTTTCATTGATCCGCTGGACACATTGCAAATATCTTACCCAAAAAAAAAAAAATTCAACTCATTATAATTTTTGATATATTTCGGATAACCTACCGGACGCGTTTTTTACGTTTTCATATTCGGAATACAGCTTCCAGGATATGCTACCAGACGCGTTTTTGGATTTCGAAACTGAAACCAAAAACACTGTTTTCATTTTCATTTTTATTTTCAAAAAACAAAAATAAAAACAGCTTTGAAAAACGTTACAGGACGCACCCTTAGTTTTCCTTTCCTTTCCATTCTCATTCTCATTCTCATTCCGATTACCATTCCACCATGTAACCAAACGTGACCATAGAGTATTGACCAATAACTCAAATATATATGTTCTAAAAATATAATTTTATTAAAAGTTTTTGAAAGTAATTAAATACTCGAGGCGTGTTCTATATAAAGCTAGAGGGGGGGGTGAATAGATTTTAACTATTATTACCCAATTTTCGCATGCAAGTCAATTTTACGAAAATGCCCCTACTAGTCAAAAATACATACAAGTGTAATATAGTGCGGAATTTAAATAACACTTTATGTATACGTGGAAACCCAACCACTGGGAAAAACCATGGGCTGTTTAGTGCGCCACACTCGGACCTCGAAATCCACTAATCGAAATGGAGTTTACAACCTATGTAGACCTCGTCTAACACTCCGGTCAATAACCCCCCACTTCTACCACTCGGGCCTTTAAAAGTGGCTCTAGTCCAATTGCTTGAGGCCTAAGCAACCTTAGCCTCAAGACTTGATTCTCTAAGAAGAGATTATGCAACCTATGTGAATATGTATGAATATTCAAATAACAAACAAGGCTAGGTAACCTTAGATGCTTATCTAGGATGATGATATAATCAATTTAATCAACCCTAGATATCAATTGCTAAATGACATGTCAAATAGCTTAGCTAATCAAGATTAAGCAAAAACCTAATTAGCTATCACAAAAACAACACTCAATTAATTCATCACAATTAATTCTCTATTCTTGTATTTATCATATGATCAACAACATACAAGTAAATAAAAAGAGAATATGCTAGATAGTAAAAATACTAAAATAAGATGAAACTAATCAAAA
Organism: Acer yangbiense; assembly: GCA_008009225.1. Taxonomy (NCBI): domain Eukaryota; kingdom Viridiplantae; phylum Streptophyta; class Magnoliopsida; order Sapindales; family Sapindaceae; genus Acer; species Acer yangbiense. The sequence continues at coordinate 17,261,943 of CM017773.1, read as the reverse complement.
TCTTACCAAGCATATTGTGATGATGCCAATCCAATCATAGATGCTTTCTATGTAGACATAGAGGATGCAATATGAAATTTGATGCAAAAAGGATTTGATTTGAGTGTTTAAAGGTGGGTTCTTGAATTGATTTTTTCTCAAAAATCTCTCTTGAAAGATTAGGGTTCTAATTGCTCAAGAAGCTTATCCAGAGATTGAGAAAATAAGATATTTATAGACATCAAGAATTGGGCATGTGAAAAGACACTTTTGCCCCTGAAACGCACAGTTCGGCGGTTTCAATCGGCGGCCTGGCCGCCGATGATGACCGCCGAATTGAGCTCGTGAAATTGAGCTCGTGAAGAACAGAGCATTAACGGCGGTTTCATTCGGCGGTTTCGTGACCGCCGATCCAACCACCGAATCAAACCCGAGGGATTAAAATCGATCAGGTATGAACGGCGGTTTCGAACGGCGGTCGTGACCGCCGATCTGGACCGCATAATTGCTTCAGACCAATCTGGATTGAAACGGCGGTTTCATTCGGCGGCCAGGCCGCCAATCATAACCGCCGATCACCAACAATGGTGAAAACCAAGGAGAAGCCAAGGGCATTCTCCATAGGCGGTCTTCGCGCGAAACCAAGCACTCATTAGTGCAAGCGCGGACGTTTCCGACCAATGTCGGGAAACGAATTATAAGGCACATATACACACAACAAGATATATCAACCAATGTGCTAGTGTGTAAAGTGACATGTGAAGAGATGCACATAAAAATAAGCAAGTATGCAATCATAGCTAGAATGCTAAGTGTGTGTGTGCTTCTAAATCTCTTCAAAGAAAAACAAGCACAAGAGATTATACCTTTGGCGTGCTTGTATCAAGAGGTCATGGAAGGGCCTTTGATCTTCAATACTAAACACTTAGACTACCCTTACATTCAAAACCCCAACATGTGGTTTGACCACGAAATAAGCCAATCAACAAAATGGGAATCCTTACAGTTTTAATAAATATTTTGTAATATATGTCTGTCGTAGAAATTAAAATTTTGATTTGTTGAATAAATTTAAATTTATCTAACAAGGTTTTTTTGTTTTTTTTTTAATTTTATTTCTAACAACTCATATAGGTTATACATAAATATTATTCAATTGTTAACACATCAAATGTTGTAGTCAAATGGTAAAGACTTACAACTATTGACTTGAGGTCTCAAATTCAATTCCTAATAATGAATTGTCATTATTATCAGAAGTGGGTGGTGGCCGGTCGGCGGGGGGCGGCGGTCCGATGGGGGGTGGCTGTGGTGACGGTACGGAGGCCGGTCGGTAGGGGCTGGGTCATAAATACAATTACGGCGTTTTTTTAAACATGTTGACGGTGCGTTTGGTACGTCGTATTTGAGGGATATCATTCACGACGTTTTTTTTTTAAACATATTGACGGCGCGTTTGGTACGCCGTATTTGAGGGATATCATTCACGACATCATCTAATGTGGCTTGTAGCTGAACGCCGTAAATAGTCATTTACGACATTCTTTGCGCGCGGTAAAAGGGGTCGTAAATACAATTACAGCGTTTTTTAAAACATATTGACGGCGCGTTTTGTACACCATATTTGAGGGATATCATTCATGACATCATCTAATGTGGCTTGCAGCTGAACGCCGTAAATAGTCATTTATGGCGTTCTTTGCGTGCAGTAAAAGACCCAATCTGTTGTAGTGAAAGGCTCGGAGCATACTTGAAAAGGCTCAGAGAATACTTTAAAAGGCTCGGACATAAGTTTTTAAAGCTCGAACAGAGCTTTAAAAGGCTCGAAAATCCAAAATTCTCACAATTGCTTAAGGTTGGAGAACAAATGAAAATTGTAAGGATTCCCGTTTTGTTGATTGGCTTATTTCGTGGTCAAACCACATGTTGGGGTTTTGAATGTAAGGGTAGTCTAAGTGTTTGGTGTTGAAGATCAAAGGCCCTTCCATGACCTCAAGATACAAGCACGCCAAAGGTATAATCTCTTGTGCTTGTTTTTCTTTGAAGAGATTTAGTAGCACACACACACTTAGCATTCTTGCTATGATTGCATACTTGCTTATTTTTATGTGCATCTCTTCACATGTCACTTTACACACTAGCACTTTGGTTGATATATCTTGTTGTGTGTATTTGTGCCTTATAATTCGTTTCCTGACATTGTTCGGAAACGTCCGCGCTTGCACTAATTAGTGCTTGGTTTCGCGCGAAGACCGCCTATGGAGAATGCCCTTGGCTTCTCCTTGGTTTTCACCATTGTTGGTGATCGGTGGTTATGATCGGCGGCCTGGCCGCCGAATGAAACCGCCGTTTCAGTCCAGATTGGTCTGAAGCAATTATGCGGTCCAGATCGGCGGTCACGACCGCCGTTCGAAACCGCCGTTCATACCTGATCGATTTTAATCTCTCGGGTTTGATTCGGCGGTTGGATCGGCGGTCACGTAACCGCCGAATGAAACCGCTGTTAATGCTCTGTTCTTCACGAGCTCAATTCGGTGGTCGTCATCTGCGGCCTGGCCGCCGATTGAAACCGCCGAACGGTGCGTTTCAGGGGCAAAAGTGTCTTTTCACATGCCCAATTCTTGATGTCTATAAATATCTTGTTTTCTCAATCTCTGAATAAGCTTCTTGAGCAATTAGAACCCTAATCTTTCAAGAGAGATTTTTGAGAAAAAATCAAATCAAGAACCTATCTTTAAACACTCAAATCAAACCCCTTTTGCATCAAATTTCATATTTGATCTTCTATGCCTTCATAGAATTGATCCATGCATGGTTTTGAATCATCACATCTTATTTGGTATGTTCTTCACTAATTTCATATTACTTTAGTGTTTTTCATATTAATACATCTCTTTAATTACTTGTATGCTTTTGATTATATGCTAGATACAAGTTAGAGATTATTTGTGATGAAAATTAATTGAGTGTTGTTTGTGATAGCTAATTAGGTTTTTAATTAATCTTGATTAGCTAAGCTATTTGACATGTCATTTAGCAATTGATATCTAGGGTTGATTAAATTGATTATATCATCATCCTAGATAAGCATCTAAGGTTACCTAGCCTTGTTTGTTATTTGAATATTCATATATATATTCACATAGGTTGTTTCTCTTCATAGAGAAGTAAGTCTTGAGGCTAAGAGTGCTTAGGCCTCAAGCAAATTGGAATAGGGTTGCTAATAAAGGCCCGCTGGGTAGAAGTGAGGGGTTACAGACCGGAATGTTAGACGAGGTCTACATAGGTTGTAAACTTCATTTCAATTAGTGATTTCGAGTTCCGAGTGTGGCGCACTATACAGCCCGTGGTTTTTCCCAGTGGTTGGGTTTCCACGTATACATCAAGTGTTATTTAAATTCCGCACTATATTACACTTGTATGTATTTTTGACTAGTAGGGGCATTTTCGTAAAATTGACTTGCATGCGAAAATTGGGTAATATTAGTTAAAATCTATTCACCCCCCCCCCCCCCCCCCCCCCCCCCCCCCCCCTAGCTTTATAAAGAACACGCCTCGAGTATTTTGAGAACTTTCAAAAATGAAGGGAAAATGTGAACAAATGAAAAGAAGTATTTGCAAGAAATATTACCTTGTTGTACTAAAGAACATCCACTTCTTTCTAAGTTGAAGTTGAAAGGGGAGGCAACCTTGAACTTTTATTTGTAGAGGATAAGTTTATTGTACACAGAGAGAGTTTTTGTAGAGAGAGAGAGTTACCGAGTTGGGACTACTATCGTTTTTGTTGGAAGTGTGGAGAGGGAAGTACAAACAGAATAAAAAGTGATTATCTAAGGGCAATTTTGGTAGTTCACCATAATAGGTGTCTTTTAAACTTAACTTATTAAAGCACTCTCTTTGCCACCAAATCAGTTTAAAAAGGTGACATTTTCCACCAATTCCACTACAGTTATGCTATCAAAAGCCATGTCTTAAAAGTTAAAATATATATATGATTATAACTATTTTTATACTGTAAATATATCATTAACGTTTTTTATACATTCTCATACTTTTAGACTCTTCTTTGCTTAGATTTTCCTACAAATCTACAAGGCCTTGTGCTTGAAAATCAGACCAAAGCATCAGTTTCTGTCACAAAAAGCTTCAAGTGGAGCCTTTTTGCAAGCAATAATCATTCTCTTAAATCAAGAAACTCATCCATCTTAGCCTCAAAGAAACCAGGAAAAGGTTTGGAGATAGCAGCAACTATATGGCCTGATTCATTCCTAATGACAGCCTTAATACCAACAAAGGCAAACCCATCCGAATTGCAACATCATGTTCAGTTTTGTAAGTGACCAGGAGGAGGGGGGATCCAAACCTTCTTTTGAGAGGGGATCTATTAACAACCCAACCTACTGCAAAATAATTTTAGTGTTGTGTTTTAAAAAAATATATTTTCTGAGAGTTTTTCCTTACAATCCAATTTATTTTTTTACACTTCTTTTCTAAATACATTCCATTCTAAAAATTTAAATTTTAAAAAAAATAAAATCTAAAGGTACTTTCTTTTGTTCCAAAATTATCATTTTTATCTTTTAATACTTATATTCTAAAGACACACCATTTAACAGTCGCTCTAGAATTTTCTTCTGGTTTTTGTTTTTTGTTTGTTAAAATAAGATCATTCTCACCATTTAACTAAACAATTTTGAATATACAAGAGTAAAAACTCGTGTCCAAACAGATACCACTGCAAACTCAAAAGCCAAGCAATAAAGCAACTTCACTTTTAACATTTTTTTTTTTTGAACAGCCAGAAATTTATTAAAGAAGAGCAAGGGCCAAAGGCCAACAAACACCAAACCAACAACAGAGCAACAAAAAGCAACCACTAGAAACATAGACATCTGCAGAAACAGGACAAACACAACAAAAAAGCACAGCCAAAAAACAAGACCAAACCAGCACAAGCTCACAACAGCCCATCAAATATCTCCCCAATTAATGAAATCCCCCGCCGAACTAGAACCTAACTTAGCCAAATTGTCCGTAAAAGAGTTTGTTGATCTCAGACTGAAGGAAACCACCGTGCCACCTAAGTTGTCCAAATAGCTAAGAATATCATACACCATATTGAAACTAATAACGGTATATATGATATTAATCTAGAGGAGGGCTGAATAGATGTTAACCAATTTTACCCAATTTTCGTGTATGGTCAAGATTACGAAAATACCCCTAACTAGTCAATATAATATAGCAAGTGTAATATGTGCGGAATATTAAATAACACTTGATATTTACATGGAAACCGTCACAGGAAAAACCACGGGCTAATAAGTGCGCCATACTCGAACCTCAAATCCACTAATTGAAATGGAGTTTACAACCTATGTTGACTTCGTCAAACACTACGGTCAATAACCCCCCACTTCTACCCGCGGGGCCTTCAAAAGTGGTTCTAGTTCAATTTGCTTGTGGCCTAAGCAATCTTAGCCACAAGTCTTACTTCTCAATGAAGAGATAAAATGGCCTATATGAATATATGATGATATTCAAAGAGCAAACAAAGCTAGGGAACCTTAGATGCTTATCTAGAATGATTAGATGACAATTAATGCAATCCTAGATATCAATAGCTAAATGACATATCAAAAAGCTTAGCTAAACATAGATTACGAAAACCTAGATAGCTATCACAATACAACACTCAATCAATTCATCACAAACAATCTCTATCTTGTATCTAACATATAATCTAAAAACATACAAGTAAATAAAGAGATGACTTAATATGAAAAACACTAAAATGAGATGAAGTTAGTGAAGAACATACCAAGGAAGATGTGATGATGCAAAACCATGCATAGATGCATCGTATATGGTCATGGATGATCTTATATGAACTTTGATGAACAATGGAATGTCTTTGAGTGTTTAAATGAGAGTTCTTGTGAATTTTTCTCTTGAAATGTGTTTTAAGGGAAAAATATGATTTTTGGACTCTTATAAATGACCTAAGAACATCACAATATATATATATATATACGGAGCTAAGTTGATGAAATGCCGTTTTGTAAAAAAATGGGGCAAAAACCGCTGTCACTACTGCTGTCAAAGCCACAGCGGTGCATTTAAAATGCATCAGGTATGAAACCGCTGTGCCTTCCACAGCAGTTATGACAGCGGTAAGCACTGTGTACGAACTGCTACGAAAAACTACAGCGGTCAAGAGTGATGCAAACAAAGCATCTCACTGCTGTGGCTACCGCTACGGATCCGGTAGCGGTAACGACAGCTATCTCCTAACCCATGCAATGCTTAAGTGACAATTATGCAATCTTAAGCAAACAAGAGGCATGGCTTTGCATCATAATGCCTAAATGTTATGGCATTTCAATGTATAAGATGCAATCATTTAAAAACATTCATGAAGAGATTTTAATTAACATTAATGCACACATAATAAACACATAACATACAAGAATAAGAATTTACGCATGAGAGATGTGAGTGTGTACAACTACATCTCTTCAAAGCAAGTAAGCATTTAGAAATTTACCTTTGGTGCTTCTTCTCCTGAGGTCTTAAGAGCCTTAGCTACCCTTACAACAACCCCAAATGTGGTTTGTCTACGAAATAAGCCAATCAATTAATGGGACCTTACAATCTCCCCATTTAGCTATTTCGTGACAAAACCACCACTCACATTGATCCTCATAACATAAATAAAGCTAAAGGTCAACAATGATATTCTACATTACAAAGAGATAAGAAAATAAAACATCAAGTCTTCAATCTCTTGTAGAGCTATCAATCCTTCAAAAACACTTCCAAAGCAAGTGTATGTGAGGTGATCAAGTGATAATAAAACAAGCATTTGCATTTTAAGAATATAAGCACAACATTATGTAATGTATGTGAATGTAATGCCCCCCCTCAAAGGGTTACTCCCCCTTAATATATAATCTCCCCAACATGCGCAGTTGCTACTAACAATTAGCAACTCCCTTTACCACTTCTACTCCCCATTTTTGTCATGATATAGGCAAAGGAGTAGTCCCCAACCGGCTCACTTCTAGCAAAGAGAGATAGTAGCATAATAAATACTTGCATAATCATATAAGCCACTTTATGCAACTTAATTAATTTGAGAGAAACAAGGAGATTTATTTTAAGAAGATGTGTGAATTAAACATGCTTTGCATACAAGACAAGTTGTATTTAAGTCCAAAATACAATGGTATTTGGCAAAGCAAATGACAAAAGTTTCTAATAGAATTCAAACCAATTTCACCATTTGTCATGAGAGAAGCAAGGATATAGAGATTTCATTGATTTTAATTTAGGAGCAACTATATCCAACTTTATAAGCGAAACATGGCATGAGCGACTTTGCACCCTTTTTTGATTTTTCCGGGTGAGATACCCGTATGATAGTAGCCATGTTCAACTAATAAAGAAAGAGAGACATTTGGATTATAAAATCCTTTGAACGGATACAAGATCCTTTATTCATTTTGAATCTCATAAGTTTTTTCACACAAGTTTTGCATTAAGAATATGCAATCATCAATTCATGCTTTTTCATTTGAGCATGTCATATGAATTTCATGCTTTTCATTTGTCATTAGCATGTCAATTAAGAATCATCATGTCATGGAGATAACTAAAGGTCATTCAAATCATACTTCATATGTAGATCTCTTAGTCCAAAAATATATGTTTGAACATAAATATGACATGGATTGTAAATAAAGCATGGTTCACAATTATTGAATAGAAAACATATATACATATATGCAACCAAGCTTACACAAGCAATTAATAAATAAGCATAAATTTTTTAAATTTTTGCATGTGACAAGTATGCAATAGCTCTCTTTGCTTGAGTTCCCCATATGGGGTCAATCACCATAACCCATCATTCCACAAGACATATCCCAATAGATCTACTAAGTGTTTTAAATCGAGTAGCATCTAAGGGTTTAGTAAATAAGTACGCAAGTTGATCATTAGTACCTAGATGTTCAAGTACTATGTATTTATTTTCAACAAACTCTCTAATGAAATGATGGCGGATGTCAATATGCTTAGTCCTAGAGTGTTGTACCGGATTCTTGGAATTATTAATAGCACTCATATTATCACAAAAGAGGATGAGTGTACCTTGGTTGAATCTGTAGTCGACTAGCATTTGCTTCATCCATAGGAGTTATGTGCATCCACTCCCCACAGCTATGTACTCTGCCTCGGCCGTGGACAAGGAAATCAAGTTTTCCTTCTTGCAAAACCAAGACACCAAGTTGTTGCCTAGAAAGAAGCAACCGCCCAATATGCTCTTCCTATCATCGCAATTTCCTGCCCAATCCGCATCACTAAAGCCTACAAGACTAGCATTAGTGTCAAAAGAGTACCAAATCCCATAGTTGGACATCCCATTCACATAACGAATGATTCTCTTTACGGAAGAGAGAAAGGACTCCTTAGGATCCGCTTGGTACCTAGCACACACACCCACACAAAAAAATATATCGGGCCTACTTGCGGTCAAATAAAGCAAGCTTCTTATCATGCCCCGATATAGAGTTTGTTCCACACTTTTTCCACTTGCATCCTTGCTAAGCTTCAAAGTGGTACTCATGGGTATATCACAATGTTTGGCATTTTCTAGACCAAACTTCTTCACTAGGTTTTTGGCATATTTGGCTTGGGTTATAAAGATCCCATCATTTAATTGCCTAATTTTCAAACCTAGGAAGTAACTAAGCTCACCAACAAGACTCATCTCAAATTCATGAGACATAACATCAACAAATTGTTGAACCTTGATGTTATTGGTGGAGCCAAACACTATATAATCAACATATATTTAAGCTATAAAGAGCTCATCATTATCTTTCTTGATGAATAACGTCTTATCAACACTACCCCTTGTGTGGTTATTGTCAACAAGAAATTGAGTGAGGAGCTCATATCAAGCCTCGGTGATTGTTTCAACCCATAGAGAGCCTTCTTGAGGCGATAGACATGGTTGGGGTGTTGTGCATCCACAAACCCCTTGTGTTGTTCAACAAACACTTCCTCTTGCAAGAAGCCATTGAGAAAGGCACTCTTGACATCCATTTGGTGCAATTTGAACTTGTGCACACAAGAAATGGACAAGAGAAGCCTAATGGACTCTAAACGGGCAACGGGAGCAAAAGTCTCCTCAAAGTCGATACCCTCAATTTGAGAGTACCATTGTGCTACAAGTCTAGCCTTGTTCCGCACTATGTTGCCATCCTCATCGGATTTGTTCCTATAAATCCACTTGGTGCCTATAACATGAGTGCTTTTAGGCCTAGGAACTAGAGTCTAAACCTCATTCCTTTCGATTTGGTTTAGCTTTTCTTACATGGCAAGAACCCAAAACTCATCATTTAAGGCTTCATCAACCTTTTTGGGTTCTATTTGAGAGGTGTAGCATGTAAAGCTAATGAGATTAACTATTTAACGCCTAGTTCTAACACCCTCATTCATATCCCCAATGATGTCATCTTTATCATGGAGTTTTCTAACCCATGGAGCGGGTTCATTAGAGTCCAAGAGAAGAACTCTATCAATAGGTTGTTTGTCTTCATTATCACCAATGGAAGTCCCAACATTGAGAATCTCCATAACCTTCTCCAAAGGAGAGTCATCTTCTCTAACTACCTCCTTCTTATAGTCAATAGGCTTGAGCCTTTCATCATCAATGACAACATTGGATGATTCCATGACGGTTCGAGTCTTCAAGTTGAAAACTCTATAGGCTCTACTATTCAAGGCATAGCCAATAAAGATACCCTCATCACTCTTAGCATCAAACTTGCCAAGTTGATCACGGTCATTTAAAATGCAGCACTTGCTTCCAAAAAGAGTGGAAGTAGTTAACATTTGGCTTCCTACACTTCCACAACTCATAGGAGGTATTTCTAATTCTGGGCCTTAGGAAAACTCTATTTCCTATATAGCAAGCTGTATTGACAGCTTCGGCCTATAGGTTCCTAGAGACATTGTTGCTAAGCAACATCACACGGGCCATCTCTTGAAGGACCCTATTCTTTCTCTCAACAACTCCATTTTGTTGAGGTGTCCTAGGAGCCTAAAACTCATGGGAGATCCCTAAGCTATTGTAATAGATTTCAAAGAGGGCATTCTCAAATTCCCTCCCATGGTCACTTCTAATACGTTTAATGCTATTAATGTTTGAGTTCATTTCATTTTGAATTTTAGTACAAAGCATTTTAAACTTATCAAAAGTTTTGGATTTTTCTCTAAGAAAATATGTCCATGTGAACCTAGAGAAATCATCAACACAAACAAAAATGTACCTCTTTCCACCCAAACTTTTGATTTGTATGGGACCTATAAGGTCCATGCGAAGAAGCTCTAGGGGCTCCTTGGTGGAGAGATACTTGCCCTTTTCGTGCATGCTTTCGGTTTGTTTTCCTTTGAAACAAATTATAGCACGGTGTGTATTAAACTATCTAGAGGGGGGTGAATAGATTTTAAACTTATTACCCAATTTTTCGTATAAGTCAAAATTACAAAATTACCCCTAACTAGATAAAGCAATAAATCAAGTATAAAATGCGGAAATTAAATAACACTTGATTTTTACGTGGAAACCCTCACGGGAAAAACCACAGGCTAGTAAGTAAGCCACACTCGAACCTCGAATCCACTAAATGTGTAAACGATTACAACCTAATCCCGAAAGTAATCACACACCTACCTAATCCCGGTATGAGTGAACCTAGTCCAATTTGCTTGCGATCTAAGCAACCTAATCCCGGAAGCTACACATAAGACTTACTTTCTCTATGAAGAGAATACAAGCCTAAGTGAATATATGAATATCCAAATGCAACATAGAGCAAGGAACCCTATATGCTTATCTAAGATGATGAATTTGCAATTAAAGCAATCCTAGATATTACAAACTAAATGACATGTCAATTAGTTTAGCTAATCAAGATTAAGCACAAAACCTAATTTGCTAGCACAAAACAACTTCTCAAACATACATCACACTAATCTCAATCTTGTATCCAAAGTATATAAAATAACATACAAGTAATTAATTGAGATTGCTTGTTAAGATAAACACAAAATATGTAAGATATTAGTGAAAAGCTTACCAAGCAAAGTATGATGAAGAATCCATGCAAGATGACATCTAGATGATCAAAGATGATGCTAGATGATGATTGATGATCATGAAAAAGTGTTTGAGTAATTAAAAATGAGTTCTTTGTGTATTTTTCTTCTCTTGAAAAATATCCTGAGTATAGAATATGAATATGAACTCTCTTGGCTGACCTAAAGTCAAAGTGGTATATATATAGGGGCCATAAGTGAAGTGTGGTCGTTTTGAAAAACGCACCAGAAATTGCTCTGTGCGCTGGTGGCCTTGCGCTGGACGACAGGCACACGACCAGCGCAAAGGCAAAAATTGCACAGGTGCTTGACGACCAACGCTCAGACAGGCGCACGACCAGCGGCACACCACTGGGCGTTTTACGCTGGTGAGCTGCGCTGGTCTGGACCAGCGCACGACCAGCGACAGACCACTGGGCGATCTGCGCTGGTGAGCTGCGCTGGTCTGGCGCTTGACGACCAGCGCACAGCCCACTCCTTTGAACCCCGCAAGAAAACATGCAAAGGGTAAAAAGGTAAAACTAAATGCATCCTAAAGGCCTAACATGACATGACATATAATCACAAGATGCAATCAAAAAAACATGCAAGAAGAGATGAAAATAGGCATTAATGCACAACAAAAATAAACACAACATACAAAGATAAGACATATACATGAGTTGTGAGTGTGTGCAACTATCTCTTCAAGACAAGTAAGCATAAAGAAAATTACTTTCGGTGCTTATCAACACGAGGTCTTCAAAGGGCTTCGAACAATAAAACCAATACATAAGCTACCCTTACAAAGTACCCCAACATGTGGTTTGTCCACGAAATGAGCCAATCAACAAATGGGAACCTTACAATCTCCCCATTTGGCTATTTCGTGACAAAACCACCATTCACATTGATTCCTCACAAAAAATAGAAACTACGGGACAACTATGATATTCTACAATACAAAGAGATAAGAAAATAAAACTTCAAGTCTTCAATCTCTTGTAGAATAATCAAGCCCTGAAAAGAAAGTTTCTAACATTTCCAATACAAGAAAAGTGTGAGATTAATCAAGTGAGAACAATACCAAGCATTTGCATTAAAAAAAAATAGGCACAACATTATGCAATGTATGTGTATGCAATGCTCCCCCTCAACGGGTTACTCCCCCTCAATGAATGTTCTCCCCAATATGCACAATTGCTTCTATTTTGTAACTCCCCTTACCATATCCTACTCCCCCTTTTTGTCATGATATAGGCAAATGAGTAGTCCCCAACCGGGTCACTCATAGCAACGAGAGATAGAAGCATGCAAGATATTTGCATATACATATAAGTCACTTTATGCACCTCAATTAATTGAAGAGAAACGAGGAGATTTATTTGAGAAAAATGTGTGAATCAAACATGCTTTGCATACAAGACATGTAGCATTCAAGTCCAAAATATCATGGTATTTGGCAAAGCAAATGATAAGGTTTCTAATAAGAATTCAAACCAATTTCACCATTGTCATGAGAAAAGCAAGGATATAGAGTTTTTATTGATTTTAATTTATGAGCAACTATATCCAACTTTATAAGCGAAACATGGCATGAGCGAATTTGCACCCTATTAGATTTTTCCAGATAAATATCCGTATGATAGTAGCCATGTTCAACTAATAAAGAAAGAGAGACATTTGGAATATAAATTCCTTTGAACGGATACAAGATCCTTTATTCATTTTGAGTCTCATAAGCTTTCACACAAGTTTTGCATTTAAGAATATGCAATCATTAATTCATGCTTTTCATGTGAGCATGTTATATGAATTTCATGCTTTTTCATTTGACATTAGCATGTTATTAAAGAATCATCATGTCATGAAGATAACTATAGGTCATTCAAATCATACTCCCTATGTACATCTCCTAGTCCAAAAATGCATGTTTGAATATAAATATGACATGGATTGTAAACAAGCAAGGTTCACACTTATGGAATTGAAAACATATATACATATGTGCAACCAAGCTTACTCAAGCAATTAAAAGAAGAAGCATAAGATATTTCAAATTTTTGCAAGTGACAAGAATGCAAAATAGCTCTCTTTGCTTGAGTTCCCCATATGGGGTCAATCATAGAACATCACTCCACAAGATATATCCCAATAGATCTACTAAGAGTTTTTAATCGAGTAGCATCTAAGGGTTTAGTAAATAAGTCCGCAAGTTGATCATTAGTACCTACATGTTCAAGTACTATGCATTTATTTTCAACAAGCTCTCTAATGAAGTGATGGCGGATGTCAATATGCTTAGTTCTAGAATGTTGTACCGGATTCTTGGAAATATTAATAGCACTCATGTTATCACAAAAGAGAGTGAGAGTACCTTGGTTGAATCTGTAGTCTACTAGCATTTGCTTCATCCATAGGAGTTGTGTGTATCCACTCCCCGCGGCTATGTACTCGGCCTCGGCCGTGGACAAGGAAATCGAGTTTTGCTTCTTGCAAAACCAAGACACCAAGTTGTTGCCTAGAAAGAAGCAACCGCCCGATGTGCTCTTCCTATCATCGTAATTTCCTGCCCAATCCGCATCACTAAAGCCTACAAGACTAGCATTAGTGTCAAAAGAGTACCAAATCCCATAGTTGGATGTCCCATTCACATAGCAAATGATTCTCTTTACGGAAGAGAGATGGGACTCTTTAGGATCCGCTTGGTACCTAGCACACACACCCACACTAAAGGAGATATCGGGCCTACTTGCGGTCAAATAAAGCAAGCTACCTATCATGCCACGATATAACGTTTGTTCCACACTTTTACCACTAGCATCCTTGCTTAGCTTCAAAGTGGTACTCATGGGTGTATCACAATGTTTGGCATTTTCTAAACCAAACTTCTTTACTAGGTTCTTAGCATATTGGGCTTGGGTTATGAAAATCCCATAATTCATTTGCCTAATTTACAAACCTAGGAAGTAACTAAGCTCACCAACAAGACTCATCTCAAATTCATGAGACATGACATCAACAAATTGTTGGACCTTGGTGTTGTTGGTGGAGCCAAAGACTATATCATCAACATAGATTTGAGCTATGAAAAGCTCATCATTGTCTTTCTTGATGAATAGTGTCTTGTCAACACCACCCCTTGTGTAGTTATTGTCAACAAGAAATTGAGTGAGGCGCTCATACCAAGCCCTCGATGCTTGTTTCAACCCATATAGTGTCTTCTTGAGGCGATAGACATGGTTGGGGTGGTGTGCATCCACAAACCCCTTGGGTTGTTTAACAAACATTTCCTCTTGCAAGAAGCCATTGAGAAAGGCACTCTTGACATCCATTTGGTGCAATCTAAACTTGTGCGCACAAGAAATGGACAAGAGAAGCCTAATGGACTCTAAACGGGCAACGGGATCAAAAGTCTCCTCAAAGTCGATACCCTCAATTTGAGAGTACCCTTGTGCTACAAGTCTAGCCTTGTTCCGCACTATGTTGCCATTCTCATCGGATTTATTCCTATAAATCCACTTAGTTCCTATCACATGTGAGCTTTAAGGCCTAGGAACAAGAGTCCAAACCTCATTCCTTTTGAATTGGTTTAGCTCTTCTTGCAAGGCAAGAACCCAAAATTCATCATTTAAGGCTTCATCAACCTTTTTTGGTTCAATTTGAGAGGTGTAGCAAGTAAAGCTAATTAGATTAGCTATTTGACGTCTAATCCTAACACCCTCATTTACATCTCTAATAACATCCTCTTTTTTATGGAGTCTTCTAACCCATGGAGCGGGTTCATTAGAGTCCAAGAGAGGGACTCTAGTAGTAGGTTATGTGACTTTATCATTTTTATTAGATGTCCCAACATTGGGAGTCACCACAACCCCCTCTAAAGGAGAGTCATCATTTAAAATTTTCTCCTCCTCATAGTAATTAGACTTGAGCCTTGTATCATCAATGACAACATTCGATGATTCCATGACGGTTCGAGTCTTCAAGTTGAAAACTGTATAGGCTCTACTATTCAAGGCATAGCCAATAAAGATACCCTCATCACTCTTAGCATCAAACTTGCCAAGTTGATCACGGTCATTTAAAATGTAGCATTTGCTTCCAAATGTGTGGAAGTAGCTAACATTTGGCTTCCTACCCTTCCATAACTCATAGGAGGTGTTTCTAGATCCGGGCCTTAGGAAAACTCTATTCCCTATATAGCAAGCCGTATTGACGGCTTCGGCCCATAGGTTCCTAGGGACATTGTTACTAAGTAACATCACTCGGGCCATCTCTTGGAGGACCCTATTCTTCCTCTCAACAACTCCATTTTGTTGAGGTGTCCTAGAAGCCGAAAACTCATGGGAGATGCCTAAGCTATCACAATAGCTTTCAAACGAGGCATTCTCAAATTCCCTCTCATGGTCACTTCTAATCCGCTTAATGCTTTTAATGTTTGAATTCATTTCATTTTGTATTTTAGTACAAAGCATTTTAAACTTATCAAAAGTTTCGGATTTTTCTCTAAGAAAATATGTCTATGTAAATCTAGAGAAATCATCAACACAAATAAAAATGTATTTATTTCCACCTAAACTCTCGGTTTGCATAGGACCCATGAGATCCATGTGGATAAGCTTTAGGGGCTCCTTGGTGGAGAGATACTTGCCCTTTTTGTGCATGCTTTTGGTTTGTTTTCCTTGTTGGCAAGGTCCACAAATACCATTGGCTTTCTTCCCAAGCTTAGGGAGGCCACGCACACAGTTGAACTTTCCAAGGGTTCTTAAATCCCTAAAGTTCATGTGGCCAAGTCTTTCATGCCACAACTCTATTTGCTCTTCCATGGACACATTGTTTGAGACTATTCTAGCTTCAAGACAATAACAATTGTCACTAGATCTCATACCTTTCAACAAGGTTTGTCCATCAGGCTTTAGGATTGAGAAATCATCTTTTCTAAACAAGACGGAATATCCTTCATCACTTAGATGTGAAATGCTTATTAAATTGGCTTTCAAGCCATCAACAAATAAAGCATCGGATAAGGAGGGTAATCCGGGAACGGAAATGGTTCATTTCCCTACAACTTTCTTTTTGGATCCATCACCAAAAGTGACATATCCTCCTTCCTCCTTCCTCTTTCCTCCTTCCTCCATAACAAGAGTCTCGAAGAAACTCTTGTTTCCCGTCATGTGCCTAGAGCACCCACTATCTAAATACCAAAAATTAGAAGAATTTGCCTTCAAGGCTATTTGTGCAACATGGTAAACATTTTCATTCTTTCTAATCCACCTAGAAACAATCTTAGCTTTCTTAGTGGTCTTTGGTACATGGGTTCTAGATGTTCTAGGATCATGCATAATCATATTATCATTCCTAGGAACATGCATCATGGCTCTTTTCTTTTTCTTCTCTATCATGCTTCTAGTTTTGCACATTTTTATATATCGAAAGCAATGTGGTCTAATATGACCATCAAATTCACAAAAGTGACATATAGGAGTAAAATAAGGAATCTTACCTTGTCCTTGTCTTTGTGGATGAAAGGGTTCAATTCGTCTTCGTTGTTGAACCGGTCTAGATTGCTTCCTAGCTTGAGGTTGCATGATAGGTCTCTTTCCTTTGTAAGCCAATTGTGGAGGAATGTTGGCTTGAGGGACCCTAGGGGGTTGAGCTTGAGTTTGCCTTCTTGGCCCCATCTTCACTTGTGCATTTGAACATTGTCATACTTCTAACTTCTTCCTAGGAATTTGCACATATGAAGTTTCTTCGTTCTTCAAACTCTTGACAAACACGGTCTTGTTAGAGGTTGAGATCTTCTTGCCATCTTCATACCCAAGACCCCTCTTGTCACATGGACTCTTTCCAACACCAAGCATATGGTCAAGCTTCTTGGTGCTAGAATCCATCCTAGTCATAGAATCTCTAACTTCTTCAAGCTCCATCTTTAGACTTTCTTCATTCCTCCTAGATAAGACTAACTCCTCTCTTAGCTTATCTTCCATCTTCTTGAATTTTTCCACTTGTTCACCTAAGTGGTCATTATGAGATGCAAGCTCAAGATTTTCTTCTCTCAACATCTTGATCTTTCTTGTGCTCTTGATTGCTAAATCATTAAACTCGGCATGATATTTAGCAAGCACATTTTTCACCACAAATCCATTTATGGAGTTAGAAGAGGAATCACTTTCTTCTTCACTTGAGTCATTTTCTTCTTGACTCATTTCCTCTCTCTCACTAGCACTTTTGCTTTTATGGGAGGAGGCAAAAGCTAGGAGATTAGCCATGAGCTCTTTATCATCCGAAGACTCATCTCCCTCATAGGAGTCGTCACTACTTCCACTCCAAGTGGCGGCCATCATTTTTCCCTTTTTCCTTTCATTGTGATTTGCACATTCGGGGGAAAAGTGACCTATGCCACCACACTCGAAACATCGGACCCCTTTCCTTTCGGTCCTTTCTTGCCTAGGTTCAAACTTCTTGAAAGAGCCCCTTTTCTTCAAATCTTGACCTTTTGATCCAAAGCCCTTTCTTCTAAACTTCATAATCTTGTTGAACCTTTTTACAAACAAGGCAAGGTCTTCATCCGAGTCAACCTTCTTTGCCTCTTTTTCATCCTTGGAGGTTTTTAAAGCAATTCCTTTTTGCTTTTTAGTAGGTGTGGAGATAAGCCCTTTCCTAGACTCATAAGCTAGAAGTCTCTCAATCACCTCACTTGGCTTCATATCCTTATATCCACTATTTTCTTCTAAAGCCGTCACCTTCGATTCAAACCTATGGGGTAGAGATCTCATAATCTTTTGCTTGATTCTCCTATCTGAATATGGATCACCAAGTTGATGGCTTTGGTTGACTATATCCATCAACTTGATCTCGAAGTCGTTGAAGCACTCATTCTCCTCCATCTTAAGCATCTCGAATTGAGTTTGGAGGACTTAAAGCTTATAGTCCTTCACCACTTCGGTTCCCTCATGTGCAATCTCTAGGATGTCCCAAGCCTCCTTAGCTATCCTAGTATTTTGAATCAATTTATATTGATTTTCATCCATAGCACACAAGATGGCATGCATCGCCTTCCTATTCCACTTTGAAGACTCAAACTCTTGCGCATTCTATTGCGCCTTAGGCTTCAATACTTCTTCTCCTCCACCACTGAGAGTTATCTTGGGTAGATCATATCCGTCTTCCACCGCCATCCATGCATGGTCGTGAATTTGGCATATGTAGGATTCCATCTTCCCTTTCCATTGGGAATAGTTCAAACCGGTAAGAAGTGGAGGCCTTGTGCTAGAAGCACCTTCGTTGCCACCACCATTTCCACCGTTTTCACTCATAGTGTTTATGAATGAATGAAATGAATGCAAATGTATGAATGATCAAAAATCACACAAAATGCAAAACACACCAAAATAAGCAAGGATCACCTATGTATGTCTAGGAACCCACTCTGATACCAATTGAAACAAATTATAGAACGGTGTGTATTAAACTATCTAGAGGGGGGTGAATAGATTTTAAGCTTATTACCCAATTTTTTGTATAAGTCAAAATTACGAAATTACCCCTAACTAGATAAAGCAATAAATCAAGTATAAAATGTGGAAATTAAATAACACTTGATTTTTATGTGGAAACCCTCACGGGAAAAACCACGGGCTAGTAAGTAAGCCACACTCGAACCTCGAATCCACTAAATGTGTAAAACGATTACAACCTAATCCCGGAAGTAATCACACACCTACCTAATCCCGGTATGAGTGAACCTAGTCCAATTTGCTTACGATCTAAGCAACCTAATCCCGGAAGATACACACAAGACTTACTTTCTCTATGAAGAGAATACAAGCCTAAGTGAATATATGAATATCCAAATGCAACATAGAGCAAGGGAAACCCTATATGCTTATCTAAGATGATGAATTTGCAATTAAAGCAATCATAGATATTACAAACTAAATGACATGTCAATTAGTTTAGCTAATCAAGATTAAGCACAAAACCTAATTTGCTAGCACAAAACAACTTCTCAAACATACATCACACTAATCTCAATCTTGTATCCAAAGTATATAAAATAACATACAAGTAATTAATTGAGATTGCTTGTTAAGAGAAACACAAAATATGTAAGATATTAGTGAAAAGCTTACCAAGCAAAGTATGATGAAGAATCCATGCAAGATGACATCTAGATGATCAAAGATGATGCTAGATGATGATTAATGATCAAGAAAAAGTGTTTGAGTAATTAAAAATGAGTTCTTTGTGTATTTTTCTTCTCTTGAAAAATATCCTAAGTATAGAATATGAATATGAACTCTCTTGGCTGACCTAAAGTCAAAGTGGCATATATATAAGGGCCATAAGTGAAGTGTGGTCGTTTTGAAAAACGCACCAGAAATTGCTATGTGCGCTGGTGGCCTTGCGCTGGACGACAGACGCACGACCAGCGTAAAGGCAAAAATTGCATAGGCGCTTGACGACCAGCGCTCAGACAGGCGCACGACCAGCGGCACACCACTGGGCGTTTTGCGCTGGTGAGTTGCGCTAGTCTGGACCAGTGCACGACCAGCGACAGACCACTGGGCGATCTGCGCTGGTGAGCTGTGCTGGTCTGGCGCTTGACGACCAGCGCACAGCCCACTCCTTTGAACCCCACAAGAAAACATGCAAGGGGTAAAAAGGTAAAACTAAATGCATCCTAAAGGCCTAACATGATATGACATATAATCACAAGATGCAATCAAAAAAACATGCAAGAAGAGATGAAAATAGGCATTAATGCACAACAAAAATAAACACAACATACAAAGATAAGACATATGCATGAGTTGTAAGTGTGTGCAACTATCTCTTCAAGACAAGTAAGCACAAAGAAAATTACCTTCGGTGCTTATCAACACGAGGTCTTCAAAGGGCTTCGAACAATAAAACCAATACATAAGCTACCCTTACAAAGTACCCCAACATGTGGTTTGTCCATGAAATGAGCCAATCAACAAATGGGAACCTTACATCCTTGTTGGAAAGGTCCATAAACTCCATTGGCTTTCTTCCCAAGCTTGGGAAGGCCACGCACAACATTGAACTTATCTAAGATCCATAGATCACGATAGTTCATGTGGCCAAGTCTTTCATGCCACAACTCAATTTGCTTATCCTTGGACATACTGTTTGAGACTATTCTAACGTCAAGACAATAACAATTGTCGCTAGATCTCATACCTTTCAACAAGGTTTGTCCATCGGTCAATAGAAGTGAGCAATCTTTCTTACTAAATAAGACGGAAAGTCCTTTATCACTTAGATGAGAAATGCTTATCAAATTAGCTTTCAAGCCATCAACAAATAAAGCATTGGACAAAAAAGGTAATCCGGGAATGGAAATTGTTCCTTTCCCTACAACTCTCTTTTTAGATCCATCACCAAAGGTGACACTTCCTCCTTCCTCCATGACAAGAGTCTCAAAGAAACTCTTGTTTCCCATCATGTGCCTAGAGCACCCATTATCTAAGTACCACATATTAGAAGAATTTGCCTTCAAGGCAATTTGAGCAACATTGCAAAAATATTCATCTCTTCTAATCCACCAAGGTGAAACACTTTTCTTCCTAGTGGTCAATGATACATGGACGCTAGATGTCTTAGGATCATGCAAATTAATTCTCTCATTCTTAGGTACATGCATCATGGCTCTATTCTTTTTCTTCTCAATCATGCTTTTAGTTCTATGCATTTTAATGTAGAGAAAGCAATTTGGTCTAATATGACCAATAATACAACAAAAATGATATATAGGGATGAAATTAGGAATCATACCTTGTCCTTGAGCATGCATAGGAGCCTTCCCATGCCATTGTGGTTGAAGCGGTTCATTGCATCTTCGTTGTTGAACCGGACTAGTTTGCTTCCTTGATTGAACTTGCACGAGTGGTCTATTTCCTTTATGAGCCATTTGTTGAGGAATGTTGGCTTGAGGAGCTCTTGTGGGATGAGCTTGAGGTTGTTTTCTTGGAGCCACATTCACTCGTACACTATGTGAGCATTGTCCTAAATCAATCTTCTTCCTAGGAGTTTGCACTGGTGAAGCTTCATTCTTGCTCAAGCTCTTGACAAATACCGTCTTGTGAGGAGTAGAGGACTCATTGCCATCTTCAAATCCTAGACCTCTTTTGTCACAAGGACTTTTCCCAACACTTAACATAAGGTCAAGTTTTTCGGTGCTATAAGTCATCATTGCCATTGATCCCTTAACTTTATCAAGCTCCCTCTTCAAACCTTCTTCATTCCTTCTAGATAAACCTAACTCCTTTCTTAGCTTATCTTCATTTTCCACCGATCTCATTACTTCTTCACTCAAGTCATCAACCTTGATTGAAAGCTCTAAATTTTCTTCTTTCAACCTTCAGATTTCTCTTTTGTTCTTCAACCTTAAGCTTTCGAATTTGATCATGAAGTCTTCAAGATCCATTTTCTCCACATGTCTTTTTGTGGAGTTAGATGAGGAAGCATCTTCACTTGAGTCAATCTCCTCTTGACTCTCTTCCTCTTCTTCACTAGAACATTTGCTCTTGTGGGAGGAGGCAAAGGCTGTGAAGTTAGCCATGAGTTCTTCATCATCCAAAGACTCATCTCCATCATTGGAGTCATCACTTCCACTCCAAGTGGCGGCCATCACTTTACCCTTCTTGTTCTTTAAATTTCCACAATTAAGTGCAATGTGTCCTCTACCGCCACACTCATAGCATTGGATCCCTTTCGCTCTTCTCTTACCTAGGCTCAAACTTCTTAAAGGGAGCCTTTTTCTTCAAGTCTTGGCCCTTGGATCCATAACCCTTCTTTTCGGACTTATAGAATTTCTTAAAACTTCTCATCAACAATGTCGTGTCCTCATCCGAGTTATCACTTTCCTCCTTCTCAACTGTAAGGTTCCCAATTGTTGATTGGCTCATTTCGTGAACAAACCACATGTTGGGGTTCTTTGTAAGGGTAGCCTAAGTATCGGTCTTATTGTTCGAAGCCCTTTGAAGACCTCGTGTTGATAAGCACTGAAGGTAAATTTCTATGTGCTTACTTTTCTTTGAAGAGATTAGTTGCACACACACACTTAACATTCATTGCATATGTGTGCATTCTCTTCATTTGTCACATTTCACACTTGCACTTATTTATTATATTTTGTTGTGTGTAATTGTGTCATGGTGTCATGTAATTCGTTTCCCGATAACTTTCGGAAACGTCCGCGCATGCACTAGAATGTGCTTGGTTTAGCGCGAGGACCGCCTATGGAGAATGCCCTTGGCTTCTCCTTGGTTTTCACCTTTCTAGGTGATCGGCGGTTATGATCGGCGGCCTGGCCGCCGAATGAAACCGCCGTTTCAGTCCAGATTGGTCTGAAGCATTTCTGCTGTTAAGATCGGCGGTCATGACCACCGTTCGAAACCGCTGTTTCAAGACCTGATTGATTTATCTCTCAGTCTAATTCGGCGGTTGAATCGGCGGTCACGAAACCACCGTTCGAAACCGCCGTTCATACCTGATTGATTTTAATCTCTCTGTTTTGATTCGGCGGTTGGGATCGGCGGTCACGAAACCGCCGAATGAACCGCCGTTTTTGCTCTGTTCTTCACGAGCTCAATTCGGCGGTCATGATCGGTGGCCTGGCCGCCGATTGAAACCGCCGATCGGCGCGTTTCTTTGAAACTTACTTAAACGACCACACTTTGATTTGGCCCCCTATATATATGCCATTTTGTCTTTAGGTCAATCAAGAGAGTTCATATTCAGAATTCATACTTAGGATATTTTTCAAAGAGAAGAAAAAATCCAAGAACTCAATTTTTGATTACTCAAACACTTTTTCATGATCATCAATCATCATCTAGCATCATCCTTGATCTTCTAGATGTCATCTTGCATGGATTCTTCATCATACTTTTCTTGGTAAGCTTTTCACTAATATCTTACATATTTTGTGTTTCTCTTAGCTAACAATCTCAATTAATTACTTGTATGTTATTTTATATACTTTGAATACAAGTTTGAGATTAGTATGATGTATGTTTGAGAAGTTGTTTTGTGATAGCTAATTAAGTTTTGTACTTAATCTTGATTAGCTAATCTATTTGACATGTCATTTAGTTTTGATATCTAGGATTGTTCTAATTGCATATTAATCATCTTAGATAAGCATATAGGGTTTCCCTTGCTCTATGTTGCATTTGGATATTCATATATATTCACTTAGGGTTGTATTCTCTTCATAGAGAAAGTAAGTCTTGTGTGTAGCATCCGGGATTAGGTTGCTTAGAACGCAAGCAAATTGGACTAGGTTCACTCATACCGGGATTAGGTAGGTGTGTGATTACTTCCGGGATTAGGTTGTAATCGTTTTACACATTTAGTGGATTCGAGGTTCGAGTGTGGCTTACTTACTAGCCCGTGGTTTTTCCCGTGAGGGTTTTCACGTAAAAATCAAGTGTTATTTAATTTCCGCATATTATACTTGATTTATTGCTTTATCTATTTAGGGGTAATTTCGTAATTTTGACTATCACGAAAAATTGGGTAAAAAACTTAAAATCTATTCACCCCCCCTCTAGATAGTTTTATACACATCGTGCTATAATTTGTTTCATCAACCTTGGAGGCTTTCAAAGCAATTCCCTTTTGCTTTTTAAGAGATGTAGAGGTAGGACCTTTCCTAGACTCATAAGCTAGAAGTCTCCCAATCACCTCACTCGGCTTCATATCCTTGTAGGAGCTATTCTCCTCTAAAGCCGTCACCTTAGACCTAAACCTATCGGGGAGAGATCTCATAATATTTTGCTTGATCCTCCTATCCGAATATGGATCACCAAGTTGATGGCTTTGATTCATAATATCCATCAATTTGATTTCAAAATCATTGAAGCATTCATTATCCTCCATCCTTAGCAACTCAAATTGAGTTTGGAGGACTTGAAGTTTCGAATCCTTGTCGACCTTAGTGCCTTCATGAGCAACCTCTAGGATATCCCATGCCTCCTTGGCAATCCTAGTGTTCTGAATCAACTTATATTGAATCTCATCCATTGCACATAGGATGGCATGCATTGCCTTCCTATTCCATTTTGATGACTCAAACTCTTGCGTGTTCCATTGCCCTTTTGGCTTGAGCACATCCTCTCCTTCACCCGTAGGAGTCATCATGGGTGATATGTAGCCATCTTCAACCGCCATCCAAGCCCGGTCATGGATTTGACATATGTACGACTCCATCTAGCCTTTTCAAGACGCATAATTCAACCCGGTAAGAAGTGGAGGCCTTGTGTTAGAAGCACCCTCGTTGCCACCACCATTTCCACCGTTTCCACTCATTGTATATAATGAATGAATGAAATGAAATGCAAAGTGTATGAATGAACAAAAATCACACAAATGCAAAACACACCAAAGTGAGCTAGGATCACCTAAGTATATCTAGGAACCTGCTCTGATACCAATTGAAACTAATAACGGTGTGTATGATATTAATCTAGAGGGGGGCTGAATAAATGTTAACCAATTTTACCCAATTTTCATGTATAGTCAAGATTACGAAAATACTCCTAACTAGTCAATATAATATAGCAAGTGTAATATGTGCGGAATATTAAATAACACTTGATATTTATGTGGAAACCCTCACGGGAAAAACCACGGGCTAGTAAGTGCGCCACACTCGAACCTCAAATCCACTAATTGAAATGGAGTTTACAACCTATGTTGACCTTGTCAAACACTACGGTCAATAAACCCAGACTTCTACCCGCGGGCCTTCAAAAGTGGTTCTAGTCCAATTTTCTTGTGGCCTAAGCAATCTTAGCCACAAGTCTTACTTCTCAATGAAGAGATAAAATGGTCTATGTGAATATATGATGATATTCAAAGAGCAAACAAAGCTAGGGAACCTTAGATGCTTATCTAGAATGATTAGATGACAATTAATGGAATCCTAGATATCAATAGCTAAACGACATATCAAAAAGCTTAGCTAAACATAGATTATGAAAACCTAGATAGCTATCACATTACAACACTTAATCAATTCATCACAAACAATCTCTATCTTGTATCTAGCATATAATCTAAAAACATACAAGTAAATAAAGAGATGACTTAATATGAAAAATACTAAAATTAGATGAAGTTAGTGAAGAACATACCAAAGAAGATGTGATGATGCAAAACCATGCATGGATGCATCCTATATGGTCATGGATGATCCTATATGAACTTTGATGAACAAAGGAATGTCTTTGGGTGTTTAAAGGAAAGTTCTTGTGAATTTTTCTCTTGAAATATGTTCTAAGGGAAAAATATGATTTTTGGACTCTTAAAAACGACATAAGAACATCACAATATATGTATAGGGAGCTAAGTTGATGAAACACCGTTTTGTAAAAACAGGGCAAAAACTGATGTCGCTACCGCTGTCAAAGCCATAGCGGTAGCCACAACGGTAGCCACAACGGTGCATTTAAAATGCATCAGGTATGAAACTATTATGCCTACCGCTGTGGCTTTCACATTGGTTATGATAGCGGTAAGCACTGTGTGCGAATCGCTGTCCCAACCGCTACGAAAAACCACAACGGTCAGGAGTGATGCAAACAGAGCATCTCACTACTGCGGATCCGGCAGCAGTAACAACAGTGGTCTCATGACCCATGCAATGCTTAAGTGACAATTATGCAATCTTAAGCAAACAAGAGGCATGGCTTTGCATCATAATGCCTAAATGTCATGGCATTTCAATGTAAAAGATGCAATCATTTAAGAACATGCATGAAGAGATTTTAATGAACATTAATGCACACATAATAAACACACAACATACAAGAATAAGAATTTATGCATAAGATGTGAGTGTGTGCAACTACATATCTTCAAAGCAAGTAAGCACTTAGAAATTTACCTTTGGTGCTTCTTCTCGTGAGGTCTTGAGAGCCTTAGCTACCCTTACAACAACCCCAAATGTGATTTGTCTACAAAATAAGCTAATCAATTAATGGGACCTTACACATATCAATGTGGTTGAAGTTGCCAAAACCGTCATCATTGATCCACGAAACTGCAACCTTAGAGTCGCTAACAAAAACAATCTCCCGACCATGCAAAATCGGGTTAGAAGTGCAAAGGGAAGCAACCTTCTCTATTGCCATCAGTTCAGTCTTATTGGAATTGTGAGACCTTACAAACAAAGAAAATAAGCACAAGACTTTGCCTCTACTGTCCCTCAAGACTCCACTAATACTAGCAGGACCTGGTTTTCCGCGGGCAGACCCATCGACGTTGAACATCAAGGCATTAGCAACAAGGGGGATCCAAGCTTCCAACTTGTCCCGCTTGGTCTTAGAAGAGTCAACACAACGATCCTTTAGATTAAGGAGAATATAGGTGATGGGATCAGCAGAACCTTTGCCGAAAAATTTGAACCACCAAGCTACTTTGAGATTCACGGCATTTGCTGATAAAGAGATCACCACCTTTTTCATTCTTAAACACCTTCTAGTTCCTAACTTCCTAAATGGACCAAACCAGAGCGAAGAACAAGGAATTCCAGGCCCCGCTATGGTTGCCTGAGGGGCTTAAAACTACCTAACCACCCGCCCAATCTACAACAGAATTGCTGGTGCAATTGAGAACTCCCACCATGGCATGCACGTCGTCTACAGTCTCCAAGTCCAGTTATAGAGAAGAAAGAGATGATTGATAGATTCCATCTTAATCTCACACAACGGACAAATTCCGCTGCCAAAGTGAATCATACCAAACTTATGCAAAATCTCTCCCGCCATCACTCTACCTTTCAAAAGTTGCCAAACAAATATCTCCGTCTTCGGAGGGCACAATCTTTGCCAACTAAAATTTTCAAGCCAAAAAGCACTTGAAGGAGAGTCTTCCATAGCCCTGTAAAAACAACCAACACTAAACAAGCCTTTTGAGCTAAAATTCCAAGCCATAGCATCCTCGATAAACCTACGAATTTTGATACATTATAAAACAAAGCAAAAGCAGCTCCATTGGTTTAATTCCCAGCCAAACAAATTTCTCCTCAATTCATCGTTGCACACCTATTTTCATCCCATCCAGTCCCCAAGAAAACAAACCTGACCTTCCTTCAAGGAAGATAAAGCGAAGATCTTATGAAAAGACTTATTAAGAGAAGAAGAATCGACCTTGATATCCTCCCAAAAGCAGGTTCTAGCTCCTTTACCTATGACAACCTTAATACCATCTTTCAAAATCTGTTGAGATTGGTGATCAGTGTATAAAAGTACCTATTTTATACCCCTAATTCCTATTACTTTGTGCTTGTTTCTCGGGTAAAACTGGGTATTTAATGGTTTAAATAAGTGTTTCAGGTAAATAGAGGAATTCAAAGGCATTGTGGTAATTTTGGAGAAATATGGGCTAAAATGTAATATTCTGAAGAAGATTGAAGATTCTGTGAATAGTTTAGAAGTCAGGGGAGCATATTGTAATTTGCCAGCCAATCAACGCAGCAACGCCACGTTATAAGTGAAACGACAGCGTTTTAGGTGGAGCTTGTGTCAGCGTGACGTCGTGCTGACGTCATGGTGTCTTCAACCTTCAGCCAGTTTGATACGCATGCCCGTTGACCCGACCTGACTCGGTTTTGACCCTGTCGTTGACCCGATCTATTCCGCCGGTTTTCTAGCCAGTTTTTCGACGCCGTTCCACCTAGATCGGAAGCCCAACTTAATATGGTCACGACGAACCCATTTCCAACCTCTCATGCACACGTTTTCTCTTTCCCCCAAGAAGCCAAACCTCCACGGAAATGCAAGCTTGCAAGCTCATCCCAACGACTTCCTTCCCGCGAAGCAGAATGTCCAAACTCCCCAAGACGCAACGGTTTCATGCTACTAGAACATTCCCGCAGAGCAGAAGGATTGAACTCGCGGCCAACTTCCAGAAATCCACGAGACATTTCGGCCAGCGAGCTCAAACCCGCGAGACAGGGGTTTAGAACCCGTGAGCATGGTGATTTCAGAGGATAAACTTGTCCTTTTCACGTCCAGCATTTCCCAACCCCTTCCTTTATAAATATACCTCTTTTGTGCACAAAAACCATATCCCTAATATCCAAACCTCAACCTACAATACATACTTTACATATCTTTACATATATTGCACCTAAACCAACCTAGCTCATAAAGAACACCTATTGACTCAAAGCTTGGGAAAGACAAGGAGAAGTCTAGCTAACTTGAAGACTTCACAAGAGATTGGGTTGTCTTCTTTATCTCTTTGTTTACTTTAGCTTGTTTGTGTATTTTGACTACATGTTGATGTTAGGAATTTTGGTGAGATTATAATAATATTCATATTTTGGTTGATTGTTTATTTGCTTGAGCTTAATATATACATGTTAATTGATTAATCAATTGATTGATATGTAATGGATTTAGACTAATTGAGACATCAATAACAAGCATGAATGAATATTATGTATATGTCTTTATCCTAGTTTAGATTGGTTAGAACCAATCTTGTGAGCTTATTGCCATCAATTAGGAATTGGATTTATTGCAAGAACACCATTTCCTAGCATTTCCATGACCTTACTACCTCACAACTATACTCTTCCATGACCATGCATGAGTTTAGTTGGTAATTAGTTTAGTTAGTTAGTGTTAACTTAGTTAATTGTATTTGGTAAGCTTGTAGTTTAGTTAATTGTAGTTAGATTAATGTTAACTTAGCTGTAATTCAATTTATGCCATAGTGTAATATTATTTTAGTTATTTGCTTGTGACAATCCCTTTTTACTTTCTTGCATGTAATTAGTGTAATTATATATATATATATATATATATATATATATATATATATATATAAATTGACGACTTAAAACTGACCTAAGAGTACAACACCTCCTCATAGGGAACAATACCCTTACTCGTAACCACTATACGTGGCGAACGATTCATATACTTACGAAAGGGTAAAAACACTCACGCGTCTGATCATTTACCGTAGTTTATAGAACTACATCCGAGAGCGTGTCAATTGGTCACCAATCTTGAAAAGGCTAGCAACAGCCTTCACAAAGAAAGAAGGGGAATTGGGACCTTGCCAGTTCCACGAGAAGCTGGTGGCGTCTACCCTGTACCTTGCACAAATAACTCTTTTCCATAGGGAATCATGATCCGAACCAAAACGCCAAACCCACTTGGCAAGCAAACTCTTATTTTTGACCTCCAATCTCCTAATCCCGAAACCACCACAAGCGTTGCTTTTATAGACCGTCTCCCAATTAACTGCATGAATTTTCCTCTTTTCCACACTGTCACCCCACAAGAAACTACGTTGAAGTTTCTCGATCTCATGGGCGATCCCACACAGCATTTTGAACACAAACATAAGGTAGGTAGGGGTACTAGCAATGACGACTTTAATCAAAATGAGTCTACCACTTTTAGACAAAAACTTGTGTTTCCATGGTGCTAGCTTGTTCTCAATCCTCTCAATCAGAGAGTTTCAAAAAACCTTAGTCAATGGTTTGGATCTGAGAGGAAGGCCTAAATTTGCTATCGGGAGCACGCCTTCTTTGCACCTCAAAACCGCAGCCCAGTCATGGTCCACCACCACCTTTTTGCAAATTCTAACAACATTTGATTTGTGGAAGTTAATCTTTAACCCAGAGGCTAACTCAAAACAACGTAAAATTCTCTTCACATTGAGAATGTAATCCATCTTTGGTTTGATGAACAAAATGGTATCATTGGCAAACTGTAAATGTGAAATGTTAACCCCGGCACTGTCGAAATCCTCCCTTTGTAGTGACCCCTTGCCGATAGCCTTGATAATCAAGTCGCTCAGACCTTCTACCACAATGTTGAATAGGAGAGGAGAGAGAGGGTCGCCTTGTCTCAAACCTTTTTCCAATCCAAACTGAGGTGTCGGACTCCCGTTGGCCAAAGCTGATAAAAGCAGAGTCGAAATGCAATTCTAAATCCATCCTCTCCATCTAGTCCTAAAGCCTATGTTAGTCATCATACGATCCAAAAAGCCATGATCTACGCTGTAGTAGGCTTTTTCAAAATCCAATTTCACTAAAAGAACACCTTCCGGATCTTTCTTCCACTTGCAGATAATTTCCTCGACAATGACAAAACTGTCGAGAATCTAACGCCCCTTAACAAAAACCATTTGAAACTCCCCTATGATCGAACTCATCACCCGTTTGACGCAATTGGTTAGGACCATGGCTAGTATTTTGTACATAGTGCCTACCAGACTAATAGGCCTAAAATCTCCCAAAGAAGTCGGGTTCTTAACTTTCGGAATGAATGCCAAAAAAGTGTGGTTTAACTCCCTCACATTTGATCCATCCTTATGGAATTCCCGAAGGAATATCATGAAGTCTTCACGAATTGCCCCCGAGTGGGATTTAAAGAAATTCAGATTAAAGCCATCAGGGTCCGATGTTTTGTTGCCATCACAGCATTCAGAGCATCTCAAACCTCCTCACTAGTGAACTCATCTTCCAATATCGCATTGTTCAACAAAGAAAGTTTCTTACACCCCACATCATTGAGCTTGGGCCTAGGTCAATCGACATTCTAATAATGGCATTTAAAGAAATTGAAGACACTCTCTTTAATCAACTTAGGATCTGAAAGATTGATACCGTTGGAGGTTAAATTCCCAATATAGTGGCACCTTCGTCTGCCGTTCGCCACAAAGTGGAAAAACTGTATGTTCCTATCATCCTCTGTTAGCCATTTAACTTTTGATATCTAACCCTAAATTTGTTCCTCCCGCCTCAACCCAGTCCAAATCTCAGAAAGAATAGCTACTATATTTGCTCTCAAAGCGTTAGTCCATCCTTCAACGACCGCTTTGTTATCAACTGTAGCCAATCGATCCTCCAAGCATTTCAAGGAGAAAGCCTCTTAAATGACATGAGAAGATCATTTCTTTAATCTCAATTTCATGTCTTTAGCCTTAGCCGCAAGTAACGAGCCAGCAAATCCTTTGTTAACACAAGTCTTCCAACCTTCCAACACATCAATCATCATCTTATTATCCTCCAACCAATGGTTGTAGAAGCGAAACAGACAAGGCCTCCAATCTTTCTTTGCAATGCCTAACAAAATTGGGCTATGGTCTGACACATTTCTAGGGAGACAACGTAACCTCATATTAGGGAACCAAGACAACATAATAGGAGAGATTAAAAACCAATCTAACCTTGCTCAAGCTGCCTTTTCTCTCGCATTAGTCTAAGTAAAAGCTGACCCACTCATCGGGAGATACACCACTTTCGCTCGTAAAATGAAGGAGTTGAAGTTCTTAATGGAGCCCATGTTGCAACTCACCTCGATTCTCTCCGAAGGATCTAAAACGGAGTTGAAATCACCTCCAATACACCATGGAATCTAAAAATAGTTCATAGTGTTGATAATAAAGGGCCACAGCTCTTTTCTCTCACTTTCTGACGAAGCTATATAGACATTGCTAAAAGCAACTTCTCCCCTCAAAGCAAACCATTTCCCAATCAAAATAAAGCAACCAGCATTAGAAATGCACGCTAAAACCTTGAAGTGGTCTTCATTCCACATTAAAAGCAGACCCTGCCGCATCGATAGTAATACCTTTTAGAAGGACAGAACCACCCACCGAGCTGAGAATTTTATTGTCACACTGACTGAGTTTCGTCTCTTACACAAACAGAATTGAAGGTTTGACCGAAGCAACCAAGCTTTTCACCACCTGTCGCTTCACCTTAGAACCAAGACCTCTCACATTCCAAGATAAAATAACCATTAAAAGATAGCAGACCCACCGAAAACGGAAGAGGACACTAATGCATGTTGTCGATCACTGAAGTTCTAGGTATTTCCTCTAATTCTCTTAGAGAAACTTCATTACTAATCTCTTTCACGTTCCTCCCAAAATTGAATCCAAGAGCCACGCTCGTTTCAATTACTTTCATTATCTCTTCATCCAAGCACCACGAAAGTTTGTTGCCATCAACATCCACTAACGTGGTATCAACATCTTCCTAACCAGGCATCTTCCATGAAAGCTTTGACTTTATTCCACCAAACGCCACCCTAGTCTCCATAACTTTCACAATTTCTTCCTCCAACCACCAAGATAACTGGTTGCTCTCTGCGTCCACCATTTCAATGCCTGACTCAGATTGAATAGGATGTTTCTGTTCACGAATCCTAGACGATCTTGTCCTCATACCATGAGTTTTTGTAGTAGATGATTTATTCCTACTTCTTCCTCTTTTGCCATAGCCTTGAGACTCTTTACCTATCTCTGTTTCTAAAGGTTGACCGACTGTGATCTCTCCTTCTTCACCTTTCTCGGATTGTTGGCCCGAAATTTCCTTTTCTAAAAAAACCTTAGTACCCTCTTTTAGTCTAGATAATTGATCCAAGTTACCGTCCACTATGTTGTCACAGCCCACCAACCTACACCTCCCCTTATAAGTTGTGTCATGCAGATCAGGCTCTTGATTCAGATTAAGGGACTCAGAGTGGTTTTGGATTGGGCCTAAGATGACAGACAGTTGACCTGGTTTCAACCCAACTGTAGAACAAGAGATAGGGCCCAACCCAATAGGCCTACTCTCATAATCCCTTTTTGAACTCTTACCTTTAAAGATCCCCTGATCAAATGAGGACAAACTATCATAGTCAAAACTTTCTATCTCCTTTTCACCAACTTTCCTCTTTTCTAGATTTAAGGTACTAGCACCTACTACTTTAAGCTGAGGTCTACTTTTAGATT
This sequence comes from Acer yangbiense, assembly GCA_008009225.1. Classification (NCBI taxonomy): domain Eukaryota; kingdom Viridiplantae; phylum Streptophyta; class Magnoliopsida; order Sapindales; family Sapindaceae; genus Acer; species Acer yangbiense. The sequence goes on along the minus strand of CM017773.1, from coordinate 17,229,033 downwards.
TCCGAGCATACACCAATTTGTCTTTGCCTTTGACAGCTATTGAAGTGCTATCTTTCTCCCTAAAGCTGACCTTACCCTTATTGTGATTGTTCAGACTATCCTCATTTCTGCTAGCTATCTTGACCAATGGGAAACTGTCCAGAAAAGAACTTTTCAACCTACTCTGCATCGTCTAAATCCTTCTCTTCGAAATCAGCTGAATTGCCCAAAACCGGTGAAAAAATCAAATTTGAACTAGCAAAACCACCCTTCATCTTCAAACCCTGATAGTTCACCAACTATGAATGATTCACCGGAATGGAGTCTTCGTTGATCCAAACCACAAAGGAGTAGTTGTCTTCTATAACTCTAATCTTACTAGGGATAATAGATCCGAATGGAATGAGGGCCAGTAGACGACCCCTATCTAGCCTACTTCTCATCATTGTATCTTCGTCAACCACCAAAGGTTCACCTAGAGACCACCTAATCTTTATGAAAAAAAGATTCTGACCAGCACCGTAGAAGCACCCCAGCACAATTTAACCAAACCAATCTTGACTTGAGGAGCGCCGCATCCGTCCATCGTAATATTGAGGAGAAGCAATCAGCCCAAAGGAAATGATTCCTTATGAAACCATCGCAATCGATCTTAGATTCGAACTCTCATACAATGCATTTGTCCTCTAGATAAATAGAGGAAAAATGAAAACCCATGTTGCTTAATTTTCTATTGACATTAGAGATACTAGAGAAGTTTTTAAGAACTCCCACCGCACATCATTCAAGCCAATCAAATCCATCTCGCTTCCCTTTCCAGACCATCGAAGTGGTCTTCTCCTCCCACGAATCTCCCTTCGTCACCTTCCCCTGCTTCCTTCCTTCTACCACATCTACAAAGGATCTCTAATCAGAAGACGAACTCCGATGACCATTAATCTCACTAAGACCTACTGGAAACTCTTTACTACCCTCCGACCTTCTCGGTGATCTCCTCCTCATATTCCAGTCGTGTTCAGCCACTTTCACAGTAATGGACCAACTGTAAATGTGCATCTCATTAGTCAATCTAGCTACCTTAGTTGCTTCCTCGATGGTTTCAAACCTAATGAAAGAGTAGCAGCTCCTACGTCCACTAGATTTTGATGATAGAAAAACATCTCTTATTCTACCGAATGGCTTGAAAACGCCCTATAAACATGCACTATCCACAGTGGGATTAAGATTGTCCACAAAAATGGAGACTAAACTGTCCCTGAAATCCTTCTTCACCGCATGACTCCACAAACCAGAGTTTATCTCTCTTGCTTTCTCACTCATCTTGTCTTTCATTTGTTTTTTAACTTCACTTTTAACATGAAATCAACACCATCAGTTATAGGCTATAGCATCTTGAACCATCTATCATGCTACTCCTAAAAGGCTTCTAGATCATTATGAGAGACTTGCTTGAAAACCCTATTTCTTTCTCTCAATATCGTTTTTTCTCAACAAAAAAAAAATTACCTGATTGTATATCATTCTCTATCCCCTCAGAATTTTCTCCTGGTTGCATATCATTTTCCATCACTTCCAATCAAGAAAAACTTTAAAATATTGAAAAGAAGAAGAATATATTTTAGGGTTTGTAAAACAGTAAACAGGAAAAAAAGAACATTGTTTTCCAAAATAATAAAAAAAATAGTTTGGATTGGTTTTATAACTTTTTTGTTTTGTTTAGTAGTTTTAATTCAAGTTAATGTTGTCATTAATAAAAAATAAATAATAAAAAATTGGGTGTATACAGATAATTTATGGATTGTCAACCGCATTTCTCTATATTTGAGGGTTTAAGAGTTAAGGGAAAAAAAAATTCAATCAAATAAATTATGAGTGAATGTGGGGTTTTATTAGCATTTACTTTGAAGAAGTTTTTTTTTTTTTTTTTTTTTTTTTTTTTTTTTTTTTAATTGTATGTTTCTTTAAGTAATTTTTACAGAGAAAAAAAACTTATAAAAAATAATTTAAAAAGTGAGAAATAAATAGACTAGTAGATGGGTGCCAATAACACCACTATTGTTATTATTTACATTAACTATGTTAATTAGTTTGCTGGAATAAGAGAGAAAGGAAAATAAATAAAATGAGTGGATTTTTTATCTCTTGTTTGGATTGTTAAAATGGGAAGGGAAGGAAAGGAAAGGATAAAAATGGAGGGATTATATTAGTTTCTTGTTGTTGTTAGGGATAATCATCTACTACCGATGAACATGGAAACGCCGTGCCTAATATATATATGCCCATAACTCATAGCAAATAATAACGTCAATAAGCAAAAAAATAGATGAAAGAGAATAAAACAATCACAACCCAAGATATACATGGAAAACCCAAAACGGGTAAAAAACCACGGGCCATCAGGACGACAGAGAAAGTTCCACTATATGATAAATTGTTACAACCATATACTCCAGGATTCTCTCTCACACCTAACCCCAAACCCCACTCACAAGATCCTCACCGAGTACCCCACAATATCCCCTAGGTCTCCCCTAAATATCACCCACGGATCTCTAACTTGATCCACCGATATTTCCTTGGATCCCTCCTCGGATATTCCCTTTGGTTCTCCCCAGATCTCACTCACACTCTCTAATGTTTACATGGTGTTCTTTTTTGCTCCACACAAAATAACCTAAATAGAAGGTCTATTTATACTAATTACAGGGAGTTTTAATATAAAAGGAAATCCTACTCATAAACGTACAAGACTTACTTATTCCGCATAAATACTATTTCTTTTTATGACAAGTCTTCTTGTAGGGAGTAAATCATTTTCCTTCAAGCACAAGAGCTTCCAAAATAATACCTTTTCCTATTATGCATAACATTCCCGATCTCAGCAATACATCGTCTCTACCATATTGGTCACGGTGTGCACCCCGCTCCCAACACGTCGAAACACATCAGATCCTGACCGCTCTTGTCGCCGCTGTTCAGCCATGACCGCTGCTGCCACCGCTGTGGCTTTCACAGCGCCACTTGCAGCGTTCTTCATTGGACTTCGAAATAGTGCCCGACCGCTCCCACAACCACTGCCAAAGCCGCAGCGGTAGGGAGAGCGGTCATCTCCTTTCTTCCGTTCTTCTAGTCTTCAACTTCCCTCAAACACCACCATTCAACTTCCAAACGTATCTCACGTCTTCAGGAAGCACCACATCAGTTGAGCCTTGTTTGGTTCACTTTGGGTTCATTCGAGAATACGAGCCAAAACCTAACACTTGTTTCACCCGATTTGATTTCTCTCCAAATTTGGATGGAAAAGATGGAAAAGAATTAAAAATTAATGATTTAAAAAAAAAAATATATATATATATATATATATATATACAAAAACTAACCATATTAATATTACATTTAATTTGTTTCCTTTCCTTTCCTTTTATTCATAATCATTCAAACAACAATCATTAAAAATGCTGTCATTTCTTTTTATTCCCTTTTATTTCCTCTTAACTTATAATTTTCTTTCATTTTTATTCCATATATCCAACCATAATACAAAAATCAATAAAACCAACCAGCCTTACTTTGTCTTTTAATTCAAATTACGGAGCATTATTTATTTTCTTTTACCTAATTTAGAGTTGTCCAAAGGTGGAGAATTCTATAATAAGAAAAATTAATAATTAATCATTTAATTAATTCATTTCCTGCTTCTCTAGGCCATTTTCAAGGCCTATAAATAAGCTTGATTTTTATAAACAAATTCACCATAACCCACATATCTGAAGGTAGTTTTGAATCATGGTTTCTAATCAAACTCACTTTACTCTAGCATTCATTTTTATCTATTTTCTCCTTCTCCTTTCCCGGAAAATTTCAGCACATAGATTTGGTCATTGGCCGAACGTATCATCAGAATTTGAGTTCATCAAGACTTTGCAGGGATATAAGAAGGGTGACAAGGTTGAAGGCATTAAATACCTCAAAAAATACCTGGAACGATTCGGTTACCTTTACCTTAACCCTTCCCGTGACGATCATTTTGATGGTATTTTAGAGTACGCAGGCAAAACTTATCAATTCAATTTCAATCTGAATACCACTGGAACCCTAGATCCTCAAACCGTATCAACAATGATGATGCCAAGATGCGGAGTGCCAGATATCATCAATGGTATGTATCACTATCTTTAATGTATATTTGATTTCTATAGTTAGTTTTTGGTGCGGGATCACTGATTGTCACAAATTAACCTTGATTATCCTGACTAGAATGTGATCGGGTTATCTATTCATTTAAAGGGGCGAATCTTCTTTGGTTAAATTTTTTTTTTTTAAGTTTTTAGTATTATGTTATATTTATAGAGCCCAAATGTCCAACACAAGTGATCCACATTAAGACATTATCATGTAAGTATGTAGACATTATCATGAGTCACCATATTGACTTTTTGCATCTCTTTACTCTTTATTCCCACTTCCCACCACATCACCACTCTTCTCTATCAGACTTTCAGACTTCGTTTTCTTCTTTATTTTTCTTAGTTCTTCAATCTCGCTCTATCTAACTCTGATTCTATTGATGTGGATTCCATAATATATGAGTTTGATGAGAAGGTTTGTAGATATGGATTTCACAAAAAAAAAAAAATTATTGTATTTACATTATATTGTATGTTTCTTTCTTTCTTGACTTTATTTATTTTGTTGGAATAAACATTTTGAGAGGTTAAATTTATTATATCTCATGACTCATTCTGTATTTACGTTTTATTAATGAAATTCATATTCCTACTGAGGTTGTTTAGAAAAAAATTATAACTAGTATTTGGCTCAGCCCCGCTAGATAGAAAATCCTGGATTCGCCCTGATTCAATCAAAACAACTCCGGACATGGCTCTTTCCATGTTCAGTATGCATTCTTTATAGGACACAACAGATGTCCAAAGTGGAAGAAGGTACTGAAATACGAGTTTGATGAGGGTAAGCGGGACGATGATAAAGACCCTTTTTGGCGAGCTGCTTCGACATGGCAACCCTATACCCTTTTCACGTTTGAACATTTCAATGTATTGGACAAAATAACAAAATATAGTAAAATACTAAATATACTGTAATAGGATATTGCATTTTCCAAAAAATAATAATAATAATAATAATAATAAAATACTAAATATAGTAGAAAAATTCTTTAAAAATAATATAAAATATAAAAATATATATAATAATTACTTAACAAATTAAACAAAATAATCTTTTTTAAAGGGAAATTATCACTTTCCCCCCTGAGGTTTGAAATATTAGATAAACTGGTCCCTCTAATTTCAATAATGGCCAGTCAACCCCTGAAACTCAAAATATTTGTTATTTTACCCCTTCTGTCAAGTTTTCAATCCAAAATCCCTTTGCCATTACATAAAAAATTAAAACACCTCCATCAAGAACTAAACCTTTAACCTTAGGTTAAAAGCCACACACTCTAACCAACTGAACTTTTCTAACTTATTCTTAGAGTTTTAAATGTGTGTGTGTGTGTGTGTATATAGTTAGTTAGTTAGTTAAATAATTTGTTTAAAATAATTTAAATATGTTTATATAATTTAAAATAAACTCATATATATATATATATATAATTTAAAATAAACTTATTTATGTAATTCAAAATAAACTCATATTAAAACAGATTTATGAAAAAGAAAAAGAAAATAAGAAAACAAAAGGAAAAAAAATAATTCAAAAAAAGGAATTTATATAAAAATTACGGGCTTTAATTTTCTGGATTTTATGGGTTTCCTTTTTTTTTTTTTTTTTTTTTTTTTCTCTTTCATAAATATCTTTTAGAGATAATTCCATAGAATAGCCACTTTGGTTTTCCAATTTTTACATATAGCCACTAGTTTTTAAAAAACCAAATATAACCAATATGATCATGGATCATGGATTGTGTGGTGGAAGTTAGTGGGTTCTTTGACAAGTATACCCCTGGAGAGTTGTCAGTGGTTGTTGATGTAAGAGGTCCAAAATGACCCCGTCTCCTTCTTATATCTCAGACGAAGGCAATCCTCAAACCCAATCCCTAAATTACGGTGTGTCTTCCAACTGATTTTATTATATGCATCTTATTAAATTGAAATGCAAGTCGGTTAACCCAAACCCTTACATGTAAAAATAGCACCCAATTACCCACGATATTTCGTATCTCCGATTCTCTGCCATAATCGTATTTCCAGTTGTCGATTCGTTGCCGTGATTGAAGCGGTCCTAATTTGTTTCAGCCATCCCCAATATCAGAGAAGGTATGTATCTCCTTAGAACTCGAACTGTAACTATAAAATATATCCCCTATAATGAAGGGTTTTCAAATATTATCTCCTTCGATTGATGATTTCTTTCATAATTTTCATATAATAACATATGTTGAAAATGATTGAGAAGGGTCATCCTGTTCTTCGTCGCAGCGGCCTGTGTGTGTTGATGTCAGTCTAAAAAATACATATGATTGATTTCTTTCATATTCAGGATATAACATATGTTTATGTCAGTCTAAATACTACATATGATTGATTTCAATCATAGTCATATAATATATGTTGAAAAGGATTGAAAAGGTCCCATTTATCTTCGTTGCGGCGGCCTGTGTGTGTTTGTTTATGTCAGATGTCAGATTATGAGTTTTATTGCATTCCCTATGTCGTTGTATTTACATTACATTCCATGATCATTCCATTACATTCCATGATCATTCCAATACATTCCATGATCGTACCATTACATGGAATGATCGTACCATTACATGGAATGACTTTCCTAGATTCTCCATGACATGAAATGAGATTCCATGATCCTCCCAGATTCCAAGATTACATGACATGGAATGACATTCGTAGATTCTCCATGACATGGAATCACTTTCCTAGATTCTCCATGACATGGAATGACTTTCCTAGATTCTCCATGACATTAAATGAGATTCCATGATCCTCCTAGATTCCATGATCCTACCATTACAACACTAAATTACATTCCATGATCCTCCTACCACAACACGACATTGCATTCCATGATCCTACCATTACAACACGACATTACATTCCATGATCCTACCATTACAACACTAAATTACAGTCCATGATCCTCCTACCACAACACGACATTACATTCCATGATCCATCATAGAATCTAATTCCATGATCCATCATGGAATGTAATTCCATAAAACATTGATGACATTGTCCATCTGATGACATTGATGACATGTCCGTATTCCCATGATGACATTATTTTAATCCTTCTGATAACATTGATGACATGTATTTTAATTTTAATTCCATGATGACAGAACTGAGTAAATCTGTTGCATACAGCTTCAGGAATATGGTTCTGTTGATAGTGAACTACGATGGACAGTTCAACCCTAAAGCTGTTTTCTTTTTGTCAGTGATAGTGAAGGAGACTTTGAAAACATTGGAAGAGAAGATATGTAGTCGATTTGGCTTAAATTCTGATGAAGTGGACTTCAAGATAAGTACTAGAATTGATGGCTCCATTGTTGAAATGATTTATGACTTAGATTTACAGATCTTCTTTTCGCATAACAAAGATAATCCTAAATGTTATGTGTCGGTGTTTCACAAACAGTTACGAAGCCTGGTTGACCAGTTAACTGTGACTCCTGATCTGAAATCCAAATCTACCTCCATCACCATCGGTTGTACTGGTGATCAGGCATGTACGCCACCACCCATTGTGAAGTGTAAATCTACAGGCAGCCCTGTTGTGAGTTCATCCGATACAGATCCACAACTGGTAGCAATGAATTTGTTCCGAGTGGTTTCCCCGTAGATGAATCAAAAACTCCGCCATCAATCAGGAAGTCTATATTTCCCCAAAGCCCACTCAGCGGTACAGTCAGTAATAAATCTGCTAACCGCAGCAATCACGGCGATTATGCTAAAGACGAGAAAGTTCATTGTCCAACTGTTGTTACTGCTGAGGATGAAGAAGGCGGCATGGGTTGCTCAGCCAATATCAACTCGCCATTATGTCCTTGCTCTGATGAAATCAGTCCACAAGATTTACCGCTACGCCCTATACATGATGACAATCCATTGCACCTTGTTGATCTGGTAAGCCTTTCTTTATCAGGTATAAACAAGAATTTATCAGGTCCCGAGCACGAGCTAAAATTGCGTTGACAGTCTGGAAGACAAAGAAAGTCCATTAAGTACAACCAGGAGACTTGTTCAAATTGCTCTGAAAAGGGACACAACAAATCAGGGTGCCGGAAACCAGCGTTTGATGCATCTGGGCCAACCAAGCCTCCACGCACTTGCAGTATATGTCACAGACCTGGACACAATAGACAAACTTGTCCCTCTGGCTATTAACCCTAATCCATCAGGTGATATCATGACCCAGTTTTGAATGCTGCACCAACAAGTTCCTCCGATTTGAGAACCTTTTTTCGGCACTTTTAGGTTGATTCATCGACAATGTGTCATTCTACTTTGGTTTTAAGGAAAATGCGTGTAATATGTGATCTATTTAATTTTTCTTTCATTCAGTTTAAGTAGTCCCTGCTTGTAATATCAGCTTACGATAACGGTTCTGAATTGTTTGACGTTAGGTGTGATTGCCCCTTTATTTACAAACCTCAATCGGGTAAGTTCTCCTCCAGTCTGGTCTCTTCCCAAAGAATTTGTAGGCTACTTATCCCCTTAAAAACATCTCCGAAAAAGTTACCTGATCTACTTATAAAGATTTTGCAATCCTAGATGGCTAATATGTGCTTATATTTACGAGGGATGTTCACGGATCTCTACTTGCATAGCAACCACAGGTAGGCACATCTATTTTCATTTATTATTAGGTCTCAAGTCTCAACAATCTAGTGCAAATCTAAGGGGAACAAAAAAAAAACACAGATTCCTGATCCGTTAACAAGTACAAAATGAGAACTTCATGTACACAATCTTGTAACCCACATCGGACCACGTTGTTTATGCTGTGAATTTGATAAAAACAGCCTTTTATGAGTTACCAACGCTGCAGTTTTTTTTTTTTTTTTTTTGTCCATCCCCTTTAGCTTATGGTCGTGTAATTCGTTAGTGCAAAATCCTCCTAGTTTAATCTGCATGCTTCATGTTTGTCTTTTCTTAGCGTGTGTATTAGATCGTGTAATCTATTGTTGTTGATTTTAATCGTGTAAGGAATTTATTATGCTACCGTGTTTCGTATAAGTTTTTTTTCTTTTTGTAAGGTTCCCATTTGTTGATTGGCTCATTTCGTGGATAAACCACATGTTAGGGTTCTTTGTAAGGGTAGCCTAGGTATCGGGTTTATTGTTCGAAGCCCTTTGAAGACCTCGTATTGATAAGCACCGAAGGTATATTTCTTTGTGCTTAATTGTCTTGAAGAGATAATTGCACATACTCACAACTCATGCATTTGTTTAAATACTTGTATGTTGTGTGTCTTATTTTTTTTGCATTAATATTTATTAACATCTCTTCTTGCATGTTAGTTTGATTGCATCTTGCATATCCAATTGCCTTGTCATGCTTAGACTTAGGATTGCATTTTTGCATTGGGCGCTCCCAAAAGCGTTCTACAGAAGCGATGTACGAATAGCGCCCATTGAGCGCTGTTCAGACCTGATCGATTTAATTGGGTCGCTGTACAGGCGCTGTACAAAGCGCTCTACGTACAGCGCCACTCTGTTTTCCCGTGAGAACAGAGTAGGGGCGATGTACAAGCGCTGTACAAGAGGCGCTCTACGTACAGCGCCCAAGGCAAATATAAGGCCAACTTATCAAAACGACCACACCTTGTTTTGGCCCCCTATATATATGCCACTTTGACTTTAGGTCAATAACAAGAGTTCATATTCAGATTCCATACTTAGGATATTTTTCAAAGAGAAGAAAAATTCCAAAGAACTCATTTTTAGTTTACTCAAACACTTTTTCATGATCATCAATCATCATCTAGCATCATCCTTGATCATCTAGATGACATCTTGCATGGATTCTTTATCATACTTTGCTTGGTAAGCTTTTCACTAATATCTTACATATTTTGTGTTTTTCTTAACAAGCAATCTCAATTTATTACTTGTATGATTTTCATATATCTTTTGATACAAGATTAAGATTAGTGTGATGTATGTTTGAGAAGTTGTATTGTGATAACTAATTAGGTTTTGTGCTTAATCTTGATTAGCTAAACTATTTGACTGAACATGTCATTTAGTTTTTAATATCTATGATTGTTCTAATTGCATATTAATCATCTTAGATAAGCATATAGGGTTTCCCTTGCTCTATGTTGCATTTGGATATTCATATATTCACTTAGGGTTGTATTCTCTTCATAGAGAAAGTAAGTCTTGTGTGTAGCATCCGGGATTAGGTTGCTTAGATCGCAAGCAAATTGGACTAGGTTCACTCATACCGGGATTAGGTAGGTGTGTGATTACTTCCAGGATTAGGTTGTAATCGTTTTACACATTTAGTGGATTCGAGGTTCGAGTGTGGCTTACTTACTAGCCCATGGTTTTTCCCGTGAGGGTTTCCACGTAAAAATCAAGTGTTATTTAATTTTCGCATTTTATACTTGATTTATTGCTTTATCTATTTAGGGGTAATTTCGTAATATTGACTAACACGAAAAATTGGGTAAAAAGCTTAAAATCTATTCACCCCCCCCCCCCCCCCCCCTCTAGATAGTTTTATACACACCGTGCTATAATTTGTTTCACTTTTCCTCGCGTAAAGAATGTTGTTGCATGTTTTGTCTTTTCTTAGCCTGTGTATTAGATCGTGTAAACAATTGTTGTAGATTTTTATCATGTAAGGAATTTATTCTGCTACCGTGTTTCGTATAAGTTGTTTGTCTTTTCCTCGCGTAAAGAATTTTGTAGTATTAAGGATTATTTTTACTTTCCGCAGACAACATTTGAATCCATTGCGAACCATGCAACTTGGGTGTAGAAAGACTTGTCCAGATATACCCCACCGATGATTTTCTTGTTCGAACAATGCATAAACATTGTCTCCAAATACAGACGAGACGATGATATCTTCGATTAGAGGTTCTTATTCTTATTATATATTGATTACTCTATTGGGCTTCGTTTGGTAAAAGATGTTTTCTTTTATTAAGATGGGCTTTTATCCACCTTCAGGACAACAATCTTATCTAATCCATCCGATTTCCGATATTGCGTTTTTACTTTTGTACAGCAAGATTTATTTTCGTTATCTTATGCACAGTAGATCTTTTATAGTATATATGTATATATGTTGACCAATACAGTCGTCGCTCGTTTTGCACACTGTACTTTCATTTATTTAAATTTTTTGGTTCAGCTACTATATACTGAGTAATGCTATTGGACCTAAAAAACCAACCCAAATTCTAACCCAAATGCCATGTGGCAACATCACAAGCAACATGGGCCCACGTCACTCTTTCCAAGATCCCATGTGATGTTGCCATATGGGTTTGGGTTAAAAATTTGGGTTGGTTTTTTGGGTCCAACAGCTTTACTCTTATTGATACTAGTATACTTGCTGGATTAGTTATTGGGCATTAGATTGAAATTGAAGGGTCAATAAAAACAAAACATTAAAATGCTCAGGATTTTACTTCTCTTCTTCCACTAAACCCTGTCAGCAAGGTAAAAGTAAAATTTATCCCAAACAAGCACAAGAAAAGTAAAGGAAAAAAAAAAGGGGGGGTGGGGGCTCTTCGCCACTACTTATATAGTCAGTTTCAATTATAACCCTTATTCAAAGGTCGAGCCAACCCCACACAACCTTTATGCCTTTCTATGTCGCAAATGCATCGTCGTTAACCTCGGATTCTTGTTTTTGATTTCCCATGATGTACGACTGAACTTACCATTTGCACACGACAGTTGTATCACACTATCACCATTCACAGGACCAAATTATTTTATGAATTGTGAGATATCCAGTTTGGATGTACTTCAGAGTTCAGATTTGTTATAGAGAACATAAATAAATGGGTAATACACTGAAACCTTTGAATCCGTATCATCCGTCCAACATTGAACGGTGAAGGTGAACCTCACGTAAGAATAAAAACATGATTGACGAATGATTATGTATTTTGTTGTATTCGAAACACAAAGAAAACAAAAGCAGTACCGAGGGAGATAGAACTGCAAGTACTTAGAAAGGTCTGCACATAACTGGGATTAACCTACACAAAATTCACAACTATTAATCTAAAAATGGAAACCACAGCAGTAGAGGTAGCGAATCTACAGGTACCAAGGTTTTAATCGCAAACCAAGCAAATAACCAGCAAAAAACAACAAATAGAAAGGCAAATTTCGTAGATTACATAATAACAACGATAATCTAAAAGCTTTAACTGGATTTACAAAAAATTCCTTGAAGTTGATGCCAGATCTTTCAATGAAAAAGGTCAGCGTCGGCGTCGCCGGTTGAAACGGTCGCGGAGAGAAATAGCTTTCCGTGGTTTATCTATTCTCTTCAAGGCCTCCACATCTGTCTCCAGTTGATCAACGCAGGCCTCTAAAGAAATCCTTCCTGCTATTTTCCTAGAAGCATTTTTTTTCTTTAATTCGTTTAATGCCATGAACTCGTTCAGCAGCAGTTTGATAGCCTCGAAGCTTCTACTTACTTGGGAAACCACTCGATCCCACCTGCCTAATTCGTTCTCATCGTCCAACGACTCGGACTCCATATCTCGGGTATAATGCGAAGTAGCGAAAGGTAGATGATTGTGACCCACACACGCGTTTTGAAGGAAAACCAGTACTAAGGTGATTGCGATTGAATCTAAATCGAGTTAGATGACAGAGAATTGTAATAGAAAATTTGAGTCAAATAAGCTCTAACAGAAGGGTTCAGGTAATGCTGCTTACCCCCGTTTTAAAGGTTAATTGTAAGCATTACCCCCTCTCAGAAGCGACAGAATCTTGCATGCACCCGGTGCATTGCACCCAACCAATGGGTGCATGCCATGTGGCAAGGGCAACAATCAAATGTGTTCTCCCTGCCACGTGGCATGCGCCCATTGGCTATGGTGCATTGCACTGGGTGCATACAAGATTTTCTCAAAGAAGCATGACATGTGTCCATTGGGAGTAAAATTGTCCACCCAAATACAGTGTTTGGACAAATTTACCCCATAATGGACACATGTGACACCATTGTTGGACAGTTGATTTTAGTCTGATTACTTAAACGAGCATGAACCCAACCCGATATATTGCATCCTAAATTCCTAATGAATGGAAGCATACCATGTAGCATGGATAACTCATTTGATTGTTTTTCCTTCCCATTTGGCATACACCCATTTGGCCGATGGATTGGTTTTGTTAAATAATGTACTATACATACATATACAGATATATAGAAATGATCAAGCCAATGCGCACTGATGTAAATTTATGGTCCATGATATTGGATGTCAACCAGTATTAGCTAACATCCTTTGACTCAAGTGCGTATGCACTTTTCAAAACTAGTTGCTCACATTCAATGTCCTCATGAAGTTATATCATTACGCACTAACCAGATCCTGACTTTATAATTTCTAGACGTCCAACCATAGCCACACATTCACAGCGGGCCCACAACCTCACATTAACAAATACCCACAACCAATACGAATGTGTGGTTGTGGGCGGATGTCCTTAACTTATAAAGTCAAAACGTCCCTAATTATAGAATTAAGTATTATATATACAGTCTCGTTCCCATGCGAACGTCATGATATAACCTCATGAGGATATTGAATGTGAGCCACTAGTTTTGATAAGTGCATACACACTTGAGTCAAATCATGTAAAACTAGTGGCTTACATTCAATATCCTCGTGAAGTTATTTTAGGACGTCCTCATTTGAAAAAAGTCCTTATCGCAATATGCTAGGTAACCCAGACCCAGTCTCCATTTGTTTGAGTTTTCAAGCAAATAGGTTTTGTGATGATGTAGTTGTTTACGATGAGAAGAACAAATACAGTATTAATACGATTAGGGTTTCAATAGAAGACACAATTTGAAATAAGTCATTTATTTATGGGAAATTATTAGTCTCCCCCTTGTAGTTTGCCGTATTCTCCAGTCTCCCCCCTGTAGTTTCAAAATTCTCCAATTTCCCCCCTCCCATGCACAAATACAACCATTCTCACCATATAAAAATAGGCATGGGAGGGGGGAAATTGGAGAATTTTGAAACTAGAGAGGGGAGACTGGAGAATACGGAAAATTGCAGGGGGGAGAATGATAATTTCCCTTTTTTTATTTGTGAGCAACTAGGGTTTTTTTTTATTTTTAATTTTTACAATAAATTGAACTTGAAGTAAAAAAATTCTAATACACGGTATTTTAAGTAAAGTAATTCCAACAGGCAATCGTTGGCAAATCGTGTAAGGTTTAAAAAAAAAAAAATTATTTTCGTGTCACTGTAGGTACTATTTTTAGATTCATCAAAGTTGTACACGTGTATAACCTATATCAAAAATTTAGGTTTGGAGATTGATTCTCCTCTCATTTTGAATATTTTGTCCTCATTCAATTACAAAACATCATATCGACTCTGGTTGGGACGCCATTTCCGGATGGTCAAATACAAGTTCAACTACTCCCCGATACTTAATTGTCAATTCAATCAGTATTATTAGGTTCGGCCACACCCCCATGAGCAATTTTCTTCATCATTACCCATACCCTATTCATACAGAACTAAAACTGTGACCTGTAAATAGGGTGGGTAGAGTACAGTCACAGGCAATTATGGTAACCTTACAAAGTGGTTTTTTGGGTGGGCAGGGGTTTGGGTCAATGACCAATATATAGTTGATACGACACTTATAATGGGAGCAAGTGAGACGTCAAAATCCGATGGGTTATCCCACAGATTTACTAAATCGTCCATTGTAATCTACAGCCGTCTCAACGTAACGTATATCAAGGTTTGATTGTACACATATGGTTCGATGGCAAACGAAATTAACCATAATGTAAAGGGCTGTACAACAGACATTGTAAACCCTCTGAAACAAATTATAGCACGGTGTGTATAAAGCTATCTAGAGGGGGGGTGAATAGATTTTACGCTTTTTACCCAATTTTTGGTGTTAGTCAAAATTACGAAAATGCCCTCAAGATAATATAAACAAGCAAGTGTAATATGGTGCGGAAATTAAAACAACACTTGGTTTTTACGTGGAAACTCTCACGGGAAAAACCACGGGCTATGTAAGTAAGCCACACTCGAACCTCGAATCCACTAAATGTGCAAACGATTACAACCTAATCTCGGAAGTAATCACACGCCTACCTAATCCCGGTATGAGTGAACCTAGTCCAATTTGCTTGTGTTCTAAGCAACCTAATCCCGGATGCTACACACAAGACTTACTTTCTCTATGAAGAGAATACAACCCTAAGTGAATATATGTGAATATCCAAAATGCAACATAGAGCAAGGGAAACCCTATATGCTTATCTAAGATGATTAATATGCAATTAAGAACAATCCTAGATATCAAAACTAAATTACATGTCAATTAGTTTAGCCAATCAATATTAAGCACAAAACCTAATATGCTAGCACAATACAACTTCTCAAACATACATCATACTCATCTCAATATTGTATCCAAAGCATACAAAATAACAAACAAGTAATTAATTGAGATTGCTAGATAAGAGAAACACAAAACATGTAAGATATTAGTGAAAAGCTTACCAAGCAAAGTATGATGAAGATTCCATGCAAGATGACATCTAGATGATCTAAGATGATGCTAGATGATGATTGATGATCATGAAAAAGTGTTTGAGAATCAATAATTGAGTTCTTGGAATTTTTCTTCTCTTTGAAAAATATCCTAAGTATGAATTCTGAATATGAACTCTCTTAATTGACCTAAAGTCAAAGTGGCATATATATAGGGGGCCAAATCAAAGTGAGGTCGTTTAAGTAAGTTTCAAAGAAACGCGCCGATCGGCGGTTTCGATCGGCGGCCAGGCCGCCGATCATGACCGCCGAAATGAGCTCGTGAAGAACAGAGCAAAAACGGCGGTTCATTCGGCGGTTTCGTGACCGCCGATCCCAACCGCCGAATCAAAACAGAGAGGTCAAAATCAATCAGGTATGAACGGCGGTTTCGTGACCGCCGATTCAACCGCCGAATTAGACTGAGAGAAAAATCAATCAGGTCTTGAAACGGCGGTTTCGAACAGCGGTCGTGACCGCCGATCTTAACCGTAGAAAAGCTTCAGACCAATCTGGACTGAAACGGCGGTTTCATTCGGCAACCAGGCCGTCGATCATAACCGCCGATCACCTAGATAGGTGAAAACCAAGGAGAAGCCAATGGCATTCTCCATAGGCGGTCCTCGCGCTAAACCAAGCACATTCTAGTGCATGCGCGGACGTTTCCGAAAGTTATCGGGAAACGAATTACACAACAACATGACACAATTACACACATCAAAATATAATAAATAAGTGCAAGTGTGAAATGTGACAAATGAAGAGAATGCACACATATGCAATGAATGTTAAGTGTGTGTGTGCAACTAATCTCTTCAAAGAAAAGTAAGCACATAGAAATTTACCTTCGGTGCTTATCAACACGAGGTCTTCAAAGGGCTTCGAACAATAAGACCGATACTTAGGCTACCCTTACAAAGAACCCCCACATATGGTTTGATCACAAAATAAGCCAATTAAAAACAACGGGAATCCTTACACCCTCATCTCCAACCCTAAAACCTGATTTGGTGCAACCGTTGGAACTATAATGGTGCAACTTGCACAGTATTTGAGATGTTGCCACATGACATTTGGGTTGGTTTTTTTTGGGTCCTCAATAGCATTACTCTTTTTTTAAACATCTCAAACCCATTCGATAATCCAATATTTTATTAAATATGGGTCAAACTGTATACAAGTCAAACTTTATGGATGAAATAATAAACAAAAGTTAATGCCATTCTTCCGGCAACCAAAGACTATTACGCCAGGGTTCCCTTTAGACTGTGTATAAAGCTGGAATTAAGCGCATACTATTTACGATTGGATGGAAACCAATTGTTGTTCTATGTTATGTTTGAACAATGTTGTATTTTGCCTATGGGTTTGAGAAATCCACCCTGAACAAACCTTCGGACATATTCCCACTTCTACATATGGAGTGAGAATTTTAGGATTTCATCGAGATTTAAACGGCTATAGTCTATAGATAATAATTAACATTATTCTGAAGCAAAATAAAGTTAAGCTACCTTGTTTTATGCTTCTGAATGGGAGCATTTTTATCAACATCGACAGTTCTCGACACCTCCCTCAATTTACAAGTGAAATTGGGGAATGGTGTTCTTCTACATGTTAAACTTAACAGGATAATTGGTGTTCAAACTAAGAACGGTGTTGAGTACATCTCAAAATTAACTGTGTCTTAGGGTTGTTCGAATAGTTTGATAACTGTAGTGAAATGTGAAAACGTACAAGTTTTTTTCTGAATTTGAACTCCAAGGTTAGTTTCCGATTATAGCTTAGAAAACCCTTCAAAAGGGACATAAGTTGTTAAGATTTTACAACACAAAATCGTCAGATAATTACACACACAAACGAGGTATGTCTGGAAGTTTTTAACATGGGTTATCTAAATCCAATTACAAAAACAACAGGCATTTTTGAAAACATAAAACAAATGGCAACAGCAAATCTAAGTACCTTACGTCAAACGGTATTTACAAGTCCTGAAATGGATTCTAGGAACAAAACAAACATCACTTGCAAAAACATATTTGGTGGCGCTATGGCGTTGACTCGATGAGTGTGAACGTATTAATGCCTTGAGCCCGAAGGGCGATTCTTAAATAACGTACAGCCCTCTTGACGCCGAAGACGGTCGACGAGAGACGTCGACTTGGTATTCTTTAACCTGTAAACATCCCTCTCCAGTTCCGCGACGCGAGATTCAACAACTGTTGATCGAGAACGGGACTGTGCTTCGTTTCTTTCCACAACTTTCTTGTATTCAATTGTAACATCCAGGAGGTCTTTCAGAGAGTCGAAGCACCTGCTTACGCAGAAAATCAGTCGATCCAATATGGTGGATTCGTTCTCATCATCGGACTCCATCTCTACAGTCATAAGTAATTTTTTTTTCCCAAGCTCTAGAGACCGAAGTTACCTGTTAACGAAATCTGACTCTGAACATATGTTTTTATAGGGGGGCACACTGCGGCACAGGCGCATAGCCCACTCATCTGCAGAAACATTAACACATCCTTGTCCCATTTCCCTAAGTTTAAATTCTAGTATAATGGTCAACTAGAAATCATCAATGTATTATGTATATAACAATATCATCGATCAAGTCAACGAAATATATTTATTGGTTGTCCACATGATGTCCATAATTTTAGATGGTATTACATGTCCATAATTGAGTTATTATGTATTTATTGTTTTTCATGTTTTAGTAAAATTATCTCATATTATTTTTTTGAATTATATATATAATATTACATATATTATTATATTTATATATTATTATATATTATTATATATCTATATATAACATTGCACAAATTTGTGAAAATTTTCAGATTTAAGGTTAAAAAGGTCTTTTTGAGACTTGTCCTACGCATGGGGACTCAAATAAGCTGTCAATTTTTGGTGTCTCAATTTGTGTGTAACCAACCAAATTGGGACATGTGTGCACATTTATGACACATTTCTGGAAGAAGTTGAAAAAAATTCATACATGTCCCAAATTGGTTGGTTGGACACAAAATGGGACCCCAAAATTTGACAGCTGATTTGAGTCCCACGCATGGGACAAGTCTGGCCTTGCGTCTTGGGTGGGACACAATTTGGTGATTTTTTTTCCCACCTTGTCCCATTCTGTCCCATGCTAAAGTCGTACCAAACGTGGGACAAGAATAATCTGGCCAACGTTTGGTGCGACCGTGTCCCGCGTACCAAACGCACCCTTTCAAAGACTTTTTTACCCTTAAATCTTATTTTAAATCAAAAACTTGTGCAATATTATATAAATTTAATTATAACATATATATGTTATGCAATCTTTATTCTATCGGCATGCCTTTCCAATTGATTGCATATGATTTTATGATATTATAGGTATATCAAATAGGCAAAACGTGTCATTGGCTGTATCAACGCAGATAAATGGATGAGCTATTAGCTTCGTAGATTGAATCCCGAGTCAATGTATCGAATCCTACAAATGGGTTGATGTTATTATATAAAATACCTGGTTTATAACGGTGAATACATAGATACCGTCAATAAATATGTGCTGGGAGATTTTGACAAACTCCGAAATTATAGTTTAGCATTCAGTTTTGGAACCATGAGGGTAATAAGGATTACAGCAACTCAAAAGTTTCACAGCCAAATGATGAGACTTGATACGCAATTTAAATAGCATGTTTTGGAAATATGCACCGACACCAAATGTGAATTCATTCTGACGAGATCACTTATGTCGTGTGGTTAACCCCTCACACATGCACCGAAAAGGTTATGGCTAAACTCCTCCTCTCCCCCAAAAGAACTCGACAGGTTTTTAATAGTGTAAAACAACAAGAAGGTATATTTCAACCACTATTAAAAGTTTGTTGAGTTATATATTTTTCTCCCATTTTTTCGCAAGCTTTATATTTAACAAAATTGGTATACTTAGTTGTAATGCTTTAAAATTTATCAAATTTGATTTATTGGTTTATATTAGAATGAACTTATCATATAAATCGATGTGATTTCATGAAGGTGTGGACAGAACTTGAAGTGAGGGATCCCTTAGTTGACGGTTAATCTAATACAATTGGAATTATGGATGGCAATTAAACCCGAGCTCATGGGACCCGCCCGAACCCAACCTGCTTAACGAGGGTTTGGGTTTGAAAATCGTACCCGTCATGAGTTCCGGTTCAGGTATAGATTTGGAAAAAATTCTATACCCGAACCCGCATACCCGCGAACAATAAAATTTATATAATATTTTCTTATTTAAAATATTATAAATTTAAACCCCAATAAAAACTTTTTTAATTATATAGAGAATAAAATGTAAACATTTCAATATATTAAGTGTTTTTATTCTTTAAAATTATAATATTACATATATTTAAATAGGGGAAAATAATATAGAAATAATTTCTTTAAAAAAAATATTGATGGGTTCGCGGGTTCACGGGTTCATGGGCGGGTTTGGGTGTCCTAACACCCAAACCCGAACCCTTTTATTTTCGAGGGTTCACGGATGGGTTTGGTAGACATAAAATTTCGCGGGTTTGGGTTTGGGTTTGGATTTGGATTTTGCCAAACCTGCCCGAACCCGCCCCATTTTCGATTTATGATTGGAATGCACTGAATTTGGTCAACGTAGAACCTTCCATAGAAACAAAAATAAAATTCAATAATGTTGTGATTTGTATGGAGAATTCTACGGGCATGTAAAAACATGTACATAATTCTTGAACATTGTAGATACATATAATAAAATATATGAATTCTATAGTAATTATAACTTTTTAAACCTAATACAATACAACTTCTTAGCTACCCACGAATTATGGTTACTTAATTTTGTTTGAATTTATATTAAATAATTTATTATTATTTTAAACTTATATTATTTGTAATAGTTTTTGTTTGCCATACCAAACATATCACATCAATAAACCATTAAATCTCAAATTTACAACTATGTATTAAAATAGTCCTTTTATTAATATGATTCATTTTATTTTATCCTTACTATTTTCTTTATTTTATATGTTTAATTTATTTAGATTCATTAAATCACTAATTTACTTTAATTAGAATAATAACAAAGTCAATATCATGTCTAGTAATATTTATTAATCAATTATTCTGTATTAAATTAAATTAAAATAAAGATATATGAAAACTTGAATTGTTTCGACTATATTCGATTAAACTCAGATTTTCTACGACTAATTAAAGAATTAAGGTTCTCTATGCAATCACATACCTACAAGTAACAAAAACGATTTTCATATTTTGAATTTTTTTTAATATTTTATTTTAAAAACTAGGTACTTGTGTTTTCTGTTTTTTTATTCATTTATTTAAAATTATTTATTTATTTATATACATACACATGGGGTTTTTGTGTTGCTTCATAAAGAATGGAGATAGATAAATACAGATATTTATTGGAGGATATAGAGGTTAATATGGTAATTAAAGATTTAGGAGAGTATTTCATATGTAATATGATATCTAATTATTTATTTAGGAGAGATAATTTATTTACTTAATAATTTAATTCAAATAAGATAAAAAAATAAATTATTGTAACAACATTAACCGTCTTTAGAATTTTTCTAAATTTTAATTATGGGAATGGAGATTTCATAGAAATCAATGTGGTAGAATAAAAAATTGGATTGTCAAAAAAGCTCTCTAGATTAAAATAGAACTAATTGTCAAAATTTTCCTCGTCTAAATTATTTTAATTTATTTTATTTTTTATAATACAACAACTGCCGAGACCGGCCAGAATGGGCTCTACAAACGCAGTTCGGACTACAGCTCCCACACCGGGGAGACGGAAGCTCCCGGAATCTGGAGAGAACTATAATTTTGAACTTCACTTTTGCATGTGAAAAAACCCATCCAATACCCGTACATAAATAACATATATTAAGTTCATGTTTCCGAGTTAATTCTTCAGTGCCTACGTGGCCAATGTATTTTGTCGATATTGGCTTGCAATCTGAAATTGTTGCCTACATAATAAACCCATCTTCTTAATATTATTATTTATTTTTAAATAGTACATTAGGACTGTCGGGATTTGCCGAGATCAAACAATACATGTGCAGCCCAGATATCTACTCCCATAACAGTAGATAACTGCTTCCCAAAACCCGGGCAGAAAAACTCCCCACACCTGCTTCTAAAATCTGAAACTAAACCACATATGTGAAAGAGGTGCACTACCAGCTTTGCTAAGAGGTGATGTGCACTCCTGATCGTTTTTTCGTGATGGTATCTTTTGAACATATCTAATCTACTGATGTTTATATTTGCCTGTAAAGATGTGTGGTATACTGGTATGCTGTGGCGGACCCAGGAATTTTACACTCTTAGGGTATTTGAATAAATTAAAATCGCAATTCTATGATAAACGTTTGAAAAATTTAACATCATAGTAAAATAGTTTTTTTTAAATATTTTATTTTTGTATTTTTTATTTTTATAGATAAAATTAAATAAATAGAACACTTACTCAAATGAATTAAATAATCTTACATTCAAAAGAAAATAAAAACAAGAAAAATATTTAAAATTAAATAATAACAAGAAAAAATATTTACAACAAAAAATAATAACAAGAAAAACAACATAAATAATGAAGAAAATTAAAAGAATAAATTACAATCTAAATTTATAATAAGAAATTTTGTTTTGCATTATAATGAATTCAATTTAAATTTATACAAATATTATTTATTAATAACTATTACTAGACATGTTTTTTAATTTTTTATTCTTCAAACTATTGGTAAATTATTGATTTATTGATTCTAAATAAATTACAACTATAAAATAAAGAAAAATACTAAGGAAAAAAAAAAGAATCATAGTAATAGATTGACCATTTTAATTCAATATAGTAAAATCTGATATTTTAAGGTTTATTGATTGGGCATGTTAGTTATGTCAAATTAAAACTATTGGAGATAGTAAAAATCGAAAATAATAATATATAATTTAATAGAAAATAAAATTGAATTAAATAAACACATAGTAATGGTAGTTAAGAAATTGACAACGACGGAATAGAGAAAATGAATCGGAAAAGATGATAAAATAAATAAGACATAAAAAATTGGAAGATAAACTTGAATTAAAAAAGGCACATAAAAAATATTTTAGAACAAAAAATTTAATTAACAAAAGTACCCTTGAGATGAGACTCAAACCAAGAACCTAAGCCTAAAATTAAGATCCACCACCCGCCATACCACCAACAACGTGTTGTTAACGATTTTTAATTAATATGTATATATACAATGTAAACAGAATAATTTTTTTTAAAAAAAAATTGAGGTAGGGCACGGGCCCCACCTGGTCTCCACGTGGGTCCGCCCTAATGTACGTCCTTTGGGAGTGGATAGTGTAATCTTCTAGTTTAATTCTCATCGTGTCATCATCCATAGTATTACTATCATGTAATGATGTTGCCCCTAGCAGAAACCTGTCAACCAATCAGTTCAGTTGAAATCAGTCAATGACGGAAAATCAATTCGGTTCCCTATTCACACTGACCGAAGAACTGATCCTGACGTTTGTACTCGATGGATGTGCCGACCCAGTCCATCGCATTTTCATTATTACTGTCCATTGGGTGGTCACATCAAGGAACTGTTCTTACTGTTTTACAAAGTGGGTGCATTCAGTTTAATTAAACATTTTTGGATTAGGATAATATTTAGTAACTTATTTAAGTTTTAATATAACAGGGGGAATTATAGCCTACAAGGTTATCGAAAATGGTCTTACTTTAACTTCTTCGTGTTTATCGAGTATTTTTAATATGAGATATAGAGCATCTCCCATGCTATTACGCATTTGGAGAAAATGGAGTGCCACATAGGATATATATTTAAAAAGTTAGAAAAACTCTCCGAAGCTGTTATCTAAGTTCAATATGGAGATGATGTGGCCAAACAATAAGTTATATGGAGTTGGGTTTCTAATTCTAGAAACCGTCCTAGATATGCTAACTAGGATTTCTAACTATTTCCACCAATAAGATTAAAGCTTTCAACTCTTTCCACCAACAAGATTAAATCTCGTTTAATTGTAAAATTAAAGAGGAGAGAGAGTGTAATAATTGTTTTATTATGATTGGACATAAAATGGATGCATATTTGACTTTAGATAATTGCTTTGGAGATGTGAATCTGCATTTCTTTAAAAAAAATTCAAAAGTGGGCCCATAATAAATAGAAATGCTGATGTGACACTATTTAGAAACTCAAAAATGCATTTTTACATTGTAGATGCTTTTACTATTACACTTTCATGTGGAGTACAATGGGTATTTATTTGGTTTATTTTTTATTTTATTTTTAAATATACAACAACTGCTAGGACCGGCAAGATTAGGCTGTACTAGAGTAGCCTAGACTACAGCTCCAATAATCGTCGGCCGGCGAGAGAGCACCCACAATCGGTGGGACAACACCCACACTTGGAATTAATGGCCAAGGGGGACAAATAATATATATATATACACATGTACACACCGGGTGTTGAACCATCGTGGTGGAGGCTCCCAAGGGAGGGTCCAACCACATTAGAAGGGGCGCGACTGATCTTCAAAAAATTAAAAAAAAAATTAAGGGCCGCGACTGTCTAGTAATCAACACCTTTGAATGGTAATGCCTTCATTGCTATTATAAATATCAAAACCAACGATGGAAAGCAAGTGTATCAAAACTAACGACCATACTATGGCGACCGTAGGTGAAGTGGACAACAATGGGGATAATGATAAAATTTACCCAGTTCTCGCTGCCATGTTGACACACATCCGGAAAGTCGAAGCACTCAGAGATGTCATCAGAAAAATGAAAGTGGTCAGAGATGTTGTCACAAAATGTACAAACAATGCTCCGTTGGGGAGACACCGAGTTTACGGCGATTGTCCGATGGACATTGCTTGGTTACGTTTACAATTATTCGAAGTCACTGAAGAGGCACACCGGCTTTTAGCAGAGCTCGATGTAGAGTTCGATTCTCCTCCAGGACCTTCATCCGACTTGCGTGCAAAACGGGGACAAACAAGTACTACATCTTGTGTTCATGATCGTGCACATATTCGTTTTTAGCTTTTCCTCGGATGCTGGTGGTAAGATTGAAGTTGACTTACTGTAACGGGATTTTCATCCACTCAATCTTTAACTCAGTTTCAGTGGTTAAAAAAACATGGACTTAAAGGTCCACGAATAGATAGAACACGTCTGCGTAGTGTTGCCATTTGAAGAGGTCAATCCCACAAACACGTCGGTGTCAGGCCATATTTTCGACAAGTCAATTGAGTAAGAGAGGAGAGGATTCACAGGTTTTATATTACCAGAATGACACAACCTAACCTCTAAACTCTTTGCACTAGCATCATAATCGATCCATGAATCCAATTTCTTACCACTGTTAAGGAACATATTCTGAGATGAAATATTGCATAATTTAACAGATAATAGACTGTCAACGTCAATGCCGACGTGATTTCCATTCAAATCACCACACTCGATATCTAAAGAGGTGTCAAATTCAACAACCACCACCCTAAACTTGGTTTTGTGCAAACCCATCTTAGAGAGACCAAATGAGCTCTTACCCACATCGGTAAAACGATAACCCTTCGGAACCATAAAAAAAGCCAAACCATCACCACTCTGGTTGGACATTGAAAAAGAGAAAATCGTAGAGAAAGAAGGAAATGTCGGAGGATTACCTTCCACGAGCTTAATGGGTTTTTTGTACATCAGTCGCCCAGAACTTGATGGATCCGAGGTTGTGAGCTGAACAGAAGACCCACCATTGACAGCCATTGCAGCTCCATAGAAACAAATTTCGGACCGCCACCTTGGGACTTCATCAAAGCTGTTGAGGACAACAGGACAACTTGGCTCAGCAGAAAGGACTTTCAAGCTGCAAATGAACAGAATAACGGTTGTCAGGTAATTTGTCATGGAAAATTTGGCCATATCTGGAATGGGTTTTTGACTGTTTGAGTGTATCTGGAGTTTGTCTCACCTTTTAAATGAAGGATTCAAATCGGCTAAGTGGTTGTCCAGATAAGCCGTACATATCCAACCATGCTCCCTAAATTTTTATATTTTAGCTCAAATGTTATTTTAGCTAGCAACTATTCATGAGATCACTCCAACCATGCTCCCTAAATTTTTGCTAAACTTTTGTTTTAAATTGTATTTAATAACCAAGCTCTCATGATATCATTTTTTTTATTACAAAATCAATTTAAAAATATTAAAAACATAAGAGAGAGAAGATAGGGAGCTCCCTACATTTGGAGAGCCATCAAGAGGCTCTCTAAAATAGGGAGCCATTTGGAAGCACGCTCCCTAAATTTCAAAATTTTAGCATTTGATGTAAAAAACAAAAACTCTCCATGTAAAAAACAAAAGTTGACGTTGACAACTCTCCATGTAAAAAACAAAAGTTGCCGTTCACAACTCTCCGTGTAAAAAATCAGTTGACAAATTGTCAACAACCTTCAAACTTTTAATAAATAAAAATACAAAATTGAATTTAAAAATATTAAAAAGTTAGGAAAGAGAAGATAGGGAGCTCCCTACATTTGGAGAGCCACCAAGAGGCTCTCTAAAATAGGGAGCCATTTAGGGAGCCCCTTGGAGTGCAAAAAAGTTAAATTGGCTCCCTATTTTAGCTAAGGAGCTCATTTAGGGAGCCCCTTGGAGATGCTCTTAATTGGCTCCCTATTTTAGCTAAGGAGGCCATTTAGGGAGCCCTTTGGAGATGCTTTCATTCTAAAGAAGGTCAACATAGTTGAACTTCATCGGCATCCGCAGTGCTCAGATGCAATGACGTCAGATATCTCATCGTGTTACGTTTTTTTAGGCTATTTTTCGTGTATTATCGTTGATCTGTACACATGTAAAAGAAATATCATTGAGATGGCAACAATTAGCGGTGATTAAGTGTTAGGGTAAATTACACTCACACCCTTATGTTATCAAGATCCTACCCACAGAATACTGACTTACAGATTGGCATTCCAAACACGGTTATTGATGAGCTCAATGGTTGGTTGATGAACTCAATGGTTGGGTTCCCTATACAGTCCTTAATTCATAGTAACGTGAGCATCTCCAATGCTTTTATGCATTTGGAGAAAATGGAGTGCCACATAGGATAGATATTAAAAATGTTATAAAAACTCTCTCCAATGCTATTATCTATGTTGAATATGGAGATGATGTGGCCAAAAAAAAGTTAGAGAATATGGAGTTGGGTTTCTAATGAAAGAAACTCTCCTAGAAATGCTGACTAGATGATGTCCAATGCAAATATGCATTTTTGAGTTTCTAAATAGTGTCACATTAGCATTTCTATTTATTATGGGCCCACTTTTGAATTTTTTTTAAAGAAATACATAAATTCACATCTCTAATGCAATTATCTAAAGTCAAATATGCATTCATTTTATGTCCAATCATAATAAAACAATTATTACACATTACAACAATCGACTAGTCAGCATCTAGGAGAGAGAATTAGAAACCCAACTCCATATTCTCTAACTTTTTTTTGGCCGATTTCCACCAATAAGATTAAAGCTTTCAAGCCTCATTTAATTGTAAAATAAAAGAAGAGAGAGAGTGTAATAATTGTTTTATTATGATTGGATATAAAATGGATGCATATTTGACTTTAGATAATTGCATTGGAGATGTGAATATGCATTTCTCTAATTTTTTTTTGCCACATCATAAATAGAAATGCTGAAGTGGCACTATTTAGAAACTCAAAAATGCATATTAGCATTGGAGATGCTCATGACGTTTGCCGTCAAAATCAACATTCACAGTTACACACATCGAGAAATACAACAGAAAACCGTCAACTGCCTATCGCAATTATGTAGGCGTATTTGGCGTATCTAATGGGCCAAGGAAAATTTGCATAATTCTATGCACACACTAGGTCTTGGACCTTGTTGGTGGGGGGTTCCCAAATGAAGGCCCACCACTATGGCAAGGGACCATGTGTAAATCTAAAAAGGCTTGATAGTTGATAAAAAGGTTCATAAAAATCGAAAGGGGATTTTTCAGGTTTCACGAAGTTCCAGTTGCATTTTTTGGACTCAAATCGGCTGTCAAATTTTGGTGTTCCAATTTGTGTCCAACCAAACAATTTGGGACATGTGTGCACATTTAATTATTATTTTTCAAGTGCTTCTATATATGTGCACACATGTACCAATTTGGTTGGTTGGACACAAATTGGGACACCAAAATTTGACAGCTTATTTGAATCCGCATTTTTAATATGTGCTATTAACAAAGGAAATAATTCATTGTTTTGGGCCGGTCACCCTCCATTTTCGATTTATGTGTATAATACTATTTATAAAACAATGTCACAATTCAAAACCCTGAGACGTGGCCATGTTTGGAGCCCTGTATCGGAGTGTACAATGATTACGGATGTTGTAGTGTTTAAAAAAGGGGGGGAGTATACTTGTTAAGAGGCAAATACCCACACCATGTTCAGAAATAATGCAAGTTCCACTTATTTTCTGTAAATTGCTACAACTGCTTTATGTGAAATATTCATGTCCATTTGCATCAAAGTTATAACAAACAGACATATTGACACACCAAAGCATAACATATTAACTAGCGTCAACATCTTTATGCCACTTACACTAGTTTCCAAATTCTGCATTCGTCCATTTAAATATGTTTCCAGGTTGTGCATGTTTGCATGTAGCATTTCCACTTCTTCGTCGGTAGATGTAGTATGTCGACCGTTAGATGTAGAATCTCTACCGCCTTCAGCGGTGCTTAGGAAACGTCCCTGTAAATTTGCACAATCGGGCTCCCACCAACTAAAAAATTTGCATTGTCGTTGCGCACAAATAAAATACAGCTTACCTGGATTATCTTTCGATTCAGATATTTTCACAGCAGCCTTCTTCCCACATCTGCATGATTTGTTCCTGAACATTCCCAAGCCACCATTAATGTTGCTTGCTGAGCCTGAACTTCCTTCCATGGTTGTTGAATGTAAGAGAATTGTGTGTGATTGTTTAATGGGAAACAGATAGGGAACCCATACAATGTACGATTGAGGAGAGTAGCAGAATATAAGTTGTGTAAGAACGTGAACATCCAATTTACAGACACCAGGTTTATATTGCCGTAAATATAGCCATTGGAGACCAACGGTTGTATTCAGGGGTTCAAATTATAGTTGCAACAATGCCAACACGTGTTCAACTCAGAAAAGTGTCTTAAAAAAATTAAAAGGACAGTGTACTTAGCTAATGACCAGTCAATACCCAATGGAGTGACCCCTCCACTTGGGTGTTGCCACGTGTCAGTTTTGTTGAAGATTGCTAGCCATGTGGTAATACACCATTCGAGGGTCACTGCCTTTGGTACTGACTGGTCTGAACCCAATTATTTTCCATATAAATAACTTTCGTCATTGACATTGGAATTTGCTCCAATACACGATTTGTACAGGGCAGAGTAAGCAATACATGAATAAAAGGCGGATCTCACTTGAAAACGTCCCATCTAGTCATTAAGTACCACCCATCCTCTAAAATCATGTTTCGAAGACAATTTTTAGAGGATTTTGGAGGATTAGTTGCTCCCACCCACCCTCTAAATTATTGTTTCGAAGAAAAAAAATAGGAGAACCTCCAATCCATCCTCTGAATTTAGAGAACCATTTCCCATCCTCTAAAGTCTAAACCACTTTTTAATTTTTTTTATTCCGATTATATCCTTTTAACTTTTGCATTAAATTCAATTAATGTGTAATAAAATTTAATTTATACATTTTATTAACCTAAAAAATATACCATTAGAAATGTCTCATCTAGATCTTTAAAATGAGTCCAATATTGAATATTAATTAATAATTTTTTATTTACCATACTTTATCATTTGGGCAATCTCTTATTACAAATTGATAATTATAAGTTAGTAATAAAATAAAAACCGAAACATAGTATTAAAATGATAAATATTAATATTAAAAATTACAATAACATAAAAACATTAAAATAAAGAATAATGAAAATATAAGTTATTTTAAGATACAAAGAAATAGGGATAGAGATAGAGATAAGGATAGAGAGTGTGGTGGGCGTGCAATATTTTTAGAGATGGAGTTATGGGAGGAATATTCCCTTATAGTTCTCTATTTTAGAGATAGAGATAGAGAATGGGTGGGAGATGTAACCGATACATGGATAGTCAAATCAATCACGATAATTTTTATGCTAATCCCCAATTTATTTTCCAAATTCATTATACTTGACACTACACCTCTTCATTTTAAAAAGCACTCGTTTTTGGCTACATGTATTATAAGGTGGCTTAATTAATTCAAACCATTGTTTGGTACGATGCACTCGCCTCTCCCTATTAGGCTTTATTTCTATATGACTTTATTGTTTTATATTATATTATAAAAAAATATTAATTTAAAACAAATATTTTATAATTAATTTAAAATATCCTGACCATGAATAAATCAATAAATAATGATATTAATTGGTGATACAAGTATGATGATAAATGGAATATAAATGGAGTATGAGACTTGATACAAGTATGCCATGTTTTATTTGGATCCTGTAATATGTTATACATTGTTATGACTTATGTACTTATGTGACATGTTTTAGTTGTATACCGAATATGTTTTTATTTTGAATGAATTATCAAATATGTTTTCATATATTATTATTATTTTTAAAATATAAATATATATTATTTTAATGGCCGTATCCGTATCCTAGTTTATGAAGATTTACCGTATCCCCGTATCGTGCCATATCCGTATCCCGTACCCGTATCCGTATCCGTATCTGTGCTACGTAGATATTTTTTTGAAGAGTTATGCTACTCCACCCAAAAATCCCACCCACATTCCAACCCAAAAGTGAGGTGGCATCATCACACACTGTTGGAGTAGAATTATGAGGTTTTTTAAAGGCTGAAGTCAGACATTTATAAGAGTAAAACTGTTGGACCCAAAAAACCAACCCAAATTTTTAACCCAAACCTAAAGTACTTTCTGTGACCAGTTAGAAAAGCACAAGGGTATTGTTGTAAAAAAGTATAAAAACATGTCTGGTCTATATCAAACGTTTAAATTTTAATTTAGGGATTCGATACGGCTGTGACCCTCAACAGGTTATAAATGTTCACTGATCAGTGGGTTAAGTATACATTCACGAACTCGTAAAGACTCAATTGAAAGACATGGAGGATAATGTCGGTTTGGATGTCGAAGTCGAAGGAGAAAGCAGTAGCACCACAACTAACGGATTTTGGTCGATTCAGACGTCTCCTCGCTTTTCTGATCTGGCAAAGGTGGAGTCCGTGTATCATGCGAGAGAGAACACGATGAAGAATGAGATCACCTGGTTGAAGAACGAGCGGAAGGATCTGGTGAGGGAGGTCGCTAGATGGAAGAAGATGTACAGCCAGGTGGATGGTCGGATTTCGGTGTTGGAGGCGTTGGCCGTTGAATTAAAAACAGGACAGCCTGTCGTCGGGGTTCCGACGGCATGCAACGGCCAGATCTCCGGTGATACATCATGAATCTTGTGAGATTAATGTCTAAACTGTTCTATGTGTTATCATGTTCGAGTTTTGTTTTACTTGGGGTAGATTGAGGTGACATGTAAGTTTCCTGGTTTGATATGTCGTCAAGTTGAAGATTGTTTTTATTGTTTTTATGAATGATGCAGATTTTGCAACAGCCAATGCAGGGTTAAAGTTGAATGTTGGTTTGAACTCTTAAGTTTTCTGTTATGAATTGTTTGGAATGAAACTATCTTTCTGGTATATTGTTAGTTATGAATTATTAGACAGGTTCAATAGTTGAATGATGTGTTGACTTTCCATTTTTTATAAAAAGTAATGAGAATTATTTAGGAATACTGTCACGGAGGTATTACGTTATTATGACAAATTTCTTCATGAATTATTTTGCATTAAAATACTTGAAGCCAATATTTACTGATCACTGTAAGTGGGTAGAATGAGGAAGTAAACAATGCTATTTCACACTCTTTTTCACTTTAACTTTATTCTCGATAGAGATACAGATTCACCTATCTAAATTTTAGCACATTTTTCAAAGAATTTTTTTAATGGCACAACGAAAAATCAATTTTAAATATCATAAAACTATTAGTATCTTCAACTTGAGGAAATATGTTTGTCCACGTGCAAAAACTGACTAGTTATAACTTGCAGACAACCATTTCAATTTTACCCCAAGTAAATGTAACCTTTTACACTGAACATAGTTATAACTATGCAGACAAGTTTAGACAATTTTAATCTCACAAGAAATGTAACCTTTTACAAAAAATTGGAATCTGTTGTTTTTTTTTTTTGGAGGAATACCAATTTAATAAATACGTAAGACTTATGTAATTTAATTCATATTTTCCAAACCGAAGATCCGACCATACCAACACATCTCTTCATAGACCTCCCTCACCAATCCTTTCCGCTCGATTCTCACACGGGCGACTCTAGTAACACTTATTGTTTAAGTAAAGCATAATTAAAATGAATATAAATAACTAATTACTAGGTTTATTATTTCCCCCCCTGTAATTCGTTCCTCAAAGTGTCTCGATCCGGAGACAGTCTGAATCGACCAATTTGAATTATGTTTAACACTTGGCAGTTTATCATCTTAACCTGATTTTCGACAATTGGAATTTTTTACGTGCCACGTGTTTTTTATTTAATTTTTTCCAAAAAAATACAAAAAACAATGTAACAATCAATTAGCATTAATAAAGCTCTTCTTCTCCCAAAGTATCGTTTGAAAAAGGGTCGTTTTAATTAAGCCACCTGGGATAAAAAAGTAAACATGTAGCAAAAATCGAGAGCTTTTTATTAAATGAAGAGGTGTACACGTGTCAAGCAATGACTGGGAAAGGTAAATGGGGAAGGCAAATGGGAAAGGTAGATAGCATTCCCCTTTAATTAGAGTGAGTGGTTAGAGAAGTAAATGTGTGTTTTGTGAAACGAAAAGGTCTGGTTCATTAATTAGTTGTTTTTGAATTCATTGTATTAAAACAATTTTTTGTGTTACCAAGAGATGAATAGAGTGGTGTGAGAATCGAAAAGACTGATGTGAAGATTTTTTGAGTGCATTTTTGCTCACCCACACTAACTAGGGTGAACCATTACCACCCACTTCAGGTGTTGACACGTGTCCTTAACTCAATCCAAAGTCCTAAGTTAACCCAAATTTAACCCAAGTTTGGGACACGTGTCAACACCTGGAGCGGGTGGTAATGGTTCACCCTAGTTAGTGTGGGTGAGCAAAAATGTACTCAGATTTTTTGGTATTCTTCTGCTGAAACTAATTTAATATATAATTAAATTAATAATAATTTTATATTCATTTGGTATTCCTCGGGAAAAAACAATACAACACATTACAGATAGTGTAAAAGGTTGCATTTATTAAAAATGAAACGGTTGCCTGCAGAGTTATAATTTTGATTCCACATGGTGACCGTTCTATGTTCAATGGCACCGCCCGGCCACCCCTATATATAAGGGTGGACACCTGAAATATTTATTCTCATCAATTTACATTTTCAAATACCATATACCTTACAATATCTGTCTTTCATAAACAAACTCTATCACACACTGGTGCATTTTTTTTCTTGAACATCTCTCTCCCAATATCCCTTGAAATTGTCTCTTCCCACCCTATTTAGATTGTTTGTGTTACCTTTGAATATTGAGTTAGGTTTCTTCGATTAGGTTTCTTCGATTAGACAGGTAATGGAGCAGAAATTGTCGTTTGAAGAGACTGCGGTTCCTATGTATTCGAAAGGAAGAAGACCTCCGGGGCGGACAGGCTATGAAACAATGGGCAAAAAGTGCGTATTCAAGGCGAACCTCTTTCTTGTTCAAGTGGCGAACAGAGACATCCATCATTATGATGTTCGGTGGATGAGACATTGATATATCTGATGAAACTCCTAGGTGACGACGTGGTGAATTACGTCAGAATTAGAAACGACAGAAGGTTTGAACATACGATTTGCAGAGGCAAGAATTGGTTCCATCCAGAAGGCTTTGGGTCCTTCTGTTAGCATCTCAAGTCGGTTCACGTTACAACCAAAATGAGACCATCCTGTATGTTTTTTTTTTTTTTTTAAATCACATAATCCACTTCTACCTAGAAACTGCAATTATAACAAACAATGCATGGAGAATACTCTCCTGCACATGGGTTACATTGTTTACAATTCCCAAAGGTTAGCACAACAAAAATAATTCCTCTGGAAAGTGCCTTTCATTAGTTTTGTTAGACACAGTAATTCAAACTTTCGTTCAAGAAGCACAAATCCTGACTCCAATGATGAATTGTTGATACTACCTGGTGTATTAAATTCGTCATTGGAGTCAGGATTTGTGCTTCTTGAACGAAAGTATGAATTACTGTGTCTAACAAAACTAATGAAAAGCACTTTCCAGAGGAATTATTATTGTTGTGCTAACTTTTGGGATTTGTAAACAATGTAACCCATGTGCAGGAGAGTATTCTCCATGCATTGTTTGCTACAATTGCAGTTTCTAGGTAGAAATGGATTATGTGAATTAAAAAAAAAAAAAAAAAGATACATGCAAGATGGTCTCATTTTGGTTGTAACGTGCATCGAATTTGGTTTTCGGTTGTTCAGTAATATTGAAGATTACACATGTTTCGGCAATGGGCAATTTTTATTAATACAGTTGTGGCCACATGTTTCGGCAATGGGCAATTTGTATAATAAGTTGTGGCCATCATCAGGCATTACTTTCGTGTATTGTTTATTTTACTGTGCACATATCGTGTATTTCACGCAATTACAAGTATCCCTTTATTTTATTGCGCTATTTAAAGCAGTACAATTATCGCCGATGTCATCATTACCTCTATCCTATTTTCGCAGGTCCAAATCTGCAAAATCTTCGAAGTGTACTCCTCCGAAATCAAACAATCCCATTTCATTGAGGGATATTAATATTTTGCTCCCTCTAATTTTCCATATTCTGACTTTGCCCCCTCTAGTTACAGAAATGGCCGGTCTTCCCCCTTAGGTCCAAAATATTCAAACTTTTGGCCCTTCCCTCATTTTTTCATCCAAATTCCAAAATCACATTCACCGTTACAATTGAAAATGAAAAGACAACTTTACCAACTTTACCCATATTCTTTTTCACCCCTGAATGCATTGAATATTTAGTTAGAATTGTTTCAATTTAATTTTCCCTACTAAATTTGTTAAATTTTTATTATTTAAAATTAAAATGTCAACAAATACGGTTGCATTTATTGTTATCTAAATTTGGCATATATTGTTGTGCTAAATTTGGCATATGCTATAAACTGTGCCAAATTTGGCACAGTTTATAGCATATCCCAAATTTGACACAGTTTATAGCATATGCCAAATTTTATCATCGCATTGGAGCATGCTTTTTTTATTTTATGCTAAATTATAGCATGATTGGGACAATGATTTTGGATTGCATTGGAGATGCTCTTAGATTCTCTTACGAAATTTACCCAACTAAATATTTAACAGATGGTGTAGACATGTACCGTCAACATGTGCACACCCCACAACAAATAACACGATATGGGTGTACAAAAGAGTAAAGTAGTAACCAATCTTCTCCGGGTGACATAGACATTAGATATCAAGTATTAGGATTAGGTTCGAACCAGATCTGTTGAATCTGGTTTCATGTTCGGCATCAGTCATTTTGTTTCGTTCAATCTCAATGGGCGATCGAGTAATATCCTAATGCTTTGTTTTAATCTTTCTATGTTCGTGCCTTAATCAGATAGGGGTTAACGTACCGAATCTAATTTGATGCTGACAAAATTGATTTTGCCTGCTTGTAATGACGTTTGATGTGATGGGCCAGTGGGATATTCATAACCCAAAAACCAATGGACACGCTATTCTGAGGATACGCAATGGCGAAATACCGGTCCACAAATGTACTCATTACCTATTCGTGTAGCATAGTAAAACAAGAATTGACGGTTGAATCTTGAATATGTGTTACGCAATATAAATTGCGTCAGCAAATCTTTATGTTCCCAACGCAATATTTTGTAATAATTTCTCCGGTGCACTACTACAATTCATCCACCCCCAAACTGTTCATATGGTAATAGGTCCGATAACGCGATGGGACTATAATAACGGCCATGAGGCCATCAAGTTTTGCAGTATTGGACATGTTCATTTTAATATTATGAAAAAAAAAATGAATTATTAACTTAATTATGATGATATACGTTAATTACATATAAAATACGAGGATGATTTCAAAACAGTAACTTTCCTTTCTTCTAAACGAATGGATTATAATTTGACCAGATCTTTTGGGCACCAGTTCTGCGCAAGGTGTTTATGAATAAAGATACTTAATGTATATTCATTAGCTAAAGTCTACATTGCATATTTGCGTCATTCGGGAGTTCGAGTAATATTACGAACAGTAATTTGTTTTTTTTTATTGGAATATTGGATTGACTGTAATTTAAAATTTTCAATACGAATTTAAAGTTCAAGATTCAAATACATTAATCTTTAACGGCAACGGTGTAGGCCGGCTAATGACCAGTCAGTAACCAAGGGACTGACCCCTGCAATGGGGTGTTGCCACGTGGCTTTTTAAAATTGCAAGCTACGTGGTAATACCCCATTCGGGGTCAGTGCCTTTGGTACTGACTGGTCAGTACCCAAGTAAGTGGTGACCTTTTCATTATCAATAAAAGTTCGTCATTCATCATTTGATGCTATTTATTGAAACCATTACATTGAATTTCAATAGTACAACGGAAACTGCAATCAACTGCAATCACTTTTATCAATGCATCAACTCCATTTTGGAGAAATGTTGTTAACAGAAATAAAAAATTAAACTACAATCAGAAATGAAATTTTTGTCTCTCTCTCTCTCTCTCTCCCCATCGGACTATCTTCTGCCATCTTCTTCTTCTTCTTGGGTTCTATATAAATCTGACCCTTTCAGGGGTTGTTGGGAGATTATCGTGTTATAATCTTTCACCTATCGTGTAAGGAGTTGTAACCAATGTTTTATATTAGAACTAAGGGTAAATTTATAAGGGTAAATAGGTAAATTTAAAAATAAATAGATTTTTTTACAAGAGTGGTGCTGTTGGCACACCTTTTCTATAAAGCTTGATATTCAACGAAGATTTTATAATCACTGAATCATTTGTTTATATCTGTTCGTTTGTTTTGTTTCGAAATATATTTCTGCTCGGTTAATAACATGTGGGAACATGTTCTGTTCTTGTCGTGTTTTAGGGAACTTGTTGTCTAACCAGCAGTTTAACTCTATGTTGTAATGTTATTAATGTTTTTTTTTCCTGAAGATTATAACAAAAAGTTCAATAAATTATTACATGTTGTTCTGTGTTGTTTTGTGACGGTGTTAACAAATTCCTGGGTTTTTTTTGGGGGTGACAGGACAGAAATATCTGGCCAACTATCGAAGAATTCATCGACACTAGTCGACTTGACCCTGATTGTTCTGTCCAATTATAAGGAAATGTGTAGAGGAGGCAGTGGCGGTGACGGCGTCTAGTTGATAATCGGAGAGATCAGCCTTCTCCATGGAAGCACGGAGGAGATGACTATATGGCTGGTAATATAATTATTACTAGGTGTGTTGGTTGAGTTGGCTGAGCAACAAACACTCACTCAACCATGGAATCATATTTTCCATTTACTGATGAATCAGAGTGAGAGTTGAGAGCACAAACAGCCTTCAAAAACGGTTCATCATCTTTTCCAAGTGAAAGAATGACGTCTAATTCATACTCCCATTTTTTATCGACTTGCTGCCGTTCATCTTCCCAACATTGCCATCTTCTTAATTATATGCCCTTATAATTACTAGGTTTATATACTGAAATGTATAGATTTTGGGTGACTTTTTATGTCATGGAAGCACTGAGAAGATGATTTTATGTCCCTGTTGGTATGTATGTTATATGTGTTTGGATTTGATAATTCCACATTTCCACCGACCACCATTGATGTAGCTGCTTGATGTGGTGGAAGTTCCTTCCATGTTAAAAATCAATTTTTCTATGTAAAAAAACAAAACATTAACATCAAGAATGAAATGTAAAGACCGAGTGGCTCACGAACACTAATATCGCAAACGACGAACCCGATGATTGGTGACCTTCCCGGTCGTGGAAAACAACATTTTCTATCGGACAAATAATTAAAAAGGTCATAAAAATAAAAGTAAATTTAATAAAAAACACAACCATCACATCCCGGGCTTCCAAATAAGTTCAGGGCCTTATAACTTTATTTCACGGGTATAAAAATGTATTCTCGGCTTATGATATTAAACAACTTTTACACAACGGAAAGTGTAATTCTAACCTCTTCACATTTTTTGATACACATTTTATAATCAACTGTCGTTTTTTACAATGGTTTTCGAGTGTATGGCAATGAGACCGATTTGATGTATAGGTGGCTTTCGTACCATTATAATCAAACAGTAATGCTACACATCCCAGCTAAAATCCCACATTTTTCATCCCGCTTTTCTTCGTGTATTGTGCTATGCACACATCGTGTACAAAATTACAAATATCCCAGTACATTTGCGCCGATGTCATCATTACCTGTATCCTATTTTGACGAGAGCAACTTTGCTCACCCCCATTCACTGAGTGCAATTTTGCTCACCTCCTTTAACTGGAGGTAACCATAACCCCCCACCCCAAATGTTGACACGTGTCCCAAACTTAACCCAAAGTCCAGAGTTAAATCAAGGTTTGGGCCACGTGTTAACACTTGGGGTGGGGGGTAATGGTTACCGCCAGTTAAAGGAGGATTGCAAAGTTGTACTCCCATTAACTAGAGGTGTAACCATTACTTTAAAAAAAATTAATAATTTTAATTTATTTCATTTATTTATTTTTTTATTTAAACCATTTATTTATTTAATTTTTTAAAACTATATATTTATTTGATTTTTTAAAATTTATTTATTTATTTATTTTTAAAATTATTTATTTATTTATTTATTTTTGTAAACTATTCATTTATATTTTTAAAATTTTTTTATTCTATTCAAGTTTATAAAGTTTTTGATTAAAAGGTAAAAAAAATAAAATATAAAAGAATATAACTAGAGGCATTTTAGGTATTTTGAAAGTCAAATTTAAGTATTGGGGTTGCTTGTGTATAATAACAAAACATTTCCAACTAAGTGTAACTTGCCCTAAAAATTGAACAAATTTGGTAGGGAAAATTGAGATTGAAACGAAAACACTTTTGCTCACCCACCCTTAGACACATGTCATCTTTTTGGGAGGGAGGTAATGTTTACCCCCCTTGTAGGGTGGTGAGCAAAAATGACTAGATTGAAACAGTGCTAACAAAACAGTCAATGCTGCCACGTGTTATGTCTGAAGATTTTTTTTATTTTTTTTATTTATTTTATTTTATATATCGATACGCGATGTCAATGGCGTAGCGGTTGACATTTTCATAAGTTTTACCGGAGGATAGTTACTTGGGGATACT
The DNA here is from genome assembly GCA_008009225.1 of Acer yangbiense. NCBI lineage: Eukaryota > Viridiplantae > Streptophyta > Magnoliopsida > Sapindales > Sapindaceae > Acer > Acer yangbiense. The sequence goes on along the minus strand of CM017773.1, from coordinate 17,189,612 downwards.
TAGGCCTTAGGGATGCTTGGGGGATACGTATAAAATAGTGTCGTAAATGTTAGCTTTTAATTTTCATTGGTTTTTACCTTTTTTATCTTCAGATGTTAAAAGTCTGACAAAAAACAAACAAAAAATCTTAAAAGGAAATTACGTTCATAATCATATAAGTTTAATAAACACAGCGGGAACAGTCGACATATTTAAAAGTTGTACTGACGGTGGGACATAAAAACACACAAAATAGTGAAAAGAAGTAATACTGGAAAGTAACGAAGAAGCTTTCTTTAGTGGGTATTTTATTCAGAGAGAGGCCCCACTACTTTTGTTGCCTTATCGGGATCAACCTCTTCCCATTTTCCTTCCGGGAAAACTTTTTTCGCGTATTCCCTCATCAGGTTGAAGCCAGCAGTATAACCGACCTTATATCCGGACTCGACAGCTTTATGTCCGTAATTTGTAGATCTTGATACGTCATTTTTAACAACCTTTATTTGCTCTAAGTTATAAATCCGTTCCTCCAAAAGGCGGATTTTCTCTACAACTTCCTTGCTACCCGAATTTGGTGAAGAGGAAGCGGTTTTCTTCCCAGATTTCTGAGCTTTATCCATCTGTAACAGAGAGCAATTTATCAGTTACTTACTTTTAAATGTTTATGTAAGAATGGACAGAGACAGAAAGAGAGAGAGATAGCAAGGATCATTGTCATTCCAATCTGTAGAAGATAATGACCATTTCCCTTGACAAAAGATGATAGAAAATTCGAAGAACTGGCTATAGTCATTTTGAGAAATATAAAGCACTGAAACTTACAACTGGTGGTGGTGGTGGTAGTGGTGGCGGTGGCAACGGCGGAGGTGGTGTGAAGAAAAACCTGATAATTTAAAAGTGAGAAACGAGAACAATGGAACTCAATAGAGAGGTACGAGACATATATATATAAGAGAACCAGTTCGATTGGCATTTTAGTATTAATTGTTTTCAAGCGGAATTTCACATAAATGATCCAACGCGATGGTCATATCATTATCCACGCCCGCTCGATGCGGTGTTTTAAATCTCTGCATACTCGCCAAACCCCTTCAGCCAATCAGCCCCCTCGAAAAAATAGATAAAGAAACCCCTCATCTTACAATAGTGGGAAATGATGTGGATTTATTTTGGGGAGAAGGGAATTGTTTTGGAGGTGCCCACTTTACCTTAGACAAACACTTGCAAAGGACTCCTTGTGTGTTTTGGGAAACGAAAAAGGTCTGGTTCATTGATTTGTTTTTTTTTTTTTTTAATTCAATTTATTTATGGTTTAATTAAAAAAAAATTTGTGTTACCGAGAGATAAATAGAGTGGTGTGAGAATCGAAAAGATTGCTGTGAATACTTCTTCTTCTGAAACTAATTAAATATATAATTAAATTCATTATTATTTTAAATTCATTTGGTATTCCTCCAAAAAAAACAATACAAGACATTCCAATTATGTGTAAAGTTTTCATGTATTAATCTGGAAACGGTTGGCTGCAGAGTTATATAATTTTGATTCCACATGGTGACCATTCTGTGTTCAATGCACTTATATAGTTATGTACAATAGGTTGGACCAGCCCTATATATTAGGGTGGACACCTGGAATATTTCTTCACCTTGAACAATCCTATAATTGTTTTTTTTTTTTTGTTTATAATTGTTTATTATTATTGTTAAGCAGATTTTCTATTATCAGTTCGTCCTGACAATAAATATATTAAGACGAAGAATGTGAACCACTAGATTTATATACTTTGACTCAAAGTGCATGCACTTGTCAAAACTTCTTCATAATTTATGGTCCACATTTTTCATCCTGATATATTTATTGTCAGGACGAACTGACAATAGAAAGACTGTATTGTTAAGATACATATATATATATATATATATATATATATATATAATATCGGGTAAGTTTAGAAGTTGAATTATAAATTATAATTTATTTATGAAGTTGGCTCTTCATCTATATTAATTATCCATTAATATTGGGATTGACTCTTGGTTTTTTTATACAAATTGAAATTTTTGTAGTTATTAATTGTAATAATTAATTTATAATTTGCATATAGAATTTTGATGTAAAAATTCTATAGCTAATCAATACGCAATCCAGTAATTAATGGGATAGTGAAACATTATCTTAACAAATATCATGATTGATTTTTAATATATATATTTTAAATATTCAATTATTTAGGTCAATCCCATATTGCACCAACGGGAAAGACTACAATTAATCGAATAATGTCTTAAAAATAGTCCAATCCTATGCCACGCACCAAACGCAACCTAATTGAGTAATTGATGTGACTACTGATGTCATGGGTGCATAGACGCATCAAAAAATAGAAATGACAAAATCAAAGAAGAATAACGTGTTATTACAGGGATCTTGCCCGTCTTTACATGCATGATGTGCTAGCCACGTGATGCGATACACCACGGGATTTGGATTCCATAAGCAATAAATAAGAGTTCAGGGGGTTTTAAAAGAAAAGCCAGGGGGGCAAGATGTGAATTCGTGTATACTTCAGGGGGATGGATTGCTGTTACTTTAACAAGAGGTTGGGATTACCTTCAAGTTAATACACAAGCAGACGAAATTCAATCTTCAATAAAATACACGATATTGTATGGATATCAAGTATCAAGCGTGAAGTTAAATACATGTTCAGATGAAAAGGAAGGAACCTTTAGTGTAATAGACGAATGCGATATGAAAATCAACGTTGAAGGTAATACACGATAAAATAAATAAAATAAACATTCACTTGAATACACGATTAAATAAATACTCTTTTCAAATACTTTATCGAAAATGTTGCAGACTGATCACCCAATGGGGAGTTGCCACGTGCCTCACACTTTTTTTATTATAGATTTTTATCCTTGCTTTGTGTTACGTGACAACCAACCTTTAGTTGGTCAGTATGCCTGGGAGCTGACCGGTGAGGCATTATTACACCTAATAAAGATTGAGTACCCTATGCCCCTAATCCATATGCAGTACTAAATGCATATTGACCCTTACGGGGTTGAGTTTGGGACACGTGTCAATACCTGGAGTGGGTGGTAATGGTTCACCCTAGTTAGTGTGGGTGAGGAAAAATGCACTCCTAATAAATAATAACATAAAACCGAATGTGTCCACACACTTGAGTCAAAACATGTAAAACTAGCGGTTCACATTTAATATCTTAGAGTTATATTTGGACGTCCTCATTTGAAAATTCATGTAAATATATATATCCAGTCCCGATTTGATCAGTGCATCCTGATAACACTTTATCAGAATATTGAATATAAGCCACTAGTTTTGACAAGTGCATACACACTTGAGTCAAAGTATGTTAAACGAGTGGCTCACATTCAATATCCTCACGAAGTTATATCAGGATGCACTGACATGAAATTTTTTCTATATATATATATATATATATGTTTTCGGTCTTTCTGTTATCGGTTCGAACTGATATAAAATATATGAGTAATGCTAGAGGACCCAAAAAACTAACCCAAATTTTGAAAACAAATATGTGGCAACATCACACACAACATGGGCCAACGTCACTCTTCCCAAAGATCCCATGTGATGTTGCCACATGGGGTTGGGTTCAAAATTTAGGTTAGTTTTTTGGGTCCTCTAGCATTACTCAAAATATATTAGTTCCTTGCATATGGGCCATTGGATTTAAAAGATGCTTTGACAAGTGCATGCAACCAAGTCAAAGTATTTAAATCCGATGGCCCACATGCAAGGAACTGATATTTATTTGGTCGGTTCAAACTGATAATAGAAAAATTGGTTATATATTTATATGAACTAACCGCATAAATGGATTATATAACGGAAAATGATCTAACACGAAATATGACAAACAACTGGTTTGATTACAATTAATCCAACCTAAAGCCAAATAAACAGTCTAGGTACAATAACAAAACAAAACGGAGGTCAAAAGGACCCGTCACTATTTGTGTCCTTTTGCTTAATATGTGGTTGCTGTGTACATTTCTTTGAACAACATATTCGTGAAGGGCCAATGGCCCCTTGCCAAGATGGTTGTACCCTCTTTTGGAGCCCTCCACCATCACCACCAAGGTTCAAGTGCCAAGGCATGCATGGATATATGCAATTTTTCTTTGGCCCTCCTAGTTTGGATGTTGTCCCACCTTTGTGGGTGTTGTCCCACCCTTGTGTGGGTGCTCTCTCCCCTTTTGTGGGAGCGTTTGTCTGGGCTGTGCTTATAGTTGTGTCTTATCCTCGCAGGGTCCCAGTTGTTGTATTCAAATAAAAAAAAATAAAAAAAATATAATCGTGAAGGGAAATTAGTTAAATGGTTACAGAACATATCCGGCTTTTTAATATGTTCCCCAATTTTTGGTAAATAAAATATGTTGTGCAATAAAGAGTGGTAAAGCAATACCTTCATGTTCTGATGCTCTATACGTTGCGTCAGGTGTTTTGGACAGTGGAAGTGGTCCGGAATAGGGTGTCGCAAAATCGGTTTAAAAGCAAAAAACGATAAACGATCAACGACGGCATCGCTATGGGAAAAGTAAACACTTTCACCGTACGCTAACTTCAGATATTCCAATGCCTCGTCTTCGTAACTGATGCTGCAATTAAATCGTGATGAGACATTGAAATTTCTGAAGCGTGAGTTCAATGAATGAAAAACGTAGGAAACGTAGGACAGGATGTCAAGGAAAAAAGAGCATGTCCAAGTGCGGACTTGACCACCAAACAGCCCTAAAACGGGAGTGAGAGCATCTCCAAGAGTCTCCTCTGGAGACCCGTTTGCTTAATTAAGGGAGGAGTTTCATTTTTGCAAATCGAAGACGTGCCCAGAAAAAGGTTTTGGTTAAGCTCACTGATATGTTGAGTGCTGAATCCCTTAATAAAGGGGTGCATTGAATATTTTCTCCTGGATTCAACCCCTAAAGTGGGCTCCACGGACCACGGTTAAACAAAGTATTGACCGTTTGTTCAAGAGTGCAATTTTGCTCACCCCTTTAACTAGAGGTAAGCACTACCCCCACATCAGGTGTTGCCACGTGTCCCAAACCTTGGGTTAACTTTGGACTTTGGGTTAAGTTTAGGACACGTGGCAACACCTGAGGTCCGGAGTAATGCTTACCTCTAGTTAATGTGGGTGAGCAAAGTTGCACTCTTGTTTAAGGGAGTTTCGATAGTTTTTTTAATTTTTTTGATTGGAATACAACAACAACAGGAATACAGGAATACAGGAATACAGGAATACAGGATTACAGGATTACAGATTCAGAACATGATTACAACAATTGGGACCCATCGAGAATCGATTTCCAAGCGAAGCCCAAACTGGAGCACCCACGGACGGAGAGAGAGAACCCACACGAAGGATTTTTCAACCACCCACACAAAGTAGGACAACCCCCATGTTTTTAAATGGGCCAAGGAAAATTTGCATAATTCTATGCACACACACTGTCTTCAACATTGGTGGTGGGGGGTTCATAAAGGAAGGCCCACCACTATGGCAAGGGACCATGTGCAAGTTTCGATAGTTAAATAAGCTTGATTAGTGGCATGTACACATCACATCAACACATTACAGTAATGCATTGGATAATTACATATAATAAAATCAATATTGTTGCAATATTTTATTTGTAATCAAAAGTAACTCTTGCCCATTGATCTGCTGGCAGATGCATATTTGATAGGCAATGCGGACGGTCAATTGGATTTTGTAAATAGTTTTCTTTAATTGGAATTTATTTTATTTAAACTTTAAGGATGTTTTTATTATTTTGTTTATTATTCCATAACGGAAAGTAGGTGCTCACAACTGAGAAGTGAGAACTGACTAACGGGTAATTGAGTCATTATACAAATTTGATATGGTTGATGTTTGGAGTTAACTGACATATTTTTAGTGGAGGGAGGCGATTGTTTATTTTTCAGAAAAGTGATTTGTAGTTGTCTAAAGAGCAAACCTCAGGGTCCTTGGTTGCAATTTGCGATTTTAATCCTAATATAACAGACTTAGAATATTCGTGTATACTTACTGAAGGACATCTACCGTGTCAGCATAAAAGGAGGGACTGTTATGCCGTACCTGGAACAACTTCTTTAATCGACGGCGCACCCATTCTAGTCGAAGGTATGGCGTTGTCTGTTTTGATCCTAATTTTGTTTCTGATCATATTTTTGTTTGTTTCGATTTCATTATTAAGGCTTCGTATGTATCCATAGGTAATGGGTTTCAGTCTGGCTATGGAGTGTCGAACATACAATGAATATTCTATACCCAATGTGCTTGTTGCTGGAACCAGTGATATTGTTGTACTTTGCATGTTGGCTCTAAATATTTGTTGGTTGTGTACGATTTACGTTTTTAGGGCTAATTTCATTGTTTTGTTTTCGTTTCGCCTAACAGTGAGAAATGGGTTTTTTTTTACAAGGGATTGTGCAATTCGCGACCCGTTTGAAATTATAACACGAATTTAAAATTTTAACACGAATCTTTACAGAGAAAGCAATACACGAGTTCAAGTTCCTAATGTAATCCCAATGGACAGATATTGCTGTGATAAGATAATCTTTTATAATATAGGTTGTCACATGACGTGTGGGCCGATCACGATGCAATCAATCAATCAGAAGGATATTTTGACAGGGAAAATTCAGGCAATTAATGGTTTTAAATGGCCTGACGGAAGATTACGTTGGGAACAGAAGGATATTCTGACGGGTGGAGTGCTGGACATAGAAATAAAAAATTAAACTACAATCAGAAATAAAATTCTGTCTCTCTCTCTCTCTCTCCCTCGGACTATCTTGTGCAATCTTCTTCTTCTTGGTTTCTTATTGTGACTCTTTCCAGGTGTTATTCGGATATTGGGAGATTATCGTGTAATAATCTTTCACGTATCGTGTAAGGAGTAGTAACTAATGTTTTATATTATAACTAAGGGTAAATAGGTAAATTTAAAAAAATATTTTGTTAAATTTTTAACAATTCTTATTCAAAGATTTAATTCAGTCTCCCGATTTCCTCTCACCCTATCTCCGACTTCCTCTCTCCCTATCTCCGACTATCTTCTGTCATCGTCTTCTGGTTCCTTTCCATCAACTGCAAATCGAAAAACAGACGGGGAATTGGACTCTGTGTGGAGATTGTGGTTTTGGAGTCGGTTGTAATTATTACGGTTTTGGAATTGGATTTGACATAAAATGGGGTCAAAGAAAGGTACATCAGTTTCATTATGAAAACCAATAAAAATTGGTTGTCTTCTAAACTTAAAGTTGTTCAGAAAGGAACCTTATATCGATCAAAATTTGGGATTCATGGATTGGAGAAGCCATTTATACAAAATTCTTGATCTGAACCTCCACCTACCTGTTATTGACTAAAAAATTCAGTTTGAAATTGTAACCCAAAAAGATGTAAGGTGGAGACTGGGATCCTATTATTTTTAGATTTGATTTTACAGAAACAAGGGGTTAAGTGGTTGTGAGGTGGACGGTTGGGATAATTTTCTGGGTTTTTTATGTATGTTTTCAAGTGTTCTTATGTTTATATTACAAAAAGTTATGTTATAACGAGGTTAATTACTTACCGGGGACGGGGGTAATGCTCAACCCCCTTAGATAAGGGGTGACTGGGTCACCAAAAATTAGCTCAGTCTTATATTTTGGAAGGTATCGTCAGAAAATATGTGACACGGTGATCAATTGTATCGTGTCTATATTACGTCCAACATTGTTGGTTGCGTTTACATGGTGGATTTGAAATCTCTTGCCACCGTGTTATCTACTACAATTTTTTTATCATGTAATATGGGTATTAAATGTTAAAGAGATGCATGGCAAAGAGGATTGCCCAAGGAATCGTCAAATCGTTTGTAAAGGTTAATTGTTGATTACTTTACACTGACGTAATGAATATTACGCAACCGTTTCTATTTAGTGAGGTATTAATCAAAATCATATTAATACAAAGATTAATCGGACCACTGTGTATATATGGACCATTATCGTGTAATCATTGCAACACATTTTATATCGTGTAAGGTTGGAGTAATAGTTGTTTAATCGTGTGAGAATGATGTGTTGACAATGCTTTGAAAAAGTACATCTTACACACAAGTGCAATGTCCAGTGATAATGTGATTGGGTAAGGACATATGCAAATGGTAAATAATGATTGCTGGGCAGTTATGGTGCTGGCTCACTCCGTTATTGCGTTCGTGTAAACCTCATGTGCCATCCATGCCCTAACCAACGGCACGCCCGTAAAGTGGAAATTCCAAGGTTCTTTCTTTCTTTCTAATATAAATTCAGCAAACTGGCACATGTAGACGCCGCACTGGATACTGAAAAGTGAAAACGTATAAAGAAAGTATGAAAATAAATACATATATGAAGACTAAAGAAAAAATCAACTGTTGCAAAGGGTTATGCGAGAAATTAACGACTATTAATTACGTACCCATCATTTTGGGTAGGCAAATCTTTTCTGGCGTAATCAACAGGCTTGAATGACTTCGTATGTACTTGTATCCCCTTATGCTCATAGTACCTAGACTGGTGGAGAAGGGAGGGCATTAGGTAGCTGACAAAGTGCATTTGCCCTAACCTCCATGCTGCGTCGCTTTTGGCATGCACTGAGTCGTAAAAAGTGAACGCCCCATCTTCAGGGAACAGATGGCAGAGAACCCAGTGGTTACCCATATTACAGGGGATTAGAACCTACGGAGGTGAGAAAAAGATGAGAAACAGGTTTAGCAATTGATGACATGAGATGTTAGTGATAAGGAAAAATAGTGCAGGAAAGATAACCCACCGACTTCATTTTCCACCACTCGGGTCGAACTACAATTGACCCACCGCCTCTGACAGCATCCAGACTAAATTCGTCGTGGACGAATGACATGACATCAATGTCATAATTATCAATCCAAGATTCCGGATTCAGTCTACCACTCTTTCGTACCCCTGAGGTCTTCGGTTGTAAGGTTTGCTTGATCGTCTCCCATTTTTTAGCAAGGTTAAGCTGTTCAAAGGATTGGTGTTACTTTGTCGGAGACAGGGATGTGTTATACTGATTAAATGACTGTTGGATACGCACTTAGTCGGGTATACTTACATAGAATGAACAGTCAACCATTGTGATGTCCTGTGCATACTCGGACTCTCTAGACGAACGCCGCCTCCATAGAACATCCATAAAGCTGTCGATATGCTGATAGAATTTTGGTTTTTATTAAAAAGGATTGTTTAAGGTGTTCGACCAAAACATAAAGGGATAAATAGCATGTACAAAAACAGTTATAATTACCAGGTTGGAGAACGGCACCGAGACGCTCCTCATTTCGAGAAAATGTTGCCGAGTAAATTGCTCTTCTTGTCCCACGTAAAGACTGTGGTACAACACGAAACGTATTAGATGCAAGTAAAAAAGATAGATAATAGCAAGATGAAGAGGTTACAAAAATTAAAGTTTAAATTTACGAAATATTATCGCCGGTGTTTGTCAGGAAAGGGTGATATTGAGTGTCCAGTAAATCGTCATCATCACTGATATCACGGAGCTGTGGCATTTTTTGTCGCTTTCGCTTCTTCCTTGTCTCGGGATCGATCCACTGTCTGTTCAGAAATTTGGATCTCTTCCGCTTCCTCGCGGTTTCTAAATCCCTTTCTGGGTAGTTGTCTGGTCTTTTTTCCAACAGAGTTATACTTTGTTCCACTGTCGGGACCTTCAAGTTGGGAACCGGAGATCTGTAAGGTTCAAGATCGATCGTACGTTTGCAGACTATAGGGGACCCTATAAAAACCTGTGACGCAACTAATGCAATTAAAAGCATTGCTATATGATCAAAGAAACATTGCTATATGATCAAAGAACCTTGAAAAGTGACTAAACCGTAACATGTATATACCCTTTTGGATAACGCGGAATAGGTAATAAGAAAGCCAAAAATAATAAATGGGTAACGCGGAATAGGTATTAAGAAAGCCAAATAGTATTGTACTCAAATAATATTGTACTATGTAAGGAGTTGGATCAGAATATGTGTACCTCAACTGCAACTTCAAATTCATCGACTTTGGCACCATGTTCATCCGGTTTTGGGGCCTCGGAGATCTTATTATCAACTTCCTTAAGTTTGTCTTTTTTTTGGGCAGGGTCGGAGGCAGTGACATCCACATTGTACCAATTCTATTCAGATTCATTGACTTTGGGAGGATGTCCATCCGGTTTTGCGCCCTCGGAGTCCTTATTATCATTTGCCTCAGTTTTGTCTTTTTTGTTGGAAGAGTCAGAGGCATTCCCATGCACATTGTACAAATTGTCATGTATCGCCTTCTCCAGATAAGTAGGCATCAACTTCGGAAGAATGTCATTCAGTGCCTGAGGAAGGACCTTATGGAGCACATCATTAAGTGCCTGAGGAAGCACCTTGGGTAGAACGTCATACAGCACCTTTGTTATCACCTCAGAAGTATTTTTTTCCGTAACCTCATTAGGCAACACATCCTTCACTGCTGTCTGAGGAAGCACCCTGGGAAGAACGTCAAACAAGACCTTTGTCATCATCCCACACATACTTTTATATGTAACCTCCTTTGGGTCAGGGTCATCCATGCCGTTTGGATTGGGTGTAGTCTCAAGAGATTTGTTGTTGGCAAACAGTGTCCTCTAAACCGAAGGTGGACACGATTTGTGATGGGAATCGATTTGTTCCTTTTTATTCTTGGTTTCCTGGTTGTCCAAATCCGGAATACCACCAGGCAATTCACACCCTACTTCATCATTAATAGACTCACTTCGATATGGCTGGGCAGGGCATCCCAGATGAACAAATCTGTCACAGACAAAGTCCATATCGATTGATTTGAAGTAGGTTTGCTGTATTTCGGCTGAAGTAGGTGTTAAGTCCACTGTTACCAACTATACATATCATAGGATTACTGTTAATGTTAAAGTGAGATAAAAATCTAACATGACAATTATGTATATACACACATACATTGCATCTGTCAAAAAACAATTCATCGAACCCATTCGAAGCATTCAAAAACTCCCAGTTTTTGAACCGTGGATAACTCCGCTCGCGACGAATGCCAATTACGCCGGTCAGACAAGGAAATCTTTCAACGGCCCAAACCTATTAACGTTTTCATTAAGTAGCGTTATAAACATGTGTCAGGAAATGGATCCAGTCAATCGGTATTGCATAGTGGTCGGTGTACATACCTGAAAAGAGAAAAGAAACCCGGAAAGGTTGTAAGTGATGGAAGCATTTCCTTTCGAAGGACCTGCGTTCTGTGATTTTTGTTTACCTTCTCCTTCAACACCTGCTTTGATTGTTTTGGAGTATGACTCATTCTTGTCTGCTTCGGGTTTGCTTTCAGTCTTTTTAATTCTTCTTCTTTTTGCATTTCCTTTAGAAGGACCCGCGTCTTCGGGTTTCCTTTCAGTCTTTTTAATTCTTCTTCTTTTTGTATTTCCTTTGGAAAGACCTGCGTCCTGTGATTCTTGTTTATCTTCTCCTTCAACACCTAATTCGATTGTTTTGGGTCTCAGATTGTCAACGTTGTTGTGTATAGCATTTTTCAGCCGGTTCAAAGTATAACTATACATGTATGAACCCCATGGAAAACCTTCGAAAGCTACATGGTCATCCAATAATGCAAACATCCATAACGGTACACGGTCACGTGGGTCGACAGTGCATAAGACATATCCTATAACCAACAGATTTGCCATCTTCAGGCCATCTTCACCTTGATCGTCGGTCAGTCGTTTAAAAGTTTGGAACAAAGAATAGTATGAAGGTTGGTTCTGGAAATGTCTTGCGTATAGGCTGTTCTTCATTGGAGTAATCGCCTTTATTATTCCTTCTGGTAATTTACCCATTTTTAGCCCAGAACATAGGCAAAACTCAACTTGACCGAAACGATGTTGTTGCCTACCCAGCCCAAACCACATTTTGTCATCTCGAGGTGGTGATGCATTTTCAGACCTACTGGTATATTCGATCTGCCTTTTCAGAATAGAATGCAAAACCTTTCCATGTGTAGTGACAGGCAAATGCAGACCAAGGTAATGACCGAAAAGTCCTTGCTTAAACTGCTCTAAAACGGTTAATCTGCCTAATACGTTGCCAATGTCAACAAGAATGTTATAGTGCTGCCGACCTCTCGAGTTTATCCTTGGATTGATCCATCTATCGTGATCCGGATATAAGAAGGTTCTCGCGTTTGGGTCCAAAGCCATCTGAAAATAATAGGGGGAATATATATGAAATAATGCCAGGTCGTGTAAAAACCATAGGCAATTCATGAAAGCATAGAAAAACAGAAAACAGAATTATAAGAGGCTAACATGAAAAGGTAATGAAAGTAATTGAAAGCCATAGGAGATGATTGTGATGGCATCATGGAAAGTCATATAAACATCATGGAATCGAAAGCATCGTGGAATGTTAGCCTTCGTCATGGCATCATGGAAAGAAAGTCATGGCATCATGGAAGGTCATGTAAAGTCATATAAACATCATGGAATCGAAAGCATCATGGAATGTTAGCCTTCATCATGGGGGCATCATGGAAAGAAAGTCATGGCATCATGGAAAGAAAGTCATGTTAACATCATGGAAAGTATTGCAATGTCATGAAAGGTCATGTAAGTATCATTGAATGTCATGTAAACATCATTGAATGTCATGGAAACGTCATGAAATGCCATGTCTAGAATCATGAGTGCTTCATGGAACGTTAATCTTGGAGACATGAAATCATTGAATGTCATGGCAACGTCATGAAAAATCATACTAACATCATAAAATGTCATGGAAACGTCATGGAATGTCATGTGAGAATCATGAATGTATCATGGAACTTTAATCTTAGACATGGCATCTTGTTTGGCAACATCATGGAAATCAAGATCATGGAAAGCTTCATGTAAAGTCTAAGGGGATATGGCAACATCACGGAAAGCTTCATGTAAAGGGGTTTTTTTTTTTGGTGAACCATCGAAATCATGGAGACAGGTCTTGGGTCTTAAACGACTCTTGGGAAAATCATGGTAAAAATCGAGACCCAAATCGGGAATTAATTCAAGATTAAATCCAGATTTCAAGTAATTTCATATTTCCAAACAAACCCTAATATCAAATCAAATGTAATTAGGGATCGTGCCGATTAAGGGATACAGGATATCAAATCAAAGGAAATTATTAGGGATCGTGCCGATTAAGAACACACCTACTCCGATCCTACCTCGTCTCCACACATAGTGGCCGTTTTGGTATTTGGTGGTCACCTGCGGTCGTCATTCTTTTCTAAGTATCCACACACTGTGGCTTTCCCGTTTTCCCTCCCTTGCGGCCTGCGGTCGTCGTTCTTCAGTGTGGCTTTCTCACTTTTCAAGATTTTGTTACTGGTGCCTTTCCGTTTCCGTTTTGTCTTTTGAACCGAGATTCTATAACAAGGGTAATTTAGTCTTTTAGTAGAACAATTAGATGTCAGATCAGAAGAATTCGAATAGGGGTAAAATTGTAAGATCAGGTATTTACTTCCACCACACAATCCATGATCCATGATCATATTGGTTATATTTGGTTTTTTTAAAACCAGTGGCTATATGTGGTTTTGGCATCTTAACGGTGGTTATATTTGAAAACCCCCCTATCTTTTAATATATTATCATTAAATATGAGTTTATTTTAAATTTTATATATATCTATATATATATATATATGAGTTTATTTTAAATTATATAAATAGATTTAAATTATTTTAAACGAATTATATAACTATATACAGTAGAACCCCTGTAAATTGATCTCCTATAAATTAATATCCTCTCTAAACTAATAAAAAATCCCGGTCCCGACTCGGGCCAATGTAAAAAATTAATAAACCCCTCTATCGTAATAATTAATAATTTCTTTTTGAAACCCAATGTAAAATTTCAGTCCCACCTATCGTACAAATTAATAATTACATAAAAGTACAAAATATATTACATAATAATCAAGAACTAGAAAAGTACTTCAAGATGCTAGTTTGCATAATACCACCATGTTTGATATTTTTGACTTAATCCTTCATCCTTTGAGTTGTCCTCTTGTTATAACAAAGCAGATAGAAAATAGAGAATTTATAAAAAATTTAGATATATCTTGAGATCTCTCTTGTTATATACAACCAAAGAATAAGTCTCACTGTTTATATGGTGAGTATCCTTGGCTTTTAAGTAATCACATTCCTAAAAGGAATTGGAAATTTTCTTAATAAATCTTTTTCTAAACAAGGAATCCTAAAAAAATAAAAAATAAAAAAGGAACTTTCCCAAAAGAAGAAAACCAACTCCCACATATTTTCTAAGATAAAATAATACTTTACAATGTAAAACCCTTCAAATTAATAACCCCTCTAAATTAATACTCAATGGTGGGTCCTAAGAATATTAATTTAGAGGGGTTCCACTGTATATACATTTAAATCAACAAACCTTTAACAATGAGTTGGAGTAGCAAGTTGGATAGAGTTTGTGTTACAAAACGGGCATATGATGGTGCCACGTCACCTGGAGTTAACCGGTCAACCAAATGGGTTCTGACCAAAGACACGTCACCAGGTCTGGATACGTGACAAGGAAGTTCGTGTGGGACTAGATCATGTTCGCCAAGTGAAGTCGCTCAACTTAAGAAGTTTAATGATCAAAGATTCTGCTCGCCGAAGATCTCTACTCGCCTAAATGGGAAATATGACCTTATCGGCATAAGCCATATCAAGTGGGGATCCATTCAGATACAGGATCTTAGAATCACACTCCAATAAGGAAATATAGCTATTTCCTCTCAACTATCAAAGAATTCTGATTAGAAAAGAATTCAAAGCTTCTAGAAGATAAACACCAAACAGAAAACGAGTCCTAAACGGGCTAATTCACTAGAATCCTATGAGGATACTCATGATGAATCCTTTACTTGCATGACAAGGATTAGGGCAACACCTCATCAACCTATATAAATACCAGTAGAAATCATTGTATTAGATACGAACAATTTATCAGAGAGAAAGTGAGCTTTGATCAGTGTGTAACTCCTGGGATTCATAGTGATATCCTTCCCGCCATCTCTGACAGCCATGGTTTTTTCCCTTTCCTTGGGTTTTCCACGTAAATCTCGCATTCTTATCGTTTATATTACTTCGCAAATCACCATTCTCGTTGAACTAGCCAACCATAGTGGAATACTCAACGATTGCACCACTTCCACGTGGAAGAGAGATGTTTTGGCTTTCTCACCTTGACCGGTCTAAACTTCAATCTGCCTACGTGTTATTGTTTAACGGGCCGACTTTTCATTGATCTAAAAATCACCGTCAACAATTAGTGCTAGAAGAAAGGGGAGACGTAGAACTCAATTTTGAAGAACCCTTGTGAACAGATCTAAAACATGGATAATAGCAATAACAATAACGACAACCCAAACAACAACAACGATCAGAAACTCCAGTGTGTCACTAGAGTAACCGGACATGGCTCGTCAACAACCAGAGAGCAATCAATTACAACATCAAATACCTAAGTGGCAGCCCCAAAGACCCTACAATATCTCCAAGCTACCCAACACCATTTGGTCAACGAGGCTGCTAAGTTTAGGATCACCTTGCCAGCAAGTATTGGAATTTCCTAACCATACGATCTGATCACACCCGACATTCATCCGCCTTGTAGGTTACGCTCGGAGATCCATATGCCAATCCCAGATGCCTAGTAAATCTACCCTTAGGTAGAATCCTCCAAGATCTCATTGAAACTTCAGAGGAAAAGAGGCAGCGAAAGGGAAAGGGATTAACGGGTGAAGATGCGTCCCAAGAGAGACGAGATCGCACCCATACACTAGGATCAGATTTAGAAAGGGCACATATGGCTACTTGATCACTCTAAATATGTATATGTTTTGAGTGACTTAATCCATCCCTTTTTGTTAGTTTTCCGAGCGTTAGTGTTATATAATTGCACTTTTAAGCTACTTTCAGGAATAATAGGATTCAAATGATGAATTGAACACTTGGTGAAGAATAGGGAAGAAAATGAAGTTGAAGTTCAACTTTTTAGCAAATGTATGAGTACATGCTCATAGATCCAAAGTCGTAGAAGTCTCCCAGAGTAAATTGTAATGTTAGCTTGAAGAACCAAGTAGCAGATGCTTTTCCAGAGTACACTGCGAGATCAGATTGTGAGTACATTCTCGCAGATTTAACTCGCAATCCAGATCCAGACGACACTGCTAAGTCCATCCTGCGAGTCAGAACCAACAGAAGAAATATGCGATTTACCGTTGCGAGAGCAATGTCATAGCCACAACTCGCAGAACACTCCCAAACGAATCTACAACCAGAAACTGCGAGTAAGATCTCACATAAGGAACTAGCAGCAAAACCAAAAAAAAAATTCTACGAAGTCCAAACTACGAGGTCATCCTAGCAGTTCAACCTAAATTGAAATCTACGACATCACACTACGAGAAAGAACTCGCAAAATAAAGTCACACTGCATCCACGTGTAGTGATTCTACAAGATCCATCCAACAGTCAGAAGTAGCAGTGCTTGAGCAGAACGATCTGCGACATCATGCTGCGAGTACGAACTCGCAGAAGCGCAATCCATGTCAGATATCAAGTAGCCTACTCCAAATCTTATCCTCCACTATATAAACATATTTTACTTTTGTAAAGTGTGTGTTGTGTTGTAGTTAGAAGTAAAAGATGTAAAAGTTAAGAAATATCTTTATATAACCATTCTCTTTTAGATAAGCAACTTTAGGTTAAACACTTTAGTTTTTAAGGATATTTTAGATCTATCTTCAAGATCAAGGAAGGTTTTGTTGAGCAAGCAAAGAGGAAGCATCAAGATCTCCATAAGCTTTCTTTCTCTTTATCTTTCCTTTCCTTGTCTTTATTTAATCATAAGTAGCTAAATCCCTCTTGTTGGGGATTCAATGATTGTAAATATGTGAACACTCTTTGAAATGATTCAAGCTATCTTTTATATCCATTGAGTTTGCACTTATGCTTAAATTAGCTTCATGTTGTATGTTAAGTAGGAACTTTACTCTAATTTATAAGCATGATATTTGTGCATGAAAAGTAGATTTACATCTTGGTTGAACAAACTTGGTTGGATTTTGCTTGAAACTCTATGAGAGGTTAATTTTGTTTTGACTAACCTAGATCTAGGTTTGAGCAAATTGATAAAAAGGGCATTAGACACTTTTGACCCTTCCTCTTAAACATGGATTTAAATTAATAGTGATTGGATTATGAGATTATTAGTAGCATTTTACACCATTATTTCCTTGACATTTTTTTTATAACATTCAAATCTAGACATATCTTAGTTTTTACACCATCTTTGTTTAATCATTAGTGAGATTTTCTAAAGCAAATTAGATACCCTACCAATCTTCGTGGGAACGATAACCTTTGAAGAGGATTCCCTTCCTTTAAGAGAAGATTTTCTGGATGAGAGATTATGGGTTATTACAAGTGAAAGAGCCTTAGTACGCGGATATTGTCAACTTTTTGACAAACAACATCATACCTCTGGATTTGTCTCATCAAGGGAAGAAGTGGTTTAGATGGCAAGCTAGGCAGTACTTGTGGATTGACACCTATTTGTTCAAGCATGGTGCGGATCAGATTATCCATAGATGCATTCCGGAAGGCAAGCAACAAGATATCTTGAAGTTTTGCCATGAGTTAAGTTGTGGAGGCCATTTTAGTGCAAGAACAACGGCATTGAAGGTTCTTCAATCGGGATTCTTTTGGCTCTCCATCTTTAAGGATTCCTATCAATTTTGTATGACTAGTGATAGATGCTAAAGGACGGGGAATATAGGAAAGAGGAATGAGATGCCGATATCAAAGGATATGGCGATCGAGATCTTCGATTGTTGGGGAATAGATTTTATGGGAACGTTCTGACCTTTGGAAGGCAACATCTACATTTTGGTGGCAGTGGACTATGCGTCCAAGTGGGTAGAAGCAAAGGCCACCAAAATCAATGATAGCAACGTTGTTGCGAAATTAGTGAAGGATTTTATTTTCACAAGATTCGGGACTCCTCGGTGCATAGATAGTAATGGAGGTAGCCACTTTTGCAATAGGATATTTGCCACATTGTTGAAAAGATATAGTGTGAAGCACAAAGTTGCAACTCCATATGATCCTCAAACCTCAGGACAAGTAGAAGTTAGCAATAGGCACATCAAGATAATTCTAGAAAAGACAGTCAAGCCAAACTGGTAGGATTGATCTTCAAAATTGAATGATGCACTTTGGGCGTATAGGACGGCTTTCAAGACTCCAATTTGCATGACACCTTTTCGGTTGATATTTGGGAAGGCATGCCATCTTCCGGTGGAATTGGAGCATCATGCATATTGGGCGATTAAATCGCTAAACTTTGATTTGGATCAAGCAGGAGAGCAACGGAAGCTACAATTGAATGAACTTGAAGAACTTCAGGATGAATCTTATGAGAATGCAAAGCTCTACAAGGAGAGGTCGAAGAGAATACATGACAAGATGATCATCCGCAAGGATTTGCGTCCGGGAATATTAGCCCTACTCTTTGATTCACGGCTAAGAATGTTTCCGGGAAAATTGAAGTCAATATGGTACGATCCTTATAGAATCAAGGAAGTTTTCCCTTATGGAGCGGTTGTGTTAGAAGATTTGAGAAGTGGGAATACTTTCAAGGTGAACGACCATCGAGTCAAGCCATATTTGCAAGGAATTGAGGAAGCAAGAGTGATAGAGCAAGTCGAGCTTATGGAACTGAGTGCTCACATGCGTCTTGCCTAGACGTTAACTACAGCTCTTGGTGGGAGGCAACCCACCTAGGTACAATATACCTTTATATATAGTTATTTAAAATATTTAGGTTTAATATATATTGTTTAGTTAAGAGTGTGGTTGAATTTTGAGTAGTGGATAGGTAATTTTGTTGTGATAGTGGTGGATTTCTAGGATTGTATATATTTGTAAATGGAAATTTAGGATTTTGTTAGGTGTTTGTTGGCCAAACATCCAAATTTTCAAACTCATGCCCTTGTTCTTAAAAGATTAAACATTGGGGGCAATGTTGAGTTTAGGTTTGGGGGTGTGGGCATGTTAACGCCTAAGTGCTGTGGATTAAGCTTTTGGACTTTCACGAAAAAATTTCAAAAATTGTGCTTTGTGTTGTTAAGGAGAATTGATGCATGCACTAGCTTTTGAATTTTGGGTAACTTTGTATCAATTTATGATTGATCACACTTTGTGAATTAGTCCCTTTCTCTTTAGGCTTAGTGATTGAGATTTTGTTCAAAAGGTGCTAGGATCAATAGTTAAGACTACCCAAGTGAAAATTGTACCTTAATGTTCATTGTTGAGGGTATTTGTTTCTACTCATCCAATCTCTTTAAAAAAAATCCCATACTTAATTTGATCTCATTAAGCATGCAATTGTTGAATGCCATTGAACATACATGTGGTCTGCTTACTAAAATATGTATTCCCTTGTTAGATAGAATTTGAATATGATTTTAGGTAGTGTGTGCTCTTAATTTCTAAATCAAGCCAAACACATGTCTCCAAAGAAGGATTACAAAAACAAACAAAGCATCCACTCCATAAACACTTCACTTTAAATACAATCCACACAATAGCCATTAATCATAAGTAGGGTGCAAATAATAGAAAACTCAAGTCAAGAAGGTTGAGAACACATGATAGCGTGTACTAAGGCTTATTATGAAATTGTGCAAATAAGGGGGTTTCCTAAAAGAAAAATAAAAGAATGAAGTGTTAAAAAAAAATAAAAAATTAAACACTTGAAACCCTTGTTCTTCGTGTATCAATGTTACATAAAATACAAGTGACATCCTAGCACAAGAAAATGAAAAAAATATATATATATAGCCTAGACGCGTAGATTGAAATTTTTTGTGTTATGTGGAGAATTTAAAAGCAAAGTCTTGATGACAAAGCTTAGTATGATCAATGTGAAAATTGCTACACCACCAAAATACTCACATCACCTGTAACGATTAAGAGGAGTCCTAATTAATTCTTATGAAATCTAGTTAGGGAATTCTAATCGATGCATGTTCTCTCCACGTTCTTGGATTTTCAACTTTTTCAAGAGATCTATGTAAAAAGTGCTTTTATGATAATATCTATATGCGATATCACTCACATATACTCAAACTCGCATATTTAGATTGAGAGTAAACTTAGGATTCTGAGAGAAAAATCGACTGAAATCTAGTGATGATTAGATTTAAGGTGAATTGAATCCATGCACTCAAACACGTAATCTGAGAAACTGAACATTTAGGGTGTGGGATTCATCTTGTGTACATTTCGTATTGATTGGCATGTTGTTATTTTCAACTCAGTAGTTTTCGCAATGTACATACCACAAAGCAAAGTTTTATCAAATCTTTTAGGCTTCCACAACATATTTAGAGTTTGTAGATTTACTAGTTATTTTTCTTTTAGTTGTTTTTGCTCGAGGACGAACAAAAGATAGGTTTGGGGGTTTTGATCACTCTAAATATGTATATGTTTTGAGTGCCTTAATCCATCCTTTTTTGTTAGTTTTCTGAGCATTTGTGCTATATAATTGCACTTTTGAGCTACTTTAAGGAATAATAGGATGCAAATGATGAATTGAACACTTGGTGAAGAATAGGGAAGAAATTGAAGCTAAAGTTCAACTTTTTAGCAAATCTGC
Source organism: Acer yangbiense (assembly GCA_008009225.1). NCBI lineage: Eukaryota > Viridiplantae > Streptophyta > Magnoliopsida > Sapindales > Sapindaceae > Acer > Acer yangbiense. Next base: position 17,168,800 of record CM017773.1, on the reverse strand, counting down.
GAGTACATGCTCACGAATCCAAAGTCGCAGAAGTTTTCTAGAGTAAATTGCGATGTCAGCTTGAAGAACCAAGTAGCAAATGATTTTCTAGTGTACACTGTGAGATCAGACTGCGAGTACATTCTCGCAGATTTAACTCGCAGTCTAGATCCAGACAACACTACTAAGTCCATCCTGTGAGTCAGAACCAACAGAAGAAATCTGCAACTTACCGCTATGAGAACAATGTCGCAGCCATAACTCGTAGAACACTCCCAGATGAATCTACGACCAGAAACTGCGAGTAAGATCATGCAGAAGGAACTAGCAGCTGAACCAAATAATTTTTTTTTTTTTTTTGCGAATTCCAAACTATGAGGTCATCCTAGCAGTTCAACCTAAATTGAGATTTGTGACATCACACTGCGAGAAAGAACTCGCAGAATAAAGTTACAGTGCATCCACATGTAGTGATTCTGCGAGATCCATCCAGCAGTCAAAAGTAGCAGTGCTTGAGCAGAATGATCTGCGACATCACACTGCGGGTACGAACTCGCAGATTTTGGTCGCAGAAGCGCAATCCACGTCAGATCTCAAGTAGCCGACTCCAAATCTTATCCTCCACTATATAAACATATTTTACTTTTGTAAAGTGTGTGTTGTGTTGTAGTAAGAAGTAAAAGAAGTAAAAGTTAAGAAATATCTTTACACAACCATTCTCTTTTAGATAAGCAACTTTAGGTTAAACACTTTAGTTTTTAAGGATGTTTTAGATCTATCTTCAAGATCAAGGAAGGTTTTGTTGAGCAAGCAAAGAGGAATTATCAAGATCTCCATGAGCTTTCTTTCTCTTTCTCTTTCCTTTCCTTGTCTTTATTTAATCATGAGTAGCTAAATCCCTCTTGTTGGGGATTCAATGATTGTAAATATATGAACACTCTTTGAAATGATTCAAGCTATCTTTTATATCCATTGAGTTACTTATGCTTAAATTAGCTTCATGTTGTATGCTGAGTAAGAACTTTACTCTAATTTACAAGCATGATATTTGTGCACGAAAAGTAGATCTCACTACAAGAAAAAAGCCCTATTGGGACGAAATTCTGTTGGGACGTTTTTTTTTTTTTGTCCCAATAGGAGGTCTATTGGGACGAAATAAATTTCGTCCCAATAGACAGTCTACTGGGACGAATTCAATATTTCGTCCCAATAGGGTATCTATTGGGACGAAATAAATAATTTGTCCCAATAGACTTGTCCTATTGGGACAAAATACAGAATTTGTCCCAATAGACTGTATATTGGGACGAATTTATTTCGTCCCAATAGGTTTTTTTTTAATTTAAAATGATAATAGTTAATAAATTTTGTTGACCTTTAGGGACGAATTATTTTCGTCCCAATAAGGCATCTATTGGGACGACATAAATCTTTCGTCCCAACAGAATACCTATTGGGACGAAATTATTTCGTCCCAATATGTTTTCTTTTTATTTAAAATTAATAAATTTTGTTGATCTATAGGGATGAATTTGTTTCATCCCGATAGGACATCTATTGGGATGAAATACATAATTTGTCCCAATAGGTTTTTTAAATTTAAAATTATAATGATTATTTAATTTTATTGACCTTTAGGGACGAATTATTGTCGTCCCAATAGGATGTCTACTGGGACGAAATACGTAATTCGTCCCAATAGACTGTCTATTGGGACAAATTATTTTCGTCCCAATAGGTTTTCTTTTTATTTAAAATTATAATAATTAATTAATTTTGTTGAAAATTCTTGATTTTTTTTTAAAGTTTTTTCCTTAAAGATATATTAATAATTAAATTACCATATAAATTAGAAAATGATACAATATGGATCATTTGGTTCGTCTAAAGTGGTTCTTTATCGAAATGAATTTTGTTTTTTCCCAATAAGTTCTTCATAAGGATCAATAGCTATTAGTCTTGAAAGGTTTTCTATTATTTTTTTAAAGAGGAACTGAATCATTGGAACCGGAACTGGAACCGTTGGTTCCAAATCGAAAACCGAAATGTGGAAATGGTGGAAAATGTCACCTTTTTAAAGTGGTTTTGTAAGAAAGTCACCACTTTAATAACTTAAGTTTAAAAGACACATATTATGATGAACGGACCAAAATGCCCTTACTTTACACAAATTCTCTTACTTTGAAGTTTTTTTATTTTATTTTATTATTATTATTCTTTCATCTTCTTCATAGAGGTCTGTTAAACAGACCTCCAATGGAGATTGAACATCATTGGATAATTAGTTTAGTGGCTTTACGCAAACGCATTTGGAGGTGTGGGGGTAGTGCCCCCGAAGATTTTTTTTGGTTTTAAATCTTCCATTGTTGAGCCTTTTCATTTTGTTCTTCGAGTCTTTTGTAAACCCAAATCGAAAATTGAAACCGCTGGTTCCGAATCGAGAACTGGAAGCTGAGTCATGTGTAATTCCGAGTATGATTAACGATTGACCCTTTGATCTGACAAAATAATTTAATTAAATGTAACGTTTTTTAATATTAATTTATTTATCATATAGAAATAAAATTTAAATTAGTGGAATCAATCTAAAAAAAAAAATTTGATTGAAAAATAATTAATAAAAATTTAATAACAATTAGAGATTATATATATATATATATATATATATATATATATATATATATTATACTTTTATCATCACAATCAAAGTAACAGCGTGGTGGATAAGGCACTCATATCATGAGTGTGCCAGGTTCGACACCAAGCAATCACAATTAAAATTGTGATTTCAGCATGGTGGGTGGGTCGTGGGGTGTGGGTGTGGGTGTGGGCGTGGGCGAGGGCATGCTGGTGGGTGAGTCGTGGGTTGGCTTTCATTTGAAGGCAAAGAACCAATTTTTTAAATTTTTTTTAATTTTTTTTTTTTAAAATTTTGTCCCTATAGAGTATCTAAAGGGACGAAATATTATTTAAAGGGACGAAATATTTCGTCCCTATAGGTTATCAAAGGGGACGAAAATACAATTTGTCCCTAAAAAATGTCTATTGGGACAAATAATTTCGTCCCTATACATTATCAATTGGGACGAATAAAAATCGTCCCTATAGATAGTTTTAAGGGACGAATTTCAATTTTCGTCCCAAAGAAGCTGTTGCGACCCACCTGAGGGGACGGATTTTGGGACGGATTTTGGGACGAATTTTATTCGTCCCAATAGGCCTCTTGGGACGATTTTTGACCTATAGGGACGAAAAACAATCGTCCCAATAGCCAATTTTTTTTGTAATGTCTACATCTTGGTTGAACAAACTTGGTTGGATTTTGTTTGAAACACTATAAGAGGTTAATTAAGTTTTGACTAACCTAGATCTAGGTTTGAGCAAATTGATAAATAGGGCATTAGACACTTTTGACCCTTCCTCTTAAACATGGATTTAAATTGATAGTGATTGGATTATGAGATTGTTAGTAGCATTTTACATCATTGTTTCCTTGACATTTTTTTATAACATTCAAATCTAGACATATCTTAGTTTTTACATCATCTTTGTTTAGTCATTAGTGAGATTTTCTAAAGCAAATTACATACCCTACCAATATTCGTGGAAACGATAACCCTTACTTGTGTCCGCTATACTCGACAGCGATTCGTACACTTACGGAGGGTTGTAGACTCGCGCACTCGTCATACTTTTATTTGTGTGTACCATTAGTTGTTAGAGGTACGCTCGGAGTGCGTCACTACTTGCCAAAGTCACCGCTCTAGTTCCTCAAAGGATAGCGATTGGAGACCGAGAAGGAAATTCTAGTAAAAAAGGAATAACCAGAAGAGGTTTGAAAGCAGATAAGGCCCACTGATGGCTAACTGTAAAAAGCCATTTCAGCCTGAATGGAGAACCAACTGGCAAACAATAAATCACTTTTGTTGAAGTATTTTTTCTAAGATCGTTCTCAGGGATTGAGTAAATTATTGGTTCAAGCTAATACTCTAGTGTAAAATCTAATCTGCGTGCATGAAAATTAAACTGAATCAAATTTCTCATGTTGGATTGCTAAATTAAAATTTCTCAAAGTAAAAAACCTAATTATTTCTCAAACTACAGCTAGAATCAATTGAAGGTGAATATGAATGATGATGAGACAAGGGAATCAATAGAGTCAAACGATGAACAATTGAGTATTATCAATTACTGACCTCATTAATGCTTAATTATCCAAGTTAGGACCAAACATTTTCTTTAGTATGATAGAAATCAATTACCTTAAACCTAAACTCCTCTATGACATATAGTAAGAGTTTTGGAAAAGATATATTTTAAACACAAAGATTTATAAAGGCCAAAATCAATTTAAAGTGGCATTCTATTCATTAAATCGTTTCCATTAATTAGAGCATGATTCAATAAAGCATGGCATTTACTTAATCAAATCCTACAATAATTTTCTCACCCAATTTAAATAAATAGGCATTCAATTTAATAACAAACCGAGATTGAAAACAATTAAAACTTGAATGAAACTAACTTGAATAAATATTTTAAAGATAAGTCATTGACAATACCCAATATTTATGCTATCCTCACATCGATCCCCTAGAATGTGATTTAGTTACACATGACTATAAGAAATAAACAAGAAAAGATAATAAAGAAAGAACCGATGTTGATCAGGGAGAGATTCTTCAATCTTCTAGTCTTCTTCCTCGTATGATGTCGAGTGTGTAGAATGGAATTGAATTATGGTTATGGAGGTTGTCTTATGAAAGTAAGGTTTATGATTCTGAGCTGTTGTTGAAGTCTTGCTTTGAAATAAAATAGGAAGTATTTATATGTTTTTCCACCAGATTAAGGCTTCATGTTTTCCTGAGAAAACTGGGAAATCGCACGACTACTGCATGTTTCGTAGCCTAGACACTTGCATGCACCGCGGTCCTGTCAAATGGTAGCTCTTTGGAAACTTTCGCGGTATGTACCACGGTTGGAGCATATGCCTGTGCAGTAGTCTGAACCGTGGCAAAGGACTGGGATCGTCTAGAATGTACCGCTGGATAAACCGCGGTTAGGGCTTTTGCATATATAGTGACCTACGCCGCGGAACTTTATAATTTTGCCTTTTCTTCTCGTTTTCACTCCTTTTTCTCAATAAAAGCTTCCAAGCACCTTCTCTGGAGATATAACCTACACGGCTCACAAAACCTTTAAAAACACCTAAAATACTCGAGAAACAAGCTTATTACATAGGAAGTAGGGATGAAAAACATATAAAAAGTAGACCAATCAACTTTACAATAGTCGTCGAAGAAAGTCACAGCAATAGTAAGAAGATACTGGTATAGTACACTATCAGATGACAAGTCAAATAGTTCGTTCATTAACCAGATTGTCCATACCCCATGTCCAGAAAGGTTTAGGATGCTTGTCATTGAACAATATAAAGAAGACAGTGATCTGAAGGAGCTCGTAAGGCGATTTAGGAACGTGATGGCACAATATGCATTAAATTATGAACTGATATACCTCACATTCCCGTAGACATTTAGTGATCTCACTTCGAGATGGTTCGGGCAGTTACCATTAAGAGCATCAGCAGTTATTCAAGTTTCAACAAGGCATTCATCAGACAATTTATAGGGAGCATTCAGTGAAGAAAGTTGCTCACCTGTCTATCCAACCTCAAGCAAGAAAGGAATGAGTAGCTTAGAAAGTACATGATGAGGTTTGGAAGAGAAGTAGCACAGATCGAAGATACCTATGATGTCACCGTCATAACAGCTTTCACCAACGGCTTACAAAGTGGCCAATTGTCCTTTGACCTAAAGAGAGATCAACCAAGGACATATGAGGCAATGATGGATATAGTTGGTGATTACGTGTTAGCTGAAGAAGAAGAGATGGCCTAAAGGGGTAGTTATATGCATGGCCATCGGCTCGTCGAAAAATCTGAGCCAAAGGGAGAAAAAGAAAAATGGCAGAAAAGCGATCATCAAAGTGATGATAAAGGCTGAGGAGACCAACATAAAGATAGCAAAGGGGGTGGTCAAACCTAGAGATTCCAGAAAAGTACATCAATTACACTCCATTGACAAGCAAGCAAGAAGACATGCTCGCAGTTGTTGAAGATAAGGGACTAATTAGATACCCGCAACAACAGTCTGCCTATGCAAGGAGAGACAATTACCAAATATTGTCACTTCCATAAGGACCACGGGCATGACACCTCAAAGTGCTATCAACTGTAGGACTATATCGAAAACATGATCAAAAATATCTAAAGGACTATGTTCTTAAGGAAGATCGTAAGCAAGGCAATCGTCGGGATTATCGTTGAGACGATAGTCGAGGTAAGAGGGAGAGCCCAAAACGCGATAGCTAGAACGCCCCAACCAACACCTTTTTTTGTGGGCTGATCATAGGACGTGGTAACAGAGAAATGATATCAGATATTCGAGAAGCTATGTATATGCGTAGGGACATTGACATCAACTCGGTTCAGAGAAGCCCCAAGAGGATCAAGGAAGGTTGGGATCCGATTATTTTCACAGCGAGAGACGCGGATGAGGTAATGAAAAACTGAATGATGCCATCATGGTGGAAGTCCAAATTTGACACAAAGATGTCTTTCGGGTAATGATCGACAACGAGAGCTCTGTTAACATCCTGAGCATAAAGGTCTATAATTAGCTATGGGTTGACAGGAAAGACTCATAGCCATTCCATGTTCCATTCAGAGGATTTGAGTGAGTAGAAGTAAGATCCCTAGGGACGGTGAAGCAGCCAGTTAGATTCGGCACATCACCATGTTGGAAAACAGTCTTACGTGACTTTATGGTGGTCGACATAAAAAATTGGCCTTACAATACCTTATTGGGAAGGCCTTTTCGGATCAAAACACGGGCAATCAATGCTGAAACAAATATGGCGTGTCTAATTATATCTAAAGGGGGGTGAATAGATTTTAATCAAGTTAATTACAAATTTTTCTTGATTAGTCAATATTCAATAAAAACCCCCCAAACTAGTCAAAAATACAATCAACTTAATCTAAGTGTGGAAAACAATAAATTGTAAGTTTATTGATTTACGTGAGAAACCCTCAACAAGGAAAAACTCACGGGCTACTATACGAGCCAAACACGGTCCTCAAATCCATTACATTTAATGATGTTTACAATCTAGGTTGACCACCGTCAAACCATCCACAGTCACTAACCCACCACTACTACCCAACAGGCCTTTAATAGCGATTCTAGACCTACTTGCTTGCTCACTGAGCAACCTTAGCCACAAGACTTAATTCTCACTAAAGAGATCAACAACCTAAGTGAATATCATGATATTCAATATGCAAGTAATGCTAAGTTACACTAAATGCTTATCTAGGATGAAAGATGACAATAATCACAATCCTAGATATCAAAATTGCTATATGACATGGCATATAACATAGCTATCAAAGATAAAGCAATCCTAGGCAATACCTATCAAAATACAACTCTCAATCAATCAACACAATAATCTCAATCTTGTAGATAGAATATGTTCTAAAAGCATACAAGTGATAAATGAGATTTCTTGTTAAGTAAGACACTAAATATGGATGAAATTAGTGAACAACTTACCAAGTTAAGTGTGTTGAAGAAGACCCATGCATAGATGCATCCTAGATGATCCTAGATGATGCTAGATGAAGTTTGATGCACATGGATATGTGTTTGAATAATCAAAGGTGAGTTCTTTAGTGATTTTCTCTCTTGGAAAACATGCTAAGTCAAAAATATGATTTGGACTCACTAAAAATGAACTAAAGACAAAGTATCATATATATAGGATGTCAAAATGATGCTACGAAAACTTTTGCCTTGACCGCTGTTCACCCGTTGTACGGTTCACCCGCTCTACGTACAGCGGTTCACTTGGAAAAATGAAGAATGATCGGCGCAAACGTGATAGTTCTATAAACTATCGGTAAATGATAGGACGTGCGAGTGTTTATCCTAAGTGCACAGATCGTTACGATCGCGTAGCAATAAGTACGGTTCGTTCCACAAAGAGGTACAGTACACTTAAGTCGGCTCTACATCTTATGTTATAGACAAGCTATTTACACTAATTACAATTGCATGAAAGTAAAAGGAGATGGTCGCATGGAAGCTAAACTAATGAAGATTGAATTAAAGCTATGCGAATCCTATGCCAAGGATACGCAATCTCTATAATACAACTACAACTAAAAAGGTGTGAACACAAGACAAATAATTAATCTAAACTAATTATATTGGTAACTAAATAAGCAAGTAAATTAACACTAAGTCACTACAATTAAATTACACTAATTAACTACAACTAACTAAACTAACTAATTCTTGCAAGGTTATGCAAGAGCAAAGATAAATGAAGAGGGATATTATAAATTGATCATAATTAAGCACACTAGTTCTATGGCATAGGTAATTCAACAACTACCACTCTAAATATTATCAACTAATGATTTTAGAATGACAATAATAGAGGGATTACAACCTAGAACATAAGACTTAGTCAACAAACAATGAACATGCAATTACTAACTAAGTCTTCTCCAATATAGCTAATCAAATGTTATTAATCAAGATTACATGTTACTAATTCGTCAATCAACAACATGCATCCATTCAATTTAACTCAATTCAACATTTAATAGCTCAAGATGGATATAATAAATGTAGAGATCAATTAACTACCAATATAAAGTCTTATGAAAATCAATCCCTCAACATTGAGAGTATTTTACACATACATGTTACATGAATCACAAATAATGGAAAAGAAGTAAGAGGTAAGAAGTAACCATAAGATGGTAAGCTTCTTGTCTTCAATGAAGCTCCAAGTCTACTTCTTCCAAGCTATGAAGTTCACATGCAACCATGTAATGAGATTCTAAGTTATCTAGGCTATTCTAGGTTATTGTAAACTATTGTAGGCTAGTATTGGATATTAGAGAGGAGTGTTTTAGGTTACAAAAGGATGTATATATATAGGGAACTGTTTTGGGCAAGCTTTAGACGAAATATCCTCCAAGTCGGTTGTCCTCACGGGTTCAGGACCCCTATTTTCGCGGGTTCATTCCCACAGGTGGAACTCGCAGCAATTTCTAGAAGTTGGCCACGAGTTTGTACGTTCTGCTTTGCTGGTTCATTCCCGCGGCATGAATTCACGGAGATTTCACGGGTTTGATCATTCTGGTTCACGGGAATGAAGGCGCAGTGGCAAGCTTCCAAGTTTGGATGGCCATGGAGTTTGGAGAATTTGGAGATGGAAAACTCGTGCATGGGAGGCCTTATGTTGGTCCATCATGACTGGAAGGAGATGGGGAGTCGATCTGGGCAAAGATCATCGAAAAAACAATCGAAAAACAATCAAAAAATGGTCAAGAATGAATCGGGTCACGATCGGGTCTTTGCAGGTCGAGTCTGGGTCACGCGGGTCGTGGTCGACCCGGCTGAAGCTTGAAGACGTTATGACGTCAACGTTACGTCACGCTGACGCGCGTGGCACCCAAAACGGCGTCGTTCTACTTGCTGACGTAGCACTGATGCCTGGCTTGGCTGGCGAATTATAATTAGCTCCCCTGATCTTTAGCTTAATCATAGAATCTTCAATCGTTTCCAGAATATTTCACTTTGGTCCTTATTTCTCTAAAATTACCACAATGCCCTTGAATTCCTCTAATTACCTGAAACACTTATTTAAACCATATTAAATACATAAAAATACTCTGAAACAAATACAAAAGATAGGAAAAGGGAGCGCTAAATGAGAACATTTGCAGCACGATCAAAGAACATGGTTTTCATAATCCGCTGTACACCGAGGCGATAATTGGCCACCAAGGGGTGGTTGCTCTCAAGTTTGGAGAGATGTTGTTCACTCGCTGTACAAACAATGAGTGAACAGCGACTGTACAACGATGGAAAAAATCCATCAAGTCACCCGCTGTACGTAAAATGACAGTACAGTGGGTAAGAGCAATTTTGCTCAATGCCCCTTATAGGCGCTATACGTAAGGCGACCCAATAACAGGTGTACAACGCCCATACTAAAATGATGCCTCCTAAAGCCTACCATGTCATGGCATTTAACAAACAAGATTCAATCAATTAAACATGCATGAAGAGGATTCAAGAACATGAATGCACATACATAAAACACACAACATACAAGAAGTATAGATATGCATGAGTTGTGTGTGTGTGCAACTAGATCTCTTCAATGCAATTAAGCACAAGTGTTTTACCTTTGAAGTGCTTATCATCTTGAGGTCTTGAGAGGGTCTTTATTGAGCTTGATCACCAACAATTAGAAGCCTAAGCTACCCTTACATCACAAACCCCAAATGTGGTTTGTCACCGAAATAAGCCAATTAAACTTGAGGAACTTAAAAATGCAACCTATGTCATGAAGGTGAAGTTTCTAACGGAGTTCGGGGTATGGAAGCTTAGGGGGTCACAAGAGATGGCTCGCAAGGCCAACCTATCAATATTCAAATATAGAATAGAGGGGAATCACTCAACATTTGTGCAGTCAACGAAAGAGAAGATCCATAAGAATAGACTCTATGAGCATTCAAACTCGATCCCAATATGAGTCCGAGAAAGGAAAAGAGGAACCAATAGAAGATATCATCCTCGACGAAAAGGAACCAATAAAAACTGTCAAGCTAGGTGCACGACTATCAAAATCAGTGAAGGTCAAACTAATGGACTTGATGCGAGAGTATAAAGAGATCTTTGCTTTGAGCCACAAAGATATGCACGGGATCAGCATAACTATGATATCATATTACCTAGCCATTGACAACAAGTGCAAGCCACAAGTATAGAAGAGAATGATATTTAACCCAGAAATGAGTGCTACCATAAAGGGATAAGTAGCCAAATTTTTCGTTGAAAGCTAGATCAGAGAAGTCAAGTATCCTTAGTTGGTGGTGAATGTGGTACTAGTAAAAAAAAGAAAATTTAGTGAAGGATGTGCATCAATTACACAGACCTCAACAAGGCATGTCCTAGAGACAGCTTCCCATTGTCGAGAATCGACCAGCTGGTAGACCCCATGGTCGGACAAGAACTCCTCAATTTCATGGACGCGTATTCAAGATACAACCAGATCAAGATGCACTAGCCATATAAGGAGAAAACTACATTCACCACCGACCAAGGATTGTACTGCTATACAGTCATGCAGTTCGACCTAAAAACTGCTGATGCAACATATCAAAGACTGGTCAACAAGATGTTCACCGGCCAGATAGAGAGGAACATAAAGGTATATGTCGATGACATGCTAACAAAGAGTGTCACTGCAGTAAAGCATGTAGTTGACTTGCAGGAAACCTTCGACGTGTTGAAAAGGTAGAAGATTAAGCTAAATCCTTCCAAGTGTGTGTTCAGCGTACCATCCAGGAAGTTCCTCAGATTTCAAGTTCATTAAAGAGGGATTGAGTTTAACCTCGATAAGATCAAGGCCTTAGTGGATATGGCCTCACCAAAAAACCTGAAAGATATCCAAAGACTCACGAGTTGTCTAGCTTCCTTGAACATGTTCATCTCCAAATTAACAGACAAGTGCCTACTGTTCTTCAAAGTCTTAAACAAAGGAAAAGAGGTCAAGTGGAATGAAAGTTGCGAAGAAGCTTTCCAATAGCCGAAGGATTACTTGGTCAAAGCACCCTTATTATCAAAACAAGAGGCCAGGGAAGTACTATACTTTTACCTATCCGTCACTGAGGTGGTGACCAGTTATATACTGGTTAGGAAAGATAAGGGAGTCCAAAAGCTGGTATACTACACAAGCAAAGGCCCTGCTTCCAGCCGAAACAAGATATTCCTTAGCCGAAAAGATGGCCCTCGCCTTAGTTGTAGCAACAAGAAAACTGAGCCTATACTTCTAAGCCTATCGAATTGAGACATATAATTGTCTGCCCTCTCAAGAAAATTTTGTAAGAACTAGAAGTCTTATGCAAGCTAACTAAGTGAGCGGTTTAACTAAGTGAGTTCGACATAAAGTATCTCCTGAAGCCATTCGTAAAGGGGCAAGCAGTCGTTAACTTTGTGGCTGAGTTCACAGAACCAAATGTAGAGGTGGCAAGAATGAGTGAAGAAAAATAGAGAAAATCTTTTCTGTGGCAACTCTATGTATATAGATCATCGAACACGCATGACAATGGGGCAGGGATAGTGGTGTCCACCCCAGAAGAAGACCCAATCTAATGTGCCCTGCGGTTCAACTTTAAAGCAACAAATAATCAAGCTAAATATGAAGCCTTACTAGAAGGATTGAGAGTCTGCATAACTTCGGGAGCCGACAAAGTCAAAATTTTTATTGATTCTCAAGTCATTATTAACCAGATTCTGGATGAATACCAGGCAAAAGATGAAAGCATGATTGTCTACCTCAACATGGAAAAAACTTTATTAAGGTGATTCAAAGAGTTTAGAATTGTGCAGATACCTCCAGAAAAGAATTAGCAAACGGATACCCTGGCACAACGAACATTTAGTCCAAGTCAATTCCAGTTGCTCACTTGGCTCAACCAAGCATCAGCAAGTATAAGGAAATGTTTATTGGAGAGGTTGAAGACAGTGAAAACAACTTGATGCCACCCATAAAAGGGGTACCTCATTAATGATACTCTACTAGAGGATCCATTGGAAGCAAAACAGGTAAGGTATAGGGCTACCAGATACTCAGTTCTTGGCGGCGAGTTGAACAGAAAAGGGTACCGAAGGATGCCACAAAGGTGTGTCGGGCGTAAAGGCTGATGGAATCCTGAAAATGATACATGGTGTAAGCTACGGAAACTATACCAGGGGTCGAAGTTTAGCTCAAAAAACCCTAAGGCAAGGGTTTTACTGGCCGACCTTGTTCGTCGACGCCTATAGAATTACAAAAAGGTGTGAAGCTTGCCAAAGCATCACAAAAAACATTAGCCAACCGCCAGAGAGTTTAAAGAGCATTACCTCTCCTTAGCCGCTTTCCATGTACAGGATTGACTTAATCAGCTCTATGGCGATGACAACCAAAGGTGGAGCAAAGCATGCCATTGTAGCAGTAGACTACTTCCCAAAATGGGTGGAAGTAGAACCCCTTATGCGTATAAGAAAGGCCAATACTATGAATTTCATCAAAAAGAACATATTGTACATATTCAGAGTGCCGAACACCATCATCACTAACAATGGAACCCAATTCGACAACAGTGAGTTCAAGGAGTTATGCAAAAAAATCATGATCAACAACTATTATGCGTCTCCAACTCATCTGCGGAAGAATGGACAAACTAAAGCGGTGAACAAGGTAATCAAGCTCAACTTGAACGCCAAGCTCACTACTAAAAAGAGAAACTGGGCGGTTAAGCTCTCTCAAGTGCTATGGTCGTACTAAACCACAAAAAGAACCTCGATAAGCGAGACACCCTACTCAATGGTATTCGAAACCGAGGTTATCATTCCTGTAGAAACATCCTTCTCTTCCCTAAGGGTACAGCTCTTCCAACCCGAGCTCAATATTGACATGCTAAAGTATGACTTGGACAAGTTAGAGGAAAGAAGAGATCAGGCCCGAATCAGAAATGCGGCTTACGAGTAGAGAGCGGCCAGCTACTACAATTCCCATGTATGCATAAGGAGGTTCCGGCTTGGAGAGCTGGTGCTGAAGAGAGTGTCACCGAGTGCTAGAGATAGAGCCGCAAGATCTCTTATATACAAGTTGAAAAGGCCATACCGCATCACCGGATTAGCAGGGCATGAAGCATATCATATTGCTCTGCCGGGAACATGCATTTTTCTCGGCCATACAACGCCCAGTACTTGAAAATATACTATCCTTAGTGTCTTTCATTATTTCTTTTCCTTTTTAAATTTTTATACTAGTGTTGTTTGAAAGTAATTAAATACTCGAGGTGTGTTTATCAATATAAAGCTAGAGGGGGGGTGAATAGATTTTATCTAATTATTACCCAATTTTCGCATGCAAGTCAATTTTACGAAAATACCCCTAGCAAGTCAATAATACATACAAGTGTAATAAGATGCGGAAATAGTAAATGACACTTGATGTTTACGTGGAAAACCCAACCACTGGGAAAAACCACGGGCTGTTAAGTGCGCCACACTCGGACCTCGAAATCCACTATATGAAAAGACGGTTACACCCTCAAGTGATTCTCGGACCCTCACCCTAGATAACCTCAGGCTATGGACACTACCAATCGCCACTCTTGGTTCAATCCCTAGTGATATCCCCTGATACACTACTCTTGGCGTGAGCACCCTCTAATCTACCACGCGGGCCTTTTATAGTGGCTCTAGTCCAATTTGCTTGAGGCCTAAGCACACTTAGCCCAAAGACTTCAATCTCTCAAAAGAGATGCACAACCCTATGTGAATATGTATGAATATTCAATTAATGCAATAAGAGCTAGGGTACTCTAAATGCTTACCTAGGATTATAAGATGACAATATAATCAATCCTAGATATCACATATAGCTATATGACATGGCATATAACTTTAGCTAAGTAAAGGATAACCAATCCTAGATACAAAGCTATCATATAAAACCCACAAACATTCAAAGGATTAACTAGTTGATTAAAAAAACAATCTATCAACCTAGTTATCAATACATCACACAAGAATGTTCATGGCATAGCTTTTAGGCAATAATGACCTAATCAAATAAGCTATGAAAAATAATCTCAATTAACAAATGAGATCAATTAGCTAGATGGCATATGAACATTAAAGCCTAGCTAATAAATAATAACCCAATCAACACATAATCTCAATCTTATATGTAGAAATTAATCTAAACACATATAAGTAAAATATGAGATAAAATTGATAAGTAGAAACACTAATTATGTAAGATAAAAGTGTTCAACAAATCATACCATGTGTGTTGAAGAAGTCCCATGCATTAGCATATGCTAGATGATCCTAGATGATGCTTAGATGAAGATTTATGCATGTGGGAATGGGTTTAGAGAGATAAAGATATGATCTTTAAGCTTTCTCTCTCAAGTCTCTCTAAATATCTCTCTAGGGTTCTTATGATCAAAGACTTGTATTCTGAACCAGAGATAAGGATGTATTTATAGAGACCAAAAACAGGGCAGGTGAAAATATAATTTTGCCCTTGAAACGCACCGATCGGCGGTTTCATTCGGCGGCCAGGCCGCCGAATGGCTCCCGAGTGGAACAGGGGAACTTCGGCGACTTCGTTCGGCGGTTTGGAAACCGCCGATCCCAACCGCCGTTTTGGACCCGAGAGATATATTTCAATCAGGTCACATTCGGCGGTTTCGAACGGCGGCCAGGCCGCCGAACGTAACCGTCGATTCACCAAAAATGGTGAAACCAAGGAGAAGCCAAAGGCATCTCCACCGGCGATCATCGCGCAACACAAAGCACATTACCGTGCACGCGCGGACGTTTCCGAACATCCTTAGGGAAACGAATTACTCCACACTAAAAGCTAACATACATGAAGTGCAAGTGTGGGTATTGAATGCATCCTAATGCCTATCATGTCATGGCATTTCATATAAAAAGATGCAAACAATCTTATGCAAGAAGAGACATTGAATAAACAATAAAGCACAATGCACACAAAATATAAACACAACATTCAAGAATAAGAGTTATGCATGTTGTGTGTGTGTGCAACTATATCTCTTCAAGCCAATGTAAGCACTAGATATATACCTTTGGTGCTTGTCCTCTTGAGGTCTTGGAAAGGGTCTTGATCTTCAACAAACACCTAGACTACCCTTACAACCAAACCCCAACATGTGGTTTGACCACGAAATAAGCCAATCTATTAATGGGAATCCTTACATTGTTAAAGTTTACAGCCATAATTAATAAAATATCCTTCACAGAGTCAATATCAATTTTTTGTAGGCAAAAGAAGTATTTCCAGTAAATAAAAACCCCTAATAAGACATGAAGAATAATCGCCCTTGCAGCACAAAAAAGCAAATGCAAATTTGTAGCGTTAAAACTGTTTTTACAAAGTAAAAGTGCCCGAGAGGCATTCGAAGACATTGGGAATAAAACCCAATCAAAAACACCAGCTGAACAGACCAGTGTTAGGCACAGACAGCAATTCGACCGTCTCATAGTGCAAGTGTCTTATCAATACAGAGAAAGCACCAGAACTAGTGTTAAATAAAAATGTTGCCGAACCGATTGGTGCCTGGCTTATTAGTAATCTAGCACCCTTGAAATGTAAAAGAAACATTCAAGATAACATTGAAGGATGGGATCAAATCTCATAAAAAGAGTTGCCGACTTGGCTAGAACGAAATAAACGCAGCCAGTAATCCGGCCAACCCCTTAGGCTGATAAAATTGGGAGACGTCCCAGGTGACCTACTCAGGGACTTGGTGTATGGTCGTGGTAAGTCCTAATGAACACTTCAGTATTATACAATGATGACAAGATCGGGCTAAGATGCCCTAGCAAAAGAAGATCCCAGAACCGCTTAAAATAAGTTAGAGGATCTAAACAATGCCTAATAAGGGAAAAGAAGATTTCAAATTCGCTCGAATAAGTGAGAAGATTAGAAACATTAAACAAAGAAAAAGAAAAGCCATACAAGGCTAAAGAGGGTCCCAGATTTGCTAATAAAAAAAGAGCAAATAGATCCAAGTAAAACCGAGTTAAAACAAGTTACATAAAGACAAAGCTAGCTAAACAGAAAAATGTTCAACGCAGGGGAGCATGGCTCCACTCGCAACGGAAAGGCCTGATCGCGCCAAAAATGTTGTATATTTTGGTCCTCATATCATTACCCTTTGTCTCGTTTTCATGTGTTTTTGCGTCTTTTATTGGCTATTTGATTGTAATTTCAAGCATTTGTGTATTTCTAGTATTGGAAGCGAAATTCGGGACTTTCGTGCTAAATGGGGATCAAATTGTGCAAAAAGAAGGATAAAACCATCAGAAGCTCCAAAAGTTAGGGTCCAGTGTAGGTCAGCCAACCGCACTCCACCCGCACTGTTGACAAAACCTAGGAGCTGCTCAGCTTTTAATATTAGAGTTCATTTCATTTTGAAGTTTATTACAAAGCATTTTAAACTTATCAAAAGTTTCGGATTTTTCTCTAAGAAAATATGTCCATGTGAACCTAGAGAAATCATCAACACAAACAAAAATGTATCTCTTTCCACCCAAACTTTCAGCTTGCATGGGACCCATGAGGTCCATGTGGAGAAGCTTAAGAGGCTCCTTGGTGGTGAGATACTTACCCTTTTTGTGCATGCTTTTAGTTTGCTTTCCTTGTTGGCAAGGTCCACAAACACCATTGGCTTTCTTCCCAAGCTTAGGGAGGCCACGCACACAATTGAACTTTCCAAGGGTCCGTAGATCCCTAAAGTTCATGTGGCCAAGTCTTTCATGCCACAACTCAATTTTCTCATCCATGGACACATGATTAGATACAATACTAGCTTCAAGACAATAACAATTGTCGCTAGATCTCATGCCCTTCAATAAGGTTTGTCCATCGGGTTTTAGGATAGAGCAATAATCTTTAGAAAACAAGACGGAATATCCTTCATCACTTAGATGTGAAATGCTTATTAAATTGGCTTTCAAGCCATCAACAAATAAAGCATTGGATAAGGAGGGTAATCCGGGAACGGAAATGGTTCCTTTCCCTACAACATTTCTTTTGGATCCATCACCAAAAGTGACATTTCCACCTTCCTCCATAACAAGAGTCTCGAAGAAACTCTTGTTTCCCATCATGTGCCTAGAGCACCCACTATCCAAATACCAAAAATTAGAAGAATTTGCCTTCAAGGCTATTTGTGCAACATGGCAAACATTTTTATTCTTTCTAATCCACTTAGCAACAATTTTAGATTTCTTAGTGGTCTTTGGTACATGTGCTCTACTATTCCTAGGATCATGCAAATCAATATTGTTATTCCTAGGAACATGCATCTTGGCTCTATTCTTTCTCTTTTCTATCATGCTTCGTGTTCTACACATTTTAATATATTGAAAGCAATTTGGTCTAATATGACCATCACAACCACAATAGTGACAAATAGGGATGAAAAAAGGAATCATACCTCGTCTTTGTGCATGTCTTTGTGGATAAATGGGTTCAATCCATCTTCGTTGTTGAACCGGTCTAGGTTGCTTCCAAGCTTGAGGTTGCATGATAGGTCTCTTTCCTTTGTGAGCCATTTGTGGAGGAATGTTGGCTTGAGGGACCCTAGGGGGTTGAGCTTGAGGTTGCCTTCTTGGCCCCATCTTCACTTGTGCATTAGAGCATTGTCCTACTTCTAATTTCTTCCTAGGAGCTTGCACCAATGAAGCTTCTTTACTCCCTAAACTCTTAACAAAAATGGTCTTCTTGGAAGTGGAAGTCTCTATATCATCTTCAAACCCGAGACCTCTCTTGTCACTTGGACTCTTTCCAACACCAAGTAAATGATCAAGCTTCTTGGTGCTAGAACCTATCCTAGCCAAGGACCCTTTAACTTCTACAAGTTCCCTCTTCAAGCCTTCTTCACTTCTCTTGGATAAGTCTAATTCCTCAATTAACTTATCCTCTCTCCTCTTCAACCTTTCCACTTGTTCACTTAAGTGGTCATTGTGAGCCGAAAGTTCAAGGTTCTCTTCTCTCAACCTCTCAATCTTTCTTGTGCTTTTAATTGCTAAATCATTGAACTCGGCATGGTATTTAGCAAGCACCTTTTGCTCCACAAATTTCTTTATGGAAATAGAAGAGGAGTCACTTTCTACTTCACTTGAGTCATTTTCCTCTTGACTCATTTCCTCTTTCTCACTACCACTTTTGCTCTTATGTAAGGAGGCAAAAGCTAGGAGATTAGCCATGAGCTCTTCTTCACTTGAAGACTCATCTTCCTCATTAAAGTCATCACTACTCCCACTCCAAGTGGCGGCCATCACTTTGCTCTTCTTCTTTTCATTGTGATTAGCACATTCGGGGGCAAAGTGACCAATCCCACCACATTCAAAGCATCGGACCCCTTTCCTTTCGGTCCTCTCTTGTCTAGGCTCAAACTTCTTGAAGGAACCTTTTTTCTTCAAGTCTTGTCCTCTTGACCCAAATCCCTTCTTCTTCTTGAACCCCATTACCTTATTAAACCTTTTCACGAATAAGGCAAGGTCTTCATCCGAGTCATGCTTTGCCTCCTTTGCATCCTTAGATGCTTTCAAAGCTATTCCTTTAGACTTTTTAGAATGAGTAGTGGTGCTAGGAGCCTTCATAGACTCATATGCAAGGAGACGTCCAATCACCTCACTTGGCTTCATATCCATATAGCCACTATTTTCTTCTATGGCCGTCACCTTTGATTCAAACCTATCGGGGAGAGATCTCATAATTTTTTGCTTGACTCTCCTATCCGAATACGGGTCTCCGAGTTGATGGCTTTGATTTACAATGTCCATCAATTTGATTTCGAAGTCATTGAAGCATTCATCCTCTCCCATCCTAAGTAGCTCAAATTGAGTTTGGAGGACTTGAAGCTTGGACTCCTTCACCACCTCGGTTCCCTCATGTGCAACTTGAAGGATGTCCCATGCCACTTTTGCAATCTAAGTATTCTGAATAAGCTTATATTGATTCTCATCCATTGTACACATGATGGCATACATAGCCTTCCTATTCCACTTGGAAGCCTCAAACTCTTGTGCGTTCCATTGCACCTTAGGCTTCAAAACTTCTTCTCCTCCACCACCGGGAGTCATCATGGGTAGATCATATCCGTCTTCCACCGCCATCCATGCACGGTCATGAATTTGGCATATGTAGGATTCCATCTACCCTTTTCCATTGGGAATAATTTAAACCGGTAAGAAGTGGAGGCCTTGTGCTAGAAGCACCTTCGTGGCCACCACCATTTCCACCGTTTCCACTCATAGTGTTTATGAATGAATGAAATGAATGCAAATGTATGAATGATCAAAAATCACACAAAATGCAAAACACACCAAAAAAGCAAGGATCACCTAAGTATGTCTAGGAACCCGCTCTGATACCAATTGAAACAAATTATAGCACGGTGTGTATAAAACTATCTAGAGGGGGGTGAATAGATTTTAAGCTTTTTACCCAATTTTTTCGTGTTAGTCAAAATTACGAATTTACCCCTAAATAGATAAAGCAATAAATCAATTATAAAATGCGGAAATTAAATAAGACTTGATTTTTACGTGGAAACCCTCACGGGAAAAACCACAGGCTAGTAAGTAAGCCACACTCGAACCTCGAATCCACTAAATGTGTAAAACGATTACAACCTAATCCCGGAAGTAATCACACACCTACCTAATCCCGGTATGAGTGAACCTAGTCCAATTTTGCTTGCGATCTAAGCAACCTAATCCCAGATGCTACACACAAGACTTACTTTCTCTATGAAGAGAATAACAACCCTAAGTGAATATATGAATATTAAAAATGCAACATAGAGCAAGGGAAACCCTATATGCTTATCTAAGATGATTAATATGCAATTAGAGCAATCCTAGATATCAAAACTAAATGACATGTTCAATCAAATAGTTTAGCTAATCAAGATTAAGCACAAAACCTAATTAGCTATCACAATACAACTTCTCAAACATACATCATACTAATCTCAAACTTGTATTCAAAATATATAAAATAACATACAAGTAATTAAATGAGATTGCTTGTTAAGAGAAACACAAAATATGTAAGATATTAGTGAAAAGCTAACCAAGCAAAGTATGATGAAGAATCCATGCAAGATGTCATCTAGATGATCAAGGATGATGCTAGATGATGATTGATGATCATGGAAAAGTGTTTGAGTGAACTAAAATTGAGTTCTTTGGAATTTTTCTTCTCTTTGAAAAATCTCCTAAGTATGGAATCGGAATCTGAATATGAACTCTTGTAATTGACCTAAAGTCAAAGAGGCATATATATAGGAGGCCAAAACAAAGTGTGGTCGTTTTGATAAGTTTGCCTCAATATTGCCTTGGGCGCTGTACGTAGAGTGCCTCTTGTACAGCGCCCCAACTCTGTTCTCACGGGAAAACAGAGTGGCGCTATACGTAGAGCGCTTTGTACAGCGCCTGTACAGCGACCGAATTAAATCGATCAGGTCTGAACAGCGCTCAATGGGCGCTGTTCGTACAGTGCTTCTGTAGAGTGCTTTGGGAGCACCCAATGCAAAAATGCAATCCTAAGTCTAAGCATGACAATGCAATTGGATATGCAAGATGCAATCAAACTAACATGCAAGAAGAGATGTTAATGAACATTAATGCACAAAAAATAAGACACACAACATACAAGTATTAAACATATGCATGAGTTATGAGTGTGTGCAACTATCTCTTCAAGACAAGTAAGCACAAAGAAATATACCTTCGGTGCTTATCAACACGAGGTCTTCAAAGGGCTTCGAACACTAAACCCGATACCTAAGCTACCCTTACAAAGAACCCCAATATGTGGTTTGTCCACGAAATGAGCCAATCAACAAATGGGAACCTTACAAAGAGCCATCCTCTTTTGTCTATGAGAAGGAGCTTCAATGGAGCTTAGAGATCCGAGATGACAATTGGGTCCCTCTCCAAGCTTGAAGATCCGAGATTGACACCTTGGGTTTTCTCTTTTTACTCTTCTCTTGTATTTTCTTTATTTGATATATATCCCCATTAGGGAAATACGTAAAACTAATAGTAGTTCCATTTATTTGATTAACTTGTATTTAATATTTTCAAGTATTGTCTCATTCAAGTACTTTGTATTGATTCTTGACTTGTATTGAGTAGGCTTGACAACCCTTTCCTGATGCATGTTTAGGGATATCTCTTGTCTTTACATTCATGGCATATAGGTTAGAAATTGATATGTGTTCATGATTGGGATTAGGAGTAGATTAATGTAATTTAGGAGTAGATTAATCAAACATCCCGTGATTGTATGTCTGTTGATGGATAATTCGAAAAGCATGTTTTGGATTGATTTAAGTGTTTGAGAATTAGTGTTAAGTAGGTATATCAACTCTTGGCCTTGATTATGCTCTTAATTGAATGGGTGGAATTCATGATGGTATACACCCTACTTAATTGGATTTCAGTTCTATAGACCTTCATGTTTTATATGACCCTTGGTCGTTGCTCGCACGATACACCATCGGTGAGTAGTGATCGAGGGTCCGAATTTACACTTAATGCTTCCATTATATGGTTGTTGCTTACACGTGACAGGTGAGTAGCTATAGATGGTCGATCCTTTAATTTTCGCCATAAGCTACCATTGGTCGTTGCTCACACGATACACCCTTGGTGAGTAGTGATTGAGGGTTGGCTTTTATGCTTCATGCAGTCCTTTTATGGTCATTGCTCACATGATACCCCTCGGTAAGTACAATCGAGGACTAGGCAACTCTCCCCACTTCCATAGCTAGAGGTCGTATCAAAGGCTAGGTTGAACCCAATCTTGTAGTGTTTTATGTGGTTGGTTTTTTTTAGTGGGGCGAATGTCATGGTGATCATGAGTACCTTGTGTGTCCATTTATTTCTCTCTCCAAGCCATCTTTGTTTTCGAAACTTAGGGTGTTTGCCTTTACAAGTAGATTAACTTAGAAAGGCAAGCAGCCGATTACATTTCTATCCTTAGTTATCTTATTGTTTTCTTATCTCATTCTCTCACAAACACACGAACATGCTTACACTTCACACACACCATTCTCACCCTTGCCATGTTCTCATTTACATTGCTTTAATAAATACTAAAACGTGAAACAATTGACGGATGACACCTCCCTGTGGACGATACCCTCACTTACAGCTTTACTAGTTTTCAAAACTAAAGCACTTTGCGTAGGAACATCTTTATAAATTCTTCTGAATTCGCAATTTGATAATGACACAAAAAGCGCGTTCAAGGCCCTATCTGGGCAAGCATAAAAATAAAAGAAGAGTCGTAAGTGGTGGGCATGCTATAAGAGAAATGTGAGTGACAAAAATCTTCATTACTTATAGAAATTTACAAAAACATAGGGATCAAGCCCCTCTACAAAACAAGAAAGACGTTTCTCGGGCTAATAAAGTAAAAAAGAAGAAATGATTCAAGCATTTGTAGAGGGTCTCCACTCCCACTGCCTTATTCCTCACCATCATCTATCTCCACATCTACAGATGGCCAATTCACCTCTTTTTCTTCTTTTGGCATCCAAGGCTCGACCGGAGAAAGGACCCACATCCGGTTCCTTGCCCGTGATGGAAAGGCTACCCTTCTTACCGGAATAATACGTGTTGAATGCACGCTTGGTGGGGACCTCTTACATGGGTAAGGCTCAGTTCTTTGGCGACGACAGTGAACTCGCCATAATTTCCTTTGGTCCTTAATCAACTCAACCATGCCATTTATGTGATGTTGAAGGGATTTATCAAAGTGTTTTAAAGCTTTCTCGTTAAAGTGACCCTTCATCTCAAAGAACTTTCGAGTCTGCCTCATTCCCCGCTCTAACTCGAACATCAAGAGAGCATCACACACTAAAGACCTCTTAAAACGATCGATTGCTTAGGCCTCCAGCTCAACCCTCATCTCCTCAAGGATGGCGTCTTCTAAGGATTGTTGATTCTTTAAGTCCTCTGATACCTGCTCAGTCTCCACCATGGCCTTCTCGATTTGGTTTTCTGCCTCAAGACGACACTACTACAAAAAAGTTGAAAGACATCGATTATTTTACATGCAAGACATTGGTGTTTCAAAATTTTGTAATTGATGTAGATTTGAGTGATGTAGAAAAAATGCGATAACGACATCGGTTTTTAACCGATGTAAATGATTTTAAAAATACATCGGTTATATATAAAACCGATAATGTATAACTGATGTATTATGAAAATTGATCCTGCCGTCCGACCGTTCCACCGTCCTGCAGCCATCGTCATCCAACCGCCTACGGCCCACTCCACCTCTAGCTGCTAGCTCGCCGACTTCTGATAATAATGACAATTAATTGTCATTATGAGGAATTGAACTTGAAACCTCAAGTCAAAGTGGTAAGCCTTTACCACTTGACTACAAGATTTGATTTATTAACAATTGCACAATATTTATATATAACATATATAAGCTGTTAGAAATAAAAAAAATAATAATAATAATAAACAAATTTAAAAATACAAAATACAAAATAAATAAATAACTTGTTAGATAAATTTAAATTTATTCAACTAATCAAAATTCTAATTTTTACGACAGACATATATTAAAAATTATTTGTTGGAACTTTTAATAAAATTATACCTTTTAAAACATATATAGTCGAGTTATAGGTCTATACTCTATAGAAGATTAGTGACATCAATTGTAATAAGTATGATTTGAAATACAACTCTCATTATAGGGGAGATATTTCTCTACATGCATCTTGCAATTTAATAAACAAATGTAAGACTCAGATTCCTAATTTATATGGTAATTGAATTATTAACGTGTCTCTTAGTATGAAACAAGAGGGTGCAAAATAAATAAACAATTTTTTTAAAATTATTTTTTTGAAAATTTTTAAAATAAATGATTTAAAAGCAAATTTATTAAATTTAAAATTTTACTTATCCAATTTTTTTTTTTAATAATATAAATACTGGTAATTAAATTTATTATTTTAAAATTAATGATATTTGATAATGTAAAGACATTGGTTATTTAAAAAATATATAACAAATTAAAACTTATACATGTCGGTTTATCTTTAACCAATGTCATAATTTTTAACTTATTTAAGAGATCAGTTATAAGGGAAACCGATATCTTATTGTAAAATAAATCCATATTGGTTTGCCCAAAAACCGTTGTCCTTTCAAACTGTAATATTTAAGACATCATTTTTGTATCAACCGATGTCTAAAAGTTTTTTTTTTTTAATATCAGTTTGCTTAAAAACTGTTGTCTTTTCAAACCGCAATATTTAAGACATCAGTTTTGTATGAACCGATGTCTAAACATTTTTTTTTTTAAATCAATTACCTAAAAACTGATGTTATGCACTCTTGTCTTTTAACATTTTTGTAGTAGTGAGAGCAACCAAATCCTCGTGACTAGTGACCACTCCATAATGTGCACTCGCAATAGTACGAGGTCGTTAGAGAAGTACAATGATAAATAAAGTTTGTTCTCATGAGGAGGTGTAATTCGTCAACTGTTCCTGGTTTAATTGAATTGGAAAATGAATTGAGGTGTGTGTGTGTGTGTGTGTGTGTGTGTGTGTGTGTGTGTGTGCGCATTATGTGTACATATTACTATGAAAATATAAATTATATACAATAGTATTTACAAAGATATAATGGATTAGAGAGATACAGAATTGAAAGTATACAAACGTAGTTAAATTGCTTAAAGCATACCTAGAGAGGGGGGTGAATAGGTTTATACGCC
Source organism: Acer yangbiense (assembly GCA_008009225.1). NCBI lineage: Eukaryota > Viridiplantae > Streptophyta > Magnoliopsida > Sapindales > Sapindaceae > Acer > Acer yangbiense. The sequence goes on along the minus strand of CM017773.1, from coordinate 17,143,369 downwards.
TTTTTCAATCCCTTGAAACAAACTCATGTTTGTCCCTTAATGTAGCTTTACATACAACACAAAAACCAAATATTCATACATAGACAAGATAAGCATGTGATTATTTAAGTATTGTCTATATATATTAATGAGTTGCATGAGGAAGAATAACATAAAATCTCAACAACAAAGAATACTTACATTTCAATATTGTTCAATGTATTACAAGTATAACCAAATATAACAATACACAAAGATAACAATATACAAAAGAATTATATTCACAATTATGATCAAAATGAATTAGCTTATAAATCACACTTTACAAAATCTTGTTCCAATATACATCACAAGTGAATAATATGTAACAAGATTAAAACATACACAAAAACAAATAAGAAAGAGAGAGATAGAAAGAATTGACACATGAGATCTTTTAACGTGGTAAAACCTCCAAAGAGGAAACATCCACGAGTTGAACTACAACTATTGGGTACTATATATATTGGATGATAGATTAGAAATTCCTCAAAAGTGACCAACCTATGATCTACTTCATATTGGAGTCTATGTCTACCCAATCCTTATTGGAAGATACAAAATCCCTCAATGATGCAGAGCCACCATATATTGGAGATCATATCAAACCAACATCTTTGGAAGATTAGAAAATCCTCAAGAGTGCATGCACATCCCATGTGCCACCCTCTATTGGAGTCTATGTCTATCCAAACGCTCGAGCTTACCAATATTGTAGCTAACTCCCTATCCAAGGCACTCATGCCTCTAGAGAGCCTCCCTTGCATAGCTATCCAGACCTTCTCGATCCTAGCCATGACTTCTTGCTTAACTATCTGAGTCCTCCCGACTCTAGTCAAGACTTTTTGCTTGGTTATCCGGACCTCTTGTCTTAACCAAGACTTCCTTACTTGACTATCTGGACCTCTTGTTTTAGTCAAGACTTCGTGTCTTTTACAAGAACTTCCTACTGTGATCATATGAATGCAAATAATGTAAACAAACAATTCAACATAGAACATGTGATCAATACATTCCATGGAAACTAGACTTAAAACATATGAAAACACAAGTCAAAATAGCCTAGATGCAAAACTTGAATTAAAACCTAGAGCATGTGAAAAACACCTAACACATATAGCTCCTAGTTTCATTCACACAAATAACACTTGAATAGATCATATATATGAAGCACAAATTCAAGATGTTACAAACATACACATAAATGCTTGAATCACAAAATGTATTCAATAAATATTCTAGCTAAAGATTTAGAGCAAGGATATAATGAATAGTCAATTAAATCCTATTAGTCTCTAAATACACAAACACAAGTGCTAATCCTAGATTTGTTCAATAAGAGGATCTAAGCACATGTTAAGGTTATTGTTCATAAAATACATCAATCAATCCATAAATAACCCTAGATATCAAACTAATCACAATACAACACTTAAGCATGTGAAAAACCTAGAATCCTAGAAACTAGTTCACATATGTCTCTAATTAGACTTTGATTAGGTTTGATTATGAAGCTATATTTCTCAATAACATTCATCATACATACACATAGATATAGAAGAAAAAAACCCCAAGGTAATTAAAGGTTATAAAAGAAGAAAACACAAAGATATGATAACTACCTTAAAATCACGAGCTGGTTCGGTTTTGAAGGTGAAGCCACCAAAATACTCGATCAAACAGCTGTAAGACCACTTGGAAAAGGTAGAGGACTTGATTATAAACAATCTCCAACTTGAATCACTCAATTATGACTTCGTATGAGAAAGTTATGGTGTTTGGAATGTGAGAAAAAGTTGAGAGAAAATTCTGCACTCTTGTTTTTTAATTTTTCTTCTTGAAATGAAATGGGAGGGAATGGAGGTGATTTAAATGAATTGGAGAGAGGGAAAGAATGGGCAAATGGGAATGTGCCACCTCAGCACCCCATGAGGGGCACGTGAGGCTCACGGGGGCAGAGGGACTGCCTGGCCGTGAGGCTCACGGCCTCCCTCACGCGCCCACAAGCTTGGCCGTTGGTCAAAGCTTTATTCCCTCGCGCTCCTCTCGCGTTCTTCAACCATATTCAGGCCTCTAAACTCCGATTTTGAATCCATCTTCGGATTACAAATCATGACTCCCTCACGCACAACGAAAACTATGAAACTTTGATAAAAGGTTGAGAATTCATCTCAGAATACGATGACGAAGACAACTCAACGAATGAGAACGCAAAATAGCGTAACTACATCGTTTGGACTCGAAACCTAATGAATGAGTAACCAAAATGATCGGGACTCAATAAGAAATCAAATGAGATTATGTTCAAGTCCAAATACAATAAAATACAAACAAATAAACACAAGATCACACAAGTATGTCATTTCCTAGGCATAGTCTTAGAACATGCAATTCTACAATGTATGTCAATATGAGTTCAATGCATGAGCATACTAAAACATGTGAATGTATTATATAAATGGTGTACAACAATACAAGGACACTTATGAATGAATTGTGTGTGTGTGCCTAGGCCTTGTAAGAGGAATGAGGTCAATTATACCTTTGTTGAGCAATGAAGCTTATTCCCATTTACAAGACACCATCTTGCATAAACCGTAGCCGAGTCTTTCTTTGAAACTTTGAGTCATCATGTCAATGAACACTAATCAATACAAGATAAACACCATTTTGATATGGAATACATGCCATAACAAACAAAAAACCTAATAAGGATGTATATGGTTACACTAAGAAGATAACTCCACCATAACAATCACACAATTTCATACAAACATGCCTATCAATATTGAAAGCCGTGATCACTTAATCCTCTCCAATATTCTCTCTCGAGAAACAAAGGCTATACCCACATGCACCAGCAACCTATCAACGAATGATTACCAAAGTTGCACATGGGTTCATTAAGAACTATGAGACACATTTAGCAACTATACATGCAAAGCCTCACGTATCTCTTCCTTACTCTACATGCAATGGATATTTAATCGTGCATGATGCATGCATCGCCCCTCGGTTCATCACACACAACCAAAGTTCATTCAAGTGGTGGCCATCCACTCAGATGCATTAAGAACTTAAATAACCACTCAATCATTAACAAACATATTCAATAAAAGAGGCAACGGTGCTAGGTTTACATCAAATCCCTAATTAATGAAAGTTCACATCAAAGAAGAGACAAAAAATACAAAGAAAGAAATACAAAAGAGATAGAAAAGAGAACCCCTCCAATATCAGGATTCGAATGTCGGGTTTTCACGGTTGTCAATCGGATGTCTAACCCACTAGACAATCACGGCGAGTCTTCGATCTTCTTGAATGCTCAACTCTCTCATTAAAAGAGAAAGCTCTCTCCTTATTTCTCTAATCTCCCTAAAATGGATGGCTAAAAGGGGAACAAGTTTACCAAACAACTATGTACAACAAATTAATTGTTAAATATTAAGAACATTCAATTCAAGTGAATAGGATAGGTTAATTGGTGGGTATATCAACCCCAATTGCTTAGACCATTAATTGTAATTAACCGATCCCCCATTATCCTGTTACTCTACATATCATAGGTGAGGAATTTTGGTGGGAAGTGGTTTGGCTTTGTTTCAACGGCCACTCCACACTTACGAATACAATCGGTCTGTACTAGAGAGAACGATTCTTTAATAAAGCCATTTATACATTGCTCAATATCCATTGGAGACTTAATTAATCCCTTAGTTTCTCTTAATTGATTAATCCATTTTACTTATCTAGATAGTTGAGTCTTCTATTTTTCTTATCATCCATATTTTTGCTCTCTTGTTATCTTGTTATCTTGCTATCTTGTGTATGTTTGTTGGTTTTCCAAACCAACCACTTTCAAACCAATTTATGATTTAAATTTATGCTATTATATTAGTAATCACTTCAATTGTCAATACCATTCCCTGTGGACGAATCCCTTGCTTACCATTTTACTAATTTCATATTTTAAGTGTGGTTGCAAGTGGTAAACAACTTTGTTTTCCTAAACAAAATATATCTTTTTGTCAAGTACAAAACAACCTCTTCAAAAGATAAAAGATATTAATATAAAGATAGGTTTTTATAGAGGGAATCACTATAAAAACCTATCTTTATAAAATTCATTTATGTTAATTAAAATTAATAAAAGGTAAAAATCACTATTCAACAACGTCATAATCAAAGTCGTGTATGAGCGTGACTCCATGTAAATATGGTAAATATCAGACTACCACTTTTGTGCATGAGTCTTATTCAACAATAGGTGCGAATTTTAGGTTTTGCCTTGGTAACTTGAATTAATTTTGGGTAGAGTTTTTATATTCATTGTCATACTTTTGTAGAGACATGTAAACGTTAATATTATTGTCGGTTTGCCACCTTTATTCTTAAAAATAATTATAATATTTTGACTAATTATAAAAACAAATGAAAATTTGACTAACTATATTTTAATTATAAAAAGTAAATAACATTAACTACAAAGAATATATATATATATATATTTAGAAGTCAATATAGTCTATAAATGTTTATAAAAGTCTTTTAAAAAGTATAATAAATAAATAAATAAAATATAATTACAAAGTATATATTATACTTAGAACTCAATAAAAGTCTATAAAAGTCTATGAATGTCTTTAAAATGAAAGTCTACAAATGTTTTTCATAATTCCGTAAAGTCTATAAAAGTACATAAAAGTCCATGAACTCCACAAAATTCATCCACTTAAAAAATTCTTTAAAAATCTTTTGAAATCCAAATTGAATACACACCCTTAAATAGTTTTGATCATAATTGCCCAGTGGATTTAAGAAATATTTCAATATTTAAATTGAAAATAATAACTTGCTATTTTAAAGTAGGAAAAAAAAAACAAAGAAATAGAGCAACAAAGGGTGTTTGTATTGTTTTCAATTTAACAAAAAATATATATATATATAAATCAAACTTTTTTATAAACCTAGTAAACTGTAAAATAAATTATTTTGGATTTTTTTTCTAACACTATGTTTTGTTTGATGGAATAGGAGAGAAAGCAAAGAAAATGAAATGAATGGATTTCTTATCTCTTGTTTGGATTGTTAAATGAGAAGGAAATGAAAGGATGAGGAAATGGAGTGAATATTTTTGTCTTGTTTTATCCAATGTTTCTATCTAAAATTGGATGGAAAAGGAGAGAAAGTATTTAAAAGTTAATGAATTTTTCATAATTCCAAAACTAATGCAGCGGAAAAATCACGAAAAACAACAATCGAAAAAAGAAAGGATAACCGATTCGAATCTGTTGATTCGCGCACGAATACCGAAATGAACCCTACTATTAATTTGTTGATCCACGCACAGATACTAGAAAAATAGGGTTCAAATTTGTTGACCAGCACAGGGTACCAAAAATGGATGATACAAGAGAAAACTCTTTAATTTTTATTAATTCAACTCATTCTCAAAACCTAATACAAGCTACTTAAATAGTAAAAGTAAATCGAATCCATAAGGATTCTGTTTCTCCTAGAATTCTAAACAAGAAAGAAATCTAAACAAAAATCTTGATCAAATGGGAAAGAATCCCAAATGAAAAAATACATCAAATCTCCTAAAAAGGTCAAAAGAATCCTAAAACATTAAAAACCTATGGGAAATAAGATTTGATTTAATAAAAATCGAATCATAAAATAATTAACTACCAAATTAAATATACAATAAAATGAAACATAATAATAGATAGAGTAATGCTACTTTGCCCAAATTTGGTTCCCAAATCTAGTGCCCAAATGACGTGGCAACACTCTCATCCATTCATTTAAATCAAACAAATCTAATACAATCTAAATGAATGGATGAGAGTATTGCCACGTTATTTGGGCACCAAATTTGGGCAAAGTAGCATTACTCATATATATATATATATATATATATATATATATATATATATATATATATATATATATATATATATATATATGATGAAGTTTAGAAAAATAAATAAATAAATTCATAAATATGAATTCAATATAATATACTAAAATTGAGCACCAACTTGTAAGTCGTGGGAAAGTTTGGGCCATAAATTACAAATTAAATTAAATTTATCTTAAAGTTGATTTACTGGGAATTGGTTTTGGAAATTATATTAATCAGAATCCTCTACTTTAAAGTTAAGAGTTATGATTAAAAAAATATAAAAATATTAAACATATTTATTAGAAAAGAAAAAGGAGTTGTGCGATTGTCAACCCACTAATGATCTAATAATGTCTCATTTTTTAAAATTAAAAAAATATTTGATTTCTTTCTAAAACTACCATTTTTATTTATCTTCCAAACTTAACTCATACCATAAAAAAATTGCTTTCTCTCTTTCTGTTTAAATTTTACAGTTTGTTGGATTTTTAAAAAGTTACATTCTTTTTAAAACAAATACAATAAAGAAGCACTAAAATCATTTACTTTATGTTTGGATTAATGGAAAAAAAAAAGATGAAAGGAAATGATAAGTTAGGGAGGAAAGAAAGGAAAGGAGATGAGAGGATAGTGTTTTTTTTAGGAGTAATGCTACTTTGCCCAAATTTGGTGTCCAAATCTGATGCCCAAATGAATGGATTAGATTTAGATTGTATTAGATTTGCTTGATTTAAATGAAAGGATGAGAGTGTTGCCACGTCATTTGGACACCAGATTTGGGAACCAAATTTGGACAAAGTAGCATTACTCTATATATATTCCACACAACGTACTGCTCGATCAATTTCTCTTGTACTGTTCATTTCTATCTATGATTGTGATGGCATCTAAAAGTTTTTTCTTGATTGCATTCACTTGCCTTCTCACGATTCTCCTCTTTCCTCTCCATTCTCATTCCCATGCAGCTATGAAAAACTCTCCACTTATGTATCTACAGAATCTGCAAGGTTATCAAAAGGGTGATCAAGTGAATGACATCAAATACCTCAAGAAATACCTTCAAAGATTTGGTTACTTGAGCTACCAGGATATGTCTTCTTCATCTATCAATTATGATGATGATGATTTTTTCGATGAAAAGCTCGAATCCGCCATCAAAACTTACCAAACCAATTTCAATCTTAACGCTACTGGAATTCTAGATTCCGAAACAATAACAATGATGTCAAAGCCACGATGTGGGGTGCCAGACCATGGTATGACTACATCACGAATGAATGATTCGCGGTTTCATTCTCACTTTGCATTCTTTGTAGGAAACCCTAAATGGCCATCCACCAAACCAATACTCACTTACGCATTTCAACCCGGTGATCGAATAGACGCTAGTGAACCTATCCGTAAGGCGCTTATAGAATGGAGCAGATACACAAGCTTCACGTATGAAAAGATCGATGATTTTAGTACCGCGGATATAAAGATAGGTTTTTATAGCCAGGATCATGGAGATGGGAATCCATTCGACGGCCCAGGAGTCACATTGGCCCATGCATTTGCCCCACCAGACGGGAGACTTCACTTTGACGCTGACGAGACATGGGTAAACGGTGTAGTGGAGGGTGGAGCGGACGTGATGACTGTTGGGTTGCATGAACTAGGGCACGTATTGGGGCTGGCTCATTCCACAGTTGAGGCATCTATTATGTGGCCATTTGTACCTGTTGGAACTACGAAGGGTTTGAATTCTGATGATATTCAAGGAATTCAAGCTTTATATACATAATTCATGTAAGGTGTGCAAATTGGAGAAGATTGGTGCAGTAGTTAAATCTAATGATTGAATAAATGTTTTTTTTTTTTTTGAATTAATCTAATGATTGAATAATTAAGTGGAAAACAGAAATAAAATATGGTAAGTTTATTTATCTTGAGCTATTTATTATGTATATAATATACATCAGATATGTCGTAATGCTATCATTAAGCGGTGCTATTGGCACCCATACAATGATCCAATAATGCCCCACTTTCAAAAATCCTAAAATTTAATTGATTTATTTCCTAAATTTCCCTTATTTATTTGCACCCCTTCCTCACGCATGCCTTCTACACTTCATGGCTTCTTCATTTTTATTTGCAGGAACGCACAAAAGGAAGCAAGCTTTATGGATTCAAAAGTGGTCCAGCTGGGATCATTAAGTGTAAATATGTTGAATTATGTACTGAATTTATCTACCCAGTTATTATATATGGAATCTGGCACTGAATCTATACGACTATACATGTTCATGCTTCATTCATGCACATACCACACACGAAAAGGAAAAAAAAAATCTCTCATTCTCACCGTTCTCTCCTCTGTTTCTTCACTCTCTCATCTCTCTTGTGTTGGGTGTTGGTTTTCGACTACTCTTATAGAAGCCTATATTCTACTCAATCTTCAAAAACAATTATAAATCCTACCACACTAAATTCGAACCACTTTTTCATCTAACTCGGTCACAAATTATTTTCAAACCTTATAGAAGAAAAGTTGAACACAAAGAACAAAAATAAGAAGATCGATGAAAAAAAAATCGTTTGGTTCTTCGGAAAATCATCTCGGAATTTCGTAACCTGAAAAACCATAAATAAAGAAAAGAAAACATAACAGTTGTGAGATTCCTCCATTTTCTTCTGATTTTCCTAGAAAACGTATGTTAAAGAATTCTAATAAAACCTCCATTAGCAGCCACATAAAAAAAAAAAAGGGGGTGTGTGAAGTTTGGAAAATAAATAAGGGTAATTTGGGAAAGAAATCAATTAAATTTTAGGGTTTTTGAAGTTGGGGCATTATTAGATCATTACATGGGTGCCAATAGCACCACTCGCTATCATTGAGTTAATACGCAATATCCTTCAAACTTTTTCTTTTGTTGTAAATATATATGTTTATTCTTTTAATATTTTTTAATCATATATAATTTTAAAGTAGAAGATTATGAATTCTGATTAATACAATTTCGGAATTTACAAACCGATTCCGCGTACATCAACTTAAAAGATAGATTTAATTTAATTTTTGAGATGTGCAGCAAAGTAAAATTATTTAATTTAAGAATAATTTTCATGATGAATTGATGATCATTGTTTAACATTTGGATTTAACTGACAGAATAAAAAATTTGGTCAGAAGTAGTTGATCGACAATACTCAATTTCTTTCTGATTTACGTATGTCTTTGTGAAGGAATATAACATGTAATGTTATATAACCGAGTAATGTTAATTGAAATATCTAGCATTACTCTTCCAAAACATTGTACCAACAGAAAGTTAGCTTTTGGGAATATACCCTAGCTGAAAGGCAAAACAAAATGACAAATGTAAAAATAAACTAAATGACAAAAATACCAAAATGACAACACACCAAAAGACAGTACACTACAATATAAAATTCTAATTAACCAGCTACATCAGTCGCCTCTACCAGCAGAAGAACTCGACCCTAGTTTTTTCCAAACAACAACTTCGTCTAGGGGAAAATAATCATACAAATCAGCTACATTAGAAGTTGGAGAAATCTGCAATTCTGGTGGTAGCTCAATAACATATTCACTGCTTGAAATCTTCTTGGCAATGCAAAACGGGCTAAATTTCTTGTGCTGTAACTTGTTGTATGCTCCTGTTGGAAAACGCTCTTTCTTGAGATGAACCATGACCAATTCGACCTCATCAAACTCCTTAAATCGCCTCTTCTTATCTGCAGCTTCTTTATACATTGTGAAAATATAAAAACTTGTGTCTAATACAACCTAGAGGGGGGTGAATGGGTTACTAATCGATTAATACCAATATTTCGATTAGTCAATATTAATCACAATTAACCTTAAACAAACATACAATAAAAATCAAGTAAAGTGCGGAAATTAAATAATACTTGATTTTTACGTGGAAACCCTCCAACTGGGAAAAACCACGGGACTAGCTACACTAGCCACTTGAGCCACAGAAATCTACTATATGAAAAGACGGTTACACCCTCAAATGATACACGGACTCTCACTCATGACAACCTCAGGCTATGGATACTACCACTCGCCACTCTTGGTTCAATCCTAGTGATATCCCCTGATCCACTACTCTTGGCATTAGCACCCCCTAATCTACCCGCGGGCCTTTTATAACATTACTTGGCAAATGCTTGCCAACCAATCTTTGGTTGCAAGACTTCACTTGCTTGTGCAACTTCACCTAGAAGCCACAAGAATTTGACTCATTGAAGAGAATTAAAAGTCTTAGTGAATATGACAATAATGCTCAAATGCAATAATGTGTAAGACCACACACAAAATGTCTAACTAGATGTTTTAATACAATTTAACAATCTAGTTATCAAACAATGTTTGCATGCCCATACATGAGGTTTCAATTAGTTGTAGAAAGATTCTAGCAACCTAATTATCAAATACAACTCACATATACATTCATGAACTTGACTAGATGCACAAAGCAAACCCAATCATCAATTAATCATACATGAATATTTATGGCTTAGCTATTTAGACAAAACATATTGGGATGTATGCCCTAAAGCTTGTAATTTGTAAATATTATAAATTCATTAATAAAAGAAGTTGTTATTTCATTCAATTAACATGACTCGTACGTTTATTTTATATGTGCTAACATCCAATAATGCTAGATGTAATCTCAAACTGAGTATATGAATATCATATACAGAGGAATTCATTTTAAGACATGCAATCTAAAGAGTTTGTAAAAAACAAATAAAGCTGGATACTTTATTTGTGGTTAATCTACAGTTGCGGTCCATTTCGTAATATACGGTGATCTTATCCTAGACTATTCATAAGGTGTTATGAAAATAAAGGCACCTTATATGATGTGATTATATAGGAATGGGTCACGATCTATATGATTCTATCACTAAGATCCGTCAGTTGAAAAGATTTATATATCGACAAATGATGACTGTATATGGGTAATCTAAATCCTTAGTGTCTTACTAACTCCTTTGAGTTAGATCATGTTTCTTCAAATACCATGGGTGAGATCGGAGTAGCATTCTCGATCAATAACTCTGTATCTTGGAATCACAGTTTGGCTTGTGGCTGGGAAGGTATGCACATAATAGTGGAATCCACTCCTTCTTGTGAGAAGTAGATGAGTAGTTCTCTTAAGGGTTGATTCGAGATTTGAATGATTAAGAGCGCTCTCCTTCTTCCGTAAAGGAATGAAGGATATAATCATTCATTAGAGAATCAATGGTACTTAAAGGAAAATATATAATTAGAGAGGTATAACGGACTTTATGACCTAGCTCTAATTACAAACTACTTGTGGAGGATCATACCATATGTAATAGCTATATCGATGGCCACTGATTTTTCTAAGTATTATTGGAGCTCAAAACTGTGGGTTCATTAGGTCTCATTGCTAGCCCTTTACGATGGATAGTAACAAGGCTCACGGAGAATTGGATGGTCCAATTAGTTATGTTACAAAAGTAACTTAAATATATTCTGGGAATTAATTAAATGATGTGATTAAATAATTAAGATTTATTAATTGTTATTTGGAGGTTTAAGCTTCGAACCTTGACAAGAGCAAAAGAATAAAAATAATAAGGGATTATTTTTATTTGCTTTAAAAAGGTCAAAGGTCTAAACCCTAGTGATGACCGAATTAAAAAGGATTTAGAATCCTATTTTAACTTGGTTTACTAAACCCTAGGATCCTAGTATATAACATATACTTATCAGGAAAAATAAACTAACATAAACCTAATTGAGATAGAGAGGGTGCGGCAACATAGAGAGGAAAAGAAAAAGATTTTTTTTTTTTTTCTTCTCAAAGGGGTTGGCCGAATTCATCAAAGGGGACAAGGCGTTGTCTTTCGGATCTCTCAAGCCTTCATTCAACTGCTCCCTAAATCCATGACGTGCCCACACACACAGTTGCTAGATCGCGGGACATAGCTCGGAAGGCTTAATAGTGAAGGATCAAAAAGAAAATGAAGGAATGTTCTTCAAATGTATGAAAACAAATCTCTTCCTCATTTAGCCATTTATCTTTTGAAACTTATTTCATTTTATTTTATTTTATTTTGAAAACATTTCACCCTTAAACCATAAATTTTAATATATATATATATATTGAGTGTTAACCAGAAACTCCGTACAACTTTTTATTATTATTTTGAATTAAAGTGTTTGTAGTACTATACTTTGGTGGAGAAGATTTTTTTTTTTTTTTTTTATAGGGTTTTAGTTTTCAGGATCTCCTTCAATGGAGCTCCCAATCTCTAATGGAGTTAGGTCTCATTTGGAAGAGGTCAACTCTTCCAATAACTTGTTTTTTAAAAATCATTTTGATTGTATTTATTTTTAAAATAAAATTATAATAATAATTGATTAAATATGTTGCTTAGGGGCAATTTGGTCATTTCATATTATTTGACCAGTCAATCGTTAATTATGACAGTCAATCATTGGTCAAGGGTACTAGGCTGTCATTTTATCAAAAGTACGATTGTTGAAGGTGATTTTTGGATCGTTGAAAAGTCAACCGCCAAATAATAACACGTAGGCAGATCAAAGCTTTAAACAATCTAGGGTTGAATAATCAAAGCCTCTTTTCCCACGTGGATGTGATACAATTCGTTTGTATTTGAGAATAGTAATGTAGAAAAGCATGAAATAAAGAATAAATCAAACATAACACTTGTTTTACATGGTAAAACCCCAAGGCGGGTAAACATCCACGGTGCCGGCGACGGCGAGAAGAGATCTACTATGAATAGAATAATTACACACTCTATATTCCCTTTCTCTCAGATAATTGCTTATGTTTCGTATCTCTCTTCTTATGTAAGTGTAAATTGCTCATGATCTTTTTTCTTATAATGAATACATGGTTGTATTTATATGGTTCGATCTAGGGTTGCCCTAGTTCCTATCATATAAGTGGTGGACTCATTAATTAGAGTCTTTGTAGGATTCTGATAGAGTAGACTGATTAGGACTCTTTTTCCCATTTGGTGTTTATCCTTCTGGAAGCTTTGAGTTCTTTCCTGATTAGACTTTTGACACTAGAGAGGAAATAGTTCCTTACTTGGAGTGTGATTCTTAGATTTCGTATCTGAGTGGATCTTCGCTTGATAAGATGTGTCTTGATAGGATTGTATTTCTTGTTTTGGCCGAGTACTTCCTGTTTTGGCCGAGTAGTTCCTGTTTTGGCCGAGTAGATCGCGCTGAGTAAAGATCTTCGGCGAGCAGGATCTTCGCTCATTAATATTTCTTTAACTAGACGACTTTACTTGGCGCATACGCTTCTAACTTCCATATTTAGCTTTCTTGATGACGTGTCCAGACCTGGTGACGTGTCCTCGGTCAGCGTTCCTTTCATTGACTGGTTGACTTTGGATGACGTGGAATTACTGTACTTCCGTATTAACCGCTATCTTTGCTAACGTGTCATGCTGACGAAAATATACATACAACAATACCCCCATAAATACTTCGAGCCAAACGAGCGACTTGATCTCTTCATTCCTTCGTTTTGGCGAGTAGTATTTATAATCATACTTGGCTTCTGGTTTTTAGGGAAATTCATTCCATCCTTTCTATCTTTAACCCTCGTGTTCCCTTTTGAGTGCCAACTTCAGCATTTAATGCTTCTTTGCATGACCGCTTCTTCTATTGTTCTTCGCATCATTTTTTTTAGTACTTCTATTACTTTTTGTTTGTGCGAGTGCTTTGTTCACCATCATTCTTCTGACCGAGAAGTATTCCATTGTTCAATGCTTTCATCGCTGTGTAAATAATCTCCTTAAATGGCGAAGTCACTGATTATGAGACAATTGTGATCGATGTTGCTGCTTTGGTAAAGTGTAGATTACTTTCAGTGTGTATTTGCCGTTTATTTGTCGTTATCATCTTTACCAACGTGGTTGGCTGTGGAGTGGATGATTTCATCATGGCGAGTAAAGCAGCATGATAAATAGCTGGTCAACCCGAGAGGGCTGCCAGTCATGTAGTTTAGTTATCCCCTTTTTTGCATTTATTTTGTTAGGGCCTTTTAGCTGATATTCCTGCAAAAAGAAAACACTTTATTTGTATAAAAATAATTTTAACTTCTTACTTACTTGCATTTGGCTCTGATCGTGTTCGATGAACTGCCTTGCTTCACGAGCCCTGATTTTTTAGATCTTTTTTTTATTATTATTATTTGATTTCATCATGCATCGGGATGAACTTGGCATTTTTATTTATTGAAGAGTTGAAGAGCTAATGAGCTGAATGGACCCGCTGAGTTGAATAGTCACGGTGAGCTGAGTTATTCTAGCTACGGTGAGTTGAACTGCCACAGTGAGCTGAATAGGTTGACACATAAGATTTGATGCTCGGATGCTTTTAAGTCTCTTCATTCCGATGAGGTCCCGGCTTTTTGATACTTCACTCGGTCTTGTTAAAACGATTGTGTACAAGAGAGTATTGTGTACAAGAGAGACATGCATAGATAACATGTGAACGCAATATAACATAAAGAGAATTACACAAAAGTTACACGTGTTGTATATTTGTATGTGAAAGTATAACAATATGAAGAGGTAGATATAATTTAATATATTGAGATTACATAAATTCAATGTCACCAGCATACCAAATACTTCTAGTCACATTCTTCAACACTCATGCTCATTTGATTTAAAGAACAAATTGGTTGAACCTAATATTGTTGAGTCCAACCACTATCATGAATATTTAAACATCAATAACAATGGCATATTTGGACCGTAAAGTAACAAAACATTTTGGCACGTACATGTTACATGCGTCTCCGAATCAACTGTGATTCATACACTATTTTATCAATAGGAATTTTGATAGAAAGACATGGATTATATACTTATAGTTCTAGCGATTCTAATGCTAAATTCATAATATTCAAAATAGAAATAATCACTAAGATATCCTTTTGAACTATCAATTAAGATGCAATATGGTGCCAACGATAATAGGTAACATAACAATCAAGAGAAATCGTACCTCTATATCCGAACGTTTTCGGTACTGCTTTTAAACACTTTCGAAAGTGCTTTTCATGAAGATCAAAGTCTCGGTTAAATTCAATCGAATTATTGTTTGGTTAATCAAAATGTTATAAATATTAAATATCAATCAGTATGTTTCACTCTTATTAATCTAGAATAATAATCATGTGACATACTTGCTGCTGACTAAATCTATTCAGCAATGCACTCCCAAGTCAAGGCAACCCATGCAAATATTTTAATAGAAAAGCACTGTATGCAACTTCTAATTTCAACAAATTAGGTGTATTCATAGTATAAGATTTAAGCATCCTGACATTCTATACGGTTATCGATGCAAGACGATATCAATAGTAATAACAATTAAGTGAAAACATACCCCCGAATATGAATGATTTTATCAAGATCGAAGTCCCAATTAAATCTCGAATGATCATTATTTGGTCGGTTTTCACTTTTATTTATATGTAACTATGCATATATTCTTTGTAAATAAAATCATAAAATTAGACCGATGTGCAGATTGACTAACCTTGGCCACTTACCGAACTTGGAGTCTAGTCATTTTACTATTGGATCCTTCGCAGGTGAATTGATGAGTAGCCGAGTAGGTTCAGTTGAGAATCGCCATATATTGGGTGTTTTATACCAAGATGAGCTCGGTTTCTAACATGTCAAGGTAAACTTTATGCTGAACCGCAACGTTCCGGAAGTGGTCAAATATTCCTCTGGATGAATTCTGTTGAGAACCACATACCCTCAGAAAGATCTATACATCTATTTTACAGCAAAATTCACAGTTCGTGATTCCATGCTCTGTAGAGAGGGTTTTCTCTGTTTTAGCATCTGGTGAAAATCCTCCGCGAACCGCATCCTTCAATGTTTCGGGGACCATAAAATATTCCACAGGTTGAACCAGATTGCGAACCTTATATTTATGGAAAGGTCCAGATGTCTAGTTTCCGATGGTTTTTACAGCTTGGGATTTCAACTTCTGTAGAGGGAGATATGCCCATTTTAGTGTTCAATGGTCAGATCAGAAATCTATACGCGATCTGGTTTCTTCAATATTGCGGGAGCTACCAAATATTACTCGTATTGGACTAGGATACGAACCATATATGCTTGGAAAGCCTTGGATGTCTAGTTTCCGATGGTTTTTACAGCTCAGGATTTCGACTTCTATATAGGGAGATATGCCCGTTTTAGTGTTTGATGGTCAGATCAGAAATCTATACGCGATCTGGTTTCTTCAATATTGCGGGAGCCACCAAATATTGCTCGGATTGAACTAGGATACGAACCATATATGCTTGGAAAGCCTTGGATGTCTAGTTTCCAGCAGTTTTTACAGTTTGCAAATCCGACTTCTGTAGAGGGAGATATGCCCACTTTAGTGCGCATTGGTCAGCAATTCCGCGATTCTGGACAACTCTCTTCTCTTTTCTTTTGTAAGCTGTCGGAATGGGAAAGCAATTCCTTGGTCGGATTTTTCATACTTTGAAGCTCTAAGTATTGCTTTCGCAATATTCTTTCTCCGGATTTGGTCACGGCCGCGGCTCCTGCTACAGGTTCTGTAGTTAATCCATTCCCTAACACTTCCAATAGTCGTTTGTTGGGTGCTTCAAGTGTTGGATCCACATCGGAATTCCTTATGTGGTCTGTTCATGAGGGTTCCTCGAAGTTGAGTTCTCGCCCCCCTCCTTCTAGCGCCAATTGTTGACGGTGATTTTTTGATCGTTGAAAAGTCAACCGCCAAACAATAACACGTAGGCATATCAAAGCTTTAAACAATCTAGGGTTGAATAATCAAAGCCTATTTTCCCACGTGGATGTGATACAATTCGTTTGTATTTGAGAATAGTAATGTAGAAAAGCATGAAATAAAGAATAAATCAAACCTGGTGACGTGTCCAGACCTGGTGACGTGTCCTCGGTCAGCGTTCCTTTCATTGACTGGTTGACTTTGGATGACGTGGAATTACTGTACTTTCGTTTTAACCGCTATCTTTGCTGACGTGTCATGCTGACGAAAATATACATACAACAACGATCTAGTTGCAAATTTAGCAAATGTGAGGTACTTTAGTGCAATTGTCCGTAATATATCTTTGCTAACGTGTATTGTAGTTTTTTTTTAAAAACAAATTTTATTAATAAAATCCCAGCAGACCAACTAGATCAAAGCCTGACCTTATAAACAAAGGGAAAGCATCAAAAATCCCAACACAGGACAAGGCCTCAGACAAAACAGTAGCACCAGG
This sequence comes from Acer yangbiense, assembly GCA_008009225.1. Taxonomy (NCBI): domain Eukaryota; kingdom Viridiplantae; phylum Streptophyta; class Magnoliopsida; order Sapindales; family Sapindaceae; genus Acer; species Acer yangbiense. Next base: position 17,126,122 of record CM017773.1, on the reverse strand, counting down.
TAAAAGACAACCCTACATCAGAAAGATACAAAAACAGAAATCCAAAAACCTAAACAAAATCACCCCATTCTAGTCTATCCCCACAGCCGCTAGAACCATTTTTAGCTAAACGATCCGCAAATGAATTTGATCCACTAGGCAAGAACTTAATCTCAAGCCCATCCTAAGAATGAAGGAATTGTCTAATATCGTACACTAAATTTACCAGATTTAAATTCACAAATTCTTCACCACTGTACCACGACACCACTAATTTCGAGTCGCTGAAAATAGTGATATTGTGACCAAATAAAGGCTGTTTGTCGACTACCAGTTGGCACGCTCTATGAATGGCAAGAATTTCTGCTGATATAGCATCTTGTAAGGATTCCCATATATTGATTGGCTTATTTCGTGGACAAACCACTTGTTGGGGTTGATTGTGTAAGGGTAGTTTAGGTGATTGAACTTCAACCTCAAAGGCCCTTTCAAGAACTCAAGAGACAAGCACGCCAAAGGTATAATCTCTAGTGCTTGGTTTTTCTTTAAAGAGATTTAGTTAGCACACACACACTTAGTATACTTGTACTTGTGTGTATTCTCTTCACATGACACATTTCACTCTTGCACTTTGTTTGATGTATCTTGTTGTGTTTGTGTGTTGTGTAATCCGTTTCCCGAATATGTTCGGAAACGTCCACGCTTCCACTAATGTGTGCTTGGTTTTGCACGAAGACCGCTTAAGGGGAATGCTCTTGGCTTCTACTTTAGATTCACCATTACTGGTGAATCGACGGTTTGATCGGCGGCCTGGCCGCCGAATTGAAACCACTGTTTCAGTCCAAAAAAGTCTGGAGTGATTCTGCGATTACGATCAGTGGCCCCCGACCACCGTTCGAAACCGCCGATCATACCTGATTGATTTATTTCTCGGGTTTGATTCTACGTGAAACAAATTAACGGTGTGTTCGATATATATCTAAAGGGGGGTGAATAGATTTTAAGCTTTATTACCCAATTTTCGCATGCAAGTCAATTTTATGAAAATGCCCCTACTAATCAAAAATACAAGCAAGTGTAATATAGTGCAGAATTTAAATAATACTTGATGTATACGTGGAAACCCAACCACTGGGAAAAACCACGGGCTGTTTAGTGCGCCACACTCGGACCTCGAAATCCACTAATTGAAATGGAGTTTACAACCTATGCAGACCTTGTCTAACACTCCGGTCAATAACCCCCCACTTCTACCACTCGAGCTTTAAAAGTGGCTCTAGTCCAATTGCTTGAGGCCTAAGCAATCTTAGCCTCAAGACTTAATTCTCAATGAAGAGATTATGCAACCTATGTGAATATGTATGAATATTCAAATAACAAACAAGGCTACGTAACCTTAGATGCTTATCTAGGATGACGATATAATCAATTTAAATTAACCCTAGATATCAATTGCTAAATGACATGTCAATTAGCTTAGCTAATCAAGATTATACAAAAACCTAAATAGCTATCACAATACAACACTCAATCAATTCCTCACAATTAATTCTATATTCTTGTATTTATCATATGATCAAAAACATACAAGTAAATTAAAAGAGAATATGCTTATAGTAAAAATACTAAAATGAGATGAACTTAATCAAAATCTTACCAAGCAAGTTATGATGATGCAAACCCATTCATGGATGAATGCAAGATGAACTTTGATGCACAAAGGAATGTATTTGAGTGTTTAAATGAGCAAACTTGGTTGCTTTTTCTCTCAAAATCTCTCTTTAAAATATAGGGTTCTTGATAATCAAAGAGTCATATTCAGAACAAGAGAAAGTGAGATATTTATAGGCATGAAAAACATAGCATGTGAAAAGACAAGTTTGCCCCTGAAATCGTACGATCGGCGGTTTCATTCGGTGGCCAGGCCGCTGTTTCAAACCGCCGAATTGAACCTGAGAAGAACAAGGGAACAAGGGAACAAGGGAACAAGGGAACAACGGTGGTTTCAATCGGCGGTTTCGAAACCGCCGAACCAACCGTAGAATCAAACCCGAGGAATAAATCAATCAGGTATGATCGGCAGTTTCGAACGGCGGTCGGTGGCCACCGATCGTAACCGCAGAATCACTCCAGACCTTTATGGACTGAAACGGCGGTTTCAATTCGGCGGCCAGGCCGCCAATCAAACCGTCGATTCACCAGTGATGGTGAATCTAAAGGAGAAGCCAAGAGCGTTCTCCGTGGGCAGTCTTCACGCAAAACCAAGCACATTCTAGTGCATGCGCGGACGTTTCCAAACACTATCGGGAAACAAATTACTAAGCACAAATACATACAACAAGATATCAATCAAAGTGCTAGTGTGTAAAGTGACATGTGAAGAGTATGCACACAAATGCAAGTATACTAAGTGTGTGTGTGCATTCTAAGTCTCTTCAAAGAAAAACCAAGCACTAGAGATTATACCTTTAGTGTGCTTGTCTCTTGAGGTCTTGGAAGGGCCTTCGAGCTTGAAGTTCAATCACCTAAACTACCCTTACATAATCAACCCCAACATGTGGTTTGTCCACGAAATGAGCCAATCAAGATATGGGAATCCTTACACTGCGGTTTAATCGGCGGTTACGAAACCGCCGTTGATGCTCTGTTCTTCTTGAGCTCAATTTGGCGGTCATAATCGGTGGCCTGGCCACCGATTGAAACTGCCGATCGGTGAGTTTCAAGGGCAAACTTATATTTTCACATGCTCTATTTTTTATGCCTATAAATACATCTCTTTCTCTTGTTCTGAACCATGACTCTTTAATCATCAAGAACCCTATATTTTAAAGAGAGATTTTGAGAGAAAAAGAAACCAAGTTTGCTCATTTAAACACTCAAATACATTCCTTTGTGCATCAAAGTTCATCTTGCATTCATCCATGAATGGGTTTGCATCATCACAACTTGCTTGGTAAGATTTTGATTAAGTTCATCTCATTTTAGTATTTTTACTATCAAGCTATTCTCTTTTAATTTACTTGTATGTTTTTGATCATATGATAAATACAAGAATAGAGAATTAATTGTGATGAATTGATTGAGTGTTGTATTGTGATAGCTAATTAGGTTTTTGTATAATCTTGATTAGCTAAGCTAATTGACATGTCATTTAGCTATTGATATCTAGGGTTGATTTAATTAATTACATCATCATCCTAGGTAAGCATCTAAGGTTCCCTAGCCTTGTTTGTTATTTGAATATTTATACATATTCATATAGGTTGTATAATCTCTTCATTGAGAATTAAGTCTTGAGGCTAAGATTGCTTAGACCTCAAGCAATTGGACTATAGCCACTTTTAAATGCCCGAGTGGTAAAAGTGGGGGGTTATTGACCGGAGTGTTAGACGAAGTCTACATAGGTTGTAAACTCCATTTCAATTAGTGGATTTCGAGGTTCGAGTGTGGCGCACTAAACAGCCCGTGGTTTTTCCCAGTGGTTGGGTTTCCACGTATACATCAAGTGTTATTTAAATTTCGCACTATATTACACTTGCTTGTATTTTTGACTAGTATGGGCATTTTCGTAATATTGACTTGCATGCGAAAATTGGGTAATAAAGCTTAAAATCTATTAACCCCCCCCCCCCCCCCCCCCCCCCCCCCCATCTAGATATATTTATCATACACACCGAACATTTATTCGTTCCTTTCAATTGGTATCAGAGCAGGTTCCTAGATATACTTAGGAGATCCAAGCTCATTTTTGGTGTGTTTTGCATTTGTGTGATTTTTGCTCATTCATACATTTTGCATTCATTTGAATTCATTCATTATATACAATGAGTGGATACGGTGGCAACCATGAGGGTGCGTCAAGTACATGACCTCCTCTCCTCTCCTCACCGGTGTGAATTCTGCCTCATGGAAAGGCAAGATGGAAGCATACTTGTGTCAAATCCATGATAGGGCATGGATGGCAATTGAAGAAGGGTATGTGGCTCCTAAGATGACTCCCACAGGTGGTGGAGAAGAAGTACTCAAGCCTAAGGCTTAGTGGTCCACTGAAGAGTTTGAGACTTCAAAATGGAATAGGAAGGCTTGGCAGGCTCTTCTATGTGCAGTGGATGAAAATTAGTACAAACTGATTCAGAACACTAGGATAGCCAAGGAGGCATGGGATATTCTAGAGGTTGCACATGAAGGAACCGATGTTGTCAAGGATTCCAAGCTACAAGTCCTTCAAACGCAATTTGAGTTGCTCAAGATGGAGGAGGACGAATGCTTCAATGACTTTGAAGTCAAGTTGATGGATATTGTCAATCAAAGCCATCAACTCGGTGATCCTTATATGGATAGGAGAGTCAAGCAAAAAATTATGAGGTCTCTCCCCACTAGGTTTGAAGCAAAGGTGACGGCTTTAGAAGAAAACAATGGATATAAGGATATGAAGCCGAGCGAGGTAATTGGAAGACTCCTCGCCTATGAATCTAGGAAGGCTCCTAGTATTTCTCCTCCTAAAAAGCAAAAAGGGATTGCTTTGAAAGCTTCCAAGGTTGAGAAGGAGGAAAAAGGTGACTCCGACGAAGACATGGCTTTGATGCTTAGAAAATTCAAGAAATTTGTCAAGTTTGAGAAGAAAGGATTTGGATCCAAAGGCCAAGACTTAAAGAAAAAGGCTCCCTTCAAGAGTTTTGAGCCTAGGCAATAGAAGAGTGAAAAGAAAGGGGTCCAATGCTATGAGTGTGGCGGTATAGGACACATCTCACCCGATTGTGGGAATTTGAAGAATAAAATGGCAAAAGTGATGGCCGCCACTTGGAGTGAAAGTGATGACTCCGGAAAGGGAGACAAGTCATCAAGTGATGATGAGCTTACCATCGACTACACGGCATTTGAGGCCACTTGTGTAGAAGATAAAGTTGTTAGTAATAAAGTCTTGACTAGTGATCCCACAGAAGAAAAAGATGAAGAAGTAGCTCTAGAGGTGATAGGTGTAGCTACTCATTGGGACATGGCTCTCATTAACTCAAGAGACCAAGGTGAAGGTCTTAATGAGGGAAATGACTCCATAAGTGAAAAGGAGAGTGGAGGAGATAACTCAAGTGAAGATGACTCATCATCTAACTCTACAAATGGAAGTGTATAGAAAATGGATGTTCATGACTTTATAGTCAAGTGTGAAAGTTCATTAATGAAGAAGAACGATAGAAAGTTGAAGATTTTAGAGGATGAAAATCTAGAGCTTTCAACACACAATGACCACTTGAGTAAGCAAGTGGAAACATCCAAGATGATTGAAGACAAGCTAAGGGATGAGCTAGCTATGTCTAAGAGGAATGAAGAATAGTTGAAGAGAGAGCTTGATGAAGCTATAGAGTCATTGACTAGGATGACTACAAGCACCAAGAAACTTGACCACATTCTTGGTAGTGGAAAGAACCCTTGTGACAAGAGAGGTATTGGGTATGAAGAAAGCAATGAGATTACTACTCCAACCAAGACCGTCTTTGTCAAGAGTTTGGGCAAGACTGAAGCCTCGCCGGTGCACACTCCTAGGAAGAAAATTTATCTAGGACAATATTCAAAAAGTGCACAAGTGAAGGAAGCTCCAAAGAGACAACCTCAAGCTCAAAAAGTTCCTCAACCTAACTTCCCTCAAGCTCAAATTCATCAAGGGAAGAGGCCAATCATGCAAAATGAACCATGGAAGCAAGCTAGACCAGTTCAACAACAAAGAAGATTTGAACCCACTCAACCACAAAGTCATGGGAAAGCTCCTATGCATGCTCAAGGACATGGTATGATTTCTAAATTCATCCCTACATGTCACTTTTGTGGTATTGATGGTCACATTAGACCAAATTGCTTTCATTTCATTAAATTATATAGATTCAAAAGCATGATTGAAAAGAGAATGACAAGAGCTAGAATGCATGTTAATAGGAAGGAAAAAATTCATATTCATGATCCTATAATTTCTAGAACTCTTGAACCTTTAACCACTAAGAAGAAAAATGTCATATCTATGTAGATAAGAAAAAATGAACATGCTTGCAACGAGACTAACAAGTCTCAAATAGGTTCAACCAAGTCAAATGGACTTGGGAGGTCTATAGGACCTCATGACTTTCATTGATGAAGGATGGTGATTGACCCCATATGGGGAACTCAAGCAAAGAGGGCTTATGCATACTTGTTGCATGCAAATATTTGAAAAATCTTATGATTCTTTGTTGATTGCTTAAGTAAGCTTGGTTGCACATTTGTATATATGTTTTCAATTCAATAAGTGTGATCCATGCTTGTTTACAATCCATGTCATATTTATGTTCAAACATACATTTTTGGACTAGGAGATTTACATAGGAAGTATGATTTGAATGACCTATAGTTATCTCCATGACATGATGATTCTTAATGACATGCTAATGAATATTGAAAAGCATGAAATTCATATGACATGCTCAAATGAAAAAGCATGAATTGATGATTGCATATTCTTAAAATGCAAAACTTGTATGAAAAAGCTTATGAGACTCAATGAATAAAGGATCTTGTATCCGTTCAAAGGATTTTAAAATCCAAATGTCTCTTTTTCTTTATTTGTTGAACATGTCTACTATCATACGGGTTTCATTCCCGGAAAAATCAAATAGAGTGCAAAGTTGCTCATGACATATTTGGCTTATAAAGATGGATATAGTTGCTCATAAATTAAAATCAATGAAAACTATATATCTTTGCTTCTCTCATGACATTGGTGAAATTGGTTTGAATTCTTATTAGAAACCTTTGTCATTTGCTTTGCCAAATACCATTGTATTTTAGACTTGAATGCTACATGTCTTGTATGCAAAGCATGTTTTGATTCACACATTTATTTTAAATAAATCTCCTTGTTTCTCTCCAATTGATTGAGTTGCATAAAGTGGATTATATGATTATGCAAGTATATAGTATGCTACTATCTCTCTTTGCTAAGTGACCCGGTTGGGGACTACTCATTTGCCTATATCATGACAAAAAGGGGGAGTAGAATGGTGGTAAGGGGAGTTGCAAATTGTGGTAGCAATTGTGCATGTTGGGGAGACAATACATTGAGGAGGAGTAACCCTTTGAGGGGGAGCATTGCATTCACCATACATTGCATGATGTTGTTGTTGTACTTAAATTTCTAGAATGCAAATGCTTGTTTATGCTCTCACTTGATTAATCTCACATTTTACTTGTATTGGAAAGTATAGAAACTTTGCTTTCAGGGATTGATTGTTCTACATGAGATTGAAGACTTCAAGATTATTTTTTATATATCTATTTGTAAAGTAGAAAATCATTGTAGACCCGTAGTTTCTATTATGTTGTGAGGAATCAATGTGAGTGGTGGTTTTGTCACGAAATAGCCAAAGGGGGAGATTGTAAGGATTCCCATATATTGATTGGCTTATTTCGTGGACAAACCACGTGTTGGGGTTGATTGTGTAAGGGTAGTTTAGGTGATTGAACTTCAAGACCTCAAGAGACAAGCACGCCAAAGGTATAATCTCTAATGCTTGGTTTTTCTTTGAAAAGATTTAGTTAGCACACACACACTTAGCATACTTGTACTTGTGTGTATTCTCTTCACATGACACATTTCACTCTTGCACTTTGTTTGATGTATCTTGTTGTGTTTGAGTGTTGTGTAATCCGTTTCCCGAATATGTTCGGAAACGTCCGCGCTTACACGAATGTGTGCTTGGTTTTGCACGAAGACCGCTTAAGGGGAATGCTCTTGGCTTCTCCTTTAGATTCACCATTACTGGTGAATCGGTGGTTTAATCGGTGGCCTGACCGCCGAATTGAAACCGCCGTTTCATTCCAGAAAGGTCTGGAGTGATTCTACGATTACGATCGGCGGCCCCCGACCACCGTTCGAAACCGCCGATCATACCTAATTGATTTATTTCTCAGGTTTGATTATGCGGTTTAATCGGTGGTTACGAAACCGCCGAATGAAACTATGATATTTTGTATGCTTTAGATACAATATTGAGATGAGTATGATGTATGTTTGAGATTTTATATTGTGCTAGCATATTAGGTTTTGTGCTTAATATTGATTAGCTAAACTAATTGACATGTCATTTAGTTTTGATATCTAGGATTATTCTTAATTGCATATTAATCATCTTAGATAAGCATATAGGGTTTCCCTTGCTCTATGTTGCATTTTGGATATTCACATATATTCACTTAGGGTTGTATTCTCTTCAAAGAGAAAGTAAGTCTTGTGTGTAGCATCCGGGATTAGGTTGCTTAGAACGCAAGCAAATTGGACTAGGTTCACTCATACCGGGATTAGGTAGGTGTGTGATTACTTCCGGGATTAGGTTGTAATCGTTTGCACATTTAGTGGATTCGAGGTTCGAGTGTGGCTTACTTACATAGCCCGTGGTTTTTCCCGTGAGGGTTTCCACGTAAAAACCAAGTGTTGTTTTAATTTCCGCACCATATTACAATTGCTTGGTTATATTATCTTGAGGGCATTTTCGTAATTTTGACTAACACGAAAAATTGGGTAAAAAGCGTAAAATCTATTCACCCCCCCCCCCCCCCCCCCCCCCCTCTAGATAGCTTTATACACACCGTGCTATAATTTGTTTCAATGAGAATTAAGAAATTAAGCATAATGAATGAATCAAGAATTGAATTGATAAAATAATAGTTAATCCATACACGAGCATTCAGAAATATTCACATTGATTCCCTAGCTATGGGATTAGTTCCACATCATGAAAATAAATTGACAAGAGAAAGAAAAGATAGAACCCATTGAGGCCTTCAAATAATTCTTCAAGTCTTCGATGATGAAATCTTCTTAGTCTTCAAATCTTCAATGTGTAAAGATGGATGAGAGAAAATTGTATGGTGAAGTGTATGGTGACTGTGGTCAGGTATGTGTGTCGAAACCCTAAAATAGTGGTGTATTTATATGGATCCAAAAGGTTAATTAAATTCAGAAAATCTGTTCTCGAGAAGGATTTGTCAAACCGTTGTAGGTACCGCTATAAAAGCCATAACGGTCTTCACTGAAATGCAATCGTTGTTGGTATTGCTGTGGAAATCCAAAACAGTCTGTGAAGAGCTATGAAAGGCTTTGAATGTAATGTTGAAGCACTGTAAAAGACACAGAGATCAACAAACTTTTTGTTGCTTTTATTGACTTTAACTTTGATAATTATGCTTTAGCCCCTTCTTTGTGACAATGACGCTTTAGTCCCTTCAATCTTCTAAAATCACCTTTTTCCTCTGAAATACTTCAAGCACATCGCTTGGATCCAACAACCTGAAAATGCTCAAACACACAAATTAAAACCCTAAATAACTCGAGAAACAAGCAATTAATTGGAGGAATGGGGATCAAAAACATATATAATAAATGATTGATCACTTAGAAGAACTAGATTCATATAATCAAAATCACAATCAAAGTATTCTAGTCATAAAACTTGTGATTAAAACCTAGAAATCAATAATCAAGCACAAACACAAGTTTTCTATATTCTAGTTCATGTTTCTCAAAATTAGCATGAAGAACATTCAATTAAAAGAACAAGCTAATTTAGAAATCAATCAAAACAAGTTCAAAAATAGGATCCAAATCATTCTCATCATATTTCAAAATTAAGCCAAGTGAGTAGAAGAAATAATCACACAAAAAAGATGAAGAGAAGATGATTTACTTACAAACTCATGAACATTCATGAAAACACAAGCAAGTCACAAAATCTAGACACCAATCAGCTCTATAAACACTTAGGAATTGTTCTCCTTTGAAAAATGACAATTTTGGCTTTTGAATCACCAAAATCGGATCTAAAATGAGTGAGATATGACAAAAACAAAAAATGAAAAACTTATGAAATATTATGCACAATTTCTAATTTAAATGGGAGAGAAATGACATGGAGAGAGAGGGACCACGAGAGACAAATGACACCACGCCACCTCTGCTCCCTATGGAGATGTGTGGCATCCACGTGAGCAGAGAGGTGTTCTTCCGTGGAGGCCACGTGCCTCCACGTAGGAAGAGGTGGTTTGGCAATTTGCCATCCCTTCTTTCCTTTCTTCCATTTCACGTTCTTCGACCATTCTCTGGCCTTGAAACTCGGAATTCAAATCCGTTTTTGGATTACGAACCCTTACTCACTCACGAACATGGATGTATACGAAACTACAATCAAAAACTTGGAATTCGACTCGATATATAAGGACGAAAACTATGTACGATAAACATATGGAAAGTTTCATAAAATCCAACTCGGAACTCAAAAACATATTTATTGTTGGGATTTATGCCCTAAAGTTTGTAATATGTAAATGTTATAAATTCAATAATAAAAGATAGTTATTTCATTCAAATATAATAATTCATACGCTTATATTATATATGCAAGCATCCAAGATTGCTAGATGTAATCTCAAACTTAGTATATGAATGTCATAAACATAGGAATTCAGTTTGAGACATGTAATCTAAATAGTCCGTAGAAAGCAAATAAAGCCAGGTACTTTATTTGTGATTAATCTATAGCTGCGGTCCATTCTGTATTGTACAGTGGTCTTATCCTAGACTATTCATATGGTGTTATGAGAATGGAGAAACCTTATAAGATGTGATTATATAGGACTGGGCCACGATCTATATGAATCTGTCACTAAGATCCGTTAGTAGAAAAAGATTCATATATATCAACTAATGATTGCTATATATGGGTGATCTAAATCCTGAGTGTCTTACTGACTCCTTAAGGTTAGATCATGGTTTTTGATTTACCATGGCTGAGATCGGAATATCATTATCGGTCAATATCTCTGTATCTTGGAATCACGATTTGGCTAGTGGCTGGGAAAGTATGCACACAATAGTGGAATCCACTCCTTCTTACGAGAAGTAGATAAGTAGTTCCTTTAAGAGTTGATTCGGGGCTTGAACGATTAAGAGCACTCTCCTTCTTCTATAAAGGAATGAAGAATATAATCATTCAAGAGAATCAATGGTAATTAAAGGAAAAGATATAATTAAAAAGGTATAACGGACTTTATGACCTAACTCTAATTATGAACTAGTTGTGGAGGATCATGCCATATGTAATAGCTATATCAATGAATACTGATAAAATTAGTTATGTAAAACATCTACAGTTACGAGAGTACAACCTTGGGTTTTTAGTGGAATAACTCCAAGGTTAATAATTGTGAAATATTAATTAAAGAGTTTAATTAATTTTTTCTAAGTATTATTGGAGCTAAAAAATGTGGATCCATTAGGTCCCATTGCTAGCCCTATACAATTGATAGTAACAAGACTCACGGAGAATTGGATGATCCAATTAATTGTGTTACGAAAGTAACTTAAATATATTTTGGGAATTAATTAAATGATGTGATTATTTAATTAATGTATTATTTAATTGTTGAATTAAATATTATTAAATAATATGATTATTTAATTGATATATTAATAATTAAGAATTATTAAATTGTCATATGGAGGTTTCAATTTCTAACCTTGACAAGAGCAATAAAATAATAAGTGATTATTTTTATTTACTCTAAATAGGTCAAAGGTTCAAACCCTATTAAAAGTAATAATTAAAAAGGATTTGGAATCCTATTTTAACTTGGATTACTAAACCCTATGTTCCTAGTATATAAGATATACTTGTCAGTAAAAAGAAGCAATTCGGAACCCTAAGGAGAACTAAGGTGGGTGGCAACTATAGAGGAAAAAGAAAAAATGAAAAAAAAAAAACTTTCTCATGTTGGGGTTGGCCGAATTCATCAGGGGAAGCAAGATGTTGTCTTCCGATTCTCTCAAGCCTCCACTCAACCACTCCCGAAATCCGTAACGTGCCACACACACAGTTGCTAGATCGCGGGACATAGCTAGAAAGGCTTAATGGTATTGGATCATAAAGAAGGATCCAAAAGAAAACGAATGAGTGTTCTTCAAAGGTATAAAAACAAATCTCTTCCTCATATTCGTGTATATACAAAAGGTCCGAAGAAGATGATAGAAAAAATTTTAAACCTATCATTCTTATTTTCTTGATTAATTATTATCAAACTATTTTCCGCTGCATGACTTACATATATGAGTAACCGAAATGTTCGAAACTCAATAAAGAACAATATAATAAAATATTCAAGTCCGATATCAATAAAACACAAACAAATAAATACATGAACACACAAGTATGCCATTTCCTAAAACTAGTCCTAGAACATGCATTTTCATGTACATTGTCAATATAAATCTAATGCATGTGCATATAACAATATGTGTGTGTGTGTGTGTGTGTGTGTGTGTGTGTGTGTGTATACCTTACAAGAGTAGAAAGAAACTCAATACCTAAGTATCCAATTAAGCAGTGTCCTCTTGAAGATGAAATTTGCATGTGAAGTTGATTTCCTCCTTTGAAGCTCGATCCAATCACGAACCACCTAAGCAACTAAACAATACAAGCATAGAGCATTTTGTTATGGAATCAACCCAACATAAATCTAAAACCTAACAAAAACAACAAAAAGAAATAAAGATAGGATAATATGGAAAGCAAATGAATATAATACTGAATCAAAATAATGCAAATGTGAATCCAACTAATCAAGTTCAAATACTCAATTAAACATAAAAATCCTAACTAAGAGGTCAAAATGGCATGCAAAAAGAGGATTGATTGGAATGTGGTTGTGTGTGGTAACTACTTAGAATGCCCCACACCATCATTGAGAGCCCCTCCAAGTAATCACTAGGGTTCAGACCCGCATAAAACTCCATTAACAAGTCTTCACTATACTGAGGATGGCACTTCACATATGTTTTCCAACCCTATTGTTTACAGTTGTTGGAATTGGAGTATCCACAAGGTTGTCAAGATTGATTCCCTTTTCAACTAGCAACTTTTTCTTCTGCTTTGAACTGTTCAGCGTGGGGCATCCTAAGTCTTCCCAAGAACTAGGTTTGAAGGATACTATCTACGAAGAGGTTGTCGGAGTCATCGTCTAATAAAGAACTTGACCATTGACAATGCTTTAATGCTTCCACCTTTTAGGTCAGCCTTCGTATTAAGATATCACGCTCACCCTCTGGTTCGCCATCTAAGCCAAAGCGGTGATGAATGGTGATCCCTCGCTGGATCATGTGAGTGTCCACCTCAATTCGAGTACTAGGGGTGCCGAACCTTTTTGGAGAATTACTCGCTTGGCGTCTTCTGTGAGGTGATTGATCACTATCATCTGATGAGTTAGATCAGCTCCGCCTGCGGACACCTCTATGAGTTTCCTTCGGCCCAGAGTCCGCATGATAGCATTCTTGCCTATCTCGATCGATAGACCCTTCATCTCTTTTGTGAATGTAGTCCATTCGATCCCGCTCGCCAGTTCATGCTTTATGGTTTCGCTCTAGCAAACTATTCCATTTCAAGGGTGCATCTAGCATTGGGCAACAATCTCTGAGCGTAGCCTCTAGACTAGGGGTACAATAGGGGTGCTTAAATCATATGGTGAGGTTATCCCAACAGTTGTTGAAAGAGTAATCCCTTACCTAGCTGCATCTTCGATAACCCTTTGCAAAGCAGCCTAGATTTGTTGCAGAGCTTCTAGGGTTACACCAATCAGTTGATTGTGAGGAACAACCATTGACTAGCTTCCATTGGTGAGGATTCATGTTGATCGGTTTCCTCCATAGTTCATGCTCGCGGAGGAGGGTTTTGGTTTTGGTCGTAGTCCGATCCATCACCATCTATGTTGTTTGCCAGGTGGTACAATCACAAACTTCACGAAGGTTCAACCCCCTCATTCTAGCGTCAATTATTGGGGTGATTTTTTGTTGTTGTGAAATATCAACCAACAACAGTGTAATTCGTGATTCGTTAATGGAAAGAATAAATAGTAATACGAAATAGAAGGAGACACGATTTTACGTGGTAAAACACCAAGTTAGGGAAACGTCCACAGTTGCCGATGACAGTGATAAAACTCATTACACACTCAACTCACATTCCTCTCTTAATGCTTGTATATATATTTTCTCTATATCTGGTTTACAATGAATGTGTGGTTATATTTATACACGCTAAACTTGTTGTGCAAGCAGTTGACTTGTAGAATCCTGTTATGATTCTACTTGCATGAATTCCCTTATTATCTTGATCTCTTTCCCGTTTGATGTTTATCACATAATAAATGTGATTGATTTTGTGCTTGATTAGGACTCTGATATCTTGTGAAAGAGATAAGTTTGTTTCCATGTTGAAGTGTGATTCTTGATTCTAATATCTTGGTCAAATTTCATTTCCAGTCACCGGGTTTTAATGATGCTAGTAAACCCTGATTTTAGTGAGTGATCTTTGCCTAAGAGATATCTTAGCCGACCAAAATTTTGCTTTGCCAAGATTCTCTTCTGGCCGAGCCACTCTCCTTGCAACACTTGCTTATTTGCCCTGATGTGCTTGCTCAGATGACGTGTCCTTAGTCAGCATTTTGCCATGTTTGACTAATTGACTTTCGATGACATGGCACATCCTTTATCCGATATTCTCACTAGTTTGATGACGTGTTAGCCAATCAAAATTCACATCTCTCTCTCTCTCTCTCTCTCTCTCTCTCTCTCTCTCTCTCTCTCTCTCTCTCACATAAAAAGTTTTCTTGTTTTTCGGTTCAACCAAATTTGAAATCAGTTTTTTTTTCCTCAAGTACTACCCACGTTCAATCATCATCATCAGCAGCAAATATATATATTAAAAAAATTATTTTTCCAGAAAAATATTTTTAAAATTATTTTTTTACTCAATACATTTTTTTTCACTCAACTTAAAACCCGAAAGAGAAAAAAATATATTGTTTTTCTATTTTCACACATTGATCTCCAAAGCACTTTTCTTATTGTTTTGATCTCCTCACTTTTTTTCAGTTTTATTCTCAGTTTTATTTTTATTTGACTACTTCACATCTCTTTTCCATTTCCCGTTTCAAATTTTCTGAAGAGAAGTATTCAAAATGAGTAATATTAAAATAAAATGGAGTGTCTTTAGAATATGAGTGTCAAAAGATAAAAGGGATCATTTTTGAAAAAAAAACAAGTGTCTTTAGAATTTTTTTTAAATTTAAAGTTTTAGAATGGAATGTCTTTAGAAATGAAGTGTAAAAAGAAAAATATTGGATTGTAAGAATAAACTCTTTTTTTAATTTACTCTTTACCCCCTTTCAAATACCAAAACTAGACTTTGAATGCTATTAACAACTCTAATCATTTTATTATTTTCTCATTAAACCCATTTAATTGGTTTTAACATCTAATGAAATCATATTTCAAAAAAAAAAAAAATGTAATAAAATCTAAAGAAAACAAACCTCTTATCCTCTTTCTTTTTTTTTCGCCTACATTGTCTGTTTTTTTTTATTACAATTCATCAAACGTTTCCAAAAGTCAAATACACAAGCTCGATAAAAAAAATTTCTTTATGAAGCATTGGATTTGGACGCCGGACCCAGTAATTTTGTTTTACCTAATTCAAACAATTATTATAAATATATAATCTAATTTTGTTTTACCTAATTTAGACAATTAGTAATGTTTTGATGTTAGGTGACACGTGGCATCAAAGAAAATGGTTTGACCAATAACAAATCACTACGTCAACCCTAAAACTTTAAATCAACTAAATCTAAAAAACCAATTAAAAAATATTTTAATATTAATAAAAAAAACAAAAATAAATTACCATATCCATCTTTGCTAAATATCTAACTTCATCTTCCTCATCCAAGCTTCCAAGTTAAAACCGTTAATTTCTTTTTTAACAAAGTTAAAAGATAAAAATAAAAAATAAAAAAATCTATCCGCCGATGATGGAGCATACCGATCCTCTAGATTTGCTCCTCGCGAAGGAGCACTCTAGTGTAATCAGGGGTAAAACCAGAATTTTTTTTCTAGGTGAGCTGTGAACAATTTCATATAGATAAAAAATTATATTATATAATAAAAAATTCATTTTGATAGCGAATCACGACGGTACGAGAGAAATTTTTTTTTAGTTAAAATAAAAAAGTATACCTAGTCAGGGCACATAACGAGTCTTACCCTCAAATTCATATTCTAACCAAGAAAAAACACAAGAAAATAAAAAGAAAATATGCATGCAATGTAAATACAATAAGATCCTACTTAAATTTTGACTTTTGAGGCTTCAAAGAGACAAAAGCATCTATTACCGAATCCGAATCAATTGTAAAAACAAGTTCTCTTTTAATAAAAACAACCATACAATTCTCAAAAAACTCGTCATTCATCTTGTTGTGCAAAGACATTTTGATAAGTTTTATAGCCGAAAATAAAACTTAATTTTAGATTAATTTTACAACATAAACTTTAAAATAAAAATAAAACTTACAGTTTTCTCATACCAATGTCTATATACCTCCACAAATCTAAAAGCTATGAAAACTCATAAAATTGAAATTCTTAGAGACTTGGAGATTAATTTATATGGTAAATCTACTACTTTTGGTGTGTTGTTAAAGGGTTAAAATTTCCCAATTTGATTTTTGAGTCAGTAAAGGGTTAACATTTATGAATTTAATCGTTCACTTGATTAAGAAAATACAATAGGCTTTAATAAGTTTGATACATGTTTTTAAGTTATTAGGTTGTTATTAACATAAAGAAAAATATCGTAAGTTAAGTCAGAATCGAAATTGGATTGTGATATACCTAGAATTAATTGGGATATATTTAAAACTATTAAAAAAACTTTTTTTTTTTTTCTTTTCAAAAGCTAGCCCACCCTAGCTAGCCCTAATTCCGCCGTTGAGTGTAATCCAAATTTTGTGGCTGTAGTGTAGGGATACAATTGGGGAAATAGGGATATATATTGGTTCCCTAATCCCCATCTCATCCCCATTCCCCAAACCCTTCACCATCCCTCCCCATTTTCCCATGTAGGGAAATCTCCAATCCTCAATTTTTTTCTCCTTTATTCCGTTCAACACTATTTGACTAAAAATTATTCATTCAAATAAAAATTTCATATTAAAAAAAATTTAACTAAAAATCTAATGTTTATAACATGCAAAAAAAATCCAATAAAAATACAAATAAGTATTTATACCTATATTAGAATTCGGAAAATAGGAAAATGTGAAAAATAGGAATGAGAGACCTATCTCATCCCCGTCCATATTTCCATTTTGGGATAAAATTCATTTCCATCTATGTCCCAACCCCCACCCCATCCCTATTTAAGGATGATTCCCTTCCCCTACCACCACAAATGGGGATTTTGGGGAAATTTCAGCCTATTGTAGTGAAAGTGAAAGCAAGCAAGAAACGCGTGCCTAAAAGAAAAGGTTGGCCTAGCATTGCCCAACACAATCTCAGAATGCCCCTATCAAATCATCAATAGTGTTGAACTGATTTCTGACATTTGCTGCACAGAGCACTGCCCAATGCAACACTTTTTATTATCACCCACATACATACAACAACTAAATATTTTCTTCAATACTTCCATTTTGCTGTTTCATCTTCCAAAAATTCTAGTTCCTTATTTTATTTCTCGTGACATGGGATGACTTTAAAAAAGGTTAAAATTGTCAATTCTTATCGGACTGAATTATCTGATTTTTAATAGAAAGAAACCGCAGCAGTTGTAATAATAAAGTTGATAGCTAATAAGTAATAAATAATAAACAAAAGCAGAAGGCAGAAAGCAGAAGGGGACCAAAAAGAAAGTATTTAAAAGAAAAGTGATAACTTCATAATAATAATAAGATTCCTACCCTAATAACAAAGATTGGAATAACTTAAATTAATTACAAAATCAAGGCTTAATTCCTTTTTGCCTTTCTTTTTAACTTTCATAGCTACAAACAATTCCATTCAAGCTTAATTTGTTGACAAGTTATCCAACATATCATCAGCTTCTCAAATACAAAAGTATTAAAATCCCTGCAATTTCCCACCAAGTAAAGCTATGTTTTTTCTTTGACAATATTGGAGGTGCTGAAGAGCCTACCGATCTGAAGATAGACGACAACAATTCCATGTTTAATTAGTACTTAAAACTAAATAGATATCAATAGACAGACAAATACAATGTAAATGGTAATCAATTTCTATCACAATTCACAACACATACCCGGCGGATGCATAGACGCATTTGCTGTAACCTGTAATTTAAGTTTTACGACAATTAATGAGATTAGTACCACAATATATGTAATGCAACACATTACACATTATATGCCACCATGTTGATTGTTGAAGACTTACTAGGATTATTTTTGGTTACAGTGGCAGTTCCTCCAAAATTACAAGCAATATCAGAATTGCCATTCTGCTGATAATAATAGTTGAATGCATAGGAGGCATGAGAGACGAGCGTGTCAGGTTCGAAACATGCACCGCCATGTTGGATGGGTTTGCAGTCAGCCATTCCCAGGCCACATGACCAATCTAATGCATTTTGCAAATCAACCTGAGAAGCACCGCTATGGGCCACACACCATGTTGTGCCATCTACGAATGTTGTGTTCCCTTCTGGAGGTGAATTCACAACTGTAGTTGGGATTGTTGCATCTGCTTTCTCTTGCACTTTTGCTTCTATACTTGTCACTAATATTTAGTGAAAGTCATTAAATTTCAAAGGCATTTAAAGTGTTCATCATAAAAAGTGCTAATTAAAAATACAAAAAACAAAAAAAAACTCTTATAGAACACGAAAAGTTAGAAGAAATCAGGATTACTTTTGGTATAGATGTATCAACAATTACAAACATAACAATAATACTATATTTTTATGAACTATTATCCCAACAAATCTAAACTAATCATGCTAGCAATTGAATTAGCATTGTCATTTTGTCAAGTCTACTGCCTTGGCAAATATTGTAATAATGTTTGCCACTATTAGATATATATCATATACATTACCCACGGTACATTAGTGGAGAGCGCTCATTCAGTTTGTCAATCTCTAAATGTGAGTCACCCCATTATAAGAAAAAATTACTTGATTTCTAATCACAGTGATTAGAGTGTGAATGTACTTAAAGCATCAACCAAGAATACATTAGGAAGAAAAGTGATTATAGCCCATTTCCTTGTTCTTTCTTTAGTCTAATATGCATTTTATTTTTTCCTAGTACTTTTCTTTACCCAATTAAAAATCATCCATCGGATAGAGAGAAAACTCAGCAATAATTTTTTTTTTAAATGTAGAAAAATGTGTAATAATTTTTAAAATTAAACTTAAATCAGTGATTATATCAAAAGCAATTCGGATTTTAGTTTTAACTCCGGTCTGCCAGATCCCAACCGGGTCTTTGTCAGTCCGATCCGGTTCAATAGAATATAAATTTTAAAATTAACAAATAAAACCCTTTCCTTTTTTTTTTTTTTTTTTTTTTTTTTTTTTTTGAAAGAAATAAAACCCTTTTCTTGTATCAACAACATGTCAACATTTTTGAGTAAAGAAAAAAACAAAGATGAAGACAATGATTATCTTTGCAATAAAATGAACACTTCTTTAACAGAATACATAATGTTGGTGAAAAAACCCCAACAAAAAAAGGAGAACAATACTAGAACAATGAATAAGTCTTAAAATGAAGTTAAAGCACAGTAAAAAAAACAACATATATATATATATATATATATATAATAAACGTACCCATGAAGAAGAAGCAGCAGCAGCAACACAGAAGAAAACACTGTAAAAAATAGAGCTTTAATATTGTCATGGTAGATGGTGCTCTTCTGCTCTCTGAAAATGGGGTGTTATAAATGAAAGGGAGGGAGGAATCAAGAGTTTCTTCAAAGGAAATATTTTGCTTTTTCTCTTTTCTCTAGGGAGTACTATGAGCTAGTGATGACTGTGATGTATGCTTCTGAAGCTAAGTATTAAACACTTTGACAGACTTTTCTTATTGTTTATTCTTATTTATTAAAATATAGTATCTGTATTGGGCAGGTTGCCAAAAGCAAATAGCCTATTTTTGAGTTTCTTTCTCACCTTTCCACAATATTTCGTGATGTATTGGCCAGAGTTGTCTTGCATTTCATTCATTCGTTTCATGAGGTTATTTTCGTCCTTCAAATTCTACTTATTTTAACTTTGGGTTTTAGCAAAAATTTCATCTTTTTGGGAGGGACTTGCACATGTGCCCTCAAATGAAAATCAATTGCAAAAATATCCCGAAATTACCTTATTACCCTTAAGTTAAAAATCCACAATTTCACTCTCTATGAACTAACCATCCCAAAATAAAAAAAATTACAATTACATTGTGATTTCTATGAAAATAAGGATTTTGAGGTTGAAAGAAAAATCTAATACTTACCTTCAAACTGTTTTATATAATCTTCACTAAGACTTTAATACATCAAAATTGAAAAACATTATTGTAGGAAAGAAAAGTGTTGTAGGAGAAGAAAATAATAAAATATTGGTTAGATAGTGTTTGTTGGTATAACTATTAATTAAGGTTAATAAATAAAGTGAAGTGATAATGATAAGTTAGGGCCTTTTGGAAAAAAAAAATGGGGTATTTTGCAACTTTTCTCATAGAAAGGGTATTGTTGCAACTTGCAAGTCTCTCCCTAAAATGGGGTAATTTTGCTAAAAATCCTTTAACTTTTTTAAATTTATAGCATCTCTAATACAAATGTGGCTCATGAAAAAAAAAAAAAAAAAAAAAAAGATGTCACGTAGGATAAATAGATATTATGTTAATAATTGTGTCTCCAATGCAACCATACATATTCAACCTCAAGTTGACGTGACAAAAAAAATATTAGACATTGTTAACATGACCGTCCACTTTGTTGCACAGCTATTTTTTAGGTTGACTCAGCAAACATTTAAAACTGATACTAATTATTCATATATTTTTGGTAAGGAACTAAAATAAAAAATAAAAAATAAAACAGGAAAAAAATTATGGATACGTCATTAAAAAAAATGTTTTTTAGACGGAAGCATTGGAGACCAAATTTTGAGTTGATTGTCTATCAAGTATATTTTTATACCATATAGGAAGCAAGTCTCTTGACATTATTGTTATGTCAACAATTATTGGTATACAAACCACTTTTGCATTGGAGATGCTTTTAGAGTTTTATTCCTAACTTTTAGGAAATACATTTTATTTTCACAACTTATGAAAAAAAAAAATACTTTCAGAAATATATCAAATTGTCACATATAATACAAAATTTTAAAATACAGTACAGAAAGATATTTAGTGAATTGTTAATAGCATTACTCTAAAATATATTTTTTTTTTAAATTAAGAATAAAAAATTTAAAAACCTAAAAAAAAATTTATATATATATAAAAATTTTAAAAATTTTAAAAATTTAAAAAGTCTAAAGATCTCCTTCATATTCTGGAGGTCCGTTTGATCTCCTCCAAAATATGAACGGACCTCCAAAATTTGGAGGACATTGTAGATCTTCTCTTCCATATTTTGGAGGAGCTCTAACGAAATCTCCTTCATATTTGGAGGAGATATTAGGCGGTGGTGGAGATGTGTGAGCTAGGTGGCGATGACATTGAGGGATTTGGTGGGTGGAAGAGATGGAGATGGAGGTGAAAGAGATAAGTTTATTGGGTGGAGGAGATGAAGATAAAGATTTTGGTGATAGTTTAAGATTGAAGACCATTTCTTATTTCTCCATGGAGATTTAAAAATATATATTTATTGATCTTTTTAATAATACAATTTTTTACTTTTTAATTAAAAATACTTATTAATATTTTTTTAGTTAATATATGGGTAATTTGGATATTTTGTGTATTTGATTGGTCAACGGTTAAGTTTAAAAAAATAAAAAATAAAATAAAATAACTAAAACAAAGAGGAAAAATATTACCAAGCAAATCACTAGCATAGAGAGATGTTTGTGAGCTCTTCTCATTAAAAGAGAAGGAAAGTGAAGAACTTGAACCGGTGTGGACAAGAAGAGAGAGAGAGAGAGGTCTGCATACAAGATCTTCATCGGAGATCTAGGGAGATCCTATACACTTTTTTTAAAAACAAAAATTTCTTATTTATTCAATATTTCATTTATGAGTATTTTTTTCAATGTGATGAGACAAAAATGCCATTTTTTTATTTTTTTTTTTTTGTGGGGAGGTCAATGAAAAAGACAATAAAAAAAATTGCAATAAGTCTTAGGTGCCCTACCAGAGATTTATTTCCAAAGGTAATAAAACTCGGGGTAGGGAACCTGAGACTTATTGCCCAAATTAAAAATAAAAAAATAAAATAAAAAGTTGGGAAATCCAAGTCTTATTTGTGAAATCTGATACTTATTTTTTAAATTTAAGACTTATTTTGTTGTAATCCGAGACTTATAAGTCATTTTTACAAATTTGAGACTTTCTGAGTGAAATGAAAATTATTTTTTTTTATCTATCTTCATTGACTTCCAATAGAGGTCTTTTCGACCTCCAATGTAGGTTGTTTCGACCTCCAATGTAGTTCATCGACCCCCTTTGGAGGTTTATTCAACACTTCAATCACCATCCATCAATGGAGGTTTTTAGAAAAATATAAAAATAAAAAGGATATAAAAAATAATAATAGTAAAGATGAGGGCATTTTTATCCTTTAGCACCATGTAAACTTAAATTATTAAGTTGGTGTTAATTCCTAAAAGTGGGAAAGTAAAGAGTGCTAGAAAAATTTTGAACCATTTATTTATTTATAATTCTTTTTGGTAATTTGTTTGATTGGACATTGCAATATTTCTATTCATTTAATTTTTTTTTCAAATATATTAAAATATATATATATTTAATGCTTGCCCTTGAACTGTTAAGACCATTGTCCACTGTTATCCTAATGGTATTCAACGCGGTCAAGATTATTTACATGTATTTAATTCTAAACTAACATTTATTGTGTATTTATGAAAAATATTGGGGTAACATATTGCAATTTTCCCCATGCATAACAGTGTAAAGATACAACCTATGTCAGTGATAAATTAATGTGGAAATTGCTAAATATGACCACTCTAAATATGGGAAATTCGTTTTTAATCACATACGAAACTTTAATTGTTAATAACCATGTTTTGAAAAAAAATTCAGTGTGTCTATAAATTACCAAGATGCCCCCAAATTAATAATTCTATTTTCTTTTGTTTATTTTTATCACTGTCTTCTTCTTGCTTCTCTATTCTTCATCACCGTATTTGTTCTTCATCACCTTCCTGCAAATCGAACACCAATGGCCACACCATTGTTGAAGATTTCGTTCTTCTCTGTTCTTCATCATTGTTCTTCTCTGTTCTTCATAATCTTGTTGTAGATTTCACGAAATGAATGAGAAAAACTTTTCCGATTTGCTATAAATCGATAAATATCATTCATTGGTTCATTGCAATCAGTTACTTTAACATGGTTTTAGCTTTAATGCATCAATTATGTGTGTTTATGTGAAGAATCGTTTTTAAAAAAGTTTACAGATTTTTCCAGAAGATTTCAAGTTTCACGGGTTCGAAAACTTGAAATCTTCTGTTAAAACTTGTTGACAAAACTTGAAATCTTCTATAAAAACTTGAAATGTTGACAAAAAACTTGAAATTTTGAAACTCTCCTGGTTCGTGATCGACATTTCAAGTTTCAAAATTTCAAGTTTTTCTTCAAGATTTCAAGTTTTTATAGAAGATTTCAAGTTTTGTCAACATTTCAAGTTTTTATAGAAGATTTCAAGTTTTCGAACCAGTGAAACTTGAAATCTTCTGGAAAAATCTACAAACTTTTTTAAAATCGATTTTTCACAAAAACACACAAAAGTGATCCAATAACGCTAAAACCATGTTAAAGTAAATGTTTGTAACTCAATTAATGAACAAATGAATGATATTTACACAACTTAAACCGATTTAGAGCAAATTGGAACAACGATTGGAATTCGATCATAAAGAACGAACAGATAAGCAAGAGGAAGAACAAACAGAGAAGCAAGAAGAACTATCGGAATTCGATCATTGGTGTTCGATTTGCAGGAACAATGATCGGAATTTGATCATGAACCAAGTGAAGATTTTGACGGGATAGAAAGGAGAAGAGAGAGAGAGAGAGAGAGAGAGAGAGAGAGAGAGGAGAGGGGAGAGAGAGAAAGAGAGAGAGTGTGTGTTTGGGGATGGTTTTTATATGAGGACATTCAAGTAATTTCTCAAAAATGTGGTTATTAACAATTAAAATTTCCTATGTGGTTAGAAATGAAATTCTAATATTTTGGATGGCTAATTTTGGTTTTCTCTCTTAATTAATTGCTATTATCATTTTTTTTTTTTTTTCATAAGGTTATTGGTGATGAATAATAATTATTAATTAACTAGATTCTTTCCCAAAAAAAAAAAATTAACTAATTAGATCGACAAACAAGCAACAATAGCGAGGAATATATAAAAATTAAAAAAAAAATTAAAAACAATAATAATACGACGCCGTTTAAGGACCGATAGTTCCATATAGGGCATAATGCATAAATATATACTTGGGCGCTTTCTTTTCTGTCAAGTCTCTGGATTTCGCTCTGTTTCTTGAAATCTCCAAGAAACCAAACAAAACAACAAAATTTGCTCTTCTCCGATTAGTTTCTCGCTTGAAATTTCTTTGTGGTCCGATCAAATCCCCAGATTTCGAAGCAGTATCAGCGCAATTTCCTTCCATTTCCGAAGTGGGTACAGCTGATCAATTCCGTCGACGGTGATCGCTAAACCTTCCGGTGAACGACCATCATTGTTTTCGTTGGATTAACCTCCCTTGCGCGAATTGAATTCGGGTTATCGGGCTTTTAGCGTTTTTCACTGTTGTTCAAGGTATAATCTGTTGTTATTTCTGTCATCAAAATTTCAAACTTTTCAAAGAAACCACGGTTTTTCAACGGTCACCAAAAAAAAAAACCTAGTTGCAATTTTCTTATTAATTTTCTCTTGATCAAGATTTACTCTCTCCAAGAAACCAAATAAAGATCAAAATTTTCTGGTTTACGAATTAATTTCGGAGGAAATCCCCTGAATTCACCGCAGTTTTTCTGCAATTTCAGTTATTTTTCGTCGGCGGTCGTCAACCTTCTGGAAACCACTGGTTCTCGAAGAACAACCGGATTTAGGGTATCTAATTTCAAGGTAAATCTGTTTTTTTGGTGATCAAATTCAAAATTTGGATCAAAAATTTTCAACGGTCAAAAAAACTGAAACCCTAGTTGCTAATTTTATTTTATTTTGATTAATTTGTTCTTTATTCAGTGAAAATTCACTGAGATAAACCTTCCTGCAATCACTGGTTCTCGAAGAACAACCGGATTCAGCTTTTAGGGTTTCTAATTTCAAGGTAAATCTGTGATCGAATTCAAAATTTGGATCAAAAAATTTCAACGGTCAAAAAAACTGAAACCCTCGTTGCTAAATATATATATATATATATATATATTTGATTCATTTGTTCTTTTTTCAGTGAATGATGGGTACTGGGAAGAAGAAGATAGAGATAAAGAAGATAGAAAAAGACAGTGCGAGAATGGTGACCTTTTCAAAGAGACGCCAAGGTCTCTTCAAGAAAGCTGGCGAATATGCTGCGAAAACCAGCTCCCAGGTCGCCATTCTGGTTTTCTCTCCTGCCGGCAAGCCTTATGTGCACGGCTCGCCCTGTTTTGATACTTTAATCGAGAAATTCATGCAGGGTGACAATGTTGGTGACATGATGAACGTTGGTGGTGGAGAGGGAGGCGGAGGTGGGGACGAGGCAGGTTTTGGAAGTGATAGTGATGTGGAAGGGATGTTTTCAGGATTGGAGGAGAGGATGAGGAGCTGTGAGAGTGTAGAGGAGTTGATGGAGATGAGGAGTATGTTGGAGAAAATGAGAGACAAAGCGCTGCAGAGACTGAACGATGTACGGAAGGATGTGAACTACTCTATGCAGGAAGATGATGTTACAGTCTCTCTATATTCATGTGATTCGGAAGATGATTTTGTGGCCTCACTTCTTGAGGATGTGCAGGAATGATTTTGATTTTTGTGGCCTCTGACTGTGCAATTGTTTGTTATACACTCTGTAGCAAATGCAAATTTTGATTCATTACATTACATTCATTTTTTTTTTCGCTGTTATAAAATGAAGCTTTGCCTTCAATTATTACGACAAATACTTGTTACAAGCTTAGACTTTTTTGTTATTGTCTTGTTATCTTGTCTTTAAAGTTGTTACATATTTGTGTGATATTTCACCACCAGTTTCATTCATTGATGGTTGGAAAACAGAGAAATTATTAATATCCAATTGAATCAAACATGTAGTAAGTGACTACTTGCACTTACTTTGGATTGCTTTTCACATTTATATAGAAAATTTCCTGAGAGATCGAATTAGAATATACCATTTATTTATTTATTTTTATTTCGTGTTGTTTTATTCCTCTATTTTATATTGTTTGATAACCTTCGAAGAATTTTAAAAAATCACAATGGTGTAAAAGGCAATCAAAACAAGCATAATTCTTTATCTCGGCAGATTAAGGCAGACCTTGATCTTGATCCGTATGATGTTAGATTTCAAAAATTAAAAAAAAAAATTAAAAAAAAAAAACAATATAGTTATTGGGCATTGGATATTTTAATGAAGTTCATGTTTAGGTTTTCAAACTTTATAGGCCCGAACTACCTCTTCATACAGCAGGCCCACTCCCTACTTATAATCGTCGACATAATTTGGGCCAAGACAGTAACTGAAGCTGGCTTCTTTTCTCTTTTTCCTTCTTTGATAATTTTTAAATTTTAGTGACAATATTAATTAGAGTAATACTATACAACCAAAATGATGTAGCAAGTAAGTTATTATTATCACAAATCATCGGATGATGTGGTTAATGAACAAATTAATTGCCACATCATTTGCCAACAGGGGCATAGCTCAGCTGGTAACGAGCTTAAGGCTGGGGGCAAATGACTCTCAGGTCAGCGGCTCGAATCCTACCAATGGCGAAAGCTTTCAAAAAAAATACCTGGTCCCAAATTAATAAATATTGTCAACAACAACAACAACAACAACAAAAAATCACCACATCATTTGGGTTGGGTCTTGGGCTAATTTTCTTGGGTTGTCATACATCAGTGTATTAATAATTCCATATCTTCTTCTTTGCTTTCATTTTCAATTACACAGATCTTTGTTTCACTTCACATTTATCTTCTTCCAGCTCTTATGCAAATTTTCTTTCTTTAAATGCCATTGAAATTTGATTATTATTTTTTTCTAGTGCACTATTTGGGATTGTTTTGTACAGTTCCACTAAAACCAATTTCGGGTGCGTTAGAGATTGTTGTAGCTTATGAAATAAATTATTATTTCATATATTTTGAGAAAAAAAGGTATTTGGTAAATTTTGTAAAATCAGCTTGTTTCATTAGTCTGCCTCTCCATAATCGTTTTTTTCCAAATAATAAAAACTTTTTTAAAGTATTACTTATAAAGAAATTCTGTCACAAAAGGGTTGGGTCAGGGATTTATCGGGCCAGACTTGTCGATATATCTACTCTTTTTTTCTTCTTTTTTTTAAAATATTATATAAATTCGGGTATTTTTGAGGAGAGGGAGGATTTGAACCTATGACCTCATGGTGTAGGTATGAGAAGTTTTACCATTTGACCAACTTCATCTTATCTGATATATCTACTCTCACAACATCAAAGAGAAAACTTCTCATACATATTTATAAAATGTGAATTGTATGACTCGAACCTTCCACCATTAAGAGAAGGGGATGCACGGTAACCTAAGAGGTGATTTGCATTCAAATGGTAAAAACTTGAAAATAAATTTTGGGTTTACTTCATAATGTTTGAATGAAAAGAGTGAAAACACTTCATACATAAAAGAAAAATTATTTGATTCTATCAACATGTCGACATGACATTAAATAATCAGATTTTGTATGATGCGAAGAATCATTGGCATAGATTGTGAAAGATAAAGGTTTGAAATAGTCGTTTTCCATGCTTCTAGATTGTGTACTGGAATCTTTATATATAATTTCATACTTTCATAGACATAGTGATACCTTCTTATTTGTCCGAGAAATCACAGTCAAAGCAAATTACTTGTAGTTGAATCAAGACAAGGACTTTTGAGAGACACAAATACAATAAAATTAGCAAATTGACTAAACTTCTTCTTGATCTTCAAAGAATCTATGCATTAATGACCCTTTGTCGAGTTGTAATCTCGAACACAAGAATTGGGAGCTCATTATCACATATATATATACCATTGTTTAACATGAAATTTAAATAATTATATGATTTACTACTCTAAAATATACATGTGTTAAATAGAAGAGATTGACTATATAAATTATATGATCTTTAATTATTAATATTGTTCTTGACGCATTTGATTAAGGAGGTTGTAACTCTTTCACTTGTGTTAATTTATAAGGTAAACAATCGATCTAATGGTTCACCTAGGAAGAAATCCAAAACGTCGAGGGGTTGAGATAATTGCTCAAACGATGCCAACTTAGAATGATCTAGTGGGTTCGAGTCTTGATCTAAACTTAGAATTGCTCAAATTTGACTCAATCTTTTTATTAACATCAACAATTAGTCTTCAAATTATATATGTTTGAGCTAGTGAATAATATAGCTTTAAATATTTTATTTTGTTTTGAAATTTTAGGGTTACTATAATTTTTAGTTAATGAGATAAAGTAATGATATTGTTAAATGAATTTTATTAAAATTTTCAGAACATTATATTAGTATATTTCTAATGAATCAAACTAATAAAATAATATCCAGAATGTACATTTATAGGGACGTCTGACTATATCCTAACTAAGTGATGTCGATGTTTAGTTGAAAAAAAAAAAAATTATAGCTCACCCTGATCTCAATCCTGGTTTCGTCCCTGAACCGTTTCAAGCTTTGCACTACTAAGTGCATTAGGAAATTAAGTTGACCTCTTCTTAAAAGTTACAGAGTCTAATCTAGTCAGATTTCGAAAACCTCACCATCTAACGATAAAAGAAATAAAAGAACAAGGTTTGTTATCAAAATCATGTTTTAGTTATTGTAATTTGTAAGTATCTAACCATTGAAATGAAATTTTTTTTTAAAAAAATTGCAACTATCCTCAAACGCATTCTTTCTCCATCAATATTATTCATCAAAGGCAACAACAAAATCAAAATGGGAATCTTACTTGTAATAAATAAAACAAAAACCTATACAAAATCCTCAACAAGATCATTGCAGATATAAATCTAGTATCTAGATATCTAGATGTGAAATATAATCATCTTGACATGATTATGCTATGATCATAACCAGGATTTGTCTCGAAATTGACTGTCCTAAAGAGACCTACAAATCTCTAGACTGTTGGCTTGGTCACATACATTTAATAAAACTTCATTTTAATCTATAATTTTTTACCTCGAAAAAATTGCATGATCAACGTATCTCCTCACGGTTGACAATTCTTGATCAAGCCAAATCATTATATGAATTATTTGATTTGAATCATTAATTAAATTATTAATTCATTGTTTTTGATTAATTAATTAATTACGGGACAGAATCTAACAGTTAGATGAGAAACCACTAATTATTGTACTAAAAAACCAACCAGACATGGAAACATAAAGCCTGAAT
Organism: Acer yangbiense; assembly: GCA_008009225.1. Taxonomy (NCBI): domain Eukaryota; kingdom Viridiplantae; phylum Streptophyta; class Magnoliopsida; order Sapindales; family Sapindaceae; genus Acer; species Acer yangbiense. Next base: position 17,096,444 of record CM017773.1, on the reverse strand, counting down.
ATATAATTGGTAGTACCAAGAAAAGAAAAAGGTGGTCACTCGGATTCCCTATAAATTTTTTTTAATTTCTATTTTTGGGTTTACTTGATACGGTCATTATGTTCATATTAGTATAGTAAATCTGTACAAATATTTTAAATTAGATGAGATTAGAACTGGTTTAATTAATAATAATAAAAAGTTGAAGAAGAGTTTGTCTCTGTCTTGACATATTTTGTATGTTTGTCGGCCTAACAATACACCGGGAATATGGCAAACTGTTTTCATTTCATATTTCTTACGATACTTCCTTGCTATTATTATTGCTTTTAATTGCATTTTATTATATAAAATATAAATATAATATATTTCTCATCTCTCTCCTTATATATATATATATTTAATTTTTGCTAACTTATATTATATGTATAATTTATGAAGCAAGTAAGCAACCATTCCTGATATGCATTCAATCTGAAAAAGCATAATCAATTCTTATTATATATTGAATATTGTTATCTTTCGAGATTTTTTTTTTTTTTTTTAATTATTGGAAAATGGAGTATAACTCGAACCCACAATGCCACAATCTCTAAGTGTGAGAGGTTTACCATAGAATCAACATCATCTTGTTTGTTATCTTTCAGTTTTAATCGTTCATCATTAGATTAGGATTTAGGATTATTTATTATTATTATTTTATTTTTTTTGCTAACTTTTGTGAAACTTTAAGGAGGTGGATTTTTATAAAATATTTTTTAATTATTTAAAAGGATTTTTATTTATATATTTATGTATAAAATTTTAAAAGACTAAAATACCCCTAGAATGATAAGTTTGACTAGCGAAAATTTAAGTGAAGGACAAAATTGACACAATTTTAAATGTTAGGGACCAATTTGGTGACTTTTATAAAAATCATAAACTATTTGAATTTTTTTTATTTTTTTTTTAAGTGTGGGACTTATTTGGCAATTTCCCTAATTTTTATAGTTGCAAGGGTGATTAGTGAGTGGTGCTATTGGCACACCCCCTACTGGTCTATTTATGCCCCACTTTTTTAATTATATAGTATTCTTTTTTTTTCCTTTATCAAAATTACTTAAAGAGACATATAATTTAAGAAAAAAAAAATTCTTCTATAAAGTAAATCTATTAAAACCCCACATTCCTTTTCAAAAAAAAAAAAAACCGCATTCTTGTAATCCGTTTCTTGAACAAAAAAATTTCTTAACTCTTAAACCCTAAAATTTGCTTCTTACACACATACAAAATATTATGGAAAAGTTTGACAAAGATATCAAGCATATGGAAGAATTGTCTGAGAATGATATAAACATCTGGAAGAATTGTTTGAGAATGATATAAAACATATACAAGAATTGTTATATCAAGCATTGAAGTGAGTTTAAAGTTTACTTTCTTTTTCTTTTCTTTTTTTTGTCAAAAAAATCAAAAATCTCTCTGTCAAAGAAATTAAAAATGGCCGATTTCCAGAATTTAAATTTAGATTTCCAGAATTTAAATTTAAAAATTAGAAATTAAATTGTTATATCATGTTGTATTTTTTTTCTTATGATGATGGACTGTTGGGGCAATTACTATGAATTGCTTATTCCAATGATGAATTGTGCTTATTCTAGAATTTGCTCTTATCTGATTCAATAGAGTATTTTCAATACAAAAAACGATTGCCGGAGACTCCTTCTAAAAAAAGGGTGTTACAAAGTGAAGCATATCAAGAAATAAACACATAGATGAATTGAGACTTTTATATTTATATGTCATGGTTTTTATATTTTTGATACTCATGTAAAAATTTCAGTATTATTATTTTTATTGGTTCTTGTTATGGTTATTTGATTAACCTTATGAAGGAACCCTGTTATTTCTTTTTTCTTTTTTCTTTTCCACCATGAAATAAGAAGAAGAAGAAAAAAAACAAAAACAAAAAAAAAACAAAATAAGAAGAAAAAAAAAATCATTCAATGGAGGTGAGAGAGAGTTGTATATAGAGATTAGAGATAGAAATGGGGTATATTAAGTTTAAAAAATAAGTAAAAAGGGTAATTTTGGAAATGAATCAAAAAGATTAATAAAAACATTTAATTAAATCAAAAAATTTAAAAGTAGGGCATAAATAGATCGGTAGGGGTGTGCCAATAGCACCACTCGTGATTAGTGATGAAAACTGGAATTTTTTTATAAAAAAAAAATCAAGTAGCTTGAGACTTTTCTATTTTGACTAAATTGGTCCCTAACTTTTCTAAAACTGTCATATTGATCCTTAACTTTTCAAAAGTTGCCAAACTAGTCCCTATGACCATTAATTCAACACTTTGACTTCAACTGAAATTTTGAAAGTACCTAAATGCCCCTAATTTACCCATCACCACCAATAAAAAATAAAAAATAAAAAATAAAACACATAGAAATATTTGATGAAATGTTTTTTTTTAACAATTACAATATATATATATAACTATAAAAAATTAAAAATGATAAATCATGTAAGATATTATTTTTATGTTAATATTTTTTACATAAAATTATTATTAATTAAATCAAATTAATATTAACTTAAAAAGGATTAAAAATATCAATTTATTTATTATAAAATAAATAAATAAATAAATAAACTAGAGACCGGTGGAAGAACATATCGTAGAAGCACTACTCCTCCGCGATCTAGTTCGGGCTTTAACTTTTTTCAATTTGTTAAATTTTACTTGTTTATATGATTAATGTAAAAATTATAATAATTTACATGTTTAAAATAAAAAGACATGTGTCAATCTACTAGTGTGTACATGTGATCAGTCCATTTTTATACATGTTTTAGACCCCTATTTTATAGCATTTATGCTTTGTTCTCAGATGAAATTAGTATTTTCATGTGTTTATTGAGCATGTATAGGTCACATTCCTTACAAGTGGTGTTAGATCTTATTTTGGGAGAAAAGAAGTCAAAAGATGGAGAAAAAGAGCAAAATTGGAGGGGACCGCATCATAGACCGCTCCCCGGGCATTGAAGCACAAACCGCGGCATCAACCGAAAAGTTTTCCAGTGAGTTTCCACGGCGTAGACCTCGTTCCAAGAAGAAGTCCAAACCATGGCTCAAATCGCAGTCGTTTCCAGAGATTTATCGCGGGATAGGACGCGGCACACGTACCGTAGCATAAACCGTGGAAAGACGAATTCCAGACAGTACAGAACACTCAAGTTTCGGGGGCCATATCTCCCTCCTTAGACTGAACTGGGTTGCGTGCAACCTATTTTTGGAAAAACCCGGATGTCTAGTTTCCAGTGCACTTTTTGGATCATAATTTCGGTATTCCAAGAAGAGGTAATGCTCGTTGTAGTATCCGATGGTCAGATCAGTCATAATTCCATGAATAGTAACGGGATTTGTTTTGCAAGTTGTCGGAGCGGGAAATATTACCTTCTTAGACGTGTGTAGGAGTCTTGGGCAGCAAGTTGATACCTAATCCTTGTCTTACATCAAGAAGATTCAATTTTAATAGATTAAGAAAGAAATAGAATTCCAAAAAGGCAAATATTCTCAAATGAGTCAATTTCCTTACTTGTTAAAGACTAAACTTAGCCTCTAGAGCCTATTTAAACCTCTTTAAACCCTAACTTCAGGCTATACTAGCGAAGGGTGGCTCTCAAACCACCCAACCCCACTCTACCTCACCACTCTCACCTTCCACACCACACATCTCCAAATCCCACCATTATTGCACATCAACAGCTTTATTGGAGAGAGAAGGAGGTGGACCAAGCTTGAAGAAAAGGAAGATTCTCGTGAACATCACTTAGGTTTCTTCTTATCTTTTTTATTTTCTCTTTAATTTTCATTATGATGTGTAACTAAGCGTCTATCTATAGGATTGATGTAACCCAATTAGACAACTCTATGTAATGAATTAGTCTATTTTTCTTTAATCAATTCGGGGTTTAGTCTCGTTTATTGAATTAATTGTTCTATTCTATTTTTTCATATTATTTTGTGGCATCAATTGATGTGGGTGGGTAGTTTAGATTATTCATGAGATTGGGTTTAGGTGTGAATGGTCTTTCCACTTGAATCTCAATCACAAGCATAGTAAATGGGAAAGTTGATGTATGCATGGCCTTCCTATTTTAACTTGGCTTAGAGTTTTGTGTAAAACAAGGGTTTTAACTATTGCTTGTCACATGGCCTTGTGTGGGTAATGGGAAGAACCCTAAATCTTAATTTTAACATCTTAAAAACAAGCCCTAAATTTTGATTGAAGTGCTTAATCAGACTAGTTTAGTGCATTGAGTGGTCTGAGAAAGGTTGCATCAATTACCTAGGGTTTTCCCCACCATTTTCATTGTCATCTTTGCCTTGCCATTTTCCTAGTTTAGTTAATTTAATTGCTTTCTTAGTTTTCAATTCACAACTCCTTGCATTTTCTTGCACGTAGTTTAGTTCAATACTAGTTAACTAGTTTCTTTTAGCCTTTCGATTTCCCTTTCCCTGAGAAAGAACTTTCAAAAAATACTTCAACATGTGCTAATGAATCAATTTTATGTAAAAGGTACTATTTTACCTTTCATTTTGTTAAGTTTGACTGACATCTGTTAGTTAGAGAGATCAATTTGACTCAACTCAAAATGCTAGGGACCAATTTGATCTCTTCTACAAAGTTCACAAACTATTTGAAATTTAAAAAAAAATGCACTCAACTTACTTGGTAATTGCCCATCAATAATGATTTTTTCAGTTGTAGCACTTGTCTGAACTCTTTAATCGAACAATCTATATAATCCACAATGCAACCTGATATGGATGTAATTATGGACTTTTAGAGAAGAGAATGATACTAATATTCAAATTTTGTGTATTGCATGTTCTCAAAAACCAAAAAATATTGTATTTTAGATTATGAATCGAACACCTCATAACATTTATCAACGATTTTAGATGCTTGATTGCATTTTCGACGATATTTCAATAAAAAAATAAAAAAAATAAAAAAAAAAAGGTTTCATTATCTAAAATCATACTAAAATATTATGGTAATTAATGAATTGTAATGAACACATCATCCACTACATTTTCTTGTTATTAATCCAGTGATTACAACTCACATGTTACATCATTTGGATATGATACAAATAATTTGGACAATTTATCATCATTAAATTAAAAAAAAAAAAAAAAAAAATCTATCTTCACAACAAACTACTCAAACATTACCGTTTATGACCGTTACACTCTTGTACCTGAAACACACAAACCGTTAAAACGTGAGCATCCAATAATGGAATCAGAAGAAACCGAGTATGGAGGCCAGGCTTCACATGTAAAGCATTTGATGCTTCGTCTTTTGATATTTTTTGTCTCAATAAATTATTGTTCGTGACAACTTCTACGTTACTCAATTCTGATTGAACACAAACAACCACTAAAAAAGGCACTAAACATAACAAAATGCCAAACATCAAAACAAACATCAAACAACAACATGTTTCAAAACTCTGGCCCCCACAAGATCTCTCAAAGTGAGATTATCAATTTTAGGCTGGCCACTGATTTAATTACATGTGTTTTATTACTACTTGATTTAATTAATGGTTTAGAAAATTTATGAAATCAGATCAAATCAAATCAAATCAAACTACAGTTGAGTTTGTCTCTGCCCCCACTACTACTATATGGTTGATTGTAAAATTCATACAAAAATTATTGGGTGTCTGTTTTTATATGAACACCAACATGACAATTGACATGATCGGTTGGTGTTGTAATTAGTTATTTACCTAAATCTCATTTATAGCACATTCTTTTTGGTCCTCAAATGACAATTTTAAATGTCATCACTCTCTTTTGGTAAAAAATTGAGAAAGTAAACAAAATAGAACCAATTTATTGTATGCATACCCAATAATTTCATACATAAGTCATTCTTTGGTGGGAAAGTGTGGAGTTTAATCAAATTATTAGACAGTCAAATCTCAATTATTAGATACAATTTATTAATAAGATTTGTTTTTATTACTGTTCAGTTGTTTTTCACATAATAATGTTGTTTTGTGTAGTATAAATGTATAATGAAACAATTTGTATTTATTTGATACATCTTATCAGACACATCTAATAATTAAAACTCTACAAAGTTTGGATTTTATTAAAATATAGATATTCTATCGCGAGAATTTCTTATACATTTCACATGTCAACATGAGTCATATATTTGTAAAAAAAATGCCATTGATTCTAAAGTTCATCAAAAAAAATTATATTTATTTCGTTCATACGATAGTTTAAATTTCCATTAAAATTTAAGGATAATTATATATAATCCTACTTGAGTTTTAAATACAAATACAAATACAATCAGATTTATATTTATATTTTTCATTATTGACCAAGGCCGGCCTTAGGGCAAGGCAATCAAGGCCTTTGCCTAGGGCCTCCTCTCTTTGGGGGGCCTCAAAAAAAAAAAAATTGGAAAAAAAAAATTATTTTCAAAGCATTGATTTGAGTCCTCATCTTTTTAGGGGACCTCAAAAAAAAAGTTATTGAAAAAGAAAAAAATTTAATTTTTAAAAACATTAATTTCTTTTGAAAGCTTCACCCAACGGAATTGTTTCATTATTTGTCATTAATTAGGTAATTTGGAGTTAATTTATATATATGAACTCCATTTTCATTTTATAATTACAACATCATTTTTTATTTTTATTTTTACATTGCAAAACCTCCCACTACATCAAGATTTCTCTTTCATCAATCTCAATCAATATTCCTCTTCAATTGCAATCAATCTCTTGTGTTTCATTAAGGGAAAAAAAAAAGAAAAAAAGAAAAAGGTAAGTTTTTTTTTTTTTATAATTTAATGTTTATTTATATTTTATTAGTTAGATTTTTTGTTAGGGTTTTAACTATATCAAGTAATTGATTGGGTTTGTTTTCTTGTAGCTATTGTGGAAGATTGAGTGATATTTCAAATCTTCAATATTGTCGGAACTTGCTTCTACTAAAAATCAGGTGCTATTTTTTCATTTTATTTAATTAAAATTCTGTTTTTATTGTCTTTTCATCACTTTATTTTGGTAAAAATGTCTACTAGAAAATTCGAGTCTGGTTATGACAAACGAAAGAAAAAGAAAAAGAGTAGAAGATTTAGTTCAATCTCAAAAAGGTGCATTTTAAGTGAGAACTTGCATTTTAAGTGAGATTTGGTGTCAAAACTTGAATACAAAAATTTGATAAATGATTTTGCATCTCAAAAAGCAAGAAAAGTGAATTTTAAGTAAGTATTTGAATGCATTGCAGGCATGTCAACAAAAAGATGGAGTGAATGCGAAGATCTCAAGTTTCGATGTGATAACCTTCATCTCAAGAATTTTCCTTCTGAAGAATATAATACTTTGATTTTTGTACTTATATTTTTAGATCTATTTTAATTTGGTTTTTATTTTTATTTTTATTTTTAACTTGTATTTTATAATCTTGTCATTTGAATAAAACTAATTTATTTGAAAAAAAAAAAAAAAGTATCACTGCACAATTACGCCTAGGGTCTCACTTTGCCTAAGGCCGGCTCTGTTGTTGACCTCTCTTACACCGGAGGTTTTAACAAACTTAATTAGGTAAATTTTCAGAAAAGGATCATGACAGATTAAAAAAAAAAAACACATAGAAGAAAATATAAATTCACCATGATTGACATAGTATTGTAGTTGCTACATTAAATATTCCAGTTTCATGTCATCTAGAGACGGTTTGACTAATATCTTATGATAAAAATATGATCAGATAAGAAACATAGCATATGCATTTGTCCATGCAAATTAATTAGCAAAAGTTTGCTTCTTCTCCTTGACGTCACATCCTGATTACGTCGAACTTATTCTATCCCTTCTACTCATATCATGTAATATAAGGGGGTGTTTTGGTTCAAGATTTTATTAGATAATTCGGGAAAATAAAAGTCCGATGGTATTGGATTGAGACTTTTAACAAGTTAGATAAGTCTTGTGGTATTCAATCAAGACTTTTAAGATTTTTTTTAAAAAGCTCATATTGTCTTATGGTATTAGATCTAGACTTTCAAGAGGCAGCAAATTGTCTACTGATATTGGATTGAGATCAAGATTTGTAGGATTTCATAACAAAATGGATTTTCCAGACTTTTAAGTGATATGTATAAATAGCTTGAACCCAAAATTGTTTTGCCCTATCTCTCAATACTTTCCAAACTTTTTATTTGATTTCAGATATTTGATGGGTATATTGGTATATAATAAATGTGGCGGCCAAACATGCTAAAGACAGTATAAAACTACACTTGAAAGTCGAGTACCTATGTGAGCTAAAAATAGTTTTATGCTTGATTTCCATGATCCCACCACCACCAATCTAAAATCTTTATGACCACTAGTAAAAATGGATCAAATACTTTATCTACATCTATAAAAGATGGATTTGGCAAAATGTAAAGATAAAAAGGAAGTTGATTTTTTTTTTTTTAATATATATATATATATATATACATGATAAAAAGAGCTAGTTCATTAATGATAATATCACCCTTTATGTAGATTGAGTTCAAAGACAAAAGAAGATGGTCACCATTTCTATTGATTTATTACATGAGCGAGTTAAAAAGATATGGGTCTTGCATAAAACCATGCTTCTATAAAATTTAGATACATGTTTTTTTTTTTTAAAAATTCGATAATGGAAGGACATGCCGAAACTTGTCGAGAGCAAGCACTAGTTGACCGTTTGGAGTTATTTTGTTTAAAATATGTATAATTAAATCTTATATATCAATTTTTTTTTTTTTGTTATTTACATTTCTATTAAAAAAAAATTATTGTCATGCCCTGACCCTCCAAATTTAACCAATGCATGCATAGTCTGTATATCAACTCATCTCATCGGACTTGAATCATCTATTACTAACATGAAAGGGGGATGTACACTGCACACACCACTAGAGAGGAGAAAAAAAAAAGATTAAAGACCAGTGAATTTTGGAGTTTGATAACATATGAATTAATGAAGTCCAACAAGCTAAACAGAAATACTTCAATGTTTAAGCTATTTTTTTCCCTATTTCATATCATTTCTAGTGAGGTAGTGGGGGATGAGTTGTTGGTTATTATATTTATTTCATATGGTGACATTTTCTGCACCATATGAATCAGCCAAAGGTTATGTGTTGATTGGTGGTATTTTAAAATTTTATTACTCTCTTCATAGTTTATACATGTTTCTCATTCAATTTTTGTTGTTCAGTGATTGCCCTCAACAGGATTATAAAGCATTGGAACTTGAGGAGAAAATTGAATACTACAATCGACTCTTGAAAGTCTATATTTTTAAAAGTCCAAAAAGTCTTGAAATAAAGTCTAGATAATCCTAACAGTCTATAAATAAAGTCCAAAAACTCTTTCAGAATCCTAAAAGTCTAGTCCATATAATCCTAACAATCCTAAAAGTATAATCCTAACAATCCTAATAATCTTGCAAATCCATAAAATCCTTGCACCCCAAAATTGTCTATTAAAATCCCAATCCAATACACCCCCTAAATTTATATCATTTAATTATACATTCAAATTAAAAATGTAACTTTTAATCGTATAAAAATATTTATCTATTAAATATGGCTTCCTTATATTCCACCAACTCACTCCTACTAGTACGACTTATTGTTGACCTTTTGAAGTTGAAGTGCACCGAGTTGGCCCCAGCAACCCGACACCTGACACCCGCCCCGACTTGGGCTGGCCCGCCCATCAGATGAATGGTATGTGTCCAAAAGAAATATGAAATCGTCCAAAAAAAACGTACCAGGACTTGTTACTTTGCTAGTCAGATGAGTGGGACCAGCAGAAGAGATAGATGAGATGGGACCCACTTAAGTAGATGATTGATTCAACTGCTTGTGTGTTTTGTTTGCGGACCTGCTGACATGTCATGCCTTGCCTGTTTTATTTGTCCATGTGGATTTTAATATCAATCTATTCTGTCTATTTTTTCTTCCCTACTTTGCTTTCACCACTAAACATACTTCTTTATCAACTCAATTTATATACAAAAACTCCATTTCATATGTTGAATAAATCATATCTGAAATTATTATTTTTTATCAAAATAATACATGATATAAATATAACTATTAATTAATTTCACTTTTAATGTATGAAACATCTTTAGATAATCTTCAAAACTAGTATTAATATACAGTATTATGTGAACATTATTATACAGGGAAAGTGTGACCAAAGGCAGAGGCAAGTGGGACAGGACAGGGGTGGGTTCTGTGGTCTTTGTTTACGAGAAAAACTTCAGTGGGACGGTCCCACTGACGTGGATATGGGACCGTCCAATCAGAGCACGCCATATATGCAATGGAAGAATATGTGGCACACTTGTTGCACACTTGTGGCGTGCTCTGATTGGACGGTCTCATATCCACGTCAGTGGGACCGTCCCACTGAAGTTTTTCTCCTTTGTTTACAGTGGTGCCAACTCTATAGCTCATGAGCTTGCTCGGTTAGCTCTTTCGATTCTCGAGCCTCTAGTTTGGCTTGGGAAGGTCCTTGTTGAAGATGGGAGTTTTGTTCGTGGGAAGCTATCTCTATCAAAACTTAATGATATCAACAGTTACATATGTATGATTTGGAATGCAACTCTTGCTACAGAGGAAGTGTTTGTCCACAATTTACGATTTAATGAGTAAATGTAAGATTCGAACCCGTATCACATAAATGAAAAGGGAAATGCCCAACCACTATGTTAATAATAGTTGTAACTTGTATCCATTAGCATTTCTTGTGATTGCAGACAATATAGAGTTGATGTAGTGGTATACTCTACAAAGTTGTGGGTTTGAATCCTCCCTTCCCTCAAAAATCCCAACCAAAAAAAAGTTTTTAGTGGTTGCAGGTTTATATGTTTTCTGTTGACTATCATTTGTTATTTGCAATTTTTTTTTTTTTTGAACTAAGGCATTATGTCCCTTCACCTTTAAATTGTCTCCATACTTTTATTTATTTTAAAAAAAAGAAACTTTTTCATGTGGTCAAGTTTTTTTTTTTTTTTTTTTTTACAAATTTAAGAATTATGAAGTGAACATGATTAGAATTTAGAATCCATTGATGTGGGTACGAGACATTTATTATTGGGTCAACATCAATTTTGTTATCTTCAAGTAATTTTTTGGTCCCTTTGTTTCTTCAAAAATTGCATTAAAATAAATAAATAAAAATTAAAAAAATTAAAAATAAAACTTTTTTGAAGAGGCCTACCTGAATGAAAATATATAATTTGGCCTAAATGCAATATCAAAACAATTCTTTAACAAAAGATTTTGCAAAGCCTTTACCTTATTTTTGAGAAACTTTTAGACATTATCCGTACAAGGATGGAGTTACATTCTAAGCCATATGGGGTCAAGCTCCATCAAATCTTGCTTAACTTTTTATTTTTATTTATAATTTTAGCATCTTTTTTGTATTTTATACACCAACCCCCTTAATTATAATTTGTGAAACATGTTAGTATGTGCCCTTTAATTAAAAAAAAGTTATATTTATTCTTTTAATATATACAAAGTTGTTCATTAATATATTAAAAGAATTAATCTTAATTTTTTATTTTAAAAAAATGTTCGGAGAAGGTGATTCACACTTGAAATTTCAATTTTGTAGTGACCATGGTTATCATCACACTATTATCTTCGACTATATCGTAAACTATTTAAATTGTTTATTTTTTTTAAAAAAAAATTGTTCTTATGCACTATGGCACATTTAATCATTGTCCCTCGATTATAGTTTTTGACTCCATCGCTTAATTCAATACCGCATGTAATTTGCAAAATGGTTATTTTCATATTTTTGAAAGAAAAAAAAAAATCCCTAAAATTTAAAATAAAATCTTTTTAAAAAAAAATACTTTTTCAATTTCAGACAATCCAGCGAGAAGATTTGCAAAATAAAGAAAGAAAAAATAACATTTAGAACGCGTTTGGTATCGTTTTTAAAATGATTTGAAAACTATTTTTAAAAATAAAAATCATGTTTTAAAAATGATGTTTTTAAAAATGTAAACATATTTGGTAGTGTTTTCTAAAAGTAGTATTCAAAAACGAAAAACGATGTAAATGTGTTTGATAATGTTTTTGAAATAGGTAAAAATGTAAAATAGTTGTTTGGAGGGAAAAGTTGTGGTTTGTTTTAAAAAACTGTTTTGAAAATGGTAAAAAACAATACAAAGTTATTTTTAACTTTTTAGTTATAACTTTTAAAAAACAATTTTACAAAATGATTAATCAAACAACTTTAGAGTTGTTTTTTGTTTTTAAAAACAAAAAACTGTTTTTTAAAATGAAACCAAACACCACCTTAGATGTTGTTTGGATCCGTTTTTAAAAATAGTTTTTTACTTAAAAAAAAATGTTGTAAAAGTTGTTTATTTACCTATTTACAAATAGTTGTTTTCGAAAATGAAAAACAATGTTTTTAAATTTATAACTAAAAAGTTAAGAACGATACTTTATTATTTTCATAAATTTCAAAACAAACCATAACTTTTCCCTCCAAATAACTTTACTTATTATAAGATATGTTATCAAATGCATTTATATTGTTTTCAGTTTTTGAAAACTATTTTTACCTAACACAATATGTTAACGGCGTGAGTGTTCGAGTCTTACCATTATCGGGTTCAACTACTATACATAAATTATAGGTTAGTTGTTGGCCATTAGATTTCAATCCAATGGTTTACAAAAATTAAAATTTTGAAAATTAAAAAATAAATGAAAAAAAAAAAAAAAAAAAAAAAAACTATCCACCATAATTGCCCCTGCAACTACAGTCTACATAGCTCATGTATAGGAGAAAAACTTCAGTGGGACGGTCCCAGTGACGTGGATATGGGACTGTCCAATCAGAGCACGCCACAAGTGTGCAACAAGTGTGTCATATATTTTCCCAATGTATATGTGGCGTGCTCTGATTGGACGGTCTCATATCCACGTCACTGGGACCGTCCCACTGAAGTTTTTCTCCATGTATAGTGGCCAATTAAATCCCTTTCAACCAATTAAAAAAAACTCATCGTGTTTGTACTTGGCTATGCAATTATTGATATATATTTTATAAGTAGTAGAGTAGTGGTAGGTTATTGTATCAACTTGGGATTTGGTCATCGATGGAGTGTCTCATTATTTGAAAAGAGTTTAAAGATCAAGTAGAGCTGGACCCCCATATATATAGCATTGATGAGTGATCGAAGCAGTAGTGTTTATAGGTTAAAAAGTTCCGTGTGAAAATCAAATATATCTGTGACTGTTTGAGGAATCTAGAGACTAGCTAGAGCAGCATATTTGGCTTATAGCCTCTGTTTCGTTGTACACTTGTACGTGGTATCTCTTCATTTCAAGATTTTACTGTATTAATACAGTGTAATTTTTGTTCTTGCTACTTACCCATGAAACTTACCATTTTTGCTTTCTCATGTGAACCTCTTTCGTACAATTTCACTTCCTCTATGTCAAAGACAACCGTTGGGGTGCATCAGTTATCCATATATATAGAGATTATTCCATCTTACAATTTTATTTTCCCCTGTGTAAGTAAAATCATCTGCTCTGTATTATCTTGTTAGTTTCAGTTTACGTTGCTGACTTGATAGTAACGATCGGATAGTCTAAGGGTTTGATTTTTCCGCTTAACACTTAATGGCACTTAATGTGTTCCATTTTAAGTTGTTTTTGTTTAATTTTTTAAGTGACAAAATCACTTAAACATCTCTTAAAATCATTTATTTATAAAAGTGAAAATTTTACACTTTTCACTTAACCAAAAAATAACATGATTGATATCAATTTTATACTTCCAAAACTATCCTCACTAATATAATAAATTGACTATAACAAAATTACTTTTACACCAAAATAATATAAATTCATCTGTTGCAATTGCAATTGGGGAAAAAAATTAAACTTATACTATCTTTTATCTTTAGATTTTTTTCTAGTGAAAGAGAAAAATAATATAAGAGGAGATACTTTGTTAATAGAAGTAAAGACAACATCACAATGTCAATATATCTTTTCAATACCCCACACCTTCTTCACCATTTATTATTAATTTATTTTCATAGTCTCTCAATAAAAAAATAAAATAAAAATAAAAAACAAGAATATTAATAGATTAAAGAACAAATAAAAATAAATAAATAAAAGATATTAGTCTATGTTTATATATTAAAATGTAATTATATAACGATAAGTAGTTGAAAGGATATAGATATAAAATTATTTATTTTCATATATTTGTAAGTTTTCAGTCATCATTTAGTACAATTCAGCACTGTTCTCTGTTAAGTATTCAGATAAAAAAATCAAACGCAACCTAAATCATTAGTAATGCTCTCCTTTTTTTTTTAGTATAAATTAATAAGGGGATTATAATTTGTTTTTAGTTAGATTATTCAATAAAATATTAAACTTTTCAATCGATTGAGTTTTCTTATTATCACTCACTGTATTCCTTTTTGTCATTATGGGTTTTAAATTTGAAATCATATTAGTGATTGAGTGACTTGACACTATTGTTATTTTTTAAAAGTATTGATTAATGTTATCTTAGATAAATAGCTGTTTTCTACATTTATTCCATATCTTTAGATAATATCCGCTATTTATCTTATGTGAATGTCATGACCCTCACAAGTTTTAAGACACCCTGTGGAGGCTATGGGTGTCGGCGGCGATGTCGCCCCTTCAGGCGATCTGGTCGGCGACGTTCGGCGCTCTCAGTCAAGGCTCGGTGGTGAGTCTCCTTTTTCCCCTCTGCTGCTTGCTGGCTTTTTCTTGGGATTTTTCTTTCGGTTCTTCGGCGGTTCCTACCCGATCCTTCTAGGGATCTTCCTTGGGTCGCATCACCGGTGGGGGAGCTCGTCCGGTCGACCTTTCGACGCCGATAGGCTCTCCGTCCAGGGCCGATCCTCTTCCAGGTCTTCGATCCAGCTGGATCTTCACCGGTGCCGTCCAACCGGGGTTTGGATATTTTCCGGCAACCTAGGATCTCGATTATTCAAGGGGTAGTTTAGGTTTTCATTTTTATTTTCTTTGTGGTAGGGTTTAATGATTGAATTTCTGCTTTTGTTCGGTGATCTATTATTGTACTCATGTTATGGCCGATGGACTCTCCTTTGGAGCCTCCACCACCAGAGTATCAAGGATTGCAGGGACTTGAGTTTCTATTCTATGTCCACCTTATGGGTGGTAGCTGTTCCTCTTTGTGAGGATTTTGTACCTCTTTGTGAGGGTGTAATTCCCACCTTTTGTGGGTGATCTCTCCCCGGTGCGGGAGTTGTAATCTGAGCTATGCTTCGATGTCTATTCTCGATCGGTCCCAGTTGTTGTACTAATCTGGATCAGGTTCCAGTTGTTGTAACCTGTTGTTGCTTCCTATCAAAAAAAAAAAAAAAAAAAACATCTCATGTCTAAATTGTATGTAAATTATCTTTGTTTGTTTATTTTTAATATCAAAGATTCAAAATTAATTTGGAAAAGACAAATTACACAAAAATCCCTGAGATTTTCCATTTTACATGTGAAAATAATTTTCCCAAAAATTGACATTAACCTCCAATGTCGTGAGTTATGTACTTTAAAGTTAACTATTATCCAAGTTTGATTGCATAAAAGACAAAAAACCTCTATACCTTTAAATAATAAAAAAAAAAAAACTAAAAAAATAATAATTCAATATAATTAAATCCCACGGAGATAGATCTTCAATTTTCAATTTTTTGTTTATTCATTTTTTACTTTTTAATAAAATTTAAAAACGTGGGTGAAACTACATTGAGATTGTAAATTGATAGTGAGATTTTACTGTTTGATTAGGATAATAATAATAATAAGAGGTGGCAAATTCTCGATGCCTTGACTTTTTAGTGTGACCGCATCGTTTGATTTCTGTGCGCACACTCTTCATAGGTTATCGCTGAACTTGTGCCTACAAGGCTACAATATGAGCTACGTTTCCTCAATATCCTCCATCCATCTTACTTCTTACATTTTCAAAATGACATTTTTGCCACCTTACTTCTCTTAAATTACATAAAAGCATAAAAGTTTCTTTTATAGGAAACTCGATCACTGTATTTATTGTAACAATACAATAAATGTTTTAGTTAACTTTCCTTCTATAATAACTTTTGTGTTTTTAACCTGGTACAGGTTAACACTGCCCGATTATAAATTTGCATTTTTTTTTATAAAAAAAAAAAGTATTAAAAACCCATTTATAATCGAAATATAATTAATTAATTAAAGATGGCTTTTAATGTTAATTTGGCATCTGTTTCTCCTGATTATGGTTGACCAAAACATGATACCTTTTCTATGAAAGAATTTCGAGGTAATTAAGAGCATTTTGGACAATTAACTTTTAACAAAAAGCTTCAACCATCCTGCAACAAACAGTGAAACCACACGCGTTGTGTGTAGATTTCCAAAGCCCAAACCTCAGCCACGTGACAACACAACCACACGTGCCGCTATTTAACGTCATCAATCAACAGTCTACTCTACGCCTATCTATCGACTATCAACGCTACTACAGTGCTACAATTTTTTTTAAATTTTTTACCTGAGATGTAAAACAATAAAAACTCAAATAACCAGAGTAAAAAGTAAAAAACCCAAAACTAAGGACCGTACTAGGCCAACATAAATAGACACCTAACCACCTTCTCATTTTCTAATTTCTAGTCTGAAACCAAACCAGAGAGAAACACCAAAACTCTCTCTCTCTCTCTCTCCATTAAAAAAAAACTGGGTTTGCGTACGGACTAGTGTTTTGCTCAGAAACCCTAATTTTCAGGTCTAATAAAGCCCTGCAACGTTCAAAATGGTGCATTCAAAGCATTTCTCTGAATCCCCATAAATGCCTTCTCCATTAGCTTCGCTTTTCTCTGCTCACCATTTTTGACTTCCCTTCTTCTCCGTTTTTTAGGTATCTGATTCGCTTAGCTTACGATCTCCAAAAGACAAACATTTTCTCTGAAGGAAAAAAAATATACATATTTTGATTCGACTTGTTTTCTACTTTTTGACGACAAACAAAAACAAAGTGGCGTCCTCTGTTTCTAAGAAAGAAGCAAAGTTCAAATTTTTTTGTTTTGTGAGAATCGTAAAATGTTAATAGACTCAGACGCTGAACTGGGTGTTGACACAACGAATTCGAGTTCGATGAGTAGCGAGAGTTGCAGCAGTTTCAGTCGACTCTCTTTTGACCTCCCAACCTCACGTTCTTCGCCGGAAAACCTCACTATCAAGCCCCACCGGTCCTCCGACTTTGCATACTCTGAAATCCGGTCGGCGACGTCCGGCCGGAAAACCGGTCTGACGTTCAGGGATTTCGGGCTTCTCCGCCGCATCGGCGCCGGAGACATCGGAACAGTGTACCTCTGCCGGCTCATCAACAGTTCAAAAAGCAGTAAAACGTGTGGAGATGATCAAGAACAGTGTTTGTACGCTATGAAAGTGGTTGATAAAGAAGCATTGACGAAGAAAAACAAAGTACAGAGAGCTGAGATGGAGAAGAAGATCTTGAAAATACTTGACCATCCATTTTTGCCAACTCTTTATGCTGAATTTGAAGCCTCCCATTTCTCTTGTATTGTTATGGAGTTTTGTTCTGGTGGTGATTTGCATTCTTTGAGACACAAACAGCCTCACAAGAAGTTCTCTTTGTATTCTGCAAGGTAATTACTTTAAATCCATTCATGGCGGATTAATTAATTCTCTATTTGTTGATTAATATTATAATTGATAAAGCTGCAACTTCGATATATCATTTCAATTGGATTTTTGCATGTTTTTTGAATCTGGGTGTGTTTTGTTTTCTTCTGTTACAAATCTCTGTGTTGTTCTTATCTTGTCTGCTTTAACTTCTCACATTGTCTTCTTCAATAATTTTGTTTTACCTTTCGTTTTCTTCGTTAATTTACTTGCTAAACATCACTTTTCATATTTCCAATTTTTTCACATTAAATCTCATTAACTCTCTACTGACTTGGCCGCAAATTTCCCTTATTTGAAATTATTTCTATTAATAGAATAATAGAATCGCTTTCTGGATAGAATTTGCTTTTTCAGACAAAAACCCTTTACCTTGTCATGCAAGAAAATAAATCTCAAATTTTCTATTTTGCTGTTTGGTTGATAAGAAAAAAGAAAAGAAAAGAAAAGAAAAAGGCTAAAGATATATATATTTTTTCCATGTTTTTTTCAGGTTTTACGCAGCTGAAGTTTTGGTAGCTCTAGAGTACCTTCACATGCTAGGAATAATCTACAGAGACTTGAAACCTGAAAATGTTTTAGTGAGATCAGACGGTCACATCATGCTCTCAGACTTTGACCTCTCATTATGCTCAGACGCGATTCCAGCTGTTGAAGAATCACCGTCCTCTTCTCCTGACCCCGCGTTCCCACATACCAAACCCTACACCCACCCACACCGTAGTACCACTACTCGCTTCTCCTGTCTGTTTAACCGGCTCTTCCGGTCCAAAAAGATCCAAACACTAACACCGAACCGGTTATTCGTTGCCGAACCGGTCACCGCCCGGTCATGCTCGTTTGTTGGGACCCACGAGTATGTTTCCCCTGAGGTTGCCTCCGGTAGGTCCCATGGTAACGCAGTTGACTGGTGGGCCTTTGGGATTTTCATCTACGAGATGATCTATGGCCGTACACCATTCGCTGCTCCATCAAATGAAAATACACTGCATAACATTGTGAAAAAACCCTTGACATTCCCTACCCACACTCCTTCTTCGCTTCTTGAGCTACACGCGCGTGATTTGATATCCGGGTTGCTGAACAAGGACCCGAGTAGTCGACTCGGGTCAAGACGCGGGGCTGCGGACGTCAAGACCCACCCGTTTTTCAAAGGTCTCAACTTTGCTCTTATAAGGTCCGTTACGCCTCCTGAGATTCCGGGACTGAGACGACAGAAGACAGTGCCGTTTCGTGAGCAAAAGATTAAAAAGCAATCGACGGCGTTTGAGTACTTTTGAATGAGATAGAGAGAGAATCAGATTTTGTCACTAGTAGTAGTCGCGGGCGATAGATGCGTTACATGTGTATATATATATATTTTCAACTTTTTATGTGTTGGAGACATTAATCATTATATAGCTAATTACATAATGACGTATAAATATATTTATGGAAGGCTAAAAATAGTTAGAGATATCATCCAATTATCCATTTGTGTTGACAATTTACTTTCTTAACAAGAATTAACGACTCTTAATGCGGCTAAAAGGTGTTCATTTTTTAGCAAATATGATTGGTTTTGTTTAAGTTAATGGATTGTTGGCATCTTGCAAGAATTGAAATAGTTGGTTTAGGTTAATATAAATTCACAAGTGATTCTATACGCAACCGGGGTCGCGCAACCTTTGTGGCCTCGTAGTGCAATTTTTGTAAAAAATATGTGGGGTCTGTGCATTTAATACGTGGGATCCATATGTTTTTTTTTTCAAAAATTCACTACCGGGCTGCAAAGGTTGCGCGACCCCGGTTACACAAATCATTTCTCTAAATTCACACATAGTAAGGTGCATTTTGGATGGGACAAACCCATGCTAAGAACATAACCGTTAGGCTTGTTGGGTTGAATTGGACGAAATTATTAATGGGTCGAGTCGAGACAAATTGGTATCAATGCCAATCTTGACAAGATGTGTGTGGTTGATGCATAAGAGACCCAAGGAAGGTCTTGTCGGTGGGAATGTTGAGTCCAAGAGGGGGTAATTGTTTGTGGCATCACAAGTCACTGAATAATTGAGAAGTACGCGAAGGATTTTCACCTAGTCTTCACTAATAAGACACGTTTTGTGCGGTGTAAACCCTTACCATGAACAAAAACCATGAGGCCGGTTAGGTCAAAATGAACACTATTTTAATAGTGTGTAGGGTTGTAATACATTACACATGTTAACACAATCATTTACAAAATATATGACTTGCAATGATGCTACGTGTATTTTATATAACTTTGATCCAAAATTTTGTCACAACACTCCAATTATTGGTCTCTTAAGCTAATTAATTAGATAAGTTTATATATAAACAATTAGCACTAAGATTGAACTAGGTTTGCTACTTAATTAGAGAACAAAAACCCTAATCTCCAAGCGAATTTGTCTTATCTCATGTGATTCGTACGAATTGTTGGAGATAATCCAAACCTTATCACCTTAATTGAGGACATATTGAACAAATTTGTAACATGAACTACCCTGCCCTATCCATTCTTTTCAAAGCTTTCATAGCTCTAAGAAACTACAATTCTAAAGTGGAGTAGGTTTTTTTGGTCATCACAAACCCTATATATCAAATCTCCCCGAATTCAGTTCCCTTTTGACTCATAACTTCATTTTAATATTCAACACTTTATTCTTTCTTTTATATATATTTTGAACACCTTCTTACTATATTTGCATTTGGGACCCACTTGTTTGTAGGATTCTCAATTTAATTGAATTATTTCAACAATTTGATAAATCTAAGGATTAAAAATATATTTTGTACATATTATTATTATTATTATTATTATTATTTTAATAAAAAGCATTCATTCATGTAAAAACAAAATGTAATTACACATGATTTCAAATTTAGAAAAAAGGAAAAAAAAAAAACAAATAAAATTGTTTTAGTATATAATGCTTAAGACAAAGACTTGAAGCATATCATGTGAAAAGTAGGAATCATGTGGGGGCACATCAACGGCTTAGATTGTCAATTTATTAGAATAATAATTAAGGTTAAATCATTAGATAATAATAATTTAGTTGAAACCGAAGCCAAAAAGCGTGAAAAAGAAAACTCGTTTATTATTATTAAATATTTAAATATTGTTTTGCATATGCCGAGGTTCTAAAAAGTAAAAAGAAGGAGGATCAGTTGGCAACAAAAGCTGACAGTGACGCGCCAGGGAAGAACGTGAAAGAAACGCAGCGAGTGAATGGTGCGTGATCACGCACATGGAATGGTTGATAAGAATTTAGAGTAGTATTTTTGACAACACATGGAGTGTGTCCATGTGACAACCTGCCAACCAGGCAGCCCTACCAGCTCACCATAAAAGCTCTGTCCCCACTTTTGTCTAGACCCTGACCCCACTCTAATGCTTACGAATTGCCTGGCCCCACTTCCCCACTCTCTCATATTATTCCACGTGGACCTCCCTCTCTTGCCACGTCTTCTTTCTAATTTGTTTGTTGCAAACGCTTCAATTATTTAACAACGAAAGCTTCGTTCCCTCCATTGTGTGGGTCTTGTCCCACCTAGGTGTGTGGGTAGTCTCTCCCCTCTAGTGGGAGTTGCGTTCCGGGTTAAGTTTGTAGAGCCTCAACTCGCTGGTTCCAGCAGTTGTATGATATCAGAAAAAAACAAAAAAAAAAACAAAAAGCTTCGACTTAGAATTTAGAAATGATAACGGTCATCATGAGGTTGGGAAAATTATAAAGATCCACCAGCTTCCATGGATTTTTACCTTCTTTTTGTTCATAGACAGAAAATTTTGAATAATTAATTAAATAATTAAAAGCTAATCATTCATCAAACATGTATTACTAATTTACTACCATCTTACCTTGTTTTTCATTTCACCACATTCAATATTTATTTTCTAAAATTCCATTTTCATGCATGTTCTTCAATGATAATTTTAATATGATTTTAAAAGAGAAGTAATTTAGACCATGTTTTTGGAACCAAAATATATATATATATATATATATATATACGGTCCTGTTCTAGTCAATACGCACTAATGTAACTACATCAGTACCAATGTATGTGGACCACTGATTATAGAGAAGTTTTGACAAGTGCATACACTTTGAGTCAGAGTATGTAAATCTAATGGTTCACATCCAACGCATTGATAAAGTTATATCAGTGCACACTGACTTGAACATTTCTATATATATATATATGGTACCAATTACCAAAGCAGTAGTTATAGCACAACAAAAAAAAAAGTTGAGATGATTTAGTGATAAACCTCTTGTTCAAGACATTGAGATTATGGATTCAGTTTGTATCCCTCTCTAAATTAAATCCAAAATTTTTAATTTAAAAAGAAAAACGAAAACACTCATGAAATGTAAGAAAACCCCTATAGAAGACTATTTATAATATAAGAATACTCATTAAATGTAAGTAATAAAACAAAATAAGTAACCGACAATAAGTACCGTGTACTTTGGTAATACATGTAACATAATACACTTTTGTAACTTTAATGAACTGCCAAAATACAATAGTATGTCCAATAAATATCATAAAATAGACATATTATCTTAATAATATGATGAGATGATACATTAATTCAATTTCAAATTTTCTATGAATATGCACCATGCCCCATATACTTTTTTTTTTTTTCGCTACTAAACCCATTGAACTCTCACAAATTGATAAATGCCGACTATAGATACTTCTTCACAAGGTGTAAAAAACCCAAGTTTTTGTCTAAAAAACCTAAGTTTTTGCCAAAAAAAAAACAAGAGATTTTAGGGGGTTTAGCGGCGAAAAAAAAAAAAGTATATGAGACATAGTGAATATTTTAAAAGAGTTTAGGGGGCATTGATGTCAATTAGCCTATTATTATTGTAATATTTAATGCTTAGATGTGTTTCCATCATAAGTGGCAACAATGGAGATGATAGAGATTTGGAGATGAATTGAAATGGGTTTGGGTTAGAATGGGGACAACTAAGACGATCTTCATACTAATAATAAAATAGTAATTGACTTTGTTATACATTAAGAGACAGAATTAAGCTGTTTTCAGACAGTTGCTTATCAAATCTAATTTAATATAAGTGGTTTAAGACCTATAAATGATGTTTTGTCGACAGAGACTGGGAGAGTCATTTGATTCTCAAAGAAAATTGCCAGCTGAGATTTGATTGTCCAAAACACCATGCCAGCTATCTCTAGGTATACTTTTCCTGTTTTAATAATTAATAAATTATAAAACAAATACATTTTCTCACAAAACCGACAATACCATTTTCACCTTTCCGTTTCCGGTTTACACATCTGCGCTTACATGTACACATGTAGTCATGTGTATATATATATATAGGGTAAATTACATTGCACCCCTTGAGGTTTGGCCTTAAGACACTTAGATGGAAAGGTTTTGTTATTATACACTAACACCCCTGTTTTACCATGGTAAGGTCCAAAATGCCCTTGGGTGTTAGTGTAAAAAAACTTTTATTTTTATTATTATACAAGGGCATTTTCGACAATACAGGGGTGTTAGTGTAGAATAACGAAATTTTTCCATCTTAATGTCTTAAGGCCAAACCTCAAGGGGTGCAGTGTAATTTACCCTATATATATATATATATATATATATATATATATATACACACACACACACACACGATACTTCCAATTAGGGATGAGCATTTATCCCCGAATATCTAAATCTTCACTTTCCCTTTCCCATCCCCATCTAGAAAGGAAATTTTAGAGAAAAATTAGGAAATGTGTGAGGATGGGGATGAAAATCATCCCCAAATTGAAATGGGGATGGGGATGGGGATGAGGATGAGGATGGGCGGAGGTTTCCCCATCCCCATTTTCCCCAAACCTTATATATATATATATATATATATATACACACATACTTAGTAAGTTGGGGTTAAAAAATAGAAAGAATAAAAAATATTTATATATATATATATATATGGACCATTAGATTTACATACTTTGACTCAAAGTGTATGCACTTGTCAAAACTTTTCTATAATCTATGATTCATATTCTTCGTCCTAATATATTTTATATCAAGACGAACTGACAGTAGAAAGACTATATATATATTCTTAATATTTTTTATTATTTCTATTCTTACTACTTTTGTATTTGTATTTGTAATGAATTATTATTATTATTATTATTTTTTATAAATATGTAATTTTTAGTAAAACAAGGAAAACGGGAAAAACTGGGGAATGGGGAATGGGGAAAACAGAAAAACGAGGAAATGGGAATGGGGATACCTACCCCCAAAACTCCCTCATCCCCATTTTCCCTAAATGGGGAAGTGCAGAGGAATAAGGAAGGGTTTTGGAAATTGGGATGGGATGGGATGGGGGAACCTATATCTATCCCTATTTCCTCAATGCCCATCCCTACTTCTAATGTGCCTATTTGGCCTAGGGGCGTAGCTGTAGGAACCCGGATTTACATTGCGCAGTGGAAAATAGGTTCTAAAATTTTTATGCAACATGTAAACCATATACAATATATAAGAATGTATTAATGGAATTAGATCATACCCTTGTAGACCAACTCCTTCGTTTCTTTAAGCTTTATTCCCTTTGAACCACCACGTCTTCCTCGCTATATCCCGTGATCCGGTAACTGCGTGTGGGCGCATCCTGATCTTCGAGGAACTTGAATGGAGGTAGAAGAAAGTAATACAAAACAACTCTTGTTTTGTTTCCAGGAGAATTCGGTCACCCTATATCAAGAACAAGAAGCAAGCCGCACACCCTTTCTTATGTTTCTTTTCTTTTTGCGTGAGTTGGTTCAAGTTGAATCACACTGATTTCTTTCGGTTTATATTATCTAGTTATTTAAAATATATCTCTATATATTTTTCAAACTAGATCATTTTCTCTTTCTAAATATATCTCAGTATTTAAGTGTCCTAGGTAGAGTATGATTCTAACTCCCATATAACCCTAGTTGACTAAAACTTAAATACTATACATAACTAAGAATAGATTGTCATGATTTGAACCTACAACCTCCATTTAATAATCAATTAATAATTATTAATTATTAATTCATTAATTAAATAATCTAATAACTGCGCCCTCGAGCTCGAGGTTTTAATCTTTTCACAGCAGTACCCTCGTTTACTTCGGCTTTACTAATGACTAAATTTGCTTTGTTCAAACTCATATTGCGACTAGCATTTGCTGCTGTAGATTAAAGGGCTACGTGGTACGATTGGATTGAATAAGCCCTTGTGAAATAAATATTTAGCCGCTTGTGAACCTTCATGTACTATCTTATTCAATGTTTGTTCAATTACTCCTTTACCCGCAAATGCAATATAGACATTATAAATAGAAACATAGTTCCAATAAAGGGAACCCATGGACCATATTCTTCTCCAATTTGAGTTTTGCTCAAGTCTCAAATAAATTCAAGGACATATTCGAAGAAATTTTGACCAGCAGTCAGAATAGTTTGTGGATTCCGAACAACTATAAGGCCTGAACCTAAGACCATTTCCAATGTATATGCCAATGCCAATGCCAAATTTGGTACAAAAAAGAGTAAAATGTCATATTTGACACATCAATTTAGCATTGTGCTCCAATGCACAATCCTATTTAAAATGTTATTTTTATTATTTTATTAATTAAAATTACAAAAGTAAACACTTACCATTAATGCATTCATTATTTCTTTTAATTCTCCAATGCAAAATTTCATTAATGCATTCATTATTTCATTTAATATATATATATATAATGGTATTTTTGTAATTAAAAAAAAGGCATTTATTGTTGTGCCAAATTTGGCACACAATATAGCATATGCCAAATTTAGCACATCATTTGGCATTGTATTGGAGGATGATTTTTACACCCTGTGCTAAATTTTAGCATTGACACAGATATTTGACACAGCATTGGAGATGCTCTAATAAGATAGCAATTACAGTTAATTAGAGATTGATCAAGAAAGTATGGAGATATGATTTTATTTTTTTATTTTTTTATTTTTTTGAAATATGGAGAGAGTGTTAATATGGTAATAACATATTTATGAGAGTTTAATACGTAATATTTAATCTAATGATTTAGGAGAGTTTTTTTTTTTTTTTTTAATAATTTAATTAGTTTGGAGTGTTTAGAAATTTTTTTTGTCTTGTTTAGTAATCTTAATTTAGGTTAAAATTGCCAATAATAAAAAAAATTAAATTTGAGTGTAAATAGATAATTTATGAATTGTAAATTTGTAATTAAAGAGAATCACTCTAATTTTATATGGGTAGTGTTAAACCACTATAAATTTACTATTACAAGAAACTAAATAAATATATACATAGAGACAAGACGATCAATATAGTAATTGTGTGCATTTTATTGGGTTTTATATTATTATAAATTTATAATTGTTAACATGTACCCTCAAGGTTAACACTACCCATTTTATATATTTAAAAACAGTAATGCTACATATCTCATCTAAAATCTCACTTTTTTTATCCCACTACATGTGGTAAGTGAGGTGTCAAATTGTTAGTGGATACATGGGGTATGTGTCATTAATGTGTATCCACTTATAATTTGACACCTCACATGTCACATGTAGTGGGATGAAAAAAGTGGGATTTTAGGTGGGATGTTTAGTATTATTGATTTAAAAATGGGTATAAATTTTCAGTAATGCTTACCATATGAAAAGTTGTCAAGTTACCATCAAATTGAATGATGATCAAAGAGAAATTAAATTAATAAAAATATATTAAATAGTGTTAAGTACAGTAACAGAAACAGCAGCACAAACGTAAAAGAACAGGGCTGTGACGTAAACAATATAACAGTAAAAATGTCAACGAGAAGAAGAGAAACGTGGCAGGAGAAGAGTGGAAGAGGGTGTCAGAGAAATGGTAGAATGACGAGTAAAATCAAAGTCAATAGAGAGTGGGTGATGGTAGGTGTGCGTCAGATTAGCATCAAATGGAGAGGTGACTTGTCACGTGAATTGTGCATGCACCGTAACTTGTGCCTAGACCTGGAGAAGTCTATAAACCTATAGTATTACGTGGCCTTATGTAAGTAATTGCAGATTCTCAATTTTAATATTAATTAATTAATTAATTAAATAGGTTAGATAGAGTTACAGATAGGCCTGCCCTTTTTGTTGTGTTTTTAAACTCTTCTAATACGCTAACGCAATTCGTTAGCTGGGCTCATGTGCATGTGTCATCTTTGTTACACTACTTGGGGAAAATGGGGATGGAGGAGTTTTGGGGGGAGGTCCCCAATCACCATCACCATCACTATCCCCATCCCCATTTCTTAATTTTTTCCGTTTTTTCCTGTTTCCCTGTTTACCCCATTCCTCATTTTCCCCATTTCCATATTTGGTTGAAAATTATAAATTTAACTTAAAAAAAAAAAAAAAAACATTCCATTACAAATGCAAAAGAAAATACATTACAAAAAATATATAAATATATATATATATACAGAAATTCTATTATCAGTTCGAACTGACAAAAGTTATATCAGTTCCTTGCATGTGGGCCACTGGATTTAAATACTTTGACTTGGCTGTATGCACTTGTCAGTCAAAGTATTTAAATCCAGTGGCCCACATACAAGGAATTGATATAACTTTTGTCAGTTCGAACTGATAATAGAAAGACTGTATATATATATAATTATTTTTATAATATTTTAGGGAAAATGGGAAAATGGGATATGGGAAACATCCCCATCCCCATTTCACTATATTAGTGGGGAAAATGAGGAAATGGGGATGGGTTGGGGAGACCCCACCCCATCCCCATTCCTCCCCATCTCCCCATTTTCCCCCCAAAAAAAATCCCCCAAATGGGGATGAGGATGAGGATGAGGATGAGGATGAGGATGGGGATGGGGAAGCGGGGAAGCGGGGAAGCGGGGATCCGGGGGAAAATGTGCAACCATACATACAAGGAGTTAACATTTCAAGAAACCTCCCTAAAAATGGCTCCTTATTGAGTCAGGAATCTACCGAGAGTCTAAGACTTTCTAAAATCAAACACTAAGTATGCAATTTGAATATTTACTTTCATAACCGATAAATATTTACTTTCTTTAAAAGAAAACTCTCCACATATACTTGTGATTTATAAAATACAAAAAGGGACTGTGATCAAACACTTTTGAAATTTAAAGGGTGGCTTTGTTGCCGCTCAAAATAATTCTCTCCACACCTATTTACTTCCTAGTTCCTACAATCCTACACCCACCATAAAAAAATTTGAAATTTAAATAATTCACTTTTTACAATCTCTAAAATGTCAAGATTGACCCTAAATAATAATAACCACCATGAGTAAGCTTCAAAGTGATGCACTCAGAGAGGCAATCTCTGTCATTATGTTGTTTTCAATAGAGAAAAGTCAAAGACTGGGTGAAAATAATTGATAAAAAAAAATATAAGGGCGCGTTTGGTATCGTTTTTAAAATGGTGTTTTTGAAAACTATTTTTAAAAATAGAAATCATGTTTTAAAAATGATGTTTTTAAAAATATAATGTGTTTGGTAATATTTTTTAAAAGTAGTTTTTTGAAACGGAAAACGATATAAAAGTGTTTGGTTGTTGTTTTTAAAATGAGTGAAATAGTTGTTTGGAGGGAAAAGTTATAGTTTATTTTAAAAACTTGTTTTGAAAACAATAGAAAACAATAAAAAGTTGTTTTTAACTTTTTAGTTATAATTTTTAAAAAGTTGTTTTTTATTTTAAAAAACAGTTTTGTAAAATGGGTAGCCAAACAACATTCAAATCATTTTTTGTTTTTAAAAACAAAAAACTGTTTTTAAAAACACATCCAAACACCACCTAACATTTTTTTTGAAGGAAAACAAAATGTTTGATTTATTTGATTTAGGATTCTTCACATCCAGATTTGATTTTTTTGAGTGGGTTTGAAGGGAGATAATTTTTTTTTTTAAAAAAAAAAAATTAGAAGAGAGACAAATTAATTAAAATGATTATTAATATTTAAAAATTAATCTTGACATTTTAGAGAAAGTAAAAAGTAAATTATTAAATTTAAACAATTTTTCTATTATCAGTTCGAACTGACAAAAGATATATCAGTTCTTTACATGTGGGTCATTGGATTTAAATACTTTGACTTGACTGTATGCACTTGTCAAAGCATCTTTTAAATCCAATGGCTCACATACAAGGAACTGATATATCTTTTGTCAGTTCGAACTGATAATAGAAAGACTGTAAATTTGAAACCCTAAATCTCATTCTTTCAACTCCCCCTAACTCATTTGAACTAATGAGCTAAGGGTACATACCAATTGGGTTCAAAAAAAATTTGTCACTAATTGGGGTGCTTTTTGTAAGACATGCACCACATTACTAATTTAAGTTTAAAAGGCACCTATTTAGGTGACCAAATAAAAATACCCATTTTTGTCACTTTGTGTCTTTTTTAAACATTGAGAGAAAATCTTTTTGAACTTTTTCCAAGCCTTTTATAACAGTCCCCGAGCTTTTTAAAATGTTACCCGAGCCTTTTCAAGGAAAATTCATAGGTTAATCGGTTTAGAATCTCCAAGCCTTTTACACTCGATCCAAGTCTTTTCGTGCGTTTTTGAGCCTTTTTACACTGGATTCGAGCCTTTTCAACAGTAATCGAGCCTTTTCATCAACAGTGTATGAAAAGGCTCGAACACTTTATTAAAAGGCTCAGGTAGTGTATGAAAATGCTCGAATTGTATATTAAAAAGCTCGAATTACTATTTAAAAGGCTCGAACCAAGTATTAAAATGCTTGAACAGTGTTAAAAGTCTCGGAGAACACATGAAAAGGCTCGAAGGTTCAAAATTAACAAGTATGAAAAGGCTCGAACCTAGTATGAAAAGGCTCGAACCTAGTATCAAAATTCACACAACCATCTTAAGGTTTACAAAAGACTCGGAGAACAACCAGCTTAAGGTTTTAAATTGAAAAAAAAGCTCGGGGGCGTTGCCCCCTAACCCCCACGAGCTGACCACCACGAGCTCAACGAGGAGCTCGACCCCCAAATGCGTTTGCGTAGCACCACTAAACTAATAGAGGTCTGTTATGATGTTCAACCTCCATTGGAGGTCTGTTAAACAGACCTCTATGAAGAAGATCAAACTAAGAGAATGTGTAAAGTAAGGGCATTTTTATCCGTTCACCATAATATGTGCCTTTTTAACTTAAGTTATTAAAGTGGTGACTTTCTTACAACACCAACTTAAAAATGTGACATTTCTCACCATTTCCACCATACCAATTACCAACCTAACAACCACTAATCTGAGGTCACCACTAATCCAAAATTCCAAATACGTTTCAAATAATCAAAGTGATAGTAAAAGAATTCATAGTCATCGTTCTTATGAGACAATCCAAACGGATCATATTCCTCATCTTGGATTCTTACATCGAATTCATAGTCACTTGTAGAATCGTTGGTGCACTGTAAGTCTTGGATTTTTTTCAAGACATCTCTTCTTCAAATTCCCTGCACAATTACAAAATTCACATTTAGTATGGAGATTTGCATTCTGATTTTAAAGGAGGATGAATAAAAATTAAAGAAAAACCAGTTAAAAAACCTTCAATGCACCCTAAAACCCCAACCCCTACCCAAACAGATAAAAAATTGTAAAGTTAAATCATGATAGGCAAGCTTGCTAGCAAAACAGCAAACACAACCACGCATTCGGTTACAATGTTCTTGGCCAAAGAGAAAAAAGAGCAGACAAGAAAACTAATGTACAAGGCATCGATGAGATACACACGTCACAATCATGAATAACCGAAAACTAATGTACTCTCTCTCTCTCTGTATATATATATTTATTTGTGAGATTTGGGTACTAATATTGACCGGTCAGTACCCGAGCATTATTCTTCTTGAAAAGCAACACTGCATTAATTTTGAAAACAGTGAAACAAATGGCAAAATTCAATATTCACACATAAAATATAAATAAGTATATATATATATATAAAATATGTTTGTATTAAACTTCATAAAGTTAGATTATTGAAAATAAGTGACATGATGATATTAGATTTGAATAATTTTGCATTCAGATATAATTTGTCAATCAAGCAAACAAGTATTGAACCCATCCTCTTCTCTTTACTGTCTGATGCCCAAGATTCAAAAACCTCCAGAGAATTTTGAACTTGACAAATTGATAATTTTAGGCAGATTTTAGGCACTCACTAGTTCCCCAAATTCTATATTTCTATCTATGAACCTGATTGAAAATATGACAGGATGAGGTTGGTCCAATGGTATACATTTCATGTTCGAGTCTTCCTACTCCACAAACCTCGAATTATTGTAATATTTAAATAATAAAAAACCAATTGAAAATATTGACCTAATAATGAAACAAAGTACCCAAATAAAATAAAATAAATAAATGAAATACCGATCAACCAAGACGACCACAGTACCACACGTATTGTGCCGATGTCATCACTTATATGCCACCCAATTTTGAGAATATTGCCACTTTCATGTCCCGCGGAAGCTCCACCCAGTTCGGCCATTCTGGATCTACCGTTTTGTTGCTCTTTTTCTTTTGGAATGCCCTTCTATGCAACGTTGCATGGTGCAATATAAAAAAATTTGATTGTTATCATGTCTTTTTTAGTACGATCACATCAACTAATATGTGATTATATATCCTAACATGCTATCACAATAACTTAATTGTGTGATCACATGTCGTTGCGTCGTACAGCGTTACATTGTAGAATGACCCTTTTCTTTTACGATGGTGTGATATATATACATACATACATACATGATATTACAATAACTTAATTGTGTGATCACATATCGTTGCATCGTGCAACGTTGTATTGTAGAATGACCCTTTTCTTTTACGATTGTGCGATATATATATATATATACACAGAAATGTTCAAGTTAGTGTGCACTGATATAACTTCATCAGTGCGTTGGATGTAAACCATTAGATTTACATACTCTGACTCAAAGTGTATGCACTTATCAAATTTTCTCCATAATCAATGATCCACATACATTGATACTGATGTAGTTATATCAGTGCGTACTGATGTGAACGGGACCATATATATATATATATATATATATATATATATATATATATATATATATTTATTATTAGGTCGCTCCGACTTCTGATATGAAAATTAAATAATTAATGCTTTGAATCTCAACTTTCATCATAATGTAAATTTCGAAATCTTAATTTATGATAAAGCAATTTGTAGGCTATATGAGGTTGATCCGGTAGTTTATACCCCTTACTCCTAAGCATGAGGTTGTGAGTTCAAGCCTATCTCATACCCAAAATCCCAAATTATTGTAGAAAAAAGAAGAAAAGGAAAGGCAATTTGTATCCTAAAACCCAAATTCAATTTTTAATTGATACATATATGTTACCTACAACTATGGCACCACATTTCACGTCAATTTTATGAATTTGATAAGCGGATTCAATTCAATTTCAAAAGTTTTAATATCAGTCAAATTCAAATCCTTATAATCTTTTTATATTCCTTAAAAAATATTGAATGTTGGATTTCAAAAAAGAAAAAGAAAATTAATTTTTGTAAAACAGTAAAAGTAAATCATTCAATTCAATTTTCCTCTGAAATCAGCAAATTTTGAGTAAAAAGAAAGGTGAACATATACTTATGAAACGCGTATCATAGTGAGATTCAAATTCCCACCATTAACATGAAATGGGAGAGCGGAGATATACACCACTTGCGATAAGGGGGAATATGATCAAACATTTCATTAAATTTAATAATTTAAACTAATGAGCTAAGAGTACATACCAACATAATAATCACATTTCAATTTAAAAAAAAAAAAGTTTAAAAGATTTTTTAACATTCTTTCTTCGGTTTCATTCAACTTCACCACTGATCAAATACATTACCAACCATCATCGCCACAGTCATGGTCATATTCGTCAAAGTGAGGGTCAGAGAATTCATTGTCATCGTCCTCATCAGACATAAATTCAATATCATACATTCCAAACGAATCGTCATCCCCGTTTGATCCATAACCATAATCATCTTGAAGTGTTGCATCGAATTCATAGTCACTTGTAGAATCGTTAGGGCACCGTAAGTCTTGGATTTTTTCAAGACATCTCTTCTTCAAATTCCCTGCAAGATTAATATTAAAACAATGGCGAAGGTCAAGGGATCTGAGATGAGGACAACCATTTAGAATGGCCTCCAAACCAGAATTTGTCAGCTTGTTTCCAAATATCTGGAGGTGGCGTAATTCATGCATATTTTCTGCAATTGCTAGTGCATCATCATTACACTCAATCAATGGGTATTTGTAACCTAGACAGTTCAATTTAAATGATTTCAGAAGAGGGCAACTACGCCCTACAGCTTCCAAAGTTTCTTTTGATAATGAGCAGTATGAAAGCTCAACCTCCTCCAGCAATGGAAATTTTGCAATAGAGTCGATCAATCCCCGATCTGATATGCTATAGCAATTTGCAAGTCTAAGGTTCGTGAGGTGACTCGAGCTGCAATGAATCATAGAAGAGCACAATTACAAAATTCACATTTAGTATGGAGATTTGCATTCTGATTTTGAAAGCTGATGAATAAAAATTAAAGAAAAACATGGAAAAAACCACTAAAACCCATATAAAGTTTTATTACTAGGTACATGAGCTGAGCCTCTGCTAGGCAAGACATGAGCACTAGCTTTATTTACAACATTTAGAGTGTTATTAATAGGTACAGCAGAAGTAGCACAAGAAACAGGCTTGTTGCAAAAGGGTTTCATCAAACTAGTGTCATTTTTGCTTTGGCTGTTCACTACAACTGGGATATGCAACAGGTGGACATTAACAATGCCTCTTCTTAAATGGTGACTTGGGTTTCCCACTTCTGTTTGCAAGCTTAAAAAGGCTTTATATGGCCTAAAGCAAGCTCCCACATCATGGATTCATAAGCTTAGAACAGCTCTCTTGGATTGGGGATTTCGAAATAAGCTTAGAACACCGCATTCTCGTATATGTTTGTATTGTCATATGGTTTCAACCCAAACAAGAAGGGACTTGGAGACCTGGTTGGGGGGGGGGGGGCGGCTGGGTAGGGGTTGTCTTAAAGATATGCATAATCAGCAAACACAACCAAACATTCCATTACAATGTTCTTGGTCAAAGAGAAAAAAGAGCCACAGACAAGAAAACTGATGTACAAGGCATCAAAAAGATACGGCACAATCATGAATAATCGAAATATAAACTTGATACATGATTACCCAATTGAACCAATCGAATAAATAAATCTCAAAACAATGTTATTGCAGAAACATTTGAGCTTAGAGTAAAGTGGGTCAATCAAGCTACTTGGCAAGTCCCTAGTCTTGTAATCATAAAAAGATCATGATTATGTTTTGATTGCACCAATGATGGGCAAAGAAGATTAGACTGATATTTTCCAAACACAAATCCTATGTGACAACATAATTTCCAAAAACATGGTTGAAATTTTGAGAATGCCTACTAAGAACCTCATCACACATTCGTGTGATTCAGGATAGATAAAGAGGAGTTGGGTCAACTGTTTAAAGTGACTAAACTGATAGTCAACTGACAATTTTGTGCCCATGTAAGCATGTCATATCCGATCAGGGAGACCTTGGCTAGGTGACAATGACAACATGTCATATCTTCAAATAGGTCCTGCATTTCTATATCTTACATCACTTAGAGAGAAGTCACCATTTCCTCTCAAAGGATAGTAGGATCAATGGCCTTTCAACAACATGATAATCTAAACTAAGTTGAGAAAATGATTACTTATGCACTAGTTTCCAAGGCCAGAAGAAAGCTCAGCATGTAGAGTTTTATGATTATCCTACAGAAATTAAGCGAGTAATAAGGGACTTGGAGACCTGGTTAGTTAAAAAATATTGCAGATTTTCCAGTGAAGAGATGTATTCCACATGCTATTCATCTAGAACTGTCGAATTTCCTACTTACAAATCACTAACTGTGCTACATGCTGAATGCAACACAAGTATTGATAAAGGTTTATGCATGAAAGTAAAAGCCCTCGTGATATAATAGCCCTGCTTACACCTAAAAATGATGGTGTATAGATTGCTAGACCACTGAAAAGATCACCATTAAGTACTGATTTTGATTCCTCATGTAGAAGCAGTTACATCAAAGGTGTTCCAAGATATAGACTTGAAGAACGGATAACAAAATGAGTGATGAGATTGAAGATGACATTCACAAGTCCAAATGGCCTATTTGATTTTGGGGATACTAAGAGCGACATATATATAGCCTCTTAAAGTCATTTTATGCAATTTTTGTCATCTAACTTCCATGAAACTTCAGATTTAAATTTCTGTAAACTCTCCAAACCGATAACTTGATCCCTTGTTGTTTCAACTATATCTTTGTCATGATCTATGGTTTCTTGATAAAAGTTCCTCTTCTTTTTTCTTTTTTCTTTTTTTTTTTTTTGTTGATCGGAAACAAAGAATTTATTAACACAAAAACCAACAAGCCACTAAAGGAACCTTACAACCCCCAAAAAGGATTACAGATTAGCTAAGCGAAAGAACTATCTTTCATGTACAACCACCCCTCAAAACTAATGTCACTTACAGCCACCCCAAAAAGTGAATAAAAATATCACAAAAACAAAATTTACATCATTTCTCAATTAAAAATCCTTTTAAACACTCTTTGTGTCAAATTAGCTCAAAAATGTGGTATCTTTAGATAGATCTGGTCACTAGATTTCAATTATATCTATGTAGACCATAATCTACCTCTAAATATCACCCATATCAGAATCATAAATATTAACCATATTGCTGTACTTCCATTAGCAAAAAATGATCACAGCCCTACTACTCTCTACAAAAACTAATCAAAACAAAATAAATGAATATGAAAGAAATCCAGATACACAAAAATGAAAATGACCATTTACGACATTCGTTACTAGAACATGAAACCCAACAAACTTACATAACAACTTATATTCAAATAGTAAATAAACTTCATTTCCATATGGCATTTAAGATATTGTTGCCTAGGCATCCACATGCAAGGCTTGGATCACAAAGTAATCCTAATAGATTCACATGATAACTATCTAAACATAATAAAAACAATAATGATTAAAAATGAACTTATTATTGAGACAACCATTGAGCACACAAATGGTGGCAACTAATTTATTGACTACAGTAATGATTGAAATTTTAATATTTCGAAGCATACTGAATTTAAGAACCCAATATTAGAAAGAGAGCATGGCTTAAAGCATGTAATGTCAATAAAATACTATAATGCCCCGTGAAGCATTGGTAATTAAATGTAATTTAATAGAAAAATCAACTGTATATCATGTTATCCAAACACACATACACACAAAAAGAAACAAACCACTGGATGACAGAAGCAGCAACAACCAAATAACAACTTATGCTCAAAAGATAAAAACTGGGAAAAGGTAACATTTAAGTTACTTCCTTTGTACTTGCCACTTGGAAGTTCAATAAAGGCCAACCTTTCGGTTTATCTTGTGGTACTAATGCAAAATTTATTGATGTATACATCACATCTACTTTGGTTTAATATTAAACACAAATACAACACATCTAAGACAAAGCTTTACAAAGATCAGGGAATGAATTTCAACACACAAACACACGTTGATGAAGCCATGGAAAAAGAATTAATTTTGATTAATGGATCAACTCTTGGGTTGAGTTTATTCTGCTGTTTTATTTGTTGGTATTTTAGGTGAATCAACAGGATCTAGTGTTCTGTTTCGCTTTCAGTATCTTAGATCAATGGATTCAAAACATACAAACCACTTTGTTTATCAGTTTTTGCTTCAATGCCTACCTATCATGTATCACTTGGCCATTCTATACTTGATAAAAACTCAAGTTCCCGTTCACATCACTATCTATATCACTCTTCATGATCACTTTTCAAGTTACTACCTCTCAGCAACACATAGTTCAAAATTACTCTAGTTTTCCTCCTCAAAAAATTATTATTTGAAAAACTGATTACATTTCAAACTCCAATTTCTTCATTCAGAGCCTTGGGCCACTTTCTTATGGATTTCTTTCTCATGTAATTCACACACACACTGCAGACACATACCTAACGTGCACATAATGGTTTCCTATAAAATCAATAAAATAAAGCAAACAAGGATTCAACAAACAGCCTCCAGAGAATTTGAACTTTACAAATTGATCATTTTAGGCACTCACTCGTTCACCAAATTCTATCTAAGAACCCAATTGAAAATATTGACCAACAAACAAGACAACATGCTCTAAAGCGACAGTGAGCTCTAATAATGAAATAAAATACCGAAAAAAGAAAAAAAAATGAAGTACCGATCAGCGATGTACTGGAGAATTTCATCATTGCCAAAATACTCGATGTTGATACTTGACAAGTGGCCGTTGCTACGGTCGACGGCGCCGCGACAGATCTTCTCCAAGTCAAATTCGATGTCGAATAGATCTCCCAAGTTGCGCATATCGATGGTCCGCCACATGGATGGGTCCTTGCAAATCTGAAGCCATGACGAGCACACGTATTGCACCGATGTCAGTACTTCTATGGCACCCGATTTCGAGAATATCGCCGCCGTCACGTCCCGCGGAAGCTCCACCCAGTTCGGCCATTCTGGATCCGCCGTCTTGCCGCTCATTCTCGCTATGTGTTTTTAATTTTTTTTTTTTTCTTTTTTTTCTTTTCTGTTTTTCTACAAATATATAAAGACCTAACTACCCACTATCTGACCTCTTTAACCGACTCGAGTAAAACTTGCATGGGACGGTTTTATTGACGTGACAATGGAACCATCCAATGAATGTATGCCATATACATTGGGAATGAAAATATATATTAAAGTCTCATGTGGCACACATTCATTGGATGATCCCATTGCCACGCTAATAAGACCTTTCCATTCAAATTTTTCTCAACCAACTCATTTGCTTTATTTGGCTCCACCAAAAATGTTATTGGATTTGATTCCTACCCGTTTTATAGTCTTTTTATAATCGCTCTAATACGTATCTAAAACCATCTTCAATCCATGTGTCAATGTTAATGTCAAATTTGACACAAAAAATAATAATAAAATGTTATATTTGGCACATTAATGTAACATTGTGCTCCAATATATAGTTCTATTTAAAATGCTATTTTTATTGTTTTATTCATTAAAATTATAAAAGTCAACACTCACTATTAATACATTCATAGAATAGAATAGTTGCAGATAAAATAGATTTTGATCGAAATATCATTAATACACATTAAATTTAAATTATTTTAAATATTTAATATATATATATATAATAGTATTTTTGTAATTAAAAATGAGCATTTATTACTATGTCAAATTTGGTAGATGTTATTAGTGTGCTAAATTTGGAATTTGGCACAAAGTATAGCATATTCCAAATTTAGCACAACATTTGGTACTGCATTAGAACATGGTTTTTGTACTCTATGCTAAATTATAGCATTAACACAATAATTTAGCACATCATTGGAGATACTCTAATAATCAAATTAATGGTTTGAATTAATTATATATTTTGGTAGGATAAATATATACCTGGATTAATTCTATTTTTTAGTAGGGTAGATAAATAAAAATTAAACCAGACCATTGATTTGCTATTAGACATATGTCAATAGATTGTGGAGAAGAGAACAAGGTAAGGACAATCAAGGTGAGTAGAGGATCCAAATTAGAGATAATAAAAATCTCTGATTAGCCCCAAATCAACGGGTATCCGATCCGTTTGGGACGGATTTGGAGCACTTAAAATGGGGCTCGGGTTAGGTATGGGTTAACCCACTATGACTCGTCCCGTCATGGTTGACCCAGTATTTATATAATTTTTTTTAATATATTAAAAATATAAAAGAAAAAACGCAACTAAAATATTTTTATCTCTTTGTCTAACTGAATTTTATATTTGAATTTAAGATTTATATAATTTAATTGTTTTATTGTATTAACTTTAAGTTTATATATGAATTTTAACACTATGTTTGTTTGTATGGAATATGAGAGAAAGGAAAAGAAATGAGTGGATTTTGTTAACCGCCAAAAATGGCAGGGGTTTAAAGAAGAATTTTCCATCGACATTGGGGAAAAACCAATATAGAAAGACACCATAGGAGAGCATCCCAGTACCCCGCCTTTAAAAAAATCGGTCGGGTACAACCTTCTACCAGTCCAAATCAGGATCAAAGGTTCCTAGACTTGAAGGTGCCAGGAAACAAGGAAGCCAGGTACCAGAGACTCCACTACTGCAGGATCATAGTACCCCGCTACCATCCGGTATCCCGATACCCTGATACACTCATACAAAGTTTAATAATCAAGTAGAAAGCAAGATACCTACGTACCCCATTTTCTCCTAAGGCTGGTCAATCAAGCAGCAAGTATCAGATTAACAGACTACCAAGTATTAAGGTATGACTGGGTACACCGAAGACCAAATTATATAGAAAGACGGTGTGACGACAACGTTTTAATAAACAAGAAAGTTGATTTCTTTCCCGCCACTCAAGAGTTCTATTTGAAATACAAGTCAACTCTATCAAAATTCTACCAAATACGGGATCGCTCGATTCCTAGAAGGAAAGAGACTATCTTCTCACCAATCGCCACGGAACGCCTCGAAAAACTCTAGGTCACTAGACCGAATTTAGAGGAGTGCTGGGCAAGCATTGGGACATATATATACATCGTGTTATCACACAGAAAAGGGACCGCAATTCCGAGTCCTAAACCCTAATTTATGTTTTCCACTTATCGACATGTACGAGAGCTCCATCGCCAACTAAGCCTTTAACCCCATCACCATAGCCATATGAATATCTTCATTGTATTTTTGTCATATGTTTACGATCAATAAAGAAGTTATATGTGATTCTATTGCTACATTATTTTTCACTCACCATTATTATTGTCTTTTACTGGTTTTATTAGGAAGCTAAAGTTATCGAACTACTTGATATCTCTCCGACTGAGATCTACTCCGATTCCAGTCACTAGAATTGTTAATTGGAAAAATCACCTCAAGTGACAATTTTCGGTTAACAGATTTATTACCTCTTGTTTGGATTGTTAAGTGAGAAGGAAAGGAATGATAAAGAGGGAAAGGAAGGGAAAGAGAGAGAATAGTTTCTTCTTATTTTATCTAATTTGGTTTCTCTCCAAAATTGGACGGAAAAGGAGGGAAACAAATTAAAGGTTAATGAATTTTTTCAATATTCCAAAAGTAACCCCATTTGTTTCTTTTCCTTTTCTTTCTATTCATAACCATCCAAATAGCTATCACTAAAAACATTATCCTTTTATCTCCTTTCCTTTCATCCCTAATTTATCATTTCATTTTCTTTCTTTTCCATCAATCCAAACATAGTGTAAATGTACGTTAAATTTCAAATTTTTATATTTATTTTTCGTTTATGTTTAAATATTATATGCATATTTAAATTTAAATATATTATTCAATTTAAATGTATTTTTAAATTTGATCGAATAGTAAAATTTAAGTTCCTATCCTAAAATTCAAATATATATGGTAAAATTTGTATATTTAATTGTTTGAACATTTTTTTTGTTAAATGAAATGGGTCAATTCAATTCGGGTTTGGTTTGTGGCACCCCCGCCTCTTTCAGGTCAGGTCGGTTTTGGGGAAACTTGCTAAAATCGAGTTTCAGATTTGGGGCAAGTCAATCCAGCCTCGATCCAACCCGTTGTCATCCATAATCTAGATCCAAAGTTATTATGTTTTTGTTTTCTTTTAATTATTAACATGTTTGTTTCAATTTTTTTTTTAATATATTCGGGAGTCTACAAAATAAATAATATTTTTTTTTACGCTGGGTGTGGGTTTTTTTTTTTTTTTTTAATATTTTACATATATCAATTATCAAGTGATGTATACCTTACTGTAATTTCGGTAAAGACCTTGATAAAATCATATCGATGTTTAT
This sequence comes from Acer yangbiense, assembly GCA_008009225.1. Classification (NCBI taxonomy): domain Eukaryota; kingdom Viridiplantae; phylum Streptophyta; class Magnoliopsida; order Sapindales; family Sapindaceae; genus Acer; species Acer yangbiense. The sequence continues at coordinate 17,055,539 of CM017773.1, read as the reverse complement.
AAATTTTTATTTGAATTTTTTTGTAGATGATAAGTTTAATGAAATCTACCAATGAATAAAATTTGAGAATTTTTCAAGTACCGGAACTATTTATCCCGATTTTGTTATATATAAAGGCATCAAAAAATGAGAAAAATATAGGAAAATTCAAAACAATTGTTCTAGTACTTAAAAAATTCTCAAATTTTATTCATAAGTAGATTTCAATGAACTTATCATCGATGAAAAAATTCATATCAAAATTCATAAAAATAGATGTGATTTCATCAAGGTAATGGTGCCCACGGTTCAATTCTGGTTTGGAACCGTTGGTTACGGTTCCGTGGGAAGGCAAAACCGTAACCGTAACCGTAACCAGCTTAGCTAGTTTGGTTTATGGTTTTTAACCAGTGGTTAGGCGGTTCGGTTACGGTTTTGATTCGGGAACCGGTCGATTCCGGTTCCGGTTCCGGTTCAGGACTGGTTTTCCCTTTAAAAAAAAAAATTTAAAATAAAAGAATAAAAAATGATATGTGTGATTGTGTGAAGAAAAATAAAAATAAAAATTCTGCCTAATAATAATTAAAATTGAACAAAGTTTAAAATAAAAAATTGAACAAACATTTTCATTCGTAATATATTTCACTTAGAAGTTCTAATGTATTTCATATAAAATATTCAATACAATTGAAGTATTTAACAATGTTTAAAAGAAAAGATATTGACATTTATTAATAAATATAAATTTACAATTGCAGAAAAAAAAAAAAAAGAATTTGGCCTTGAATTCAAATATACAATATAACAAAGTGAAGAATAACAAAGTGTGGGGGATATTTATAGGATTAGAGCGGAGGGGAAGATTTGTAATTACAAGAAATTAAGGGAAAAAATATATATTGAAAGATGGCATTGCTGACTCCAACGGTCACCTCTATTTTTTTTTTTTCAAAATTATTGCCACGTGGCAGCTTCTAATTGGCCGGTTTATTTTTTATTTTTAAATTAAATGAAAACCGATAGTTTTTTTGAATAGTAATTGTAACCGAACCGTGTCACAACCGGTTCCCAACTGGTTTTGAAATTGCCGATTTCTGTCACAGTTTCGGTTACGGTTTTGACCGTACGGTAGTTTAACCGAACTGTGGGCACCAGTATATCAAAGTTCTTATCGAAATTAAAATAAGGTATACCTCACTTGAATACATACATACATATTTATATAAATATATATATATATACAGTCTTTCTATTGTCAGTTCGTCCTGAAGATAAATATATCAAGACAAAGAATGTGGACCACAAATTATAGAGAAGTTTTGATAAGTGCATACACTTTGAGTCAAAGTATGTAAATCTAATGGTCCATATTCTTCGTCATGATATATTTATTGTTTGGATGAACTGATAATAGAAAATCTGTATATATATAAACAAAATATTTATTATCAGGTCGCTACAACTACTAATATGAAAATTAATGTTTTGAATATAGCTTTAATGGTAGCTCTATTGCCACTCACGAAATATCTTCCTACACCCATGTTTTAATAAAAAAAATTATTTCAAAAATACCCTTACATTTAATTATTTAAAATACATGACTTTATAATTGGAAATTAAATTTACTTCCTATACCCAAAAGTTGAACACTCAGTCTATCATAAACTTTAATAATATATACTTAATCAAACCCAACATCAATTAGGAATTTTTTTTTTTTTTTAATATATAGTCAAGGATTGGATGAACAAAGAATTGATTTCATGGATTCCGAATTTATTCAGGTATGTTTACTTTAATTTTTATTAGGGTACGAAAACTGACACCCAAAGAAATTATTTTTACACCCATTTTTTATGAGCAAATTACACAAACTTACACTGGTTATATGCATAATCACGCTAAAATCGGTAAAAATTATAATAACACTAATTTACCCTTGACCCGTTAACTAACAGTTGACTAACCATTGAGAACAGTTAGGGGTCGTTTGTTTTTTTGTCTGAAGACTGAATAGTCCTGAATTTTTCTGAAGACTGAAATCTGAACTTCAATGACGTTTTTTTTTTCCCCTCACATTTGAATGTATTGTCAACACGTTTGTTTTTTAAAAGTAAAATTGTCTGAAAATAAGTAATTTTACATTTATACCCATGTTAAACAATTATACATATAATATGGAATACAAACAATCCAAAAATAATAATTATATATGAACACATATGATCATGATCTTCCTCTTCGATTACAAACAAACTTCATTTTTACTAAGAAAAGAAAATGTTTTTTTTTTTTTTTTTTTTTTTCCATAAAATAAAAGAGGCAGCATGAAAACTCACACAAAACACTCTAATATATATATATATATATTTTCTATTATCAGTTCATCCTAACAATAAATATATCGGGACGAAGAATGTGGACCACTAGATTTACATACTTTAACTCAAAGTGTATACACTTGTCAAAACTTCTCCGTAATCTATGGTCCACATTCTTCGTCCTGATATATTTATTGTCAAAACGAACTGACAATAAACAGACTGTATATATATATATATATATCCTAACTATATAAAAAGTGTGAGTTGGTCGGTGATTATAACATCTTTTTTTTTGTTTGAAAATAAAATTACAGATACAACCCTTAAAGTTTATATAATTACGCCCAGTACTGTTTGCAAATTTGCCGTTTACTTCTATGCCCCCCTTTTTTTTCTTTTAATTTCTTTGACTCTTTTTTTTTTTTTTTTTTTTTAATTTCTTTTAAAGTAAAATTACAAATACACCCTTAAAGTTTATATAATTACTTAATAGATAGGTTTTAGTAAGATTTTAATTATAGCATCCATTAGATTTTCTTTGAAAGTCAAATGACAAATACAAGCTTTCAAGTTTGTAGAATTGCTTAATAGACATGTCTTAGTAATAGTAACACAACAGGGATTGTATAGTAATTTCCAAGATTTATCTTAATTTAAAATTCTAAATAGTGTAAATCATTGTTAAATAGTTTACCCTAATTATTATAAATTTAGATGGAATTTATTTGAGTTTGTAGAATTACTTAATAGAAATGTCTTAGTAATAGTGACACATAATGATATGGACTAGACCCAAATTAATAGGTATTTGGATTGATTATTATTTTATATTGTAAAATGAAATAGGGGATGAAAATATAATTTTCTATGCATTTAATGACTTGAAAAGGAATAAGAAATATTATAGGGGTATAAGATGACTTAAATATATATACATATGCAGGGGAAGTTTGTAAAGTAAAAAACAACAACAAAAAAAAAAAAAACAAAAAAAACAAAAAAAAAAAGGGGGATTTGACTGGAAGCAGTGGATTCATCTGATAAGAAAGATATGGATTCGGTTATTAAAGATTTAAATAATCATTTCATCGCAATTTATGTAATTTAGTCGAAAAGTACTTTTGGATGTAAAAAAAATATAATTTAATTGTTGAATTTAAATTATTGAGATGTTCAATAAAAGTTGTAAACAATTGTATATATATTACCATTGTTAGATCATCGTGAGAAGACATGGAAATTACATAGGATTTTATATCCAAACCATATATATATATATGCCGGATATTATTTGGTTCAGCATATATTATTTTACAAAAACAAAGTTTATTAATTTAGAAGACAAATAAAAAAAACATAGATTGGCTTCTCCTCCAATGTTGTAGTTCTCATTGTTTTTTTTTTTCTGCAATTTCAACGTGCAGTCCATTTGGAAATGTGACATGAGGCCTTCGAACGATGTCTCCTCCATTAATCACTGACCAACTGATAAGTATATTTAAGCCACATAACATAATAATCTAATTAGTTCATGCATTATTATATATACTTTCAAGACATTTCAAACAAGCACATACCATTTTTTATTTAATTAAATTATACCTGTATTTAGTGACGAGGTAATGGAGAAAAGTTGCCATTTGAAGCTTTGCAAACTCGGCTCCAACACAGAGTCTCACGCCACAACCAAACCCCATAAAAGTCTTAGATCCCTTGTAATTAAGTAATTATTAATTTCCATTAAAAACTCTAACAGTTTTTTAAGTAAAAACTGCAATCACAAATCATGAATTCTTTTCCCACCTTAGGTTTCAAAATGTTGAAAAACTGCAAATAATAATACTATATATTTGTAAAACTTGCCATTTATTTCCACGTCTTGTACCACTTTTCTGAATAACCCTGGTGTTATACTTCCTATTCGAACACCTGTAATATAAAATAGATTTAGAAAATTAACTACATCACTGTCCAAGGAGCAATAGTGTAAATAAACAATTGAAAGACTTCAAATTAATTGATAATCAAACTCACCATATGTGTGAAAGTCATTGACTTATATTCTTCCCATGTAATTCCAGTATTTTCATTATCTCGTTCTCTCAAAATTGTCTCGTGTTCTTTCTGAAATAAGATTTATAACGTTCTCTAATTTAAATTTGATTGAAATAGTGTAAACAACACAATAATCAAGACAATAGTTGGAAATTTTGGAAATAAAGAAAAGGATTTAATGCATGTATATATAAGCTGTGAGAAAATTATAAGTACACGTACCGTTAATTCTGCTAGTACGTCTGGATGATCAGAAACAAAATTTACGAGTAATGCGACTGATTGAGAAGTAGATTCGTGACTAGCAAAAAAAAGTGCAAAGATCAAGTTTATAGCAACATTGTCATTGATGAGTGCATGTGTCTTCGTTTTCCATCTCTTCAAGTAAATGATCCAAGAAATCATGAGCAGGAACTTTTGATGCTCGTCTATCTTGTAAGATATCTTCAATCACCTTAATTATCTTTTTTCGTCCCTATACATATATATGTGTACCAGAAATTCAGTGATGATTACCAAATCAAGAAGCATATAGGTTTTAATACAAATAATGATTCAATTAATATAAGATATCTCAAATGTTATTATACACCAGTATTTCTCTTGAATATAGATCCACTATGGCAAAAAAAAAAAAAAAAAAAGTAAATAAATAAATATATATATATATATTCACATCTCCAATACGATCACCTAAAGAATATATTCATCCACTTTATGACCAACCTTCATAAAAAATTCGTTTCATTCTATCTCCTATTTTATTTTACAGTTAAAAATTTAAATAACGAAGAACAAACTGTAATTATTTTGGTAGGAAATAGTAAGAAATGCAGATTAAGATTTCTAAGAGAGTTCTCAATTAAGAAACCCATCTTCGTAATTAGTAAAAAAAACAATTGCCACATTAGCTCCATATTTAGATTAGATAATTGCATTGAAGATGTTTTCTTTTTTACCTCATTATCTAGTCATCATATATCTTCTGGTCAAACCCATGAATTTAAAACTTCCTCAGGGTGTTATATCAATGTAATAACATTTACATGAATTAAAACTATACCGTGTTATATTAACATCTCTTATTTTTCAAAGATATATATATTTGCAAATATGAAACTCAAATACTAATTTAAGCATAGTGGAATTGGTCCAAAATATCACCTTTTTAAAGTGAATTGGTGAGAATGTCACTGGTTTAATAAGTTAAGTTTAAAAGGCACCTATTATGGTGAACTACCAAAATTGCCCTTAGTTAAACATTTATGTTATTCTCTTTGAGTTGTTCTCTGCAACTCAAACGAAGGCTTGAAATACTCAGTTACTCTCTCTCTACAAATAAAAGTTCAAGGTCTTGCCCCGACTTTCTTCTTCAGTAAAATAAGGTAATATTTCTTGAACTTGCTTCTTTGAAGTTGTTCACATTTTAGTATGTAAACTTGAAGCCATTTTGAAAATGATTTCGTGCCTTTTTGAAATATTTTCGTGCCTTTTTACACTGTCATCGTGCCTTTTTACACTGTCATCGTGCCTTTTGAAGTTGTTATCGAGCCTTTTTGAAAAAAATTTCGTGCCTTTTTGAAATATTTTCGTGCCTTTTAACACTGTCATCGTGCCTTTTGAAATTGTTATCGAGCCTTTTTGGAAAAGTCTCGATAACTTTTCCAAAAGGCTCGATAACTTTTCTAAAAGGCTCGATAACCTTTCTAAAAGGCTCGATAACCTTTCTAAAAGGCTCGATAACCTTTCCAAAAGGCTCGATAACTTTTCTAAAAGGCTCGATAACCTTTCTAAAAGGCTCGATAACTTTTCTAAAAGGCTCGATAACCTTTCTAAAAGGCTCGATAACCTTTGTAAAAGGCTCGATAACGTTTCCAAAATGCTCGATAACTTTTAACACTGTCATCGTGCCTTTTGAAATTGTTATCGAGCCTTTTTGGAAAAGTCTCGATAACTTTTCCAAAAGGCTCGATAACCTTTGTAAAAGGCTCGATAACTTTTCCAAAAGGCTCGATAACCTTTGTAAAAGGCTCGATAACTTTTCCAAAAGGCTCGATAACTTTTAACACTGTCATTGTGCCTTTTGAAATTGTTATCGAGCCTTTTTGGAAAAGTCTCGATAACTTTTCCAAAAGGCTCGATAACCTTTGTAAAAGGCTCGATAACTTTTCCAAAAGGCTCGATAACTTTTAACACTGTCATCGTGCCTTTTGAAATTGTTATCGAGCCTTTTTGGAAAAGTCTCGATAACTTTTCCAAAAGGCTCGATAACCTTTCTAAAAGGCTCGATAACCTTTGTAAAAGGCTCGATAACTTTTCCAAAAGGCTCGATAACTTTTCAAAAGGCTCGATAACCTTTCTAAAAGGCTGGATTGATTTTCAAATTTATTCGTGCCTTTTAACAATGTCATCGTGCCTTTTGTAGTTATTATCGAGCCTTTTTGACAAAAATATTTCGAGCCTTTTTGAAAAAAGTTTCCAGCCTTTTGGTTGATTTCGAGCCTTCTTCAAAAAATATCCGTGCCTTTCTGAACAAAGTTTCGAGCCTTTTAACAAAATATTCGTGCCTTTTCGAAATTGATTTCGAGCCTTTTTGACAAAAATATTTCGAGCTTTTTTGAAAAAAAATTCGAGCCTTTTTCAAAAAATATTCGAGGCTTTTCATGTAATATTTGAAGACATTGTGTAATCATGGGTTTTTGTTAATGGTTTGTGATTATTAATTTGACAGCCTCATGAATCGGGTTAGAATAGTAATATCTTACAACGGTCGATGGGACCAGTTACCCGACGGAAGTCAGAGGTTTGTTGGATCCGATAACCGGGGAATGTACGTGTCAAACAATATGACTTACGAAGAATTGGTGACGATCGTGCATACTATTGTGAACTATGATGTAAACAAATACAATTTTGAGTTGTCATCAATATCACTCGTTCCTGGCAGTACGTGTCGCACATTGATAAGGAATGACGACGATGTCCAGTTTATGCTAGGGGAAGATCGAGTGATCCCTCAAGTATGTGTCAGTCTAACTGAGCGGACAGCTGGAGATGTGGTAGGGAATAATATTCCTCCTCCTGAAAATACCCAACAGTTTGGATCCTTTAGCGGTAGCAACCAAGTGTTCACCCAAGGGGGTCCCAGCGAAGGTGTGGGAAACATGTGTGGTGTCCCAGAAGTTGCGGTCGACCATGCACATGCAGCTGAAATTCAATTGGGTGATGTGGGTGATGTGTTTGGCAGTCGAATTGAGCAGTACAATGAGCAATACGATGTGCAGTACAATGAGCAGTACGATGTGCAGTATAATGAGCAGTACAATGAGCAGTACAATGAGCAGTACGATGCACAGGACAATGAACAGTACGATGCGCAGTACAATCAACAGAGCAATTACCCGAACCATGAACAGGTTGATACTGAGGCAAATAATGAACATGTTCATGATCTCCAAAATGTAGATGAAGAGCCTGCACAAATACAAACAAGCGGTAGACGTGTACAAGGAGTTAGTTGCACTGCACCAGATATGCCTGGGACTTCCGAGGTCCGTTGTAATATGACATCATCTGATTCTGTTAATGCGAGAACTTGGGTTATTCCAGGAGCAGATTCATACTCGTTTGGTATTGGTACAAGCAGCACCTTGGCAGCGCAAGAACCGAGAACCATGATTTATAAAGGTCAATTTTTTCCGAGTAAAAAGGATTTGAAGAGGCTAGTTGGCCATTTTGCGATGCGGCAGAACTTTGAATGGAAGGTGAAAAGGTCTAATAAGACAATTTTACATTTGGTTTGCATCATTGACGACTGTACGTGGAAATTAAGAGCGGTGAGGAGAGAAGAAGGTACTTACTTTCAAGTCAGAAGTTTTGTCAACGAACACAGCTGTCCCTTGGAGGAGATTCACCGTCGCCACCGACAAGCTGGTGCAGTCATAATCGGAGAAGTCGTTGCCCCTAGACTTCAACAAACCGATGGTCGTCTCATGCGTCCGAAGGACATAATCGCCGATATGAAAACAATGTATGGCATCCAAATCATGTACAGTAAGGCACATGATGCCTTGCAATATGCATTGTCATTAACCTATGGAACGCATGAAGAAAGTTTCCAACTGCTCCCATCTTTTGCGTATGTTCTCGAACAGCAAAATCCGGGCACAATCACGGACTTACAGTGCGATGATCATGGTAAATTCCTCTACTTTTTCATGTCGTTAGGGTCCTCAATTAGAGGTTTTCGGAGGTGTATGCGTCCTGTTATTGCAGTAGATGGTACCCATTTGAAGGGAAGATTCGGGGGTACAATGTTTGTGGCAACTGCACAAGATGGAAACGAACAGGTGTATCCAATTGCTTTTGGGTACGGTGACTCAGAGAACAACCTTTCATGGGAGTGGTTTTTAGAATGCTTGAGGGGTGCCCTTGGTCATATAGATGATCTGGTTTTCATTTCCGATCGCCATCCAAGCATTGAAGCAGGGATTTCTAAAGCGTTCCCTTATGCAACCCATACCGTTTGTGTCTGGCATTTTGGTGAAAATATGAAGAAGCGATTCCACAGAAAGGATGTTGCCCAGATAATGGATTACGCTGCTAGGTCGTACATTGAAATCCAGTATGATCGGCACATGGAGGAGTTACGTAAGCTGCACCAGGGTGCATACGATTATGCCATTGATGCCGGTCCACAGAAGTGGTCCCGCGTTCACTGTCCCCAAAGAAGGTACAGGTTGATGACCATAAATGTTGCAGAGTGCATAAACTCATGCCTAAAATTCGCTCGGCAACTGCCACTAATGACACTGGCAGAGTTCATTCGGAATATGATACAGAAGTGGTTTCATGATCGTCATGCAAATGCACAGTCCATGCGTCATCGATTGACCGACGCCGCACATCTTTTGATCCTCAAACGTGTCGAGAAGTGCGGTTATATGACCGTAAATCCAGTTGACTGGAACATATTCTCCGTCAGACACAAGGGAAAACAGTGGACGGTTGACTTAGCCCGGAAGACATGCACATGCAACAAATTCCAAATGGACTTTTTACCATGTAAACACGCACTTGCAGCGGCAAGGTACATTACAATTTACAGTTAACGGTTTATATTATCCAAACGTGAGTCTCACCCTTTTCATTGTTGCAGGGAGCGAAATTTGGATTTTACATCTCTGTGTGCGGACTACTACAAGAGGGAGACACTTATTGATGCATACTCAGTTCCTATTATGCCTGTTGGCCATCCTGCTTCATGGGTTGTGCCATCCGACATCGCATCACGGGTGGTTTTAAATCCAAAGGCGAAGAGGCAATCAGGTAGACCAATGGAGGGTCGACATGCCTCGTCTTCGGAGAGGACAACCACACAGTCGTGTAGAAGGTGTGGACAACCAGGACATAACAGCAGGAGGTGTTCCAACCCACCTATGGTTAATGAAGGTCCCAGCACAATTGTCCCCGAGGAATACCGCCGCAAGTGCAGTATCTGTCATAAAATTGGACACAACAAACAAACGTGCCCTGAGAAAGACTGTACCGTGGAATGAATGGAGCCTTACTTACAAGAGGAAGACGAATTGCCACCCTTGGTTCTTATGTTTTATGTAGAAGTAATATGATTGATTTCATGTTCGAATTTCGTTTGTTATAGTGTTTATGTATATCCCAACTTTATTTATGGATTTCAATGTATGAAATGTGTTGAACTTTTAATACATCAATCTCTCCAGCCACCTTCATTACTTGAACTTCCCCAGCCACTACCCCCAGATGCTACAGATAGACCTGGTAAGGTTCCGGTTCTAACCGTCGAATCGGGGGGGTTCGTAACCGGGAAAACCAGGATCGGAACCGGATTTCTGGTTTCGATTCAAGAACCAGAACTGGAACCGGGGGAGGCCGGTTCCGGTTTTGGTTATAAATTTTTTGAAAATATATTACAAAAGGTTCGGTTCTAAAACCGACGGTTCCGATTCCAGAATCAGAATCGAAACCGAAACAGCCAGTTTCAGAACCGAAACCGAAACCAAAACCAAAACCAAAACCGGAACCGGGGGACCCGGTTCCGATTTCGGTTTCGATTTCGGTTCCACCAAACCTTGGAACCGAAACCGTGCCACCTCTAGCTATAGAGGAGCCCCCAGTTGCAGGGCTTCACATTGGTACCATAGCAGCAACTGATCTAATTGATGGTGCTGACTCATGCTGAGGATCGTCGATATGCCTCTGGAAATATGCCACAAGCCGATCAATGTCCTCAAACATCCTTTTACTGAACTTAAATCCCTTGGGATATAGACCAATATACTCATGATGGGGATTTGTACTTCGTATATAAGTTAGAATGAATGTTCCCGGATGCTCATGAGAAATGCCAAAACAGTAAACTATCCGTGTGGGATACTCTGCTTTCTCAATCCTTAGATGCTTATCAACTTCCGCAATAGTACCTTTGTTTTATGAGGAACATGTCTCCAACCTGATGTCTTCCAACATCGTTCAAACTTTCACAACCATGCTCGATACAGTTGTTTGGTGAGACCCTTGGTTCTTATGTAGAACTAATGTGATTGATTTTATGTTCGAAAATATATTAGAATTTAGTTGTTCGTCTAATGTCATACTAGATGCTTTATTGAATTTGCTGTATTGTTTATGGATTTCAATGTATGAAATGTGTGTGTTTAACTTTGAACTGCAAACACTGCAAACACTTGAAGAAAAAAAATTCATCATTTCATTACTCAAAAAATGTTATGTACATCAACTACATCTACATCAACTATATGGGCTTCGAGTTACAAAAAACCTCGACGGCCATCTTCTCCCGGATGGTGGCCATATCAGCTTCGGACCAGTCGAAGGTATCCCTGTTCGCCACCAGGTACTCAATAATTTTCAATGTATGGGCCCCACAGTTTCCCCTGCAATTAACCACGTGAACAAACATTATAATGGGATGCTATTAAAACCGATTGTGATAGAATAAGAACTTCAAACAGTCATACTCCCGTTCCTGTTGCGGCACACGGTTGGCGTGCACGTAGAACATCCGGAACGGCTTTTCTTCCCTTTTGTACGTCGCATCACCTCTCTGTCTGTTCCGGTGAAAGTGTACCGCATCCAGCATCGAGGGTAGCAACCACCTTAAGCACGCGAACTGGGTATTCCTATGGCTATATCAGACCTTCTGTCTGAACGGGTCAAACACGAAAATGTGCCCTTTCACAAGGTTGACGCTGGCCACGACCCAATGGTAACCTCCGAGGTTGCAAGGAATCAGAACCTGCAGGTGTTTCTCCAAAGTGTTAGCAAATTTTTTTATTATACAGATGGACGCAAAGTCAAATTTACACTGACCGTGTCAACGTCGTGCCATGGCAGGTTTGCCTGCGGGAGCAGGCCACATACCACCTGAAGCTCATCACGAGGATACTGGCGATCCAGCACAGTCCAACCATCTGGGGGTCTCTTGTCCTCACCCATGCAGATTCTCTGCCAGCTATGATATGCCAATGTCTGTACATAGAAAATTAACCGACACGTCAGGCAAAAGATATTTGAACACATCAAGGTAGAAGAGAAAACCGTACTCAATAAACACTTACATAGAATTGTGAATCTAGTATGTTGGTCCTCCTATCGTACACAATGGGGAATGCTCGTTGACGTTTCCGGAGAACGTTGCAGTATGCGTCAATGTGCTGACAAATATCAACAATTCGTATTGTTAGGATTCAACCATTTGTGAATGAAACTTCTACAGGTGAATCAAGTGAGGAACATACCGAATCGTCCAACTCCATGAAGTTGGTTTGAAACCGGTGGAACCAAGTCACATTGACACCAACTGGGTGGTGCAGATCCACATCACGTCTGCATAATTGGAAACAAATTTAACATAATACTTACTTGTACCTGTGGACGAAAAAACTATAAACAGATTGTAAGTTTTTAGATTATACTTACAATTCCCCTGTCATGCTCCTCTTGTAGGCTAGGTACGCCGCAAGCTGGTCAGGATCTACCAATTCGTGTGGCATCCATTCATGTGCTGGCTGCGGATGCGGCATCGTCCGTGGCCTCTTCGGTTCACAGGGGTTTGTGTATGGGCTCCGCTCCATCCAACCTCGACGTCGAATCCGGTCTCCATGCCTCAGGGGTGGTGGACTCCGGTCCAAATCAGGGTGATCGGGGTGGTGTGAGGAGGAACTCGTTCCCTGTTGATCACCTGAAATCGATCGGTGGGGTGTCAAATGACATACCGAAGGTCGGCTGGGGGGGTCGGCTACACTCGGGTCGACCGAAGGTCTATGCTCGTAGGAGGAACCTCGTACGCTGGGATCGACTGGACGATCGCGCTGGGTTGTGGCGTCAGGGGTGACCTCCTGGAAATGTATAGGTGTGAGCTCCTGGAAGTGAACAGGATCATCCAGCAGCTGTGATGAGCGGACTGTGGTGATGTCCTCAGGCAGTACCTGCTCCTAGGAGTGAACAGGATCATCCAGCAGCTGTGAAGAGCGGACTGTGGTGATGTCCTCAGGCAGTACCTGCTCCAAGACTGCTGGCTCTATATCACCTGCTGTCTGTGTACCACCGCGCACCTCCTATCGTGCTGTCACATCATGACCCTGCGGATCTGAGACTGTGTCTGTGGTACGTGGCTGCCTATGGCTGGTCCCTCGGTCTGTCCACCCTGTACCTGTGGGAGTAAATGCTCCGTCATGGTCATCGAATGGTGGACCATCCATACGGTGCTGCGACGTCGGACCCTGTTGGGCCCGGATCAAATCCAGCAACTCCTGATGCTGCGCAGCTCTTTTCTCTTCACTCGTACGGAAAGCCTCCATGACATCCGTACGTAATGTTCGAACAGCATCCATCACCTCTGCCAATTTATGCTCCCAAGCCTGAAAGGAATTCGGACTCTGTCAGTACTAAAACTATTAAGTCAATTGAAATTAAATCATGTGGTCCTAAAAATGCTTACGTACCTGTGGACGCTCTCCGACGCCTCCCCGTGAATGACCTTGAGGTCCAGGCTGTCTGTCCAAATTGAATCGTACCCGCCTACGCCTCACGGGAGTAGGACTGCTAACCTCCGGTTCTGAATCACGTCCAGCTGTAGGTTGTCTGGGCAAAGTCACGCGTACCCGCCTAGACCTCGTGGGACTCCCACGGCCATTGCCGACATCCGGGTCTGAGCCCTCCGTATCACTGGGTCCAGAGTACGAAGGATCCATATCACTAGGTCCGCAAGAATCCTCCGTATGACTGGGTCCGCCAGTCCTATGTAGTTCCGGATCCGGGAGGCCTCCAGATAAATCTACAGCATAGTGATCATACATAGTGGGTCCCTGATCTATGCCTTCGTAATACCGTTGACCCATCTCAACAGCTGTCGCCACCAATTTAGACCGCGCAGACATCTGCAATTGGAGTTACATCATTGTAATTACATCATTGTAATTATACACATACTAAAAATTATAAACATTAACAACAACAATATTTACAGTTTCAGAGAAAATCTCATCCAGCTTTTTCCCTCGCGGTCGCTTAGTCAACTTCCATTTCAGAATACGTGGAGGGGGTAGCTCGGGGTTAACCCTGCGGATCCCACATTTTTTAATGCCAAGGGAGGGGATAACCTCAAAAGCAAATACCTGCGTAATAGACAAGTACGATCACAAGTAAATACATCAGTCATATAAAAAATTCTCAATTAAAGTACGGATGCAAATTGTAAATGCTAACCAATAGTGCGTGCGCTAGACCGTATATGTTGTAGGACTCGATGGTGTCAACGCCCTGTCCTGCCTGTCGTGCTGCCTCCCGTGGACTATCCAAAGCATGCATGTAACCATAAATAGACCGCCTATACACGTATGCGCCCCATGGGAACGCATCAAAAGTGTCCAAGTCCTCGACTACTCGAAACTGCCATGCTGGAACTTTAAATCTCTCGTCCACTCCCATCAGTATCCAGTTCAGCAAAAACAATAATGACAGCTTCACTGCATCGTACTGCGAATGGAAAACACCAATCCGAAGCACCCCTCTCAGCTCTTGAAACTCGATGACTCGACGTTGGAAGTACCGGTCGTGTATGCCATTCTGTACCACCATATCATAACTCGCTGTGTCGGGAATCACTCCGAACTTCAATCCGGTGATTAGATAAAACTCAACCTTCGAGAACCGGACCGTATGGTTCCCTAACAGAAATCGCATCTCATCTTCCGGCCCGTTGTGATGCAACTCACGTAAAAGTAGCCGATGGACAATGCCGCCAGAAAAATTAATCTCACGATGCATCCGGAGGAAATGACCGAAACATGACTCAGTAAACCGACGTCGGTCTTCGATCCTTAGATTTTCAGGTACTCTTTCAAGTGCATTGTCGATATCTCTAAGGTCATCAAAATGGTCATGCCGAATAATTTTTCCATTGAACCATTCTCCCACCGGGGTTTTAAGGAAATCATTCGGATTCGCCATCTGCATATTGACGGAAAAAAAGCAAATAAGTTACTGAAAAGACTTGAAAACTGACGGTAAAATTCAAAACTGCACGATAACAGTGCAAAAAGGCACGATAAAATTCAAAAAGGCTCGATAACACTACAAAAAGGCACGATAACATTACAAAAAGGCACGATAACATAAAGGTTCAAAAAGGCTCGATAAAAGTATAAAAAGACACGATAACATCAATGTTTAAAAAGGCTCGATAACATATCAAAAAGGCTCGATAACAGTTCAAAAAGGCTCGATAACAGTAACAAAAGGCACGATAACATATAGGTTCTAAAAGGCTCGACAAAAGTTTCTAAAAGGCTCGATAACTTTTCAAAAGGCTCGATAACAGTAACAAAAGGCACGATAACATATAGGTTCTAAAAGGCTCGATTTTGTTTCAAAAGGCTCGACAAAAGTTTCTTCTAAAAGGCTCGATAACTTTTCAAAAGGCTCGATAACTTTTCTAAAAGGCTCGATAACCTTTCTAAAAGGCTCGACAAAAGTTTCTTCTAAAAGGCTCGATAACTTTTCTAAAAGGCTCGATAACCTTTCTAAAAGGCTCGACAAAAGTTTCTTCTAAAAGGCTCGATAACTTTTCAAAAGGCTCGATAACTTTTCTAAAAGGCTCGATAACCTTTCTAAAAGGCTCGACAAAAGTTTCTTCTAAAAGGCTCGATAACTTTTCTAAAAGGCTCGATAACCTTTCTAAAAGGCTCGACAAAAGTTTCTTCTAAAAGGCTCGATAACTTTTCAAAAGGCTCGATAACTTTTCTAAAAAGGCTCGATAACCTTTCTAAAAGGTTCTAAAAGGCTCGATAACCTTTCTAAAGGCTCGATAACCTTTCTAAAAGGCTCGACAAAAGTTTCTTCTAAAAGGCTCGATAACTTTTCAAAAGGCTCGATAACTTTTCTAAAAAGGCTCGATAACCTTTCTAAAAGGTTCTAAAAGGCTCGATAACCTTTCTAAAGGCTCGATAACTTTTCTAAAAGGCTCGATAACTTTTCAAAAGGCTCGATAACTTTTCTAAAAAGGCTCGATAACCTTTCTAAAAGGTTCTAAAAGGCTCGATAACCTTTCTAAAGGCTCGATAACCTTTCTAAAAGGCTCGATAAGACTGCAAAAAGGCTCGATTCAGTTTCAAAAACTCTTGGAAACCCAGAACTTCATCGTTTTCACTACCAAAAGGCTCAAAATTTTTTCCTAAACTAAAACCCTAACCTAAACTCATCAAACAAACATAATGGACAACAAATGCGTGAGAGATAAAGACATACCGTGGTCGGTATTGACTTCGCCGGTACGTCGGTACTGTAGCTCCGTCGACGGTGGTTCGTCGTCACAATTTGGTCGACTGTTGCGCCGTCGGGGTTTTCTCTCACAGCTTTTCTTCCAAAGTTTCAAAACAAAGAAACAGACAACAAAGGGGTATTTTCGTCTGGTCCCATTAAATGGTGCCTTTTAAACTTAACTTATTAACTTGGTGCCTATTCCCCAAAAACCAACCCAAAAGGTGCTATTTAATTTTTGACCCCTTTAAGCATATGCCTTGCATGTGCCCCAATACATAGTATATATAAATACATCACCCTAATATCATAATAAAATATTGATATTAAACACCAATATGAAAAGTGATTATGGTTCTTTTTTTATTTTTAAAGATATTTAAAATAAGGTATATATTAAAATAAAGATTTCTATACCATATATAATTATGATGAAATTGGAAATATGTTATATATGGAGGATAATATTAGAAGAAAAGATTTTGGATTATATTTAATGCAATTCAATTATTTGCAATTAAGTGAAAAGTCGATCATGACTTTTTATTTTAAGTTGTTTTTTGGTATTTTTAAGTTGTTTAACCACTCAAAAAACAAACAAACAAACAAACAAACAAACAAACACAACTTAATAATTATGATTCAGATCCATTAAGTTTTAAGTGAAAAAAACAAACGACCCCTTAGTCACTAACTAGGGAAGGATAATTTGGTATTTTTTAGTGTTATTGAATAAATGAAAAGAAAAAAAAAAAGTGTCCAATAACATATCGTCATATCAACTATAACAATTTATTAATTAAATATAATATTAATAAAACAAATCTACTTCATCCTCTCCTTCAACTTTTAGAGACCAAATCGCAACCCTAAACAAAGCAAATCGCAACCCAAAATCCTTCTGCTTCTTTCTTCTCCACCCTTCATCTTCTTTACCATCACAATCTCATCCAAAAACACAAACGATAAAAATTATTTTAAAAAATTTAGAGAAAAAAATATATATTAGAGATTCTCCTTGGAGGAGATGTGGTTCCAGATCTCCTCCATTTTTGTAACAGATCTGGTACAAAAATCTTCATTAACGG
Source organism: Acer yangbiense (assembly GCA_008009225.1). Lineage (NCBI taxonomy): Eukaryota > Viridiplantae > Streptophyta > Magnoliopsida > Sapindales > Sapindaceae > Acer > Acer yangbiense. Next base: position 17,038,270 of record CM017773.1, on the reverse strand, counting down.
AGAGTCCGAATCTCCTCCATTTTTAGAGAAGACCTGGAACCAAAATCTCAATTAATTAATGGAGAGATGCCGTCTCTATTAATGGAGATTTTAAATTTTCTCTAATGGAGATTGAGTTCTGCTCCATTTGATCTCCATGGAGATATGGAGAGATCAATTTATTTTATTTTTTTGGATTTTATAGTAGGTTTTTTTTTTTATTTCTTTTAATTATACATCTCTTTTTTCAAAATTTTCTGATTTCGTTTTTACAGTTATTTGATTTTTTTTATATACATATTTTTTCTGATTTTTATTCATTAATTTATTTAATATAATATTTTGAAACACTAGATTAAAGGCAAAATAGACATTTCCCCTTTTCCATGATTAACTAAAGGTGTTCAACCGCTAGTCAACAGGTCAAGAGGAGTTTATTGTCATTATGATTTTTTTAACGGTTTTAGTGTAATTATTCATGCAACTAATGTAATTTTGTGTAATTTACTGATAAAAAATGGGTGTACAAATAATTTCTTTGGGTGGCAATATTTGCACTCTTTTTATTATTGTTTTGTGATTGAATAAAAAATTATTGTAATTGTAGTCTTGCATAACTCTTTTTCTTAAGCAGTTGTAAAACTCGATCAAAACTACACAGATCTCAAACATAACTTACTCACTCATTCACTTTACATTAATTCAACTATAATTTTTTTATTGATTTAATTGGTTTATAAACCGAAAAACTCGGTGGATGGATTTAAAAAAAATGAAAAAAATTGGATTGTTTGGTGATTGAAAAAATAGTTTTTTATTTTTTATTTTTATTATTATTAAGACAAAAGAAGCTGCATATTGTTGTTTGTTTAATTATAACTGTTGTTGTTTTTTATGACGATGATTAAGAGTATAAACCGTTACATAAACTATTACAAAGATTCTGTAATTGAATTTGAACATATAGGGCGTGTTTGGCACACCGGATTGGACTATTTTAGTCCCAATCCGATGTTTGGTGCAATTTTGGAAAATGGGATTATTAGTCCAAGAAGCAAAATAGTCCCATAACTATGGAATAAAATAATACCACCCTCACCCCCATCTTTATTAGTCCTAGTATTATTTAAAATGGGCCCCACCATATTTATTTCATCTCTCTCATTTAAACCACCAACCCCACGTCTCCACCATTCCACCTAACCCACCGTAACTCTCTCTTCTCTTCTTCTTCTCTTTCTCTTTCTCTTTCAACCTATCTCAACTCCTCATTCAACACTGGTTTTTTTTTTTTTAACAACTAGAATATATAGAAGATCATATAGGCGAAGGAAAACAAAGACCAAGCAACAGACCCAACCCAAAACAAGCAAGAAGAAAACCCCACAAAAAAAAAAAAAAAAAAAAAACATCTTGGCCTGACATTAACCCACGCTGAAGACTAAAGCAAGAAAACACCCATATGAAAAACAAACAAAACAGAGTAGGCCAGAAGCCAACAAGAAGCAACCAGAAAAACACAGAGCACCACCGGAAAAAAAAAAAAAAAATTCTGGATTGATTTTGAGTTTTGGTAGAGAATGAAGAACTGGTGATGAAGATTTAAAGAAATGATTGATTTTTGGTTGAGAATGAAGAACTGCTGATCTCCAATGGAGATTTTTTTGGGTTTTTTTTTTCTTTGTTGTGTGTAAGGGAACTCTCAATTTACCCGTATTTTTTTTAAATTTAAAGTTGATGTCTTGATGATAATCTGGGTTTTGAACCCAGATCTGCCTCAATTATTTTTTTCCTTGATTATTTTCTATTTTTTTCAAATTAAAATGTTATCAAAACAAAATTTCTTGATTATTTCCCAAATTAAAATTTTATTTTCTTGATAATTTATTATTCAATTTTAAAATATTATCAAATTAAAAATATTATTATATTTAGTCTGATCCCACATTTCACCAAACAAAACATAGTATTAATTCAGTCCAGTCCCATGTTTTCCCAAACACAGTATAGTATTCATTTAGTCCAATCTAGTCCAGTCCAGTCCAATCTCATCTAGTCCTAGTCCCAGTCCCATCTTAATCCAATCCAATCCCATCCCATGAAATAGTCTAATCCAATCCCGCGCACCAAACGGGGCCATATAGTATTTTCAATTACCAAAAAAAAACTAAATAAAGGAAAGAATGTGATTTTTTAATGTTGAATTAAAAGTTTAAAATAATGTTGAGTCAAAACAACAGTACAAAATCTAAGGGTATGTTTGGTAGGGAGGAAAAGGGAGAGGAAAGAAATGGGTGGAGGGAAAAAGGGAGAAGAAAATGGAGAAGTGTGTGTTTGGTATGGAGAGAAAAATGGAGAGAAGGGAAAAGTTGAAGGAAAATTTTGTGTGTGGAACCCACCATTTTTTATCCTCCCAAAAGTGGGAGGAAATGGGAGGGACAGAGGGGAAAGCTTTTGGGTTATTTAAAATTACAATTTTATCCTTTTTTTAATATATAAAATATAATATAAGGGTAAAATAGTAAAATTGATAAAATGATCTTTTCTTTCCTTTCTGTTTACCAAACAACTCGAGGGAAAATTATTTTTATTTCCTTCCCTCATGTTTTTTATCTCTCCAAACCTTTCCATCCTTCTTATTTTCTTTCCTCCCTACTAAACATACCCTAAAACTTGTTCCTACAAATTCTGAAACTATGAGTGTAATGAGAAAAATGGGTAAAATGAGAAAAATAGGTGTAATGAGAAAAAATGTATGATTAAATTTTTATTTATTTTTAAATACTTAAAGGATAGTTTTGGTGTTGTAAAGGGTCTAGGGAGTAAAATTAATAATTTTAATTTTTTAATATGGGTGTGGGAAAAAAAAAATGGGTGTGTGAAGATATTTGGTGGGGGTGAATAGAACCACTCTAACTTTAACTTTATGACAGACAATTTGTATCCCAAAAGGCCAAAACCCAAATTTAATTATCTTTTTTTTTTAAAAAAAAACAAAAAACAAATGCAATTTATTATTTATAATTGACTCATGTAATATAAGTTGCATAAAACTACGGCACCATATTTCACCTCAATTTTATGAATTTGATAATTAGATTCAAATCAATTTCAAGATTTTTAATATTAATCAAATTCATAAAATCTCGTTTTATATTCCTTAGACAAGTCTCAGTTACTTTGTAGTTTTCTTCGTTTTTTTTTTCAGGCATTTAGCCCTCCTCTCAACCAAAAATAAATAAATAAATTGAATATTAGATTTCAAACAAAGATTGAAAATTATTTTGTATAAAACAGTAAAAGTAAATCATTCAATAGAAAAGATTGAACTAGCAAATTTTGAGTTAAAAGAAAAACTGCCAATACTAATAAAATACGTATAGCGAGATTTGATCGAACGTTTTTGTTTAAATTTGATAATTTAAACTAATGAGCTAAGAGTAAATACCAACATAATAATCACATTTCAATAAAATAAAATAAAGGTTTAAATGTTTTTTAACTTTTTACTCTCTCAAAGCATGAGTCTATATAAAGATTTGCACATTATGTGCATGCATGCTAGTATATAATGTGCATTCTCAAGTAGTGATAATATTTTGTCAAAAGCAAGTAATAAAATAAATTCATACCCAAAAAGCATCAAGTAACCATTCATAACTGTAAGCCTTGAATGTGTTTTTGGATCATAAGAAACTGACTAGAAAAGAAAAAGATACTACTACTCTACTAGTAACTAGTTAACTACTAACTACTACTCTCTCTGGTGAAGATGCTAGCTAAGTACCAGTAACTTACAACTTCACCACTAATCCAAATACATATTAGAAATCATCATCTTGATTATAGTCATAGCCATACTCAAAGTCATAGTCATAGCCATAGTCAAAGTGATGGCCAAAGTGATAATCAAAGTGATGGTCAAAGTGATGATCAGATAATTCAATGTCATAGTCATCATCAGACATAACCCCAATACCAAGCAATCCAAACGGATCGTCATAATCGTCATAATCGTCTGATCCGAAATCAGAAGCATCTTGAACTGTTGCATCGAATTCATAGTCACTTATTGAATCGTCAGGGCACCATAAGTCTTGGATTTGCTCCAAACATCTCTTCTTCAAATTCCCATCAAGATAGATATTAAAACACTGGCGCAGGTCAAGGGACTTCAGGTGAGGACAACCATTAAGAATGGCCTCCAAACCGGTAATCATCAGCTTGTTTCCAAATATCTGGAGGTGGCGTAATTCATGCATATTTTCTGCAATTGCTAGTGCCTCCTCATTACACAAAATCATTGGGTCTCTTTGACCATGCCTATTCAATTTCAATGATTTCAGAAGAGGGCAACTACGCCCAACAGCTTCCAAAGATTTTCTTGATAATGAGCAGTATGAAAGCTCAAGCTCCTCCAGCAATGGAAATTTTGAAATAGAGTCGATCAATCCTTGATCTGATATGTCATCGCAATATACAAGTCTAAGGCTTGTGAGGTGACTCGACCTGCAATGAAGCATAGAAGAGCACAATTATAAAATTCATATTTAGTATGGATATTTGCATTCTGATTTTAAAAGATGATGAATAAAAATTAAAGAAAAACATGGAAAAAAAATCCTTCAATGCACCTGCATTAGTAAGGCATTATGCTAATCACACAACCCCCAAAACCCTTATCCAAACAGAAAAAAGAAAAGAAAAAAGGGTTATAGTCTTACAGATCTGCATAGTTTGTACAGGTAAACCATGATAGGCAAGCTTGCTAGCAAAACAGCAAACACAACCAAACATTCCGTTACAATGTTCTTGGTCAAAGAGAAAAAAGACCAGACAAGAAAACAAATGTACAAGGCATCGATGAGATACACAAGGCAGACGGCACAATCATGAATAATCGAAATATAAACTTGATATAAGTTAAGTGTTAACCCAATTGAACCAACTGCAAATGCACTTGAAAAGTTACTACGAAATATTAATATAACAAATAAATCACAAAACAATGTTAATGGAGAAATATTTGAGCTTAGGGTAAGTGGGTCAATCAAGCTACATGGCTAGTCCCTAGTCTTATGTCCTTTATTGTCCTAAAAAGATCTTGTGACTGAAATTTGAATGTAACAAGTTTGTATGGTTAAGATTTATTTCATGTGTTACGAAGGCTTATTAATCTAGGGTTACTGAAGGCTGCTGCAAAGAATTTCTTTAAGAATTATAAATAGGTTTCTATATGAAGTGAAATGGATGCCCATAGAAGGATCTTAATTTAGGTTGTGCTTTCAATGAGAATAATGATCAAATAACAGCTCATTATCTAGCAGGTTTAAATTAATCCAAGAGAGAAATATGTGTCATTGGTTTCTTTAATCCAGACAGTGTCAAATAAATGTTATTGTGGCAGAAAAGAAACCATCATGCATGATTTAATGAAACCTGTGCACAAGAGAGTTGACCGTGCAACATAAAGGCGTTCAACAGTTTCTTGGGGCGTTTGACCATATAGCTCAAAAGATTGGCTGCAGCACTATAATGAATCGGATAGAAGGTAATTACTACTAGTAACATCATAAGATTAGAAAGCAAAAGGAAGTCATCTAAATAAAACAAAAGGATGTAATGGATCACACGAGTGTCATGTTTCACATGCGAAGAGAAACACACTTTATATGCATATCTACAGTAAACACACTTTATAATGAATATGTTGACGAAGAACTGGAGGTTTATGCAAATATAGGGAGAGTCTTTGGTGGTATTATGTTTTGATTGCACTGATGATGGGAGAAGAAGATTGGAGACTGATATTTTCCAAACACAAATCCTTTCAGTGGAAAGGTTTGCATGTTTTTCTTGATGGACAAAGCTATGTCAACTTAATTTTAAAAATTACAGTTGCAATTTTGAAATTGCCTACAAAGAACCTCATCACTATACATTAGTGTGATTCAGGACAGATAAAAAGGAGTTGGGTCAACTGTTTTAAGTGATTAAACTGATAGTTAAGCCATTGGCAATTTTGTGCCCACGGATGCATGTCAAATCCTACTAGAGAAATCTTGGCTAGGTGACAATGACAACATGTTATATCTTCAAATAGGTCCTGCATTTCTATACCTTACATCTCATAGAAAGAAGTCACCATTTCAACAGCAGGAAAATCTAAACTAAGTTGAGAAAAGGATAACATATGCACTAGTTTCCAAGGTCAGAAGAATGGTCATCCAGTAGAGTTTTATGATTATCCTTCAGATATATATAATAGCTCTACTTACAAATCACCAACTGCGCAACATGCTGAATGCAACACAAGTTGAGTCATTAATTGGTAAAGTTTTATGCATGAAAGTAAAAGCTCTCTGTGATATAATAGCCCTGCTTACACAGTTACACCTAAAAATGATGATGTGTGTAGACCGCTTGACCACCAAAAAGATCACCTTTAAGAACTGAATTTGATTCCTCATGTAGAAGAAGTTAGTTACATCAAAGGTGTTCCGAGATATAGACTTGAAGAATGGATATCAGGATGAGTGATGAGATTGAAGACTACATTCACAAGTCCAGATGGCCTATATGAATGGTACCAATGGCCTATTTGATTCTGGGGATACTAAAAGCAATATATATATATATATAGCCTCTTAAAGTCATTTTCTGCGGTTTTTGTCATCTGACTTCCATGAAACTTCAGATCTGAAATTTCCGCACACTCTCCAAACCGACAACTTGATCCTTTGTTGTTTCAACTATGTCTTTGTCATGATATATGGTTTCTTGATAAAACTTCCTCTATTTTTTTTTGGTCGATCAAAAACAAAGAATTTATTAACACAAAAACCAACAGGCCACTAAAGGGGCCTTACAACCCAAAAAAAGAATCAACCAAACGAAAGAACCATCTTTCATATACAACCACCCCTCAAAACTAATGTCATTTACAGCCACCCCCCAAAGAGAATAAAAATGCTACATAAAAAAATTTAAAAAAATACAACATTTCTCAATTACAAATCCTTTTAACTCTCTTCGTGTCAAATTAGCTTGAAAATGTGGTATCTTTAGATAGATCTAATCAGTGCTACACTAGATTTCAATTATATCTATGTAGACCGTGGTATACATCTAAATATCACCCATATCAGAATCAAAAATATTAACCATATCACTGTACTTCCATTGGCAAAAATGATGACAGCCCTACTTCTCTCTACAAAAACTAATACAAATAAAATAGATGAACAGGAAAGAAATCCAGATACACAAAAAACGCAACAAACTTACATAAAAACTTATACACAGGATAGTAAATAAACTTCATTTCCATATGGCGCTTTGACTAGGCATTCCACATGCAAGGCTTGTATCACAAAGTGATCCTAATAGATTCACAAGATAACTATCTAAACATATGAAAACAATAATGGATTAATGCTTGATCATTGAGCACACAAATGGTGGCAACTAATTTATTGACCACACTAATGCTTGATCAGGGTATGAATTTCAACAGATAAACACACATTCATGAAGCCATGGAAAAAAGAAAAGAAAAGAAAAGAAATGAAGTACCGATCAGCGATGTAACGCAGAAGTTCATCAGTGCCAAAATACTCGATGTTGATACTCGACAAATGGCCGTTGCTACGGTCGACGGCGGCGCGACAAATCATTTCCAAGTCAAAGTCCATGCCGTATTCATCATCCAAGTTGTGCATGTCGATGGTTCGCCACATGGATGGGTCCTTACACATCTTAAGCCATGAAGAGCACACGTATTGTACCGATGTCATCACTTCAATGTCACCCAATTTCGAGAATATCACCGCCGTCACGTCCTGCGGAAGCCCCACCCAGTTCGGCCATTCTGGATCCGCCGTCTTGCCGCTCATTCTCACCCTGTGTATTTTCATAAAGACCTAAGTACCTAACTACCCAGTGCCCACTATCTGCACTCAAGTTATTGTGTTTTTGTTTTTTAAAATTATGGGAGAATTGTAAATTACCGCTTGACGTTTGTTCAAATTCCAAATCAAACTCTATAGTTTAAACTATCAGCAAAATACCCCTACCATTAGTTAACTTTATTTAAATCAAGAGTAATGCTAGACGTCCCAATTTTTTTTCCCCAAATTCTATCCTAAATGATGTGGCACGTGAGGTGTCAACATCACATTAGTCACCACATAATCTCATGATTCATAAGATGCTGACACCTCAGTGCCACATCATTTGGGATAGAATTTAGGAAAAAAAATTAGGACATCTAACATTACTCTTAAATCAAATATGACAATTTAAATCCTTTATTATAAATTGAATAAAAAATAAAAATATAATTAAAAAATATATTGATGATAATAAATTCAATTTCTTTAAAAAAAAAAATTCTCTTCAAAAAAAAAATTATTTTAAGTTTTTAAATTTTATTGATTTGTAATAGTATATTTTTAAATAATTATTTTTTCTAACTTATATCTAGTATTTTTTTTTTCATTATTTTTTTGTAGTTTAATTATAGAAAAAAATCACTTAAATAATAATATTTTATTATATTTAAATAAAATCAACTAATCAACTAATAGTTGTACGGGGTAGAACTACGAGTTACGTGGATCGGGTCGGATTCGAGTTAGGCCCAAGGCAACTTGGTTGAATTAGTCAAATGAGGGATGTCGTCTCCTTACTGAACTTGCAAAATAATTAGAACAGAGAAATATGAATAAAACGATGGAGGTGGGTTTAGATTTCTTAACCTTAGGTGTGCTTGGGCTAAGCAATGATTGATGGTGAATAACGATCGTGATTTGGATCAAATTACGATTGCTGGAGAGAATTTGATCAGAGTTTCTATATGCTTTCGTAAGCTTTTCTTAGCAAGTTTTTCAGAGAGCCTTAACTATGAAAGAGCTCTCTCATTTATAGGGAAAGAACCATCCTCAATGTTCATTTGATCGTGACTTGATTGTGGGCGAGATTTTGGGAGAGATTCCCTCTCTTTGAATCAAACGTTACCCACTCCCTGTAACTGAAGATTGACTTGGTATTTTAAGGGCCAAGTTTTTTAGCTGATATTTGTATTGGGTCGACTCGATATAACGGGCCTGGGTAGGATCCAATACTAAAAAGGTCTGGGCTTTTTTACATTGGGCCTAAGGGCCATTTTTGGCTACCACAATAGTCAACTAATGGTAGGGTTTTTTTGCTGATTATTCAAACTAGAGGGTTTGATTTGACATTTGATCAAAAGTCACGAGTTATTTACAATTCTCCCTAAAATTATTAAAACGGGATTAAGCTATTTTATATATATTTATGTAGTTCCGACTCAAGCCAGTGTAAAAAATTAATAAATCCCTTTTATCGTAATATATATATATATATTTTTTGAAACCTAGTGTAAATTTTGGTCCCAACTGTTGCAAAAATTAATAATTTCATAAAAGTAAAAAATACATTACATAATATTTAAGAACTTGAAAAGTTCTTCAATATTATAGTTTGCACAAGGCCACTTGATGTTTGAGATTTTTGACTTCATTCTTCATCTTTTGAATTATCCTCAAGAAATTATTGTAATCACCTTCTTGTTGTAGCAAAAAAGGTTTCAACTAAATTTAGCATTTCAACAGCCTTACTTGTAGAGATTTTAGGTACCTAATGACTATTATTGTCGCCATCATCTATCTCAACCACATCATCATTATTATGCATTGTGATATCATTAATGATATCCTCTTCAGTTGGATTGTGACACTCTTTTTCTTCCACCCGATGGTTAAGTAAATGATTAACATCCATAGGATTTCTATTGTAGAAGTTTTGAATTTGTTGTTCTAATTTACTCACAACACCACTGTCCTCAATGTCTCATTCGATTTCTCCTTGGATTGTATGAGTCTTGGGCACCTTTCTGTTTGATTAAATCCCAATAATATTGATATTACTTTGGTAGGTATTAACCTATTCTACCAATGCTGCTTCCATGAGTGGGTATGAGACATGCTTATGGTGTTTTAAACATCCACTTATGTGATGGTACTGAGCAGTTCTTCACTATGGCAAAGGGTGTTCGAGATGGTGCCTTGATTGACTTTGAGCTTGTACTTGTCCGGCTGTCATTGGGCTAGATGTTTTTGAGTAAATATAGGATTGTCCTTCTTCATCTGGAAAGTTCTTTGTGAATGTTCTCCGCCATAGTAACATGAGAATTAGACATCTTGGAAGTAGAAGCAATAACAAAGAAGATATACAAGATAGAATTTTTAAGAGCAAGAAGAGATAAGATAGATGTGGAACACGAATAGATAATTTTTAGGAGTAAGAAGTGTGATAAGATATATTTGCAAGGAGATTTTTAAGGAGCTTACCAACCAGAGTGAGAATTTTAAGGAGATTAAATGATATAAAGCCGTTGGATGAGTTTAAAGGACGTGAAACATTAAACAGACACATTTTCTAAAACAAAATAACAATTTACAAAGTAAAACCCTTCAAATTAATAACCCATCTAAATAAATACTCAAAGGAGGGTCCCAAGAATATTAATTTAGAAGGGTTTTACTATAGTTAGTTCTTTTAAAAAAATAATAATTAAATCTTTTATTTTTGTAGACCCTTGGATTTAAATCCTAATCCAACAACTATACGGTATATATTCAGGAGTTCAATAAATAAATAATTTTTTTATTTAAATGGGTGTGATATATATGAGTAAGAGCTGTGCTTGTTGGATATGGCTTGAATTCTCCAATGGTTACCAAACCCGATTTAGCAATGCGGAGACTTCTTGGAGACGTGAGAGCGTTTGGAAGTATGAGGTTATGATTGAGGGAGGCTTGGAGGCAAAACAAACTGAAGAAGCGGAGAACAGCCGAAAACGCTGCCAAGCCACTGTGGCTTTGGCAGCGGTAGGACACCGCTGTCAATTGTTTGGCAGCGCTACGGTAGCGGTCTCATTCCAGTTTGTACCGCTGCGTGACCGCTGTGGTCATGGCAGCGGTACCGGCAGCGGTCGTGATGGATCTTGGTGACATGGCGTATGGATCACGGTTTTCTGAGTGGTCAAGTTCAACACGGTTTAGGAAGCGGGTGGCCAACTGCAACTTGAATCGTAGTTAATCACAAGCATGCGTTGAATTAGGAAATATTCATGGAAGAGGAAATTGGTTGCTTCTGGAAGTTCTAATGGGAAAAGGATTTCTCCTTTACAAGAAGACTTATATTAAATAGGAAATAGTATTTATGTGGAATAAGTATTCTTGTATGACTAGGAGTAGGATTTCCTTGTTAGTTTCAACTCCTTGTAATTCTTATAAATAGACCATAATAACTAGGTTATTATGTGTGTGAAACACCTGAGAGTGGTGGAGCAAAATAGCAAATACTAGAAAGATCTCAAAGTGAGCATTGGGTGTAATTGGGTTTGGGGTATTATTTAGAGAGAGATCCTGAGAGTGTGTGGTTGTAACAATTTACTACATATTGGAACTTTCTCTTGTCGTCCTGACGGCCATGGTTTTTTTTCCTGATTTGGGTTTCCACATAAATTCTTGTGTTGTGTGATTTGGATTTAAATTACTTCTCTTCATCTTATCTCTTCTTTATCATTGTGTTTATTTGTGTTCTATCCGGCAACGCTTCCGCGCGTATTAGTGAAGGGTTTGTTCGCTAACAGTGCTAAGGACAGAGCAACTGTGTTAGGCCACTCACCCCTTCAAATTGCAACATTAGTCTTTTTTTTTTTTTTTGATTGTTTTCAAACTTCTCAAATGCTCCAAGTAAAAGATGGGTAATTCTTTCATTTTTAATTTCAAAAATGCCATTATCAAAAGTATAAATTAACTCTCATTTAATCCATCTCCAATTAAGGATGATAACGGAATGGATCAAAGAAGGATCAACATGCCCCTTACCCGAATGAGTTTTTGATTTTCGCTCCATAGTAGAATCCATTTAGGACGAGGTGACTTATACCTGACTCGAACCGATCAGTTTCAAAAAAAAAAAAACCACTAAATATACAATTTTTACCATACAATTGAATTTTAGTATATGAACTTAAATTTTAATATTCAATGGATTAGCTGCAATACATTAATTGTATTGTTAATGAGTAGTTATAAAAGGAAATATTTTCTTTAGTTTTTACTTTTCAAACCTTTTAATTTTGTGGACCGTTGGATTAAAATTCAATGTCTATTTTTCACTCCAACAACTACCTTATAAAGTTGTTGTTTGCCCCTCAAGCCTATACCATGAGTTTATGGGTTTGAGTTTGTCCTCCCCAAATCCCGAATTATTGTAATATTTCAAAAAAAAAAAAAAAAAAAACAAACTATAAAGTTGTCATATTGTAGTTAAATTCAATATTCAATTAAATTTAAAATATACTTGAATTGAAAAAAGTGTACTTCAATTTAACATGCATTTAAATTTAAGAGCAAATTACACAGAACCTACCTGAGGTTTACCTTATGACACTCATAGTCAACTTTTCATAAAATTGACACTCACACCCCCTGAATGTAACAGAAGTCTGTTAACTTTAACATCTGACAATGCCATATGTCGAAATAGACCAAAATACCCTTCTGTTTAAATGAAAAATCATTTTTTGACTTTTTTTTACCTATGAATGAAGACAAAAAAAAATATTAAAAAAATAATAATGGAAATGGTGGGAAAGTTGTCTACAGGTTTTTGTTGTAATAATTTTTTTTTACTAAGATACCTATACTGAAAATGAATATTTACATACCGGAAAAAAGGAAAAAGTTATTATTTTTTAGGGGGACAAAATATGGTCTTGCTTTTTGACCATTTGCATCCATTGGTTTATTTTTTCTAAATGGTAAAAAAATAAAAAAATTGTTTGGTTTCCTATAAAATGGCATTTTTTTTTTTTAAAAAAAATCGACATCAAGTTGTGGAATTAATGGAGGTTATTGAGCTTATGTTCTCACTATTTGTATAAATGGTAAATATAAAAACACATAGTATTGCTAACATTACCATCACATACATTCATAGTACAATGGTTGGAACAATTTTCATTGGATAGAAAAGCAAATTCAGAGTTTGCAAAGAAGCTGTATACTAATAAAACAATCTGGCATCACAAAAAATACTAGTTAAACAATCTAGCATCACAAAAAAAATACCCTGTTAACTAATCTGGCTACAAATAAAATTTCATGCAACCTAGCAATATCACTATCACTAAAGAAACCAGCCTCTTGAATTCATGTTTGATTAAAAGCAATTTGTAGTGTTAGTTTGATGAAAACAATTCTTGTCTATTTAGGTCATCTCTAATAGAGAGCTATATGCTCATTTTAATTCTCAAAACCATCCCCAATAAAGTGTTAAAGTGAGAGTTAAAATAGGTTTAGAGTTATTTGAGTGAGTCATTTAGTAAAGGTGAGACTTGAGAGTAAGAATTATATGGTGGGACTTATGTGTAAGGTGATGGGGTACATGTGTTGGATGAATAAAATAGTGATTTTTTTTTTTTTGTGGGACTCATACCATAATTAAGAAAGATGAATGTGCGGGATCCAGTTGGATTTGTTGATCGTTGGAAATGGACGGATCAGATTTGTTGACAGCTAGAGATGAACGGTCTATAATTTTTCAGACATTAAAATTTGAAATAATCCATTTTTTTTTATCAAAAAAATACTAGAAAATCAACAAAAAATTCAAAATAAATTATAAAATTTGTTGTTCAAATTTGTGATTTACATTTATGTTTGTACATTCGATTATGCATGTAATTTTTCTTTATGTATGTGTTTATATTAAGTGTATTATAATCTATGAAATTTAAATTTTATGATGTTTCCTTATTTAAAAATTAAAATTTTCAATATTATCAAATTTGGTAATAATTTAAAAATATTTAAATATATTAAATATTAGTACCATTTTAAAGATCTCATTAAGAAATTTACAATGGTATTAATTTTATCAACATTAAAGTTATAAATTACAATTTATTGACCACTTATTATAAATTAGGTATAATTAAATTTGTTACAAAAATATCACTCTCAGCACCACTGGAGCAAAAGTAGATATAAACATCACTCTCAGCACTATTTGAGACCCAAATATAACTATAACTCTCACTCTCTATTGGAGATGGCCTTATATTTGTAATTTAAAAAAAAAAAAAAAAAGTTATTCGACATATTTACAAACCTTGAACATTCTGAGAAAATTGAGGTGCATTAGATGTGAGAGGTTGACTAGAAGATCCAACTTCAAATTGACTAGTTATAGGTGGTTGTGTAGTTGGAAACCAAAGCACCTATAAATGACAATTTAAATGAGTGAATCTTTTATAATACAAAAACAATTGTTGAAAAGTGAAAACTAATTCATTTGGGTGAGGTTATGTAACCTTAGTAATAATTTCTGATTGTGAGATTTGTCTTGTTTGTGAACCGGATGGGTTTGTCATTGAAGTTGGCCTTGTTGATTTGGCGAACCCTAGTTGTAACATCATTAGAGCTGCTACCAACATGTTAAAAGTCAAAATTATGTATAAAAATTAAGTTATAAAATTTAAGTTCCATCGTATTTGTAAAAACATGTCTCTTGCAAATAACGAAATCAAACTCATACAAACAAACTTCATATAAATCAAACTCTAAGATAATAAAACAAATCATTTTTTTCCTTGTTTTTCAAACGGCTGTAACTATCAACAATACATAACTTTTTTGTTTCAAACATCAAAGTGTTAACTTCAAAGAAAAATACAGAGCATCAACAAACATCAATGAAAACCCAACCCATTTTTTTATAAAAAAAAATAAACGTAATGTTCTTACAAGATTACTATTAAAACTCAAATACAAACCCTAACTTCAAAACACCAACAAATAAAATCAAAAGTGGAATTTTATATATTTAAACAACTAATCAATACAAAAATTTCACAAACAAATAGTATACATGCATGAGTAAAATTAATCAAAACCCAAATGCAAGAGACTACTACAGAAACGTAAACCATATTGTCAAATTCATAAACCCTAAACACAGAATAAAACTAAAATGCATGAAAGAAAATATTTTGATAGGGTTTGTACTTGGTTCTGTCAAAAAATTCAACGGTTGCTTCCACGCCAAACAATCGAACCACGCTGACGTTGTGAACGGAGATGACAATGTTCGAAAATTGAAAAACAGGAGATGGGTACGCAAGGGTTTGTAGAGAAATCTAAAGAGAGAAATCCATGATTTTAGAGTTACTGAGGTAAAATTACAAAGGGAATGGAGAGGGACAGTTTGATGGTTTGTTGGATTGGTGCCTGTCTAAAGTCTTTTTATTTTATTTTATTTTTTTCTGAACAGTCAAACATAATTATTTAAATAAGTTTAAAATGACAAGTTTGTCCTTCAGTTATTTAACCTTAACAGACTTCTGTTACTTTAAGGGGGTGTGAGTGTCAATTTTATGAAAAGTTTACTATGAGTGTCACGAGGCAAGTCTCAAGTAGGTTCTGTGTAATTTGCTCTAAATTTAAACATGAACTGCAAATAATGATTAAAAATATACATTTAAATTTAAACATAAACTATAAATAATGGTTTTAGCACCCTTAAAATGCATATATAACATGACATTTAAATTTAATAAATCTTAAATTCAAACATAAAATGCAGTTAGTTAAAAGAGATAAAAACATTAGAATTTTGTTTTTCCTTTTATATTTTAATTTTTTTTAAAAGAATTAAATAAATATCGGATCAAACAGAAAGGATTGAGTATGGGGCATGTTGATCCGGCTTCGATATTATGTTATCATCCCTAATTGGGGATGGATTAAATGAGAGTAATTTTATACTTTTGATAGTGGCATTTTTGAAATTAAAGATGAAAGCATGGCCCTTGTTTTAGTTCAGTATTCTGAAAAGTTTGAAAATGAATAAAAGACAGGTGTTGTAATATGAAGAGGCAAGTGGCTAATGACTGTCGCTCTTGGGCGATTGTCCTTAGCACAACTCATATGAGTAATACTATTACAACTAGACCTGACACGGTTCCGGTTGGTTCCGGTTTCAATGTTTGGTAGAACCGGAATCGCCGTTTCCGGTTCCGATTCCGGTTCCGGTTCCGACCAAACCGACGGTTTTGAACCTTTTTTTTAATTTTTTATTTTATTATTATTATTAATAAAACTCAGTCTCAGTCAAGTCTGTCAAGAGATCAAAAGACCAAGAGTCGGTCCAACACTCCAACCCACATCAATCCAAGTAATCAACTGTCCAACAAGAAGAAGAGGAAAAAAAAAAAAATCAAAATCAGATGGTGTGGTGGTGATGCCGTGATGATGGTGGATTTGGGATTTGGGGTGGATCGAAGAAGAAGAGGAGGAGATCGATCGATCGAAGAGGAGAAGAAGAAAAAGAAGACTGCCATGGTGGTGATGCCGTGATGATGGTGGATCGAAGAAGAAGAAGAGATCGATCGATCGATCGATCGAAGAAAGAAGAGGAGATCGATCGATCGAAGAAGAAGAGGAAGACGAAGAAGAAGAGGAAGAGAAAGAGGAAGAGGAAGAGGAAGAGGAGGAGGAGATTGAAGTAAAGAAAAAGAAGAAGAAGAAGAGGAGGAGGAGGAGATTGAAGAAGAAGAAGAAGAAGAAGAAGATTATGTGGCTGTGAGTGAGAGAAGAAGGATTTAGGTTTAATTTAGTATTTATATTAAAAAATAAATAAATAAATAAATAAAGGAACTGTTGGTTCCATTCCGGTTCGAACCGCCCGGTTCCGTAAACCTTGGAATAGGAACCGGAACCGGAACCGGCCTCCTCTGGCTCTGGCTCTGGCTCTGGCTCTGGCTCTGGCTCCGGCTCCGGCTCCGGCTCCGGCTCCGGCTCCGGTTCCGGTTCCGGTTCCGGCTCCGGTTCCGGTTCCGGTTCCGGCTCCGGCTCCGGCTCCGGCTCCAGTTCCGATTCCGGTTCCGGTTCCGGTTCCGGTTCCGGTTTCGGTTCCGGTTTCGATTTCGATTTCGGTTTCAGTTTCGGTTTCGGTTCCGGTTCCACGGTTCGAACCAGAACCTTATTAGGTCTAATTACAACCCAAAAAAAATTAATTCAAAATTCAATCTAAATAATGTGGTAAATGAGTTGTCACCACCCCATACAAATCATAGGGTAATGTTGTGAATGATATGGTAAGAACAAATCACTTGACATATAGTTTATGCTGGTTTTAGTTGATATATTATATATATATATATAAATTTTGATAAAAGCAAAATATTTATTATTAGGTCACTCCAACTTCAATATGGAAATTAATGTTTTCATCTAATTTGAATTTGAAATCTTAATTTATGGAGGAGTGCTAGGTTTATTCTCTCAACCCACTCTCCCAACATACTCTCTGTTCATGTGCTAACATGTGGACAATATTAATTTTTTCACATTAAATTTGTAGCCTTTATAAATGGTCTCTTTTTTCATTTATTTACAGTGCAAACCAACGACTTATTTCCTAGATTGCCCTTCTTCTTTAACTTTAACATATTGTCATTTAATATCAGTTTTTTAATTTTTTTTTTAATTTTATATTTTAAATTTATGTATTGCTCAGATATCTATTTCCTTTTACCAAATTTACTCAAACATTTCTTTTTGATAATGAAAATTTGATAATAAAAAATATCCGAGCAATTCAATTTGGGACCGTACACTCAAGAAATAAAACACACCTAATATATATATATATATATATTTAAAAAACTGATATTAAATGGCAATGTTTAAGTTAAAGAAGAAGGGTAATCTAGGAAATAAGTTGTTGATTTGTATTATAAATAAAATGAAAAATGAGGCCATTTATAAACACTATAAATTTAATGCGAAAAAATCAATGCTTTCCAATGCCTTCGTATTTAACAAAACTCGGGAAAAATAGTTCTAGTACTTGAAAAAATTTCAAATTTTTTTCGTAGGTGTATTTCATTGAATTTATCATCCACAAAAAATTCAGATTAAAATTAAAAAAAAAATGATGTGATTTCCTTAAGGTCTCTACCGAAATTAAAATAAGGGATCTCTTATGAGAGACTCACATATATATATATTAAAAAGTCAATATAAATACCTTGTTTTTCACAAATAAAAAAAATAGATATATGAAAACTTGATTTGTTGCAATTAGATTCGATTAAACTCAGAATTTCTAAAACCAATGAAAGAATTAAAATTCTATAGGCAATCGTACCTACAAAAGTAACGAAAAGAATTTTCATATTTCGATTTTTTTTGTTTGAAAGACAAGGTACTTGTTTTTTTATTTTTTATTTTATTTTATATACATATATACGGTTCCTAAAAATCAAGCTTATTTGTAAGTTTTTTTTTTTTTTCCTTAACTGTTAATCTTGCTTGAGAAAGAATGAAGATAAAAAATTAGAGATATGTATTAGAGGAGAGAGAGTTTACTATAGTAATTAAAAATTTAGGAGAGAGTGTTTAATATGTAATATTTAAGGGTGCGGATATTGACACCCATAAAACTTATTAGTACATCCATTTTTATAAGTATATCCATGTCTAAAATTTAAAAAATAAATATTACTATAAGCACCCATCCTAATGCCAATAGTACCCTCGTTGAAATAAATATATTCATTTTAATACGTATTATTTATAAGCATTCTTAAATTATTATCACACCTGATTTTTACTAATAGTAATATATATACAAATTTTCTATCATCAATTCATTCTGACAATAAATATATCAGGACGAAGAATGTGGACCACTAGATATACATACTTTGGCTCAAAGTGTATGCACTTGTCAAAACTTTTCCATAATCTATGGTCTACATTCTTCGTCTTGATATATTTATTGTCATGACGAACTGACAATGGAAAGACTGACATATACAATTTTTCTATTGTCAGTTCGAACTGATATAAGATATATCAGTTCCTTGCATGTGAGCTATTGGATTTAAATGCTTAGACTTGACTGTAAGCACTTTAAATCCAATGACCCACATGCAAGGAACCGATATATTTTATATCAGTTCGAACTGATAATAGAAAGATTGTTGATATATATATATATATATATATATGAATGAGTCTCTTATGTGGGATCCCGTATTTTAATTTTGGTAAGGACCTTAATGAAATCACATCGATTCTTATGAATTTTGATCTGAATTTTTTTTTTTTTATTGATGATAAGTTCATTGAAATCTACATATAAATAAAGTTAAAGAATTTTTCAAGCACTAGAACTATTTTTCTTGAATTTTCTATATTTCACCCATTTTTCTAATGCATTCGTATTTAACAAAATCAGGAAAAATAGATCTTGTACTTGAAAATTTTTCAAAATATTTTTATAGGTATATTTCATTGAATTTATTATCTATAAAAAAATTCAAATTCAAATTCAAAAAAATTGATGTGATTTCCTTAAGGTCCTTACCAAAATTAAAATAATGGATCTCTTATGAGAGACTCAATATATATATAAACCTTGATTTAAAAAAAAAAAAAAAAATAGATATATGGAATTCTAGAGAATTTTAATTCTTTCATTAGTCTTAGAAATTTTGAGTTTAATCGAAATTAGTTGCAACAAATCAAGTTTTCATATATCATTAGTCATAGAAATTCTGAGTTTAATCAAATATAGTTACAACAAGTTTTCATATATCTAATTTTTTTTTTTTTTAAATCAAGGTTTATATATATATATATATTGAGTCTCTCATAAGGGATCCATTATTTTAATTTTGGTAAGGACCTTAAGCAAATCACATCAATTTTTTTGAATTTTAATTTTAATTTTTTTATAGATGATAAATTCAATGAAATATACCTATGAAAATATTTTGAAAAATTTTCAAGTACAAGATCTATTTTTCCTTTAATTCTTTCATTAGTCTTAGAAATTTTGAGTTTAATCGAAATTAGTTGCACCAAATCAAGTTTTCATATATCTTTTTTTTTTTTTTTTTTTTTTTTTTAAAAACAAGGTATTTGTATTGACTTATATATATATATATTACTATTAGCAAAAAAACCAAATATTCATAAGTTTTTTTTTTCTTTAACTGTTAATTAGAGATTGATCGAGAAAGTGTGGAGATATGATTTTTTTTTTGTTTTGAAAAATGGAGAGAGAGAGAGAGAGAGAGAGAGAGTAATTAGAAGATAGTGTTTAATATAGTAATATCATATTTAGGAGAAAGAGTTTAATACGTAATATTTAATCTAATGATTTAGGACATAGAATTTCTTTTTTTAATAATTTAATTAGTTTGGAGTATCTTTAGAATTTTTTTTTATCTTGTTTATAATTTTAATTCAGGTTAAAATTGTCATTAATAAAAAAAAAATTAAATTGAAGTGTAAATAGAAAATTTGTGGATTGTTAGGAGAAACACTCATAATAAATAAGATATTTATTTAAGATTTATTATCAAGAAGTCATTTTTTGCCCTTCTCACTGTTTAGTCCATGTTAAATCTAACCCAGGTCAAACTGGTCAAAGATATGTTTTTGTAAGTTTAGCAAAAGTATAATATAACTGTAATATTGAATAAAGTGAGGGTAAGTTATTGCAATTAACTCTAAACAAATTCATACCCAAAAAGCATCAAGTAATCATTCATAACTGTAAGTCTAGAATGTGTTTTTGGCTCATATGAAACTGATTAGAAAAGAAAAGAAAAGATACTACTAGTAACTACTACTCTATCTGGTGAAAGATGCTAAGTACCAGTAACATTCTTTCTTCTGTGTCATTCAACTTCACCACCAATCGAAATACATTACAAATCAAATCATCATCAATCGAGATACATTACAAATCATCATCGTTATAGTCATAGTCATAGTCGTAGTCATAGTGAAAGTGTACATAATCATTGTCCTCATCGGATATAAGCTCAATATCATACATTCCAAACGGATATACGTCCTGGTCTAATCCGAAACCATTACCATCTTGAAGTGTTGCATCGAATTCATAGTCACTTGTAGAATCGTTGGGACAACGTAAGTCTTGGATTTTTTCAAGACATCTCTTCTTCAAATTCCCTGCAAGATTAATATTAAAACACTGGCGAAGGTCAAGGGATCTGAGATGGGGACAACCATTTAGAATGGCCTCCAGACCAGAATTTGTCAGCTTGTTTCCAAATATCTGGAGGTGGCATAATTCATGCATATTTTCTGCAATTGCTAGTGCATCATCATTACACTCAATCAATGGGTATCTGTAACCTCGACAGTTCAATTTAAATGATTTCAGAAGAGGGCAACTACGCCCTACAGCTTCCAAAGATTCTTTTGATAATGAGCAGTATGAAAGCTCAACCTCCTTCAGCAATGGAAATTTTGCAATAGAATCGATCAATACCCGATCTGATATGCTATAGCAATTTGCAAGTCTAAGGTTCGTGAGGTGACTCGACCTGCCAATGACACATAGAAGAGCACAATTACAAAATTCACATTTAGTATGGAGATTTGCATTCTGATTTTAAAAGATGATGAATACAAATTAAAGAAAATCATGGAAAAAAACCTTCAATGCAACTGCATTAGTAAGGCACTATGCTAATCACACAACCCCTACCCAAAAAGAAAAAAAAAGGCGGGGGGTGGGGGGGTGGGGGCGTGTGGGCGCTGTGTTACAGTCTTACATATGTGCATAGTTTGTACAGGTAAACCATTATAGGCCACAAGATTGCTGGCAAAACAGAAAACGCAACCAAACTTTCCGTACAATGTTCTTGGTCAAAGAGAAAAAAGAGCAGACAAGAAAACAAATGTAGAATGTATCGATGAGATACACACAGCACAATCATGAATAATCGAAATATAAAAATGATACATGTTAACCCAATTGAACCAATTGCCAACCTTAAAACGAAATAGATGAACATGAAAGAAATATAAGTTCAATAAAGGCCAACCTTTCAATTTAGCTTGTGGTACTACTGTACTAGTGCAAAATTTATTGTTTGTATGCAACACATCTACTTCGGTTTAAAAGGAAACAAAAATACAACACATCTAAGACAAAGCTTTACAAAGATCAAAACACAAACAAACATTGATGAAGCCATGGAAAAAGAATTAATTTTGACTAATGGATCAACTCGTTGAGTTTATTCTTCTGTGCTAATTGTTGGTATTTTAGGTGAATCAATAGCATCTAGTGTTATTAATTGATGAATTTTCTTGAATTGAACTTCTAATCTTAACAAGTTTTGAAAAATATGAGTTAAAAATAAGTGATATGAATTAGATTTGAATAATTTTGCATTCAGATATAAATTGTCAATCAAGCAAACAGGATTGAACCCATCCTCTTCTCTTTACTGTCTGATGCCCAAAGATTCCAAAACCTCCAGAGAATTTTAACTTCACAAATTGATCATTTCAGGCACTCACTAATTCATCAAAATCTATATCTAAGAACCCAATTGAAATTACCGAACAACAAACAAGACAACATGCTCTAAAGCGACAGTGAGCTCTAATAATGAAACAAAGTGCCGAAAAATGAAAATAAACGAAGTACCGATCAGCGATGTACTGGAGAATTTCATCATTGCCCAAATAATCGATGTTGATACTCGACAAGTGGCCGTTGCTACGGTCGACGGCCCCGCGACAAATCTTCTCCAAGTCAAATCCCATGTCGAATAGATCTTCCAAGTTGTGCATGTCGATGGTCCGCCACATGGATGGGTCCTTGCAAATCTGAAGCCATGAAGAGCACACGTATTGCACCGATGTCAGTACTTCTATGGCACCCAATTTCGAGATTATCGCCGCCGTCACGTCCCGCGGAAGCTCCACCCAGTTCGGCCATTCTTGATCCGCCGTCTTACCGATCATTCTCGCTGTGTTTTTTTTTTTTTTTTTTTATAATTATTTTCTTTTTCTTTTCTTTTTCTACAAATATATAAAGACCTAACTACCCACTATCTGCCCTCGTTAATCGACTCCTTTTACTTTGCCATATTTTGTTTCACGAAAAAGTTATTATGTTTTATAATTATTAATAGGGTAAATTACACTGCACCCCTTGAGGTTTGGCCTTAAGACATTAAGATGAAAAAATTTCGTTATTCTACACTAACACCTCTGTATTGTCGAAAATGCCCTTGTATAATAATAAAAATAAAAGTTTTTTTACACTAACACCCAAGGGCATTTTGGACCTTACCATGGTAAAACAGGGGTGTTAGTGTATAATAACAAAACTTTTCCATCTAAGTGTCTTAAGGCCAAACCTCAAGGGGTGCAATGTAATTTACCCTTATTAATATATTCAGGGGTGGAGAAAATAAATAAACTTTTGGGGTGTATTCAATTTGGATTTATAAAGACAATTAAATTTAAAAAAAAATTGATAGTATTCAACCTAGGCTTTTAATGACTTTTTAAAAGTCATGGGTATTCAATACAGACTTTTAGAGTTTTTCTTTGGTAGGTATATAACGTGAGCATACTTATAGCATACTTATCCACTTCATCACTTTTTGCTATGTAAGCATTATTTGATCCAATTACATTGTTTTTTGTTTTTTCTTACAAAAAGTGATGGAGACGGATAAGTGTGCTCACATTTATATGTCTACCAGAGAAAAACTCTAGGCTTTCAAACTTTTATAGACTTTTTTTAATTATCTCTCACATAACTACCCGGTAATCTTGTTGTTAACAATAAGATAGCAAAACCCATTCAATCAATACTTTTTAAAAGTTTATAAAAATTTAGAAATATTCAAATTGCCAATGACTCTTATGGAATTCAAAATATCATGACTTTTGGAGACTTTTTAGAAGTATAAATATCAAACCTCCTGATTTCTCCCAATTTCTCCCACCCTCTCCCAAAAGACTTTTGATGACTTTCTCTCCAAGAAAAAAAAAACATATGAACAGTCGTCACTTTTGAAGCTAACGTTGCAAGTAGAGCAAGGGACGAAGCCAACGTTACTTTCTTAGTAATATAAAAACATCGAAATTACAAAATTAAAAAGTTGGGTTGGAATGTCTTGAAAAGTAGTTTGAAATCTAAAAACCTTGAAATAAATAATCCCCGAGATCCGCTCAGGGAATCAGTGGTGGCAACTAAAGATACCTCAGAGGCAATTTTACGCATCACCCTCTCGAGTGTGCAACCTACACCAGGTGGCTAGCCTTGGCAGGACATTTCATTATTTTAAATTGCATAATAATTTCTTAAATCCACTTTGTTTTTAAAAGACGAGTTACATGTTAAAATTCTTCTGCACGAGAGATTAATATGAAAGGTGAGGAGGATTTGGACCCTCTTATTAATAATAATAACAACACAATGAGAAAGTTTTGTTTTTTTTTAAAAAAAAATGAGAAAGAAATTGACAAGAAATGATAGTCGAGTCCAACTCGATCATCCACCGAAATAAAAGCAGTTGAAGAAAGTGATCGAATAAAAGTGACAAGAAATCAATACAAAAAACTTTGCTTTTATTTTCTTTCCCCCACAAACAAATCTAAATCTAACCCTAACGTCAATATCATTGTGATGCCAACAACATTAATGATAACATTATCATTATGGGTCGGTCACCCACCAAAACTATCAACAACTTTTTATAATACTAACTTTGTACGCTTTTATTTATACATAATTTGATGGCTAAGCTTGCATTTACGTCAATTTAAATTATAAATATTATGCCACCCCATGTCATTTGGAAGGTTAACGGTGATTCAATTGATGATAAAATAGAATACTGGGTCATGAACGATGATTCAATTGATGATAAAGAAAGAGAATTCTTGATTCAGTTCTCCACCTTAACGACAGAAAAAAAGGATTGATCAAATTCTATTGAGTCTGACTCATAGTGATTATTTATCAGAGAATGACTTTTTTTTTTTATCAAAGAAATAAGGATCGATCATTTATTGAGTCAGACTCATATTATCGAGTCTGACTCATAGTGATCATTTATCAGAGAATGACTTTTTTTTTTATCAAAGAAATAAAGATTGATCATTTATTGAGTAGACTCATATTGATCATTTATCAAAGATTTTTTTTTTTTTTTTTGAAACAAAATTAGAGATTGTTGATTCTAGCTCTATAAAAATTATTGTCTAGCGGGCCAATGGTCGGCACGGTGTGCCGACCGTTTGCCCTGGCACACGGGCCTAGCGTGTCGTGCCGTGGCAACACGGCGGACCGGAACTCTTGGCCTCGCACGGCAAGGACCCTTGTGTTGTGATAGCCCAGGTATGCCAAACTCCCGTGCCATGCCTAGCATGGCCCACCTCCTTGGCAGGCCTTAACGGGTCGGGCACGCCAGGCCCGGCCCCAATTGACAGCATTAACATGTTATATCTTTAAATAGGTCATGCACAGGATAGTGGGATCAATGGCCTTTCAACAACAGGATAATCTAAACTAGGTGAGAAAATGATTACATATGCACTAGTTTCCAAGGACAGAAGAAAGCTCAGCTTGTAGAGTTTAATGATTATCCTACAAAAATTAAGCGAGTATTAAGGCACTTGGAGACCTGGTTAGTTGAAAAATATTGCAGAGTTTACCAATAATGAGATGTATTCCACAAGCTATTCATCTTTAAACAATTTATTTGGAGACACAGTATAAACCAGTCTCATATATTGCAAATATTTAACAATTCTAGGAGGCTGAGCTCACATGTTATGTGCATAAATATAAGTGTGCATAAATATAAGTGTGAATATTTAAACAATATAAATAAATCCAAAACTATATATAGAGGATCCGTTGACGGCATAAGTTATCTTGTATACATAACTATAAATAGATCCAAAATATTGAGATGTAAGTAAATCACCAATCAGGGGATCCTTTTTACTTATATACAGGAATATTGAGCCGTAAGTAAATCACTCACCTGGAGATACTTTTTACTTACATACAATCACGCTGATAACGTGTTGTAAATCGAATGAAGAACATATGAACAATAAATAATAAAGTAAAGTGAGAGAGATGATGGGATTGTGGGAATATATTGTGTGTATCACACAAGTGGTAAAAGCCACATATATATAACAATTTACACTTTCTAAAAAAAAATGAAAGCCCAATTGAGCACCATTTTGAAAAAAATGAAAACCTAGCATCATTTTACCTTTAAAACAAAAATAGAGAATTCACAATTAAGCACACACAACGTATGAAAACCCACAAACAAAATAGGAATCACATACCGTATTCGATTGAATCTACAATTAATTTGAGGTCAACGAGGTGGGTATTGAAAACCTATAAAACAAGGGACAAAAAGAGCAGTGGTGAACCACATGAGGGGGTGTACCCTTGGGGGACTCTCCGATGCTCAAGTTAGCATATGGTAAGATAAGTCAATTAAAATTAGTTTGAGAAGACAAACCGTTTGCTCAATGTATTGAGTCGAGCTATTCATTGATTATCGATTGATTTGGTGAACTAAATGGGATGGGTCCCGGATTTAACGTGGATCGATATGCAACTGGGTCAATATTATACTTCAATCACTTCGATAGATCGATACCTATGAGGTTTCTTGATTTGATGTCGATTGATCATGGATTGGGTCAATCAACCTCTATGAACAACTGGGTCGATCTCTTGTTTGATCGTGGAGCAGTAATTAATGTTGAGAGAAGACTGTGAAGCTTATGTTTTCAGAGCTTTCGCGTATGAGTTGAGAAAATCAGGACCCCCTTCTCTGAGAAGGGGTCTGGTTTTTATAGTAAAACTATGGAACCTTCACCACTCGTGCTCTTTATGAGAGCATGGATCTCAGACCCTTAATTGCCAGTTTTGATTCATTTAAGGGCCTTGTCAGACGTTGAGATTTTCATAACGTCTAACATGATTGTGATTTATTCAAGGTGTTTTTGACCACATGTTTTAGTTTGATCAGACGCCTTATCGGGTCAAAAGCCTAGTTTTGGGCCTATTTGGATGGCCCATGCTGTTTATTAGTTTGGCCTCTTTGGGTATGCGCATGCGTTTTCGTGCGCGTGCGTCCGTGTGTTGTCCTAATTAAACCCATAAGAAAATCGGCTCAACGTTATCCTCAGTCACTTGGGACTTGGGAGAGGGAGGTCCACATTACGTGTCAAATTCTTATACTTATCATTATTTACTATATTTGTTTGGTTCAAGTGGAGGTATCACTCTTGACTCTTTGTGTACAAATTACTTGTGTGGGATTTGTAAATACAAATACCATCAAAGGGGTCGAATCAGAAACATGGATATCCGAGTCAGGATGAGTAGGTGTTTGGATGGTAAGAAAAATTGGATCTTGGCATGTCCAGTAAGATGTTTCACAAAAGTGTAGATGAGGTGGGTCCAATATATGTGTAGTTTGGGTTGTGACTTGTGAGGAAAATGAAAAATTGAATTATATAAGATACATCATATTCATTAATAATCATATATAGTAATGTTCATGTGGATGATGAAAATTGATTCGGTTTCTTTGTCTTTGCCTCTTTGGGATAAGGATACCATAATTTTGTTTGAGTTGACAACAGAGTGAAACAAAAGAAAAGAAAAGACAATTGATACTAGGCTGCTTTCCTTTTGATTGTCCTAATTAAACTACACGTGCTAACATCACAAGTGTAGCTAGGGAGATGGAAGTGTGAATGTCACCTCAACCAAATTTTAGGTTTTGGATCAATCCATTACACCAAGTAGCTAGGGGGAGCAAGGCCATAAGTTAATATCTTGTCTACTTCAAACTGTGATATACTGTGATAATCATTATATAAGTGTGTGCATGCGTGTGTTTTCGTACGTGCATATGAGCATGTCTTTATAGAATATCATATGCATGTTTAGCTTTATAATCAATTTTCTGTTGTGGACAAATAAAAATAATTTTGACAACATAATCAAATTGAAGATTACCGAATGATAGTCGATCACACACCTAGAGAAAACAATTTTCAACAAAATCGATAAAGGCTATACTGAAAAAGATCATCAGTATATAAATGTGTGTGTGCGCCATTGTAGTCTTAATTGTAGTTGTTATTAATATTTTTTTAAGCGACTCATCTCATATAAATTTTTGGATCCGCCATTGGAAATGCATGCATTTAGTTTGTTTGGTTACTAGGTCATTTTTAGGGTTTTTGAACTAGGTTTGGATTTTCCGGAATCCTTACACGCCAAAATAAGAAGACCAACATTTTAGGGTGGTCTAGGCATTGCAAACAATAACAATTGAGAAATAAATACGGCGTCGGTAAGCATCTACTCATTAAAATGTTAATTTGGATATAAAAGGAATGGTTTGAATGATTTTAGAAAATGAGAACCATATGTGCTTTTCATTTCTAATTAACTGAAAATTTGAGACCTATAATTACTTCTATGATGAAATGTTTGAATATAAAAGGAATGGTTTGAATAGTTGAATTTTAGATTTAATAATCAATCATTTCATTCATTTGATTCTTATTTAATAGACAACATTTTGTCAACAACAGTATAAAATAGAGACACAAGAATAAAACTATTGGACCCAAAAAACCAACTCAAATTTTCAATCCAAACCCATGTGGCAACATCACATGGGATCTTGGAAAGAGTGATGTGGGCCCATGTTTTGTGTGATGTTGCCACATGGCATTTGGGCTAGAATTTGGGTGGAAAAATTGGGTCCAATAACATTACTCGGAGACACAATATATGTTCAAGCTCGATCCAATGGAGAACTCAAACAACTTCCATGTAGTCTATTAAGCTTTTTATCCACACTTCTTCTCGTAGCTATTGCTTTGTTTACTACCTTTTCAAATCCAAGAAATATCCACAACCTTGAGGCCCAAAACCTTGGCCCATTTGTTGGGAACCTCCTAGAAATGCTCAAAAACAAGCCAACTTTCAGATGGATACATGATCTCATGAAGGATTTGAACAGCAGGGGTGAAACCAGAAATTTTTGTATGAGTGGGCTATAGACAATTTTATATAGATAAAAATTTATACTATTAAAAAAAAATCATTTTTATTGCGAATCTTAACTATACGAGAGAATTTTTATTAATTAAAATTAAAAAAATACACCTAGTCAAAGGACATAATGAATATTACCCTAAAATACATATTCTATTACAAACCCTAAAATTTCCTATTTGATTTTTGAGATATTAAAGGGTTAAAATTTTCAATTTGAATTTTCACTTTGTTAAAGAAATCCAATGGGCTTGAATGAGTTTTATGCATAAATTTTAAGTTATTGAGCTGTTATTAAGATAAGGAAAAATATGGTAAGTTAAGTTAGAATTGGAATTGGGCTGGGGTGTACTTAGAACTAAATGAGATGTATATAGAACTATTGAAATTAAAAAAAAAACAAAAAAACAACCATTCCACCATAGCCAAGCCCAATTCTGCCCCTGTTGAACACGGATATTGCCAATTCCGCCTCTGTTGAACACGAATATTGCTTGTCTCTTGGAAATGTTCAAGTTATCCCCTTAACTTCTCCCGGAATCAGTAGAGAGATCCTGCGAAACAAGGACGTTCTATTCGCTTCAAGACCAATAAGCATGTCCACATAGATTGACTACAAAAGGGTACTTATCACTGCCCTTTTACCCTCAGAAGAACAATGGAAGAAAATTAAGAGAATTGTTTCTATAAATGTGGTTTCTCCGGCAAAACATTGGTGGTTTCATGCAAAGAAGAATGAAGAGGCGGATCATCAAAACTTAAGAAATCACAAATGTGAATTAATATCATATTGAGTTGTTTTATATTATCAAAGATATGCAATTTCTAGAACTGGATAATGAGTATATAAGTGTGTGAGTGCACGTGAATGCATGCGGTTGTGTGCACGTGCGTGCTTGTGTTTATGGAAGATCACCGAATGATAATCGTTCACACACTTAGAGAAAACAATTTTCAACAAAATTGATAGAGGCTATTATAAAAAAATCATCGGTATAGAGCTATTAAAACATGCCAGCATGACACTGCACGACCGGAAAAAGGGTTGTGCCGTGCCGGCATGTTTACCCAAAAAGTCGACAGGCCAGCACCACGGGTAATAAAGGGGCCGGCCCGCTATTTTTTATAAAAAAAAAAATGTAATTTTTGTTTCATAAATATATTAAATAATTTTAAATTTTATTTATTAATAAAAAATAAAAAATTTAAATTTAAATACAATAAATAATTTTAAAATTTATGTATTAATAAAAAGTAAAAATGAAAATAAAACAATTTAATTTAAATACGTTAAATAATAGCCGAATTTTGACCGAACTATTGTATCTTTTTATGGGATCTATAGGATTGGGTTCCAATTCTGTGTTGGCCCTAAACAGCAGCTAAGGATCCATCTAGTTCGGTGAGCCAAACACAGCATTAAAGTTCAAAATTTGTAATTTTAATGAAGTCGGGAGGGAAACTAACAAATCCCATGACCTCTAGATCAGATAGATTATAGATATTTTTTTTAAGGAAAAAAACAAAATAAATGGTTGAGTTACCGTTAATCCAGTAAATAAAAAAAAATAAAAGTCATAAAGTGGCAGATAGATGCTTATTAGTAACAGCCCCATTATAATAGGATTGAGCTGCCTGCTGGCAATTGAACCCGGCCTTATCCAGGCTAGACTGCTAGAGTTCCCCGGATAGTATTCGGATATTCCTCTTCCGGTTATCTGGGATAACAGGGTAAGGAATATCCAAGTACACAGCCGGTTGTATACCGGCTCAGATCCAGGTATATTTGGATATTCGGTTTTTTAATTTTAAATTTTTTAAATAAATCTGTCAAATTAAAAAAAAAAAAAAAAAAAAAAAAAAACTAACTAAACCCTAATTTATTTGTTTTTAAATGTTGAACATCCTCATAGCCACACGCCATCACTTCTCTAATATCCATTGTAAAAGGGTTGCTGATTATTGAAGAAAGTGCAGGCCTTCCTAAAAGGGGTGGTGATGGATTTCTTCCAAGAAGCCATTTTGATATCTGTGTACAAAACCACTAGTATATAAACTAATGAAATGAATGAATGTTTGAATGTGTTTGGGTAGCTATAGAACTAATTGAGACAAGTAAAGGACGACCGATGGAGAGATGTGTCTAGGATCTAAACAGAAAAATGAAGTGTTGCATTTATAGGAAGATAGACATGATAATAAGGAGATAATGTTATGTTATCTCTTCAAAATATTTTTGTTAGTTTCCACGTCAATGAATGCATAGATTAGAAATGATGGTTTCGAAAAATGAAGTTTTGAACCAATGGCCTCTTGCCAGTGTGGTTGGACTCTCCATAGTGAGTCTCCACTACCACGGTTCAACGCCTTGATGTGTATATATATATATTTATATATTATTTGTCCCTCCTTGGCCAATAATCCCAAGTGTGGGTGCTCTCTCCCCAATTGTGGGAGTAGTTTTCCGGACTGTGCTAGCAAAGTCTTATCTCGTCAGGTCCCGACAACTGTTATAAATTAAAAATAATAATAATAATAATAAATTAAAAAAATTAAAAATGAATTTTTGAAAACAGTGAAGATTTGAATTTTCTCCAATTTCATTTATGATTTACCTGCCATTTACGCTATTTATTAGGGACAGTGCTCAATCAAAGAATAAATATCATATTAAATATCAATAATGCTAGAATACCCAAAAAAGTAATCTAAATTTTGGACCCAAACCTATGTGGCAATATTACATGGGATCTTTGAGAAGAGTGATGTGAACCCATGTTGTGTGTGATGTTACCACATAGGTTTGGGTCTAAAATTTGGATCACTTTTTTGGGTCATCTATAATTATTGTATTAAATATATATGTACTAATGTACGTAATTTATAACTCTAAATCAATCCAATAGAAAATAGGTGTTTATAATCGAATGAGTTTATGCTTTTGAGGAGTTTATTTTGATTACTGATTTTATAATTGTTTCCTTTTCATTTTTGGTTTTTCTGTTTTTTCTCTTAACTTTATAAAATTCTTTCAATTTTCTAGCAAGTGTTTATTTATTATTTATTTTAACGTAGTTTAAAGAAGTAAGGAAGAGAGTGTGTGTTGTCCTGTTCCTAAAGCCTAAAGGTGAAGAAAAATAAATGAAAGTAAACCGCACCCTCTGATTTTCACTTAACTTTGTACGAGAAAATCGGAGGTGGAACGATCTCATTGTCATTTGGTGCAAGCTAATTGGACGGTCTCACCAAGTGGTAATGAGACTATCCATTCAAGATTGTCTCACTTTGTACATATCACTCACCTACTTCCCTCTGACACTCATAAGAAAAAACTTGAATTAAGGCTATGTTTGGGATTGCTTTACTTAAAAAAAAAAAAAAAAAAAAATTGCTTATAGATTAACTTTAGAAATAATCAACTTATAAGATAAGTTAATAAATGTTTGGTAAATTGACTTTATAAATAATTAACTTAGGATAAAAGTAAAGAGAAAGTGTTTGGTAAACTTTAATTGATTGCAGAAAATGACCAAAATAAACATGTAATGTTAAAATATAATATACATTATTAAAGTACAGTCTTTCTATTATCAGTTCGAACTGATATAAAATATATCAGTTCCTTGTACGTGAGTTATTGGATTTAAAAGATGCTTTGACAACTGCATGCAGCAAGTCAAAGTATTTAAATCCAATGACTCACATACAAGGAATTGATATATCTTTTGTCGATTCGAACTGATAATAGAAAAACTGTATTAAAGTATAGCTTTAATACAAGAGAATGTAATTATTTTTATTTTTATTATTATTTCTAGCTTTTCTTTTCTTTTGTTTCTTTTTTACATTTTTTTAAACATATATATATTTGTTTCCATTTTTTTTCATTGTTATTTAATAAAAGATTTAAAAATAAAGGACTTAGTTAACTCAGAAAGGAAAAAAAAAAAAAAAAAAAAAAAAACAACCCTAACTGAGTCAACTCAAGCCCAATCTCCCTCAATACAACTAAGTCAACTCAGTCCTCTTCTCCATCAAGCACCAACCTCTGCATCAACAACTCCGGCTTCGAATTCATGAGATTCTATCACTGATTCGTTGCATCATGGAGGAGATTATTATTTTGTCGTCGATTTCAATCGAGAAATGGAATCCTCCACTGCTGTAGAAACACTGACTTCCTTCTACGTCGTTGGAGGTCTCCGGCCACCATTGTTGGTGTAGGACCACTAGACACCACTAAGGACCAGTGGTGACCACCATACGATCTTCAAAAAAAAAAATTAATTTTTTAAAATTTTTTAGTTTTTTAAAATATTATTAAATCAAAAAATATATATATCACTATTAAATAAAGGGGTATTATTGTCTTTATATTAAAATGGTAAGGGAATTATAGACATTTCAATTATAAAAAACCCGCTTGTCCAATAATCAACTTCCAAAAGTAACTCCCAATCAACTTCTCAAAAACTGATTATTGGAGGAGCAAATTATGAAATAAGTTGATTATGAAGTGTTTAAACACTTCATAATCAACTTATTTCATAATTTGCTCCTCCAATAATCAGTTTTTGAGAAGTTAAACACTTCATGGATCCTAGATTATGGAATAAGTGATTATTTCATAAGTTTAATCCCAAAGATAGCCTTAAAGCATTTTATGTTTATGTTTTTCACGTTTCCCTCTGTATTGTCAGGTTTTACATTTCCATTCCCAAGTTTTTATTTTTTTATTTTTTTATTTATTATTATTATTTTTTTTTTTTAAGAATCGAGAGTTTTTAAGATTCTCTCTCAGTCCTCATCGCAATAATTTATTTTCATAAAAAAAAAAAAAAAAAAAAAAAAAAAAACCTTATTTTGCTGAAAAAGATTCAATTTCTTTTCCAAAATGATAAATGTTTGTGTTTGCTGTTGGAAACAATATAAGATTGAAAGAGATGACATATATAATTTCAATGTTTTTTTTTATCGTAATAAAACATCTTGTCATACATTATGAATAAAAATAATAATTTGAAAAAATATGATAATAAGTGGTTAAAAGGACCAATGACACTCGGACAAGCAAATGGTTTAGTGATAAAAAAAAAAATGGAGAGACGATGAAAACTGGAGAGAGAAGACATCTTCAGCCAGAGAACCAGAAAATGACATTGAAATGGTGTGACGTGTCCGGGTCCCCAAGAGTAAGGGGTGACAGGTCTGTCAGCCAAACGGTGTGACGTACCCACTCAAGGCCCAGTCCGGCCCATTTAAATATCTGCCCTCGGATTGAAAACAGTTATTAGTTATTGGGTCATTTAGTTGGTTTCATTTAGTTATTGGGCCATCAGTTATTAGGCCAACTCCACTTTTTGAAAACAAAACAAATAAAGAGAAACAGAGAGGGTGGATGACGTGTCCAGTTGCCTACACATGTTAGTAAAAGTGTGGTGATATGTTCATAAACGTCACTGTTTGGAGAAGTGAATGAGAAAAAGGAAAGAGAAGAAAGATCAAACTTTCAATCAAAATTTCCTCATAATTGAGGAAATGGGTTGTGATAAAAATCAAGTTTTGAGTCCAAATTTGTAAAATGTTAAGGTTTAAATAATTTGGAGAAAAAGGAAGGAGAAGAAAGATCAAACTTTCCAATAAAAATTTCCTTATCAATGAGGAATTGGGTTCCGAAGAAAATCAAGCTTTGAGTCCAAATTTGAAGAATGTTAACAAATATACATGCACACATTTTAAATAATTGTTATTTAATTGGTCATTTTTTTTTTCTTACGTTGTAGTTTAAGTAACTCTTCTTATATGAATAGCTACGTCGATTAATTAGAAATCAAATTTTCATATTTGATAACAAATACTCAATCGAAGATTTGATTATTTTTTTTCTTTGTTCTTTTATTGAAGTTACTCTTTTGATAATGTAATTCAATTATAATTAAATTGTTCTCTTAATTGCTTAGGTTTCATATGCACAATCATGGGTGGAACCCTTCAGAGGCCGGTTTTATTCATATTTTTTAATCAAATATATATAATTGTTTAATTTAATTTTTTTATACAAAAAGTTTTTAATGGGCACTCCTCAACCCAGAAATGCATGAGACACCCATCTCTCTTCTTACTGAACAAATTATATATATATAAATTCTATTATCAGTTCGAACTGACAAAAGTTATATCAGTTCGTTGCATGTGGATCACTGGATTTAAATACTTTGACTTGGCTGTATGCACTTGTCAGTCAAAGTATTTAAATCCAGTGGCCCACATACAAGGAACTGATATAATTTTTGTCAGTTCGAACTAATAATAGAAAGACTGATATAATCGTCCTAATTTAATCCTTCAAGTCTTCAACAATTTTCAAGGTAATTTTTCTCTTTTTATCTCAATTTAGTAATTTTTTATTTGACTTGAGTTTTAAAACATGTTAATTTGAGGGTTTTTTTTTTAATTTTTTTTAATTTTTTTTTTTTATCTTCAAATTTTAACAGAAATAACAATGCACCGTGACATTAGACAATAAGAAGATTTTGAGTGCAATGGAATGCATCGATACATTCCAATATATATAATTATTAAAGTAGGTATCTTTTTCATTATGGACTATATGTCATTTCTATTGATAATTAAAAATATGATGGTCACTTGACATAATTAAGGTTGCAAAATAATGAAGGAGTGTTTTTTTTTTAATTCATCAAACATGATAAGAAGGAATATATGATCATTTTAAATTAATTAATTAATTAATTAATTATATATATATAAAGTTAAAGATAAATCGATATATAGAGATTAATTTTTATACAAGAATTGCATATCCTACAATAATAGGAGAAGTTGATGATTTGAATTTTGAAAGTATCGTCTAACCATGCTTTGTTTAATGTCTAATGTCTATAGTAAAGAATATCACAATAAAAAAATCAACGGCAAAATCTTCAATTACGTACATAATAAAACCATTATTTTCATATGTAAAGAAACTATTAAATGTAACCATCAATCAAAATTCAAACCCGTGGTCGTTTGTTTTTTGCACTTAAAACTTAATGGGTCTAAATTGAAATTATTAAGTTGTTTGTTTGTATGTTTTTTTTTTTTTTTAAATAGTCAAACAACTTAAAAATATCAAAAAAACAACTTAAATTAAAAAAAGTAAGAAATCCTGACTTTTAACCTAATTTTAAATCACTGGATTGCATCCTGACTTTTAACTTAATTTTAAATCATTGGATTGCATTTAATATATTTTCTTCCAAAATTATCCTACCAAAGATAACATATTTCCAATTTTATCATAATTTTATATTATACAAATTTATTTCTTTTAACCTATTATTTATAATAAACAATTAAACATCTCAAAAAAAAAAAAAAAAAAAAAAAATTAATCACATCACGTTGTAACTTTCAACACCATCATTGAATCTTCAATTATATATATATATAATCAAAATCATTATTTATCCTATTTCTTTTATAAAAAACAATTATCTATCATATCTTAATCATGAATAATATATTACACTTATTATATAAAAATGGTTTAAGATTTGTTAAATTATTTTTATTTAGTTGTTTGTATCATATAAAATGAAAATATATAACAATTAATAATAATAAGGGTGTAACTGTCAAATTACTTATTTTTAAACCATTTTATATTTAAAAAATAAGCAAGTTGACATTATTTAGAGGTAATAAAAATTAAAAAAACAAACATGTCATTCAGATTTAAAAAATAAGCAAGTTGACATTATGTAGAGGTACGGATATTAACACCCATAAAACTTATTAGTACACCCATTTTTATAAGTACACTCATGTCTAAAATTTTAAAAATAAATATTACTATAAGCACTCATCCTAATGCCAATAGTACCCTTATTGAAATAAATATATTCATTTTAATACATATTATTTATAAACACTCTTAAATTATTATCACACCCAATTTAAAAAACAAATCACATTATTTTTGGAATCAAATCCTCTTTTAATGATGATCCAATTTACTTTTCGAAATATATCGAATTTAGGAGCCTTATAAAAGGGAATATGTGGAACCGTATATAGGGTTAAGAGATTTTAATCTAAAATTCTCTAATTTATATAGCTATCTAAAAAAAAAAAAAAAAAAAAAAAAAAAAAACTTACTAATATCTACGGCTATCTTAAAATAAATAAATAAAAAAAACTTGTTGACATCTATAGCTATTGTTAAAAAAAATATTTTTTTGTTTATTGATAGAGTTCATAACTATACATAAAAGAAATACAAAAACAATATGATAATCATGTGATAATGAGAAAATTTAAAACTTAAAATAAAATTAGAGTTTAATAGGGTTATCATAAAAATTAGGGTTTATCATAAGTTTTTTTTTTTTTTTTTTTTTTTTGAAAGGTAAGTTTTTTTTAATAAAGAAATATAGTTGAAGATATGAGTCTAATTAATGATTATATATAGTATTTGATTTATTTTTAATTAAAGTAATTTATCCTTATTGGTAAATTTCTATTGAGATATTTTTGTAATTAAATTTTTTAATAAAATATGGGTGTACTAATAAGTTTTATGGGTGTCAATATCCGCTCCCCATTATGTAGAGGTAATAAAAATAAAAAACAAACATATCATTTAGATTTAGGTTTTAGTCACTATTCGGTTTTCATAAAATCCAAGACTGTTTAGTATTCAAACAAAAAAAACAAACGACCCCTCAAGTTTTGAATAAATAAGTTAATACTACTACATAAATTAATTAAGCCAGCACGCCAATTCTGCATAAATTGTGCATTTTCCATGTATATATTGCAAGTTCAGTTCTATCTTTTTACCCTTAAAAATATAAATAAGATTTTCATTAGATAAACATTTTAAAATAAGATTTTTTTTATTTTTTATTTTAGGTGTATAATTAATGTTGTATTTACGGGTACGGGTTTATCTCAACCATCATAATTCAAATTTTTTTTTTTTGTTGTTGTTGTTGTTGATAAATCAACCTTCAAAGTGTCAAATGATTTGCATAAAAGTATAATATAAGTCATTTATATAGATAACTATCATTCATTGTACAAATGTGTACATACAAATAAGTACAACTTCTTTTTTTGTATGAGAGAGACATCAATTATCATTTATTTACTATAATATAAGTAGGGGTGGGCACGGTTCATTGAACCAAACCGAACCGAACCGAACCGAGTCGAAATATGGTGTTTGGTTCGGTTCACATGGTCAATTCGGTTCAATTCGGTTCGAACCGAATGAACCACATTGAATATGGGTCGGTTTCGGTTTTGGACCTTCCAAAACCGAACCGAACCGACGAACCGAACTTTAAATAAAAAATAAAATAAAAATGCCTAATTTTACTTTTCTAGTTTTCCTATCAGACCCTATCTAGAATGGTGGTAACTATTGAGTAGGACAGAAGGTATATATATATATATATATATATATAATGGTGATTGATTTGGATTAAATTTGATTGATGGGATCTATTTAGATGTGTTTTGAATGTGAGGGATTGTTAAAAAAAACAGTCCAAAATCAATTATCCAAAGGTCCAAATACAAAATAGTTGTTAAAGGATACAAAAAATGAAAAATTATATAAAAAAAACCTCAAAGCCCAACAAGCCCAATAAGCCCAAAACCGAATTGAACCGAACCGAACCGAACCGAGATAAAGGTGTTTGGTTCAATTCGGTTTCATGATCCAATACGGTTTAAACCGATTCAAGTTTTCAAAAACCGAAAATATAACGGTTCAATATGGTTTTGGCCAAAACCGAACCGAACCGAACCGCGCCCACCCCTAAATATAAGTCATTTATATCAATAAATTATCATCTATTGTACAAATGTGTAGATAGTTCAACTTTTTTTTTTTTTTTCGAAAATCAAAGAAATTCAATTTAGATATATATATTTTTTTCAATTACTCCATTTAACTCCACTAATCCACTTTGTCCCATTTTAGAACAGTAATGCTACACATCCCACCTAAAATCCCACATTTTTCATCTCACTACATGTGGCATGTGAGGTGTCAAATGGTGAGTGGATACATGGGGTAGGTGAGATAAATTATCATTAATGTGTATCCACTTATCATTTGACACCTCACATGCCACATTTAGTGGGATGAAAAAGGTAGGATTTTAGGGAGTCCATTTTTGCTCACCCCCCTACAAGGGGGGTAAGCATTACCTCCCTCCCAAATGGATGACATGTGTCCATGGAGGGGTAAATTTGTCCAAACATAATTACCTCCATGGACACATGTCATTCATTTAGAAGGGGGGTAATGGTTACCTCCCTTGAAGGGGAGGTGAGCAAAAATGTTCTCGATTTTAGGTAGGATATTTAGCATTATTGATTTTAGAAACATCACTTGCCCCGTTTGATGCACGGGATAGGATATGACTATTTTTAAAAGATAAGATGGGATTGGATTGGATTGGATAGGATAGGATTGGATGATATTAATTTTAATGTTATCTTGTGTTTGGTGTAATATAGGATTGGACAATGGTAGACATCCAACCATTTTTGTCCAACTTTTTATCCAACCCCTGATGTGTCAGTTGGTGAGTGGATATATGGATAAATCATTATTAATGTGCATCCACTCACCAACTGACACATCAGGGGTTGGACAAAAAGGTTAGACAAAAAGGTTAGATGTGTAACATTATCCTATAGAATTTGATTAAAAGTAGAGTAATCATGTGTTTGGTGTAACTTGGGATATGATTAATAATATATTAAAAAAAAAATTAAAAATTAAAAAAATCAAATTAAAAAAGAAAAGAAAAACATATCTGATAT
Source organism: Acer yangbiense (assembly GCA_008009225.1). NCBI lineage: Eukaryota > Viridiplantae > Streptophyta > Magnoliopsida > Sapindales > Sapindaceae > Acer > Acer yangbiense. Next base: position 16,998,427 of record CM017773.1, on the reverse strand, counting down.
CTAACACTTTACCAAAGCCCATCAATTTTGTTTTCTTCTTTCATTCCTCTATTCTTCTTCCTCACCTTCTCTTCTTCTTCTCTCTTCTCCTTCTTCTCCACGACAATAATATTGTCATCCACTTCTCCCCTAGCACTTGGATGGCTTGCAATCGAAATTTCTTTCAAGTCGTTTCTCAACAAAGCTCAGTCTGCCATGGACAAGTTCGACCCTTCTCGCGATCACTACTACAAAAAATGCAAAAGAAATCGGTTTTTTTATATGGAAGAAATCGGTTTTTGAAATTTTTAAAACCGATCTCTTTTTGAGTGATTTAGAAAAAAAAGCGCAAAAGACATCGGTTTTTAACCGATGTAAAACAAGAGAAAAGAAATCGGTTTTACTTAAAACCGATTTAAAAACCTAGTAGAAAAGAAATCGGTTTTACTTAAAACCGATTTAAAAACCTAGGAGAAAAGACATCGGTTTTAGTTAAAACCGATTTAAAAAACCTGATGTAAAATTGATGAATTACAAAAAAAAATCACACCGTCGCCGGCCAACCACCACCACCGGCCCGCCTCACCGACCGGCACACCCCATCTATGATAATAATGACAATTAATTGTCATTATGAGGAATTGAACTCGTAACCTCAAAGTCAAAGTGGTAAGCCTTTACCGCCTGACTACAAGATTGAATGTGTTAACAATTGCACAATATATATATATATAACCTATATGAATTGTTAGAAAAAAAAAAAAAAAAAAAAAAAAAAAAAAAAAAAAAAACTTGTTTGATAAATTTAAATTTACTCAACTAATCAAAATTCTAATTTCTACTACAAACATACATATATTAAATAAATTTTATTGGTGGGTTTATTTTTCATTTCATTTTTTATTGTGTGGTTTTGTGTTCTGCTAGAGATATTTTTATGCAAACTTTTTCCCTAAAACTGTATCTTTTGGCAACGAAATAATTTTTTTCATCCATGCTAGATTTTTTGATTTTTCGATACGAATCCAACGGTATAAAGAACGTAAAATTATAGGCGGTATTTTGAAAGTTATGATCAATTATTCAGTCAAAGGTCAGAAGCAATTGAAGATATTTTTGTGCAAACTTTTTTCTTAAAACTGTATCTTTTGGCAACAAAATAATTTTTTTTGTCCATGGTAGATTCTTTGATTTTTTGATACGAATCCAACGGTATAAAGAACGTAAAATTCCGGGTGGTATTTTGAAAGTTATGATCAATTATTCATGAGTACTCAAAGGTCGATCGATTGGAGATATTTTTGTGTAAAATTTTTCCTTAAGAAATAATTTTTTTTTTCTATGATGGATTCTTTGATTTTTCGATATGAATCCAACGGTATAAAGAACGTAAAATTCCGGGTGGTATTTTGAAAGTTATGATCAATTTTTCAGTCAAAGGTCAGAATTGGAGATATTTTTGTGCAAACTCTTTCCTTAAAACTGTATCTTTTGGCAAGGAAATAATTTTTTTTGTCCATGTTGGATTCTTCAATTTTTTGATACGAATCCAACGGTTTAAAGAACGTTAAATTCCGGGCTGTATTTTGAAAGTTATGATCAATTATTCATGAGTACTCAAAGGTCAAGCGATTGGAGATACTTTTGTGTAAACTTTTTCCTTAAAACTGTATCTTTTGGCAAGGAAATAAATTTTTTTTTCCATGGTAGATTCTTCAATTTTTCGATATGAATCCAACGGTATAAAGAACGTAAAATTCCGGTTGGTATTTTGAAAGTTATGATCAATTTTTCAGTCAAAGGTCAGAATTGAAGCGATTGGAGATATTTTTGTGTAAACTCTTTCCTTAAAACTGTATCTTTTGGCAACGAAATAAATTTTTTTGTCTATTTTCAGTTCTTCAACTTTTCGATACGAATCCAACGGTATAAAGAACGTAAAATTCCGGGCGGTATTTTGAAAGTTATGATCAATTATTCATGAGTACTCAAAGGTCAAGCGATTGGAGATATTTTTGTGTAAACCTTTTCCTTAAAACTGTATCTTTTGGCAAGGAAATAAATTTTTTTTTCCATGGTAGATTCTTTAATTTTTTGATACAAATCTAACGGTATAAAGAACGTAAAATTCCGGTTGGTATTTTGAAAGTTATGATCAATGTTTCAGTCAAAGGTCAGAATTGAAGCGATTGGAGATATTTTTGTAAAATTTCTTTCCTTAAAACTGTATCTTTTGGCAAGGAAATAAATTTTTTTGTCCATGTTGGGTTCTTCAATTTTTCGATACGAATCCAACGGTATAAAGAACGTAAAATTCCGGTTGGTATTTTGAAAGTTATGATCAATTTTTCAGTCAAAGGTCAGAATTGAAGCGATTGGAGATATTTTTGTGAAAACTCTTTCCTTAAAACTGTATCTTTTGGCAAAGAAATAAATTTTTTTGTCCATGTTGAGTTCTTCAATTTTTCGATATGAATCCAACGGTATAAAGAACGTAAAATTCCGGGTGGTATTTTGAAAGTTATGATCAATTATTCAGTCAAAGGTTAGAAGCCATTCGTGAATCAGCGAGTGAGCTGTTTTCATCGCTCATTTTCTCACTTTTCCAAATCGATTTTTGAATATTTTCTGATTTAAAAGTGTTTGTTTGCATGTCTACTTTCTTGTGTCAAAAGTTGAGCAAATAACGTTGAGTATTTTTAGAGATGTGCCCTTGAATGTGGACATAGGTCAGATTTGCATTGCAGAATTTTGCTTTTGAATCTACATCGGTTTTTATAAAAACCGATGTCTAAACGCTTGCTTTTAATATCGGTTTTTATAAAAACCGTTGTCTTTTCAATGCAAAATTTAAGACATCGGTTTTTATAAAAACCGATGTCTAAACGTTTTTTTTTTTGTTAATATCGGTTTTCTTAAAAACCGATGTCTTTTGAAATTGTAATTTTTAAGACATCGGTTTTTATAAAAACTGATTTCTAAAAGCTTTTTTAAAATCGGTTACCAAAAACTGATTTCTTTTAGTGATTTCTAGTGATGTCTTTAAGCATTTTTGTAGTAGTGGATCCCGATGACGTCGATGAAGACAACCACAAGTCTCCCTCAAATGCTGATGCTTCCAATGCATAAGGTTATATTACAAATTAGTTCATGATTGGAACTCTGCTTCTTTTGATTAAAAAAAAAAAAAAAAAAGAGGTGATTATCATTTATTTAGTTATTCAGATTATATTATTAATTTATCAAACAAAATTTGTTTGATTTGGGTGTTGGTTTAGTTAATTGACTTGGGTGTTGGTGTAATCGATTGAATTGGGTTGTTGATTCACAAGCAACCAGGAGAAGGAGAAGAAGATGATGATTCAGTTTTAACGAAGAAGAAAAAGATGATGAGACGAAAGACGAAGAGATGAGATTCATTTATCCCAATGAGATGGGATAAAAAGACTGTTAGGATTCATTTGAATCCTATCCTATTGTCAAGCCAAACATGGGAAAGGAACTAAAAATAGTCCATTTCCTATCCTATCCTACCTGCCAAACGTGGCCTTAATGCTATAAACCATACACGGAAACCTCTTCACTTGAGAAACCATCTCCATGTGTAGCCGTGTAGGCAACTCTCATTGATATTTTTATTTAATTAATTTCTCTTAAAAGGGAATTTATTAAAACTACAAATTTATAGAGATCAGAATTGTCACTAATTAATTACTATTTATGTATGTTTAATAAACGTGTTGCTCTTACATATGCAATAATTCTGTAAAATATTATATATGAACTGAAAAGGTCCTTGTGGAGGACCCGTGTTTCAATTATAAAAAAAGTTTATACAAATAGTAATACGTACAATTAATACATTTTTTTTTTACAGTACTATTAATACATTATCAATTACTAAGCATGGCAAATTCACACTTCTCATAATTTTAATCTTCACTTTTTCTTTTCTTTTTTCCTTTTTGCGAAATTTCCACTATAAAAAACCATGCATACTAACTTTCAAAACCATGCACATCACGTACTCCCTCTCTTCCAAACACCACATACCCTACGGACACTTATAAATATAAGTTATACCCTCTACTACTCTACACAAACACACCCTCTACACAAACTCCCTCTCACTTCTCTCGCACACCCTTTGCCATGATTTCTTTTAACATGTTAACAGCTCTAGCTTTTTTTTTTTTTGGTTATAATTTTTGTAAGTATCAGCCAGCCACCACCCTAACCCAGCCCAGTCGACCATTATTGGCTCATTAACCTCTTTCCACTAACTTACCGTAACTGACCTAATGTTAAACCCTGCCTTAACACTAGTAGGGCATGCGAAAAAGAGTTCAGCAATCACGGCTTGTGGCTGACTAACAAGAGAGGAAAAACTCTTAAGGGAAAATGTAAATGTAAATAGGCATGCTGGTCCGGCTCGGCGTGCCAAACCGTGCTGGCACGCATGCCGAGAAAATTCAGCCCAGCACAACACATCACCATACCGTGCCAAACGATCGGGCCTCCACTAGATAAAACCAAGGAGGAAAAGATAAATACGTAATTTTGAAATGTGATAATCTTAGAACAAGTGTAGTAGTACAAGAGTAGTTGACTGTAAGGATGGCAAAATAACTCGCGGGTACAAGGCTCGCGAGGATCTGCACTTATGGGGTGAGGATAAGTTTCAATTTGATGAGGATGAGGCAAGGATGAGGATAGATAGTAAACCCTGCAATGGGTATGGGGCGGTGATGGGTTTTATAATCCCTGCCCCGCCCCGCTTAAAATATAATTTTTATCATTTTATATTTAGTTTTTTTTCTTTTAATGTTATGTTTAACAATTATTGAATTTATTTGTTTAGTTGTAAGATTTATGTTTATTTTTCATGTTTATGAGATGATTTTTAATAATGTTTTGGAATTACTTTATAGTTTATATAATATATCATATTCATTGGGTTATATATTTATTATTATTATATTTTTTTTTTTTTTGTTGCTTTATTATTCTTGTTTTAATTAATTTTTTTATATTGTTTCAGTTAGCTAATCCAATCCTGGATAATGATATGACACAATTATGGCCAAATATGAACGGTGGTGTTAAACCATACGATGACTTTGGACTTTGGAGAGGAGAGTGGGAAAAACATGGCTAGTTAGTTCCCTCCTACAATAACGATGCAACTAGTAAACTTGAGGGTGCAAATGTGATTGAATCTTTAAGAAAAAAATGTATATTTCCAGAAAATTCTTACACCATAGCTAAATACAGGGATGCCATTGAAATTTGAAAGTGAAACCAAAGTACTTGACAGTATAGTATTGCAACGTTATGGAGATGATGGTGGCATATTTCACCTGAATGAGGTTTGGTTTTGTGTGGCATATTGCAATGTTTGAGTTTTAATATTTTTTATTACGAATTGTTTGGCTTTATTTTCCTAATCTTGCCACCAATTTTAATAATTAACGCAAATGATTGACAAGCAAGTACTTGAATCCTCTTTTAAAATATTAGATTTTAGGTCGGATCATCCATTTTTCAATTCTCGATACAATCTCCCACCTGATTGTATCATTCAAGCTCCATCACAATCATGAAAGCTATAATTGAAACTGTACGGTCAAACAAATTAGCTTTTGAAAGTATTTTCCATAACCTTTTAAGAACCTAAAAACAAAATAAAAGACCATGCACATCAGATACTTCTTCTCTTCCAAACACCATATACCCTACGGACACTTATAAATATAAGCTACACCCTCTATGACTACGACTCTACACAAACACACCCTCTACACAAACTCCCTCTTAGTTCTCTCATTCACCCTCTGCCATGATTTCTTTTAACATGTTAATAGCTCTAGTTGTTTTTTTTTTTTTTTTTTTTTTGGTTATAATTTTTGCTAGTACTAGCCAGCCAGCCACCCCAACCCAACCCGATCGACCATTATTGGCTCATAAACCTCTTTCCACCGACTTGCCATAACAGACCTAATGCTAAACCCTGCCTTAACACTAGTAGGGAAGGCAAAAAAGAGTTTAGCATTCACGGCTTGTGGCCGACTGACAGAAGAGGAAAAACTCTTAAGGGAAAATGTTTAAAAGTGACACCAGCTAGCATAACTGATATCGTAATTATATGTTTCTACCTTCATTTTAGTTTTTATTTTATTATTATTCTTATTTTAATTGATTTTTTTTTATTGTTTCAAATGTCTGATCCTACGATGCTTAATGATATGAACAAATTTTGGTAAGACATGAACAATAGTTTTGTACCATTCTACAACCTTAAATTTTGGAATCATGAGTGGGGATATCATGATAGTGCGAATTCGTGCCATGCCGTGTCGTGTCGGCACGTTTACCCAAAAAGCCAGCACAACCTTCACGGCCCGTGGTCGATTGACAGTTGAGGAAAAACTCTTAAGGGAAAATGTTTAAAAGCCACCCCATCTAGCATAACTGATATCGTAATTATATGTTTCTACCTTCATTTTAGTTTTTATTTTAGTATTATTCTTATTTTAATTAAATTTTTTTACTGTTTCAAACGTCTGATCCTACGATGCTCAATGATATGAACAAATTTTGGCTAGACATGAACAATATTTTTGTACCATATGACAACCTTAAATTTTGGAATCATGAGTAAGGATATCATGGTAGTGCGAATCCATGTCATGCCATGTCGGCACGCTTACCCAAAAAGCCAGCACGGCAAAAGGCTATGCTGGCCCGCTATTTTTTTTAAAAATAATTTTTTTAGATAATTAAAGAGATTAAGTGTATAAAGAATTTGAAATTGAGATATAGTAGAGAATGTTAGTGTAAAAAACTAGAAATGTAATGAGTATTTACAGAGAAAGTGAAATGAAGGTAAAATGGTAAATATGGGGTAAATTTTGAATTTGATATTTTTTCTTTTGGAAACGGTAGGCACACCGGCCCGCCCCGACGTGCCGAACCATACCGGCACACATGCCGAGAAAATTCAGCCCAACACCGTACTGTGCCAAACAGTCGAGCCTCCACTATATAAAACCAAAGAGGAATGGATAAATACATAATTTTGAAATGTGATAATGTTAGAACAAGTTTAGTAGCACAAGAGTAGTTGACTGTAGGGATGGTAAAATAACTCACGGGTACGGGGCCTGCGGGGAACCGCACTTATAGGGTGGGGATGAGTTTCAATTTGATGGGGATGAGGCGGGGATGAGGATAGATAGTAAAATCCGCAATGATATGACACAATTATGTCCAAATATGAGCGGTGATGTTGAACCATACGATGACTTTGGACTTTGGAGAGGAGAGTGGGAAAAACATGGCTAGTTAGTTCCCTCCTACAACAACGATGCATTTAGTAAACTTGAAGGTGCATATGTGATTGAATCTTTAAGAAAAAAAGGTGTACTTCCCAGAAATTCTTACACCGTAGCTAAATACAGGGATGCCATTGAAATTTGAAAGTGAAACCAAAGTACTTGACAGTATAGTATTGCAATATTATGGGGATGATGGTGGCATATTGATCGGACTATTTTATACCTATTTGAGGTCCCCCATTTCCTATCGTTTCTCTCGTTTTCGAGTGTATTTTTGTATATAATATTTTGTTTGAGCCTTGTGTAGGTCCATATTCCCTACAATAAGGTTTTGAACTTAAAGATTAGTTTGAGAGGCAAAATGAGCCAAAAACAAAAGAAATTGGAAAGTATGTTAAGTGTCGTGCCTCATCGTCGACACCGACCGCGGCGTGATCTAAACCTAGCCGTGGCCAAGCGAATCGAAATTTCTCCACGGTTGATCCGCTGCCTAGCTAGAACGCGACAACGAGACTACGGCAGAACCTCCTCGGCATTCCAACAGCTTACGGACAAAGTGTAGAAAATCAACCATTCGGCGGTTGCATTTGGCGAGCCCTACCGTCGATTTGCAAACCACCATTCAACATCAGAGAAGTCTAAGAAGTATTTGGTGGTTGCATTTAGTGAGCAAGGCTACCAATCGCAACTGCCGATTCAACCAAAATTAGCAAAATGGCTGAAATTGTATATGCTTGTGCAGAACGACCAACTTGCGGGGATCATATCTTTCTCCTCAGATCGAACCATGTTGATATCTTTATATATTTGAAAATCCCTGGCATTCTAGTTTCTAGAACATTTTACGGATTACGATTCCCAGTTTTCTGTAGGAAGTTATGCTTATTTTCGTAACGATGCCTAATGTTGAAATGTTATCAGGTTTAAACGGCTACTTCAAACGACGGTTAGGCCGTCGATCCACTCTAGAAAGTCGTTTTTTGGGCGAATTTCAGGAACAGTTTCGTCCTTTCACCCCAACCCTTAGCCCTAACCTCCCAACACTATATAAACACCTTATTCTCTTCTCTCCCAACATAATCCACACCCCACACTTCTTCTTCTTCTTCTTCTTCTTCATCATCTTTTTCTACACTAAAATAGAGAGAGAAGCTTTCAAGGGCATCCATGGAGGAAAATCCTCCATGGATGCCTACCATTTCATCTTCTACCCATCATCCACCCATTTAGGAGTAGATTGTAAAGAGAAATGAGGGTCTTTGGACCAATTTCGAGCTAGGGTTTCATGGAGGACTTGGAGGAGGTTTTCTTCAAGGGTTGTCTCCTTTAACTCATCTCTTTGTATTTCTTGTTTTCTTAAATGTGTAATCTCCACTTAGAAATATTTGTAAACCTATATTTGTGCTCAATATATATAATGGTTGTTTTATATCCAATTTGTGTTTTGATTCATTCTTGATTATTGTTGAATATATATCTTATCTTGAAATGCATGTTTACGGATGTTTGGAAATTAATATGTATTCATGGATGAGATTAGGAGTAGATTAATATAATTTAGGAGTAGTTGTAATCAAATATCCCATTTTGTGTTTGTATGTTAATGGAAGGTCGAAATTAACTTATATGGATAGGTTTGAGTTAATTAGAGTTAGGATTGTACCTTTTGGAGGGGCTCTCCTGGCATAGTCTTGGCTAATTAGCTAGGAAGAGTGGGTGAACCTATAAATTGCCATATTATAAGGGTTTGGTTCATTGTTCTTGTTAACAATTGGACTTTAGCTATTTCTCACTTTAGTGGTTCTAGGTGAGTCATAGTTAGAGTTACAATTATTGGTCTTTGGCTATCTCTCATGCTAGGGGCTCTAGGTGAGTTATGGTTGGAGATACAATCACTCTTTCCACATTCATTAGACTTTCACGTTGTCATTTTACATTACGAAGCTATCATTGGGGCTCAATGTAGTTTTGTTTGTAGAATCGGTTCACATATGTTGGTTGCGGTTTCGTGTTTGAGAGGTTCTCAACACACTCTTCAACCGTTAGCTCTATGAATGGGTATAAACCGGATTGAGGCAAAAACGAACCCTTAACGAAAATTGGATGTCCTTAATGTCTAACAACCAATTATTTGTGCACTTATGTATGGTGAACTTGTTCCATTTTTATGCATCTCTCCTATCCACCATTTTATTTATCACTTTAAACACTATTCTCACCCTTCCATATTCTCTTTGTTTTTATTTATTTTCATTTTCATTCTCTACACACACACACACACCGCATTGTACATACATTTCACACACACCATTCACACATTTCCACATTATATTTACATACTTACAATAAACTCTAGAACTTGATACGGTTGATGGATCACACCTCCCTACGGAACGATATCCTTGCTTGCCGCTTTACTAGTCTTTTGCTAGTTTAGAGCACATTGCGTAGGAAACCCCTTTTTAAATGAAATAATCTTTTGATCATTGCAATTTCTTAACGACGGAAAAAGTGATTATCACTTATTTCACTTGAATGAGGTTTGGTTTTGTGTGGCGTATTGCAATGTTTGACTTTTAATATTTTTTATTACGAATTGTTTGGCTTTATTTTCCTAATCTTGCCATCAATTTTAATAATTAATGCAAATGATTGACAAGCAAGTACTTGAATCCTCTCTAAAAATATTAGATTTTAGGTCGGATCATCCATTTTTCAATTCCTGATACAATCTCCCACTTGATTGTATCATTCAAGCACCATCATAGTCATGAAAGCTATAATTGAAACTGTACAGTCAAACAAATTAGCTTTTGAAAGTATTTTCCATAACCTTTTAAGAACCTAAAAACTAAATAAAAGATTAATTTGTTTTCTCAAGCAGAAACAGTGCATTACCTTGGTGGTTACCCGATTTCAGGTGTGTTTTCCTATCTAATTCTTTGTAGCTCTTATTGTTATACTAATATAGATTGCCCTTTTGATAACTCTTATTTCTACACGTTGTGTAGCCCCTTACTTTCATCTTTTATGCTTGTTTCCCGGGTAAAATTGGGTATTTAACGTTGCACATAAGTGTTTCAGGTTATTTTTCATCACAGGGGCTAAAGTGTAAAAATGTAAGAATTTTAGGGCAAAAGTGCAATTTTTGAAAGATAAATTCGGCTCCCTAATTCGGCGATTAGGGGCTGCCATTTAAGGCACTAAATTGAGGACAAAAGGTCGCCATTTTGCAATTCGGCGGCCTAGGGCCACAAAATTAGGGCGAATAATTCATGGGAGCTGAAATTGAAAACTTCCAACAGAATGCTCAACTTTCAAGGGCTGTATCTACCTCCTCAGAATGAACTAGGTTTCCTGCTATCTATTGTTAGAAAGCCCCATAAGTCTTCCTTCTAACGGTTCTTAAAGAACGCAATTCTGATATTTGTAGAGAAAGTTATTCTCGTTTTCGTATCGGTGCGCGTTGTTGGAAACCCACCTACGAAATGCCCAAATTTTCAGCCACTTTTGCAAGGGCATTCTTGTCCTTTCACCCCATTTCTGCCCTAATCTTCTCAACACTATAAATATCCTCATTTTCACTCCTCTCTTTTGTTTTCAACAGAATCCCTAACTCTCTCTCTCTCTCTCTCTCTCTCTTTTCTGCCCAACTCCCTCTTTCTTCCATTTTCTTCATCTTCTTCACTTTCTCCACCAAATAAGTGAGAGATCCAAGCTCTCATGGAGGTTCTTCCTCCATAAGAGCTCACTATACACCTCCACCACCATTTTTACACTTCCTACACCACATTTAGGAGTAAATTACAAGGGAAAGGGGTGGCCTTTGGACTAATTTCGAGCTAGGAAAGCATGGAGCATCTTTGGAGGAGTTGTATTCAAGGGTTGTTTCTATATACTCTTTTTCTTGTATTTCTTGTTTTCCTTTATGTGTAACCCCAATTTGGGAATTTTGTAAACCTACACTTATTGCAATATATGTATGATTGTTCTTATATTCTTTGAGTTTTGTTCTACTCTTTGCTTATTCATGATTAAATCTCTTATTGTGATATTCATGTGTGTAAATTGATATGTATGCATGATTGAGATTAGGAGTAGAGTAATTTAGAGTATGAGTAGAGTAATTTAGCTTCCCATGATTGTTTATATGTTGGTGGATGACCAAAATGCCATGTTTAGAGTAATTTGAGTGTTAGAGAATTTAGCTCTAAAGAGTGAGAAAGGTTTCAGTTCAGGCATTTAGTTGCTAAATTGGCCCAGGTTCCATATTCTTGTGTTTAATGGGTCTTGTTATCAAGACACATTTGCTCACCCATGGCTTGGGTTGGGTGATGAATTGATTTAGGGATAATTCTCAAATCAAGAGAACGAACCCCTAACTTAAATTGAATGGTGTTAATGAATAACAATCAACTTGTTGCATGTAGTTGTTTGGTAAGCTTGTTTCCATTTTTAGCCATCATAGGGAGATTGATAAAATCAAATCCTTAACCTTGTAGTAAAGACAAACCGAATTCCTCTTGTGCTCGTGTAGTTATAGGGGTATTCCATTGCTTAATGCTTTCACTCAATTAGCCATCTTGTGGATGATATTTAGGTTGTGTGTTATATATCGCGTGGTTCGCATTAACATGCCCAACGTGATATCCTCTACATTTGACCAGTAAGTTGAGAGATCACTAGGCTGGCGTGAAGAGTTCATGTGTTTGTACCACAGTCCTTAATGAATCCAAGCATTTATGCATGGATGTAATCTCTAAGACATCGAAAGAGATTAGAGATTAATTAAGAGGATACGAGCATATAACATACGTGTTGTATGGGTATCTCGTATTCTTAATGCTTTTACTTGGTTGCCATCCCGTATTTGGTTAGCCATTGTGAATGAATTATTGGTTGTAGTACGGCCCACGCGGTTGCGCATTACATGCCCAACGAAATAACCACTGTATATGACTAGACAGTTGAGAGATCACTAGGCTGGCGTACATAGCTCGTGTGCGTGTCCTAAAGTACTTAATGAATCCATGCATTGTGTGGATGTGATTTCTAAGACTCGAGAGAGATTAGAGATCAATTAAGGGGATACGAGCCTATGATATACTTGCACATTGAGGGACTAAGTGAGTCTAGCACTTAATTATGAGGATTGTTACGGTTGAATCGTTTCCCTAGTGTAACCACATTTCATGCCATCTCTCCATTCCATTCTATCCATGTATTTATTATGTTAGTTAATTTATTTATTTATATTATTATTTACTTTTCTGCAAACGCAATACACGAGTTCTTTTGGAGTGTTGCAGTAATAGCTAGAATCGGTGACGATCGGTGAATCCCACCTTCATACGGAACGATACCCTCACTTGCCTCTGTGCTAGTCCCCGTGACTCGCGCACTAGCGAGGTCGAACTTAATTGTTCATCTTTTGACCGATACCGCAATGACGTGTCATCACCTTTTCAAAAAAAAAAAATTGCCTACACCATAAACAAGGTTCCCCGAGGTGATCGTGCGTCGTGATTTGAGCCCGTTTAAAATTGGTGGCAAGATTACTATTTCACTTCTATCCCCGATGACAACTTACGTAGCTTATCTTGTGTTCGCCGAAAGCAGTATACTTAACGTAGATGATGAGCCGGTAGAAGTCGATGTTGGATTTTCCGGGAGTAGTAATGGCCAAAGTCGAACTGTTTATTTTCACCGAAAGCACCAAAACGGAGACGATGATGGCTTCTACCCGAAAAAGAGAGGAGATGGGTGGGTGGAAAGTGAATTAGGTGAATTTTTCAATGGAGGTGATGAAGAGGGTAAATTGTTAATGACTATTAAAACTGAAATGAAGCAAGACCTCATTGTCCAAGGGATCGAGATCAGGCCTAAAAAAGAGTAAATAAATAACCACAAAGAGGTTGAATTAGGTGAGGTTTTTTTTTTTTTTTTTTTTTCTCTATAGAAGCTTGTGTGCAAATTGATGTTATTATATTTTGGCATATTTTGCTTTAAAGAAAAAGAAAAAACTATCTATATTAATTGGGTCATTTTGGCTCTACGTTATGCTATAAGAACACAGCAAAATTTCATTCAACCAATGAACCAACAATAGAAGAAACAATGTCAGCATCATTACAAGCTAACTAGTAGCCAATTTGGGAAAGAAAAAAAAAATCCAATACACAGCTTTCTAAGTTAATAGCATGCGCCAACTTGTTGTAATTTCTTGGGTTCATGTGAGTGGATTATTGAGTTATGTTTGAGGATATAGTGAATATATATATTATGGCGGTGGCATAATATTCAGTTAAAATGTGGCTGTTTAGCTTTTGTCAAGGATGGATTTTTCTGTTCTTTTTATAATAACTCGCAACTGAACTATAGTAATTCAATTTCCATGATATATCTTCTGTTCTTTTCTTTAGGTTTGTTGAAGGGTTTCGATAAGATGATATTGCAGGTTGCGGAATATAAGAAAGGCGAAAACCATTCATAACTTTCAAGTCATGTAACTGCAACTTACACACTAACTTCAAGCGCTACAGTGAGACTTGACAGAATGACAGGGAAGCGTTCTTGAGAACAAGCCCACACCGATCATGGATAACTTGAACCATAATTTAGTTCTTTATGACATTTTTCATTTTTAATTTTAGTTTCTCTTTAATTTGTTGTTTTAATTACAAAATGTCACCAATTTGACTGAAGCTTTGTTATTTTGGAGCTTGATTGCCATATTATATGATAAGGAAATGCTTAGACTAGTGCTATGTTTAGTGATTGCAATCCTTTTGTTCATTATTGATTTGAAGGATTGTGATGGGTCATTTGTAAAAATAAAATAATAAAAAATGGCTCTTCCATGTTTGCTTTAAGTTAAACCACAACTATTTGCCTTCCATATGGTATAGACTAGGGTGCAACTCTACTTTCCAATGTAATGAAGAACTTGCATGTCCTACTAATAAACTTGAAGAACACTTCTGCTTTCCTTTTTCCTCAAATTCATATCAATTCGTTCCTTGTTCAGTCCAAATAATACACACCGAGATACTTATTGGAATCCAATATGCATTCTCTTGATACAATTTATGACCGGTAATCTCTCAAAATTTAATTAACATTGATGCTTAATTCACTGTTTTCAAGTTTTAATCATGGAATCATTCCTGAATACAATTTTTTTTTTAAAAATTATAATCCTATTTCGAAAGAAATAATAATAATAAAACCCTATTTGAAAAAAAAATAATAATAACTTTGGGTAAAATTTGGGTATGGATACCCGGATTACAAAATCCAGGTTTTTCCAAGTGGATACCAAGACCATTAAAATCCGAGTACCTGGCCGGGTCCGGGTATAGCTAAATTCATTGCACTTGCTTCACTCTGTTATCCTATAAATACACCTAGAGGTCCATCTGCGATTCTGCCCTTTTAAGCTAATTATATTGCCATTTGTGACTGCTTCGACGTGGCAGTATCCTTTGATTTAATAATTATATTACATCCTTTACATTATAATAATGATGTAGGTGCATGTGAGGGATTGTAATTGGACCAACCTCATCTAATTTTCCTATTTGTCTTTATTCAAATTAAAATCAAATTTGACTCGATACATAAATTTGAGGTATATTTAAATTGTCTGTGATAGACTAGAAGAATTGATTTTTGTCATGGTCTAATTAAATCGGATGATCTATGTAATCAATGGCTGCGATTTTTATTTTATTTTTTTATTTCACTTTCATTATTTTTAAATGCAGAGTATTGTTTTCAAGTGTTTTAGATCAGAAAAAATATCAGCTCAATAGATGATCCAAATCCGAGATTGATTGAAAAAAAAAAAACAGATTACATATCTGAACAATTTTATTTTGTTCCTCTTATCCATCTACAATAGGCTATGATCACGAATCACTATAGCGAAAGCATTTTTTGAGAATGCATTATGAAAATTTTGAAAATTACCCAAATGTTGGATGAATTGGGTTTTCCATTTGAAATTGTTTATCACGTAAAACAATCGTGGAGAGCTAGAGATGGGGTTCTCGAGTCCTTCTCACCTACAAACCTTCTGATAGAAGGTATGTACAAGCCAACTTTTTATACCTTTAGGTCAAATTCCAAGATTTGTTATGTAAGCAGTAGGCCAGGAGAGAATATATAACAGCCTTTGGATTTTGATCCAAAGGCACCAAAAATTGATTTGTATACACCTTATATCAAGGGGTTTGTAGGTGAGAATGACTCATCATATAGATATTGTTTTTGTAAGGAAAAACAAAAAACAAAAAAAACAAAAAAAAAAAGGTTGAGTTACCGTTAATCTCGTATACAAGAAAATAAAGAAATGAAAGTCATAAAGTGGGAGATAGATGCGTAAAAGTGACATCCCCATTATAATATGATTGAGTTGCCTGCTTATACATGCATGCACATGACGACGTGATGAACATTTCATTTCTAATTTTCTAAATTATTCTAATTCATTATTGGATTGTCTTTTGTATTATTTACCTGTTTTTATTATTAATTCTTTCAATAATAATAGTAGATTGAAGAGAAACTAGAATATTTTTTTTTTTGCTAAAGAGAATCAAATCATTTGTTGTTTGTTGTTTTTTATTCAATTTATAGTGTTAAAGCCTCTATTTGGGGTGATTGTGAATCCTAAATTTGGTGATGACAAGAAATAGAATGGTGTAAGAAAAGAAGGGCCAATGAAAAAGTCAAAAGTAAGCGCCAATAATTGCGCAAGATTACCAACCACTAATCTCATATAGAAAGTAAACACCATGAAAACTTTGAATAATATTACACTAGCTTGATGCACCAAAACTAAAATCACAACTTGAGAGACCAGAAAGAGAGAGTGCAATTGCTGTCTCTCCTTTTTTTGATCTCTCAATACGAAATATATATAACTAGTAATTTGATTTTGTTCATCTTCAATTAATATACATTTCCCCTTTCTTCTCTTCTTGCTCTTCAACATTGTATTTGTATCTATTCATTCCTGCAAATTATGAGCCAGGTTCGAGCATTTTCTTCCCCGGAACTGGCTGCTACAATTCATACCGACCGCCCCGAAGATATGAGTTTAGAAGGTAGTTTATATGTTCATTTGTTGTTTTTAATTCTTTTTACGTTATTGAAACTAATCTCTTAAGTTTTTTTTGGTATAGGAATTGCCACCAATGTAAAGTTATTACTAAAACTGATACAAGATCATACTGAGGCAAGCACAAGAGACCTAGATGATCGGAAAATTCAAAGGGTAGCCGGAATGATGACAATTCTAGATGACGTTAAAGCAAGGATTCAAAAATCTCAATCAATGAAAAATAGGAAGGCTGAGCTCAGGCGTTGCAACACAGATCTTAGGCCTAACCACGGAGTCAGTGCAGCACCGAGGGACAAAAAGCAAGCTGATCAGCCCGCCATAACAGATGAGAAAGAAAAGTTAAGAAGACAGCTCTATGCAAGCTTGGCAGCTCGAAAGAGCCTTGAAAATATGTGTTCAAGCTTGGGTAAAGAGAAGGAAATCATAGCATCAGAGCTGGCACGAAAGGTTCAAGAATTGGAAGGAACGGAAGAGTTGATTAATGATCTTAAAGCACAAAACGAGACATTGTTGGGGAAATTACAACATTGTGCATCGGAACATAAAGAGAAGAGGCCTAGTATTTCTGGAGGGGAGATAATACAGGGGAATGCAGCATTGCAAGAGAGAAACAAAGCACTTTCAGAGCAACTTTTGAAGTCTCTTGATGGGTATAGATCCTTGAAGAGAAAGTTTAGAGATGCTCAAGAAGATAATGTATCGATTAGATCAACAATGGAAGAAATGAGGCAGGAAGTAGAAGCAGGACTTGAACAAATAGACGGATTCAGGCAACGGATAGCTACAAGGGAAGAACAACAACTAGATATTGAAGCAGAGGTTTCAGCATTGGAGCATATGTTCGAGTCCTTCAAATTGAAGATTTCCAATCATATACACAAGAAAAGAGATTGCGCTAAGTTAAAAGCTCATATCAATGCTTGCAAGCCTTCTCTTCTTGCATGAGAAGGAAAAAAATGACTAAAAAAACCTAGAGATGAACATGTCTAATTTCTTGTTCTCTTTCTAATTACAAAATTTTTACTGTATTTTAAAACTATTTGTAAGAGAGCAGTTGTAATATTTCAACAACGAAAATAATAATAATAATAAAAGTAGAAGTTATTAGTGTCTATGTACACCATTGATCTCGCAATTACAATTTAATTGCTCAGTTTTCTAGCTTAAAGCACTTTGAAACCAAAATCTAAAGGATTGAGAGCACCGAGTCATTTACACACCTCAAACACGTAATACGTTTCAGTTTATCGAGTTAAATTTATCAGCAATTGATGTTTATACACACCTACAGTACATCATTGAGAGGCCTACTCTTATCACTTATCAAAGATCAGATAATACATGTATAAAATTACTCAGATTTGAAAAATATATAGATATATTCATGGCATTGTTACTCCACATAACTTTGCAATTTGCAGGCTGCAATGGAATTCAAAACCCACAGATTACTTACTGCTTTGGCTCCAGTTGAATTCGCAAGCACCTCTGCATCAGACCGCCTGCTGTCCAAAAGCATATTCTTTTTGCTTAGACCGCACTTCTCAGGCAGCTCAAGGCTGTAAATTATAAAGGTTGTAGATGAATCAGACAACAGGGCTCCCTGATCTCTTGAAATGGGTTTCCGATGTAGAATAGTTCCTCCAGCTGCAATTACAAGGTCTTGTAGATATCCCTTGTACGAAGATACAAACCCTCCCATGAGATAGAACGTCAACCCATCAAATATCTTTGGTTGCTGCATGCAAGAGAAGTTGTCAATGAGGAATCATTTCACTAGCTAAAAAGATGACATTTAGGAAATTTAGACATTACAAAATCTTTTACAAACTCTATCGTTCAAGACAAATCATAATAATGACAAGGTGCAACACAAAGACTAAGGAAGACAGAAAAGTCTAAGAAAAATCACATTTTGGAGCATATCTCAATGGTTATTTTTATCTTGAGGAGGTACTTAAGTGGAGAAACCAACCTCATTCAGGACCCTCAGTCTCCCAAGTCTAGGACCATCCCTGATTCCATTAGTGTCAATAACAATTTCATATTGCTCTTCATCAACAGGTTTCATGGCTTTCATGCAGGCCTTAATCCCTGTAAATAGACACCCATGCACACAAAAGAAAAAATAAATAAAAGTAAAAGTTTTATATCCAATTTACATAAATATTTACTTATGTTTGTGCTTTTGAATTTGGTGAACCTTAATAACTTTTGTACTAAGGCTGTGAAAAAATTGTAAATTCTCAAGTTTGACCAGAACAGTGATACTAACACTCAATATTAAGTATCCATTTCCCCTCCAAGATACCCATCAAAACTTTTAGGGTTCTTCTGCAAGCTCCATTTTCATCTGTTGATGCAATGACATGCGTGGCTCTTGAATCCCATTTACTCAACACGGTAACTTTAGATAATCTCTCAAATTCAGAAACGGTTTCCTGCAATTTAAGTGATCAAGAAAGTTTTAAAGCTTATTTTGCTAATCCTACCAAACAAAACTATATCTAGATTCTGTTTTACCTTCTCTCCGGCTGTAAGAGCTGAACAACAAAGAACCAACTTGTCTTGTGATGAATTCCAGCTATAACTTGTACCTATGTCAGCAGCAACTTGATTGCAGCGAGCTTGCAATTTCCTGGAAAGAAAGGAAAATATACAAGTAGATAATTAGATTTTTATGTTGCAAAATTCTTAAGTATTGTCATATTGATTACTAGGACGAATTAGAACTTAGAAGAAAGAGTCAGCATACACTTTTGAAATGCTTTTTCCCTTGCTTTCTTGAGGTTTGGAATTTTCATTAGGCAGCTTAGATGAGGCATGGATAGGACATAAAATGACAAAGTTATCCTGTAACAATGATAATCAAAAAATAAAAAAGATGCAAAAATGATTATAAGAATATTAATCATGAATTTTTTGTGGCAAGTATATAAAGTAGTCTAAGTACATAACACTTGGAGTATCCCTAATAAACATGTGAAACATGAATTTTTTTTTATTTTTTTATTTTTAATCAAGTATAGTAAGCCATCAAGGCATATAACACTTACATTATCCCATCGGCATTGCAGAGTCAACTTTGCACAAGGAACATGAAAACTCCTGTGACAACTCTTCTCATAACACCCAAGCGCTGCACCTTTGAGTCCACAGCAGCAGCATTTAATTCTCCGACTCCTAGCTAATTCAGCTTCAAGATTAATTGCAGTATCTTCTTCAAAATAAACATTAGGGGACCTGTGCACAAAGTATAGAATAACTATATCATTTCAATTTTTAACCATATAAAAAATGCACGCACTTTAAAACAAAAAAATAATTTTAAATTACTTAAGCTGGTAAGATTTCTCATCAGTGGCAACGGCACTCAGTAGAACATGAACATTCAACAAAATCAGTAAAATATAGCAGTCTAAATAGCAGATCCACATTCAGGCAACCTAAGTTGTTTACAAACACCTTGTTTAGTATATCCAGAAAACACAGTGATCACTAAAGAATAGACACCAGAAGCTATGCAAGGAAAAAGATTTTGCTGAACAATTGATAACAACCCTAACTTTTATTGGTTTCAAAGTATAAATGTAGTTGTGCCACATGGAATCTTTGATCAATTGTTCAAAAAGTAGTTATAATGCTGTAAAAAATAAAATAAATAAATAAATAAATAAAAATCCTTTTTCCATTTGAAGAATTCTGTTACCATTCAGTGCAGTTCCTGTGTGAATGTATGACCTTGGATCCACTCTTGTAATCTGCAGCAACAGGCCTGCCATTGTAGTAGTGGACCATCTCTCCTGAAGCCTGTAAAAGAGTTTGCAGATTAAAAACTATTGGAATATAAACTCATATACATAGGAATGAGAGTGAGGTTGGATTGATTTTTGACATGAAAACAAGGGCGTATGAATTACCTCTGAGTCTTCTGAAGAATGACAGAAAGCACATTGAACTTTTCTAGCAAGTGTCTCACATTTTTGCAAAACCCCTCCAGCTGTCTTAAGAAGCTTCTTCACTCTTGATGAATCATCTAGAACTCTGGCATCAGCCGTGCCTTGAGCAATTTCGGTGGATTGAGTTTCCTTCATGGAGACATTGTTGTCTTGATTGTGGTCAACCAACCCATCTTTCAAGATACCACTGAATGAAACTTTCATCCTGTTCTTACATTTTAGTTGATCATCGCATTTTGAATTTAAAGCAGATTTAAATTTTCCAGCACCTTTGCTACGTTTTTCCTTAACAGCAGAAACTTTCTTATCATTATCCATACAGACAGAGCGAAATAATGATTGCTGGATTGTTTCTTCATCTGTTTGGTTTTGAACTGCTACAACTTTTTCAGGCTTGTTGACCTCAGTAAAACTAATCTTTCGTCTCTTTGACCTCAAATAGCCATCTTTCTTGCTCTCGCTATTGATGTTCTGGCAGTGTTTTTCATTTCTTACCTGAAGGTCCTCATCACTGCCTTGCTTCTTATCTAACGAAGCAGGCAGCTGAGGGACCTTGTTTTCCACACCCTGATCTACAGTTTCAGCTCTAACAGGGACAACATTTTCAGCTCTTGGCTCAGTTGCATAGATACTTGAGCCAACCTTCTTATTCCTTTTCCTTGTACTCTTCAAAATTAAGGAACCACCAATACTGTCATTTATTTGTTTCTGTACTAAATCTGACTCCTCCTTTGAATCTACATGAATTTCAGAATCTTGATCAGTATTTTTCTTTGCACACTTCTTCCTGCCATTTTTCTTGGCCTTCCTACCTCTCTTATTCGGTTTACCATTTGCAGTCTGATTTTTGGTATTTATGTTATTGAAGGAGGATAATTTGTGTTGCACCACATCCACAATTCCATCTCCTTGTTCAGAAGTCACACATTTAGCATTTTCATTACAGTGCTCTTCATTTATATTTGCATCCTGTGAAGCAGCTTCTAGTTTCTTCTCTTCAATTTCATTAGTATCTACCACCTGCATTTTGCTAGATTTTTTAGTAAAAAAACTAACCAGCCTGAACAAAATTGAAAAGTATAAAGGGAAATATCAAATAGCTGTATCATCATGCCTGCATCTTAACAGGACTTAGAAGAAGTTCAGGGGAGCAAGGTCTTTGTGTCCATTCAAACATCTCGCTGTCAAACAATTCCACACAGCCAAGTTTACCATGCATTTCCACCTACAAAAATATCGAAAAGCAGCATTCAGCACCATAACTACAGTAGTATTTAAATCTTCACATGATTCAAGTCTTGCTCAAGTCAGCTAATCTTGTTTAAAGGCAGTAGAGCCATGACAAACACAAGAAAACTTGACATAACTAGATACTGCCTTTTTTTTTAATGTAGCAAATTTTAGTATCTTCCAAGCAACTTGGCTGCTTAATGAAGTATAAATTGAAAACAATCTTAAAAGACAATGATAAAGTTTATAAAACAATTCAATAACTAAAATTAAACGTTTAATGAATACTGTGATAAACACCATGTCAATTAGGTAATGAGTACTCACTGTTGGGGACAATTCACATGAGTCCCTGTCATCTGAGTCCTTAATATCACTGAAAGTGGGAACATCAGGTGGTGTTATATATGTATCTCCATCACTATATTGACTTGACTTTTCTTCATCATCTTTCTCTCTCAACCAAAAGAAAGGTGAAAGCACTGGTCCTTTTTCATTCAAGCAAGACTTGTCCTTTAAAACAATTGAGCTGTCTTTTAACTCATCAAAGGTGTTGATATTCAATCCGCCTTCAAATTTTGCTGGCTGTATTGGGGTTTCTGGAAGAGGATAATGAGCCACCTGAACTCTTTTCTTGGTCGGGAAGGAAGGTTTCACAGAAACAGGACCTGAAGGTTCCACACTTGATTTAGTCGTCCTTCTTAGCCTTTTTCTATTGGATGTTCTTTGATTCTCTACTCTGTCCTGACCAATCTCTCCAAGAGCTTGATCACCACATATCGGATCACCTTCAATCTGCCTTTCTTTATCTGTATCAAGAGAATGGTTAAAGAAATTAAATTAAACAAATAAATAATATGTAACAATTTGAGTGTCTAAAGATATCTCAACTAATAATCTAAAATGAAACTAAAAGTAATTAATTAGCAATTAGGTGCCAACAAGGTCAAAGCACACAATAAATTGATGTTTTGACAAACATGTAGAAGCTAAATTAAAATAATGCCAACTGATGTTCTAAGACTTTTTTTTTTTATAAATATCCACTATTTGTTTCCTAACAACAGTAATACCAAGAAGCTTAAACACAACATAGGAGTGATGGGGAAAATTTTATAGTAACCACATCTAAAGTTACCGTGGTTTTTTGGCATGACAGATTGCTATGTGCATTCTGCATATGCTGCTTAGCTTAGTGTTTTTGCATCTGATATAGATAGACCATAAAATTCTTATTAAAAATGAGTGCGTTGCTATATTACCTGATGACTTAGCTAATGGTTCATTCTGAGTAACAAATATATTTATTCCCGAAGAAACTTCCATGCTTTTGTAAATGCTAACCAAGCTATCCATGTGAGGAGCAGCACGAATCTCTACAGCAAGATTACAGAAAGAATTTAAGATACAAAGAGAACAAAATGCCACAGAGCTTAAAATCAGTTGAAGAACCAAATTACAATTGCTGAAGTCGATCACTCACAGTGGCCTATGCATTAAACTTGTACCACCATGACAGGAAAAAAAAAGTTTAAAATTGACATCTAAAGAAGTAAGAATGTACAAAGAATATATTTCAACAACAAAAAAGTAAATAAATCCATAAATGGGTCAAAGGTTACAGAAACAAATAAGAGAAGAAAAACTCTGTAACTTTTGGGATTCCAACTGGGAGATTGACAGGCGCCAACAATTTTTAGGGTAACCATAATAAAAGTAAACATATAGTTTTTTCAGCTTAAAATTGCAGACTGCAAATAAAATATTCAAGAAATCAAAAGAAAAATCCGTAAGCTAAGTCAATAGGACATTCTTTGTCTCGATGTTTTTTGCATGATCAAAACAACATAAATTCAAGTGAAAATTACTAATATATGTTTGAAAACAGGCTACATCACGCAATACAAAATAATATTAAAATTCCCACTCGATTCAAAGAAAGTGATTAACTAGAAAGACACAGAAAATGGAACAAATATAAATATAAAAACCAGAATTTGAAACTATCAAAAGCCACGATGCATACCTCTACGGTGATAGGGCAACTTACAAACCGGACAATCAGAACCCGATTTCATCGATTTCACAATGCAAGAACTAGAAGAAAAAAAAAAATCATGGAATCAGGTTTCTTTTCCTTTTCAATTTGACAATGAAAGAACAAATAATAAACCAAACAGACAATGTAAAGGAGCTTACTTGCAGAATACATGATTGCATGAAAGCGAAACTGAAGAATTCAATAAACTCAAGCTACAAAACAAAACAAAAAATTGATTGAATAATTAAAGTTTAATATTGTTGATCTATTGACAATGATTGATGTAAAAATGTATAGAGAGTACCAAATCGGACACTTGAGTTCTCTGCCCATTTTCTCCAGGTGATTTCTCGGATCCGCCATTTTTTTTTTTTTTTTTCCGTTTTCGTTTCGAACGGAGAAATAGACTTGTGTTGAGAGTTGAGACTGAGAGAGAGAGAGGGTTGGATTGGATTATAGGGCAAAGAGAGGGAAAAAGAGAGCGATGGCGCCATTTTTATTTGTTTCAAATTTTGGGAATCGTGATTTTTTTTTATTTTGAACGCTGTAAAATTCTCTTGCGTTTTCGCGGGTAAAATGGACCTTTTATGTCGATCAAAACCTTCTAGAAATAATTAAAATTGTTTTAACCACGTTCATAAATGAAATTGTTTTTTTAGAGCTATTCACACAATGACACAATCAATCAACTATTTTTTTATTTTTTTTTATTTTTAATGTACTTTTTATTTTTTATATTTATTTATTTTTTTAATTTATTTATTTTTTAATTTATACTTCATTAAAAAATTTGGAAATGTCACTTCACCAACTTATCGAGAAGAGGATGTCTAAAATTTTAAATTATTTATACTAACCTTTATTGTTTTTTATTTATAAATATAAAAAAAATTATCTTTACTTTTAAATTTTAATACTTCTAAACAATTTTAAGAGCCATGGCCCATGAGGCTTGAGTATATAAAAGTATAAAACATATGTGTTCACTGATTGCATCGAATTTTAATGGGTTTCAATGTATTTACCCCTATATAAATATAATAGGTTTTCGGCTCATAATCTTGCACATTTTTTCATATGGAATTCCAATTTTAACCAATGCAAAAACAAATACAAAATTCATTTGTATTGATGCAAATTGTGATCCCACATGAAAAACATATGGAATCGTGTCTAATAATTATTATATATATACATTTTTCTATTATCAGTTCGAACTAACAATAAATATATCAGGACGAAGAATGTGGACTACAGATTATGGAGAAGTTTTGACAAGTGCATACACTTTGAGTCAAAGTATATAAATCTAGTGGTCAATATTCTTCGTCCTGATATATTTATTGTCAGTTCGAACTGATAATAGAAAATCCGTATATATATACATAAACCAATTGAAAAGTAAATAATTGTTTAAAATATGGGTGGCTTTGTTGCCACCCAAGAAAACATTGGCCACACCTAGTGGTGGCACGGTTCCGGTCCGGAACCGGCGGTTCCGGTCCGGAACCCGGTTCCGGTTCCAAGGTTTAGTGGAACCGGAACCGGTTCCGGTTCTACAGGAACCGGCGGTTCCGAACCGGATTTTTTAAATTTTTTTTTTTTTTTTTTTTTTTAACAAACAAAAAAAAAAATTTCTAAGTTCTAACTTGTAACTTATAAGTTGTAGATTGTAATTGAATAAAATAAAATATATAAATGACAAATTACAAAATAAAATTCATTGGGTTCATAAGTTCATTGGATGTTGGAAGTTAGATCATCGTCATCCGAGTATCCAACCGAAAATAAAATAAAAAAATGACAAATTACAAAATTAAATTAAAATAAAAGTAAACAAAATTACAATTTACATTTCATTGGGTATTTGGAAATTGAGTCACCCGAATTTCAAAAATAACATAAAATAAATAAATGACAAATTACAAAATTAAATTAAAATAAAATAAAACTAAAAAAAATGTAAAGTTATTAGCCTTGCACTTAATTTTTACCACAATTAAGTTGCCTACGTATCCTCTTAGGGGGGTTTAGAGGAATCAAAGGCCACGTAGTTCTCATACCTTTTATTACAGATTTACAGATTTACGGTTTCGGTGCTCAGCTTACTCCAGAGCCTTCGCCCGCTTCGGGTTCATCGCTGTTAAAGAAATCATATGTCGGTTCTTGTTGGATTTCTTGTTGTCTGTATTCCACTTTCGTCCAGTCGTCAACACAAACCTGTATCTGTAGTGCTTTTGGAGTCAAGCACGAACGTTTTTCATCCAAAATATTGCCCCCGGCGCTGAACTCTTGTTCCACCGCCACAGTAGAAACCGGTGTTGAAAAAATATTTTTGGCTATCATAGCCAAAATTGGATAGTACTTCGTAGCATCATTCCAATATTTTAAGAGGTCAAATTCTTCAGGAAAATCACAAGAAGAAGCTAGATAAGATTCAAGCTCGGCATGCGAATCGGAGCTTGATGAAGAACATCTTGGTTTTTTATTTTTTTTTGAGAACATACTATACCCTAAATTCATAAATCCAGAGGAGGAGGATAGAGGCTGAGATGCAGTTTTTATTCGTGCAACATCTACGTTCGGAGTACCGGATCCATAAAATGTAACATATTCATCATATAAATCATACAATAATTTTTTAACTCTACCACAACATGCTTCAATATCATATTCAATATTTAAACCTTCTTTGCCATAATAACCATCTAGATAATAAGACAAAGATTGTAATTTGTGTCGTGGATCAAAAACCATACCAATCAAATAAATATTTGGAAATTCCGTATAATAATTTAACCATTTTTGCTTCATAGAACTAACGGCTTCCTTTATTGCTTGGTCAGATTCACAATAAAAAAATGCACCAGCAATATTAATACTCTCAATAACAAATAAATGTGTTGTAGGAAAATAAATTTTAGAAAAATTTTGTGTAGCATTATAAAAAACTCTTAACAAATTGAAAACATTGTAACAAGCATCCCAATGAGATTCAAAAAGTTGAATGTTAGGAACATGAAATTGAATAAAAGAAACTAATAAATCCCTATACTTATAACTTTGAGCAAGCAATTTATAAGTAGAATTCCAACGTGTTGGAACATCACGAGCAAATTTAATGGCACGTCTACCATTTTGTTTACAATATCTTGCCCATGCTTTCATTGTAGAAGGATTTCTCCATAAAAACATTAGGGCTTTTTTAATAGGTTCAATAAAACATTGAAGAGTTTCTAATCCTTTTTGAACACATATATTTAAAACATGGCATGCACATCTTTGATGAAAAAATGTACCACCAAGAAAGGGTTTGCATAAATCAATTAAAAGTGGAATAGCAGCGGTATTGGCAGAAGCATTATCAAAACCAATTGCAAAAATTTTGTTTTCAATACTATACTCTGAAAAAATAATTCTAAGCTGTCTAAAAATATTTTGAGCATTGTGTGAATCATCAAAAACTCTAAAAGCAAGAATTCTTTTTTGGATTGTCCATGCATTATCCATAAAATGGCAAGTGACACCCAAGTATGAATGCGTTTGCCAATGGTCAGTCCATATGTCGGCACATACGGTAACACGACCATTATATTTTTCAAAAAAAATTTCTAACTTTTTTTTGTCTCTCACATAAATCTTTTCAAGTGTTTGTGTGAGCGTGGATCTAGGGACACGGCATGCAGCAGGGTTTAATGCTCGTCGACAATAGTTAATAAAGCCAACCCTCTCACCAAAACTGAATGATAAATGTTCTACTGCTACCATCCTAGCTAATTCTTCTCTATTTTGTTCATCACTATAACGAAATAATTGTTGGTTAGGAGTAGCGTACCTGGGAATTTGTGTTTGTGACCTCATTCTGACCACTGCGTCTGGATGTTTGACTTCAATATGCTTCCAATAAGTGCCATATCCTCCGGATTTGCTCCATTTATATACTTTGTTGCAGTAATTGCAAGCTGCTGTAAAGCTTCCATCTTCATTCCTAATTTTCTTCATATGTTTGACGAAGAGATCAGATTTGTTCTGCTTCTGTATCAGATCTTCCTCCGTTTCTAGATCCACTTCCGGTGTATCAAAACCAAAATCCGGAGGTGTATCAATATCAGGCATATTTTCTGACTGGCTTGTCAAATTGTTGGGGGTGGTTTCATTGGGATCGGGTTCATAAATTGTAAAAGGGGGATCAGAAATATTTAGGCCTAGGTCTTCAGCATAGGTCCGACGTTGCAGATATTCATGATAGGTGGGGTTGTTATGATCGAGATTATTGATCATAGGACCCTTACCTTTCATTGAAATCGAACGCCTAGGACCGTCACAGCCGTGACCCCTTCCATTTCCACCACTTCCACTTGCCATTTAAAAATAAATTTGGGAGAGAATAGGAAACTTAGAACTTAGAAGAATAATTGCTAATTGGAAATTAAATAAATTGGAAATAAAATAAATTGCAAATAAAATAAATTGGAAATTAAATTAATTGAAAATAAAATAAATTACAAATAAAATAAATTGGATATAAAATTAATTGAAAATAAAATATATTGGAATTTGGAAATAAAATAAATTGCAAATAAAATAAATTGGATATAAAATTAATTGAAAATAAAATATATTGGGAATAAAATAAATTGCAAATAAAATAAATTGGAAATAAAATTAATTTCAAACAAAATAATTAAAAAATGAAATAAATATTAAAAACCTTGGAAACTTGGAGATTGAGAGACTTATCACTTGAGAGTTGAGAGAGTGTTGGAGAGAAATTAGAGAGAATTGAGAAGAAATTGGTGTGAGGAAAAATGAAAGGGGGGGGGGGGGGGGGGGGGGGGTTTTAAAAAAAAAAAAAAAAAAAAAAAAAAAAAAAAAAAAAAAAAAAAAAAAGGGGTAGCCGTTGGAGCCCAACGGCCTGCTGACGTCAGCAGACCGTTGGGCCTAACGGTCGGCTGACGTCAGCCGACCGTTGGGCTCCAACGGCAGCCCAAAAAAAATAAATAAATAAATAAATAAAAATAATTCGTCGAACCGCCGGTTCGAACCGGAACCGGGACCGCCGGTTCCAATCCGATTCGAACCGGCGGTTCGACCAAACTCTTGAACCGGAACCGGTCTCCGCCGGTTCAGGTTCCGGTTCAAGAACCGGAACCGGAAAACCGATTCCGGTTCCGGTTCCGGTTCCGGCGGTTCCAACCGGAACCGTGCCAGGTCTAGCCACACCCAATTAATCAATGCATAAAATATTAAATTCTGAGTGTTATATTTGCACTCTATACACCCTTAAAAATCTCAATATTATTATTTTTTATTTTTTTGAGAAAAATATAACCCTAGTTAAAATCCTATTTTTCTAATTTATTTTATACGCTCATCAACATATGTTCATCTTTTCTTCTACATCTTGTTTCACTTTTTTCACCGATTTTCTTTATGAATGAAATCGCCAAAAAATTAGACTAATAAGATTAGGTCCTAATTTTATTTTTATTTTTGATAAAAGGTTAGGTTTGTTTACAAGTAAAACTGGTAAACAATTGTCAAACCACCACATAGGCCGTTTGATCAGTTGGTCAACGAAAAAAAGTGAAGACTAGCTGAATTTGTATGTTTCGGACTACTCAAACAGTTCAGGTGGATTTCAGGCTGACGCTCAAGTCAGAACCAAATCTAAAGAAATGGCCAGACTGAAAAATGTAATAGAAAAATCTGTCCCCGGTATATGAGGTTGGATCTCATATTTATACACGAGGAAACGTGACTGAGTGCCTATAATTGAGTATTTCGGCTGACGCCAGCAAACTAGCTAGGCAATCGAAAGTCTAGTTGATGCATGCTTTTTGGGTTGGTCGTATGCCTGGTTGACACATAGCTCGTTTCGAAGTTGTTGTACCGTTGGTTGGATGACATGTAGGTTGAGTGTGTTAGGACCGAAATGGCGACCTTCGAGGACTGAAATCTGGTCCTAGTTCTATGTATGGCTTTGCTTGAGACATACTTTCTAATAGGACTTGTTTCATTCGGGATGACCTCTTGGGTTATCTCATGCTTGGGTTTTCGGTCCATTCTCAAAAGCTTCATATTCGGTTGAAACTTCTATCAAATAAGGTGGGCTTTTTATAGGCTCTTACACCTAGGCCGATTCTATTTAAAATTGGCCCAATGGTAGTAGGCCCAAATCTTGGGTATAACATCAGCCCCTAGTATTGTCTGATAATAATTTTAACGATTCCAAAAAAAATTTATCTTGGAAGACTTTACATATGGCTCGAGGCCTTTGTCTCTATATTATAAATATATATATATATATATATATATATATATATATATATATATATATATATATATATTAATCGTCCTATTTTTATTTTTATTTTTGTCGGGCTGAGAGTTGCTTGCCTAAAATCCTCTCCTCGTCGAGCAACTACTTCGTTGCTCATAATAATCACTTTGTCGGGCAACTACATGGTGGTCCAAAACTATTTTTTCGTTGGGAAACATTGGGTTTGTCCGAGCCTTCATTGTGCTTTGATCAGGCAATAGTTTGATTTTCTGAAATCGGTTTCTCGTCGGGCAAATCACTTGGCGGCCTAAAGCTTCGTTTCTTGTCGGGCAATGATCCGATTTGGCCGGATTGGATTTGATTGAAATAGATAATATATTCATAAAAAACAGCTTGGTATTTATTATTATTATTATTATTATTATTATTATTATTATTATTATTTATTAATTTATTTTAAAGAAGGAAAAGTGGGAGAGGCGTGTATTGATGGTTTTGTCGGTTCACACCACCTCCATGTCTACGCGTTAGACAATGATTCGCCCACCGTTTGGCTTCTGTAGGCTTCAATTGCTGATGTCATGTTGATCATGACTTACCCATATTTTCTT
Source organism: Acer yangbiense (assembly GCA_008009225.1). NCBI lineage: Eukaryota > Viridiplantae > Streptophyta > Magnoliopsida > Sapindales > Sapindaceae > Acer > Acer yangbiense. The sequence continues at coordinate 16,967,860 of CM017773.1, read as the reverse complement.
TTATAGCCACTAGATCTCTTATTTGTGATCGACAATTGGGATTGATTCCCTTTGCCTATAAATAGGTTGTAGGTCTCTCATTTTAAACTCATTTTTCCAAGCCTTATTTTGATTATCTTGCAGTAAATAAAACTGAGATTTCTCACTCTAAAAGATCTTCGCCATGAGTTGATTTGGTGCTACGTCCTTAGCCGTTTGGTGGTGAAATCACGACCCTTTTCCGGTGAGTCTTCTCTTTATGGATCTCTCTTATACTAAACTTCTTAATCAATTCTCGTTTCTTTCGCTTTTGACGGCGATTGAGTTAAGGTGTGTTGATTTTTTTTGCAAACCACCAGACCTCATTTTGCCTGAAAATACTCTAATGTTGGCCCGATATATTGACCGGTGTTTCTTGATTTCAGATTTTTTTTTGCTTTGGTTTCCAATTGGCCAAAATGGTTGTCAAGATGTCAAAGGGTCCGTCCCAATTAAAAGAACAGGGAGATATCGCGGACGTTGAATCTCATCGAGAGGTTCAAATCTAATAAGTTGTTGAGGCCTTTGATATGAACCTCACCAAAAGTAGTGAGACCCGGAACCAATAGAAGGTAACGTAATCAAAGATCGAGTTCTATTCAGATTTATAACAACGAAAATAAAAGGACCTTGACCCGTTATCTATAAAGATATGGGAACCAAAGGTATAAGAAATATTGTAGACACCACACTCAAGAACTAGGAAGGATTGTGAGTGATAAGTCAAGGTTTAAGGAACCAAAGAGAAAACGTTCTCTCGATATTATTTCAATCCAAAACTAGTCAAATAAGACACATGCATCCCTTTTAAACTAAAATTATCTAAGACCTAAAAGGGAAAAGAAAGGCTACACGCCTAGCACAAGAAAGGAAACAAATATTCGGCAATTAATGCCTTACAATCAGGGAAGTAAATGGGCAATAATTACCTTACAAACAAGAAGGAAATAAAGACTAAAACTAGCAACTAGTTAACTTATTCCTTATTTGGAAAGCTAAATTTGGGAAACAAATCAGCCCATTTATTTGGGAAAAAAATCAGTTCATTATTCTTCGGATAATAAAATAGGAAATATGTTGAAATTGGAATCTCCTCCAACCATACGTTGCCTATGTTGTGCCACACGCCCAAGCTTGTTGTGGCACGCGCCCAAGTTCTCTTATTCAGCCCAATCAGTTGCCTTGATGACGTTAACTAAGCCTCGGTCTTCACGTGGGCTCATCTTGGACTTCAACATTTCAGAATGGGCCCAAGTTTCTTGAATCAAGCCATTGAGTATTTCTTTGAATCTCTTAGCCCTTGCCTTTGTTATTGGGCCAACTGAAACATGCAATGAATCCCTTGGTACATCTCATTTATTCTCATCAGTCTATTTTGTTGACAGTGAGGTTAACAATGTTTTGGCAAATAGCTTGAAATCTTATCGGACGTATTTTCGGCTATCTCCGCGCCTCGAACTGTTGTTTCTCGACACTCGGGTCGCATGTAATCCGCCTAGTGCATATGTGATGATTTATGGTTTTATGCTAAGTTACGAGATTGATCTTCCCCTTCTTGATTTTATTGCTCGTTACTTGAGTTCTGTCAAGTGTGCACCGATGCAGCTTACCTTTAATGCGTATCGCATTTTGTTGGGTTTTTATTGCCTTTGGTGAGATCAAAATTTTGATGCTCTTTCCATCAATGAAATAAAATATTGTTTCATCCTTCGTCGATTCGTTAGTGAGCCAGGTTCTTACTACTTGGCTTCTCACCATCCTTCTAGATGGATGCCTATTGGAGAGGATGGGAATAGAGTAAATGGCATACTTGACCTTCCAAGCAAAGAAGAAGAGAAAATGAAAAATGGCATTATCTGTGGCATGCCCAATTCCAACGAACATTGGAAGGGGAATTGATTCTTCATCTATAGTGAATGGAGAAGAAAACCCTCGGGTGGTTCTTCTGACGAAGAGTTTTCAGCTCCCCGCCACTTCTATGATGTTCTTACTTTTAATTTCGCTATGTATTTGGTTGAATCTTGCTCAGAAATTATGTCATTTAGTTTACATGTATATTATGAAGTTATTTATAATAATTTATATTTTTATAGTTACTTACAAAGATCTGCCCAAGATAACTCTTGACGAAGTGAATTGGATTTTCCAAGCGGTTCAGACTAAAATACCCATTCGAAATTACAAGACACTGGTGACTGAAGAGAAGTTGAAATCCTACGGGCTTATTCTAGAACTCTTGAATAATCGAAAACATCGTGAGTGTTTTCTTCATAATTCAATTATAAACCATTTTTAGGAAGACACCTAACCTTTTGTTTGCTTTTGGCGGTTACGAAATCAGCGATATGTGGTAAGGCTATGAGGGCATTGAAATCTACCAGTTGTCATGACAAAAAGGAAAACGTAAAACAAGGAAATGGTCGTCCTGATGATCTGGATCTAACTAAGGACTCAGATTCTCATGTCCCTGCTTTAGGTGTTGCTGCCGCTGGGTCAGGTGTAGAGCCAGGTGCTGGGCCAATACCACGAAAATCGAAATATTTTGGTCCACCTCTTAAAAGAAAAAGAAATCTTTTGTCTCGTCCAAGATTTCCAAAAGCTCTGCGGAAACTGAATATCCCCTCATCCTCGAGCAAAAATAATAGTGAGCGAACCGATAGCGACCCTCCTAGTACTGTTATTTCAAACACTTTTGGTTCATTCCGAAGTATGTGTCTGATCAAACCAAAATTGGTATGATTTTGACTCTCATTTCCTTCTCTTTATACTTGATTCTTGGGCATCTCTCCGTGTTTTAATGTTGTTAATCAAGTGTTTCAGGTTTATTTGTGCCGCAAGGGCATTTATGAAGAATAATAAGAATTTGATGCAAAAATGTGCACAAAGTGGAGAAATAAGGCATTGTCGCCCTTTAAAGGTGTCGCCTTTAGCACATGGAGACAAAAGGTAAATCGCAAAGAAGAAACCAGCCAAGTGTTGCCGTGGTATTGTCGTTGTGGCAACCAAGAAGCAATAGAGAAGATTAAATCCTAAAAATCAATCACGTGTGGCGCCGCGGTGAGATGTTGCCCTTTTAACACATCGTAACAAAGAGATTTAAAACCAAGAAAACCATCAGGTATGGCGTCGCTGTGTTGTGTCGTCATGAGACCAAACAGGTGACCACTATTAAAATCTCAGATCTCTTTGTCACCTTTCCAATGTTGTTGTCGCCATAACCGCGAAAAAGATGAGAATGACCGCAACAATAGAATCTCAGAATGTGTAACCGTCTGCCGCGGTGGTGTAGCTACAGCAACAATATATCGCAACACCCTACCACATCAGTATTTCTGACAATTAACGGTACAAGTCCGAAAGCCACTATATATATTCTTCTCTTCTAAGTTGAAGAGGAATCCAAGCATATTTCCAAGCACGAATTTACTGAGTTTTAAACCTAGCATTCTCTTCCATACTTCCCACATTCAACTTCCTCTATTTCCAATCTTATACTACATTTTCCATCAAAAAACTCAACACTAAATCTTGATTACTTCACCTAACCATTCCCCTCTTCTCATTCTCTACATCCCAATACCTTTGTCACTCACCATTAGACACCCACCTATCTAGATATATCATCATTTACCACTCTTTGCACTAGGAGCATCTAAGGAAAGGAATGAGCAAACATTAAAGAAGGAGGCCCAAATGTGATTTCCTTATCTATTACTTTCTTGCTTATTGATTATAACTATGTGTAACTAAACCCCTAATCTAATGGATAGATGTGAGGAACATTTGGATTTGGGTTTCGCTTAAGCTATTATATTTGAATCTCTATTTGTGTTCTATTCACTTGATAACTAGATCCTATTCATTATATGATTTGCATTGTATACCACTAGTTGATCATACTCTTCTGTAGGATAAATTGTTATGTAATCAATCTTGGATTGACACCCTTGATTGATTAGGAACATAGTGAATATGATAGATTATTGGAGGGTATATCAACCACAATAATCTAATCCTTGATTTGTAACAAACCAATCCCACCTTGACCCCCTTTCCTTAATCGGCTAGGCATTTTGGTGGGAAGATGTTTAGAGTTCATAGTGATGACCTAAACACATCTAAGAATACAAATTGGTAACATATAAAAGATTGGTCCATTAAAGTGGCTTGAAAAGCATTGCCCATAATCCACTTGCAACTCCATCAATTCCCTAGTATCTCTCTTAATTTTTTACATCCATTACTCTTATCAAGATTGTTGAGCATTCTATTTGTCCTATCACATTTTATTACTTTTACTTTACTTGCATGTTTGGTGGTTTATCAAATCACACAACTATCCATTTATCATGATTTATTTTATTACACTATAGATTAGTCAATCCATCTAACGCATTACTCCATTTTCCTATGGAACGAATCTCTGCTTACCATTTACTAAAAAATTACATCCTAAGAGGATTCCTAAGTGGTTAAAACATGGTTTTCAAATGATTACATAAAAACATTGTTTTGAAGAGTACAAAACGATCTCATCAAAATTGGCGCTGCTACGGAAACTGAATATTCCCTCATCCTCGAGGGAAAATAATAGTGAGCAAACCGACAGCGACCCTCCTAGTAGTTTTATTCCAGACACTTTTGGTTCATTCCGGAGTATGTGCTTATGAGTGTTCGTGTTAACGCATCTTCTGCTAAAGCTCAAGAGACTGCTTCCTCCGACCCTCCTAAAAATCTTCAGATTCCTAGGGTAGTTTGTTCTTCGTCAGTTTTTTTTCTAGTTTCTTTACAAGCGAATGATCCCGTCAACCTATACCTTGTAGAAGGGATGTTTTATCAGACTTGAACCCTTTGCACCTTTCATTTGCACTAAAACTAGCATTAGCGGGCGATTTAACTTTCGGCCCACCAAGGACTATAAAGCTTTTAAGGTGACTGATATAGTTGAAAATGGCCAATAAGGTCTTCACTTTCTCTCCATAGTATGCTTTGTAACTTTGACTTTCTTATATTTTTATATATAGCTTTCGATATACTATTTTTTTTTTTTATATTGCGATTGTTTTTCTCAACAGCTTTTGAGGAAGTGCGATTCCATTGTAAAGGAGGGGGATAGTCTCATCCCCTAAGTGGCTAGGCTGGCAAAGGAGAATTAGAAACTCCTGGCTATCAATTCAAAACTTCTGACTGAAAATTCAAAAATCCTAACCAAGATTTTCGATTTAACTAGCAAAGAAACAACCTTTGTTAAAGAGACAAGAAGGCATGAGGGGGCTGAGCAAAGAGTTGCTGAGTTGGAGAAGGGGAAGGGAGTCATTGAACTTTGCCTCAGTAAGCTAATGACATTTTTCGTTGGAGGCTTCCCATAAATTGCTGGGTAAAAGCCTGACTGAGTTGATTGAAATTGTTGATGCTGTTTCGGGGTAATTGTCTGAATTAGCTCCCTACTAAATCTATTAAAGTCACTGGGAATGCCTGACATAAGATGCGGTCATCCTGAGTTTGAGTTACCATTAAGGTGACAAACCGGCTGATATGCTCTATTGGGTCTCGCTCTTCCGTATATTGCTCAACGTTTGGTATCCTGAAGCTCCCCGAGAAGGGTTTTCTTAATACCTCTTCCGTGAATGGTCCAACATGGTCGTCGAGCAACCATATCAAACCTCGTGTGTTGTGTCAATTTTTCTCCATCCTTTCCATGTCATCCCTAATTTTTCGCATTTCTTCCATATATTCTTGATCCTTCCTAGTTGAATGCCTGAAATCAAGGTGTTTGGGAGTAGGCATACTCATCTTCTTATATAACACTCTCTTCTTTTTAAGAATAGTTTTGTCGGCCCGATGGGGCATTTCGGCCCTTCGGGAGGTTTGGCCACATCGGCTATTGCGTCGTCTAGGGGAATCGCTATCCTCCTCGTTTGTTGTTTTGTGGCTTTTTCTCTTTGCTAGAGTTGAACAAGAGCTCTTTTCATCCGAGTGACCCTGTTGGGACCTCAACTTGCTATGCTTTTCCATTATTGCTTTTCCCTTGTTAGTTTTGGCTTCCATACGAGGGTCTTTAGCCTGTATGCCATGTAGAGCTAATATCACCTGACTCCTTGGAGTCCGATAGACAAGAGGAAGGAGTTGGAAACTTCCCGCCATGATTTCCATAAGCTGCTAGAGATGCATAATTGCTTCCCGCAACCCTTGCGCTGAGAGACTCGGGGGAGTCTACGTGCGGGTGGAGGTGGAGTCAAAGTGATCTGGGGGTTGTCAAGTTCTTGCAACCCGAGATTTTGGGTTGTTCTAGCCGTCAGGCCAACCATGAGATCAATCTGACTCTCGTTAGTTTGATATGGTGGATTCATGGGCTTAGTTTCTCAAGATTTCCTCAGAGTTGAGTACTAGCCCCTCCTTCTAGTACCAAATGTTTATAGGTAAAACTGGTAAACAATCGTCAAATTGCCACGCAGGCCATTTGATCAGCTGGTCAACGAAAGAAACTGAAGACTAGCTGAATTTGTATGTTTTGGACTGCTCGAGCAGTTCAGGTGGATTTCAGGCTAACGCTCAAGTCAGAACCAAATCTAGAAGATACAAATCTAAAGAAATGGCCAGACTGAAAAATGTAATAGAAAAATCTGTCCCAAGTGTATGAGGTTGGATCTTATATTTATACAAGAGGAAACGTGCCCGAGTGCCTATAATTGAGTATTTCGACTGACGCCAGCAAACTAGCTAGGCGGCCGAAAGTCTAGTTGATGCATGCTTTTTGGGTTGGTCATATGCCTAGTTGACACATGGCTCGTTTCGAAGTTGTTGCACCGTTGGTTGGATAACACGTAGGTTGAGTGTGTTAGGACCGAAATGGCGACCTTCGAGGACTGAAATATGGTCCTGATTCTATGTATGGCTTTGCCTGAGACATACTCTATAATAAGACTTGTTTCATTCAGGATGACCTCTTGGGTTACCTCATGCTTAGGTTTTCGGTCCATTTTCAAAAGCTTCATATTCCGCTGAAACTTCTATCAAATAAGGTGGGCTTTTATAGACTCTTGCACTTGGGCCAATTCTATTTAAAATCGGTCCAGTGGCAGTAGGCCCAAATCTTGGGTATAACAAGGTTCTTTATTTACTCATCGTTCATTAAACATTGTGTAGATATATGATCAATACCTTCACCATCTTGCTCACGTATTCTTTTAAATCAAATCAACATGTACTGTATTATGTGAATGAATGAATGTATATACTACAATTTGCTCTTTTTAATTACAGATGACATTCTTTACAATTTTAGTTAAAGATCAAATTTGATTGACAAAAAGTTCTGGTGAATGAGATGTTGACGGTTTTGAATTTTTTTTTTATTGTTCTCTGTTACGAATTTATGTTATAAATTTTGGGTTAATTTTTTGGATCGTATAATATTACTCTTTCATAATAGGTACTTCGCTAATTATTTTTTTGTTCAATTGTAGTTGTAGTGAGTACTTTTTGGGGCAGCGATAGAGCCACCCTTTTCAGAATTTGATATGGTAAGTTGAGATAAAAAAACAAGACATTACAGTTATTCTCCATGAATAATGCCAATATGCCATCAGCTTGCAAGACATTATAGATTGGCATTTAAACCAATATGCACAAGATATGGGCAAGATTTAAAGTTTCAACCATTTCATTACTTATTACTTCAAGTGAACAATTTCTCTTATGATTTGAAATAAACAAATCAGTGCCAATTATCCCATAACTTACCAGTAATCCCTACAAGAACAGTTACCATCTTTAAAATGGTGAAACCGACTACGATCCCTCACAATAATCTCTCTGTTAAAAACTTTCGATATAAGTTTGATCGCTAAATGACAATCTGCACAAACTCTCAAATTCTTTACAACCCTAATCGGGGTCCTTGGTGCTGTATTGATGAGCATAAAAGCAATTGCAATCTTCTCACTGTGGTAAGATAAAGCATTCTCCTTCTCTTCCTCTTCTATGTCTACAAGCACATTTTCTGTGTGAGGCACATAACCTTCCAGCTTCAACTTCTTGGTGATCTCTGTTAGCATTGCATATATTTCCTCTTTTTGAGGATGAGATCTATCACCCATGAAAAATTCATAGACACGATTTCGCAACTCAACAAGGCTATGTCCTGGAGTCTTCTTAACCTTTTCCCGAACCATTGTTCTCCTAACCTTTTGCACATCAAACCAACGTTGCTCAGATGCATACAGATTTGAGAGGAGCACAAAATCCCCATCATATTTAGGCTCTAATAGTGAGAGTCGAGCTCTTGCAATCTCCCCTATGGTCAAATGGCCATGTACAGTGCACGCACCTAACAACGTCCTCCAAATAACAGCATTTGGCGGCACTGGCATATTTTGGATATATTTGTATGCTTCTTTCACCAAGCCTGCCCGACCCAATAAATCAACCATGCAACCGTAGTGTTCTATCTTGGGGATAATGCCATACTTATCTTTCATCCTTGTAAAGTAATTGAACCCTTTATCCACCATCCCGCAATGACTACAAGCATACATTACACCAACAAAAGTGACTACACTAGGCACCAGATCCTCTCTTTCCATTCCTTCGAAAAGCTGGAGTGCTTCTTCACCGAACCCATTAACAGCCAACCCCACAATCAAAGAGGTCCAAGAAACCACATTCCTTTCCTTCATCTCATTAAACACTTTTTGTGCCTCTCTAATGTTCCCACACTTTGCATAAAAATCCAAAAGTGCATTGTTAACATTCAAATTGTCACTCAAGCCGACTTTCGACATGTACACATGAGCCCTCCTACCCAATGCCAGAGCACCAAGCTCAGCACACGCAGAAAACAAACTAACAATAGTGAACCCATCTGGCTCAACACCCACCAAACTCATTTCCCTAAAGAGAACCAAGGCCTCATTGGGTCTACCATTCAAAGCAAACCCATTAATCACAGAATTCCAAGCCACAATATCTCTCTCACGCATTAACTCAAACATCTTGTATGCATCCTCAGCGTGTCCAAAAGCAGCATACATATGAACCAAACCGTTTTGAACAAAGATCAATGACTCAAACCCATTTCGTATAGCATCTGAATGTACCTTTCCACCTAATCTAACATCCGCTAACTTAGCTATAGCTTTCAAAAGAAAAGGGTAAGTATGCGTGTCAGGTTTTATGGACAAAACCTGCATTTTGTGGTACAAATCCAAAGCTGGGGTTGGATTTTCACTCTCAGCATAGCCTCTGATCATAGTATTCCAAGCAAAAATATTTGGGTCCTGAATATGAGAAAAGATGGTGTGAGCATAAGACATTGGAGCAGAGAGAGACACCAGAGTGTATATAAGGTGTTTGCCAAAATCCAAGTTGGTGTACGGAACACCGTGTCTGATAGAGAAACCATGGACTTGCTTCAATTTGAGTTGCGAAGAAGCATAGAGTTGCAAGAATGTGATGCATTTCTTGACTACGGAAAAAGTTGATGCATTTTTTGATTGCATCAGTTAATGTTGTTGGACAAAAGGACTTTGCTATACCGCATTATAATAGATTATATAACGTCATTATAAAACTTGTGTGTTTCTTCTCAGTGTCCCAATGTAATTTAGGGCCTGTCCTGTAGGTTGTTTTCAGCCTATTTTGGTTTTTGTTTTCTAAAAATGATTTCGAATTCGCGTCCTGTAATCGTTTTTCATTTTATTTTTAAAATATAAAAATAAAATAAAAAATAAAACCAGTGTTAAAAGTGGAAATTTTGAAAAACAAAAAAAACTTAGGGCCCGTCCTGCAAGCCGTTTTTTGTTTTTGTTTTTGTTTTTCGAAAAGAAAAATGAAAATGAAAATGAAAACAGTGTTTTTGATTTCATTTTTGAATTCCGAATACGTGTCTGGTAGCATTTACTGGAATCCGTATTTTAAAAATAAAAACTGAAAAAACGCGTCTGGTAGGATAATCGAAAACTTTCGAAAATTGAAATATTATAATTTTTAATTTTTGTTTAATATTATAATAATTATAAATAAATGATTAAATAATTAATAAAAAAACATTTTTTAATTTAATTTAGGGTTTAAGAAATTTAACAGGTGAAGAGGAAGAGGAAGAGGAAGAGGAAGAGGAAGAGGAAGAGGAAGAAGAAGAAGAAGAAGCCCAGATCGGCGGTGTTCGGCGTCGGGAACGACGCAGATCGGCGGCGGGAACGATGCAGATCGACAGCGGGAGGAAGAGGAAGAAGAAGAAAGAAGAAGAAGAGATCTCGCCGGCGAGATGCAGAGCAGATCCTGGTGGCATCTCGGCGGCGAGATGCAGAGGGAAGAAGAAGAAGAGGAAGAAGAGGAGGAAGAAGAGGAGGAAGAAGAGGAGGAAGAAGAAGAAGACGCGACGAGATGCAGATCGACTTCGGCGGGAAGAGGAAGAAGGGGAAGAAGGGGAAGAAGAGGAAGAAAAGGAAGAAGAATAAGAGCTTGGCGGGAAGGAGGAGGAAGAAAAAGGAAGACGAAGGAAGAGGAAGGAAGAGGTGAAGAGGAAGAAGAAGATGTCAGTTGAAAAAGAAAGAAGAAGTTGTCAGGTGAAAAAAATATATTAAAAAAATATATATATTAATGATATGGGACCCACTACATTTGGAAAACAAAACCAAAAACAAAAACAAAAACGAAAACAGTTTTTTTTTGTATTTCAAAATTTCCACTTTTAACACTTGGCTTTGTTTTTGTTTTTGTTTTTGTTTTTGATTTTTGAAAATAAAATGAAAAACGGTTTACAGGACACGAATTCGAAATCATTTTTGGAAAATAAAAACAAAAACATCTGAAAACAGCCTACAGGACGGGGGATTTTTCTCGAATTTGTTTTTGTTTTTCAAATGAAGTGGGTCTCATATCATTAAATAAGTGGGACCCATATCATTAACAATATTTTTTTTTCTTTTTTCTCATCCACCGGACATCTTCTCCTTCTTCTTCGACCATACCTCTTCCTCTTCTTCTTCGACTGTCTTCGATGGTCGCCGTTGCCACTTGCCTCCGACGGCCGCCGATCTGGTCACCGATTTGGTCGCCACTCGCCTCCGACGGCCTTCTTCTTCTTCTTCTTCTTCTTCTTCTTCTTCTTCTGCTGGATGCCTGGACGCCTGGATCTTCTTCTTCTTCTGGACGCCTAGACGACTTCTTGACCGCTGATCTATTGACGCCGATCGCCGCCGATCTGCTGACGCCATTCTTCTTCTTCTTCTTCTTCTTCTTCTTTTTTTCTTCTTCCGCTGGACGCCTGGTCGACTTCTTGACCGCCGATCTGCTGACGCCGATTACTGCCGATCTGCTGACGCCGATCACCGTCGATATGGTCTTCTTCTTCTTCCTCTTCCTCTTCAACTGTTAAATTTGTTAAACCCTAAATTAAATTACAAAATGTTTTTTTTATTAATTATTTAATTATTTATTTATAATTGTTATAATATTAAACAAAAATTAAAAATTGATATTTCAATTTTCGAAAGTTTTCAATTATCCTACCAGACGCGTTTTTTCCGTTTTTATTTTCAAAATACGGATTCCAGTAAATGCTACCAGATACATATTCGGAATTCAAAAATAAAACCAAAAACACTGTTTTCATTTTCATTTTTTTTTTCGAAAAACAAAAACAGAAAACGGCTTGCAGGACGAGCCCATTTTGGAAACATAAAAATAGATTTGGAAACTTTAAAAATGTCACAACATTGCAGGACTATATTGGTTGGTTGCAAATGCTTTAATGTTTATTAAAATTGGTGTTTTTGGCACCGTCATTGTATATATATATATATCATTGTGTATATATATATAGAATAATTCTTTAGTCAGCATGTCCTGACTTTATAATTTCAGGACGTCCAACTACAACAACACATTCACATAGTGACGGACCATAACAGGGGTTTAAAAAAAAAATTTGAAATTGAGAAAATTAGAGAATAGTCCTTGTAATTTGTTCAATTATCTATTTAGATCAATCATATAAGCAAATACCATGCATGTCCTTTTCACTTATTTCTTATTTTATTTTATTTTTTATTTTTTTCAATTTTTTTTCACTTCCACCACTTTAAATAAAAAAGACTTGTTTATTAACTACTCTCTCTTATTCTCTAAATTTGGCTTAAACTCTTTATCTAAAAAAAGTTTGGTTTTCAAATTAGGTATATTTTAATGAATTATATATATATATATTATTAATTTATTTTATTTTGAAATTTTAGTGTTCATCTGATTTACAGTTTTGTGAATTATATAAATTTTAATATTTTATTTTGTTTTGAAATTTTACGGTTATTATAAGTTTTTGTTTATAAATTTTTAGGGTTATTCTACTTTCAAAATTACAAAGTATTGATATAAAAATTGAATGAAAATACAACTATATAATATATTATTTAGTAAAAATCTTGTTGATGTTGTTTTGATTTGGCATGAGCTGACAAATGATGAATTTATTTCAATTTTTTTTTTTGAAGTATTACATAATGTTGACGGTGAAATTTGGATTACCACGCGGCCAACAATTAAATCAAAACAATCGTTAATTAAGAAAGAAAATCAATGCATGCAAGAGACCAATTTACGTGGAAAACCCTTGAATGGGAAAAAACCTCGGCGTCCCGGAGAACAAGAAAATATCACTATAGTTCCTTTATTTCGGTTACACACTCAAATCTCTCTAATTATTGCTTTTCTCTCTTTTGGTTTTCGAACCCCTTCCTCATGAGATAGATGGTTCTATTTATACATGTTAATTAGGGGTTTTCCCTTGATTCTTGCCGTGTTGGTAGTAGGACTTTCCCATTGGTTTTGTATTAGGAGTCCCATGTTGTATTGGATTAGGACTTCTTCTCTCCGCCTTTTCCTATGACTCCTAGCTATCGTGGGTCTTCTGGGAATTTTAGGGATTATTTCATTGTTTCTGCCGAATTGGTTCGTACCTAGTACGCTGATGCGGCGAACATCTCCCCTCTTGGGTATTAACCTTCGGTGACCATGTTTCTATCGTTGGCGAGTACATATCTAGCTCTGGCGACCATACCTTTGATTTTATTGACTTGACGTTTTCATACTGACTGGTCCACGTTTTCTCCTTTGACCTGGTCGATGAGTGACGTGGCAACTTGTTTAATCAATATTTATTGATTCCTTTGATGATGTGGCTGCTTGGCGAAATTATATATACAACAATACCCCCATAAATACTTCGAGCTGAGCGCATATTTTGGGTTTTCAACTTGTTTGTTTCTGCGAGCAGTATTTATATCCGTGCTTTAAGATTTCGGTGCATTCTGTAAATAACTTCCCTCTTTTCCCTTTTCACCACGTGCTGCATTAATTGGTTGATTCTTCCGGTGTAAGCTTTTAATTTCAGCCACACAACCTCTGGCGCTTCCAATCACTTCACAGGTGAAGATATATTTTGACTGCTTGGTGATCCCCGAGGTGCCACATGTCTGTTACTTGGTGGTGACTGTTGCGGTCAGTTACTGTGACTGTCGCTCACTTTAACCAAATGTCTTTTATCTGATTTTTTCTTTTTTGAATTTCAAAAACTCCCCCTTTTAATGTCCGACCGTTTCTCCTTCTTCTATATCCTCTCACATCTCCATTAATCTCTTCTTTCTCTCAAAGCAGAGTTCCTTCATTGTCTCTCCTTCTTCTCCCTTAGAAACCTCTGTCATAAATTTCTTCTATTTGATTTCATTGTCGAACAGCTCATCTTGAACTCGATCGTGCTTATTTCTTGGCGTCCCCAAATCTTCTGCTCATTCTCCGATCCTAGGGTTTTTCTGGTGAGTTTTCATGGATCCCTCCTTACGTTCTTCTCTTTTTAATCAAATGATGCAAGCTATAGAGCCTGGTGACAAACGTACTGCGGACAAAATCGAATCTTTGATTCGTAATTTTCACCCAGATTCTCCGGTCCCACTTTCTGTTTATGTTCCATCTTTTGAAGATGATTCTATTCCTAACATTTCTCCTTCGTCTTTCGATAGTGATTCTCCAGTGATGTCGAGATCTTCCAAACCAGGTGGCAGCAAACGACGCGCCTCTAGGGTTCCTCACGGGTCCTTACTGGATGCGCATACAACTATTGATTCTGATGTTGAAGACCATCGTCGGGATAGGCTGCACTTCTCGTTTGATCATCCGTGTTCCTTCGACACCGAAGTTAATGTGGTAGGCGAGGATGAACTCCGCAAGTATAGGAGTCGCTTTGCAATTCCCGACTCAGTAACTTTGATGCTATTGGGTAGTCGAGCAGCATGGAATCCTCCCAAAAATGCAGTCACCATTTATGGTGCCATGCTCAGCTGTGGAGTAACCTTTCCTCTTCAGCCTTTCATCGCTAGGTTTCTTGCGGAGGCTCGAATTGCACCTGCTCAACTTGCCCCAAATAGCTATAGGATTCTTATGTGTTTGGGATTAATGTGGAAGTTAAAAGGTTATGACCCCCCTACGCCTCGTGAGATTCGCCACTTCTATACTTTAAGGCAGGCGGGCAACAGTGGAACTTACTTTCTTCTTTCTTCGCCCGTGGAGAATTGGATTCCAGAGGGAGTGGCGAATCCTGGGCAAATAGAAATTTCTGGTGATGAGAAGAAGAAAAGATTTATTTGGGGTTTCCCTACCTCAAATAAGAGATGGAAGAACAGCTGGTTCTTTGTTGGCGGCGAGTGGGGTAGAAACGTGTCCGCCCGTGGTCGCCTGAATCTTGCGGCGAAGAAAGTTCCCCGACACTTTACTTCTCCCGATACTTGGTCGAAGGCCATCCCAGTATTGTTTGACGGAGAGATATCTCATCTCGCTGCTGCGGCCATCCTTCCTTTAGATGAAATGGGCCATCCATTTCTTTTGGACGAGGATAAAATGATCGCTCATCGACTTTTTTCGCGCTTACCCGCCAGACTTCCTCGCCGTAAGTTTTACCTGCTTTCTTTGGTTTCATAGTTTTGTTTTTCCCATCGCTAATATTTGGTGATTTTTCTTGCAGTGTGTGACTTACAAACCCGGGCAGTGAAAAATTCTGAGGCTGCCAGTAAAAGACATACTGCTGGTTTGGCCAAGGAAGGAGTTGCTAGCCCGGATGGTGGCGATCCCTTAGATGGCGAGGAAGCTGGTGATATTTCCGAGGGAGGGGTCGAATCGGGACAACCCTCTGTGTATACAGAGGCTGCTGTGAACACTCCTGCTGCGACCACTCCTGCAGCTACCTCCAGCCGTAAGGGAAAAGAGAAAGTTAGAGTTTCAGGGTCAGTCAGTGATACTCTTATTTTTGACGCGGATGTCCCTGAAACTCCCCTTGATCCTGCGAATGACCTAACTCCTAGGACCGGTAGAGGCAAACGCCCGGCTGAAGGCACCCCTGATCACACTGCTCAACCTTTGAAGCGAGCATCAAGAGTTGTGCAGTATGTTGTTTCTTCAGACGAGGAGGGTGCTGATGGACCTGTATTCGCCGAAACTCCCTCTACTCAAACACCTGTTCCTGAGGCTCTTGCTGGTGGGGTAAGTGCGGTGGTGTCCCCATCTTCTGATGGAGTTAACAATTTGAATGCTCCTGCCTCCTCCCCGACCAGTGCAGCTTCTCCTTCGGAGGCTGTGGGTGGGCCGAGTGTGTCTTTTGCTAGTCAACCTGGGCCATCTGGTTAGCCGGGGCCAGCTGATAAGCCGGAGCCATCGAAACAACATGGGGCTTCTACATCGGGTTCGGGTGCTGCTCATGAAGCTCCTCCCGTGGATCCAACTGAAGTTGGTGAGGGAGTTGAGTCTATTTCCCTTTTAGACTTTTCAGCTGTTGAGATTTACTCATACCTGATGAACAACGATGTTTATGTTGGTGAGGGTTGGGAGCATATGAAGAGTAGGTCTTGTAACAGAAAGATGGAATTTTTCTTCAACTGCCACTCTTTGGTGAGTCTTTTGCAGTATTCGTTTTGTACTCTGATTTATGTGTTTCCTGACTTACCTGTTTTCCATTTCAGATGATGTCTGAGATGGCTGACAACTACAGGTGCAGAAATTTCCTTTCTAGGGACGTGAAATGCCTACGAGAACATGCCTCTACTTTGGTAGCTGAGAAACTCTCTGTTGACGAAGTCCATACTTAGCAACTTGCTCAGTTGAGGGAATCCGCAGATGGTTATCTTTCAGCTCAACTGGTTGCTGAAGAGAAATTGGCTGCTGCTGAGGATGAGATTCGTTCGCTGCGAGAGCAACTCTCCGCTAATCAAGAATCACTCGCAGCACGTTTTGAGGCTGAGCGACTAGCTGAGGAGGCAAAAGAGAGAGCTGAGCGTGAGGCTTTGAACCTGCGCAACCAGTTGTCCTCGCATGAAGTTATCTTGAATGATCTCAAGGCCGTGCTGGAGGTTGAAGCAGTTGATCATTTTAAGAGATCCCCTGCTTATGATGCGCTTTTGCTGCGTGAATTTGAACGGGGCGTGAGGTAGTCGAAGAAGTTCTTCGCCATAAAGGACCATTAGAATGAAAAGGCTTTAAATCGTTTTGACAGGTCTCTTAAATAGCATATGGCCAGCGGAGTGGGTTCGATTAAAGATCAGATAAAATGATGGAAAGCCCACTGCCGTTATAACAAGACTGAGCCTCATCCTATGCATTTAGAAATTCCCAGTATGCGTGTTTTCAACACTTACTACTCCGGCTAGAAGGGTAACTTTTCTGGTTCTGGTGCTGGTGCTGAACCTGATTTGGGTCCTGTTGCCGTAAGGATTATGGACCTTTTATGCCGGATGGGGACGAAGAGATTACCTGGCCTTCTGAAGAGGAGATCGAAGATGAGGAAGACAGTGAGGGACCTCTTGCAGCTAGATGAGATTAGGTCTTCAATTGTAAATATTTATATCTTTTTTGTAGCTCCAATTGTAAACGATTTTGTATATAAGTTAATTTATAACTTCTTTAGTTTTTACTTTTGGTTCAGCTGTCGTTGCGGAGTTTTCGGCTTGCTCTGTGTTTCACCAAGTCTAGCATATTTTTGTGTATTCAACTGCTATTCGCTGAATTTTTGCTTAGTGTTTTAATAAGTTTTTAGCATATTTCGTTGTATTCAGCTGCCGTTGATGGGTTTTGGCGTACTCAGTGTTTGTCAGGACGTATCCGACCATACACCAAGTTTTTAACATGTTTTTATTTATTCAGCTGCTATTGCTGAGTTCTGGCGTACTTGGTGCTTTTCAGGGTGTACTCGCCCACACCAAGTTTTTATCTGGGGATCTTATTCTCCTTGTAGTGGCGATCACCAATTTTTATAGCTTGGGCTATGGCGACGCAGTCGCCTTTGGCTTGCTTTGATTTCGAGGGTCGCTGCTCATCTTTATTACTGTGAGTATGAAACTCATCTTTACGCAATGGTATTTTGTGATATACGACGGTGAATGCCCTTTGTAACTGGCGAGTCAAGTTACGAATTCTTAGTAATAAATTACTCTTTATTGGATACTTCCTGCAACTTTTATCAAAACAGCAACACAGAAAAAATGCTAAAACGGAAACTGCCTAAGAACAAAAACATTGAACTAAATCCTAGAAGCAATGAAAAAATGTCAAGTGTAATATATTTTAAGGTACTGCGCATTGCACGGCCGAGGTAATTCGCCAAAACCCTCTCGAGTGATGCGATATGCCCCGTGACCGGCTATGCCTGTGATTTGATAAGGCCCTTCCCATTTGTCTGCTAGTGATCATGCAGCTTTGTCTCTGGTTCCTGGGTTCACCCTTTTCAGCACCAAGTCGCCGAGTGCGAACCTCCTTTCACGCATATGCGAATTGTAGTACCTGGCTACCCTCTGTTGGTACGCAGTGTTTCTCATTTGTGCGCGCTCTCTTCTTTCTTCTAATTCATCCAGACCGCATTTTAACATATCAATGATGAGTTCCGGTTAAAAGAGTTGTACCCTTGGTAAAGAGAAAGATGTTTCCACGGGAATGACAGCTTCAGCTCCGTAAGCCATGGAATATGGGGTCTCACCTGTTGAACCCCTTTCTGTGGTTCGATATGCCCAGAGTACCTGTGGTAGTTTATCTGCCCAGCTACCTTTTTTCGTTGCTAATTTAGCTTTCAGGTTGTGTTTTATGATCTTGTTCACTGCTTCAATTTGGCCATTCGTCTTCGGATGTGCTAGGGAGGCGTAGTAGTTGTTGATGCCATACTTGTCACACAGCTCCCTGAATTTCTTGCCATCGAATTGGGTCCCATTGTCCGTGATGATGGTGTTTGGTATCCCGAATCTGTACAGGATATTTTTCTTTACAAAGCTTATAGTGTTTGCTTCCGTTATATGCACCAATGGTTCAGCTTCTACCCACTTCATAAAATAATCCACGGCTACTATGGCGTGCTTCGCTCCTCCAGTTGCTGTTGGCATTGGGCCAATCAGGTCAATTCCCCATATGGCGAATGGTCAAGGCGAGGTAATACTCTGCAAGAGTTCAGGTGGTTGGCGGATGTTATTGGCAATTTTTTGACACGCCTCACATCTTGCTGCCACTCTTTTAGCGTCGGCGAATAGTGTTGGCCAGTAAAAACCCTGCCTTAATGTTTTGTGGGCTAGGCTGGCACCCCCAGCGTGATTCCCACAATTTCCACTATGTATGCTTCTCAGGATACCTTCTTCTTCTTCAGGCCCGACACATCTCTGTAGCGCCCTTGAGTACCCCATTTTGTATAGTTCTCCATTGAGTACTGAATATCTTGTAGCTCTGTACTTCAATCGTTTTGCTTCTAATGGATCACTTGGGAGTACATCATTGACGAGGTACTTTTTGATTGATGTGATCCAACTATCTCTTTCGCCAAAGACTGCCTCAACTTCCTTCGGTTTGACTATACTCGACTGCAGTAGGCGGATCATAGAAATAGTTCTGGGCCAAATGTTGATCGTGGCGGATGCCAATTTGGCCAAGGCGTCAGCCTGTTCATTTTTTTCTCTGGGGATCTGAACAATTCTGTATTATTTGAATCTTTCCAGTAGCTCCTTTGTTAATTCCAGGTAGGCGATCATGCTTTCATCTCTCGCCTGGTATTCATCTAGCACCTGATTGACGACAACTTGAGAGTCGCTGAAGATTTCCACTTCATCTGCTCTTAGTACTGTGCAAACTTTTAGTCTTGCTATAAGTGCCTCGTATTCAGCTTGATTGTTAGTAGCTTTGAAGTCAAAACGCAAGGCACATTCGACTGAGTCTCCTTCCGAGGTTGACACCACTACCCCTGCCCCACTGCCGTGCGTGTTTGACGACCCGTCAACGCAGAGTTGCCATTTGAATACTTTCTTGTTTTGCTCCACCATCATTCTTGCCACCTCCATGCTTGGCTCGGTGAACTCTGCTACAAAGTCTGCCACTGCTTGGGCTTTGATTGCTGTCCTTGGAAGATACTCTACATCGAATTCACTCAACTCGATCGCCCACTTCGTCAATCGATCGGATACTTCTGGTTTTTACAGAATTAATTTCAGTGGGCAGTTGGTGTATACTCCAATTTTATGAGCCTGGAAATATGGCCTTAACTTCCTTGCTGCTGTTATTAGAGTGAGTGCCATTTTTTCGGCCGACGAGTACCTGGTTTCGGCTGGTAACAGTACTTTACTGGTGTAGTATATTGGTTTCTGGATCCCCTCCTCTTATCTTACCAGCACGGAACTTGTGGCTGCTT
The DNA here is from genome assembly GCA_008009225.1 of Acer yangbiense. Taxonomy (NCBI): domain Eukaryota; kingdom Viridiplantae; phylum Streptophyta; class Magnoliopsida; order Sapindales; family Sapindaceae; genus Acer; species Acer yangbiense. Next base: position 16,948,143 of record CM017773.1, on the reverse strand, counting down.
TAGAGACGGATAAGTACATATACAATGTTTCTCCTGTTTCCGGTTTTGATAGCAGCGGTGCTTGCCCGAGGTAATCCTTCAAGGCCTGGAAAGCTCTTTCACAATCCTCGTTCCACTCGACCCCCTTTCCTTTCTTTAGGGCTTTGAAAAATGGTAGGCATCGGTCCGTTGATTTAGCTATGAACCTGCTCAGCGATGCTAGGCACCCCGTGAGTCTTTGGACGTCCTTCAAAGTTCTTGGTGAGATCATTTTGGCCAGCGCTTGGATTTTTTCAGGGTTCACCTCTATTCCTCTTTGATGCACTTGATATCCTAGAAATCTCCCAGACGGTACGCCGAACACGCATTTTGCTGGATTCAACTTCATTCCATACCTAACCAACACATCGAATGTCTCCCTTAGGTCATCTATATGCTTATCTGCTGTGATGCTTTTTGTCAGCATGTCGTCAACGTAAACCTCCATATTTCTTCCTATCTATCTGGCGAACATTTTGTTGACTAAGCGCTGGTAAGTTGCTCTAGCGTTTTTCAAGCCGAATGACATGACTGTGTAACAGTATAACCCTTGATCTGTGGTGAACGCTGTCTTCTCCTCATCTGGCTTGTGCATTTTTATCTGGTTATATCCTGAGTATGCATCCATGAAACTTAATGTTTCATGTCCAGCTGTTGCATCGACCAGCTGGTCAATTCTTGGTAGCGGGAAGCTATCCTTGGGGCAGGCCTTGTTCAAATCGGTGAAGTCGACGCACATCCTCCATTGGCTGTTCTTCTTTTTCACTAGAACTACATTCGCCACCCATTCCGGGTACTTAACCTCTTTGATTGATCCTGCGGCGAGCAACTTGGACACCTCCTCTTTTATTGCCGCACTTCTCTCTGGGTTAAAGCTTCTCCTCTTTTGTACTACTGGTTTGTATTTTTCGTTCACAGCCAAGTTGTGTGAAATCACACTTCTTTCAATCCCTGGCATGTCTTTATGGCTCCAAGCGAAAATATCCCTGTACTCTTTCAACAAGTTTGTCACATCTCTCTTAACGCGTTCAGTCAGTCTTGCTCCGATCTTGACTGTTTTGTCCGGCTCTGCTTTGTTTAAAACAATCGACTCGGTTGGCTCTTCCTTTTCTCTGCTCGTTTTGTCCCTTGGGTCCAATTCAAAAGTTTCTGGGTTATCCTCCTGCACTTCCTTGTTTACCTCGAATATGCTTAATGTCTCCATCCCTGCCTTATCCTTGAAGATTGACAGGTTGGCACGGCGTGCCATCTCCTGTGACCCTTTCAATTCTCCGACTTCGAATTCTGTAGGGAACTTTACTTTCAATGCATGGGTTGAAGTGATGGCTCGAGCTTTGTTAAGAAACGGTCGACCAAGCAAAGCATTATACGGCCAATTATGGATGTCAACTATAACAAAGTCCAGCAGGATTGTTCGCCTACATGGTGCTGTACCAAACCTCACCGGTAGCTTCACAGTTCCCAATGATCTTACTTCTGCGCCCCCGAAACCTTTCAACGGCACATGGAAGGGTTTTAGGTCCTTTCTATCCAGTCGCAACTCATCGTATACCCTAGCACTTAGAATATCAGCTGAACTCCCGTTGTCAATCATTACTCGAAGGACATCCTTGTGTGCTATTTGAACCCCCACTACGATTGCATCATTAGGCTTTGCATCAATTTCGTTTGAGTCTTCTGCTGTAAATATTATGGGGTCATGTCTTTCTCTTCTTTTCTTGGGGTTTCTTTGCACAGAATTGATCTCCATGCTTCTGCTGTCATACATTACTTCTCGGACTTCTGACATCCTTTCTCGATTGCTTCTCCCAGTATGAGGTCCGCCAAAAATAGTGTTTATGGTGGCGTTAGGGCTGTTTCTCCTTGGACTCTTTCTTTCCTGTCCGTTTCCTTGGTGGCTGTCCTGGCGACCACCGTGCTTGTCCCCTTTCAAAGTAAAATCCTTCAGGTGCCCGTCTCTGATCAAGCTCTCAATATGATCACGTAGCTAAAAACATTTTGAAGTCTCATGCCCATGATCTTTGTGAAATCGGCAGTATTTAGTTGTATCTTTCCTGGCATTTGCTGATTGCTGCCGAGGGTATTTGGCGAGTCCTTTGTCTTCTACCACGGAAAGTATTTGCTCCTGATCGCCGGTTAGAGGGGTGTAATGGTTGTACCTTCCTCGAAACCTATTGGCTCGAGTGTTTCCCCTGCTTTCCCTTGGATGCCCCTTTTGGCCTTTCTCATCTCTCTGGCGGTCACGTGATTGTATTTTTTTGTCATCCTTATGTTCTGATTTTGAGTCAAGTTTGTGTCCGTGTACGTAACTACCCCTTTGGCTACTTCTTCTTCTTCCGCCAGTGCATAGTCACCAGCTATTTCCATCATCTCCTCATAAGTTTTCGGTCTATCTTTTCGCAGGTCAAAGGATAATCGCCTACTTTGTAACCCATTAGTGAAAGCGGCAATAACAGCTACATCACTGGCGTCTTCAATTTGAGCAACCTTCTTCCCGAATCTTGCTAGATACTTCTTGATCGACTCATTGCGTTCCTGCTTCAAGTTTGATAGATGAGCAAGCGACTTTCTTCTCTGTACACTCCCCATGAATTGCCTTATAAATGCTTTGCTGAGGTTCGAGAAACCGCTTATACTTCCGGATGGAAGTCTTCCAAACCATCTGGAGACGAGGTCACCAAATGTTTATGGGAAGGTGAGACATAGCAGTCCGTCATTGGATGAATACTGGGCCATAATGTTGCGGAATCGGCGAACATGCTCATTCAGATCCCTGTTCTCCTTATACTGCTCAATGGTTGGCATTCTAAATCTGTCCGGAAATTGGGTGCGAGCAATATTTTCAATGAATGGGCTATCCGACTCGTCATCCGAAGATACGTTGCGACCATACCTTCGTGCCATCGCTGAAACCTTCCTTGATAACTCTTGTAAGGTGACATCTCGCTGACCAGTTGGCTCCCCTGCTGGATCGAGTCTGCTCTTGACTGTCATTCTCCCATAATTGCCTCTATCATCCGGGCTCCTTCTATCTTCTGTGCTTTCGGATCTTCTCCATCGTGCTCTTTTGGATCGTAATTCCCTTCGTGGACGAGGACTTTTATCTTCAGACGAGATCGAACGGTGTCTCCGCCGGTTCCTTTGGTATGTGTCACTAGAATTGATCCCATGTGTTCTTATCTGGTCCCGCTCCTCCCTAGATTCTTCATTCATCACACCTTTTCCCTTCCTTTGTTTCCTACCCTCGAAATCCTCAAGGTGACCCTGGGGAGTCTCTTCAGTGGATTGTCTCGCTTGAGCATCAGGGGTTGCGATGTGAACTTTCGACTGTAGTCTTTCGGGCGGCGGGATTCCCGGAGTAGTTAACTCATAGGGAGACGAAACTCCCAATCCTATGGGAAGCGAAAGCCCTATTTTGCTTGCCTCGTTGATTAAGTTTACCAATGCAGTTTGGAAGTGCTGCAGAACCCCGGGGTCGGCTGCCCTAGTTCCTGGCGTTGCTGCTGACTGTTCCCCGATCGTCACCACCCTATCTCTTGTCGGCGCAGTTGGCTTAACAATTAGATCTCCGCTGGAGTTACCATCTTTGTCACTGTCGTTGTTCATGTTTCTCAATTCGCAAGGGTTCCTCGAAGTTTTTGTTCAAGCGACCCCCTCCTTCTAGCGCCAATTGTTGACGGTGAAATTTGGATTACCACGCGGCCAACAATTAAATCAAAACAATCGTTAATTAAGAAAGAAAATCAATGCATGCAAGAGACCAATTTACGTGGAAAACCCTTGAATGGGAAAAAACCACGGCGTCCCGGAGGACAAGAAAATATCACTATAGTTCATTTATTTCGGTTACACACTCAAATCTCTCTAATTATTGCTTTTCTCTCTTTTGGTTTTCGAACCCCTTCCTCATGGGATAGATGGTTCTATTTATACATGTTAATTAGGGTTTTTCCCTTGATTCTTGCCGTGTTGGTAGTAGGACTTTCCCATTGGTTTTGTATTGTGAGTCCCATGTTGTATTGGATTAGGACTTTTTCTCTCCGCCTTTTCCTATGACTCCTGGCTATCGTGGGTCTTCTGGGAATTTTAGGGTTTATTTCCGTGTTTCTGCCGAATTGGTTCGTACCTAGTATGCTGATGCGGCGAACATCTCCCCTCCTGGGTATTAACCTTCGGCGACCATGTTTCTATCGTTGGCGAGTACATATCTAGCTCTGGCGACCATACCTTTGATTTTATTGACTTGACGTTTTCATACTGACTGGTCCACGTTTTCTCTTTTGACCTGGTCGATGAGTGACGTGGCAACTTGTTTAATCAACATTTATTGATTCCTTTGATGATGTGGCTGCTTGGCGAAATTATATATACAGCACATAACTTCCGGGGTTTTTTTTTTTTTTTTTTTTTTTGGAGGGGGGACTTGAACCCACAACCTCGTGATGTAGGTGTGATGAGTATACCACCGGACCAACCTCATCTCCTCTAAATTTATTTCAATTTTATCTTATTAAAGTTGAGTTAAAACTTTTCAAAAAATTCTTTGGTACATTATTAGTAGCCTTACACCAAAAATGTATATTTTAAAATGTATACATTATTATTTCAATTTTACCTTGTTAACTACTAGGTGAATCTTTATTTTTCAATTATTAAAATTTCTTCATTCCGTAGAGGCTTATTAAGAAGATTTATTCTAGCCCCCCCTAGCGATGAGTCCTGGTTACATCCCTGCATTCACATTGGGCCCACAACCTCGCATTAACAAATACCCATACCCAATATGAATGTGTGGCTGTGGTTGGACGTTCCGACTTTATAATTTCAGGACGTCCTTACTAGAAAACCACCGAACATTTTTGTATATTGGTCCCGTTCGCAATAGTGCACACTGATGTAAATACATCAGTACCAATGCATGTAGATCACTGATTATGGAGAAGCATTGACAAGTGTATACACTTTGAGTCAAAGTATGTAAATCTAATGGTCAACATCCAACGCATTGATATAATAGTCCACATCCAACGCACTGATAAAGTTATATCAGTGCGCACTGAATTGAACATTTCTGTATATATATATATATATATATATATATATATATATATATATACATATGCCCATGCTACATCATACCAAACATAAAATATTTTTTAATTAAAAATTGAAAAAAAATATATAATATATCAGCAGTCTACGGAAACATCTTCAATTTACAGAGGAGCCTCCTCTATGAATTGCAGGAGGTCGATCTCTGAGATCGGCAAAGATCTCTTTCGGTAAGTAGGAGATCGGCAAAGATCTCCTGTTTCCTTCGATGGCGAAGCTCAATCACTGGTAGATTATCTTTTTTTTTTTTTTTTTTTTTTTTGAAAAAGAAAATTGATTTTTCAATTTTAATTAAAAAAAATATTTTATATTTGAGATGATGTGATAATGATATATTTGACTTTCCAATTGTCAAGGTTAGTCAACCGTTAAAGTTAACGGATTGACTTGATAGTAGGGGATGTTTGCGTCGATTTTGAACATCTTCTTAAAATCTTGATAGATTTAATAAACTAAGGGTAAGTTAGTGCAATTAACCCTTTATTTGGTAATCGCCCTTTATTTATTTAATTTTTTTTAGAGGAATAGTTAGGTCTTTAATCTTTATTAATTTGTAAAAAAAAAAAAAAAAAAAAAAGCACAAGAATGAGCAGCGGGACGGCGGATCCAAAATGGCCGAACTGGGTGGAGCTTCCGCGGGACGTGACGGCGGCGATATTCTTGAAATTGGGTGGCATAGAAGTGCTGACATCGGTGCAATACGTGTGCTCTTCATGGCTGAAGATGTGCAAGGACCCATCCATGTGGAGGACCATCGACATGCACAACTTGGATGATGAATACGGCATGGACTATGACTTGGACAAGATTTGTCGCTTAGCCGTCGACCGTAGCAACGGCCACTTGTCCAGTATCAACTTCGAGAATTTTGGCGATGATGAAGTTCTCCAGTACATTGCTGATCGGTACTTCATTTCTTTTATTTTTTCGTGGTTTATGTTTTCAATTGGTTTCATAGATAGAATTTGGTGAAGAGAGGATGGGTTCAATCCTTGTTTTCTTGTTTGACAAATTATATCTGAATGCAAAAATATTAAAATCTAATTCATATCACTTATTTTTAATCATCAAAACTTATGTAGTCTAATACAAATATTTTATGTGTGAATATTGAATTTTACCATTTGTTTCAATGTGGTCAGCATAAATACTATGTTGCTTTTCAAGATTGGGACACTACGCACTATCCCAGATGTAGTGTAACGTTTTTGTGCATATATATATATATACAATTTTTCTGTTGTAAGTCGTCCAGATATAAAATATATCAAGACGAAAAATGTGGACCATTAGATTTACATAATTTGACCCAAAGTGTATGCATTTGTCAAAACTTCTCTATAATCTGTGGTTTATATTCTTCGTCCTGATATATTTTATATCAAGAAAGACCTATATATATATATATATATATTATATATATATGTGATGTATAATTGTGATCACTTATTGTGTCTCTTAGGGTATGTTTGGTAGGAGGAAAGAAAATAGGAATGATGGAAATATTTGGAGGGATAGAAAACATGAGGTAAGGAAAGGAAAATAATTTTCTCTTGAGTTGTTTGGTAAACATGAAGGAAAGAAAAGATTATTTTATCAATTTTACTATTTTACCCTTATATTATATTTTATATATTAAAAAATTATAATTTTAAATTATAATTTTAAATTATAAAATTATAATTTTAAATAACCCAAAAGCTTTCCCCTCTTTCCCTCCCATTTCCTCCCACTTTTGGGAGAATAAAAAATGGTGGGTCCCACACACAAAATACCAGCAGAATAAACTCAACCCATGAGTTGATCCATTAATCAAAATTAATTCTTTTTTCCATGGCTTCATCAATGTGTGTTTGTGTGTTGAAATTCATGCCCTGATCTTTGTAAAGCTTTGTCTTAGATAAGATAGTTAGATGTGTTGTATTCTTGTTTCCTATTAAACCAAAGTAGATGTGTTGTATACATCAATAAATTTTGCACTAGTACCACAAGATAAATTGAAAGGTTGGCCTTTATTGAACTTTCAAGTACAAAGGAAGTAACTTAAATGTTATCTTTTCCCACTTTTTATCTTTTGGTTGTTGCTGTGTGTGTGTGTTTGGATAACATGATATACGGTTGTTTTCTTCTTTTTCTTCTTCTTCGCCCATCATCAGTGCAATCAAAACATAATATGACCAAAGACTCACCCTGTATTTGCATAAACATCAACCTCCAGTTCTTCATCAACATATTCATTATAAAGTGTGTTTGCTATAGATATGCTTATAAAGTGTGTTTCTCTTCGCATGTGAAACATGATAATCGTGTGATCCATTACATCTTTTAGTTTCATCTCGATTACTTCCTTTTGCTTTCTAATCTTATGATGTTACTGGTTGTAATTACCTTCTATCTGATTCATTATAGTGCTGCAACCAATCTTTTGAGCTATATGGTCAAATGCCTCAGAAAACTGTTGAACGCCTTTATGTTGCACAATCAACACTCTTATGCACAAGTTTCATTAAGATTAATTCATTCATGATGGTTAACATTTATTTGACACCATCGATTAAAGAAACCAATGACACCTATCTCTCTATTTGATTGATTTACACATGCAAGATAATGAGCTGTTATTTGATCCTTCGATGGCCATCCCGTTCTCTTGATAGAAAAACCTATATATAATTCTTAAAGAAATTCTTTTCAGTAACCCTAGGTTGATAAGCCTTCATAACACACATGAAATAAGTCTTAACCATACAAACTTGTTACGGTCATATTGCAGTCACAAGATCTTTTTATGACAATAAAGGACATAAGACTAGGGACCAACCATGTAGCTTACTCTAAGCTCAAATATTTCTGCATTAACATTGTTTTGAGGTTTATTTGTTATATTAATAATTCGTAGTAACTTTTCAATTGCGTTTGCAATTGGTTCTATTGGGTTAACTTGTATCGAGTTTATATTTCGATTATTCATGATTGTGCTGTGAGTATCTTTTCGATGCCTTGTACATTTGTTTTCTTGTCTGCTCTATTTTCTCTTTGACCAAGAACATTGTAACGGAATGTTTGGTTGTGTTTACTGTTTTGCTAGCAAGCTTGCATATCATGGTTTACATGTACAAACTATGCACATCTGAAGCCTATAACCCTTTTTACTTTTCTTTTTTCTGTTTGGATAAGGGTTTTGTTGTGGGGTTGTGTGATTAGCATAGTGCCCTTTTAATTCAGGTGCATTGAAGGTTTTTTTTTTAAAAAAAAAATTCCATGTTTTTCTTTAATTTTTGTTCATCATCTTCTAAAATCAGAATGCAAATATCCATACTAAATGTGAATTTTGTAATTGTGCTCTTCTATGATTCATTGCAGGTCGAGTCACCTCACAAGCCTTAGACTTGTATATTGCGATGACATATCAGATCAAGGATTGATCGACTCTATTTCAAAATTTCCATTGCTGGAGGAGCTTGAGCTTTCATACTGCTCATTATCAAGAAAATCTTTGGAAGCTGTTGGGCGTAGTTGCCCTCTTCTGAAATCATTGAAATTGAATAGGCATGGTCAAAGAGACCCAATGATTTTGTGTAATGAGGAGGCACTAGCAATTGCAGAAAATATGCATGAATTACGCCACCTCCAGATATTTGGAAACAAGCTGATGATTACCGGTTTGGAGGCCATTCTTAATGGTTGTCCTCACCTGAAGTCCCTTGACCTGCGCCAGTGTTTTAATATCTATCTTGAAGGGAATTTGAAGAAGAGATGTTTGGAGCAAATCCAAGACTTACGGTGCCCCGACGATTCTACAAGTGACTATGAATATGGTTTCGGATCAGATGATTATGACGATTTTAACGGATCAGGCGGTTTTAACGGATCAGATGGTTATGACGATTTTAGCAATCCGTTTGGAATGTTTGATTTTGGGGTTATATCTGATGATTACGATGACTATGGACTCTCTGACCATCACTTTGACCATCACTTCTACTATGAATATGACTATAGCGATGAAGATTTCTAATGCATTTCGATTAGTGGTGAAGTTGAATGACACGAAAAGAATGTTTCTGGGTACTTAGCATCTTCAGTTCTTCACCAGAGAGAGAGAGAGGATGTCAATATTCATTAAGCCTAGTAGACTAGTAGTATCTTTTCTCTTCTTATGAGCCAAAAACACATTCGAGGCTTACGGTTGTGAATGGTTTACCTGATGCTTTTTGGGTATGAACTTGTTTTATAACTTGCTTTTAGACAAAATTTTATCACTACTACACGTGAAACTTTACATAGAGTCGTGCTTTAAGAGTAAAATTTTATTACGACAACATTCTTCGTCCTGATATATTTTATATTAGGACGAACTAACAATAGAAAAACTATATATATATATATATATTAATACCCGTTCTGGTCAGTGTGCATTGATGTAACTATATCAGTACCAATATATGTGGACTACTTATTATGAAAAAGTTTTGACAAGTGCATACATTTTGAGTCAAAGTATGTAAATCTAATAGTCCACATCCAATGCATTGATGAAGTTATATCAATACGCACTGATTTGAACATATATATAAAACTTGGATTACTCTAATTGAGGTAACGGACGTTTATTGGCAATATTGGCAAAATTCATAGGAGAAAGAGCTATAAGTACATACATGGAAATAGCTCGTTTCATATTTGTATTGAGCTGGATACATGAAATTGAATAAAAAGAAAATATAAGACTAAAAAAATGTTTTGATATTGACACCCATAAAACTTATTAGTATATTAATATTTTATTAAAAATTTTAATTATAAAAATATCCAAATAGAAATTTACCAATAAGGACACATTACTTTAATTAAAAATAAACCAAATACTATATACACTAATTAATTACACCTATATTTTTAACTATATTTCTTTATTAAAAAAAACTTACCTTTAAAAAAAACGTATGATAAACCTCAATTAAACTCTAATTTTATTTAAATTATTAAACTTTCTTATCTTTATATAATTATTATATTGTTTTTGTTTTTCTTTTATGTATAGTTATAAACTCCATCAATATACAAAATATATATATCTTTTTAACGATAGCCGTAGATATCAAAACTTTTTTTTTTTTTTTTTAATGATAGCCGTAGATATCAATAAGAATTTTTTTTTTTTTTTTAAGATAGTTGTATAAATAAGAGAATTCTAGATTGAAAATCTCTTGACTCCATATATGGTTCCACATATTCCCTTTTATAAGGCTTCTACATTCAAGATATTTCCAAAAGTAAACTAGACCATCATTAAAAGAGGATTTGATTCCAAAAATAATATAATTTTTTATATATATAAATTTGGTGTGATAATAATTTAAGAGTGTTTATAAATAATATTTATTAAAATGAAAATATTGATTTCAATGGGGGTACTATTGGCATTATGATGGATGTTTATAGTAATATTTATTTTTTAAATTTTAGACATGGATATACTTATAAATATGGGTGTATTAATAAGTTTTATGAGTGCCAATATCCGTACCCCTAAAAAAAATGGTGAAAAGATCAATCAAAAAATTCCCACCGGGGCACTGTAGTTGTAGGAGGAGGATTAAATTCAAATATCTCCCACTTGGTAGTCACAACTACAGGCTTCACTTTGGCATTTCTTATCTTCAGTACCAAATTAATGCTTGTAACTTCACCAATCCTTTTAGTGCACACAATGCTTTTCTTGCCTGTAAAAACAATAACAATAATACAATCCAGTGATCCACTCTTCAATGTTTGCAAATATTAGATCTTTAATGTTGATACACTACTATAGAGTACATAAATAGGGGAATTTTAGAAATTGCTAACCAAATAACCTCGAAAAACCGATTGAATTTTTGTGGCAGCAGCCTCTTCAAAGGCACTGGCTCTCTCAGTGGCGGGCGGCAGAAGTTAGCCGGATCACAACAGCCGCAGCCTGCACAGCTGCCACAGCCGCATCAGCAGCTGCATGCAGCCACTGCCATGGCATGCTTTTTCTTCTCTTCCTCATTGTCTACTACATCAGCCTGTATTTCCAGCTTTGCAGTAACGATTGTTTCTGTAGAATTCAAGTCCTTGGGAGCTGCTGCTGCTGCTGCTGCTGCTGTAGCCGACGATCTACGAAAACTCCATCTTCTTTTCTCTTTAGGAGTTGTTGGTAGAACCAAATTTGGAGTTGTAGGATTCTCACTAGCAACTGAAGAAAAATCCTGATTAATTATTAGTACATTTTTCCTTCTCTTTCTTCCCTGTCAAGAAACTTTTAAGCCATTTTCCTGTCTTCCCCATCTCTGTCAAATCCTTCTAAGCTTCCATTAAATCAACAGAAGAAAAAAAAATATATAAAGAGAAGATAGTAACAACTGATATGTGGAACTCCCCCGTCTAGGTTCGATAAGTAGCTTTCGAAAACATAATTGTCCAACTGATTAGATCAGAAAATTAATTGCTCTTCTTTACATGACAGCCTCATCTGAAAAAAATGATTCTATCTTATAACCACCATTTTTGAGATGATAATGGTTTTTTTTTTTTTTTTAATCTTTTCAAGTAATTAAACCAGATATTAAGAGGAAGCTCCCCAAATAAGCCAACATAAAATTAATTAAAGGTCAGATCAAGCCTTCTCACGTTGTATGTTGAGGTTCTATGATAATATATTCTTCTTCAAGCATTAAAGGAAAAATATTTGATCTAATAATACTAAGGGTTCAAAATTTAAATGTCACTTTATGGGGTGCCTTTTGGGGAAAAGGCATCAACTTATTAACTTAAGTTTAAAAGGCACCATTTATGGTGAGCAAACAAAAATACCCCTTCATTTATCGCTTTGTGTGTTTTTTCAAACGTTGGAAGAAAAATTTGAAAGAGAGACCGACGGCCAACAGTCCTCACCAGTGAACCAAAATCCGACGGCGAACCACCGGCGACGACGCAACAGTAGTGTCGAACAGATTTGAACGGCGAACTAAAAGGACTGAGGTAAGCTTTTGTTTCTCGTTTTTGATAAGATTGTGTGTTTGTTCGATGAGGTTAGGTTAGGTTAGGGTTTTAGTTTAGGAAAAGATTTCCTTTGAAAACGATGAAGATCTGGGTTTTTTGTAGTTTTATCGAGCCTTTTGTATTGTAATCGAGATTCTTTGAACTGTGTATTGTAATCGAGCCTTTTTGTGTTGTAATCGTGCCTTTTTAAACTGTGTATTGTAATCGAGCTTTTTTGTATTGTGTAATCGAGCCTTTTTGTATTGTAATCGTGCTTTTTTGAATTGTGTATTGTAATCGAGCATTTTTGTATTGTAATCGTGTCTTTTTGTATTGTAATCGTGCCTTTTTGAACTGTGTATTGTAATCGAGCCTTTTTGTACTGTGATCGAGCCTTTTTGTACATTGATCGAGCATTTTTGAACTGTGATCGAGCCTTTTTGTATTGTGATCGAGCCTTTTTGTATTGTAATCGTGCCTTTTTGAACTGTGTATTGTAATCGAGCCTTTTTTAACTGTGATCGAGCCTTTTTGTATTGTAATCGTGCCTTTTTAAACTGTGTATTATGATCGAGCCTTTTTGTACATTGATCGAGCATTTTTGAACTGTGATCGAGCATTTTTGTACTGTGATTGAGCCTTTTTGTACTGTGATTGAGCCTTTTTGAACTGTGATTGAGCCTTTTTGTACCTTTATGTCGAGCCTTTTTGTACTGTATTCGAGCCTTTTTGTACTGTATTCGAGCCTTTTTGTACTGTATTCGAGCCTTTTTGTACTGTTATCGTGCCTTTTTGAACCTTTATTTTTTGGAGTTTTCATGAACTTATATGCATTTTTCCTGTGAATATGCAGATGGTGAATCTGAAGGATTTCCTTAAAACCCCGTGGGAGAATGGTTCAACGGAAAAATTATTCGGCATGACCATGTGAATGACATTACAGATATCGACAACGCATTTGAAAGTGTACCTGAACTTCTGAAGATGGAAGACCGTCGTCGGTTTAATGAGTCCTGCTTTGGTCATTTCCTTCAGATGCATCGTGAGATTCATTTTTCGGCTGGGATTATCCATCAAATGCTTTTGCGCGAGTTGCATCACGATGGGCCGGAAAATGAGATTAGATGAGATTTTTGTTAGGTAAGCATACGGTCCGGTTCTCGAAGATTGAGTTTTATCTAATCACCAGATTGAAGTTCGGAATCATTCCCGAGCTGGCGAGTTATGAGATGGTACAGAATGGCATACACGACCGATACTTTCAGGGTTAAGTCATCGAGATTGAAGAGCTGAAAGCGGTGCTGCGGAGTGGTATTTTTGAGCAGCAGTACGATGCGGTGAAGCTGTCATTATTGCTTTTGCTGAACTAGATGCTGATGGGGGTGGATGAGAGATATAAAATTCCATTATGGCAGTTTCAGCTAGTCGAGGACTTGGACGCTTTTGATGCGTTCCCGTGGGGCGCATACGTGTACATGCGGACTATTTATGGTTTGAAGCATGCTTTGGATGGTCCACGGCAGCGGTCGGAAGAACGACAGCAACAACAGGTCGTTGACACCACTGAGACGTACAACATATACGGTCTAGCGCACGCACTATTGGTGAGAATTTATAATTTGTATCCGTACTTTAACTAAAAAAATTTTATATGACTGATGTGTTATCTATTACGCAGATATTTGCTTTTGAGGTTATCCCCGAGCTTAGCAATAAGCAAAAGTGTGGGACTCGCAGGGTAATCGAGCTACCCCCTCCACATATTCTGAAATGGGAGTTGACTCAGCGACCGTGGGGGAAAACGCTAGATAAGATTTTCACTGAAAGGGTAAGTATTGTTGTTGTTAATGTTTATAAGTTTTAGTATGTTTACAATTACAATGATGTAACTCCGATTGCAGATGTTTGTGTGGTCTGAATTGGTGTTGACGGCTGCTGAGAAGGGTTAATGGTACTACGAAAGCATAGACCTGGGAGGCAGTCTGTATGATGACGATGCCGTAGATATACCTGGTGACCTCCCGGTTCTAGAACCACGTAGGACTGCCAGACCCAGTGATACGGAGGAATCGTATTACGGACCTAGTGATATAGATCTTCAGTATTCTGGGCCTACTGATATGGAGGGCTCAGACCCGAAGGTCGGCATTGGCAGTGGGAGTCCCACGAGGTCTAGGCGGATACGATTCAGTTTGCTCAGACGACCTACAGGTGATTCAGACCCGGAGGGTGGCAGTTCTATTCCCGTGAGGCGTAGGCGGGTACGATTCATTTTGCCCAGATGGCCTGGACCATAAGGTCATTCACGAGAAGGCGTTGAAGAGCATCCATAGGTACGTAAGCATTTTTTGAACCGCATGATTTAATTTCAATTGACTGAACAGTTTTAGTACTGACAGAGTCTGAAATCCTTTCAGGACTGGGACAATAAATTAGCAAAATTGATGGATGTTGTCCGAACATTACGGAAGGATGTCATGGATGCTATTGAAAAGAGTGAAGAGAAAAGAAATGCGCAGCATCTGAAGTTGCTGGCTTTGATTCGGACGCTACAGGGTCCGACGTCGCAGGACCCGACGTCGCAGGGTCGTATAGATGATCCCCCATTCGATGACCAACCATTTGATGACCATCAGAGAGCATTCAGTACAAGCAGGACAGGTACTGATCAGGATGGGACAGCCCTAGGGACCAGACATGGGGAGGCACATACTACAGACACAGTATCTGAGTAGCAGGCTCATGATGCGCCAGAACGACCGGAGGTGCCCGGTGATACTGATACAGAGACAGCAGTATTGGAGCAGGTACTGCCACATGACCTCACCGCGGACCGTTCAGCGCAGCTGCTGCATGATCCTGTTCATATCCAGGAGCTCTCCGCTGACCGCACGTCGTAGGGTACCTATCCAGTCAATCCCAGCATGCAAGGTTCCTCTTCAAAGCGTAGACATCTGGTCGACCCGAGCACAGCTGACCCCTCCAGGCGATCCACGAGGAGAGATTTGGTCGTTCGACTTGCACCCCACCGGTCGATCCCAGGTAATCAACGGGGATCGAGTTCCTCCTCAGATTGCACCGATCCCCATGATTTGGAACGAACTCCCCCACCCCTGAGGCGTGGAGACTGGATTCGACGTCGAGGTTGGATGGAATGGAGCCCATACACAGACCCTTGTCAACCGAAGAGGCCACGGTTGATGCTGCAGCCAGCACATGAATGGTAGCCACATGGATTGGTAGATCTTAAGCAGCTTGCATCATACGAAGACTACAAGAGGAGCATGACGGGGAAATTGTAAGTATAATCTAAAAAATTACAATCTATTTATAGTTTTTTCGTCAAATATGCAAGTAAGTATTATGTAACTTTTTCCCTACTTATGCAGACGTGATGTGGATCTACACGACCCAGTTGGTGTTCCTGTCACTTGGTTCCACCGGCTTCAAACCAACTTCATGGAGTTGGAGGATACGGTATGTTCCTTATTTGAACTGGCTTTATAAAACTCATTCACAAATGGTTGAATCCTAACAATACAAATTGTTGAAATTGTCAGCACATTGACGCATACTTGAACATTCTCCGGAGGCATCAGCAAGCATTCCCCACTGTCTACGGTTCGAGGGTCAACATACTGAATTCACAATTCTATGTAAGTGTTTATATTATATAGTTTTCGCTTTTACATTGATGTGTTCATACATCTTCTGCCTAACGTTTCGGTTAATTTTCTATGTACAGTTATTGTTAGATCACCAATGGGACAGAATCGGCACTGGTGAGGACAGGAAACCCCTAAAAGGTTGGTCTGTGTTCAACCACACGTGGGCCCCGTGATGAGCTTACAGTGGTACGTGGAGAGCTCCCGTCAGGAAACCAGCCATGGCACGATGTTGACATGGTGAGTGTATATTTGACTTTGTGTCCATGTGTATAATAACAAAATTTGATCACACCAGCAAGAAACACCTGCAGGTTCTGATTCCTTGCAACCTTGGATGTATGCATTGGGTCATGGCCAGCATCGATCTCATGAAAGGGCATGTTCTCGTGTTTGACCCGTTCAGACAGCAGGTCCCATTTAAGCACAGGAATGCCCAGTTCGCGAGCTTACGGTGGTTGCTACCCTCAATGCTGGATGCGGTACATTTTCACAGGAACAGACGATCGGGTGACAAGACGTACAAAATGAGGGACGGGCCGTTTCGGATGTTCTACGTGGCAGCCGACCGTGTGCCCCAACAGGAAAAGGGGTATAACTGTTTCAAGTTCTTATTCTATCCCAATCGATTGTAATAACATTCCATTCTAATGGTTGTTTATGTGGTTAATTGCAGGGGAAATTGTGGTGCCCATACTTTGAGAATGATTGAGTTCCTGACGGTGAACAGGGATACGTTCGACTGGTCGGAAGCCGATATGCCCATCATCCAGCAGAAGATGGCCGTGGAGGTTTATTGTAACTCCAGGACCTTGTAGTTGATGTACATAACATTTGAGTAATGAAATGATTCATTTTTTTTTCAACTGTTTGCAGTTCAAAGTTCAACACACACATTTCATACAACCTAAATCCATAAACAATATAGGAAATCTCGTATAGGATCCACTATGACATTAGACAAAGAACTAAATTCGTCTATATTTTCGAACATACAATCAATCATATTAGTTCTACATAAAAGCATAAGAACCAAAGGTCTCATAAAACAACTGTATCGAGCATGGTTCCCAAAGTCTGAACGATGTTGGAAGACATCAAGTTAGAGACACGTTCCTCATAAAACAACTGTATCGAGCATGGTTCCCAAAGTCTGAACGATGTTAGAAGACATCAAGTTAGAGACACGATCCTCATAAAATAATTGTATCGAGCATGGTTTCCAAAGTCTGAACGATGTTGGAAGACATCAAGTTAGAGACATGTTCCTCATAAAACAACTGTATCGAGCATGGTTCCCAAAGTCTGAACGATGTTGGGAGACATCAACTAGGAGACATGTTCCTCAATGACAACCTTTTCTAGTGACAATTCGTCTTCCTCTTGTACTGCCTTGTTATGTTTGATCGTCTTCCTCAACGACCTCATTCATTCCACGGTAGAGTCCTTCTCAGGGCATGTGTCCCTATTAGAGTCATCATACTTTTATACTCCAGACAAAAGATATAATATTGAAGCATGTTGAGACAAGGCAAATAAAACTGTTTGTAATTAAAAGTTCAACAAACATTTCATACATTGAAATCCATAAACAATACAGGACACTCATGAACACGTTAACAAAGGATCCAGTATGACAGTAGACGAATAACTTAATTCAAATCTATTTTCGAACATAAAATCATTCATATTAGTTCTACATAAAAGAATAAGAACCAAAGGTGGCAATTCGTCTTCCTCTTGTAAGGCTCCATTCATTCCACGGTAGAGTCCTTCTTAGGGCACGTTTGTTTGTTGTGTCCAGTTGAATGACAGATGCTGCACCTACGACGATATTCTTCGGGAACAATTCTACTGGGACCTTCATTAACCATAGGCGGGTTCGAACACCTCCTGCTATTATGTCCTGGTTGTCCACATCTTCTACACGACTATGTGGTTGTCCTCTCTGAAGACGAGGGATGTCGACCCTCCATCGAGCAACCTGATTGTCTCTTCATCTTTGGATTTAAAACAACCCGCGCTGCGATGTCGGATGGCACAACCCATGAAGAAGGATGGCCAACAGGCATTATAGGAACCGAGTATGCATCAATAAGTGTCTCCCTCTTGTAGTAGTCCGCACACAGAGATGTGAAATCCAAATTCCACTCCCTGCAACAATGAAAACAGTGAGATTCACGTTTGGGTAATATAAAGCGTTAACTAGATAGAGTCATGTACCTTGCCGCTGCGAGTGCGTGTGAACATGGTAAAAAGTCCATTTGGAATTTGTTGCATGTGCATGTCTTCCGGGCTAAGTCAACCGTCCACTATTTTCCCTTGTGTCTGACAGAGAATATGTTCCAGTTAATTGCATTTACGGTCATATAACCACACTTCTTGACACGTTTGAGGATTACAAGATGTGATGTGTCGGTCAATCGATGACGCATGGACCGTGCATTTGCATGACGATCGTGGAACCACTTTTGTAGCATATTCCGAATGAACTCTGCTAGTGTCATCAGTGGCAGTTGTTGTGCAAATTTTAGGCATGAGTTTATGCACTCTGCAACATTTATGGTCATCAACCTGTACCTTCTTTGGGGACAGTGAACGCGGGACCACTTGTGTGGACCGGCATCAATGGCATAATCGTATGCATCCTTGTGCAGCTTACGTAACTCCTCCATGTGGCGATCGTACTGGATTTCCCTGTACGACCTAGCGGTGTTATTCATTATGTCGGCAACATTTTTTCTGTGGAATCGCTTCTTCATATTTTCACCAAAATACCAGTAACATATGGTATGGGTTGCATAAGGGAACACTTTAGAAATCCCTACTTCAATGCTTGCATGACGATCGGAAATGAAAACTAGATCATCTATATGACCAAGGGTACCTCTCAAGCATTCCAAAAACCACTCCCATGAAATGTTGTTTTCTAAGTCACCGTACCCAACAACAATTGGATACACCTGCTCGTTTCCATCTTGTGCAGTTGCCACAAACATTGTACCCCCGAATCTTCCCTTTAAATGGGTACCATCAACTGCAATCACATGACTCATACACCTCCGAAAACCTCTAATTGAGGACCCTAACGACATGAAAAAGTATAGGAATTTACTATCGTTTGCGCACTGTAAGTCTGTGATTGTACCAGGATTTTGCTGTTCCAGAACGTATGTAAAAGATGGCAGCAGTTGGAAACTTTCTTCATGCGTTCCATAGGTCAATGACAATGCATATTGCAGGGCATCATGTGCCTTACTGTACATGATTTGGATGCCATACATTATTTTCATATCGGGCATTATGTCTTTCGGAAGCATGAGACGACCATCGGTTTGTTGAAGTCTAGGTGCAAAGACTTCTCCGATTGTGACTGCACTAGCTTGTCGATGGCGATGGTGAATCTTCTCCAAGGGACAGGTGTGTTCATTGACAAAACTTCTTACTTGAAAGTAAGTCCCTTCCTCTCTCCTCACCGCTCATAATTTCTACTTACAGTCGTCAATGATGCAAACCAGATGTAAAGTTGTCTTATTGAACCTTTTCACCTTCCATTCAAAGTTCTGATGCATCGCAAAATTGCCAACTAGCCTTTTCAAATCCTTTTTACTCGAAAAAAATTGACCTTTATAAATCATGGTTCTCGGTTCTTGCGCTGCCAAGGTGCTGCTTTTACCAGTACCAAACGAGTATGAATCTGCTCCCGGAATAACCCAAGTTGTCGCATTAATAGATTCAGATGCTGTCACATTATAATGGACATCAGAAGTCCTAGGCATATCTGGTGCAGTACCACTAACTCATTATACACGTCTACCATGTGTTTGCATTTGTGCAGGCTCTTCATCCGCATTTTGCAGATCATCAACTTGTTCATTATTTGCCTCATTATCTATCTCATGGTTCGGGTAATTGTAATTGTTCTGCTCATTATACTGTGCATCGTACTGCTCAATTCGACAACCAAACACATCACCAAATTGAGGCTCAGCTATATCTGCATGGTCGACCGCAACCTGTGGGACACCACACATGTTTCCCTCACCTTCGCTGGCACTCCTTTAGATAAACACTTGGTTGCTACCACTAAAGGATCCTAATTGTTGGGTATTTTCAGGAGGAGGAATATCATTCCCTACCACATCTCCAGCTGTCCGCTCAGTTAGACTGACACATACTTGAGGGATCACTCGATCTTCCTCTAGCATAAACTGGACATCGTCATCATTCCTTATAAATGTGCGACACGTACTGCCAGGAACGATTGATATTGATGACAAATCAACGTTGTATTTGTTTACATCATAGTTCACAATAGTATGCACGATCGCCACCAATTCTTCGTAAGTCAAATTCTTTGACACATACATTCCTCGATTATTGGATCCAAAGAACCTCTGACTTCCGTCAGGTAACTGCTCCTATCGACCGTTGTAAGATATTACTATTCTAACCTGTTATAGGTAAAAATCGTCATAAAGGACACGTCATCACCATAAAGAAGCCACGCAAGCAGGGATCAGGAAAAGTCAACTCGAAAGGGGGAAATCCCCCAAGTAACCCACTCGGCTGAAACCAAAGCGACCCGATCATAAACAAAGAGAACCAGCTCGGGCAACATCACCTACTCGGGCATACTCGGGCATACTCGGGGATCAACAAGAAGAGATGGTTACGGAAACTCACTTCCCAAGCGCATGGAAGGAATTAGCAGTGAGCACCTCCACAATACGTAGCAGTGCAACCCTTCAGAGTTTAACAAGGAAACAAGTAGGTCTCCCGCGAATAAAGGAGAAGGAATCCGGCCCAAACTCGGACTCAACTAAAACAGGAAACATATCACGCCCAAGAAGGAAACAGAATCCAACTAGGACTGGGCAATCGCTTAAGACTTGGGCGCCACGACACTAAACCCTAGCGGTATCCCCAAACCCTAGGAGCAACATGTATAAATACCCTTTGTAACGCATAAGGGAGAGAGAGACTTTTTTAGCATAAAAGTGACCAGAGCGTATTCTTGTAATCAATTTTCATAGTGGATTTTGGCTTCGTTGCTTAGGCAACAACCCGTGGACGTTTCTCCGGTCATCGGAGTTTTTACCACGTATCTCTTGCTTATTATTTTACGGTATTAAGATTCAACTATTATCACCCACAAACGTGATCACAAATCATTAATTGAGTGTTGACGAAAAATCACCGTCAACATAACCCGATTCATGAGGCTATCAAATTAATAATCACAAACCATTAAAAAAGGCACGATTTCAGTTCAAAAAGGCACGATTTCAGTTCAAAAATGCACGATTTCAAAAAGTAACGATTTCAGTTCAAAAAGGCACGATTTCAGTTCAAAAAGTAACGATTTCAGTTCAAAAAGGCACGATTTCAATTCAAAAAGTAACGATTTCAGTTCAAAAATGCACGATTTTAGTTCAAAAAGTAACGATTTCAAAAGGTTACAATTTCAGTTAAAAAAGGCACGATTTCAGTTCAAAAAGTAACGATTTCAAAAATTTACGATTTCAGTTCAAAAAGTTACGATTTCAGTTCCAAAAGTTACGATTTCAGTTCCAAAAAGGCACGATTTCAGTTCAAAAAGTAACGATTTCAGTTCAAAAAGGCACGATTTCAATTCAAAAAGTAACGATTTTAAAAAGTTACGATTTCAGTTCAAAAAGACACGATTTCAGTTCAAAAAGTAATGATTTCAAAAAGTAACGATTTCAGTTCAAAAAGTTACGATTTCAGTTCAAAAAGGCACGATTTCAGTTCAAAAAGGCACGAGTTCAAAAAGTAACGATTCTGCAAAAAGGCACGATTTCAAAAAGTTATGAAAAGTTCAAAAATTATCACAATGGTTTCAGGTTTACAAAATACTAAAATGTTAAAAACTTAAAAAATGAAAAGTTCAAAAATTATCACAATGGTTTCAGGTTTACAAAATACTGAAATGTTAAAAACTTAAAACAAGCAGATTCAAGAAATATTACCTTATTTTACTGAAGAAGAAAGTCGGGGCAAGACCTTGAACTTTTATTTGTAGAGAGAGAGAGAGAGTAACTGAGTTAAATCCTACTAACATTTTTGTTGCAAGTGTGGAGAGAGAAAAGAATAACATAAATCATTAACTAAGGGCAATTTTGGTAGTTCACCATAATAGGTGTCTTTTAAACTTAACTTATTAACCCACTGACATTCTCACCAAATCAGTTTAAAAAGGTGACAGTTCTCACCAATTCCACTAATACTAATAATTCTCATTAAATTAGAAATAATTTATTGGTCTAAGATATTGGACGCCCAAAAGTTAGAATTGAAAACCTAAAAGTTAAGCCTTCAATTGATGATACTTAAAACAATTATTATTATTATTTATTACTTCTTTAATAGAATTTTTCAATTTATTAAAAAAAAATCAATATTACTTATATAGAAAATTATGTAGATTAATGTATTTAAATCCAAAAATTATATCAGTTTATAAGTATTGAACACCCAAAAGTTAGTATTGAAAACCCAAAAGTTTCCCCTTCAATCGATGATACTCAAAACAATTATTATTATTTATTACTTCTTTAATAGAATTTTTCAATTTATTAAAAAAAAAAAAACAATCAAAATTACTAATATAGAAAATTATATAGATTAATGCATTTAAATCCAAGACTCCCTAACGGTGACACGTGTCAAGGTGAGGTTCAATTTTACTATATTACATATATAACGTAATCACTAACGGATTTATATTTTAACATTTTTTCACATATATTCTTCTATTTCAATTTAAATGCTCTGATTTTAACTTGAATTGTGATGGTTTTGATCATCTTTTTGTTTACAATTTATGATATAAATTGTTTGATTTTGTGAAAGAGAATTTAACTAAAAAAGAAAAATAAAACAACTATTGTTTTACTAAACTACTAATAAAATATAATATAATATAATAGATATTTTCTTACGATTGGAATTAGCAGAAATTAGAAAGAAAAAGACACTAAAAAACCAATTGACTACATATTTCTACGGATACTTTTGAAATATACAAAATAAAGCTTTGAACAACAAATTTTACAATCTGCACGAATTTTAAATTCAGTCTCAGGTCTTTGACGAAATAATACTGCAATACAAATCAAGTTAAACAAATCAATCACAACTTAAAAATAAAAATAATAATAATAAAAATAAATAATAAATACATCATAGCTGTATATATTAAAAACTATATTATTTGTTGAACATACCTGAAAAACAATGGTAGCAAGTGTAGCATGTACAGATTTCAATACCAAAATAAACATTAAAATTTAAGATTTAATTGTAAAATAATTAAATGAAAAAACACAGATAATTAATATTACCTCCTTTTGCTCGGTCACTTCACATCACGACATAATCTTAAAGACTGACTGACCAATCACCTGGGTCTATTGAATAAATAGATAAACAACACTACAGTTTTAAATATATATATATATATATATATATATATATATATATATATTCTATTATCAGTTCGAACTGACAATAAATATATCAGGAAGAAGAATGTGGACCACAAATTATGTGGAAGTTTTGACAAGTGCATACACTTTGAGTCAAAGTATATAAATCTAGTGATCAACATTCACTGATAATAAATATATCAGGACGAAGAATGTGGACCACTAGATTTACATACTTTGACTCAAAGTGTATGCACTTGTCAAAACTTCCACATAATTTGTGGTCCACATTCTTCGTCATGATATATTTATTGTCAGTTCGAACTGATAATAGAAAGACTGTATATATATATGGAAAAAAAAATTACTGAGGAGATTTTGCGGCGAGCAATACCCAAAACCATTTCTTCGATTGCTCTGACTGACATGAATCTGAAATTTTGAGAATGAAATCAAACAAATATGATTCAAGATAGAACAAATATGAGATAGTAATTGAATGGTAATATTTTAAATTTCATAAACAAAAAGAAGTATGAATAATAGTAAAATATTGGAAAATAGGTGACAATCAAAGAAAATATAGCATGAATTATTACTAGTAAATTCGGAGAGAAACTAAAAACCAGAGCTGGAAAAAGTAGATTGTGAACAAAAAAAAAAATGGAAATGTGAAAGTTAAAAACTAAGTCTGCTTTTATCATGTGGAAATGATTAATAATTAAAAGTAATAAATGATAAATTAAAATAACGTTTAAGATTTCAAAAATAACTTGAAAACAACCCTTCCATTTCCTGCCTTCCTGGCTCCACCATACAGACTCCATACCACAAAATTAAATAGGTTAAGTGAAAATTATTTATTGCATTAATTGATTTATTTTTGGTTAGAGAATTGATTCATTATCCCATTAATTATGAGATTGACTCATGATTTTTATATACTAATTAATTAAACTTTTGGTTCATTAAGATAATTGATTCTTTATCCCATTAATTATGGGATTGGCTCTTTGATTTTTATATACTAATGGATTGTTTAATTAATTAAATTAAAAATTAAATAAGAATTTAGTATATAGGATAATAAAACGTCCAGTTTCATATAATATTTAAAGAAAACTATTTAATGGCTAAGTTTTTAAAACGAAAAATAAATAAATTAATACCAACAAATTGAAATGGTGCATGCATGACATGTTTTACAATAATTAATAAGGGTTGAATTGAATTGTTATTATATAAATTCAATAAATAAATAAATAAATAAATAAATATATATATATATATATATATATATATATATATATATATAGAGAGAGAGAGAGAGAGAGAGAGAGAGAGAGAGAGAGAGAGAGAGAGAGAGAGAGAGTTGCCTTTCATTTCATTTTAAATAAATAGGTGTATGAGACCTTTCATTTTATTTCAAATAAATAGGTGATTGATATAAATTAAGAAATTAGAATTATAGGAGAATTTAAAGCTAAAAGCTTCTCACACCGACATGTGGCACCGCCATTCTTCCATTATAGAGTATATTATAGATTATAGATTATAGATATAGATATAGATATAGATATAGATGTATCAAAAATCCCACTAGAGAATTGCTTAAAAAAACCAAGCCAAATATTTTATGCATCTAATTTTTTGTTAGCTCAAAAGGGGAAAAATAGAAAAGTGACCCATCTTCATGGGATAAAGAATCTTACTTTTTTTAAAATATATATATAATTTTGAGGCTTTTATTTTTTTTGATAGAAAAATAAAAATAAAAATCTGGGTTTGTAGGCATGTGAAATGTTTGTTTTCTAGGCCACAATTAGATTTTTTGAATTAAAAATGTAACAATAAGAAATAAATCTGGGTTTGTTTCTATATGCATTGGATGTTTGTATATATTTTGAATCACGATTCACGGAAAGAGGTGTGTGTATATAAAAATAAATAGAATTAATAGACCCCACACCCACACCAGACCCAAATTATTGTAGTTTTGAAGCACGAGAAGGTATGTTTTTTTTTTTTTTTTTTTGCAGTCTTGCTACTTATATGATTATAGAGATTCCATTTACCATACCATAACGAGTAAACAAAATTAAATTTCGAATTTTGATAAACAAATAAACTTTTTAATTTTGTATCTAGCTATAGTACCCTTTCTCTTGTTCTCGAATATGTTAACTCTGCTATGATAAAAAAAAAATAATAATAATAATAATAAATACCACATTAAATGTTGATACATGATATGGAACGAGTTAGAGGTTTGTCGAGAAGAAAACTAACGATGATAATTGAAACTCACAACTGAACGTGGAAGAAAAAGTTCACACCAACGAAAAAGTATATGAAATACCGCTATAATAATTTATCAATTTATATGATAGATAATACTGTAAGGTTGCTTTGTACTGCAACTCCGTAGGAGAGCAGTAAAAGAAGCATAAAAAATTCGAAGAACAACACACACGAATGGGTGAACTCTGTTGTCTTTACGAGATGGGGTTAAACCCTACGTGTTCTGTTTGTTTGCATGTGAAATTGCTGTTTATATTCAATAAGGTAAAACAAAACCACAACAGTGAAAAAGAAAAGACAAAGGCACCCTACCAGTAGCAGTACCCGCTCTTACTTTTTTCAAACGAGGGGCCCTCCACTTCCCTTTAATTTCAATCAACCCATATAGCCTTGCTCGTATAATTCTTAGTTCTTACCTAGAGCCTGAGGTCTATCGAGATAAATCATACGTAAATTTACTTTTACGATATCGAAAAGAAAACTCTTCACACTAATTGATAAGAGGTGATTTACGCGTTATTCAGATATCGAAGAGAAGACTCTTCACGCTAATTGACAAGAGGTGATGTGCGCGTTATTTGTGAATGTGAAGTTTGAAAGTAAATAAGTGCATATGAAGTAATAACACGCAACTTAAAAAGTTTGAATCTTAATAATTTTCACAATGAACTAGAAATGCTTGTTAATTTTTATTTCCTAAATTGAACATCAAATCTATATAGTTTAAATAATAACAAATTATAATGTGGAATTGCTAGAAGAATCACCAAGGATACTTTGTCGTACTGGTTGAAGTCTTAAAATGTACGGCTACTATCACTAGAGTTCAAACCCTAAACCGTAAAGTGGTGGAAGACCCTTCCTTCTAGTAGGAATAGATACGTCAAGATAACAGGAAGATGAAGATTGAGGGGCTCCAAAGAAACTCAAATCCCAAAGAGCAGAGCCAAAGGTGGGGGGTGGGTGTGGGTGTGGTCTAGTCAGTTTGCCCATTACAGTCACCTCCTTCACTAACTTTGGTCAGCTTAAAGAAAGAAAGAAAGATGTCGGAGAGATTGGTTCTGGGAAGTGATGTTTGATTTGACAGTGTTTGTTGCCAACTTTGATAGACTTTTCGGTTCCAATCTATCAATGTTTTTTGACAATTGACCTCCTTTCTAGTAAAGTAGTAATCTTCCACACCATTATTTTACTTCATCACTCTGTAGAATTTGTTTCAACTTTCAAGTAAAAATGTAAGAAAAACAAAGACTTTAGCAATTGACAATAAATAAAGCAAACCCATTTCAAATTTATAAATAGAAAAATCTCGAGCTTCCAAAATTTCCTGGGTGAATAAATAATGCTAACAATACCTAAAACACTAAACGTAACTGTCAACTATCAACCATGGCTTCATCATCTGCAGTTATGTGACTTATGTCACCGCCCTCTTCAATTTCTCCTTCTACGGGTTGTTGTTGATCCTCATCAACCTGTTCTCCAGTTGCAGTTCCCTCTTTATTTTTGTCATTCCCTTCTTCAGTTTTTTCCGGTTCCGGGTCTGTGAGAGGTGGAAGCACCTCTGTAACTAAGTCTACTAATTCTTCAAGTTGCTCAGTCTCAAAACGAGACTCAGCTTGCTCTATAATCTACAAATATGAAAACAGATGGATAATCTACTTGCAAATAATCCACTTCTTTGACCAGAGAAAAAAGGAAAAACTATAAATGTGAAGAAAATCATAAAACGTCTTTAGGAAAATATTTGTCTTCCCAAAAGTTGTCAACACAATGCCATGGCCTAGACTGAGATAACCATAATTATGAATGATATTTATAGAGAATAAAATACACCATTCTCAAGATTTACAAGAAAATTATAATTTGAAAGATATAACATATAAATGAAGAGAACCTCATGCAACAAGCATTGCCTACTAGCTATAAATGAATTTTTGTCCAAAACTTGCAAACCCTAGTGTGTACCCAGAGCCATAAAGCTATGGTTGCATGCACCGCAACAATACAATTATTTCGTCCAACTTGAATTCTAATATTGAGCAAGGAAAATAAACTGATACTAAAATTTCTCTTGCTCACTAAAACTTTTCATAGCCTAATGGGCTTTTAAAGAATATAAGCTATGGCAAATGGAAGAGATTCTATCAAAACTAAAGAGTATTTCAACCAAAGCAACATCATGGTCAGATAAGCATGAAAACATCCTAAAAGCTATAGCATGAAAATGTATAATCAATAAGAGAAAGGAACCCAGAAATAATTGCTGAAATTAGTGTAAACTCTTAAACTATCTAATCAGCAAAATTTAAAACACCTAATAGAGAGATAAAAAGGATTTACCGCAAATATTTCAGCCGGAGAAGATGGCCTAACATTGATGATATTGAGCACCTCAGCTTTTGCAAGTTTGAACCTTTTACACTTCTCTAAAAACTCATTAATCTTCAGTCGTGTTTGATTGCAAGAAATGCTCTCCTCCAAATGGTCATAAACCTACAACAAAGTCAACAAAACAAGCCATACATACAGGTATTCCTACCACTCAAATCAAATAAAAATAAAGACATTCAATTATTCAAATGACCAGTCAGATGAAAATCTAACCTTGAATTCTGATTGTGCTATTTTAGCAAGAACTCGTGTAGCGTCCTTTGAAGCCCCTCTACATCGTAAAAAATCAAGTACTTCAAAATTGGTTAGTGCACCAGCATTGGCTTCTAATCTGCGAAACACACAAGCTGTTCAATTGCATGATAAATATGAAACATCATCAAATAAATCGAACAAAAAGGTGATTGTAGTTGTAGAGTCTCTATTCATCTACAAAAAAGGAGCATGGTTACCGAAACTGAAAGCAACAGGTACAAAACACTGAATCAATAAATTGCAATTACATACATCTTCATATCAACGGAAGTGATTGCGTCTGAGTAACTGAACGTACTATACTCCTTCAATATACACAAGAAAGTGTCCACCAGTTTCTAATTTCAGCTACCTATAGCAAACCCAAATAATAATAAACAATTGAAAATTAGAGGATGAACTCATCTACAAAATAGCAACAGCTATCTGAAAAGATACATTAAAGCTATGTTTGGTTGACAGAAATGGGGTGGGAAAGGAAAAGGGGATCATGATTCCATTGTTTGTTTTCACTAATTAATCATGGAATACTTATTCCATGGAATCTGAATTCCATGAAAATGACTTGAATCCTCCTCCTACTAGGGTCAGAATCTGGATTCCATGATTTCGAAAATAATAAATTTACCAATTTATCCCTAAAATCAAAACAATCACAAATTGCATATAAATGAAACAGAGGAATTGAAACAGGAAGCTAACTGTACTCCGGCGACTCCAAAGAAGACAGAAGCAAACTCCAAGCACTAGTGTGAGGCTGGATCCGACTCTGATCAAAAACCAAACCCGAAGCCACGTGGCTTGTCGTCGTCCAAAACGATAAAGAGCGGATCTGTGGATCTGTGGCTTGGAGATGGTTTCACACGAATTGGCAGTGGCAGTGAAGGTGAGGGGTTTGGTGGGTGGAGCAAGACGGCTGGGGTTTGATCAGAGACCGAGAGCTGCTCGCCGGTGGCAAAAGGAAATCGGTGAAGTGTGTGTGTGGAGGAGAGCGATGTTGGTGGAGATATTATTATTATTATTTTAAAAAGTAATTTTTTTATTTCTAATAAATTATGGGCAGTATTAAAAGAGGTAATATTATTAATTTCCACCCTGGCAGTCAACATCATTTTACCCCCTCGGTTTTTAGAAATCCCCATTTTTCCCCCTACCGTCTATCAGCCGTTAGAATGGTGCAATGAACGTTAGTTTTGAAGGGCAGTTTGGCACTTCAATAACATGCTGTTGAAAAAGTCAAAAAATCAAAAAATCTCTAAAACAATTACCAGTGCACCACACCCATCTCTTCTCCAGTCTTCTTCCCCGGCGAGCCTAAACAATCACCAATCCCATCTAGAAACCGCCCTAACCCAGATTGACGGTGGATCTCCACCAACACCATATCCATCAAATAAACAAAACCCAAGAAAATCATCATCCATCACCACAAACCCAGAAAAGCTTCATCACCACCAAAACCCAGAAAAAGCTTTATCCATTCTCCTCTCTCTCTCTTAACACTAACACAAACAGCAACCTCCTAAACACTTCCACCATCCAAACACAACCATGAATTGAAGAAAAAAAAATCCAAATTCTAAACACAATCATCGAAAAACAAGAAAAAAATCGAAACACAAATTGAAATTGAAAAAAATATGTGACAAACACAAACCAAATAACAAATCTTCAAAACCCAAACACACTTACTTACGCGACCACTGCCATCCCACCAGAAATCACCATCACCGGTGCCAATCGACTCTAAACGGAGGATATCGACGCTTGATCTCGTCAACGAATGGAAGAGAGCAGAGGGAACAAGAGAAAGAAGGAAAGAAGAGACTGAAGATGCCGAGATCTCCTCGGCTAGGAGTAGATCAACGTTCATATGTGAGAAGTTTAGGTTTCGATTTGGTTTTGATTTGGTTTCGGTTTCAATTTTTGGGGTTTCTAGGTGATTTCGGTTGGGGTTTGGTAGCAGTGGTGTGGATTTGGTGTGGTGGTGGTTTGGTTATGATTAGGATTTGGTGGTGGTGTGGAGGTGGTTATGGTGGTGTGGATTTTGGTGGATTTGGTCTGGTGAGGGGTTTGATGGTGTGGATTTTGGTGGATTTGGTCTGGTGAGGGGTTTGATGGTGTGGATTTTGGTGGATTTGTCCGTGGATCTCACCAGATCCTTTTTACAATAATTTTTTTTTTTTTAGTTTTTGTTATTTTAAAAATAAATATTTAGTAAAATTTAAATTTTTAATAATAAGGGTATTTCAGTATTTCTACTCACTGAGCATGTTAGTCACTAACGTTTTTAACTGTTGATAGACAGCAGGGGGAAAAATGGGGGTTTATGAAAACCTAGAGGGTAAAACGATGTTGATTGAAACGTCAGGAGGGGAATTAATAATATCCCTTTTGTAACAAAAGTTTTCCTCTTTCAGTATTTTTGTAAAGGGTACAGGTTAACACTACCCATAAATTAAGTTGTATTTTTAAAATAGGGATATTATTCATTTAGTCCCTATGTTTTTTTTGAAATATCTATCTTTTACTCGCTCATATATTTTCAGAGGATTGAGCCCTATATTTTCAAAAACCACTCAATTTGGTCCTTATGTTGGTCAATCGTTAGTCAACTTTAACGGTTTCAAGGCTATTTTTGTCTTTAAACAAAGACATGCCACTTGTCAACACAAAAATCAATGGAAAAAAATAAATATTTATGTAATACTAAATAAAAAATAATAAACTAATATTAATTTATTAATGAAAAAAATAAACAAAATAAACAAAAAAATAATTAAATTTAAAGAATTTTTTTTAATTAGGATTGGAGATCCAGAGTCCATTAGATGGTCCGACTAATCAAAAAAAAAAAAAAAAAAAAATCTTAATCTTCTTCATCTTCCCAACCAAACTGGTTTTGTTTGTTTGTTGCAGAAACCTAATGGACCCAAACCAAGGCCACCAAAATCATCGTCCAACAAGTTGTCCTCACCGGCTCAAGATGAGATTGAGATTGAGATCGTGGAGGTTTTGTATGGGATGATGAGACAGCCTCAGGGTCTGTCCAAGAAAGAAATTATGGGTGCCGATTCGATTCCTAGAAAGACTAATAATAACAATAACATGAATAAGTCCACCAGTGATGCCAAATCCAAAGTTTCCTCTCCGATCTCAAATTCTGCATCCACACTTCCTCAACCTTCTTCAAATTTGCCTACAAATTCTAGCTTTTCTAATGCTCCCATGTCTGCTACTGGTGAGTTTATCGAGCTATTAAAGCTTGATGTGTTTTCTTTTTTTGTTTGTATAGAGCTAGTGATTGAAATTTGTGTGGTTTGGATTTGAATTTGCAGCTTCGAAGAGGAAGAAACCTCGAGCTATATGATTGTTCATTGTAGATCTTCTTCTTTTTATTGGGTTTTGGTCAAAATGGTGATATGGGTCTGCTTTGTTTCTTTGATTTGGGTTGTGAGTTTGGTTTGTAGAACGAGATTGGAGTTGGGGTTTCGATTTTTGAGGTTGTGGCTAAGTGTTTGGATAATTTTGACTGGGAAGGTTTTTGGGTTCGAGGAAGCTGGGTTGGGCAGCGGCGGCGGAGTTGGGTTGGTCGGTGATCGGTTTGAGTCGGTGGTGGGTTTGAGTGGCAGGTTAAGGGGTGGGTTTCAGTAACGGATTGTTTGCAAGAGGTGTCGCCGGAGATACCAATCACCTTCGCAACGAAATCTGGGGAAGTTCTCTGTTGGGTGGCAGTGGGTTTAAGTGGTATATGAATGTCGTTGAATTTTTTTTTTTTAATAATTAAGATCCCAGATCGGATCTCCACTAGAGCTTAATTTTAATGATTAGATGACAAAAAAAAAAATTAAGAAAATAATTTTTATATTTCTTTCATCTTTTTTTTTTTTTTTTTTAAATGAAGATATAATTATAAATAAAATTAAGAAAATATAAGTTTTCTTTTGATTTTATTTTTATTTGAGACCGTCTACAACACCGGGCCCAAAACTAGCTCAATATTCCATCAGAACTATTCACTAGCTCATGCAATTCATTACTTATATAACATTTTTGCTAATTGAATAGATAATCAAACATTCTAGCACACTACTTAACATTTTAGGTGAAATGATTCCAAAGTCAAGTTAATTACAACTACACATGCATGTAATGCAACTAAAACATTTGTAGAATAATGTATGTAGCTTAGTTAACCAAAGGCTCCAAGGATTATGTTTTTTGTCTGTAAAGCAAGAAAAAGAAAAGGAAGGCAGGTATGTCAATGCAATTGCACATTCAGAAGTAAATGATTGCAGAAGTCAGGCATTACAATTGCACATGCAGACAATGCAACTAAAATATTTGCATAGAAATGTTTTGAAGAAATCTGAATTCCCACAAGTGCTAAAATATCAGAAATCCGTTGAACAGATTATATAAGGCCTTTGCTACATTTAAATAAAACCTTAAAACAAATATGTTGAAATAGTAGGAAACTAACCTTGTCTATGATGATGGAAACCTTGCCAAACAAGTTCTCAGGTATGGAGTTGCACCTCAAAACCTCTTGCAACACCTATAGAGAGAGAGATAACACAAAACATAAACACGTTTGGAAAGACTAGATACACAAATCTAAAATAGAGGACAGTGCATGAAATTCTAATTTAAAATATTTGTAGGAATATAACAGTGATTTCTATTGATCTTCAACAGGAGTGATAGAATTCTTTTAATCATGAACCTCCAAACAAACCAAAACAGGAGTGGTTTCTTCAAAAAAAAAAAAAAAAAAAAGTGCCCTCAAATTTGTACAAAGCAAAAAATAAAATAAAAAATTCACTAGTCTAAAACTACTTAACCAGTTAATGTACACTAGTCTATATATATACTTTTCTTTTCAATTAAATCCCCAAGTACATGCAAAAACCCAGTTTAAAGAATAAGAAATCATGAGTAACAAATCTCAAATCTCTACAAAAACGATCCAATTCTCCCAGTAACCAAAACTAACGAAAAAAATCACCACCCAAAGTCGATCACTTTTCCTCCATAAAAAAACCCAAATCAACCCTATAACTATGCATGAATGAGAGCAAAAGAAAAGAATCACACTACACACCCAAATCCAATATTTTTGTATCTCTTAAACAAAAACAACATACATACATGTAACAAGAAAAACAGAGAAACTAGTGTACCTTAGAGATGATGATGATGATCACAGTCAAAAACAGAGACCACCAAAGCGCATTAAACTAAAAAAAACGTTTTAGTGATTCAAGCTAACTACTCGCAATACTTGCAATGTCTTCTCCAATCTGCAGCTTCTATCACTACTACTACTACCCCATAAATAAAGCATCTCAAGCTAACTAATTTAAGACAATCAACAATTTGAAATGATTCAAGCAATCTAACTAAAAGCACAAAGAAGACAAAAACATCAGGAAAATAGTTTCAAATAATTCAACAATTCATTGAGCAGATCAATACTACAAAGATAAAGGCCTTGACAATTTCTTCAACATGCCAGTCAGGAATTGAAGAGAATTTAATTTCAAAGATAAGAACAGAAAAGAAATTCGGGTCTGTAGTGTGACTATTTTTTGGAACTATAGACAAGAACTCCACGCAACCAACACCGGAGGGAAAAGTCACTTACCGGAGTGTCACGCAGTCGAAGAAGGTGCGGCCGATGAGGATGTGTTTCCGGACTTGAAAGGTGCGGCCGTCTGTGTCGGCGTCTTCACCGGAGTCCCTCTGGAACGAACGATTTCTGGGTTAGGTTTTCTTTTGCCTTGTTCTTTTTTTAAAAAAAAGTTGTCTTTTAATTCTGGGAAAGTTGTAAGAAGGGTGATTTCGTAATGTCGCAATTAATGAGGTAAATAATAGAAAAGAAATTTAAAGGGCAATTTGGTAAAATCAACTATAAAAAGAAAAAAACACAAAATTTTCAATCATGGGCTATTTTTGGTTTTTGAAAACTGAGGATGACCATTAATGCAAGTCCCCCTGTTGGTTTTTCATTCTATTCCATTCTTACCCAACGAAACATGGCATTAGTACAAACTAGAAACCCCAAACAAAAGTAAAAACACCGATAAACAGAAATCTCCTATAAACCCTAGCAACAAAAAAAAAAAAAAAAACCCAGAAAGCATAAGTCACTGCTGTCTTGTTCGCTTGAAAAAAATCTGAACTTTGGGTATGGCTGAGGCAGAGGCAGGATCCACGGTGGAGATGTCATTGAAAGATAAAGGTAACGAGTTCTTCAAGGCGGGAAACTACCTCAAAGCAGCTGCTCTTTACACTCAAGCTATCAAACAAGACCCTTCTAATCCAACTCTTTACAGGTATTTTGCATTTTTTTTTGGTTGTTTGATTTTTAATTTATGTTCTATATGTCAAAATGCAATATTGATTTGGTATTGGCATGGTTTGTTTGAGTGATTACATGGGTTTCAATTTATTTGAAATTTGACAATACATTCAACTTAAATTTCGTTTTTTTTTTCTACTTTGCAGTTCGTCTTTTAATTGGGTTTTGTCTTCATGTTTCATTCTCTTAAATGCTTGTTAGTATTTGAGAATCTGATGGGGACTGAAATGCTTTTCAAAGCCTTTTGTGATATTCTTGGAACTTGTCAAGTAGAAAAGCCACATTTTCTGGTTTGCAGTTGCATAATATTAATTGTCATTATTGGTTCTTTTGTAGAATCAGTATGAAATTTCATTTTACTATACCTTCTACTTAATTACTATAAAACTTAAGGTTACTTATGGTTTTAATCGGTGGATTCATTTTCATAATACTTCAGTACTATACAGCCTTTACTCTTTCAATTTGTCATTTTGCCTTAAGTTAGCCTTTTGTCACCTTGGATATCTATGTCTCAGCAAATCATAATTGAGTTTTAAAAATAGATTGATCTCTCTGGGAGCAGCGGAAGTGTTTAAAAAGGTGATCTGAGGTGGTCCCCTTAGCCTTCAAATGAGGCATGGCCGCCTCAAATGATTGAGACGGTCGCCTCGAGGTGAAGCGAGGCGACTTTTTTTTTACAAAAAAAAAAAAAAACTGTAAAAAAAGCTGCCCTCTTTACACAATATATATATATTATATAAGGCAGAAAGTCGGCACTTTCTGTCCAAAAAGAAAGTCGCAGAAAGTGTCGACTTTCAACCTTTAGTTCTCTAAACCCTAAAATAGACATAGATGATAGCCTATTCGATATATAGTATTTACCATTGGTAATGTTTCATTTGTTCGGGATATTTATGTTAGTAATGTTGATTATGACTCATTTATTAAATGTTAAGGATCATTTTCTATTTAGTATATATATATTTTATTTCATTTTTGAGTTGAGGTGGCTGCCTCGACTGCCTCGCCTCGCAAGTCATGACCGCTTTGCATTGCCTTTAAGCCTTTTTAAACCTTGAGCGACGGATGAGATGAAGGTGTTTGAAACCGGTGGAAAATTTACATTTGAACCATAAAATTGCTGTTGCGGTATAATTTGGGTTCCATAGATCCCTCATAAAGTTTAGTGTGTCCTCAGAGCAGAGGTGTATCTGAAGATTGATCACGGAATGAGTTTAGGCGGCATTCCAT
This sequence comes from Acer yangbiense, assembly GCA_008009225.1. Taxonomy (NCBI): domain Eukaryota; kingdom Viridiplantae; phylum Streptophyta; class Magnoliopsida; order Sapindales; family Sapindaceae; genus Acer; species Acer yangbiense. Next base: position 16,912,345 of record CM017773.1, on the reverse strand, counting down.
ACAGAATTCCTGCCTTATAAAGTTTAGTATACATGTTTATGTTACAACTAATGAGCTACCTGTGTTTACATGTGTGATATTTGAGTCTACTAAGCTTAGAATCTTGATATGTACTCATATTTTTGCTTGTTAATTTGGAAAGTTCTTTTATGCCTATTCCTCATTTCTCTGATAACATAGTAGCATTAGTTTCCAATTCTAATCAAATTTTGGATGCACCTAAATGTTTAATGTTTTAAGGGGAATAGTATAGTAGGAAAAAGATCAATCTCAGAAGTATTTATTAAAAAAAAGAAAAGAAAAAGAAACACTCCAAAGTACCCTATGCTAGTAGCCTAGTAGGGTTTTGGGAGTAATAATTTTTAATATTTTTTTATAGGAAATAATAATTTTAATATTACCTGCATGTATGACTTGACCCACTACAAAATCAGCAATTTTGAGTTCATGAATATCTTATCTTGAATCTTGATATGGTCTGAAGTACACACCCTGACACAAATTTGCACTCTATATATTACTTGAATTATGCTTAATGTTTCTAATGACTTGGTTTATGGACAATATCAACTTTTTTTTCGGGTGTGCACATGCGTGTGAATTTGACTGCTTTAGTTTCACTTGTTAACCTATCGAAAATAGTTCCCTTTTCATATAGGTGGCTGCACATTTGTACAGGGTATTACTAATGTATGTTCACTGTTATCTTGTTTTACCATTGACCAGCAACCGTGCCGCAGCATTTCTAAATCTGGTTAAGCTTAACAAAGCACTGGCTGATGCAGAGACAACAATTACATTGAATCCCCAATGGGAAAAGGTGCTTGTTTCTTTTGATATCTCTCTTCATTTATATTACTTTCTTTATTTTATTGGGCTTTTGCATAACAAGTATCATTTTTATGCACCTTCAGGGGTATTTCAGAAAAGGATGCATACTGGAGGCCATGGAGCGATATGATGATGTATATTTGATCTCCTCTTCCATTTCATATTATTTGAGATTTTCTAGACAAGAACACATGATTTTGTTTTCTACTTGTAATATTTTTGTTCACATGTTGTAGGCCTTAAGTGTGTTTCAGACAGCTTTGCAATATAATCCACAGAGTGCAGAAGTGTCAAGAAAAATCAAGAGAATCTCCCAGTTGGCAAAAGACAAAAAGCGAGCCCAAGAAGTTGAGAACTTGAGATCCAATATTGATATGGCAAAGCACTTGGATGCTTTGAAATCTGAAATGGTGAGTATAGTTTCTAGAGCCCAGAATCATCTTTTTTTTTTTAGTATACTTGAACCTATGTCCCATCGGAATCTGTGTATATATATTAAGGTTCAATCTCCTCTCTATGTGTGTAAAACACATATCCTGTGAGTGATTTATTATAATAAGAAAATAAGTTCTATTTGTATTTTTTTTTCTGGATGTTCCATTTTGCCATATTTCCATCTCTCATTACAGGTTTGCTGATTCTCTGAACCGTATAATGCAGTTTTACATTCAAAAGTTTTTTCAGCCTTTTCAATAAGTAGGATTAAGTTGGTCTTCCTCTTTGCAGTCTGAGAAGTATGGATCTGAAGAATGTTGGAAAGATGTCTTTTCTTTTCTTGTTGAGACTATGGAAGCAGCTGTGAAATCATGGCATGAAACTTCTAAAGTGGATGCTAAAGTCTATTTCCTTCTCGATAAAGAAAAGACAGACACTGAGAAATATGCTCCGGTTGTCAATATTGACAAGGTACTAAACCTTCTTTCGACCTTTCTTTTGCCTATATCCTTCTGACTTTTGATTTTTAAAACCTCCTTTTTTGGTTGTTGGTTTGAATTTGAATTGCAACTTGACTGAATTATAAGTCCGTTGAACATATAAATTCATATATTCTTTGCTTTAATCTAATCTTGTATATAGATGTATATATACTTATAATGATTACTTCTCTGTCGTGCCAGGCCTTTGAGTCACCCCATACACACAGCAATTGCTTTTCATTTCTAAGGCAGTATGCTGAGGATTCTTTTTCGAGTGCAGCTTGCCTAGTGGCGCCGAAAAGTATCATATCTTACCCTCAGGTAATATATAATTTCTTCATATAGGCTTTAGATTGTGTATGGATTTTCTTGAGAACAAAAGGATTAAGGTTCTTAATGCATCATACCCGCTCCCAATGGATAATTGACATGTGATTACTTGCTAACATGGATGCATTCAGAATATGTTAGAATTGAGTTGAAGACATACAAATGCTTCTTTGATGCGCTAAATAGTGTTGATATTCGTTATTTGTATATTAGACTTGCAGTAACATTATTATCACATTATCTTTGAGCAAAACTGCCACAGAGACATACATCAAAACACATTCCCAACAGTTTGTTTAGTCAGTTTTGCTTGAAATCTTCCTAGAAGCTGGAATTTTTTCCTGGTTACAACACCACTAACAGCTAGGCCTTGCTCCAAAGGGGAAAATAATAAATTGTTTTTGTGTGATGGATTGCATTTGAAATTTTAAGAAAAATAAATAAATGTAATCATGGCTAATAGTTTTTCATGAAAAGCTTGATGAAAGATTTAAAGGGTGGTACATTCTTTGGATTGACATGCCTTTAGTTTGAATTAAATAATTATAAATGTCAGTCCCCGGGATTATCAAATATATCAATTTGTCATCAGAAAAGGAGCTTGGGTCTTATGAATTTCTCAAGTCCCTCAATATCAATAGCAGCTGTATGCTGCCCTGATTGGCCAAGTTGGGTTCTTCATTGGCTATCTTGGACTGACTAATTCATATTGGGTTGGGGAATCCAAGCCATAAATTTTGAGGGGAGAGGGACCAACCCCGCTGATAGTATGCATATCTAATCAGTCTGTTAACTTCAAGTGGGTTCAACTGTGCTGACTGCTGATTGGTTGGTTCTTGCTTGTCTCACATTCTATGCATGCTACTTATCGATGCATGGATTATGGATACATGCAGTCTAGAGATATAAAGTGACTCTTTGCAAGGACTCACAGATATGGGCTGTCTTTTCAGGTTTGGAAAGGTCAAGGATCAAGAAAGTGGAAACACGGGCAACATGATGGTTTCTTTGTTCAATTTGAGTTGCCGCTCGTGAGAAAAATATGGTTTATATCTAGTTCCAATGAAAAGGGTCAAACGCTGTGCAGGTATCTCTCCCCATCTCTATCATTTGCAAATAATTAATTATAATCTCTAGTTTTCTTAGAGCTGAAATTAATCTTAAGGTAAATATCTCCAAGGTAGTACTACAAAAAATATATTATTACTTGATATATATATTTTTTAGAATACTATTTTCAGTTTTTGCTACGCATTTTTCGGATCTTGATGAAAATCAGTTTCTTGTTTTCAAAGGAAAATTGATAAAACAGAAAACATCAACGAACATGCCCTAATTTATTACATTTAAAACATTTCACCGTTTCTGTGGAGCTTTACGGCACAAACTCTGATTGATGACCCCTTTAGCTCATTGTTAGAAGAGAAGATTCGTAGTTTGGTCGTAAAAACTTGCACTGTTATTGTATTTGCTGCCACAGAAGATTTCCACTTAGTTGAATTTAATTTTTGGTAGAGATAGAGATCGGTTTCTTTCTTGTATATACATGTTAGCTTCTTGCTTCAACAAAACACACTCATAATGTTTGTTCCATCCACCTTCTTCCAACAAATAACCTATCGAACAAACTTTATTAGTAGAAGGGTTGTGTCTCATCATTTAACAACAATAGCTCCTTTTTTGTGCAATTTACTTTCTATTGAAAACAATGAAACTTTAGTGGCCACTCCTTTTTCAGGGACCCGGAGGTTTTGGATATAAATGCCCATGAAGTGGTTCCACGTTTATTCAAATAAATGTTGCCGAATTCTTACTAGCCTTTTTATATTAGTATGGTTTTCATCAGAGGAAAATGGTTGTGCATACTTGAATGGGAGTCTTATGTAATCAAAGACGCAGGAAAACATTGGGAACCTGCTTTTGCCTTGAGTTGTTATGCAAGTTCCTACTTGGATGAGAAAACTAGGTGCTCTGTTGGCCTTACGTTCATGCACTTAATTTTGAACTCTCAAGAAGTTTGCTGGGCTTGATAAGTGATTGTTTTTGACAGACATTCTTATTGTAAAATGGCTTCCTGTATTTTGGTGCGAAGGGGGCTTTCAGTTTTGGCCCGTAAATTGATTGAAATTATTCGCTGGTCTTGGTCTGTATTGCTAATTATTGGTGCTGAAACAGTTTGGAACTAGTTGGCATAGTACTTCATCATTCTGTCTTGAAATTTAATGTAGAGAGTGATCAAGATAGGTCATTTTTGACATACACTTGTGCTATGTTGACTGTTGTATGCGTAATATATATATCTTATGACTTGTTTCATCGATTTTCATTTTAGTATGATATTGTGTTGTTGCTCTTGGTATTCTCGTTTATAATTAAGGAAGGCTGTCTAGGAAATGATCGGGAAATTAATTTTGTTTTTTATTGATCAGTATGGATTAACACTAGGTTAAAGAAAATTAAGAGTGCTTGAAAACCCAAACAGTTGAAAATTGGTACTTTAGTTGGATTAGCATAGAATGCTTGACACTTGTATTTGTTAAACTAGGAAGAATTAAGATTTGTAGCTAGATTATCTCCAACTCATATATTTTGTGAACTTTGTATTGGTTTGAGCTGTTCACTCCATCAAATCCTCCATTGAGTTTTGGCTAAAAAGTATGGATTGTAAAGACTATTTTCGTTTTAGAATTTTTGCTTTTCTGATTTGGACATCCTCTAGAATCTCAAATAGTTGAACTCTACAGCCAATGAAGATATCTGGGTAGAAAACTTTGCTTGGAGTTTGTGCATTTCATACCTGTTCTTGATTTCCAATAATACATTTTTATTTGTTAACAACATTTTCATGTTAAAGATGACGTCGTCAGGATTTCCTGTTAGCAACTCAGTCGGGATTACTAAGAGATTATAGTTTGAATTCTGAAAGACCTTTCTGCATTTTGATTTTGTTGTAACTTTTACTTTAGCTATATTAATATTGCTTCTGTAGTATTACAAATTACTCTCAAAACAGATTACTTATGGTGGTTTCTCAGTGCATTATCATCAAATAGATCCAATGAGAGCCATTAAGCTGTCGATGATACGATTCTGCATCATACATTGTTATCTTTAGAGTTATGTTCAACTTCAGGGTTTGATTTGCATTTGTGTAGCATGAAATTGCATCTTGCAACAGCTTCTTGCACTGTAAGATAGATCCATTCCTGACCAATGTTTTCTATGAACTTGGACATATCTAGCTTCTTCATCACTTCACTTCCTGGGTTTGCTAATACAAGTTGAAACAACAGTAGATCAAAGTTTATTTACCAATCATAGATTCATTATTGTATTGACAAATTATACTGTAAATACCTTGAGAGCTCTTCTGTCGACAATCTTATTGACTTCTTCAAGCATACTGATTCCACTTGTGTCGATGCTTCCAACACCTGCAATTCAAATATGTTTTCAATCTTAGGAATTGCTGATATTATCAGTATCATTGATTTTAATTTAGTGTTGTAATTACTCACAGCTCATGTCTAATATGACATACTGTAAGCTGGTCTCTCTTGAAAGTTTTAATCTGTCTTCCTCTTCGTAAATCCATCTCGAGATCCTGATAACAAGATTAGCAGGAAGGAAAGATGGATTAGTATTTGTTTGATCAACATCTGAAATTGGGTATTTTGTGTTTACCTTTCTCTCAAGTAACTTGCATTGGCAAAGTAGATTGGTGCATCAATCTGAAGTATTAGAACTCCAGGAACATTGTTAGCAACTGGATACTGATGAATGCTTCTGTAGATTGCAGAGTTTGGAATGTTGCCCAGAACAAATGCTCTAGGCCTTGCCACAAACAGAAGCACCCTTAGTAACGAAATCAAAACCTGCATTTGCAAATATATCAAAACACTTGCTCAAATGACCTTTGCATAGATCATGCCAAGCAATCAGGCTTGGCGGCTTCGTAGTCAATTAGGCCAAGCATTGCTATGATAATTATGGAGGAGAGCACCACAAGAGGAACAAAGGCGTCAAGAATAACAATGTCATCATCACAGCCATTGCCATTACTATATTTGACACCGCGGTCTTGCATCCTGTGTTAAAATTTACGGCCGACCGTGAAAACGGTCCTGAAATAGCAATTCATATCTACAGATAAGCTAAGCTGGTTTTGCTTATTATTTTAGTCTAGTTAACTAGTTTAGCTGATAAGATAAGTTGGACGGAGAAAGGTCCTTGTTTATAGGTTGGTCAAAACGGGGCTCAAGTGGGAAATGAATACCTGTAGTTACATAGCTAGAAGTGCAAGAGCCAACCATATTCATCATCCCCAATGCAATCATCTCTTTGTTCCCATCTGTTTGATAGTTCTTGAACATTGCAAAGCTTCTCCCAACCGCTATTCCTTCCTGTACACACCATCACACAATCAGCGTATCCGTCTCAAAAATGTCATACGGTATTGGGCGATCTACCATCTTATTATGACACTTTTCTTCCTACCCTTTAATTAAAGTTCAAAAAATGGGTCATGTGGGTGAGAGAGTGAGAAGTACTTACAGCAAGAGCAACGACGCCAGTTATTACTCCAGTTTTAATAGTTGTCATCAGATATGGAGACCCAAAAGCTAAATCTGACATTGTTAGTGGGTTCAACCCCTTCTTCAGGTGCCCAATCTGCATATATTTTTATAATACCATCAACTTTTCTTTCAAAAATATATAAAAACGAATATATTTTTATATTTTAATGTTACTGCAAAGTCAATCCCACACGAGGATTCTGTACTGAAACCTACTCTATATATATGGGATTCATTTATATGTTTGTGTAATGGTGGAATAAGATCAGTGATCTGATGAGGTAGAGAGAGGTCTCACTCACCACTTCGACGCCGTGTTTCTCAGCGTGAGTCAAGTAAACAAGGATATATGCTTCCCAGAATAACAGAGGTGAGAGGTGCCATTGCATTTACCCAGAAGAAGTCTGGTTTTTTCTTGCTCTGCGCATCTCAATAGGTCATCATCAACATTTATTAGCTATATAATTATACTGTTAGAGAGGATGGTCAAAATTACTTTTATACTTAATTATCTTATTGTCATGAATTACCTGATGCTTTTTGGGTATGAACTTGTTTTATAACTTGCTTTTCGACAAAATTTAATCACTACTACACGTGAAACTTTATATAGAGTCGTGCTGTGAGAGTAAAATTTTATCACGACAACATTCTTTATCCTGATATATTTTTGGGTCAATGATATTTAGAGCCACCAATTCGGTGAGACGGTTCCTAAATGGCCATTAATTTTTCCAAATGGCTCAAATTAGCCATTCCATTGAAAGAAAGTATCAATTGTTGCCACTTTGCCCATTAATTGTTTGAAGTCCGTTTGCTTATGTCATAACCTGTTAGAATCGAGGTTAAAATAGTAAAACAAGAAAGGGCAATATTGTAAAATCATCAAGTCACCATCTTAGGGCACAATTTGACAAAAATGTTCAAAACGTTTTTTCACTTTTCTTTTCAAGTCACCATCTTAGGGCAAGGAAATAATTTTTTTCATCCACGTTGGGTTCTTTGATTTTTCGATACGAATCCAACGGTATAAAGAACGTAAAATTATGGGCGGTATTTTGAAAGTTATGATCAATTATTCAGTCAAAGGTCAGAAGCAAAGCGCAATCCGCGAGTGAGGTGTGTTCACAGCTCTTTTTCCTTAAAACTGTATCTTTTGGCAAGAAAATAATTTTTTTCGTCCACGTTGGGTTCTTCGATTTTTTGATATGAATCCAACGGTATAAAGAACGTAAAATTCTGGGCGGTATTTTGAAAGTTAAGATCAATTATTCAGTCAAAGGTCAGAAGCGACGCAAATCCACGAGTGAGCTGTGTTCATCGCTCTTTTTCCTTAAAACTGTATCTTTTGGCAAGGAAATAAATTTTTTAGTCCATGTTGGGTTCTTTGATTTTTCGATACGAATCCAACGTTATAAAGAATGTAAAATTCTGGACAGTATTTTGAAAGTTATGATCAATTATTCAGTCAAAGGTCAGAAGCGACGCGAATCCGCGAGTGAGCTGTGTTCATCGCTCATTTTCACACTTTTCCAAATCGATTTTTGGAATATTTTCTGAATGAAAAGTGTTTGTTTGCATGTCTACTTTCTTATGTCAAAATTTGAGCAAATAACGTTGAGTATTTTTAGAGATGTACACTTGAATGTGGACATAGGTCAGATTTGAATAGTTTGCAGAGATGGAAAAAATGGTCTTTTTTGGGACTCCACCCACCAATTAATGGTGTCTAATGCTATTTTATTCTTTAGGAGTGCCATGTCATAGATAACGGCAGCTTTCTGTTAGATTTAACAGAATGGCTGCCAATGAATGATGTTTCGTCAAAATGGTGATTTTGGAACATTTTGAATAGTCGGTGGCCTTTTTGGGACTCCATCCACCAATTAATGGTGTCTAGTGCTATTTTCTCTATATTTTATATCAGGACGAACTAATAATAAAAAAACTATATATATATATATATATATATATATATATATATATATATTAGTACTCGTTTTAGTCAGCACGCACTGATGTAACTATATCAGTATCAATATATGTGAACCACTTATTATGGAAAAACTTTGATAAATGCATACACTTTAAATTAAAGTATGTAAATTTAATGGTTCACATTCAATGCACCGATGAAGTTATATCAGTGTGCACTGACTTGAATATATATATATAACTTGGATTACTCTAATTGAGGTAACGAACGTTTATTGGCAATATTGGCAAATTCATAGGAGAAAGAGCTACAAGTACATACAGGGAAATAGCTCGTTTCATATTTATATCGAGCTAGATACATGAAATTGAATAAAAAGAAAATATAAGACTAAAAAAATGGTGAAAAGATCAATCAAAAAATTCCCACTGGGGCACTGTAGTTGTAGGAGGAGGATTAAATTCAAAGATCTCCCACTTGGTAGTCACAACTACAGGCTTCACTTTGGCATTTCTTATCTTCAGTACATCAAGAGTTTCAACACACTTCTGCACTCTCTTACCCTGCAAAATTTATTAATGCACATCTTTAATTTATATCTTGCCTTGAAAACTATACTTAAATTTATCAAATCATGCCAAAGTTTTTTACATTTCTTTTAAAAAAAAATTCATTGCCTTTTAAATTCTCCAAATTTGATGAAGTTGGTTTCTATTCCAGTAGGGTACTGCATTTGTCCACTCACGGCATATCATATGGTAAAGATATTGTATGAGTGGACGCATCAGTGGTGTACGTTCGTAGTGATGTGGTGCGCAGACCCGATTATGTTTATCTTCTTCGATTCTAATTATGAGTGAGAAAATGGTAAGTAACAAAGGAAATTAAGAATATAGCAAATACCTGCAAACTTTTTATAGCAGAAGCTTCTCCCTCTGCGGTAATATTATCTAGCTTGATTGCTTGTCTCATAAGCATCTCAATCAATGTTGTGATTTGAACTTCTGCTACTTTAACTCCTTTTGAGATAGACTCCTCAAGGGCAGAAACCTATCCAATGAACAAGAAAAAAAAAATAAAAAAGAAATTCTAAAGTTTATTAACATGCCAAAAAACATAAGCTGATTACATTATCAAAATCACTTCTCAGAGAATAATAAAAAATTAAAAATGTAGGTAAATGTAGCGTGAGACGATCTCACAACCGAACTTTCATTCTAATATATCATACGGTTTAATATAATATATGATCGGTTGAATATCTATATTACATCATGAGTTAACGGAGGTCTCGTGGTGAGAAGTTTCACAAAAGTTTTTCATCAACTTCACATGAATTAGAAGCTGCAAAACTACTTTGTTGGACAAGTATCAATCACATTTTCTTGAATCATAGGATCATGGTGGTCCAGCACTATATTGAACTTCACAAGACAAATGAAAGTCACAGACTTTCCCAACAAATCATACACAACAAGGATCGGACGGCCAGGGATCCTCTTTGCCTTATTTGCTTTAAAAAAAAAAAAACCTGCTGGCCCCACAAGACAGCAACTCACCGTCCAGCATCAATGCCACTATGCCAGGCTGTTGGATCGTAATCTGTCACCCACTTTTGACTCCATCATAACTCTTCCTATCTAACGGCTGACATCAATCTAAATACCTTCATCTATTATGTATTTGATAAGCATAGAATTTCACAACGTTTAGTTAGTCAAACTATATATTACTGCATTAGTAATGTCATTAATTTATAGATTATGAATGAGTGTTCTTACTTTTTTAAATAAATATTAATCAAAAGAAGAAGAAGAAGAAGAAAGAGGTATAGTATTGTGACCTGGTCGGCGAGCTTATCAAGCTCGAAGGAGACGTCGGAGATGGCACGAAGAGCGCTTTGGATCTTTGCATTCCTACGCATCTCAATGAATCTTCTCTCTATGCTCGATGGATCCTCCATTAATACCACTTTTGATCGGTCTTTGACTCCACATCTGTCCAAATACTCCACATTTTCTCTTTCTTTCCCTCTGAAAATCAGCTTCTGTTCACCTGCCTGTAACCCTGTCTCCACCGTCAACAACTTCTTCACCTCTCCTGTTAGTCAACCCATAAATTATTCTTCTCTCAATATATATATATATATATATATATATATACAGTCTTTCTATTATCAGTTCGAACTGACAAAAGTTATATCAGTTCCTTGTATGTGGGCCACTGGATTTAAATACTTTGACTGATAAGTGCATACAGCCAAGTCAAAGTATTTAAATCCAGTGGCCCACGAGCAAGGAACTGATATAACTTTTGTCAGTTCGAACTGATAATAGAATTTCTGTATATATATATTCTGGTACAGGATTTTCCTTAAAGAATTCTCGTTTGCTACCGAATCAATAAGTAGTGGTAGTAATTAAGGATTCCGTCCGGAAAATCCTATACTTGGAAATTTTCATATATATATATATATATATATACAGTCTTTCTATTATCAGTTCGAACTGACAAAAGTTATATCAGTTCCTTACATGTGGGCCACTGGATTTAAATACTTTGACTGACAAGTGCATACAGCCAAGTCAAAGTATTTAAATCCTGTGGCCCACATGCAAGGAACTGATATAACTTTTGTCAGTTCGAACTGATAATAGAATTTCTGTATATATATATATATATATATATATATATATATATATATATAATTTTTATCAAACCAAAACATGAGAATAAAAGAAAACTGAATATTTTTCCTTTCCAAAAAAAAAAAAAAAAAGGTAAAAAACCATGCAACCCCACGTACCGGTAACAGTTGTTTTTTTTATTAAATAAAAAAGCTACCTAATTTACTTGAATTGATTTTCCTCCATTATAACTACTTACAACTACAGTTGACCATTCCCTGTCATCATTATTTTTCCTTCAATTTCCAACCAACCAAACAAGAAAAAGAAAAGACACCAATCTGAAACACAGTTAGATTAGATCGATCCAACTATCTTACCAAAAGATGCTTGAGAATTGACCGAGATCTCGTACCGGAGAGCACCGAAAGTGACTCTGAGTCGAACATTGGGGGCCAAATAATCCGTTTTATCGCTTCTCTTTTGCACCAACATGCCTCCTGGTCTCATTTCACAGTCAATCTCTTCTTGATCTCTTGACGTAGTTGAGCTCGTCTCCTGCATTTTACCATACACATTGGACTTTCGCTTCAACATGATTGATTGATCTTCACGTTCGAATTTTCTCGGGAAAGTGAGGGAAAATATATTTTCAAGACATATGAAATGCAGGGCTTGAGTTTTTATTTTTGCTGCCGACACAAAGAGTGTGTAACATGGGTTGTGGCCTTGTGGGGTTTTTATACGGTTTGTTGAGTTTTTGCTTCAAAAAATACAGTGAAAGGGTTTGGACCAATGGGAGGTGTGCCACGTGGTTTGGTTTGTCTGATTGTTTGCTGTGACAGCTAAGCAGAGGTGTTGCCGACAAAACAAGGAAAGAAGTGAAAAGAGAGAGAGGGGGGTTTGCTTATTGTGTTGTGTTACATATTGACACGTCAATGACTTCTGTTTGATTCAATCAATATTTGTGGGGTCATAGGACTTCGATGTGTGATTTGCTTTCTCATTGGTCTTGGGAGGATTTGGTAGAACTCACTTTTTTGTGAGCTGTGAGTTCCCTTAACTGAAATGTTTAATTAAATTAATTAAATCTCTTTAGAGATTTATAGAGACTTTTTACAAAAATAATAATGAGGATTGATTATATATAATCATACATAAGACAATTTTATGATTTCGGATTAGTTTGAGCATCTCCAACCATGCTCTCTAGATTTTAACTATTTTAGTTAGTAACTTTTCATAGAATCACTCCAACCATCCTCTCTATTATAGCTAGTTATTAATATTTTAATATTTTTTGAATTTAAAACATAAATAAATTTATTTTGTTTCAAAATTGACATCATTTTTTCAAGAGGAGTGCTAGAATCACTCTCTCAACTCACTCTCCCAACCCACTCTCTCTTCTCTTTTGACACTTGTCCATTATTTACTTTTTTGAAATAAATTTTAGAGACATCATTAATGAATTGTTTTTACATATTATTTACAATTCAAACCATAATATCTTCCCAAATTGCCCTTTTTCTTTACACCTAATTGTCATAGTTCTTTTCTTAAATATTAATAATATTATTATTTTATCTCTTTTTTATTTTCTAAAATATCATAACAAATACAATTTATATTTGAAAAATTATCTTTTTTGTCTATATTATCATAAGTTTATCATATTTTATAAAGTGATTATTTTTATGCAATTTGAAAAATATAGTTAAAAATAAAATAAAATTCATTAATAATATCAAAACTCAAATATACTAAAAAACGTAAGATGCCAATGTTTATTGTATTTTAATAACTTAAATATTGTTAATAATATATTTGCTATTTTTTAAAAAATAAATATAAAATGAATTTAATAAATATTATTCAACCCATTTTACCTTTGAAGATTTTTGCTCACATGTTTGGAAATGACAATTTGGTGTAAAAAAAAAGGGCAATTTGGGAAGATGAGGATGATTTGAATTTTAAATAACATGCAAAAAATAATTCATTAATGATGGCTCTAAAATTTATTTCTAAAAGTCAATATAGGATAAGTGTCAAAAGGAGAAGAGAGAGTGGGTTGGGAGAGTGAGTTGAGAGAGTGTATCTAGCACTCCTCTTTTTTCAATAAGAAAATTAGTTTAAAAATAATAAAATAATAGGAGAGAGAAAATAGCTAGCAATGAATGACTCCCTACATTTGGAGAGTGCTTTGGTAGTTCTCTAAAATAGGGAGTTATAATAGGGAGTGGTTGGAGTATAAAAAAACCATCCCTACTAGCTATTTTGGCTAAGGAGTGGCTTTAGGGAGCATGGTTGGAGATGCCCATAACAAGAGGGTTTTCAATTAATGGTGGATAGCCTAAATGACTAAATCGACCAAATTGAACAAGATGGACAATTTAGGTTTGATTTCATCTCTTAATTCAATTTGGTTCAGTTTCAATAAGTAGGAAGGTTTAGCCCAAAATCGAACTAAAATGATTTTTGCTTAATAAAAAAGGGGAAAAAAATTATAGTTGATCGAACCAATTTCTTAAAATTTCTAGCACATTTTAATACAAATTTTGTGGGAGTATGACAACTTAATAACTTAAATTTTAATAACACCAAAATTCTCTAAAGATTTACGATAATTTTCATAAAACAATTGGGTCCCAAGAACATCCTATTAGTTGCATCAGATAAGGTAAAAGTAGTTCAAGAAGTGAGTAATTGTGATTTGATCTAAGATTGGAGTAGGGAGGGCTTGCAAATTATTTGTAATTTGAAAAGTGTGTTAATCATAATTGTTGCTTAAATTTGTAATTTTAATAAGGAATGGATAAATGATAATCAAATCTTAACAACATTCAGACATTCAGTTAGCGTGAAGGTAATATTAAAAGGTAAACCACAAAGTGGTTGCCTTGGTGGTCCAAGGCTTGGGATTAAAAACCCAAGTCCTTGGTTCTACTCCTGGCAATTACATTGTGGCCAGCCCTCAAGGCGTTTAGCTCTGTTGGCTCACGTCAGCGGTTCGAATCCTACCCAGGCGGGGGTGAGTTCTGATTTACCCGCTTACATCTTTGTGGGGCCAGGGATGTGGGCCAAGGTTTCTTATCTGTCATACTCCGTGAAGCCAACATACAAGCCACAACGGGTCACGCAATTAGGGGTTTGCTTCCAACATATAGGCCACGGCGAATCACGCAGTTGGGGAGGATAGGCGGATAGTTCGTCCAGGATCCTTGATACAAAAAACAAAAAATAATAATAATAATAATAAAATTAAATTAAATGGTAACCCGTTGCCACAACTGGGTTATTTGACTTTTAACTGTGCTGGCATCGGTCAAATAATAAATTTCTACAACATATTGGATATTTTGGTAATTAATTATTTTTAGGGAAAGTATCATTTTCTCCATTGACATTTGCCCTATTAGAAAAACAGGTCCATGCATTTCCATTAATGGTCATTCATCCCTTAAAATGAAAATATTAGTTATGTTGTTACCTTTTCCGTCCAAAAAGAGGTTTGACCATAAACCATCACGTTAAATGACCGTTTTATCCTTAAATATAATTTAAAAATAATCATTTAACCCTCAAGATATTCATTAAATCAAAATTATATTTTAAAAAATTAAAAACAAAATTGAAAAAAAAAAAAAAATGGATCCCCACCGTCTTTCTCTCTTTTTATTTATTTTTATTTAATTTAAAAACAGAAATTAAAAATAAAGAAGAATTTAAAAAAAAATTGTAGATTTGGATCTCCACCATCTTCTCTCTCTCTCTCTCTGGGCGGTCGTGGGGTTTGAGTGGCTGATGGTGGTTGGCAACGATGGGCGATGGGTAAGATGAATATTTTAAAATCTACAACAATACTAAAATCGACTCTAATTCACGAGGGTGTTAAAGATCACACTCTTGTTTAAAGCTTATGAACAAGAAATATTTTACATTTAAAAGATGAATAGCAAGAGAATGGTAATTTATAACTATGGATGTTGCAAGTTAATAGGTTCGTTTTTTTTTTTTTTTTTTTTTTTTGTTTATTTATTTATATATTTTTTTTTGACAAATAATAGGTTAGTCTTTTAAACAGCAAGACTGTCAAATACTATATAATTATGTATAATTATCTAGTGCAAATCCTCTCATACACACACACCCTCTCGTATAGACATGACCCCTGTTTCGGTTCTTAATTTTTTTTTTAAATAACATTTTATTTATAAAAAAATAAAATGTTAGAAAGGACATTGTAGAGTATTAGGTTGTGGCCCATAACCTTTGTCCAAGTAAGAATGGTTTCCTTTACTTTCTCCTCGTTTTTATATACGTTAGGCCTCTTTTCATTTCTCTTATTTATACGATGTGGGATGTGAGATTGAATTTTCATTTTCATTCATTGATATAACATAATGATATTCTCTTAAGTCTCAACTTCTTCTTTAAACATGGAAAACATGAAGTGAGTTGGGAGGTCTATTAAAATTAAATAATGGTTTTGTTAAGAAAAAATAAAATCAAATAAGCCACCTATTGATATAATGCAATAATTTCTACCCCACTATCCTATCTCATTTAATTTGTTTTCAAATAAGATTTGATGGCATTATTTTATGTATGTCTTTTCGTCCATAACCAACCACATAATATATGTCTATAATCTATACGTACATGCAGCTTTTGTGAGACATTTGCACCAAAAAGAATTCCAAAGCTATTATTTATTTTAACACTCCGTTGCTCTTAGTTTATGAGCTATTTTAATTACGTTTTGTTTCTCAAAAGATCTGTTAATTTTGGAGTGCACACTTTAACAGATTTCTATCATTATATCTTAGTTTCTTCCATTGTCACTCAAGCTTCAATTCCATTACCATCTTTTCCATCTATAAACAAAATCATATATATAGAGAGAGGTTCTCCCATCAGGTAATTTCAGGATGACCAACCACAGCCACATATTTTAATAAAATGCTGATTTTTTTTAACAAACATTTGAACTGATACATACAGTTTTTTTATTGTCAGTTCGAACTGATATAAAATATATCAGTTCCTTACATGTGGGCCATTGGATTTAAATGTTTTGACTTGGCTGTATACACTTGTCAAAACATCTTTTAAATCCAATGGCCCACGTGTAAGGAACTGATATATTTTATATCAGTTCTAACTGACAATAGAAAGACTATATATATCATCAAATCTCATTCACATATTATTCTTCCCTAATCTTGGTCACAGTGATTGCTTATAAACATAGTTGTATTCAATCTCACAGGCCACATCGGATAAATAAGAGCATTGAAGAGAGGTCTAACCTATATAAAAAAGAGAAAAAGGCATATGAAAACTTACTTACCTAAACAAGGGTTATGGACCATGATTCAATACTCTACAATATCATTTCTCTTTTAATCATTTTATTTTTATAAATAAAATTTTATTTTTTAAATATTTTTTTTGAATTTTTTAAAATAATAATAATTAAAGGAACCGACGGTTCTGGTCCGGTTCTAAAATTTTGAGAATTGGAACCGGAACCTCTCTGGTTCCGGTTCACGGTTGGAACCGAACCGGTGAACCGTGGTCATGTCTACTCTCGTCTCCACACCTTAATGAATGTACATAATTTAATATATGTTTTTTTTAATGTCTTGTCATTTTAAATTTTTTTTCTGAAATATTTTTAATATTTATTTCTTTAGGAAAAAAATTGTCTTCATATTAAAAAATATTTCAAGATATTTTCATATATATATATATTAATATTAATATTTATACAAAAAATCTCATTAAAATTCAAAAAAATTTTTAACAAGATATGAATAATGAGTATATAAAAAGGTTTGCATTTAGGAATTCTTATGAAACCATTTCTCAAAAAATATTTAAATCCAACAAATGTAGAATTCTAACAAATTAGAATATTTTCCAATCACAGTAGAAAATAATAGCTTTAACAAATTTACACTTTATTGACCTTACTTAGCTAAGTTTTCATTGTATGGAAATTGTCATGCCATTTACACAAGCTGAATGTCATTATAAAAAAAGAAAAGAAAAAGAAAGAAAAGAATGTTTTTTGGATCCCACACTAACCATTTATAATAGCTAGTATGCACAAAACATTCATAACTAAATTAATTTGGACTAGTCATAACTCGTAAGTCATTGCAACGAACTCACATTCTCGGTGGCTCCCATTTGTTGCCCAAAATGCTGAATGCACTATAATCCTAATACTCACTTACTTCCAAGTGGTCTGGTCTTCTTTTACTTTAAAATTTTAATTATCGGATTTGAATAGTAATCGATTAATCGAGTAATCGAGTAAGAGTACTGTTACTTTATCTAAATATTGTGCCCAAATGATGTGGTAACGCTCTAATTCATTCATTTAAATTATGTAAATTTAATATAATTTAAATGAATGCATTAAAGTGTTGCCACATCATTTAGGCACCAGATTTGGACAAATGAGCAATAATGCTCGGTTTTTTAATTTTTTTCCCAAATAATGAGTTGTCAGCATCATATCCCTTAACACATAAACTTATAACTTACAAGATGCTGACAATTGGCATGTCAACATAATTTAAGCTTGCATTATTTTATTTAATTGTTATTTTGTTCAAATTCTCTTAATCGTCAACCAATCGCCGACTTAAACGTCGGAGACTGCTCGACATTATAATACAGAGACAAATAACAAGGTCGTGATCTGTCTTTATATCCTCACAAGTCACATTTTCATCATTTAGTTCTTGAAAGGAGAAATAAAAAAGGAATTAGCACTCATTTCTTTTCAAAATATTAAATTAAAATTTGAACTAGTCTTTTTTCTACTCATCAAACTATATCATAAATATATTAATAATAAATTTCCGATGCAAACACATTAATTAGATCGAATGTAAGATGAATTTATTAAGACCACAATGATGCGTGTGGTACACATTACACAATTTGTAATTGTCACGTGAATTTATAATATGATAATTATAAATTATTGAACACATCATTTGAGATAAGTGTTTTTGGTCATGGAGTTGCATTGCATGTGGAGCAGGGGTATTGTATAATTCCACGTGGACGTGGTAAGATTGGGGGAGCAAGTCAATAATGCCGGGACACACCCTTAGCTGTAATTGAAAGATATTGATGATCTGACCTTCTTTTTGGCATTTAATGACTAAATTGTCCAACTTTTTACGTTTGACTCCTAATGTAATCCTTTCAAAAAAAAAAGAAAAAAAAAAAAAAGACTCCTAATGTAATGATTGTGCAAAGACGGGTCTGAAAAACAGAGAGCAGTTCTACGTTCTATGTTGAAGTGCTCGATGAAAGTCCTATATGAAGAACAAAAGAAGAGAATATTGAAGAGACTCCATTGATGGAGCTAGAAGCTTCAGAGTATTTTTATTTCATGAATATTGTAAAAATGAATAAATTACATTTGTTCATCAGAGATCTGATATTTATATCAGATTCACTTGATCACACTAAAAGTGTGTTTTACAGATATAGGAATTCTTAACCAATAATATTCTAAGAAACATCCACATCAGCATTCTGTTATTCTTAGTAACTGACTTGTGGCTGATTCAATGTATGAGGACATTTATGTGGACGTTGTTCATTAGAGCCTAATTGCTGATACACAGGTTTCCATATGCTAAGCATACTAGTAGGCTGCTTGACAACGTCTTCAGCTGATGTAGAATACCTATGCTTATCATCCCCCCGCAAACCAAACTGGGGAGAATTAGCAAGTTTGAGTTTGGAACATAAGAACCGAAATCTGTCCCTAGTGAAGCCCTTAGTGAAAACATCAGCAACTTGGTGTTCAGTAGGAACATATCTGATGTCAATTATACCAGACAACACCTTCTCGAGAATAAAGTGCGTATCAATGTCGATGTGTTTGGTACGTTGGTGAAAAACAGGGTTTTGGGCAAGAGCATTCGCTCCAATATTATCACACCACACAACCGAGGTAGCAGGAATGGATATCCGAAGCTCGGAGAGCAAGGATTTCAGCCAGAGAACTTCGGTAGTGACCTGTGCCATAGACCGATATTCCACCTCCGTGCTTGAACGAGCAACAACCCGTTGCTTTCTAGAGCTCCAGGATACCAAGTTACCACCAAGTAAGACACAGTTCCCACTTGTAGAGCGTCGATCATCAACACAACTTGCCCAATCGGCATCCGAAAAAGCATCTAGACTTAGATTCGAAGAAGGAGCAAAATGAATCCCAAGAGAAGATGTTCCTTTTAGATATCTAAGAACTCTCTTACATGCTTGCCAGTGTGTCAATGTCGGTGCAACCAAGAACTGACTGAGCTTATTTACAACAAAAGAGATGTCAGGCCTGGTGTTAGTAAGATACTGCAGGGCACCAATGGTGCTTCTATAAAGCGTCGGATTAGGGAACGCAACACCATCTGAGAGGGACAATTTTGTTCCAGCTGAGATAGGGGTGTCACACGGCTTGGCAGCTCCCATGTTGGTCTTTAGCAGCAAGTCATGAATGTATTTGGACTGTGTGAGATACAATCCAGAGGCATCACGATATGCTTCAAAACGCAAAAAATAATTGACAGGACCCAAGGTTTTTAAGGCAAAAGTTTTGTTGAGAGTGAATATGAGGTCTTGAACCAGCTGTGGACTATCACCAGTGACAAGAATGTCATCCACATAGACCAATAAAAAGAGAGAATGACCATTAGCAAATTTGAGAAACAGAGAGGTATCTGAAGCTGAGTTAGAGAAGCCCCATGAAAGAAGAGCTGCCCGTAATTTATGGAACCAACTTCGGGGAGCTTGTTTGAGCCCGTAAAGAGATTTGTGCAACCGACACACATGAGTGGGCAAAGCTGAATCCACAAAGCCTTCAGGCTGGGACATAAACACAACCTCCGAAAGATCACCATTTAAAAAAGCATTGTTGATGTCAACCTGCTCAACTTGCCACCCAAAAGACACAGCAATTGTAAAGATGACTCGAATTGTAGAAGCCTTTACCATAGGGCTGAAAGTGTCCAGGAAATCAAGACCGGGAGTTTGGTGGAATCCCTTTGCTACCAATCTCGCTTTATGCCTCAAAAGAGTGCCATCTTGCTTGAATTTAGTTCGGAAAACCCACTTACATCCGACCACGTTCATATCAGATTTGTAGGGAACCAGTGGCCAGGTATGGTTCCTTTGCAAAGCATGGAACTCCTCTTGCATTGCCGAGACCCATTTCGGATCTTAAAGAGCTGTTTTAGCAGTGGTGGGATCTGCCTCAGATAAGAGACCTGATGAGAAAGCTTTTGGTTTGAAAATGCCATTTCTAGACCTGGTGACCATGGAATGAGTTGAACCAAGATTAGGTGCAACATTTGTCGAACCAAGAAGAGGTGCTACAGCTGTTGAATTATGGGAAGATGCTGCAGCAAGGACATTAGTAGAACTAGTTAGAGAAGAGTTGATAGGCGAGAAAGCTGACCCTGTATTGATGTCAATGTCTGAAAAGGAAGGTAAAGGAGCTGACTGGTCAGGTAAATGAGCTGGTTGGGGAAAACCTGGAGGTATTGCCGATGGAACTATGGGCGTAGAAGATGAATGCGTTATGTCTTGTGAGATAGGCTGTGTGACCATGTGAGTAGGTCTGACAATAGACCTTTATGTAAGGACTGCACAGTTGAGGCATGTGACAAAATCTTTTGCATAGTGGACAAAGGAAAAACCGAAGAGGGAGGTTCTGTAGGTGTAGAGACTGAGCTAGGAAAAAGAGATGAGAAGGGAAATTCTATCTCATTGAACTCTACATGCCTACAAACATACACTCTACCCGAGGGATATAAGCACTTATAACCTTTGTGCAAAGGACTATACCCAATGAATATACATTTTTGAGTATGAAAATCACACTTGTTCCTAGAGTAATCCCTCAAGTATGGAAAACAACTACACCCAAAAGATTTGAAAAAGTTATAGTTCGGTTTCTTTGAATATAGTTTCTGAAAAGGTGATATAAAATGGAACACAGCTAGAGGCATATTGTTAATGAGAAAAGTGGCTGTGAGAAAAGCTTCATACCAAAACCGTAATGGCATTTTGGCATGAGCAAGTAAAGTCAGTCCGGTCTCTACCACATGACGATGCTTCCTCTCAGCAACTCCATTCTGTTGAGGAGTGTGAGGACATGAAAACTGAGTCTGTATACCTTGACTGGAAAGATACGAGGCAAATGCAACATATTCCCCACCCATGTCAGAGTGTAGACTCTTAATTTTCTTGTTAAATTGGAGTTCAACAGTTTTCTGAAACTTGACAAAAACCCCAAGAGCATCTGACTTGAGTTTGAGAGGAAAGAGCCATGTGAACCTACTGTATGCATCAACAAAAGAGATATAATACCTATACCCTTCTGTAGAAAGCATAGGAGCCGGTCCCCAAACATCTGAGTATATCAACTCAAGAGGTGCTGTAGCTGTAATTTCTACTCTAGAGAATGGTAATCTATGCATTTTACCAAGCTTACAAGAGTCACAAAAATGTGGTGAAACAAACTTTTTATTGAAGTGTATATTATTTAACATCTTTTGTAGGATCAAAGGGGCTGGATGTCCCAACTTGGCATGCCAAATATTGGCATCCATAGTAGCATACATGCTCACATTTGCCTGCTGTGACTTGGAGTTGGATACCTCTCCAGGATTTGTATTATTGAAAGCCAAAAAACTGCTATTTGAACACTTTGAACCAGCAACATTCTGACCTTTCTTGTCTCCACCATGTGCTGAATCGGACAAGCTGACAAGTTGAAGACTGTAAAGGCCATCTTTAAGTAAGCCTTGGAGTAAAACCTTCCTCGTTGTAAGATCCTTTATCACACATTGATCATATAAAACTCAGCAACAACATTATTGTCAAAAGTGAACTTAGAGATACTCAATAGGTTCTTGGTGATTTGAGGAACATGCAATATATTCTTGAGAAGAAGTTTCTCAAAAGGCTGTGTGTGTGTCTGAATGAAAGTGTCACCAACATGATAAATTGGAAGCTTACTTCCATTGCCTACTATAAGTTTGTTCATACCTCTGTAATTTGATCGAAGAGATAGGTTGTTCAAATCAGAGGTTATATGGTTAGTAGCCCCGCTATCCACATACCAAGCCGGATCTGCAACTGAATCAGGTGTTGCTATGAATGCTGAGTTCTGTATGTAGTTAGCTTGTGGTTCTATTTGACTGGTAGCTGAGCTGTGTGAAGGATACGACAGACTTGATAGTAGCTGATTGTTGTAAGGTTGTTGTTGTTGAATGTAGAAAGCCTGATGTTGTTGTTGCTGTAACGGTGAGCCTTGCATTTGCTGCGAAGGACCTTGTAATTGCTGTAGAGGACCTTGAAATTGTTGGTCAAAACGATGGTAACACTTAAGAGCACTGTGTCCGGGCTTGTTGCAGACTTGACAGTGTAATCTGCCTCTACCACCAGGCATATTGTTCCTCCATCTTCCTCTTTGGCCTCCTCTGTTTGGCTGAGAGTTGAAGTCTCGTTGGGTCCTCTGTTGGTGAGTACCGTTTGAAGCAAAATTAGCATAAATCTGGCCAGTTTCTACACGTGATGAAGAGTCGAGATGCTCAAGTCTTTGTTCATGCATCATGAGAACAAATTGAGCATCCTCAAAGCTCATAAACCTTTGTTGAGCAGTGATTACTACAACAATTGCATCGAAGTCATGCCCCACACCATTCACCAAACACATAACAAGGTCACGGTCCTTCACTTCTTCACCGGCTGACATCAGTGCATCTCCAATATGTTTGATCTTGAGAGCAAAATCACTGATTGAGTCTCCACCTTTTTTCATAGATGAAAGCTGATTCCGTAGTTGAATCGTTTTGGCCATCATTTGTTGTGTGAAGATTCGCTGCAAACGATTCTAGGCTTCAAAGGAAGTTTTACAACCAATGATTTGGCCTAAGACACTCTCACTTATACCTGCATATATCCAACCTAAAAGAAGCTTGTCTACTCATTTCCAGCTTGTAAACTCCTTGCTCATGCGTTTCTCAACGTATTTTTCACCATTTTCATTTGTTATTTCAACGTTCTCATACATGTTTGGTGGTTGATTTATACCGCATAGATAATCCTCCAAATCCAAAGCTTGTATAATAGGTAGAATCTGTTCTTTCCAGTAAAGATAGTTTGATTTACCTAGTTTTATCGGAAGGTTGAAATTCAGGCTTTTGGAGAGTGATGCGATTTCCATTGTTGTAGTCATAGTGTGAGAGTTGTGCCTTTGATCTTTCTCTGATCGTTGAGAAGAAGACGCGCCTCTCTGTGAGTTCTGATTTTGATCAAGAACTGGTGTCTGTAGTTGATTTGCCATGACGTTAGTCTGTGGCTCTGATACCATGAAAAACAGAGAGCAGTTCTACGTTCTATGTTGAAGTGCTCGATGAAAGTCCTAAATGAAGAACAAAAGAAGAGAATATTGAAGAGACTCCATTGATGGAGCTAGAAGCTTCAGAGTATTTTTATTTCATGAATATTGTAAAAATGAATAAATTACATTTGTTCATCAGAGATCTGATATTTATATCAGATTCACTTGATCACACTAAAAGTGTGTTTTATAGATATAGGAATTCTTAACCAATAATATTCTAAGAAACATCCACATCAGCATTATGTTATTCTTAGTAACTGACTTGTGGCTGATTCAATGTATGAGGACATTTATGTGGACGTTGTTTATTAGAGCCTAATTGCTGATACACAGGTTTCCATATGCTAAGCATACTGGTAGGCTGCTTGACAACGTCTTCAGCTGATGTAGAATACCTATGCTTATCAGGGTCCAACATGTCATGTCACTCAAAACCGATTGAATTAGTTCGGTTTGGTTTATTGGTTTTTTGCCCATCCCTAAATAGTACCTCGTTATCACAGACTTGTCTTATGGATCCCATTGCAATTTGTGAAGGAGTAAATACACTTAATCCAAAAAAAAAAATTTCAGCTTAAGTGCAATTAGAGAGAAAATATGTATTTATCTACACTAACCTCCATACTCTTAAATTTGAATTAATAAAAAAACCAAATTACCTATGGTTATTAAAATTTTAAAATAAAGAAAATATTTTTACAAAAAAACAATTAAAGTAAATTAATTGAAGATAATCTTTTCAATGGAATATAAATTGAAAAATTAAAAAAACTACTTTAAAAATTTTAAATTATCTTTATTTAAAAATAATAATTTTAAAAGTAAATAAAAAATTTTAATTTTTTAAAATTATCTTTATTTTTAATTTTTAAAAATTGTTTTTGAATTTTAAATTATTTGTACCAGCTTTTACTCTTTTATATATATATATATATAAACGTTATCTTCATTTTTAAATTTTGATAATTATAAGCATTTTGGTCTTTCTATTAGTTCAATTTTAATAAGACTTAATAGCACTGTACTCCCCTGAATTATACGCGAATTTACATATTGCCCCCTAAATATTTTTTTTTTTGGGCGGTAAACCCATCGAACTATTGAAAATTGGCAATAATGGACGGAACCCTTATTCCGTCTAATTTTCCTTGCATGTGCGCCTCACATACATAAAGTACAAAGGGCATTTTTGTCTTTTCGGTGTTAAAAAAAATAGGAATAATTTTTAATAATTAAATTGAAATGTCTCCACATAATAATAATAATAATAATAATAAAATTATAAGCATCATCACCACCAAATTAATCCAATGCCTGGGTTTCAACATCTTCAACATCATCAGCCACACCACTCATCTACAGCCATCTCTCCTCTTCTCTCTCCCCAAACCTTAATCTCTACTCTTCTCTCTCCCCAATCTCTTCTTCTTCATCAGCTTCAGATCAAACCCAAATAAAAAAAATAAAAAAACCAAAAAAACCCAAAGTTTTCAATCACCCGTCCACCACCACCATCTCCATCTCCACCGTCCACCACCACCATCTCCATCAGTCAACCATCCACCATCTTCACTGTCCACCACCACCATCTCCATCAGTCAACCCATAATCAAATCACACAAACCAAACCGAATTCAACCACCACAAACACAAACCATCATCATCACCAAACCATCACAAACCTAATCGAACTCCATCACCAAACCCAATCGAATCCAACCCGTTCGTGTTTGCGAGTGAGGGTTTAGAGAGAGAGGAGATTCGCGAAAAAGAGTTCCAAATCAGATCAGCGGCGGCGAGATGATGGGGTTCAATCGGTGGCGAGATGATAGGGTTCAATCTGGTTCGCGGCGGCGCAATGATGGGTGGAGCTCTACTGGTGGCGAGATGGAGGAGTTGGTCTGGGTTGTTGTTTGATGATGGTAATGATTTGGTGGAGATTGACGATTGTGATGAAGATTTTGTTAAGAAGATGATTCTTGGAGATTAATTTCTTGGTTTGTGTTTGATTGTATGGGTTTGGTGTTGAGAAGAAGAGATGGAAAAGAGAATAAGAGAGATTAGGGTTTGATTTTTTTTTTTAATATTCTTTTTTTAATTTTTGTTAATGTTAATTATTTAATTTAATAATATTTATTATTTTTAACAATCCAAAATTTCAATTTTTTTGTTATTATTATTTTAATTATTAATTTTAATTTTAAATTTTTTTTTATTAGTAGTAGTCACAAAATGACTAAAATGCCCTCATTGGCTTCACATGTGCAGCACTCGTGTCAGGAAAATCAAATGGAATAAGGGTTCCGTCCATTATTGCCATTTTCCAACAGTTCGAGGGGTTAACCGTAAAAAAAAAACATTTAGGGGGCAATTTGAAAATTCGTGTATAATTCAGGAGGGTTCAGTG
Organism: Acer yangbiense; assembly: GCA_008009225.1. Taxonomy (NCBI): domain Eukaryota; kingdom Viridiplantae; phylum Streptophyta; class Magnoliopsida; order Sapindales; family Sapindaceae; genus Acer; species Acer yangbiense. The sequence continues at coordinate 16,886,275 of CM017773.1, read as the reverse complement.
CTATTAAGTCTTTTAATAATTATGAGAATTTTGGTCTTTCTATTAGTTCAATTTTAATAAGAGAACTATTATTGTGGAAATGGTGGCTTTTGTCATTTTTTTCAATTGGTGTTTCAAGACTATCGCCACTTTAATAACTTAAGTTCTAAAGGCACCAAAGTAAGTGAACTTTCAAAAATGCCCTTACTTTACATATATATTTTTTTACTTTTCAGTTTTTTTTTTCCTAGAATCGACCTCCATTTGAGGTCGTCAATGGAAGTCTGTTCGTTTGACCTCCATTGCATGCATTTTTTATATTAAATATGGATCTTGGATTAATATGAGAGAAATACAGAACGAAAAAAAAATGAGAGGCTTGTTCAATGCCCTTAAATAAAATCCAATGCCCTTAAATTGTGGATCTTGGATTTTCATGGATGGGAATGTGTGTTGAGTCAGAGAATATGGATAGTAAGTCTCAAATCACAGTTTAGACTTTCATAATGAGATAAAAAAAAAATATCAACAGTGGATCTTGGATTTTCATTACTGGGGATGCGTGTTGAGTTCAAGAAGATGAGCAGTAAATCTCAAATCAGATCAGCGGTGGCGAGATGATGGGGTTCAATCGGTGGCGAGATGATAGGGTTCAATCTGGTTCGCGGCGGCGCAATGATGGGTGGAGCTCTACTGGTGGCGAGATGGAGGAGTTGGTCTGGGTTGTTGTTTGATGATGGTAATGATTTGGTGGAGATTGACGATTGTGATGAAGATTTTGTTAAGAAGATGATTCTTGGAGATTAATTTCTTGGTTTGTGTTTGATTGTATGGGTTTGGTGTTGAGAAGAAGAGATGGAAAAGAGAATAAGAGAGATTAGGGTTTGATTTTTTTTTTTAATATTCTTTTTTTAATTTTTGTTAATGTTAATTATTTAATTTAATAATATTTATTATTTTTAACAATCCAAAATTTCAATTTTTTTGTTATTATTATTTTAATTATTAATTTTAATTTTAAATTTTTTTTTATTAGTAGTAGTCACAAAATGACTAAAATGCCCTCATTGGCTTCACATGTGCAGCACTCGTGTCAGGAAAATCAAATGGAATAAGGGTTCCGTCCATTATTGCCATTTTCCAACAGTTCGAGGGGTTAACCGTAAAAAAAAAACATTTAGGGGGCAATTTGAAAATTCGTGTATAATTCAGGAGGGTTCAGTGCTATTAAGTCTTTTAATAATTATGAGAATTTTGGTCTTTCTATTAGTTCAATTTTAATAAGAGAACTATTATTGTGGAAATGGTGGCTTTTGTCATTTTTTTCAATTGGTGTTTCAAGACTATCGCCACTTTAATAACTTAAGTTCTAAAGGCACCAAAGTAAGTGAACTTTCAAAAATGCCCTTACTTTACATATATATTTTTTTACTTTTCAGTTTTTTTTTTCCTAGAATCGACCTCCATTTGAGGTCGTCAATGGAAGTCTGTTCGTTTGACCTCCATTGCATGCATTTTTTATATTAAATATGGATCTTGGATTAATATGAGAGAAATACAGAACGAAAAAAAAATGAGAGGCTTGTTCAATGCCCTTAAATAAAATCCAATGCCCTTAAATTGTGGATCTTGGATTTTCATGGATGGGAATGTGTGTTGAGTCAGAGAATATGGATAGTAAGTCTCAAATCACAGTTTAGACTTTCATAATGAGATAAAAAAAAAATATCAACAGTGGATCTTGGATTTTCATTACTGGGGATGCGTGTTGAGTTCAAGAAGATGAGCAGTAAATCTCAAATCACACTTTAGACTTGCATAATGAGACAAAAAAAAAATTAACACAATAAGTCTCGGAAAAGTAATAATAAGTCTCTGAAGTTCATGATAAGTCTCAGAAGACTTAAAAAAGTCTCAGAAAGACTTATAAAAGTCTCGGAAAGACTTAAAAGTCTCGAAAACTATATAAAAAGTCTCAAAAATACCTAGAAAAAAATTAGAAAAATTTTTCAGGTAATTTTTTAGACTTTTCACGTAATTTTTGAGATTTTTCAGGTAATTTTCGAGACTTTTCAGGTATTTATGAGACTTTTCAGGTAATTTTCTAGACTTTTCAAATAATTTTTTAGACTTTTCAGGTAATTTTTGAGACTTTTCAGGTAATTTTTGAGACTTTTCTAGCATTTTTGAGAATTTTGGTAATTTTCGAGACTTTCTAGATAAAAATAAAAATTTCCGAGACTTTTAGCCATTTCCGAGACTTTCTGGGCAAAAATGAAAAGTCTCGAAATATTTTATTTCTAGAAAGTCTCGAAAATTACTAAAAGTCCTGGAAATACTTAAAAAATCTCAGAAACTACTTGAAAAGTCTCGGAAACTACTTGAAAAGTTTCAAAAATACATGAAAAGTCTCGAAAATACTTGAAAAATCTCAGAAATTACCTGAAAAAAAATTTCTATTTTTTTTTTCAGCTTCTTCTTCTTAATCGACCTCCAATCCATTTTGACCTCCATTAAAGGTCAATTTCAACCTCCATTGGAGGTCGAATCAACCTCCTATGGAGTTTCACCTCCATTAATGGAAGATTTAAAAAAAAAACAAAAACAAAAACAAAATAGTGAAGAAGGTTATTATGGGGGAAATTTTTGTCCGTTCACCATTATATGTGCCACTTAAACTCAAGTTATTAAAGTGGTGATAGTTTTAAAATGCACCATTAAAAAGGTGCTATATAGTTTTCGAACCCACTATTATTGGCAATCCATTAATTATCTGGGTGGGGGGCATTTTTGTCCACTCACCATTATATGTGCTATTTAAATTAAGTTATTACAGTAGTGATAGTCTTAAAACGCGCGATCAAAAAGGTGCTGTATAGTTTTCGAACCCACAAACCCTAAAATATCTTCTTATTTTTTAAAAAATAATTTTTTAAAAATAATTTTTTAAAAATAATTTTTTTCTCACACACCATCAAGCCCTTCATCATTATCATCACTAGGTTTTTTATTTTTTATTTTTTTAATATATATATATACACAAAAAATTTTAGTTCAACTAAAATTGAAATCGGTTTTATTTATTTATTTATTTATATTTATTTTTTTCTTTTTCTTTTTCTCAAATACCACTCACGTTCAATTATCACCATCACTGGAATATATATATAATTTTTTTTCACAGAAAAATATATTTAAAATTATTTTTCTACTCAATAGAATTTTGTTTTTTTTACACAACTTAAAATCTAAAGAAAAAAACAAATATTGTTTTCCAATTTTCATAGTTTGATTTCTAAAACAATTTTATTATTGTTTCAATCTTCTCATTTTTGTTCAGTTTTATTTTCATTTTATTACTTCACATCTCTTTTCCATTTCCCGTTTCAAATTTTCTAAGGAGAAGTATCCAAAATACATAATATTAAAATAAAATGGAATGTCTGCAGAATATATATATATATACACAGTCTTTCTATTGTTAGTTCGAACTGATATAAAATATATCAGTTCCTTTGCATATGGGCCATTGGATTTAAAAGATGTTTTAATAAGTGCATGCAGCCAAGTCAAACCATTTAAATCCAATGACCCACATGTAAGAAACTGATATATTTTATATCAGTTTGACTGATAACAGAAAAACTATATATATATAAATGTTCAAGTTCAGTGTGCACTGATGTAAATATATAATGACATTGAATGTGAGTCACTCATTTTCCATGCTTTGACTTAGTGTGTATGCACTTGTCAAAACTTCTCCATAATGAGTGACTCACATTCAATGTTCTTATATATTTACATCAGTGCGCATTGATGTAAACGAGCCCGTATATATATATATATATATATTTTTTTTTATGGAGTGTCTTTAGAATATGAGTGCCAAAAGATAAAAGAGATAATTTTGAAGGAAAAAAAAGTATCTTTAGAATTATTTTAAATTTAAATTTTTAGAATGAAGTGTCTTTAGAAATGAAGTGTAAAAAGAAAAACATTAGATCGTAAGGAGAAACTTTCTTTTAATAATTACGCCTATATTGATGTAACTTTAAAATAAGGGGAAATTGTACAAACCCTCAGATTTTTGGTCTAATTGCCTATTAGATGAACATTTTGTCCAAAATTGCTCAAAAATTCTTGCAAAAATGTGGATTAATTGCACAAACATACCCTCTGTTCATCTAATAAAGCAAATTTTCTAACAAATGCCCTATTCAAACACAAGCATCCCAATTGGAATATGCTTGGGGTAGGGAAAGTCAATAGTGCCTTTGGGTAAAAGGGAGAGGATATTTTGATGGGTAAATTTCACAAATAACCCTGAATTTAGGTGTAATTGTATAAATATTCATTTTTTTTTCTAATAATTACATAAATATACTCTATCGTCAGTTGACTTTTGTTAACTTTAACCTTTAACCACATTTGTATCCCGAAATGACTAAACTACCCTTGAAAACTTATTTATCTTTTCTTTTATTATTTAAATATATTAAAAATATTTACTTATAAAATTAAAAAAATCGGTACAATTTTTTTGTTGCCTTTTTTCTATCATTTTTTTTTACAATAATGCTAAACATCCCACCTAAAATCCCACTTTTTTCATCTCACTACATGTGGCATGTGAGGTGTCAAATTGTGAGTGGATACACATTAATGACACCTACCCCATGTATCCATTCACAATTTGACACCTCACATGCCACATGTAGTGGGATGAAAAAAGTGGGATTTTAGGTGGGATGTGTAGCATTACTGTTTTTTTTAACACAATCAGAACCCACAAAACTGGAAAAATGGCTGTGTTTTATGGGTTTTGATTTTGTTGATTAAATGTAATTGTTGGTGGGTTTTGATTGTGCTGATGAAGTGAAATTGTTTGTGGGTTGATGAGTATAAAATTGAATGTTTTGGTGATAAAGTTGGTTTTTGAAATCTGAAAATTTGGTGTTTGGGGACATGGAAAATGTAAAAAAGAAAAAAATGATAGAAAGAAAAAGAAAATAAAAGCAACAAAAAAAATTGTATTGCTTTTTTCAAATTTTTAAGTAAATATTTTTTAATATTTTTAAATAATACAAGAAAAGATAAATAAGTTTTCAAGAGTAGTTTAGTCATTTCGGGATACAAATGTGGTTAAAGGTTAAAGTTTAAAGTTAACAGAAGTCAAATGACGGTAGGGTATATTTATGTAATTATTGGAAAAAAAATGAATATTTATACAATTACACCTAAATTCAGGGTTGTTTGTGAAATTTATCCACTAAAATAACCTCTCCCTTTTACCCAAGGGCACTATTGACTTTTCATACCCCAAGCATATTCCAATTGAGATGTTTGTGTTTGAATAGGGTATTTGTTTAAAAATTTGTTTTATTAGATAAATTAAGGGTATGTTTATGCAATTAACCCCAAAAATGTTTATCCAATTGCAATTAGGACTAAACCACTTTGAGGTTGGTGTGCAAATTACCCTTAAAATAATAGTTGTGTTGAATAAATAATCATCTAAAAGAAAGACAAATGTTGGACTTAAAACAAATATGTACCTATTCGGCAATGGTATGGTGAAAGTGTTGTAATTAATTACAAGGATTAAAAAATATAGGGAAAATTGCACCAATATCCCCTAAATTTAGGTGAAATTGGACCAATAAATAGAAGATCATTTTATTACACAATCCTCCGTTAAAATTCGTTGACCAAACGGTTGACTAACTGAAAGGTAACGGTAGAAAGGGCAAAATGGACCTTTTCAATCACCATCATCATTTCATCATCATCTTCATTACTTATCTTATTCTCTCTCTCACATCCATCGATTTGTTTTTTTTTTTTTTTCCATTGATTTCTTCTTTCTTTGGAAATCGATCTCTCTCACTCAATCTAATCTCACCCAATTCGCCACACAAATCCAAACAATCAACCCCAAATCCATCAGTTTTCCAAAAGCACCTGAAATCAAACCTTAACCTCGACACCGGACACCGCCGTGACTTCTTTATTCGAATTCAAGAGCAATTCAAGTGAGAGCAGGAAGAATTATCTATCTCTGTGTGATTTGGGGGATTTGAGGGTGATTCAAAGGATCTGATTAGGGTTTCGAAGGATTTGATTAGGGATTTGAAGAGAATCTGATTTGGGGATTTTGGGGATTTGGGGATTTTGATAGCCCGGTTGAGAGATCGATGGGAGACATAGAGAGATCGAGTGAGAGAGAGAATTCACGGTGAGTGGGTAATGGTGTTTGATGTTGAAAAAACTGATCTCTATCCATAATCCATGTTCATCTTCTTTTTTCTTTTTTTCTTTTTGTTTTTTTTAGTTTGATCTTCTTCTTTTTAATTATGGGATCTCCATTAGACTCCATTGATGTTCAGTTGATCTGGAACACTATTATGTTTTTTTTTTTTTCCAATTGATCTTCATTTTTTTTTGTTGGGTGTGATGTGAATTTTATGTGTTGGGACTTGGGCATTGGAATTTTTGTTGGTGTTTGGTTGGAATTTCCATTGGAGAAGCATGAGAGTTCTGGTGTTACAGATATGGTGTTACCAGATCTCCAGATTTTTTTTTTCTAATTATTTTGTGTTCAATTTTGATTCAATCTATTTTTCGATCGATTAAATCATTATGGTGTTACCAAATCGATTTTTCGATTTGTATTTTGTTATTTTGGTTTGGTGTTGATGATTTGTGACTTGGATTGTGTGTGATTTTGTGGGGTTGTTCCAAGAAGAGAAGAAATCTGGGTTTGGGTTGAAGAAATCTGGAAATCTGGGTGGAATTGTTTTTGTTTTTGTTTTATTTATTTATTTATTTTTTAATTTTATGATCTTATGATTTTATTATAGGATAGGGATAAATATGATTTTTTAGATTGAAGAAAAAGGGTAAATATGACTTTTAATGGGTCAAGGCTGGTCAACAGTTAGTCCTAACTGTGGTCAACCAATTTTAAGGGAGGTTTGTGTAATAAAATGATCTTCTGTCTATTGGTCCAATTTCACCTAAATATAGGGGATATTAGTGCAATTTTCCCAAAAATATATAATTTTTTTTAATTATATATATATATATATATATACAGAAATTCTATTATCAGTTCGAACTGACAATAAATATATCAGGACGAAGAATATGGACCACTAGATTTACATACTTTGACTCAAAGTGTATGAACTTGTCAAAACTTCTCCATAATCCGTGGTCCACATTCTTCGTCCTGATATATTTATTGTCAGTTCGAACTGATAATAGAAAGACTGTATATATATATATATATATATATATATATATATATATATATATATATATATATATATAAGCAAAAATTAAATTAGATAGTTTATCATGTATATTTATTAAATTTAATAGAAAAAAAATTAATATTATAACATATTTCTAAAGTTACAAATAATAAAAAGAGTAAAAATTAACGTGTTGAAAGAACAATCTTCTGGAAAAAATAATTAGATGACCGTTTGATTAATTCTGATGTTAAAACTGTTATAAAACTAAAATGCATTTGGTAAATTTTATTGTGAATTTATATAATGTATAAAGTAGATATAACATTAAATATTTTTAATTTCTATTTGGAATTCAAACGAAACTAATAGTTAATGTAGATAATTCTCATTTAATAAAGAAGAAGTATTATTTCATTTGAATACATTTTTTGTTTTTTGTTTTTGTTTTTGTAGTTTGTTTTTCTCACTCATATATATATATATATATATATATATATATATATAATTTATATAATGTATAAAGTAGATATAACATTAAATATTTTTAATTTCTATTTGGAATTCAAACGAAACTAATAGTTAATGTAGATAATTCTCATTTAATAAAGAAGAAGTATTATTTCATTTGAATACATTTTTTGTTTTTTTTTTTTTGTTTTTGTAGTTTGTTTTTCTCACTCATATATATATATATATATATATATATATATATATATATATATTATATCACTAATGCTAGATAATCAAAAAATTTAACCCAAATTTCAACCAAAATGATATGGGTAAGTGATTTTTTCATTAACCATATCATCCCATATTGTGTATGGTAATGACAACTCACTTATTACATCATTTATGTTAATTATTTGAGTTGTATAGCATTACTATATATATATACAGAAATTCTATTATCAGTTCGAACTGACAAAAGTTATATAAGTTCTTTGCATGTGGATCACTGGATTTAAATACTTTGACTTGGCTGTATGCACTTGCCAGTCAAAGTATTTAAATTCAGTGGCCCACATACAAGGAACTGATATAACTTTTGTCAGTTCGAACTTTATATCAGTTCGAACTGATAATAGAAAGACTGTATATATATATATATATATTTGAAAACTATTACGATATGAGACTGTTAGGATCTGTTAAGATCAGATAATACATGTGCGGCCCGGATAATTATTCCCACAAATCAGGAGAAAACTTCCCATACATACTTATAAAATATGTATGGCAGGACTTGAACCCCTCACCACTATTATGGAAGGGAGGTGCGCACTACCATATCTTATATATTTCTTTTGAAAACACCATCATTTATATTAGTTAATTTTCCTATTTGTTTTTTATTTTTTTAATACTTTTAGTATTTTTTATTTTTATAAATAATCAAGTTTATACTTTATACATTTAAATCTGATGCCTTGTCTTGCTCCATATTGTATTATTTTATACAATAATGTTACTTTGTCTAAATTTGATGTCCAAATCTAGTACTCAAATGATGTGGTAACATTATAATCTATTCATTTAGATCGTATTAGATTTGTATGATTTAAATGAATGGATTAAAGTGTTGTCATCTCATTTGGATACCAGATTTAGAGTAAGCAAAAGAACATTACTTTATTTTATATAACTTGTAGGGCTGAATTGGATATATTTATGGATCCCAAAGAAACCCGACCCAACCGGGCCATTTTTTCTTTGAGAAGCCTTCCCTCTCAAATTATCGCAACGATCACCAAAGCACATTAGCCACATATCAGACCCCAACAGCCGATTTTCGCCGTTTAGCTCTCTCGATTGCGAAAATTTATTCTTGTTCTTTGAATCACTCTCTGGTAATTCTTCTCCTTCCTCATTATTGAATTGCTCGTCTTGATTCGAATACATTGAAGTGGCTTGAGAGTAATGACTAGAATTTGGTTACTTGTCTTTGAATTGACGCTTTGATTTTGTATGAAAAATGGCATTTTTTTTCTTCGTTATTTGATATTTGTTACTGGGTCCGTTTTCAAATTCTGAATTTTTTCTCCAATTGAATGAAAATCATCTCCTACATTCCTGTATTAATGTTTAAAATCTAAAAATCTGATCTAAGTTTTCCATTGCAGTTTAGAAATAGGCATAGTACTTTTTTTTTTTTGGATCTCAGGTTGCTGCAGCCATGTAAACTCCCAAATTCTGCTTTATATTTTTAGATAAACATGATTTGAATTGGATGGTTTTAGACTAGCATGAGTTTAGAAATAGGCATAGTACATTTTTTTTTTGGATCTCAGGTTGCTGCAGCCATGTAAACTCCCAAATTCTGCTTTATATTTTTAGATAAACATGATTTGAATTGGATGGTTTTAGACTAGCATGCACTTGTTAGCTCCTACTTTTTTTGGTTTATTCCTTTTCAATTTTCATTTGTAATGGCAGATGAAGAAGATCTCCTTGTAGTTGTACTTGAGAACCGATGGACCTTGAAAACAAAAGGTTTGGAAGTGGTAAGTTGCTTTGTAGAAATGGCTTATTTGATGTTTTGTTTTATTTGTGTATATGATATGGGGTTCATTAAGAATAGAATAGTTGACACATGGTTTTTATTTTGTTTTGTTTTGTTCATTTTCCTCCTGAAAGTAAATGTTATATCATAAATTAAGTTTCAGATTAATACTAACATGAGTAGATTTCAGAGACTTTTACTTTTCCTTAATATTATGTGATGTTATCTATATGAAGAGAAAAAAAAAAAGTGCTGAACTCCCCTTTTATCCAATGATTTGTATATTTTAGACAAAAACCTTACTTGTTTGTTAGCTGAATCCCAATGTAGGAAGACTACTCTTGCTTTTCGAAATAATTTGTTTTATTTGCTTATTTTAAGTTACTAGTTATACGTGTGAAGAGTAACGAGAGTCAAGAGTCCAATACTTTCTTTTTGCTTTGATGACAAGACTGTGCTACACATTTTTTAAACTGAAAGGCTTTAGGATTATTTATATACATATTTTTAGTCTTGTCCTCTCAGTTGTTGGGTTCACTGGTCCAATATTTTATCTTTGTTCTGTTGGTCCAAATCTAGTCTACATTTTGTATACTGAAGAGTTTTATAGATTATTGCTTGTGTTTTTGAGTCCTGAGAAACTTTGTAAGCAGGCTTGCTTATCCCATTTGCAGCTTCTCTTAACTCAAAGACCAAATTATTTGGAATGCTTGATGTAGACCTTTGAGATCTAAAAGATAAATATTCTAATGACACTTCCTTGAACATCAAATCTTAGCTTGATTGATCCATCTTTTTTATTCAATAACTTGGTTCTGATTGGTATTCTGTTTTTGCGCTGAACGAGCCTTTATTATATATCCCGCTGGTATAAACTTTTGGAATATCCCAATTTTGAAGATGCTGTTCAACATCCTGCATTGGGACAATTTCTTTGTTCTGAACAGATTTTTCTTGAGATGGCCTAGAAGAGGACCTTAAAATTCTAATGGAAAGAGATCTTAACAATCTAGACATTACTGAGATTAGACAAAGATTTATGGTTAAAGATGCCCTAAAAGCCCTCTGTGGCTAAACTGGCAACAATACCAACTTCTCGAAGTACCTATTGATTGTATGATCTCTTCTAATGAGTAAAAGCTCCTTTTTTTGAAAGAAGTTCCAATGTCTGACTTAGGAATCTCATATAGACTTTTAAACTCTATATACGCTCTGATACCAATCAAATGTAGCAGGGTGCTATTTAATGGCAAGCACAAAGCATATTTGTTAGACTTATAGTCAAATCAAATCTAAGACCTTTCAATAATGATTTTCATAAAGGTAAGAAAAGGATATATAATTAGAGAATGTCTAATACACATTTGTATGCTGACGAGTTTTATAGATTATTGTTTGTATTTCTGAGTCTTGAGAAGCTTTATTGTTTTTCCTTGTTTCTGGATTCACTGCTTATCAGAGTTTCACGCTGTGAAGAGTATCTCGTGAGGCTTAAACACAGTGATATAGTAATTTGAGTTTTATGGAACCCTTTTGATCATGAGATGATCAGTTGGAAAAGACTTTAGAAATGAAGAGCTCAAACATATTTGAATAAGTTGATAGTTGGTCACAGGTGACTAGATTGTAAAACCCTTATTATGCTTTCTTTGTGCTGCATTTAACTAGCTACTGATCCTTTTACCTGAACTGTGGAGTTTCTTTTGCTTAATGTGTTACCTATTTGTTATATTTCTCAATGTAAACAATTATCAGATACAAAGGTTAATTATTGATCTTTGTTGCTATCACTTATGCAAATGATAGATGAAGAAGAGAAAAAAAATAAAAAATCTTTATGTGAATTGTAACTGGTCGAGGTTCTATTGGTTGTGTACATTGCACATCTTGGATTTCCATCTCCATGTTTATTTTATTATTTTTAGGTTCAGATTACAAAAAAAAAAAAAAAAAAAATATAGGAAAACAGGCATCTCTGATCTCTTCCCTGTTTGGTACAGCTGCTCCGAAGTGGACAATATGTTGTATTCCACCATAACACTCTCCCTCAAACAGTGAATAGATGTCAATTGTGCCCCCTTGGTTAGTATTTTTAGCCATCCAGATGTAAACCTGGTAAATATATGCTAATTGACATTTTCTGGAAAATGATAGGGCTGATCATCCTAACCTGTACTCTTTTATGAATGAAGTGACATTTGACTTCAAAATTTTAGTATGAGCCTAGAAAACCAGATTCCTGGAAATGATTGTCATAATGCAAGGGAATAGGTTTGTCATAATGCCTGTTTTTTTGATAAGAGGTACAAAACATGACTTTGTATGCACCTTGAGAGGCTGAATCCTGTGCTTTTGGTTGCTTTTTGAAGCAGTAGTGTATCCCAACCTCTTTCTGCTCTCATGAACATCCTGGTGGATTGTAATAAAGGCCAAATAATTTTCTCATCTGACTTAAACCTTGATGAAACCCCATGAATTATTGTCTTCTTCTTTAGTCAACAAGCTGAAGGTGTTAAGTAACAGTTAGACCAAAAAATTTAAGCTTGCAAATAATGGCTTAAATAATAGTATTAAGCTTGAACTCACCACCTCATGTGCAAAACTTACACACTTGCTTTGTAGAATATGTCCAAACACAAAAACACACTCAAATGCAAAAGCTTCAGAAGCAAACACTCATATATTCACATGGGTGCACTCGAAGCCGAACATTTTTGGTAAAAGTAGTTGTGTTACCATGTTAAGTAGTTGCTAGAACTAAAAGTTTAAGCTTGCTGGTAAGGTCCCAACCAATAATATTTAGTACTGGCAAAAGGAATAGCTAGGTCTAAAATTGTCAAATTTCTAGATCATAAACTGAACTATTTTTGTCATTAGATTTAACTAATAAAAATAATAAAACAAAACCAGGTAATTGCATCTAGTCAGATATAATATATAAATAATTTGTTCAAGACAGTAAAGGTTTGTCGATACATCACATAGTCACTTGTGTGTCATGAGTCCACAAAAATTTGTACTTATCACAAGATCATAAACACTGTTGTGATACTGTGTCAGTTTTCTTGATTTATCATGAGATCATTAATCTTTGTGTCACTTAGTAAAAAAAAAAAACAATCATAGAATATCAGTGATAAGAGAAAAGAAACTTTATGAGAATTCTGCTTGATTTGAGATTTCTCAAGTTGTCTATATAGTATGTCTTTGATGTAAACCATTATTATTTTATTTTGTCACTTTTGGAGTTGAATTACAATAAAGTAAAAGAAATAAGAGGAAGAATTACTCTTTGCCTCTTACGTGGTGCAAACACTCCAACTGAATTTTGATCAACTAATTTACTTGAACAGAGTTCAGTTGAAGCACTTTTTACTTTTAATATTTTTTTCGTAATTTTAAACATTTAAAATTGAACTGCTATCGGTAACCTTTAACAGTGGTCAGCTTAATTATTGGTAACCTGCAACTCTGGCTCAATAAACATGATCATGCTTTTTCAAATGACATTATTATTGCCGTCTCTGCACTTTAATGGAGCTTTAATCAGCACCCTTGTTGGTGATCTACAATACCAGTTCTTGGGCAATACACAAACGTACTCTTTGAATGACATGTTTCTGGCTGTTCTGTGTTGTCATGAAGCTTTATTTTGTTATTTTGCTTATGTTCTAGACTTCTAGTTTCTTAATCATTGAAATCGGAACTGTTGTGTGTAAACAAGATTTCGTATATTTCAAATGTTCTTGTGTTTCGAATTTGGTGTGAAGTTCAGTTACCATGGATCTTATAATAGTATCTGTGATTCTTTTTAGTGGGAATCACTTGATTTGTATTCTCTCGATTTTAGCACTCATTTAACTAGTTCTTAGAGGCCTCAATTGCAATGTTAATCAGTTAATGACATTGGAAAGGTGTAAATGGTAAAGAACAGAGTTCTGCTACTTAAGAGATGATGATGATTTTTTATTTATTTTTTATTTTTTTATTTTTAAAAATAAATGAAAGTCTGCCATCTGATCTATTTTTTATGGTTTATTTTTTGCATGATTGAGAGCTTGTATAGGTTATTAGTTGTACTCTTGAATCCTCCAAGGTTTCTTTGTTGTCCATCATATTTAATGATTCACTGATACTGGTCTGGATCTTCGCTATGGGAAGAGCATCCTTGTGAGGTTTAGATTCAGTGATGTATCAATTTGAGCTTCATTTGGCCCTTCTGGTTGTAAAATGATCACTTCATGGAGTCTGAGAAAAGTACTCAAACGTATTCAAATCTATGCTTATAGCCGAGAGCTTTTTGCATTTGTTCTATTACTTTAAGATAACATTGATAAGTGACCCACTATCAGTGCTAATTCTTTTACATTTACATTTAACATATGAATTTTGGACTTAATGAAGGTGGATGTTGCCCTTGATAAAGTAAAATGGTGCCAAAGCATTCATGTTGTTGCAGTCAATACTTTCTTTGTTTCAGTGTAGTTTTGGGAATTATATTCCCAAAGCCAGGATTTCTTCTGTTCTACCAAGTTTATTAGGACAACATCGGTGATTGTTAGGTCATTGTGATTAACTAAGATTTTAAATTATGGAGGCGACTCAGTGTTTGCTGCAATATTTGTTAGTTCACAACTTTGATAGAACTGTCAATGGCCATTAGTGGTCAAGCTTGTTAGAATTAAAAGCTGAATTGTGCAGGATTAATATTCAAAAGATTGCTGCTAATATCCTGGTGGTGTTAACCTTTAAGAGGCATGTGGTAATCATTTTTCGTTTGCCAATAATGATCTCTTTTGATTAAAGGATATTATGGTCCTTACTGTTTCTCTAATGGACTGGCAATCAGTCATGCATGATGTTTTTGGAAATATTGTCCTTTAGCAATTTACTTTTTTATGTTCTTTCCTCTTAAATTTAGTTTAAGCACTTTGTTTGACTGAGGCTTTTCTTGGATTATCAGGACCTAGGGAGCTTGGTGGTGCTGTTGATCTCATAAGCCAGTATAAGCTCTGGCCTCACCATGAATTCTTTTGCAAGAGGACACCTCCTTTGTCCTTATTGGAGACACACTATCTCCGCAATGTGGTGGGAAACACAGAAATAAAGAGAGGAGACGGGATGGAATTGGATCAGCTTTTTCGGCCTACATCCAATTTGAGAGAGAAAGGTGCTCATATTTCTACTTTTGATTTGGAAATACTCAGCGAAGCCTTTCAGATGAGAGATTCAACTCCCATTGACCTGTCTTCCGTAAGACATTTGCTAAACCTGTATTTGCCAATTTCTTCATTCAAAACTTTCTTATTCTTTTCTTTGTTCCAGGTTAAGGTGTAGTCTGATGAGTTCTATGCTTCTGTTTTTTGTTGGCTTTGTTATTTTGTGTTTACCATCTGCTCTGCAACAAACTTTGGAACTTAAAAATGAATCTACCAACCTAATTGCGTGAATTTGTACCGTTTTGTGGTTACAACAGGCGGAGAAGGGGAATCCCACATCAATGAAGTTGAAGGACGAATCCAAAGGCAAGGAGAGGAAGCATAGAAAGCACAAAGACCGTCACAAGGATAAAATCGATGATAAAGATAAACATAGAAGTGGGCATCATGATTATGGCCCCAAGCACTCAAAGAAACAGCAAGACACGGTTTTCCTTCATTCCTCTTTTTAATGCATGCTTTTATTAATTTTACTCTTGTATTGAGAATATACTACTATTTGGGTTTCAATCACCGACTTTTTGTGTGTATTTAGTGTAGATTATCCAATCTTGCACCTATTTAGTACTACTGTATTAATGGTAGCAATGAAAATAAGCATGATAGCATCAGTACTCTCTTAAAATTTTTTTGATGGGCCTAAAGAGTTTTTTTCTTATTTTGATTTTAAATACTATCGCCATAATTTTTCTTTAATGAAATCTTTTGTATGTGTTTTCAGAAGAGGAGGCATGATGGAAGCGGGGATCTTCCCGATATCCGCAAACATAAAAAACGCCAGGTAGTAGAGGAAATAGTGTAGTTGTTTTCTGGATATGCCTTCAATTATTATTTACATCATCATGAATTCCGATTGAGGTTTTTCTTTTGAATTTACTTTGCATTGCATTTAGTCTGATTATGTTTGCATTAGAGTCATCAACATATTAACATGGTCAAGCTAAAGGTGGCATGCTGAAATCAACTTAAGGGGTTGCTATTTGGGGAAAAATTCTTTGTACATTGTAAATCAGTTCAAGATGTAGCAAGTGTTTCTTTTTTCAGAAAAAAACAAACACCCTCTTGCTCTTGAAAGTTTTGGGATATACAAAATTCCATCCTTTTCATCAAGGATACTGATCCTTATACAAAATATGAAAAGATCGAAAAGAGGTGTCTTGATGTCCTTGATGAGTATGACAACAATTTTTAGCTGACTATCTGGAAGTTGACTCATCAAGTGAGAAGGCATACTTAGTGGAAGAAAACAAAGAAATTCAATGTTTGAATTGTTTTCAAGATTCTTGAAATTCTCATGAATCTTCAGTTAAAAGTTGATTATTTGTAGCATTATCACAACTTGACAAGGGAAACTGATAAAGACTTGCTTCGTGTTAAATGCATTATAGAAATGTAATATAGATCTGTCTTTGGTAAAAAGGTTGAAAGAATGCAACTTTTTTTTTTTTGGGTGAAAGAAAGGTTGCTACTTTATAAGTAGCATTGGCAATGTAAACCCAAACAAATAATAATAATAATAATAATAAAAAAACTAAAAATATTGGAATAGATGAGATTTGGATTAGTATGCAATTGCTAGCTTCTTTTTTTTTTTTTTGTGAATTATTACGATTAATTTGAAGTTTGTGAGTGGGGGACACATTCAAAAATCTATTTAGTGTTGTGGGTGTAAGGGGAAACCATTGAGCCAATCTCTTCTGGTAATTAAAAAAAAACTCTTTAGTTCAAACTTTTTTGTCTAAAAACCAAATAATGTGAACAATGATTGTAACTAGAGAAAATTTCACAAACATCTCTGAGTTTAAGCCTAATTGAAACTAAACGGAACTTCTGCTTGAAATTGTACAAACCTCCCTTGCTATTAATGGTGCCCATTAAAATTATCGAGTAACAGGAAAAAAGGTCTATTTGGTTATTTAAAATAGAATAAAAAATTATTAAAATAAAAAGAAAAATAAACTCCATCAGCAGAGAGACCTTAGTGGAAAATATCATCTACTCATAGGAGATCAAATCATCTATCTATCTCTTTTGATCGGAGTAGTTCGAATCGTCATCGATCTCCTTTGACAAGAGGAAATTGACAACGATCTCCTCCAAAATTGAGGATATCAAATGACGATCTCCTCTGGTCGGAGGGATTAAAGAATACGTCGGACGTCTCTCGGGATCTCTACGAATGAATATACATTATTAATCACTTATTTATCTTTCCATATATCATGTAAGTTATGTAACTTAAGTTGCCACTTAAAGATTTGGATATAAGTGGGAATATTTAGCAATACTTTATTTATTTATTAACAAATCAACTTCATTCATTCAAAATATGATAAATTGGAATATCTTCATTTATTTTTGTGTTGTGTTGTGTGGGTGGCACATGCAATTGCATTACAAGGCATTCAATACCAATGCATTGAAAATTCACAAGGAATATGAATTCAATGTGATAGAATGGAGTCCAAGTTTTGTTGCACCACCTTCCAAGCCCCCACTACATGTTTCTCCTCCGTAAGGCTCGCACCGACAGCGAAACGTATCACATACATTTCTCCAACAATTGCATGACTCATACAAACTTTCCCACTTGTATTTATCTTCTCCAACAAAGTTTTAGTCATTTCATTCGACTTCTCATCCTTTTCATCATCATTTTCATGTTTAAACAAGGCTGATGATGGTGAAACTTTAAAACAGAACATTGAAAAGTTTCTAGGAGCTACAACTTCAAACCTCTTATCACTCCTTACAAGATCTTCAAAATGCTTTGCTATCTTCATATGGCTTCGTAGGAAGTTCCTCAGATTTCCCACACCGTGACTTCTCAGCACAAGCCATAGTTTCAAAGCACGAAATCTTCTACTTAGTGTTATTTGCCAATCCTTATAGTCCACCACTTTCCTTGAATCACTAGCTTTGTTCCTCAAATACTCAGGATTCGTTGAGAGCGATTGATTAAGTGCACTTGGATTCTTCACCCAAAGGCAGCAACAATCTAGATTGGTGAAGAACCATTTATGTGCATTGAAACTGAACGAGTCTGCATTCTCAATTCCATCAAGAAAATGACGAAATTCTGGGCAAATACAAGCACTTCCCGCATAAGCAGCATCGATATGGACCCATATCCCGTATCTTCTCGTAACCTCGCAAAGCGGCTGTAAAGGATCCACAGCCGCTATCCCAGTCGTCCCAATCGTGGCGCATAGAAATAATGGGATTAATCCATCTTCAATATCCGACTTAATTGTTGCCTGTAATGCCTCCGCGGATAGGCAAAATGCTGATGATTTCGAAGTCTTAATAGCTCGGAAATTCTTTGGATTGATTCCTGCAATGTGAGCGGCTTTTTGGAGTGCACTATGAGTTTGATCGGACCCATAAACAACAAGCATACCAATGTTTTCTCTTCCGATTTTTCTGAGAGTTTGGTCTCTTGCAGCAGTGAGTGTGCACAAAATGGCCTCACAAGTAGTTCCTTGAAGCACGCCTCCTCCATTGCCAGAGAAAAGGAAAGACTTGGGAAGATTGAGCATTTCTCCAAGCCAATCCGTGACTATATTTTCAAGCTCGGTTGCAGCCGGTGATGACACCCAATTGAAGCCGACAACATTAAAGCCAGTGCTAAGCATTTCGCCGAGAAACGCTGCAGTGATTCCACTGGAAGGGAAGTATGCGAAGTAGTTAGGACTCTGCCAGTGTGTTATTCCGGGGACTATATGTTGTTCCACATCTTGGAGAATAGTCTCGATAGGTTCAGGGTTATATGGAGCGGATTCGGGTAAGCGTTTACGAAGATAACCGGGTTCAACTTGGCTTCGAACAGGGTATTTCTCAACATTCTTGTAATCAGCAATGAAATCTATAATCAAGTGGCCTTGCCTCCTGAATTCCTCAGAGTCTAAAGGTTTATTTCCGAATTCATGTTCGAAGTGGAGGCTACCCATTGGGAATGGAAAAAAAAAATAACAAAGTGAGGCAGGTGGAAATGGAATTCAATTGAGAAAAGCTGTAACTGCAAATCTAAACGTAAATGGTACATATATATTATTCCACTTTGAATCACTACGAAGAAATTTGTATTATATTAAAAGCTCGTGATCAGCGTGGAGGAAGACTAAGGGCTTGTTTGGTAGGGCTTTTGAAAAACCTCTATTTGTAAAAAGTCTACTTGTAGCAGATCTAATTGAAATTGAGCTTTTGAAAAATAAAGTATAGTTGTTTGGTTCGTCATTAAAAAAACACTTTTATAGCATTAGCCCGTTTGGTTATAAAATCTCAAAAAGTCCATTGAGATATTAAATTACTAAAAAAGACATCTTGGCCCAATCCACATATCATTCCGTGCAGAAATCTTGTATGAAAAGTTCATTCATTTCAATCTCCTTGATGGTTTGTTTGTGCCAGTATGATCACAGGGACTCAATTGCCGCAATTTTCTACAATCTAAGGCAAAGGCATCCCACACTCGAACTGTTTTTGGGAATCAGTATTGGAGTTGCTTGCTTTCAATGTAAATTTTGCAACTGGATGATCATAGCCTTGCTAATAGGTACAACAAATTATGTTTGAATTATTGCAATTTTAGCCCAACCATATATATATATATATATATAAAAGATAGTTCTCCTATATTAAAATATGTGATTATGGTTGGTCGTCCTGAAATTATAATTTCAGGTTGACCTGATAGGAGAACTATCCTCTATATATATACAGACACACAAACACGAATATTAGGTGGAGCTATATATGCTGTCTCAATTGATGTTGTCTAGCTTTATACATCGATCTAACTTGAGTCTTGACAAGATCTGCACAAAAGAGTTAGATTAATTAGTATATATCTTCTTCATATACGATTCTCACCAATTCTTGGTGAAATCATGGACAAGTCATGTCCAACTCATTCAAGTTTGTTTCTTTATGCTAATTACGGCTAACACATAAAAAAGATTCTTTTCGTGTTGCATGCTAATTACGGCACTTTCAATTCACAGAAACTTGGAGATCAGCAACCTGTTCAAAGAATTGGCACCCATTTCCAGTTTAGATGATTAAGACATGACCACAGTACCAGAAACTCCTGCTTTGGACAAAACTCCAATAGGGAAAAAAGACATTTTTAATTGTTCAACTGAACTTTTTCAATCATGTATTTCATTATTTTTTTTTTATTTCAGGCTGTTAAAATGCGGGTTAGGTTTCTTGCATCTTCTGAAACAAGTCATCTGGGACATTGCCAATGATTGAAACACCAAAAGAATGAAAATATTTTTTTTTCCAGGATTGGTATAAGAACTGGTTCTGATTCATTGCACAATAATCATTTATTCAATTGTAAAGTCATTTAACACGTTTACAAACTTTATGAGCTTGATCATGTCTGGGGTTGTATCAAAATTGTTTTGAATCAAACAACTTGATAATGAATATACAAAAACATGACAGTATTATAAAACTTTTGACAAAAAATAAAGTAATCAAAAGCATTAAAAAGAAAAAAAAAAATTGAATCAAAGCCAGTAGAACAAACATAAAGATAAACAAATAAACAATAAAAATAATAATGAAGAAAAATTATACATACCATTCTTCCGGTATGTGTAGAGTAAAGAAATAGCCTATCGGTAGAAAGCAAAGAAAAAAGAATATAAAAATGTTCCAGGGTTTTATTTTAATAAGGGTTTTCCATGTCAATAATAATAAATTAGGGATATATAGGTCATATATTTCTTTTTTTAAAAGGTCTATTTCGAAAAGCTTCTATGGAGGAGCTTTTGCCTAGTAGATGTTTAAACTCTATTAGCTTCTACTGAATTTAAAATAGACAATTTCAAAAGCCCAACCAAACAACTTTAAAAAACTCAAGTAGAGGTTCGTAAACCTTTTAAATCAGTAAAAAGCCCAACCAAACAAGCACTAAATAATTGTGTGTGGTGTTGTGGGTCGACAGTGTGCCCACTACATCACAGCGCATCCCACACAGGTCACAGTCACAGCTGCTTGATTTTGTTTTGAAAATCGGTGTGACTTTTTTAGAGTGGTTGCTTTACTAAAATATGCTATGTTTGCTAGGTTTGGTTTCAGTTGTCGGAGGAGATTTGAAGTGATTCAAAGTTTGATTGCACGGACGGATTGTGTGAGAGATTTCGGATTCGTCAAGTCACCAATCATGATGGATGACATTTTTCACCATGGCCGCAAAACCCCTATTTGAGAAAAAAATTAAAAATCATCTCAACAAATGGGGATGGGATGAGATGGGATGAGATGGGATGGGATGGATATAAAAATCATCTCCAAATGGGGATAGGAATGTGGATAGTGACGGATTCAAAAATTTATATGAAATAAAGCACTTTAAATTTTTTAATAATAACTATAATTACGTCTAATGAGATTTTTTTATTTTATTTTAATATCACGATTCAAAGAAGTTTATATAAAATAAAACTAATTCACACATTGTTCAATATATATATACAGTTTTTCTATTATCAGTTTGAACTGACAAAAGTTATATAAGTTCATTGTATGTGGGCCACTGGATTTAAATACTTTGACTGACAAGTGCATACAGTTAAGTCAAAGTATCTAAATCCAGTGACCCACATGCAAGGAATTGATATAACTTTTGTTAGTTCGAACTGATAATAGAATTTATATATATATATTACTTTTGTCAGTTCGAACTGATAATAGAATTTATATATATATATATATATATATATATATATATATATATATATAGTGAGTCTCTCGTAAAGGATCACTTATTTTAATTTCGGTAAGAACCACTATAAAATATTAAAATCATATTGATTTGAATGAATTTTGATATGATTTGTGTGTGTGTGTGTGTGTGTGTGTGTGTGTGGAAGATAAGTTTATTGAAATCTACCTATGAATAAAATTTGAAAAATTTTTAAGCACTAGAACTATTTATCTCGATTTTTTTAAATATGAAGGCATCGGAAAAATAGGCGAAATATAGGAAATTTCAAGAAAAACAGTTATAGTACTTGAAAAATTCTCAAATTTTATTGATAGGTAGATTTTGATGAACTTATTATCCACAAAAAATTTCAGATCAAAATTCATTCAAATCGATGTGATTTCATGGTGGTCCTTACCGAAATTAAAATAAGAGATCCCTTATGAGAGACTCAATATATATATATAGTTATACACATATAAAATTTTCAATGAGGACTTTTTTTTTTACCAAAGGAAATATATAAAGAGCGAAAAAAGGATTACAAATGATCTGGGTGGTCGCCCAGAACCATCATAGCTACACAATTGGGGGAACTCCTTAATCCAAAATGAATTGCTAGCAATAGAAAGACCAAGCTTGGCAAGGCCATGAGCAGCCATGTTCGATGTTCTAGGAGTAAAGACAACCTTACACAAAGTGGAGCAATCAAGGACCTGGGCAATGTCATGAATTATTAAGCCAATATCTGAAAGGGGAACACCATCCAAGTTGATCACCACCTGTGTGAAAAACAAATGTGAGGATTTGAGCATATACCTATTCACCCTCCCTCTAGGTATATTTTACATTATAAGTGGTTAAGGGAATTTCACACTAGACAAACCTTATCTTGTTGTTACATCACACTTCTTAAATGTTACTTATTGGTACACCTTAATATGAGGTAATTTTACTAAAGTCCCTACTTTTTGGCGAAATATCACATATTTAAACGTCTTTGTCATATTAGCAACTTAAGTCCCTAGTTTTTTCAAAATACATCACTTTAGTCCATTTGACCAAAATACTAAAGGTCAACTCTAACTATATATATAAAAGTACAATTTTACCCTTGTCAAAATGATTTATTGAGTTTCAAAAATAAATAATATTAAAAAGGTTTATAAAAATAAATTAACACCAAAATTTTATTTTCTAAAAAACAAAAAAATATAATAATTTTTAAAAACATAAAAAAAAAACTAATGGATTATGGAAAATATAAAGTTAAAATAAATAATAAACTGAAAGTAGTTTCAATTTTTTTTTACAATAAAAAGTATTTCAAAAAATAAAAAGAAAATTTTTTTTTATTTTTTTTTTATTTTTTTATTTTTATTTTTAAAGTAAATGGATCTTCACCATTGGATCGATCCAGATCTAATGGTGGAGATCCATTTACTTTAAAAAAAAAAAAAAACTTTCTTTTTATTTTTTGAAATACCTTTTTTTTAAAATTTTTTTTAAATACTTTCAATTTATTATTTATTTTAACTTTATATTTTCCATAATACATTAGTTTTTTTATTAAATTATTATATATATATTTTTTAGAAAATAAATTTTTGTTGTTAATTTATTTTTGTAAACCATTTTAATATTATTTATTTTTGAAACTCAATAAATCATTTTGACAATGGTAAAATTGTACTTATATATATATAGTTAGAGTTGACCGTTACTATTTTGGTTAAATGGACTAAAGTGATGTATTTTGGAAAAACAAAGGATTTAAGTTGCTAATATGACAAAGACATTTATATAGATAACATTTCACCAAAAAGTAGAGACTGTAGTGAAATTACCCCTCTTAATATTTAAGTTAATTAATTAGTTAAACCGGTTTATATATGATAGTCTCTTAATGGATTCAGTTAATCTGATCATATGGTTTTAATTTCGGATTAAGGTAGATTTAACTTGTAAGCTGTAAGAACAAAATCTTTTAGCAAAAAAGAGTTATAGTTGCAGTGATGTATTTGATTGCCGTAGATAAATGGATTTTTTTTTTAATAATATATATAGATAATTTTTAAACGGTACAAAAATAAATGGGGAGAAGTTTAAGGGTTTTTTTTAATACTAAAAATGTTTTTTTTTAATTGGATAATAAAAATGCTTGAAAAGTGGATTATGGATACTCTAGTACTCTAACGATTTCCAAGGTTATTTATTTAATAAATAATTTATAATATTATTAATATTATCCTATTTTCTAGGTTTAACAAAAATTCCTATTTTCTAAGTAGTAATAATAAAAATAAAAAAAAATAAAAAAGAGGGCCTTCAATATCTTTTGTTCGGTTATTTAATTTTTAAAAAAATAATATTATTAAAATTTATAATAAATGAGGCCCCTACATTTTTACCTTTTTTTTTTAGGCCCTAAGGTAGTGCTTTGGTTGCTTTGCCCAATAACCGTCATTGAGTGCATGGCCATATGCACATTGCTACTTTTACATATACATGAGAAAAGATTTCGAATTGTTGGGATCCTTTGTATCGTATCGTATTTGGGGTGCTCAGTTTCAACTTGATTAAGGTGTGAGATCTTGTACTATTTTTTTTTTTTTTACTAGTTACAGTATACCAATCTGTACGAAAAAAAAATGCAAAATTCTTATATATGATAATTATTGATAAGTTATATATATATTCCAATGAGAACTTTTTACGATATACATTTTAAGTATTTTTAGTAAAATTTAATGTAATTTATTGAATTTTGATGTGATTTTTTATATAGATGATAAAAAAAAAAAATGAAATACATTTATGGAAAAAAATTGAAAATTTTTTGGGTACAAGAACTAATTTTTTTTTTTTACTTTTGTGAAGATAAAACATATACAAATAAGATAAAATCAGAAAAAATAGTTATCAAATACAAAAAAATTCAATTTTTTACCAATGTGTATTTTATTTTTCCCAAAAAACATAAAAAAAATCTTATCGAAACACATTCAATTGCATGCAATTTCATCAAAGTGCTCATTGTATTAAAATAGAGGAGTGATGATAGGAAAAGATCTATATATATATATATATATATATATATATATATATATATATATATATATATATTCTTGTTTTGTCAATTAATTTCTATTAAATTTGACTTTGATGTTAATGATTTTTTTTTGGACAATACCCAATGTATTGACCAACTAATGAGTCTTTGCCACGTAGCCCATTTATGAAGAATACAAGAAGATAAATGTAAAAAACTAAAAGAAAAAAGCCACATAACAATATCCTATTGGTGGGGTCAGTACCTTGGGTACTGACTGGTCAGTACCCAAGCAATTTCCTTTTATTTATTTATTTATTATTATTTTTGATATCGTCATGATTTTATTTATTATTGATAGATAAAAGTTATCTCAAAAGGTGTGCCCTTCTATCTTTCTGTGGCCAATGCTTTTTAATGGTCTTGTTTGGGTGATTTATGCCTCGATTCGCTTTGATCTATAAATCTCAGAGACTACTTTTACTCACCCACCCTTTAAGGGGGTGAGCATTACCTCCCTCCCTAATACATGATATGTGTGAAGGGAGGAGTATTTTTGTCTAAACACAGTTTTTAAATAAAAATACCCTCTCCCTTGACAGTTTAGACAAAAATATCCCTCCTTTGACACATATCATGTGGGGGGGGCTTTGAAGGAGTGAGTAAAAATGGACTCTAAATGTTACCGTGGTGAATTCATTTTTTTTTTCTTTTCTTTATATATGTAAAATTCGTTTTTCCCCAAAAATAGCTTTTTATCATCCTTTTAATATGACATTGAAATATAAATGATTATTTGAGAACTATAGAAGTTGAGAACTCAATTGCAGCTAAAGATCGATGATGTGGTAAAGCGCACTCAAGTGCAGCTCTCTGGGTATAATGTCCCACCCGCCCCTTAATATATTTAAATTGCTCATGAAACAGAAAACAGATGTTCTTGTACAAGTGTACGAGAATGAGACCAACAAGCTAAGGATACGTCCGGTAAGTGTTTTTTATTTGCTATTTTTTAAAAAGAAAAAAGAAAATAAAAATAGTATTTTTGGTTTCAATTTCGAAATCCGAAAACGCGTCTGGTAGCATAGGATAAAAACTGGATTCCGAAAATAAAAACGGAAAAAACGTGTCTGGTAGGTTAACCGAAAAAAAATAAAAAATCGTAATTTTCCTATTATTATTATTTTTTTAATTTGAATAAAAAGTGAATTAGTAATTTATCAAATATCTTACGATTGAGAAATAAATATTAATTTTTTACTAAAAAATTAAAGTCTTTCTATTGAAAAAATAGAAAAAGAAAAAAGAAAAAAGAGAAAAGGTGAGCTTTCTTCGAATTGGATGTGAGTGTGAGTGCTCCACAATCCACATTCATGATTCATGATTTACCTACTTCCCATGCAATTATAGCAATCCCTCTACTTTGATTAATTCTTTGTTTTGTCAAATTAATTCACAGATCCTCTCTACTTTAATTGATTTTTCTTTTTTCCAGATCCATTTACCTTTTTTATTTTTGTTAAATTGATTGCCAACCCTTTTCTGATATACAGACGTCTTTCATTTGAACATGGCATGCTCAAAGTAACCCAATGTAACAAGTGATACACGTACAGGTAGAAATTCATCTATAATCACGTAATTGTTGTATTGAAATTTTTTTAATTTTAATTTTATGAACAAGACTATGCGTAAATACAAATCAAAAGAGAATCTACTTTCATCGTAAAGGGAATAAGCAAAGGGTGATTAAGCTTTTAGTAAAATGTACTTACAAGAAAAAAAAAAGGGATAATTACCTCGGTGGCCATCAACTTGGGTCACCATTATCAAAATGGTCATTAGATAGGGAATTGGTTTCAAAATGACCATTTTTGGCGAACACTGTTATACTAATGGCCATTTCATTCAATTGAAAAAAATATATATGTTGGAGATATGCTATACGTATATATACACAGTAAATATAATTATTCGTTTCAAAAAATAAAAGAAAAAATTGATTTTCAAAAAACATTTAAAATAAATTAATGTTATCCATTTATTTAACAAAAATGCCACTCGTTTGATGGAATAACCATTAGTGTAACAGTGTTAGTCAAAAATGGCTTTTTTGAAACCAATTCTCCATCTAATGACCATTTTGATAATGGTGACCCAAGTTGATGGCCACCAGAGTAATTATCCCAATAAAAAATTAAAATTCATTTTTACTTTTTTAAAATTCCTAATTAATAAATATGTTTTCTGGTTCGTTTTATGGTGGATCCATCCAATCACACTTCACCACATCTGCTTTCCATGGTTTGTATCTAGTGTATATATATATATACAGTGTTTCTATTATCAGTTCGAACTGACAAAAGTTATATCAGTTCGAACTGACAAAGGTTATATCAGTTCCTTGTATGTGGACCACTGGATTTAAATACTTTGACTGATAAGTGCATACAGCCAAGTCAAAGTATTTAAATCCAGTGGCCCACATGCAAGGAACTGATATAACATTTGTCAGTTCGAACTGATAATAGAAAGATTATATATATATATATATATTCTTTTTTAACAACAGTATATATATAATTAGAGATAGGCTAAATCTACTTAAATTTATGATTTAATTTTTTGACTTCAACATCTCAATCATTCATGTGCTCCTAATATAAGAGTCGTAAATGTATTCAGATTTCAACCATTATATTAAAAGCACATTGATGATTGGGATGTTGAAGTCAAAAAACTAAATCATAAATTTAGTTAGTTGATTTAACTTGACTCATATAATTATACGGTCTACCAATAATGGCTTGAAAATCTGATAGGGTTGAGTTTGATGGCTAGAATTTATATTCTTTTCGCATGTTATTTTATTTTTATTCTTTATCAGTAAGTTTATCTTGCACGCATGCATACATATGTCTGTAAATCGTTATTTCATATTTTTACATGATTAAATGATTTGATTTTAATTACAACAAAGTTTGATGTTGTCAAAAATTACAGTAGGAGTAGGTAATTATGGTATATGATGATGACAATAAATGTCTTATTCATTTTTTAATACAGGGATAAGTTGAGAGGCAAATACATATTATTTTTCAGTAACGCTACACATCCCACTTATAATCCCATCATTTTCATCCCAACATATTTGGCAGTTGAGGTGTCACTTGGTGAGTGGACAAACATTAATTGGTGAGTGAATACATGGGTAAGAGAGATAAATATCAATTAATG
This sequence comes from Acer yangbiense, assembly GCA_008009225.1. Classification (NCBI taxonomy): domain Eukaryota; kingdom Viridiplantae; phylum Streptophyta; class Magnoliopsida; order Sapindales; family Sapindaceae; genus Acer; species Acer yangbiense. The sequence goes on along the minus strand of CM017773.1, from coordinate 16,858,302 downwards.
TGTGTCTACTCACCAAGTAACACCTCAGCTGCCACGTGTGTTGGGATAAAAATGGTGGGATTGTAGGTGGGACGTTTAGCATTATTGATTATTTTTTTAGAGTTATGCCACTTTATTACAGGGTTAATTTCAAGAAATATTCATGAGAGTAGTAAATGTTACTTATTGGTACACCTTAATGTTTAATTTAATTAATTAGTTAAACTAGTTTATATATATATGATAGTCTCTTAATGAATTCAATTAATCTTATCAGATGGATTTAATTTTAGATTAAGATGACAACTTGGATTTTGATAGAGCTAGTGTTTTTGGGATTGTGGCCGGTGGCCACATGCACATTGCTACTTTTTTCTTGCACGTGCGTGAGAAAAGATGTCGAATTGTTGGGATCCTTTGTATGAGAAAAACTTACATGAGATCAATGAGACCGTCCAATGAAAGTGTGCCATGTGGTATTTTAAAAATATATTTTTATTTTCCCAATATAAATGTTACACTTTTATTGGACGGTATCATTACGTACAGTGAGACCGTCCCATGCAAGTTTTTCTCCCTTTGTATCATATTTGGAGTGTTCATGTATTCTTCACCACTTACTATCTGCTCTGTCTCAACTAGGTTTTTTTTTTTTTCGACAGCTGAAACACCATAAAAAACAAGCAACAACAACAACAACACGACAATTTGGTTGTGAAAAAGTAAAGTTTGGAAAAGTCTCTCTCTTAAGTTCTCTCTGAACTTAAGGTGAGAGTTTAGCTTAAGTCTCCTAAGTCTCCTTTTCACAGTTATTATACCAAAATCACCTTAGTGGCTGTTCCTAACAAGTTTTTTTTTTTTTTTTTTTTGGAGTCTCTGAAGTAGTTGTAATCAATGAATGCGGACGAAATAGAATTGCTGTGCAATGCCCTTTCAATTAGAGAAAAAGAATGCCCAGTGCGTATAATGGATGAGAACCTAATAGAGAAGGGTGGAAAATGATTGGCCCTATGTTTAGTAGGGAAAATTATGAAGAAAAAACTTGTCAACAGGGATGTCTTCATAGAGGTAATGAATAAGATTTGGCGGATCGGCGGACCGGCAGATCGGTAGAGATTGAGCCAGTTGAAGGTAATATTTTCGCGTTCTACGTTAGATGCATGCAGACCTACAAAGGATATTGAAAGGTGGACCGTGGAGCTTCGACCAAGCGATGATTGTGTTCGATAAACCAGCCGGGGTTGGGGAGATTAAAGATTTAAAGTTCAAGGATATGGATTTTTGGGTGCAGATACATAACATCCCATTGTTATGCATGACAAGAGAAAGTGGAACGTTCCTGGGAAGAATGATTGGAGAGGTTCATGACATAAACTTAGGATATGTTACGGATGGATCTAGTCATTTTTTACGGGTAAGGGTCACAGTGGAAATGGGTAAACTGCTACAACGATGATTGCTAGTTGATCTTCTGGGAACTGGAAAAGTCACCACAATGCTTATCCAGTACGAAAGGTTGTAAGATTATTGCTTCAAATGTGACCGAATTGGTCACAGTATGAATGAATGCACATAGGACAGTGATGATAGGGATATGTCTTTGGATGTTAACAGGCGGTTGGGTGTTTGGCTCAAGGCAACGAGCCCCATGAAACGAAGCTTTAAAGGAACCGGTAGGATACTTAACAGAGATTCCGGGAGATACAGAGGATCAGGGGGATTCAAGTTCACGGGTGGAAATGACAGGCGAACTTCTAAAAATTGGAGGGGTAATCGGACGGCGATGGTAGGTGGGACTTCCGGCGAATGCCAAGTTGAAAAAGGATCCAGGGTGTCTGAAAGACATGAAGTGTTAAATCACCTTGGTATCCGAGAGGACGGTAAGGTGGCTGTGGAAGAACACATCGATGAATGTGCAAAGAGTGTGCATGGGGAGAAGGAAAACAGAGGTGCGATGATAGCTTCCTCGACAAGAAAGCAACTTCAATTTCCAACTAATGGGCTAGATAAATGGCCAGATGGTGGGCTGTCTAAATATGAAAAGTGGTCTAGGGATAGTGACCCAATTGATATATTGGGTGATTGCATACATATAGATAGTGGGCCAAAAAATAAAACTAATGAAAGTGGCATTGGAAAAGTTGAGTCCAAAGAAAGTGAGCCCGTACCCAAACTCAAATCTGATGGGAAATGGAAACGGGTCAGACAAGGTAACCGTAAAGTGGGTCAAAATGAAGAATTGGGGGAAAAATTAGGGAAAAGAAAGGAGATATGTCAGGTCACGAAGGGTAACAGAGAAGACTCAAGCTCGCAGAGTAAGGTGGTCAGTGAAGGCAAACGGTTAAGGGAGACATGTTAGGTCACGAAGGATAACAGAGAAGAGTCAAGTGCGCAGAATGTTGTGGTTTGTGATGGAGACAGTAATGTTACCCAACCCGGGGTTTTGGAGTTGTCGAAGGAGGAAGAACATATACCAATATCGGCTGACCGGTCCTTACCGATCCGTCAAACACAATGAAAATCTTCGTTTGGAAAGCTCGGGGGCTAGGGAGTTCTCGAGCGTTCAATATCCTACGTTCTCACAAGCAGGAGGTGAACCCAGATTTAATCTTTCTAATTGAGACGAAGTGTGATCATATTAAGATGGAGAAATGGTGTTTGAAGCTCGGTTTCGTGGGAAAATTGGCTGTTGATAGTGTTGGAAGATCAGGTGGTCTGTGTATGTTATGGTATGGAAAGGTTGATGTTAATTTGCTATCTTATTCTATAGCACATATAGATGTGAGAATCAAGGAAAAGAGTGATAAGGTTTGGAGATTCACGGGTTTTTACGGTCATCCAGAGCAATTGCAGAGGAGACACTCCTGGTCCCTCATTCGCAAGCTTGCTGGTATGTATGATATCCTTTGGGTTTGTATGGGAGATTTTAATGAGATCTTATGTGATGAGGAGAAGTTAGGAGGGGTTAAAAAGAGCTGGAGAACATTGGTTGATTTTAGGGAGACGCTGGAGGAATGTAATCTAGAAGATATAGGCTTTGTTGGCCCTAGTTTCTCTTGGAGTAATAAAAGGGAGGGATCAGATGCTATTATGGAGCAAATAGATAGGGGTCTGTGCTGTAGGAAGTGGAGAAATCGTTTCCCTCAATTTGTGGTTAAACATTTGGAATTTTGGGGCTCGGACCATAGGCTGTTGGTGCTTGATATTGAGGGAGATTCAGTTACGGGGAGAGGGACAGTGGATTGCAATAGAAGAAGGTTCTTCTTTGAAGAGTGTTGGGTTGAAGATAGTGAGTGCAAGGACATCGTTTGCTCGGCTTGGAAAAATAGGATCGATGGGAACTGGGTAACAAATGTGCTGCGTAACATTGAAAATTGTGGCAGGATGTTGAAATCGTGGAACATCAATAAAAGAAGAGAGCTACGTTTGAATCTCCAAAGAAAGAGAGAGGCGCTTAGAGAGGCCATAAAAGCTGATAACCCTGTTTCCTGGAGAGTGATTAGTAAGCTGGAAGTAGATCTAAATAAGGTACTGGATTTAGAGGAGAGGTACTGGAGTCAACGAGCTAAAGTGGAATGGATGAAAAAGGGCGATCGTAATACTCGCCTTTTCCATTCCAAGGCGTCGGCTAGGAAAGCAAGAAATAGAATTAAGGGTCTGGTTGACGAGGGAGGAGTTTGGAAAGTGGCTGAGACCGACTTAGAGCAGATCACTTGCCAATATTTTGACAAGTTGTTCAGGACTGGTAACCCGTCTATTAGTGATCTGAACAAGGTGTATGATGGTGTGCAATCGAAGCTTAGCAGTCAATCGTCTCGGTTCTTGGATGCAAACTTTCCGGGGAAGGAGGTGAGGAAGGTGATTTTCGATATGAGTCCCTTGAAAGCTCTAGGTTGTGATGGGCTACTAGTTTTATTTTACCAAAAATTCTGGGACACCATTGGTTCGAGTGTGATCAAGGCTTGCCTGAAAGTGCTGAACGGTGGAGAATCGGTCGAAGGTATGAATAAAACTGTTATCACTCTAATTCCAAAAATTCAAAGTCCAGTGAAGGTTGAGGACTACCGCCCGATAAGTCTCTGTAATGTGTTGTATGTAAGGATTCCCATATATTAATTGGCTTATTTCGTGGACAAACCACATGTTGGGGTTGATAATGTAAGGGTAGTTTAGGTGTTTGAAGTTCATGCTCGAAGGTCCTTTCAAAACCCCAAGGGACAAGCACGCCAAATGTATAATTTCATGTGCTTGATTTTTCTTTGAAGAGATTTAGTTAGCACACACTCACTTAGCATACTTGATCATGTGTGCATACTCTTCACATGTTACTTTACACACTAGCACTTTGATTGTGATATCTTGTTGTGTTGCTTAGTAATTCGTTTCCCGATAATGTTCGGAAACGTCCGCGCTCACACGTATGTGTGCTTAGTTTTGCGCGAAGACCGCCCACGGAGAATGCCCTTGGCTTCTCCTTGGTTTTCAACATTGTTGGTGATTGGCGGTTATGATCGGCGGCCTGGCCGCCGAATGACCGCCGTTTCAGTCCAGATTGGTCTGAAGCAAATATGCGGTCACGATCGGCGGTCACGACCGCTGTTTGAAACCGCCGTTCATACCTGATCGATTTTAATCTCTCGGTCTAATTCGGCGGTTGGATCGGCGGTCACGAAACCGCTGAATGAAACCGCCGTTGATGCTCTGTTCTTCACGAGCTCAATTTGGCGATCGTGATCGGCGGCCTGGCCACCGATTGAAACCGCTGAACGGTGCGTTTTAGGGGCAAACTTGTCTTTTCACATGCCCAATTCTTGATGTCTATAAATATCTTACTTTCTCATTCTCTGATCAAGCTTCTTGAGTTATTAGAACCCTAAACTTAAAAGAGAGATTTTTTGAGAAAAAAATCAAATCAAGAACTCACCTTTAAACACTCAAATCTAATCCTTTTTTGCATCAAAGTTCATCTTGCATTCATCTATGATTGGGTTTGCATCATCACAACATGCTTGGTAAGATTTTGATTAATTTCATCTTATTTTAGTATTTTTACTATCAAGCATATTCTCTTTTAATTACTTGTATGTTGTTGATCATATGATAAATACAAGAATAGAGAATTAATTGTGATGATTTAATTGAGTGTTGTTTTGTGATAGCTAATTAGGTTTTTGCTTAATCTTGATTAGCTAAGCTATTTGACATGTCATTTAGCAATTGATATCTAGGGTTGATTAAATTGATTATATCATCATCCTAGATAAGCATCTAAGGTTACCTAGCCTTGTTTGTTATTTGAATATTCATACATATTCACATAGGTTGCATAATCTCTTCTTAGAGAATTAAGTCTTGAGGCTAAGGTTGCTTAGGCCTCAAGCAATTGGACTAGAGCCACTTTTAAAGGCCCGAGTGGTAGAAGTGGGGGGTTATTGACTGGAGTGTTAGACGAGGTCTACATAGGTTGTAAACTCCATTTCGATTAGTGGATTTCGAGGTCCGAGTGTGGCGCACTAAATAGCCCGTGGTTTTTCCCAGTGGTTGGGTTTCCACGTATACATCAAGTGTTATTTAAATTCCGCACTATATTACACTTGCTTGTAATTTTGACTAGTAGGGGCATTTTTGTAAAATTGACTTCACATGGAAAATTGGGTAATAATAGTTAAAATCTATTCACCCCCCCTCTAGATAATATATTTAGAACACACCGTATTTGTTTCATTGTACAAGATCGTTACGAAAACGATTACTAACAGACTTCGACTCGTGTTGGGTGATGTAATCTCTGAAAACCAGTGTGCCTTTTGTAAGGAAAAATCGTAGTACATGCAGCGGAAGCGAGACTAAAAATAGTTTTAGTATGTTTTAAAATTTTTCCTTTTTATGAACCTTAACCCTTTAAATTAATTAACCATATATAAAGTAACAAAAAGTAGAATACCTTTTGTCGCGTGATCCGATTGACTTACGTCGATGGTAATCCGCAAGATCTTCAATCCTAGCACGAACGTGAATCACCTAGGAGCGTGGTCTCTCTTTTATTTGAATTGCGTACCTGAGAATGGACAAACAAACTTTCATTTTCTTTTGTTAGTCACAAAACAATCAAAAGACGACAAAGATTATTCCGGTCACTTTTGAGTTCTCAATCTAATGATCGAAACTCGCGTGAACCTAATTCGATGTTGTACACACAAGCTTATTGATGAACAAGCAATTAGTGTACCATCAAAAGAATAATCTCTTCTCTCTTTTATGTCTTGGTAGAATTATCAAACACTTTTCTATGAGTTGAGAAGAAGAAGAAAATTGATCCAGTAAAACCAATGGGGTGGCCGAATTCTATAGCATGTATTATATAGGGTGGCTGAAATTTCTTCTCCTCTTCCTTTAGGGTTGGCCGAATCCTACTTGTGATACAATTAGGGTTGGCCGAAAATCCTCTTCCAAAAAAGATTTGTGCTTTGCCCTAATTTCAATCAACTTTAGAATCCTAACCCTAATTTAACTCATAAGTATTTTATTCTTTTATTGACTTAATAAAAAGACTTCTTATTTGATTAAATAAATAAACTTAATTATTTATTTTCTTACCAAACAAGTCTTTTACTTTTAGTATACATATAGTATAATTTCAGGAAACATATTTCCTAATCAGAAAAAGATTTTGTTTCTTAATTAAATAATTAATAAATAAATTAATTAATTCTCATTTAATCAATCAACAAAATAAAATAATATTTTTGACTATATACATAGCCTTGCCGCCCCACATAGAATATAAGGGCCAAATATTATTTTCTTATTTCATTTAATCCATTGGACTTTAAATAAAAAGCCCACATGTGAACCAGACCCATTCTTACTAAAAGAAACAAACCTACATGCCTTTCATTAATATATTAATATAATTGATCAGCCCATTAAACAAATAATGTGCAAATTATATTCTTAATATATTAAATGCAATTCTAGATGGACCCATAAATTGGTCCGGTAGAATATATCAAGTGATCCATGCAAGTCTGTGTGGATTGGAGATCTTGGCGGGCTATCTAAATTTAAGCTTAAATAGACATAACCTAATCACAATCAACAAATGATTCACTTAGGTCCGATCCATTAATTTTAACTCATTCCACTAAAGAGCTAAAATTGAACTCTTAAATAAAGATAGAATAAGAAGATGTTTCTCATTCATACCCTAGACAATCATGTTGGAGATAGTGTATCGTCGTGATTAATATCAGTAATCGCCAAGAGTTCATAGACCGCCTATAACTCTCCAAGTTACCATATTTACTCATATGACCACGTTTTGAACTTGGATATTTTGACTTGTCCAGAAGCCATGTTTTCAATAGTCACTATCGAAAACTCAACGTTGAGATTTAATATCCAATTACCTCAAAACATCCATATGATGATAATATACTCTCATTTAATAAATGGAGCCACAATGTCCATATCTATAAATGAAGTCCTCTATCGATTAACAAATGAATATCACTAAACTATCAAGGATAGACTATGCTATATAATCGTACTCATTGATAACTCAAATGATATCACTTGCAACCATAAGTCCATCATTTATCTCAGGATTAAGATAGACTCTCCGATTGTCCTGATAATGAAAAGACTATTATCTATTGACGGTTCTAGATAAAGCTTTTCATTGTGATCCAATTCAATGCACCCAATGCATTAGATTCTTTTACTCGAAGACCCTCCGATGATTTTAGACTCATCATATCTCATTTGATCCCACTCAAATGCTAGCAAAAGAATTCTACAACTTTAACAAGATAAAGGTTCCCAACCTTTAACTTAAGTTGTGAACATTATTCAAGACTAACTAAAGAATTGTGTCTACCTCATACATATCTAGATGTACGAACAATTCTTCTTTTCTCATAGTCTTTAGACCTTATGATTATTTACTTTGACAATTATAATATTAAACTATAAATGCTATAAGATTTGTTAAACCAGAAATCACTTTATTAATATGAAAAAGATTATCAATTACAATATTACGCCCTTGCTATTGAGCATAATCCTAATAATCTCCCACTTGCGCTATAGCAAATGTGTCATATCTCTCATGCAAATGTTCTCTAGATGCCCATCGAAACTCTTCTGAGGTAGAGCCTTTTTGAAGGGATCCGCTAGATTTTCTGCTGACGCGATTTTGGTAATCGTCACGTCACCCCTTTGAACAATCTCCCTTAAAAGATGATACTTTCTTTCAATGTGTTTTCCTCTCTTGTGATTTCTTGGTTCTTTCGAATTAGCCACTGCTCCACTGTTGTCAGAGTAGATAGTGATCTGCTTATTCGCACTAGGAACCACTTCCAAGTCTATCAAGAATTGGCGGAGCCAAACAGCCTCTTTGGCAGCCTCGCATGCAGCAACATACTCATCTTCCATGGTGGAATCAGCAATACAAGATTGCTTGATACTTCTCCATATGATTGCTCCTCCTCCAATAGTAAACACAGCCCCTGATGTGGATTTTCTGGATTCAGAATCTAATTAGAAATCAGAATCTGTATACCCAACGGGAATTAAATCCCCTCCAGAGTATACAAGCATATTATCTCTCGTTCTCTTGAGATACTTGAAAATATGCTTGACTGCCGTCCAGTGATCAGGACCAGGTTTCGATTGAAACCTGCTAACTATGCCAACAGCAAAACAAATATCTGGTCTAGTACAGAGCATTGCATACATGAGACTTCCAACTGCTAAGGCATATGGAACTCTACTCATGAATTGCTCTTCATGCTCATTCTTAGGAACTTGTTCCTTAGAAAGTTTGATTCCATGTCTGAAAGGTAACATACCTTTCTTGGAATCCTGCATGGAAAACCTAGACAAGATCTTGTCTATGTATGAAGCTTGGGATAATGCAATCATTTTATTCTTTCTATCCCTTATTACTTGGATATGTAGAATAAAACTTGCTTCTCATAAGTCCTTCATATCAAATTGTTTTGCTAACCATTCTTTTACTGATGTCAATACACCTACATCGTTTCCAATGAGTAGTATATCATCAACATAAAGAATCAGGAAAATCAACTTGTCGCCCTTAATCCTTTTGTATACACAAGGTTCGTCAGGATTCTGAATAAATCCAAAACCTTTGACAGCTTGATCGAACCTTATGTTCCAGGATCTGGATGCTTACTTTAATCCATATATGGATTTCTGCAACTTGCATACCTTTTGCATTTGGCCCTTTTCAATGAATCCTTCTGGTTGCATCATGTGGATGCTTTCGTCAAGACTTCCATTAAGGAAAGCTGTTTTGACGTCCATTTGCCAAATCTCTAGATCTAAAGATGCTGCAATGGACAAGAGTATCCTAATGGATTTAAGCATGGCCACAGGAGAGAAGGTTTCCTCGTAATCGATACCTTCTTTCTGTGTATACCCTTTAGCTACCAATCTAGCTTTAAAGGTTTCCACCTTTCCATCCATACCTCTTTTCCTCTTGTATATCCACTTGCACCCAATGGGTTTTATCCCTTTAGGCAAGTCTACAAGGGACCAGACTTTGTTATCGAACACAGATTCAATCTCAGATTGCATTGCCTTTTGCCAATGGCGACTATCAACATCCTCCATTGCTTCCTTATAAGTGTAGGGATCATCGTCGTCCGGGAGATTCTCCACTGATTCTCCCAGACCGATGTATCTTTCAGGTTGTGTTCTAACCCTCCCACTACGACGAGGAATGGTAGGTTGTTGATCTTGTGTTGGATCGAAACTTACAATTGGGTTAGGTTGTGTAACCTCTCGTGGAATTGTATCTCCTGACATCTCATTCAGGACAATTCTACTTCTAGGTACAAAATCATTCATATAGTCATTTTCCAGAAATTTAGCATTTGTCGAAACAAATACTTTAAGATCTGAAGGACTATAGAAATAATATCCTTTAGTTTCTTTTGGATACCCTACAAATATACATGTTTCTGAATGAGACTCCATCTTTTCTGTCTTTCCTTTTAACACATGCGCAGGACAACCAAATATCCTTAAGTGTTGTAAACTAGGCTTGCGCCCAGTCCACAACTCATGCGGTGTTTGAGGAACTGACTTAGATGGTACATCGTTTATAATGTATATAGCAGTTTGTAAAGTATATCCCCAAAAAGAAATAGGAAGTGTTGAATAACTCAACATAGACCTAACCATATCCAAAAGAGTTCTATTTCTCCTTTCTGCCACCCCATTCTGTTGAGGTGTTCCTGGTGCAGAAAACTGAGAAACTATCCCATTATCAATAAGATATTGCTGAAACTCACCAGATAGATATTCTCCACCACGATCAGATCTCAAGATTTTTATGTGTTTCTCAAGCTGATTTTCTACTTCAGCTTTGAATGCTTTGAACATGTCAAAAGCATCTGACTTATGTCGCATGAGATACACATAGCCAAATCTCGAGTAATCATCCGTGAAGGTGATGAAGTACTCATATCCACCTCTAGCTTGAATGCTCATAGGTCCACATACATCAGTGTGTATCAATCCTAAACATTCAGTGGCTCTTGCGCCTTTGGCCAAGAACGACTTTTTGGTCATTTTACCTTCCAAACAAGATTCACAAGTTGGTAGATCACCAACCTTTAAGTCACTTAAAGGTCCGTCACATACCAATCTTTTAATCCTATTAAGGTTAATATGACCTAGGCGTAAATGCCATAGGTAGGTTTCATCTATTGATAATTTTACTCTTTTATGATTAGGTTTCGTTAATTCTGTGTCTAACGAGTGAGAGATATTTCTATGCAAGAAGTATAGACCATTTTCCAATGTACCTTTGCAAATAATTTTGTCATTCTTACTAATAATAAAAACTTTATTAAAAGTAACCGAATATCCAAATTTATTTAAACAAGAAACTGAAATTAAATTCCTCTTGAATTGAGGTACATAATAAATGTCTATCAAATCTAAATGCCTTCTAGAATCCAAATAAACTCTAATATCTCCCACTGCACTTGCAGACACTAACGTTCCGTTGCCCAAGCGCAAATTGATTTCATTCTTACTCAGCCTTCTCCTTTCTTGGAACCCCTGCAAGGAATAACAAACATGATTAGTGGCTCCAGAGTCTATGATCCAAGAATCAGTAGAATCTGCTAGAAAACATGTTTCAAGATAATTAACATTACCTTCTTCCTTCTTATTCTGGGACTTTGGGCAATTTCTTTTCCAATGTCCCTTTTCACCACAAAGGAAGCATTTCCCTTTGATCTTGGTTACTTTCTTAGTCTCCTTCTTGGTAGGCCCAAGTTGCTTTTTCTTCTGTTGTTTCTTGACCTTCTAACGGGTCTTAACAGTAGCAACTTTAACAACCATATGAATCTTTTGACCTTTGCTTTTCACAATGATCTTTTCAGCGCTTTGAACATCTTGCATCAGGCCTTGTAAGGTGTATTTCTTTTTGTTCAAAGTGTAGTCCAATTTGAACTGATCAAAGGAATCTGATAATGAATTGACAACCATATAAATTTTTGTCTCACCATCTATCTCAGCGCCATGCAGTTCAGCAATGTTGAGATGTGCTATGACTTTCATCATGTGATCCTTCACAGCCTGTTCAGGTTTCATCCTAAGATTCATAAAAGCAGTCACTGCCTCTCTCTTAGTCGTCCTGGACTTCATAGCAAACATCTCCTCTAGAGACATCATTATATCAGCAGCAGACTCCATTCCTTCATGCTGCTGTTGCAACACGTCAGAGATAGTAGCCATAATATAACATTTGGCCATATCATCTGAAGTCTTCCACTGCTCATACTCATCTCTTTGCATTATGCTAGATTCATTATTAAGAGCAGGTGGTTTAGGAGTAGTTAGAACAAACTTATGTTTTTCACTTTGCAGCAACAACCCAATTTTCCTTTTCCATGTGACATAATTATCTCCAGTTAAAGTGTTATCTTTCAGGATGTTCATAAGTGATGGGGTCATGATTTCTGAATAAAACAAAACATATATAAGTAAATAATCATGATAAAGCACTTTTAAATATTTATCTTGAATTAAATAAATAACTCAATCATAAAAAATTCAACGGTGATCCAACACCCATAAACGTTACACCTCCTTTGGGAGTTCGCACCATTTACTAGTTAGACTAGGTCCCACCTAATTGTTAACATAACAACCAACGTTTTCAATTTTAGCCTTGCAATTTTACTGACAAGAACTCTTGGGAGGATATCAATAAAATTACATTGAGTGTGTTACCAAGATATCGACCCTCAATTTTCTCTCACGAAAATCCCTCATTGGGGAGTAGATCTCGTTTGAGTCAATTGTCTAGTCTATCATTGTATGGAAGTATATTGCTAAATTCCATTCATGGACGCCCCTTTGGGGGATTACCAATAAATAATAAAGCTCAACTAACCTTGGAGGCCATAGGTGTTACAAAACACCTTCACCCACTCAATTATTTAAGGCGTGTGATTAAATCCCATAGAATGATTTACCAAGTTATCTAGATGCCAATTTAGATACCTAAATCATTCAATGCATGTTCATACCAAAAGAGATATATGAGTGGCACTCCTATTCTATATGTCATGTTATCATACAATAACAAATATTGTAATATTTATGCAAAAAATAAATAGCAACAATTTTGGTCCATCATAGAAAAGCAAGTAAATTACAATTGCTTAGGAATACAAGATCTTCAAGTGGCCATCAACCATACGCTCATCCCTCGGCTGCCCCCCATAGGCGTGCACACCCCACAACCCCACAAAGGGGCTGCCGTGCGCAGCCCATGAGAGTATATAGGGCTGCCGTGCGCAGCCCACCATGATTTGGGCTTGCCATGCGCAACCCAATCCACTCCTAGGGTGCGCACGGTGCTCGTTCTTGGTTCCGGTTGCTTCCTTTTCTTCATGTCTTCGAATCTTCAATACCCGAATACATTACAGCAGTATATAAACTAATATAATACTGCAGTATTTTTTTTTTTTTTAATCACGGCAGTATTTTTTACAATAAAAACTGCACCTAAATTTAATACAATAAAAAAAACTGCACATAATATTAATACACTAAAAAAAAAAAATAGCAACTACCAAGAAGGAATTATGGCGATGATAGACCACCCTTCTTGTTACAAACCCGAAACAAAAAATACATTGAAATTCTAGGACCAAAATCGAGCAACAACAATCCACATATAAAATAATAACATATATAAATCCATACATTCACATGTAATTATATATGCGAATACCTAGAGTGCCATCTCTTTCTAAACATGCATAATCACAATAAAAAGAAATAGATTCACGTATATATACGTTAATTAATTAAAAGGGTAAAACCAGGCTTTGATACCAATTGTAGGGAAAAATCGCAGTACACGCAGCGGAAGCGAGACTAAAAATAGTTTTAGTTTGTTTTAAAATTTTTCCTTTTTATGAACCTTAACCCTTTAAATTAATTAACCATATATAAAGTAACAAAAAGTAGAATACCTTTTGTCGCGTGATCCGATTGACTTACGTCGATGGTAATCCGCAAGATCTTCAATCCTAGCACGAATGTGAATCACCTAGGAGCGTTGTCTCCCTTTTATTTGAATTGCGTACCTGAGAATGGACAAACAAACTTTCTTTTTCTTTTATTAGTCACAAAACAATCAAAAGACCACAAAGATTATTCCGGTCACTTTTGCGTTCTCAATCTAATGATCGAAACTCGCGTGAACCTAATTCGATGTTGTACACACAAGCTTATTGATGAACAAGCAATTAGTGTACCATCAAAAGATTAATCTCTTCTCTCTTTTATGTCTTGGTAGAATTATCAAACACTTTTCTATGAGTTGAGAAGAAGAAGAAAATTGATCCAGTAAAACCAATGGGGTAGCCGAATTCTATAGCATGTATTATATAGGGTGGCCGAAATTTCTTCTCCTCTTCCTTTAGGGTTGGCCGAATCCTACTTGTGATACAATTAGGGTTGGCCGAAAATCCTCTTCCAAAAAGGATTTGTGCTTTGTCCTAATTTCAATCAACTTTAGAATCCTAACCCTAATTTAACTCATAAGTATTTTATTCTTTTATTGACTTAATAAAAAGACTTCTTATTTGATTAAATAAATAAACTTAATTATTTATTTTCTTACCAAACAAGTCTTTAATTTTTAGTATACATATAGTATAACTCTAGGAAACATATTTCCTAATCAGAAAAAGATTTTGTTTCTTAATTAAATAATTAATTAATAAATTAATTAATTCTCATTTAATCAATCAATAAAATAAAATAATATTTTTGACTATATACATAGCCTTGCCGCCCCACATAGAATATAAGGGCCAAATATTATTTTCTTATTTTATTTTATCCATTGGACTTTAAATAAAAAGCCCACATGTGAACCAGACCCATTCTTACAAAAAGAAACAAGCCCACATGCCTTTCATTAATATATTAATATAACTGATCAGCCCATTAAACAAATAATGTGCAAATTATATTCTTAATATATTAAATGCAATTCTAGATGGACCCATAAATTGGTCCAGTAGAATATATCAAGTGATCCATGCAAGTCCGTGTGGATTTGAGATCTTGGCGGGCTATCTAAATTTAAGCTTCAATAGACATAACCTAATCACAATCAACAAATGATTCACTTAGGTCCGATCCATTAATTTTAACTCATTCCACTAAAGAGTTAAAATTGAACTCTTAAATAAAGATAGAATAAAAAGATGTTTCTCATTCATACCCTAGACAATCATGTTGGAGATAGTGTATCGTCATGATTAATATCAGTAATCGCCAAGAGTTCATAGATCGTCTATAACTCTCCAAGTTACCATATTTACTCATATGACCACGTTTTGAACTTGGATATTTTGACTTGTCCAGAAGCCATGTTTTCAATAGTCACTATCGAAAACTCAACGTTGAGATTTAATATCCAATTACCTCAAAACATCCATATGATGATAATATACTCTCATTTAATAAATGGAGCCACGATGTTCATATCTATAAATGAAGTCCTATATCGATTAACAAATGAATATCACCAAACTATCGAGGATAGACTATGCTATATAATCGTACTCATTGATAACTCAAATGATATCACTTGCAACCATAAGTCCATCATTTATCTCAGGATTAAAATAGACTCTCCGATTGTCCTGATAATGAAAAGACTATTATCTATTGACGGTTCTAGATAAAGCTTTTCATTGTGATCCAATTCAATGCACCCAGTGCACTAGATTCTTTTACTCGAAGACCCTCCGATGATTTTAGACTCATCATATCTCATTTGATCCCACTCAAATGCTAGCAGAAGAATTCTACAACTTTAATAAGATAAAGGTTCCCAACCTTTAACTTAAGTTGTGAACATTATTCAAGACTAACTAAAGAATTGTGTCTACCTCATACATATCCAGATGTATGAATAATTCTTCTTTTCTCATAGTCTTTAGACCTTATGATTATTTACTTTGACAATTATAATATTAAACTATAAATGCTATAAGATTTGTTAAGCCAGAAATCACTTTATTAATAAGAAAAAGATTGTCAATTACAATATTACGCTCTTGCTATTGAGCATAATCCTAACACCTTTATACCTGGGCGCCTAATTTCTGATAATACCATCGTTGGGTTTGAGTGTTTTCATCGGATTAAGCGGAGAAAGCGGAAGCGGGGTTCTATGGCTATCAAGTTGGATATGTCCAAGGCTTACGACTGAGTGGAGTGGGTTTTTCTTGAGGGGATGATGAGAAACCTGGGCTTCTCAGAAAAATGGGTCAGCTTGGTACTGAGATGTGTCTCTTCAGTCATATACTCGGTTCAGATTAATAGGGGAATGTACAGGAATATTAAGCCTACCAGAGGGCTTCGACAGGGAGACCCCCTTTGGTCTTTTCTCTTCTTGATTTGTGCGGAAGGTTTTACAACCCTTATACAGAAATCTCAAGCTAGCGGTGCTCTATCGGGATTTCGCTGCAATAGAGGGGGGCCAGCTATTTCCCACCTATTCTTCGCCGATGACAGCCTTATGTTTACGAAAGCTAATGATGAGAATTGTGTGGTTGTCAAAACAATCCTTGAAGATTATGTGAGAGCCTCTGGTCAGGTAGTTAATTTCAATAAATCAGCCTTGTGTGTGAGTCCCTTTATCTCAGCAGGTGAAGGTCAGAGATTGGCTTCGTTGGTCGGGGTGAACCTGGTTCAGTGCCATGAAAGGTACGTGGGGCTGCCGTGCTTTGCGGGGAGGAGCAAAAGAATGCTGTTCTCTAGTATTGTGGACAGAGTCTGGGGTAAAATAAAAGGTTGGGGGGAGAAGATGCTCTCCATTGGTGGCAAGGAGATCCTTCTTAAAGCTGTTATCCAAGCGGTGCCGTTGTATGCCATGACAATTTTTCGCCTCCCTAAAGGCTTAATTATTGAAATTCAAAGGTTGTGCGCTAGGTTCTGGTGGGGAAGCAACGCAAAGCAAAAAAAGATGCATTGGTGCACATGGAAGCAACTGTGTAAGCCAAAATGTGTAGGGGGTCTCGGCTTTCGAGACTTGGAAATTTCGAATAGGGCTATGCTGGCAAAGCAAGGGTGGAGAATTATTAAGAATCCGGATTCCTTGGCTGCTGAAGTCCTGAAAAGCTACTATTTCAAGGATTGTAATTTTCTGGAGGCAAAGAAAAATTCCTCTGCCTCGTATGTGTGGAGCAGTATTTTATGGGGTAGTGGTCTTCTCCAGGAAGGGGTGTGATGGAGAGTGGGTGACGGAAAATCGATCAAGATATACACAGACAAATGGCTGCCTAGACCTACCAAGTTCACTATTTTGTCGCCTCCAAGACTAGGTGCGGACACAACGGTCGACAGGCTGATTTCTCACTCTGGCGGATGGAATGCTAGCCTGATCAAGGATTATTTCCTCCCTGATGACGCGAAGATTATTCTCCAAGTTCCCATCAGCTCTAGAAAATGGGATGATACTTATATGTGGCACTATGATGCTAGTGGCAACTACACTGTTAGCAGCGGGTATTGGGTAGGGTAGGGCTTGGGAGTGAAACCTGGTACTTCTACTCATAGAGCGCTTATACACTGGTGGAAGAACTTCTGGAAAATGAACATCCCTACGAAAATTAAGATTTTTATGTGGAAAGCTTGTAATGAGTGGATCCCTACAAACTTCAACATAGCAAGGAGAGGGATTCAGACGGATGGTAACTGTACTATCTGCAAGACAGCTATAGAGACTACCCTCCATGCTTTGTGGGAGTGTAATAGGCTGAAGAATATTCGCAAAGATTGGCTGTCCAATAATCAGGGTCCTAGAATTGATACTGCTAACTTCTTCAATTGTGTCTTTGACTACTTTTGTAAGGTTAGTAGGAAGGAGAGAGAATTATTTTGTATCTTGCTTTGGAGAATCTAGTTTTGCCGTAACTCTCCTGTTCATGACTTTTCTGCAGCTGATTTTTCAGATATGATTGGTTGGAGTAAGAAGTTCCAGGATGATTACCACATTAATAATTGCAGTAATCATCCAGGAACTTCTGATCTGGTTGGTAGTGTGCAGAGGAGTGGTGGCACGACTTGTATCTTCAATTCAACAAGTGGATGGCGACCGCCTGATAAGGATGAGTACAAAACTAATTGTGGGGCTGTTGTGGATAACAAGAGTGGGCAGGTTGGGATTGAGATCATTATCAGAAACTCTTTTGGGGACGTGATGGCTTGCTGCTCACAATCTCTGGAAGCCAACTTGAGTACTAGAATTGCTAAGTTAATGGCTATTCAGAGGGGTATCCAATTCGGTCTTGATTGTGGTCTAACGATTAACAGCATTGAGTCAGACGAGGCAACGGTTATCAAATGGATTAGCCTCGGTCTTCATAGAGATTCAGACTACGGTATGATTTTATCTGATATTGATATGATGAAGGATGATATTAGAGATATAAGCTTTAGCCATATTCCCTTGCTGGCTAACAAAGCTGCTTTGAGTCTTGCGAAGAATGCGCTTAGCATCGCTGAAGACAGGTTCTGGATGGAGGAGTATCCAGATAGCATTGGGAGAATTATTCAAGCGAATAAGCTTGGATAGATCTCTGTTTGGCTTTCTGGCTTTTTTCCTTCTTTTGGTTTCTTTCGGTTGTTTTTTCTTGGCCCTTTGGCTTGTTTCTTTGGTTTGTGTTGTTGTTGTTTGCTTGCAGCCCAGCTGCTGTTCTTGTTTTCAGAAAAAAAAAAAAAAAAAAATCAAACAACAATACAGAAAAACAAACACAGACAAAAGGAACACAACTACACTGAAATATCAGCAGCAACCAAGTCACTAATACTCGCGGGGACCTCCTCCATCCAGTACTTGTTATCCATGCTCTCTAGGTCTGGGCTGCCTGATTCGCACCCTTTGAGATAGCCAAGAACTTCATATCAGGATTTTGTAATCTCACAAAAGCAATCTCTTCCAAAAAGTGGCCAAAATTCGCCTCCGGGTATTTCCCATTTAAAATACGCTCCACCTCACCACCATTATCTGATTCAAACATACAGGGATATAATACAAGCCACAGTCCAAACTAAACCTAACACCTTTGTGGACCGCCATGATTCCAGCTCCCAAACCATCGAAATTAGCATCCATAAACTGAGCACAAGAGGCCATAACATCGCCCACTCTATTTCTAATAATAATCCCAATACCAATTCCCCCCCCCCCCCCCTCTGTAGTACTCAACTAGTTTTAGTATGTATTAGGTGCGTCGGTTTTTTACGGAAAAAAAATAATATACAACAAGATTCTTACAACAAATAATTATTAATAAGTTATATATATTATATTTTATTATATTATATTCTTGTATTATCAATTAATTTCTATTAAATTTGACTTTGATGTTAATGATTTTATTTATTGTCGACAGAGAAAAGTTATCAAAACGAAAAGCGTAAGTTACGCCCTTCTATCTTTCTCAAGCTAACTTTTTTAATGGACTTGTTTTATTGGTTGAGTTATGCCTTGATTCGTTTTATCTATACATCTTGCTGTGGTAAATTCATTTTTCCTTATATATATATATAATTCATTTTTTTTTTTCTTAAAAATAGCGTTTTATCCTCCTTTTCATTTTTTTTTTAAGTATCCTCCTTTTCATTTGAGATAAAGTAGAAACATGAATGCTATTTCTTATTTATGTGTTTGAGATTTATAGAAATTGAGACTATTATATATTGAT
Organism: Acer yangbiense; assembly: GCA_008009225.1. Taxonomy (NCBI): domain Eukaryota; kingdom Viridiplantae; phylum Streptophyta; class Magnoliopsida; order Sapindales; family Sapindaceae; genus Acer; species Acer yangbiense. The sequence goes on along the minus strand of CM017773.1, from coordinate 16,839,037 downwards.
ATGAATATATGATTATAAATAAATGATAAATCTACCTAATGTTACGTGCTTGTTTGATTGGGCTTTCTACTGGCTTAAAATGTCTACCAACGTCTATTTAAGTTTTTTAGAGTTGTTTGATTGGGTTTTTGAGATTGCCTATTTTAACATCTACTAGAATAATGCTTGGGTACTGAACCGGTCAGTATCCAAAATACTGACATCATCAATGGGAGTGTAGTATGTAGCCCAATTTGTGAGATAAATGTAAAAAGTAAAAGAAAAAATGCCGCATGTTACAACGTGATACACACCCATTGGTGGGGTCAGTATTTTGGGTACTGACCGGTCATTACCAAGCATTATTCTTTCAAATAATGGGTTATAAACTTATAATCCAATGGCCAAACACAAAGTCAAGTTTAATTTAAAAAAAAATAAAAATAAAAATAAAGTCAAGTTTTATTTAAAAAATAAAAGTCAAAGACACACTTCCCAATATTATCTTTCTCCTCTCTCACAAATCACAAGTTCTCTATATCACCCGCCTCTAACCTCCCACAGTCTCACCTCTGACCTCTCATCTCTAATCTCTTCTCAAAAGTTCTTATTCTGCAAATTCTTATTAACTGATTTTTTTTTTTGAAATTTCTTGGGGGGCCATGGCCCCTGTCGGCCCCCCTCTAGATCCGCCCTTGCAAACATCCATGATTTTTTTTTTCAAAAACTCTATTTCCGATAGATCTACTACAAGTAGATCTTTTACCAATAGAGGTTTTTCAAGAGCTCAACCAAATCTATTTCATCTTAAAACCCAATTATGATGTAAATGATGCCCCATAATAAAAGTAATTTGTTTTAAACAAATAAAAAATTGAAAAAAAATAAAAAAAATCCAATGTAGAAAAGTTTTACCAAAATTAAATAACCATCTTCACAATATTTGGAAATTAAATAGGAATAACCTTGTTCACATAATTCATAATAAGACCAATTTGTTTTGGTTACAATAACGTAATGATTATTTGATGAATTGATTATCAAGTAATCTCATTACTTATTGCTTTATTTATTTATTTACGTATTTGGATTTATAGATTGGAAATGGTGTGGGGCATTACTACCATTTCTGCTACTTCAAGTAGTGCTGTAAATATGGGCCAGGCCTGGTGGGCCTCGGCACGGCCGGCACGCCAAGTATGGCGGGCCGTTCCAGGCCTGGCCTTTATGAATCGCGGGCCAGGCTTGGCACGGCCCACATATTTGGCCCGGGCCGGGTACAGATTCGAGGCCTGGCGTGCCGGCCCGGCTCGGCCCGCCAGGCCGACCGTTCTGTTTTTTTTTTTTTTTCTCTTTACCGTTAACCTTACAATTTTTTATTATTATTTTTTTAAAATTTTTACCGTTGCTGACGTCAGCAACGGTCAAAATTTCAAAATTTATTACAAAATTACACTTTACCCCCCCATCTCTTCTATTTTATATTTTTACCCACATTTCAAATTTTTCTATAAATACCCCCACTCATTTCAATTTCCATACACTTTCTCTCAATCTCTATTCTCTCATTCTCTCTACATTCTCCAACTCTCCATTTTTCTCTCTAATACTCTAATAGTTCTATTTCTCAATTTCTCAATTTCTCTACACCTTCATAATTTAAATTTTTAATTATTCCATTCTTACTCTCTCTTTCTCTATTCTAGTATTCTCTACACAACTAATCTACTACTCTACTAGTTTACTATTCTAAATTTCTACTAATATTATTCTCTAATTTCTCCACCAAAGCTCAAAGCCTCAAAGGTATGTTTTTCCTTTAAATGTTATTAATTAGTTTTATGTTTTAGTTTAAAAACTTTATATTTATAGTTAATAATTAATATATTTATGCTTAGTTATTAATTTTGATATTTATTCTTACATTTTATGTATATTTTATATTTATTTATGGCTTTATGCTTAGTGTATTTATGAGTTAATATTTTTATGCTTTGCTTTGTTATAAATTTTAATATTTAATCTTAGAATCTTAGATTTTAGTAAATTTATCATTTTGTGAATTTATGTCTAGTAATTAATTTTAATATTTGTATATTTTTATTTATGCTTAGTAATCTTACTATCTTAGTATATTTTGTTTAGTTAGTAAATTGATGATTTTATGTTTAGTAATATATTTAAATAATTTTTATGATATTTATGATATTATATTTAGTAATTAATTTTAATATATTTAAGCTTAGTATATTTATGATTAAATGGTTACTAATTAATTTAAATACTTTTATGCTTAGTACTTTAGTAGTTAGTATATTAGTATATTTATCAATTTATGATTTTATGTTTATTAATGAATTTAAATATTTTTATGCTTAATATATTACTATATTTGTGATTAAATGCTTAGTAATGAATTTAAATGTTTTTTATGTTTAGTATATTTATGATTAAATGCTTAGTAATTAATTTAAATATGTTTATACTTATTGCTTAATATATTTATGCTTTTATATTTTTATGTTTAGTAATATATTTTAATATTTGTATGATTTTATGATTTTATGATTTTATGTTTAGTAATTAATTTTAATATTTTAATGCTTAGTATATATTTATGATTTTATGTTTAGTAATTATTTTAATATTTGTATGATTTTATGATTTTATGTTTAGTAATTAATTTTAATATTTTTATGATATTTATGATTTTATGTTTATTATTTTAATATTTGTATGATATTATATTTTTATGTTTAGTAATTAATTTTAATATGCTTAGTATATTTATGATTTTATGTTTAGTAATTAATTTTAATATTTGTATGATATTTATGATTTTATGTTTAGTAATTATTTTAATATGTTAAATGTTAATGCTTGGTAGTTAGTATATTTATGATTTTATGTTTAGTAATTAATTTTAATATTTTTATGATATTTATGATTTTATGTTTAGTAATTATTTTAATATTTGTATGATATTATATTTTTATGTTTAGTAATTAATTTTAATATTTTTATACTTAGTATTTATGAATTATGATTTTATGCTTGTTTTTAATGACTAATGATTTAATATTTGTATTGTAGGAAATGGATCATAATCATCCTCAATTTCTGGACGGTCTTAACATGGACAACGATTATTTTGACCTTTTCGGCCCCGGGCCAACGGAAACGGCAGCGGGACCTTCTGGTTCCGGTGCAACACCGACATCACGTCCTCCCAAACCTAAAAAGCACACATCAAACGTATGGCAGTGTTTTGACGTAGTACAGAAGACTATGCCAGACGGTCAACTCATGGACAGAGCTCAATGTAAGTTTTGTGAAAAACATTATGTCACTTCTAGGGGAGGGACCGGTCATTTGCGAAGGCATATGGAGAAATGCATGCCTGCACACGGACAGATAGACACTACAACCCAAACACAACTACAACAGCACCCAGACGGGTCTGTTACAACTTGGCGTTACGACGCCATGCATGCTAGAGAGTCTATGGCACGTTACATTGCATGCACTGATCAACCGATTAATTTCGGTGACAACCCTTTTTATGAAGAATTTATTCAAACTGCATACAACCCCCAATTTAAATCTGTTTCTAGAACCACTACTTGAAACGATTTGATAAAATGTTTTCAAACCCAACGAGATGAGTTGAAGGCTGAATTACAGCATCTAACTATCTCTATTGCATTAACTTCTGATATTTGGAGCGCATGTTCCAAACAGGACTATATAACTGTCACAGGACACTATTTAGACTATGATTGGAATTTACAAAAAAGAATTCTTGGTTTTCGTCTTATGGATGGCACACATACCGCAAAAAATATTTTTAAAGGCATAATGTCTGTTTTAGAAACTTTTGAAATACAGCATCGCGTCATTTCTATCACATTAGATAATGCATTTGCAAATACTAGTTCAATTGCATTGTTTTTTGAAAAAAATATCCTGCAACATGGGGGTTATTTCTTCCATCAACGATGTGCATGTCATATCATCAATTTAGTTGTACAATCTGGTATGAAGGTAGTAAGCGATCGTATAGATCGCATCAGAGATGCCCTTGCTTGGCTCTGCAATTCTAATCCAAGATTGAATGAATTCGGTAGATACTGTACAACCTTCGGTCTACGGCCCCGAAGATTCCTAATAGATATGCCGGTAAGGTGGAACTCTACTTATTTAATGATGCTAAATTGTTTGGAATATGAATCACCTATTTCAGGTTTTTATAACATGAAAATGTCCGAACTTGGCCAACCAACACTGACACCAAATGATTGGCATGTGGCAAAAATCTTTATTCAATTTTTAAAGGTTTTTTACGATTCCACTGTAACTCTTTCCGGGGTCTATTACCCCACATCTTCCCTGATAATACATCATATTGTGGAAATGTCTGAATTGTTAAACAATTATAGGAAAGATGGAATCTTAGGCCCTGCAGTTGTTGCCATGGAAGCCAAGTTTAAAAAATACTGGTCTGAAATTCCTTTCCTTTATGCTTTAGGTGCTATAATAGATCCTAGGGTTAAATTATCTGGTTTAGAAACATTGCTAGAGTATCTTGGTGATATTTTGAGCGTAGATTATTCTGCACAGGTTACTGACATTCGAACCAAGTTGTTCGAAGTTTTTAGTACTTATGAGCGCAGGTATGGCGGTGTTGACGTGCAACCAACAATAGAACCAGACACACTCCCGAATCAGACAAGTTGGAACATTTTAAAACGCCGAAAAAAAGTAGGCTCATCAAGTTCTTCTTCACGAGCTGAATCAGCTGATGCAACTTCCGGTGTCGAACTGACAAGCTACCTTGAAGCTCAATTTGACCACCGGTCATTTGAAAGAGAGAAGGGATTTGAACTGTTGGTATGGTGGAAAACCTACGGCTATTTTAAATATCCGATCCTATCACAACTAGCACGGGACGTACTGGTTATCCCTGTCTCCACTGTTTCCTCAGAACAGGTATTCAGCATGACTGGAAGAATTGTTGAAGAAAGAAGAAATTCTTTGACTCCAGATATGGTAGAGGTATTGGCATGCGTTCGGGATTGGGAGCGTGTGAAAAAGAGGTTGCAACATGAAACGGTAGACGAACAACTTATTCAAAATTTCAGTAATTTATATGTCAAAGAGAGTTCCGACAGTAACCAAATCTAGGATTTCTTGCTTATACATCAACATGTACGCTAACTTGTAATACGATTGCACTCTTTTTCCCTTACCAAGTTTTTATCCCACTGGGTTTTTCTTGGGAAGGTTTTTAATGAGGCAATCATGTAAATATGTAATACTGAGAGTCTGAGACTCCAAAAGAAATAAATAATTCTTCTTTTCATATTTTCATAATTTCATATTTTTTTTTCTTTAATATTTTAGCTTTATAATTATTTATTCTTTGAATTATTATTTTTAAATAAAATAATAAATCTTTCTATTTTCTACATTTTTTTTATTACACTCAATGACTCAAATAATAAATAAGATAAACAAATTAAAATTAAAAATGTTTAAACAATATAACAATATTATAAATTTATAATGTAAGTATGTAACAAAAGTACAAAACAAAGTAACAAAACTAACAATTAACAAATAACAAACTAAGTTAATTAAGATATTTAAAATTTTAAATTAAAAATAAAATAAAATTTGAAGGCCTGAAGGGGACGTCGGCCTGCCAGGCCGGCGGGCCAGCTCGCCATACATATATATATATTTTTACCGTTTGAAACTTTGAATTTTGAAAAACTAATTTTTTATTATTATTTTTTTGAAATTTTGACCGTTGCTGACGTCAGCAACGGTCAAAATTTCAAAAAAATAATAATAAAAAATTAGTTTTTACCCCCTCATCTCTTCTATTTTATATTTTTACCCACATTTCAATTTTTTCTATAAATACCCCCACCCAATCCACAATTTCCATACACTTTCTCTCAATCTCTATTCTCTCATACTCTCATTCTCTCCATTCTCCAACTCTCCATTACTCTCTCTAATCTCTATTCTCTAATAGTCTAATATTATACTCTAATCTCTCCACCAATTCACCAAAGCTCAAAGGTATCTTTTTCTTTTAAATGTTATTAATTAATTTTATGTTTTAGTAAATTTATCATTTTATGAATTTAGGTCTAAAAATTAATTTTAATATTTGTATATTTTAATTTATACTTAGTATATTTTGTTTAGTTAGTAAATTGATGATTTTATGTTTAGTAATTAATTTTAATATTGTCATGCTTAGTTATTACTAATTAGTATATTTATGATTTTATGCTTTAGCAATTTTAATGATTAATGAGTTAATATTTGTATTGTAGGAAATGGATCATAATCATCCTCAATTTTTGGACGGTATTAACATAGAGGAAAATTATTTTGACCTTTCCGGGCCGACGGAAACGGCAGCGGGGCATTCTGGTTCCGGCACAACACCGACATCATGTCCTCCCAAACCTAAAAAGTACATATCAAAAGTATGGGAGTGTTTTGACAAAGAAGAAATACCAAACCCAGATGGTAGGGTCACAACAAAATATCGTTGTAAGTTTTGTAAACGCTCATATGATGCCTATCTAAAGTCAGGAACCGGTCATTTGAAAAGGCATATGGCCAAATGCATGGCTCAACAGGAAGAGCCAAAAACTATAACCTGGACATAACTACAACGGAACCGGGATGGCCAGACGGGCCAGTTACGACTCCTCGTATGCTAGAGATTGCACTCTTTTTCCCTTGCCAAATTTTTATCCCATTGGGTTTTTCTTGGTAAATTTTAATGAGGCAATCATGTAAAAGTGAAAATCCTAAATAAATAAATCATTTTTCATTTCATATTTTATTTTTATTTATTCTTTGAATTATTTTATTAAATAAAATAATAAATTTATCTTTTTTTTTATTATTGTTACACTAAAAGAATAAATAAGAATATATTAATATAAAATAGAGAAATTACAATTAAAATTATATAATCTAAATTGTTTTAAAAAAAAAAATAAAAAAAAAAGGCCTGCGTGCCGGCCCGGCACACATACATATGGCCCGGGCCACCAGCACGTGCCGGGCTCCCCCTTTTTGGAAAACAGGCCGGCCCGGCCCGGCACATAAAAACTATGTGCTGTGCCAGGCCAAGCCCGTTTTCAAAAACGGGCTTTTTCGGCCCAGCACAAATGGGCCGTGCCAGCCCACTTTTACAGCACTAACTTCAAGTCCATACCGAAAGATTATGTGGAGAAGTGCAGCTCTCTGATTATAATTAATGTCCCACCCACCCCTTAGATATTTATAATATTGCTCATTACCAAATATGAATGCCTTCATTTAGGTTTTTATTTTATTTTTTATTTTTATTTTTTTTTATCAAATAATATATCAAAAAAGAAGAAGAAAAGAAACACTTATCAAACACGCATAGAAATGAAATATATGGCAATACGTGCAATTAATATGTGGCCACCATTTCCTCAAAAAAAAAAAAAAAAAAAAAAATGTGGCCACCACTCTTAATTAATTGAGATCAAATTTTAGACAATGATAATTTAACCATTCCATTTTAATCATAACTCATACATAATATATATGTAGTATTTAATATATTAGTTTGCCAAGAAATACTCACTCAAAAAAAAAAAAAAAAAAAAAAATCTGTGACTATGATTAAAATAGTTACCATAAAAAATAAAATAAAAATAAATCTGTGACTATGATTAAAACCATATATACATCATTCAAATTTTTATTAAGGGGTCGTTTGTTTTTTTCACTTAAAACTTAATAGGTCTGAATTGAACTCATTAAAAAAAAAAAAAAAAAAAAACTTAAAATAAAAAGTAAGAAATCCTGACTTTTAACTTAATTCCAAATCACTGAATTACAATTAAAATATTAACTTCCAAGTCTATCCTCCCAAAGAAGATATATTTCCAAATTTATTATAATTTGATATGGTGTAGAATTCTTTCTTTTAATATATTTCTTATTTTAAACGGGTTTTAGATATTTTTTTTATAAAAAAAAAAAAACCTAATCACTTCTTCATATTGAAATTTTCATGGGATTTAACAATTATTTCTCTATTTCCTACCAAATCTCGGTAAGAACTCTATATATTTTTTAATCTAACATTTAGATGTGAGAAAAAAAAAAAACATGTCATTCAGGTTCAGATTTCAGTCCCCATTCAGCCTTTAGAAAAATTCAGGACTATTCAGTCTTCAGACAAAACCCTTTTAACTAAATTCCAAATCACTGGATTGCATTTAATATATTTTCTTTCAAGATTATCCCACAAAGATAACATATTTCCAAATTTTCCATTATTTTATATTATACAAATATATTTCTTCTAACCTATTACTTATGATAAACATCTCAAAAAAAAAAAAAAAAAAAAAAAAAAAAACATTAATCACCTTGTAACTTCCAACACCATTGTTGAACCTTCAAATCCATTTTAAAAAAAAAAAAAATCAAAATCATTTCTAAATCATTATTTATTCTATATATATATATATATATATATTTTTTTGCATAAAAAATAGTTATTTATCATATCTTAATCATGAATAATATATTGCAATTATTACATAAAAATGGTTTAAGATTTGTTAAATTATTTTTATTTAATTGTTTGTATCATATCAAATAACAATACATAACAATTAATAATAACAAGGGTATAAATGTCAAATTATTTGTTTTAAAACCATTTTATATTTCAAAACAAGTAAGTTGACATTCTATTTAGAGGTGATAAAAATAAAAAACAAACATGTCATTCAGATTCAGGTTTCAGTCACTATTCAGTTTTCATTAAAATTCAGGACTGTTCAGTTTTCAGATAAAAAAACAAAAGACCCCTTAAGGTTACCTAATTACAATATTAACAGTCATTTTAAATTTGCAAACATTTGTGTAATCAAATTATTAAAATTAATTCATTTTATATTGAGATATGATTACCTAATTACAATATTAACAGTCATTTTTGAGGTGTGAGTGTTGGGGATAATGCCCTAAGAACACATGTTGTTGATCTTCATGCTGAATTAATAATTAGATTGACATTCTATTATATATTTGTGTGCATTTGATGTTATTAATATTGTATTAATAACATAAAATTCCATGATTATTAAATGTAATATTAAACATAGTATATAAGTCGTTATATACATGAGGATTATGTTTAATATAATAATCTGAATTGTCTGTAATTGATAATTAAAGTTGGGATCTTTAATTAATTAAAATTACTAGTACGGTTCATTTCCATTAAGAATGGAACAGTTTTATCCGAACTGTTGATGTGGTGACATTAGAATGAATGTACTTTGTATAATAAGATTATAGAAGACATGGACACGATAAATTGGAATCTTTAATAATCTCCGTTTTGAAATAAAGTATTCCCTTTTACCAATCAGATGGTCATATATGGAACGATCTTAATCTTGAGTATTTAACAGACTCCTACTTATAGAGTTGTGTCTTTTGACTTACTCGGTATGGTTTGCTCTAATTGCCAAACCTAAAAACCTTGTATCTTGGAGACATGATGATATACTTAGCTGGGAATGATAATATACAAGATGGAATCCATTCCTTCTTAATTGAAGCAGACAAACAGTTCTCTTGAGTAAATGATTCGGGTCTTGAATAATAAAGCGCTCAATTTATGATAAGATCATAAATAGTTGTTCATTAGAGAATCATGAGGCACTCAAGGATAAAGATGTAATTGAGAGGTCAACGGATTTGAACCTAGCTCATATTACGAATTGTTTATGGAGGATTGATCTATATGTAATGATTATATCAATGGACTGTTCGATTCCTATTCGAGTAATTAATTCTATAATGACAAGAGTGCAGTTCCAGTTTTTTAGTGGAATAAATCTGGAATTAATAAATCTAATATTTAATTAAAGAGTTTAATTAAATATTGAAGATTTATTGGAGCTTGAAATTATAGGTCCATGTGTCCTCATACCATCTCTATAACACTGTATTGAACATTAAGGTATACTAAGGCTTAGTGATTAATTTAGAATTAATCATCTGTACATAAAGAAGTTTATGTATTGTTTTATTAATTAAATAATGTTTGATTATTTAATTATATATATTAAATAATATTTTGATTATTTAATCATATATATATATATATATAATATAATAAGTTGATTATTTTATTAAATATATTATAATTTGATTCTTTAAACAAATGTGTATATATATATATTGTATTATTTTAGGGATGGTAAATCGGTGGTTTTATTATTGATGTCAATAGTCAATAAGGGGTGGGTTATATTATTTTTACTAATAGTCAAATTGGAGTATATGGCAAGGCAAGCAATTAGTCCTCTTGTTTTTCTACTTGTGCAGATTTTTGTTGTTGTTTTTTCTTAATTGCATTAATAACTAGGTTGAAAAACAAGTTCCTTTTCTATGCTTCCTTTTACCACCCACCCTAGTTTAATTATTGTTGTAAACAAAACTTCACCTCCCTTTATATAAAGCTCTCACTCTCTCGTGTGTTAGGAGGGAGATTCATTCAAAAGTGAGTTTTCAAGAAGCATACAAAGAGTATTTTTTATGTATTGAGTTGATTTCATTTTTAGCTTGAAAAACAACAAGACAAGAAGGGTTCTTGTTTTGAGAGAAACACAAGTTCTTAACAAGAGAGAGTGACAACAAAAGAGAAAAATTATTTTTAAGATCTAAGCCTCTAAAGAATGTTGTGAGAGTGTCTCACAATATTTTTCTAGTTGTCTCAAGTGTTTAGTACACAACAAGTATGGAAATTCGAGAGTCGAATTTTTCTATTCAATACCGAGACGCCCACTCGTCGGTTCTTTGGTGTTGGAGATTCGGTGTGGAAGAATTTGGTTCGAGGGAATCACGAAGATTCTACATTGGAGGAATTCAGTTCGAGTGGATCACAGAAAGTCTACAAGGGTAACGATTTCTTTCCCTACTATTTATATTAAATATTAGAATCAATATAATTACAACGATCCGGCTAAAACGGTTTTTGTTTTTATGAAAAATTTTAAAAACTGGGCCCGGTTCCCAGAACCAACAATTGGTATCAGAGCCACGTTGTAATTTATTGATTTTAATATTAAAATTGATTCCGGTAGTAGGCACTTTGCATTAAATGTGATTTAATGGTTATTTTTTATTCATGGGATGAATGCTAAATAAAAAATGATTTTTGGTCGTTAATTATATGGTTCCTTTGGATTTTATGTTTTATCGCTTCTTCAATTTTTAGATAAAAAATTGTAAACCCGATGGGGTATAGGGCTTTTTGTAAACTGTGAGATTGAAGAAGATGGTGTAATCAACATATCGATGAGATTGGATCGCATCATGGAGGAAAATTACAACAAGACCAAATTTGTAATTTGAATAATTTTTGGTCTGTAATTTGATTAATTTTTCTTTTGGGGTTGTAATTTAAATATCCAAATGAACTCGGCCAAAATTCATTTAGTTTTTATTTTGCTTTTTCATATTATTTTTTATGCGATAATCATATAATATGTTCATGCATATGACATGTCATCTTAGTTAGTAAGTGCCTACTAGAATCTTCATAACATGACATGGATACATATTCTGTTATAAAACTGTTTTAGATTAGAAAATGTTTTATAATTTGTTATAATTGTTATTATTACATAATATTGGATATTTTGTAATGGAAATGCATCAAGTCAAAATATTGAGTGGGAGAGGGTAATATAACGATACTACCCATGGTCTCCACCATTAGTACAACACCGTGAGATTTAAATGGCGCCTCGAGACGCTTTGATTTCGTCCCCCTACGGATGGTGTCCATTTGAGTCAATAACAAGGTTGTCTTCCATGCAATAAGATTTTTAGATGTATTTCAAAATTGACCTACCCTACGGCGGCAATTTTTGAGTTAAGTCGAAAAAATCTAAAATGGTTGTTACACTCAAAAGATGTAATTAAACTCGTTAATTACAATCTTGACCAAATCCAACTGTGGTTATTAAAAGTTGAAAATATGAGATATTTTGGTTTAACTTTTATCATTGATATTATTACATAATATTAGATATTTTGTAATTAAAATACAGCAATTCAAAATATTGAGTGGGAGATGGTAATATGACAATATTACCCATAGTCTCTACCATTAGTACAACACCGTGAGATTTAAATGGCGCCTCGAGACGCTTTGATTTCGTCCTCCCTACGGAGGGTGTCCATTTGAGTCAATAGCAAGGTTGTCTTCCATGCGATAGGATTTTTAGATGTATTTCAAAATTGACCTACCCTACGGCGGCAATTTTTGAGTTAAGTCTGAAAAATCTGAAATGGTAGGTTACACTCAAAAGATGTAATTAAGCTTGTTAATTACAATCTTGATCAAAGTAAACGATGGTTAATGAAAGTTGAAAATACGAGATATTTTGATTTAACTTTTATTGATTGAGAAAGTCTCAATTCAATTGTCAAATGCGTGACCTATCCTTCGACGGCACGTTATTTGTGAATATTGAATTATCGTGGTAAATGAGTAAATAATTTTTCTGTATTTTTACATGCACCATGCATCATATTTACATTACCGAAGTTTATATATGTGATATATATGTATTGTGCACACATATTAAATATGAATGATTGTTATTTAATTTCAGCAAACCAAACATGTCCAATCCAATAATCAAGATACTTGCTACTGAAACTTTGACCGGTGAAAATTTTGTCAAATGGAAAAGTAACATGAACATCGTGCTTGTATGTGAAAACTTCAAGTTTGTCCTGACGGAGGAATGTCCTCCACGCCCTCACGCCAAGTCATCAGCAAATGTTGTTGAGGCATATGATCGTTGGCAAAATGCCAACAACAAAGCCCGCTGCTACCTGTTAGCAGGCATGTCTGACGTGCTTAGATGTAAGCATGAAGCGGTTGGAACCGCAAAAGGGATTATGGACTCCATACAGGAAATGTTTGGGCGCCCTTATGAACAGTCTCGTCACGAGGCTGTAAAGGCGCTTATGAACGCCATAATGAAAAAGGGTACTTCTGTCCGCGAGCATACGGTCAAAATGATTGAACACATAAATGAGGCAGAAATACATGGCGCCAGTATCGACGAAGCCACACAGGTGGGGATGATTTTAGAAACACTATCCCCTAACTTCCTTCAATTTAAAAGCAACTATTTCATGAATAAATTGAAGTACAACATGACTCAGTTGCTTAACGAGCTTCAAACCTTCGAATCCATTTCGAATGAAAAAGAAGGTGAGGCAAATATTGCCGAAGTTACAACTTCCTCTTCTGGAAAGTCCAAAAAGAGGAAGAATAAGAATAAAGGAAGTGGCAAGTTGAAAAATAAAAAGGGCAATTTCAAGGCTTAGAAAAACAATAACAACAACAACAACAAAGCTAAGAGCTCTGACAAAAAGGCCAAAGGAAAATGTTTCCACTGTGGTATAAATGGTCATTGGAAGAGGAACTGTAAAAAGTACCTCGAAGAGCTCAAGATCAAAAAGAAAGATGTTTGATTTTGTAACAGAACTAGCTGATGGGGACTACACGATGAGAATGGGTAATGGGGCTATGGTGTCAGCTAAAGCAGTGGGAGAAGTACGACTTCTCTTTAATAATAAATTTCTTGTTTTGAACAATGTTTATTATGTTCCCGGTTTTAGAAGAAATTTGATTTCTGTTTCAAGACTGTATGAACAATTATTTAAGGTTTCTTTTAATGATAAGATTGTTATTATTTCTAGAAAAGGTTTAAATATTTGTTCTAGAATTTTGGACAACGGTCTCTATTTTTTAAGACCAACCTTTAACACACTGCTTAACACTGAAATGTTCAAAGTTGAACAACCAAAGTCTAAAAAGCAAAAGATTTATCCTGATGATAACACATACCTATGGCATCTTAGACTAGGTCATATAAACCTAAATAGGATTGAAAAACTGGTAAAGGAAGGTCCTTTACGAGAGCTAAAAGTTGGCACTCTTCCGGTCTGTGAATCTTGTCTGGAAGGTAAAATGACCAAACGATCTTTTTCAGGAAAAGGTCAAAGAGCCAAAGAACCTCTTGAATTGATACATTCTGACGTGTGCGGTTCGATTAATGTACAAGCAAGAGGAGGATATGAATATTTCGTCACTTTCATTGATGATTATTCTAGGTATGGTTATATTTATTTAATGCAAAGGAAATCTGAAACTTTTGGAAAGTTTAAGGAATTCCAAGCCGAGGCTGAAAAGCAATTAAATAAATCGATTAAAACTCTTCGATCAGATCAAGGAGGTGAATACCTTGATAATGAATTCCTGGATCATTTAATCGAACATGGGATTTTGTCCCAACTGACTGCACCTGGGACACCACAGCAAAATGGTGTCGCAAAAAGGAGAAATAAAACATTGCTTGATATGGTGAGATCCATGTTGAGTTACTCATCATTACCCATGTCGTTCTGGGGATATGCACTACAGACTTCGATGTACATACTTAATTTAGTTCCATCTAAGTCTATACCTAAGACACCCCTAGAGTTGTGGAATGGTAGCAAAGTTAGTTTGCGACACATTCGCATATGGCGGTGTCCTGCACACGTACTTAAAGGTAGGACTGGGAATTTGGAACCTCGATCTGAAGTATGCATATTTGTAGGATATCCAAACGGAACGAGAGGAGGTTTGTTTTATAGTTCTCAAGATAATAAAGTATTTGTATCGACAAATGCAACTTTTCTTGAAAATAACTATATGACAGACTTCAGACCTCGTAGGAAAGTTATACTTGAGGAGTTACTTTGTGATGAGGTCAGGCCAACATCGGCAACTGTTGTCGAACGACAAAATGAGAAGACCACAACTCAAAATCAGAATGATTTACCACCTCGTAGTAGTGGGAGGGTTGTGAGACAACCTACTCGTTATGGACAAATCGGGGGAGCAAAAGTTGCAATTTCTGATCTTGGTAAAGATGATTCATTAACATATCGATGTGCAATGGAAGATTCTGACAAAGAGAATTGGCAACAAGCAATGAATCTCGAGATGGAGTTAATGTACTCCAACTCAGTCTGGAAACTTGTAGACCTACCTGAGGGGGTTAAACCTATTGGTTGTAAATGGATCTATAAGAGAAAGAGAAAGAGAGGAGTGGATGGGAAAGTGGAGACTTTCAAAGCCAGGCTAGTGGCAAAGGGTTTTACCCAAAAAGAGGGAGTTGACTATGAAGAGACTTTCTCGCCAGTAGCCATGCTTAAATCAATCTGTATACTCTTGTCTATTGCCGCATATTATGATTATGAGATATGGCAAATGGACGTCAAGACGGCTTTTCTGAATGGCCATCTTGATGAAAGCATCTATATGGTGCAACTAGAGGGGTTCATAGATAAAAGGCCAAGAGCAAAAAGTTTACCAGTTGCAAAAGTCCATTTATGGACTTAAGCAAGCTTCTCGATCTTGGAATATTAGATCTGATGAAGCGATTAAATCATATGGATTTGATCAAAATGTTGATGAGCCTCGTGTCTACAAGTACATCAAAGAAAAGAAAGTGGTCTTCTTAGCTCTTTACGTTGATGACATTCTTCTCATTGGAAATGATGTAGAATCTTTATCAAGTGTAAAGAAATGGCTAGCTAACCAATTCCAAATGAAGGATTTATGAGAGGCAAATTATGTTCTTGGGATCCAACTTATACGAGATCGTAAGAACAAACTGTTAGCGTTGTCTCAAGCATCGTATTTTGATAAAATATTAATCAAGTTTGCGATGCAAAACTCCAAGAAAGGTAATCTGCCTTCTCGTCATGGAGTTACTCTTTCTAAAGAGCAGTGTCTTAAAACACCTCAAGAGGAAGAGAATATGAGACACATTCCCTATGTTTCTACAGTAGGCAGTCTTATGTATGCTATGTTATGTACTAGACCTGACATATGCTATGCAGTGGGAGTGGTCAGCCGGTATCAGTCTAACCCAGGATTAGATCATTGGGTAGCAGTTAAACACATTCTTAAGTATCTTAGCAGAACGAGAAACTATATGCTTGTATATTCTGGTAGGGATTTGATTCCTATTGGCTACACTGATTCTGATTTTCAATCAGACAAAGACAGTTGAAAGTCGACGTCTGGGTCAGTGTTTACTATTGGTGGTGGAGCCATAGTTTGGAGAAGCATCAAACAATCCCGCATTGCTGATTCCACTATGGAGGCTGAATACGTGGTTGCCTGTGAAGCAGCTAAAGAAGCAGTCTGGCTCTGAAAGTTTTTATCTGATCTGGAAGTTGTTCCAGGTATGGAAAAACCCATGACACTTTATTGTGATAACAGTGGAGCCGTGGCTAATTCGAAAGAACCCAGAAGCCATAAAAGAGGGAAGCATATAGAGCGAAAGTATCACCTTATAAGAGAGATTGTCCATCGTGGCGATGTGTCTGTTCTGAAGATTAGATCTGAAGACAACCTCGTAGATCCCTTCACAAAGACTCTTCCTGCAAAGAGTTTTGAAGGCCATCTAGAAGGATTGGGGTTAAAGGACATGTCTCATCTGCTTTAGGGCAAGTGGGAGATTGTTGGGGATAATGCCCTAAGAACACATGTTGTTGATCTTCATGCTGAATTAATATTTAGATTGACATTCTATTATATATTTGTGTGCATTTGATGTTATTAATATTGTATTAATAACATAAAATTCCATGATTATTAAATGTAATATTAAACGTAGTATATAAGTCGTTATATACATGAGGATTATGTTTAATATAATAATCTGAATTGTCTGTAATTGATAATTAAAGTTGGGATCTTTAATTAATTAAAATTACTAGTACGGTTTATTCCCATTAAGAATGGAACAGTTTTATCCGAACTGTTGATGTGGTGACATTAGAACGAAGGTACTTTGTATAATAAGATTATACAAGACATGGACACGATAAATTGGAATCTTCAATAATCTCCGTCTTGAAATAAAGTATTCCCTTTTATCAATCAGATGATCATATATGGAATGATCTTAATCCTGAGTATTTAACAGACTCCTACTTATAGAGTTCTGTCTTTTGACTTACTCGGTATGGTTTGCTCTAATTGCCAAACCTAAAAACCTTGTATCTTGGAGGCATGATGATATACTTAGCTGGGAATGATAATATACAAGATGGAATCCATTCCTTCTTAATTGAAGCAGACAAACAGTTCTCTTAAGTAAATGATTCGGGTTTTGAACAATAGAGCGCTCAATTTATGATAAGATCATAAATAGTTGTTCATTAGAGAATCACAGGCACTCAAGGATAAAGATGTAATTGAGAAGTCAACGGATTTGAACCTAGCTCATATTATGAACTGTTTATGGAGGATTGATCTATATGTAATGATTATATCAATGGACTGTTCGATTCCTATTCGAGTAATTAATTCTATAATGACAAGAGTGCAGTTCCAGTTTTTTAGTGGAATAAATCTGGAATTAATAAATCTAATATTTAATTAAAGAGTTTAATTAAATATTGAAGATTTATTGGAGCTTGAAATTATAGGTTCATGTGTCCCCATACCATCTCTATAACACTGTATTGAACATTAAGGTATACTAAGGCTTAGTGATTAATTTGGAATTAATCATCTATACATAAAGAAGTTTATGTATTGTTTTATTAATTAAATAATGTTTGATTATTTAATTATATATATTAAATAATATTTTGATTATTTAATCATATATATATATATATATATATATATATATTGTATTATTTTAGGGATGGTAAATCGGTGGTTTTATTATTGATGTCAATAGTCAATAAGGGGTGGGTTATATTATTATTAGTAATAGTCAAATTGGAGTATATGGCAAGGCAAGCAATTAGTCCTCTTGTTTTTCTACTTGTGCAGATTTTTGTTGTTGTTTTTTCTTCATTGCATTAATAACTGGGTTGAAAAAGAAGTTCCTTTTCTATGCTTCCTTTTACCACCCACCCTAGTTTAATTATTGTTATAAACAAAACTTCACCTCCCTTTATATAAAGCTCTCACTCTCTCGTGTGTTAGGAGGGAGATTCATTCAAAAGTGAGTTTTCAAGAAGCATACAAAAAGTATTTTTTATGTATTGTGTTGATTTCATTTTTAGCTTGAAAAACAACAAGACAAGAAGGGTTCTTGTTTTGAGAGAAACACAAGTTCTTAACAAGAGAGAGTGACAACAAAAGAGAAAAATTATTTTTAAGATCTAAGTCTCTAAAGAATGTTGTGAGAGTGTCTCTCAATATTTTTTTAGTTGTCTCAAGTGTTGAGTATACAGCAAGTACGGAAATTCGAGAGTCGAATTTTTCTATTCAATACCGAGACGCCCACTCGTCGGTTATTTGGTGTTGGAGATTCGGTGTGGAAGAACTTGGTTTGAGGGAGTCACGAAGATTCTACAGTGGAGGAATTCGGTTCGAGTGGATCACAGAAGGTCTACAAGGGTAACGATTTCTTTCCCTACTATTTATATTAAATATTAGAATCAATATAATTACAACGATCCGGCTAAAACATTTTTTATTTTTATGAAAAATTTTAAAAACCGGGCCCGCCACCCTTCCGTTGCGCGGATACCGATTTCGGTTCCCAGAACCAACAGTGAGATCCTATACAAATTAATCTTGACATTAAGAATTCACTAATTATAAATTATTTATAACTTATGGCTCGTTTGGGACACCGTATTGGATTGTATTGGACTGTATTGAATTGTATTGTATTGTATTGCACTGCACTGTATTATCATTAATACAAACCTGTGTTTGGTGATGCACTGTATTATATCGTATTAAGTTATTTCATGACTTTATTGAAATTTTTTTAGATTAAAAAATATAATATTTTTAAAACAAATAGTTAATAATTAATTTTAAATGTGCTTACCATGAATAAATCAATAAATATTTTTATATAAAAAATCAATAAATATTTAGTTTAATTGAATTTTTTTTTAATAATTTTTTTTTATATATAAAATAAATATTTCCTATATAATTTTGAAATTATAAAAAAATATTAACAACATAACACATATTTCAACAATATTCGATATTTGTTGAAAAAAAAAGCGTTTTTTCTAATACAATACAACATAATACCACAAAATATAACGTATTAGCTAATACAGTGTTTGCTGTATTAGGTAATTAAAATGTACTAAAATAATACGATACAATGTTTACACCTAAACACTGTATTGTATTATTTTAGTACATTTTAATTGCCTAATACAATATAATGCGGCGAAACAAACGGGGCCTAATATTGATTGGGACATTAAAGAACCTCTATATTATTTATTTTTCCTCATTTGCTCTTAAAAATTAATACGATTGGATGTTAAACAATGAGTTTTTCTTTGGTAGGTATATAACTATGAGCATACTTATACCACACTTATCAACTTTATCACATTTTGCCATTTAAGCATTATTTGACCCAATTGCATTGCTTTTTCTGACAAAATATGAAGAGGTAGATAAGTGTACTATAAGTATATGTGCTCACAGCTCGTTAAACAACCTCTATATTATTCATTTTTTCCTCTTTTGCTCTCATGTGAAGCTCAGTAACCGTAAGAACATAGAGTTATATAGATAGTCAATAAATGTGTTAGATCAAAACCATAATTTCTCTTGTAAAAGTGATTATTTTAGTGATGATTTCTCTACGTGATCCTCTTCTATTTTTACCAAATTTAGATTAGAATTAAAGAGTTCTAATTGCATTTTGTCAAAAAGCATGCATATCTACTTTTAAATTAATGAAAAGTTTGATTGCTTGACGTGCATTTAAATTGATTTTAGCTGGCAACAATTACTAGCTGAAGTTGATTCTGTTGGAAATTTTGTGATAAACTTAAATATTGAGAACACTATTTGGGTATGATTAATTTCATAAAAATGGAAGATTAAAGTATATTCGAATTTTTCTCCGTGAGAGCTTTGAAATGGTATACTCAAACTCACAAAATGATTAATGAGTGAATGAGAAATTGAGTCTCACAAGGTGAGCCCAAAATGTGGGAAAAAATTGCACATCCAAGGAAGACACTTATATGTGGTATATAAGTGATTGTGTGATAGTAGCTTAGCAACATGTGTGGTATAGAGGCTCTCTCTCGCACGTGCACGACTCGTGTGTAGGCGTGTACACGAATGCAAATCATGGACCTTGGCAGTGAAAGGCGCTAATTCCTTCGCTAATTCAGCCTGCTCATAGCATGTGATATATAAAAGAAAAATAAAAAAAAATAAAAATTACAAATCCACATTTGGATGAATCTTGAAAAAAATAATAATCATTAATTGCAGTTAAATTATTTTCCAAATCCTAATGGAGAGATTTTATTTAAAACCTATTTTTGTGGTTACCCACTCAAGAATAAGAAAAACTTGGATAAGAACATTTCCAATATTATTGTGCATTTGGATAGAATTTCTTATCACATAGGATATCTATCTATCCACCTATTGCTACGCAGGATAGATAGATAATGAGATTAAAAAAAAAATCTCTTCAATGCATTTATCCAATCAGTGTTTAATTAGAAATAGATCTCTTTGGAGATTATTTTCCTTATCAGTTCAAAAACGTGTTAATCAAGTGATTTCCATATTAATCCCATTAAGTCCTTGTATACTCTTCAAAACAATTCATTCCAGAATACACAAAATCAAAGCAGCCGAATTCTCTCTTCTCTTTTTTTTGTGCTTGGTAAGTTTGAACTCGGTTTGAGTTCACTGAGAGTGGTTTATGCTTTGCACTTCCACTATTAAATCGTTGTATCTTAGGAGACAATCGCTATACACATACGGTGTTATATACGGCAAAATTGTCTTAAGGACACCGTGTGAAACACATGCTTCGATTTTCCAAAACCTGATTTCTAACGTAATTGTTTGGTTGTTTTCTTCACTTTCTGTTTATTGTAGGTTCGAACCAGATTATGTTTTGGATTTATAAACAACAGATTCTACGTGTGTGTGTCATAATTTTGGCTCCAGCTGTTATACACCGAGCTTTTCTACCATAATCGAGTGTGTGTGGTTTTCTTCCCTTTCGAACCAGATTGTGTTTTGGATTTATAAACAACAGATTCTAAGTGTGTGTGTGTGTCATAATTTTGGCTCCAGCTGTTATACGCCGAGCTTTTCTACCATGAGAGAGAGATAATTTTGGCTCCAGCTGTTTACACCGAGCTTTTCTACCATAATCGACCATTTAACAATACTTAATATTAATTTTCCTTCTCATTATTATTCCTTTCCTCCACCTCCCCTTACTTTTACATACATATCTTATCCAATTCTAAACACTACTTGTCTACTTCATCAAACACGGGGTTGCTTTAATTTATTTTCTGTTTCTCTCACAAAATTTCAGAGACGGGAAACTTGATAGCATCATCATCATTGTCACCATCACCATGGCAGTAGCTGGTGGAGGAAGATCTTTGGAACAGACGCCAACATGGGCTGTTGCTACCTTTTGTTTTGGTTTGGTTTTGATTTCCATAATCATCGAATACATAATTCATCTTGTAGGAAAGGTATGAGACTTCACTAGTGTTCTATAAAATTTCTTGTTGCACTTTTTTTTTTTATTTAAAAAAAATCTAATAAATATTGAAATAATTTCTTGCTATTAATCCATGCAGTGGTTTAAGAAGAAACAGAAAAGAGCTCTCTATGAAGCACTTGAAAAGATCAAATCAGGTATATATATATATATATATATATAGAGCTAGAAACCAATTTTGTTTGTACAACATTCAACATATATAAAATCAGTTTAATTAATTACTTAACTTTTTTGTGTGTGTGTGTGTGTGTGTTTCATATCCTTACTGTTAACAGTAGGGCAGAGTTTGATATCAGATATTTGCATACCAGAGAGTGTTGCAAATACATGGCATCCATGCAACAAGGAGCGAGAAGAGGAGCTCAACAAGGTGGCCACTACAGATCAAGAAGAAACAGAATCTGAACATCGCCGCGGTGGTAGTTTCCGACGAGTTCTGGCAGCGGCAGCAAGTACTGATAAATGTGCAGCCAAGGTATGGACAGTCTAATAAACCATCAACTTTATGTAAGGTGTCTCTAGTTCCTAACACAATTTTATGTAAGGTGGCTCTATTGACAACCATATAAAATGTCTTGTTACGTCCGATTTCTCAAGACACACATCATATAAATTCAAACTCAATAATTTTCTCTATACACCTCCTAAAATTCCAAAATAATCCTATTTCCTTTCACATTAACTAATCTAGTTTAATCCTTTCTTTTTTCCTTCAGTTTTTTAATGTTCTTGTTTTCTTTATTCTCTTGTGCTTGATGACATGTATTTGAGCAACAATACCCTGATGTAGTCGCACGTTTTCCGGCAGGCATGGACTCTGTCAAACCATTTTGTTTAGTAATTATGGTTTTGGTTCTGGGATTGACTGGAATACCAATGGCGGTGATGTGTGATGTCGACAGTACTGAGAAATGTGAGTTCCCAGCTCTATATAATTTTTGGGACTCAAATTCTGATACCGGAGGAAGATACGCCGCAATGACAGAGTTTCCTCCACAAAATGGTGAAACTTTTTTTGGACATCCCTCTGGAAGATTCTCTGATGGCCGTGTTATAATAGATTTTATAGGTAATATTCTTACTATATCAGTTTGTGTCAATGTAATGATATCATATTGTTATTTTTTTTTTAATCTTTTTTAAATTTGGTACAGCTGAGGATTTGAAGTTACGGTATCTGAGCGCATACCTGGACTCGATTGGGACAAGTTTCAGGCAAGGTGCAAATTTTGCTTTCGGAGGATCAACTATTGGACCTCCTGGTTACAGCCCATTTCATCTTGCCATTCAAATTTCACAATTTGTGCAATTCAAGTCTCGCACCATGGCCCTTTATCATAAACTCACCCCCAACAGTTGAGTCTCTCTTTCCTGTTTCTGTTTATTTTGTCTACATATGTTGATACAATTTTCTATTCTAAATTGTTTGGTGAATCTTGACACCAGGAAAAACCCCACCTTTCAGAAGTGTTCTTCCAAGGCCTAGGGACTTTTCCAGAGCATTATACACATTTGACATTGGACAGAATGATCTTGCCTATGGTTTTAAACATTCGAACGAGGAACAAGTTCGAGCAACCATTCCAGATATCCTAGACCAGTTTTCCCAAGCAGTGCAGGTAAGCAACAAACAGCACCTGATGGAAATGGTTTGTGGTTATGCAATTCGATATCGATAATGCTTCCTCTTGATTGATATCTCAGCAACTATACAAGGAAGGGGCAAGATTCTTTTGGATACACAACACTGGCCCACTTGGGTGCTTGCCAAATAGAATTATATATAGCCAACCAAAGCCTAGTGATCTGGATCAAAACGGGTGTATGAAGTCTCACAATGAAGTGGCTCAAGAATTCAACAAGCAGCTCAAGGACAGAATAATGTCCCAACTAAGAGTGCAACTTCCTCAGGCAGTTTTCACATATGTTGATGTGTATGCGGTTAAATATGCACTGATTAGCAATGCAAAGACTCAAGGTAAAATTTAGTCACTTTTAGTACCTGCTAGTTTTGATCCTTTTAATTATGTGGGATATCTCATCATGGCAGGTTTCGTTGATCCGATGAATTTCTGCTGCGGTAGTTGCATGAAGGAACCTTTTGTGATCATCCATCATTGCACATTATCTGGGATGGAACACACTACTCAGAGGCAGCCAACTTCTGGGTTGCTAGCCACATTCTCAACGGCTCCTTCTCAGACCCACCACTTCCAATTCACAAGGCTTGTCATCATCCCATAATGTATTGGGGATGACTAAATGAACAGTGAAAGTGTTTCCATCGATTCAAAAGTTTAAATAAAGTTTTAATTATATTAATACAGCCACTCAAATATGTTCAAATAATATCAATTATATATGATAAGAACACAAGGAGGTAAGTAATAATGTGTTTGCTTGTCAAAAAAATAAATAAAAAATGTTTGCATTTCGTCAGAAAATATAAAAATGACCACATAAATTAATTATATAAAATCAGGGTATTTGTAAAATTAACCATATAAAACTATGAAATTATTTTGGGATATTATCATTTTGGTCCCTATGTTTTCGCGCATAATGACTTTTTTAATTGTCATTCCATTTTTCACTAGCGTGGTCCTTATGTTTTTAAAAACCCATCAATTTGGTCCCTTTGACCAGATTTTTAACGGTCAACCATCACAGAAATAACAAAATGACATTATTACCCTTGAATTTAATTGAATGAGTTAAAAGTACAATTTTACTCTTAAATTTTATAAAAATTAACAACTTTCATCTAACTAATTACCTATAAAAAATTGACACGTGACACCAATTTTATTTTCTTCAAATAAACTTAAAATAATAAATAAAACGAAATTGTAAAAAGAAATTAAAGATAACATAAAATATTTTGGACCCTTTTTATCTGTTTTGGAAAATTCTAGATCTCTCTCCTCCAAGATCCACCGGATACCTTTGACTGATAGGTTATAACTTATGTAATTCGGAGATAAGAAAATCTACTTAAACACTAAAAAGGTATAAATTGATGGAGTAATTGAATTACCCGTTGCAAAGCTTCACCGTAAGTATAATAAAAAATTGTTAAAATGTTTTAACACTACTATTGGACAATTTTCTATCGATTTAAACTTTTGGATTTGTTGGTTATTGACATGTTAGCAGCATAAGGTTACACACTTACACCAGGGAGTCTTGTGTTCAAGTCCTCTTGTGTGATTATATTTGAATTTGTTATGTGTTTGTGTTTTAGGCTCGAATCACATGTCAAACCCATTGATCTTGCACGTGAGAGGTAATTTAGAGTGATTAAATACTATTGTTGGGCCATTTTCTAACAAATTGTCAGGATAAAAATGCAGATGTGAAATAAAGTGAAACTCTTAACATAACAAATCTGAGAACTTTTTTCCCGTTGGAGGCCAAATTTGAAAGAAGGGCTCAAGGGGTTGCCCGATCCTACTCCATAGCATATTGCACAACTCTAATTCATTAGATTTTTATAATTTGAACCTTCTTTGCCTCCATCTATTAAAAGATGCAACAAGGTGACCAAATACCAATACAAATCAGTTCAATTAACATCATGTATAAATTTCAAGGACAAATTGACAATTCACTAATATTCACCATTAGATTTATATACTGAACACATAGCCCATAAATTACAGACTAACAACGCATGCTTATAAATGCTAGCCTTAGAAAACTTTCATTAGTAGTTTAATTGATTCCATTAACTTATTATGCCAGCATACCCGGCCATCAAACACTATTTAAGTGAAGTACTCATAAGTCATAACTGAAGTTGGATTTCTCAAGATCAACTCCACAAAGTTCAATAAAGCAAAAAATAGATGTGAAAAAAAAAAAAAATGCAATCTCCAAACTTAAAAGCAGGGAAACAAGGTGGATGAAGAAGTAATGTTAGATTTGGGAAAGTGAAAGTGGGTGGCGATGGCAATAAAAATGAATAGTCTACATTTTTTTTTAATTATTTTTTTCTAGGAAACTAAAATGATTTCACAGGGAAAGAGAAAACAAAGGTGAACAAGATGGACTCAAATTGTTTGTCCAAAATTGGTGTCCCAATTTGTGTATAACCAACCAAATTGGGATATATATCTACATTTAATTATTTTTTTGTAACTGCTTACAAAAATGTCCCAATTTGGTTGGTTAGACACAAATTGGGACACCAATTTTGGACAGATGATTTGAGTCCGAACAAGATGTCCACAACTCAAAAACTTTTTGTGGACTACAAAAACAAGTGTAAATGCCTTACTTTTTGATTGGCTTTATTGACAAAATCACAATGGGTTTTAAAACTGTAAGGATAGCTTAGGTTTGAAGAATCCTCCTCAAATGCCAATGAACCTCATTGTGGACTTCAAGTGCTTCAAGGAAGGTAGATTACTTGTCTTGACTCTTATTTGAAGAGATTTAGATTGCACACACACACACACACACACACACACACACACGCATCTCATGCATTTACATGTCTTGAATTTTCTTGTGTGTTTCTTGTTTGACTCTTACGCATGACATTCACTCACTTCACACTTGCACAACATGCATATAGATTAGGTGTGCCTTGTTGAGTTGAAAAGAGAGTTTTTCTCTTTACCGCGGTCCATGCTGTTGTGGGTACCGCAGTTGGTGCACTTGCATGAACTGCGGTCTTGGAAGAATGTTGCCTCTGATGTTTTTCGCCATGCATGACCGTGGTGGGTGCACCTTGCCTCTGGAGCGGTCCCCACCGTGAAACTTCCTAAAGCCCACACGTCGTGTGTACTACGGTGCTAACACCCTGTCCGTATCGTGGCATGCACAACGGTAGTGATGGGATTCAGTTTTTCAAGTTCAAAACGACGTCACTTCACTTTGGGACTTCTATATATATGTTGTTTTCTCTTCTTGGTAGACCTAGAGCTTATAATTTAAGTTTCTTGAAAGTTAGAGAGTGTCTTGCAAGAAAAATTACCAAGACTTGATTTTATCAACCAAAATTCAAATACCTATCACCCATTATTGTTTTAAGCATCATCTAGCATCATCTAGGTGTTTCTTCTTCATGGGTTTTCTTTAATCACACATGACTTGTAAGTAGAACATCATCTTCATCTTTTCACATGTTCTTGCTTTACAAGATATCTTTTTTATGACTTGATTTTGTATCAAGATTAGATTTTTATCTATATGTGAAGATTTGTATGTTGTGTGTTAAGCTTTGTTTGTGATAGCTATTGCATTTAGAGTTTTTATTTGCTCTTATAGCTAAGTTGTATGCATGTCATATAACAACATGATATCTAGGAATGTTTGACATTTTCATCCATGGTTAGATAAGCTTAAATGTTTGACCTTGCATTTATGCACTTTGAATATTGTTCATATTCACATTAGGTTGCATTTCTCTTCTCTTAAGAGTTAAGTCTTGTATTTACCTTGGGTAGTTTACAAGCAAGAGTCTAGGATCACTATTAAAGGCATGCGGGTAGCAAAGACGGATTAGTAATCATATAGGTATGATGTGGTCAACCTAGATTGTAATCGTATTTACAAATAGTGGATTTGAGGGTTCGATTGGCAATTATGCCCATGTGTTTTTTACCCTTTTGGGGTTTTCTCACATAAAACAAATCATTGTGTCATTACCATTGTTTCCACACTTACTTTACATGATGATTTGTGTTAGAGATTAGGGGTGTTTGAGATTAATATTGATTAACCGAAATAGTTGGCGATTAATTTGGTTAAAACCTATTCACCCCCCCTCTAAGTTTATTTAGACACTTAATTCATATATTTTCATTTGGTATCAGAGTAGGTTCCTTAACATAATTAGGAGATCTCTTGCTCTCATTAGAGTGTCTTGCATTTGTTTACATTTAGTTAGTGTGTCTTTTTTGTCTTGCTTGATTGTTTGCATTCATCTCATTCATACAGCCAAACACTATGAGTGGGAACGGAGTTGGAAGCGAGGGGGCCTCTAGTACAAGACCCACCTTGCTCACCGGGATGAACTACGCCTCATGGAAAGGCAAGATGGAATCATATGTTTGCCAAAAGATGGCTACACCCCACCAACTATGACTCCTATGAGAGGTGGAGAGGAAGTCTCCAAGCCTAAGGCACAATGGAGTGCTCAAGAGTTTGATGCCTCCAAGTGGAAAAACAAAGCTATGTATGCCATCCTTTGTGCCATGGACAATAATCAATACAAATTGATTCAAACCACTAGGATTGCAAAGAAAGCTTAGGAGATCTTAGAAACAGCTCATGAAGGAACCGAGGTGGTTAAGGACTCCAAACTCCAAGTCCTCCAAACTTAATTTGAGACCATTATGATAGATGAGGATGAGTGCCTTAATGATTTCCAAGTGAAGTTAATGGACATAGTCAATCAAAGTCATCAACTTGGTGAACCTTACTCGGATAGAGGGATCAATCAAAAGATCATGAGGTCACTTCCCGAGAGATTCAAATCCAAAGTGACAGCTTTAGAGGAAAATAGTGACTACACAAAAATGAAGCCGAGTGAAGATTGAAAGGCTCTTGGTCTATGAATCTAGGAAGGCTCCTACAACTACACCTCCAAAGAAGCAAAAGAGTTTTGCCTTGAAGACCATCAATGTGGAAAAGGAGGAAGAAGATTCAGATGAAGAAATTGCTTTAATGGCAAAGAAGTTCAAGCAATTTATGAGATTTGAGAAGAAGGGTTTTGGCTCTAAGGGAAAATTTGTGAAGAAGAAGACTCCTTTCAAGAAAGTAGAGCAAACACAAGAAAAGGACCACAAGAAGGGTATTCAATGCTACGAGTGTAATGGCTATGGACACATTGCTCCCGAGTGTGCAAATTTGAAGAAAAAAAAAGGAAAGGATATGATGGCTACTTGGAGTGATAGTGATGACCTAGAAGAAGAAGAAGATAAGTGTTCTAATGATGAAGACCAAATTGCCAACTTCATTGCCTTCTCATCTTCTCACATTGGCAAGGAAGTTATGAGTGACAAAGAAGAGGAAGAAGATAAGTAAGAAGAAGTGGATGAAAATGACTCAAATGATGAGAGTAATTCATCCAAGTCCAATCATGACTTTGGTGAAGAGATGGACTATGATGACTTTATGAAGTTCTTTGAGACTTCTAGATTGAAGAAGAAGAAGGAGATTCAAAAGCTAAAAGGAGAGAACCTTGAATTGACCTCCAAGGTGACTCACTTGAGTGAAGAAATGATAAGAGCAAGAGAAATGGAAGAAGGATTGAAGATGGAGCTAGTTTTGGTCAAAAAGAGTGAAGAAAGCTTGAAGAAAGAACACATGGAGGCAAAAGGGTTGATTGCTAAAATGACCTCTGAAGCCGAAAAACTTAATAAGATGCTATTATGTGGAACGAGTCTTAGTGACAAGAAGGGGTTGGGATATGTGGAAGACCTAGAGACCACATCTTTGAAGAAGACAATATTTGTCAAGAGCAAAGAGATTGAAGATGCTCAAACCCTTTAACAATCAATCAAATGGGTTGAAGTTGGTGAATCCTCAAAGCATGCTCAAACAAAGGTTCCAATAAGAGCTCTACCACAACAAGCTAGAGCACTACAACCAAGACCTCCACAACCAAGGATCCCTCAAGCTCAACATAGGGTCCTTCATGCTCAACCAAGAAGATATGTGAATTTGGCTCAACTAAAAAGGAGAGAGTTGCCTCAACATCAAAGAATAACTCAAAGTAGAAAGAAGTCTCAAATGTGTGCACAAGGCTATGGTATGAACTCTTATTTCACTAATACTTGTCATTATTGTGGAATTGAAGGCCACATTAGACCTAATTGCTTTAAGTATACTAAATTGTGTAGAATTGAAAGTATGATTGAGAAAAATATGCTTAGGAGAGCCGAAAAGCATACACCTAAGAAATTTAGAGCTAATAGACCCATGGCTCCTAGGATTGATCATGTTGCACCTAGGTTGAATATAAATGATGAGTATTATTGTTATGTGGCTCAAGTAGCCTTGAAAACCAATGCCTCTAACACTTAGTATCTTAATAGTGGGTGCTCTAGGCACATGACCGGAAATAAGAGTTTCTTTGAGACTCTTGTAATGAAGGATGGTGGATTTGTCATCTTTGGTGATGGTTCTAAGAAAAATGTCATAGGGAAAGGTAACATATTTATTCCCAGTTTGCCCTCCTTGCCCAATGCTCTATATGCTAATATATTCAGGACATGATATGATCCCATTAGGACATACAGATTCTGACTTTCAGTCAGACAAGATTTTAGGAAATCCACATCTGGGTCAATATTCACCCTTGATATTAGAGCCAAAGTATAGAGGAGTGTGCAATCATGTATTGCTGATTCCTCCATGGAAGCCGAATATGTAGCCGCTTGTGAAGCAGCTAAGGAGGTTGTGTGGCTCTATAAGTTCTTGAATAACCTGGAAGTTGTTCTAGATCTAGATAAGCCCATCACACTTTATTGTGATAATAGTGGTGTTGTGGCTAATTCCAAAGAACTAAGAAGCCACAAAAGAGGGAAGCATATAGAGAGGAAATATCATCTCATTAGTGGAGTAACTCCGAGGTTAATAATCATGAAATATTAATTAAAGAGTTTAATTAATTTTTCTAAAGATTATTGGAGCTCAAGACTGTGGGTCCATTAGGTCCCCTTGCTAGCCCGGAACGTTGATGGTAACAAGGGTCACAGTTAATTAATTGGAGGGTCCAATTAATTATGTTACGAAAGTAACAAGAATTTTATTCAGGCTATTATTTAAAGGGTAAAAATGTTTTTAGTCCCCCTAGTTTGCCCTATTATACGTTCTAGTCCCCCTAGTTTCAATATTGTCCATGCAAGTCCCCATAGTTTAGGTTTATGGTTGGTTAGGTCCGTACAGTCCAATTCCGTTAGGGTTTTAAAAAATTCCATCAATGGTCAAAGGGTAAAATGGTAAAGATGCCTTCTGTGATTCCAAAAGGTTTTTTAATGAAGGGCAAAATGGTAACTTTTATATTTTAATAATTGGAATTTTCAAAAAACAAATAAATAGTCTTTAAATATCATTAAATTAAATAAAAAAAATAGTTTTTAAAAAGAATTATATAATAAATAAATTAAAATTAATTTAACAAAACCCATCATCTTTATCATCAAATCCATAAATCAAAATCAACCCAATTTTTCTCTACATCTGTTCGTCCACACATCTGATTTGTCTGAATATCAACTTGCCGTGACCGTTGTTTTCGGTACTCTCCATCTTCTAGTGACCGTCATCGTCTGGTGCTCTTCATCTTCATTTGTAGTGAAACCCAATTTCCCTTTGAGAATAATTAAGAGAAGAACTAGAAAGATTCATTTACAAATCCAGAAATGAATGGTGGGTGGGTGTGTAAGTGAGAGACCGATTAGAGATTTTTGTGTGTTTTTTGTTTAAAAGAACAATTAAGAGGAGGTAAATGATCTGATCTGTGTAATTTTGTATCAAATGTTTCATTTTTGAGGCAATTAATTTGCTTCAGCTCTTGTATCAGATGTTTCAAATTGATTTGCCAAGATGTTTCATTTTGCCTGGTTGAATTTATTTTGAGGCAATTAATCCAGTATCAGATGTTTCATTTGTCAATTTGAGTGTGGGTTTTTTTTTTTTTTTTCCAATTTCGATACTTTTTCTTATTTTATGGTTATGGTGGAGTTTGGATGTTGTGTTTTGGGTGGCTGTCGATGAGGAGTTAAGCACCGGCATGGTTTTATTAGTTGGGTTTTGGTTTGCGATGGTTGGATATGAAGCTTGGGTTTGGTGATTAAGACAAATGGTGGTGGGATTTGGCTTTGTAGATGGATGGTGGCGGGTTTGGGTTTGGGTTTGATGTTGATGATTGTGTGTTCTAGGTTTGGCTTTAATGTTGATGATGGTGTATTCTGGGTTTGTGTTTGGTGTTGATGATGACTACTGTTGAATTTATTTTGCTTAAAACACTCTCTAAAATTTTTTAGTTTTGTTCAAATTTTTTTAGTTTTAGTTTTGTTTTGTTCAAAATTCTAGATTTGTTCAAAAAAATTTAGTTTTTTTTTTTTTTTTTTTTCAGATTAGCTTTTGTTAAAACAATTTTAATTTTCCAGATCTTGTTTGATTCAAATATTTTTTTTTCTAGATCTAGTTTTGTTAAAAAAAAAAATTCTAGATCTTGTTTTGGAGAGAAAAATTGTCTTTGTATGTCCCTCAAACATTTTAAGGGACAGCAAGGTAATTTTACCTTCTGCACATGTCTAGTAGGCTGTTTTTTAACGGATTCTGTAACAGAAGGACCAAACGGGCCAATACTGATCTTTGTGAAATCGGCAGTATTTGGTTGTATCCTTTCGTGCATTATTTGACTGTTGCCGAGGATACTTGGCGAGTCCCTTGTCTTCTACTATAGAAAGTATCTTCTCTTGATCACCTGTTAGAGGGGTGTAATGGCTATACCTTCCCCGGAACCTATTGGTTCGGTTGTTTCCTCTGCTTTCCCTAGGTTGCCCCTTTTGGTTCTTTTAATATTTCTAACGATCACGTAACTGTGCTTTCTTGTCATCCTTGCGCTCTGATTTTGAATCGGGCTTGTGGCCATGCACGTAGCTACCTCTTTGTGCTACTTCTTCTTCCTCTGCCAGTGCGTAGTCGCCAGCTATTTCCATCATCTCTACGTAAGTTTTCGGCTGGTCCCTGTGCAAGTCAAAAGATAGTCTACCGCTTTACAATCCATTGGTGAAGGCGGCGATGACTGCTACATCATTGGTGTCTTCGATTTGAGCGTCCTCCTTTCCGAATCTTGCTAGATATTTCTTGATTGACTCACTACGTTCTTGTTTCAGGTTTGATAGATGGGCGAGCGACTTTCTTCTTTGCACACTTCCCATGAACTGTCTTATGAATGCTTTGCTGAGGCTCGAAAAACTGTTAATGCTTCCCGGTGGGAGTCGCCCAAACCACCTGGAGGCGAGGTTGCCGAATATTTGGGGGAACGTTAGGCACAGCAATCCATCGTTGGATGAATATTGGGCCATGATATTACGGAATCGGTGGACATGCTCTTTTGGATCCCTGTTTTCCTTATACTGCTCGATGGTTGGCATTCTGAATCTGTCTGGAAATTGGGTGCAAGCAATACTTTCAACGAATGGGCTATCTGACTCATCATCCGAAGATACGTTACGACCATATCTTCGTGCCATCGCTGAAACCTTTCTTGATAGCTCTTGTAGGGTGACATCTCGCTGACCAGTTGGCTCTCCTGTTGGATCGAGTCTGCTCTTGATTGTCATTCTTCCATAATTGCCTCTATCATCTAGGCTCCTTCGATCTTCTGTGCTTTCGGATCTTCTCCGCCGTGTTCTTTTTGATCATAATTCCCTTCACGGACAAGGACTCTTGTCTTCAGACGAGATAGAACGGTGTTTCCGCCGGTTCCTTTGGTATGTGTCACTGGAATTTACCCCATGTGTTCGCATCTGGTCTCGCCCCTCCATAGATTCTTCATTCATCACGCCTTTTCCCTTCCTTTGTTTTCTTCCTTCGAAATTCTTAGGGTGGTCCTGAGGAGTCTCTTTAGTGGATTGTCTTGCTTGAGCATCGGGGGTTGCAATGTGAACTTTCGACCGCAGTCTTCTAGGTGGCTGGATTCCAGGAGTGGTTAACTCATAGAGAGAAGAGACTCCCAGGCCTATGGGAAGCGAAAGCCCTATTTTGCTAGCCTCGCTGATTAAGTTTACCAATGCAGTTTGAAAGTGCTGCAGAACCCTGGGGTCGGCTGCACTAGTTCCTGGCGTTGTTGCCGATTGTTCCCCGATCGTCACCATAGGGAGAAGAGACTCCCATGCCTATGGGAAGCGAAAGCCCTATTTTGCTAGCCTCGCTGATTAAGTTTACCAATGCAGTTTGAAAGTGCTGCAGAACCCCGGGGTCGGCTGCACTAGTTCCTGGCGTTGTTGCCGATTGTTCCCCGATCGTCACCGTCCTATCTCCTGTCGGCGCGGCTGGTTCAACAATTAGATCTCCGCTGGAATTACCATCTTTGTCGCTGTCGTTGTTCATATTTTTCAATTCGCAAGGGTTCCTCGAAGTTTCTGTTCGAAGAGCCCCTTCATTCTAGCGCCAATTGTTGATGGTGAAATTTGGATTGCCACGCACTCAACAATTATATCAACTTAAAATAAAGCAAGAAAGTAATCAATGCATGAAAGAGACAGATTTTACGTGGAAAACCCTTGAATGGGAAAAAACCACGGCACTCAGAGGGCAGAAAGATAATACTAGGCTTATTGCTTCATTACACACTTAGATCTCTCATACAATTGCTCTCTTCTCTCTCTAAGTTTTCGAACCCCCTCCTCGTGGGATAGGTGATTCTATTTATACATAATATTTAGGGTTTTCCCTTGATCTTCGCCCTGTTGGTAGTAGGATTTCCTTTTAGACTTGTATTGGGAATCCCCCGTTGCTGCGGGTTAGGATTTGCTTCTTATCCTTTCCTTCTATGATTCCTTGTTGCTAAGGATCTCCTGGTAGTAATAACTTTATTCCTGTGTTTCCACCAAGTCGGTTTGTGCCTAGTATGCTAATGCAACGAACACCTCTACTCCTGGGTGTTACCCTTCGGCGACCACGTTTCTATCTTTGGCAAGTACATATCTAGCTCTGGTGACCATACCTTTGACTTATTGACTTAAGACTTGTTGACATATTGACTGGTCCGCGTTTTCTCCTTTTGACCTGGTCAACAAGTGACGTGGCAACCTTTTCCTCAGCATTTATTGACTCCTTTGATGACGTGTCTGCTTGGCGAAATTATACATACAACAATGTATGAATATCCAAAATGCACACCCTATATGCTTATCTAGGATGATAATATGATAATCAAAACAATCCTAGATATCAATAGTTAGATGACATGTCATAAAGCTTAGCTAAACATAGATTATGAAAACCTAGAAAGCTATCACAATGCAACACTTAATCAATACATCACATACAATCTCTATCTTGTAACTAGAATAATATTCTAAGAGCATATAAGTGATAAAAGAGATGGTTGCTAAGAAAGATACTAAACTTAGATGAAGAAAGTGAAAATCTTACCAAGCAAGATGTGATGTTACAAAACCATGCATGAATGCATCCTATATGATCATAGAAGATGCTTAATGAACTTTGATGCACAAAGGAAAAGGTTTTAGTGTTTAAAGGTGAGTTCTTGTGAATTTTGTCTCTTGAAATGTGTTCTAAGAGAAAAATATGCGTTTGGAACTCTTGAAGACGACCTAAAGGTATCACACAATATATATAGGAAGCCCAAATGAAGCAAGGTCGTTTTGCTAAAAGACACTATAAACTGCTGTGGGTACCGCTATGAAAGCCACAGCGGAAACCCAAACGACGCTCTTATAAGATGCAACAGGTGTCCTACCGTTGTGGCTTTCACAGCGGTTATGGAAGCGATGTCACACTGGACACAAACCGCTCCCCCTACTGTGCAGAAAACCACAGCGGTTATGGAAGCGGTGTCGCACTGGACACAAATCGCTCCCCTTACCGCTGCGGAAACCCACAGCTGTCAGGAGTGATGCAAACAGAGCATCTCACTATTGTGGCTACTGCTGTGGATTCCGACAGCAATACAAACAACGGTCTCCTGACCCATGCAATGCTTAAGTAAAAGCAGAAAAAAAAGAAAAAAAAGACATGCAATCTTAAGCAACAAATGGCATGGCTATGCATCCTAATACCTAAACATGATATGGCATTTTAAAGAACAAGATGCAAACATATAAAAACATGCATGAAGAGAGATTAATGAATCATAAATGCACACATATTAGACACACAACATACAAGAAATAAACATATACATGAGTTGTGAGTGTGTGCAACTATCTCTTCAAAGCAAGCAAGTAAGCACTTAGAATTTTACCTTTGGTGCTTCTTTCCTGAGGACTTGAAAGGGCCTTAGTTGTGCATAGCACCAACCATCAAACACCTATGATACCCTTACAACAATCCCCACATGTGATTTGTCACTGAAATTAGCCAATCAAACTTGAGAAAATTACATATTCAAAAGGCCGAAAGGCCACGCAGCACCACAACAGAGGGAAACGAAAGCACACGAGCCAACAACATCAAAGAACTGCGACAGGGGCAGCACAACCCACAACACTCTTGAAATTATAAGTTAAGGACGTCTAACCACAGTCACACATTCATATTGGGTATGAGTATTTATTAATGTGGGGCTATGGGTCCAATGTGAATGTTTGATTGTGGTTAGACGTCCTGAAATTATAAAGTAAGCAAGTCCAAACTAGAGAACCACCATAAATATATATATATTTATGGTGGTTCTCTAGTAAGGACGTCATAAAATTATAAGTTAAGGACGTCCAACTACAGCCACACATTCATATTGGGTGTGGGTATTTTTTTAATATGGGGCTGTGAGCCCAATGTGAATGTGTGGTTATGGTTGTGATTAGACGTCCTGAAATTATAAAGTAAGGATCATCCTGATAAGAGAAGTATTATATATATATATATTCCTGTTCATATCAGTGCGCACTGATATAACTAAATTAGTACCAATGTATGTGAACCACTAGATTTACATACTATTAGTTCCATTTATATTAGTGCGCACTGATGTAACTACATTAGTATCAATGCATGTGAACCACTAGATTTACATGCTTTGATTCAAGTGTGTATGCACTTGTCAGTGCTTCTCCATAATCAGTGGCTCACATGCATTAGTACTGATGTAGTTACATTAATGCGCACTGATGTGAACGATACTGTACATATGCTTAATTACTTGATAATCTGGAAGACTCAAAGAATACGAAAGTAAACGGTCAAGATAAGATTTTAGTAAGAAAAATAAGTTTTATCATTATATATATATATGCTTAATTACTTGATAATCTGGAAGACTAAAAGAATACGAAAGTAAAATGGTCAAGATAAGATTTTAGTAAGAAAAATAAGTCTTATTCCAGATTATTCAATTATCAATTATATCATTGTTACGGAAAAGCTTTAGGGTCGTACTTGCATTAACTTGCGCCATCCAACACGTTATCAAATCACCAAATCATGCGTTTTGATTTCCTTCCTAAAATAAATTTTAGCTATTAAAGTACATTGATTTCTTGTGTAGACTTTCTTTTTCCTCTCTTATTGTTCATATTACTAAATCTAGAATGCTTGAATTTTCTTCAAACGCCCACACGTTATCAAATCACCAAATCATGTGTTTTGATTTCTTTCCTAAAATAAATTTTAGCTATTAAAATACATTGATTTCTTGTGTAGACTTTCTTTTTCCTCTCTTATTGTTCATATTACTAAATCTAGAATGCTTGAATTTTCTTCAAACAGGATTCAGAACACAATATTCCGAGAAAATCTTGGCTGGGACGGTCCCATACACGTGGCCATGGGACCGTCCAATGAGAGTGTGCCACATACTCTGCACATGTATATGTGGCGCACTTTCATTGGACGGTCCCATGGCCACGTATTTGGGACCGTCCCAACCAAGATTTTCTCCAATATTACACCACCCCACGTTCACATGCATGAACAAGCTAGAACAGTTGTCCTCCTGAGTGCTATAAATAGAGGATTTTTTGTGCTCACTTATGCACCAAATTAAACATCGATCGATCAAATAGAAATGAAGTCTCTTAGCTCTTCAATCTTCTCTATTCTTCTTGTTCTTTTATTTTCTCAATGGGCAGCTTCATTGCCTGAAACTGATCATGAGAATTTTCTTCAATGTCTTACCCTCAATTCAGACAATTCCACTTCCATTTCCAAAGTAATTTACACCCAAAACAACTCTTCATATTCATCAATCTTAGAGTTCTCCATAGAAAACCTCAGGTTCTCAACTTCCACAACCCCGAAGCCTCTAGTCATTGTTACCCCATTGCAAGTATCTCACATTCAAGCATCCATTTCTTGTTCCCAAAGACATGGCATGCAAATTAGGGTTCGAAGTGGTGGTCATGACTATGAGGGTCTTTCTTTTGTATCTGACGTCCCATTTGTCGTCATTGATCTAATCAATATGAGCTCCATCAGTGTCGATACCAAAAACCAAACAGCTTGGGTTCAAACTGGTGCAACCATTGGCCAACTTTACTACAGAATTGCTGAGAAAAGCAAAACTCTTGCCTTTCCAGCTGGAGTTTGCCCTACTGTGGGTGTTGGTGGACATTTTAGTGGGGGAGGTTACGGTTTCTTGATACGTAAATATGGCCTCGCTGCAGATAATATAGTTGATGCACAATTGATTGATGTCAAAGGAAGGTTTCTTGATAGAAATTCTATGGGAGAAGATCTGTTTTGGGCCATTCGAGGAGGTGGAGGAGCTAGTTTTGGAGTCATCATTGCATGGAAAATAAAGCTAGTTGCTGTTCCTCCAACAGTGACTGTATTCAATGTCCAAAGAACCTTAGAACAAAACGTAACCAAGATTATTCTAAAATGGCAGCAAGTTGCAGATAAGGTTCATGAAGATTTAATGATCAGAATCTTCTTAAGAAGTGTGAATTCTAGTACAGAACAAGGACAGAGGACGATGCGAGTTTTGTTTGAATCAATGTTCCTTGGTGGGGTTGATCAGCTCCTTCCATTGATGCAGAAGAGCTTGCCTGATCTTGGTTTGGTAAAAGAAGATTGCATCGAAATGAGCTGGATTGACTCTATCCTCTACTTTGCTGGTTTCCGCAATGGAGAATCCATGGACGTTTTGCTCAACAGGACTCCTACCACCAGAAGGTTTTTCAAAGCAAAATCAGACTTTCTTAAGGAACCAATTCCTGAAACTGCATTGGAAGGGATATACGAAAGGTTTTACGAAGAAGAAGCCGAGGCAACTGAGATGATATTGAGTCCATATGGTGGGAAAATGAGTGAGATTTCAGAGTCAGAAATTCCATTCCCACATAGAGGAAACTTATACCAAATTTACCATGCGGTTTATTGGGATGAAGAAGGGAATGAAATAGCGCAAAAGCACATCAATTGGATAAGAAGGTTGTACAGTTTTGTGGCTCCTTATGTATCCAAAAATCCAAGAGCTGCATATGTCAATTATAGAGATCTTGACATAGGGACAAATAATAACAAAGGCTCGTACACAAGCTTCAAACAAGCTAGCATTTGGGGTGTCAAATATTTCAAGAGTAATTTTAATAGGTTGGTACATGTGAAGACCAAGGTTGATCCTGATAATTTCTTCAGGAATGAACAAAGCATTCCACCACTTTCTTCATGGTGGAACAAGAGAGGTGATTAGACATATACGTACCCTCTAGCTGCTGCTGCTACTATACAAACTACAAAGTATTCCAACAATATAATTTCTTCACAAGGATACATATTATCTATATATATATATATATGTGTGTGTATATAGCAATAAGATTTTGCCTTGTAATAAAATCGGAGTTGGAAAATCAGATAAAACTTATAAACTAAAAAAAATGTTTTGGTAGGCATGTCTCCTCCAGCAGTCCAGCTATGCGGATTGTCAGGACTCAGGCGAAGTTGGTCCCATTTTTCATTTTTTACATCTGTTGTTGTTTTAAGAGCTTTTAAAATTTATTTTGTGTATTTTGGTTGCCACTCAATAATAATCGATATAGTTTTCGGAGAATGATTAAAAAAGTTGTTTTATGTCTACCAAAATAGATTCAAATTTTAGGTTTTTTCAAGGAGTTGGTCTCATTTTTCATTTTTTACATCTGTTGTTGTTTTAAGAGCTTTTAAAATTTATTTTGTGTATTTTGGTTGCCACTCAATAATAATCGATATAGTTTTCGGAGAATGATTAAAAAAGTTGTTTTATATCTACCAAAATATATTCAAATTTTAGGTTTTTTCAAGTAGTTTGGATCCTCCCCTGTCCTTTTTTTTTTTCTTTCTTTCTTTTTTTCTTTCAAGTAGATCTTTTTAAATCTTTTTTAATAACATTAAAATATCTAATATAACATATCGTTTAATATATATATATATATATATATTGGTGAAATTTCTTTTCGTCCTCTAGTTTGACCTAATGGCCAAACTGGTCCCCCGGTTTTTAAAATTGTCTCCTTTAGTCTTTGTGTTATGATTTCCGTTGAAAAAGTGAAATCTGATAGATATAGATGGTCAAATGACCTTGCTACCCCTTAAAGTGGGTTAGATTGCTTAAAGGACATTTTTACCCTCCATCTCTCTTTTTTAATGAAGAAAAATAAATTGTAAAAAACAAAAGAAAAAAATGAAGGAAAAAAAAAAGTAAAGAATTTTGGTTTTTAAGGATGGGAACAAGGGAAGATCTGGTCCCCAGATCACATCATCATCAAATGAAGAAAAACATTAAGGAGTTGTCTTAAAAAAAAGTTTAGAAAAAAAAAAGGATTTTTTTTTCTAGAAGAATGAGAACTCCATCATCCTCAACGGGAATTGAAGAAAAAGAAAATTGAGAAAAACAAATTATAAATACATTTATTTTGGGGGTAGTGGGCAAGATCTGGGTGCCTAGATGGCTAATTACATCAATTTATGAAATAAATTTTGAAATAAGTAAAAATAAGTATATAAAAAGAATAAGGAATCAATTTTTTTTGGGTGATCTGGGTTGGGATCTCCATCACCACTATCATTTGAAGAAAAAATTTGTTACATATATATATATATATATATTTATTTGAGAACCTAGATCTCATTTTCTTTTTCTTCGATCATCACCTACATTTTTTCACCCAATCATCATCAACGACAACAACAATAACATTATCATCTTCTTCATTCTCAAACAAAAACACAAAAACTCAAAATCTCCGTTAGAGATCTCCACCCACCAAAAACTTAAAATCCCCTATTAAACTAACAAAAATCTCATATAATTTTTGTGGTGGGGAGATATGTGGTGGAGGTGATGGTGGTCGTCGTCATCTTCATCTTCGCTATGGAGCTCGTACGTGGTGGCGAGCTCTTTAACAAGATCCAATGAATAAGAGGTGGTGGCCCAATTGAGAGAGAGAGAGAGAGAGATTTGGTGGTGGGTGGTGGTGGCAGTGGTTAGGGTTTGGTAATGGTATTTTATGTTGAAGATGAATATAAGAAGAAGATGATGATGTTAGGCTTTGGTAATGTGTGAAAGAGAGACAGTTAATTTATTTATTTTACGAACAATTAATTTATTTTTTAATTAATCTTCAATTAATAAGTCAATTTACGGTCTTGTCCATCGTCAAAATGTTTCTAGAAGCAAACAATGTAAGTTTACACTTTTACCCTCTTAACTTTGACGGAATCTTTGAAAACCCTAATAGAATTGGACAGCAGAGACCAAAATACAGATTTTTGATAACTAGAGAGACATGTCAACACAATACTGAAAACCGGGGGACCAGTTTGATTATTAGGTCAATCTAGAGGGACGAGAATGAATTTCACCATATATATATATTTGGATTACCGAAAAGTCAACCGGTCGACAACACCATACTGACAGATCGAAGGTTTGACCGGTCAAAGAATGGAAAGCTAAAACCATAAAAAAAAAAAAAAAAAAATTCATTATATAAAAATATAGTACAAGTCTTTCATAAATCTTTGTGATTATACTAATTGTTACTTATTGGCAGGTGGAATACTTTGTTCATTTTTGAAGAAATTATCAGGGTCAACCATGGCCTTCACATTTAACAATCTTTGAAAATTTCCTTTGAAGTAGTTAAACCCATAAACTTGATCAGAATCTTTGAAGCTTGTTTGATTGGTGGAAATGTTGCCGATATCAAGATCTCTGTAGTTGAGAAAAGCCTCCCTTGGACCACTCGAAACACATGAAGTCATTGAAGCATAGAAATCACTTAACTTATATATGTATCGATTAGTAACATTAATTCCTTGATCTCCCCAAGATGCAAAGTACTGAATTTTAAATAGATTTCCTGCTTTATAAGGAAATGGAGTTTCGGATTCCAATATCTCACTCATTCTTCCCCCATAAGGGTTCCACTGCATTAGCATTTTGATGTCAAGATCGATCATATTTGAAAGTATACAAACGTAGTTAAATTGCTTAAGGTATACCTAGGGGTGATTAGGTTTTTACACCTTTTTTCAATCCCTTGAACAAACTTTCGTTTGTCCCTCAAGGTAGCCTTACACACAACAAAATAAACCAAGAAAGATATACATAGACAATATGAGAATATAATCATGTGAACAAGGTCAATGTATATCATCTAGTTGTGTGAGATATAAGAACAAATAAACACAACAACAAATAATACTTGTATTTCAATAGATGTTCAATGAGTTACAAGAGTGATCAAATATCATTATACAAAAATTACAATATACAAAAGAATCATATATACAAAAATGATCAAAAGAATGAATCCACAAATCACACTTTACAAATACTTGCTTCACTATATATCACAAGTGAATAATATGAAAAAAGATAATAACATACACAAATAAAATATAAAAGATAGAGATAGGAAGAATTAACACAAGAGATTTTTTAACGTGGTAAAACCTCCAAGGAGGAAACATCCACGGGTTGAAATACAACCATTAGGGTACTATATATATAGGATGATAAAAATAGAGAATCCACAAAGTGACCAATCTTTAGCTCACCCAACCTAGTGGAGTCTAAGTTTACCCAACCCTATTGGAAAGTATGAAATCCCTCAATGATGCGGAACCACCATATATTGGACAACACACAAAACCAACATCGATGGAAGATTAGAAATTCCTCAAGAGTGTATACACCTCATGTGTACCCCGCTCTTTTGGAGTCTATGTCTAACCATACGCCTATGCCTACCAATATAATAGCCAACTCCCTATCCAAGGCACTCATGCCTCTAGGGAGCCTCCCATGCATGACTATCCGAGTCCTCCCGACTCTAGCCATGACTTCTTACTTGTCTATCTGAGTCCTCCCGACTCTAGACAAGACTTCTTGCTTGGCTATCCGAGTCATCTCGAATCTAACCAAGACTTCATGCCTTTTACAAGGACTTCCTAGTGTAATCATGTGAATGCAAATGATGCAAACAACCAATTCAACATAGAGCATGTGATCAATACATTCCATGGTACAAATAGACCTAAACATGTGATATCACAAGTAATACAAGTCTAGATGCAAAATACAAGAATAAAACCTAAAGCATGTGTAAACACCAAACACATAAGCTCAAAGTCTCATTCACACATACAATACTTGAACAAAATATATTCATGAAGTACAAGTTCAAGATGCTATCAACATACAATAAATGCTAGATACATGAGATTAAATCAATCAATATTCTAGCTAAAAATATAGAGCAAGGATTTAAGATGTAAATCAATTAAACCCTAGATTGCTCTAAAACACATACAAATACAATAATCCTAGATTTCATCAATCAAAGGATCAAATCAAATCTCAAGGTCATTTATCACAAAATTGATTCAATCAAGTCACAAACAACCTAAGATATCAACCTAATCACAATACAACTCACAATCATGTGAAAAACCTAGAATCATGGAAACTAGTTCACAAATGTTTCTAAATAGACTTTTGATTAGGATTGATTGTGAAGCTATCTTTCTAAATAGCATTCACCAAACATACAAGTATATATAGAAGAAGAAACCCCAA
The DNA here is from genome assembly GCA_008009225.1 of Acer yangbiense. Classification (NCBI taxonomy): domain Eukaryota; kingdom Viridiplantae; phylum Streptophyta; class Magnoliopsida; order Sapindales; family Sapindaceae; genus Acer; species Acer yangbiense. The sequence continues at coordinate 16,795,657 of CM017773.1, read as the reverse complement.
GCAAATTGAAGGTTATAAAAGAAGAAATCCCAAAGATTAGACCAATACCTTGGACTCACCAGCTGGTTCGGTTTTCTGTGTAGAACCACCAGAAAATCGATCAAACAGCTGCCAAACCACTTGGAAAAGGTAGAGGACTCGATTACGAACGATCTCCAACTTGAATCACTCAATTCCGACTCCGTATGAAGAAGTTATGGTGTTTGGAAGGTGAGAAAATTGGGAGAAAAATTCTGACGGGATTTTTACAATTTTTCTTCTTGGAAATGAAATGGAGGGAATTTAAAAGGAGGAGAGAGAGAGATTTTTTGGGCCAATCAGAGGTGGCCATGTCACCCAGCCCATGGGGGGCGCGTGAGCCACACGGGACCAGAGGGGTCTTCTGGCCGTGGGTCCCACGGCTCCCACACGGCTTGGGCCACGTGGCCTCTTGGCCACTCTCTCCTCTCGCGCGCTCCCTCACGTTCTTCAGCCGTATCTTGGGCATCTGAACTCCGATTTCGAATCTGTTTTTGGATTACGAACCGTAACTCCCTCACGCATGACAACGACTACACAACTTTAAAAAATGGTTGAGAAATCATCTTGGAAAACGATGATGAAGTCAACTCAACGAATGAGAACGAAAAGTAGCGTAGCTACATCGTTTGGACTCGAAACAAAATGAATGAGTAACCGAAACGACCGGAACTCAATAAGAAATCATAATAGAGCATATTCAAGTCCAAATACAAAAATACGGAAACATGCAAACACAAAGACACACACATATGCTATTTCCTAGACATAGTCCTAGAACATGCAATAAGCAAAGTTTGACAAGATAGTATAAATGCATGAGCATATATTATCAAGTGTGTGAAAGTGATATATAAATGATGTTTAACCATGAAGGAACACACAAGGATGCCATGTGTGTGTGTGTGTGCCTAGCCTTGTAAGAGATATAAGGTCTTATATTACCTTTGATAATCAATGAAGCACATATCTCTTTGAAGCCGGCATTTTGCATGAATTGTGGTCAAGACTTTCTTCGTCTTCATAAATCTTCAACATATGGACCACTAAACATTACAAAAGAAACACGTTTTGATATGGAATACATGCCAACACAAACTATAAACCTAACAATATTCTTCCATATTTTTTCTAAACCCTCCTTTGGAATCACAGTTTTCAAATAATCAGATTTGCTTTTGAAGGAGACTTGTGTCCCTTTTGGCATGTTAAGTAAAACATCAATGAGCGATCCAACTAGGAAATTTGCCCAAAAGATTGTGGAATTTACCTAACTCATCTCATCGCAGTGATTTGTAATCCCAATTCAGGAAATCTTTTTTCCATCAATGCCTGTTGGGAATTTGAACCGATGAACGTGGAAGCAACATGCCTAATATTAGACCATAACTCATAGAAATTAACCTCTATAGCAGAAAAATAAGATGAGAGAAAATTAAACAATCACACAACAGATAAAGTTCCACTATATGATAAATTGTTACAACCATATACTCAAAGATTCTCTCTCACACCTCAAGCCCAAACCACAGAGCTTTACTAAGTCCCCAAGCTCGCAACCGAACTTTACATCATGACTCTCAGCTCACAACGCTTACAAGATCCTCACCAACCCCCCCCCCCCCCCCCCCAAAAAAAAGATCCAGTAGGGATCCCCTGAATATCACCCACGGATCTCTAACTTGATCCACTGATATTCCCTAGGGTCTTCCCGGATCTCACCCACTCTCTAATATTACATGGTGCTCTTTTTTGCTCCACACAAATAACCTAATTACTATTGGGATTTATGCCCTAAAGCTTGTAATTTGTAAATGTTATAAATTCAATAATAAAAGAAATAGTTATTTCATTTAAATAAATTGATTCATACGTTTATATTATATATGCTAACATTCAAGATTGCTAAATGTAATCTAAACTGAGTATATGAATGTCATATACAGAGGAATCCAGTTTGAGACATGCAATTTAAAGAGTCCGTAGAAAGTAAATAAAGCTAGGTACTTTATTTATGGTTAATCTACAGCTGCGGTCCATTCCGTATTGTATGGTGGTCTTATCCTAGACTACTCATACGGTGTTATGAGAATGGAGGCACCTTATATGATGTGATCATATAGGACTAGGTCACGATCTATATGAATCTATCACTAAGATCCGTTAGTTGAAAAGATTCATATATATCGACAAATGATAGTTATACATGGGTGATCTAAATCCTGAGTGTCTTACTGACCCCTTCAGGTTAGATCGTGATTTTTTATTTACCATTGGTGAGATCAGAATAGCATTCTTAGTAAATATCTCCGTATCTTGGAATCACGGTTTGACTTGTGACTAGGAAGATATGCACACAATAGTGAAATCCATTCCTTGCGAGAAGTAGATAAGTAGTTTCCTTAAGGGTTGATTCAGGGCATGAACGATTAATAGCGCTTTCCTTCTTTCGTGAAGGAAAAAAGGATATAATCATTCAAGAGAATCAATGGTACTTAAAGGAAAATATATAATTCGAGAGGTATAACAGACTTTATGACCTAGCTCTAATTATGAACTACTTGTGGAGGATCATATCATATGTAACATCTATATCGGTGGACACTAATAATTGGTTGTGTAAAATATCTACAGTTACGAGAGTACAACCTTGGGTTTTTAGTGGAATAACTCCAAGGTTAATAATTGTGAAACATTAATTAAAGAATTTAATTAATTTTTCTAAGTATTATTGGAGCTCAAAACTGTGGGTTCATTAGGTCCCCTTGCTAGCCCTTTACGATTGATAGTAACAAGACTCACGGAGAATTGGATGGTTCAATTAATTGTGTTACGAAAGTAACTTAAATATATTTTGGGAATTAATTAAATGATGTGATTATTTAATTAATATATATTATTTAATTGATAAATTAAATATTATTAAATAATATGATTATTTAATTGACATATTAATAATTAAGAAATATTAATTGTTATATCGAGGTTTCAAGTTCAAACCTTGACAAGAGCAAAAGAATAATAAGTGATTATTTTGTTTACTCTAAATAGGTCAAAGGTTCAAACCCTAGTGGAGTAAGAATTAAAAAAGGACTTGGAATCTTATTTTAAATTGGATTACTAAACCCTAGAAACTATTCGGAACCCTAAGGAGAACAAGGTGGGCGGCAACTAGAGAGGAAAAGAAAAAAGAAAAGAAAAAATTCTCTCAAAGGGGTTGGCCGAATTCACAAGAGGAAGCAAGGTGTTATGTTCCGGTTCTCTCAAGCCTTCATTCAACTGCTGCCTAAATCCATGATGTGCCTACACACACAGTTGCTGTAGGGAAAAATACGAGTGCATGCAGCGGAAGCGAGACTAAAAACGATTTAGTATATTTAAAAATTTTTCCTTTGTTGAACCTTAACCCTTTAAATTAATTAAACATATATATATACTAAAAAAAGTAGAATACATTTTGTCGCGTGATCCGATTGACTTGCGTCGATGGTAATCCGCAAGATCTTCAATCCTAGCACGAACGTGAATCACCTAGGAGCGTGGTCTCCATTTTCTTTGAATTGCGTACCAGAGGATGGATAAACAAAATCTCTTTTTCTTATCGTTAGTCACAAAACATCCAAAAGACTACAAAGATTATTCCGGTCACTTTTGAGTTCTCAATCTAATGATCGAAACTCGCGTGAACCTTATTCGAAGTTGTACACAAAAGCCTATTGATGTATAAGCTATTAGTGTGCTATTGAAATAGAATAATCTCTTCTCTCTTGTGTCTTGGCCGAAAAATAAAACACTTGTCTATGAGTATGATTCAAGCTAGAAAAAGAAGAAATTGATCAAGTGAATCAATTGAGAGAGTCCAGCATCAAGTGGCCGAACCCTATAATGTGTATTATATAGGGTGGCCGAATTCTACTTCTCTTTCTACTAGGGTTGGCCGAATTCTCCTTGTGATGTAATTAGGGTTGGCCGAATTCTCTACTAAAGAGAGTTTGTGCTTTACCCTAATTCCTATCAACTTTAGAATCCTAACCCTAATTCAACTCATAAGTGTTTAATTCTTAATAAAAGACTTCCTTATTTGATTAAATAAATAAACCTTATTATTTATTTTCTTACCAAATAAGTCTTTTATCTTTAGTATACTACTACCAATAGTATTTAACCTAGGAAACATATTTCCTAATCAGAAAAAGATTTTGATTCTTAATTAATTAATTAATTAATTCTCATTTAATCAAACAATAAAATAAAATAATATATTAGACTAATAAATTAGCCTTGCTGCCCCACATAATCATATATGGGCCAAATATTATTTTCTTATTTTATTTAATCCATTGGACTTTAAATAAAAAGTCCACATGTGAACCAAACTCATTCTTACTAAAAGAAACAAGCCCACATGCCTTTTATTAATATATTAATATAATTGATCAGCCCATTAAATAAATAATGTGCAAATTATATTCTTAATATATTAAATGCAATTCTAGATGGACCCATAAATTGGTCCGGTAGAATATATCAAGTGATCCATGCAAATCCGTGTGGATTAGGGATCTTGGCGGGCTATCTAAATTTAAGCTTCAATAGACATAACCTAATCACAATCAACAAATGATTCACTTAGGTCCGATCCATTAATTTTAACTAATTCCACTAAAAAGCTAAAATTGAACTCTTAAATAAAGATAGAATAAGAAGATGTTCCTTATTCATACCCTAGGCAATCATATTTGAGAGAGTGTATCCTCGTGATTAATATCAGTAATCACCAAGAGTTCATAGACCGCCTATAACTCTCCAAGTTACCATATTTACTCATATGACCACGTTTTGAACTTGGATACTTTGACTTGTCCAGAAGCCATGTTTTCAATAGTCGCTATCGAAAACTCAACGTTGAGATTTAATATTCAATTACCTCAAAACATCCATATGATGATATTATACTCTCATTTAATAAATGGAGCCACGATGTCCATATCTATAAATGAAATCCTCTATCGATTAACAAATGAATATCACCAAACTATCGAGGATAGACTATGCTATATAATCGTACTCATTGATAACTCAAATGATACCACTTGCAACCATAAGTCCATCATTTATCTCAGGATTAAGATAGACTCTCCGATTGTCCTGATAATGAAAAGACTATTATCTATTAACGGTTCTAGATAAAGCTTTTCATTGTGATCCAGTTCAATGCACCCAGTGCACTAGATTCTTTTACTCGAAGACCCTCCGATAATTTTAGACTCATCATAACTTATTTGATCCCACTCAAATGCTAGCAAAAGAATTCTACAACTTTAACAAGGTAAAGGTGCCCAACCTTTAACTTAAGTTGCGAACATTATTCAAGACTAACTAAAGAATTGTGTCTTCCTCATACATATCCAGATATACGAACAATTCTTCTTTTCTCATAGCCTTTAGACCTTATGATTATTTTCTTTGACAATTATAATATTAAACTATAAATGCTATAAGATTTGTTAAACCATAAATCACTTTATTAATATGAAAAAATTGTCAATTACAATATTATACTCTTGCTATCGAGCATAATCCTAACAGTTGCTAGATCATGGGACATAGCTCGAAAGGCTTAGTAGTAAAGGATCGAAAAGAAAACGAAGGAGTGTTCTTCAAAAGTATGAAAACAAATCTCTTCCTCATATTTGTGTATATACAAAAGGTCTCAATAAGACAATAATTTTTTTGAAACCTATCATTCTTAAATCTATTGATTTTATTATCAAACTATTATTGTTTCCACTATGCGACTTACAATTACAAAGTTCTATTTATACTAGTTACATGGAGCTTAGACCAACAAGAAAATCCATCTCCTACACGTATAAGACTTACTTGTTTCACACAAATACTATTTTCTTTTATGGCAAGTCTTCTTTCAAAAAGAAATAATTTTCCTTCAAGCATAAGAATTTCAAGAAACAAACTGCTTCCTTTTTCGCTGAAGATTTCCCGTTCCACGTATGCTTATGATTGACTACGATTCGGGTCATGGTTGCGCACCCGCTTCCCAAACCATTACAAGTCACCTGAAATTACTTTGCTTAGAAAGTCACGATCCATATGCTAAAATGAATCTGAAATTGTTGTCACTGCCGTTGTCAAACCGGCCGACAACGATTATCTCTTCTTAGTTCTTCATGGTCTTCAAACCTCCCTCAAACACCATCTTCAACTTCCAAATGTTTCCCACATCTCTAGGAAATTTCACATCGGTTGAGTCTCGTATGGTTCTCATTGGGTTCACTTGAGAATACGAGCCAAAACCTAACAATGCCATTAGCTTTACCAAAGAAGTGAACTACCTCCGTCTTCTCAGTACTCTCATGATTTCCATTGATGATCATATGCATAGCTCTTATAAAAATATCTTTACATAGCTTATGAGCAATTATCTGCCAGTAGTGAACAACATCAATTGCTCCTTACTAAAGCGTCTTACTTATTCGAAATACAGTCATTCTTTTTGGAACCAGAACTAGAACTAGAACCAACCTGATTTTCCATGATAAGATAACACCATGGCTTGCTCCACTGAAAGTAATTAAATACTCGAGGCGTGTTCAATATAAAGCTAGAGGGGGGGTGAATAGATTTTAGCTATTATTACCCAATTTTCGCATACAAGTCAATATTACGAAAATGCCCCTACTAGTTAAATATACATACAAGTGTAATATAGTGCGGAATTTAAATAACACTTGATGTATACGTGGAAACCCAACCACTGGGAAAAACCACGGGCTGTATAGTGCGCCACACTCGGAACTCGAAATCACTAATTGAAATGAAGTTTACAACCTATGTAGACCTCGTCTAACACTCCGGTCTGTAACCCCTCACTTCTACCCAGCGGGCCTTTATTAGCAACCCTATTCCAATTTGCTTGAGGCCTAAGCACTCTTAGCCTCAAGACTTACTTCTCAATGAAGAGAACAACCTATGTGAATATATATATATGAATATTCAAATAACAAACAAGGCTAGGTAACCTTAGATGCTTATCTAGGATGATGATATAATCAATTTAATCAACCCTAGATATCAATTGCTAAATGACATGTCAAATAGCATAGATAATCATAGATTATAAAAACCTAGATATCTATCAAAAACAACACTCAATCAATTCATCACAAATAATCTCTTTTCTTGTATTTAGCATATGATCTAAAACATACAAGTAATTTAAAAGAGATGGCTTGGTATTTAAAATACTACAATAAGATGAAATTAATCAAAATCTTACCAAGCAAGTTGTGATGATGCAAACCCATACATGGATGCACTCTATATAGACATAGGAGATGCAATATGAAATTTGATGCAAAAGGGGTTTGATTTGAGTGGTTAAAGTTGAGTTCTTGATTTGATTTTCTCTCAAAATCTATCTTTGAAGATTAGGGTTCTTAAGAGTCAAAGAACTGATTCAGATAATGAGAAAGTGTGATATTTATAGACATCAAGAACAGGGCAAGTGAAAAGACAATTTTGCCCCTGAAACGCACCGTTCGGCGGTTTCAATCGGCGGCCAGGCCGCCGATTACGACCGCCGAATTGAGCTCGTGAAGAACAGAGCATTAACGGCGGTTTCATTCGGCGGTTTCGTGACCGCCGATCCAACCGCCGAATCAAACCCGAGAGATTAAAATCGATCAGGTATGAACGGCGGTTTCGAACGGCGGTCGTGACCGCCGATCTTGACCGCATAATTGCTTCAGACCAATCTGGACTGAAACGGCGGTTTCATTCGGCGGCCAGGCCGCCGATCATAACCGCCGATCACCAACAATGGTGAAAACCAAGGAGAAGCCAAGGGCATTCTCCATAGGCGGTCTTCGTGCGAAACCAAGCACTAATTAGTGCAAGCGCGGACGTTTCCGAACAATGTCGGGAAACGAATTATAAGGCACATATACACACAACAAGATATATCAACCAAAGTGCTAGTGTGTAAAGTGACATGTGAAGAGATGCACATAAAAATAAGCAAGTATGCAATCATAGCAAGAATGCTAAGTGTGTGTGTGCTACTAAATCTCTTCAAAGAAAAACAAGCACAAGAGATTATACCTTTGGCGTGCTTGTATCTTGAGGTCATGGAAGGGCCTTTGATTTTCAACACTAAACACTTAGACTACCCTTACATTCAAAACCCCAACATGTGGTTTGACCACGAAATAAGCCAATCAACAAAACGGGAATCCTTACAATCTCCCCATTTGGCTATTTCGTGACAAAACCACCACTCACATTGATTCCTCACAACAAAAAATAAACCTATGGGTCAATGAAGATTTTCTACAATACAAAGAGATATATAAAAATAAAACTTGAAGTCTTCAATCTCTTGTAGAACAATCATTCCCTGAAACAAGGTTTCTAAACTTTCCAAAACAAGTAAAAGTGAGATGAATCAAGTGAGGACATAAACAAGCATTTGCATTTCTAAGAAATTAAACACAACATCATCCAATGTATGATGAATGCAATGCTCCCCCTCAAAGGGTTACTCCCCCTCATTTAGTATTCTCCCCAACATGCACAATTGCTACTACAATTTGCAACTCCCCTTACCACAACCTACTCCCCCTTTTTGTCATGATATAGACAAAGGAGTAGTCCCCAACCGGGTCACTCAAGGCAAAGAGAGATAGTAGCATTCTAGTATATGCATAATCAATATAAGTCACTTTATGCAATCTCAATTTATTGGAGAGAAACAAGGAGATTTATTTAAAGAAAATGTGTGAATCAAAAAATTGCTTTGCATACAAGACATGTAGCATTTAAGTCCAAAATATCATGGTATTTGGCAAAGCAAATGACAAAGGTTTTCAATATGAATTCAAACCAATTTCACCAATGTCAAGAGAGAAACAAGGATATAGGTTTTCATTGATTTCAATTTAAGAACAACTATATCCAACTTTATAAGCCAAACATGTCATGAGCGACTTTGCACCCTACTTGATTTTTCCGGATAAGATATCCGTATGATAGTAGACATGTTCAACCAATAAAGAAAGAGAGACATTTTGATTGTAAAATCCTTGAATGGATACAAGATCCTTTTTCATTTGAGTCTCATAAGCTTTTTCACACATTATTTGCAGTTAAGAAATGCAATCATCAAAACATGCTTTTCAAGATTAGCATTTAGCATGTCATTTTATCAATCATCATGTCATGGAGATCATTATAGGTCATTCAAATTAAATCCTATGTATATATCTCCTAGTCCAAAAATGCATGTTTGAACATAAATATGACATGGATTGCAATACAAGCATTGATCACACTTATTGAATAGAAAATATGTATACATAGTGTAACCAAGCTAACTCAAGCAACAAAAAGAGAAGCATAAGATATTTCAAATTTTTTTGCAAGTGACTAGATGCAAAATAGCTCTCTTTGCTTAAGTTCCCCATATGGGGTCAAATTTCCATACCACTTCAAAGAAGGGTATGAGGTCCTATGGACCTACCAAGTCCTTTGGACTTGGTTGAACCTATTTGAGACTTGTTAGTCTCGTAGCAAGCGGGTTCATTCTTATTACTCCACTTAGGTGACACTAAATCAATCCTAGTGGACAAAGGTTCTAGAGTACAAGATGAAAAAGGATCATGCACATGATTTTCTTCCTTTTTATGAAGCATCTTAGCTCTAGCATTTTTCTTGTCAATCATGCTTTTAGCTATACACATTTCAATATAATGCAAGCAACTTGGTCTAATATGACCAACAATACCACAAAAATGACAAGTGGGAATGAAGTTAGGAATCATACCATTTCCTTTAGCATGGATAGGTGCTTTCCCTTGTCGTTGTGGTTGTCTTGGTTGTTGGATAGGATCTCTCCTCCTTTGTTGATAACCAAGACGAGGTTGCTTGCTTGTCTGAGCTTGCATGATTGAACTCTTCCCATTCTGTTTTTGAGTTGGAGGGAAGATAGTGTGAGGAGCCCTTTGGGTGTGAGCTTGAGCTTGACCTTTTGGTGCCTCAAACACTTGGGCACTTCTTGAACACTCTCCTAGGTCACTCTTTTTCCTAGGTTGTTGAGGAGGAGGGGACATATTGAAGTCCATGTTCATGGCACAGGATGTCTTGCTTGTGGAGGAGGCATCCGTGTCATCAATGTAGCCAAGACCTCTCTTGTCACTTGGCTTTCTTCCAACTCCCAACATGTGGTCAAGCTTCTTGGTGCTTGAAGTCATCTTAGCCATTAAGACCTTAACTTCTTCAAGCTCTCTTTCTAGCTCTTCTTCTCTCCTCTTAGATAATGCTAAGTTTTCTTTTAGCTTATCTTCATCCGCCATGGATCTCACCACTTCTTCACACAAGTGGTCTACTAGTGTTGAAAGCTCTAGATTCTCTTCTTTTAATCTTCTAATTTCTTCCTTGTTCCTCATCATCGAGCTCTCAACTTTGACTTTGTAGTCATTAAGATCCATACACTCCACACTTCCATTTGTGGAGTTAGATGACAAATATTCAACACTTGTGTCATCTCCTCTAATCTCCATTTCACCAATGGAGTCATCTCCTTCATCAAGATCATCAAATTTTTCTCTTGATAAGGAAAGAGCCAAATCCCTATGAGTAGCTACACCAACTACTTCTATACCTTGTTCTTCTTGGGGATCACAAGGAAAAGCAACTTTGCCATCTTCTTCAACTTCTACACTCATGGCTCCAAATTCCGTGTAGATGATGGCAAGTTCTTCATCACTTGAAGGATTTTCGTCATCTTCATATTTATCCCATAAGGTGGCCTTCGTCTTCCCTTTTCTTCTATCCTTCAAGTTTCCACACTCCGGGGAGAAATGCCCGAATCCTCCACATTTGTAGCACTGAATCCCCTCTCTTGAAGACACTCCTTGGTTTGGCTTGTTAATGAGTCCCATGTCTTCAATTGAGATACCCTCCTTCTTGTCATGCTTCGAAGTCTCCAAAGCAATTTTCTTCTTCTTCTTCTTAGGAGGTGCGGTGGTCAACTTCTTCTTAGGAGGTGAGGTGGTTAAATTCACAAATCTCCTAAATCTCTCTAGTAAGAGAGGCATCTCCTCAATGGAGTCAATTTCTTCTCTCACAAAATCACTCATAGTGTTTGCGTTGAATGAATGCAAATGAGAAGAATGCAAAATGTATGAAGAAATCAAACAAACATACAAAATGCAAAAACACACCAAAATGAGCTAGGATCACCTAAGTATATCTAGGAACCCGCTCTGATACCAATTGAAAGTAATTAAATACTCGAGGCGTGTTCAATATAAAGCTAGAGGGGGGGTGAATAGATTTTAGCTATTATTACCCAATTTTCGCATACAAGTCAATATTACGAAAATGCCCCTACTAGTTAAATATACATACAAGTGTAATATAGTGCGGAATTTAAATAACACTTGATGTATACGTGGAAACCCAACCACTGGGAAAAACCACGGGCTGTATAGTGCGCCACACTCGGAACTCGAAATCACTAATTGAAATGAAGTTTACAACCTATGTAGACCTCGTCTAACACTCCAGTCTGTAACCCCTCACTTCTACCCAGCGGGCCTTTATTAGCAACCCTATTCCAATTTGCTTGAGGCCTAAGCACTCTTAGCCTCAAGACTTACTTCTCAATGAAGAGAACAACCTATGTGAATATATATATGAATATTCAAATAACCAACAAGGCTAGGTAACCTTAGATGCTTATCTAGGATGATGATATAATCAATTTAATCAACCCTAGATATCAATTGCTAAATGACATGTCAAATAGCATAGATAATCATAGATTATAAAAACCTAGATATCTATCAAAAACAACACTCAATCAATTCATCACAAATAATCTCTTTTCTTGTATTTAGCATATGATCTAAAACATACAAGTAATTTAAAAGAGATGGCTTGGTATTTAAAATACTACAATAAGATGAAATTAATCAAAATCTTACCAAGCAAGTTGTGATGATGCAAACCCATACATGGATGCACTCTATATAGACATAGGAGATGCAATATGAAATTTGATGCAAAAGGGGTTTGATTTGAGTGGTTAAAGTTGAGTTCTTGATTTGATTTTCTCTCAAAATCTATCTTTGAAGATTAGGGTTCTTAAGAGTCAAAGAACTGATTCAGATAATGAGAAAGTGTGATATTTATAGACATCAAGAACAGGGCAAGTGAAAAGACAATTTTGCCCCTGAAACGCACCGTTCGGCGGTTTCAATCGGCGGCCAGGCCGCCGATTACGACCGCCGAATTGAGCTCGTGAAGAACAGAGCATTAACGGCGGTTTCATTCGGCGGTTTCGTGACCGCCGATCCAACCGCCGAATCAAACCCGAGAGATTAAAATCGATCAGGTATGAACGGCGGTTTCGAACGGCGGTCGTGACCGCCGATCTTGACCGCATAATTGCTTCAGACCAATCTGGACTGAAACGGCGGTTTCATTCGGCGGCCAGGCCGCCGATCATAACCGCCGATCACCAACAATGGTGAAAACCAAGGAGAAGCCAAGGGCATTCTCCATAGGCGGTCTTCGCGCGAAACCAAGCACTAATTAGTGCAAGCGCGGACGTTTCCGAACAATATCGGGAAACGAATTATAAGGCACATATACACACAACAAGATATATCAACCAAAGTGCTAGTGTGTAAAGTGACATGTGAAGAGATGCACATAAAAATAAGCAAGTATGCAATCATAGCAAGAATGCTAAGTGTGTGTGTGCTACTAAATCTCTTCAAAGAAAAACAAGCACAAGAGATTATACCTTTGGCGTGCTTGTATCTTGAGGTCATGGAAGGGCCTTTGATCTTCAACACTAAACACTTAGACTACCCTTACATTCAAAACCCCAACATGTGGTTTGACCACGAAATAAGCCAATCAACAAAACGGGGAATCCTTACATCCACCACCTCATATAATGGCCCAAAATAGATCTGTTGGGTTTGTGAAGCTTAAAACCAGCCTTCAAAATCGGTTCTTGGTAGCAGACGTGGCGCCTACCGTCATGCAGATAGTGAGCATTAACCGCGGCATGCACATCGGTGGAGTCCAGAGGAGACACACCGTGCAGACATAGTGCATCAGTCGCGGCACCTACATCGGTGAATTCCAGAGGTGTCACGCCTTGCATACCGCGGCGTGGACACAATGCACATACCACGGTATGGACAACGGTAATGACGAAATTGCACAAATCAAGAAAACTAGTGCAGAAAAGGAAAGCAATTCTTTTAGGGTTTTGGCTTAGCCTAGTGTTCCCATATAAATACCACCACTATGTGTACTCTGATGAGTGTGTGTTGAAATCACTGTGAGTAGAGCAAATTGTAGAGAGAGATTGAGAGATTGTAATCGACTCTGAAAGTAATGGATTGAGTGCGGTGCTCTCCGTGGACGTAAGCAAATTACTGAACCACGTAAAATCTTTGGTGTCATCTTTTTTTCTTATTGCTTTCATATTATTTGTGCTTGTCTAGATTTGTGTGTGTGTGATTTTTCTTACAACAATTGGTATCAAAGCCCCTTGGTTGGGACATATTATTTTTTCACACAAATCTAGGTTTTCTCGAGGTCATTGGTTTCGTTGTAGATATAGGATCTGAGAAGGATACTCACAGGATTGAGAAATTTGATGGAACGAATTTTAGTTTCTGGAAGATGTAGATGGAGGATTATATATACTAGAAGGACTTGCATTGGCCGATAAAGAAGAAATCAAAGGATATGACCAATGAAGATTGGCTAAAGAAACGGAAGTTGAAGAACATAGATGAAGAGGGTCTCGAACTCTTTGATCGAAAAGCATTGGGAGCAATTCGTCTCAATTTGACGAAACAGGTCGCTTTCAACATAAAGGATTAGGAAACTGCCAAAGATCTTATAAAGACTTTATCAAACCTATATGAATAGCCCTCTGTGGTAAAGAAGGTCCATCTTGTCAAGAAGTTATCAAATCTAAAGATAACGAAAGGTCAAGGTTTTAGAGAGTATCTAAACCAGTTCAACGAAGTGAATGATGGGTTAACTTCTGTGTCTATGGGTTTCGATGAGGAATTCTTGGCGGTGTTTATGCTCACCCAATTGCTAGAAAGTTGGAAGATGACATGTCAGTCAATTGTCAACTCGTTCGGAAAAGAAAAATTAGACTGCTCACAAGTTGTGAACATGATCATGACCAAAGAAATTAGGATGTCTGAAGTGGGATTAAGGGCATCTACATCTTCAGCACTGAATGTAGAAGGCAGAGAAGGCAGAAACAAAAATTGGAATACGAATCAACGAGGAAGATCAAAGTCAAGAGGAAAGTCTAAATCTAGGAATCATGCTAACTATTCGGGAAACTAGGAATGAAACAAGAAAGATGTAAAGTGTTGGAACTGTGGTAAGAAATGCCACTTCTCGTATGAGTATAGATCTAAGAAGAAAGATAAGGGCAATGACAGTGCAAACTATGTGTCGGAGGAGTTATATGACTGCCTCTTCTGCTCGTTGGAAAGTAAGACAGAGTCCTGGGTTCTAGATTCAGAAGCGTCATTCCATGCCACACCTCACAGGGAGTTGTTCGAGAACTACGTCTCCGAAAATTTGGGTAAGGTATATCATGATGACAATCAAGCATGCAATATTACCGAAAAGGGAGATGTGAAGTTTTAATTGAAAGGGTCAGTTTGGAAGCTCGACAATATAAGGCACATACCGGATTTGAGAAAGAATTTGATCTCTATTGGGCAACTAGTGCTAGGTGGTTACGTGACAACTTTCACAGGTGATAAGTGGAAGATTTCGAAGGGTATTATGACCATCGCCCGAGGTAATAAGAATGAGCCACTTTACATATGATCGATTAATAGTGAGAGAGTCCATCTGATAAAGCTAGCTTGGACTTCATCCTAGACTTTATCTTTAAAAAAAATTAACAGTTGGAAATAAAAATTTAGAGAGTTTGTTTATTTAATAAAAAAAAACAATAAAAAAAAATACAAATGAAAGATGATTACAAAATTAACATTACTTGATAATTCATAAAATTTTATTAATGGGTGAACTTATAAATTTGGGGTGTGGAAATCATATTTTTGGGTAGCCATATCTGCACCCAAAATAATTATCCAACAATTAACCTTGATAATTAAAATTTATATATATATATATTTTTTGACAATATCCTAAGATCGAGTTTGTTGTTATTGCAAGTAAAAAAAAAAAAAAGTAACTATTTTTTTATATTTTTCTTTTTATAATATCAAAATTTCATTCATTTGATTAATACAAATAAAAGTCCCGTATAAATTTATTGGTGATTGATAGTCTCAAACTATTATATGATCGACAATCAAATATTATACTTAAAAAAAACAATCAAATATATTTTTTTTAAAAGACAAATCATTAAAAATCCATCCAATTCCATGTAATTTTGTGTAATTCTATATAAAATTCTAACAAAATCTATACGAATTGAAATATATGGAATGTACGGAATCCATCAAAATCCATATATTTGTTTTGGAGTACTGTTTTCAGATATTGTTATTAGACTAGTTTTTAGACCCTAAAAATCTGAAAATTTAATTTATTGTTTACAAATGAAAATTGATAAAAGAAAACACGAAAAAATATTTCATTACCGAACAGAACCTAAAATACATGTGGAGAACCGTGATCAATAATCGATATGATTATTATCCAAGCTGGTTGTCTAATTTTTAATTATACCATATATGTTTAATGTTTTTATTCCCCTCTGTTGCCACTCTAAAGCCTAAGTTCAGACCATACAATGTGAGAAGAAGAAGAAACGCATTAAATTGGATTTCAGCAGTTTCAGTCGATACTAGATCAGCTGGTCAGGAATTAGGAATTCATTAGTTGTCAACCAAGAGATGTTGGAATCGAATTTCACTCTCGTGGTGGCTGGGTGAGACTTGAGAGGGAGGCGTCGATCTCATTCACATAATCACATTTACATTAACTATTGTACTAATAAATAGAAAGAAAAAAAGGAATATTTTTAAAAATATAGTATGATAACAAAGTCTGGTTGGTCAATTGTATGTCCTTAGCTTACAACCACACCATATTGATTCGAGTCTCACTCAAGCTGAATGTACACCCTTTCTCGTCAAGTCACATCGGGTAGTGTTGTAGTGGTAGTCAGAATCGTATCAATAGAAACATTAAATTTGGCTTTTGTAATATTAATTCCAGCTAGCTACCTAGTTGCAACCTATATAGAAATAGACAAAAAAATAAATAAATAAATAAAATATTATTTAATTTTGTTTTAAATTTTTTTTTTGAGAGGACTGTAAACTACACTCTTGGTGTATAGGTTTGAGAGATATACCACTAGATCAATATTGTCGATGCAAATAGACCATTAATCCATTATATATATGAACTTTTCCTATCAGCACCTTCTTATTTTAATATAATGAGCACCTTTAAGGAAATTGTATACAATTGAATTTTTTTCAATGATATTTTTTGTATGCATCCTAAGAAAATTAAAATACACATTTGGTAAAAATTTATAAAAAAAAATTGGATTCGAGAACTATTTTTCGGATATTTCCCTATTTTTAAAATGTTTTATCTTCAAAGAAATTAAAAAAAAAAAAAAATAGTTCTTGTATCCGAAAAAATTTCAATTTTTTTTTTCACAAATATATTTCATTCTTTTTATCATCCATGTAAAAAATCACATCAAGATTCAATAAATTTCATTAAATTTCATCAAAGATACATAAAGTGTGCATTGTAAAAAATCATCATCGAAAAATTTCTATATATTTTTATGCAGAGGATGATCAATGTTCGAAAATAGGCGCGTAGGCGGCCGCCAGCTGTTCCAATTAGGACAAAATTGCATGTATTAGGCAGCGGGTAAATAACGGGCGATTTGGACAATTTGTCGGCCTATTTTGCAGATTAATTGTTTAGGCAAAGTCAAAGTCGTTTTTACATAATAGTTACACTGCTTAAAATTTGAAAATTGAATTTTTTTTATTTTTTTTGAAGAGATTGAATATTGGTTTTGTATGTAGGAAAAATAATTAAAAAAATAAAATAAATTCCCAACCGTCTAAGTGCCGTCTAAGCGCTAGACTGTCGCCCGACTAGCGCCTAACGTTTACTAGAACACCGAGGATGATTCGATTTCAAATTAATATTGTCGGTCCAATAAGACTACCAATAAAATGATGTTTTTCAAGCGTTGTGTGTGGCTGTTATGAACCAAGCTAAGCTACCAAATAAATTGTTCCAACTGTTAACGGAAACCTTTATTTTGGTGGGACCGAGGTTGCTTGATAATCAACCAAAAATAGATATTTTTGAGTAAGATAATGGTAGACATCCAACACTTTTATTTAACATTTACATCCAATTCGACGTGGCACCTGACATGGCACTTCCTTATCAGCTACCACGTCATTACAACTCTTAATCTTTTCTGAACCCTAATTTTTAACTCCATTCAATTTGTAAATAATTTTATATATAACGAAAAACAAAATATAATGCTTTTTCCTCCTATTGAACAAAATAAACAAAAACAAACAAAAAAAAAAAAGGTTGAAGAGATTTGGAATTGAAGAAATTTGGAAAAATTTCCAGATTTCTTCATACAAAACTAAAAGTTGAAGAGATTTGGATTAAAAAAAAAAAAAAATTTGAAGATCGAACAAAAAAAAAAAAAAGCTTTAACTTAAAGAAAACCGGAAAATATACAAAATAATAATAATAATAATAATATATAAACCTTTGAAGGGATCTGGAAAATTTTCAATCCAAGTTGATGATGATGTTGTCCCTCTAGCAACCTCTTTCAATCCAAGTACACTAATGCTGTGTTTGGTAAGAGGGAGAAATGGAGGGAGGGAGAGGGTTGGAGGGATAAGAGGGAGGAGAGGAGAAGAGGAGGGAGATATTATCTATCCGAACCCACCAAAATGAATCCGTCCAATAATAGACAGATGGGAAAGGAGGGAGAGAGGATTAAAGAGGAATGACCATAATGCCCTCAAAAATTTTTTTAAGGGTAATATAGTAATTTTACAAATTAAATACCAATTCATCCATTCAACCCTCTTTTCAATACCAAACAATATGAATGATAAATGTTATCATCTCCATCCCTCTTACCCTCACTTCCTCCTACCAAACATAACCTAAAAGTCGGAATATTGAAAGTCAACCGTAGAGTTAAGATAGTTGGAATATTAAAAGTTTTGTCTCTTATCGAGCAATATTTGTGCTGAAAATCCATTTGTCAAATAGAAATCTTGGTCAAAGATTAATGATGATGACATGATGTTGTTGTAGTATGTGATTATACAAAAGCAAATTAAACTAGATTTCTACCAATAAGGCTGCCAATAAAATGATGTTTTTCAAGCGCTGGTGTGCGGCTGTTATGAACCAAGCTAAGCTGCCAAATAAATTGTTCCAACCGTTAACGGAGTCCTTTGTTTTGGTGGGACCGAGGTTGCTAGATAATCGACCAATAATAGATATTTTGAGAATATGGATTGGAAAAATATTTTATTATTCATATTCAGCCAGTGAGGAACGCTAGGGTAGACTGAAATATAATTCTTTAAACCTTGACACTCAATAATATTTTATTAATTGGAAAATTAATACATATTTCTAAATAGATAGATCAATTAAAATAAGACTATCATTTTTAATTTTTATTCAATCGATGAAATATAATTTTTCTTTGAATTATGAACTATATAAATAAAAAATAAAAAATTAAAGTCATAAAAGTCACTGAAAGATGTTTTTTATTTATTTATTTTATTTATTTATTTTATTTTTTATTTTTATTAAAAAGTCACCAAAAGATGTTAAAAATATATATATATATAGTTAAATTTTTATTCTCTTAATTTGTAATTAATTTTTGTATAATAACTTTGAAATTAGATTAACCTAAATTTTCAAAATAAAAAAAATAGTGAAATTCATATAATTTATAAAAATATATCTTTTTTTAATAGTGGATCATGGTTTTTTTTTTTTTTGTACAAAAGAGGGTAGCGCCCAAAAAAGAAAAAAACTAAGAAAGAGAGGAAGAATTGGTGGCAGTACTCTACCTATCGAGGCCTAAGCCTCTACAATCATCATCAAGGATACCAGTAACTTTAGGAGGAGGAACATCTAAGAATAGCACAGTCGTCTGCAGACTATGACCCATACGCGCGAGACCATCAGTAAGCTTGTTTACCTTCCCTATAAACATGCTTCATCGTACAAATCCAGTCCGAATTCAACAAATGTTTGCAGCTCTGAATAAGACTGAACAAAGGGTGATTGGTATCAGTATCACGAGAAAGAAGTTGAACACAATCAAGAGAGTCAGTTTCCACAATAATCTTCCTGATGCCATAACTCCAAGCCATATTGAGGCCTTCAAATATGGCCCAAAGCTTAGCTTCAAGCACATTGCCCACACCTTTCTTCATCATGAAACCTTTCACCCATTTCTTCATATGGTTACGCAGAACCCCTCCAACTGTAATAGAACCAAACCCATAATCCCAACTTCCATCAATGTTAAGCTTTATCCAATCCTCACTAGGAGGCATCCAAGCAACCGAAAAGGTAAGGCTATCTCTATTCACATCATCAAAATTAGCACTCATCCAATCTTTTGCAAAACGCGGTCAAACACAGTCAAACATGGTCTTGCACCTCCATTTCCACACAAACCATAGGACACAAGAGAAGAGGAGACAATGAGGAATCTTTCCCAAAACTTGACGACTATCCCTCAGATTATCAGTCATCCAGTCATCAAAATCACCTTGAGTAGAGGCAATCAGAATGGAATTATTCAAAGTCTTCCTCCAAATCTCTTTAGAATGGCTGCAATCACACGGATCATGCTTGTTTAGATATTGGTATGTGATGCCCTTATTTTAGATAATTTCTCCTGATTTAATTAGACTCCCAATTGGTGTATTTCATTTCATAAAAATATATCTAATTTGAAGACCAATTTCTCATGTTGACAAAAAAATTGAGCTAAGTTTTAATAAGGATATTTTCAAGATTGAGGTGGGTCGTCTTTGGTTAATCTGACAAGTCTATTATAAGTATTATTTGGTTTGGAAAAAAATAATAATACAAATATAAATGGTACGTATTTTGATAACAATATAAGGATATTTTTTAAATTTTAAACATTAAAAATAAAAGATTTATTTTATAAAAATGTAAAATTCAAGATTGGCTAGGGTGGCTCAAGCCTTGAAGGGGTACGTCCTTGGATACAATATATTTAGAACCAGGGTCGGTCCTGAGATTTTTAGGGTCCGAGACGAATTATAGAAAATGAGACTTTCGTCACTCCATGTATGTTTACTTGATTATCTTTTTCTCTAGTAAATATTTGTAAGAATCAATATAGTAACTCAAACTTAAGACCGTAACACAATAAAATAGCAAATAAAAAGTTACTACAATAAAAAATTATAATTGAATCAAATAATATATCATTTAAACCCTACATGTTTCACATTTTTAGCAGCAAAATTACTAATTAGGCTTACATAATCATGTTTGTATATCATATATATATATTTTTTCAATGGATAACATTAGAGGTGGGCGTTTAATGGATTGGTTCATTTTTCAATAGAACCGATAAAGTTTGGTTTCTAAAAATATGAACCGATCCAATAAAATTTACAAATGTCAACCGATAAAAAACCAACCGAATTGGACTAGTTCGGTTTGGTTTTTTCTGTTTTCGTCCTATTGGGCCAAATTCATAGGCTTTAATTAGTACACATATTTTCATATTTTAAGAGTGGCGATATTTGCACCCCTCAAAATTTGTATACACACCCCTTTTTGTATTTACACCCCTTAAAAGATTATTTTATGTGAGCACACCCCACAATTTTCCAGATATGCCCTTTCTTAAATTTTTTCTTAAAATATTATAAAATACTTTTATTTTTATTATTATTTTTAAAGAAGGAGCTGAGAGTGCTGCACCTGCAACAATGGTGGCTGCTAGGAAATCCAAGAATACTCATTAGAGCATCAACAACAGGTAGGCCCTTGTGAATAAAAGTGGCAGCCTACTGGAACTTTGGCAGAGGTACACTTTGGGTAATTGGGTTACAAAACTGTCCTTAAATCCCTAAGAAATTCAATGGTCTATCATTCCACTGTGATGTAATCTTGAATCCCGATAGGTTCAGAATTCTGATTGCTTATTTTTACCTTCTCTTCATATATAACAATCTTTCAACAACAACAAAAAAAAAAAAAAGTTTTCTTTTTCTTGGTCGATTATGTTTTAGTGTTGTCAAGTGATGAATCTCATTTTTAATGGGTAATTTGCATCTGAATATCTGCTTAGAGAATTGATGCCCTATTACTATATTCTTATTGCCTTTATTTTATTTTTTTGGTGAAAATGTGTAATTCTTGAACCAGAGAAACTGGGCAAGTGATTGTTTAATGGGATGAAGTTGTAGATTTGGGACAGCTTGTGGAAACAATTTCTCAGTATTTTAATTAAAATGTTGATAATTATTTAAGGATAATGTTGGAATTATGAAGATATGTAAATTTGGGGGTGTAGATACAGTTTTAA
Source organism: Acer yangbiense (assembly GCA_008009225.1). Taxonomy (NCBI): domain Eukaryota; kingdom Viridiplantae; phylum Streptophyta; class Magnoliopsida; order Sapindales; family Sapindaceae; genus Acer; species Acer yangbiense. The sequence goes on along the minus strand of CM017773.1, from coordinate 16,773,951 downwards.
AGGGGGTGCAAATATCGCCACTCTATTTTAATCCTTTTGACCAAATTAAATTATGAGCTTGAACAAATTGAAAATACTAGTTTAAAATAATATTTAGCAAAAGAAACAAAGAAAAAAAGCATATATGATGTGACAAACTTTCATAGTTTTATAGTTTCATAAACAGTTGAACATTGAACTAGGGTTTTTTTTTTTTTTATATAAGTTGGATCTCAGTTCGGTTTTCCGGTTTGGGATAGCAAACCGGGAAAAAAATCGATCCAATCGGTTTTCAAAAAAATTAACCGAACTGAACCGACCAACATAAGAAAACCGGAAAAAAACCGATTGGATCGGTTCGGTTCGGTTTATTGGTTTTTTGCCCACCCCTAGATAACATAACTAAGTCATCCAAACAAAATTGTAAGAAAACTAGAAATGAAAAACAAAAGGAAATGTATCGATTTAGTTACCTTCGAAACGACAACAAATTCAAATCTTTTGTGAGTGAATTATGTAAAATTACTTGAATTTTTAAGGTTTTATTTTTGAATTTTCGTATCATATGAGAGTAGAAGAACCCTACCTTTGATATATATATATATATATATATATATATATATATATATATATATATATATATATAATCTTCAATTGTCTGATCAGGTCGATTTGATCTGGTAAATGATTTTATAAGAATGTTGTTTAATGTGTGTGCTTTAAAGAAAAAAAAAAATGAATGTGGCCTTTTTTTTTTTTTTTTGAAAGAAAGAAAGAAAGAAAATGTTATTTGGTTTTTAATCAAGGTGGACCTTTTTTTTAATCAAACTTTTTTTAATCATGCTACTTAGTTTTTTAAAAGAGTGGCGATATTTGCACCCCTTTAAAACTGTATCTACAGCCCCAAATTTACATATCTTCATAATTCCAACATTACCCTTAAATAATTATCAATATTTTAATTAAAATACTAAGAAATTGTTTCCACAAGCTGTCCCAAATCTACAACTTCATCCCATTAAACAATCACTTGCCCAGTTTCTCTGGTTCAAGAATTACACATTGTCACCAAAAAATAAAATAAAGGCAATAAGAATATAGTAATAGGGCATCAATTCTCTAAGGAGATATTCAGATGCAAATTACACATTAAAAATGAGATTCATCACTTGCCAACACTAAAACATAATCGACAAAGAAAAAGAAAACCGTTTTTTTTTTTTGAAAAATTGTTATATATAAAGAGAAGGTAAAAATAAGCGATTAGAATTTTGAACCTATCGGGATTCAAGATTACATCACAGTGGAATGATAGACCATTGAATTTCTTAGGGATTTAAGGATAGTTTTGTAACCCAATTACCCAAAGTGTACCTCTGCCAGAGTTCCAGTAGGCTACCACTTTTATTCACAAGGGCCTACCTGTTGTTGATGCTCTAATGAGTATTCTTAGATTTCCTAGCAGCCACCATTGTTGCAGGTGCGGCACTCTCAGCTCCTTCTTTAAAAATAATAATAATAATAAAAGTATTTTATAAAATTTTAAGAAAAAATTTAAGAAAGGGCATATTTGGAAAATTATGGGGTGTGCTCACATAAAATAATCTTTTAAGGGGTGTAAATACAAAAAAGGTGTGTACATAAAAATCATGAGGGATACAAACATCGTCACTCTTTTTAAAATTATCATATTTGGGCCAGCCCAAATGTTAGATATATGTCTAATATTAGTGATAATGTTTGCACCTCTTAAAAACCGTATATATATTACGAGATATATGTCTAATATTAGTGATAATGTTTACACCTCTAAAAAACCGTATATATATTCCTCTCGTAAGCACGTCCCATTACAATTTTTAAAAATCTCTAGTTTGTAAATAAACCTCATTTAAGGGTAAAAATGCATTTCTTTTATTTCTATGATATTGTATTTTTGTAACTACATCAATTTTATTATCTATTCAAAAAAAAAAAATATAACTCATAAATATATAAATTATATCAAAATAAATTGGATTTTGAGCTAATTTTATTTAACGGTGGTAGATTTAAAAATAAAATAAAAAATAAGATAATACAATAAATAAATAAAATAAGGCAATTGCCTTTGTATCGAGCTATCGTTTGCAAGTAAGTCAAATGCCCCGAAAAACGTACATATATTAGATGTTTGACTGTGTGAGTGCCAAAAGGCAATACAAGAGACAAAGCAAAAATAATCGGACCCGTTTGTTTTACTGTATTGTATTATATCAGTACATTTTAATTGTCTAATATAACAAACATCGTATTAGCTAATATATTATATTTTGTGGTATTATGTTGTATTGTAATAGAAAAAACATTTTTTTTTCAACAAATATGGAATATTGTTGAAATATGTGTTATGTTATTAATATTTTTTTATAATTTCAAAATTATATAGGAAATATTTATTTTATATATATAAATATTATTTAATTGAATTTTTATATAAAAGTATTTATTGATTTATTCATGGTAAGGATATTTAAAATTAATTATTAACTATTTTTAAAAAATATATATTATATTTTAAAATTTTAAAAAATTTCAATAGAGTTATAGGAATAACTTAATACGATATAATACAGTGCATCACCAAACACAGGTTTGTATTACTGATAATACAGTGCAATACAATACAATACAATTCAATACAATCCAATACGATGTGCCAAACGAGCCCTCAATGTTTTTGCTATGTACGTGTTGGTTGTGAGTAACACAAATACAGACCAAAAAAATAAAAAATAAAAAATAAAAACAGGAGGGTTGAGATATATAAAAATCAATATAGAAATTTTCTCAGCTCTTTATCATAATAGTGTGGGTTTGAATTCGTGATTGTCTTCTAATCAGTTATACATCCTACATGTGATTCCAATTTGTATTTAAAATTGTTATTTAGAAGAGAAGTTAGGGTTTGAGAAAATAGTAGCACTTTATATATTCAAAGGAGAGATGCTCCGGTTGGCCAACTGCGACCCGAACCGTAGTCAATCATTAGCATGTGTGAAACGGGAAATCTTTAGTAGAAAAGGAAGTAGTTTCTTTATGGAAGTTCTTATGCTTGATGGAAATGATTTCTCTTTCCGTGGAACAAGAAGACTTGTGCATAAAAGGAAATAGTATTTATATGAAATAAAAAAGTCTTGTACGTGTAGAATATGGATTTCCTTGAAGATTTAAAGTCCATGTAACTAGTATAAATATATCATAATAACTAGGTTATTGTGTGTGTTAAGTGGAGCAAACACTTGTGAGATCTCTGAGAGTAGGCATTGGATTATAATTGAGTTTGGGGCATAGAGAGAGAATCTTGAGTGAAATTCTAACAATTTTCTTCATAGTAGATTGATCTCTTATCGTCCTAACGGCCCGTGATTTTTTCCCGATTTGAGTTTCCATGTAAAATTTTGCATTTGTGTGTTTGGATTCATGCTTTATTTCTTTCATAAAAATGTATATGATTTCATCAAAGTCCTTATTAAAATTAAAATAAATGATCCCTTATTAGAGAACCACTTATATATATATATATATATATATAGAGAGAGAGAGAGAGAGAGAGAGAGAGAGAGAGAGAGAGAGAGAGAGAGAGAGAGAGAGAGAGTCTCATAAATGATCCTTTATTTTAATTTCGGTAAGGACCACCATGAAATCATATTGATTTGAATAAATTTTGATCTGATTTTTTTTTTATGGATGATAAGTTCATTGAAATCTACCCATGAATAAAATTTAAATTTTTTTCAAGCACTAGAACTATTTATCTCGATTTTTTTAAATATGAAGGCATCAGAAAAGTTGGCGAAATATATGAAAATTCAAGAAAATAATTCTAGTGCTTGAAAATTTTTAAAATTTTATTCATAGGTAGATTTCAATGAACTTATTATCCATAAAAAAATTCAGATCAAAATTCATTCAAATCAATGTGACATGGTGGTTCTTACCGAAATTAAAATAAAAAATCCCTTATGAGAGACTCATTCTATATATATTGAAAGACTTAAAAAGTAGAAAAATTAATTAAAAGGTACGAAGAAATTTAAAATTACTCTAGATACCCTAATAAATTAAACCTTAAACCAAAACCAAAACTAAAACACTAACCTATAGGCAATTCGTAAGTACTTAAGAATAAACAAAGAACAATTGAACAAACAAGTAACCTAATCTAATAAAACAAAAACAAAGATTCCCAATATCATTCGTTTGGTGAGCATTAATGATAAATCAATTCTAACCCCTTGTTTGGTGAGCTGACCGGATTGGATAACCAATCCGGTGGGCCCACAATTAAAGTGGCTACAGCATGACTAATTAATCCCAACCTTCAAGGCTGGGACTAAAATAATCCCAAGCCATCAATATTAATTTAATCGTTTGATCTTCATCTTTCATTGGCCCATCAATTTTTTTTCTTAATTAAATTAATATTTTTTTTAATCGTTTGATCTTCATCTTTCACTTTCCAAAGATCCAGAGATGGTTCTTTCATCTTTCGATCTTTAAAGATCTAGAGACCTACTACTCCTTCACTTTCCCAACAACCCCTTCACTTTCCCAACCAGACATACATCATCATCACCATTTTCATTGAAGAAGAAAGGTATACCTGAGAAGAAGGTGGTCTGGTGGTGAAGATCCAGAGGTCTTCAAAGATCTGCAGACATACATCATCATCACCACTAGGCTACCATCGGCTACTCCTTCACTTTCCCAATCACCCAATCAGTCAATCACCATCTCAAAACAACAAACAAACAAAAACAAAAACAAAAAAAGAACCTTATGGATCTGGAGATTTATCTCCACCAAATCAAAAGTAAAATAAAATCCACAAATCAATTTCATTCAATAGACCACCATCACTATCACTATCACTACCTCTGCCACCACCTTCTTCACCTTCCCAACCACGCATCAAACACGAAATCGGCACCACCATCTAAACCCAAACACGAAATCGGCACCACCATCTAAACCCAAACACGAAATCGGGACCACCACCAACCCAAAATCCAAACCAATCAATCCATCATCTGTCGCCATCCCTAAACCACATTGAATCCATTAATCCAAACCACCCAGGTTCCCTTTCGCGGTGAACGTAGATGCGAACTGTTCTCCCACCGGCCCCGTTCTCTGCCACCGGCCACCACACATCTGCCTTCATAAATACCAACACCAACCACCCCACAAAAACCCAGCCACCACAAATTGAGAGAAACAATGTTGAGGGAGAGAGATCGAAGGATTGTGAGAGAATGGAGAGAGAGGATTAAATTAATATTAATATGTTTTATTAAAATATGTTTATTTATTTTTTTATTATTATCAGTTAAAAACTAAATGTTATTTTATCTCAAATACTTATCGTATCCCATGTTATACCAAATAAGAAACAGTGTTATTTTAGTTTAATCTGTACTGTACTAAACACATCACAATACTAATTTAATTCAGTCCAATCAAATCTAATCCTTTAAAAATAGTCCAATCCAATCTTGCGCACCAGACGCACTCTAGAAATCTAAAATGTTGAAAAACAAATGTAATCTCTTTAAAGAAGTCGATGTCACTGGCGAGGGGTGAGAGTCATGCATCTCCCGGTTGGTTTTACTATATATGTTTAGATTTCCACTCACTTTTCTCAACTAAATTCCATATCCACCACCTCGATCTGAAACCTTTATTTTCTTCTCCATTATATTTTCTCCACTTCATTTTAAATGGGTAGCCTACATGAATTCGAAAATAAATCAGTCTCACCCATTAAGCCTTTGGACTCGGAGGAATTCAGGAGGCAAGGCCACTTGATTATTGATTTCATTGCTGATTATTACAAGAATGCTGAGAAGTACCCGGTTCGAAGCCAAGTTGAACCTGGTTATCTTCGGAAACGCTTACCCGAATCCGCCCCATATAATCCTGAACCTATTGAGACTATTCTCAAAGATGTTGAAGAGCATATAGTCCCCGGTATAACACATTGGCAAAGTCCTAACTACTTCGCATACTTCCCTTCCAGTGGAAGCACTGCAGGGTTTCTTGGCGAAATGCTTTGCTCTGGCTTTAATGTTGTGGGGTTCAACTGGGTCTCATCACCGGCTGCAACCGAGCTTGAGAATATAGTTATGGATTGGCTTGGGGAAATGCTCAAACTTCCTAAGTCTTTCCTTTTCTCTGGCAATGGAGGAGGCGTTATTCAAGGAACTACTTGCGAGGCCATTTTGTGCACAATTGCTGCTGCAAGAGATCAAACCCTGAGAAAAATCGGAACAGAAAACATTGGGAAGCTTGTTGTTTATGGGTCCGATCAAACTCATAGTGCACTCCAGAAAGCAGCTCATATTGCAGGAATCGATCCAAAGAATTTCCGAGCAATTAAGACTTCGAAATCATCCTCATTCTGCCTATCCCCAGACTCACTGCAGGCAACAATTGACTCCGATATAGAAGATGGATTAATCCCATTATTTCTATGCGCCACAATTGGGACGACTGGGATAACTGCTGTCGATCCTCTACAGCCACTTTGCGCCGTAGCGAAAAGATATGGGATATGGGTCCATATTGATGCTGCTTATGCGGGAAGTGCTTGTATTTGTCCAGAGTTTCGTCATTTTCTTGATGGAATTGAGAATGCAGACTCGTTCAGTTTCAATGCACATAAATGGTTCTTCACCAATCTAGATTGTTGCTGCCTTTGGGTGAAGAATCCAAATGCGCTTATACAAGCGCTCTCGACAAATCCTGAGTTTCTGAGGAACAAAGCTAGTGATTCAAAGGAAGTTGTAGACTATAAGGATTGGCAAATAACACTAAGCAGAAGATTTCGTGCTTTGAAACTATGGCTTGTTCTGAGAAGCTACGGTGTGGTAAATCTTAGGAACTTTCTACGAAGTCACGTGAAGATGGCCAAGGTTTTTGAAGAACTTGTAGGGAGTGATAAGAGGTTTGAAATGGTAGCTCCTAGATATTTTTCAATGGTTTGCTTTAGGGTTTCACCATCAGTCTTGTTTAAGACCAATAAATATGAAAATGGAAAGGCTGATAATGATGTTGAAAAGGTCGAGAAGTCAAATGAAGTGACTGAGAATTTGTTGCAGAAAATAAATGCAAGTGGGAAAGCGTATATGAGTCATGCAATTGTTGGAGGAATGTATGTGATACGGTTCGCTATTGGTGCGAGCCTTACAGAAGACCACCATGTGACGGCGGCTTGGAAGGTGGTGCAACAACACTTGGACGCCATACTTAATTGATTAGTACTATGGCCTTAGTGGTTATCTTAAATTTCATCTCTTAATTAGTAGAAGCACATGTAACCTTTGCTTTATTTTTGTTATTGTTCGTCAATTCTAATATCTCTATTTTCAATCTCCTCAAAGTCAATAAATTAAAAGCAATTATCAGATTTTTTTTTTTTTTTTTTTTAAAGTCACTGCGCTTTAATTTAATTCTAACTATTTCAAAATAAGTCTAGAATTTAAAAAAATAATAATAATAATTCGAAATTGGGAGATAGCTAGATTAAAACCCACGACCTCATGGTTTAGGAGAGGCAAATCTTTAAGTCAACATCATCTTAATGGATACTTAAATAAACCTTCTTAAATAAGTCTTGATTGAACTTAAATAAGTCGGGACTTCTTACACTATTGTTTTGAAAAATTTTGATTTTGTTTCAGCTATGTTTTTTTTTTTTTTTTTTTTTAAAATTTTTTTTTTAATTTTTATTTACATAAAATCTACTTTCTCCCTCTCCTATAGTTTCTCATTCTTCTGGTTTTTTAAGACCAATACCAAATTGTTTGTCCCCTTTTGTTGCATCGTTACAAATGACTCGAAATCACACCACTTCTTCCGAAGATTGATGTAGTTTCATCTTCTTGCACTACAAGAAAAAAGATGATTTATGACATTTAGGGGTAGTTTATTTTTTCCACTTAAAACTTAATAGGTCAAATTTGAACTCATTAAATTATTATTTTTATTTATTTTTTATTTTTTTTAAAGTAGTCAAACAACTTTAAAATATCAAAAAACAACTTAAAAAATAAAATAATAAATCCCAACTTTTAATTTAATTCCAAATCACTGGATTACAATTAAAATATTTTCTTCCAAGTCATCCTCCCAAAAAAGATATATTTCCAAATTTATCCTAATTTGATATGGTATAGAGATCTTTCTTTTAACATATTTCTTATTTTAAATAGCTTTTAGAAAGGGAAAAAAAAAAAAAAAAAACCCTAATAATTTCTCTTAGAGACCGGTGTATCCCAAAAAAAAAAAAAAAAAAAAAGGTTTCCTTAATTATATACACTGAAAACGTGGAAAACATGCAAAATAACTTAAACTTTTTTTTTTTTTTTGTCACAATAAATTGAACTTGAATTTTGTTTGCAGAACATACAAAATTATATTCTTTAATGAATTTTTTGTTTTGTTAAATTGAACTTTGTTTGTAGAAGAACATTCATGTTAAATTACTTCTTTTAATTGGCATGAGTATAAATGTAAAATTACTTATTTTCAGACAATTTTATTTTAAAAAAACAAACATGTTGACAGTACATTCAGATGTAAGAAGAAAAAAAAAAAAAAAAACATGTCATTCAGGTTCAGATTTCAGTCTCTATTCAGTCTTTAAAAAAATTCAGTCTTCAAACAAAAAAACAAACGACCCCTTATTTATGATGCGTTTTTTCAACCGTCAAACCTATATGATGGTTTTTTAAAAACGAGTGATGCTATTGGTAACCCACTAATTATATAATAATGTCACAATTTTTAAAATTCAAAAAATTACTTGATTTATTTTCTAAACTTCCCTTTTTAATTATCTTCCAAACTTAACTCACCCCATAAATGCTCTCTATATTAAAAAAAAAAAAACAACAAAAAAAAACTGCTCTCTCTCTCTCTCTCTCTCTCTCTCTCTCTCATACACACAGTGTCACACACCCAGCATCCCCTCCGTTGCACAATATGATCAAATTAAATTCTAATAAAACTTCACATCCATGAACAACATGTTTATCTAAAAAATATTTTAATGCTTTAAACCCTTTTTCTTTTCATTGTCACTAAGGTTTTTTTTTTCTTTTTTGCTCTCTAATGAACACAGTATGATTAAATAAATTTTTATTATTTTATTTTTATCTTCCCGGCATGATAAACAACATGAATTAAAAAACAAATAATAAAATACAATGAAGGGGTATTGGATGAGAGTAACATAAATGGAGGAAAAAAGGTACGGAACTTAATATATATATATATATATATTTAGAGAGAGAGAGAGAGAGAGGAGTTTTTTTGTTGAAAATATATAGAGATAATTTATGGAAAATATATAGAAAATATATAGAGAGCATTAATGGGGTGAGTTAAGTTTGGAAGATAAATAAAAAATGGTAGTTTCAGAAATATATCAAATAAATTTTTGAATTTTAAAAACCGTGGCATTATTAGATCATTAGTGATTGACAATAACACCACTCTTAAAAAACATCATAAAAATTTGATGGTTTGTTTTAAATGTCAAGATTTAATGACGCATGCAAATAATATCATTAAATGTTGATGTTTTTTTTAAAAACCATCAAGGATTGTTGACATTTAAAAATCGTCAAGAATTGTTGATATTTGAAAAAGAATAATGTTAAACGTCCCACTTAAAATCCCACCTTTTTCATCCCAACACATATGGCATGTGAGGTGTTAAATTATGAGTGGATATACATTAATGATGCTTTATCTTACATACCACATGTATCCATTCACCATTTAACATTTCAAGTGCCACATGTGTTGGGATGAAAAATATGGGATTTTAGGTGGTGTCTGTAGCCTTACTAATTTAAAAAACCATCAAGAATTATTGATATTTAAAAACTGTCAAGAAGGGTTGAAATTTAAAATGAATGAATTGTTAATAAGAAAGATAAATAAAATGTAGTTTTTAAATCTATATTTTATAAAAATATAATATTCTTATTGAAAAAAAAATCTTCAAATGTTAGTGAAAATATATATACTAAGTGTCTAAATAAACCTAGAAGAGGGTGAATAGGTTTTAACCAAATTAATCGCCAACTATTTCGGTTAGTCAATATTAATTGCAAACACTCATAATCTCTAATACAAATCATTATGTAAAATAAGTGCAGAAATAATCTAAATGACACAATAATTTGTTTTACGTGAGAAAACCCCAAAAGGGTAAAAAAAAACTCACGGGCATAATTGTCAATCAAACCCTCAAATCTACTATTTGCAAATACGATTACAATCTAGGTTGACCACATCAAACCTATATGATTACTAATCCGTCTTTGCTACCCGCGGGCCTTTAATAGTGATTCTAGGCTCTTACTTGTAAACTACCAAAGGTAAATACAAGACGTAACTCTCAAAGAGAAAAGATAAACAACCTGATGTGAATATGATCAATATTCAAAGTGCATAAATGCAAGGTCAAACATTTAAGCTTATCTAGCCATTGATGAACATGTCAAACATTCCTAGATATCATGTCGCTATATGATGTGCATACAACTTAGCTATATATGCAAATAAAACCCTATATGCAATAGCTATCACAAACAAAGCACAAAACACAACACAAAAACTAATCTTGATACTAGTCAAGTCATAGAGGAGTTATCTTGTAAAGCAAGAACATGTGAAAAGATAAAGATGATGTTCTAACTACAAGTCATGTGAGCAATAAAGAAAACCCATGAAGAATCATTCCTAGAAGATGCTAGATGATGTATGAATCATGAAAGGATGATGGGTGTTTGTGTTTTGGATGATAAAAATCAAGTATTGGTTACTTTTCTTGCAAGACACTCTCTAGCTCTCAAGAAATTCACTTTCTCTCACTAAATATCAATTTTAAACTCACAAAAAAGAAGTGGAGAGAAGACGGGGTTTAAATATGAACCATAAATGAAACTACGACGTTTTGAAGTGTTTTACAAAAATTCAGAGCAAAAGTCGTTGCCAAGGTCGCTCCCTACAATGGCGATCGTTGGACAACGAACATCTCGGTCAATCCCAAGGTCGCTCCCTATGATGACAACCTTCGTGACAACACAACAACTCTATGTTTGAGCGACTCAAAACATGACCAAACGACATCGAAACCTATCAAATAATATATCGTTGAAAAGGTATGGATGTCTATTTTCTACTCCGTTTTACAAACAAGATTTGGATCTCTGTAGAAAGAGATTTGGTCATTTGAGTGACCAAACATCTGATTCGGATAACAGCAGAGATGCCTTGTTTTAGTGGTCACTTTGGAGATTTCAAAACCAATCCAAACGGTCATGAAATATTACGAATAATATAATGTTGGAAAGGTATAGGTGTCGAGTTTGTCTGGAAATTTTCAAAACTCAAATTGGATTTTTGTATAAAAAGTTATGGTCACAAGACCATACAAAGTTTGGTTTTGTAAAGCATTTAAATCATTGAAAACCAATTTTTTGAAACTAGACACATTACTTCAAATAACCAAACCAAATCTAACACATATAAAACAACACGCACACAACAAGATATCACATGATGAAATGCAATGCATGATCATGGAAACACAAATGCAAGAGTAATGGAAATGCACACAAAAAGATATCACATGTGTGTGTGGAACTATTCTCTTCAATTAAGAGTCAAGACAAGTAAGCTACCTTTCTTGATGCATTTGAATGCCACAATGAGGTCCAATAGCATTTGAGGAGAAATCTTCAATCCTAAGCTACCCTTACAATATTAAACCCCATTGTGATTTCGTTAATGAAATAAGCCAATCAAAAAGTTAGGCATTTGCAATCTCTCCTTTTGGCTATTTCGTGACAAAACCACTACTAACAAAGCAACCTCATAAATACAAGAAATGGTTGGTCAACAAGTTTTTCTATATTACAAAAAAGCTCATAATTCTAAATCTTGAACATCTTCATGTCAATCCCAAGCTTGTAGAAAAATCCAACCTACACACAATCAGCAAGAAAGATACCTTCATAGAACAAGTGTGTGTGTGTGAGGTGCTTAAAACGAGAGCATTTGCAAATTGCCTTAACAGAAAAAACAATACAATCAAATAATGTAATCATGCAATGCAATGCAACTCCCCCTAAATGCAACATCCCTAAATGCAACATCCCAAAATGGGTTACTCTCTCTCCACTCAACTCCCCTTAAATATGATGCCAAAGAAAGTACTATTTCTCACAACCTTACTCTCCCTTTTTGTCATAAGATAGGCAAAGAGAGTCTCCCCTAATAGGTAAGCATTAGCAAGAAGAGCTTGTAGCACAAACACATATGCATAATCATATAAGCAACTTTATGCAACTCAATTAAGTAAGAGGGATTCAATGAGCTTTATTTTAAGAAAATGTGTGATAAAGATGCTTTGCATGCAAGACATATTGCATTCAAGTCCAAAAACAATGGTATTTGTCAAAGCAAACAACAAAGGTTTCCAACAGAATTCAAACCAATTTCACCCTTTGTCATGGAATAAAACAAGGATATAGATTATAAGCATTTCAATTTAAAGAGCAATTATATCCAACTTTAAAAGCAAAACAAGACATGAGTGACTTTGCACCCTATTTGATTTTTCCGGGTAAGATACCCGTATGATAGTAGCCTTGTTCAACTAATAAAAAAAGAGAAACTTTGGATTTTAAGATCCTTATTTATTTGAGTCTCAATATTGCTTTTGCACACATATTTGAATTTAAGATAAAGCAATCAATCATTTCACACTTTTCATCTTAAGCATGTCATTAGAAAGAATCATCATGTCATGGAGATCAATTATAGGTCATTCAAAAAGTACTCCCAAAGTAAATCTCCTAGTCCATAAATGCATGTTTGAGCATAAATATGACATGGATTGCAAGCAAGGCAATATAGCACAATTATTAAGAAAAATACTGAAACAAATATTGCACGGTGTGTATAAAACTATCTATGGGGGGGGGGGGGGGGGGGGGGGGGGGGGGGGGGTGAATAGATTTTAATCGTTATTACCCAATTTTTCGTGTAAGGTCAAGATTACGAAAATGCCCCTGACTAGTCAATTTATATAACAAGTGTAATATGTGCGGAATTTAAATAACACTTGATATTTATGTGGAAACCCTCATGGGAAAAACCACGGGCTGGTAAGTGCGCCACACTCGAACCTCGAATCCACTAATGATAATGAAGATTACAACCTAATCCCGGTATGTAACTCACTACCACTACCTACTCCCGGTATGAGTGAACCTAGTCCAATTGCTTATGTGAACACCTAATCTCGGTGTACGACCTAATCCCAGTCATCACACAAGACTTATAATTGCTTGTGACAAAAGGTAACCTAATCCCGGAAGCCACACAAGTCTTACTTCTCAATGAAGAGATAAAAATGCCTATGTGAATATATGATGATATTCAAGGAACAAATAAAGCTAGGTAACCCTATATGCTTATCTAGGATGATAATATGACAATAAATACAATCCTAGATATCAATAGCTAAATGACATGTCATAAAGCTTAATTAGCTATGTAGAGGATAACCAATCCTAGATACAATAGCTATCAAAAACAATCTCAAACATTTTAATGAGATTAATTAGCTAGATGTATATATCAATCATGAAATCCTAGCTATCAAAAAACAATCTCAATCATGTAATGAGATTAATTAGCTAGATGGCATATAAACAATAAAACCTAGCTATCATAAAATAACCCAATCAACACATAATCTCAATCTTGTATGTATAAATTACTCTTAGAACATACAAATAATAAATGAGATAAATTGATAAGTAAAAACACTAATTATGTAAGATAATAGTGTTCAACATATCATACCATGTATGTTGAAGAAGACCCATGCTTTAAAGATGCTTAGAGATGCATGAAGATGATGGGTTTTGGGTTTGGAGAGTTAAAAAAGCAAGCTTGGTGCTTTCTCTCTCAAGAATATCTCTTTCTCTTTCTAGAAAGTGAATTCTCTCTCTAGGGTTTCAATTGGGAGAGTTATTTTGAAGAAGGAGAGATAAGAGGGTATTTATAGGTGCCAAATGAAGCTACGATGTTTTGAGAATGTTAAAAAGACGTCACTGGGCATTCTGCGGCCAAATCGGCGGCCAGGTCGCAGAATCATGCGACAACACTTCAGCTCTAAATTCGAGCGCACCAAAACATGACCAAACGACATCAAAACCTTTCGTATAATATACCGTTGGAAGGGTATGGAAGTATACTTTCTACTCCAATTTATGGAATGACATTTCGATGTCTGTAGAAAAGGTTATGGTCAATAGAGTGACCAATGGTCAGAAACGGACAACAACATAGTTGCCCTGTTTTGGTGGTCACTTTGGAGAATTCAAAAACCAATCCAAACGGTCATGCAATATTACGAATAATATACCGTTGGAAAGGTATGGGTGTCTAGTTTGTTCAGAATTTTACAAAACTCAATTTTAATCTTTTTATAAAAAGTTATGGTCACATGACCATACAAAGGTCAGTTTTGAAAAACATTTAAAACATTGAAATCCAATCTTTTGAAACTAGACACTTTACTCCAAACAACCAAACCAAAACTACCACTTATCCAAGAGAAGAATGAGACCTTCTCAAGTGGTCAACCATCGCGCTAAGAAATGCACACCATCGTGCAAGCACGGACGTTTCTGATCACACAAACGGAAACGAATTACACCACACTTAAGACTAATCATGAAGTGCAAGTGTGGGTATTGAATGCATCCTAATGCCTAACATGTCATGGCATTATCATTGAACAAGATGCACTCAATTCAAACATGCATGAATAAAATTCATGACTTTGCATCCTAATGCCTAAACATGTCATGACATTTCAATAAACTAGATGCAATTAAATAAACATGCATGAAGAGATATTCAACAATTATGAATGCACACATATGCAAACACACAACATATAAGTATAAGAAATATGCATGAGTTGTGAGTGTGTGCAACTATGATCTCTTCAAAGCATGTAATTAAGCACTAGAACTTACCTTTGGTGCTTCTTCTCTTGAGGTCTTGAGAGGGCTATTGAACTTTCACCAATTCCTAAGCTACATTTGCAACAAGCCCCACATGTGGTTTGTCCACGAAATAAGCCAATCAATAATTGGGAATCCTTACAAATACTTATAAGCATGTACAACCAATCATCTTAAGCAATTAAATAAGAAGCATAAAATATATTAATGTAGCACAATGCATGATCATGCAACTTTGCTCTCTTTGCTTGAGCTCCCCATATAAGGTTAAGACATACCATTTCAACCCAAGTGACAAATCCCAATAGACTTGCTAAGGTTCCCAAATCTAAGAGTGCCTAAGGGTTTTGTAAACAAATCCGCTAGTTGGTCATTTGTTCCCACATGTTCCAATACAATGGTTTTGCTCTCAACTGTAAGTCGCTAAGCGGAAAAGATTAGGAAGTTTTTATTAGAAATTAATCAATAAAATAAGAATGATAGGTTTTTAAAATTTTTCTGTCATATTCTTGGAACCTTTTGTATATACACGAATATGAGGAAGAGATTTGTTTTCATACCTTTGAAGAACACTCATTCGTTTTCTTTTCGATCATTCTTTACGATCTAATACCACTAAGCCTTTCCAGCTATGTCTCACGATCTAGCAACTGTGTGTGTGGGCACGTCACAGATTTCGGGAGCAGTTGAATGGAGGCTTGAGAGAATCGAAAGACAACGCCTTCTTCCTCTTGAAGAAATCGGCCAACCCTAGTGAGAGAAAAAAAATTTCTTTTTTTCTTTTTCCTCTCAAGTAGTCGCACCACCTTGTTCTCTTTATGGTTCTAATTAGCTTCTTTTTCCTGACAAGTATATCTTATATACTAGGAACCTAGAGTTTAATAATCCAAGTTAAAATAGGATTCTAAATCCTTTTTTAATTATTACTCTTTACTAGGGTTTAAACCTTTGACCTATTTAGAGTAAATAAAAATAATCACTTATTATTTTATTTGCTCTTGTCAAGGTTAGAAACTGAAACCTCCGTATGACAATTTAATAATTCTTAATTATTAATATGTCAATTAAATAATCATATTATTTAATAATATTTAATTCAACAATTAAATAATATATTAATTAAATAATCACATCATTTAATTAATTCCCAAAATATATTTAAGTTACTTTCATAACACAATTAATTGGACCATCCAATTCTCCATGAGTCTTGTTACTATCAGTCGTATAGGGCTAGCAAGGGGACCTAATAGACCCACAGTTTTGAGCTCCAATAATACTTAGAAAAAATTAATTAAACTCTTTAATAAATATTTCACAAGTATTAACCTTGGAGTTATTCCACTAACCAAGGTTGTACTCTCATAACTGTAGATATTTTACACAATCAATTTTATCAATGTCCATTGATATAGCTATTACACATGGCATGATCCTCCACAAGTAGTTCATAATTAGAGCTAGGTTATAAAGTCCGTTATACCTATCTAATTATATCTTTTCCTTTAAGTACCATTGATTCTCTTGAATAATTATATCCTCCATTCCTTTACGAAAGAAGGAGAACGCTCTTAATCATTCTAGCCCCCGAATCAACCCTTAAGGGAACTACTTATCAACTTCTCGTAAGAAGGAGTGGATTCCACTACTGTGCGCATACCTTCCCAGCCACAAGCTAACCATGATTCCAAGATACAGAAATATTGACTGAGAATGATATTCCGATCTCACCAATGGTAAATCAAAAACCACGATCTAACCTAAAGGAGTCAGTAAGACACTTAGGATTTAGATCACCCATATATAGCCATCATTTAGTCGATATATATGAATCTTTTCAATTAACGGATCTTAGTAATAGATTCATATAGATCGTGACCCAGTCCTATATGATCACATCATATAAGGTGCCTCCATTCTCATAACACCATATGAGTAGTCTAGGATAAGACCACCGTATAATACAGAATGGACCGCAGCTTTAGATTAACCACAAATAAAGTACCCAGCTTTATTTGCTTTCTACGAACTATTTAGATTGCATGTCTCAAACTGAATTCCTCTGCATATGACATTCATATACTCAGTTTGAGATTACATCTAGCAATCTTGGATGTTTGCATATATAATATAAGCATATGAATTAATATATTTGAATGAAATAACTACTTCTTTTATTATTGAATTTATAACCTTTACAAATTACAAGCTTTAGGGCATAAATCCCAACTGTAATCAATAAAATTAAGACCTATATGGGGTCAAGACATACCATTTCAACTCAAGTAATAAATCCCAATAGACTTGCTAAGGTTCCCAAATCTAAGAGTGTCTAAAGGTTTTGTAAGCAAATCCGCTAGTTAGTCATTTGTTCCCACATGTTCCAATGCAATGGTTTTGCTCTCAACTAGCTCTCTTATGAAATTGTGTCTAATGTTAATGTGCTTTGTCCTAGAAAGTTGGACGGAATTCTTTGAAATGTTAATGGCACTCATGTTGTCACAAAACAATGTAAGAGTACCTTACTCTAAGCCATAATCAGCTAGCATTTGTTTCATCCACAATAATTGAGTACAAGCACTACCGGCGACAATGTATTCCGCCTCGGCCATGGATAGGGAAATTGAGTTTTGCTTCTTGGAAATTGAGTTTTGCTTCTTACAAAATCAAGATACAAGATTGTTCCCAATGAAGAAGCAATCGCCCTATGTACTCTTTCTATCATCACAATTTCCCGCCCAATCTGCATCACTAAATCCAACAAGACTTGGATTAGTGTCAAACAAGTACCAAATCCCATGGTTTGAGAATCCTCTTCACCGCAAAAAGGTGAGACTATTTGGGATTAGCTTGGTACCTAGCACAAACACCCACACTAAATGAAATATCAGGTCTACTTGCTGTCAAGTAAAGCAAGCTACCTATCATGCCCCGATATAAGCTTTGTTCAACATTATTTCCACTAGCATCTTTGCTTAGCTTCAATGTGGTGCTCATAGGTGTGTCACAATGTTTGGCATTCTCAAGACCAAACTTCTTCACTCGATTCTTTGCATATTTGGCTTGGGATATGAAGATCTCATCATGCATTTGCTTAATTTGCAAGTCTAGGAAGTAATTTAGCTCACCAACCATGCTCATCTCAAATTCATGAGACATGACATCAACAAATTGTTGCACTTTAGACTTGTTGGTGGAACCAAACACAATGTCATCAACATAAATTTGAGCTATGAATAGCTCATCTTTATTGCACTTGATGAACAAGGTCTTGTCAACACTACCTCTAGAGTAGCCATTGTCAACAAGATAAAGAGTGAGACGCTCATACCAAGCCCTCGATGCTTGTTTTAACCCATATAAAGTCTTCTTGAGGCGATAGACATGAGAGGGGTGGTGTGGATCCATAAACCCCTTAGGTTGCTCAACAAACACTTCCTCATGCAAGAAGCCATTGAGAAAGGCACTCTTGACATCCATTTGATGTAATTTGAACTTGTACACACAAGAAATGGACAAGAGAAGCCTTATGGACTCAAGTCGGGCAATGGGAGCAAAAGTCTCCTCAAAGTCAATACCCTTAATTTGAGAGTATCCTTGTGCAACAAGCCTGGCTTTGTTTCGCACAATGTTGTCATCCTCATCGGATTTGTTCCTAAACACCCATTTGGTGCCTATCACATTAGTGTTTCTAGGTTTAGGAACTATAGTCCAAATCTCATTTCTTTCGAATTGGTTTAGCTCTTCTTGTATGGTAAGAACCCAAAACTCATCATCCAAGGCTTCATCAACCTTTTTAGGTTCTATTTGAGAGGTGTAACAAGTATAGTTAATTTGATTGGCTATTTGATGCCTAGTCCTAACACCTTTCATTAACAT
This sequence comes from Acer yangbiense, assembly GCA_008009225.1. NCBI lineage: Eukaryota > Viridiplantae > Streptophyta > Magnoliopsida > Sapindales > Sapindaceae > Acer > Acer yangbiense. Next base: position 16,754,989 of record CM017773.1, on the reverse strand, counting down.
CTCCAATGATATCATCTTTATCATAGAGTTTCCTTACCCAATGAGCGGGTTCACTAGAATCCAAAAGTGGATCTCTATTAAGAGGTAGATCATCCTCTTCATTTTGGTTTGACTTCACACCACTTGAAGTCTCATCACACTTCTTCAAATGAAGGTCATCTATCTCACAAACATCCTCCTCATAGTCATCATGTTTGGGCATACAATCATCAAAGACAACATTTGATGATTCCATAACACTTCGAGTCTTTAAATTAAAAACTTGCCAAGTTGATCTCGGTCAGTAAGTATATATCACTTGCTTCCAAAGATGTGGAAGTAACTAACATTGGGTTTCCTATCCTTCCATAACTCATATGATGTTTATTTAGTCCCAGGCATAAGGAAAACTTTATTCCCTGTATAACAAGCCGTATTTATGGCTTCGGCCCAAAGGTTCCTAAGGACTTTATTGCTAAGCAACATCACACGAGTCATCGCTTGAAAGACCTTATTCTTCCTCTCAACAACACCATTTTGTTAAGGTGTCCTAGGAGCTGAAAACTCATGGGAAATGCCTAAGCTATCACAAAAGCTTTCAAAGCTAGCATTTTCAAACTCTTTCCCATGATCACTTCTAATTTTCTTAATGTTTTTAATGTGAGAAGTTTTCTCATTTTGACTCAATGGCTTCGGACTTCTCTCTAAGAAAGTAAGCCCATGCGAACCCAGAGAAATCATCAACTACCACAAGAATGTACATTCTACCACCTAAGCTTTCGGTTTGGATGGGACCTATAAGGTCCATGTGGAGAAGCTCCAATGGCTCTTTGGTGGAAAGGTATTTACCTTTCTTATGCACACTTTTGGTTTGCTTCTCTTGGTGGCAAAGTCCACAAACTCCCTGAAAGTAAAATACAATAAATGCTCGGTGTGTATGATAAATATATCTAGAGGGGGGGTGGGGGGGTGTGAATAGATTTTAATTGTTATTACCCAATTTTGGCATGCATATCAAGATTACGAAAATACCCCTAACTAGTCACAAAAATATAGCAAGTGTAATAAGATACGAAATTTAAATAACACTTGATATATACGTGGAAACCCAACCACTGGCAAAAACCACGGGCTGTTTAGTGCGCCACACTCGAACCTTGAAATCCACTAATTGAAATGGAGTTTACAACCTATGTAGACCTCGTCTAACACTCCGGTCAATAACCCCCCACTTCTACCACATGGGCCTTTAAAAGTGGCCTAGTTCTAATTGCTTGAGGCCTAAGCAACCTTAGCCCCAAGACTTAATTATCAATGAAGAGATTATGCAACCTATGTGAATTGATCAGTCCATTTCTATACATGTTTTAGGCCCTATTTCCTATTATTTATGCTTCGTTCTCTAGTGAATTAGGTGGTTTAATGTGTTTGTTGAGCATTGTGTAGGTAACATTCCATAAAAGTGGTGTTGAATCTTATTTTGGAAGAAAAGAAGTTAAAAGATGGAGAAAAGGAGCAAATTGGAAGAAACAATGAAAAGATGATTTTCAGCCAGTGCAAAATGGCAAAGTTGCGGGCCCCATATCTCTCAGCTCCGATTGAATTGTGTGTCCTACCACCTATGGAGTGAAATCCCTGGAAGTCTAGTTTCCGACGCACTTTTCGGATCACAATTCCGATATTCCTAGAAGAAGTTATGATCAATTTCGTAACCAAAAGTCAGAGCTGAAATGTTTACCGCAGCCCAGACCGCCCCCCGTGCAACTTGCCTAGGGAGCGGCCTAGGCAGCGACCCAGAGCAGAAGAATTCTGCTTGACGTGCAGCTACCGAGGCAACATGCCTCCGGAGAGACCCAGGGAGCGGTGTTACGTATTTTTGACGGATTTCAACTTAAAATTGGTTCAGAACTGTTCCAAAACTTCCCAAATCAAATCCTAATAACTTTAGAAGATCAAAACATGTTTGGGAAACTTCCTAAACTCAAATTAGGAGTCAATCATCAAGATAGGAAATCCAAGTTAGTAAAGGATTCTCATTCATTGTTTCATTCTACTTTCCCACTTGGTGGATTTCCTAAACCTAAGAAGAATTGGGGGTTCATAAGGAAAAGTCACCTATAAATACTTCATATTCTTTTCAATTCAAAGGAGAGCGAATTGAGGTTCCAAGCCACAGAAGGGGGCCGTCCCCCATCACTCTGACCACCACACATTAGGTTTTCTCTACATCTCTTCTATGTTTTTGTTCTCTCCATTGATGTGTAACTAAACCTTTATTAGGGGATTGATGTAACCGATTTTGGACAACTCTATGTAATCAATTAGTCTATCTTTTATTAATCAATTGGGTTTTAGTCTTGTCTATTGAATTAATTGCTCTACATTACTTATTCATATTATTTTGTGGCCTCAATTGATATGGGTTTGTGATTTAGTTTATCCATGAGATTAGGGTTTAGATGTGAATGGCCTTTTCCATTCAAACAATGATCATAAGCTTAATAGATTTTGAAAGTTAATGTTTGCATGGCCTTGTTGCATTGATTTGGCTTAGAGTTTTGTTCTAAAGGATTTCGTTACTATCACTTGACACATGGCCTTTGTGCGAGTGGTAGGAAAGAGATTCGTTCTTAATTGTTTATCAAAACAAGCCCTAAACTTTATTGAAGTGTTTATTGAGACTGATTGAGAGCATTGAGTGTCTAAGAAAGGTGCATCGATTCTCTAGTATTTCTCTCCATATATTCATCCCTTGTGTGTGATCTTTGGTTAATTTAGTCTCTAGTTTAGATTATCATAATTTAGGTTAATTTTAGAATTAAACAATCTTCCAAAGAATAGAATTATGCAATTTAGTTTTTCGCACTTAGAGTAAATCCTTTCTAGATTAATTAGCATTCGACCGATAGAATCACCGATCCCAGTGAACGAATTTTCTTAGTAAATTGAACACAGATTTTACTGCATCATGAATATGTATGAATATTCAAATAACAAACAAGGCTAGGGAACCTTAGATGCTTATCTAGGATGATGATATAATTAATTAAATCAACCCTAGATATCAATAGCTAAATGACATGTCAAATAGCTTAGCTAATCAAGATTAAGTCAAAAACCTAATTAGCTATCACAATACAACTCTCAAACATACAACACACTAATCTCAATCTTGTATCCAAAATATATATAAATAACATACAAGTGATAAATTGAGATTGCTTGTTAAGAAAAACACAAAATATGTAAGATATTAGTGAAAAGCTTACCAAGCAAAGTGTGATGAAGAATCCATGCAAAAAGACATCTAGATGATCGAAGATGATGCTAGATGATGATTGATGATCATGAAATGGTGTTTGAGTAATTAAAAATAAGTTCTTGGAATTTTTCTTGTTCTTGAAAAATATCCTAAGTATGAAATCTGAATATGAACTCTCTTAATTGACCTAAAGTCAAAGTGGCATATATATAGGGTGTCAAAATGAAGTGAGGTCGTTTTGAAAATAAAAGCCTGATTTTCTTCTAGGTCGCCATTTGTACAAATGGCGACCTCATGGTGACCTAATGTAAAACTTCATGGTCGCCATTTGTCTCAGGGCGACCTCGTGGCGACCTCATACCTGATTGGTTTTTTCAAGTATAACATTCTGTCGCCATGGCGACATCACCAAAGGGCGACACCAACAAATAGCGACAATGCCCTGGTTCCACTTTGTGCACAATATGCAAGTGTGCAAAGTGGTGAATCCTAAGGAGAAGCCAAGGGAATTCTCCGAAGGCAATCTTCGCGCAAGACAAGCACACCAACGTGCACGCGCGGATGTTTCCGAACCATCTTCAGGAAACGAATTATACCACACTTAAAGCTAACATACATGAAGTTCAAGTGTGAGAATTGAATGCATCCTAATGCCTAACATGTCATGGCATTATCACAGAACAAGATACAATTAAATAAACATGCATGAAGAGATATTCAACAATTATGAATGCACACATATGAAAACACACAACATATAAGTATAAGAAATATGCATGAGTTGTGAGTGTGTGCAACTATGATCTCTTCAAAGCATGTAAGCACTAGAATTTACCTTTGGTGCTTCTTTTCTTGAGGTCTTGAGAGGGCCATTGAACTTTCACCAATTCTTAAGCTACCCTTACAACAAGCCCCGCATGTGGTTTGTCCACGAAATAAGCCAATCAATAATTGGGAATCCTTACACTCCCTCAACTTTTTTCCCAAGTTTGGGAAGGCCTCTCACAACATTCAAGTTTCAACCTATCAAGGGCTTTCAAGTCCCTATAGTTCATGTGGCCAAATCTTTGGTGCCATAATTCAACTTGCTCATAAGTAGACAAGTTACAAGAGATGAGATTAGACTCAAGACAATAATAATTGTCACTTGATCTCTTGCCTTTCAACAAAACTTGCCCATTTTTCTTTAGGATAGAGAAATCAACTTTGCCAAACATAACCAAAAGCCTTTCATCACTTAAATACGATATGCTAATAAGATTGGCTTACAAGCCATCTACATAAAGAGCATTGGGCAAGGAGGGCAAACCGAGAATGGATATATTACCTTTCTCTATGACCTTTTTCTTTGAACCATCACCAAAGGTGACAAATCCACCATCCTTCATCAAAAAAGTCTTAAAGAAACTCTTGTTTTCGGTCATGTGCCTAGAATATCCACTATCAAGGTATTAAGTGTTGGAGGCATTGGCTTTCAAGGCTACTTAAGCCACATAGCAATAATATTCATCATTTCTATTCAACTTAGGTGCAACATGGTCATTCCTAGGAGCCATGGGTCCATTAGCTCTAAATTTCCTAGGTACATGTTTTTTGGCCCTTCTAAGCATATTTGTTTTCAATCATGCTTTCTCTTCTATACAATTTACTATACTTAAAGCAATTTGGCCTAATATGGCCTTCAATTCCACAATAATGGCAAGTATGAGTAAAATAGGAGTTCATAACATAGCCTTGTGCAAGAATTTATGGCCTCCTTCCATTTTGAGTTGCTCTTTGATGTTAAGGCAACCCTCTCCTTTGTGGTTGAGCCAAGTTAGCATGCCTTCTTGGTTGAGCATGAAAGACCCTATGTTAAGCTTGTGGGATCCTTGGTTGTGGGGGTCTTGGTTGTGGTGCTCTAGCTTGTTATGGTAGAGCTCTTGTTGGAACCCTTGCTTGAGCTTGCTTTGAAGATTCACCAACTTCAATCCATTTAGTTGATTGTTGAGGGCTTTGAGCATCTTCAATCTTTTTGCTCTTGACAAATGTTGTCTTCTTTAAGGATGTGGTCTCCATTTCTTCCACATATCCTAACCCTTTCTTGTCACTAGGACTCTTTCCACAAGATAGCATCTTGTCAAGCTTTTTGGTTCTGGAGGTCATTTTAGCAATCAACCCTATTGCCTCCACTAGTTCCTTCTTCAAACTTTCTTCACTTTTTTTTTACCAAGACTAGCTCCATCTTCAATCCTTTTTCCATTTCTCTTGCTTTTATCATTTCCTCACTCAAATGAGTCACCTTGGAAGTCAATTCAAGCTTCTCCCCTTTTAGCTTTTGTATCTCATTCTTCTTCTTTAATCTAGAGTTCTCAAAGAACCTTATGACGTCATCATAGTCTATCTCTTCACCAAAGTCAAAATTGGACTTGGGTGAGTTGCTCTCACCATTTGAGTCACTTTCATCTACTTCTTCTTACTTGTCCTCTTCCTCTTCCTCTTCCTCTTCTATGTCACTCATAACTTCATTGCTATTGTGAGAGGATGAGAAAGCAATGAAGTTAGCAACTTGGTCTTCATCATCATCTGAAGACTTATCTTCTTTTTCTAGGTCATCACTATCACTCCAAGTAACTGCCATGGCTTTTCCTTTCTTTTTCTTCAAATTAGCACACTCTGGAGCAATGTGTCCATAGCCACTACACTTGTAGCATTGAACACCCTTCTTGTGGTCCTTCTCTTGAGTTTGCTCCACTTTCTTGAAAGAAGTCTTCTTCTTCACAAACTTTCCCTTTGAGCCAAAACCTTTCTTCTCAAATCTCATAAACTGCTTGAACTTCTTTACCATTAAAGCAATTTCTTCATCCGAGTCTTCTTCTTCCTTTTCCACCTTGATGGTCTTCAAGGCAAAGCTCTTATGCTTCTTTGAAGGTGTAGTTGTAGGAGCCTTCCTAGATTCATAGGCCAAGAGCCTTCCAATCACTTAACTTGGCTTCATTTTTTAGTAGTCACTATTTTCCTCTAAGGCCGTCACTTTGGATTCGAATCTCTCAAGAAGCAATCTTATAATCTTTTGCTTGATCCTCCTATCCGAGTAAGGGTCACCAAGTTGGTGACTTTGATTCACTATATACATAAGCTTCACTTGGAAGTCATTGAAGCACTCGTCCTCTTCCATTCTAATCATCTCAAATTGAGTTTGGAGGACTTGGAGTTTGGAGTCCTTGACCACCTCTGTTCCTTCATGAGCTGTCTCTAGGATCTCCCAAACTTCCTTTGCAATCCTTGTGGTTTGAATCAATTTGTATTGGTTATCATCCATGGCACATAGGATTACGTGCATAGCTTTGTTGTTCCACTTTGAGGCCTCGAACTCTTGGGGACTCCATTGTGCCTTCAGCATGTGGACTTCCTTTCCATCTCCCGTAGGAGTCATCATAGGTGGGATGTAACCATCTTCAATTGCCATCCATGCACAGTCATGAATTTGTTACACATGCTTCCATTTTGCCATTCCATGAGGTGTAGTTCATCTCGATGAGCAAGAGGGGTCTTGTGCTAGAGGCACCCTCGTTTCCAATTCCATTCCCACTCATTGTGTTTAGGTGAGAATGAGATAAATGCAAACAAACAAGCAACACACACAAGACACACACACACAAAAATGCAAACAAATGCAAGACACTCTAACAAGAGCAAGGGATCTCCAAATTATGTTAAGGAACCCACTCTGACACCAATTGAAATATATATATACTAAATGTCTAAATAAACCTAGGGGTGAATAGGTTTTAACCAAATTAATCGCCAACTATTTCGATTAGTCAATATTAACTGCAAACACCCATAATCTCTAACACAAATCATTATGTAAAATAAGTGCGGAAATAATCTAAATGACACAATGATTTGTTTTACGTGAGAAAACCCCAAAAAGGGTATATAAAAAAAAACTCACAGGCATAATTGCCAATCAAACCCTCAAATCCACTTTTTGCAAATGCAATTACAATCTAGGTTGACCACATCAAACCTATATGATTACTAATCTGTCTTTGCTACATGCGGGCCTTTAATAGTGATTCTAAGCTCTTGTTTGTAAACTACCAAAGGTAAATACAAGACTTAACTATCAAAGAGAAGAGATAAACAACCTAATGTGAATATAAGCAATATGAGCAATATTCAAAGTGCATAAATGCAAGGTCAAACATTTAAGCTTATCTAGCCATGGATGAACATGTCAAACATTCCTAGATATCATGTTGCTATATGACATGCATACAACTTATCTATATGTGCAAATACAACCCTATATGCAATAGCTATCACAAACAAAGCACAAAACACAACACAAAAACTAATCTTCATACTAGTCAAGTCATAAAGGATTTATCTTGTAAATCAAGAACATGTGATAATATGAAGATGATATTCTAACTACAAATCATGTGAGCAATAAAGAAAACCCGTGAAGAATCATACCTAGAAGATGCTAGATGATGTATGAATCATGAAAGGATGATGGGTGTTTGTGTTTTGGATGATAAAAATCAAGTCTTGGTTACTTTTCTTGCAAGACACTCTCTAGCTCTCAAGAAATTCACTTTCTCTCACTAAATATCAATTCTAAACTCACAAAAAAGAAGTGGAGAAAAGATGGGGTTTAAATATGACCTTTAAATGAAACTACGACGTTTTGAAGTGTTTTACAAAAATTTTGCACAAAAGTCACCGCCAAGGTCGCTCTCTACGATGATGACCATTGGACAGCGAACATCTCGATCACTCCCTACGACGATGACTTTCGCGACAGCGCAACAACTCTATGTTTGAACGACTCAAAACATGACCAAATGACAACGAAACCTATCGAATAATATATTGTTAGAAAGGTATGGATGTCTAGTTTCTAATCTTTTTACAAAACAAGATTTGGATCTCTATAGAAAGATATATGGTTATTTGAGTGACCAAAGGTCAGATTCAGATAACAGCAGAGATGCCCTATTTTAGTGGTCACTTTGGAGTTTTCAAAACCAATCTAAATGGTCATGAAATATTACGAATAATATACCGTTGGAAAGGTATAGGTGTCTAGTTTGTCTAGAAATTTTTAAAACTCAAATCGGATCTTTTTATAAAAAGTTATGGTTACAAGACCATACAAATGTCAGTTTTGAAATGCATTTAAATCATTGATAACCAATCTTTTGTAACTAGACACATTACTCCAAATAACCAAACCAATTCTAACACATATAAACAACATGCACACAACAAGATATCACATGATGAAATGCAATGCATGATCATGGAAACACAAATGCAAGAGTAATGGAAATGCATGTAAGTGTGTGTGTGTGTGTGTGTGTGTGTGTGTGTGTGTGTGTGCAACTATTCTCTTCAATTAAGAGTCAAGACAAGTAAGCTACCTTTCTTGAAGCATTTGAAGGCCACAATGAGATCCAATAGCATTTGAGGAGAAATCTTCAATCCTAAGCTACCCTTACAATATTAAACCCCATTGTGATTTTGTCAATGAAATAAGCCAATCAAAAAGTGAGGCATTTACAATCAGTATTATTGTTTTTATATTCTTATTTCAATTGAGAATTTTGATTAACTAATTTTTATTTTTGGTAAAGATTATGTAATATCTAAATCATAAATTGGTATATAAGTTAATTAATGGCTCCAAAGTGACATGTGTCATGTTCTTATTAGTTGTTGTGATGTCTACCATACTCATGAGTACCCAAATTCAATTCACTCATATAAAATGATCATATCCCTGACCCTAATCATTCTAACTTTGCACAACCACACCTATTTTTCTTCCAATTCAATTTCATTTTGTTTTCCATCCTTCTACTTTCCATTGGCTCTACTTTGAAATTTCACCATTCATTTTTCATGTTTCACTACCCGGTCATCAATGATGCAGATTCTGTCACCGTGACGTCCAAAGACTCTAGATTTATCACCATGTCATCTAAAGTTTTCAAATTTCATCGCCACGCCCTCTGAAGCTGCAGAACTTCATCACCACACCACCAACATCGTCACCACATAGTCCTTCTACACGTGGTATTTAACTTTTGAGTGAGTTTTATTTTTAACAAACATGTTATTATTATTTTTTAAAAATTCAAGACTAAAACATGAATATATGGAAAAACAAAAAAAAAACAAAAAAAAAACAAAAAAAAAAAAAAACCAACTATCTTGGAAAGTTTATTTCTGGGTTTGTAATATCATTCTTCTTGCCATTTTAAATTGATAATTTTAGAAATTCAAATATTTTGTGTGTTCGAACTCTCTTTTGTTGGTTTTTAATGTTGAATTTTTTTATCATCATGATTTTCTGGGTGGTGTGATTTCTCTGGAATCAAGCTACCTTTGAGGGTGGCAAGCCTATTTTTGCAAAGGCTCTTTCCTTGGTTTGGCATTCTGCTCGTGAGGCAAACTTCCTTCAGTCTGGCACTATGAAGAATTTAGTGGATGAGCTTTAGACCCTTCAGCGGCTTCATGTCTCTGGTCGTCCTCCCAATGCCCCTCGTATTTTAAAGGTTATTTGGCGTCCTCCCTCCTCGGTTGTCTTAAGGTTAACATGGACAGAGCTGCTTTTGGTAGTCCTGGTCTTGCTAGTTGTGCAGGGGGTTTTCGTACATGCAGGGGTTTCGTTAAAGGTTGTTTCGCTATTCCTCTTAGTGTCTGCTTTGCTTTTGAGGTTGAGTTGGCCGCTGCCGTCCATACTATTGATTATGCTTTGTTTTTCCCAAGGCTCTTTCCTTTATTTGGCGTTCTGTTCGTGAGGCATACTCCCTTCAGTCTGGCAATATGAAGAATTCAGTGGATGAGCTTCAGACTCTTCAGCGGCTTCATGTCTCTAGTCATCCTCCCAAGGCCCCTCGTATTTTAGAGGTTATTTGGCGTCCTCCCTCATTGAGTTGTCTTAAGGTTAACACGGACAGAGCTGTTTTTGGTAGTCCTGGTCTTGCTAGTTGTGCATGGGTTTTTTGTACATGCAGGGGTTTTGTTAAAGGTTGCTTTGCTATTCCTCTTGGTGTCTACTTTGCTTTTGAGGCTAAGTTGGTCGCTGATGTCCATACAATTGATTATTCTTGGTCTGGCGTCGATTATGTTTAGAGAGCGATTCGGCTTTTGTTGTGGTTGTTCTTCATTATAGGTCTCGTAAGGTTCCTTGGCGTTGGTGACCCACCTGTGATAGATATTTAAGTCTGCTCTCTCAAATGGACTTTGTTGCCACTCATATTTATCATGAAGGTAACCAAGTTGTAGATTGTTTAGCGTCTAGGAGTCCCAGTAACGTCAACCCTACATGGTGGTGGACCACTCCAAATTTTTGTAATTATTTTATTTTCAATGATTTTTGTAGCAGGCATTTTTTTAGGTTCTTTTGATCTGTTTTCCTTTTTATGCTCTTTTGTTCTTTTTCTTTATTTTCTTTAATAATATGTTGGGATGGGATTATTCCAATCTCCAACAACCTATGTTGAATTTTTTTTAATAATAGCAAGTCTACTGCACAAATAATTTCTATAATTTTTTTTTTGTTTTATATAAATTATCATTTTATTTAGTAAAAATAATGTTAAAATTTTTATTAAGAAATAAATATTCATTTTAGTTTATTTAGATTTTATATTTATTTTAAGAATATCAAAATTGAAAAATTCAAGTGTTAACCACCAAAAATGGCAAGGACCAAAGAAGAATTTTCCATTAGCCTTTGAAGTTAAGACGGTGTAAAAAAAGGTGACATGGAAGATGTATCCTGATACCCCACATGTCTGCAAGAATGGCCAGGATGTAGACTCCTACCCACCTCGATCAGGTTCAAAGCTTCCAGGACCCAGAAAATACCAGGAAACCTCGAAGACAAGGCTCCAGAGACACTACTATCACGAGATCCTAGCACCTGTCTACCTCCAGGTATCCCGGTATCCCAGTACCCCGGTACCCCGATACTGTCAAGCATCATTTAAGAAGAGCAAGAAGAAGGCGAGGTACTTGAGTATCCTGATCAACTAAAAATTAGTGGTAGGCACCTGGTGAATAAAGGATCGCATATTAATACAAAAATCCCAGTGCTCCGACCCCGCCTAAAGTAGGAAGCAGATACCTCGAGCAGCAAACCGAGTAGAAAGACAAGCATTAAACGCCATCGTTTGAGACAGAATATTACATGCATTCCCACCATACAGAATCCTATTCGAAATGGGAGTCAACTCCCACTTAATCCAATGAAAAAGGAATCACGTGATTTTAGGGATCAATTCCCCGACGAATTCGTTGATCGCCAAGGAAGGATCCGTGAATTGCTAAAACCCTAGACCGAAGTTCTAGGAGTGCATGACAAGAAACGGACCTATATATACTCATCTTATGATCACAGAAAGGAGGAAAAAACCCTATTAAACACTTTTCCACTTATCGACTCAGACGAGAGCTTCCATCTCCATCGCCCATTGAGCTTATTTTTCATAACCGCAGTTAGGATAGATCTTCATTGTAACCCCATTATGTACTTATTATTAATAAAAATGAGTTTTATATCTGACCAATTGCTTACGTGAAACTTTTACTTACTACTATCGATACATCATTCTTATTTAATTTCTAGGAAGTTAAGGGTATTGAACTACCTGATACCCCTCCCTGATACCCCTCCGACTAAGATCTACCACGATCCTGGTCCCCCATTGAATTGTTAATTGGAAAAATCACCCCAATGACAATTTTTAGTTAACACTTTTGGCGCCGTCTGTGGGAAATAACTCCCCACCCTTAATAAGCTACCAAGCTCTACCCAGAAGAAGTAGAAGATGAGGCTCCGATCCTCCCAGGGGCAGCCCACCAACTCAGGGCCCCATTCTCTTGCTTCCACCCAAAGAAATCAGGGGAAGAGGAAGGGAACAAGAAGCCAGATCCCGGCACCAATTCCACCACCTAACGCCGGCTCCGCGCCGCAGGACCCCGTGGTCCCAGAGGTAAATCTGGAAGCCATGGGACAACATGCTGCCACTTATGTGGAAAGCATCCATCTCCGGATGATTGCCCAAGGAATACCTTTTGAAGCACCCAGACTTGTAGAAGGGGCTGGACCAAGTACCCAGGTACCGGTCTTTGATAGACTCAGGCCGCCTCTACCGGTGCCAGATTATCCTGGAGATCTTAGACCTCGATGGGTGAAATCAACGTTCGACATCCTTCCTAGAAAGATCCAGCCAACAACTAGGTCGGTAGCAGAAAGGAAGAATCCTTAGCCCGATGCAGGTGGCAGTACTGGACCTAGGACGAACCAGCAGGGTACCCGGCCTCAGAAGGAGGAGAACAATGAACCAACTGTGGAGTCAGAAACTTCAGACAACGAAGGTTCAGTAGCTCGATCCAGGCGCGACGGACCCAAATGCCTTGATGATCAGATGGCCAAAATGGCAAAGGAACTCGAGGAGCTAAGGAAGAGGAAACACTGGGGTACCCAGAAAAACCCCCTAGGAGAGATGAATGCACCGTTTTCCAGAAGGATTAGAGAAGCAGAGTTACCCCCCAAATTCAAGATGTCCATCGAGAAGTATTCCAGATCAGAGGATCCCGTGAGTCATATGGAGAGCTTTGTCCACCATATGGAGAGCTTTGTCCACCATATGGAAATCTATAATGCCACTCGGTCAACTATGTGCAGAATGTTCCCTTCCACTCTGACCGACTACACGAAGACTTGGTTCAGCAAATTGCCTCCAGGTAGTGTGGACTCCTTCACAAAACTTACTACAGATTTTTGTGCTCAATTTCAGGGGATCAAGCCTCGCCCCAAGGACCCCATCGTACTGCAATATGTAATCCAGGAGCGAGGTGAAACATTGAGATCCTACGTAGAGAAGTTACACAAGGAAGTGATCAAGATGGGAGTATTTACCGAGAAGGAGACCTTAGCCAATTTCAGAAGGAACCTGTGGGCTGGCAAATTGTTTCGATCATTTGCCAAACATCCACCTGAGACCTACCAGGAAGCCTATGACAGGGCGCTAGAGCAGGTGGACGTTGACGAGCAACTCCGGGTCAAGGTTGAACATGATGAAGCCTGAATAGCTAAGCTGCCTAAGAAGGAGTCTCCGAAGTCAGTGCCTACAAAAAACGTTTTAAAACCATCCTCCAAACCGATCGACATACAGGCCGCCTCCTCCCTAACACCGGGAAAGATACCCGGCTAGAATAACTCCTCCCTGAGCATCACCTCCTCTAAGAGAAGTAGCCCAGGTATCAAGTGAGGAAGACTGGTACAACCACTACACTCCTCTAAATGCCTCCCGAGAGACCATATACCTGGCTATTCGCGATAAGGGCTTGCTCAGGAAGCCTGGTCCAATGAAGGTCCCAGCTGATCAAAGAAATCGTTATAAATATTGCGATTTTCATGAGGATGTCGGACACAACACATCTGAATGCTACAGTCTCCGCAACCAGATCGAGGGATTGATAAGAGGAGGACTCCTAGTTGGATTTTTGCAACAAGTACGGGATAACATCAAGATAGGGAAGGAGGTACAAGGGGAAATGCGAGATGCAGAAGAGAGGAGGAAGAACGAATGAAAGGATTTGATGCAGCAAATTCAAGTCATTCACACTATCAGCGGAGGTCTAACACTACCAGGGACCTCCAACAATTCAAGAAAGAACCATGCTAGGAAGATCCCAAGGCTCACCACTGGTCAGGATGTATTCCGGGTCTCCAGAGGATCACGGGAATATCCTCTTTCTGCTAAAATCATTTTCACCGAGGATGATGTCTACAATACAGTACAGGTTGTCAATTGTCGGGTTCACAGTATCCTGGTAGATACCGGGACCAGTGTTGATATTTTGTTCAAAGAAGCATTGGAGAAGCTAAATCTGAAGAACCCTTGCTACAACAGCTGCACCACACATTTGTACGATTTTACAAGAGATTCCGTGATGCCAGTGGGAACTCACATTCTACCGGTAATAATTGGAGAAGCCCCCCTTCAGCAGAATATCATGACGGAGTTCATAGTGGTCGATACCCCGTCAGCCTACAATGCAATCCTGGGAAGACCTTTCCTGTCGGGAATCCGTGGAGTCATATCCATTTATTACAACGTACTGAAGTTCCCGGTTGGAACCAAGGTAGGAGAAGTTAGGGGAGATTAGCAAGCAGCCCGCACATGTTATGCAGTGTCCGCCAACCCTACAGCATTAGCCAAGCAGTGCGCCCTGAAACAAATACTCGGTGTGTTTAATATTAATCTAGAAGGGGGGTGAATAGATTTTAACAATTTTACCCAATTTTCTTGAAAGGTCAAGATTACGAAAATGCCCCTAATAGTCAATAAAATATAGCAAGTGTAATATGGTGTGGAAATATAAGCAACACTTGATATTTACGTGGAAACCCTCACGGGAAAAACCACGAGCTATTGAGTGAGCCACACCCGAACCTCGAATCCACTAAATGTGATAAAATTATAATCTAATCCTGAAAGTAATCACACACCTACCTAATCCTGTTATGAGTGAACCTAGTTCGAATGCTTGCGATCTAAGCAACCTAATCCCGGAAGCTACACACAAGACTTTGATTCTCAATGAAGAGATTAACACCCTAAGTGAATATATGAATATCCAAAATGCAACATAGAGCAAGGGAACCCTATATGCTTATCTAAGATGATGATTTTGCAATTAAAGCAATCCTAGATATTAAAAACTAAATGATATGTCAAATAGCTTAGCTAATCAAGATTAAGCAAAAACCTAATTAGCTATCACAATACAACTCTCAAATATTCACTACACTAATCTCAATCTTGTATCCAAAATATATATGAATAACATACAAGTAATAAATGAGATTGCTTGCTAAGAAAGACACAAAATATGTAAGATATTAGTGAAAAGCTTACCAAGCAAAGTGTGATGAAGAATCCATGCAAAATGACATCTAGATGATCAAGGATGATGCTAGATGATGATTGATGATCATGAAAAGGTGTTTGAGTAATCAAAGGTGAGTTCTTGGTATTTTTCTTTCTTTTAAAAAATATCCTAAGTATGGAATTTGAAAATGAACTCTCTTAATTGACCTAAAGTCAAAGTAGCATATATATAGGAAGTCAAGATGAAGTGTGGTCGTTTTGAAAAGTGACACTATTTTTGCCTTGGGCGCTGTACAGGTTGCTGTACATAGAGCGACTTGTATAGCGCCTCTCCTGGAAAAATGAAGAACATGAAGAACAATCTTCATAGGCGCTGTTCGTAGAGCACTTTTGTACAGCGCCTGAACAGCGCCTCAAATCTGTTCTTCTCGGGTCTGAGATAGGCGCTGTGCGTACAGTGCTTTTGTACAGCGCCTCTTCAAAATGCATCAGACCTGATGCATTAAAAATGGCATTTTTCCACCAGGTCAAGTGGGCGTTGTTCGAACAGCGCCCTTGCAAACAATGCACTCCTAGGCCTAATGCATGACAAGGCTTTAGAAATACAAAATGCAATCATGTAAACATGCAAAAAGAGATGTTAATGAACATAAATTCACAATAATAAGACACACAACATACAAGGATTAAACATATGCATGAGTTGTAAATGTGTGCAACTATCTCTTCAAAGCAAGTAAGCACTTATAAATAACCTTTGGTGCTTATCAATGATGAGGTCTTCAAAGAACATTGAACTTGAATCTCAATACTTAGTTACCCTTACAAAGAATCCCCAACATGTGGTTTGACCACGAAATAAGTCAATTAACAAATGGGAACCTTACAATCTCCCCCTTTGGCTATTTCGTGACAAAACCACCACTCACATTAATTCCTCACAAAAAAAAAAAAAATAGAAACTACGGATAAAATAATGATATTTTACAACACAAAGAGATATCTTAAATACTATAACTTGAAGTCTTCAATCTCTTGTAGAATAATCAATCCCTGAAAATAAAGTTTCTATACTTTCCAATACGAGTAAACAGTGAGATTAATCAAGTGAGAACAAAAAACACAAGCATTTGCATTTTAAAAAAAAATTAGGCACAACATTATGCAATGTATGTGTATGCAATGCTCCCCCTCAACGGGTTATTCCCCCTTAATGAATGTTCTCCCCAACATGCACAATAGCTACTACAAATTGCAACTCCCCTTATTACATTCTACTCCCCCTTTTTGTCATGATATAGGCAAAGGAGTAGTCCCCAACCGGGTCACTCTTGGCAAAGAGAGATAGTAGCATGCAAGATATTTGCATAATTATATAAGTCACTTTATGCATCCCAATTAATTTGAAGAGAAACAAGGAGATTTATTTGAAGAAAATGTGTGAATCAAACATGCTTTGCATACAAGACATGTAGCATTCAAGTCCAAAATACAATGGTATTTGGCAAAGCAAATGACAAAGGTTTCTAATAAAAATTCAAACCAATTTCACCATTGTCATGAGAAAAACAAGGATATATAGATTTCATTGATTTTAATTTAAGAGCAACTATATCCAACTTTATAAGCGAAACATAGCATGAGCAACTTTGCACCCTATTTGATTTTTCCGGAAAAGATATCCGTATGATAGTAGCCATGTTCAACAAATAAAGAAAGAGAGACATTTGGAATTTAAATTCCTTTGAACGGATACATGATCCTTTATTCATTTTGAGTCTCAAAAGCGTTTTCACACAAGTTTTGCAATTATATTGCAATCATCAATTCATGCTTTTTCATTTGAGCATGTTATATGAATTTCATGCTTTTTCATTTGACATAAGCATATATATATATATGTGCAACCAAGCTTACTCAAGCAATTAAAAGAAGAAGCATAAGATATTTCAAATTTTTTGCAAGAGACGAGAATGCAAAATAGCTCTCTTTGCTTGAGTTCCCCATATAGGGTCAAATATAAATCGCATCACTCCACAAGACATATCCCAATAGATCTACTTAGTGTTTTAAATCGAGTAGCATCTAAGAGTTTAGTAAATAAGTCCGCAAGTTGATCATTAGTACCTACATGTTTAAGTACTATGCATTTATTTTCAACAAGCTCTCTAATGAAATGATGGCGGATGTCAATATGCTTAGTTCTAGAATGTTGCACAAGATTCTTGGAAATATTAATGGCACTCATATTATCACAAAAAAGAATGAGAGTACCTTGGTTGAATCCGTAGTCTACTAGCATTTGCTTCATCCATAGGAGTTGTGTGCATCCACTCCCCGCGGCTATGTGCATCCTGAGTAGAGGCAAGGAGTTTCGAGGAGGATGCCATTGTAGTAGAAAAAAGAAAGGGAAGAGGCCTAAGAAATGAGAAAGATTTTAGTTCTTGATTTCTGAAAGAAGAGTGAGCGTAAGCAAGTAAAGGAAGGAGTGATGCATTTATAGATAGAAGTTGGACGGTTACCAAAATATAAAAGGAAATAAGGAGTAATGGCTGAAGACGTGTACGAGCAGTTATCGGAGCATAGAAGGAAACATGGAATAATGGCTGGAGACGTGTACGAGGCAGTTTTGAGAAAGCCGCGCCAAAAACGGTCCGTTTAAATCTGCAAAGCAACCACAGTTTGACACGTGGATCACCATTTAATACCGCCGTATGCAAGGAGGATATCCTCCTTAGTAATGGAAGCTAGCCAGATGAGACTAGTCAGGCAGACAGGACAGAAAATCCTTCAAGCAGACTAAAAATCCTGATTCCAACCCCAGCAAGATACCGGTGTTCAAGTCAGGGGGGACTTCTGTTAACCACCAAAAATGGCAAGAACCAAAGAAGAATTTTCCATTAGCCTTTAAAGTTAAGATGGTGTAAAAAAAGGTGACATGGAAGATGTATCCTAATACCCCGCCTGTCTACAAGAATGGCTAGGATGTAAACTCCTACCCACCTCGATCAGGTTCAAGGCTTCCAGGACCCAGAAAATACTAGGAAACCTCGAAGACAAGGCCCCAAAGACACTACTATCACGAGATCCTAGCACCTGTCTACCTCCAGGTATCCTGGTACCCAGGTAGCCCGATGTCCCGGTACCCCGATATTGTCAAGCATCATTTAAGAAGAGCAAGAAAAAGGCAAGTTACTTGAGTATCCCGATCCACTAAAAATTAGTGGTAGGCACTTGGTGAATAAACGATCGCATATTAATACAAAAATCATAGTGCTCCCACCCCGTCTAAAGCATGAAGCAGATACCCCGAGCAGCAAGCCGAGTAGAAAGACAAGCATTAAACGCCATCGTTTGAGACAGAATATTACATGCATTCCCACCATACAGAATCCTATTCGAAATGGCAGTCAACTCCCACTCAATCCAACGAAAAAGGAATCACGTGATTTTAGGGATCAATTCCCCGACGAATTCGTTGATCGCTAAGGAAGGATCCGTGAATTGCTAAAACCCTAGACCGAAGTTCTAGGAGTGCATGGCAAGAAACGGACCTATATATACTCATCTTATGATCACATAAAGGAGGAAAAAAAACCCTACTAGACACTTTTCCACTTATTGACTCAGACGAGAGATTCCATCTCCATCGCCCATTAAGCTTATTTTTCATAACTGTAGTTAGGATAGATCTTCATTGTAACCCTATTATGTACTTGTTATTAATAAAAATGAGTTTTATATCCGACCTATTGTTTACGTGAAACGTTTACTTACTACTATCAATACATCATTCTTATTGAATTTCTAGGAAGCTAAGGGTATCAAACTACCTGATACCCCTCCGACCAAGATCTACCATGATCCTGGTCCCCCTTGAATTGTTAATTGAAAAAATCACCCCAGTGACAATTTTCGGTTAACATCAAGTTATCTTTGCAGATTAGTTACTTGGACCGCATTTACGGGTGAACAGAAGTGGGAGTAAAAATGATTTTGAAGAAAAACAACTTATTCTGATGAACTCATTGACCTTGGAGGGAAATGCACAAATCAAATCATTGATTTATGTTATTAGAAGATGATGCAACATAATTTATAAGTATATATAATGAAATTTTTGCTGAGTTTTAATAATATTGATTATTACAGATTATTTTTGTCATATTTTTATTGAGTTTTAATTATACTATTGACTTTTTTAAAAATACATTGAGTTTCAATTTTATATAATATTTTATTATCTATTATGGACGACAATGATACTTTTTTTTTTATATATAGGACAACAAGTTTGATGGTTTATTACCATCTTCAATTTATGATGGTTTACTAATGTTAAGATGTAATGACACTCATTTATGACTTTAAAAATTATCAAGAATTAATGATATAAAATTTTGTCATAAAATTCTAACGCTTTTAAAATCGTCAAGAAATTGTTCTTGACGCTGAGTTTAATAACGCTTTTTAAACATCATGAATTGTCTA
Source organism: Acer yangbiense (assembly GCA_008009225.1). NCBI lineage: Eukaryota > Viridiplantae > Streptophyta > Magnoliopsida > Sapindales > Sapindaceae > Acer > Acer yangbiense. Next base: position 16,735,354 of record CM017773.1, on the reverse strand, counting down.
TTATGACGATTTTTCACCATCATAAAACCTTTTTTTTCCTGTAGTGTTGTTGAAATCTTCTCTTGAAATCTTTTTCGAGTTTTTCTTTTTCTATTTGATTTTGATTTTGATTTCTTTGTTGTTTCACTCTCTCTAAATCAATCCCTATTGTTGAGTTCTTAATTTTGTCTTGTTGGATGTAAGAGGGGAGAAAGGTATTTTTATCCCATAATCATTTTAGGTGATATATGAACTCAACTTAATAAAATGGTGCCAAGCCCACAAAAAGCTCTCCAAAAAGTGCTATAAATTTGTTAAGCCCTCAATTTTCAAGTTTTTCTTTTTCTGTTTGTTTTTTATTATTATTATTATTTCTATGTTGTTTCTCTCTTTCTTTTGTGTTGTTTGAGGTAGGACTTAGGACAGAAGAAAGGTATTTGTCTATGTTGTTTGATGTAAGAGAGAAGAAATGTATTTTTGTCCGCATTGTTTGATGTAAGAGGGAAGAAATGTATTTTTTATCTCAAAACCATTTGAGGTAATATATAAACTCAACTTAATAAAGTGGCGCAAAAAACTCTCTAAAGAGTGCTATTGTTGTGATATTAAATGGATTTCCACCACTTGCCCAACTTGAAAGACTTGTTAAACTTTCCACCGCTTGAAGCATTTGCTTCTAATTTAATCATTAAGTCTGTGAGGTGGCAAAGCAATGATTCAACAAAATGAAATTACCATAAAGGCACCTATGCTTGTTTGCCTATATATATGGCTTTCAATTGTAATTGTTGATGCGTTCATGAAATCAACACTGAAGCTAAATAGTTCTCTCCCTCTTGCCTCTTTCTCTTGTCTCTCTCTCTCTCATCACTTTATTCATTTATTATTTATTATTTTACAACACGTTATCAGTACGATCGTATGTAAGTAAAAAGTATATCCAGGTAAGTGATTTACTTACAGCTTGATATTCGTGTATATAAATAAAAGGGATCTCTAGGAGAGTGATTTACTTATATTTCATTATTCGTATTTATATATTTATACGCAATATATGAGACTGGCTTTTGTTGTGTCCTCGGAACCTATTTATAGTTCTGTATACAAGATGGCTTATGCCGTCAACGGATCCTATATATAGTTCTGGATTTATTTATGTTATTTAAATATTCACATTTATTTATTGAAATAAAAACTCGGTATGTTCTAAAAATATATCTAGAGGGGGGGTGAATAGATTTTAATTGATTTTACCCAATATTTCGTGTAAGGTCAAGATTACGAAAATGCCCCTGACTAGTCAATTTATATAACAAGTGTAATATGTACGGAATTTAAATAACACTTGATATTTACGTGGAAACCCTCACGGGAAAAACCACGGGCTGTTATGTGCGCCACACACGAACTTCGAATCCACTAATTGAAATGATTACAACCTAATCCCGGTTTAATGATCTAATCCTGATCAATAATCATCATAACTACCTAATCCCAGTATAAGTGGACCTAGTCCAATTGCTTGCGAATTAAGTAACCTAATCCCGGTCACAACACAAGACTTAATTTTCTAAGAAGAGATAATACAACCTATGTGAATATATATATATATGAATATCCAAAATGCAAAGTAGAGCTAGGGAACCCTATATGCTTATCTAGGAGAATAATATGTCAATAAAAATAATCCTAGATATCAAGAGCTAAATGACATGTTATAAAGCTTAGCTAATCATAGATTAAACAACCTAGATATAGCTATCAAAATACAACACTCAATCATGTCAACACAACAATCTCTATTTTGTATCTAGAATATATTCTAAGAACATACAAATAATATAAGAGATGTCAATGATAAATAAAACACTAATTATATATGATAATAGTGAAGAACTTACCAAAGAATGCGTGTTGACCAAAACCCATGCAAGCAAGCATCCTAACTATGCTAGAAAATGCTAGATGATATTTTGATGCATATGAGAATGGTTTTTGAGTGTTAAAAAAGTGTTATTGATTTGATTTTCTCTCAAATGTTTCTCTTTGAAATTTAGGGTTCTTAGAGTTAAAGAACATCATTCAGAGAAAGAGAAAGTGTGATATTTATAGACATCAAGAACAGAGCATGTGAAAAGACAAGTTTTCCCTTGAAAACGCACGATCGACGGTTTCAATCAGCGGCCAGGCTGCCGTTCACAACCTTTGAATGGCTCCCGAGAAAGGCAGGGGAACAACGACGGTTTCAATCGGCGGTTTCAAAACCACCGAACCAACCGCAGAATCAAACCCGAGATAAAAATCAATCAGGTATGAAACATCGGTTTTGGTTGGCGGCCAGGCCGCCGATCAAACCGCCGATTCACCAAAAGTGGTGAAACCAAAGGAGAAGCTAAGGGCATTCTCCGTAGGCGGTCTTCGCGCTAAACCAAGCACACATTTGTGCAAGCGCGGACGTTTCCCAACATATTCGGGAAACAAATTACAAGACACAAAACACACACAACAAGATATATCAATTAAAGTGCTAATGTGTAAAGTGACATGTGAAGAGTATGCACACAAATGCAAGTATGCTAAGTGTATGTGTGCAATCTAAATCTCTTCAAAGAAAACTAAGCACTAGAGATTATACATTTGGCGTGCTTGTCCTTTGAGGTCTTGAAATGGCCTTTGAGCTTGATCCTTAATTACCTAAACTACCCTTACAAACAAACCCCAACATGTGGTTTGTCCACGAAATAAGCCAATCAATAAAATGGGAATCCTTACAATCTCCCCCTTTGGCTATTTTGTGACAAATCCACCACTCATATTGATCCTCTCAACAATTGAATCTACGGGATAACAAAGATATTCTACATTATAAAAAGATATTAAAATATAAAAAACTTCAAGTCTTCAATCTCTTGTAGAACTATCAACCCTTCAAAACAAAAGATTATACTTTCCAAAACAAGAGTATGTGAGATGATCAAGTGAGAATAAAACAAGCATTTGCATTTAAGAATTCAAGCACAACATCATGCAATGTATGTGTATGCAATGCTCCCCCTCAACGGGTTACTCCCCCTCAATATATATTCTCCCCAACATAGACAATTGCTACTACAATTTGCAACTCCCCTTACCACCATTATACTCCCCCTTTTTGTCATGATATAGGCAAAGGAGTAGTCCCCAACCGGGTCACTCATAGCAAAGAGAGATAGTAGCATGCAAGATATTTGCATAATCATATAAGTCACTTTATGCATCCTAATTAATTGGAGAGAAACAAGGAGATTTATTTAAAGAAAATGTATGAATCAAAAATGCTTTGCATACAAGACATGTAGCATTCAAGTCCAAAATACAATGGTATTTGGCAAACCAAATGACAAAGGTTTCTAATAATAATTCAAACCAATTTCACCATTGTCATAGGAGAAGCAAGGATATAGAGATGTCATTGATTTCAATTTAAGAGCAACTATATCCAACTTTATAAGCGAAACATGGCATGAGCGACTTTACACCCTATTCGATTTTTCCGGGAATGATACCCGTATGATAGTAGCCATGTTCAACTAATAAAGAAAGAGAGACATTTGGAATTTAAATTCCTTTGAACAAATACAAAATCCTTTATTCATTTTGAGTCTCATAAGCTTTTTCACGCAAGTTTTGCATTTTAAGAATATGCAATCATCAATTCATGCTTTTTCATTTGAGCATGTTATATGAATTTCATGCTTTTTCGTTTGACATTAGCATGTTATAAAAGAATCATCATGTCATGGAGATAACTATAGGCCATTCAAATCATACTTCCTATGTAGATCTCCTAGTCCAAAAATGCATGTTTGAACATAAATATGACATGGATTGCAAACAAGCATGGTTCACACTTATTGAATTGAAAACATATATACATATGTGCAACCAAGCTTACTCAAGCAATTAAAAAAGAAGCATAAGATACTTCAAATTTTTGCAAGTGACAAGAATGCAAAATAGCTATCTTTGCTTGAGTTCCCCATATGGGGTCATCACCATCCTTCATCATTGAAGGTTATGAGGTCCTATGGACCTACTAAGTCCATTGGACTTAGTTGAAGCTATTAGAGACAAGTTTGTCTCGTAGCAAGGGGTTCATCTTTTCTAATTGATAATGCTTATTTCTACACTTGATGTAGCCCCGTTTTACCTATCATTTGCCTTCGTTTTCCGGGTAAAATCGGTATTTTTAATGTTTCAATAAGCTTGTGCAGGTTTCAGGTCTTCTAAGGGCTTTATTGTAGATAAATGAAGAATGGGAGGCAAAAACATCAAGCTTGAGGAAAATTCCAGGCCTGAAGAAGTGAAGACAGAGAATCGGCGCTGTACGGGCACTGTACAGAAGCACTCTACGTACAGCGCCAGGCCTGAAGAAGTGAAGACAGAAAATGGGCGCTATACGGGCGCTGTACAGAAGCGCTCTACGTACAGCGCCCAAGCCTGGAGAAGCCAAAATTGAGAAGGAGCGTTGTACAAAGCGTTGTACAAAGCGCTCTACGTACAGTGCCCAAAACATGATTTGCGAGATCAGAAAAGTGGCGCTGTACAGGCGCTGTACAAAAGCGCTCTACGTACAACGCCCACTCTGCCACATCAGAAATTGGTCTAGGTTTTCGTGCCCTAATTTTATACACTATAAATACCTCCCTTCAGCTTCTTTTGCCTCACCTCTTGCACGACCATTGAGCTCTAAAATACCTCCACTTCACTCCCAAACATCCAAGAACACTTCTTTCACCAAATTCCTTCACTAAATCACTCACATCCTTCATCAAATCATCATCTAAACTCATTTCTCACCTCACCACCTCATTTCCTCACCAAAACCCACCATAAAAACCACACCTTGGAGCAAGAGAAGTCAAGGAGAGAAGAAGTCTAGCACAACCAAGCAAGAGAGGAGGAGTTTTTCACATTAGTTTACTCTAAACCTTTCTCTCTTTACATTTAATTATCTTTGATTATGGCTTGTACTTATTACTCATATTTTGTAGCCATTTATTGTACTATGAACTAAACTTCCTTGGCTAAGGCCAAGATGAAGCCTTTTTCCATGAATTATTAATCAAGGCCATCACTTTATCATCATTGCTTGTGTTGTGTATGCTTATTTCATGTTCTTAATCATTATTGAATGTCTAGCTAGCATTTAGTAATTGTTTGGTTGTTATGTGAAGTACCGAGAGGAGAAGCACACAATGTGCTTGATGAAATGTGTGATAGAGGTTGGTAAGATAGAAATATGCGATGCTAGCCTCTAGGATTCAATTTGTGTGCCATGAAACTTAATGAATTTATATGTAGTTCGGATAACCATTGAGAAATAGGTTGTTGGTGCATATAAATATTGTCTTTATCACTTGAGAGAGGTTAGAGACTAATTGAGGGTATCACGAATCTACACACACACTTGCATACTTTACTTCAAATGATGTGCCTAAAATTGATGAGAATTGGATAGGTGGATTCAAGGTCTTAGCCTAATTTCCCATACGAGATACAATCACTTGCTTGTGTTTGCCTTTGCTCAAGTTTGTTTACTTGTCTATTTTCAATTCTTGCATTAGTGTAGTTTAAGTTATAATTGAGTAGTATAATCCATCATTGAATATTGCTTGTTTGAATAGCTTTGGAACTAATCAATTTCGGTAATCGGTCACTCAATCCTTGTGGGAACGAACTTTTATTTTTCATTGTGCTACTCTTCGACCTCGTACTATTGCGGGAGTCTTAAAAAGGCTAGTCACTAATCCACTTAGGTGAAACAATTTTCTTCCTAGTGGTCAAAGGTTCTAGAGATCTAGATGTCATAGGATCATATAAATGAATTTATTCCTTCCTATGAGCATGCATTCTAGCTCTAGCCTTCTTATTCTCAATCATGCTTTTAACTCTACATATTTTAATGTAATGAAAGCACTTTGGTCTAATATGACTATCAATACCACAAAAATGACATGTAGGGATAAAATTAGGAATCATACCATGTCTTTGTGCATGCATAGGAGCCTTCCCATGTCTTTGTGGTTGTTTTGGTAGTTGGATAGGATCTCTCCTCCTTTGTTGTTGACCAAGACTTGGTTGCTTCCTCGGTTGAGTTTGCATGATTGGTCTTTTCCCTTGATGGATTTGAGTTTGAGGGAAGTTAGCATGAGGAACTTTTTGAGCTTGGGGTTGACTTCTTGAAGCTACCTTCACTTGTGCACTATAAAAGCATTGACCTAGATCAATCTTCTTCCTAGGAGTTTGCACCGATGAAGTCTCTTTCTTGCCTAAGCTCTTGACAAACATGGTCTTGATAGGAGTGGAGGTCTCCTTACTATCTTCAAAGCCAAGACCTCTCTTGTTATAGGGGCTTTTTCCAATACTCAACAAGTGGTTGAGTTTTTCCGTACTAGAGTCCATCTTAGCCATCAACTCTCTAGCATCTTTAAGCTCCATTTTCAACCCTTCTTCATTCCTCTTAGACAAAGCTAGCTCATCTCTTCAATTTTCTTGGATCTTTCCACTTGTTCACTTAAGTGGTCAACATGTGCTGAAAGCTCTAGATTTTCTTCTTTTAATCTCCTAAGTTCTCTTATGTTCTTCATTCTTGAGCTTTCAAACTTGACTATATAGTCATGAACATTCATTTTCTCCACATTTCCATTTATGGAGTCAAGAGAGGAGCAATCATCACTTGAGTCATTTTCCTCTTGACTATCTTCCTCTTCTTTATGGTAGGAGATCAGAAAGGCAAAATAATTATTCTCACAATTATTCAAGCTCGAGGGACTTTCTTCAACTATTTTCACTTTGTTGTCCCGCTTGTGAGAGCTAGCAAGCGCCAAAAATTTGGCCACTACCTCTTCATCACTTGAAGAGTCATTTGAAGTTGCGGCCATTTCCTTTCCTATTCTACCATTCTCCAAGTTTGCATTCCTTGGAGATATGCCTGAATCCTCCACATTCGTAGCATTGAATCTTCTCTCTTTAAGACATCTCATTGTTTGGCTTGACATTCTTGATGGTGGTCTTCTTCTTCTTGAAGTCATCCCCCTTTGAGCCATAACCACTCTTTTGTAGATTCAAGAACTTCTTGAATCCCTTGGCAATGAGTGCCATGTCTTCATTTGAGTCATCCTCCTCCTCTTCCACCTTGGAAGTTTTCAAGGCTAGATTCTTTTTCTTTTTAGGAGGTGAGGTGGTAGCCTTTCTTGATTCATAGGCTAGAAGTCTTCCAATGACTTCACTCGGCTTCATTTCCTTGTAGGTGTCATTTTCTTCTAAAGCCGTCACTTTGGGTTCGAACCTCTCGGGAAGTGATTGCATGATCTTTTGCTTTATTCTTCTATCCGAGTAAGGATCACCGAGTTGGTGACTTTGGTTCACAATATCCATTAGCCTCACTTGGAAGTCATTGAATTGCTCGTGCTCTTCCATCCTAATGGTCTCAAACTGAGTTTGGAGGACTTGGAGCTTGGAGTCCTTAACTACCTTGGGTCCTTCATGTGCAACTTCTAGGATGTCCCATGCCTCTTTGGCAATCCTAGTAATTTGAATCAGTTTGTACTGATTTTCACTTACTGCACATCGAATGGCATGTACAGCTTTGTTGGAGTCAACAAACTCTTGAGGACTCCACTGTGCCTTAGGCTTGAGAACCTCTTCTCCTCCATCCAACGGAGTCATCATAGGTGGAGCATATCCATCTTTAACCGCCATCCATGCCCTATCATGGATTTGGCATAAGTATGCTTCTATCTTCCCCTTCCATGAGGAGTAATTATCGCCGGTGAGCAACGGTGGCCTCACGCTCGACGCTCCCTCTTTGCTCATCCCAAAATCACTCATAGTGTTTAGATGAATGCAAATGAGACGAATGCAAAATGTATGAAGAAATCAAACAATCACACAAAATGCAAAACACACCAATAATGAGCAAGGATCACCTAAGTATATCTAGGAACCCGCTCTGATACCAATTGAAACAAATACTCAGTGTGTTCTAAAAATATATCTAGAGGCGAGGTGAATAGATTTTAATTGATTTTACCCAATTTTTTGTGCAAGGTCAAGATTACGAAAATGCCCCTGACTAGTCAATTTATATAACAACTGTAATATGTGCGGAATTTAAATAACACTTGATATTTACGTGGAAACCCTCACGGGAAAAACCACGGGTTGTTATGTACGCCACACACGAACCTCGAATCCACTAATTGAAATGATTACAACCTAATCCCGGTTTAATGATCTAATCCTGATCAATAATCATCACAACTACCTAATCCCGGTATAAGTGGACCTAGTCCAATTGCTTGCGAATTAAGTAACCTAATCCCGGTCACAACACAAGACTTAATTCTCTAAGAATAGATAATACAACTTATGTGAATATATATGAATATCCAAAATGCAAAGTAGAGCTAGAGAACCCTATATGCTTATCTAGAAGAATAATATGTCAATAAAAATAATCCTAGATATCAAGAGCTAAATGACATGTCATAAAACTTAGCTAATCATAGATTAAACAACCTAGATATAGCTATCAAGATACAACACTCAATCATGTCAACACAACAATCTCTATTTTGTATCTAGAATATATTCTAAGAACATACAAATAATATAAGAGATGTCAATGATAAATAAAACACTAATTATATATGATAATAGTGAAGAACTTACCAAAGAATGTATGTTGACCAAAACCTATGCAAGCAAGCATCCTGACTATGCTAGAAAATGCTAGATGATATTTTGATGCATATGAGAATGGTTTTTGAGTGTTAAAAATGTGTTCTTGATTTAATTTTCTCTCAAATGTTTCTCTTTGAAGTTTAGGGTTCTTAGAGTTAAAGAACATCATTCAGAGAAAGAGAAATTGTGATATTTATAGACATCAAGAACAGAGCATGTGAAAAGACAAGTTTTCCCTTGAAAATGCCCGATCGGCGGTTTCAATCGGCGGCCAGACCGCCATTCACAACCGTCGAATGGCTCCCGAGAAAGGCAGGGGAACAACAGCGGTTTTAATCGGCGGTTTCAAAACCGCCGAACCAACCGTAGAATCAAACCCGAGATAAAAATCAATCAGGTATGAAACGGCGGTTTTGGTCGGCGGCCAGGCCGTCGATCAAACCCCAAACCGTCGATTCACCAAAAATGGTGAAACCAAAGGAGAAGCTAAGGGCATTCTCCGTAGGCGGTCTTCACGCTAAACCAAGCACACATTTGTGCAAGCGTGGACGTTTCCCAACATATTCGAGAAACGAATTACAAGACACAAAAAATACACAACAAGATATATCAATTAAAGTGCTAGTGTGTAAAGTGACATGTGAAGAGTATGCGCACAAATGCAAGTATGCTAAGTGTGTGTGTGCAATCTAAATCTCTTCAAAGAAAACTAAGCACTAGAGATTATACATTTGGCGTGCTTGTCCTTTGAGGTCTTGAAAGGGCCTTTGAGCTTGATCCTTAATTACCTAAACTACCCTTACAAACAAACCACAACATGTGGTTTGTCCACGAAATAAGCCAATCAATAAAATGGGAATCCTTACAATTTTTATGCAACATAACAGGTGAGCTCAGCCTCATGAAATTGTTTAAATATTCACATTTATTTTTATGCAACATAGCAGGTGAGCTCAACCTCCTGGAATTGTTTAAATATTCATATTTATTTTTATACACATAGCAGGTGAGCTCAACCTCCTGGAATTGTTTAAATAATCACATTTATTTTTATACACATAGCAGGTGAGCTCAACCTTTTGGAATTGTTTAAATATTCGCATTTAATTATTTGCAATATATAAGACTGGATGCGGCTGTGTCGACAGAGACTAGCTACGGCTGTGTTGACAGAACCTATTATAGTTCTGGATTCAATTATTATGCTTTTTAAATATTCGTATTTAATTATTTGCAATATATAAGACTAGTTGCGGCTGTGTCAACAGAGACTGGCTACAGCTATGTTGACAAAACCTATTATAGTTCTAGATTTAATTATTATGTTCTTTAAATATTCGTATTTAATTATTTGCAATATATAAGACTGGTTACGGCTGTGTCGACAGAGATTGGCTACAGCTGTGTTGACATAACCTATTATAGTTCTGGATTCAATTATTATATATGCTCTTTAAATATTCGTATTTAATTATTCGCAATATATAAGACTGACTGCGGCTATGTCGACAGCGATTGGCTACGGCCGTGTCAACAGAACCTAAAATAGTTCTTTATTTAATTATTATGTTCTTTAAATATTCGTTTTATTTATTTATACGCAATATATGAGATTGGTTAGACCGACTAACCAGAACTTAAAGTTTCTGGAATTATGATTTTTAAGTCAGCACGATTTTGAAAACTGATGAGAACCAGGAGTTTTGGATCCATTGTTATATAAATAAATGCCATATGGCACTGTTTTGAAAACCGATGAGAACCTAGAGTTCTGGATCTAGTGTTATATACATTAATTCCATAATTTATTATCTGGAACCTAGGGTTTCAAATCCATTCAGAACCTTAAATTTTCTGAATTTTATATATGAACTTACAGTTCATGGTCGAACCGGAAGTTCGAAAAATCAATATGATCTATAATTTTATTTTATCTCATATATATGAAGTGATATATTTACATATCATTCATTTGAAAAAAAATGATCTACATATCCAACAGGATGTTGTGAGTATCATAAAACGGATTTAAGATCTTAATGTATAATGAAATTGGAAATAATATTTTATCCATTTCATACATGCTTGACGTTTATGAAGAGCAATATTCAGAGAAGGATCTACACATCCAATAGGATGTTGTGAGTATCATAAAAGGGATTTAAGATCCTAAAGTATAATGAAATTGAAAGTAATATTTTATCCATTTCAAACATGCTTAATGCTCATAAACAAGCAATATCAAGAATTGTTTAAAGAATTGATGGACATATGTGTAATGCCATTCTTTTTTCATCTGAAATGATGCTTTTTGATAGGTTTATTCTACGATGCTTTTCAGGCATATTAACTTGATTTTACTTACAATTTATTTGATGTATATTGCAAAGTAGTTGGGATTGATGTTCAACATCTAGTTTTTAGATATATATACTCATAATCAAAATGGATCAAAGGAATCATTTATCAAACGTCTCCAAGTAATTGCGAGAACTTCATTATTTCGATACAGTTATTAAATTATGTATAGGCACTTACTTACTTTTTAAGATATTTGATTGTGTTATATATCTTCTTATTGCATCTATGGCATGATCTAATATTAGACTTCTATATTATTCTGAGATTAATATTGATTTTGATTAATCTTCTATTAGATCATTTAAACTTTTGATAGTTTATATTTTTACGCACAATCTGCATACTATATTATTATATTGATTAATTTCCAAATGGAAAGTCTCTATAATAAAAGAGTAAATGAAAAGTTACTCTTATACAAAATAGAGATACCAGTTCGGTTCTTTATATATATAAATGTGTCTCATTTCAATCTTCATATTGCTTAAATACAAAAGATAATTGATCATCGGATGATTATTAATCTGTTACCTGATATATTAAAGGTAACAAGATTTTATAAGTTGTCAACTCATAAACCTCGGCCAGGTGATTGTTCCCGAAAAACGATTAGAGTGAAATGCAGCAAATAAATCATCTCATACATATCATTAACTTATGAATCTTTTTGAAATGTATTGTTATCAGGATCCTAATGTAAACAAAACTTGAGTTATAAATAAATTCATTTTCTCTAAATCAACTCTATAAAAGTCTGATATATCTAAAGAGACGCAAATCTATGAAATGACTAAATCCATTGAAATAGAATAAATCTCAACAGAGATACAAGAATATAGAAATTGAGACAAATTCTATAAATCATACAAGTCTATGAAATGACTAAATCCATTGAAATGGAAAAAATCTCAACAAAGATACAAGAATATAGAAACTGAGAGAAATTCTTTAAATCATACAAGTCTATGAAATGACTAGATCTATGGAAATGGAAGTAATCTCAACAGAGATACAAGAATATAGAAATTAAGAAAAATTCTATAAATCATATGAGAGAAATGTGGAATCATAAGGAAACAGTCATTGATGATGTATTTTTATACACAGTAGCTCTACTGAAATTATGAATGATAATTATGATATTCATAATATCAATAATTGTAGACAAAAGGCACAATTAGCCTACATGAAAAGAAGAAATTCAAGAAGAATTGACTTCATAAGCCAAATATAAAGTGTTTGGACCAATAATACTCCAGACACCTGGAGATGTCAAACTAATTGGATACTAATGAGTCTTTATACGGAAACGTGATAAGAAAAACGAGATCATGAGATATGAGGCACGACTCGTAGTACAATGTTTATTACAGAAACTTGGTATTCACTACTGATGAATACGATTACGTTCCAAATTTTTGATAAATTTGGCTGCCTTTAAAAGGCTTGAAATACGTCTTCTAGATGTAGTAATCATATCTATTTGGTTCACTCAATGCAGATATTTATAATCCCTAAAGGATTTAAAATGCTAGAAGCATATAAATCGAGATCTCGTAATCTGTATTTAATGAACATACAAAAATCCTTATATGGATTAAAAACAATATGAACGGATGTGGTATAACCGTCTCAATTAATATCTTATAAGATAAGGATATAATAATCATATTATATACTCATGTGTCTTCATAAAGAAATGAGAAATAAAATATTGTCTTGGCCTGAAGATCGAGCATAAATAAAATGGAATGCTTGTCCATCAATCAGAATATGTTGAAAAGATTGTGAAAAGATTCCATATGGATATTACTCCATAAAGCAAGTCTTTCCTTATACACCCTCTAATAATTTATGACGTTATTTCATTTCATGAAATAAACATCTGTATGCGTCAATTTTAGCAATCCAGAAGATTGCTTCAAAAGAACTTTTATCAGGGGGAGCATATCAAATGAAGTATATTATTTATATTCAGGCATATGTGAATTGTACTCTTTTTCCTTTCGATCAGGTTTTTATCCCATTAGGTTTACCTGATAAGGTTTTTAACGAGGCAATTCTCTAAGCACACCCAAAAATCTTTTGATCTATAAAGATTATCATAAATATTACATTAATCCAGTAAATCATCGTATATATGTTGTCTTAATCAAGAAGATCATTGTAAATATTACTTTGATCTTACTAATCATTGTATATATGTTACCTTGATTCATAAGATCATCATAAATATTACTTTGATCCGACATATCAATGGATATCATTACTATGGTTTTTATCCCACTGGGTTTTTCCTAGTAAAGTATAAATGTGAGACATGGTTTAAAGAAAACAATAATTTTGGACATTTGTGCACTATACTATTCTTTCCTTCGATCAGGTTTTATCCCACTGGATTTTCCTGACAAAGTTTTTAACAATACATTTTTGAGAATGTCCAACACCACAATATGCAGAAGATCATTGGATATATTTTACGAAGGTTTTGTCTCACTGGATTTTCCCTAGCAAATAAAAATACAAGTAATTAAAATCCAAGGGGGAGTGTTGTGATATTAAATAGATTTCCACCACTTGCCCAACTTGAAAGACCAACAAATTTCCACCGCTCGAAGCATTTGCTTCTAACTTAATCACCAAGTCTGTGAGGTGGCAAAGCAAAGATTCAACAAAATGAAATTACCATAAAGACCCCTATGCTTGTTTACCTATATATATGGCTTTCAATTGTAATTGTTGGTGTGTTCTTGAAATCAATACTTAAGCTAAATAGTTCTCGCCCTCTTGCCTCTTTCTCTTGTCTCTCTCTCATCACTCTATTCATTTATTATTGAGGAAATACCCCTTTTTAACCAAAAAATTAAGGACTTTATTGTTTTTAGCCATAATTAGTAAATTGATTGTTTTTGTCAAACAATCCACTATAGAGACTTAAATGTCCCTGATTTTTTTTTCAAAACCTCTTCTCTCTCCTTTTCTCTCTCATTTTCTACATAATCTTTTTTTTATTTATTTCTCTCTCCTTGTCTCTCACGCATTCTTCTTCTTCTTCTTTCTCTCCTCTCTTCTCTTTCTCTCTCACGCCTTCTCTCCTTCTTCTTCTCTTTCTCTTTCTCGTTTTTTCCAGATTTTTAAAAGAATTCCAGATTTTTTTTAAACAAAAAATTTTCAGATTTGCTTGTGTTTAAGTTTGGGTTTTCCGATGGGTTTTCCGATCGTCGGTTGTCTGATCTAAGTTTGAGGGTGGTTGTGGTTTTATGAATGGTGGTTGTTGATTTTTTTTTTCTAAACAAAAATTTCAGATTTCGTTTTTTAAAAAAATTCAGATTTTTATTTTAAAAAATTTTCAAATTTGGTTTGCAGATTTTTTTTTTTAAAAATTCAGTTTTTTTTTTTTTTTTTTTTTTTGAAAAAATTCCAGATTATTTTTTTAAGGGTGGTTGTGGTTGTGCTTAATTAAAAAATTCAGATTTTTATTTTGAAAAATTTCAGATTTGTGGCTGTGTTTAAGTTTGGGTTGTGGTTGTGGTTGTGGTTGTGTTTAATTTTCAAAATTTTTTTTATACATTTTTTTTCAGATCTCGTTTTTTTCCAGGTTATGGTTGTTTTTATGAATGGTGAGAGTTGTGTTTGGGTTTGGGTTTTGTTGAAAAAAAAAATCAAATTTTTTCAGATTTATTTTTTTCAAACAAAATTTTCAGATTTCATTTTGTTTAAACACACCAGACAAAAACAAACCAGGGCAAAACAAATTAAACACACCAGGCAAAACGAATTAAACGAATTCGTTTAGCCTAGTGTCTAATTCATTTTGCCTGGTGTGTTTAATTCGTTTTGCTTGGTGTGTTTAATTCTTTTTACCTGGTGTGTTTAATTATTTTGCCCTGGTGTGTTTTGTTGGTATGTCATGGTGTGTTTAATTGGGTTTCCCTAGTGTGTTTAATTCGTTTTGCCTGGTATGTTTAATTATTTTTTGCCTGGTGTGTTTAATTCGTTTTGCCTAGTGTGTTTAATTCATTTTTACCCTGGTGTATTTAATTCGTTTTGCCTGTTTTGCCTGGTGTGTTTAATACTTTTTGTCTGGTGTGTTTAATTCCTTTTTACCCTTGTATGTTTAATTTTTTTGCCTTGGTGTGTTTAATTTGGAAATAAACACATCATTCATAAAATCAACAACCAAAATCTAGAAAATCAAATCTGAAAAAAAAAAAATTAATAAAAATCTGAATTTTTTTTTTAACAAAACCCAAACCCAAACACAGCTCCCACCATTCATGAACACAACAACCACCCTCAAATCTGGAAATTTTCTTTGAAAAAAAAAAAGAAATCTGAAAAAAAACGTGAAAGAGAAAGAGAAGAGAGGAGAGAAAGAGAAGAAGAAGAAGGAGAGAAAAACTTGAAAGAAGAAGGAGAGAAGAAGAAGACAGAGGAGAGAGAAGGAGAGATGCGTGAGTGAGAAAAAAGGAGAGAGAGAAAGAAAAAAAAAGTTTTTGATTTTTTTTTAATCATTTCTAAATGAATGGTACTTTTGTCCCAAAAGTGGATTGTTTGACGAAAACAATCAAAATGCTAATTCCGGATAAAAACAATAAAGCTCCTTAATTTTTGGATAGTTTCCAATTTCACCCTTTTTTATTTATTATTTTACAACAGCTATGAATTTTTTGAACTCTCTATTTATAGTATAAGCCAATTTTAGCAATTAAATTATGTTCTCTTCATTTCTAATACACTTATGACTACACAATTTTGTCTACCAATCCTTCAAAGATATATTGGTTGAAGATGGTCAAGGGATTGAAAATGTGGTTCTCCAATAGGAGAAGGGATGTCTTCCGGGTCTCTTTTAGGTTTAACCCATCGACCATGACCATTACATACTAGTCCCTTGTTCTCCATTTGATACCAACAACGAGGAATCCTCAACTCATCCACCAACATATCACATGCCTTGTTCACCAATGCAACATCCCTTCTGGCATCCGACCGATACGTCGAACTTGAACTGATGAACCCATCGACAAGATGAAGATACGTTTCTTGGCTATGAAACCCTAACAAGTTGAATCCACGCTTCAAGTAAGGAGATGATCGAACGTCAAGCTTTAATTCCACTCCAACGTGGGTGTAAACCCAATCCAAAGATCCTGTAATTTCATCAAACACTTGTAAACTTTCATTGAAGACAACTCCTGGCATTCGAGGGACTAAATCTTGCTTCACTACAACTCTTAATGTTTTCACACCCATCTGATGTAGCTCCTCTCGAAACGCGTTGTTGCCGACCCTAGGTGCGCCAAAGGAGATTACACTGATGGGAAGTCCTGGAATGGTGGCTGCTACTTCATAGGCGTTGAGAAGAGCCAATGCACCTCCGAGGCTGTGACCAGTGATGGTGACACTGACTTCTTCGCCTTTTTCTCTGTATAATTGTACAAGCCTTGACACTTCTTTCATGACTTGCTCTGAAGCACTAGACTTGTTATACCTTGTGAAGTCGCTCTTGGAAGTGTAAATTGTATGGAATCCATGTTCAACTTTAGCATCTGCTTCACCAATTGGCTCCAACTTTCTTTGAAAATCCTCGTACCACTCCGATGGAGCTACCGTGCCCCGCCATGCCACAACAATATCTCTCCGGCCAATCCTATGCTTCTCCTCGTCATCACTCACCGCCACGAATCCCATCCAATTGGAATCCTTGCTCCATGTATCTCCCAGCTGCGATCTCTGCAACCATTGAGGCATGTCTATATGCGACATGGCGTAAATGTATCTGCAAATTTTGTAACCATTTTTATCAAGGCCAAGCTTTTCAAAGATCTTGCTACGGTTGTATCTACAACTTCCACAATACTCTGAAAAAGAATCAAAATCAAAAGCATCATAAGTAGCCTGAGCAAATTCTCCATATTTAACAATCTCTCGCCGGAGCCAAGGATGAAGTGGGTGTAAGAGATTGTCCCAATCATTTTCACCATGAATTTCTCGCCATTTTTCGGATATGACCTCCTTAGGAGACATTGTTGGAGTAGAGTGTTTCTCTTCACAAATCAAATCCCAATTTGATTTTGGATGGGTTTCGATGTGAAGATGATCAAGGAGGTTTGAGAAGGATTCAGCTAGACGAGTAGTGGCTCGATTTGATGATGCTTGGCTACTAGGACGATGATCAATAACAACTTGTTGATGATCTTTGTGGGATCGGATGACCGAAACCCGGTTCGAACTGCGATTAAAAGTTGGTGGAAGATGATTATGGATCATTGTTGACATAGCCATGATCGTTAAGATTCAAATTGCCAAGCAAATCGGATTGATTTATTGCTTGGAATTTGAGAATTTGGATGAAGATCGGATCTAGTTGTGGAAGAAAGTGGAGCAGGAGGATATAAATATAAATATGTACATACGATACGATGGAGGATGTTACGCGGAATCATAGAATTAAATTAATAATTGATAATAGACTATGTTGTGAACGAGGTCATATTTGATTTATTTTATTCAAGTTGACTCATTATACATGAGACCTACCTAACTTATTATTAACTTCTGACATTGCTTATTTCAGGAAATTACTTAACCTGCCATAATGAAGTTTGGTATATATGGTTAATTATAATCAATTGTGCAATTTTTATTTTATTTTTCTCAAGTGACACAACAATAATCCAATATAATATTTAATGGTTTGGTGATGATGAGTAGTTACTAATTAACTTGTTATATTATGAACACAATTTTAGACAACATGACATTACTCAATTAAAATATAGGATTGTGTTAATTGTATGTCCTTAGGGTTCACTAAAA
The DNA here is from genome assembly GCA_008009225.1 of Acer yangbiense. NCBI lineage: Eukaryota > Viridiplantae > Streptophyta > Magnoliopsida > Sapindales > Sapindaceae > Acer > Acer yangbiense. Next base: position 16,717,465 of record CM017773.1, on the reverse strand, counting down.
AAAAAAGCAATATGTAATGTTACATATTACTAAAACTAAAATTACATGTATAAAATTTTTCATTTTCCAAAACAAGTGGTTTTAAGAGTTCGTTAAATGATTTTAACACTTCAAAAATCAAACAAAATAACTCAATATAACACATTAAGTGTTATTCAGTGTTAAGTGGAAAAATCGAACCGCCACTTCTTTATGACTTAGGCTATGTAATGAATGGCAATTGAGTAATTCGATTGAAGAAAATAGGTTATATTGATAAAATGCCACACAATAAACCTAACACCGCTAATAGTACACGCAAACTAAGTTTAGGCAAATTGTTGACTTTCAACACGTACAGCTTGGTAAGTTTTCACACGTGTACTCGCACATAAAATAATTCTTAGTCTACATATATTCTCGTTAATATTTTACCTCAAAAAACTTTAAAGAAATCACAAAATTTGTAACCATTCGTACCACAGATCTGACTTCAGAGAGTATATTTCGTAAGATTTATATGTTATACTGTATAAAAGATTTATAACCATGCAGATGGTTATAACTTATAAGAGAGACATTTTTCATTCTCTATATATATTTTTTTAAGACTACTCATATATTTGAATCATTTAATTGAAATTTAATGAATTTGAATCACTTTTATATGGTTATTTCGAAAAGGTATTTCGAAAAGGTATGCCTTGACGTTCAAATCAAATAAGATAACATACTATAAGTAACCAATTACATGAAGAGTAATGCTAGATTCCTAAAATATTCATTTGGGTACGTATGAATTTAATTATTTGGACAATTAATCTAGCATTAGTTTATTATTTAGTCTTACATAAAAGGAACGCTAAGTGGCCTAATTTGATCTTATGGATTTGTATGTGTATGAATTATTTAATTTTCCAATAAGAGAAAAACAATTCTGGATGGAATTTTCAAGAATTATATACGAATACAATCTCAAATTCACTTCAAAGTTAAAATAACAAAAAAGAGTATTTTTGTTATTTTTATTACACTCTGCTGAAATTATATAATATAAACATAAATTATGAAAATTGTTTTTAAATCACTTATACAAGAACAAACCCCTCCAATGTTTTTCTTGTAAAAATTGTTTACGTTAGTTCAGCTTCGAAGAAAGTTGGTTGTGGAAGACTGAACAAGTGTTGTCTCACATATTTTTATTATTATTATTATTTTGCAGGCTTCCTACATGGCTTGGAAGACCTCACCGATTTATTTGAGCTGAAGCAAGTGTTCAATCTCAAACTAGTAAAAGCCCCACAAGATCACCTCACAAATAAGAAAAAAAATGATTGTATTAAAAATCATAGGGATCAACTTAGGACTGAATTAAAAATCCCCATTTCCCTTCTCAATTAATCTTTCTCTTATTTATATTGTATATATCTTCTTTTTTTTTTCTCTCTCAGATTATTTCTTAAGTAGTTAAGCTATAAGTGATTATTTCTCAAATAACAACAATTTCAAACACACCATTAGTCTTGCCATACTAGAGAATATAGACAACAAAGCTATTCAATAATATGTTAATTTCGGAGTGCACCTTTTAACAGATTCATGTCATTGACCACCGTCTAATGTGGTTTGGTGGAAATGGCGCCCATTCAACTTGACAATAACTCAGATTTGAATTGTTGTCACCATAGATGGTATATATATATTACAAAAAAAAATGATCCCTGTTATGGAGATAGTTGCAGCACAAAACATGTTGCACCGATCGAGACAATCCTATAAAGTTGATAAATTCTAATCTTCAGGACAATGTTCACCTATAATTATTTCATACATTAATGTTATAGCCAAGAGTGAAAGTACAGTTTCTGACCGATCATGATAAGTCTATCTTGTGGATGGTTTACGGCTCGTTTGAGATAATTTTTACTTTAACTAGAAGTAGAAGAAGAAAAGTGAAAGTCTGCACTTTTCAGTTACTGTTTGGATAATTTATTTAATTAGAAGAGTTTTTATATCCAATGGAGCTTTTGAGACTATTTGGTTTGAATATTTTAAATTCTCTTCTAACTATGATTTAACCCTTTTACCCTTTTAGAAGAGCTTTTTAACCTATTTAGTTGAAACATTTTAGAATCTCCTCTAACTATGACATTTATACTTTAATTGGAATAATTAATAATATATATATATATATATATTATTGAAAGTTATGGGATAATGTGAAATTTTTTCTATTATATTTCCTGAAAAAGTTATTAAAATAAATAAAGGAATAAAAATTTATTTAAAATTATAAATATATTCATGCGTAATAATTTATTACAAATTAAGTAAGATAATTGTAAATAAATTCCTAATGATAAATATAATAAAAATTTCATCTAAGCAAGAGCTCTCTAACAATTAAATTTACCACGAACAACCCCATTTTACATTCATATGTGGTTAAATTCATATATAATCTTTGTGTTTTCTGGATGGTTTGGCCTCCTTGGGTTCTTGGGTTGTTTTTTGGTTTGTTTTTCGTAGGCCTGTTGTGCGTTTTTGCCTGTTTGGGGGCTGTGGGCTCGTGGTTTGTTTGTTTCTTGTCGGCTTGGCCGTTATGAATAAATTTTACCGTTCAAAAAAAAAAAAAAAATCTTTGTCCATGGAAATAGAGAGTTTTGTCACTCTTTTAAGGCGGGTTTACAAGACTATCATCACTTTAATAAGTTGACTTCTAGGAAAGTCAAATTGGAATCTAAAAAAGGAAAGGTCCAGTCTTCGAATAGAGAAGGAGCAGATGAGAGGAGCTCTTCTTCAGCTAAATGTTCTTTGAGTAAGGGGTCTTCTCCCAATTTTAAAATTGTCATGGGGAAACGGACATTATTGCTGGGCCATGTTGGGCCAATTCTCAATGGTCCTCAGAAATTGAAGGTAGGCTATCATTATGAGTGACGATATTTGCACCCCTTAAAAATCGTATGTACACCCCAAATTAATATGTTTTTAAAAATCCAATAATACCCTTGAATAAAATTACTAAGAGGACTAATTGTTTGTTAGTACACCCACCAATAATTATTAATTAGTTTCCTATTCTAATCTTTTGTATTTTTTTTTCCTATTAATGGTTTGATATTATTACCATATATCATAAAAACTCTTTCTATTTTAATAAACCCTAGATTCCCTTTTAAATATATTTTCAATCTCTTTTAAGGAAATACAAATTGATTGCTAAGTATGAAAAATGAATTAAAATCATGAGACAAATTTAGGTGTGAAAAAGTAAAGTTTTAAATTAATTTTTATTAGAAGAACAAAATCATTATGTATATAAACATACTTTTAAATTAACTATATTATCTATATATATATATTTTTTTTTTTTTTTCTTTTCTTTTAAACTCACTTTAGACTTTTTTTTTTTTTTTATCAATATTATATGTTCTTTTTTGTTAAAAAAAAAAAAAAAAATTATATGTTCTTCAATTTCATGAACACCTATCTTTTTTTTTTTTTTTTTAATATCATTTAATACATATCTACTTTCACATCAGTTGAGATATGACACAAATCTTGCATTCCTACAACTCTCTCAAACAGAAAGTGGTTCTCAAATAAAATAAAATAAAAATCTTAAAATAGATTTTTAACGAAAAATGGAGTTTGATTTTGAAAAAACCAAGAAGAGAAAAAAAAAAGTAGGGAAGAGAAAGAATAGTAAGAGAATTAAATGTAACAAATTTTTTTGAAATAATAATTAAGTTGATTAAATAACATAATAATAGTCATAAGTGGTGTGTACTTACAAAAATACAATAAGTATAATTAAAGAAATGGTATTTTTGGCATTAAGTGGGGTTTATTTACAAATTAGTGAATTTTTAAAAATTTTGATAGATGTGATTACGAAAGGGGTGTAGATACAGTTTTTAAGGGGTGTCATTATCGCCACTCTATCATTAAACTCCTTTTCTAGACAAGTCGAATGACATTGATCTGGTTGTGGCTAAAGCCCGCTCTAGATGGGTTGGACTCGTACAATAAGGATCAAGTGGGACAGCTAAGGATTGAGGAAAGTCCAACTATTAAGCCCTCTAAGGAGAGTTTGGGTCTAAAACCCAATTTTTTTGAAATAGACAAGACTTCATGTATGGGATGTGGTCCGGGGAATGAAATGCAGAATAATGGAGGAAAGGTTTCAGGAAAAGAGATGCTTTTAACCTCAAAATTAATTCCCATCTATGTGGAGTGGGTAGACAATGTTGAAGATATATTAGTGAAGAGAAGGAATGATAGGTTTTCTTGTCTTTCAGTCAAGGGTCGGAGTATGAAGATGAGGAATTTCAAGCCTAATTATAAGTTGTCATTGAACCTTGAGGAGGGAATTTCTAAGGTAATAGAGATTGGCGTGGCTTTGGAGTTTGATTTCAAAGGCAAGAAAGTAGGGATGGCTGAAGTTTTTGCAGAAGTGAAGAGGAAGTTGAAGTTAGGAAGGAATTATGAAGAGAAAAATCAGTAGCAGTTTTTCAGTTTTCAGTTGTTGGAGATTGTTTATGGTTTGTCGTCAGCTCTGCGTTTTTGACTTGGCTGCTTTTCAGTTGGTGCTAGTGTTTGCTTTTGGGTTGTTTCTTGGGCCTTTTGTGGGTTTTGTAGGCTGGTTTTTTTTCTAGGTTTTCCTCAGCTTGGTGACCTATGTAGGGTGCAGTGTTTGTTTTGTTTGGCCTTGTTTGGCCTTGCTTGGCTTCGTTCCTTTTGAGCTGGTTGGCTGGCTTTGGCCTATTTTATAGTTTGATCCGCCTAGTTTGGCTTTTCTAATAAAGTTTGCCTTTAAAAAAAAAAAGAGTTTAAATAGCACTTATTATGATGAACGAACAAAAATGCCTCCATGGTTTTGATTTTTTTCTTTTGTCCTTTTTACTTTTCAGTTCTCCATTTTATTTTATTTTTTATTTTTGTTATTCTTCATCTTCTTCGTTGGACCTCCATTGGAGGTTGATTCGACCTCCAATGGAGGTCGAAGTCGTTTGACCATCATTGGACGTCAATTCCATGGTGTTCGAAATCGACCTTCAATGGAGATTGAAATGAAAACTGCAGGTCGATGAAGAAGAAGATAAAAAATTTATTATAAAAAAAAAAAAGTCTCGGAAATTGAGGTCGATGAAGAAGAAGATGAATTTTTTAAAAAAATAAGTCTTGAACGAGACTTATTGGGTATTCCTGAGACTTTTTTTTTTAAAAAAAAAATTGAGACTTATTGAGTTTTTTTTTTTTCATCTTCTTCTTCATCAACCACGAACAAACCCATTTTACATTCATATGTGGTTAAATTCATATATAATCTTTGTCCATGGAAATAGGGGGTTTTGTCACTCTTTTAATGTTGGTTTGCAAGACTATCACCACTTTAATAAATTGATTTTAAATAGCACCTATTAAGTCGAAGTCGTTTGACCATCGTTGGAAGTCGATTCCATGGAGGTCGAAATCGACCTTCGATGGTGATTGAAATGAAAAATGTTGGTCGATGAAGAGATTGAAATGAAAAATGCAGGTTGATGAAGAAGAAGATGAAAATTTTAAATAATAAAAAGTCTCAAAAATGGAGGTCGATGAAGAAGATAAAAATTTTGAAAAAAAAAAGTCTCGTATGAGACTTATTGGGTATTTCCAAGATTTTTTTTTTAATTTTTTTCCGAGACTTATTGGGTTTTTTTTTTTTTTTCATCTTCTTCTTCATCAACTTCTTTTGACCTCCATTAAAGGTTGATTTTGACCTCCGTGGAGGTCGATTAGACCTCCAACGGAGATCAAATGACTTCTACCTCCAATGAAGGGTTAAATCGACCTCCAATGGAGGTCAAACGAAGAGGTCCGTTCGACCTCCATGACGAAGAACAAAAAAAAATTGGAAAAGTAAAAAGTAAAAAACAAAAAACAAAAAAAAAAAATTAAAACTGTGGGAGCATTTTTGTCCGTTCACCATAATAGATGCCATTTAAACTTAAGTTTTTAAAATGATGGTAGTCTTAAAATGCACCATAAAAAAGGTGCTCTATAATTTTCAAACCTGTCTTTGTCCTTATCACTTGTTTCAATCATCTATGGTCATAATATGTTATAAGCTAACACCAATAACATGTACCAAAAAAATAAGTTGGTTTCCATCATTCTAGAGTTAAATTTTCATTCAAATTGTGGTGAGAAAGCATAAAGAGAAATTTCATTGAAACAATTAATGGAGTGTCATCATGAATTAACTAATTATATAAGTAATTTAAGACCTTCCTTGAATCAAACTTTATTTATTATCTAACATATTAGGATTCCAACACAAAGAGTGATATTTAACATGTTGATAGCCTCACTCCCTAGTAGGGGTGTGCAGGATCCAATCCATTGGATTGGATCGGATCCAGAGAGGTGATTGGATTGGATTGGATTGGATTGGATCCTAAATTCAAAAATCCATTGGATCGGATCGGATCGGATCTTGGATTTCCGTTTGGATATCCGCCGAATCCGCCAATCCGCCTAAAATATTAGGTCTTATTTTTATATTGGGCAATTTATTTTATCCACTACTTTTTAATGCAAAGGCCCAACCAAAATACAATTTTTAATGTTACTATTTTAGGTTTTCTTTCTCAATTTATCTATAGCCAACAATCCACCGTCTTCTTTTCTTCTATTATTCTTCATCAACATCACGGCTTGTTAAGTTTACATTTGAAGCTGATGTATAATGTTTATAAACTTTTTGAATTATATAAAGTTTACAAGTTATGTCATGTATTTTTTTTTAATTTTAATTTTATTTGAATTAATTAGTAATGTTTGAATAATTTATTTGATTTTATTTATTTCAGATTATAACTTTTATATATTATGAATGACTTTATATTAATTCGATCCATTGGATCATATCGGATTGGATCGGATCGGATTGAAGTATTTTATAATCGGATCGGATCAAATAGTAATTGGATCGGATCGGATCCTACTATAAAATTGGATCGGATCGGATTGCAATTTCTTCGATCCAATCGGATCGGATCGGATATTGGATCATGGCAAATCCATTGGATTCGATCCGCTGCACACCCCTACTCCCTAGCATAAAAGTTTGACCAAGGCTCCAATGAGAGTAGGCAAAGTCTGATGCCCTTTGGAAGCTTGTATACAGAAAATCAGTTCTATATTTGTCTTATTCATAGCAAGTCTTCAAACAAGATCAACCACTCTCTTTCGTGGAAACATTTCAGACAATCAAATTAGATACTAAAATAAGCAAAATACATGCAAGATTCGTAGGTTAATTAATATGTGCAAATGAATCAATGCAAGATTCACGGTCAATACGAATATAGCTAATGCCTTCCTAAACAAAACATGATGATTGAAACCAATTTTAGTGTGCATTTACGAAATATGTTTAAGTTTACCTTGATGAAGAACAAAATTTTACCTAGAAATGTTTGTTTGATTGATTAATATTTGGATATAATATATCTACAACAAATAAAATTAATTTGTTTCTTTTCATTGAGTATTTGAGTTGACAAACAATTCTAAATGACATGAGACCAAATCTTCTGTCCAAGCAACATTTCATCCAAACCTCTGCTGGCCCAAAATCTCAAAACAATTATCAGCTCAGCTACAATTTGCCATGCACTCTAATACATATATTGAGTAAATTAAAATTAAAATTAAAAACAATTGTAATGACTAATGACTAAAACATACCATAAAGAAAAAACCCTTCAGATGTTATAGTCAAGGAAAAACAAATTCTCTTATCATGGTGAAAAAAAAAAGTACATAAAAAATATTTCAGGAAAAATAAAACATGATTGACCTGCAATGTAGAATATATAGAATCTCTAGAAATGTGAAGAACTTAAAAACTAAATGAAAATACTTCCAAAAACATTTACCTTGACGAAGAACACACTATTGATCAAGCTATGAAGAATCGCAAATGGATTGACTCGATGAACCACGAAACCTCTATGAAAAGACGAGGATTCACAGATCGAAACCTCCAATTTTAAAGTTTCTAAATATGGATGGAATTCATGTCAAGATTCATAAATTAGGGTTCTTGTTTTTTCAGAGAAAAAAAAATAGACGCCTAGAAGGGATATGGAAGGGATTTTTTATTTGTTGTTCATTACATACAACAGGAGTGAAATAGACATTATAAAAGTTTCATTAAACGATACGAGCTTCCCGTGTTTTGGTCTGAAAGTTCTTTTTGGAGAAGTCATAATGGACCAACTTTAGAAGAAAGAGCTTCTAAAGATTGAAAAGCTCTTTTCATTAGTCATCTAAACAGCTCTCAAAGTGGTTTTTGGGCCTCAAAAGCCTAAAAGCGGCTTCCATAAACTATGCCAAACAATGTCTTACTTGTTTCTTTTTGTAAATATATTGAAAATAAAAAATGCAGATATTGAGTGCACTTAAAAATTAAAATAGGAGATATATAGAGGTGCCAGTATTACCAATCTCTCGGTTGTAGATGATTAGATGAAAACGTCAACAGTTTGCTAAACTGATTTGTTACTCTTAAGTTTTAAGAGCACCGTTGGGGAAACCCGCAATGTATAGATAAATTAAAGCTAGAGTTGACTAAACTCACTAAGTCACTAACCATTCATTTTCATGCAGTGACGAAATAGTTTTACAATTTTTTTGAAAATGTGTTCCCTTCTTGTCAGCCTAACTCCTAACACAAACACGTACAGTCTTTTTTATTTAATAATAATAATTTTGGTTTTTATATAATTAATGTCGATATTTCTGAAATATAGTTATATAAATACTACTCTAACAATTACAAATCCAACCACCACCCAATGTGACTTGGTGGTGAAGGGCGCTAATTCAGCATGCTCACAGCATGTGATATATAAAAGAAAAAGTAAAAAAAAAAAAATCATTAATTGCAGTTAAATTATTTTCCAAATCCGAATGGAGAGATTTTATTTAAAACCTATTAAAGACTATAAGGTAATCTAAATTTGTGTGTACCCTCTCAATAATAAGAAAAACTTGCATGACATCGGCTCATTAATAAGAGCATTTTCAATGTTATTATGCATTTTGATAGAATTTCTTGTCATATAGGATATCTATCTATCCACCTATTGCTACACAGGATAGATAGATAATGAGATAAAAAAAAAAAATCTGTTCAATGCAATTATTTAACTTGAAATATGGAAATAATGTGGCAAAAAAAAATATTAAAGATTATGGATGGAGATGTATTTATCAATTGAGAAACTCTCCTAGAAATCCTAAACAACATTTCTCACCATTTCCCGCCGATGCTAATAACTGTAAAATAAATGAGGAGAGAGTGAGACAAGTATTTTATGGTGATTGGTCATGAAGTGCGTACTTATTTTTGTTTAGATAATTTGCATTGAAGATGATCATAATACTTTTTTTTTTTTTTTTTTTAGCCAAAGTAGATCCATATTCAAAAGAAATGTTTATGTGTCACTAATAGAATTAAATTCAAAAATACATAATAGCACCGGAGATGATCTAATATGCCATATTAGATGATCTATTAAGGACAAATTACACACTACACTGTTTATATGTATAATTGTACCAAAATCGATAAAAATATCATAATAACACTGATTACCTTTTGACCCGTTGACTAACGGTTAACCACCGTGTCAATAACGAAAACGGGGTAAATAAATTAATAAATCAAAAATAATTACAAAAAAAAAATGATCTTGAATGTGATTATGCATATAATCGGAATATGTTTGGGTAATTTGTCCGACTATTAAATTGAATTTTTCTTTTATCCAATCACATGCCATTATTATTTTTATTTTATTTTTTTATATCGACGATCCCAGACTTCGTCTAAACACCTATCCGCACGTCCTCCTCCAACTACATGACTCGCAATAGCCTGTTTGTTAAGGGAAGTGAAGTAGAATAGATAGAAAACCTCAACCCAACACCCCTAACCCCACAAAGATGCAAGTGGGTAAATAAGAACTCACCCCACCTGGATAGGATTCAAACTACTGACGTGAAGCCTCATACCCATCATTCCACCAGCAAAGCTAACATCACATGCCATTATTATTTCATGCAGCAAGTTGTGAGTGAAGGCATGAATGACTTGGTATTGTACCCATTCATCACCACCACCCAATTAATTATCTCATTTCACTGGTGTATTTTAGCGCATTATAAATCATGTTTAGAATTCTATCAATCTTCTGTAGCCCAATAATGAAGAAAATGAAAGCCGAATAAAACAAAAACTAATAAATAAAAAAATTAATTAGGTGGTTGTTGTGGATGGGTACAATACCAAGTCATTCATGCCTTCACTCACAACTTGCTTCATGAAATAATAATGGCATGTTAACCAAGTCATATGGGTACAATGACTTGGTGCAACACGCTGTGAGTGACTTAGTTTGATAAATGACTTAGTAATGGATACAATACCAAGTCCTTCAGGGGAAACATGCCCTCACTCAATACCAACTACCAAGTCATAGGTGATGGTGCTGATAACTTAGAGGCTGTTTGTAAGACTTATTCATATGTCTAAAAAAAATTAATGTCTTATAAGATTTCAGATAAAAATTAAAATTAAAATTAAAATTAAACACCACCTTAGTTTTTGTTTGTACCCATCCATGCGACAAAGTGCCACACGCTTGTAACTCTTACTTTGAGAAATCACCAGCAGCCTTCTCCCATTCATTTAAAAATTACAAAAGCCTTTTGACAAACCAATGCTACAAGCAGGCGACTGCTAGCATTTTAAACAAGTAAAATCATAAAAAATAGGCAATTGGATATGGATTGGGAGCCAAGATTTGTACCTATTAGCAGCCATTGGCCAATTCTCCAACATCTTATCAATTAAATATAATAAATTACTACCTTATGATACCTAATCTATATATTTTTTTAATTCTGTGCATCTTGACATTTGAATTTCTTGAGAGAAAAACAAGGTCAATAATTCAACTGTGTCATCATTTATGATTTGGATATTGAGAAACTTCAAGGAACTCATCAAAGCATGCATGAGCCAAACCTCAATTATTCAACAATATATACACACACCATTTCATACCCTTTACACCCACCAAAAGATTTCACATTTTCTTCTTCTTCTTCTTCCACCATTTAATTTACACCCATCAAAAGATTAGTAGCAATGGAACTTTCACCAATGAGAAATTTTGCAAAAGAAGAGAAAACAAGTGCAAGAAAATTAAGTAGCAGAAGAAGAGCATGGAAGTTGAAGATTCGAATATCATGGAATGCAATCAAGAGGACGGTAGTGAACACCATAAGGCCTCATCGTCGTCATTTGAACTGCGCTCCAACCATCAAAAATCTATCCAAAATACGTCAAGAGCTTGCAATTGCAAACCAGCCAAATCGTCCAATAACGAAGACTAAACCACTTGCTCAACTTATGATCATGCCTTACTCAGCTGCAGATTTCATCGACCGTGGAGATCACATGACACCAACAAAGTCACCTAGAGAAAACATATCAAAAACATGGAAGCAACGCCATGGTTTACAGAATTGGGAAGGTCTTCTTGACCCACTTGATCCTTCGCTTCGTCGGGAGATTATCAAGTACGGAGAGTTCGTAGAAGCAACTTACGATGCTTTCGATTTCGATCCATTGTCTGAATTCTGTGGTAGCAGTAGATATAATCGTCACAAGTTTTTTGATGAATTAGGCCTCACTGGGCATGGTTATAAAGTGACTAAGTACTTTTACGCCATGTCGCACGTGGACGTGCCTCGCTGGTTTGAGCGTTCGGAGTTGGGACGTACTTGGAGTAAAGACTCGAATTGGATGGGATATGTTGCGGTGAGCGGTGACAAAGAGTCGGAGAGGATCGGAAGGAGAGACATTGTTGTGGCGTGGCGGGGCACGGTGGCGCCAAGTGAGTGGTACACAGACCTTAAGACAAAGCTTAAGCGTTTGTCCAAAAACAAACACATGAAGGTTCAAAATGGTTTCTTGAGCATTTACAAGTCCAAAAGTGAAGAAACAAGATACAATAAGTTAAGTGCTTCAGAGCAAGTCATGGAAGAAATCAACAGATTAGTGAATTTCTTCAGAGACAGAGGAGAAGAAGTTAGTTTAACAATTACTGGTCACAGCTTAGGAGGTGCATTGGCAGTTCTCAATGCGTACGAAGCCGCGACTACGATTCCTGGTATTTTCATCAATGTGATTTCATTTGGGGCACCAAGAGTTGGAAACATTGCATTCAAAGAAAAGCTGGATCAATTAGGAGTCAAGACTCTTCGTGTTGTTGTCAAACAAGACTTGGTTCCCAAGCTACCTGGACTGTTTTTCAACAACATTCTTCACAAGCTTAATGTGATTAATCAGAGGTTGAATTGGGTTTACAGGCATGTGGGAACCCAGTTAAAGCTTGATGTGCATTTGTCGCCTTATGTGAAGCGTGATTCGAACTTGTCAGGAAGCCATAATCTGGAGCTTTATCTCCATCTTTTAGATGGGTATTTGGACAAGAAATCCAAGTTTCGGTGGAATGCAAGGAGAGATATTGCCTTGGTGAACAAGTCAAGTGATATGCTGGTAGAGGATTTGAGAATTCCAGAGTTTTGGTATCAAATGCCTCACAAGGGGCTTGTGTTGAACAAACATGGTAGATGGGTGAAACCTGGTAGAGAACCTGAAGACATTCCTTCTCCATTTGTCACTGAAATGCCAAAGACTCTCTTGATTCATTGAGTGTCTGAAATTCCAGGTTTTATTTTTGAGGGTGTAAAGCTTCTGAATTTTCAACAAGATGTTTTACTTTTGTGTAGTAAATCTTGATTAATTCATTCTTTGTTACATTTGTAATTTCTCAATGAAGATTTGTTCTCTATTCAAAAACTACAACATCACAACAATTCTCTGTTAATCAATCTCAACTTTAAATATTACAAAATTGACCTTAATTCAAGTCACCAGAAATCAGAGTTCTTCATTTCATGACAATCCAAGAATACTAAATACAGGAGCTGCTCTAAGAAGTAACAAATAGATAAATTCCTCACACAGATACAGAAACAAAAATTATGTTACAAAAACAAAAACAAAAACAAAAAACCAAGCAACATGATTCCTACACATATCAACAGATAATCTACCTTTCAAACAAGTTCAACTACAAGACTAAATAACACAGACGGTACAGTGGGAAGTAGACACATCAAACAGATGATTCCGTTCGTGAAACATGAGATAAAGCATCATCAAACTGATCCTCATCAGGCTTCTCAGAGCTCAAACTCTTTGGAATGTAAGATCTGTAGATGTGCTCCATGTTAGGACTTTCCTTCAAATTATGGCTAGCGACTTCAAGAGCTGTGTTACAGAAAGATCTATAGAATTTCTTGTTGCAAATAAAAGAGAAGATCAAGGAAATTATGATAAGTGGAATTAGGAATGGAGCATAAACGAATTTCTTCGACCCAAGGTAACCAACATAGTAACTTGGAACAATATCAGAGCAGCAACAACACGCAGAAAAATGTGGGGCCACATCCTTCCATAGCTCTCATATTTCGGAACATAAACATTGAGTGCCTGTCATTACAGAGTGTTTATAATTAAAAAATTATTATGGAATGAAAAGCAGAGACTCTATTTGGACTTTAAATCTCTAGTGTGCATCATTTTAACTTGTTTGGCTTCCAAAAAGGAAATAATAACATAAACGAGCATGAGCATTACCTGATTCCTAAGAATAATCCATCCCAGAGCAAAGTACAAAACACCAAATGGGATTATCAGAGGAGATATGCAGGAGTAGCAGAAGACAATTGTGATGACAAGTATGTCACCAGGGATTCTAGTTGCATAGCTAAGATCTCCAGGAGGCCAAAAGCTTCTTTCCGCTCAGCTTCAGTCTTGCAAAGATACTTCCTCTTCAGATGATATAAAAAAAAAGCGGAACTAATCGGGATAACTCAAGCCCGTAGCCAACAAAGAACCAGAGACCCATGAGACATCAAAAATGAGAAAAACTCACGGTGCATGAATTTCATGAAAACTCTGTTCAGATAAATAGATAATTAGAAATGGTACACTTGCGAAGTATGACCATCATAAAGAATATATTTTGCAAACAATTATCTAAACAGATGGATAAAGAGAAGAACAAACAGAACATGAACAGAAATTTTGTTTCCTAAACTACCTGGTTAAGCAGCAGAGTTATCAAAGTTTTAACTGCTGGTGCTAGACTGCTAGGACATCAGTGAATAAAATAACTCAAATTGAGTTTCACCGAACTTAAGATATAAATGTATCCTTTAAAATGGAGTCACCGGAAAGAGTTCTCCTAAACCAAGAATAATGATTACAACGGTATTTTACTACCTGCGGGAATAAAAAATTGTAATTTAATGGAAAGTTCTTTTTTGGAGAAGTCATAATGGACCAACTTTAGAAAATTAGCTTCTAAATATTGAAAAGCTCTTTTCATTAGTCATCTGAATAACTCTCAAAGTGGTTTTTTGGCCTCAAAAGCTAAAAAGTGGCTTCCATAAGCTAGGCCGAACAATGTCTTACTTGTTCCTTTTTGTAAATATGTTGAAAAAAAAAATGCAGATATTGGGTGCACTTAAAATAGGAGATATATAGAGGTGCCAGTATTACCCATCTCTCGGTTGTAGATGATTAGATGAAAACGTCAACAGTTTGCTAAACTGATTTCTCTAAGTAGGCAGACATATTCTCGCCCTTAGCTTGGTAAGACCCGGCCACTTGTCTTACGATCAACTACGAATCGCTCTTGATGGTGAGGAACTGGGCCTCCAATTACCGGGCGATAGTCAAGCCAGCGAGGAGTGCCTCATACTCCGCTTCATTGTTTGTAGCTCTGAATTCAAACCTTATGCAGTGAGACGTCTCGACCCCCTCCGGATCGACCAGCACAATACCTGCCCCACAACCATGCTGGTTGGAGGCTCCATCGACGAATAGTGTCCAAATGCATGCCGAGGGGGGCCACTCCTCTCAGGGAACCGGGATGTTATTGTGTGTCGGGGCAATGGGCTCCTCCCCATGGGGGAGGCCAGGGTTCCCGCTAAACTCTGCTATGAAGTCTGCCAGAGCTTGCCCTTTGATTGCAACGCGGGGCTTGAAGGTAATGTCATATTGGGTCAGCTCGAGGGCCCACAAAACTAGCCTGCCCGATACATCAGGTCACTGCATAAACTGTTAGAGAGGGAGGTTCGTAAGTACTGTTACTGAGTGGGCTTGGAAGTAGGGGCGTAACTTGCGCACCGCGACGACCAAGGCGAAAGCGAGCTTCTCCATCTGGTTATAATTTTTCTCGGCCTTGCTGAGGGAGCGGCTCACATAGTATATGGGTCTCTGGATTCCTCCCTCACATTCCTTTACAAGGGCCGCGCTAGTCGTTGTGCTTGATACGGCGAGGTAGAGCTGTAAGATATCGCCTGGTAGTGGCTTCACTAGTAGCGGGGGGTTGGCAAGGTAATTCTGGAGCTCCTTGAAGGCGCGCTCGCTCTCCTCATCCCAGTTCATCCCTCTCCCCTTTTTAATGACTCGGAAGAACGGGAGGCACCTGTCGGTGGACCGCGATATAAACCTGTTGAGGGCAGCGAGTCGACCAGTTAACCCTTGCACCTGCTTGAGAGTAGTGGGGGACCTGAGTTCAAGGATTGCTTTGATCTTTTCGGGGTTCGCTTCGATCCCCCTTTCATGGACCATGAAGCCCAAAAAAATTTCGGTCGACACTCCGAACGTGCACTTGTCCGGATTCAGCCCATTTGGTTCTACCGGAGCACTTCGAAAGTTCCCTAAGGTGGTCGGGGTGCTGCTCTACCTGCTGCGACTTGGTTATCATATCATCTACATAGACCTCTATAGTGCGACCAACCTGCTCCTTGAATAGCTTGTTGACCAGCCTCTGATAGGTGGCTCCGGCGTTTTTGAGCCCAAAAGGCATCATTTTGTAGCAGTACAAACCTTGGTTTGTGATGAAGCTGGTCTTCTCTTGGTCTGAGGGGTACATGGTGATCTGATTATAACCGGAGAAGGCGTCCATGAAACTTAGGGTCTTGTTGCCCGCAGTCGAGTCAACAAGCTAATCAATCTTGGGGAGGGGGAAACTGTCCTTCGGGCAGGCGCGGTTTAGATCAGTGTAGTCTACGCACATTCGCCACTTCCCATTGGTCTTTGGGACCATGACCACGTTAGCTATCCACTATGGGTACCGTGCCTCTCTGATGAATCCAGCACGGAGGAGCTTGTCCACTTCTTCTTGTACTGCTACGTTTCTGTTCGGGTTGAAGTACCTTCTCTTCTGCTTCACTGGTTTGAAGGTAGGATCCACATTGAGTCGGTGTGTTGCAAGGTTAGGGGGGATGCCGGGCATCTTCTCATGGGACCAAGCGAATACATCGTTGTAGTCCCGAAGCACTTTCTGTAGCACCGCCTTGTGTTCTAGGGACAAGGTGGATCCTATCTTTACCGTCCTGGGAGGGTTTTCTTCCCTTACCACGACCTCCTCCAATTCTTCAGTCGGCCCTCCTCTTTCTTCCTTCGGCATCTCTTCCTCGAATGTATCCTCTTCAACATCCAGCTGCCTCGTCACGCTTCCCAGGTGTTCTTCGCCTGTACCACATAGCTCTGCGCTAAACAGGTAGCCTGCTTCTTGCGGGATGCCTTTCGCGCCCGATTCCTCCTGATCTTTTTCTGTTGTGATCTGGAAGCACTGTTTGATTAGCACGGAGGGCTTTGATGACACAGCATAGCATCTCCGGGCCATCTGTTGGTCCCCTCTCAGGATTCCCACCTCTTCCCCCACCGGGAATTTCAAGACGTTGTGGTAGATTGATAGGACTCCCCTAATCTTCGAGAGGAAGGGTCGTCCCAGAATCATGTTGTAGGCACTTGGAATGTCCACTACCATGAAATCGATCATGTTGTTAACCTGTCGGGGCGCTTCTCCGATGGCTACTGGGAGTATTATGGAACCGGCTGGCATCAACGAGTCCCCAGTGAAACCATAGAGGGGGTGGTGCAACTATAATAGCACAGTTGGCGGAGTTGGCAGCGATCCAGCGTCTCCTTGAAGATGATGTATACGCTACTCCCTGTGTCAATCATGACCCGGGCCACCCGGTTGTTTGCCACCTGGACGGTGACCACCATTAGGTCATCATGGGGCTGGACCGTGTTGTAGGCGTCGTCTTTAGTGAATATGATTTAAGTAGAGCTGGGACGGGGCGACGCGTCCCTGCTAACTTTTAGCACCTAGCCCCCAGTATCGTGCCGAGGAATCTTCTTGGTGTGATTCTTTCTAGAGTTATTGGAGGTACCAACGAGGGTGGGGCTTCCGCTAATAATGTTGATGATCTGGATTTGTTCCATCAGGTCTCTTCCTTGGTCCTTTCTTTGTTCTTCCGGCTCCTTCATCTCCCTTTGGACCTGTTTTCCCATCTCAATCCCATCCCTTACTTGTTGGAGGAACTCCACCAGTAGGCCGCCCCTTACCAGGTTCTCGATTTGGTTGCGCAAGCTGAAGCACTCTGAAGTGTTATGTCCTATGTCCTGGTGGAAGTCGCAATATTTGTATTTGTTCCTCCTGTCTACTGGGAGCTTCATGGGGTCGGGCTTTTTCAGGAGTCCCTTGTCCCAGATTGTTAGGTAGATTGTTTCCCTCGGGGCATTGAGCGGGGTGTAGTTGGTGTATTCTTCTTCTTCTGATTAGGTGATTCCAGCAACCTCTCTTACAGGCGATAGCGTCCTTCGAATTTCCCTTGGTGGGGATATTCTTCTGAAGGGGCGCGGTCTACTAGGGGGTAGCGGAGGTAAGCGGTAGGTGGACCAGTTTGGAGGATTGTTTCTAAACTTGGGAACCGACTCCTTTTCCTTTCTTTGGTTGCTGGTGTCCCCTTTTTGTCGCTTGCTGGAGCACGATTCGTCATGCTCTATCTTGATGCGGTATTGCTCATCTAGCTGTACTTGCTCCAAAGCTCAGCTATATGCCTCCTGATAAGTCTCGGGCTTATCTTTGCTAAAGGAGCGCCATAATTTCCCCACCCAGAGGTTTTTTCTGAAGTTGGTAAGAGTTTCCTTCTCAGCGAACACCCCCATTTGAATGACTTCCTTGTGGAAGCGCTCCACATAGGATTTGAGCTTCTCCCCACGCTTCTGGACTATGTATTGCAGCAAGATGGGGTCTTTGGGGGGCGGCTTGACACCTTGGAATTAAGCGTAGAAGTCCCTTGACAGCTTGGTGAATGAGTTAACACTTCCCGCGGGGAGTTTTCTGAACCATGTCTTGGCGAAATCCGTAAGAGTGCAGGGGAACATTCGGCACATGGCCTTTCGGAAGGCGTTCTGCACCTCCATTTGCTGCACGAAAGACTCCAGGTGACTTAAAGGATCTTCCACGCCTGAATATACTTTTTCGAGCATTTTGAACATCGGAGGGAGGGTAGCATGTCGAACTTCCCTTGAAAGCGGGGCATTCATCTCCCCAAGGGGGTCCTTCTTCATCCCCTTGTACTTGACCTTGTCTTTCTCCAGCTCCGCTAGGCACTTTGCCATCTTCTTCATTTGCTCTTCCATGTGGCCTCGACCTCTTTCCCTTAATTGGGCTTCCGCTCCCTCATCCTGGGCTACTATCCCGGATGCGGCTGATGCTTCATGACGGGCCTCCTCGCCGCACTTGGGTGGGCTCCGGTTCCTACTGCGGTTGTGTGTAGCCTCGGTCCTGCTCCCGGTGCCAGATATCTTTTTTGCTCCCGTCTTGGCGGGACGAGCTGGGTGACCTGCTGGAGGTGGTGAGGCTCGGGGGGCGCCTACCTCCAATCGGGCTCTCCATGGTCCCGGTGCTGCCGCTCGAGGTATAGCCTCGGTGGGCCCTAGTCTGTCGAAGACAGCTTTAGCGGGACCTAACCTGTCGAAAATGTGAGCCCGATTGCTAGGTCCTGCCTCGCCATGGTGCGAGCCCAGCAGTTCTTGCCGCAGTCCCTCTAAGAAGTTGGTGACGTGGCGGTTGAAGGCACTTTGCTGTGGCGGTTCGGGAGAAGGAAGAGCTTCGACCGCGACTGCGTTGGCTTGGACCTGCCCCTCCACCCGCGGTAGCGAGCCCTGAGTTGGGGTTCCTTCGGAGGATTCCGTTCCGTGGGTAGCGAGGTAGGAGCAAGGCCCCGATGGATCGGCCTGATTCGTGGATGATCTCAACCTCATGTTAGTTAGAATGACTAGAATGCTTTTGATAGTAAGAGAAAGACACACTGCGTGTGAGTTTCCCACAGACGACGCCAAACTTTTATCCTGAAAATCTGTCGGGAGTTTTCCCTGGATAACCTGGACCGCGGCGTACGGGGTGTACCGCAGCTGGCCCTGGACCTGGTAGGGTGAAGCCCTCTTGGTCCGGGTACCAAGGACCGATACTATTCAGTAGGACCGGTCCTACACGATGGGACAGAGGTTGAGGTAGCGTGCTGGTGTGGGAGGTGTGACTGGCACATCTTTGGAGTGGTAACAAGGTGGGCTTCTTATTACTTAACAGCGGAGTACAACATACATCAGTCTACATACACCATCCGGCTATTACAAAAGGGTTACTAGCGGGATGGGGATACAACACGCAAGAGTCCAAGCCAGGCGAGGAGGTCCCTCAATAGATTGCATACAGGAGCTTTATCTAGACGAGACAGCAGCCAAGTAGCATACCCATAGGAGCTTTTACTAAGCGAGGTAGTAGCCAAGTAGAACACACACATAGGAGCTTTGGCCAGGCGGGGTAGTAGCCAAGTAGAACACACGCATATAGGAGCTTTGACTAGGCGGGGTAGTAGCCAAGTAGAACTCACACATATAGGAGCTTTGGCCAGGTGGGGTAGTAGCCAAGTAGAACACACGCATATAGGAGCTTTGACTAGACGGGGTAGTAGCCAAGTAGAACTCACGCATATAGGAGCTTTGGCCAGGCGGGGTAGTAGCCAAGTAGAACACACGCATATAGAAGCTTTGACCAGACGGGGTAGTAGCCAAGTAGAACTCACACATATAGGAGCTTTGGCCAGGCGGGGTAGTACCCAAGTAGAACACAGGTATATAGGAGCTTTGACTAGACCAAGTGGGAGGTTTTTGTTTTCAAGGGCCCACCCCCTCCTCTGTGGGATGTAGGGGCATTTTATAGTGTCTCTGGTAGGGGGGTAGGTGGAGGTCCTCTGTTTAGGCGGGAACCCCCGGTTAAATCCCCACCGTTCCCTCCTATCCACAATGGCGGTTATAAGGAATCAAGGATCAAGGATCAAGATTGCGCCCTGCTGGCTTTGCCTTGGCGGGAGCACCCGTTTGGTAGGTGGGGCCCTAGTTCCTAGGATGCAATTGGCGGGGCTAATCCCAGCCACTGATTTGGGGCAGGATCGGAGTTACCACACGCCTTGGAGGGTTCCGATCACTCCACCTGGGCCTCAGGCCCAAATCAGAGCCTCTATAGGGCTGAGGTGGTGAAAAGGTGGCGTTTCCATGAGTTTTGATTGGTCGCAAGGGGCCTTCGTGGCGGTGGGAAGTCGTTGTCAAGGTTCTGGCCTGGCGGGGGACAGTGTCAACGCCTGTCCCGCTGCACCCTGTCAGGCGTTCCTTCCACCATTTCCTTCTTCGTGCTGGCTGCATTTCTGCAAGTATTTTGCTGAGGAAACCAGCATCCTCTTGCATGTAAGGGATAGTTGACCTCCAATTAGGGCTGAGATGGAACGTCATCCAACCGTTGATGTAGCGCGGCTAGTAGGCGATCTCGACCGTCGGTTGTTATCTTTCCTCAGTCATGCTTACTGCTTCCTTATTAATGAGATGACATTGGTGCCTTGCAGGTGTTCTCAGCACCCTTTTCATCCAGGTGAGCTGGAAGCAGGGGCTGGCGTCAGCCCTTACGGAACAGGACTCGCTAGCGAGCTCCCAGGGGTTCTTCTAGAGAGGACCGCTCGAGTTGTAGGAGGGTGCTGAGAGGGACGAGGTAGTGACCTCTGTGGCGAGTATGGCTACTAGAGCAGAACCGTTGCTAGAAGACGCGGTTCTTCTTATTGGGTGACGGAGCGGGAGCCGGGTTCCAGATGGGTCGTGACTTTGGAGGCGGGCTCCCGCCTGGGTCAGGTACCCTTCCTTCGCAAGCGCTCTCATGGGAGGAAGCCGGTTCTGGGTCGCGCAACGCTTAATCCTAGGCGCCCGTGAGAAGGCGCGGTTACAAGAAGGCCGGGTCCTTGTTCCTAACAAGCGGGCTGGACTAATCAGGAGTGCCATCGTGATACGCAATGAAGCGGTTTGGTCCCCCAGTAGGAGAAGCTCTTCCTTGAATTAATTGCCTAAATTTCCGGTTAACAATATTCATGAATACAAGTTCAAGATGCTATTAACATACAATAAAATGCTAGATACATGAGATTAAATCAATCAATATTCTAGACAAAAATATAGAGCAAGGATTCATGATATAAATCAATCAAATCCTAGATTGCTCTAAAACACATACAAATACAATAATCCTAAATTTCATCAATCAAAGGATCAAATCAAATCTCAAGGTCATTTATCACAAAATTGATTCAATCAAGTCACAAACAACCTAAGATGCCATTCTAATCACAATACAACTCACAAACATGTGAAAACCCTAGAATCATATAAACTAGTCCACATTTGTCTCTAAATAGACTTTTGATTAGAATGATTATGAAGCTATCTTTCTCAATAGCTTTCACCAAACATAAACATACATATAGAAGAAGAAACCCCAAGCAAATTGAAGGTTAAAAAGAAAGAAACCCCATAGATAAGACCAATACCTTGGATTCACGAGCTGGTTTGGATTTCTGTGTGGAACTACCAGAAAACTCGATCAAACAGATACCAAACCACTTGGAAAAGGTAGAGGACTCGATTACGAACGTTCTCCAACTTGAATCACTCAAATCCGACTTCGTATGAAGAAGTTATGGTGTTTGGAAGATGAGAAAATTGGGAGAAAAAATCTGACGGGAATTTTTAATTTTTCTTCTTCAAAAATGAATTGGAGGGAATGGAGGGAAATAAAAAGGAGGAGAGAGAAGGCAAATATTGGCCAATCACAAGGGGCCACATCAGCCCAGCCCCATGGGGGGCGCGTGGGCCACACGGGGGAAGAGAGCTCCTCTGGCCGTGGGGCCCACGGCTCACCCACGGCTTGGGCCACACGTGGCCTCTTGGCCACTTTCGCCCTCTCGCGCTCCCTCACGTTCTTCAGCCGTATCTTGGGCATCCGAACTCTGATTTCAAATCCATTTTCGGATTACGAATTATGACTCCCTCACGCACGACGAAGACTACACAACTTTGAAAAATGGTTGAGAAATCATCTCAGAAAATGACGATGAAGTCAACTCAACGAATGAGAACGAAAAGTAGCGTAGCTACATCGTTTGGACTCGAAATTAAATGAATGAGTAACCGAAACGACCGGAACTCAATAAGGAATCATAATAGAGTATATTCAAGTCCAAATACAAAAATATGGAAACATACAAACATAAAGACACACACATATGCTATTTCCTAGACATAGTCCTAGAACATGCAATAAGCAAAGTTTATCAAGATAGTATAAATGCATGAGCATATATTATCAAGTATGTGAATGTGTTATATCAATGATGTTTAACCATGAAGGAACACACAAGGATGCCATGTGTGTGTGTGTGCCTAGCCTTGTAAGAGATATGAGGTCTTATATTACCTTTGATAATCAATGAAGCACATATCTCTTTAATGCCGGCTTCTTGCATGAATTGTGGTCGTGACATTCTTCGTCTTCTTAAATCTTCAATATATGAACCACTAAACATTACAAGAGAAACATGTTTTGATATGGAATTTATGCCAACATAAACTATAAACCTAACAAAACGTATCTTCACCATGTCAAGTAAGTGGAAGCGTCAGAAATTGTGTGGCCAAAAATAAAGGCTTGCATCGGAAGAATCAACTGGCAAATTCAACACGTGGTGGAAATGAAAAAGAGGGGAATTATTTACGAAACGCACCGAAATCTTAAGCACGGATATAAATACTGCTCGCGGAGACAAACGAATTGGAAGGCCAAATCATTCACTCAGCTCGAAGTATTTATAGGGGTATTGTTGTATGTATAATTTCACCAAGCAGACACGTCATCAAATAAGTCAATAAATGCTGAGGAAAAGGTTGCCCCGTCACTCGCTAACCAGGTCAAAGGGGAAACCGTGGACCAGTCAGCATGTCAACAAGTCTTAAGTCAATAAGTCAAGAGTGTGGTCGCCCGAGCTAGATATGTACTCGCCAAGGATAGAAACATGGTCGCCGAAGGGTAATACCCATGAGTGAAGGCGTTCGCTACATCAGCTTGCTAGGCACGAACTGACTCGGCAGAAACACAGGAATAAAGCCCTTACTACCGGGAGATCTCTAACAACAGGAAATCATAGAAGTAAATGATAAGAAGCAAATTCTAGTCCGTAGCAAAGCGGGATTCCCAATACAAGTCCAAGAGGAAATCCTACTACCAACACGACAAGAAATCAAGGGAAAACCCTAATTATTATGTATAAATAGAACCACCTATCCCACGAGGAGGGGGTTTGAAAACCTAAAGAGAGAAAAGCAAGAACTCGAGAGATTTGAGTGTGTAACCGAAAAAAGTGAATTATAGTGATATTTTCCTGTCCTCCGGGACGCCGTGGTTTTTTCCCATTCAAGGGTTTTTCCACATAAATCTGTCTCTTGCATGTGCTGATTTTCTTTCTTGTTTAACGTTTGTTTTGATTTAATTGTTGGTCACGTGGTAATCCAAATTTCACCGAGGACAGTTGGCGATGTGATAGGGAATGATATTCCTCATCCTAAAAATACCCAACAATTTGGATCCTTTAGCGGTAGCAACCAAATGTTCACCGAAGGTGGGGAAAACATATGTGGTGTCCCATCGATAGCGGTCGACCATGCAGATGTAGTTGAACCTCAATTTGGCTATGTGTTTGGTTCTCAAATTGAGCAGTACAATGAGCAGAACCATGAGGTGGATAATGAGCCAAATAATGTACAAGTTGATGATGTAGCAAATGTGGATGAAGAGCCTGCAAAAATTCAAAGACGTGAAAGACGTGTAGAAGGAGTTAGTTGATCTGCACCATATATGTCAGGGACTTCCGAGGTCCGGCATAATGTAACTGCATCTGATTCTGAAAATACCACCACGTGGGTTATTCCTGGAGCAGATTCATACTCGTTTGGTATTGGTAAAAGTAGCACCTTGGCAGCGCAAGAACCTAGAACCATGATTTATAAAGGTCAATTTTTTCCAAGTAAAAAGGATTTGAAAAGGCTAGTTAGCCATTTTTCAATGCGGTAGAACTTTGAATGGAAGGTGAAAAGGTCCAATAAGATAACTTTACATCTGGTTTGCATCATTAACGACTGTACGTGGAAATTAAGAGCGGTGAGGAGAGCTGAAGGGACTTACTTTCAAGTCAGAAGTTTTGTCAACGAACACAGTTATCCCTTGGAGGAGATTCACCATCGCCACCGACAAGCTAGTGCAGTCACAATCGGAGAAGTTGTTGCACCTAGACTTCAACAACATGGTGGTCGTCTCAGTCGTCCCAAGGACATAATCGCTGATATGAAAACAATGTATGGCATCCAAATCATGTACAATAAGGCACATGATGCCCTGCAATATGCATTGTCATTGACCTATGGAACGCATGAAGAAACTTTCCAGCTGCTGCCATCTTTTGCATACGTTCTGGAACAGTAAAATCCTGGCACAATCACTGACTTACAGTGCGCAAACGATTGTAAATTCCTATACTTTTTCATGTTGTTAGGGTCCTCAATTAGAGGTTTTCGGAGGTGTATGCATCATGTGATTGCAGTTAATGGTACCCATTTGAAAAAAAGATTCGGGGGTACAATGTTTGTTGCAACTGCATAAGATGGAAACGAACAGGTGTATCCAATTGCTTTTGGGTACGGTGACTCAGAAAATAACCTTTCATGGGAGTGATTTTTGGAATGCTTGAGGAGTGCCCCTGGTTATATAGATGATCTGGTTTTCATTTCCGATCATCATGCAAGCATTGAAGCAGGGATTTCAAAAATCTTCCCTTATGCAACTCATACCATATGTTGCTGGCATTTTGGTGAAAATATAAAGAAGGGATTCCACAGAAAGGATGTTGCCGACATAATGGATGACGCAGCTAGGTCGTACAGTGAAATGAAGTATAATCACCACATGGAGGAGTTACGTAAGCTGCACAAGGCTGCATTCGATTATGCCATTGCTACCGGTCCACATAAGTGGTCCCGAGTACACTGTCCCTAAAGAAGGTACAGGTTGATGACCACAAATGTTGCAGAGTGCATAAACTCATGCCTAAAATTCACAAGGCAACTTCCACTGATGACACTGGCAGAGTTCATTAGGAATATGCTACAAAAGTGGTTTCACGATCGTCATGCAGCTACACGGACCATACGTCATCAATTGACCGACGCAGCACATCTTATGATCCTGAAATGTGTCAAGAAGTGCAGTTATATGACCGTAAATCCAGTTGACTGGAACATATTTTTCGTGAAACTGAAGGGAAAATAGTGGATGGTTAACTTAGCCCAAAAGACTTGCACATGCAACAAATTCCAAATGGACCTTTTCCCATGTTCTCACGCACTCGCAGCAGCAAGGTACATGAAATATTTAAGTTAATGTTTTATATTACCCAAACGTAAATCTCACTGTTTTCATTGCTATAGGGAGCGAAACTTGGATTTCACATTTATGTGTTCGGACTACTACAAGATGGAGACACTTATTGATGCATACTCGGTTCCTATTATGCATGTTGGACATCCTTCTTCATGGGTAATGCCATCCGACATCGCAGCGCGGGTGGGTTTAAATCCAAAGTCGAAGAGACAATCAGGTCGCCCGATGGAAGGTCGACATGCCTCGTCTTCGGAGAGGACAACCACACAATCGTGTAGGAGATGTGGACAATCAGGACATAATAGCAGGAGGTGTTCCAATCCGCCTATAGTTAATGAAGGTCCCAGCACAACAGTTCCCGATGAATACCGTCGCAAGTGCAGCATTTGTCATTCAACTGGACACAACAAACAAACATGCCCTCAAAAGGACTCTACCGTGGAATGAATGGAGTCGTTGAGGAAGGCGATCAAACATAACAAGGCAGTACAAGAGGAAGACGATTGCTAATGTCTTCCAACATCGTTCAGACTTTGGGAACCATGCTCGATACTGTTGTGTTATGTTTTTATGTTGAACAGTTGTTATTTATTTTTTGTTCCGAAATTGATTTACATTTTGTTGTTCATTTTAATCGTGTTGTTTAAATCGTGTTGGAATTGAATGACTCGTCACTTAAATTGAAAATGGAATTGAATAAATTAAATTGAATAACTCAAATAGAAAATTCAAATGTTATGTACATCAACTGTCAAAAAACAACCCTAATATACATCAACTACAAAACAAAATTGGGCACCGAGTTGCAAAAAACCTCCACGGCCATCTTCTTCTGAATGGTGGCCATATCCTCTTCCGTCCAGTCGAACTCTTCCTTTTTACCACCAAGTACTTTGCCAATCGCAAAGTATGGGCACCACAGTTACCCCTGCAAATCACCACATTTACAACCGTTAGAAAGGAATTTTATTCAAACCAATTAGGATATAATTAATTCTTGAAACACTCATACCCCTTTTGTTGTTGGGGCACACGTGGGCCAACCACAATGCTCATCCGAAAGGGCCTCTTCGAACGTGTGTACGTCGGATCATCCTCCTGTCTATTCTTGTGAAACCCGATCTGATTCAACATCGAGGGAATAAACCACCTTAAGCATGCGACCTGACTATTCTTGTGTTCCCATGTCACCTCCTGTCTGAATAGGTCTAACAGGTAGATCTTACCTTCTGAAAGTTCGACGCTGACCAATACCCAATGATGACGTCCCAGGTTGCAAGGAATCAGAACCTGTACGTTTTTCAACATAGTGTTATCAATGTGAAATTTAAACATAGTATTTAACAATTGAAACCATGTAATTTTAACACTCACCGTGTCAACCTGGTGCCATGTCCGGGTTCCTACAGGGAGCAATCCTCTAACCGTCATCAAGTCATCATCGGACCACCTGTGATCTAACAATTTCCACTCCGGAAGGGGTTTGCCCACAACCCCACGGCCAAACATTTGCCCCCACTGAATATATAACAATGACTGTACATAGAAAATTTACCACATCGTTAGGTAAAAGATATATGAAACACATCAATGCACAAACGAAAACCTAACAATACAAACACTTTCATAGAACTGTGAATCTAGTAGGTTGAACCTCTGACGGTAGACAGTGGGGTATGCTCACTGGCGCTTCTGCAGAATCTTCAAGTACGCGTCGATGTGCTGACAATGTAAACATTTAATATTGTTAGGATTCAACTATTACCGATACAAACATATACAGACAGTTAAAGTAAGGAACGTACCGTATCCTCTAACTCCATGAAGTTTGTTTGGAACCGGTGGAACCAAGTGACACCCACTAGTATATGTACATCTATATCACGTCTGCAAAATTGTTGAAAAAGTTAGATAACCAAGTAATATTACTTAAGTGTTAAAGAATTAATATTATAAGATTGTAAAATGTATGATTATACTTACAATTCCCCCGTATTGTTCTTCTTGTAGGCTTGGTAGGCCGAAAGATGATTAAGATGTACCAACTCGTGGGGCCTGAATACATGCTTTGATGACTGTGGCCTTGTCCTTAGCCTTTTCGGCCGATAGGGGTCAATGAATGAGGACAGCAGCATCCAACTTGGCCTGCGAACCCAATGCCAACGCTGATCCTGGAGGGGGGGCTACGGTCCTGAGCACTATGTTGGACCAGAGGGGTGCGGAGTGAGGAGGAACTCTGCCCCAGTGAATCGCTCTCATCCAACATGCGCTGTAAGGAAGAACTCCGCCTCCGTGGATCGCTGTGATGATGGGTGCGCTCTGGTTTGACCGACCGGATGGGGGAGCTTGCTGGGATCGCTTAAATGGTCGCACTGCGCTAGGATCTACCGGAGGTGAGGTGAGGTGCGTTGCGCTGTGTGAACATGAGGGTCCAACAATGCTGTCTCTGATACACCAGGTACCTCATGTACCACTAGTGCTGTCTCTGATCCACCAGGTACCTGGTGTACCACCAGTCCTGTCTTTGTACCACCCGGTACCTCCTCTCGTTCTATCACAACAGGACCCTGGTGATCAGATACTGTGTCCGTAGAGTGTGCCTCCGTAGTAGGTGCCTCCTATGTTTGGTCTTTGTCCCATCCTGATGAGTACCTGTCTTGTTTGTGGGACTAAAGTCTTCGTAACCGTGATGGTCATCAAATGATGGGTCATCAGATGGTGGACCATCCATATGGGACTGTGACATCCGACCCTAAAGCGTTCGGATCATGTCCAGCAACTCCTGATGCTGCTCATCTCATTTCTGATCACTGTTTCGGATAGCAGCCATCACGTCCGAACGTAGATCTCTGAAAGCAGCCATCACGTCAGTGAATTTCTGGTCCCAGCGGTCCTGAAAGGATTTCAAACTGTATCAGTACTAAAACCCTTAACTTGATTGAAATTAAATAATGCGGTTCTAATATTTTTGTGTACCTGTGGATGCCCTCCAACGCCTCCTCGTGAATCACCTTCAGGTCGAGGCGGTCTGGGTAAACTGAATTGTACCCGCCTACGCATCCTTAGGGGACTCCCAGTGTGACCCTCCTCGTCTGAAACCTCTGTATCACTAGGTCCCGAATACTGACCCTCCTCCATATGACTGGGTCGAGAATGCCGACCATCCGTATCATTGGGTCCGGAATACAGACCCTCCGTATCACTGGGTCCGGTAGGCCTATATAGTTCCAGATCCAGGAGGTGACAAGGTATATCAACGGTATCAAAATCATACAGACTGCCTCCCAGCTCTATGCCTTCGTAGTACCGTTGAGCTCTCTCAGCAGCCGTCGGCTCCAATTCACACCACGTAAACATCTGAAATCAAAGTTAGACATTATAATCGTATACATACTAATAACTATGTGAACATTAACAAAAAATATACTTACCCTTTCGATGAAAATCTTATCTAGCTTCTCCCCCCTCGGTCGCTTATTCAACTCCCATTTCAGAATACATGTGGGGGGAGTAGCTTGATTAACCGGCAAGTCCCACATTTTTTATTACCAAGCTCGGGGATAACCTCAAAAGCAAATATCTGTGTAATAGATAACAAAGTAAATACATCGGTCATATAAAATAAATTACAAATAAAGTATGCCTTCAAATTCTAAACACTTACCAACAGTGCGTGCGATACACCGTATAAGTTGTACGTCTCGATAGTGTGTACGTCAGCGCCCTTTTCTTGCTGTCGTTGTTCGAACCGCTCCCGTCGACCATCCAACGCATGCTTGAAACCACAAATAGACCACCTATAAACGTGTGCTCCCCACGGGAACGCATCAAAAGCGTCCAAGTCCTTAACTAGGCGGAAGTGCCATAATGGAACTTTATCTCTCTCGTCCACCCCCATTAGTATCCAATTGAGCATAAACAATAAGCACAGCTTCACCGCATCGTACTGCTCCACAAAAATACCAATCCGCAGCACAGCTCTCAGCTCTTTAAGCTCGATGTCTCGACCCTGAAAGTACCGCTCGTGTATACCATTCTCTACCATATCATAGCTCGCTGTGTCGGGAATGACTCCGAACTTCAATCCGGTGATTAAACAGAACTCAACCTTCGAGAACCGGACCGAATGCTTACCCAATGAAAATCTCATCTTATCTTTCGGGCGATCGTGATTCAACTCGCGTAAAAGCAACCGATGGACAATCCCAGCCGAAAAGTGAATGTCACGATGCATCTGAAGGAAATGACCAAAACACAGCTCATTATACCGACGTCGGTCTTCGATCTTCAGATGTTCAGGTACACTATCAAGTGCGTTGTCGATATCTCTAAGGTCATCAAAATGGTCATGCCGAGTAATTTTTCCCTTGTACCATGCTCCCACTGGGGTTTTAAGCGAATCATTTAGCTCATTCCTCGACTACATATTCACAGAAAAAAAAAAAGCATATCAGTTAATGAAAAGGCTCGAACAAAAGGCTTGGGCATTGTATGAAAAGGCTCGAACACTTCATGAAAAGACTCGGGTACAGTATGAAAAGGCTCGGATAGTGTATGAAAAGACTCAAACTCTATATGAAAAGGCTCGGGGAATCAAAATTCACTAACTTATTCATAAAAAATAAAAATAAAAATAAAAAGCTCGGATCTAGTGTAAAAAGGCTCGAAAACAAACGAAAAAGCTCGAATCTATTTTAAAAAGGCTCGGGGACAGTTATAAAAGGTTAAAACAAGTTATAAAAGGCTCGGAGATTTTCAAAAAGCTCGGGGACTGTTATAAAAGTCTCGGGGACAGTTATAAAATACTCGAAACAAAAGGTTCAGGGACAGTTATAAAAGGCTCGAACAAAAGGCTCGGGGACAGTTATAAAAGGCTCGAAGACCCAGATCTTCATCGTCCTCAAAACATTTTTTTTCAAAAACTAAAACCCTAACCTAACCTAACCTAACCTAATAAAACAAACATAATCAACAACAAATCAAATCAAACCTAGTCTACATGCTGAAAATGGCATCAAACATCAAACACACATGAACTTATCAAGATCAAAAACGCGACAAAATCAAATACTTACCACTGTCTTTCGAGTTCGCCCGTGAGTTCTCGTGGATGCCATTTCTGTAGCGCCGTCGCCGGTGGTTCGCCATACGATTTCCGTTGAGTTTAGGGCTGTTGCGCTGTCGGGTTTCTCTCTCAAACTTTTTCTCTCAACTTTTGAAAAAGACACAAACAGACAGCTGAAGGTATTTTTGTTAGGTCACCTAAATAGATGCCTTTTAAACTTAACTTAGTAAAGTGGTGATATTCTTACAAAAACCGCCTCAGATAGTGACAAAAAAAATTTGAACCCTTTTACAAATGATAAATTCCATTGGGCTATAGAAAAAAAAAAATTAGTTCACATTGATTATATATTTTATAAGTTCTGATTATTTGGAAAAAAAATCAATGAGTTGAAAATTATTTCTTCGGTAATATAAATATGCTGCAATACAAACATTCCTGCATACATATATAGCTAGTGTTAATTCTTCATTTTGATCATTTGTGATAATCATGAATGAAATAAGGTCTCTCCAACTTATTACTTTCTTGTTCATCTTGCTCTCACTAAACATAAAAGCAGCCTCTGTATTCACTTCTAGAGTTGTAGATGTTACAACAAAATGCGTAGAGGGGGAAAGGCATGCCCTCCTGATTTTCAAACAAGGCCTCATAGATGAAGATGATGTTCTCTCTTCATGGGGAAGTGAAGACTGTTGCAAATGATTAAACGCTATGCAAATCTTACCATTGCTTCCTTGGCAGTTGGCCTTTCTTGGTGATCATATCGCAACAACTTGTCGAGGAAGTCCACAGCCTTAAAAATAATGGAAAGAAGATGAGAAAGAGAGCTTGTATCAAACTAGATTTTTTAAAACTGTCAAGGTATTTTTAAATCTAAACTATAAATAACCAAGAAATCTACCTCATTAACTGCCAAATGTTGTTGTCCACGGCCTGGTATTTTTTGTGTATAATTTCTGGTATTTTTTTTTTTTTAATAAAGTGATATAGTTGAAGACATGTGTGTAATTAATGGGTGTAAATAGTATTTTGTTTATTTTTAATTAAACTAATTTGTCCTTGTTGGTAAATTCCTATTGGGATATTTTTGTAATTAAATTTTTTATTAAAATATGGGAGTGCTTATCATATTTATGGGTGTCAATATCGGCTCCCTTTTTTTGAAAACATGTTCCCTTCTTGTCAACCTAACTCCTAACACAAACACTCTTTTTTATTTAATAATAATAATTTTGGTTTGTATATAATTAATGTCCATATTTCTGAAATATAGTTACATAAATACTACTCTAACAATTACAAATCTAACCACCACACAATATGATTTGGTGGTGAGGGGCACTAATTCAGTCTGCTCACAGCATGTGATATATA
Source organism: Acer yangbiense (assembly GCA_008009225.1). Classification (NCBI taxonomy): domain Eukaryota; kingdom Viridiplantae; phylum Streptophyta; class Magnoliopsida; order Sapindales; family Sapindaceae; genus Acer; species Acer yangbiense. The sequence continues at coordinate 16,685,236 of CM017773.1, read as the reverse complement.
AAAGAAAAATAAAAAAATAAAAATTATAAATCCACATTTGGATTAATTTTGAAAAAAAAAAATCATTAATTGCAGTTAAATTATTTTACAAATCCTAATGGAGAGATTTTATTTAAAACCTGTTAAAGACTATAAGGTAATCTAAATTTGTGGGTACCCACTCAAGAATATGAAAAACTTGGATAAGAGTATTTCCAATGTTATTATGCATTTGGATAGAATTTCTTGTCACATAGGATATCTATCTATCCAGCTATTGCTACAAAGGATAGATAGATAATGAGATAAAAAAAATAAAAAATTAAAAATTAAAAAAAAATTAAAAAAAATCTCTTCAATGCAATTATCTAACCTAAAATATGGAACTGATGTGGCAAAAAAAAAATAAATAAATAAAGATTATGGATGGAGATGTGTTTATCAATTGAGAAACTCTCCTAGAAATCCTAAACAACATTTCTCACCATTTCCCACTGATGCTATTAACTGTAAAATAAATGAGAAGAGACTGAGACAAGTATTTTATGGTGATTGGTCATGAAATGCGTACTTATTTTTCTTTAGATAATTGCATTGAAGATGATCGTAATACTTTTTTTTTTTTTGTTTGCCAAAGTGGATCCATATTCAAAAGAAATGTTTATGTGTCACTAATAGAATTAAATTCAAAAATGCATAATAACACCGGAGATGATCTAATATGCCATATGGCAAACTATTAAGGACAAATTACACACTACACTGTTTATATGTATAATTGTACCGAAATCGGTAAAAATATCATAATAACACTGATTACCTTTTTACCCTTTTACCCATTGACTAACAGTTAACCACCGTGTCAATAACAAAAACGGGGTAAATAAATTAATGAATCAAAAATAAGTACAAAAAACAAAAAAAGATCTTGAATGCGATTATGCATATAATCGGAATATGTTTGGGTAATTTGTCCGACTATTAAATTGTATTTTTCTTTTATCCAATCATATGTCATTATTATTTTTATTTTTATTTTTTTTTATATCGAGGATCCCGGACTTCGTCCAAACACCTATCTGCATGTCCTCATCCAACTGCATGACTCGCAATGGCCTGTTTGTTAGGGGAAGTGGAGTAAGACAGATAGAAAACCTCGGCCCACACCCTTGGCCCCACAAAGATGCAAGCAGGTAAATCAGAACTCACCTCACCTGAGTAGGATTCGAATTGCTGACGTGGAGCCTCATACCCGTCCTTCCACCAGTAGAGCTAACGTCCTAAGGGCTGGCCTCAAGTGAATTGCCAAGAGTTGAACCATGGACTTCGGTTTCATTCCAAGCCCCTGGACCACTAAGGCAACCCCATCGTGCCATTATTATTTCATGCAGCAAGTTGTGAGTGAAGGCATGAATGACTTGGTATTGTACCCATCCATCACCACCACCTAATTAATTATCTCATTTCACTAATGTATTTTAGCACATTATAAATCATGTTTAGAATTCTATCAATCTTCTGTAGCCCAATAATGAAGAAAATGAAAACCGAATAAAACAAAAACTAATAAATAAATAAATTAAGGGAAAATATCATTTTTCATCCCTATGATTTACCCTATTATCCGTTTCAGTCCCCGTCATTCCAGTATTGGCCATGTAGGTCCAAATGTTCTCTATTAATCGTTTTTTTGGTCCCTATCGTCAAGTTCTGTTAGGGTTCCGTTAAACAAGTGAGGGTATATTGGTAATTGAATCGTTAATCACTTAATCAAATTAATAAATATAATTAAATTCTATAATAAAAATTAAAAACAATTTAAAAATAAAATAAATAATTAAAAATATTAACAAACCCTAATCTTCATTCTCTCTCTCTCTCTTCTTCTTCTTCTTCTTCTTCTTCTTCTTCAACCCACCACAACACACCAAACCCTAACCCTAGCTGCCGCTGCCGCCACCACCCAAACACCACACCTGAGAAGAGATAGGCACTCGATCAGGCTTCTTGTCACTATTGTCGTCATCGTCATCGCTACTTCTGGTCACCATCGTCGTCATCGCTGCTTCTAGTTCGCCAATCGACTGGCTTTAAGTTCGAGCACCGATCGACTGGGTTCAAGTTTGAGTTTGAACTGATTTTGTTCTGGGTTTGTATGAATGTATGATGGTGTTTGTGTGAATTATATCATTGATATATTGTTCTATTTGATAACATGAAATTAGTTTGTTCTTGATATCAATTTATTTTCATTTAGTACCCATTTAGGGGTTTTACAGATACTTCGAAGGTTTCTTTTCTTTTTTTTTTTAATTCTTGTATATGTAGTTATCTCTTGTTTGATTGTTTGAAAATTTTGGTTCTTTGCATATGTTTTGATTTTTTGGTGGTTTTGTGTTGTTTGATTTTATGGGTTGTGTTGATTGTATGGGTTTGATAGGGAGATATGGGCAAGGATTTTCGAAAAAAAAAATCTTTATTTTATTTCTTTGATTTGTTTTCTTATGTTGTTGATGATGATTAAAGGAGTGTGAGAGAGAGATTTCGGGGGATCTGAAAGTGGCGGCGGCGATGGTGTTCATTCTAGGATCTGGGTTTTTTTTTTTTTATTAATTTTATTTGTCTCCACCAAATCAGAAGGAGATGGATGGTGGATCCAAATCAATTTTTAAAAAAAAATTATTTTAAAATCATTTAAATATTTATTAGAAGGGCAAAACTGTTATTTTATCCTCTGTTCATGTCAAAAGACCTTATTTTAACAGAAACTGTCACAGAAGGACTAAAAGAGCCAATACTGAAACAACGGGGACTAAAACGGATAATAAGGTAAACCATAGGGACGAAAATGATATTTTTCCAAAAAATTAATTAGGTGGTTGTAGTGGATGGGTACAATACCAAGTCATTCATGCCTTCACTCACAACTTGCTTCATGAAATAATAATGGCATGTTAACCAAGTCATATGGGTACAATGACTTGGTGCTAATGGTGTAAATGTGGGCCGGCACGGCCCATTTGTGCCGGGCCGATGAGGCCCATTTTTGAAAACGGGCTCGGCCTGGCACGGCACGGCAACTTGCCGTGCCAAGCCCGGCCCAGCCCAGCCCAACCCGTTTTTAAAAAACGGGGGCCCGACACGTGCCTGATGTGCCGGGTCGGCGGGTCAGGCCGCACCGACACACATGCCTTTAAATTAAAAAATAATAATTTATAATTTAAATATTTTAATTCAATTGTACTAACTTATAATATTGTTTTAACAATTAACTTATGTATTTTTAATTGTAATTTGTCAATCTTATTTATTTTTTTAGTCTAATAAAAAAATGTAAAAAATAGATAGATTTATTATTTTATTTAATAAAATAATTCAAAGAATAAATAAAGCTAAAAGATTAAAGAAAATAAAAAATAAATGAAATTATAAAAATATGAAATGAAGAATTATTTATTTATTTCAGAGTCTCGGTATTACATATTTACATGATTGCCTCATTAAAAACCTTACCAAGAAAAACCCAGTGTGATAAAAACTTGGTAAAGGAAAAAGAGTGCAATCATATTACAAGTTAATGTACATGTATAACCTAGAAGTCCTAGATCTGGTTACTGCCGGAACTCTCATCGACATATAAATTACTGAAATTTTGAATAAATTGTTCATCTACCGTTTCATTTTGCATCCTCTTTCGAGCACACTCTCAATCCCGAATGCATTCCAATACCTCCACCGTCTCTGGAGACAAAGAACTTCTTTTTTCTTCAACAATTCTTCCAGTCATGCTGAATACCTATTCTGATGAAACAGTGGAGACAGGGATAACCAGTATGTCACGTGCTAGGTGTGGAAGAACTAGATATCTATAGCTGTAGGTCTTCCACCATAACAACAGATCAAATCCCTCCTTGTTTTCAAATCCATCGAATTGAGCTTCAAGGAAGCTTTTAAGTTCGGCACCGGAAGTTGCACCAGCTCGTGAAGAAGAAGAACTTGATGAGCCTACTTTTTTTCGGCGTTTGAGAATGTTCCAACTTGTCTGATTTGGGAGTGTGTCTGGTTCTGCTGATGGTTGCGCGTCAACACTGCCATACCTGGACTCATAAATACTAAAAACTTCGAACAACTTGGTTCGAATGTCAGTAACCTGTGCAAAATAATCTACGCTCAAATTATTACCAATATACTCTAGCAATGTTTCTAAACCAGATAATTTAATCCTAAGATCTACTATAACACCTAAAGCATAAAGGAAAGGAATTGTAGACCAGTATTTTTTAAACTTGGTCTCCTTGGCAACAATTGCAGTACCTAAGATATTATATCCCCTATAATTGTTTAGCAGTTCAAACATTTCCACAATATGATGGATTGTCAGGGAAGATAAGGGGGTAATAGACCCCGGAAAGAGATACAGTGGAATCGTAAAAAACCTTTAAAAATTCAACAAAAATCTTTGCCACATACCAATCGTCTGGGGTTAGTACTGGATGGCCAATTTCGATCATTTTCATGTTATAAAAACCTAAAATAGTTGTATCATAATCCAAACAATTTTGTAGCATTAAGTAAGTAGAGTTCCACCTAATCGGTATATCTGTTTGGAATCTTCGGGGTCGTAGACCGTAAGTTTTACAATATCTACCGAATTCTTTCAATCTTGGATTATAACTACCGAGCCAAGAAAGGGCATCTCTGATGCGATCTATATGATTGCTTACTACCTTCACACCAGACTTTACAACTAAATTGATGATATGACATGCACATCGTTGATGGAAGAAATAACCCCCATCTCATGGGATATTTTTTTCAAAAAACAATGCAATAGAGCTAGTATTTGCAGATGCATTATCTAATGTGATAGAAAGGATACAATGAGTTTTTTCAAAAGTTTCAAAAACAGAAAGAATGACATTAAAAATATTTCCTACGGTATGTGCAAAATCCGTTGGACGAAAACCAAGAATTTTTTTTACTATCCTCCAATCATAGTCTAAATAGTCTCATGTGACAGTTAAATAGTCATGTTTGGAACATGTGTTCCGAATATCGGAAGTTAATGCAATAGAGACAGTTAGATGCTATAATTCAGCCTTCAACTCATCTCGTTGGGTTTGAAAACATTTTAACAAATCGTTCCTAGTAGTGTTTCTAGAAATAGATTTAAATTGGGGGTTGTATACACTTTGAATAAATTCTTCATAAAAAACATTATCACCGAAATTAATCAGTTGATCAGTACATGCAATGTAACGTGCCATACACTCTCTAGCATGCGAGGCGTCACAACGCCATGTTGTAACAGACCTGTCTGGGTGCCGTTGTAGTTGTGTCTTGGTGTAGTGTCTACCTATCCGAATGCAGGCATGCATTTCTCGATATGCCTTCGCAAATGACCGGTCCCCCTCTTAGAAGTGACATAGTGCTTAGGACAAAACTTACATTGAGCTCTGTCCATGACTTGACCATCTGGCATAGTCTTCTGTACTACGTCAAAATACTGCCATACGTTTGATGTGTGCTTTTTAGGATTGGGTCCAATGGGAGGACATGATGTCGGTGTTGCGTTGGAACCAGAAGGTCCCACTACCGTTTCTGTCAGCCTGGAAAGGTCAAAGTAATCGTCGTCCATGTTAAGACCGTCCAGAAATTGAGGATGATTATGATCCATTCTACAATACAATGTTAACTCATTAGTCATTAAAAACTAAGCATAAAATCATAAATATACTAAGCATAAAGATATTAAAATTAATTACTAAGCATTTAATCATCAATTTACTAAGCATAAAAATATTAAAATTAATTACCAAACATAAAATCATCAATTTACTAACCATAAATATCAAAATTAATTACTAAACATAAAATCATCAATATACTAAACATAAAAATATTAAAATTAATTACTAAGCATAAAATCATCAATATACTAAACATAAAAATATTAAAATTAATTACTAAGCATATAATCATCAATTTACAAGCATAAAAATATTAAAATTAATTACTAAGCATTTAATCATCAATTTACTAAGCATAAAAATATTAAAATTAATTACTAAACATAAAATTATCAATTTACTAACCATAAATATTAAAATTAATTACTAAACATAAAATCATCAATATACTAAGCATAAAAATATTAAGATTAATTACTAAGCATAAAATCATAAATATACTAAGCATAAAAAAATTAAAATTAATTACTAAGCATATAATCATCAATTTACTAAGCATAAAAATATTAAAATTAATTACTAAGCATTTAATCATCAATTTACTAAGCATAAAAATATTTAATTACTAAAACATAAAATCATCAATTTACTAAGCATAAATATTAAAATTAATTACTAAACATAAAATCATCAATATGCTAAGCATAAAAATATTAAAATTAATTATTAAACATAAAGTCATCAATATACTAAGCATAAAAATATTAAAATTAATTACTAAGCATTTAATCATCAATTTACTAAACATAAAAATATTAAAATTAATTACTAAGCATAAAATCATCAATTTACTAAGCATAAAAAATATTAAAATTAATTACTAAACATGAAATCATCAATTTACTAACCATAAATATTAAATTTAATTACTATTTACTAAACATAAAATCATCAATTTACTAACTAAACAAAAATATGCTAAGCATAAATTAAAATATACAAATATTAAAATTAATTACTAGACATAAATTCATAAAATGATAAATTTACTAAAATCTAAGATTTTAAGAATAAATATTAAAATTTATAACAAAGCATAAAAATATAAACTCATAAATATACTAAGCATAAATCCATAAATATTAAATATACATAAAACATAAGAATAAATATCAAAATTAATAACTAAGCATAAATATATTAAGTATAAATATAAAATTTAAAAACTAAAACATAAAACTAAATAATAACATTTAAAGGAAAAAGATACCTTTGATTCTTTGAAGTTTGAACTTTGGTGGAGAGATTAGAGAATAATAGTAAATTAGTAATATAGTATTAGTATAGTAGATTAGTAGTGTAGAGAATAGAGAGAGAGTGAGAGTATAGAGAGAGAGTGAGAATGAAATTATGAAAATATGAAATGATGTAGAGAATAGAGATTAGAGAGAGTAATGGAGAGTTGGAGAATGGAGAGAATGAGAGATTGAGAGAAAGTGTATGGAAATTGGAATGGATGGGGGTATTTATAGAAAAATTTAAAATGTGGGTAAAAATATAAAATAGAAGAGATGGGGAGGCAAATTGAAATTTTCGGCCCTTTTTAAAAATTTGACCGTTTGTTGATGTCAGCAACGTTCAAAAAATTCAAAAAAATATATTAAAAAATGTTGGGTGTGTTAACTGTAAAAAATAAATAAATAAATAAATAAATAAATAATAAAAATAAAAAAATAAAATTGCTAAGCCCAAACTGTCGCCCTGTTGGGCCTCCTGTTGGGCTAAGCACGCCGGCCTGGCGGGCCGGCACGGCGAGCCTCATCTCAAAACCCAAACTATGCTAGGCATGGGGGTCGTGCCTGGCTTGGCTCGTGCCTCAAGCGGGCCGGCCATGCTGGGCCCACCAGACCCGGCCCATATTTACACCATTACTTGGTGCCACACGCTGTGAGTGACTTAGTTTGAGAAATGACTTAGTAATGGGTACAGTACCATTTCCTTCAGGGGATTCATGCATTCACTCAATACCAACTACCAAGTCATAGGTGGTGGTGCTGGTGACTTAAGGGCTGTTTGTAAGACTTATTTATATGTCTAAAAAAATGAATGTGTTATAAGACTTCAGAAAGAAAGAAAGAAAGAAAGAAAAGAAAAAAAAGAAAAAAGAAAAAAAATATTTGTTTGTACCCATCCATGCGACAAAGTGCCACACCCACACGCTTGTAAATAAGAATAAAACAGTAACTCTTACTTTGAGAAATCTCCAGCAGCCTTCTCCCTTTCATTTAAAAATTACAAAAGCCTTCTCCTTTGACCCACTAAATTACGCAAACCAATGCCACCAGCAGGCAACTGCTAGCATTTTAAACAAGTAAAATCATAAAAAATAGGCAATTGGGTATGGAATATGGATTGGCAGCCAAGATTTGTACCTATTAGCAGCCATTGGCCTATTCTCCGACATCTTATCAATTAAATATAATAAATTACTACCTTATGATACCTAATCTATATATATATATATATATATTTTAATTCTGTCTATCTTGACATTTGAATTTCTTGAGAGAAAAACAAGGTCAATAATTCAACTGTGTCATCATTTATGATTTGGATATTGAGAAACTTCAAGGAACTCATCAAAGCATGCATGAACCAAACCTCAATTATTCAACAATATATACACACACCATTTCATACCCTTTACACCCATCAAAATATTTCACATTTTCTTCTTCTTCTTCATCAATTATCAAACACCATTTGATACCATTTACACCCATCAAAAATATTTCACATTTTCTTCTTCTTCATCAAATTAACACACCATTTAATTTACACCCATCAAAAGATTAGTAGCAATGGAGCTTTCACCAATGAGAAATTTTGCAAAAGAAGAGAAAACAAGTGCAAGAAACTTAAGTAGCAGAAGAAGAGCATGGAAGTTGAAGATTCGAATATCATGGAATGCAATCAAGAGGACGGTAGTGAACACCATAAGGCCTCATCGTCGTCATTTGAGCTGCGCTCCAACCATCAAAAATCTATCCAAAATGCGTCAAGAGCTTGCAATTGCAAACCAGCCAAATCGTCCAATAACGAAGACTATACCACTTGCTCAACTTATGATCATGCCTTACTCAGCTGCAGATTTCATCGACCGTGGAGATCACATGACACCAACAAAGTCACCTAGAGAAAACATATCAAAAACATGGAAGCAACTTCATGGTTTACAGAATTGGGAAGGTCTTCTTGACCCACTTGATCCTTCGCTTCGTAGGGAGATTATCAAATACGGAGAGTTCGTAGAAGCAACTTACGATGCTTTCGATTTCGATCCATTGTCTGAATTCTGTGGTAGCAGTAGATATAATCGTCACAAGTTTTTTGATGAATTAGGCCTCACTGGGCATGGTTATAAAGTGACTAAGTACTTTTACGCCATGTCGCACGTGGACGTGCCTCGCTGGTTTGAGCGTTCGGAGTTGGGACGTACTTGGAGTAAAGACTCAAATTGGATGGGATATGTTGCGGTGAGCGGCGACAAAGAGTCGGAGAGGATCGGAAGGAGAGACATTGTTGTGTCGTGGAGGGGCACGGTGGCGCCAAGTGAGTGGTACACAGACCTTAAGACAAAGCTTAAGCGTTTGTCCAAAAACAAACACATGAAGGTTCAAAATGGTTTCTTGAGCATTTACAAGTCCAAAAGTGAAGAAACAAGATACAATAAGTTAAGTGCTTCAGAGCAAGTCATGGAAGAAATCAACAGATTAGTGAATTTCTTCAGAGACAGAGGAGAAGAAGTTAGTTTAACAATTACTGGTCACAGCTTAGGAGGTGCATTGGCAGTTCTCAATGCATACGAAGCCGCGACTACGATTCCTGGTATTTTCATCAATGTGATTTCATTTGGGGCACCAAGAGTTGGAAACATTGCATTCAAAGAAAAGCTGAATCAATTAGGAGTCAAGACTCTTCGTGTTGTTGTCAAACAAGACTTGGTTCCCAAGCTACCTGGACTGTTTTTCAACAACATTCTTCACAAGCTTAATGTGATTAATCAGAGGTTGAATTGGGTTTACAGGCATGTGGGAACCCAGTTGAAGCTTGATGTGCATTTGTCGCCTTATGTGAAGCGTGATTCGAACTTGTCAGGAAGCCATAATCTGGAGCTTTATCTCCATCTTTTAGATGGGTATTTGGACAAGAAATCCAAGTTTCGGTGGAATGCAAGGAGAGATATTGCCTTGGTGAACAAGTCAAGTGATATGCTGGTAGAGGATTTGAGAATTCCAGAGTTTTGGTATCAAATGCCTCACAAGGGGCTTGTGTTGAACAAACATGGTAGATGGGTGAAACCTGGTAGAGAACCTGAAGACATTCCTTCTCCATTTGTCACTGAAATGCCTAAGAATCTCTTGATTCATTGAGTGTCTGAAATTCCAGGTTTTCTTTTTGAGGGTGTAAAGCTTCTGAATTTTCAACAAGATGTTTTACTTTTGTGTAGTAAATCTTGATTAATTCATTCTTTGTTACATTTGTAATTTCTCAATGAAGATTTGTTCTCTATTCAAAAACTACAACATCACAACAATTCTTTGTTAATCAATCTCAACTTTAAATATTACAAAATTGACCTTAATTCAAGTCACCAGAAATCAGAGTTCTTCATTTCATGACAATCCAAGAATACTAAATACAGGAGCTGCTCTAAGAAGTAACAAATAGATAAATTCCTCACACAGATACAGAAACAAACATTATGTTACAAAAACAAAAAAAACAAAACCAAGCAACATGATTCCTACACATATCAACAGATAATCTACCTTTCAAACAAGTTCAACTACGATACTAAATAACACAGACGATACAGTGGGAAGTAGACACATCAAACAGATGATTCCGTTCGTGAAACATGAGATAAAGCATCATCAAACTGATCCTCATCAGGCTTCTCAGAGCACAAACTCTTTGGAATGTAAGATCTGTAGATGTGCTCCATGTTAGGACTTTCCTTCAAATTATGGCTAGCGACTTCAAGAGCTGTGTTACAGAAAGCTCTATAGAATTTCTTGTCGCAAATAAAAGCGAAGATCAAGGAAATTATGATAAGTGGAATTAGGAATGGAGCATAAACGAATTTCTTAGACCCAATGTAACCAAACATAGTAACTTGGAACAATATCAGAGCAGCAACAACACGCAGAAAAATGTGGGGCCACATCCTTCCATAGCTCTCATATTTCGGAACATAAACATTGAGTGCCTGTCATTACAGAGTGTTTATAATTAAAAAATTATTATGGAATGAAAAGCAGAGACTCTATTTGGACTTTAAATCTCTAGTGTGCATCGTTTTAACTTGTTTGGCTTCCAAAAAGGAAACAGGCATTGAAAGTTCATCCCAAGGAAATAATAACATAAACGAGCATGAGCATTACCTGATTCCTAAGAATAAGCCATCCCAGAGCAAAGTACAAAACACCGAATGGGATTATCAGAGGAGATATGCAGGAGTAGCAGAAGACAATTGTGATGACAAGCAAATCACCAGGGATTCTAGTTCCATAGCTAAGATCTCCAGGAAGCCAAGCTTCTTTCCGCTCAGCTTCAGTCTTGCAAAGATACTTCCTCTTCAGATGATATATGATTAGTGGAACTATTCGGGATAACTCAAGCCCATAGCCAACAAAGAACCTGAGACCCATGAGACATCAAAAATGTGAAAAACTCACGGTGCATGAATTTCATGAAAACTCTATTCAGATAAATAGATAATTAGAAATGGTACACTTGCAAGAAGTATGACCATCATAAATAATATATTTTGCAAAAAAATTATCTAAACAGATGGATAAAGAGAAGAACAAACAGAACATGAACAGAAATTTCGTTTCCTAAACTACCTGGTTAAGCAGCAGAGTTATCAAAGTTTTTACTGCTGGTGCTAGACTGATAGGACATCAGTGAATAAAATAACTCAAATTGAGTTTCACCGAACTTAAGATATAAATGGATCCTTTAAAATGGAGTCACTGGAAAGAGTTCTCCTAAACCAAGAATAATGATTACTATGGTATTTTACTACTTGCAGGAATAAAAAATTGTAATTTAATGGAAAAGGGGCAAGGGCGAGCAATTAAAAGAATAACAAAAGGATGATATAAACTTACTTTAGAGCCACAAAGGTCACGAAGAAAGTTGCGTTACCAGGGAGGCTATCAGATAGCACGGTAATAATTGATGATGGATGATCCTGAATGGACTTGAATGTGCTGAACAACGAGGCACTCAATGTAACTCCAATAAATACATTCAACACAGAAAAATAGAAATATTTCCCGGAGGCGGCCCTTATTGCATGGCTCTCAGAAGGAATACCTTCAACCTTAGATAGAAACAAAAGAAGCTTGGGCAGCATAGCCAAAAACACTAAGAGTGCAATTTGTGGGAGGTACGCCTCCAACACTGTCTTAAGAGCACCTATGTCCACAACTGCCTTTATAAATGGAAGTAATTTCTTCAGATTACTCAAGGTTGTGAATGCAGAAATAAGCCCAATAGGAATCATGTAAAATAAAATAGTCAGAGCCACAAGTATATAAATCAAATACTGCCGTAGTTGCCTTTCAAAAAACTTGATTTTAAGATTACTCCATAGTAGATCACGAGGTTCAGGTGCATCAATGGCCGTCCATTTGTCAACCATTTGGGCATGCAGACTCTGAGCTGCACATGCTGCGGTTACCCTACTAGAGAAGAAGACCAGAGCAGAAGGTTGCTGCTTTTCTCGGAGAGTGACTTTCTGTTCTGCTTCCAATTTTGGGACCAGTTCATTGATTTTCTTATTAAAGTAGTCTATGCTGTCTACTTTATTACCAAAGAGACCAAGGCAGCCAGTTTTCGTGGTTGGTCTTGTTCCTTCTCCATTGCCCCCCTTTTTTGACCCTGCATATATTGCTTCCGCATGTGCAAGCTTCTTTTTATACCCTTCCAACTCTTTATAAATTTTGTTAACCTAAGTGAATAAAACAGTTTAAGGTTAAATATCAGCACACATAGTACAATATATAGCACCATCAGAATAGGGACATGCCACAGGCCACATAATCAAAAGTAAACAATCACCTGATTTATTGATCCTTCCGCTTTTTATTATTATTATTATTTGAATATAGAAGTAACAATATTTTGATAGGAAACAAACAAATTCGAATAAAATTATCAATTGAACAGTTACAAAACCCAAAAAAACAGTAATAAATCATATGAAATCCAATGGAAATAGATATGAAAAAAATGAAAACAGTGCAAATAATTATATTATTCATTAAAATAGAAAAACGGATGTGCAAATCACAAGGGTAGAGTGAGAATAAGGGCCAGATAAATGACAAGCTACAACAAATTGTATAGTACCTCTTTGTTGTTTGTGACCACCATTGATCTGTAAAATTCATCACGATAGATAGATTCAAAATACGAATCGACATGTTTCTTTATGGTTTGACCTTTAGGAACAGCAGGTACATCTCTAACAAGAACAGCAAATTGTTGGGGCTTCACTTCAGATGACATTAAAGCCTCAGCTCTCAGCGCGGATACATGATTGTATGCCTTCCACAACAGGTAATAAGTAACAAAAGAAACCCAGTAGACAGCTACCAGAAATGCCCACAACCTAGGACTCTTCGCCTGTACATAAAATGAGAAGCATAATTATAAACAAAGTTACACCCAAAAGATTTGTATTATGATGGAATACCAATATTCTTTTTGTGTAAAGTAAAACGATCATAATCACATTGATATGATCTCCAAAAGGCTTTTGTTAATGAATTTAAAGTAATAAATCACTAGGGAACAAAGGAAGAAAGAAAAATTTATTCTAGCTCATAAAAAGGTTGTATAGCTTACTGTAACATTTCCTATGGACAACTTGTCAAGATCATTGAAGGTCCCTTTGCTTGTGGTATTTTTGGATGCCGACTTTATATTAACATCAGTTGCAGAAACTGGCAGAAGAGCCGGCAGCAGAATAATTCCAGACAAAACCAATATTCCCAACACTAACACAATAAATAGGCAAGTGAGTGCTGAGGATTTCAAAACATATTTTACAAAAAGTTAAATACATTAAGGTCAAACAGCGCCAAAATTATGAAATATATATCACTGTGTAAATCCATTCTAAAATATAGGAGTATAGGACAGCAAAGTTAAATTTGAATTTTTCCATCAAGCCAAGTGATTGCTGGTTAGGCACGACTGTGCATGATCTAGAATAGTTTTAACTGTTGCACAAGAGTAAAAATGACAGGCATCACCATCTAATTATTTTCTTTCTTTCTTTTTTTTTTTTGGTTGAGAAAAGAGAGTGATTTTTATGTTCAAGTTTAGCTATGTTCTCCAAACAGCTAAACTGACAACAAGTTTGGTCTCAACGTTAACAATTGATAATATTGTACATGACTAACCCAAGATGTCAACTGCATTCATTGGTTAAGTAAACCGTAGAAACTTGCAAGCATAAACACTAGTGAGTGGCTGAGAGTGTTTCAGAGGGAAAGAGAGTTACAAATTAAAGAAAAAGATATGCAAGGCAGAATGCAAACTTGGTGAACCATGCCTAAGCAAAACATATATTGGGCTACTTTAGTATCATGCTTGGGAGTAGGAACTTTTACAAAATAGAGCTTTTAACAAAAAGCTTAATGTTGTTAGGTTGTCAAAAAATAAAGTATTTTTAAATTGATAGAAGGTTTGGTGTTGTCTATACAAGTACTTTTGGTAGTAATAAATTGCAAAATGGTATTAGAGAAACAAAATAAAGTTTTGTATTCAAAACAGATATGTCGGAATTTATGCTATATAATAAGGGTAATTGAGATAATTTATTTCTTTTGAACTCAAAAAGAGGAGCTTGGAGAGGCCTAAAATTTGAGATTCTCTCATAAGAGCTTTTTTAATATTAAAATTTTAAGAAGCTAATCTCAAGTTGATGCCAACCAACCAAAAAAAAATATTTCAAAAGAGCATCTGACATGGAAAAAGCTCTTTTGGCCGGTAGAGAAATCATACCAAACACACTCAAAGACAAACAGAAAACAACGGAGTAGTGGCACAACCTATTCCTAGGATCATTAAATTCCATGAAAAAAATGGGGAACAAAAAGAGTAATAATTATCACCACGTGTTCCTCAAAACACAGCAGGCAGATAGAGAAGTTGATGGATCAGCAAACATGATCAATGACAATATTTGTAACCATGTTGAATCATAGCTAGTATGTACAGGGTGAACCAACGTGGCGATAGGTATAATAGAGGATTATTGAATGTTGTTAAGAATGATGTATTTCATTCCACCAATCATGGAACACACAGCATCAGTGAATATTTATTTTGACAACAAAAAAATGATTGTATAAATTTCCTTTATGCATAGTAAAGTAAATTCCTTGAAGAAATTGTTTGACCCAACATAAACTTATCATGTGTTAGATAATTAAATAGAATCAAAGCAAGTCGTCAAGACCATCCTTAGCAAATTGGAAACTATCAAACTTCTGACTGTAAGGCGTATTAAGCTAAGCTACTAGAGTTGGGGATGCTTCCATAATGCATCAAACTAAACATGTTGAGTTAGATTCCAATTCAAAAATCATAAAACTTAGTCTTGACTCTTGAGTAGTTGTAAATTATAATTTGCAAGTAATTGTTTAATGATTTTTCATCTGCAGCCAACCACACAATCTTGTTATGGAAGTCACTTCAATAATTAGAAATTTAAGCCTGTAAGAACCACCAACCTACACTGCAAACAAAGCAAATCGCTCCAGTTTCTCACTTCCATTATAAAGCAAAATAACTAGAAAAAGTATATTCATTTGATTTACTGCCAATAACCTTTGGAGTTCTGGGAACACTGAAGTGCTTTGTTCACTGTGAAAAATTTCAATTCTAACAAATTCAAAGACATTGAACAGTAGCCTGTTTTAATTGTTTTTGACAAAGTCAAATGGATGAAAACCACCTGTGCAATGGAATTTTAGACTTAAAAAAGCACCCTGTTCTAAATTTTTGCTTCTTTTTTAAAAATAAAAAATAAAAAAACTGCTTTTTTGCAAATTCATATGGATGTAAACGTTTCTCTAAAATAAGAAGAAAAAAAATTAACAATTCCCGTCTTCTTCCACAATCAATTGTTAAACTAAGAATAATTAGTAAGCAACAAAGAGTAGAAAACATAAGACAAAATCCCTAAAAGAGTAGCACCAAATTATTCTATAATAAAAACTAATTAAAAATCTAGAATTATTCAAATAATCCAGGGAAACAAACAAATAATACAAATCTTAAAAATCAAAACAAGCAACCACAACCAAGCCAATTCTTGAAAACAACCAAAAAGCAAATCACACACACACACACACACACACACATATATATATATATATATATATATATATATATATATATATATATATATAGCGAGAGAGAGAGAGAGAGAGAGACAAACCAGTGCTCAAGAAGACAAAGTAGACGGCAGTATCCAAACCGGACATGTTAATGACATCTTTCTCCGTAGAAGACATGCATTCCCGGATCCAAGCAAAAGGGTTCCGAGTTCTGGACCCGCCTTCCAACGGATCCACACCCTTCAAGATCCGATTCGGAAAATAGACAACAACGTTACCGGGTTTCCTGGACAACCATGTGAAAAGAAACATCAAAACCATGAATATCAGAAAAGAAGTCGCCAAGGACGTCAAAAACGACGGGAAATCCATCTGGGTCTGCCTCTTTTTTGAAGGATTTTTGTCTGGTTAAGTATGTGAGATTATGAAGAGCTAGCAGGGAAATCAAAAGGAGCCGTTAGAAAGACATTGAAGAAGATAAATAAATGTACGTATGTAACTGTTTAATGGAAGAGGAAAGGAGTAATATATAGAAGAAAAAAACGGTTGGTAGTTGTTTAAATGTTGCTATAAATGTGAAAAAGGCATTGTCTTCTTAGCAAGAAAGAAATATAAAATATCTACACTTCTACAGGTTTGATTTTATTTGATTTATCTGGGTTGGGTACGTGTTTTTTATTTGAATCTTTTTTGTTTAATAATTTTTTTTTCTTTTTTGAGTGGTTTCGCTTTTTCTTTTCCTTTTTTTTTAACGCAGATTTGAAGGGAGGCGTGGTGGTGATGGAGAGAGACAAAGGTGACTGGAGTTTGAAGAGTGGGAGAGAATCGATTGTAATTACCAAATTGTCCTTGTGTCTGTAGCAATCTCAATTATTGGTTTGACGGTTAGACCAAGTAGTTTCCTCGTTTTAACAATTCTGCCCCGCTTCTTTTGTTTAGTGGTTACAACTCACGAATCAAGACAAAACAATTTATTCCCGAACCCTGGCGTAAAAGTGTTCCCTTATTTGTTTATTTTCCTTTTTTTTCTTTTGACTTATGTTGAAAAAGTGAGATAAGTAAGCATCCAAAGGACTTGGTTGTTTTTTTTTTTTTTTTTTTTTTTTTTAAGAAAAGCAAAAATTGACTCCTAAAATATTAGAATTTTATTTTTAACCAAGTATGAAAGTTTAACCGTTAATAACCATAATTTTGAGAAATTACCTAATTATCCACGTATAAAACTCTCCCCAAACTAGGGATGGCAACGTAACGGGGCGGGTCGGGTCGGGTCGGGTCGGGGTCGGGGTCGGGGTCGGGGAATGCTTTTCCATCCCCATCCCCGCCCCCCAAAACCATCCCTGTCCCCGTCCCCGCATAAAGAGAAGCGGGGCCGGGGGTGGGGATTCCCCGTTGGAGGGTCATTCCCCATACTCGCCCCATTCCCCGTATAATATAACAATACATTTAAAAATTACAATTTAAATTCATATTATATTAAAACAAAGAATATGACAATGTTATATGCATACATATAACATACTGATTGTCATATACTCATATGTCATTCCCCATTCTCATATATATATATATATATGCAGATATATATGGATCACACACACGCACATGCAAATATATATGCATCACACACACACATGTATGCAGATATATATGCATGTATGTCTGTATATATGAATGAAAAAAAAAAACTATTTACATTTTAAAAAGTAATGTTAAATGATTTTAAAAAATCTAAATATTATATATTATATTATATATATATATATATATATATATATATATATATATATATATATATATATATATATAGGGGCGGGGATGGGGCGGGGAGTGCTTCCCCCGTCCCCGCCCCGCTTCACCTTCGAGGATAAGATTTTGTCCCCATCTCTATCCCTGTCCCCGTCCCCGTCCCCGAATATTATCCCCCATCCCCGCTCTATTCGGGGCGGGGCCCCTGCCCCATGGGGAATACTGCCATCTCTACCCCAAACTCTCTCATCTCATCTCTTCTCTCTCTCCCATCAAACCCTCATCGGACGACACCGCCCGGCTAAGACTACCGTCAGGCCCATTCGGCTCCGATGTTGCGTTGCTTGGGCAGCATAATCCTAGGCGAAGTTGCCTGGGCGCGTCGCACACCCGGGCGTGGTGACAGCATCGCCAAGGCTTTCTCTTCTCAACGGCGATGTTCATCGAAGAAAGTGATGAAAGGCAAATTACTGAAAGAAAATCCTCTTGAAGGGATGTTTTAGTAATTTTATCGTGGAAAAACTTAAAAACATGATTTTATAGGTATTGTTTCAGTAATTTTACCTTTAAAAAAATTATAAACATTTCATGATTATTTTCAAGGTTTCACGTTTTTTCTTTAGATTTCATATTTTTCGTAGAAAAACATAAAACTAAGTTGTAAGGGTATTTTTATAATTTTTGATATGGACAAATTTTTATTTTTATTTTTTTAAATGTGATTATTAATGGCTAAACTTCCGTATATATGTGGTCAAAGTCGAATTTCTGATATTGTATGTGGTCATTTTTGACGATTCCCACTTTTTATGTTACTAATTTAATAATTTAAAGTTTTTAGCATAAAGTAAATGTGAAATGACCAAATTATCTTTTATTAATAGGAAACAAAAATATCAAGTTGATTATGGGATCTAATCTCATGTAACGTAGCACTAGGTGGGGAGAGGATAAGGTTCTACCACCCTAGTCCTTTGTTCCACGACCCCTTCCCTTACCCTCAGTCTTCACCCTACCCCCGTTTGGGAGAAACGGGGGCAGAAGTGGTTCGGTGGGTGGTATCCCTGCCCCCACTTGTTTTCCTTACTTTCCTTGGTCCTCACTCCCCCATTTGACCCCAGATGATTTCATTCCCTCGAATTCTCAATTCCTCCATTTGACCCCATTTAAATATTTTTATTTTTTTGGAAAGGAGACCCCATTTGATTTGAAATTTAATAATAATCACAGATAAATAATATTACTGGATTAAAATGTGAATTTAATTAAATTACTTGATCTTGTTAAATTTTAAATTTCAAAGTAATTTCAAAAAAAGAACGAATGACTAAAAAGGAAATGGTTAAATAATAATAATAATAATAATAAACAATAAAATATCCTGGCCGACACAATGAAGCTTTTTTGAGAAGTATCCTGCAACTTAAATTTGAAGCAATGAAAACCCAAAAAAGCTAAAGGAGGTTAATTTGGTCAATTAATAACCTTATCCATTTAAAATGTATGTGATTGTACAAGCACCACCGAGTCTCGTCCTGGTTGTCGAAACGGTGCCGTATCTATATAACTGGCAGTTAGGGTATAAAATTGTACAAAGGACAGGCGCAGACCACGTGGCACGAAGACAGATGCCTTTTTCTTAACGGATAGGACACGTGTCCGGATCATCGTGGTGCCGACAGATGGATGACTTTTGAAATGGTGGGACCCACTAGTTTTTTCGTCGGCTTTTCGAAAACCTGATATTTGTCCCCTCACCCTGGCCATGTGAAAGCTCCCGTCAATTAGAGCCACGTGGGTGGGAGTGGGTCCCACCAGATATTAGAGCATATATATCCAATCTATTTTTTTTTTTTTTTAAATGATATATGTCCAATCATTAATCTATAAATACTTTAACGAAATAGGACTTACATCATCTTTTCACCTCACTTAATTTCATGACACATAATAGTATCTCCAATTAACACACCAAATACACTAAGCACATCAAAAAACTTTCTCCAACCAACACACCAAACTCACCGATTAAATTTGTTGGAGCTATAATGCTCACCAAATCTGGCGTCAACTGTAGCTACACCAAGACTCCTTTTTATTTTATTTTATAAAATGTCACATCAATCAATATTTATTAAAATTAATAATTTAACTCTTTTATACTTAATTATAACAATATATTCCTAAAAAAATATACCATTAGAAAGGTCTCGTCGAACCCTTTAAAATGATACCCACTTTAATATATATTTTATGTCAATAAAATTATTGAATATTGTATAAGTTAACTAATAGAAATTAATTTGTATTATATAAATATTTATTGGAAGAATATTCTTTAAAGATGTTCTTTTGATGTAAAATTTGGTATGGATATATTGGAGTGGAAAAAAATTTGGTGTAAGAAAAATGCTCTTTATATGACAAGTTGGTGTAATATTTGGTATATTGGGTTGAAAATGCTCTAAATATTAGAATAAATGAATTGTTAATATGTGATTACTTTCCACTTGCACTTTATTAACAACCAATCACATACTTTAAAAATATGAAGAAAAAAGTGAAGCGATGAAAGAATCTTGATCGTACGATATAAGATAGATAAAATTGATATATTGGCACGCCTCTTGAAATACTATAGGATGTAATCAATAATGACCAATCATTATTTCCCTAAAACTCTGAATTATTATACTATTTCAAAAAAAAAAACATTGTAATATGTAATATGAATGACCGATCATATAAAATTCAAATAAAAAAAATTACACCATCCACTAAATGTATTAGATTTTTTTTTTGGAGAATTTGGATCCTCTTTTCACTTTTTGTGTCCTCTCCTAGATCAATGATCTGGATTAATTCTATCTTGTCGTAGTGTAAAAACATAAAAATTAATAAAAATAATTCATACCATTGATTTACTATATTAGACACATAGAAATAGATTATGAATGTGAAGATAATGTGGATCCAAATCCTATAAGAGAATCTAATATGATTCCGCTCATATCAAGTCTTATCATAATAAATAGCATGAGATGAGATTTAATATCATATCATAACTTATGAATTATGATAATTATGATATGTGTAACGTAGATAACCACTCAAATGTGATCTCGTATAATCCTGAAACCTGAAAAATCTTAATACACACAAGATGAGGAGACATTGTTTGTAGGTTAAGAAGAGGTGTGTGGTTAAATAAAGAGAAAGTGAAAGGAGAGGAAATGAAGGGACCCCCACAGGTTTGGGTGTAGGGTAATGATGTGTTGGTATATCGCTATCCATTTTCAGACTGAACCTTACGTAAAAATCGTAATTGAACCTTGCTACGGTCCATTGCTTACATATATCTATTTAAAACATGTGTGTACCTTAATGATATCCAATCCATTTCAATAAACTGTGGTGTGTTGTGTGTGTACCTTCTTTTTTCTTTTTCTTTTATTTTATTTTTTTATTTTTTTATTTTTATAAGATTTTAAGAACGATTGTGAAATTTTTTTTTAAGTTTTTTTAACATTAAAACTCTTTTTCTTTTTTCGATTTTTCATATGCTTCACCTTTTTAAAAATGTTTCATATATATTTGAGATCGATACACAATTTTTCTATTTGTAAAAAACAAAACTGTTTTATTTATTTATTTTTTTCTTGAAATATTATAATAATTTAGGGTTTAGGAAACATAACTCAAACCTACAACATTGTAGGTGTGAGACAGATACCACTAAGCCAACATCATCTTATCAACCGTTTTACTTAAAAATAAAATAAAATAAAATAAAATAAAATATATAAAAATAAAAAATAAAATAAAAAAGGAAAGGGTGTCAACCAAAACAAGCAAGCTTGAAATTGTTCTGGCTTTTTTTTTTTACTTGAGGGTGCTAGAACCTAGAAAACAGAAAAATAAACAAACTACAAGCAGAAACTTGTCTAGACACAAATAGATCTTTAACATGTCCTCAAAACACACCTAAACTCTCTTGAAAGAAGTTCATCAAATTAACCAGGCTCAGAGCATGCCCCATTGCAGCAAGAGACAAGCATATTATGAAGAAGGGAAACTGTAGTTTTCGAATCAGACTCCACTTCAACCTTCCTAGCTCTCCGGACATAGTTATGAAGTCAATATATAGATTGCAGGTGTGGAAAATCGAATGGTAAGGCTTACCAACTAAAATGACATTTTTTTACTTTTTTGAAAAATGTCACGAGTCATATACAGTATATATTTCTACAATTTGCACTGCTTTGTATTCATCTCGAAATGTGATGCCCTAGTTTTCTGTTGTCACAAATACAACAATCTGTATCCTCCAATACCCAGCCATTTCCATGGCCCTCTTCATTTGAACAAAAATAGGGCAAATCAGGAGGTAATCAATGTGAGCAATAATATGTAGAGAGAGCTGTTATAGTCATCTGAAGTTGCAGCAATGTGCCCGGCCTCTTACCAATTTGTCCCAAAGACAAATCATCTGTCGAGGGGATTGATAATGTGCTGTGTAATAACCTTCCATGCATCCATATTGACAAAACTTCCAGTTGTGCGAGTACTGGACAGCCGTGGAACTGTTAAATTGTTCAACCCACATTCCCATACTCACATCCTCCATCTTGAAGAGCTGCCGCCAATAAGGAGCAATATATTTAAGTTGTATACAAAACGACATTACAAAAATTAGCAATAACCTCAAAACAACGTAATAAAGCTGAAAAGAGAAAAATAGAGGAAACCATCCTCCTACTGGAGAGGTAATAGGTCAAATAGTTGGTGTTACTAACCCTTAGGCTCTGATTGCCATGTTGAGAGACAATATATTTGGCAATGTCAATGGAAATTACGTATCCAGGCCCATTGGCATATGGAGGGTAAACTTCTTCCGGCCATTCCTGTAGCATATAGACAATAATCTTTCAAACAAAAGAGACTAAGAGAGCATGGAAAATTCAAAATGCATATTTTGAATTTTGAACACAGTGGGGGAGTTTGTCATGCATTATGAATTTGGTTCTCAGTTCTTGTAAACAATACAATAAAAGAAATGGAAAACATGTGTAATTTGTTTGGATTTGTATAATCTGTTCTGGATGCAATCTGAAAACTTGGTTCAAAATTCGAAAACCGGAGAAGATTGTGTGTCATTTCTTTCAAATTGTATCCTAACTGAATTCCAAAACTCCCAAACCCATTTTCCACTGTTTCTTTCTTGTTTCATTGTCAAAACTCCACTTGATCTTCCTTTGATTGTATTTTTGTATCCACACAAAAATTAAGCATTTCATTTCCAAACTTCTGTTCTTCACAGTTCCCTCATCTCTCCTTAGAAACCATTATTGAACTGTTCAATCTCATATTTGCTTGACTTCTAATTGAGATTTGGATGAGTTAGAGAAATGGGTTTTTTTTTTATTAATTATTTGTACAAATTGAAGAATTTGAAGAAGCCAAGAGAAAACCTATTTATTTTTATGGTATGTCTATTCCTTGCCATGGAGAGAGAGACAGTATGAGAAAGAATAAACATTGAAGAGAAAACAAGTACTCAAAGTTGCAGATCTAGAGAGATGGAAGGATAGTAGAGAGTTATGCTTGTGAATCTGATGAATGTGGAAACAGATAGATTGTGATGCACTGCCGACTATGACAACTGACAAGGGAGAAAGAAAGGCGTGGGAGGAATGTGGAGAGAAAAAGAATAAAAAGAGATTTTTTTTTTATCCTTTTTTATTAAGAAAATGTTTTTTTTTTTTTAATATAAAATTAAAACTACAAATATTTCTAAAATTATATGAAGAATGCATCCAATATTAAAATGTGTTAAAATCATCCTCTACTTAAAGAATAAGTCAGTATATATTCGTTGTTGTGTATTATTTTTAATATGTTAATATTGTTAACATCTGACCTTATAGTAGTCAAAGTTTTTAAGCTGTAATTAACAAAATAAAATGAAATTCATAGAAAGAGTTTAAGGTAAATGTGAATCATGTCATATCCTTATTGTTATTACTTTTAGATACTCGATCAAGCAAAATTTTGAAACATCACAATGCATCAAACTTTCAGGACTCTGAGAATGCTGAAAGGAGCTCCAATAAAACAGATGGGTCATGACATTGCATAAACTGTAAGGTGCAATTATGCATGCTAAAATATGGATAATTGATATCAGCAGCTCTAGTGGGAAGGAAGAAGCCTGTGAATTTCTAACTAAACTATGATAGCACAAACTTGTTTTTAAGAAAAACTAGCTCTGGCAGACCTTACACAGTTTCTTGTGAATATATTAGGATGACTAGACTTTAATTGCGTCATAGATGTCATTGGGTGTATGTTTTGATTAATAGTTTCCAACACAATTTGTCTATCATCCATAGAGATTCACATTGTAAAAAGCATCAAACACAATATGAGGATAATCAGTTAAGTTGAAATTCACATAAATGCATGCAGACTTGCATACCTCATAAGTGACTGCCCATTTTCCGCTTCGTAGAGGACGATGTAAGAGGTTGAGATTGCCCATATAAAGGGACTTCTTTCGGGAGATGCCCTTAATTTCTTTCAAGACGGTGTCCACCCGAACAAATGTATCATCATCGCATTTCATGATGTATGCAGCTGTCACATTCTGAACCTGCATGGGTGAATTTGGGTCATTTAACAACTAGACTTCAAAAACAACATAGCGCATAACAAACTTTAAAAACCTGAAGCTAGATATATTGAGTTAGGCTATATCAACTTAAATTTTTGACTTAAAGTTGTGATTTCAACAGTCATCCATCAATTTTTTGCAATCCAAGGATTGTCATCTTGAACTCATTTACTCTTCATCACCTTTGGACTGCATGGAAATGGATGGCTAAATGTTGAAGTCACAAATTTAATCAAAATTTTAAGTTAATACAGTCTAACCCATATATTAATGACAACAATAAACAAATAACATATAGAAAGAGAAGGTTTAAATAAATGAAGACAAAATAAAATCTCTAACTCACCCCAAACTCACAAATGGCAATAGTTTTCAGAACCACAAGCTCGTAGCGGTCCATAAATGGCAAAATAACAATGTCACCAAAGTAGGCAGCTTCCTTCTTCAGCACGGCATTCACCTCCTTTCTAGGATTCTACAAGTTGATTTTATAAATGAGTACCGTGTAGGAATACATACGTAATAAGAATAAAGTAACCATAGGAGAATATAAGGAATTAGAGTATTCAAAGGAAATACACACAATGACAGTGACTTGAGAATTTCAGAAAGATAAGACTCAAAATTCACCAAACAACCAAGCATATATCATGGAAAATAAGTTACTTATCTTATGCTTCATGAACTAGCCTTGCAAGACAGCATCAACTCTTCAATCTCATCAATCTCAAAGATTGCTTAAAACCAACTCCGAAGTGCTTTATACCAAATCAGGTTGATAAATCCAACCCTATTAAACTATTCTCACATCTCAAAGGTAATTTCTTCAGGTACCAAAAATCTTTTGTTTTCATCTGACTATCTGAGAGGATTTAATTGTCAATCTCTTTTTTGTTATTTTCAACTCACTCTAGCATTTATTATTTACTAACTACTAAACTACAGTACAAATTGCACTGCTAGATTTTCTGGATGGCTAATTATATATGCTTATAATCCCAATCTTCACATGCTTGCAACAAATTTCTTGGAAGTGTAATGAACTGCTACACTCTGCATACCTCATCATATAGCTATCTGATAAATGATACTAATTGACATGCTGCCACCAATTTCTACTTCTTCGGCAGCATCAAATATTGTAAATTATAAGTCAGACATCAAATATCCAATCACTTTAAGTTGTCTATCATGAAATTGCAACGGTAGTAGATAACAGTTTGGTACATGTTAATAGAACTCATAAAATCCAAGGCATAGCACAACAACTCTTAGTTGAGTTGGTTGTGCACCTCCCATCTATATCGGTGACAGGAGTTTGAGTCCCACCATGCTCATTAACAAACAAGTGTGGAGAGACTTTTTCCCTTTTGTGTGAGACTGGGAGTGGTTATCTGGGTCGCGATTCTAGTGCTTGATCTAACCAGATTGGAACCCTAATCCTTATCTAGTGTCATTCCTTGAAAAATAATTACAATAAAAAAATAAAAAAATAAAAAAATAATCCAAGGCATGCATTTAAAATTCCAGTTTTAAATTCAACCCCCTATAAAATATCATTTGCCACATAATATAAAAGGAAGGAATTACACAAAAATACCTTGAGGTTTGGTTTTTTACACTCGGAAATGACTTTTCCAAAAATTGACATTCACCTCCCCCGCCTTTAGTGAGATTCTGTTCAATGTAACCATTGACTAAGTTTGACCCTTTGAAAGACAAATATATCCCTATGATATCATTAAAGTACCAAAATACCCTCAATTGTTTTATTTAAAAAAAAAAAATAACTTGAAGAAGAGGGATTGCAGCCGCTCCCCATTTCCCCTTCCATGAGCCATGCCGTTTTAACAGAAACTAGTGGAGGATGCCAGCCTCACTACCGATGAGGCTACCGAATTCCCTTACCGGTCTCTTGTTGCGGTCCTGCGGATGGGTTTGAAGGTTTGATGAGTTAGATGCATTTTTTGAAGGTTTGAGCTTGAAATTGGTGTTCATTAGGGTTTGAATTCAGTGGGTCTGAATATTAGCATGGACGTTGATTCAGTTGTAAGATTTGATTTTGTGTGAATTTTTAAGGAGGCTCTGGTCTTTCAATTGAAGGAGGTAAGCCTCCTCCATGGGTTTTGTGGAAGAGGTGTTTGCCCCCTCCATGGAAATGAGGACCAATGATGACATTGACCTCATCATGGAGGTCATCGAAAATTAGATCCAGCCTACTCCATGTGGGATCTGGCCGGTTTAGGCCAACTTCAATTTTTCTTTTTACATTTTTTTTTTTCCATTTTTAAAATTTTTAAATAATAGACATTTTATTTTATATTTTTCAAATCTCAATTGACAAAAACTCCCTTTGACTGTTAAGTCTTAATGTTGACTTCTAATGGCACGGGAGGTGAGTGTCGGTTTTTAAAAAGTCATTCTGGAGTGTAGAAAGGCAAACCTATAATTTTGCGTAATTCCTTCTTATAGAAAGATACATAACCAGGTAACTACAAGCAATGCATTTAAAGTTCCATTTTTACTTTCAGTACCTTAAAAACCATCATTTGACACATCATAGTAAGATACGTTCACAAATTGACTCTAGATATGCATTTTATGATTCCAGTTTTATTCCCAACCTCTAAATCACCTACCACATGTCACAGAATAATACATTTACAAATTAACAATAGCATGAATCCAAACCAATGCAAACGAAAAAACACACATGTGATAGAGCTTCTCACAACATCTAAAAATTAAATACATTAAGCTCATGATATGTCTTCTCAATTAATCTCAGCATAGTCACTTCTACATGCATTTCAGAAGAAACCTTATTAAGATTCTAGGCCTAGTATACACCATTACACCTAAGTTGGTTTCAAGCAACCTTATTAAGATTCTAGGCATAGTATATGCCTATGTTGGTTTAGCAAAATTCCAACTCTTAGTCTTTAGACTTTGTTGCATACTTGCATCAATTAGGCAAATATATAGAGAATGTAATCTCAATCAGGAGAAGAAGGACCATACACCTAAATTTCTTAAATATAGGTAACAAGAGAGAGAGAGCAGGGCAAGATTCTAGTTCCAATATGCAACCGTCACCAAAATACAATCCCTTCTCTCATCCACTATGTCATTTTTTTCATAAAATGGTCTGATAACTGGTATAAGTTACTACTTTTTCATCACTGATTATCTTTATATATATATATAGAAAATACCTTTTCCTAAGCAACAATAAATTTAATATGTTCTTCATGAACATTATGCCTGTGAACTAACTTACAGATTGGCATGCACAACATGTGATCAATAAGTAACACTTTTTGTGCAGAAAAAAAAAAAAAAAAAAAAAAAGTACACACATGATGCGTTAGCAACACATATCTTATTGTTCATAATTAAATTATTATTGATCAACCTATTTTCTTTTGTTCAATATATCTCTTGTTCTCCCTATATATATACACACACACAAAGTCATTTTCTCCTCAATGCACACTGATATTATAAAATCAGTTTCTGAACTATCGGTCATTAGATTCACTTACTTCTACTTAGTAACAATTCACTTCTGCTTAATTAGCGGCTCACAACAAATGGAGATGTTATTTCTCTCCCATAATGATTTATTGCTTTCATTTTTAAGGAGAAAAGGTCACAATGAAGAACTGGAAATTAAAGATGCGAAACAGTGGAGATGAAATAGGGATAGGAAAAAGAGCATATGAATTGAGTAGGGGAACCAAATCGAGAATTTTGAATAGATGGAAAAAACTGGATAATTTCAGAGAACTATGCTCTATCATGTAGTTAAGTTTTAATGATCTTTTTTTAATCAGGTTCTTATGTCAATTTCAATGATTGAATTGGGAGAATCAAACATACCTCTCAAAATGTTCTATTAACATAAATGTTTAATTAATTCAAAATTAGCATACATATTGTACACAAGTAACTAAGTAAGCAACAAGCATTAGATCCACAAGTTAGTTTGGCAAAACATATTCAATTCTTTTTTAAAATAATGTGAGGTTGTGCAAAAATAGCAACTCTTGCACCAGCATTTTATGCTTTTAAGTTTTATGTCTAATTCACTAAATAGCATTTTATTACTCCACAACTTATCTAAAGTCAGATTAGAAATAAAAGTCTACAAAAATTTCAATGTAACAAGAGGGCTGCTACATACAACCGGGGTCGCGGCACCGCCGCAGCCCCGTAGTGCAAAAAATTGAAAAAACATGTGGGACCCGCGTAATAAATACATGGGACCCATGTGTTTTTTTTCTTTTTTGCACTACGGGGCCACGGTGGTGCTGCAACCCTGGTTGTACAAAGTGTTTCTCATGTAACAATGGTTCATTACTAGCTATTGTCGTGTTCTTAAAACTAGTCTATTAATACTAATATCTGCATCTCCATCAAGTGGGGACATGATCCTTTTCCTTAAAGATTATTTATGAGTTTGACCATTATTAACACATATTGATTATTGACCCTCACGATCAACAACTCCTGAATATAATCATGTTGAATTCTCAAGAAAAATAGGACCAAAGACCATACCAGTGCAACAAAGAAACGAACAACAACATCTGAAGATTTGGTAGCTGCAGATTGCATCCAAGTTTTCCTGATTGCCATGCGTTCTGCGAAGTGATTAGTAGCGGACAGAACTCCAATAAAGAGACGGATAGGAGTATTAGGTAAAGGATCAGCTTTCCACTTTGACGACATTTCCAACACTCTTTGAAGTGAGAAACTTGGATGAGAGGCTGGAAGAGAGGTAGCATAAACAGAATGAACATTCACATCTCCCTTAACTGCTAGCCCTGTTGCATCTTCAAGTGTAAATCCCTGGAGTACAGCAAAAGCTATTTATTGCTCAACAGAAAAAGAAAAACAGAAAGTGAAAATTGAGAAAAATATTTTGAAATACTGCATTGAATACAAAATATGACCATTATGACATAGTCGCTGCAAGAGCAGGCTCCACAAATGTAGGAGCTACCAGGTGCTAAAGAACCATGCATATACAAAAGTTTTTCAGAAGCCCTCAGCCACGTAATGGATAACTATAATATTTAAATCAAAATACAAAAACTTTTTTTTAAGTTAAAAAATTAGCCAAAAGCAACAAAAGGAGCAAAACCTAGTAATAACAAAGCATACAAGAAAAATCACTAAAAGACAATAAAATGCTAAACACTTTGAGCAATACTATTTTCTCTGTCATAGAGAACCATTAAGCAGAGGAATACTTGACATGCAATAATGCAACATTTAAATCTCAAAGGTAAAACATTTAAGTATGAAAGACATTGAAAAGAATTGTTCAGGGTAAAGTTTTCATCTTCAGCAACATACCGTCCGATAAGGGAATGAAGTCACATGCCGACCCCCGACGTTAATATGAAAACCATCAACACCAGCTCGCAGAGTCAGGATAAACAGTCTACCCTCTGCAAAAGGATATGGCCAAGTAACTTCTGGTTTCTGCTCACGCCCTATGAATCGCTTGAACCAAGAGGCTGTTTTTGAGTCTTTTGAGTCTACAACACCATTTCGCATCCACTTTTCACATCTTACATATCCATCAACTGCCAAATATAAGCATTAAAAGTTAAAAACTGTAACAGCTCAGTTTGTAGACGGAAAAACTCAAAGATGAAAAGGAAAAGAAAGAACATAAATTAAAATGAAAAAGTGAATAGAGAAAATGAAAGGAAAAGACATAAGCCACAAATAACTAAACACAGTAGCTTAGGAGCATAAAAAAGTCCCCATGCTCCCCACAACAAAACACACAGTGTCTTAGCATTAAATCAAAACATAGATGACCAAAAACATTTAAGAAATAAGTAAGAGGCAGCCCAGCTAGTCAATCATATACTTCAATGTGAACACAAACACAAACAGGCTCATTACCAATGTTGAAGGTACTGTCTTCCAAGTTGACATCCTATGAGATCTATACTACAAGCACGACATTGTTGCTTTCTATGCACACAAAGTGGGAGAAACATATTCTGGATAACTGAGAATAAAAAAAAAAATCCCCTAGTTTTTTCTTTTCTTTCTTTCTCTGACTAATAAGGTGTCCGAGCAACCTACTAAATAGCAGCAAGAAATGTATGTCCATGCAAGAAGCTGCTTAAACTGATAAAATTTATCTTGAAATGATTCAGTCATTACCTAAGAAGTTGTACTAGCTTTACCATTACCGAGCATTATCCTAAGAAACACAAGGTTAGAAACTAGTGAGAGCCATGATAATTCTTACCAAGCACGTCATCATCGTTCTTGGATGGAAGACCGTCACATCTCTGAGCTGTCCCCCATTGCATCCTATAGCATGTGTTGTGTTCAATGACTGGCCGTTGGCTCCAATCTCCTTTCAGTCGAGGATTCACATGTAAAATCTTTGGAGGATCCTCCCCATCCACTGACTTCAAACCTTGCAATTCAACCATAAACTGTGAAACCATAACTTGGCCATCACCGTTCCTCTTCTTCATAAGCTGGGGCAGAAACTCCTTATGTGCATAATGAGGTGTTCCCACCACCGTAATAGAAGATCCAGCAGCAAGCCCACAAGGAAGAAACGTCACCCTATCCCCACTCGCCAACTCTTCCCCGCTCATAGATACCCAAGAAGGGCAGGACTCAGGCTTCCCTTCATATATATTATTCTCAACAGTCTCCTTCACATCAAACTTTTCAACTTCCTCCCATGCCTTTAACCCCAACGTCCATGCCTCATCTGCCATTCTCTCAAGCACCGACAACTCATTAGTTCTATTCCTCCGCCTCATAATCTCACCCGTTATTCGACCATATCTAAACTGAAGCGGCTTTATAGGTCGTGACCCACCTTTTTCCTTCTCCAGAGGTTCTTTCCTAGGCATCAATGGTGCCTCTAGGTTTTCATTATCTTCCAGTTTACGGTGAAACGTATCCTTATAAACAGAACCAAAAAACGGTTTACTCAGATCCGAATCTCCATTGTCCCCAACCGTTTCCCCATCCAGTCTCATATAACTATCATCTCCACTCAACAAGGCTGCAATCTCTAGAAAATGTGGGAACTTAAATGCTATAAAAACCAAGTATAATGCTGCTATACCCAACAACAAATGCGACAATTTAAACCTCCTAGTATTGCTAGTCTCAAATTTGATTCTCTTCATCTTATAACACCCCACAAGAAAACAAACGCAATACACTTCAGGAGGATCAATAATATCTCAAAAGCATTTCTTCAGCCAAACAACAAAACACAAATCAAAGTCTCAAAACCCAAAACAAAACCAGCTAAATCAAAGATACCCAATTCTTCAAAACAAACCCACTCTCAATGTATCAATGCTAACCAACCAATAAATCCTAAAAATATAAAACAATGAGTTAAGAACTTAAAAACTTGAAAATGCCGAAGAAAACTCAAACCTCGAAAGATTGCTGGAGATCAAGTTCAGTGATCACCCAACATCGCAACTCAACAACATATTTAGAAAAAAAACCCATCAAAATCTGCGACACCAAACCCCAAATTTGTTACCATTTCACAAGCATTCTTCCCACCAAACAAACCCTATTGATTGATATACAAATGAAGAACGCGTGAATCTGATAACGGAAACTAACAAAAACCCTACCGATCAAAGCAAACAAACATGTTGTTGGTTTTGGCAATGCGTTTGGGATTTGAAAGAGAAGAGGGATAGAGTGGGAGAGTTATGTGTGATGTGCGTATTGCGTATTGGGTATTGCGTATCGGTTCGTATCCAACTGTTTAGGTGCTCCACCATAGAGAAATTAACACAAAGTTAAGGGACTAAATTGTAAAACACAACATAAATCTGCCGTGATTGTTGGATTATTGGAATCTATATTATTCCTTTTAATACTTTTTCTCATTTTTGGTCTGCCTCGTGTCACGCATTTTGAAAACAATATAATTTTTTTATATATATAAGAAATTGGCTTTTTATAAAGTAGTATATTTCTTTTGAATTTTCTGGTGAAATTGCGGCTCCATCTTTACGTTTTCTTATTATTATTTTCTCCCCAAAAAACTGGTTTGGGAGGCACGTCAACTGGTGGGGGTCATCATCTATGTACCTAAAAACCGATAAAAATGATACACATTATTATTTATTTGGACATAATCAAAATTCCCAGATTACATTATTCTCTAAAATCTCCCCTCAAGTTTCATTTTTAGTCAAAATACCCCTCTAATTTTCATTTTCCCCAAAATCCCCCTTGACATTTATATTATTTTATATTGAGAAAAATCATTTTTTATAATTATTTTATATTGTAATAATTGTTATTATTATTTTATAAATATATTAAGGATGTAACAATCATTTTCATTCTATATTGAAGGGTAAATTAGTTTTTTTTTTTTTTTTTTTTTGCTCTTAAGTTAATGATGGGGGATTTGGGGAAAAATACAACCTAGTGGGGGAGTTTGGCCAAAACTGTAACTAGAGGGAAACGTTTGGGGATTAATGAAATTATAGGGAGATTTTAATTATTTCCCTTATTTATTTTAAAATGTTACTATTTTTTTTTTTTTTTTATAATAAAAAAAAATCCATAACTTAATCTAATTCATTTTCGAATAAATTTCGAAGTTCTTTTATAAACAAACCATTTATGCTAATAGAATTGTTGGCATGTATGGTATAGTATTAGAGAATAAAAATACATTAAAATAGTACAATGTAACGTTTGGTGTACATTTGTGTTGTATTAAATTAATATGCTTAGTGTCATTCGTACATCAATTTCTTATTACCTAATACAAATGAATGGTATTATATTGTACCAAGCAAATTACATCATACATTTCTAAGGTTTGCACTTTTACACACGGAAACAACTTAATTGAAAATTGACACTCACATCTTATGTCGTTAGTAAAAGTCCGTTAAAACTAACTTTTAACCGTGTCAAGCCGTGTGAAAGTTTAAAATACATCGATCTCTTTATTAAATAAATAAATAAATAAATAAGGAAGAAAAGTTCTAAATCTCCGATATTCATATCTTAGATGAACGGAAAAGATCAATTTACAAAAAATACTTAATTTTATTTTT
Organism: Acer yangbiense; assembly: GCA_008009225.1. Classification (NCBI taxonomy): domain Eukaryota; kingdom Viridiplantae; phylum Streptophyta; class Magnoliopsida; order Sapindales; family Sapindaceae; genus Acer; species Acer yangbiense. The sequence continues at coordinate 16,651,611 of CM017773.1, read as the reverse complement.
TCTTTAAGTTTAAACGGTATTAAAAACATAAAAAATATATTTATTTTTTTTCAGTTTAAATGGTATTAAAACATAAATGAAAGCAAAAAAAAAAAAAAAAAAAAAAAAAAAAGAAGAAGGGGAAATAGAAAAAACCGGAATTTTTTTTCTTGATAAATGGATGGGGGCTGCCCCCAATTTTTTTTTAATTAATAGTTAAACTTTAATAAAAAATTAAAAAAATACATATTTATTTTACATTTTAGGGCTATGTTTGGGGTTGCTTAAACTTATAAAATAATCACTTATTTCGTAATCTATAACCCATGAGGTGTTTGATAAACACTCCATAATCCACTTATTTCATAATTTGCTCCTCTAATAATCAACTTTTGAGAAGTTGATAAGGGGTTGCTTTTTAAAGATGCTTATTGGAGAAGCAATTTCAAAACTTGTAAAATTTCCGTATTATCCTGAGTATTGATATTAGGGTTTTTAGCAAAAAAAGCCCTATTTTAGGAGCTTAATAGCAAATCTACTCTAAAATCGAATTAAATTGCAAGACTACCCTATTCTTACCAAAATGCCCTCACTCATCACTCACCATTTTTATTATCCTTATTTATTACTTTTACCAACCATTTACCAACCAACTTATCAAACAAATAAACTAAACACTATCGAACAATTTTTCTACACCACAACACTTTGTGTCCCACATATTTGTTTTTCAATTTTAGGTTTTAAAAACATTGGAGAAGATTATATAAAGTAATTTGAAGGTAAGTATTGCATTTAAAAATTATTTTTTCAACCTCATTAGCCTTATTTTGAGAGTTTTGAAATACCCACGATTTTTTTTTTTTCATTTTATGAAGATTAAATCGTCTTTGCAGTTTTCAAGGCTGTCGAGCCACTCTATCCCGAGACTTTAAATCCTTGGGAAAGGGTGATCCGATGTCGGGTCACCCTGTCCCGAAGCTTTTTTCCTTTTTTCAAGACATGAAAAAAAAGTTTATGACAGGTTAACTCGACATCGGGTCACCCTGTCCCGAAGCTTTTTCCAAGACATGAAAAAAGTTCAGGACAGGTTAACCCAACATCGGGTCACCCTATCCCGAGGTTTTAAATCCTCGGGACGGGGTGACCCGATGTCGGGTCACCTTGTCCCGAACTTTTTTTCAAGCCCTGAAAACTGTAAGGGAGATTTAATCTTCATAAAATGAAAAGAATAAAAAATTCGTGGGTATTTCAAAACTCACAAAATAAGGCTAATGAGGTTGAAAAAATAATTTTAAAATGTAATACTTACCTTCAAATTACTTTATTTAATCTTCTCTGATGTTTTTAAAACCTAAAATTGGAAAACAAATGTGTAGGAAACAAAGTGTTGTAGTGTAGGAAAATTGTTAGACAGTGTTTAGTTTATTTGTTTGATAAGTTGGTTGGTAAATGGCTGGCAAAAGTAATAAATAAGGATAATAAATATGGCGAGTGATGAGTGAGGGCATTTTGGGGAGAATAGGGTAGTTTTACAATTTAATTCAATTTTAGGGTAGATTTGCTATTAAACCCCTAAAATAGGGCATTTTTTCTAAAAACCCTTTATATTAAAAAATTATAATAATAAAAAATTAAACCTCGACCTCGTCACATAGTATTTATCTTTACGATACAAAATATAGATTGATGCTATTGACAATCCACTAAATATCTTTCCACACTCCATTTTAGTTATTGTTTTTATATGACAATTTTATCCTAATTGAAATTACTAAAAAGGACAAAAAAAAAAATTTCTAAATACATTGTAAAACAATTTTGCTACTCTTCTTTTCAACAATTTTTTTTTTCTAGACTCTAACATTATTTCAATATCTTTAAAGTTTTATTTGATAACGAAGTAATGAGAATGATTTACAAAAAGAAACAAACAATTTTTTTAAGTGTTGATTTTTGCTGACTTTTTGCATAAACAAATAATAAGAAAAAAAATTACAGATTTTTTTATTATTTTAATTGTTTTCTCTTAATATTTATTTTTTTTGAAAAATAGTTAAATGAAAAAAAAAATTGAAGTAGCCATGGTGCTCTTTTAAGTGTAAGTGCAGAACAAAGGGGTGGGGGACAGGACTTGTGTGGGTTGGATACAGTATTCAATGAAAAGAAATTGAAACTAAATGATTTTTTGTTTTTAAAATTTAGGTTTTTATGATGAAGTGTTTAAAATAAGTATCAAAAGATAAAAAGGATAATTTTGGAACAAATGGAGTGTATTTAGAATTTTTAAAAATTTAAGATTTTAGAATGAAGTGTATTTAGAAAATGAGTGTGGAAAGAGAAAAATTGGATTGTAAGGAGAAAATCTCCAAAATATATTTAAAAAACAAATAACAATTTTGAAATCGCTTTTTTTTTTTTTTTTTTTTAAACATTACATAAATTCGAGAGTTTTTTTTAGAGAAAGACTCAAACGCACGACTTTATAATGTAGGCGTGAGGGGTATACCACTGGACTAACCTCATCTCGTCAAAAAAAAAAAAAAAAAAATCATTTATTTATACATGAATGTTTTTGCTTCTCTATGAATGTTTTTGCTTCTCTTGTCATCGCTCCTATTGCCACAATCTAGATAAATTGAAACTGAGACATCCATGAAAAAGATATACAATAGGAAATTTAGCAAATCACTTAATTGTCTGGGAAACAGCAGTGAAGTATTACTTATACTATTTGTTGTCGGTAGTCATTTACATTTTATTATTCAACACAAGTTTTTATAAGTCATTCTTGTGAAAAAAAATAAAAAAAAATAATAATGGATCTTTTAATTTCCTCTAATATCTCCCATTTATATATTTTGTAAAAGTTTTTTTTTTTTATTATTCCAAATGCGATACAACTACAGTATTTGGTCGAAGTAAACTACAAAACTTTAGAATTCACAACTAATTAATTAAGAAACCTAAAAACATAAATTTCTTGTGAAAAATAATCACTAAAATGTAGTTGGAAGCAAATCATTGCATGATAATAATAATGATTTTTAAAATAAATTAATACATAATAATAATGTCAATTAATACATGATAATAATAATAATAATTATTTTAATATGTTAACTTAACTTGGATCTTCTCAATTCATTATAAAGACTCAATTTATAAACCCAAATTTTTTTGTTCTATCGTCTGTTTCGTTCCAAATTAATTGTACATATTATTAAAATGGGTGGCTCTGTTGCCCCCTAAAAAAATTCTCTCTACACTCATTTTCTGAACTACACACATCATTCAAATTTAACAATAAGAGTATCTCCTTACAAATCATAAATTATCTTTTTATACTTAATTTTAATAATTTTTTTATTAATGATAATATTAACCTAAATTACAATTACCAAACAAGACAAAAAAATTCTAAAAACATTCCAAACCAACTATGATTCAAAACTTTGTTATTGGTATTTTTGCGGGATTCGCTCATAATTAACAATCGGGTTTGAGTCAGCAACAATAATACGTATACAAATTCCACATGTTCAAGTACTCTATCTGGTATTTTAGCGAATTCAGATCGGCTTAAAGCATATTTATTGATAAAGTTAAGGGTTAATATTAAAAAACTCCTCTCACCTTTGAATTATTATTGGATGTATAATTACAAATACTTTTATTTTATGATAAATATTAAAATAAAATGGAGTATCTTTATAAGTCAAACAGTAGAGTTTATAAGTCAAAATTTAGAAGTTTTTCTAGTAAGACAGCAGTGTTTTTCAAAATGATCAAAATTATTAGTTTTTTTTTTTTTTTTTTCCTTTTTGGCTATATGTTAAAATTAAAATTAAAATTAAAAAAATAATAATAGGTAATATTAAAATAAAATAGAGTGTTTTTAGAAAATTTATTTTTAAAAATGAAGTTTCTTTAGAATAAGAGTGTCAAAAGATAAAAGAGATAATTTTGGAACAAAAGGAAGTATTTTTAGAATTTTTTTAAAATTTAAATTTTTAGAATTAAGCGTCTTTAGAAAAAAAAAGTGTAAATAGAAAAAAATTGAATTGTCAAAAAAAAATTCTCTTTAACAATTTTTTTTTTCCTTAAATAACTATTGTAATTCCAAAAATAACCTTTATTAAAAATTTTCTCTTTGCACCCATAATCAGTTTTTCTGAAAGAAAGAAAAAAAAAAGAGAAACTTAAGGAAAATGAAGATTCTAGTCTCTAATTATTAATATCAAAACAAAAGATTTTTGAAAAAAAATAAAATTGTATTCATGTTTCATCTAGAATGTAGAAGCTCTCAACTCAAAAATAAAATTAGTACTTCTATATTATAGTTAATTTCGTTCAAATCACGTGGAATGAATAGCTAATCACATCAACTTTCTCCACAAACAATTTAATGTCATTCTTGTAAATTTGTTTTTAAAAGTAGAGTTTTGAAGTGATATGTCCTTCACGACCCATGCAAACCGCAACATCGTGCTTGGAGGACTCTGTCAGCAAAGTGTTAGTTGTTAAAATAAAGTGGGTTGTTTAGGCCTTGTTAGTGGCCTTGTCGACCACATTATGCAGAACATGTTGCATGATGTCCATTATTTCTTAATTCCTTGTTATGTTGTTTCTGTTAGTAGGGTAGGTTGTCAAGTTGTACAAACTCTTTTGAAATTCTTGGCCTATTGATGCAGCATCAGCTAAGGCAATGGAATACATGGAGTGGGTGGCGAATTCGTATTTGGGTCGCGTGGACCAACCAAATCTAGGCTGAATTTTGTGGACCTCTACAGAAGGCATATAGGGTCGGATCGTCTATTATAATATGTTTCCGGAAAGCCCAAGATGAGCCCTACAGATGTTATGAAGACTCCGTCCTCCGTAACAGATCACAACAGGCCCAAATTCGGCCATCTATCTTGGTGTGTGAAGACTTGAGCTGGACGAGCTAGGCGGGCTGGACTTCGTGGACCTCTACAGAGGGCATATGGGGTCGAATCGTCTATTATAATATGTTTCCGGAAAGCCCAAGACGAGCCCTACAGATGTTATGAAGAATCTGTCCTCCGTAACTGTAAGGATTCCCATTTTGTTGATTGGCTTATTTCGTGGTCAAACCACATGTTGGGGTTTTGAATGTAAGGGTAGTCTAAGTGTTTTAGGTTGAAGATCAAAGGCCCTTCCATGACCTCAAGATACAAACACGCCAAAGGTATAATCTCTTGTGCTTGGTTTTCTTTGAAGAGAATTAGTAGCACACAAACACTTAGCATTCTTGCTATGATTGCATATTTGCTTATTTTTATGTGCATACTCTTCACATGTCACTTTACACACTAGCACGTTGGTTGATATATCTTGTTGTGTGTATATGTGCTTTATAATTCGTTTCCCGACATTGTTCGAAAACGTCCGCGCTTGCACTAATGAGTGCTTGGTTTTGCGCGAAGACCGCCTATGGAGAATGCCCTTGGCTTCTCCTTGGTTTTCACCATTGTTGGTGATCGGCGGTTATGATCGGCGGCCTGGCCGCCGAATGAAACCGCCCTTTCAGTCCAGATTGGTCTGAAGCAATTATGCGGTCACTATCGGCGGTCACGACCGCCGTTCGAAACCGCCGTTCATACCTGATCGATTTTAATCTCTCGGTCTAATTCGGCGGTTGTATCGGCGGTCACGAAACCGCCGAATGAAACCGCCGTTGATGCTCTGTTCTTCACGGGCTCAATTCGGCGGTCGTGATCGGCGGCCTGGCCGCCGATTTAAACCGTCGAACGGTGCGTTTCAGGGGTAAAATTGTCTTTTCACATGCCCAATTCTTGATGTCTATAAATATCTCACTTTCTCATTATCTGATTAAGTTCTTTGAGCAATTAGAACCCTAAACTTTCAAGAGAGATTTTTGAGAAAAAATCAAATCAAGAACTCAACTTTAAACACTCAAATCAAATCCCTTTTGCATCAAATTTCATATTTGATCTTCTATGCCTTCATAGAATTGATCCATGCATGGTTTTGAATCATCACATCTTATTTGGTATGTTCTTCACTAATTTCATATTACTTTAGTGTTTTTCATATTAATACATCTCTTTAATTACTTGTATGCTTTTGATTATATGCTAGATACAAGTTAGAGATTATTTGTGATGAAAATGATTGAGTGTTGATTGTGATAGCTAATTAGATTTTTAATTAATCTTGATTAGCTAAGCTATTTGACATGTCATCTAGCCATTTATATTAAGGATTGTTTTAATTGCAAAATCATTATCCTAGATAAGCATATAGAGTAACCTAGCTCTAATTTGCATTTTGAATATTCATACATATTCACTTAGGTTGTTTCTCTTCATTGAGAAGTAAGTCTTGGGGCTAAGAGTGCTTAGGCCTCAAGCAAATTGGAATAGGGTTGCTAATAAAGGCCCGCTGGGTAGAAGTGAGGGGTTACAGACCGGAGTGTTAGACGAGGTCTACATAGGTTGTAAACTTCATTTCAATTAGTGATTTCGAGTTCCGAGTGTGGCGCACTATACAGCCCGTGGTTTTTCCCAGTGGTTGAGTTTCCACGTATACATCAAGTGTTATTTAAATTCCGCACTATATTACACTTGCTTGTATTTTTTATTAGTAGGGGCATTTTCGTAATATTGACTTGCATGCGAAAATTGGGTAATAATAGTTAAAATCTATTCACCCCCCCCCCCCCCCCCCCCCCCCCCCCCTCTAGATAACATATTTAGTACACACTGTATTCTTTTCAGTAACAGATCAAAATAGGCCCAAATTCGGCCATCTATCTTGTTGCATGAAAACTTGAGCTGGACGCCATGAGCTGGACGTTGTTGAGTCCTTGTTAGTTTCATTGTTAGTTTCCTTTTTAGTTTAGGATTGAGTCTTGGAGTCCTTTTTATATTTATGTTATTTGAGGAGTCTGAATCCGTTTATGATTCAAGGTTTTGGGACCTTTTAGGTTTAGTTTATTTTCCTATTTAAATTCATTGCAATCAGTTGTTTGCTTTTTAGTTTTTGAAGATTAATAAAATTTGAGAGAGAGTATCTCCTTTTATCCAATTTCGGTATCCTAAGTGGATCAACGAATTTGAAGCCTATTATTCTGGTATCTATGCGTGGATCAACAGATTATTAGTAGGGTTCGCTTCCGGTATTCGTGCGTGAATCAATGGATCCGAATCGTTTATCCTTTCTTTTATCGATTGTTGTTTGTGTTGAATTTCCCACCACCTCAGTTGGTATTTGAGGCCTATTATTCTGGTATCTGTGCGTGGATCAACAGATTAATAGTAGGGTTCGCTTCCGGCATTCGTGCGTGAATCAACGGATCCGAATCGTTTATCCTTGCTTTTATCGATTGTTGTTTCGTGAATATTCCGCTGCATCACCTATTTATAGCCACATTAGTTGATTGAGATTATTTATGAATGAATATTGCTTCAAATATCCTCCTCTCTTGTTTATCTTCTCTATCTCTCTTGCTACTTTCTATCTTTCCTTCTAAATTCTCTATGTATTTTCCTTAATTGGAAAATTACATAACATTGGTATCAGAGCATTCGATCTATGGATGCCAAGTTCCGTAACGATGTTTACAATACTCTGGCCCAACATGAGTCTAGTTTCAACCAAATCCATAATACCCTCCAAACCATTTTGAATGAACTTCAATCTCTGCGTGTCTTCCACAAAGAGAGTTTATTTCAGAAAAACACCACCACCAATGCTCACAGCCACCATATCACTCCCATCACCACTCATACCTCTCCAACTGGAACCATCATTTCAAACCCTAATTTCGACCAAAACCACACCCAACACAAGTTATCCTTTCCCAAACTTGGTGGAGATGATCCCACTTGATGGATCTACAAGGTGGAAGCAATTTCTGACTTTAAATATTTCGCTCCTCCTCAATAGGTCCAATTGGTATCCTTCCATTTAAAAGGAATTGTTCTCCAATGGCACAGATGGTTAACCAAATTCAGAGACCCTCTCAGTTGGGGCAAGTCCAATGGGTTGGATTTGGAACTTCTTACCGATCTATCCGGATTTTATCTTTGTGGACAAGGATAATTTGATAGGGATGGAATGATATATCCTTCACAAGCCATGAAAATCGTGACATCGTGCTTGGAGGACTTGGTCAGCAAAGTGTTAGTTGTTATAATAAAGTGGGTGGTTTAGGCCTTGTTAGTGGCCTATCTCACGACCATATTATGCAGAACATGTTGCATGATGTGTACCCATTATTTCACATTTCCCATTATTTCCTATTTCCTTGTTATGTTGTTTCTGTTAGTAGTGTAGGTTGTCAAGTTGTATAAACTTTTTCAAAATGCTTGGCCTATTTATAGCCACATTAGTTGATTGAGATTATTTATGAATGAATATTGCTTCAAATATCCTCCTCTCTTATTTATCTTCTATATCTCTCTTGCTACTTTCTATCTCTAGTTCTAAATTCTCTATGTATTTTCCTTAATTGGAAAATTTCATAACATGATGATAAGATTGAGGCTGTTAAGGTGATATGTTCCTCACATTATATTGAAGTTGTGGATTCTAGTTATGTCTTCTCAAATCTGAATTAATTGTAATAGTTTAAAAAAAGTAGAGTTTTTATAATTAAATGGTTTTTAATGTTAATGTCAATAGTTAAAAAATGAGTAGAATTTTGATAAATCAAATGTCTTTTTATTTTTATTTTTAATATTAATACTAATAGCTGAAAAAGAAAAGAAAAATTAAACTTTTGATAAATTAATTGGTTTTCATTAAAAGGGTTACAATAACATAGACATCCCACATTTTGTATTTCAATTACATCATGTAGCAATTAGTAATTTGATACACGTTAATCGTGATTTATTTCACTTACCATTATCACATCATTGGTTGAGATGCAAGAGAAATACACATGTGAGATGTCTAACGTTACTCAAAGGATTATGGATATGGATGGGTCACTCTATTGCCACTCAAACAAGTTCTAACCACACTCGTTGATTTTTTGCACATTGTCATTCATAAATATGATTTACACACTTAATTTACAAGTTCACCCATTAGTAAAATTTAAAATATGACCATTACTACAAGCATCCATTAAAATTCCAAAAGCAATCTTATTGGAATGAATATATATATATATATATATATATATATATATATATATATATATATATATATACGGTCCCGTTCATATCAGTGCGCACTGATGTAACTACATCAGTACCGATATATATGTACCACTAATTATGGAGAAGTTTTAATAAATGCATACACTTTTAGTCAAAAATATATAAATCTAATGTTCCACATCCAGCGCACTAAGCTAATGAAGTTATATCAGTGCGCACCGACGAAGTTATATAAGTGTGCATTGACTTGAACATTTATATATATATATATATATATATATAGGAAAATTAAACAAGAAATCAAAGGGTCTTGGATGCAGGATGTGTGTACTACTGTCTTAAGCATCTTATTCACTTAATAAAAAAAAAACAATAAAAAAAAAACATATCTTGCTACAAATAAGTTTGATTTTAGTTCAAGTTCATTGTCTCTCTAATTTCTCCATAATCTAATAAAATGAGTGTATATATATATATATAGTTTTTCTATTACTAGTTCGTTCTGATATAAAATATATCAGGACGAAGAATATAGACCATTAGATTTACATACTTTGACTCAAAGTGTATGCACTTATCAAAACTTCTCCATAATCTATGGTCCACATTCTTCGTCCTGATATATTTTATATCAGGACGAACTAACAGTAGAAAGACTATATATATAGTGGTTCTCTCATAAGAGATTCCTTATTTTTTAATTTCGGTAAGGACCTTGATGAAATCATGCCGATTTCTATGAATTTTGATCTGAATTTTTCTGTGGATGATAAGTTCAATGAAATCTACCAATAAAAAAATTTAAGAATTTTTCAAGCACTACAACTATTTATCCCGATTTTATTAAATATGAAGGCATTGGAAAATAGGCGAAATATAGGAAAATTCAAGAAAAATAGTTGTAGTGCTTGAAAACTTCTCAAATTTTATTCATATGTAGATTTCATTGAACATATCATCCACACAAATATTCAGATCAAAGTTATGTGATTTCATCAAAATTGAAAATCTAGAACATAATTTTTTATCAAAAAAAAGAAAAAGAAAATCTCTAACATAACCGATGCACTTTTTTTTTTCCTTTAATTTGATTGTTGGAACAAAATTAGGGTTATTTTGAAATATTTTTATTTTATTTTATTTTCCCTTATTAGTCTTTTTGTTTAAGGATATCTTTGTAATAAAAAGATTTAATAAAGAGTGATGCTAATGACAATCCACTAGCCCCCAGAGGCGTAGCTCAGCTGGTAGATGGATGAACTTAGGGCTTAAACAAATGACTCCCAATTCACTAAATATCTAGATAGGTGGATAGATAGATAATGTCAAAAAATAAATAAAAAATGACAATCCACTAAATATCTACACTCCATTTAAATTTGTTTTATTATATAACAATTTTATCGTAATTAAAATTGCTAAGAAAGACACCAAAAAAATATATTCTAAATACACTAAGGGCATGTCCTGCAACTGCCTTTCAGCCCATTTTCGTTTTTGTTTTTCAAAAACGATTTCGAATTCGCGTTCGTTAACCGTTTTTCATTTTATTTTAGAAAAACAAAAACAAAATTAGTGTTAAAAGTGAAAATTTTGAAAAACATCTAAAAGATGTTTTTTAAATTTAAAAAACAATTTTTTTTTTTAAAAAGTCCAATCTGCGTTGAACACTCATGTGACTCTTAGCTCTTAGCTCTTAGCTCTTAACTCCATAGTTGATCTCTTTAGATTCCAAGGTATGTCTTCTTCTTCTTCTTCTTCTTCTACTTCTTCGTCGTTAGATCTTCTTCTTCTTCTTCTTCTGTAGATCTTCTTCTTTTATTTTGTATTTTTCAGTTTTTTTTTTCTTTCTTAAACCAAAATTAGTGTTGATTTACTTGGATCTATGTAGATCTAAGTAGAAGTACACTGCTTCTTGCTAATTTAATTATACGTAATCCTTAAAAAAAAAAAATTGTTGTGATTATTGGAGAAAATAGTTGTAGAAGCTTTGAGTAGAATTCTGGCTTAGAAGCTTTGAGCACTTTCGAAAGGCCAAATTTTACACTTCAACTTACTCAATTGAAGGTGATTTTCTGGTTTAGAAGCTATTTAGTTGTTTATTTATAAGCTTCAAGTTATGATTACTATCCAGATTTACTTATGCTTGCGTCTGGCTGTTTGGTGCTTTGGTTTCGTGTTGTGATTGTTGTTAGCTTGGTCAAGAGCTCTGTTTTGTCGAGCTGGTTTTGCTCTGTTTTTGCCTTGGTGGCTTGCTGCTGCTGTGTTGTAGCCGTTTTTGGCCCTCCCTTCATGTAGTAAATTATTGAATTGGTTTTCTTTTCATGTTCTCCCTTCCTATAGCATGTATTCTAGTTGGATTTGGTCCTTCTAGTGATCATATAATTTACTTGTAATATTGATTTTCCCACATCAAATTATATTCTTTTGAACCCCATTTGAGTGATTCTGTATTTAGCTAAGAATCTTTAGATGAAATGACACATGAATTTGAAGCAGCCTTTGCTTAGCTATATCTAAAAAATCTTGATTCAAAAAAGTAGTCTAAGGAATTGTGTCCAAATTGGCTTGCTATTCTACACTCTCTAATCTATTTATACAACATATCCAAGTTGTTAGTTAAGACTGCTTTGACGATGTTGATGTTTTCAATTTAAGTGTTTAGTATTCAATACGAAATGGTCAATGTTTCAAATAATTTATCATTACAATGGCAATGTATGTTCTTTTAAATTTAGTCAATGTGTATTTTGCATTGAATACTAAGAATATTTGTTTACTGGATACATTGAGTTTCTTTTGGTTGTGTATGATATTGTTTGTTATTATTATTATTATTATTATTATTATTGTTTGAGGCTTACTTTGCTTTCATTGTCATTTTTGTTCATTTAGGTTCTGCGTTCTGATGCATATCGTTGTCTAGATGATATGGAGGCTTAATTAATTAGAAAGAATAATGCCAAGTTGAAGACAACCTTAATTAATTAGAAAGAAACTATGTAATGAATAATGATCATGTAAGCAAGTTGACATAATTTGAACTACTTTCTGTACAATTTTATTTATTTATTTATTTTCAAAAATATTTTGTTTGTATTACTCTGTTTGGGTGTTGTTTTTTATTCTATTGTTCTATTGTTTTGTTTTGAGGGTTTATTTTTATTTAAATGTTCTTAAAACAGCAAATATAATGGAACCCGTTGATATCGATGTCGATGTCGATGTTGACGAAAAGGCTGAATAGTCTACAATGAATGCTGTCATTTTTATTCGTATATTACATGAACATATATATAAAAAAAAAGGCAACTTATAGACATTTACATTCCATAAGAGGGTCCGGTCAACCATAGTTGATGAGCTTTTCCAACAAACCTAAAAGTAATTCATGGTTTTGCAGTTAAAGTCAAAATTTAATTAATTGTGCAAAAAACATCGTGGGTTGTCTGATTTGATTGCACATACTGGATTTGGTTGGGATCCTATATCAAATACCGTGACAGCATCAAAAGTTGTTTAGGTTGAATACATTAAGGTAATGATTTTTAAAATAATATCTATTTAATTTTTTATAATATTGATATGTAATTGCTTTTTTTTTTTTTTTTTTTTTAATGACAGAGAGTTGCATCACTGAAACCATATCGGAAGAAAAGGTTAGAGCATTATAAAATTATTAGGGACATTTTTAATACTACTACAGCAACTGGACAATTAAACTTTTTCTCCAGTCAAGTTCCTTTGCCTTCAGACGAGGATCGTGAAGTAGATGATAATTTTATTAACTCTGGAGTTCATGTTAATGTTGATGTTGAGGCTGGGGATGATGATAATGATGATAACGAGGTTGACCAAACTGAAGTTTCTAACAAAAAGAAAGGAAAAAAGTCTCGTGGGTCAATTGGTTCTTTCAGCAACCGTCGTAAGGATAAATGAGAGAGCATGGAGAGTTATTTTGAGACTGCTAAAGAAGTTATGCAGGCTAGATTGAAGAAAGTTAAGGTTAAAAGTGCTAAGTCCACCGCCAGAAGTTGTGAACAATTTTCTGTCACTGAATGCATGGAGGCTTTGGAAAGTTTGAGAGATATTGATGGTAATACATTTAACAAGTTTATGGAGAGGATAGTACCATGTGTTGAATGCAGGGCCGGCCCATTGGGGCAGCAAACCCAGCAAAATACTGGGGCCCCCAACTGATCCAATTTTATTCTTCTTCTTCTTTGGGGCCTCATGATCTAATTTTCTTTTTCTTCTTCTTTTTCTTTGGTGCCCAATTCCAAACATTTTATGCTTTCATTTATTTAGTTTCCTTTTAAGCCCAATAAACTAATTCAATTAATAAAAAAAACTTTAAAGGCCTAATATTTTGAGACCATTAGACATCACTGCACTATTAATATTTATATAACCTGCTAAACAAATTACGAATCAAAACCTTCACTATGCTCTTCTCTCTTTTCTTCTCTCTGCCTCTCTCTTTTCTTCTTGAAGCTGTTGCTGTTTGATTGTTTAAAGAATCTAGGTATGATTTTTGTTTTCAATTAATTTCTACATGTTGATTTTGACTCATCTTTTAATTATTTATTTTATTTACAAATTAGTAAATTACAATTTACAATAGTATTAGTATCCACTAATTTTAGGCTTTAGTAGCTTTAGTGATCTCAGTTATCCTAGGTTCTTTCACTTCTTTTATAACAGATTATATAAATATATAATTATAAATAATTATAATCAAATTGACTACAAATCTACATTCTACAATTTACACAAATACACTGATACACAAACGGATTTCAATTGGCCATGGGTTCTTTCTTTTATGACCAATCGGACCAATCGGCCCAATCAGATTTAAACTGAAAAAAAAAATTACAAGTTAAAAAAATATTTTAGGCAATATAATATAATTATATATAATACAATATGACGGGTGTTAATGTGTTATATAATAATATAATTAAAAATACAAGTTACAATTAGAGTCATTAGATAATATAGAATCTGTTAATTATATATGTATGTCAGTATGTGAATGTGTTATTGTGTTAATGTGTTAATGTATGTCAGTATGTGTTATTGTGTATTTGTATGTTTAGATTTAAGTTTTATCTAACATATTTTATAATATATAATTTTAGGTAAAATCTTGATTCTTGAATAGTTATGACGGGTCAACGAAAACATGACTCTGGAAGCCAAAAAAGAAAGGCGAAAGAAGAAGAGATATGGTGATACAATCTTTTGCGGGTTCTATGGATAGGTACATAAAAAGAAAACCTAATCAATCTGAGAATGAGAATGTGAATTTGAATGTGAATGTGAATGTGAATGTGGATATGAATATTAGTTTGCATGAGAATGATAATGCACATGATTTGAATGAGAACGAGCATGTAGATGGGTTGAACAAAAATATTGATGATTTGAATGAGAACGAGTATATAAATGGGTTGAACGAAAATATTGATGATTTGAATGATAATATAGAATATTTGAATGAGAACGTGGATGACTTGAATGATAAGGCATATGATTTATGTGATCCTGGAAATTGGAAAATCAATATATCTAAAAAAGAAAGAGATTTGATAGTAGAAATGGGTCCTGTAAGAGTTACTAATTTCGTATATCCTATTGAAAATAATAGAAGTTTTAACGATAAATATTACACTCGCTCTTTAGCAAATGGGGAGAATCACGATAGGCCTTGGCTAGTGTACTCACAACTAAAAAATAAAGTCTTTTGTTTTTGTTTTGTATTGTTCAAGAAAGGGTTGTCAAGTCTTTTAACTAGTGCGAATCAAGGGTACAATGATTGACGCAATATTTTAGGTAGACTAGTGGAGCATGAAAAGAGTAGTAGTCATATGTTTAGAATGAAAGCTTGGAAGGAGGCAGAATTACGATTGAAAAAAATTGTAACAATTGATGTTTCGTATGAAAGAGCTATTAATAAAGAGAAAGAATATTGGAAAGATGTTTTGAAGAGAATAATGAGTGTTGTCAAAACTCTTGCTATTAGTATTTTAGCGTTTCGTGGAGGAAATGAGAAGATTGATGATTGTAATAATGAAAACTTTTTAAGAATTATCAAAATGATTGTTGAGTTTGATCCGATAATGCAAAAGCACATTAGGCGTATTCAGAAGAAAGAAATTCAGTATCATTATCTTGGCCATCATATTTAAAATGAGATGATACAATTGTTAGCTAGTGAAGTGAAAAATATAATTCTTGATATTGTAAAAAGTGCTAAATATTTTTCGATTATTCTTGAATGTACTCCAGACACTGGTCACGAGGAACAAATGACTCTTATATTAAGATGTGTCAATGTTTCTACAAATCCGATAAAGGTGGAGGAGTTATTTATTACATTTGTGAAAGTGGTTGAGACAACGGGAGAATCACTTTTCAATACACTTAGAAGCCTTTTAGGATCTTATGAGCTTGATTTTAATAATGTGCGATGGCAAGACTATAACAACGGTTCTAACATGAAAGGGCAAAATAAAAGAGTATAAAGTGGAGTTATAAAAGAGTATCCTAGAGCATTTTATACTATGTGTGGTAGTCATTCTCTTAACCTTGCAATTTGTGACATGACTATGAGTTGTTTTCAAGCTAAATCTTTTTTTTGGGATTGTGCAACGAATTTATAAATTGTTTTCAGGTTCAACCAAACGATGGGAGATTTTGAAGAATCATGTTAAATGTAGTGACGGAAAGGTCTCACACTTAAATCATGGTCGGAAACACGTTGGGAGAGTCGCATTTCTAGTGTTAAAGCAATAAGATTTCAAGCTCCGCAAATAAAAAATGCATTGATTCATCTAATGGAGAATAATGATGATGTTACCACAGTGAATGATGCTCAATCTTTAGTAAAGTGTCTTAAGTTTGATTTTCTTATTGGCATGATTATTTGGTACAAAATATTGAATAAGGTTAACAAAGTTAGTAAAGTGCTTCAAAAAAAAAGACATGAATATCGATGATGTTATATCTCTCTTAAAGGGTCTCATTACTTATGTTGAAGAATACAGAGAAAGAGGATTTGATGAAGCTATGATTGAAGCTGAAAAAATTGCTATTGAAGTGGAGATTAAATCCAAATTTCATGAGACACGTGTTCATTCCAAAAAGAAGTTTTTTGATGAGATTGCTAATGATGAGCCAATAGAATCAATGGAAGAAGCATTTAGAGTTACATATTTTTTATCTATAGTAGATAATGCTATCTCTTCTTTGAAGGGTAGATTTGAGCAATTTCAAAGAAATGAGGACACTTTTGGGTTTTTATTTAATTTGAGTAAAATAAGCTCTTCAGACACTAAGAGTTTGAAGTATTCTTGTGATACTCTTGCAACTTTTTTGCAACATGGGGATAATTATGATATTGATACAGTTGATTTGTTTTCAGAACTACAGTTGTTTACAAAATCATTAGCGGAAGGCACAACGAAACCTATTGAAGTCTTGGAGTATATAAAAAACATTCACATTTGCTTCCCAAATGCTTGGATAGCTTATAGAATTTTATTGACTATACCAGTTACAAGTTGCTACTGCGGAGAGAAGCTTTTCAAAGTTGAAGTTGATTAAAAATTATCTTCGGTCAACAATGTCACAAGATAGGTTAAATGGATTGACTATGTTATCTATCGAGAAAAAAATGTTAGCTAATCGTGATGATAGTAGTATAATTAGTAAATTTGCACTTCATAAAGCAAGAAGAATAACAATGTAAATAATGTTTTGTTTTTATGTTTTTAGATACAATAAATCTTTTTTGTTTTAATTTATGTGGATTACATTGTATTTGGTAAATGAAGAATTATTTAATTAATTTTTTTTATGTTAATGATAATAATTTTATATAGGGCCCCGATTTTTGTTAATGTCATAAAATTGTTCGGGCCTCAAAATGTTTGGAGACGGCCCTGGTTGAATGGAGGAAGACTTTTCTTGCTATGAGTGAAGAAAGGAAATGACAATGGCTAGATGGTTTGTAGGATATGGCTCATGGGTAGATGTGATGTTGTTGTGAACTTTGTTTAAGGATGATGTTGTTGTGAAATTTGTTATTGTGAACTTTATTTATGGATAGTGTTATTAGCTTCAATGGTTAAGGATGTTGTTATAAACTTAATTTAATTTTTATGGTGGTTATAAACTTGGTTTAATGTTTACTAGTGTTGTTGTGAATTTGGTTTAAATTTTAAGTCTCGTTTTTGATTTAATGAACTCATATTAAATTTTAAGTTTGTTGTTTGTATTATTTATTTTGAAATGTATTTCCAACTTACGACAGTTTTCCTTTTGTAAATAGGTCAACATGAACAATAATAATCAAAACGATAATACAGATAGTGAATCAGATTTGGAAGCTGAAGAACTAGAATTAGAGGCACTTGAATTGGCCAGTACATTGAGGAGGGATGAATATTATCAGTATATTGGCAAAAATGCCATGTTATACATGTGGATTAACAGGGTATGCATTTGTACAAAAGTTGATAAATGGTTATCCTGATAGAATGTATAACATGTTTCGTATGGATGCACATGTTTTTCTTAACTTATGTCAAACACAAGAGCAGTCACAGTTATTGAAAGATGATAGACATGTTACTGTTATTGATGCGGTGACAATATGTTTATATATTATATATCATGGGGCTGTAACACGAGTTGTTGTTGAGTGTTTTCAACGGTCGAAAGATACGGTGTATAGACAATTTAAACGTGTATTGAAAAGTGATGAACACATAAAAGTGCATGTTTAATATGAGTTGAAATCATTATTTTACACTGGTAGTGTCATTAACTCTCCCAACTTAAGCACATTTATACTTTTGTCTTTTATTTTTGATATTGTTCTTTTGATGCAGGTTACTCGAAATGGGTATAACTTTTCACTCAAATATTGTATTGATCCTATTATTTTTCTTGTATAAAGATGATTCAATTTCCTATAAAAATGCATTTCACGTTGAATTCAAGATTTAGACGTTTTGAAGGCCAAACAGAGGATGGAAGATGACATATACACAGTTTCGGCACACACTGAACATGCTTCAGTGTTTTTGGCATAACTTGAGCTACAGATTTTGGATAATTACGAGCCAAATATGTCTGGAAAGCTAAGTCAAAAATACACACTTCTTCTCCTCATATCAGAGGCCAAATCAGAAGTAAACAACATGAAATTGGGGTTGCAAGTCAGTACATGCAAGTGCAATCCGAAATTGTCAATGTTAGGTGGCTAAATTCAACCAAAACATTAATTGACCATGTGCCCCTTTTGTGACCCTTTTGCCCTTCGAATTCTCTATAAAAAAGGGCTTTGTAGATGGCTGAAAACACTTTGAAAATCTTGATCTTTCTCTTGAATCATCTTGGTTCATTGTAAGTTTACCTTGCATGTATTATTATTATTTTTCTCTTTCATTATAAACTTTCTTCTTGCCAATTAGTTTTCTTTTATATGTTTTTCCTTTTCCATTTCCATTCTTATTTCTATTTTTATCATGAGTAACTAGTTTAATTATGCTAAGGTGAAAATGTGAAGCTCTTGGTATGAAAATAAAGGTTTATTAAACTCTTACATTGCGGTTAATGTTTATATTCATTTGTTATACAATTATATGATTTATATTTCTTTTTCCTTACTAACTTGACTATAATCTTGATTTCTCTTGTGTATGGGGATCTTGACTTATTGTAGACAATCTTATCAATGGATATTTGAATCATTCTAGATATTGCATGGTTTTAACTATACCGGCTAAGGATTCTTGATTCATTGTAATGATTGGCACAATGAGTACTTGAAACCCATTGAATCGAAGAGTGGGTAATCCTTGTAATTTAATTAAATGGAAAAAGATATCATTCCATATATGTTCAAACGAGCTTAGATTGTTGTATTTTCCGATTGGAACCTCATTTGTGTGTGGATTCCGATTGAGTTATATAAAGAGTTAAATATACCTTTATTCTAAATGCCAAGAGTGGAACCTCTAACCTTAGCATACATATTTTTATTGGAGTAATTTCATCATATATTTGTCCATCATTCATCAATTAAATTGTTTTATTTCTTGATAACTCTTGAGATAATTGTTGGTTTTTGTGAGCATTAAAGCTCCTTCCCTAGGGATCGACCCCGTTCTTACCGGGTTATATTATTATTTCGATACTCCTGTACTTGGGAGTAAAATCCTTTTTCTGGACGTGTCAAAAAAGCTATGTGGGCTTGCACCAAATATAATACGTGAACAAACTCGAGGACGACAACAACCGCCACCACTAGAGATTAGAGATTAGAGATAATCCAAAATTTTATCCGTATTTTAAGGTAATTATTCTATTTTAATGCATCATATTTTTTTACATTTCCATTTTTACTTAATTATATTATGTTGATATACATATTGATGCAAACAATGTTAACATAAATTATTGATTAATTATATTATGTTGAAATGTATCTGTGCTATTGATGGAACACACATTTCTACATGGGCACCGACACATAAACAAAATTCGTATCGAGATAGAAAAGTCCAAGTTAATAATTACATTTCCATTTTTACTTAACTATATTATGTTGATATATATATATTGATGCAAACAATGTTAACAT
Source organism: Acer yangbiense (assembly GCA_008009225.1). NCBI lineage: Eukaryota > Viridiplantae > Streptophyta > Magnoliopsida > Sapindales > Sapindaceae > Acer > Acer yangbiense. The sequence goes on along the minus strand of CM017773.1, from coordinate 16,631,817 downwards.
AAATTATTGATTAATTATATTACGTTGAAATGTATCGGTGCTATTGATGGAACACACATTTCTACATGGGCACCGGTACATAAACAAAATTCGTATCGAGATAGAAAAGTCCAAGTTACTCAAAATATTATGTGTGTTTGTTCATTTGACATGATGTTCATATTTGTTTACATGGGTTAGGAAGTAGGGCGGACGGTAGGGAGGGCTAACCCGGGCTAGCCCAGGTCATCTTTTTGTAAAAATAAATAAATTTATAATTAATTTTATATTATTTAATTAATCAACAATACACAATAGATTTAAAGTAGAACAAAGTTAGACTCAGCCAACAATTTAGAGTAAAGCAGAGTCAGACTCGGACAACAATATCACATCAACATCCACTCTCCCACATATCTCAATTCTCTCTCTCCCCGTCAGTCCCAATTCTCTCTCTCCTCACAATTTAGTGTTTATGGTGTACACTCCTATCAAATCAAAAAGTTTATATTATTTGAATTATATAAATAAATTATCAATTTTTTTATTTAATTATTTTAATAGATAAAAAAATATATCATTTTATATAATTTTATCTTAATTTAATTGTTTTTGATAATATATATATATATATATATATATATATATATATATATATATATATATATATATATATAAAATATAACTACAAATAATATTATTTTTACTTTTATAATATATTAAAAAAAGTATTTTTAAAACAATTTCATTAACTACATATTATATTTTTCTTAGAATATTATTTTCAATTATTCCTATCAAACGCGTTTTCAAAGTTTTCTAGCTTCTGAAAATATAAAAATTAATTAGTCGTTTTCAAATGAAAATACATAAAATAGAAAACGAAAACAAAAAATATTACCGAACAGACCCTTAGGGTGCGTTCGGTATTGTTTTTTGAGTGTTATTTTTCATTTTTCGAGTTTTCAAAACATTAGGAATATGTTCAATATCGTTTCTTGTGCCAAAAAATTTCAAAACGTGGAGAACTAGTTTCTCTATTTAACGCTTTCAAATTGAGTGTCCAGAAAACATCTTTGTAATTTTTTCAAAGTTTTTATTTTCTTTCTTGGTGGAGTCCATGCATTTAATGTTCTGCTGTTTGCCTTTTGATTTTTTTATATATAATTTTGCTTTTTTTTTTTTAAATTATATATCATGAATGATAATTATTTTATTAAAATATATTTGTTTAAGCATTTAAAAAATTATTTATTAAAACCTGAAATGAAATAAAAAAAAAATACTTCATTTCCTCATTAATATTTTATCACATGGTATAATAATTAAAAATATATTATATATAATAGTAAATTATTTTTAATTATTCATTGATGAAAAAATATTTTGTATACATCTCTACCAATGTGGCTGATTCCAATTGCATGTTGTGTGCTGCATAACTTTATAAAAAAAGAAACTCGTCATGATAAGTAATTCTCTAATTCGAACTAGAAGATATGATTATCGTGGAAGAAGCATAGACAAATATTTTCAATTTAGACATATCTCAAGATAACATGACACGAATGAACCCAGTTAGGTGAGATCACATTACAATTGTGGAATGACTATAATAATAGATAAATATTGTGATTAATTAAACTTTGTTTGTATGGTTATTATCAATATAATTTATTATCTAAAAGAGCAATTAACAATAATATGTAAATGTTATCAAGAGGTGAGAGACTAGGTAATCGATGCTCCCCATATGTAATACTCAATGTTCATTAATTATTCTATTAACAAGATTCATTCCAAATTTAGAGTTCATTCTTATCTTAATTATGGTATTACCTTAATTCCTAAGATTTAACCATGTGTTCTCAATCACAACTCACCCTCGTCGAAAGTGTGAGCTATAACCAAGAACCCATTACGTGCAAGAATTATTGAACCAAAATTGTCTCGCATTAATTCCTATGTCGAGAACAATCATACTCATTCAATTGAAAAGTAATTAAGATAACATATATTCCTATAGCGCAATCTCAATTTATAAATGATCGAAACCCTAGATAAGTATCAATTAATTTCCATAGATTAATGCAAGTCAATAGTAAAGACATATAATGAATTGAACAAATCTAAATTCGAATTGATTAATAAAAATATGGAAGTTGAATCATAGGTTCACATCGATCCCCTAGTATGGAGTTAGTTACACAGCGGAAATAACAAGAGAAGAAATAATAGATAAAACCCATGGAGGCCTCCAATGAATTGATCAGATCTTCGATGTTTCCATCTTCTTCGTCTTGTCAATCTTCTATGTGTAAAGGTGGATGAAGGAACGATGTTGTTTGTGGAAAGGTGGTGTGAAACGGTCTATGGTTCGAGAGTGAACGAGTGCCTCAAAACCCTAATTCTTTATTTTTTATATTTGCCACCTCCGGAATGTGATCAGAAATCCTATCTTCGCGCGGATTTGTCAAACCGCCATGAGTACCGCTATGAAAGCCACAGCGGTATCGACAACGATCTTCAATGTTTTGCGTAGCGCTGTGGCTTTGAGAGCACAAATCGCAGCGGTCGACATAGTAGTCACCACTGTTCTTGGACCACTATTGGTATCGCTGTGGAAACCCACAGCGGTCTTAACAGCACAAAACGGCACTTTGCTGAGAAGTCCCTGAAATCTTCTAAAATTGCTCTTTTCCTTTGAAATTCTTCAAACATATCATTTGGAACCAACACCCTTAAAATACTAGTTAAAACCCTAAATGACTCAAGAAACAAGCAATTGATTGGAGGAATGGGGATAAAAAACATATACAATAAACGACCGATCATTTACGTAGGCAACACCTCATACCTATAGCATGTTGTGTCCTACATAACTTTATTCGATCACAAGGTCGTGGTGATAGGATGTTTAGGGAATATGAGAATGAATATATGTTAATCGATGAAGAAGGAGAAGGTAGACCAATTCATAATATAGACTTAACTCCATCAAACGTAGCACTAATGAGTAATATTAGAGATGAAATTGCAAAACAAATGTGACAAGATTGCTCACGCAATAGGAGGTGATGTCTTCTTTATTTTATTTGTGATGTTATATAATTAAATTATGTCAATGTTATGTTATGAGAATTTTAAGGAAATATAAAAGTAATCTATGATTATGGAAATTGATAGTTATGTATTTTTTGTTAATGCTAACAAATCAAATATCATACAATCCTTTTTATAATTCAATTAAAAATGATTGAATGGTCTACAAAAAATTATTAATTCAAATTATTATATTATTATGAACAATTGTATAATTATTTCATATATATATAAAATTATAAATTATAAATTTAAGTGGATGAAAATAAATATTACAACCTTATGAAAATATTTTAAAGAGGTGGGAGAGTTAAATTACATATGTAAAAGTTCTTCAGTTTTTTATGTTTACAGTTAATCTACCGGACGTGTTTTTACTGTTTTCATCTTCAGAATTCAGCTTTTAGTGAAGCTACCAGATACTGTTTTTACTGTTTTTATTATCAGAATATAGTTTTCAGTAAATTCTACCAGACACGTTTTCAGAATTCGAAACTGAAACCAAAAACACTGTTTTAATGTTCATTTTCATTTTTTTTTTCAAAAAACAACAAATGAAAAACGATTACAGAACGCGCCATAAAAAAACAATTTTTCTAAACTCCAATATGTTCATTGTAGTTCAAATATAATCCAATATGATTAGAAAAAAAAATTGTTGATAGAAGGAGAGAGAAAATAGATTTTATATATATAAAAGACAATTTCATGACATGTCAGGGACATAATAGTCCTTTGCTTTGGTCAGCTCGAGTCAATCTAACGGAATACTAACCGCTATTATCTATCCATCCAATAGTAGTTTAAATGTGATGGGAGGTTTTTAATAGAGCAAATTGTAGCCAACCTCCTTGAGGTTTGGTCTTTGACAATTAAAAATAACTTTATGCTTAATTGACAATGACCTCCCCTGCCATTAGTCAAAGTTAGTTTAACTTAACATAGAAAAGGGTATTTTCATCCTTTCAAGCCTTTTTATTTATTAAAAAAAAAAAAAAGATTTAAAAGCTTTAAATCTTCACCATTCATCTTGGCTACATTTTTAATTTTTAATTTTTGAAAAATCTAAAAAACTTAAATTTGAAGAAAAATCTGGAAATATATCAAAGGAAGAAGAAAATGTTAGATTAAATTTAGATGAGCTAGTTTTTTTATTTATTTTTATTTTTTATTTTTTAGTTTTGAAAAATCTTTTTTTTTTTTTTAGTTTTGAAAAATCTAAAAAACTTGAATATGAAGAAAAATCCGGGAATGAAAAATCTAAAAAACTTGAATATAAAGAAAAATCCGGGAATCCATATGGAAGAAGAAAAAATTATTTGAAGAAAATGTTTTTGGATTGGATTTTGATGATTCAGATTATTAATTTTTTAGAATTTAGAATTTGAAGAAAAATATAGAGATACGACTTATATTTCCACGGTTTTTTTATTTATTTAAAATTTGTAATTTTCAATTTTTTTACAATGGAGATCCAAATTTGGTTTCATATATTTTTAAAATCATTTTTTTTAATTCATGGGCATTTAGGTATTTGTAGCGGTCAAATCTGATCAACAGTTAAACTTGATTAACTTTGACTAACGGTAGCGGAAGTTATTGTCGATTAATGATAAAGTTGTCGATTAATGATAAAGTTGTCATGGTTGTCAAAGACTCAAAGGCCAAACCTAAAGGGAGGTTGGCCGCAATTTGCTCTTTTTAATATTAACCCTTTTAAAAATGTCAAAACGGTGCGTTGAGTATCACCTTATCCATTTTAAAAATTCTGGAATATGATGTCTAAGTACCAACAAAGCATAAACCCTGAAGCTCGTCAAAATCTCCAACTCAAAACCCCAAAAATTTCAAATTATTAACAACAAGGATTGCTCTGCCTCTGCTCGTCAATTCAATTCTACTGATCGTGTAAAACGGTGCGTTTTCTCTCATCTCTCAAACCTCAACTTCATTTCGTTACTTCACTGAATTTCACAAATTTTCTGCTCTGTCAATATTGCTAAGTTTTATATTGGAGTTCTATGAACTGAACTAATTTGTTGTATTGTTTCCATGTGGGTTTTTTTTTTCTCTTTTACTTTTAGTGCAGATTTGCATGCTTTTTATGCTTGGTTAAGTAATAATGGCGTCGTTCTCGGCTACCTGGATGTATCAAGGTCTGTTTTCATTTGACCTTTTACTTGTCTTAAATTCCTGTTTATTACTTTTTGATTATTATTTATTAGTTAAAATGTTTATGTGAATTTCTCATATGTTGTTAATTTTTCCATTTTTGTTAAGGTATGGCAGATAGAGGATTATGGGGAATTTGTCCAGATGGCTTTGCTGCTGGGAAACCAAATTTGAGTCGCTTTAAGGTTTTCTTTTTCGGTTTTCTCTTTGATGTTAATGTATTTTAATTTTAACTGTTATTTCCTGAGTTTTCTATACTTTTTTTAATTTTTGTCCTTGTAAGTCAAGAGTAGTGATTGTCTTAGCTGGGAATTAGAGAATATGGGACCTCTGCTATAGTGCTATACTACCAAAGCCTCACTTGCTTGGCCACACTGTACTATTGTGGGTTTGTTTAGTTTTATGGTTTGCGAAGTACAGCTAGTTACTTTTGTGCTAAGCAGTTTGTTTTATCACCCAACATGATTGACACTTCTAGTTTAATTTTGTCTAATTGCTGGGTGAATGTTGGAACTTGGAAGTAAATTATATTTAAATTCCATTCAAAATAATGAAGAGAGAGAGAGAGAGAGAGAGTAGAAAATAATATTAAACATCAATTCATGTAAGCCTTGAAAAAACCATCTCGGTTAGTTGAGGAGTGTGTTTCATCTAACTTCTATAACCAAGATAAATGCAATATATGAGATCTTTTATCCTGGTTTTCTTGGCAATCTACCAGTCCTTAAAATAGTTTATCTTCTTTTATTTTTTAATATTAAAATTTGAGAAAGTTATTTTCTGAATTTCCCTTTGGGTAATTCATTTTTATTGATTAATTTGAGTACTTAGCTTTGTATAGTTTTCAGCCTTTAGGATTTATCAACTGCTAGAGTATGGAAATTCCCAAATGTCCAGTGATATTACTTCTATCCCATCTCACTTAGATTTGCATTAATATGTTTTTTGCCGTTTGATGAGGTGCATTTCTTTACATGTGTAATTTTCTGTGAATTATTCAGACATCATATGTAGGTGCACTCCCAGCTGGAATATTGCAAACAAGAGTTGGCTCGAACAATCCTCCAAGGAGGGCTTCCTTACTTCCTTGTATAAAGTGTGAGAATAAGGATGAACCGATTGAGCATGTGACTGTTGAACGTCATCCCTACTATAGTTACATGGACTCAACATCTGGGCAGCTTGAACCCGCTTCCGGTGCTCGTGCAAGTATTCCTGGAGAGGATTACTGGCCAGAAGGCACTGCTAGTCGAGTTAGGGCTGCCAATGCTCCTGAACCGACTGGTAAGTCGATGGGATCCCCGTCTTATGGGAAACATCCTGGAAGTAGGAGGAAGAAATATAAAACATCCGTTGCTGCTCCTGAATCTTCTGAAGTGAACGTGGAATCAAGTGATCTTGTGGAGCCTGAAATTCTTGAGGACACAACGGAAGATACAAAAGATTCCTCATCCGAATTTGTTGTTTATGAAACAGAGCCTGTGGAAGTAATAGAAACTGGATATGAATTAGATAAGAAACTTGGACGCCCTCATCCCTTTATTGATCCCAAAGTGAAGAAGCCAATAGAGGAGCCTCTAACTAGTGAAGAACTATGGTGGAACTGGAGAAAGCCAGACAAGGAACAATGGTCCAGATGGCAAAGAAGGCGACCTGATGTTGAAACGGTTAGTGGGAGTGATAAATAACAACAATAACAACAATAATGAAGTAGGAGTAGAGAGAGAGAGAGAGAGAGGGAGAGATTGCATGTACTTTGAGAGGGAACTAGGGAAGGTTCTGAGGTATGTGATTTTGGGGCCATGTGTCTGAGGGATCTGTAGGGCAAAGATTGAAATTACCAGATGAATTTTTCTAGTATGTGATAATGTTACAAATATATGGTGTGTTATAAAAAAAAAAATTAATGACAATGGTTTTCAAACTAAATGATCCCTTCTTTGGGACCGTTTTTTTGGTGGGTTCTGAACCTCAATAGTGTTGCCACATGTTGGATAACATTCTGTTGATACATACAGAAATAAACTCTTCAATATTTCTTAAGCTTGTGGATATAATCTATGAGGTCTTACCTTCTTTTGAATGGGTGAGCAATGTACTCATACATGATTCAGCTCATGAGTATAAGACAATTAAGTTGTCTTTTATCTTGACTTGAACTTATTAGTATTTTGATTTTGTAGGTTTTTTTGAAAGCAATGGCAGAGACTGGGCAAGTAAAGCTATATGGTGAAATTCCAACGTTAACTGAAACTTCTCTTTACAGAGCTAGACGACATCTTTTCAAGGAAGAAAGGTTCTTAAGATGTCTATACAACTTCAGTGGCTCTTCAAATCAGGATTTAGTTTTTAATGATGTCTCGTTTTTTTCTTGGTTTCTCTCACTCTTGATCATTTTATTAGACACAGACATCGTGGTTTCTCTCTGTCTTTCTGTAATATAGACACCCTATATGCTACTATGTTGTGTGTATTGGAGTTTGTACATGTTATTTGTCAATGTATATTATTTATTTAGCATTCATGTTAAATTAATGAATCTGATTTAAGAGGAGATTGAGGACCGGAAAACACAATAAAACACGGTTGCTGAAATTTGCTTCCACCTTCTTTTTGGAACAATGCCATATAGATTTTACAATCTTTTAACTTACTATAATATTATCTTGGAAATTTATCTATAAGATCATTATAAACTTCATGCAAAACTGTCATACTTGCCATAGCAGAAGATAATAAAATTTGAGGTTCATATGCACCCCTGATTTTTTCTCTTATGTTTCTTTAATGTGCTTTGCAACCCAAATGATATTAGAACATTAATTGAGATGAAGTTTGTGTACTAAAAGTTTTGTTGATTTTTGTAGACTTCGAGATGAACAAGAGAGACTGGAAAGCATAGGACCAATGGCATACTATTCTGAATGGGTAAAAGCGTGGAAGAGAGACACTTCACGTGAAGCTATTCAGAAACATTATGAGGAGACCGGTGAAGACGAAAGTGCACAACTAATTGAAATGTTTAGTCATCAAACAGATCGAGAATATCGCATAATGATGGGGACTGATATTCGTATTAAAAGAGATCCTTTAGCCATGCGAATGCGGGAGGATCAAATAAAACAAAGTATCTACTGCATAGCTAATAAATTTGTGCATTATATCCATGTCTTTCATTTTTTATCCTTCTCATTCATCTCTCTTTGATATTAATAGCATTTTTAAAGTATCATGCAGCACTTGTCAGTTAAATGTTATTCATTTATTTAACCCAAACATATTTTTGGCCTCTTCAGTCGAGAAAAATATGCATTTAATGCCTCAGATCTCTTTATCGGATTTTCAGACTACCTTTTCTCAACTTGAAGCATAAGGCATATTTGATAGCGCTTTCTGTTTACTGTTCCAAAAACATACTCTCAAGATGAAAACACAAAATAGTTTGTGTTGGGTTCGAGCCATGATGCAAGCCCATTGGTCTTGCATGTGAGGGGGTGTGTTGGAGTGTTTGAATACTATTTTGTTGGTCCTTTTCTATCGGCTTAAGCTTTTAGGTCTGATGGTTAAAAACAAATTCCATTTACTATGCATGTTATAGTCACTTCTTTAACCATTTATTTATTTATTATTATTTTATTTGAACTATTACAATATTTGCCTTGATCAAGGAATGCTGCTTGTTGCGGTAGATATGTTGACTATTAACTGTAATTGTAAAAAAAATATATGAAAACTTGCATTCCCTTGTCTCGTACTTTCTTGTCAGATGTAATGGTGGTTCATTACTCTATTTGCCTTTGCAGTATGGGGTGGAGATCCTGTTTACCCGACTGTAAACTACATTCAAGATCCAGATGAAGTGATCGATTACAGGGGTCCAGACTTTCATGAACCAACACCCAATATGCTTGCTCATCTGAAGGAGGTTAGTGTTCTATGCTCCTTTTTCTTTTATTCTTTTTCACTTTTTATTTTTTATTTTTTCCCAAAGCTTTATAAGCAGGTAGTTTAGTAGTCTTTGTCCGTATATTTTATAAAGGCTTTTGTCATTCTAATTATGATGCAAAATTTTGGTTTCCAAGTGGAAGTTAGTTAATTATTAGTATAGCACAAGCTGGAGTATTCATGCGACAGTTAAAAAATGTTCTGCTGACCCCAGTGTGCATAACATTCAGACATTGCAACTTGCTAATTCATGGATCTGACCAATCATGTCTTAATATAATGACATTCTTGCTAGTTGCTACCATCAAATTATTAGTAGTTTCCTTGGATTCTGTTGCACATTTTTTACTTGGAGTTTCTACGAGTCCTGAAGCATACAAAATACTAAATGCTTTTTATTATTGGATTATCATTTTAAGGTTTGAGTCTTTTACTTCGGTAGTTTACACTCTTGTCATCTGCATGTGTGATGTGTGAATCATATGGACAGATTGCATGGTTCTATAGAGTCAAGTGGAAAACTAACCAACTTAAGTGAATCACATTTATGAGCAATCTCATCCTTCAGTAATTGCAATCTAATTGATTGACAATATACTATGAAGATTTGACAATATAGTAATATACTACGAGCAGGGTTCTATGATGATTCAAATATCTGAATATACTCCAAACATATATGGCTACTATATTGTTGAAATTTGCAGTAGGCATGTCAGGGATCTTAACAAAAGCCAAAACTGAATACAGTCAGGTGAACTTGGGTTGCCTTGTTTCATATAATGCCATTCCCTTCCTGTTTTAACTTTGTGAGATCATGGGTCTGGGTTAAATATTTTTAACTCTAATTTGTAACACCGAAAAGTGGACAGTAAAAGTACATTTGGTACCCCGTGAATGTTAATAAAAGCTTTGACCTGTTGTAGCAGCCTTCTCTTTGATTCTCTTGAAGGAAAATTAAATGGGAGTTGTCTCTGCAATTGTTGGGAGTGGAAGAAATCATAAGTGTGTTCTGCATTTTGAACTTTTGGCCACCAACCATTTGTATTGTTCCTCTACCTGCTCAAATGTTCTCCTTTTTCTCTCCGTTTTGCTCGTTTGACTCATTCAAGTTTTGAAGTCCTTCCATAAATGAATGGATCATTTTTAATTGTTTGAGGTGAAAACTATGAGTACTGTCTTTGTCTCGAATGCTGACTTCTGCTTGTTTTGATCAGCATGGAAAAATCATATCAAGAGAAGAGCTTGAAAAGATTTTGGCGAAAGAGAAGACCGAAGAACTTGAGGTAATAAGATGTTAAGTATAGATTTTAATAACTGTTTTCACCAACTTTCTTATGGTTAATCCGTCATGTTAATTAAAGGGGTTTATCTTTCTTCATTTTCTCTTTTATCTGTAACATCTGTTTATTTTGTTGTAAACTGAGCCTTGAACTATTTCATTTTTTGTTTAAAAAACTTTTGTTAAATTTTCTCATAATATCATCTAGATGTGATTTGTTTCTCAGGAACTACAATAGGATGGTAGGAGAGCTACTTATAGATGTTTTAGGTTTGCATTTGGTAAAACCTTTCCCAATGAAAGTCTTTGGTGGGAAGGTCATTTCAATATGGGCTTCTCAAGAGACGTAGTAAAATTATGTTGCTTGATAATTGCCAATAGCGGTTGAAGTTGCTAATTGTTACATGTGTTTTTTCCTGTAAAAGTAGCATAGATCTTCTTAAAGATTGTTGGTTGGTCTCCACACTGTACATACGGCTCTTATATTGTTGGGGGTTCAAATCTTCTTGTAGCCATCTACTTGGGGTATTATATCCCACAAATTTCTTTAGCGGTGGAGATTAGTGATGCACTGATGATTCATAAATTTTAATTGAAAGATACGACTACGTATGGCTGGTTTCTTGATGTCTTTCAATAATGCAGGTGACAGATATGGATGAAGCTATGGCACGAGCTGTTGACATTGGTGAAAAAGATGTAAGTCTCACACCCTGATCTATGTTTGATCTTTCAATTTGATCCTTCGTCATCAGTCTTTCAAATTTATCTAGATGTCCCTTTGGAAGGTTTTGTGCTGAAATTCTTCGTCTTCAGTTATGGTTGTTTAATGATGGATTTTATCTGTACTTATGTGTAACAGGAGGAAGGGGAAGATAGTGATGTTGATGGTGATGATGTTGAGGAGCCAGAGAAAATTAATCGGAACTGGAGCGTTCTGAAAAGTACTCCTCAGCTTCAAAAATCAAAGGTAATTCTGCTTCTTTCATTTCTTTGTCTGTAGCATGCTTGTGCTTTTTATGGTTGATTGTTTGAATAAAGAACAGTTTTATAGCTAACACTTCAGCTTATTCATGTAAATTGGGAAAAGAAAAAGGTGAGAGTCTACAATTGTTCGCTAGTGCAAGGAAACATGCAACCTTGATAACAGTTTTAAAGTTATGGCTAAATTAATTAGTCCCAGCCCGATTTAATACCTCAAAATATAGACCTCTTGCTTATCATGACTTCGATTGGTATAAAATCTATTGCACCGGATTGTATATATTATTTGTTCATTTGCATATCATATTTCAATTCATGATCAATTCCTATTCATTTCAGAACAATATGTTAAATCCAGTTGTCCCCTCCTTAAATTTGCAGGCCAAGCCTAAAAAGGATTCCATGTCTCTTGATGAGGCTGTTGATGATTCTGAGAACTTGACCGATTTTCTTTTAGACTTCGAAGAAGAGTAACGCTTCACTGCTCACGGTATGGTTCCGGAAATTCTAAACTTATAATTAGAACAAGAAGAGTCTCTTATAAAGCTTGGGGGTGAGAGGAGTTGTTTAGAATGATTAGATGAAAGGGTAGGCTAAATGAGTCCAGTAATAATGTATATGTATAGAGATGCCGCAAATTTTGTTTTACTATTAATTAATGAATTTTCTGATTGGTTGTAATAATCGCAATATAGCATAAAGAACTGATTAAATTAATTCTTATAATTCATTATGAGATCAGAATACTATGTTAAACTTCCTTTAATGCTGATTAAATATTTTAGAATAGTGAAGATGATATGTGGTGAATCAATAAAATATCATCCGGAGCATGTAGCCACACTAAGATTCGTCTTGGAATCTATTGTAAGGGAATCTGGTATGCACCCGATGCTATGCTTCCGGCCAATGGGTGCATGCCATGTGGTAAGGAGAACCAATCGAATGAGTTTTTTTCCTTGACACATGGCATGCACCTAATGGTTAGGATGCATAGCAATGCAAGTTTTTCTCTTATTGTGTAGTAAAATGAAAACAAAAATTCAGCTTTATATGTTTTCATGTTTAAGATACCTTTCTAAAAGTTAAAAGTTGAAGTAGTTAAATTGTATATTTCTCATATCAATATAAATGAGATTCTGGGTTTAAGTTTCATCTCCTTCAATTCTAAATATTTTTAGTTTAAAAAAATGTTTTACTAAATGTATAGTAAAAATGGTTTATCAGAAATAAATAAGTTATAGAATTTGAATAAGAATTTTACTTGTATCTTAAAGTTTATTTTCTAGAAAAGATAAGATATCTTTTAATCGTGTTTAGGTGAAGTGTTTTAACACTACAAAATTATAGAGAATAAATTTTCTAAATTCAATATTTATGTTTAGTATTGAAAACAGAAGATAATCGTTTTATAAGAATTTCACTTGTATCAGTTTCTGGATAACATAAAATATGCTTTGATCGTGTTTAGTTCAACACTAAAAACTTTAGTGGATACGTTTTCTAAGGTTTTTTTTTGTTTTTGTTTTTTGACAATCTAGATTTCATATTTATGTTTAACTGTTGGCCTGCCCGCCCTGTGTGAGCCGGAGTTAAACAAAATTAAATGGGTCCGGGGTGTGTTCCGGGTAATTTCAGAAACTTGTTTTAGAGAGAGGAAAAATGCTTTTTTTTTTTTTTTTTTTTTAAATTATCATTTGGGTCTTTATGTTTTTTCTTTTTCGAATTATCTTTTTTATTTTTTTTTTAACTATTTGTCCATTTTTTACTGGCTTGATCCCTATATTTTCAAAAACCCATCGATTTAGTCCATCTGACAAGAGTTTTGACAGTCAACAATCACTGAAAAAGGAAAATGACATCCTTACCCTTGACCATTTATTTCTTTTTAAAAAATAAAATAAAATATTTCTTTTGAGAAAAAAAAATTATTTAAGAATTAAAATATATAATAAAAAATTAAATAAAAAAAAAATTAGGTGGAGATCTCCATCAAGATCTCCATCGATGATAGAGATCCCGTTGCCGAGATTAGGGGTGGGTGTTTAATGGATCGGTTCACTTTTTGAGTGAACCAATAAAAAGCCAATAATATTTGGTTTTTGAAAAAGTGATTTGATCTGATAAACTTTACAATTGTCACCCAATCAAAAACCAATTGAATCGGACTGGTTCGATTCGGTTTTTCGGTTTTGGGTCTAATATTATTCACTCCTTTGTTCACGAACAAAGTATCATCTTTAAATATTCTTTATAGAAAACACAAAATCACAAAATCGTAACATTTAAAAAAAAATCATCAAAAAATCCAGCATCGATGATAGTAAATTGAACAAATAATGGTTCAAAATATAATAATTTGAAAGTGAAATGATAAGTCAAAAACATAGCAGTCCATTTATTTTTATATACAAAATGGCCAATGGGATGATAAAAATTAAATGAATTAAAGTAATTAAAGGGGCTACTGTCTAAAACTCTGAATGACTAAATTAAAAATTTAGGGTTTTTTTTTATACTTCGGTTTCCGGTTCGGTTTTTGGTTTTTGACAATGAATCGAAAACTGAACCGATAAATTCGATTTTGAAAAAAAGGAACCGAACTGAACCGAACAACTTCTGAAAACTGGATAAAAATCGATTGGACTGATTTTGTTCGGTTCAATGGATTTTTGCCCACCCCTAACCGAGATCTCTATCAACGAAGGAGATCCCATCGTTGGGATCTCCATCAAGAGGGAGATCGATCAAGTTTAACTAGATGGTGGTGGTGGGTGCTCGACTGGATGTCTGGATCAATCGAGTTTGACTGGGATCTCTATCGCTTGGGTTTGTGGTGGTGGGTGCTTGACTGGTTTGGAATTAGGGTTTGACTGTTTGGATTTTGGGCGGCAGGGATTGTTGGACTAGATCGATCGAGTTTGACTGGGTTTGAGGGTTACTAGGTTCATGGTTTTAGCGGTAGGGTTGCTGAATACGGTGGGGCTTACTGGGTTCAATGGCGACAAGAGTTTCTGGTTCAGCGGTAGGAGTGGCATTCTTGGAGATCCATCTTGGATCTCCACCTTGTTCAATTTTTTTTTTTTTTGAAATTTGATCACCACCATCCATATCTGAGATGGACGGTGGAGATCAATCTACCAAATTTTTTGTTTTAAATACTTTTTTATATAACTAGATCTCTACCGTTTAAGATTTGAATGGTGAAGATTTATAACTTTTTCCTTTTTAAAATTATTTTTTATATTATATAAATATATATTTTTTAAAATTACTTATTGTTTGGTGTTGACACGTGGTATCTTTTTTGTTTAAAGACAAAAAATACCCTTTGAACAGTTAACTTTGATTAACAGTTGACTCACAAAGGGACCAAATTGATGGGTTTTTGAAAACATAGGGACTAAGCCAATACAAAATGCACAATCAGTTAAAACATAGATAATTAAAAAAAAAAAAAAAAAATCATAGAGACCCAAATGATAATCCCCCCCTCCTTTTTTTTTTTTTTTTTTTTTAATATACTACTTGTAGTGGCGGTGACTTAAACTTGAGATATTATCAGGTTGAATGAACGCTCTTACCATTTAACCATATTGAGCGATGGTCGGAGAGTGTGTTATACTTTTAGTTTTAATCTTTATTTGTAGTTTATGCTTAAATTTAATACATTTTGAAATTGAATTAAAGTTAAAATTTAAGTCAATATCCAAAAAAAAATTCAATTGTATGATAAAATTTGTACATGTGGTTTAAGCATTTAAAAAAAAACAAAAAATGAAACATAGTAGTTCGGTTCGAGTATGGGTCACTCCACCCCAAACAAGTTCGGCCCATTCGAGTATGAGGCATAAATCGAAAACTTGTTCGGGTCACGGGTCGCTTATGAGGCACCCCAACTAGGTTTTGGGTATTTATTTATTAACAATATTAATAATTAATCAATAAAAAAGTGACATTTTTTTAATTAATAAAATAATATATATTTTATCTTTTCAAAAAAAAATATATATATTTTATTGAGCAATAAAAATTAATATATAAACTATAAAATTTGTAGAGAACGTGTATCCTCTCCTCACCGCATTTTTTTCCTTACCTTTTTATAATATATGATTGGTTGTTGATAAAGTGATTGTGAAAACCAATCATATATTAATCATACATTCATTGCAATGTTTATGTGTTATGAGATTATGTGAGGTAAGGAAAAAGGTGAGGTGAGGTAAGGTAAGGTAAGGAGAGGATCTAAATCCAATTTATTAACTATCACGGTCCAGAATGCAACTCTAACTCTAAGGAGGGGTCTCCCCACATTTTGGGGTTTAATGTGCAAAAGTGGTAATATATTTACAAGTGGTGGATCTTCATTTTTGAAGAATATCTAGATCCTATGTGAAAGGTAATTACATATAAAAAAGGCAAATAATCAAAGCAAATCAACTCCTTATATAAGGTTATGTCAAAAAAAAAAAAAAAAAAACTCCTTATAAAAGGTAATCACGATAATAAATTTTCAATCAATCTTGATCAAAGTCTTTATCGTGTCATGACTTATATAATATTGATTTCCAACAACACTGATTCTCCGCCATTACAAGCTAGGAAGGTTTTCCATAATAGGTGCCTTTTAAACTTAAGTTATTAAAGCGGTGACTTTCTTACAATACCAACTTAAAAAGGTGACATTTCTCACAATTTCCACGGTTTTCCTTCCGGTAATCCGCAAAAAAGGCCATTGCCCAGATTACCACTTCTTCAACTGATAGAAGTAGCGAAAAGTGTACTGCCTTTTTATGATGAAACCAAACACGCTAAAAGATCATGGAAAGAAGATCAAAATCATTATGCTAGAGACAACTTTTACAATTTATTTTTATTATTGCCTTTTGTTAATCATTTTATTCTACATTTAATATCATTTAAACTATATTTTGCAGGTTGGTATTGTACTTAATCAAAATATAATAATTTATTGTATAACAAATAACTATTGAATATATATATATATATATATATATATATATATATATATATATATATATATATATATATTTGTGTAAAATCAATATAAAGAAAACTTGTTTCCCGACCTTCGATTATCAGAGTCGAGAATTCATATCTCAGACCAGAATCTGTTATATTGACATTCCTAAACTCACCTTTTCAAAAACAAAATCATTTATATTTAATTTTGAAATCAGAAGATAATTCTTCATAGGTATAAATTAATAGAAAAATACTTTAGTTACCGAGTAGACATTTTTATTTTTTTTTCTAAATATTATTACGTATTTAATATTTATATATTGTTAAAATAATAATAAAATATATATCAAAAATAAAGAGCTCAGACCGCACTTGGTGTCATCTAACTTATCAGACGATCGTGATGGACCCAACCATCACAGGTGTAAATATCATCAGTTCATCACAGCTCTTTTTGCACCAGCCGGGAATCGAACCCGGGTCTGTACCGTGGCAGGGTACTATTCTACCACTAGACCACTGGTGCTTGTTGAAATACTTTGAGTAAAGCTGTTATATATCCGCGTTCACGGACAGTCTCTTCTTAAATATTAAGAATAGAGGGTAGCATTTAGTTTTGTTTTGGGATATTATCAAAATCGCACTAGACTTTGCCTTATTCCCCCAAACCCCCTCTAGTTTATGAATCCCCCATATCGTTAAATTTGTTATTTATTTTTATTTTATTTTTTCACTTGGGGAAACCGGATTTTATTTTTGGATCCATCAAAATGTGCACGTAACATTTGGTATAGAGTCAGTTATGGAGCACTTTAACAAGTCTAGTGTCGAACGACCATCTCACTTTTTGGAGCAATGAAATCGTGAAATTTATAGGCTAACCTATCTTAATCTAGCCTATGAGATTCACGATTTCATTGCTCCAAAAAGTGAAATGGTAGTTTAGATGGGTTAATATTAAGTCTCAAAAAAAAAAGAAAAAAAAAAGGGCTTGCTATTATGTATGGGTATAATATTATCACATTGAATACTGATAGTCTGGAGACGGGTGAATGTCGATAATGTTGACCAACGTAGACGTTGGTTTGGAAGTGTGGTGGAATGTTGCAACCACATTTATTTTGATATCAATGATCCAAAAAATTTCACTTCAAAGATACAACTTGAGACCTCTAAATTTGTAGTAACTTATGTCTCAGATTTCACTAGGTAAAACAATTCATTTGGTTCCTTCAAGCATACATGATTAGAATAATTATCATTTCTTAGAATTTGAACCGTCTACAGATGGCTAGATGTACTTGATGTTAGTACAGGGTTATAGAAGCTGAAATACAAAATGGATCATAAATTAAAATGAAATTCTGATTCAAAGAGAATTGAGAACCGAAGCCCATGTTTTAATCTTTTAGTTAAACTTTTTTATGTTTAAATTTAATACATTTTGAAACTAAATTAAAGTTAAAATTTAAGTCAATATCCAAAAAATTCGATTGTATGGTAAATTTTGTATATATGGTTTAAGTATTTTATATATATTATATATATATATATAAATGAAACATAGTAGTTTGGTTCGGGTATGGGTCACTCCGCCCAAATGGGTTCGGCCTATTCGAATGTGGGGCAGAAATTGAAAACTTGTTCGGGTCACAGATCGGTTATGAGGCACCTCACCCCAACCAGGTTTCGGGTATGGGGCATGTCGATCCTGCCTTGATCCTCTTGATTGCCATCTATAGCCTCAACCTTGTCCGACCCTACTTATTATTTATTTATTTGTTAACAATATTAATAATTAATCATTAACAAAGTAACATTTTTTTAATTAAAAAGTAATATATATTTTATTGAGTAATTAAAATTAATATATAAACTATAAAATTTGTAAAGAATGTGAGGACTTGTATCATCTCTTTACCTCATTTTTTTCCTTACCTTTTTAAAATATGTGATTGATTGTTGATAAAGTGATTGTGGAAACCAATCACATCTTAAGTTCTTAACAATACATTCATTTCAATGTTTATGTGTTATGAGATTATACGAGGTAAGGAAAAAAACAAGATAATGAGAGGATCCAAATCCAATTTATTATCTATCACAGTCTAGAATGCAACTCCAACTCTAAGGAAGGATCTCCCCACATTTTGGGGTTTAATGTGCAAAAGTGGTAATATATTTACAAGTGGTGGAGCTTCATTTTTGAAAAATGTCTAGATCCTATGTGAAAGGTAATTACTTATAAAAAGATAAATAATCAAAGCAAATCAACTCTTATAGAAGGTTATGTCAAAAAAAAAAAAAAAAAAAAAAAAATTCCAAGTACTCGCGATAATAAATTTTCAATCAATCTTGGTCAAAGTCTCTTTAGCCATGACTGTATAATATTGATTTCTAACAACATTGATTCTCTGCCATTAAAAGTTAGGAAGGTTTTCCTTCTGGTAGCTAGTCTGCAAAAAGGGCCAGAAGTAGTCTAGTAGCGAAGAATGTACTGCCTTATTACGACGAAACCAAACATGCTTAAAGATCATGGAAAGAAGATCAAAATCATTATGCTAGAGACAACTTTTACAATTTATTTTTATTATTGCTTTTTGTCTGTAGAAAAAATTCAATAAAATGATTAACAAAATATCATTTAAACTATATTTTCAATTATATAAATTATATTGTTAAAATAATAATAAAATATATATCAAAAATGAAGAGCTCAGACAGAACTTGGTGTCATCTAACTTATCAGACGATCGTGATGGACCCAACCATCGCAGGTGTAAATATCATCACAGCTCTTTTTGCACCAGCAGGGAATCGAACCCGGGTCTGTACCGTGGCAGGGTACTATTCTAGTACTAGACCACTGGTGTTTGTTGAAATACTTTGAGTAAAGCTGTTATATATCCGCGTACACGTACAGTCTCTTCTTAAATATTAAGAATAGAGGGTAGCATTTAGTTTTGTTTTGGGATATTATCAAAACAATAATGCTAAACATCCCACCTAAAATCCCACCTTTTTCATCCCACTACATGTGGCATGTGAGGTGTCAAATTATGAATGGATACACATTAATGACACCTACCTCATGTATCCACTCACAATTTGACATCTCACATGCCACATGTAGTGGGATGAAAAAATTGGGATTTTAGGTGGGATGTGTAGCATTACTGTTATCAAAATCGCACTAGACTTTCTCAAAAAAAAAAAAAATAAAAAAAAAATCGCACTAGACTTTGCCTTATTCCCCCAAACTCCCTCTAGTTTACGAAAATCCCCCATATCGTTAAATTTTGTTATTTATTTTTATTTTATTTTTTCACTTGGGGAAACCGGATTTTATTTTTGGATCCATCAAAATGTGCACATAACATTTGGTATAGAGTTGGTTATGTAGCACTTCAACAAATCTAGTGTCGAACTACCATCTCACTTTTTAGAGCAATGAAATTGTGAAATTTATAGGCTAACCCATCTTAATCTAGCCTATAAGTTACACGATTTCATTGCTCCAAAAAGTGAGATGGTAGTTTAGATGGGTTAATATTAAGTCTCAAAACAAAAAAAAAAAAAAAAGATGGCTTACTATTATGTATGGGTATAATATTATCACATTGAATACTGATAGTCGAGAGACGGGTCAGTGTCGATAATGTAGACCGTAGACATTGGCTCGGAAGTGTGGTGAAATGTTGCAACCACATTTATTTTGATATCAATGATCCAAAAAATTTCACTTCAAAGATACAACTTGAGACCTCTAAATTTGCAGTAACTTATGTCTCGAATTTCACTAGGTAAAACAATTGATTTGGTTCCTTCAAGCATGCATGATTCAAAATATTATCGTTTCTTAGAATTTGAATAGTCTACGGACGGGGTTACAAACGATGAAATACAAAATGGATTGTAAATCAAAATGAAATTCTGATTCAAAGAGAATCGAGAACCGAGAGGCCCGTGTTACACACGACGGTGTCCTTAAAACAAAGTTTTATCTAGTTTTTAAAAATAAATAAATGTGATCTTAGTAGGATATGCTCCAGCAAAATGGATTCTTCCTCCTTTGAATTGTTTGAAGTTGAATGTTGATGTGGCTAACTTTGGAATTGGTGGTGTTTACAGTTTACTCTATTAGTGTTGTGGCAGTGCTTTGGGATGTCATTGTGGTTTGATGAATTTTCAGCAGCCTTGGGTGAACTTTTTGCTACGAGGGAAGCTCTTCGAGTGGCTATTCATGATCATCATCAGCATTTATGGCTTTCATGTTCATTTTTGGCTATCTATTAAGGAGGCCAATTTGTATTTTGGTAGGTCTCCTTCTGTTGGATGTGGCAGCTTAGTTGATATGATATGATATATATATATATATACAGTCTTTCTATTATCAGTTCGAACTGACAAAAGTTATATCAGTTCCTTGTACGTGGACCACTGGATTTAAATACTTTGACTGACAAGTGCATACAGCCCAGTCAAAGTATTTAAATCCAGTGGCCCACATGCGAGGAACTGATATAACTTTTGTCAGTTCGAACTGATAATAGAATTTCTGTATATATATATTATAACTTTTTATATCTTTTGCGATAATGATAACTTTTGTTACTTCTTTTTAAAACCCAGAACTAGTTAGCAAAGATGCTGACTTTGCTCAAGAAGAAAACGTTAGCTAAAGCCTCTGGGGAGGCTGACACGGGGACTCGGACGGGGCATTGGAAGCAGTTTGATGAACACATTGACATGTCTGTTTGCATCCATACTATGTTCTATTCCTTAAGACAAATCTGTAAAGTCGTGATTTTTTTTTTAATACACCTAATTTATTTCATTTGGACCTTTTAAAAGTTTGAATTAAATACATTTTTGAATCGAATACACTCATACTTTATAGATTCTTTACAAATCTAAATTGAATACAATCAGACTTTTATAAATTCTTTACAAAATTTAATTGAATACATAAAATAGATAATTGTTTTAGTGATTAATAAAGGGGAATTCAAAACTCTGTATTAAAGTAGTATTATGGACCAATAACAAATTAAATATAATTATAAAATAAAAAAAATATATTTTTCATTTTTTAAAAATATTTTAAATAACATTAATTATCATGTATTAATTTTATAACATTCAAATTGATTTTTAATATTTTTATTTTCTCCACCAAATCCTATCTGATCCTATCTAAAACACCAAACACCGGACGATAAAAAATGATACAGACATATCTTCTTAGTATATCTAGACATTAGAAGACTTTTAGTTGCAGCTGCATCTGTAACAATTATTAACAAATAAAAAAAATAAAAATAGAAAAACACAATTCACTTGACTGTGCAAAGAGTTAAAAACATCACATGCTATATAATTCAAAGCTGTTCAGTATCATCAATTTCCTCCAACTTTACTGCTTTAGCTAGAGGCTTCTAGAAAAATTTCAAAGCCATTAAAGCATATAATCTTCCCTGACACCGTGATTAGAATATGATTGTGACCATATTGGAGAAACATAACTCTCACACTCGAGAGAGATGAAACATAGTGAGTAATACCATATAATCATCAAGTCCACAACTCTCTCATTTAAATGTACAGTTGCCTATGCAAATAAATCAAAATTTATGAAACTTTTGTTCGCATAGATGATAGACACAAACCTAAGAAGCACGTTCAATCCATTTTTGTTTTGTAACAAGTGTTGAACACGAACACGTGTGGAAAACGTGTCTGACTCGCCATTTGGCGTGTCCGTTGATAAACAAAAGAAGAAAAACTAAAACAATGAGATTCAAATACTAATTATCTACACCAGTTTTAACATCATTCATGAACTCTACAAGAATAAAAGAAAATATGATGCTTCTGTAACATCTATATATGTGTTTCTTTGTTGCATGGATATATAAAATCGGGCTTTCAGAGGCCTTTTGAGATTCCAAAGAGCCATCCTTGTACCGGAGCATTGTCTGCTAACCATTGCCTATATGTGGGACTAGTGGTTGTAGGTTTGACACTTTCTCCCGTGAGAAACCCATATTTGTCTTTCCCAGCCACAAAGATCTCGACGAACTTGGACCACAGTGGATAGTTTGATCTATCCAATTTAATCTCAATTTTGGATGAGTTGTCATGAGAATAAACTGGAGGAAGTGGTGAAAGTGGTACCACGAGGCTAGACAAATTTGATTTTTCTTCATTAAGATTTGCCTAGTAAAGGTAGCAACGGAAGCAATAAAACACACACGAAGAACAAGTACTCTGACCGACCACACACGAAATAAAAGGCAGAGAGGTAGAAAAAAAAAAGCAAGTAATCTGACCAGCCAAGCAGAAAACAAGAATCTGACTAGCCAAGTCTGATGGTGGTAGAAAACTGTGAGGTTGAAGAAGAATCAGTGCAGGTCCGGTCGCGAAGCAAACAAAGGCGACGTGGGTCGTTGGATCTAGGAGGATGACTGTTGGCAACGTACAACGTCGACTTGGGTTACCGTTGGAAGAATTGGTGACGTGGGTTGCTATTGGAGGAAGGAGTGGTACGGATCGGGTCGGGTCCTTTTAACAGGAGTGACGCGGGTCGCTAAGAGGGTTGAACGAAAGATGACTGGTGATGTAAGAAGACTGTAGGGTAGGCGGCTGTCGGAGAGACGCTGGTGGTAGGAGTTCCGGTGGTAAGGCTCACCGAAAAAAGGAAGCATAGGTAACGGTCATGTTGCTTTCTTAGAACAGTGCCAGTAGAGAAAAAAAGAAGAAGAAAAAGGTAGAAAAACAGCAGTAGAGAAAAGAACCTTAAACAATTGGTTTAGGCTTTGATACCATGAACAAACCAAGAATGTGTTTTGTTATTATTCTTCTCTACAAGGAGGAATTATATATAAGAAATACAATTAGGAAGGAGTCCTAACTAGGAAAGGAAACAACTTACAGCTAGGAAAGAATTCAATCTACAATCCCTACAATTAGGCTAATTGTCAACTATACAATCTTGTAGAAATAGGCTCGATTGCCTTGATTTTATTGGTCTATCTACTAACATATATATATACAAGCAGTCAAGAACTCTACAAGGAATCACATCCCACTAATCTTGGAAATCACATCCCACTAATCTAGGAAACAAAATAGGAAAGACAATAAAGCTACAATAAAGGAGAATAAAATTAGAAACTATAATCTCTAGAAATCAGCATAATAATCTCAAGCTGGGTCATAGATGTTGATTAATCCTAGCTTGACACTTAACTCTTCAAATTTGTTCCGAGGTAGTGCCTTAATTAATATGCCTGTTGCTTGCTGGTCAGTTGGAATGTAGGACAACTTTAGAATTTTAGCTTCCAACTTCACTTTAATAAAATGTTTGTCTATTTCGATGTGTTTGGTTCGATCATGATGAATCGGATTCTTAGCAATGCTTATTGTAGCTTGATTATCACATAACATGTTTATAGGCTTCTCCATAGGCACCCTACGTTCGGTCAGAACTCTTTTGATCCAAAGCCCCTCACATATTCCATGTGCCATAGCACGAAATTCTGCTTCAACACTGCTCCTAGCCATAACCGATTGTTTTTTTTTTTTTTTGCTTCTCCATGTGGTTAAATTCCCCCAAACAACCGTACAATACCTAGATGTAGACCTCTTATCTGTGCTAGATCCTGCCCAATCAGCATCTGAGTATAAAGTTACTTCCCTATTTGCTGTTTTTACGAAAAACAGTCCTTTTCCAGGTGTGAATTTTAGGTACCATAGGATTCTCTGTACAGCTGTCATATGTTCCTCAGTAGGATTGTTCATGAATTGACTTACTGCACTTACTGGAAAAGCGATATCCGACCTAGTGTGTGAGAGATAAATGAGCTTTCCCACCAGCCGTTGGTATCTTCCTTTGTCTACCGGTGCACTCCTAGTGTCAGCTCTAAGTTTCATGGTTGTATCCATAGGAGTTTCAGCCGACTTACAGTCGAGCATTCCTGTTTCATGCAGTAGGTCTAACACATATTTTTGCTGTGAAATCATAATACCCTTCTTTGACCGAGCCACCTCCATACCAAGAAAGTACCTGAGATGTCCTAGGTCCTTGATTTCAAATTCCTCAGCTAACCAATCCTTTATTCTTGGTATATCATCAAGAAAATCTCCTGTTAAGATGATAATGTCTATATAGACGATCAAAATTACTCGCTCTCCTTTCTGAGAGTATTTGATGAACATAGTGTGATTTGATTAACTTTGGAAATACCCATGTTTCTTCAACACGCAAGTGAATCTCTCAAACCAAGCCCTAAGGGACTGTTTGAGGCCATATAGTGATTTCTTGAGTCTGCATACTTTATTAACAATAGCAGTTGACTCTAGTCCAAGTGGTACCTCCATATAGACTTCTTCAGTCAAATCCCCATTCAGGAAAGCGTCTTCACGTCCAGCTAATGCAAGGGCCAATCGAGATTATCAGCAAGAGATAGTAAGACCCAAATAATGTTCAATTTTGCCACAGGTGCGAAAGTCTCCTGATAGTCAATTCCGAATGACTGTGTGAACCCTTTTGCCACCAACCTTGCCTTGAGTCTTTCAACACTTCCATCAGCTCGTGTTTTGACTGTAAACACCCACTTGCATCCCATAAGATTATTTCATTTTCGCAATTCCGTTAGTTCCCAGGTTCCATTCTTCTCTAAGGCTTGAACTTCAATCATAACTGCTTTTTTCCATTCATGGTTTTTTAGAGCCTCCTGAATATTATTTGGAATTGGAATATCAGCAAGTCTGGTAACAAATGCCTGGAAATGAGGTGAGAGTCTTTCATATGAAACATAATTTCTTAAGGGATACAACGGACGATCCCTGCATTCTCGGTATTCTTTTCTCACGGCAATAGGCTGATCTTGAACTCCTTCTGATACTGTTTCTTTTTCTGTTTCATACAAGTCAGTTTCTGGGACTATAGAATTCAGTTCAGACTCCTGGATAGAGCTAAAATCTATCTGATTTCTTGTTTCTTGCATATTCCCTCTTCTATGATAGACAATCAGGTCTTTTTGCACGTGAGGTGGATTAGCAGACTGACTAGACTCTATTTGACTTTCTAGAGGCTGCTGACTAGTAGGCTGACTGGACTGATTTTTAGTGTCTAAGGGCTGATTTGAATTATCCTCACAACTGGCCTGATTCCTAGAAGATTCAAGGCTGATTTATGGTAGCTAGTTTATTGGAAAATTGGTAAGATGTGGTAGTAGATTCATAGGGAGACTAGGACTAATTGAGGTCTGATTTCTAAGAGAGGATTGAAGATCTTATGGTTGATTTTTAGGAGATTGACCAGATTGATTTGGATTGAGAGATTGACTAGGATTGAGATTCCTATTATCATGGAGATAACCAATTTGAATAGGACAAGAAATAATTTGATCAGGATTTGTATCCCAAAACAGATATTTACCTTCTTGATTTTGTGTCCCCCCCACCCTCCTCGAATATCGGTTTTGGAAAAAAACGGTTTGTTTTCAAAAAACGTAACATCCATTGAATTTTAAAATTTTCTAGTCTCTGGACAGTAGCACTTGTATCCCTTCTGAAGAGGAGAATATCCAATAAATATTCTCTTAACAGATTTATGATCCAATTTACTACGGTAATATGGATACACATGAATGAAAACTGTGCACCCAAAATTTTTTAACAGGATATCAGTTACAAGTCGGGGTATGAGGGAAGCGTTTTTAAGAACTTGATAGGGTGTGGAAAAATTCAAAATGCTTGAAGGAACTCTGATTATCAAAAATACAGCAGTAAGAACTGCTTCACCCCAAAATGTTTTAGGAACATTGCTAGAAAAAAGTAAAGATCAGGCATTTTCTAAAATGTGACGGTTTTTCCTTTCATCAATTCCATTCTATTGAGGGGTATCAACACATGTGCTTTGGTGAATGATACCCTCATCAGAAAGATAATTGTTGAGAGTTGAATTAAAAAATTCTTTCTTGTTATCGGTCCTTAAAATTTGAATACAAGTGTTAAATTGACTTTGAATCATATTTTTGAAAATTTTAAAAATACGTGTAACTTCAGATTTTTCTTTCATGAGAAATACCCAAGTGATCCTAGTGTGATCATCTACGAATGTAACAAACCATCTAGATCTTGTGATGTTTGGAACCCGTGAGGGTCCCCAAACATTGCTATGAATCATTGAAAAAGGTTTAGAAGTTCGATAAGTTGAAATAGGATAAACATTGCGAGTATGTTTCGCAAATTGACACATTTCACATTGAAATAGATTGGGGTTTTTATTTTTAAATAATGAGGGAAACATTTTTAGACAAATAGGAAAAATTCAGGTGACATAAACGATAATGCCAAACCGTAACCTGCCTATCATCACTAGATCTAGACAAGAGGCTTTGATAGCTAGAAAACACCTCATAACCAGCCCCACATGTTGCTGGATCTGATTGCTTTTTCACATAGGATTCTGTTTTGAGAAAGTAGAGTCCAGATAAGGCTTTAGCATTGCCAATCGTCCTCCCCGAATCCGAGTCCTACAAAATATATGCATAAGGAGAAAAATTAGCAGTGCATTGCTGTTCCTGGGTCAGCTTACTTACGGACAGCAAATTACAATTTAATTTAGGAACAAACAAAACTGATTTCAGGACCAAATCCTTAGTGACAGCCACCGAACCAATTCTAGTCACCTTCGATCATGTTCCATCCGCTATACGAACATTTAGATTATTAACATAGGGTGAGAATGTCTTAAATACATTGGAATCACTGGTCATGTGGTCTGAGGCACCGGAATCAACTATCCAGGTTTGACTAGACACTTGTTTTGAATTCATGGCTAGTAGAAAATTACCTGAGTGAACCAATGATCCAGTTGCTATAGTGGAGGATGGTTGCTGACTTATCATCCGTTTGCTGTCTGTTTTGGGGAAATCTGAACCGAAAACAGCCTCTTTAGAGTCGTTTGACATGACTGATTTTTGGAGTGGTTTTA
Organism: Acer yangbiense; assembly: GCA_008009225.1. Lineage (NCBI taxonomy): Eukaryota > Viridiplantae > Streptophyta > Magnoliopsida > Sapindales > Sapindaceae > Acer > Acer yangbiense. The sequence continues at coordinate 16,604,359 of CM017773.1, read as the reverse complement.
GGACGGTTTACTGCTGGAAAGAGCAGTAGAATAGAAAAAAAAAATTTGTTTGGTGTTTTGCTGCCGGAAAGAGCAGCAAGAAAATTAGGGTTTGCTTGGGTTCAGAAAGTGCTCTGATACCATGTAGAAATAGGCTTGATTGCCTTGATTTTATTGGTTTGTAATAACATATATATATATATATATATATATACAAGCAGTCAAGGACTATACAAGGAATCACATCCCACTAATATAGGAAACAAAATAGGAAAGACAATAAAACTATAATAAAGGAGGATAATATTAGAAACTATAATCTCTAGAAATCAACATAATAAAATCAAGAATGTGTTTTGTTAATATTCTTCTCTATAAGGAGGAATTATATATAAGAAATACAATTAGGAAAGAGTCCTAACTAGGAAAGGAAACAACTTACAGCTAAGAAGAAATCAATCTACAATCCCTACAATTAGGCTAATTGTCAACTATAGAATCTTTACAATTAACAGATTATATTATAACAATTGTGACCATAATAGAGAAACATAACTCTCACACTCGAGAGAGATTAAACATAGCGAGTAATACCGTATAATCATCAAGTCCACCACTCTCCCCTTTAAATGTACAGTTGCATATGCAAATAAACCAAAATTCATGAAACTTTTGTTCGCATAGATGATAGACACAAACCTAAGAAGCACATCCATTCCATTTTTGTTTTGTAACAAGTGTTGGACATGGACACGCGTGGGACACGTGTTCGACTCGCCATTTGGCGTGTCCGTTGACGAACACAAGAAGAAAAATAAAAAGCAATGAGTTTCAAGTACTAATTATCTATATTAGTTTTAGCATTATTCTTGAACTTTACAAGAATAAAAGAAAATATGATGCTTCTGTAACATCCATAAATGTGCTTCTTTGCTGCAGGGATATTTGGAATTGGACTTTCGGAGGCCTTTTCTGTTTATGTTCTAAAATATTATAAAACATAAAAAAATGATATAGACATATCTTCTTAGTAAAGCCTGACATTAGAACTGTTTTACTTCAAATGCATATGTATCTACAACAATTATTAACAAATAGAAAAAAATAGAAAAAAATAATTCACTTGCCTGTGCAAAGAGTTAAAAACATTACAACACATATAAAATGCATGTTGTATAGTACAAAGTTGTTCAGTATCAACAATTTCCTCAACTTTGCTGCTTTAGCTAGAGGCTTTTAGAAAAAATTCAAAGCCTTTAAAAAGGAAATCATATAATCCTCCTTGACCTCGTGATTAAAATATGATTGTGACCATAATAGAGAAACATAACTCTCACACTCGAGAGAGATGAAACATAGTGAGTAATACCATAAAATAATCAAGTCCACCTCTCTCCTCTTTAAATGTACAGCTGCATATGCATATTAACCAAAATTCATGAAACTTTTGGTCGCGTAGATGATAGACAAAAACCTAAGAAGCAGGTTCATTCCATTTTTGCTTTGTAACAAGTGTCGGACATGGACACACGTGGGACATGTGTCCGACTAGCCATTTGGCATGTCCATTGAAAAACACAAGAAGAAAAACTAAAAGCAACGAGTTTCAAGTACTAATTATCTAAACAAGTTTTAGCATTATTCTTGAACTCTACTAGAACAAAAGAAAATATAATGCTTCTGCAACATCCATAGACGTGCCTCTTTGTTGTAGGGATTTTTAGAATCAGACTTTCAGATGCATTTACGGTTTATGTACTAAAATATTATAAAAAATTTAAAAATGATGTAGACAAATCTTCTTAATACAGTCAGACATTAGAACTCTTTTAGTTTAGATGCAACTAGCTATATCTACAACAATTTTTTCATATTTTTCTTTTCCAACTCTACTTTCAATCCACTACCGGTGTAGAACTCAGGTTGGAAAGAAGATTAGTTTTTTTGCTAACTCCCCTCCACCATTGGACACCGGTAGGAATAAAAAAAAGTATAGATGTATCTGCAACAATTATTAACAAATAAAAAAAAATAGAAAAACACAATTCACTTGCATGTGCAAAGAGTTAAAAACATCACAACACATATAAAATGCATGATGTATAGTACAAAGTTGTTTAGATCAAAAATTTCATCCAACTTTACTGCTTCAGCTTTAGAAAAAATTCAAAGCCTTTAAGAAGGAAAGCATATAATCGGTTGGGCAGGAGACATCCAAGAAACCATGTTAGTACCCAACTAAAGAGCATCATGATAATCTAATGCTTGAATTTGAAATAAATTGATGAAATTGATTATTTATTTATTTATTTATTTATTTTTATGAACTGCATGTATTATTAAGAAAGGCACAAACGCTAGGAAAAACAAAGACAAATGCAGAAGCCTAGCCTGCCAGAGGGAACGGAAACAACCAAAACAAACAACAAAACAATCAGAAGGCCAAAACAGAACCAACATGGGCTAAGAAGCCGAAACCCCTGCGTCCAGAACACAACCAGGACAAAAACCAAAGAGACAGAACAACCTGAAAATTTGGCAAAAAGCAACAAGAGAAGCACAACAAACACTAAAACTCAAAAGTAAAATAAGGAAAACAGAAGAGCCCCTTTAGGAAAGCAAAAGAAGCCAAGCCACCTCAAATCACCGCTGAGACACAAAACTGAGCAAAAACTGGAAAAGCCTATCCACCTTAGAACCATGACACGAGCTTAGTAGCACCAAAACGAACCTGAAAGCAGGGAGTACAAAAACATCCAGACCTATAGTGACACCAACCAGACCCTTCGCCTGAACTAGAGCTCGATAACAAAAGACCAAAAAACCACCACAACCCAGTCTAATGCAACTTCCTTCTTTCAAACACAGTAGACTCTCCCATCTCCTTACCAATGTCACTACAACTATTCACAATCCCTTCCTCATAGTACCAAGGAATGTTATCCCTCCCAATAGAAGATCTAGTCTTCATACAATGTCTTGTAGGAGCAAGACAAACTTTCCTCCCCCTTCTACAAGAAGCCTTAAACTGAGAGCTAACATGCTCATCACTTTCCACCCCTGATACTTGGCCTCTTAAGTCAACAAAAACATCAATGGAAGGATCACCAAGTTTTCCACTCATTAAATCAGACCCATTCCCAGCTTTAGAGTTATCATGACCATACAAATGGCTGCTCTTACTACTCCTAGTAGGATTACATCCCAACCTCTTTTTCGAGATAAGCTCTAGCACAACACCCCAAACCTTTTTTTTAAGAAACCTCCTCCTATCAGAAATCTCAACCAATCTAAGGTACTCCAAACCACTATTACCTAGGCTGCCTCTCATACCTTTGTTAGAACCAAGACTACCTCCACTATCGGCTAACCCATTCCTATCATTAACTGCACTACTACACATGCTTTCACTAATAAAGGAACCCATTTTACTCACCTCAAGCTTAGCATGGTTATTGAAATGGGGAATTTGATGAACGTATCTCCATCTAATGTGCACGAGTGGTTTTCTAATCAAAGACACTAAATGAAGATCAAATCAAGAGAATCCAACGGGTTTTATGCTGGTGAATCCAACAGATCTATTCCACTGGCCGAACCTGAACTGCTACCTATTCCATCGGCCGCACTTGAACTACCACCTATTCCCGTACCTGAACTGCTACCTATTCCACCGGTCGCACCTGAACTGCCACCTATTCCCGCACCTGAACTGCTACCTATTCCACCAGCCACACTTGAACTACCATAAGTGAATCTTGGTGACAATCAATGAGAAGCACTCGAAGACGAAGATGATTTCTTGTCAATGGAGGATATTATTTAGATTTTTGGTGACCTACTAAACATTGATAGTCCTCCTCGTGACGAATAACTATTTTCAAAACTTGAGCTAAAATTGGACTAGCCTCACAGTATCTGTTCACTTTGATTTCTATTTCAATTTAAAACATATTATCTTTTTTGGTATATTGGGAACCCTTTCAACCGAAAAGATCACTAGATCAGACAACTTTTTTATAATCTTTTAAACTTGATTTGAGAATTGAGATCATTTTTGTATAACAAGAAAATGCTATACAAAACCAAATGGAGTTTAGTTAACAAAAAAAAAAAAAAAAAGGAAAGGAAAGCATATAATCCTCTATGACCCCCTGATTAGAATATGACTGTGACCATAATGGAGAAACAGAACTCTCACACTTGAGAGAGATGAAGCACGCTCATTCCATTTTTGCTTTGGAACAAGTGTCGGACACAGACATGCATGAGACATGTGTTTGACTCACCATTTGGCGTATTGGTTGACAAACACAAAAGAAAAACTAAAAGCAATGAATTTCAAGTAGTAGTTATGTAAACCAGTTTTAGCATTATTCTTGAACTCTACAAGAAAAAAAGAAAATACGATGCTTATCTAACATCCATAGATGTGCTTCATTGTTGCAGGGATATTTAGAATCGGACTTTCGGATGCATTTTCAGTTTATATACTAAAATATTATAAAAATAAAAAATGAAGTAGACAAATCTTCTTAGTATATCCGGACATTAGAACTCTTTTAGCTCAAATGCAGCTATATCTGCAGCAATTATTGACAAATAAATAAATAAAAAACACAATTCACTTGTCTGTGCAAAGAGTTAAAAACATCACAACACATATAAAATGCATACTGTATAGTACAAAGCTGTTTAATATCATCAATTTCCTCCAACTTTATTGCTTTAGCTAAAGGCTTTTAGAAAAAATTCAAAACTTTTAAGAAGGAAAGCATATAATCCTCCCTGACCCCGTGATTAGAATGTGATTGTGACCATAATGAAGAAACAAAACTCTTACACTAAAGAGAGATGAAACATAGTGAGTAATACCATATAATCATCAAGTCCACCACTCTCCCCTTTAAATGTACAACTGCATATGCAAATAAACCAAAATTCATGAAACTTTTGTTCGCAATGATAATAGACACAAACCTAAGAAGCACGTCCATTCCATTTTTGCTTTCTAACAAGTGTCAGACATGGACACGCGTGAAACACGTGTCCGACTTGCCATTTGGCATGTCCGTTGACCAAAAAAAAAAAAAAAAAAAAGAAGGAGGAGAAGAAAAACTAAAACAATGAGTTTCAAGTACTAATAATCTACACCAGTTTTAGCATATATCATTCATGAACTCTACAAGAATAAAAGAAAATATGATACTTCTGTAACATCCATTGATGTGCTTCTTTGTTGTAGGAATATTTAAAATCAAACTTAGGAGGTTTTTTCTGTTTATGTACTAAATATTATAAAAAATAAAAACTGACGTAGACATATTTTCGTAGTACATTATGACATTTGAACTCTTTTGCTTCATATGCAGCAATTATTAACAATTAAAAATATAGAAAAACACATTTCCTTTTCTATACAAGTAGTTAAAACATCACAAAACATATAAAATGCATATGTTTTTTTTTTCTTTTGTATTTTTCTCTTTTGTCCTCCTCTTGGTTATCAATTTTTTTTGCTTTTCAATTTTAGAATCAGAAAGTTTTTGGTATTTTTGTTTCCACATCCAATTTTTAAAAATTACTTTCATCAGTTCGGAAATATCAAAAGAAAAAAAAAAAATTTGTCTAGCATGTCCAAAAAAAGCGGGGAATGCACATTTGCTTGAAACAGTTCCTAAGTAAAAGTTTTACGTCTTTGTGCGCACATGAAGTCTTTGATTAGACCTCAACAAAAATCCGATTGTTGTGAATAATCAAATTCACTTTCTTTGTTTGCTTAGGACTCTTAGTATATTTGCTTGATTAGAACTTCTATATAGATCAAACTGTTCAATATCAACAATTTCCTCCAACTTTATTGCTTCAACTATAGGTAGGGCCGACCTTAGGGGGTAGCAAACACAAAATTTTGCTGGGGCCCCCAACCGGCCCTATCCCTTTTTTTTTTTTTTAAAGTAATCTTTGTTTTCTTTGTTGTTATGCTCAGGGCCCAATCTTTCCCCTTTCTTTGTTTTTGGACCCAGATTGAATTGAATTGTGACTTGTGAAAGTTTAAAACCACCCACAATTTTTTGGGCTCAATTTAGATTGAATTGAAAATATGAAACTACTCACAGTCTTTTGGGCCCATTTTTATGTTAATGATTATAATTTTTTTAAGGGCCCTGATTTTTGTTAATATCATTAAATCAATTAGGCCCCGAAATGTCTGAAGACGATCCTAGCTATAGGCTTTCAGAAAAAATTTAAACCTTTAAGAAGGAAAGCATATAATCCTCCCTGACCCCATGATTAAAATATGATTGTGACCATAATAGAGAAACAGAAATCTCACACGAGAGAGATGAAACATAATAAGTAATACCATATAATCATCAAGTCCATGAAGCAATTCATGAAACTTTTGTTTGCATAGATCATAGACAAAAACCTAAGAAGCATGTGCATTCCATTTTTACTTTATAACTAGTGTCGAACAGGGACACTCATGAGACAAATGTCTGACTTGCCATTTGGCGTGTTCGTTGACAAACACAAGAATAAAAACCAAAAGAAATGGGTTTCATGTACTAATTATCTACACCAGTTTTAGCGTTATTCATGAACTCTACAAGAATAAAAGAAAATATGATACTTCTATAACATCCATAGATATGCTTCTTTGTTGTAGGGATATTTAGAATCGGACTTTTGGAGGCCTTTTCCATTTATGTACTAAAATATTATAAAAAATAAAAAGTGATGTAGACATATCTTCTTAGTACAGCTGGACATTAGAACTCTTTTAGTTCAGATGCTGCTACATCTGTAGCAATTATTAACAAATAAAAAAAAAGAGTTAGAGAAACACAATTCACTTACCTGTGCAAAGAGTTTAAAACATCACAACACATATAAAATACCATATAATCATCAAGTCCACCACTCTCTCCTTTTAATGTACATCTGCATATGCAAATAAACCAAAATTCTTGAAACTTTTGTTAACATATATGATACACACAAACCTAAGAAGCATGTTCATTCCATTTTTGCTTGATAACAAGTGTCGGACACGGACACGCGTGGGACACATGTCTGACATGTCATTTGGCGTGTCCATTGACATACACAAGAAGAAAAACTAAAAGCAATGAGTTTCAAGTACTAAGTATCTTCAGGTTCTAGCATCATTCATGAACTCTAATAGAATAAAAGAAAATATAATGCTTCTGTAACATCCCTTGATGTGCATTTTTGTTGTAGGGATATTTAGAATTGGCCTTTCAGAGGCCATTTCTATTTATGTACTAAAATATTATAAAAAAATAAAAAATAAAAATAGTTCAGATATTAGAACTTTTTTTTTTTTTTTTTTTTCATATGCATCTGCATCAATTATTAACAAATAAAAAAAAATAGAAAAACACATTTCACTTAACTATGCAAAGAGTTTTTTTTTTTTTGAGAAACTATGCAAAGAGTTAAAGACATCACAAAACATATAAAATGAATCATGTATGGTTCAAAGGCTTGTGGAGGTGCAGCTTGCTGCTGCTGTGTGGTCTGTATTGACGGTACCAAAACCTGATCTCTCGCGGCCTTCATCACAGCCAGTAGTTGATCCTCCTGCTACTGCTGATGATGTTGATGTTCCGAGGGTTGCTTGCGTATCACCAAAACCATCCTCGAACACTCACCACCACACCGCTGTGGATTCACATTTACAACTGATGGCGTATTTACCAGCTGCTGTTGCTGCGGCATAACTGGCTGGGATTTTGATACAGGTATCATAGCTTTCGGACCGATATATGGAACCAGCTTTTTCTTGGCGTTGTGGAGATCAGTCTCGACTTTCTTCAGTTTCGCTAGAAGATCCGATATTATGCCATCACATCCATAGACTGGATTACGCAACTAGGCCTCCGCTTCATAGACCAAAGTGTTGACGGCATCTTCCCGTAAGTGTACATCCAGTTCACTGATAATCTTCGTAACATATTTAGCTTCGAAAACCTTATTTACCTTCTCGAACTTCAGGGGCTGATCGAATGGAAAGTATGGTTTAAAAACACATTGTGGACTACATGCTCGACGTCGAGCTTTGCAAGCAGCACACATATATGTGTGTATGATGATGACATTCTCGGTTACCAAACTTATCCAAACCAAAAAAAAATTAAAAGACAATCCATGAAAAAGTAACTTAAACTAATTATACAAAGAATGAAGAGAGAATCTAATGTGAGAGATTGAATTTTTTATTTTTTATTTTTGTAGATGTTGAAAAGAAAAGCAGGTGGCCATTAAATTAAACTTCTCACAATCGTGCCCAAAATAAATACTAAAAAGACATAATTAATAAAAACAAAAAAAGTTGATGCATTTTATAGAACAGTAACTTGAAAACAAAGCTAAACTGAACCAACAAAAATCATTATTATCGGTTCTAATCGGTAGAACACAACAGTGTTGTTTCTCTCTCTAGAGCACACTCTCTTTCACAGACTTCATTCTTGTAATGCAAGAAACTCTTGTTCTAAGTAAATCTTTCTAGATCCGATTATTCTCAAAATCACAATATAATTTTTTTTTTTTTTTTTTTTTAAATGAAATCTCAGAAGCCTTTAAAATCTCTTTATCCACACAGCTAGATCTTTACATATCCAACCTCATATTTTCAACAAATCAAAAAGGTTAAAATAATCTGGAAAAAGAGTTGAAAATTTCAAAAATAAATAAAATTCTCAACTTAGATTATAATACGTTTGAATTTAGGTAGAGAAAATTGGTTGATCAGATTGAAGACTCTCTCTCGGACCAAACAGCACCTGCAAGAAAACAATCAACATATATCAATGAGAAAAACAATCAATATATGCTTGAACGAAGTGTAGAGAGAAATGGAGACCGACTGTACCTTATAGCTAGAGAGAGTGTGTGCAAGGTGAAAGGAGACTGTTCCAAGAGGAGTGGTGTGGGAAGGCCCAAGTTTGGTAGGCATATTATTAGGCCCAAGAAGGTCTCTTTCAAGTTAGGAAGCCTAAACAGAAGGCAGGCCCAGTCAAGTATAGAGCAATTGGGTCTTTGTGTAGATTTTGGCTTAGTGGAGGTGTGCCCTTTAGCTGGGGATCCGATTCAGGGGATAACGGGGTCAGGTAATAAGGGAGGAGCTCTTGTCTCAAATAATAAAGAAGTAGAGATCAGCTCTGGTGAGGTAGGGGGTTCAGCTAATGCTTGTGTTTCGAGTGACAGTAGGGGGATTAGGGAAGATATGGTCAAAGCTACTGTTGCAGCTAAAAGGGATCATGTGGAGAGGCAGAGGAATCTATTTGGTTCAGAGCCAATCAGGTGTGATGTTTAGTTTGAAGGCTCTAAACCGGTCGATGGTAGGGGAGTGCAGTCGGGTTCAGAGGAGGAAGACCTTTTTTGTTCGATTGATAGTGCAGGGACCAAGGATCAAATGGAGAAAAATGTTGATGTTGAGAGAGCAGAGATGGATGATTGGGTGCCGACAACAATTGAAAAGGAGAAAGAGGTAGCAGCAACAAGGTTGTCTAAAAAGAAAGCAGTAGACAGTGTAGAGGAGGATGCTTCCACCGTGATCACTCAGGTCCAAGTAGGTTTGAGTGTTGAAGAGTTGAGTACAGATACCATTTGTCATGAGCAGGTGTCTAGCAAGAGAGGGAGACGTAATTCTACCTCTTTTTCCAAGCATAGAATGAAGACGAGAAGTTCTAAACTCCAATGCTCTGTTTCTAATCAGACAGTGAAGCCAAGATAGAAAACAGGGGAGTTAGGTGAAGTGGAGGATGAAGTGACTAAAACTTTAGAAATTGGAATAGCCCTTGGATTCGACTTCATCGGTGTAGAAGACGAAGTAATAGAAGCCATCGTGAGAAGGGAGGAAAAGGATGCTATTGATTTCGAAGCTTTGAATGGGCATTAAATGGTAAGGAACTCGTGTGTGATCTCTAAGTTTTTTGTGACCGGAGTGAAGCTGGGTTTTGATTTCAAGGGAGAGTGTGTAGATGGCTGATATCGTGGCTGAAATGAAGAGGAAGTCGAAACCTGTTGGTGGGTCTCATTCTCGTTCCTCTTGATAGATGCTTGCTGGTAGTTTTGTTTGCTGCTGTCTGGTGTCTGCTGTGTTAGTGCCTAGAGTTGTCTATCCCCTATTTTTTCCTTTTGTTTTCTGTTGTCTGGACTGTAGTTGTGCGGGAGTTTTTGTTCTGTTTTGAGGGGTTTTGTTTTTGCTACGTGCCGTTTCTTTGTAGGCTTAGTGTGGCAGTTGTGGTTACGTTTGGTTGTTTAGTCTTTCACGTTGCTAGTTTGTGCTTTGGCCTATTTTGTTAGAGATATACAAGTCACAGCTGCTCATTTAGCTCAAGTGACTTGTACATCAGCAGCTCCAGTACTGTCATCAGCATCAGCTCCCATGAGTTTATTTGCAAGCACAAGAAATCACAGAAGCAGAGCTTTTACTAGAGCCGTTGATCATGATCATGATCTGGATAATCAATCAACCTTCAGAGATCATGATCGTGATTGAAGAAATGAAAATACAGTTGTTTATCTTTTAACTTATTATGCTGACCTATCAAAATGGTATGTTACAACCAATAGAATTTGTTAGAAAAGCAAGAATATTGCTGGCAGTCCAGAATGTTCCAGCTGTTGATTATTTGTCTCTTTCCTTGTATAAATTCTTTTGTACATTCTTTTATCGATTAGGGTAAAATAATATGTCAAGAAACTTTCTATCTCCATCAATGAAATCATTTTAGTTTTTCTCTACAAGTTATTGTTTGCTGCCATTCTGACAAATACTTTTGTTCCTTCATCAAATACCTCTCCTTTACATGGTATCAGAGCTGCTCATTGACTAAACGTCATGGGTCCTCCATCTCTTCCTGATCAAGCAAACTCATCTTCACCTACAATAAAAGAAACCCCTCATTCTTCACATTCTCTTCCATCAATTGAACCACCATCTCTTACCAAGTCCTTCAACTTTAATATGCCTCTGAAGTTAAATCACGACAACTACATTTATTGGAAGGCTCAGGTTCTGCCAGCGATTCGAGCACTTGAATATGATGATTTCATCTCTGGTTTGAAGGTTTGTCCACCAAAGTTTGTAGAAGAGCAGTCAAGTAATGGTGCTGAGAAGGAAATAATGATGAACAAGGCTTACTCTGCTTGGAGGAAAGCTGATCAGTTGCTATTGTGTTGGTTGCTCTCAACATTGAGTGAAAGTGTCATGGGACAGGTAATAGATTGCTCCACTTCCTTTGATGTTTGGAATACGCTAGAGGATATTTATTCTATGAAATCTATGGCTAGAGTCTTGCAACTCAAACATCAACTGCAAAATATTAAGAAAGGAACTCTCTCTGTTATTGATTTTTTTATCAAGATTAAAGGTCTAGGTGACAGTCTAAGAGCTGCATGACAAGTTGTAACTGAGTATGATATGATTCTTAGTGCTATGCATGGCTTGGGTCATGAGTATGATGCTGTTGTGGTATTGGTGACATCTCAACACAAAAGTATCTCTTTTCAAGAGGCTCAATACCTTGTCATGGTTCATGAACAAAGGATTGAACAGCTTAACTCAGTTTCTACAGTTGATGTTTCTGGCTCCTCAGCTCATTATGTTGCCAACAACAGTGATAGAAATTTTAGGGCCGAAAATAGTAACAATGGTGGCAGAGATTAGAATAGAGGGAGAGGTAGAGGTAGAGGAAAAAATGGTGGAAGGTGGAACAATAACAGGAATCCTTGTCAACTCTGTGGTAGAACTGGTCATTCTGCTCTTAGGTGTTATCATCGATTTGATCAGTCTTGGACTAGCTACACTCCTCCAAATCAGAACTATGGTGGCAGAATCTCTCAAGAACCAGGTCAGATGCAAGGTAACACTCATTTTCAAGGTGGCAATTTTGGTCAGCAAACCTCAAGCACATTATAGCCAGTCCTTAGCATTTTTTGCTTCACCTGAGTCTGTTGTAGATCCATCCTAGTATTTGGATACAGGAGCCACAAACCACATTACCTCTGATCTTGGCAATCTGTCAATGAAGTCTGAATACAAAGGCAGGGAGAGACTCACGGTTGGCAATGGTCAACAGCTTGGTATCTCTCATATAGGTAATGCTAAACTCAAAACCATCACTAATCCATTACATGTTTTGCATCTCAAGAATGTTTTACATGTGCCAAACATCACTAAGAATCTGTTGAGCATATCTAAATTTACTATAGACAATCATGCTTATGCTGAGTTTTATGATAATCATTTTGTCATTAAGGACATCAATTTGAGGAAGGCTCTACTTCAAGGACAACTTAAAGATGGTCTTTACCAACTTGAAATTTATGGATCACCTCCTTTCAACAAATATGCTTTCTCAAATGGACCAGTGTTTGTCTATGTGTCAAACTCATCTTTTGATCTGTGTAATAATACAAGTGCTTCAAACAATTTTTCCTAAAAAAACAATGTAGCTAAACCTGTTTATGATGCGCTTGTTGCTACTAAAACTAATGAAAATTTGTGGCATGCCAAGCTTGGGCATCCTTCCTCTTTTGTGCTTAAAAAGGTGTTAAATGGTATGCATTTTAACTGCAGTGTTTCTGCCATTGATTTTTGTGAATCCTGTAAACTTGGAAAGCTTCACCAGTTGCCTTACCCCAAATCTACCACTAAAACAACCTCTCCTCTTGAGCTCATACACACAGACCTTTGGGGTCCTTCACCAGTTCCTTCTAGTGGAGGGCATAGATACTATATTCTTTTTATTGATGACTTTAGCAGATACACCTGGGTATACCCTCTGAAACTCAAATCTGAAGCCTTCTCTACCTTTGTTCAATTCAAAAAAAATGGTTGAGTTGCAGTTCAACAGAAAAATAAAAACCTTACAGGCTGATATGGGGGGTGAGTTCAAACCTTTTATTCCATACCTTACTGACCTTGGTGTACAGATTAGGTTCTCTTGCCCTCACTCTCATCAGCAAAATGGAATTGCTGAGAGAAAACATAGACATCTAGTTGAGGTTGGATTAACACTCTTAGCTCATGCTCACATGCCTCTCAAATTTTGGGTAGAAGCTTTCCATACTGCTGCTGTATTAATTAATAATCTTCCAACACCTGTGTTAAATTTTCAAGTTCCATTTCAAATATTGTTTCAAAAGAGGTCAAACTACCATTTCTTTAAATCATTTGGTTGTGCTTGTTATCCTTATCTAAGGCCATTTTCTAAGCAAAAGTTTGGTTTCCATACTTCTAAATGTGTTTTTATTGGTTATAGCATCCATCACAAAGGATACAAATGTTTACATTCAACTGGAAGAGTCTACGTTTCTCGAAATGTTATTTTCAACGAATTAGAATTCCCTTTCAAGTCACTGTTTGAAGTCAATATTCAACCTACTGCTATCACAAGTATGCCTATTTCTATGTCTCAAACTGATGTGCCTCGGTCTGTTTTACCTCACTCTAATGTTAGTCCATTAATGTCAACTGATCATCATAATTCATCTAATCAGCATGCATCTAACTCTTCTCAATTTAGAGCTCCAACAACGTCACCTGACTGGTATATATCTCTGCCTACTGGTGTTCCAACTGATGCCTCTCAGTCACCTGACATCTCTAAGCTGAGTACACAGCCTATTACTTCGGTTCACCCAATGATTACTCGTTCTAAGGCAGGTATCTTCAAGCCAAAGGCATATTCAGCTTTATGTCAGTCTCCCTTTGGTCCTTTAGTTGCTGCTGAGCCAAAGAATGTTAAGGCAGCTTTGACCGATGCTAAGTGGTTAGCTGCCATGAATGAAGAGCATGATGCTCTGATAAAAAATCAAACTTGATCTCTTGTTCCTTACTCTGAAGATATGAATGTTGTAGGCAACAAGTGGGTCTTTCTAGTGAAATACAAACCAGATGGTAGTGTTCTTAAGTACAAAGCTTAGTTGGTCGCCAAGGGCTTTTATCAAAACGAAGGGGTCAATTACTTTGACACCTTTAGTCCTGTTGTTAAGTCATCAACAATAAAGATTATTTTTACTTTGGCTACATCTTTCAAGTGGGATATTCAACAAGTGGATGTCAATAACGCATTTTTAAATAGGGAGATAAGTGAGGTTGTGTATATGCAGCAGCCTGAAGGCTTTGTTGATTGTTCTAGGCCAAGGCATGTTTTTAGATTGAAGAAAGCTTTGTATGGTCTCAAACAAGCTCCAAGAGCTTGGTTTACCAAGTTAAGAACTGCTCTGCTGAGTTGGGGCTTTGTGAATGTTGTATATGATTCTTCTCTCTTCGTAAGGCATCTTGAGAATCAAGTAGTGTTTGTGCTCATTTATGTTGATGACATCCTAATTACCGGCAGTGCATCAAGTCTTATTCATCAGACAATTACTTCTTTGAACACAGCTTTTGCCTTGAAGGTGCTTGGCTCAGTGAATTATTTCTTAGGCTTTGAGGCTTTTCGTGATGATACTGGTATCTATCTAACTCAAACCAAATACATTGCTGATATACTAAATCGAACAAAACTTCTGCATTCAAAACCCTGCTCTACCTCTTTATGTTCTAGTGTCAAGTTATCACTTCATAGTGGTAATCCCTTTTCTGATCCTAAGCTCTATCGAAGCACAATTGGGGCCTTGCAATATCTTTGTCACACAAGGCCAGATATTGCATATGCTGTCAACAAACTTAGCCAATTCATGGTGGCACCTATAGACATTCATTGGACAGCATGTAAACGTATTCTGAGGTATTTAAAGGGGATTGCTGGCCTTGGTTTTCATTTTAAGCTATCTTCTCGTCTTCAAATCGAAGCCTTTACTGATGCAGACTGGGGCTCATGTGTAGATGATAGATGGTCGACTACTGGTTTTTGTGTTTTCTTGGGTGGTAACCTAATAACTTGGGGCTCCAAAAAGCAACATGTAGTTGCTAGGTCTAGTACAGAAGCTGAGTATAGGGCTCTTGCTCATACTGCTACTAAGGTTCTTTGGCTTCAGTCTCTATTTCAGGAGTTACACTTTTCTATATCAGATTGTCCAGTCATCTGGTGTGATAATTCTGGAGCGAATTCTCTAGCTCACAATCCTGTTTTTCATTCTCGCACCAAGCACATTGAGCTTGATGTCCATTTCATTCGCGAAAAGATTGCAGCTGGCTTATTGGAAGTTCGTTATGTTTCTACTGCTTATCAGATTGCTGATATTCTAACTAAAGCTCTTGCTCTCAATCGCTTTGAGCTGCTTCGATCCAAACTGAATCTTCAAATTTCTCCCCAGTTCAGTTTAAGGGGGGATGTTAGAGATATACAAGTCACAGCTGCTCATTTAGCTCAAGTGACTTGTACATCAGCAGCTCCAGTACTGTCATCAGCATCAGCTCCCATGAGTTTATTTGCAAGCACAAGAAATCACAGAAGCAGAGCTTTTACTAGAGCCATTGATCATGATCATGATCTGGATAATCAATCAACCTTCAGAGATCATGATCGTGATTGAAGAAATGAAAATACAGTTGTTTGTCTTTTAACTTATTATGCTGACTTGTCAAAATGGTATGTTACAGCCAATAGAATTTGTTAGAAAAGCAAGAATATTGCTAGCAGTCCAGAATGTTCCAGCTGTTGATTATTTGTCTCTTTCCTTGTATAAATTCTTTTGTACATTCTTTTATCGATTAGGGTAAAATAATATGTCAAGAAGCTTTCTATCTCCATCAATGAAATCATTTTAGTTTTTCTCTACAAGTTATTGTTTGCTGCCATTCTGACAAATACTTTTGTTCCTTCATCAAATACCTCTCCTTTACATATTTGGCTTCTTTGAATAAACTTGCTGTTAAAAAAAAACATAAAGAGAGTGTGCAACAAAGCTCTCTTTTCTAGGGTTTCCAATCTAATCTTTGAATTCAACGATACTAGTAGATGATCAGTAGAAGAAGAAGAATGGGAAATATGCTAGATTTTCGATCAAACCAGCAAATAAAACTGGGTGAGTGCAAGATATAGATATAGATAGAGATAGAGATATATATCGGAAGAAAAAGCAAAGTAACGGAAGAGTGATAAGATTGGCTGCTCGATCATTAAATAATAAATATCTACTTACATACCATTTAAAATGACATTTTTTTTTGTTATTGACATTTTTATCCTTGACTAAAATTATTAAATAAAATAATTTTTTTTAAAAAGAAATTTACACATATTTTAAGGGTGAGTTTTAGTTTA
Source organism: Acer yangbiense (assembly GCA_008009225.1). NCBI lineage: Eukaryota > Viridiplantae > Streptophyta > Magnoliopsida > Sapindales > Sapindaceae > Acer > Acer yangbiense. Next base: position 16,588,127 of record CM017773.1, on the reverse strand, counting down.
TGTCCAAAAGTCTAGTAGGTTTGAAATATGCAATTCACAAATCATAATAACATTTTTTTTTTTTTTTTTTTACATTTCTAAATTTCTTTTTAAGCAAAATTAACTGGTTCAAATAGCTGTAATATTTTATATTAAATGAAATTAATTAATATTTTAAAAAAACTAATGACAAGATTAAAAAAATAACGAGGGTTTGAAACACTATTTCAAAACTCATGACATGCATAATATGCACGTACATACTACGTAGGTACTTTTTAATATGTAGTGATTATTAAATTGTTTAATAAAGATATGAAGAGAATATATGGATGTAAGTAATTAATGTATTCGTATATACGTTGACTTTTAAAATGACATATACAACATACACGGGGTGTAAAATGTACAAAGGAACAAATAATAATGAGGAATTGAAGTTGCATGACATATACAACATAAAAGTGCATATATATATATATATGTATGTACAAAGGAACAAATAATAATGAGGAATTGAAGTTGCATGACATATACAACATAAAAGTGCATATATATATAGGTTCGTTTGCCGATGGTTTGGAAAAGATGGGAGCTAACTTGGATAGGGGATTTGTTGTATGGGATGATTTTTGATGGGTTGTTGCCGGTGTGCGTTGCTGCTGATGTGGTTGGTCTGGGGTTGCTGTTCTTAGGAGTTTCGCTGTTTTGTTTTTTATTGTGAGGTTTGTTGTGGTTATGTTTTCTTTTGGTGTTTCTTCCCCTTATGGGTTATGTCAGGGGATGTGCTTTGTTTGCTCTTTTGTAGCTAGTGTTGGTAAAACGGGTCAGGCTTTGGCGGGACGCCCGGCTTGGCCCGTTTCATTGGCGGACCCGGGCCGGCCTGGCTCACCAGCTTAACAGGCCAAGCCCAAGCCTGTTAAACTAGCGGTCCAGGCTTGGCCCAGGTGGTGCGGTCGCGGGCCAGGCCAGGTACGGCCTGCCAGGCCTGCATGCCCTAAAAAATTTACAAAAATGGATTCTAGCGGGCCCTAACAGGTCGGTCCATTGGCCCAGCCCACGGGCGGCCTGTTAGGGCCCGTCAGAATTCAAAATTCAATTATTATTTTTTCAAAATTTGAATTGAGGGGTGGCTTTTGTAATTAACTAGGTGACCGTTGAGGGAGAAAAAAAAATCCAAAACTTTTAAAAATTACATTTTTTAAAATCTCTTACAATTTTTTCCAATTATACCATAACCTAACATTTTCCTATAAATAACCCCATCACCCTCACATCATTCTCTACATTTTCACTACTTCCCTAATCCCTACTTTCTTATTCTCTCTATTCTCTACAATCTCCAACATCTCTCACTCACTCTTTCAACTATTTTGTAATTCATTTTATTTATTTAATATATTATTTATATACTATATACTATTATGCTAATATACTATACACTATACATTATATATTATATATTTACATACCTCCCACACTTTAGTCTCTACATATTCTAAGGCTCTTACTCTAAGGTATTGTTTTTATTTTGTTTTATTTTATTTTTTATAAATTAACTTTCATTTGTTATTTAATTATTAACTATTATTAATATGTTTATAACTAATGTTATTATTTGTTATGTTGTTAGGTATCAAATTGATTAATTAATTCAACACTCTCAACCCTCAAGCCTCCAATTTAAGGTTAGTACGTCTACTTCTCTACTTTTGTTATTAATAACTTTTTATATAGTAATTATTATTATTTAGTATTTAGTGATTAGTATGTGTGTAGTTAATATTGTTGTTAGTAATATGTTAATTTTATGTTTTTTTTTTTGTGAGTTTAACAATAAAATAATAATTAAAAAAAAATAATTCCTAAATGTTTCAAAATTTTCGAAATTATTATTATATTAGAAAGATTATGTTTTTTTTTTGGTAGAGTTTAAGAAAAAAATAGTAATTTAGAAAAATTAATTCCGATTTTTATTTTTAATTTTTTGAAATTAATAATATATTAATGATTATGTTTTTTTGTAGAGTTGAAGAAATAAGAAGAAAATAATAATTTAGAAAAATTAATTATGAATTTTTTTTTTTTGAAATTAATAATATATTAGAATGATTATGTAAATGTTTTTTTTTTTTTTTTTTGTAGAGTTGAAGAAATAAGAAGAAAATAATAATATTGAAAAAATAATTCCGAATTTTTTTTAAATATTTTTGAAATTAATAATATATTAGAGTGATTATGGTTTTTTTTTTTTTTTTTTTTTTTTTTTTTTTTTTTTTGTAGAGTAACTAGAATTTAAGAAGAAAATAATAATCTAGAAAAATTAATTCTGAATTTTTAAATTTTTTTTTAAAATTAATAATATATTAATGATTATGTTTTTTTTTTGTAGAGTTTAAGAAATAAGAAAAATAAAAATAATTTAGAAAACTTAATTCCGAATTTTTAATTTTTTTAAATTAATAATATATTAGAATTATTATGTTGCTGTTTTTGTTTTTGTTTTTGTAGAGTTGAAGAAATAAGAAGAAAATAATAATTTTTAAAATTAATTCCGAATTTTTTTTAAAATTAATAATATATTAGAGTGATTATGTTTTTTTTTCTTAGATTAAGAAGAAAATAATAATTTAGAAAAACTAATTTTTTTTTAAATTTTTAAATTTTTTTGAAAATAATAATATATTAATGATTATGCTTTTTTTTTTTAGAGTTTATGAAATAAGAAAAAATAATAATAATTTACAAAAAAATTTAAATTTTTTTGAAATTAATAATATATTAGAATGATTATGTTAATTTTTTTTTTTTGTAGAGTTAAAGAAATAAGAAGAAAATAATAATTTTGAAAAATTAATTCTGAATTTGTTTTTAATTTTTTGAAATTAATAATATATTAGAATTAGAATGATTATTATTATTATTATTATTATTTTGTAGAGTAACACTAGAGTTTAAGAAGAAAATGGTAATTTAGCAAAATTTATTCTGAATTTTTTTAATTTTTTTTAAAATTAATAATATATTAATGATTATGTTTTTTTGGCATCATAATCATGTCTCGAAACCAAAGATGCGCATCTTAATATCAAATGTTAAATTTGCACACATATAGTTGCATACTGAATACTATATCCACAAAACTCTCAAAGTTACGAGTCCTATCATTGAACGTCCAGAGATTCTTCCATCTGGATGACAAAACACAGGTTTTAACAGCATCTCGGAGGTGCTGTTAAAACCTGTGTTTTGTCATCGAGATGGACAAATCTCTGGACATTCATTTAGAATCTTAATTTTGATGATTAATTAATTATGATTATAAACTTGGTACCGACGAGTCACTTTGAGAATTTAGTGGACAGAGTACTCAGTATTTGTCAATACAAATTTTGATGAATATGTTTTTTTTAGAAAAATTAATTCCAATTTATTTTTTAAAAAATTGTTGAAACTAATAATATAGTAGAATGATTATGTGTTTCTTTTATTTATTTATTTATTTATTTATTTTTAGAGTTTAACAACAAAATCATAATTAAAAAAAATTACTATGTTTAATTGTGTAAATGTATAATTGTATATTTGTAATTTTGTATGTTTAATTTGTTATTTGTATAAATGTATAATTGTATTTGTGACATTTAATCATTTATTTAATTATAATCTTAGGAAAATGAATCCTGAAGACTTGAACCTAAACCCCGGTGACTATTTGTCGGACAAGGAGATCAACCTATTATTTAGTGAGTTCCATACCGATCCCGATCCCCCTAGTACTACGGATGCGAGACCTTCTTCATTGACACTAAATTCGAGTAAGAAGAGGAAGAAGAAGAAATTGACGGTGTGGGACTGCTTTGACCCTATAATGGTAAAGAATGCAGATGGTACTGAAGTTGAGCGTGCCTAATGTAAGTATTGTCAATCTATACTAAGTGGTTCAAGTATGGGAAATAGTCATCTCAGGAGACATAGAGACAAATGCTTGGCTTTCCATGGGCAAGTCGATACAACTCGACAAACCCAATTGGAGCAGAACCCATATGGTTATGTGAGTACGTGGCAGTATGACCTTGACCGTGTCAGAGAGCAGGCGGTGTTGTACTGCGCTGCAGCTGACCAACCCATAGGTTTTCAAGATAACCCCCGTTTTTAATATTTTATTAATAATGCTTTTAACACCCAAAATGTCCCTGTTTCTAGAAACACAACTATGAGCGATTTGATTTGTACGTTTCGAAAACTTAGGACTAAATTCATTTATGAATTGCAAAACATTTCTTTTTCAATTGCATTAACGTCCGACATCTGGAGCAGACGTTCAAAACAAGATTATTTATGTGTCACTAGACACTATGTAGACACCCAATGGATTTTACAAAAAATGCTCCTTGGTTTTTGTTTCATGGATTATTCACACACTGCAAAAAATATTTTTCAGGTTATTATATCCGTTATACAAGATTATGACATTCATAACCGCATCATGTCAATTACTTTGGATAATGCATCTGCTAACTTCAAAGCTATAGAATTTTTCATTAATTCTAACATCCCTAATATTACGGGAAATTTTTTCCACGCTCGTTGTGCATGTCCCATTATAAACTTGATAGTAAAATCAGGTTTAAAGGAGGTGGAAAGTCAAATCTACAATATTATGAGGGCTTTGGGTTGGATTATGGCATCTAGCCAAAGAATTGCTGAGTTTGCCAGATTTTGTAGATTAAAGGACCTAATACCCCGTAAGTTCCAAACAGATATGCCAGTAAGGTGGAACTCAACATATTTAATGTTGAAATCTGCTTTACCATATGCTTCAAAAATTATTAGTTTTTATAACCTGAACACCACCAATGACACCAGACATGAAAAACTCACGGATGGTGATTGGTGTGTGGCCAATTTTTTTGTTGAATTTTTAAAAGTTTTTTATGATGCTACTGTAGAAATTTCCAAGGTTTATTACCCCACATCTCCTCTTGACAATATAGTAAAAATGTGATGGTAGCTTCTGCTGTTGCTGCTATGCAAAAAAAAAAAAAAAAAAAAAAAAAAAAAATGAAAAATATTGGGAGGAAATTCCTCTTTTGTATGCCTTTGGTATTGTTGTAAATCCTAGGTTCAGATTTAATGCTTTAGAAGTTTTTTCTAAAGAATTAGGTGAGGCTTTGGGATTAAGTGAAACGGATGTTGCTGAACATCTTAGTACACTGAAATCCCAAATGTTCGAGGTTTTTTCTATTTATGAGAACAGGTACAACGACAGAACAGTGGAATCGGCGCCTCTTTAGCAACAATCCCAACAACAATAGAAGCTCATAAGAATTTTTTTTAACAAGGCCACAACTTCTCGCGCTTTAGGAAGTTTGAGTCCAAGTCAAAGTCAAGGTCAACAACAACACATGGAGCTGAACAGATATCTGAGTACGGAGTACTCCATCACGGAGAACGATTACTTCATAACCAATGATCTTTTGAAATGGTGGCGCGGCAAGAGAGACAGCTTCCCCATTCTATCAAGATTAGCATGTGACGTCCTTGCTATCCTGGTTTCAACAATTTCATTGAAGAAATTGTTCAGCATTGTCGGACGAATACTAGAAGAAAGAAGATGTTCATTGGCCTTTGATGCGGTGGAAGCTTTGACATGCCTTAAGGATTGGCAAAATGCAAGATTCAGACGACAACATCAAATGGAAAATGAAGAACTCATGGATGAATTCTCCAGCATAACCATCAAAGAGAGTTCCAGTAGCAACAAGCCGGCAAGTTGATGTCATTGTAAATACTTAATTTTTTTTTTTCCGATTGCACTCTTTTTCCCTTACCAAGTTTTTATCCCATTGGGTTTTTCTTGGTAAGGTTTTTAATGAGACAATCATAATTTGTAATTTATACTTTTCACCACAAATTTAATATGAAATTACAAAAATATTATTCATTGAAAACTAATTAAGTGTTGTATGAAACGAAAAATGTTATATTTCATATTAAAATTATTACATTAATAATTTCACAAAATTATTAAAATGTATAAAAAATAATATTGTATAAAAAAAACTTTAAAAAAAAAAAATTCGAAACCCGTTGGGCTCGGCCCGTTAAGGCCTTAACGGGCTGGCTCACCACAGGCCTGGCCTGTGCCCGGCCCCAGCGCACAACCCTGGGTCTAGGCCGGGCCCACCCACCCCACCCCACCCAACAGGTCAGCCCGCCCCGGCCTGTCTCCCTAGTAGGCCAAGCCCGATCTGGCCCATTATGCAAAACGAGCCTAACAGGCCGAGCTGACCTATTTTAATAAATGCCTTTTCAACCTATTTTAATAAATGCCTTTTCAAATATAAATATATATATTGGTGGTGTTCACATGAGTGTGCACTTATGTAAATATATGAGTGCATTGAAAGTGAGTTGTTGGATTTAAGTATTCAACTACTTTGACTTAGTGTACATATACACACACTAAGTCAAAGTAGTTGAATACTTGAATCCAACTACTTACATTCAATGCTATATATATATATTCGTGGTGTTCAGATGAGTGCGCACTTATGTAAATACCACTACAAGAAAATACCATTTTTATTGACAGTTTTTAACTGTCAATATAGGCTTTCTTGACAGTTTTTATGACTGTCAAGGAAGCTTGTGTCAAGAAAAGTAATGACAGTTATTTATTTATTTATTATTTTTTATGACAGTTTTATCTTGACAGTTAAAAACTGTCAAGAAATTTTTATAATATTTAATTAATGTTTAATTAAAAACTGTCAATATTAATTATAATATTTATTTAAATAATATTGTATATTTATACACCATGCCCGCCGGACCACCACACCGGCCGGTCGCCTACCACTACAAGAAAATACCATTTTTATTGACAGTTTTTAACTGTCAATATAGGCTTTCTTGACAGTTTTTATGACTGTCAAGGAAGCTTGTGTCAAGAAAAATAATGACAGTTATTTATTTATTATTTTTTATGACAGTTTTATCTTGACAGTTAAAAACTGTCAAGAAATTTTTATAATATTTAATTAATGTTTAATTAAAAACTGTCAATATTAATTATAATATTTATTTAAATAATATTGTATATTTATACACCATGCCCGCCGGACCACCACACCGGCCGGTCGCCGAACCACCTCGCCGGATCACCTCCACCACCGATCGCCGACAACCTCCGTCGCCGGTGGCCCACCACCTCCGCCGATCGCCGACCACCTCCACCGGACCATTTTCGCCGCCGGACCACCTGTAATAATAATAACAATTAAATGTTAGTAGTGGGAGTTGAACTTGAGACCATTGAACAATTGAACAAGTCTTTACCACTTGACTAAAACCCTTATATGTTTACAATTGAACAATATTTTTATATAAACTTTATGAGTTGTTAGAAATTAAACCGTATTTGATAAATTTAAATTTATTCAACTAATCAAAATTCTAGTTTCCATGACAAACATATATTTAAAAATATTTATTAAAACTTTTAGTAAAATTATATTTTTAAAAATATATATAGTCGAGTTATTGGTTAATACTCTATGGTCGCGTTTGGTTACATGGTGGAATGGTAATATGAATAAAAATGAGAATGTAAAGAAAAGGAAAACTAAGTTTTTTGTTTGGTTGGAACTTTAGAATTAGTCTCTGAATCAGTATTATTTTGTTTTGTTAACAACAGAATGGAATGAAGTTAACTGTATTTTGACCAAAATACCGCTAAGTATGAATGTATAATAGCATGATATATTATGGATAATAATAATATAATATATATATTATATATTATATAATATAACATATATACATAATACATATAATACATATAATAATTTAAATAATATATATATTATTTAAATATTATATATAATAATATAATATATAAATATATTATATTATATATTATAATAATATAATATATAATAATAATATATTATTTTTGGAAAGGAGCTGAGGGTATTTTTGTAATAGAGTTGGGGCATATGAGAGTATTTATGGAATATATATTTTAGTTTAGAATGGAATAACTTTTCCATTGGTTTTTGGATGGAATGCCCATTCCACCAAAATGGTGGAATCCCCATTCCATTTCATTTTAACAAACCAAACGAATGGAATGACTTTCTTTCCATTCCATCCAACCAAACATGGCATATAGGAGACTCGTGACATCAGTTGTAATAAGCATGATTTGGAATACAACTCTCACTACATAGAGATATTTCTCAACATGCATCTTGCAATTTAATGAACAAATGTAAGACTTAGATTACTAATTTATATGGGTAATTGGATTATTAACGTGTTTCTTAGTATGAAACAAGAGGGTGCAAAATACATAAACAATTTTTTTAAAAATTATTTTTTTGAATTTTTAAAAAATAAATGATTTAAAAGTAAATTTATTAAATTTAAAATTTTATTTATCCAATATCGGTTTGCCCAAAAACCGATATCTTATTGTAAAATAAATTTATATCGGGATTTTGTTTGGTGTTGAAAATAGGAAGCAAAAGTTTAAAAAAAATATTAAAGATAATGAAAAAATTATATATTATGAATGTTTTATAATATAATATATATATATTATATTATTATATTAAATAATATATATTATATAGTTATTAAATAATATATATTTATAATATTTATATAATATATAATATAATATATATTATATATTTATTAAATATAATATAAACATATTATTATATATATTGTTTAACCACGGAATGGAATTGAGTTAAATGTATTTTGACCAAAATACCCCTAATTATAAAACATTCATAATATATAATATAAAATACATATATATTATATATAATACATATAATAATAATAATAATAATAATAATAATATATATATATATATATATATATATATATATATATATATATATTATATTATTATATATATTACATATATTATATAATATAATATATATTTATATAATACAATATATTTATATATTATATAATAATATAATATATAAAAATTGTATTTCTTGATAGTTAAAAAATGTCAAGAAAAACATCTTTCTTGACAGTTTTTTTTTTTTCTTGACAGAACTGAAAACTGTCAAGAAAAACGGTATTTCTTGACAGTTTTTCCTTAACAGTTAAAAACTGTCAAGAATAACATATTCTTGACAGTTTTTAAAACCGTCAACAAAGGTCGTTTTTCTTGTAGTGTACATGAGTGCATTGAATGTGAGTTGTTGGATTCAATTACTTTGACTTAGTCTAAGTAAAAGTAGTTGAATCCAATTACTCACATTCAATGTCCTCATATATATATATTTATTGAAATATTACACTATTACATAAATTCACCGAATCAACATCAACTCGTCCATAAAAGTGCGTATAACTCTATATAGTGATCATTTGATCATTACATCAAGATACGGAGAGAATATGCAAATGATCATGATTATAATTAGGGGGAATTGCACAAACATTCCCCGAGGTTTGATAAAATTGCATGAATATGGCACTTTTGACCATATACACACAAACTTCCCTTAACATTTGAATATCATTGCACAAACATCTCCTACCATTATATGGATCCGTTAGTCATTTGTCAAAATAGTAAAAAGTCTAAAATACCTTTTATTTTTATTTTAAATAAACAAAATAATAAGATAAAAAATATATATAAAATATATATATTTTAGAAAACATGAATATATCTTAAATCTGAAACCTAGAAAAACAAAATTCATCTTTACAAATAAAAAAAAATAGTTTTTTTAAACAATTTAATAATAAATAAATTTTAAATTTTAAATTTATTTAAAATCAATGGAGAATTGCACAAACTATTTTTTTTTAGATGAATTTTTTTTCTAGGTTTCATATTTAAGATGCAATAATTGAAACTAAGTAATCAAACTAACAAACTAAGCAAAGCCAAACACAAGCAAGAGATTAAAGAATCCACCTATCCAATTTTGATCAATTTTAGGCACATCATTAAGATAAAATATGCAAGTGTTTATATAGATTCGCATACCCTTAATTAGTCTCTAACTTCTCTTAAGTGATAAAAACAATATTTAGGCCAGTTTGGTATTGCTTTTGAGAAGTTAAAATCAGTTTATTTCATAATTTTAAGATAAAATAATGTTTGGTAAAACTTCTAAAAGTGATTAATTAATAATCTGGCAAGTTTTGATAGTGATTTTGAGAAGCAGGTGGAGGGTTACTTTTTAAAAGTGATTATGGAATAATCTATTTCAGCATTTAATGAATCTTTTAAAATATCATTATTATACTTATAAAATTAAATTAAAATCAGTTATATTCCTTATTTTATCTTAAAATTAAAGATTCTAATTAAATATTGATTTGATTTATAAAATATTTTAAAAATATTTTTATTATTCTTATGGAATTTTTTTTTCTAATTTAAATATTCTACTTAAATATTAATTTAATATATATAATTAATGAAAAAAAAAGATTATAAAATTATGTTTATTTTAGTCATTGTAACTAATTTCAGTACTTTTGAAATAACATTACCATACATATGTATACTATTTTTGAGCTATACAGTAGTTTTAAAAGTATAATTAACCAAACAGCTGCTGATTAACTTCATAGCTGATTATTTCTTCAGCACAACTAACAGTGATTATTATAAAAGTTATAGCAATACCCAACTAGCCCTTCATGTACACCAACAACTTATTTCTCAATGGTTATCCGAACTACACACAAATTCATTAAGCAAAGTGGAATACAAATGGAATCCTACAAGCTAGCATCACATATTTCTATCTTACTAGACTTTTATCGAGCATTTCATCGAGCACGTTGTGTGCTTCTCCTCTTGGTGCTTCACACAATAGCCAAATATCAACTAAGTGTTAGTTAGACACCTAGAAGCATTAAGCAATTGAAATACACATACATATCACAAGCATTTATGATAAAGTGATGACCTTTATTGATGATTCATGGAAAAGGTTTCATATTGGCCTTAGCCAAGATGGATTTAGTTCATATTACAAGAAATGGCTATAAAATATATGATATTTATGCAAGCCATAACAAGATACAAATGATAAATAAAAGAAAGAATGGTTAAGAATAAACAAAGTGAAGATCTCCTTTCTCTTGGTTGGTTGAATGTGCTTGACTTGCTTCTTCTCTTGATGCTCCCCTTTGTGCTCCAAGGTTGGGTTTTTATGGTGGATAATGGTGGAAAGGTTGGATATTTGGTGTTTGGTGAAGTGGATTTGAAGGTTGGGTGATGGATTGAAGGTTGGATGTAGTGATTTTGTGGATTTGGATAATAAAAATGTGTTCTTTGAGTGTTTGGAGTTGAAGGGTCGTGCAAGAGGTGTCGCAAATGAGTTTGAAGTGAGGAATTTATAGTGTGTGGGAATTAGAGCACGAAAACCTAGAAAAAGTTGATGTGGTAGTGTGGTCGCTGTACGTACAGCGACCGTACAGCGCTACATCTTTGGAATGGTTTTTTTTTTTTTTGGGCTGGGCAGTCGTTGGGCGCTGTACAAAAGCACTGTATGAACAGCCCTTTGTGCAGCGCTTTTGTTCTTTAGTGGCTTCTAGCATCGCGCACTGTTATGGAAATGGGCATAACTTCCTCCACAAACATTAGAATCGTGATTTGTAAAAACTGTTGGATTGTAGACAACTAGGGCTTTCCAAAAATAGGTAGCATGAAACCTAGTTCAATCTGAGGTGGGAGATATGACCCTCAAAATATAGGTGTACTGTATAAGTCTTTCCTATTTCAGCCATTTTAACTTCCAAAACTCATCAATTAAACTCAAATGCCTTATTTACGGTAAATAACCTATAAAAAGCTCACCAAACACATTAAATATACAAATATGCTCGAAAACGAGTACAATTGATAAGAAATGGGGGCTAAAAGATTTTAACCTTATAAGTAAATATAGATTTAGTTTTGTTTTTTCATTTTCTTTTCCTTTTTTTTTTTTTTTTTTTTCATTTTCTAACTAATTTTTTGTTTTTTAATGGAGAGTAAAATAGTCATTCAATATTTTCTGTGATCGTTGGCCATCAAAAATCATGTTAGAGGACTAAATTGATGAATTTTGTAAAACAAAGGGACCACGGGCTCCAAAAATAAAAAGAAGTTAAAAAAGTTATAACTTACAAAAACATAAGGACCATAATGGTAATACTCGTTAATTTAATTTTAATATTTAAAATACGTTTGCCATATGGAACATTATAATTGGTGAAACAAAAAGTGAATGTTTTGGTTTTATAACTCTTCCGCATGGCATTATTTTTTGGCTCAAATCAGAAATCAAATTTTGGTGTCCCAATTTGTGTCCAACCAATCAAATTAGGACATGTGTGCACATTTATGACACATTTATAGAAGAAGTTGAAAAAAATCCATAAATGTGCACACATGTCCCAATTTGATTGGTTGAACATAAATTGGGACACCAAAATTTAACAACCGATTTGAGCCCTTATTTTTTTTGGTCTGTCTGGCACTATTTTAGTGGTTCAAAAGAAAAAGACTTTCTCTTTTCATTGACACCACCCGTTCACTCCTATGTTATCTTCTTTTTCTTGCTGTGAATCAACAACAAGAGATTGGAGATAATAGAAATTAGAGAGAGAAAAGCAATTTATTATCTGGAAGCTAAGAATCAACGGAAACAAAAGAAATGTCGCTTGATCATACAACTCCGGCAGTTCCTTATGTTCAGGAGTTGGCAAAGAAGCCATTTACAAGTGTTCCACCACGTTATGTGTATCCTGTTCAAGACCTTCCAATCATATCTCTCGACTCTTCTTCGCCACAAGTCCCCGTCATCGATATGCAAAGATTATACTCTGACGATTTCATGGACTCAGAGCTTCAAAAGTTGGACCAAGCATGTAGAGAATGGGGTTTTTTCCAGGTTTGTTTTAGCCCCATTCAAAGTTTAATTTGTTTGATTGAACTTGTTTGTTTGTTTATTGCAATCAGGTAAGAATATTAAGATGAAAATGATATATGCAGTTGATAAACCATGGAGTGAGCAGTAGCTTGGTGGAAAAAGTGAAATTAGAGACTGAAAAGTTCTTCAAGCTGCCAATGGAAGAGAAGAGAAAGTACGGACAACTAGAAGGAGATGTGGAGGGATATGGGAACGTGTTTGTTGGGTCTGAGGATCAGAAACTTCATTGGAGAGACTGTCTTTATTTCACTATTTCCCCACCTCATTTGAGGAAACCGCACCTTTTTCCCAACCTCCCTCCCTCATTCAGGTTCTCTCTCTCGCTCTCTCTCAATAATTGCATAGATTTATTTCAGTTTTGAAACTTAGCTTATTAGATTAGGTTTGGTTTAGTTTACAAATGACCAAATTGATTAACTAATTGTATGGTTTCGTTATAGTTAAAACCAAACCAAACTAACGGATGTCGACAGCTATCAAAAGACAAGATATTCGAAACTAAGACAATGCTTTCTATCAGCTATGTCGATTAAAGGTTGGTTTGGTGATCAATGGCGTAAAAGATAACAAATCTCCTAATCTATCATTTGGAAAAAAATTGAGCCCATATATTTAACTTAAATTATAGTACAAATTATTAAATTAACTAATAATTAGCCTATATATTTTGGTAAAATACTTTACGAAAAACAGATCTGATATAACTAATGGGTTCAAAAAAAAATTATCACTATTTGGGACGCTTTTTGTAAGACATGCACCACATTACTAATTTAAGTTTAAAAGGCACCTATTTAGGTGACCAGACAAAAATACCTTTTTTGTCACTTTGTGTCTTTTTCAAACGTTAAGAGAAAACCTTTTTGAACCTTTTCGTGCATTTTCGAGCCTTTTTGAACAGTAATCAAGCCTTTTTGTACTGTAATCGTGCCTTTTTGAACTGAAATCGTGCCTTTTTGAAAAAAAATTCGAGCATTTTTGAACTGAAATCTTGCCTTTTTGAAATCAAGCCTTTTTGAACTTAAATCGTGCCTTTTTGTACAGTAATCGAGCATTTTTGTACTATAATCGAGCCTTTTTGATTTGTTATCGAGCTTTTTTGTACTGTAATTGTGCCTTTTTGAACCTTTATTTCGAGCCTTTTTGAACTATTTTCGAGCCTTTTAGAATGTTATCCAAGCTTTTTCAAGGAAAATTCATAGGTTAATCAGTTTAATACACAGTTCGAGCCTTTTAATAAAGTGTTCGAGCATTTTCATACACTACTCGAGCCTTTTCACAACCACACTCAGATCGACAAATCAACCACCCCCGAATGCGTCTACGTAGCGCCACTAAACTAATGGAGGTCTATTATGATGTTCAATCTCCATCAGAGGTCTGTTAAACAGACCTCTATGAAGAAGATGAAAGAATAAAGTCTCAGAAAAAATCAAAGTAAGAGAATGTGTAAAGTAAGGGCATTTTTGTCCGTTCACCATAATAGGTGCCTTTTAAACTTAAGTTATTAAAGTGGTGACTTTCTTACAACACCAACTTAAAAAGGTGACATTTCTCACCATTTCCACTATAACTAATAGGGTCCTTTAAATTTATAGCACTCTTTTGGGAGGTATTTTTGGAACTATCACTAACTTAATAATTTGAGTTTAAATAGTACCAAAGTATGGTGATTGACAAAAATACTCCTATTTTTACTTTTATTCTTTTATGTATATTTTTTTTCTTCCAAAAACCTCTATTAATGGAGGTCAATCAATGGAGATTGAACAGACCTCCATTTGAGGTATGGTGGAAACAAGTCTCATGTACCTTACCTGAGACTTATTGCTTTGTAGACTTACTTCCACTCTACCCGAGACTTATTTCTAGATATAATTTGTTTATCTTCTTCTTCATCGACCTCCAATTAGGGGCGAAGCTAGGATTTATTTATTTATTTATTTATTTTTGGGGGTGGTGGTGTTGGTAGGGTAGTTTTATTTGTCAATGGTTGTTTTGCAGTTGAGCTTAAATTTCATTTACCCTTATATACTGAGTTTTTAGGTGTTATAATATATGTTGAGGAAGTAATAACAAGAAGTTGAAATTATCCGCTACAGTCTTATAGATGGTTATGAATTACTAAGTTACGAATTCTATTAACCGGTTTTATGTATCTTTGATACTTTTTGGGTGTTTAGATTAACTTTCTCTTGTATTTTTATCCCTGGTAATATATATATATATATATATATATATATATATATATATATATATATATATATTTTATACGAGTTTTATAAATAATATTTTCCAAAAAATAAAATTATCAATTTAACCAAAAAAAAGATATTAAATATTCAAATTTAATTTTCATTAAAAAACCAAATGTAATATAGGTCTTTTCACCATGGCCCACATTCGCCTCTACCTCCAATGGAGGTCTTTTCGATCTCCATTGATGGAGGTAAGGTGATTTCCATCAATATTGGGGTATTTTGGTCTCACCACATACTTTGATACTATTTTTATAAGAATTGTTAACTTGGTGTTATTCCTCAACGTCAACCCCATTTGGTTCTATTTCCCCCTATTTTCTCATTTATAAATATAGATCAAAAGATAACTTGGTGATCATCGATCTATCATTTGGAATAAGAAACAATTGTAGCATGAAATTAATTAATTTATCTCAACACACAATAATATTACCAGACCATCTTGATGATTATTTCCATATTAAGACATCTTAATTTTGTTTGAGTTGACCATTCGAAATCCTATAAAAAAAAAAATTTGACATCATATAACTGTAGGGAGACATTGGAAGCTTACTCGTTTGATTTGAAAAATATTGTGGCCGAAATTCTGAGGCAAATTAGAAAAAAGCTACGAATGGATGAAACTGAAATGACAGTATTGTTAGAGGGAAAGCAAGTGATGGGCTTTAATTACTATCCGCCATGTCCACAACCAGACCAGGTCATCGGTGTCCTTCCTCATTCTGATTTTGGTGGCATCATCATCCTCCTTGAGGTCAATGATGTACAAGGCCTCCAGATAAAGAAGGATGGATTGTGGATTCCTATTAAATCTCTTCCTAATGCTTTTGTAATCAACATTGGGGACACTCTTGAGGTATACGTTCTTGTGAATTTTCACTTTTTTCTATTATTTGGTAGCTACAGACTCATTATTATTAGCAAAATAGGTACAAATATGTAACTATAAGAACTTGATGATGTTGCAGATACTGACAAATGGAACATACCGCAGCATCGAACATAGAGTAACAATTAACTCCTTAAAAGAGAGAATGTCTATTGCCACATTTTGCAACCCCAAAATGGATGGAGAAATCGCTCCGGCACCAAGCCTTGTAACTCTAGAAACTCCAGCAATGTTCAAAAGAATAGGAGTTGTAGACTATACCAAAAGACTATTTATGAATAAAATTGATGGAAAAGCACACCTTGATTCCATGAGGATCCAAAATGAACAAGGCAAGAGCAACTGAGTACAACACATGATGATTCGTCAATAATATGTACAATAATTATGTTAACGTGTGCTCTTAGTCCATATGTTAATAGTCGAAGAAAAGACAACTTTTATATAGATTTTGATGTCTTTAATTAGAACATATATAAAAGTTTACTGTTGATGTTGAAAGTATTAAGATTTAGAGAAACCAAGTATGATGAAAACTGAAAACCTTTTTTCTATTTTTCATTCACTTCACAAAGAACAGAGTACAATATATACCTACACAAGCGTGTTCATAACTACTTTCCTGATTATGAGGAAAGTAATATCAACTTGATCAAAGATAATGATCATCACATTTAATTGTAGCCAGTTGACTCTCAGATGGAATATATCTGACAGGCAATTTTATCTAGAATGAAATGCAAGTCAAGCTCATTATGATTGGTCCTTGCATGAGATATCAGTTCGTGAGCTAATGAGGATACACCTGTGTTGTCTCACCAGAAACTAAATAATTTACTACATTATTATTATTATTATTATTATTATTATTATTTTTAATGAAGTGTTACAAGTGCTAAGATATCAAATAATACGTACATGTGCGGTCTGTATATCTATTTCCACAAACCGAGAGAAAACTCCTCACACATACTTGTAAAATACGCATGGTAGGATTTGAACCCCTCATCACCAATGTGGAAGGGATGTGTACTACCATTTTTACCAAGAGATGATGTGCACATACTTTATAATTAATTAACCACTAATGCTAGATAACCTAAAAATCAACTCAAATGATGTAACAAATGATTTGTTCATTGACCACATCATCCCATGATTCATATGATATCATTTAAGTTGAATTTTGGGTTAATTATTTGAGTTGTATAGGATTACTCTTAATTAATAGCTGGACTAAATCAAAGTATCATTTCTTTAATACATGATATCGTTATTGATGATGTATGACATAGGAAGTTACATGTATTTGTTCACATATTTTGAAAATTACTGTTACAATCGTTTTTGAGTTGTTTGATTTATATTGATAGAAGTCAAATATTACAATAATCCTCCGGGATTTTACGATAATAGGTTACTATTACAATAAATTAATCTAGATTGGTGCTCAAAAACAAGGCTATGGGCACTACTAGAAAAACTGTCATTCATAGATAACAATTATTTTATGACAGTTTTACAAAATTGTCATAAATTATAAGTATTTTTTTTTTCTTGACAGTTAAAAATTGTCGATAAATGTTTATAATTTTTTTCTTTCTAAATTTTCATTATTTAATATTTAATTAAATAACATTTTTTATATTTATAATAGCCGTCTCCCTCACCACCGGACCACCGCCCGCTGCTGTCGCTAACGTCCGGCCACCCACTGCCATTCCATCCAAAAACCAATGGAATATCTATTTCATTCCAAACTAAAATTTATATTCTATAAATACCCTCATATGCCCCAACTCCATTCCAAAAATACCCTCCTTTCCAAAAATAATATATTATTATTATATATTATATATATTATTACATATTATATTATTATAATATATATAATGATATATAAACATATATAATATAATATATTTATATATTATATTATTATATAAATTATATATATTATACTATTATATATAATATTATATATATATATATATATATATATATATATATATATATATATATATATATATATATTATATTATTACATATATTATATATAATATGTATATTACATATTATAAATTATATATACAGTATTATATTATATATATATATATAATATTATATTATATTATATACAATTTTTATATTATAAGTTCCTTGTATGTGGGTCATTGGATTTAAATACTTTGTCTTAACTGCATGCACTTGTTAAAGCATCTTTTAAATCTAATGGCCCACATGCAAGGAACTGATTTATTTTATTTTAGTTCGAACTGATAATAAAAAAACTGATATAATATATATATATATATATATATTATTATTATTATATGTATTATAATTATATATTATATATTATATATATTATTATATTAAATAATATATAATTTATATACTTTTATATTTTATTATTATTATCCATAATATATCATGTTATTATGAATGTTTTATAATTAGAGGTATTTTGGTCAAAATACAATTAACTCCATTCCATTTTGTTGTTAACCAAATAAAATAATACCGATTCAAAGACTAATTCTAAAGTTCCAACCAAACAAAAAACTTAGTTTTCTTTTCCTTTCCATTCTTATTCTCATTCTCATTACCATTCTGATTACCATTCCAAAATGTAATCAAACATGACCATAGAGTATTGACCAATAACTCAACTATATTTTTAGAAAAAAAAAATTTATTAAAAGTTTCAATAAATATTTTTTAATATATTTTTGTCGTAGAAATTAGAATTTTGATTAGTTGAATAAATTTAAATTTATCTTAAAATATTTTTATTTATTTATTTATTTGTAACAACTCATAAAGGCTATATATAAATATTGTTCAATTGTTAACACATTAAGTCTTGTAGTCAAGTGGTAAGGACTTCCAACTATTGACTTGAGGTCTCAAGTTCAATTCCCACTAATGACAGTTAATTGTCATTATTATCAGAAGTGGCCGGTGGGCGGCAGCAGGGGAGGTGGTTATTATAAATATAAAAAATGTTATTTAATTAAATATTAAATAATGAAAATTAAAAAAAAAATAATTATGATAGCTATATTGCGAAGAATATGAATTGTGTCTGTTCGGTTTCTTATTCGTTCCTTTTGAATGGCAAGATTAGGGCTTTTATTTAGCCTTCCAGGGGATTGCAGCAAGGAGAACCTCTCTCACTGTATCTTTTCCTTTTGTGTGTGCAAAAGGTCTGTCTAGTTTAATCTCGAGCTCTGAAAGTCATGGTTCTTACTCTGGTTTCAGGTGTAGTAGGGGGGTCCAAAAATTACTCATCTCTTTTTTGTTGATGATAGCCTTTTATTCACTCGGGCTACAGTTCAGGAGTGTACCAATTTAAAAGGTTTACTTCATAGCTATTCGGTGGCTTCTGGACAAACTGTTAACTTTAGCAAATCCGTTGTTTGCTTTAGTAAGCAAATTTCGTATGAGTTAAGGAAAGCTTTGTCTGAAATCTTGGAGATGGTTATTGTGGATAAGCATGAGAAATATTTGGGGCTTCCGTGTGTGACTAGTAGGAATAAAAGGATTATGTTTGATGGCATAAAAGATCGAATGTTGAAAAAACCTTCAAAGCTGGAGTAACCGTTTTTTTTTTTCTGGTGGTGGTAGAGAGATCCTTATTAAGGTTGTGGTTCAATCTATCCCGGTTTATTCTATGAATTGTTTTCGGCTTCCTGCGACCCTAATTTCTTAGCTTCACCATTTATCTGCTAAGTTTTGGTGGGGTGGGCGAGGCCTTAAACGGAGACTTCACTGGTGTTCTTGGGAGAAGTTGTGTAAGGCCTGGTTTGAAAGGGGTCTGGGTTTTCGTGATCTGGGAGCTTTTAATAAGGCATTGCTTGCTAAGCAATGCTGGAAAATTAAAAAAACAAAAATCCAATCTCCCTGATCTCTCGTGTTCTTAAGGGATGTTACTTTCCTGATACTTCTTTTTGGAATGCTAAGAAAAATTCTATTGGGTCTTATTTGTGGAACAGTTTGGTTTGGGGTAGGGAGTTGGTGTCTAAGGGTTCAAGATGGAGAGTTGGCAGCGGAGATTCTATTAAGATTTACAAGGACAGATGGATTCCTCGTCTGTCTACTTTTATGATTGCTTCCCCTCTGGTGTTGGGTTCTGAGACGACGGTGGATAGTCTGAAGCTCATGGGCTAAAATTGAAACGCTGAACTTGTGAACCAGTCTTTTTCAGAGGAGGAGGCCGAGGCTATTTTGAGCCTTCCTTGCAGTAAATTTGCTTTGAATGACAGCCTCCTTTGGCATTTTGACAATTCTGGTAATTATACTATCCGTAGTGGTTATTGGGTGGCCAAGAATTTTGATTTAAATCCTAGTGGATCAGGTTTGAGTCTCTCAGAGTCGTGGTGGAAATTTCTTTGGCGCCTCCATATTCCAGCTAAGGTAAAAATATTCATGTGGAAAACTTGTAATGATTGGATCCCTTCGTTAGTGAATCTCTCTTTGCATGGTATGAAGTTAGACCTTTTGTGCCCTCTGTGTTTCCAAAAATCCAAAACTACCTTACATGCTTTGTGGATGTGTTCGTCGCTGAATTCTATATGGAATGACTGTTCTATTGTTGGTATGGGCAAGGTTATGGAATCTACTTCCTTTCTTGATTTTGTAATGTCAATGAAAACGTCTGTTGACCCCCAATTTTTCGAATTTCTTTTTGTGGCTTGGTGGAGGATCTGGTTTAGGCATAATAAATAGGTGCACTTCCAGGTCTTACTGCCTGCAGATGAGATTTTGGATTGAGCTTATTGTTTTATGCAGGATTTCTGCTAACGCCAAGATGGGTGGGGCTTCGGTTTTGAATAGAGTGGTTCCTAGATGGGTGGCGCCCCCGGCTGGTGTTTTTAAAATTAATTCAGATGCTGCTCTGAATTCTCACAGGAAAGTCGCTGGTATTGGGGTTGCAATTAGAGACAGCAATGGCCTTGTCATGGCTTCCCTTTGCCAAAATGTTAAAGCTATTTTGTCTCCCCAAATTGTAGAGGTGATGGCCATTCGCAAGGGGCTTCTGTTGGCTGCTGAGACGGGTTTGCTTCCTACTTTGCTGAAATCGGATGCTCTTGCGGTTGTGAAGGAAATTGATTCGAATTCGCTTTCTTCTACGGATGTTGGCTTGGTTATCCATGATATTAGGAGTTTATTAATGTTTCCCTATTTTAGGTCTGTGTGTTTTGTCCCTAGATTGGCTAATAATGTTGCTCATAGCCTTACTAGGCTTGCCCTTGATTATGAGGGTGAGTTTGTGTGGTTGGAAGACTGCCCCCTGTCGCTGGAAAGTCTGATTTTGGACGATTGCTCTGTTTCTGTGTAGCTGCTTTGTTCTTTTGAATGAATTCCATTTCAATATATATATATATCATGTGTCTGTAGAATCTAAAAGATATATATATCAACTAGTCAACGTAACATTGTTCTTAGTTGAGATAATATATATCATTTTTGGTCAACCATTGGAAAAAAAGTAAAAATAAAGGACAATAAAATGGATGGCAAAAATTTGATCAATATTCAATTTGGTGATGAATCTCTATGTGCATTAGTGCAGGAGATGTTGTGGGCCAACTTAGAAACCCCAACCCGTACTATTTTATTTATTATTTTATGTCATGATATATGTATGGGAGAACTTTAAAAGTAACCATGAAATTAGTGGGTTTATTGTTTTTCCTAAGATTAGCATTTTTATTGTTTTTACTAAAATATCCACTTTTTGGATAAAATTGCCCTTCTTTATAAAAAAAATATTAAAAAAAATTCTCTATTTTTTTTTTCTTTTTTTTTCTTCTTCTTCTTCCCAGAAAAAAAAAAACAACTTTTTTTCTCTATTTTTTTTCTTTTTCTTTTTCTTCTTCCTAGACCTTCATCTTCTTCTTCTTCTTCCCAGATGTGTGTAATTGTGTTAGACTTGGTGTGTTTAATTTGGTCTTGCCCTAGTGTGTTTAATTGATTTTCCATGGTGTGTTTAATTGAGTTGCCCTGGTATGTTTAATTAGTCTGCCTTTGTGTATTTAATTGGTCTGCTCTGGTGTGTTTAATTAATTTAAACTTGTGTGTTTAATTGGGTTGTCGTGGTGTGTTTAATTGGTGGCCTGGTGTGTTTAAAGAAATCTGAAAAAATTTCCAGATTTGAATAAATTTAGAAATTTTCTAGATTTCCTCATTCCAAAAAAAAAAATTAAAAAATCTTTGAAACAATAGAAATTTTGTTTGAAAAAAAAACGAAATCTAAAAATTTTGTTTAACACAACTCCCACCATTTATAAAAACAACATCCACCCTCAAATCTAAAAATTTTGTTTGAAAAAAATCTGAAATTTTTGTTTAACAAAACCCGAACCCAAACACAACTCCCACCATTCATAAACACAACAACCACCCTCAAATCTAGAAATTTTGTTTGAAAAAATAAAATAAAATTTGAAAATTTTGTTTAACAAAACCCAAACCCAAACTCAAACACAACTCCCACCATTCATAAAAATAACAACCACCCTCAAATCTGGAAATTTTGTTTGAAAAAAACGAAATCTGAAATTTTTTAAAAAAAATCTGAAATCTGAAATCTGATTTTGGAGAGAAGACATGAGAGAGAAAGAGAGAAGACGGAGGAGAGAGAGAGAGAAGAGAAAGAGAGAAGATAAGAGAGAGGAGAGAAAGAGAGAAGACGGAGGGGAGAGAGAGAGAGAGAGGAAAGAAAAAGAATCTAATGGGAGGATATAGAGGAGAGGAATTAATTAAAAATGGGAAAATAAGGGGTATTTATGTCTTCACAGCCAATTAATAGATAAAAACAATAAAAATACTAATGTTGGATAAAAACAATAATCCTCCTAATTTTTTTTTACTGTAAAGGGGTATTTCCTCTCTCTCTCTCTCTCTCTCTCTCTCTCTCTCTCATAACGAGGTAGGGGACGGGTGGGGGATTTGAAATACCATAACCGTATCGAAATTAAATCGAGGATTGAAAAAAATACTTACGGTTAAAAGTTAAAACCGCTCCTAACGGGCCGGGAACTAATTGGTAATGTTGACATCCCTATTTGTGGGTGTGGGTATTTCCACACCTAGATCTTATTCTTGTTCCTTACTAATTATCATCAAAATTACACATAAATTTTGAATATAAAATCAATAAGGGAAGAGGAAGAGGATGAGGATGGTAATAGATATATGTGATATATTATAGAGTAGAAATAAATAAATCAAAAGTCTTCCCAACTTCTCATTTACAAGTTTGTAATTATCAATAAAGGAGGAATCTCTAAACCAAACTCTCAAATTTGTATCTCCCCATAGCATAAAAAGTCTTCTTCAAACCTAAAAAACAATGCTGAGGATGAGACTCCGGATCTCACATGTCAACCTCTCCATTTGTAAATCTCTCTCTCTCACTCTGTTCATGTCGACCTCACCATTTGTAAATCCCTTTCTCTCTGTGTTCAGTTGTAGTATGCAGCAGAACTGATCTGCAGAAATGTCACAGAACATAAAAAAGGTTTAAAAATAAATAAATAAAAAATCTTTTAGATTTAACTCAAAATTCTAACCCTAAAACTCCAAATAATAATATGAATAATGTTATTGCACTTGTTTCAGAATACTGAATAACGCTATCTCAAGGGGGCACCACCAGATTTATATTTCAAGAAATGAATTTCAGATTACCATTCAAAAACTTAATGTCCTTTTTATTAGGTAGACCAAAACTTTCTGATTAGAGTGTTTTGTCTTTACAAGAAGAAAGACTAACAAGTCAAGATCATAAAATAAATTAACACAATCAAAAATCCCAACAAAATCCCTCTAGCTACCATATTTTTATCACATTTCTGTACACATTTTTGAAACACAACACAAATCACTTTGACAACAACAACAAAGATATAGAGTTGAAAAACACATACCTAGAATGGAAAATTACTGCAAAACTTCAACAAGATGGACCAACACTTCTACCCTCATCGCTTCCAGAATTTTGTTGTTGTTGAGCTGCTTGTTGCTGCTGCTGCTGTTGTGACTGGAGCAAAAGCTGTGCTTGAAGAGAATGTGCATGGTGCTGCTGATGATGCTCCAGTACTACTGATTGCGGTGCTTGAATCTGATAAGGGTTGCTATCAAATGTTCCCAGAGCCAAGGAAGGCGACATGGCGTTACCGCTCATCTGGTTAAACCCGGTTGGAGTGACCGAACCATCGTACCCACCACTACTATACCTCAAGAGATCTTGTTGTTCATGCTGTTGCTGCTCAAAATGCCTCAACATCTCTTGCTGCTCTCTCGCGGCCACAGCTGCAGCCAGTTGCTGAGCCTCAAAGATCCGCTGCTGCTGATGTTGCTGCGGTTGATCGCGTATCACCATCTGATCACTATGAGATGATCCAGCGCCCATACCCATCATCTGAAACATGCCGTGCTGTGCTTGCACAACCGTCGACGATGACGATGGATTACCCATATGTTGTTGCGGCATAAAAGCTTGGGAGTGTAAAATTGGCATCATAGCTTGAGGACCAATATAAGTAGACAGTTCTTTTTTTGCGTTACAGAGATCATTTTGGACTAGTTTGAGCCTGTGTTGAAGAATCGATATCAGACCCACACATCCATAGACTGGATCACGCAGCTGCATATCCGCTTCATATGCCAACGAATTGACGGCGTCTTCACGTAGATTGGCACCGAGTTCATTGAGAAGCTTAGCGACATTGCTAGCGCCAAACACCTCGTGTACTTTGGCGAATTTCTGTGGCTGGTCCGGTGTAAAATAAGGCGCAAAAACACATTCTTGCGTGCATTTTTGACGACGAAACTTGCAGGCTGCACACGGGTGACACGGCGAGTTTGATGTTGACATTTTTTTTTTTTGTCATCAAACTGAATCCAAAACAAAAACAAAAAACAAAAAACAAATTACAAAAGAATCAATGCTATTATCTTGTAACCAAAAAAGAGAGAACATACTGAAACTTGTAAAAAGAATAAATAGAAGAATCTATAGAGAGAGAGAGATTGAGTTTTTATTTATATATGGATATTGAGAGAAGGAGCATTCATGGAAGCACCATTAAAAACTTCTCATATTTACACCCAAAAAAAATATATATCAAGACATGATTAGTCAAGAAAAAAATAAATGATAACATTTTATCAAACAGTAACTTGAAAACAAAAGAATCTGAAAAACACAAAACAACTAAAAAAATTAAAAAAATTAAAAAAAAGAAAAAAATAAAAGAATCATCATTATCTGTTATAATAGATGAAAATACCACAAATGTAATACAAAGCGTCTTCAAGAAGAAGTACAGTACATAAAGATGATCTCTCTCTCTCTAAAACACAAAGAGTTATTTTCTCTCTCTAGAAAACTCTCTTTCACACGCTTCATTGTCATCTTGTAATGCAAGAAACTCTTGGTCTAAAGGATCATTCTAGATCCGGTTTTTCTCAAAATCACAATATTTAAAAAATAAAAAAATAAAAATCTCCGTATCTTACATATCCAGCATCAGATTTTTCAACAAATCAAAAACGTTAAACAAAAAGTGTGAAGAAATTCAAAAAGAAATCTCGAGACTCAGATTATATATATATATATATATATATATATATACCTTCGAATTTCGGTAGAGAAACTTGGTTCAGATCACAGACTCTCTCTCTCTAGCGGCCGACACAGGCACACAACACCTGCAAGAAAGCAATCAACATCACTAGAAAAATCAAAACGCCGACGTTTTCATTTCCCTACCAATGATTGGACGAACGAAAAAAAAAAACACAAGACCTTATAGAGAGAGAGCTCTCTGGTCTAGGGTTCACGATCCCATCTTTGAGTTTAACAATCCCAACAGAAGAAGAAGAATGGAAAATATTGATAAAATTTCGATAAAAGGAACACATAAAAAAAAGAAAAAAAAAAAAAAAAAAAAGGAGAGCGAGAAAGTGTAAAAAGAAGAAGAGTCTTACAGAAATGATAGATTAAAAAGCAAGAGGCAAGAGGGTCGGAATTTATATATATAGTGGAATGCTTACCGTTGAGATTTGAAGAGATTAGTATTGACCGTCCGATCAAAATCTATGTTTTCTTTTGTTTTTAGTTTATGTGAATATATATACGGATTTTCTATTATCAGTCTCTGTTTTCTTTTGTTTTTAGTTTATGTGAATATATATATACAGTCTTTTTATTATCAATTCGAACTGACAATAAATATATCAGAATGAAAAATGTGGACCACAGATTATGGAGAAGTTTTGACAAATGCATATACTTTGAGTCAAAGTATGTAAATCTAGTGGTCTACATTCTTCGTCCTGATATATTTATTATCAATTCGAACTGATAATAGAAAATCTGTATATATATATATATATTAATTATTTATTTGGAGTATTAATAAGCAGTCTTTCTATTATCAGTTCAAACTGACAATAAATATATCAAGACAAAAAATATGGATCACAGATTATGGAGAAGTTTTGACAAGTGCATACACTTTGAGTCAAAGTATGTAAATCTAGTGGTCCACATTCTTCGTCCTGATATATTTATTGTCAGTTCGAACTGATAATAGAAAATATGTATTAATAAGTAAGGACCTCTTATTCTGAGCAGCAATTAAATGCGTCTTTGAGTTACCTTCCTAAAGGGAGCTTTTTTTGACAATCTATTTATTTATTTATTTTTATTTTTTTAAGGTATGTTTGGTATGGCTTTTTAAATTGAGCTTCTATGGTAGATCTTTTGGAGTAGAGAGTAGAGCTTCTAACAAAAAACAGTATGTTGTTTGGTATTCAGTTACAGAAGTGTTTTTCAGTAACTGGATTGTTTGACAGTATATTTCCAAAAGTACTTTTGGTTGTGATAAATTACAAATAAGGGCATAAAAACAAAGGATTTGTAAATTATGACTGGTACAAGCCAAAAAACAAAAAAAATCAAAGGTATTATATAAATAGGCAATTACATATACACAAGTACATAACAAAATCACAAGTACTTGAGTTAAAAAAATAATCACAAATAAATAACAAACACATCAATGTCCTTCAACAATCACAGATACATGAGTTAAAAAAATATATATAAATAAATAACAAACACATCAATATTCTTCAAATACATAACAAAATCATAAGGACTTGAGTTTTTTTTTATAAAAAAAAATACAAATTTCGGGAATTTTTTTTTTAAAAAAGCACACTAGTTAAGTTTAAAAAACAATAACTTTTTTTTTTTTAAATCACAAGTATATAACAAACATATCAATATTCTTCAACAATCACAGATACACAAGTACATAACAAAATCAAAAGTACTTGAATTTAAATAAAATTCACAGATACAGGAGTTAAAAAAAAAAAAATCAAATGTACATAACAAATACATCAATATCCTTTAAAAAATAATATTCACAGCTAAATGAGTTTAAGAAAAAAAAAATCACATGTACATAACAAACACATCAATATCGTTCGACAGTCATCTAACTATCATTGTTGTGTGAGAAGAACCGCAATTCGATCACGCTCCTTATCAATTTTGCACTTATGCAATGCACCAATATTAGGTCCAAATCTTGAATCTTGTTCCTCACCCCTTTCTTCTTCAATTTTTTGGTCCACCACTCATCACTAGCATCAATAGTTTGTTTCATAGGATCCCATCCTAAACCAATTTCCTTTCCTGTTAGATTTGTCCAAATTTGCCAATCTTTCTTAAGTGAATCCCACTTGTTCTTAAATTGCTTATAAGTATAATTTCTACCGTTCATAGCAACAAACTTATTTATAATGCTCTTCCACCCAACCTTATTGAAATGACCATTTGGTCGATTTCCAACTAATGTTTCATCCACACAAATCCTCATGAATACTTCACTAGCCTAATCATTCCATTCAGCCTTAGCTCCCTTTTGATTTTCCTCTCTAACATTTCCTTGAGTAGAATTCACTTGTAGGTAAGACATGTTCTATACAAAATAAATATAAATAAACCATATATTACATATATGTGCGATTTACAAACCTTAAACTATTTAAAAATAAATAAACTATTTAAACTATTTTTTACCCCTGGACTAGTTAATTTTAACTAACCATTGACTGGCAGAGGGATCTTTTTGGAATTACACCAAATCCTAATACACATAGGTGGGGTATAAAAGCAATGTTTCCTTAAAATATAAGGATCTAATTGTAATTCCCCCTATTATGTGTAATGGTCATTCTCTCTTTTGTGGTGAATATAATTTTTTATATATAAACAAACATTTTTTTTTTTTTGGATAATTTATAAACAAACACATTGATCACAATGCCAAAAACCCATAATTCAAAACGTTCCAAAATACCTTAAAAAGTCGCCTTATATAGTCATAAACGCTATGAAACTTGTTCATTTATGTTTCACAAAAAAACAAATTAACAGTATCTATCTATCCATAAGGTATTTTTTTAAGCTTGACTTGGTAGTTATTTACACAAGCCCTAAACTCATCCATCTATCAGCTGAGCTATATCCCTATGGACATTATTTGGGCCGCTTTAAATAGAAAAAGAGATAACTTGAAAAGATTGATGGTATTTGCCAAGCAGAATCCAGCCTGTTAAGAGCACTTCATATATGCAAATCCTCATTTTCCTACATAAATGAAAATCATATGTTAGTGTTTTATCATAAATTTATTATTATTTTTTTAAAAGTTGGTTTTGTTCCCTCTCAATCAACTTCTACTTTCACACTAATTACACAAAATTTTGAAAAACTTGATACATATATTTTCTTTAAAAAAAAAAAAAAAAAAAAGATAATAAGATAATAATTAAAATAAGACTTGAGATGTCTTTCTTAACAGGGGAAGACAGAGTTCAATTGAAAAATAAAAAAGGAATAGGGATGTGTGTTTGGTTCCATTTCTAATAATTATTTATGTTTTCAAAAACAAAACACGGTAAAACATTGTTCGTTTTATTCTTGAAAAATTATTTTCGAATATGAATTTTTTGAAATTATAACTAAAATGTGAAAAGAAAACATTTTATTATTTTTCATTTTTTTTTTACAACAAACTGTAATTTTTCCTTAAAAAAAACTATTTTACTCATTTTAAAAACAATATCAAACATAATTACATTAATTTTAGTTTTACATAAGGCGGCTCTATTGCCACTCACAAAATATCTTCATATACCCATTTTTCTTCATACACCGCTATTAAAAAAAATTAAAATTATTAATTTAATTTACTACCTACACCCTTTAAAATACCAAAACTATCATTTAAGTTTTTTTTTTTTTTTTTAATTCTAAACAAATATATTTTCTCATTACACCCATTTCTCTTCATTTGCTTCCACCATCGAAAAAAAAAAAAAATTCTTGTATGTACAGTTTCTTCTTTCAAAAAAACAAACTACGTATAGTCTCTTCGTCCCCTTTAACAAATATTATAGAATTTACTCAGATAAAAAAAATATGATATTCAAATAAAACTCTACGACTAAGATTTTACTTGGGAAAAAAATAAAATACAAATTCAACTCTAAAACTAATTATATTTTTTTATATTGTTACTTGTGAAATCAATATATTGATTTATCTAAAAACCATGAAATTATAATGTTTACACACTTTCTTTATTTTTTTGAAAAGGCAGACTTTATTAGAAGTAAAGAAAGAACACAAACTGGCACTAGAGCCAGAGCACCCCAACAAAAAGAAAAACCAAAGAAGAACAAACCGACCAAGCAAAAACCAACAGCAACAAAAACAAAAAGCAACCAAACAGACAACAGACAAAACACATCAAGAAGACCAAACCAGCTGAACCAACCCATGCAACGTACCCTGTTTGGCAAGAAAGCCAGCTGCAGCATTGCCTCTCCTATTGACAAAATGAACCGAAACTTTAGGATTGAGCCTGTATAAGATCTCCCTAATCTCCAAGATAGAGTCCAGGAACCTTACTTGACCAACACCTTCAGCACCATTCACCCATAAGACGACTAAACTAGAGTTGCTTTCAATAATAACTAACATATCAGTTGGGCAATTAACAGAATCATAGAAACGACAAGCTTGGAGAATGGCAGCTAACTCTGCCGCTTCAGAGAAGCCATCATCAATGACAGAGGAAAAAACACAAAGCACAACCATATCCTTATTTCGAAGAATACCTCCAATGCCAGAAGGACCCGGATTACCTCTCGAAGATCCATCCACATTAAATTTCAAAAATCCATCGGGTGGAGGCTTCCATCCGAAATTACACTTCTTCCTTTTAACTTTCCTAGGATCCACGCAACCCAACTTAAGATTTACCATAAGATAAGCTAGAGACAGAGGAGAACCCAGGCCACCATTTTTAAACCAACAAGCGACCCTCCATCTGACTGTATCCACAACCTTAGCAGAACTGGGATCCCTTTGGTTGAAAACAACCTCATTTCTAGTCTCCCAAATAGTCCAACATCTAGCATGAAAAGCCACCTTCCACCCTCTGGCACTACTAGACTCCGGACACAAATGCATCCAACTATCCAACCAAGCCTCCATTTTGCCAGGAAGACAAGCAGAGATCTCCCACCAATCCAGGCACGAGAACCACAACAACCAAGACCACTCACAGTTAAAGAAGAGATGGTCAATAGATTCAACAACCAAATTACAGAACGGACACAAACTACAGCCAATTAAACCCCGTGAAAATCTCAACAACAAATCACCAAACAACAGCCTACATTTTGACAGCATCCATAAAAACACATTAACTTTAGGCAACACCACACCACACCACACCAAATCAGAGGATGATCCAAAACCATAGAAGCCAACTCATGGTAACTCTCAAGTTCCCTTCTAAATGATCTAACAGAAAACTGACTAAAAGGAGAGGGAGACCAAAGAAGGGTATCAGTCCTAGAAAACCATAGCTTGATTTTCTCCAATTCTTTAATGAAATTTTCCCACACCTCTTCTTCCCATCCAAGAACTGGGCACCTAGTAGCAACATACCACTTTTAGACGTTTCCAACCCACCTACTGTAATCCCCTACCACACTATTTTTCAAAACCGCTAAGGCATAAATCCTTGAAAAAGCCGCCACAAGAGGAACGCCATCCACCATAAGGTCCCACCAGAAGTTGACACGTCTCCCATTCCCAACCAAAATCTGTAACCTATCCTTTAGAATAGCCATAGTTTTTGAACCTGGCTTCCATAACCCACCTATATATTTAACAAACAAGGAAGCTTGGTTCCCCACTTTCCAATCCCATACCATGGAACTGACCTGAATAGAGTATTTAAAACACACTGTTCTTTTCCAAAGAGCTTCATCCTCAATGCCGAACCTCCACACCCACTTAGCAAGTAAAGCGTTAGTTTTGTCTTGAATTCTACCAATACCAAGACCACCATTCCTTTTGTTCATACACAGAATTGACCAATCAACCAAATGAATTCTCCTTTTATCCCCCTTCACACCCCAAAAAAAGTCACGTTGCATTTTCTCAATAGTCATAGCCACAACCTTAAGAATCTTGAAAACCGACATAAAATATATAGGCAAACTCGCAAGCATCAACTTACTGAGGATAAGACACCCAGCTTTAGAAAGGAACTTCACCTTCCAGAGGGCTAGACGGGAGTGCACTTTATTTAGCAACGACTCCCAAAAACTAATCGAACTCGACTTCCCTCATAACAGCAGCCCTAAATAGTTAATGGGGAGAGAGATCTTTTTACACCTCAACAAACCAGCCCAACAATCCATCGGCAAGGGGCATTTCCTAACTTTAACCAAATCTGACTTTAAAAAGTTAATTTTGAGCCCAGAACCAATCTCAAAACATCTTAGGACACGCCTCACATTCACCATCGAATCCACATTAGCCTCCAAAAATAAGATGGTATCATCAGTAAATTGCAATTGAGTAATATGAGACCAATTATTGCCAAACATTTTACCTTTAAACAACATATGATCCCTAACTTTTAATAGCATCCTATTCAAGGCTTCCACTACAATGTTGAAAAGAAAGGGTGGATAGAGGGTCCCCCTGTCGAAGACCTCTCCTAACCCTAAATTCTTTCAAAGAACTCCCATTCACAAGCACCGACATCCTAGGAGACGAAATATAGCTACGAATCCAACCCCTCCACCTAAGACTAAGCCCTGTACCTTATCAACACGAATCCAATAATCGGTGATCAACACTGTCATAGGCCTTCTCAAAATCCAATTTCAGAACAATACCCCCTCAGACTCCCTCTTCCAACTACTAATCACATCATTAGCAACAACAAAACTATCTATAATTTGAAGTTTTTCCACAAAAGCTATCTGAGCATCGCCAATCACACCATCCAACATTCTTCTCAACCTATTAGATAACACTTTAGCCAGAATTTTATAAAAGGAATTCACCAAACTAATAGGCCTGAAATCACTGAGGGAGCTCGGATTCTTCACTTTTGGAATAAGAGCAATAAAACTATAATTGATACTACTAACCTTAGACACATCCTAGAAGAACTCGTTCATAAAATTCATGAAGTCTCCTACAATAGCCTTCCAATTATTCTTAATGAAATTCGCGTTAAAACCATCAGGGCCCGGCACTTTATTCCCATCGCACCCGAATAGAGCTTCTCTAACTTCCCCCACTGAGAACACCTCCTCTAGCCCCACCCTACCATCCGACGAAATCTGATTGAACACAATACCATCCACCCTAGGTCTGTCCAAACACTTGTTCTCAAAGTGATCCTTAAAAAAAAACCTAAAAACTCCCTCTCTAACCCTAGAAGGATCGATATAATACACCCCATCAATGGTAATAATATCTACAAAATTCCTTCTCCTTCTAGAATTACACAACAGATGAAAAAAACCTCGAATTTTTATCACCATCCAAGCACCATTTTACCTTAACCTTTTGTTACAAATTCCTTTCCTCTTTGAGCAACACCGACCACATCTCTGATAACATCTTGCATCTTTTCTCACGAAGAGACAAAGACCAACCATAAGATTTATCAAAAGATTCAAGAGAATCCAAACGGGTTTCCAATCTATCCAAAACACTCTCCTCAAACTTAACCTCACGATGCCACTTCTTGAAAACCCCTTTAACAACCTTTAACTTCATAGAGACAATGAACCCCTTCGACCCTTTAGCCCTCTTATCCTTCCAAGCTTTCAAAGCATGCTCCAAGACAACCTTATTATTAGACCAAGAATCGAAATACCTGAACGGGTATGAACCCCAAACATCTTTAAAAATGCTAAGCCAAACCATCGAATGGTCCGAAAGAGACTTAGGGAGATTATGTTGAATTAAGGATGGAAACTAGGCAAGAAGCTCATGAGACAGCAGGAATCAGTCGAGACGAGCCCATGACGCTACCTCTCTAGCGTTAGACCAAGTAAACGGGAACCCAAGCATAGGAAGATTAACGAGCTTCGCTTCATCAATAAAATTGCGGAAATGCCAAATGTGAGACATAATAGGAGGCCCTCCAATTTTCTTAGAAGTATATAACACCACATTGAAGTCTCATTCGATGATCCATGGAACCAAAAACTTCTTGATATTAACCACTAAAAAATCCCACAAGGCAACCCTCTCTTCCTCAACATTAGGAGCATACAGATTGCAAACAACAACCTCCTTATCCAAACTAACCAGAACACCGACGATAATTGAGCACCTATCAATATTAATGCAAACTTTAGCAAAGAAAGCATCCTCACTCCATAAAGTAATTAGACCTCTCGACGAACCATAACATCCACTACCATCCCCTTAGATAGAACACCACCACCGAGCACCTAAACCACTCTAAATTCCTTAGAAGGAAATAAGGTTTAAGCTTTCGAACTAACTTGCTAACAACCCTTCTTTTTTCAGACCGACCTAAACCCCTTATATTCCAAGAAATACAATCCATAAAAACCAAACAAACCCCACCTTATAATGCCCTAAACCGATCCCTATCTTCCTCATCCCTACTAGCAATCTCATTACACAAAGTCTCCTGATTCCCATTGAATTTAAGGCCTAAGGCAACACTGGTTTCCAAGACCTTGGCCACCTCCTATTCTACACGCCATCCTCCATCTTCCCCATAACACGGATTGGGCTTAGTTAAGTTAACACCTCTGACCACCAATTCCTCAATAACCTTGGTGAATTCATCATCAAACTCCCATTCTGGCCCACCAACTGAGATAGTAGATGGACGTTGAGTGGACCTTCTTGTACGCATCCCATGGCTAGATAAAATTATCGCCCTCCTTCTACCTCTCACTCTAGCTCCACGATAACTTGAGTGCCCCCTATTACAGCCAGAACCTTTCCCCTTCTGAGGCAAAGCTTCATATTCCTTTCCATTACTGGAGCTGGAAACCTCTAGAGCAAATTGAAAGGAATTTAAAACATTTATACCTAAGCCTTGATCAACAAAAAGATCTTTTGGGCTAAAGAGACAATGACCCAAAGGAGGCATAACAACCAAACTTTCAGCTATTGGGTCACCCAAGCCCACCATACCAGCTGACTGACCCATTTCCTTACAACATCTCTGATTCTGAAACTTGGCACCTGAACTACCAACTCAGCCCATCTAAAGTCTAAAAGGCGCAACCGATCCATCTTCAACCCGAAGAGGCCCAAACCTAATGCCCTCTTCCCCAGAAGACAAACTGCTTTCACTGAAGGATTCTGACATTATGATTTCTTTCCCAACGACCACACTACAAGCTCCATCTCTAGACCTAGGATAAACCTTCTCAAAGCTTGCCAATGAAGCCTTTCTTTTAGCAGCTCCCTCCTTGGTCTGACGCCCTAAAGGATCTCTCTCATCCTTGCCTGCAAAAGGTTTAAAAAAAAAAAAACTTTTTTTTACCTCTGAGTAACCACCAGCCCCTTTTCGTAAAAAACACTTGAGTTACCCAGCACACACCCACGCGAAATTTGGATTACCACGCGACCAACAATTAAATCAAAACAATCGTCAATTAAGAAAGAAAATCAATGCATGTGAGAGACCAATTTACGTGGAAAACCCTTGAATGGGAAAAAACCACGGCGTCCCGGAGGATAAGAAAATATCACTATAGTTCCTTTATTTCGGTTACACACTCAAATCTCTCGAATTATTGTTTTTCTCTCTTTAGGTTTTTGAACCCCTTCCTCATGGGATAGATGGTTCTATTTATACATGTTAATTAGGGTTTTACCCTCGATCCTTGTCGTGTTGGTAGTAGGACTTCCTCTTGGATTTACATTGGGAGTCCCATGTTGTATTGGATTAGGATTTGTTCTCTCTGCCCTTTCCTATGACTCCTGGTTATCGTGAGTCTTCTGGGAGTTTATGGTTTATTTTCGTGTTTCTATCGAGTCGGTTTGTACCTAGTACGCTGATGCGGCGAACATCTCTCCTCCTGGGTATTACCTTTGGCGACCATGTTTCTATCTTTGGCGAGTACATATTTAGCTCTGGCGACCACACATTTGACTTTATTGACTTTGACGTTTTACATACTAACTGGTCCACGTTTTCTCCTTTGACCTGGTCTATAAGTGATGGGGCAACCTGTTCTTCGACATTTATTGATTCCTTTGATGACGTGGCTGTTTGGCGAAATTATATATACAACAATACCCTCATAACTACTCCGAGCTGAGCGAATGATTTGGGTTTCTAATTCGTTTGTTTCCGCGAGCAGTATTTATATTCATGTTTATAAAATTTTGGCGTGTTTTGTAAATAACTCCACCCCTTTTCATTTTCACCACGTGTTGAATTTGTTAGTTGATTCTTCCGGTGCAAGCCTTCATTCTTGGCCACACAATTTTTGGCGCTTCCACTCATTTGACAGGTGAAGATACATTTGACTGATTGGTGATCTCCGAGGTGCCACATGTTTGTTACTTGGTGGTGACTGTTGCGGCCAGTTATTGTGACCGTCACTCACTTTAACCAAATATCTTTTATCTGATTTTTTCTTTTTGAATTTCAAAAACTCCCCCTTTTAATGCCCGATCGTTTCTCCTTCTTCTCTATCTTCTCACATCTCCATTAATCTTTTCTTTCTCTCAAAACAGAGTTCCTTCATTGTCTCTTATTCTTCTCCCTTAGAAACTTCTGCCATAAATTTCTTTTATTTTATTTCATTGTCGAACAGCTCATCTTGAACTCAATCGTGCTTATTTCTTAGCGTCCCCAAATCTCCTGCTCATTCTCCGAACCTAGGGTTTTTCTAGTGAGTTTTCAAGGATCCCTCCTTACGTTCTTCTCTTTTTAATCAAATAATGCAAGCTATAGAGCTTGGTGACAAACGTACTGCGGACAAAATTGAATCTTTGATTCGAAATTTTCACCCGGATTCTTCGGTCCCATTTTCTGTTTATGTTCCATCTTCTGAAGATGATTCTATCCCTAACATTTCTCCTTCATCTTCCGATAGTGATTCTCCAGTGACGCCGAGATCTTCTAAACCAGGTGGCAGCAAACGACGCGCCTCTAGGGTTCCTCGCGGGTCCCTACTGGATGCGCAGACAACTATTAATTCTGACGTTGATGACCATCGACGGGATAGGCTGCATTTCTCATTTGATCGTCCGTGTTCCTTCGACACCGAAGTTAATGTGGTAGGCGAGGATGAACTCCGCAAGTATAGGAGTCACTTTCAAATTCCTGACTCAGTAACTTTGATGCTATCTGGTAGTCGAGCAGCATGGAATCCTCCCGAAAATACAGTCGCCATTTATGGTGCCATGCTCAGCTGTGGAGTAACCCTTCCTCTTCAGCCTTTTATCGCCAGGTTTCTCGCGGAGGCTCGAATTGCACCCGCTCAACTTGCCCCAAATAGCTATAGGATTCTTATGTGTTTGGGATTAATGTGGAAGTTGAAAGGTTATGAACCCCCTACGCCTCGTGAGATTCACCATTTCTACACATTAAGGCAGGCAGGTAACAGTAGAACTTACTTTCTTCTTTCTTCACCCGTGGAGAATTGGATCCTAGAGGGAGTGGCGAATCCTGGGCAAATAGAGATTTCTGGTGATGAGAAGAAGAAAGGATTTATTTGGGGTTTCCCTACCTCAAATAAGATATGGAAGAACAGCTGGTTCTTTGTTGGCGGCGAGTGGGGTAGAAACATGTCCGCCCGTGGTCACCTGAATCTTGCGATGAAGAAGGTTCCCTGGCACTTTACTTCTCCTGACAC
This sequence comes from Acer yangbiense, assembly GCA_008009225.1. Taxonomy (NCBI): domain Eukaryota; kingdom Viridiplantae; phylum Streptophyta; class Magnoliopsida; order Sapindales; family Sapindaceae; genus Acer; species Acer yangbiense. Next base: position 16,550,736 of record CM017773.1, on the reverse strand, counting down.
TTGGTCAAAGGCCATCCCAGTATTGTTGGATGGAGAGATATCTCATCTCGCTGCTGCGGCCATCCTTCCTCTAGATGAAAGGGGCCATCCATTTCTTTTGGACGATGATAAAATGATCGCTCAGCGACTTTTTTCGCGCTTACCCGCCAGACTTCCTCGCCGTAAGTTTTACCTGCTTTCTTTTGGTTTTATAGCTTTGCTTTTCCCATTGCTAATACTTGGTGATTTTTCTTGCAGTGTGTGACTTTGATACTGTCTGTGACTTGCAAGCCCAGGCAGTGAAAAATTCTAAGGCTGCCAGTAAAAGACATACTGCTGGTTTGGCCAAGGAAGGAATTGCTAGCCTGGATGGTGGCGATCCCTCAGATGGCGATGAAGCTGGTGATGTTCATGAGGGAGGGGTCAAATCGGGACAACCCCCTGTGTATACAGAGGCTGCTGTGAACACTTCTGCTGCGACCACTCCTGCAGCTACCCCCAGCCGTAAGGGAAAAGAGAAAGTTAAAGTTTTAGGGTCAGTCAGTGACACTCCTATTTTTGATGCGGATGTCCCTGAAGCTCCCATTGATCCTGCGAGTGACCTAACCCCTAGGGCCGGTAGAGGCAAACGCCCGGCTGAGGGCACCCCTGATCATACTACTCGACCTTTGAAGCGAGCATCAAGAGTTGTACAGTATGTTGTTTCTTCGGACGAGGAGGGTGCTGATGGACCTGTATTCGCCGAGACTCCCTCTACTCAAACAACTGTTCCTGAGGCTCCTGCTGGTGGGATGAGTGCGGTGGTGTCCCCATCTTCTGAGGGAGTTAACAAGTTGAATGCTTCTGCCTCCTCTCCGACCGGTGCAGCTTCTCCTTCGATGGCTGTGGGTGGGCTGAATGTGTCTTCTGCTAGTCAACCTGGGCCATCTGGTCAGCCGGGGCCAGTTGATAAGCCAGAGCCATCGAAGCAACCCGGAGCTTCTACATCGGGTTCGGGCGCTGCTCATAAAGTTCCTCTCGTGGATCCAACTGAAGTTGGTGAGGGAGTTGAGTCTGTTTCCCTTTCAGACTTTACGGCTGCTGAGATTTGCTCATACCTGATGAACAACGATGTTTATGTCGGTGAAGGTTGGGAGCATGTGAAGAGTAGGTCTTGTAACAGAAAAATAGAATTTTTCTTCAACTGCCACTCTTTGGTGAGTCTTTTGCAGTACTCATTTTGTACTCTAATTTGTGTGTTTCCTGACTTGCCTGTTTTTCATTTCAAATAATGTTTGAGATGGCTGACAACTACAAGCGTGGGAATTTTCTTTCTAGGGATGTGAAACACCTGCGAGAACAGGCCTTTACTTTGGCAACTGAGAAACTCTCTGCTGAGAAAGTCCATACTCAGCAACTTGCTCAGTTGAGGGAATCTGCATATGGTTATCTTTCAGCTCAACTGGTTGCTGAAGAGAAATTGGCTGTTGCTGAGGATGAGATTCGTTCGCTGCGAGAGCAACTCTCCGCTAATCAAGAATCGCTCGCAGTACGCTTCGAGGCTGAGCGACTAGCTGAGAAGGCAAAAGAGAGAGCTGAGTGTGAGGCTTTGGACCTGTGCAACCAGTTTTCATCGCATGAAGTTATCTTAAATGATCTTAAGGACGTGCTGGAGGTTGAAGCAGTTGATCGTTTCAAGAGATCCCCTGCCTATGATGCGCTTTTGCTGCGTAAGTTTGAACGAGGCATGAGGCAGTCGAAGAAGTTCTTCGCCATGAAAGACCATTCGAATGAAAAGGCTTTAAAGCGTTTTGACAGGTTTCTTAAACAGCATATGGCCAGGGGAGTGGGTTCGATTAAAGATCAGATAAAACGATGGAAAGCCCACTGCCGTTATAACAGGACTGAGCCTCATCCTATGCATTTAGAAATTCCCAGTAAGCGTGTTTTCAACACTTACTACTCCGGTCAGAAGGGCAGCTTTTCTGGTTCTGGTGCTGAACCTGATTTGGGTCCTGTTACCGGTAGGGATTATAGACCTTTTATGCCGGATGGGGACGAAGAAATTACCTAGCCTTTGAAGAGGAGATCGAAGATGAGGAAGACAGCGAGGGACCTCCTGCAGCTAGTTGAGATTAGGTCTTCAATTGTAAATATTTATATCTTTTTTGCAGCTCCAATTGTAAATGATTTTGTTTATAAGTTAATTTATAACTCCTTTAGTTTTTACTTTTGTTCAGCTGCCTGTGCTGAGTTTTCGGCTTGCTCTATGTTTCACCAAGTCTAGCATATTTTTGTGTATTCAGCTGCTATTTGCTGAATTTTTGCTTTAGTGTTTTACTAAGTTTTTAGCATATTTCGTTGTATTCAGCTGCCGTTGCTAGGTTTTGGCATACTCAGTGTTTGTCAGAACGTATCCGGTCATACACCAAGTTTTTAACATGTTTTTATTTATTCAGCTGCCATTGTTGAGTTCTGGCGTACTTGGTGCTTTTCAGTCAGGGCGTACTCGCCCACACCAAGTTTTTCTCTGGGGATCTTATTCTCCTTGTAGTGGCGATCACCAATTTTTATAGCTTGGGCTATGGCGATGCAGTCGCCTTTGGCCTGCTTTGATTTCGAGGGTCGCTATTCATTCTCATTGCTGCAAGTATGAAACTCGTCTTTACACAATGGTATTTTGTGATATACGACGGCGAATGCCTTTTATAACTGGCGAGTCAAGTTACGAATTCTCAGTAATAAATTACTCTTTATTGGATACTTCCTGCAACTTTTATCAAAACAGTAACACAGAAAAAATGCTAAAACGAAAACCGCCTAAGAATAAAAACATTGAACTAAATCCTAGAAGTAATGAAAAACGTCAAGGGTAATATATTTTCAGGTACTGCGCATTGCATGGCCGAGGTAGTTCGCCAAAACCCTCTCGAGTGATGCGATATGCCCCGTGACCAGCTATGCCTGTGATTTGATAAGGCCCTTCCCATTTGTCTGCGAGTGATCCTACAGCTTTGTCTCTGGTTCCTGGGTTCACCCTTTTCAGCACCAAGTCGCCGAGTGCGAACCTCCTTTCACGCACATGCGAATTGTAATACCTGGCTACCCTTTGTTGGTATGCAGTGTTTCTTATCTGTGCGCGTTCTCTTCTTTCTTCTAACTCATCCAGACCGTATTTTAACATATCAACATTGAGTTCCGATTGAAAGAGTTGTACTCTTGGTGAAGAGAAAGATGTTTCCATGGGAATGACAGCTTCAGCTCCGTAAGCCATGGAATATGGGGTCTCACCTGTTGAACCTCTTTCTGTGGTTCGATATGCCCAAAGTACCTGTGGTAATTTTTCTGCCCAACTACCCTTTTTCACTGCCAATTTGGCTTTCAGGTTATGTTTTATGATCTTGTTCACAGCTTCAATTTGGCCATTTGTCTGCGGATGTGCTGGGGAGGCGTAGTAGTTATTGATACCATACTTGTCACATAGCTCCCTGAATTTATTACCATCAAATTAGGTCCCATTGTCGGTGATGATGGTGTTTGGTATCCCGAATCTGTACAAGATATTTTTCTTCACAAAGCTTATAGTGTTTGCTTCCGTTATGTGCACCAATGGTTCGGCTTCTACCCATTTGGTAAAATAATCCACTGCTACAATAGCGTGTTTTGCTCCTCCGGATGCTGTTGGCATTGGGCCGATCAAGTCAATTCCCCACATAGCGAATGGCCAAGGCGAGGTAATGTTTTGCAAGAATTCAGGTGGTTGGCGGATGTTGTTTGTAATTTTTTGACACGCCTAACACCTTGCTGCCACCCTTTTAGCATCGGCGAACAGTGTTGGCCAGTAGAAACCCTGCCTTAATGTTTTGTGGGCTAGGCTGGCACCCCCAACGTGATTCCCATAATTTCCACTATGTATACTCCTTAGGATACCGTCGGCTTCTTCTGGTCCGACACATCTCTGCAGTGCCCTTGAGTACCCCTTTTTGTACAGTTCTCCATTGAGTACTGAATATCTCGTAGCTCTGTACTTTAATCGTTTTGCCTCTAACGGATCACTTGGGAGTACATCATTGATGAGGTATTCTTTGATTGGTGTAATCCAGCAACCTTTCTCGCCAAAGATTGCCCCGACTTCCTTTAATCTGACTATACTCGGTTGTAGTAGGTGGATCATAGAAATAGTTCTGGGCCAGATGTTGATTGTGGCGGATGCTAATTTGGCCAAGGCATCGGCCTGCTCGTTTTCTTCTCTGGGGACCTGGACAATTCTGTATTCTTTAAATCTTCCCAGCAGCTCCTTTGCTAATTCTAGGTAAGCGATCATGTTTTCATCTCTCGCATGGTACTCATCTAGCACCTGATTGACAACAACTTGAGAGTTGCTAAAGATTTCCACCTCATCTGCTCCTAGAATTGTGCAAACCTTTACTCCTGCTATGAGTGCCCCGTATTCATCTTGGTTGTTAGTAGCTTTGAAGTCAAAACGCAAGGCACATTCGACTGAATCTCCTTCTAGGGTTGACACCATTATCCCTGCCCCGCTGCCGTGCGTGTTTGACGATCCGTCAACGCGGAGTTGCCATTTGAATACTTTCTTATTTTGCTCCGCCATCATTCTCTCCACTTCTACACTTGGCTCGGTGAACTCTGCTACAAAGTCTGCCACTGCCTGGGCTTTAATTGCTGTCCTTGGAAGATACTCCACATCGAATTCACTTAACTTGATCGCCCACTTCGTTAATCGGCCGAATACTTCTGGTTTCTACAGAATTAATTTTAATGGGCAGTTGGTGTATACTCTGATTTTATGAGCCTGGAAATATGGCATTAGCTTCCTTGCTGCTGTTATTAGAGCGAGTGCCATTTTTTCGGCTGGCGAGTATCTGGTCTCAGCTAGTAACAGTGCTTTACTGGTGTAGTATATTGGTTTCTGGACCCCATCCTCCTGTCTTACCAGCACAGAACTTGTGGCCGCTTCAGAAACGAATAAGTACATGTACAGTGTTTCTTCCATTTCTGGTTTTGATAGTAGTGGTGCTTGCCCGAGGTAATCTTTTAAGGCCTGGAAAGCCCTTTCACAGTCTTCGCTCCACTCGACTCCTTTACCCTTCTTTAGGGCTTTGAAGAATGGTAGGCATCGATCCGTCGATTTAGCTATGAACCTGCTCAGCGATGCCAGACACCCCGTGAGTCTTTGGACATCCTTCAAAGTTTTTGGCGAGACCATTTTTGCCAATGCTTGGATTTTTTCGGGGTTCACCTCAATTCCTCTTTGATGTACTTGATATCCGAGAAATCTTCCTGATGGTACGACGAACACGCATTTTGGTGGATTCAACTTCATTCCAAATTTCACCAACACATCAAATGTCTCCCTCAAGTCATCTACATGTTTATCTGCTGTGATGCTTTTTGTCAGCATGTCGTCAACGTAAACCTCCGTATTTCTTCCTATCTGTCTGGCGAACATCTTGTTGACTAAGCGCTGGTAAGTTGCTCTAGCATTTTTCAGGCCGAACGGCATGACTAACAGTATAACCCTTGGTCCGTGGTGAATGCTGTCTTCTCCTCATCTGGCTTATGCATTTTTATCTGGTTATAACCTGAGTAAGCATCCATGAAACTCAATGTCTCATGTCCGGCTGTTGCATCGACCAATTGGTCAATTCTTGGTAGCGGGAAGCTATCCTTGGGGCAGGCCTTGTTTAGGTCGGTAAAGTCGACGCACATCCTCCATTGGCTATTCTTTTTCTTCTTCACTAGAACTACATTCGCCACCCATTCCGGGTACTTAACTTCTCTGATTGACCCTGCGGCGAGCAGCTTGGACACCTCCTTTTTTATCGCCGCACTTCTCTCTGGGTTGAAGTTTCTCCTTTTTTGCACCACCGGTTTGCATTTTTCGTTCACAGCCAGGTTATGTGAAATAACGCCTCTATCAATTCCCAGCATGTCCTCATGGCTCCAAGCGAAAATCCCCTTGTACTCTTTTAGCAAGCTTGTCACATCTCTCTTTACTCGTTCAGCCAACCTTGCTCTGATTCTGACCGTTTTATCCGATTCGGCTTCATTTAGAACAATTGACTCAGTTGGCTCTTCCTTCTCTCTGCTCGCTTTGTCCCTTGGGTCCAATTCGAATGCTTTCGAATTTTCTTCCTGTACTTCTTTATTTACCTCAAATATATTTAAGGTCTCCATCCTTGCCTTATCTTTAAAGATTGAAAGGTTGGCCCGGCGAGCCATCTCCTGTGACCCTTTCAGTTCTCCGACTCCAAATTCTGTGGGGAACTTTATCTTCAACGCGTGGGTTATAGTGACAGCTCGGGCTTTGTTAAGAAACGGTCGGCCAAGCAAAGCATTATACGGCCAATTATGGATGTCGACTACAACAAAATCCAATAGGATTGTTCGTCGACATGGTGCTGTACCAAACCTCACCGGCAGTTTCATAGTTCCTAAAGATCTCACTTCTGCGCCCCCGAAACCTTTTAGCGGTACATGAAAGGGTTCTAGATCTTTCCTATCCAGTCGCAGCTTATCGTACACTCTAGCACTTAAAATATCTGCTGAACTTCCGTTGTCAATCATTACCCAAAGGACATCTCTGTGTGCAATTTGAACTCCCACTACGATTGCATCATTAGGTTTTACATCAATTCCGTCGGAGTCTTCTGCTGTGAATGTTATGGGGTCATGTCCTTCTCTTCCTTTCTTGGGGTTCCTCTGCACAGAATTAATCTCCATGTTTCTGCTGTCAATCATTACCTCTCGGACTTCTGACATCATTTCTCAATTGCTTTTCCCAGTATGGGGCCCGCCAAAGATGGTGTTTATAGTGGCGTTAGGGCTGTTTCTCCTCGGACTCCTCCTTTCCTGCCCGTTCCCTTGGCGGTTGTCTTGATGACCACCTTGCTTGTCACCTTTCAAAGTAAAATCTTTTAGGTGCCCATCTCTGATCAAGCTCTCAATATGATCACGCAACTGGAAACACTTTGAAGTTTCATGCCCATGATCTTTATGAAATCGGCAGTATTTGGTTGTATCTCTCCTGGCATTAGCTGATTGTTACCGAGGGTATTTGGCAAGTCCTTTGTCTTCTGCCACAGAAAGTATTTCCTCTTGATCGCCAGCTAAGGGGGTGTAATGGTTGTACCTTCCTTGAAACCTACTGGCTCGGTTATTTCCCTAGTTTTCCCTTGGATGTCCTTTTTGGCCCTTTTTGTCTCTCTGGCGATCACGCGACTGCGTCTTCTTGTTATCCTTATGCTCTGATTTTGAGTCAGGTTTATGGCCATGTACGTAGCTACCCCCTTGCGCTACTTCTTCCTCTTCTGCCAATGCATAATCGCCAGCTATTTCCATCATCTCCTCATAAGTTTTTGGCCTATCCCTTCGCAGATCAAAGGATAGTCGCCCACTTTGCAACCCATTGGTGAAAGCGACGATAACAGCTACATCACTGGCGTCCTCAATTTGGGCAACCTCCTTCTCGAATCATGCTAGATACTTCTTGATCGACTCATTGCGCTCTTGCTTTAGATTTGATAGATGGGCGAGTGACTTCCTTCTCTGCACGCTCCCCATGAATTATCTTATGAACGCTTTGCTGAGGTTTGAGAAATTGCTTACACTTCCGGGTGGAAGTCTTCCAAACCACCTGGAGGCGAGGTCGCCGAATGTTTGCGGGAAGGTAAGGCATAGCAGTCCATCATTGGATGAATGCTGGGCCATAATATTACGGAATTGATGAACATGCTACTTCGGATCTCTGCTTTCCTTATACTATTCAATGGATGGCATTCTGAATCTGTCTGGGAACTGGGTGCGAGCAATGTGATTGACGAATAGACTCTCTGACTCATCATCTGAAGACACGTTGCGACCATATCTCCGTGCCATTGCTGAAACCTTTCTCGACAGCTCTTGCAAAACGATATCTCGATGGCCAGTTGGTTCTCCGGCTGGATCGAGTCTGCTCTTTGTAAGGATTCCCATATCTTGATTGGCTTATTTTGTGGACAAACCACATGTTGGGGTTGATAATGTAAGGGTAGTTTAGGTGTTTGAACTTCATGCTCAAAGGCCCTTTCAAGACCTCAAGGGACAAGCACGCCAAAGGTATAATTTCTTGTGCTTGGTTTTTCTTTGAAGAGATTTAGTTAGCACACACACACTTAGCGTACTTGTTCATGTGTGCATTCTCTTCACATGTCACTTTACACACTAGCACTTTGTTTTATATCTTGTTGTGTGTATATGTGCTTAGTAATTCGTTTCCCGATAGTGTTTGGAAACGTCCGCGCTCACATGTATGTGTGCTTGGTTTTGCGCGAAGACTGCCCACGGAGAATGCCCTTGGCTTCTCCTTGGTTTTCACCATTGTTGGTGATCGGCGGGTATGATCGGTGGCCTGGCTGCCGAATAAAACCGTAATTTCAATCCAAAAAGGTCTGAAGCAATTCTACGGTCAAGGTCGGCGGTCACGACCTCTGTTCAAAACTGTCATTCATACCTGATCGATTTTAATCTCTTAGGTTTGATTCGGTGGTTAGATTCGGTGGTTAGATCGACAGTCACGAAACTGCCGAATGAAACCACCGTTAATGCTCTGTTCTTCACGGGCACAATTCGACGGTCGTGATCGGTGGCCCGACCGCCGATTGAAACCGCCGATCGGTGCGTTTCAGGGGCAAACTTATCTTTTCACATGCCCAATTCTTGATGTCTATAAATATCTTACTTTCTCATTCTCTGATCAAGTTCTTTGAGTTATTAGAACCCTAAACTTTAAAGAGAGATTTTTGAGAAAAAATCAAATCAAGAACTCACCTTTAAACACTCAAATCAAATCCTTTTTTCATCAAAGTTCATCTTGCATTCATCTATGATTGGGTTTGCATCATCACAACATGCTTGGTAAGATTTTGATTAATTTCATCTTATTTTAGTATTTTACTATCAAGCATATTCTCTTTTAATTACTTGTATGTTTTTTATCATATGATAAATACAATATTAGATAATTAATTGTGATGAATTGATTGGGTGTTGTTTGTGATAGCTAATTAGGTTTTTGACTAATCTTGATTAGCTAAGCTATTTGACATGTCATTTAGCAATTGATATCTAGGATTGATTTATATTGATTATATCATCATCCTAGATAAGCATCTAAGGTTACCTAGCCTTGTTTGTTATTTGAATATTTATACATATTCACATAGGTTGCATAATCTCTTCATAGAGAATTAAGTGTTGAGGCTAAGGTTGCTTAACCTTAGCCTCAAGCAATTAGGACTAGAGCCACTTTTAAAGGCCAGAGTGGTAGAAGTGGGGGGTTATTGACCGGAGTGTTAGACGAGGTCTACATAGGTTGTAAACTCCATTTCAATTAGTGGATTTTGAGGTCTGGGTGTGGCGTACTAAACAGCCCGTGGTTTTTCCCAGTGGTTGGGTTTCCACGTATATATCAAGTGTTATTTAAATTCCGCACTATATTACACTTGCTTGTATTTTTGACTAGTAGGGGCATTTTCGTAAAATTAACTTGTATGCGAAAATTGGGTAACCCCCCCCCCCCCCCCCCCCCCCCCCCCTCTAGCTTTATATATAGAACACACCGAGCGTTATTGTTATTTACTTTCACTCTTGATTGTCATTCTCCCACAGTTATCCTTATCATTCGAATTCCTACCAATCTGATCTTCCGCGCTCTCAGACCTTCTTCGCCGTACCCTTTTGGATGGTAATTCTCTTCTTTGTCGGGGACTTCTGACTTCAGATGAGATTGAGCGGTGTCTCTGCCGTCTCCTTTGGTGTGTGTCATTAGAATTTGTCCTATGTATCTATCCGTGATCTTGCATCTCCGGGGTTTCGTCATTCGCCACACCTTTTCTCTTTCCATATCTTCTTTCCTCGAAACCTTCTAGGTGATCCTGCGGAGTTTCTTCGAAGGTCTGCCTCACTTGAGCATCAAGGGTTGCAATGTGGATTTCTGACCGTAATCTCCCGAGCGGCTGGATTCCAGGTGTGGCTAATTCGTAGGGAGAAGAGATTCTTGGGCCTATGGGAAGTGAGAGTCCTATTTTGTTAGCCTCGTTGATCAAATTCATCAACGCAGTTTGGAAGTGCTGCAAAGTTCCTAGGTCGGTTGCCCTAGCTCTTGGTGTTGCCGCCGATTGTTCCCCGATTATCGTCGCCCCATCGCCTGTTGGTGCAGTTGCCTCAACAATCTGATCTCCGCTGGAGTTGCCATTCTTGTCGCTGTTCATGTTTTCAAGTCGCAAGGGTTCTTCGAAGTTTCTGTTCAATCACCCCCTTCTTCTAGGGCCAATTGTTGACGATGAAATTTGGATTACCACGCGACCAACAATTAAATCAAAACAATCGTCAATTAAGAAAGAAAATCAATGCATGTAAGAGACCAATTTACGTGGAAAACCCTTGAATGGGAAAAAACCACGGCGTCCCGGAGGACAAGAAAATATCACTATAGTTCCTTTATTTCTGTTACACACTCAAATCTCTCGAATTATTGTTTTTCTCTCTTTAGGTTTTTGAACCCATTCCTCATGAGATTAGATGGTTCTATTTATACATGTTAATTAGGGTTTTTCCCTCGATCCTTGTCGTGTTGGTAGTAGGACTTCCTCTTGGGTTTGCATTGGGAGTCCCATGTTGTATTGGATTAGGATTTGTTCTCTCTGCCCTTTCCTATGACTCCTGGTTATCGTGAGTCTTCTGGGAGTTAAGGGTTTATTTTCATGTTTCTGCCGAGTCGGTTTGTACCTAGTACGCTGATGCGGCGAACATCTCTCCTCCTGGGTATTACCCTTCGGCGACTATGTTTCTATCTTTGGCGAGTACATATTTAGCTCTGGCGACCACACCTTTGACTTTATTGACTTTGACGTTTTACATACTGACTGGTCCACGTTTTCTCCTTTGACCTGGTCGATGAGTGACGGGGCAACCTGTTCTTCGACATTTATTGATTCCTTTGATGACGTGGCTGTTTGGCGAAATTATATATACAACACCCACCATACCAGCTGACTGACCCATTTCCTTACAACATCTCTGATTCTGAAACTTGGCACTTGAACTACCAACTCGGCCCATCTAAAGTCTAGAAGGCGCAACCGATCCATCTTCAACCCGAAGAGGCCCAAACCTAATGCCCTCTTCCCCAGAAGACAAACTGCTTTCACTGAAGGATTCTGACATTATGATTTCTTTCCCAACGACCACACTAGAAGCTCCATCTCTAGACCTAGGATAAACCTTCTCAAAGCTTGCCAATGAAGCCTTTCTTTTAGCAGCTCCTTCATTGGTCTGACACCCTAAAGGATCTCTCTCATCCTTGCCTACAAAAGGTTTTAAAAAAAAAAACTTTTTTTTTGCCTCTGAGTAACCATCAGCCCCTTTTCGTAAAAAACACTTAAGTTACCCAGCACACACCCACCTATAGTCCCATCAGCAACAACTCCACATGCGTCAAACGAGACCCTACCTCTATTCTGATTTTTAAAAATCACTAGCTTCCCAGAAGTGACCTTCTTCACCGGAGACTTCACCTTTCCCGACCTGTTTGGATTCCAGCTATTCGGAAATAAGCCTAACTTTTCCCCAATCCACTCATCCGAAGGAGCCTCATCAACTTCTTTAACATCAACCCTGAAGGACTCTGAACCAGCCTCAATCAGCACCGAGGATGGACATTCTTGATTTTCTGCCATAGCTACCAAGATTCGATAGGAATCCAATCTTCCTTTCAAGGCTGCCCTGTCTTCAATATGTAGCGTTAAGCCAAAGGAGTTTCTAACCGCATTGAAAAAGGAAGGACACCAAATCCTTATTGGAAAACCAGATAGTCGAACCCACTTAGATATAGAAGCATAGATAGACCAATTACTATGATCCTCCACAAAATCCAGAACATCGTCCCATAAGAATCTATGAAGGAAGAAATCCTTATGATCTTCCTAAAAGCGAAATGACCACATTGTCTTCAACCCTTTAATATAGTTAACTTCAAACGGAACTCCCCTGTTAGACAATCTCTCATGAATGCTCACTATTGACTTCAGACACTTAAGCACACCAATAACACTAAATTCCGCCCACTCCACATCTTCCTTTCTCGCTTTCCACTTAATAATCTTCCTACTCTCTTCTTTAACTAAGTCACCTCTTTTGGTGTATCTGCCTCCCTCATTGGTGATTTCCACATAAGACAAATGCCCTCTATCTGAGCCAAAGCTCTTGCTGGTATGCCTCACAGATGAAGGTTTAGATCTCCCATTCCCATGGTCCACTCTCTTGCGAGTGAAATCCCTATTTTTCCATCCATGCTCCGCCACCTTCGCAGAGATAGGCCATGAGTACACATACATCCCGTCTAACATAGTGGCCACCCTGGTAGCTTCTTCCATGGAATCAAACCGTATAAAGGCGAAGTTGCTTGGTCTAGAAGCTTTTTTCTCGAACTCTTCCAAAAAGCTTGAACACTCCCCACAGACAAGCCACATCCACTATCGGGTTCAAATTATCAATGAAAACCGAGATCAAGTGCTCTCTTAAATCCTTCCTACTTCCAATCCTTGCTTTTCCAAACTAATCGTAGCCATTGCCAAAACAAAACTCAATGTGACCAAAAAAGTGGGACCTTCTCTCTCTAACTTTCTCTCTCATCTTTTTTTTTTATAATGTTTACACACTTAATCATCGTCATAGAAAACAACAACAATAATAATTAAACAAACAACAATATGCAGTTCTTTTGTCTTAAAAAAAAAAAAAAAAAAAAAAAAAAAAAAAAACTATTTTCTCAATCATCAAACAAATTAATTTTTTTCATTTAAAAATTTGGTTTTTTAAAAATCCATTCTCCAAGTTTTTGGGTTTACAAACCAATTAAATTAATAAGAATTTGTAGTTGAATTAAAGTAAAGTGAGTGAGTGAGTTGTGTTTGAGAACCGTATAGACTTGATGGAGTTCTACAACTACTTTTAAAAAAAAAGAGTTCCACAAGACTACAACGTACTGCAACAAATTTATATATATATATATATTTCCTAATTAATGTTGAGTTTGATCAACAATATAGTATTAGAGTTTATTTTGATTGGGTGTTCAACTTATGGATGAAAGAAGTAAATATAATTTCCAATTATAAAGCCATGTATTTTAAGTAATTAAATGTAAGGGTATTTTAGAAATAAAAAAAGTTTCTTTAAAACAAGAGAGCTTCTTTTGACAATCCAATTTTTTTTTTTTTTTACACTTCTTTTCTAAAAATACTCCATTCTCAAGATTTAAATTTTAAAAAATTCTAAAGACACTTCATTTTGTTACAAGATTATCCTTTTTATCTTTTTTGAATTACATTATTAAAAAAAGAAATTATCTCTCCTAAATCATTAGATTAATTATTACATATTAAATACTTTCTCCTAAATTTTTAATTACCATATTAAACTCTCTCTCCTTCAATACATATATCTAATTTCCTATCTCCATTCTTTCTCAAGCAAGACTACAGTTAAGAAAAAAAAAACTTACTAATAAGCTTGATTTGTAAGAATCATATGTATGTATATACTAAAAAAAAAAAACACAAAAAACAAGTACCTTGTTTTTTTTTTTAATAATTTTTTTAAATCGAAATATGAAAATGCTTTTTGTTACTCTTGTAGGTATGTGATTGCCTGGAGAACTTTAATTCTTTTATTAGTCTTAAAAATTATAAGTTTAATCGAATCTAGTTGAAACAATTCAAGCTTTCATATATATATATATATATATTACTTGTTAGTAAAAAATTAAAATATTCATAATTTTTTTTTCTTTAACTATTAATCAGAGATTGATTAGAAAGTATGAAAATATGAATTTTTTTTTTTTTTTTGAAAAATGGAGAGAGATTAATTAGGAGAGAGTGTTTAATATGCTAATAACAGATTTAGGAGAGAGAGAGAGTTTAATACATAATGTTTAATCTAATGATTTAGGAGAGAGATTTTTTTTTTTAAAAATAATTTAATTAGTTTGGAGTGTCTTTAAATTTTTTTTGTCTTGTTTAGTAATTTTAATTTATGTTAAAATTGTCATTAATAAAAAAAAAATTAAATTGGAGTGTGAATAAATAATTTGTGGATTGTAAGGAGAAACTCTCTAAAACAAGGGTGTAGGAAGATATCTTATGGGTGGCTATAAAGCCACCCTTTACAAAATTACTTTAAACAAATACTACTAAATGTGTTTACATTTTTAAAATATCATTCTCATTTTTTATAATAATTTTTAAAAACATCATTTTTTAAAGCAATACCAAACACCCTCTAAAAAATAAATAATCTTATCACAAGTTATTATTTTGCATGAAAAATAAATAAAATAACAAACAAATAAACCTCAAAAGCTTGGTCAGTCTGATGCTCCTTTTTCCTATATAAATCAAATAACATCTTAAACGTCATCATTTTTCATAATAAATCAAATAACAAACAAATGAACCTGAGGCTAAGGCTGAGAGGCTTGGACATTGTGCTCCTGCTGCCCCTTTATAATAAGTTCTCTCTGGGAAAAAAAAAACACGAATTGAATTCGAAATCCAACATCTTAAACCTCATTATTTTCTCATATATATATATATATATATATATATATATATATATATATAGTCTTTCTATTATCAGTTCGAACTGACAAAAGTTATATCAGTTCCTTGCATGTGGGCCACTGGATTTAAATACTTTGACTGACAAGTGCATACAGCCAAGTCAAAGTATTTAAATCCAGTGACCCACATACAAGGAACTGATATAACTTTTGTCAGTTCGAACTGATAATAGAATTTCTGTATATATATATATATATATATATATAGTAATGTTAGGTTGCCTAAATTCCCATGGTATATGAGTTGTAACTAACACAATATTCATCTCATAATTAACACAGGTAATTGCAATTTTATGTCATATCATTTGGACAAATTATTTTGGCAGGCCAACATTATTCTTGTAATAATAATATAATGTCTAAATGTCTAATTGGGTGCCAATATTAATTGACACCCATAAATATATTTACCCATCTATATTTTTCTTACAAAAATATCCCAACATAAATGGATCAATAATGACAAATTATTTTAATTAAAAACTAAATTTAATACTATGTACAAACAAATAAAAGAAAAATGAAAGCTTACGCTAAACCTTAATTTTCTTTTCTTTTAGCGAAAGAAACAAACGCGGAATATAAAATGGTGGGCACAGATTTCATTTACTACGAGATCGAAAGTCTTTTTGCGGCTGTGCAGTGTGATGTAAACAGCCAACTGGGATATTTTCAAGCAGTTCAGCCCAAACTTCACCACAGGCATTTCCAGTGCTCATGAGTCCTTAAGATCACTAAGGATCCAAGTTCGTGGCACAACCATGAAAAAATAAATTAAATTTAGAAGTAAGACTCTATTGTAAATTCATGAAAACAATAGTTTCTCCAAAAACCAAAATCCGACAAAAGCTTGGTGAAACTACAATGATATTCGGAGACTCTTCTATGAAATAAAAGAATAAAAAAAAAAAAAAAAAAATGGGACGAACCCAAATACCCTGACACTTGGACTCTCAAAAGAGTCTACTGACATCTTAGTTACATATATCAATCTTAATGGAAATGTTTCCATAAGATTTGAGCCACCAAGAGTGACCTTCACAGGTGAATCTGGTGGTATGCATCTGGATATAGATGATCTAGAAGACGAACTTCTAGAAACATATTCAATAAGAAAGCTTAGAAAAGAAAAACCTTCATGCATTGCAAAGTTGCATTAACAAGAAAAAAGGTCCAACATTCAAACACCCAAATAACCATAAAAAGAAATAAACATCTGTAATCAACCAAATAAACATAAAAATAAATAAATAAAACTCTAATTCTATCCTAATGATTAAATTGAGTGTATTAATAATTTGAGAGAGTTTACAAATACAATGGGTTAAAAGAAGGGGGCCAAAAATTAAATAGCACTTTTTGGGGGAGGACTTGTGCAAATAGCACCACTTTAATAAGTCATGTTTAAATAGCACCAAAGTAAGTGATGAGACCAAAATACCCCCACTTACTCCTTTCCTTTTTATTTTTTTTCTCGAAAATTCGAGACTTTTTTATGCGTTTTCGAGACTTATTCATGTGTTTTCGAGACTTATTCATGCGTTTTCGAGACTTAATTCAAGTTTGTTCGGGACTTATTCTGTTCGACCTCCATCAATGGTGAACAGTGACGATCCGACGACGGCGCCGGTTGACTCCGGAGATAGTTGGATCTGGAAGAACGAACAACGCCGAGTTCGTTGGCGCCATCGGTTTCGTCAGATTCGCGACGGATCGTCATAGATCGGACGATGAAGATTCGCGACGGTTTGGGTTTGGCTTCGTTTCTCTCTCTACACAGCTCGAAAATGAAAACGAACACTTCGGTTACAATTATTGGCACTCGACGAACGTTTTCCCGGTGGTTTTGCCGGTCAACTCGCCGGTCGGCGGTGGCACCTCCATTGAAGCTCCATCAATGGAGGTTTTGGAAAAAGGAAGAAGAAGGTGAGGACACACAAGAGAAAAGAAAAGAAGTTGGGGGGTATTTTTGTCCAAATTCCATTTTTGGTGCTATTAAAACAAGAGTTATTAAAGTTTGATATTTGTACAATTCAAAATTTAAAAAATGCTATATACTCCTATTTCCTCTAAAAGAAGTATATTCATTATAATGAGGGTATTATTGGTATTAGAATTTGTGCTTATAGTAATGATTTATTAATTTTCAAATTTGGGATATGGGTGTATTTATAAAATGAGTAATGATAGACGTCCCAAATACTGTCCCAAATGATATGGCACATGACATGTCAACATTATATCAGTCACCACATAATCTTATGATTTATAAGATGTTGACACCTAACGTGCCACATCATTTGGGAAAAAAAATTGGGACATCTAGTATTACTCTTATAAAATAGGTGTATAAATCATATTTATGGGTGACAATATCTGACACCCTTTCTAACTTTTATCATGATATGTGATAAAATCTTATTTGTTGAAAAAATTATGTTAATTAATTTGTTAAATTTCTATTGGGATGTAGTTATATTACATCAAAATATTGAATTTAGATCCTTTGCTGATTTGATCTTTTTTCTGACCTCACCTAATCTCTTGACACATAAACATTGCAATGAATTAATGGTTAAGATGTGATAGGTTTTCATAACCACTTTATCAACAATCAATCACATGTTTTAAAAAGATCAGAATAAAGATCAGATCAGTAGAGGATCCAAATCCTAAAATATTTAACTAGTCTAAAACATTTAAATTTTTACACTTACTTTTCTAGCTTTGATTTTGTTAAGAGATGCAACGAGATGGTCTTGCATGGTTTGAATCTTAGCTCGGTCGTTAATGGTATGTGGATTCTTCCATTCACTGATGAAGCCATAAAGGGCGAGAAAGTTGAATAATTAATTAATGACGACAGTAAAATATTTAAGTATTAATTATATATAAATAACTGAGCGATTGTTTAGAAATGAAACCAACGTGAGAATCTTGGTTTTTTGTGCGAATTGTTGTTTCAGGTCCCTCAACCGATCTTGTTGCAACTACGCAGAATCATTACAGTTTGATTATGTTAACAATTATAATTTACTTTAATGTAAAGAAAAAAAAAAGTCACGGCCTTCTCATAAAATTTTCAAGAGAGTGACTTACCTTTAGAAAATCACTCCTGTAGAAAATAAAACACAAATTGTTATTTTGGATTGTACAAAGAAATGCTAAATGACAAAATGGAAAAAGAAAAAAACATTTACTTGACAAGTGAGAAGTTTCTGGGATCGACGTCGGTGTTTGTGTATAGTCTCTTCAACAACTGAAATATATATATTCGAAAATCAGTAATTAAAATACGTAGCAAAATAAATAAAAGAAAATGTGTAAAATAAAATAAAAGTAAACATAAATAAAAAATATGACAATGTGTAAAAGTATCCGCATTGTTCACATACAAGGCTTTTTTTTAGCATTCAGAGCATCTTCAATATAAAGTGGTTTACATATCAAGGCAACAATGTCAAGAGACTTGCTTCCAATATAGCATAAAAATAGATTTGATAGACAATCAATTCTAAATTTAGCATCCAATGCTTCTATCTAAAACACAATTTTTTTAATGACGTGTCTATTTTTTTTCTTGTTTTGTTTTTTATTTTATTTCCTTAGCAAAAATATATGAAAAATTAATGTTAGTTTTAAATATTTGCTAAGTCAACCTGAAAAATAGTTGTGTAACAGACCGTTTGAAAGTAGACAGTCATGTTAACAATGTCTAATATTTTTTTCACCACGTCAGCTTGAGGTTGAATATGCACAGTTGCATTGGAGGCACAATTATTAACAGAACGTCTATTTATCCTACGTGGCATCTCTTTTTTTCACAAGTCACACTTGTATTGGAGATGCTCTTGCTTTCAACTTATAAACCACTCACGCACTGTGCATATATCCAAGCTAGCTTAGGAAATATCAAACCTTGTCTTCAAACTAGTGTTTTATAAGGCATTGTGCACATAGCTTCCAAATATATCCTTTTTTTTACATCGGTGTGAATAACATACAGATTTTTAAAAAATATTTGTAAAATAAAAAATAAAAAAAACTAGCAAATACAGCTTAACAAATTAACATGGTTATTTGAAAGAGTAATGTTAGACGTCCTAAATTTTTTTCCCAAATTCTATCCCAAATGATGTGGCACTTGAGGTGTCAGCATCACATCAATTACCACATAATCTCATGATTCATAAGATGCTAACACCTCACGTGCCACATCATTTGGGATAGAATTTGAGAAAAAAAATTGGGACGTCTAGCATTACTCTATTTGAAATGATTAAAAGAAGGAAGGAAAAATAACAGGGTTGCTTGAAATACAAATTATGAAACTTTAAAATTGAATAAAAAAAAATATATGGATTGTTTACCTTCATTGTATGCCCAAGCCTAGTCACAAACACAAACATGCAAAAGTATTTCAATAATCAGCAGACTATAATACAAATATCGAAATTAAATAAAAATAAAAATAAATAAAAAATTGTTTCGAATGAAAAATATATAAACATGTTCGAGATATCACCTTTCTTCGCGGTCTCCAACAGACATTCTTGATAGCCTTTCTACCACACTATGGAGATCCCTGGATCAATAGATAAAATAATTGCAATTTAAGTTCAACTACGACAGATTCTCTCTCTCTAGATGGAAGTAAAATCATGAACCACGAATCAATGAGTTACGCATGCTTAAATACTTTAATTTATTAACAATTATTATTAATGAATCAAAAATATTTCTAGACAATGAAAAATTGTCTCGTTTTGAAGCATTTTTATCAAAATAATTAATAAACACGTGACACGCCTTTTATATCAAACAACATTAGTCTATACAATCTATAAATTATTATTTATTTGCAAGTGTCAACTTAGAAGACAGATCCGACAAAACACTACATAAATATAAGATTGTCGTGGTAAGTAAAGATGGAAGAGATGTAAATATTAGGAGAAGAGAATGATGAATTACTTGTCCTGGCCAACATAAAGAGAAGGCTTGCCAGATGGAGAAAACATGACAAGGGCCAAATCGACATCACATAGCACAGAAACCTCTTTGGCTTTTTTGATTATGCCCTTTTTTCTTTTTGAGTATTTTGCTTGTCTAGCTTTCATGTTGTCTAGTCTCTTGATTGTCACTTTTTTTCTTATCATCTTCCAATTCCTCTCTTCTTCTCTATGCAAGGGATTTTCAAATGATTTGAATACAAGAAAAAGTCTCATCTATTGAAAAGTTCTACAAGTATGGTAGCTAAATTAATTATTATGCAGCAAATTCCAAAAGGTAATTATTAGTAGAATTTGTGGATTTATTTCATAATCAATGTTCACATGACTTTTATCTTTCCTAATCACTATTTATGGTTAATCACTTAATTGTTGAAATGACCTTGAATATGACCCAACACTACGATTCCTTGTGGGAGAAATGTATATATGTTCCAAAATAAAATAAAATAAAATAAAAAACCTAGGCTGGACCCACTGGAAATTGGTTGGTGTTTTGAGAAATCGCACACACGTAAATGTAAATCGCACGCAGATAACGAAAGCAATATGAAGAAAAAGAAACGACATGAGAAGTTTTACGTGGTTTAGTAAAAGCCTACATCTATGGAGTGCACTTGCACTCAATCCACTATCACAGTTTGATTACAATCTCTCTGTCTATCTCTTTCAGTCACTCTACAAGTTGCTCTCAGCCTCTCTTGCAATTTCTCACACACCTCT
Organism: Acer yangbiense; assembly: GCA_008009225.1. NCBI lineage: Eukaryota > Viridiplantae > Streptophyta > Magnoliopsida > Sapindales > Sapindaceae > Acer > Acer yangbiense. The sequence continues at coordinate 16,530,357 of CM017773.1, read as the reverse complement.
AAGCATAGGGAAACATTAGTATTTATATGGAAGCACTAGCTAGGGTAAGCCAAAACCCGAAAGGAATAGGTTTCTTTCCACACAAGAAATCCCCTCACGCACAAAACACGCCAAAACGGGGGTCTGCAGCTCGCGGTAAAACCTATTCCTTTCATTATCTGAGCACAGCATAATAGTATAGTAGAGCGGATGAGCAGAATATTGACTGAGAGAGCTAGAAGTATACGCTTATAGTCATGGTTGTCAAAACAATTTTGGGCAAAGCCAATCAATACAATAACGTATTTGATCAATAGAGGGCCATCAAAACCTTTAGACCTCAGAATACCAAAATAAATATGGACTAAGAAGGAGGTTAAACTTTCTCATTTAAAGGTATTTGGTTGTTTTTCTTATGTACATGTAGGCGACCATAATGCGAGGAGCAAACTGGATGTCAAATCAGTTAAATGCACCTTGATAGGTTATGGTGAAGAGTAGTTTGTGTATAAACTCTGGGACAACAAAAACCACAAGATGATCAGAAATAAAGATGTTGTCTACAATGAAAGGGTCATATGCAAGGACAAAAACACATGGAGGTCTAAATAGAAACAACCAGACTATTTTGGGTTCAATGATGTATTGGGTGGTGAAACTAAGGAACATGGTAAAAAAAAACAAGTTGAAGAGTGAAAATGCTTACAAGATTATACTAAACAACCTAGGGGTGAATAGGTTGACACGCTAGTTTTAAAAACTCTTTCGTGACTTATATCAAAACCTTGATGAGCATACAAATTAACCTTAAACATGATTGTTATGATAAAACAATTAACACATGTATGCTCAATTCACCACCCTTAGTCTACAAAACATGTAACAACAAACAATGTATCTCATATACAAGATATTCAATTAAGATCAAATTCCACAAGTTGTACTTTGAATATTACAATGTAAGTACACTAAGTAAAACTTTACAACTTGATATAGAATATCACAAGATACAATGTTCAAACACTTATAAGATACAAGAAACAAATGTTGATTCAATAAACAATGTGTGCATCTCTTTCTTTACCAATAACTTGTTTACAAGGATGTGAGGAAATGAATATCTTAAATAAGTTATATTGATCATACATACAAATACAAAGAGATAGAGATAGAGATATTTGACACATTGATTTTTACGTGGTAAAACCTCCGAAGAGGAAACATCCACGGGTTGAATCCACAACCACTGGAAAAGTAATTCACTATGATGAAAAGGACTTACACACTTAAGGATATCAACACATGATATCCACCCTAACCTATCAACTCCTAATCTACCCTCGGGCCTAGTGAATCACCTAGCCTACTTCCTATCCGAGATGTGTCCTACACCTCTAGGAAGCAACTTCTTATCCAAGACGCTCACGTCTCTAGGAAGATTTCTTGCTTGACTACCCGGATCACAAAGATCCTAGTTAAGCCTCCCTAGCTTAACCATCCGAGTCCTCATAACTCTAGTCAAGACTTCTTGCTTAGCCATCCGGATCACAAAGATCCTAGTTAAACTTCTCTAGCTCAACCATCCGGAATATCACACTCCTAGCTAAGACTTAGTGCTCAAGATGAAGCTTCACTCACTCCAAGATGAGACTTCTACCTTTTGCAAGGCAAATGATCTAAGTGATGCAAACACATGCAACATAGAATATATGATTAATACATCCTATGGAAACTAGAAATAATCAATGAGCATACAATGTACATTTTTCTAGTTTATGATCCAAAACATGACACCACACAAAATGATGTATGAGCATATTAAATCTATGGATAAGGTACACTCCATGAAGATCTAGACATAGGCAACAAAGATCACAAAACAAAGTTGTCTAGATCTTACACATAAACAAAAAACTAGAAAATGCAAAACACCTAAAACATGCCAAATCCTAGAATATATTCATGTTACTAAAGCTTAAAAACAAAGCATGTTCGTTAAGCATATGATCGAGCTATAAAAGTACATATTTTATACTCCTAATTCCTATTACTTTATGCTTGTTTCTCAAGTAAAACCGGGTATTTAATGGATTAAATAAGTGTTTCAGGTAAATAGGGAAGTTTAGGGGCATTATTATCATTTTGGACAAATCAGGGGCTAAAATGTAATATTCTGAAGAAGAATGAAGATTCTGTGAATAGAAAAGAAGTCAGGGGAGCATATTGTAATTTGCCAGCCAATCAGCACAGCAACGCCACGTCAGCGAGTAGAACGACACCGTTTTGATGATGCAAGCGTCATGCCTGACGTCAGGTCATCTTTTTCAGCTAGCCGGGTCGACCCGCGACCAGGTTGACCCGACCCGCGACCCCGGTTGACCCGACCCGAACCGAACCAGCGACATACCCGACTTTGACCCAGTCATTTTCGATCATTTTTTGGTGGTTTTTTCAGCTGTTCTTCACCTAGATCAAGGGAAAATCTTCCTCCGGTCCTATTGCACCCATTTTCAGGCTCCCATGCAAAGGTTTCTCACTCCAACAAATCCTCCAACCTCCATGGACGACCAAGCCTTCAAGCTTGATTCCAACGGCCTCTTGGCCACCCAAACTCATTCAAAACCGCTGGAGCTCTGCGATTTTATACCGAGGGAAAGTTCCCGCGGTTGAGAAGGTCACAACTCGTAGGAAACTTCCATTTTCAACAGCGAGTTCCATCGAAGAGCAATTGCCCGCGAGCCAGGGGATCCAAACCTGCGAGCTCAACCGACTTGGAAGATATTTCATCCAAAGCATGCCCAAAACCTTCCCTCTAAATATATTCACCTTTCCCAACCTTAAACACAATCCCTAATATCCAACAAATATCATAAATTAGCTTAGAAACCCTAGAATAGTTTAGAACTACACCACCTCAACACTACATGGTTTCATGTGAATTTCCTAGCTTGGAAGAAGGAGACATGGTGCTTGATTGAAGACAAGAAGCTTCCTACTTGTGGTTTCTTCTTACTTTTACTTCTCTTCCTTATTTGTAATTCATGAACATGTATATGTAAACACTTTCAATGTTGAGGGATGGATTTTATATGACTTATCTTGTAATTAATTGATCTTACCTTTACTATATCCATCTTGAGTTATTAATTGTTGAATTGAGTTAGATTATATGGATACATGTTATTGATTGATCATTAGTAACATGTAGCCTTTTCCAACATTGATTAGCTCTAGTGGAGAGGATTGGGTTAGTATTTGCATGTCCATGCATATTGACTAGTTCTCATGTTCTAGGTTGTAAACCTCTCTATTATTGTCATTCTATAACCATAGTTGACGGTAATTGAGTGGTAGAATTATATTGCATATGCCATAGAACAAAGGTGCTTAATTGAGATCAATTAATATATCCCTCATCATTTGCATCTTCGCTCTTGCATAACCTTTGCAAGAATTAGTTAGTTAGATTAGTTAATGATAATTTAGTTAGTTGTAGTTAATTTAGTGTAACTTAATTGTATTGCTTTAGTTGTTAATTTACTTTCTTACTTAGTTTCCAATCTAGTTAGTTTAGGTTAATTATAATTGTCATTGTAGTATAGAGATTGCGCATCCTTGATCATAGGATTCGCATCGCTTTTAGTTTTTCGCATTAGTGTAATTCAATCTTTATGCCATTTTAGTATAATCATCATGCATTAGTTTAGTTGCTAGCGTACTTGCCGCCATCTCCATTTACTTTTCATGCACTTGTAATTATTGTAATTAGCTTATTTATAACATAAGACGTAGAACCGACTTACGTGTACCAACCTCCTCGTGGGAATGATACCCTTACTCATAGCCACTATACGTGGCCAACGATTCGTATACTTGTGAAAAGGTAAAAACACTGGCACGCGCCCTATCATTTACCGTTGTTTATTAGAACCAGTCCGGGCGCCGATCAGCATATAATCAAGATTTTAGAACACAAACAACAAAAATTCTAGAATCACAAAATGCATTCAATGAATATTCTAGCCAAAGATTTAGAGCAAAGATATAATGATAAATCAATTAAATCCTAAATAGCTCTAAAAACACATACAAATGTATTAATCCTAGATTTTATCAATCAAAGGATCAAAACATAATTCAAGGATTATTAATCATAAAATGATTTAATCAAGTCACAAATAATCCTAGATATCAATTTAATCACAATACAACTCTCAATCATGTCAAAAACCTAGAATCTAATAAACTAGTTCACATATGTCTCTAATTAGGCTTTTGATTATGATTGATTGTGAAGCTATCTTTCTCAATAGCATTCACCAAACATATACATACATATAGAAGAAGAAACCCCAAGCAAATTGAAGGTTATAAGAGAAGAAATCACAAAGATATGAACACTACCTCAAATTCACGAGCTGGTTCGGTTTTCTGGGTAGAATTACCACAAAAATATTCAAACAACTACAAGACCACTTAAAAAAGGTAGAGGACTCGATTACGAACAATCTCCAACTTGAATCACTCAATTCTGACTATGTATGAGAAAGTTATGGTGTTTGGAAGGTGAGAAAAGTTGAGAGAAAATTTATGGTCTAAGGATTTCTAATTTTTCTTCTTGAAAATGAATGAGAGGGAATGGAGAGATTTAAAAGGAAGAGAGAGAGGGAAAAGACGAGTCAATCAGAGGCTGCCACATCAGCTCCGTGTGTGGACTGCATGTGGCACACGTGGGCAGAGGGTAGTGCTGGACGTGTGGCACACGTGGACACCTTGCTTGGCTTTTGGCCGAGCAAGCTCCTCTTGCGCACCTCTCGCGTTCTTCGGCCGTATTCGAGCCTCCGAACTCCGATTTCAAATCTATTTTTGGATTATGAATCGTGACTCCCTCACGCACAACGAAGACTATGAAACTTTGACAAAAGGTTGAGAATTCATCTCGGAAAATGATGACGAAGTCAACTCAACGAATGAGAACGCAAAGTAGTGTAGTTACATCGTTTGGACTCGAAACCTAATGAATGAGTAACTGAAATGATTGGGACTCAATAAGGAATTAAATGAGATCATGTTCAAGTCCAAATACAATAAAACACAAACATATAAACACAAAATCACACATGTATGCCATTTCCTAGACATAGTCTTAGAACATACAATTCTAAAATGTATGACAATATGAGTTCAATGCATGAGCATACTAAAACATGTGAATGTGTTATATAAAATGTGCACAACCATACAGGGATACTTATGAGTGATTTATGTGTGTGTGTGTGCCTAAAGGCCTTGCAAGAGGAATGAGGTCTAAATATACCTTTGATGTTTTCTCCTCTTGAAGGCTTCACTTTGCCTGATATGTTACCCAATTTACTTAAAGTTTGTTAAACCGAGAAACCTAGACAACTAACCAATACAAAGGAAATGTCGTTTTGATATAGAATAGTGTCAACACAACTCAAAAACCTAACAAAGAGCATGGTGTGCAATCCCAAGTTAGAGAACCTATACCATAGGATAATGTTTCGACACCATAGAGTCCGATTGGTCCAAGGATACTGAATCTATAAGTTGGGAATGCTTTGAGAAAATCATCACAGGTCTAGAATACACTACGGAGAATCACTCACCCATATATACCAAATAAGAGGTTACAAAAAACAAGTATTTAATAAAATCAACCAATTGGTTGAAAACAAATCCCTCCTTAGATTCGTGTATACAAAAAGGTCCAAGAGAATAAATTTAAAAACCTATCTTTTTTCCGATGCGCGACTTACAACACACTGGCATGTTGTTGTTATTCCATCTACCACCACCTCTTCCTCGATTTCTTCCTCTATTACCACCAGATCTTCCTTCATTATTATAGTTATTAGAACCATTAAAACCTCCTCTTTGATTCCTTCTATCATTTTGATTTCCAGTAGAAAAGTTTGCACTAGCAATTGAAACATCTAGTTGAGTGGTAGAACTCAGTTGAGCTATTTTTTGCTCAAGATTCAATAGCAAGTATTGTGCCTCTTGAAAAGATGTGGAACTTCTTTGAGATGTAATAACCGATACAACAGAATCATACTCATGCCCGATGCCATTTAAAATACATAGAATAAGATCATTTTTACTCACTATTTGACATGTAACCTTCAAGCTATCTCCAATAGTTTAAACTATGAGTACAAACTCTGTAACTGAACTTGCTCATTCATTAATATTTTGTAATTTTTGTTTAAGCTGAAGAACTTTGGCCAACGATTGTGATGAGGTCGTTTTGTACTCTTCAAAACAATGTTTTATGTGATCATTTGAAAACCATGTTTTAACCACTTAGGAATCCTCTTAAGATGTAAATTATAGTAAATGGTAAGCAAAGATTTGTTCCACAAGGAATTGAAGTAATACGTTAGATTGATTGGCTAATCTATAATGCAATAAAGTAAATCATGATAAATGAATAATTGTGTGGTTTGATAAACCACCAAACATCCAAGTAAAGTAAAAGTAACAAAATATGATAGAACAAATAGAATGCTCAACAATCTTGATAGAAGTAACAGATGTAAACAATTAAGAGAGATACTAGGGAATTGATGGAGTTGCAAGTGAATTATGGGCAATGCTTTTCAAGCCTTTTTAATGGACCAATCTCTTATATGTTAACCATTTGTATTCTTAGATGTGTTTAGGTCATCACTATGAACCCTAAACATCTTCTCACCAAAATGCCTAACCGATTAAGGAAAGAGGGTTAATGTGAGATTGGTTTGTTACAAATCAAGGTTTAGATTATTGTGGTTGATATACCCTCCAATAATCTATCATATTCACTATGTTCCTAATCATTCAAGGGTGTCAATCCAAGATTGATTATATAACAAATTATCATAAACAAGAGTATAATCAACTAGTGGGTATACAATGCCAAACATATAATGAGTAGGATCTAGTTGTCAAGAGAATATAACACAAATAGAGATTCAAATACAATAGCTTAAGCAAAACCCAAATCCAAATGTTTCTCACATCTATCCCTTAGATTAGGGGTTTATTTACACATAGTTACAATGAAATAAGCAAGAAAGTAATAGATAAGAAAATCACCATTGGGCCTCCTTCTTTAATGCTTGCTTATTTCTTTCCTTAGATGCTCCTAGTGCAAAGAGTGATAGATAAGGATATGTCTAGATAGGTGGGTGTCTAATGGTGAGTGACAAAGGTATTGGGATGTATAGAATGGGAAGAAATAAATGGTTAGGTAAAGTAATCAAGATTTAGTGATGTGTTTTTGGATGGAAAATGTAGTACAAGATTAGAAATGGAGGAAGTTGAATGTGGGAAGTATGGAGGAGAATGCTAGGTCCAAAACTCTGTATATTCGTGCTTGGAAATATACTTGGATCTCTCTTCAACTTGGAAGAGAAGAATATATATAGTGGCTCTCGGACCTGTACTATTAACTGCCAGAAATGTTGCTATGACATGGTGTTGCGATATGTTGTCATTGTAGTGACACTATCGCGGTAAACAGTTACACATTCTGAGATTCAATTGTCGCAGCCATTTTCATCTTTTTCGCGGTTGTGGCGACAGCGACATTGGAAAGGCAACAAAGAGATCTTAGATTTCTAAGAGTGGTCGTTGTTTGGTCACATGACGACACTTCATAGTGATACCATACGTGATTGATTTTCAGGATTTCATCTCCTCTGTCGCTGTTTGGCTCAAAGTGACATCCCACCGCGACACCATACCTAATAAATTTTCAGGATTTAAATCTCTCTGTCCCATTTTGGTCGTCACAGTGACAACACCGCGACAACTCTTGGCCTGAGTCCTTAGTGCTTCATGCCCTTATGTCGCCTTGTGCTCAAGGCAACACCATCAAAGGGCGACAATGCCTTGTTTCTCATACTTTAATTGCACTTTTTGTACCAAATCCATCTCTTCTTCATGATCGCGCCACAAATGAACGTGATAGTTTTATAAACTATCGTAAAATAATGGGAGTACGAGTTTATCTACAAGTACACGGATCGTTACGATCGCGTAGCCGCAAGTACGGTTCGTTCCACAGAGAGGTATGGTACACTTAAAGTCAGTTCTACGCCTTATGTTATAGTCAAGTTATTTACACTATATACATGCAAGAAAAGTAAAGCATGGGCTGTCACAAGCAATTATCTAGGCTAATGGCTATGATTATGCTAAGATGGCTAAGATGTAGAATTAAGGCTATGCATATCCTACGGTTAAGGATACATAATATCTATACTACAACAACAAATAAAAAGGTGTAAACACAAGACAATTATAATTAACTTAAACTACTAGATGGCAACTAAGTAAGCAAGTAAGTAAATTAACACTAAGTCATTATAATTAAATTACACTAAGATTGCATTTAATCAACTACAACTAAGTTACACTAACTCAACTACAACTAACTAATCTATCTAATTCTTGCAAGGTTATGCAAGAGCAAGGATAAATGAAAAGGGATATTATCAATTGATCACAATTAAGTACTCTAGTTCTATGGCATAGGTGATTCAACAACTACCACTCTAAATATTATCAACTAATAATCTTAGAATGACAATAATAGAGTGATTACACCCTAGAACATAAGAATTTGTCAATAAGCATGATCATGTAATTACTAACCAAGTCTTCTCCAATATAGCTAATCAAATGTTATTAATCAAGGTTACATGCTACTAATTCGTTAATCAACAACATGCATCCATTCAATTTAACTCAATTCAACATTTAATAGCTAAAGATGGATATAATAAATGTAGAGATCAATCAATTACAATATAAAGTCTTATGAAAATCAATCCCTTAACATAGAGAGTATTTTACACATACATGTTACATGAATCACAAATAAATGGAAGAGAAGTAAGAGATAAGAAGTAACCACAACTAGGTAAGCTTCTTGTCTTCAATGAAGCTCCAATTCTACTTATTCCAAGCTATGAAGTTCACATGCAACAAGTAGTGAATTTCTAGGTTGTCTAAGCTATTCTAAGTATTTGTAAGCTAAGTAGGGTTTATTTATCTAAACTTGTGTAAACATTGGATGTTAGGGTTGTGTTTAGGGTTAGGGAAAGTTGTATATTTATAGAGGGGGGTGATTTGGGCATGGTTTGGGGTGTGAAAAGACCAGAATACCCCTGTAAAATATCATCATTTCAACTCGGATGGGGTCTAGCGGGTTCATTCCACGGGACATGTCTAGCCGCACGAACTAGCCACAGTCTTGGCGACTTCATACCGCGGGACATGTCTAGCTAGATAGAAGGTACAAGCTAGCGGGAAACTTCCGCGGGTTTGGCCTGCAAGAAATGTCTAACCAACCTGAAGATGATGAACTAGCGGGAGGCCTGGCGACTTCATTCTAGCGGGCTCTTTCCAGCGGCACGAGCTAGCCAAAATTCACCGTGGGTTCATGTCGCTGGTTCATGTCGCGGGTTCTTTCCAGCTAACCAGAAAGCCTGAACTAGCTGGTCCTCTCCGCGGGTTCATGCTCTTGCTCTGCGGGTTCATTCTAGCGGTACGAACCCGCGATGGTCTTCTTCACCATTCACACAATCTTCAATAAATGTCCCAAATATTGCACTTTAGCCCCTGAATTGTCCACAATTAAACAATTGCCTCTGAATTTCCCTAATTACCTGAAACACTTATTTACACCCTATTAAATACATAAAAATGCTCGGAAACGAATACAAAAGATAGGAAAAGGGAGCGCCAAATGTGAACATTTGGAGCGCGATCACTTCACAAATGCCCATGTGGCTTAAATAAACCCGAAACACTTGATTAAAGTCGTTAAAACATGGGAAAATACCTGAGAATCAAGCATAAGGTGAAGGAAATAAAGTTCAAAATCATACCAATTTTAGTTCGATCAGATTGTTGCAAAAATAATTGTTCAAGAGTGCTCTAAACTTCACGAGAACTAGCATAATCAATTACTTGACATATTAAGCTTTGACTAATCGAAGAGAACAACCAGTTTAAGAGCAATTGATCTGACCTTGTCCAAGTCATATATTCCTTATTCAACACTAACTGTTTATCTCCTTCACTAGAAGGTTGTATCTGAACGTATTTAGATGGAGTAGACTTAAGACCTGAGATAAAATTTTCTAATTGAAAAGCACTAATTAATTTCAAGTACCTGACTTGCACTAATTAATTCTTTATTCCACTGTATGTAATTATCATTGTCAAGCTTGACTTGCAGATTAAAATGCATCAACTTCGCCAAAGATGTGAAATCACCTGCCTTTTAGGCTGATGAAGAATCTTCTTCATGATCAATAAGAGAAGCCATGGACGATTAGTCCTTTAACAGCTCTAATACCATAAAAAATAAAAATAAAAATAAATAAACAATTATTTGATAAACTCAACTAACTGTTTGTTAAAATGCGTAAGCTAAATTTTCAGAGAACAGAGAAAACTTTATTAAAGACATTGAAGCTTCAAAGAGAAGACATAAAGCTTTTTTCTGTTCTTTATTTTCTTGATTTACAAAAAGAGCCAAATTCGTTAATATACAATCATGCAACTAGCATGTTATAACCAACTTCCTAAAATTTTGGGTAAAGGATAAGGCTGCCACTTGGGTAATTCTATTTTTAATATAAAGTTTTCCCACCAAAAGCTTTTAAGCAGAAAGTGTCTTCCTGCCAAGAGATGTTGATTGGCTAATGATCATCATCATCATGATCATCATGATTGAAACTTATTTCGATTTGTGCTTACTGGATAAGCTAACATTGTAGCAAAAGCTTTTAAGTTAGTTAACTGATTAATTAAGTGAGCTAATGGTTGACCACCTGGATTAACCAATATGATTTTGCAATCGTGTATTATCTTTAACAACTTGCACTCCTTGTTGCCTCTTCATGTCAGGTATAAAAGGGAAGCAAGTGGGAGCTTGCTATTAAGGATGAGATGAAATCACTTGTATCTAATCAAACTTTTGAGCTAGCCGAGTTACTTAAAGGAAAAAAGCCCTACAAAACAAATGGGTGTTTCGAATCAAGGAGGAGCATGATGGTTCTAGGATATACAAGGCAAGACTACTGGTCAAAGGCTTTCAATAGAAGAAAGATGTTGACTACAATGATATATTCTCTCAAGAGCTTAAACTAACTACGATCCAGTTAGTGTTTAACATTGTGGCAACAAAGGGGTTATATCTTTAATAGTTATATGTGAAAACTGTATTTATTCATGGTGATCTGAAGGAAGAGATATAAATGTGGAAACTACAGGGGTTTGCGATAAATGGCAGAGAAGCGATGGTTTGCAGGTTGACGAAGAGTCTGTATGGCTTGAAACAGGCTCCCCGATAATGGTATAAAAAGTTTGATGGGTTCATGCAAAGGAATGACTACTTTAGATGCAATGCTAACCATTGTTGTTACTTTGAAAAGGTTAAATCGAGTTTTATTATATTGTTACTTTATGTTGATAACATGTTAGTAGTTGGTGTAGAATTAGATAAGATTAACAATTTAAAGAAGTAGCTATCGTGCAAATTCGAGATGAAGGATTTGGGTGCAGCAAAGCAAATACTTGGAATGTGAATTAGAATAGACGAACATAAGGGTTTTCTAAAACTATATCAAGTAGAGTACGTTTGCAAGGTGTTGTAGAGGTTCAACATGGGTGATGCAAAGCCACTCAGAACACTGTTAGCTAGTCACTTCAAATTATCCAAGAAGCATAGTCTAGAGATGGATGAGGAGAAATACTTCATAGCTAAAGTATCATATGCCTCAGTCATTGGAAGTCTGATGTACGACATGGTTTGCACAAAACCAAACATTGCTCATGCAATGAGAGTTGTGAGCAAATACATGTCCAATCCAGGCAAACAACACTGGGAAGCAGTGAAGTGGATCCTAAGATAATTGTAGGGTACGACGGAGAAGTATCTAACCTTTAGAAGAGATGAGATCAAGTTGGAAGGTTATGTGGATTTTGATTTTACAGGAGAGGTGGATCATGGGAGAAATACCACATGATATGTGTTCACGATGGGTATTATCGCTATCAGTTGGGTTTCTCAATTGCAAAAGATAGTGTCAATGTCTACAACTGAAGAAGAGTAAGTGATTATGACAGAAGCTAGTAAGGAGCTGATATGGTTACAGGGTTTGTTGACAGAGTTAGGATTCAAGCAAGTGATGAATATGTTGCACGGGGACAATCAGGGTGCGATACATTTGGCCAAGAACTCATAGTTTCATTCAAGGACCAAGCATATAGGCATGCATTGCCATTTCATTTGGTCATTAATCAAGGATGAAGTGTTGAAGCTTGTGAAGGCTGCAGGAAGCAAGAATTTGGCTGACATGTTAACTAAGCCAATCACTATAAAGAAATTGGAGTTGTGCAACTTCAATGGGTCTTCAAGGTTGAAGACATAGGGGTTGAACACACCGTAAATTTACACTATTCATTGTAGGATGAAGAATGTCTACTCAAGTTTTAGTCTTCAAGTGAGAGATTGTTAGGTTTTTGAAGCCTAAAATTGGCCAAGAGAAGAAGACCACAGCGTGGAGCATGGCTCACCAACCGCGGTGTCAACTGTAGAAGATCATAGAGGTTTTAAAGCGGTGTAGACTACGACTGAGGAAGGAAGAAGTGGATTGTGGTATTATGAGCGGTGCTTCATAAAGATGTTCTATGATTCGGGGCACGGGCTATAAACCGCAACCAAGACCGCGGTAACGACGTAATCCACATGCGAAAGGGACTCTTGTGTGGGAAGAAAAGTCTTTCCTTGTGGGATTTGGCCTAGCTAGTGCTCTAATATAAACACTAATGTACCCTATGTTATTTGGCAATCTAGAGAAGTGTAGAAAATAGCATGGAGAAAGAGAGAGAGAAAGAGAGAGAGAGAGAGACTGAGGGATTGTAATCAAACTCTGATGGTGGATTGAGTGCAAGTGCGCTCCGTGGATGTAAGTTTACGTTGAACCACATAAAATTTCTCATGTCTTCTTTTCTTCTTATTGATTTTTTTATTAGCATGTGGTTGTAATTTATGTATTTGTGTGCAATCTTCTACAACAGATTTCCCTGAATATGCATATAAACTTTTTCATAAAAGTTATTTATTATGTAACATCTGAAGTTTTTTTTTTCTTTTGATATAATGTAACATTTGAATTTGGATGCCCTTCCCTTCTGAATTTGAATCAACCTATCATCTAAACTAAATGAGTGCAGATATTACCACCCAAAGAAAATTTGTGCACCCATTTTCTTTTATAGGCAAATTACACAAACTCACATGGTTATATGAATAATTACACTGAAACCGGTAAAAAAATCATAATGACACTATACTCCCCTTAACAACCGTTAGTCAATCATGGAAAATGAACAATGTTCGTTTTGCTATTGTTCTTGTATTTCAAAATTTTATATTAAATAAATTAATGAATTAAAAATCAGAAGAAAAAATATGAATATAAAAAATTTCAAATAACTAGCTATCAAAAAGAAATCAGAAACATTTGAAAAAAGAGATATAAATTCAAATGATTAAAATAAATTAGAAAACTATTACAAAATCAGAATATATATATAATAAAAATAATAAAACAATCTCTCCAAATCTCCAGGGAGATCAAATGGAGTTATGGAGGATAACTCGATCTCCATTAGAGGAAATCTAAAATCACCATTAATGGAGATGACACATCCCCATTAATGGAGATGACACATCCCCATTAATGGAGATTTTGGTTCCAGATCTTCTCCAAAAATGGAGGAGATCCTAATTCTACATTAATGAAGATTTTTGTTCTACATCTCCTACAAAAATGGAGGAGATCCGGAAGCACATCTCTATTATGGAGTATCTCTATTATATATATATTCTAAATTTTTTAAATAATTTTTATTCTTTGTGTTTTTGGATGAGATTGTGATGGTAAAGAAGATGAAAGGTGGAGAAGAAATAAGCAGAATTATTTTGAGTTGCAATTTGGTCTCTAAAAATTGAAGGAGAAGATGAAATAGATTTTTTTTATTAATATTATATTTAATTAATAAATTGTTATGGTTGATGTGGCAATATGTTATTGGACACTTTTTTCTTTTTTCTTTTTTATTTATTTAATAACATTGAAAAATACCAAATTACCCTTCTCTAACCGTTACCAATGGGTAGTCAACCTTAGTTAACGGGTCAATGGTTAATTGGTGTTATTATAATTTATTTACCGGTTTTAGTGTTATTATGTTTATGTAATTTACCAATAAAAATGGTTGTACAAATAATTTCTTTGGATGTGCAATATCTGCACTGAAACTCAATATGTGAAAACTCCCTTAGATATATTTAAACCTGAATTCAAAAGGTTTAGAATACGGTAAAGAGTTGCGTTATATAGTCAAAATGCGATGAAACTTGACCATTTTTTTTTATTTTTCACAGAAACCATAAATAATAAACTTAATTATTAAGGCCACATTAAATAGAAAAAGAGACAACTAAAAGAGATTAATGGTAATTCAAAAAAAAAAAAAAAAAAAAAACAGATTAATGGTGATCGCCAAACAGAATCCAGCCTGTCAAGAGCATTTCAGATATGCAAGTCCTTGTTTTCCTGAACAAATCAAAATCATATATTTAGTTCTTGTCTTATCATGAAGTTTTAAAAAGAAATGTTTTGTTCCCTCTCAATCAACTCCTAATTACATGTTGATTACATGAAATCCTAAAACATTAATTTAATACATGTATATTCTTAAAACACATTTTAGATAAGAAAATAATTATATTAATATAGAGTTAAGCCAAATTAACTTAAATTTATAACTTAAAATTTTGACTTCAATATCTCAATCGTTCATATGCTTTTAATCTAATAGTTGAGATTTGAATGGATTAAGATCACATGAAGTGTCTCTTTTAAGACTTGAAGTGTCTTTTAACCTAACTCATTAATATATAAGACTTGAAGTGTCTTTCTTAAAAAAGTGAGATATATCTTTCTTAATTAAAAAAATATATATAAAATAAATAAATAAATAAAATAAATAGTCCCAAAGAAAGAAAAGAGATTTCGTTTGAGAAAGCAGAAAGAATATGAGTATATCTAGTCTGATTGGATCCATTTCTAAAACTTGTTAGTTTTTTCAAATACAAAAAACAGTAAAAATATTGATAGTTTCTGTATTTTCAATAACTTATTTTTGAATGAAAACAATGTGCTACTGTTGCTCTTATATAATATGTTCTCTCTGAAAAAAAAACAATAAGTGACAAGAATCGAATTCAAAATGCTACATATTAAACTTCATTAATTTTTCATAATAAATCATATAACAAAAAATTGAACCTGAGGCCAAGAGGCTTGGATACTCTGGTTCTGCTGCTCCTGTATAATAAGATCTCCCTGGAAAGAAAAAAAAAATTAATTGAATTCAATATCCAACATCTTGAACCTCTTTATTTTTTTCATACATCCATAAATACATACGCATATTTATGATAAGAGTATATATATATATATATATATATATATATATATATATATATATATATATATATATATATATATCGAAGGAATAAAGGTAATGTTAGATTGTCCAAATTCACGTATACACGTCTATGAGTGGTACTTAACACAATATTCATCTCATAATTAACATAGTAGTTGCATTCAAATGACACATCATTCTGACAAATAATTTAGATAGATTAGCATTATTCCTGAAATAATACTACAATTTCTAACTTTTATTATGATATGTGATAAAATTTTATATATATTTGATAAAAAAAGTTGTGATGTGGTAACATTGAATTAAATTATACACGTGTAAAACTAAATTAATTAATTAATATAATCTTGAACAAGATATAGATGTGTTTTAGCTACAAAAATCAGTCATATATAGTGTAGCGTACGTGTTCAAGTTAACTAATATGTGTTAAAATGTAATTAATCACACGAATGTTTAACAAGTCTTAAACGATTATCTCCACAAAACAATGTCTGATTAATGAAAATGATAATCACATTAAATAAATTATATCTAAAAAATTTGACACACTTACCTTTTTAGCTCTGATACAGTCAAGAGATGCAAGGAGATGGTCTTCCATGATTTGAATCTTACCAAGGTCGTTAATGGTATGTGGATTCTTCCATTCACTGGAAAAGGCCGAAAAAGTTGAATAATTAATTAATGAATACTAACATATTAAAGTATAAATTGTATATAATAATTGGATGGTGATAAAAAAATTAAGCGATTGTTTAGAAATGAAACCTACTTGAGAATCTTGGTTTTTTGGGAGATTGTTTCTTTTAAGTGATCTTGTTGCAACTACACAAAATCATTACAATATGAATCATCTTAAATTATATAATTTATTTGAAAGAAAAAAAAAAAAAAAAAAAACTCGCATCCCTTCTATAAATTTTCCAAGAGAGTGACTCTTAAGTCTTACCTTGAGCAAATCAATCCTGTAGCAAATAAAAAATAAATTTTTATTTAGGATTATACAGTGAAATATGAAAAGAAAAAAAATATATAAAAGGCAAAAATAAAAAATAAAAAGAATTTGTACATGTCAAGTGAGAAGTTTCTGGGATCGACTTCAGTATTGGTATATATTTTCTTCAGCAACTGAAATATATATATATTAGAGAATCAGTAATTTAAAATACATGCAAAACACATAGAAATGAAAAGAAAATTATTGTTGTAAAGGAGACCATTTTGTTTGACATATATAAACTGATTTCCAGATTATTGAAGTTCTTTTAATGGATGACCACATACAAGATTGTTTTTCAACTGTTACTTTCAACTGGTTAGTATCTACTAATTAAATTTGAACTTTAAAATTAAATTTGAACTTTAAAATTAAATCTGAACTTCCACATTTTTTTTTTTTTAATATAGATATGAATTGTGTACCTTCATTGTAAACTGACGCCTGGTCACAAACACAAACAAAAACACGTAAAATTAAATAATTTATTAATTAACATATTATAATACAAGTATCAAAATTTAATAATGTTGGAAAATATATAAGAATGTTTGAGATGTCACCTTTCGGAGTTCGGAGTTCGAAGGCCCGAATACAGCTGAAGAACGCGAGATGAGCGCAAGAGAGGCTTGAAATGGCCAAAGGCCATTTTGTGGGGGAGCCCGTGAGAGGCGCATGAGGCTCACAGGCCAGCACCCCTCTCTGCCCCGTGAGGCTCACGCGCCTCTCACGGGGATGGTGATGTGGCCTTCTTCGATTGGCCACTGAAACTCCCTCCTTCTCTCTTTTAAATATCTTTCTCCTTCCCTCCAAATGAGTGTGAAGGAAAAAATGAAAAAGATAGAGCAGAAAATTTCTTCAAGTTTTTTATTTCTTGTTTTGATCATATCTCTCTCATTTGAACTCCGAATCAAGTGATTCAAAAGCCAAAAATGTTGGTCTTGAAGAGAGGTACAAACCCCAAGGATTTTCAGAACCAAATGATGTCGTGATTTTGAGCAGTGAACAGATTTCAGTTCGTGGTTCATCATTTGTAGGTGAAACATCTTCTTCTCACTTTCTCTTTTGATCATCTCTTTTAATCTTCCTATTTGATAGATGAAATGTGTTAAGAATGATGTTAATTCATATTCTAGGTTTGTTTGATCAATTGATTGTTGAGTTTTAGCTTTGCGATCTCATTTGAACATCTTTTAGCTAAAATTGATTCTAGAAATAACTTGTATGATGTGCCTCATGATGATTTCTAGGTTTAATTTCATGATCTAAGAACTAGGATTTTAATGTGTGATATTGAATATCCTAATCTAGTTCTTATTGATTCACATGCTTTGATTTCTAGATAACTTTGTGATTAAGTGTTGAATAGCATATTCTAGTTATCTCTTGCATGTCCATAGAGCTTGTGTGATCAACTTTCTCTATTTGATTGTGTTTGCAACATTTGCATCACTTAGATCATTTTACCTTACAAAAGGTTGAAGTCTCTTTCAAAGTGAGTGAAGTTTTGTGTTAGCCGCCAAATATGGCAGGGGTTCAAAGAAGAATTTTATATCCACACGTGGGAATATTTTAGGTAGAAAGAAGAGCCTCCTGGTACCCCCACCATAAAAATTGACCGGGTACGCCCTCTATCAATCCAGATCAAGATCAAGGGTTCCTAGACTCCAAGGAACTAGGGAACATAAAAGCCAAGTTACTAAGGACACCACTACTACAGAATCCTAGTACCCCGCTACCACACCGACCCGGTATCCCGATACCCCGATACACTAATACCATGATCCAGTAGGAGGTGGGGCGCATGTGTACCCCGATCCCTCCTAGAGTCGGCCAATCAAGCAGCAAGAGTACTAGATTAATAGGTTATCAAAGTAAGGTCAGGTACGCCAAGATCAAGCTACAAAGAAGGACAGTGAGACGTCGACGTTTAAATAACAAAGGAAATTGATTCATTCCCGCCACTCAAGAGTTTTACTTGAAAGCAAAGTCAACTTTGTCAAAGTCCACCAAAAAGGGATCGCTTGATTCCTTGAATCAATCCTACGATTGATGCAGTATAATCTATGTTCAATTTACTAAGAAAGTTTGTTCACTGGGATCAGCGATTCTATCGGTTGAAAGCCAATTAATCTAGTAAGGATTTACTCTAAGTGCGAAAAACTAAATTGCATAATGCTTTGCTTTGGAAATCTGTTTAATTCTAAGAATAACCTAAATTATGAATATTTGAACTAAAGACTAAGAACAAATCAAATCACACAAGGGATGAATATATGGAGAGGAATACTAGGGAATCGATGCACCTTTCTTAAACACTCAATGCTCTCAATCAGTCGCAATAAACACTTCAATCCAGTTTACGGGCTTCTTTTCAAGATAAATCAATTAAGTTCGAAGATCCTTTCCAATACTCGCACACGGTCATGCAACGAATAACGGAATAATGATCTAAGGTTCTTCCTATTACTCACACACGGTCATGTAATGAGCAATTGTCAAAATCCACGTTTTACACAAAACTCTAAGCCAAATTAACATAGCACGGCCATGCATATATCAATTTTCTTGTTTATTAAGTTTGTGATTAAGACTTAAATGGAACGGCCATCCACATCTAAACCCTAATCTCATGGATAAACTAAGCCACAAATTTTAATCACTTGCAGTCACAACATAATCAGAGCAAGTAGAATAGAGTAATTAATTCAATAAACAAAACTAAAACCCAATTGATTAACAAAAGATAGACTAATTGTTCACATAGAGTTATCCAAAATCGGTTATACCAATCCCCTAATTAAAGGTTTAGTTACACATCAATGGAGAGAATAAAAACATAGAAGATATGTAGAGAAAACCCATGTGTGGTGGTCGGAGTGATAGGGAATGGCCCCCTTTTGTGGCTTGGAACCTCCCTTTGCTGTCTCTTTTGAATTGAAAACAATAGGAAGTATTTGTAGGTGATTTTTCCTTGTGAACCCCCAATTCTTCTTTGGTTTAGGAAATCCACCAAGTGGGAAAGTAGAATGAAACAAGGAATGAGAATCCTTTCCTAACTTGGATTTCCTGTCTTGATGATTGACTCCTAATTTGAGTTTAGGAAGTTTCCCAAACATGTCTTGATCTTCTAAAGGTATTATGATTTGATTTGGAAAGTTTTGGAACAGTTCTAGACCAATTCGAAGTTGAAATCCGCCAAAAATACGTAATATCGCTCCCTGGGTCGCTCCGGGGGTCAGCTGCCTTGGTAGCTGCATGTCAAGCGAAGCACCTCTACTCTTTTCCGCAGCCCAGGTCGCTCCCTAGACAAGTTGCACGGGTGGCGGTCTTGGGCCGCGGTAAACTTTCCAGCTCTAACCTTCGGTTACTAAATCAGTCATAACTTCTTCTAGAAATATCAAAATTGCGATCCGAAAAGTGCGCTGGAAACTAGACTTCTGGGGCTTTCAATCCATGGGTGGTAGGACCTCAATCGGAGCTGAGAGATATGGGCCCCGTAATCTGGTTGTTCTGCACTAGCAAAACTTTACTTTTCCATGGTTTCTTCCAATTTGCTCCTTTTCTCCATCTTTTTACTTCTTTTCTTCCAAAATAGAATTTAACACCACTTGAATGGAATGGACCTATATATGCTCAATAAACACATTAAACCACCTAATTTTCTCGAGAACAAAGCATAAATAATAGGAAATAGGAGCCTAAAACATGTATAGAAATTGACCGATCAACGATCTTCTCGCCTATCACCACGGAACGTGTCGCCTATTTCTCTTGAAGAACAGTAAAAGCAAAGAACTTAATCAACGGCGATTGTACCAAGAGCAAGCTTTGGCTAGTGGATTTGGCAGGTAGTGAGAGACTTGCAAAAACTGATGCGCAAGGCGAGCGACTCAAAAAAGCTCAATGTATTAATAGATCGTTATCAGCTCTCGGAGACGTCATTTATGCTTTAGCAACTAAAAGTAGTCACATTACATACAGGTTGGAGTTTAATTATTATGCTTGCCTTTGTATATCACTCTGTCAGAACCTGTATTCTAATTTTAATGATGTCTTTTCTGGTTTCAAGAACTCCAAGTTGACACATTTATTACAAGATTCATTAATTAGATGTCACACAGACTGTGTTTGTTAAACTCCTCATGAAGCTAACTTTCAGGCTGGGTTAGTTACTTATTTCAATATAAAATTTTGTGTTGCAGGGGGTGACTCCAAAACTTTGATGTTCGTGCAAATAAGCCCTTCAGAAAAAGACTTGAGTGAGACTTTGAGTTCATTAAATTTTGCTACTCGAGTTAGAGGGATTGAGTTAGGTCCTGCAAAGAAGCAGATGGATACAAGTGAACTTCAAAAGATGAAAGTAATGGTAGGTCTGATATTTTCTCACTGATGCTACGTTTGCTGTCTATCTTGAAAAACTTTTTTTCCTGATATTTTGAACAATTTATTTTTCTGTAAAGCTTGAGAAGTCAAGACAGGAATCCAATCCAAAGAAGAATCTTTAAGGAAGCTAGAAGAGAAACTACAGAACTTAGAGAGCAGGGCCAAAGGCAAGGACCAAAATTACAAAAACCAGCACGAAAAGATTAAGGAACTTGAAAGTCAACTTGTTTTGAAATCAAATTTGCACCAGTCTGAGAAGCAAGTCACACAACTTTCAGATAGATTGAAGGGAAGAGAAGAACTTTGCAGTGGCCTCCAAATAAAGGTTAAGGAGCTTGAGCACAAGTTGTAGAGCAATGAAGGTAAAACCTGTATAAAAGAAGATGAATTAATGAGTGATATCGACCTTCGTCCACTGAAGAGTTCTAACCGGCTAATGAGTCAAGGTTCTGTACTGCCAAAAGGAAAAGATTATCTCGACCCTACAAGAAAGAAAAGAGAGTCCAGAAGTGGAGAAACAGAGAACACTAACATTGCATCAGTTTCTTTATATGATAACAAGAAAGGGAAATCTGACCCACCTAAAGTTGCGAGGATGATTAGAACAGCAAAACCAGTGGTTCAAGCGCCCTCAACTAACAAGAGAATTATTCGAGATCAGACTGTTCTAGGAATTAAGGAGAGAGATAGTAAGAAAAAGATTTGGTTAAGATAGTGAACCGAAATCAATTTAACTCAGATTGATTTCTTTCTTAGTTCTTTCTTTCTTTTTGTGGAAATACATGTAATTAGGTTGTGGTTAGTAATTAGTTTTAGCATTAGTAGCATTAATTGTAGTGGGTAGTAGTTCGTACTTAGTAAGGATAGTTGTTCATACTTAGTAAGGATTTCTTTGTGTATTTATATGACCTAATTGTAATCTTTTGATAAATTAATCAAGTATGAAATTCCTCATGTATTAAAGCCTCCTCTGAAACCCTAATTTATTTATTTATTTTAAAACATGTCGCCTATTTCTCTTGAAGAAACTCTTGGTATTTATAAGTGATTCTCCTTGTGGATTCCTAATTCTTCCAAGCTTTAATAAATCTTCCAAGTATGACTTCTCATGAATAAAGGAATAAGACTTCTTTCCTAACTTAAAATTCCTCTTTTGATGATTGACTCCTAATTTGAGTTTAGGAAGTTTCCCAAACATGTCTTGGTCTTCTAAAGTCATTAGGATTTCATTTGGGAAAAATTTTGGACCAATTCGGAGCAGTTTTGCGCCAAAAATACGTTCACTACAGCTTGGCTACTAAAAATGCATGCCTTAACCGCAGGGCTGGCCCTGACATCTCAGGGGCCCAAGGCTAAAATATCTATTTTATTTTTTATTGGGCCTAGTTTTAAAAAAAAAAAAAAAAAAAAAAAAAAAAACTAGCTTTTGGGCCCTTTTAAGCTAAAATATAATAACAGTTTTTGCTATTTTTTCATAGACCCAAGGCGGGTGCACCTCTTGTACCAGCCTAGGGCCGACTCTGCTTAACCGTCAATTTCTAATTGCCAAAATCACTGGAATAAAAATGCTATCAAAATGGAGGTCCTTAACCGCCGAATGGTGACCATCAAAATTTCTGGAGAAAATGAGGGCAAAAATATGGTCTAGGGCCGCCGAAGTTCTTCAACTTTGACCTTCAGTTACTAAAACGGCCATTAGCCCATTACTTCCTCTAGAAAATTTGGATTGATGAACCGTAAAGTGTGCCAAAAATTAGACATCTGGGGCTTTCCGAAAACATGTGGATCTCCACCTAGTTCGATTTGAGGAAGAATTTATGCTCTTCACAAGTTGGCCATTTTTTATGTGCATTCCTCCTAACTTCTCTAAAATCATATTTTTGTCTTCAAACTCAACAGAAGAGCTATATTCTACACAATCTCAGCAAACATGTTAAATAATCAATTTCACTCAAGAACATAACATAAAACATAGGAATTAAGGGTCTCACATGTTTTTGAACTCCGTTTGTCTCTTCCATGGTATCCTTGCGATGGTGAACTGAGTAGCGATGATCTTATTTGTTAGGGGACTCGGGGTTCAAGCTTTCTGTAAGGGAGTGCATATACATGGCCTGTCTTTCAGCTTCTACATCTTATCTTATCTTGGCTTTACCTCTGGCGCGCTCCTTCTAGCCGCTGAAGCATCACGTTCCTCTAGGTCTACACGCTTCTCCTTATGTGCCTTCAAAAAACATCAGGTGTCTTCCCATGTATTTTAGATCGAAGCCTTCCTCTATGGGTTTCGCCTACAAGGTACCACGAGGTTGGAATTTGATTCTAATCTGCAATTAGGGTTTCAGGCGTGCCACCACCTATTGCATTGAACACTTGGGCCATGGTTGCTTGGAGCTGGCGATAAGTCAACGTCACATAGGGCTCTGCTTCTTACTATAGTGGCAAAGGTGGATCTTGACCCACTGGCAATTGATCATTATTTCTCTACCCCGTATTAGCTCGTAAAGGTGGTGGAGGTAGGTCTTGACCCACGGGCAATTGGTTATCATTGTTTTGACTCATCTTGGTGATTTGGTGGTGGTTGTTATGTCACGTGAAGGTTCACCTCCTCCTACTAGCGCCAGTTGTTGACGTCGATTTTTGGTTGATCTAGTCAACAGTGACACGTATGTAAATCAGCATCCGATACAACCAGTGAAATGTGACCAGGTCGCCTCACTGATAAGTGTGTGAATTAATGAATAAACAATAAATAAAAGATGAACGTAGAAATAATAAGGACACCAAGATTTTTAAATGGAAAACCCTAAATCAGGGAAAAACCACAGTCGTCGTAACGACAAAGAAAATGAAATCTTCACTTGTAGGAATGATTACTGTTGACGGTGAAATTTGGATTGCCACGCACTCAACAATTATATCAATTTAATATAAAACAAGAAAATTAAGAACGCATGCAAAGGACAGATTTTACGTGAAAAACCCTTGAATGGGAAAAAACCACGGCGCCCCTAAGGGCAGAAAAATAATACTAGGTTTTCGTTGCCTTATTACACGCTTAGATCTCTCTTACAGTTGCTCTCTTTTCTCTCGATTTTCTGAACCCCCTTCTCGTGGGATAGGTGGTTCTATTTATACATGATATTTAGGGTTTTTCCCTTGATTTTAGTCCTGCTCATAGTAGGATTTCCTTTCAGATTCGTACTGGGAATCCCACGTTGCTGCGGATACAGATAGGTCTTCTCCTTTTCCCCCCTTGATTCCTTGTTGTTATGGGTTTTCTAAAGTGTAGGGTTTATTTCCGTGTTTCTACCGAGTCGGTTTAGGCCCAGTATGCTGGTGCAGCGAGTACATTTATTTCTAGGTTTCGTTTCTTCGGCGACCATATATCTAGATTTGGCGAGTACATATCCAGTTTCGACGAGCGTGTTTCTGACCTTTTTGGTTTCGAGGTACTTTGACATTGACTTGTCACATTTCCTTTATTGACCCGGTCGATGAGTGACGTGGCAATCTTTATCGACTCTTTTTGATGACGTGTCGGGTTGGCGAATTTATGCATACAACAATACCCCCATAAATACTCCGAGCTGGGCGAATGATTTGTTCTTCTTACTTCGTTTGTCTCTGCGAGTAGTATTTATATTTATACTTACAAGGTTTCGATGCATTTTGTAATACCTCCTTCTTTCCTTTTTGTCACGCGCTGTATTGATTAATTGATTCTTCTGGTACAAGCTTTCAACTTGGTCCACATAATTGTTGACGCACCTATTTACCTGACGGACGAAGAGACATTTTGACCGCTTGGCTTTCCCCGAGATGCCACATGTCTGTTTTCTGATGGTGACTATTGCGGCTGGTCACTGTGGCTGTCATTCTCATTAATTGCATATCCTTTTACTTGATTTTCTTTTTTGAATTTCGAAACTCCCTCTTTTTAAGGCCCGATCGTTTCCTTTTCTCCATTTCATTCTTTCCATTTTATTTCTCCACTGGTTTTCTCAGAGCAAAAAAGAACAGTTTCTCTTCGTTTTTATCTACCTTGTTCCTTCGAGTGCTTGCTACAGTCCTTTCCCTGTCTTTTCTATTTATCAGACAGTTCACCGGAATCGATTATTCCTGCCTCTCTAGGAATCTTTCGCAAATCTAGGGTTTTCTGGTGAGTTCTCATGGACCCTTCTTTACGCTCTTCTCTTTTTAATCGAATGATGCAAGCCATGGAGCTTGGTGATAAAAGTACTACGGACAAAATCGAATCTCTGATTCGTAATTTTCGTCCAGATTCTCCGGTCCCAATTTCTGTTTATGTTCCGTCTTCTGGAGATGTTTTTATCCCTAACATCTCTCCTTCATCTTCTAACAGCGGTTCTCCAACAATGCCGAAATCTTCTAGACCAACAAGCAGTAGACGACGCGCTTCTAGGGTTCCACGTGAATCTCTGCTGGATGCGCAGACGATTGTTGACTCCGATGTTGAAGACCATCAGAGGGATAGGCTACGCTTCTCGCCAAACCGTCCGTGTTCTTTTGATACGGAGGTAAATGTGGTCGGCGAGGTTGAGCTTCGTAAATACAAGAGTCATTTTGACCTGCCAGACTCAGTGAATCTCATTTTACCTGGCGACCGGGCTGTGTGGAATCCTCCCGAAAATGCAGTCGCTATTTACGGGGCCATGCTTAGCTGTGGGGTGACTCTCCCTCTTCAGCCTTTCATCGCCAGATTTCTTGCGGAGGCTCAAATTGCACCGGCACAGCTCGCTCCAAATAGCTACAGATTATTGATGTGCCTGTGCCTCATGTGGAAGTTGAAGGGTTACGGGCCCCCTACTTCTCGTGAAATCTACCATTTTTACACGCTAAGGCAGGCGGGCCATGGTGGTATGTATTTCCTTATCTCTTCGCCCGTGGAGAGCTGGATCCCTGAGGCCGTGGCGAACCCCGGTCAAGTAGAAATCTCTGGTGATGAGAAGAAAAAGGGGTTCATCTGGGGTTTTCCCACTTCGAACAAGAGGTGGAAGAATAGTTGGTTTTTCGTTGATGGCGAGTGGGGTCGTGATTTGCCTGCCAGTAGTCACCATAATTTCTTGGCGAAGAAGGTTCCCAGGCACTTCACATCGCCTGAAGCTTGGTTGAAGGCGACCCCTGTTTTACTGAATAGAGAGGTTTCTCACCTCGCCGCAGCAGCTGTCCTCCCTTTGAGAGAAAGGGATAGGTCCTTCCTCTTAGATGAGGAAAAAATGATTTCCGAGGGGATTTTCACACGCCTACATGCAAGGCTTCCTCGCTGTAAGTCTTTGTCCATTCCTTCTTTGTTTTACTATCTTATTCTGTTAGTTGACACTTTGTTTATTTTTCTTTAATCAGCTGCTTTTACTGAATTTTCGACTTACTCAGTATTTCACCAAGTTTTTAGCATATTTTTGTGTATTCAGCTGCTATTCGCTGATTTTTTGCTTAGTGTTTCACTTTGTAGCATTTTTTGTTGTATTCAGCTGCCATTGCTGGATTTTTGGCGTACTTAGCGTTTCACTAAGTTTTTAACATATTTTGTATTCAGCTGCCATTGCTGGATTTTGGCGTACTTAGCGTTTCACTAAGTTTTTAACATATTTTGTATTCAGCTGCCATTGCTGGATTTTGGCGTACTTAGTGTTTGTCAGGACGTATCCGACCATACACCAAGTTTTTAACATGTTTTTATTTATTCAGCTGCCATTGCTGAGTTCTAGCGTACTTGGTGCTTATTCAGGGCGTATTTGCCCACACCAAGTTTTTCTCCGGAGATCTTATTCTCCTTGTGGGGGCGATCCCCAATTTCTGTAGCTTGGGCTATGGCGACTAAGTCGCTTTTGGCTTGCTTTAATTTCGTTGAGTTGTCACTTATTCTCACTGCTGCGAGTACGAAACTCGTCTTTACGCAATGGTATTGACATATGTCGGTGAGTGCCCTTTGTAATTGGCGAGTCAAGACACGATTTCTCAGTAATAAATTACTCTTTATTTGGATAATTCCAATTCTAAACTTGACCCCCAAGTTACGGATAATATATCTTCAAGTACTGCGCATTGCATGGACGGGGTAGTTCGCCAAAACCTTCTCGAGTGATGCGATATGCCCCGTGGCCAGCTATGCCTGTAATCTGATAAGGCCCCTCCCATTTGTCTGCGAGTGACCCTGCAGCTTTGTCTTTTGTTCCTTGGTTCACCCTTTTCAGCACTAAGTCGCCCAGCGAGAACCTTCTTTCACGCACATGTGAGTTGTAATATCTGGCTACCCTATGTTGGTACGCAGTATTCCTTATTTGCGCGCGCTCTCTTCTTTCTTCTAACTCATCTAGGCCGCACTTTAGCATATCAATGTTGATTTCTGGCTGAAAAAGTTGCACCCTCGGCGAAGAGAAAGATGTTTCCACGGGAATGACAGCTTCAGCTCCATATGCCATGGAATATGGGGTCTCGCCTGTTGAACTCCTTTCTGTGGTTCGATATGCCCAAAGTACCTGTGGTAATTCGTCTGCCCAGCTGCCCTTTTTAACTGCCAATTTAGCCTTCAGGTTATGTTTTATGATTTTGTTTACTGCTTCAGTCTGGCCATTCGTCTGTGGGTGTGCTGGAGAGGCGTAGTAGTTGTTGATGCCGTACTTATCACATAGCTCCCTGAATTTCCTCCAGTCAAATTAGGTCTCATTGTCCGTGATGATGGTGTTTGGTATCCCGAATCTGTAAAGGATATTTTTCTTCACAAAGCTTACAGTGTTTGCTTCTGTTATGTGTACCAATGGCTCGGCTTCTACCCATTTTGTAAAATAATCCACAGCTACTATGGCATGTTTTGCTCCTCCAGTTGCTGTTGGCATTGGGCCGATCAAGTCAATTCCCCACATGGCGAACGGCCAAGGCGAGGTAATACTTTGCAAGAGTTCAGGTGGCTGTCGGATGTTATTAGCAATTTTCTGACAAGCCTTACATCTCGTTGCCACCCTTTTGGAGTCGGCGAACAGTGTTGGCCAGTAAAAACCCTGCCTTAATGTTTTGTGGGCTAGACTGGCGCCCCCAGCGTGGTTCCCACAATTTCCACTATGTATGCTTCTCAGGATACCTTCTGCTTCTTCAGGCCCAACACATCTCTGCAGTGCCCTCGAGTATCCCCTTTTGTACAGTTCTCCATTGAGTACTGAGTATCTTGTAGCTTTGTACTTCAGCCGCTTTGCTTCTAACGGGTCACTTGGGAGTACATCATTGATGAGATATTCTTTGATTGGTGTGATCCAGCTGTCCCTTTCGCCAAAGACTGCCCCAACTTCCTTTGTTTTAACTATACTCGGCTACAATAAGCGAATCATAGAAATATTTTTGGGCCAGATGCTGATTGTGGCAGATGCCAGTTTGGCCAAGGCATCAGCTTTCTCATTTTCTTCTCGGGGGACATGAACAATTTTGTATTCTTTAAATCTTTCTAATAGCTCCTTTGCCAATTCCAGGTAAGTGATCATGCTCTCATCTCTTGCCTGGTATTCATCTAGTACTTGATTGACAACAACTTGAGAGTCGCTAAAAACTTCCACTTCGTCTGCTCCTAGGACTATGCTAATTTTTAAACCTGCTATGAGTGCCTCGTACTCGGCTTGATTGTTGGTAGCTTTGAAGTCAAAACGCAGGGCACATTCGACTGAATCTCCTTCTGGGGTTGACACTACTACCCCTGCCCCGCTGCCATGCGTGTTTGATGAGCCGTCAACGCGGAGTTGCCATTTGAATATTTTCTTATTTTGTTCCTCCATCATTCTCACTACTTCCATGTTTGGTTCGGTGAACTCTGCTACAAAGTCTGCCACTGCCTGGGCTTTAATTGTTGTCCTTGGGAGGTACTCTACATCGAATTCACTTAACTTGATTGCCTACTTTGTTAATCGACCGGATACTTCTGGTTTCTGCAGGATTAACTTCAGTGGGCAGTTGGTGTATACTCTGATTTTATGAGCCTGGAAATATGGCCTCAGTTTCCTCGCTGCTGTTATTAGAGCTAGTGCCAATTTTTCAGCCGGCGAGTAACTGGTTTCGGCTGGCAACAGTGCTTTGCTGGTGTAGTATATTGGTTTCTGGATCCCATCTTCCTGTTTTACTAGCACGGAACTTGTGGCTGCTCCAGAGACGGACAAGTACATGTACAATGTTTCTCCTGTTTCTGGTTTTGATAGCAGCGGCGCTTGCCCCAGGTAATCTTTCAAGGCTTGGAAAGCCTTTTCACACTCCTCATTCCACTCGATTCCCTTTCCCTTTCCCTTTTCCTTTTTTAGAGTTTTGAAAAATGGTAGGCATCGGTCTGTTGATTTGGCTATGAATCTGCTCAACGATGCTAAGCACCCTGTGAGTTTTTGATCGTCTTTCAGAGTTCTTGGCGAGACCATTTTTGCTAGTGCTTGGATTTTTTCAGGGTTCACCTCTATTCCCCTTTGATGTACTTGATATCCGAGAAACCTCCCAGATGGTACGCCGAATACGCATTTTGCTGGATTCAACTTCATTCCATACTTGACCAGCACGTCGAATGTTTCCCTCAGGTCATCTGTATGTCTATCCGCTGTGGTGCTTTTTGTTAGCATATCGTCAACGTAGACTTCCATATTTCTCCCGATTTGTCTGGCGAACATTCTGTTGACCAAGCGCTGGTAAGTTGCCCCAGCGTTTTTTAGGCCGAATGGCATGACCGTGTAACAATACAACCCCTGATCTGTGGTGAACGCTGTCTTCTCTTCGTCTGGCTCGTGCATCTTTATTTGGTTATATCCTGAATATGCATCCATGAAGCTCAACGTTTCATGTCCAGCTGTTGCATCGACTAACTGGTCAATCCTTGGTAGCGGGAAGCTATCCTTGGGGCAGGCTTTGTTCAGATCGGTGAAGTCGACGCACATCCTCCATTGATTTTTTTTCTTTTTCACTAAGACCACATTCGCCACCCATTCTGGGTACTTAACTTCTCTGATTGACCTTGCGGCGAACAATTTTGATACTTCCTCCTTTATCGCTGCACTTCTTTCTGGGTTGAAACTTCTCCTTTTTTGCACAACCGGCTTGCATTTCTCATTCACAGCCAGATTGTGCGAAATTACACTTCTATCAATCCCTGGCATGTCTTCGTGGCACCAAGCGAAAATCCCCCTATATTCCTTCAACAAGTTTGTCACATCTTTCTTAACTTGTTTAGCCAGCCTTGCTCCGATCTTTACTGTTTTGTCTGGTTCCGCTTCGTCTAGAACAACTGACTCAGTTGGTTCTTCTTTCTCTCTGCTCGTTTTATCCCTTGGGTCCAGTTCGAAGTTTCCCGGACTATCTTCCTGCACCTCCCTGTCCACTTCAAATATGTTTAAGGTTTCCATCCCTGCTTTATCTTTGAAGATTGATAGGTTGGCGCGGCGAGCCATCTCCTGTGACCCTCTCAATTCTCCGACACCAAATTCTGTAGGGAATTTTATTTTCAATGCATGGGTTGAAGTAACAGTTCGAGCTTTGTTAAGAAACGGTCGGCCAAGTAAAGCATTATACGGCCAATTGTGGATGTCAACCACGACAAAGTCCAAAAGGATTGTTCGCCGGCACGGTGCTGTACCAAATCTCACCGGCAGTTTCACAGTTCCTAACGACCTAACTTCTGCGCCACCAAATCCCTTTAGTGGTACATGGAATGGTTCGAGATCTTTTCTGTCCAACCGCAATTCATCATATACTCTGGCACTTAAGATATCGGCTGAACTTCCATTGTCAATCATCACCTGAAGGACATCCCTATGGGCTATTCGAACCCCCACGACGATTGCATCGTTAGGTTTTGTATCTATCCCGTCTGAGTCTTCTGCTGTAAATGTTATAGGATCATGTCCTTCTCTTCCCTTCTTGGGGCTTCTCTGTACAGAATTGATCTCCATGCTTCTGCTTTCATACATTACTTCTCGAACTTCTGACATCCTTTCTCGATTGCTCCTCCCAGTATGAGGTCCGCCGAAAATGGTGTTTATGGTGGCGTTAGGGCTGTTCCCCCTTGGAATTTTCCTCTCCTGCCCGTTTCCTTGGCGGCTATCCTGGCGACCACCATATTTATCTCCCTTCAAAGCAAAATCCTTCAAGTGCCCATCTCTGATCAAACTTTCAATGTGGTCACGCAGCTGAAAACACTTTGAGGTTTCATGCCCATGATCTTTGTGGAATCGGCAGTACTTAGTTGTGTCTCTCCTGGCATTCGCTGACTGCTGTCGAGGGTATTTAGCGAGTCCTTTGTCTTCCACCACAGAAAGTATCTCCTCTTGATCGCCAGTCAAAGGGGTGTAATGGTTGTACCTTCCTCGAAACCTACTGGCTCGAGGATTTCCTTTGCTTTCTCTCGAGTGCCCCTTTTGGCCTTTCTCGTCTCTCTGGCGATCACGTGATACCGTCTTCTTGTCATCCTTTTGATCCGATTTTGAGTCAGGTTTGTGTCCATGCACGTAGCTACCCCCTTGTGCTACTTCTTCTTCTTCTGCTGCTAATGCATAGTCGCCAGCTATTTCCATCATCTCCTCATAAGTTTTTGGTCTCTCTCTTCGCATGTCAAAAGATAATCGCCCGCTTTGTAACCCATTGGTGAAAGCGGCGATCACAGCTACATCGCTGGCATCTTCAATTTGAGCAACTTCCTTACCAAATCTTGCTAGGTACTTCTTGATTGACTCATTGTGCTCCTGTTTCAAATTTGATAGATGAGCGAGTAACTTCCTTCTCTGCACACTCCCCATGAACTGTCTTATGAACGCCTTGCTGAGGTTTGAGAAACTGCTTATACTTCCGGGCGGAAGTCTTCCAAACCACCTAGAGGCGAGATCGCCGAACGTTTGAGGGAAGGTGAGGCATAAAAGCCCGTCATTAGATGAATACTGGGCCATAATGTTGCGGAATCGGCGAACATGCTCTTTCAGGTCCCTGTTCTCCATGTACTGCTCAATGGTTGGCATTCTAAATCTGTCTGGGAACTGGGTGCGAGCAATATCTTCAATGAATGGGCTGTCTGACTCATCATCTGAAGATACGTTACGACCGTACCTTCGTGCCATCGCTGAAACCTTTCTTGATAGCTCTTGTAGGGTGACATCTCGCTGACCAGTTGGCTCTCCTGCTGGATCAAGTCTGCTCTTAATTGTCATTCTCCCATGGTTGTTCCTGTTATCCGGGCTTTTTCGATCTTCTGTGCTTTCGGATCTCCTTCGCCGTGCTCTTTTGGACCGTAACTCTCTTTGTGGACGTGGACTCTTATCTTCAGACGAGATAGAACGGTGTCTCCGTCGGTTCCGTTGGTATATGTCACTGGAATTGACCCCATGTGTCCGTGCCTGGTCTCGCTCCTCTCTGGATTCTTCATTCATTACACATTTTCCTTTCCTTTGTTTTCTCCTTTCGAAATACTCTGGGTGGTCCTGGGGAGTCTCCTCGGCAGATTGTCTTGCTTGAGTATCAGGGATTGCGATGTGAACTTCTGATCGTAGCCTTCCGGGAGGATGGATTCCAGGGGTGGTTAACTCATAAGGAGATGAAACTCCCAAACCGATGGGAAGCGAAAGCCCTATCTTGTTGGCTTCGCTGATTAGGTTTACCAACGCAGCTTGGAAGTGCTGCAGAATCCCAGGGTCGGCGGCCCTAGTCCCTGGTGTTGCCGCCGATTGTTCCCCGATCATTACTGCCCTATCTCCTGTCGGCGCAGCTGGTTCAATAACCTGATCTCCGCTGGAGTTAACGTCTCTATCACTGTCGTTGTTCATGTTCATGTTCTTTAATTCGCAAGGGTTCCTCGAAGTTTTTTGTAACCCCCCTCCTTCTAGCGCCAATTATTGACGGTGTAATTTGGATTGCCACGCACTCAACAATTATATCAATTTAATATAAAACAAGAAAATTAAGAACGCATGCAAAGGACAGATTTTACGTGGAAAACCCTTGAATGGGAAAAAACCACGGCGCCCCTGAGGGCAGAAAAATAATACTAGGTTTTCGTTGCCTTATTACACGCTTAGATCTCTCTTACAGTTGCTCTCTTTTCTTTCGATTTTCTGAACCCCCTTCTCGTGGGATAGGTGGTTCTATTTATACATGATATTTAGGGTTTTTCCCTTGATTTTAGTCCTGCTCATAGTAGGATTTCCTTTCAGATTCGTACTGGGAATCCCACGTTGCTACGGATACAGATAGGTCTTCTCCTTTTCCCCCCTTGATTCCTTGTTGTTATGGGTTTTCTAAAGTGTAGGGTTTATTTCCGTGTTTCTGCCGAGTCGGTTTAGGCCCAGTATGCTGGTGCAGCGAGTACATTTATTTCTGGGTTTCGTTTCTTCGGCGACCATATATCTAGATTTGGCGAGTACATATCCAGTTTCGGCGAGCGTGTTTCTGACCTTTTTGGTTTCAAGGTACTTTGACATTGACTTGTCACATTTCCTTTATTGACCCGGTCGATGAGTGACGTGGCAATCTTTATCGACTCTTTTTGATGACGTGTCGGGTTGGCGAATTTATGCATACAACAATTACATTTTACCAGTGATGTATTGCTTGTGGTGCCTCCCTTTTTTTCTATATAAGGGTTAGGGTGATACCCTAGCCCTAGACGTGCAAGCAAAGATTATTATTAGGCGAGATTCTTGGTGAATCGAGTCTTCATGCATTTATGGTGCAAGGATCTTCATTCCTTATATGAGTCGTCTTCCGAATATTCACATTTATTACTTGATTTGTCAACTGCTGGATTGTAGGTGATTGTCTTACCTAATCCAGGGCCGAGTTTTGTGAAAAATATACTGAAATTCAGTTC
The DNA here is from genome assembly GCA_008009225.1 of Acer yangbiense. NCBI lineage: Eukaryota > Viridiplantae > Streptophyta > Magnoliopsida > Sapindales > Sapindaceae > Acer > Acer yangbiense. The sequence continues at coordinate 16,496,614 of CM017773.1, read as the reverse complement.
TATTGATGATATTTTATAGTTGCTATGTGGGTGGCGAGATCATGTCAATTCACCTATTTGTGGATTTTCCAGCGAGCAGGTTTCTTTGATGGGTGACTTACTCTTTACTTTTCAACTCTCCATTGTTGTACGTGGCCCATCAATCTGATGTGGCCTGATGTCAAGGAGGTTTGGTTCCGCGAATTCCGAGCTCTATACTAACGTTTCAAGCTGAAAAAAATTACCCCAAACAAGCTCCGTACAGAACATTAATTACATTTTACCCTACAAAAGTATAATAATAATAATAATAATAATATATATATATATATATATCCTTCTTCATTTGTTTTAAATATATTATGTTTTTCACAATATTATTATTTTAATAAATAATAATTTATTTTAAATATTTTTTAACGTTTCAGTATATATGTGGAACTAATGTGCATTAAATCTAAAATACCCTTGAATCCATCATCTTAGACTAAGGGGTCGTTTTTTTTTTTTTTTTTTTTTTGTTTCTGGTACAAAGGAGGCCTAGTAGCCCAGAGCAAAAGAACTAAAAAAAGAGAGGAGGAAGGACACGATCTAGAAGAAGCAAAACCTTTCCAATCATCCTGAAAAACCAACCAAATATCAGGCGGGGGGGGCTTCAAAGAACTGGATACCAGCCTCCATACCATGCCCCAAACGAGCCAAGCCATCAGCCACTCTGTTCCCTTCCCTATACACATGATTAACCATACAGCACCAATCAGAGTTGATGAGAGCAGAGCACCCTCTAGCAATACTAAACAAGGGATGGTTAATAGGGATATCTTTAGCAAGCAACTGCACCATACACAACAAATCAGTCTCCACAAGAACATTCCGATAAGCAGACCTCCAAGCCAACGAAAGACCTTCAAATAAACCCCATAATTCAGCTTCCAACACATTCCCTCTTCCCTTATTTAACACAAAACCTATCAACCAATTCTTCAAATGGTCCCTCAAAACCCCATCAGAAGTAATCAAACCCAAATTATTATCACAACTGTCATCTACATTTAGCTTCACCCATCCTTCAGGAGGAGGAATCCAAGAAATTGAGAGAAGAGAAACCTGTTTAACATTGACAGCCGAAATGGTACCCAGCCAATCCAAGCAAAACTAATTAATTATCATATGAGGGTGCCTTGGGGTAACGAACTCAGGATCAAACACCAACCTACATCTCCATTTCCAAATGAACCAAATCACAATAGAAAAAAGAAGCCAACAAGGGATCTTACAATACACCAGGCTATCATTAGTTAGATTAATCCACAACCAATCCATAGTATCACCTATGAAAAAAATCAAAGGAAACAATATCTTTAAATAAACTGTCCCGAACCGACAAAGAATAGCTGTACCCCTTTTAGTTTCCATCAACAGCACGTACACCTAGGACAAAAGCCATCAGAGTCCATCCCACGAGCTACTCTCTGGCTATTAGTGAGAAGCTTCCCATGAAGAACGAGCCAGAGGAAATGCTGGACTCTAGGAGGGAGACGAAGCCTCCAAATGAACTTCCATTTCCACACAATACTACGGTCAGTCTTCAAGCAACCGTCATAAGCCGATTTGACAGAGAACTCACCGTTCTTAGACCACCCCCAAATAGCTCAATCTCTTCCACTAAAATTCCTACCAGCATGAATACTAGCAATTCTATGGACAATGTGCCAAGGAAGAACCAAAGCAAGTTGGTCGATAAGCCACTGACCATCCACCAGATAATCACTAACAAACTAGCTTAGCATACCCACAGAGAAGTCCATTAACGCATGGTCGTTTGTTTTTTTCACTTAAAACTTAATGAGTAAATAGAACTCATTAAGTTGTTTTGTTTGTTTTTTTAAGTGGTCAAACAACATAAAAATATCAAAAAACAACTTAAAATAAAAAGTAAGAAATACTGACTTTTAACTTAATTCCAAATCACTTGATTATAATTAAAATATTCTAGAATTTTTTTCTTTTAACATATTTATTATTTTAAACAAGTTTTAGAAAAAAAAAAAAAAAAAAAAAAAAAAAAAAAAAAAAAAAAAAAAACCTAATTACTTCTCGTACTAAAAAATTTCAAGGATTAAACAATTAAATTTCTCTCCTACCAAATCCCGATAAGAACTCGCTATTTATTTTTTTCATCTAACTATTCGTATAGTGCTCAATAAATGTGTCTATCATATTGAGTAGATTTCGTGGCTTAAAGATGTTATAGAATAATTGTATATAAAAAAATTCAAGAACCTTTTTTTTTTATTTGGTTTCCGGTGCATATGATCTAGGAAACCAAAAAAACAAAAATGGTTTCATGAATTATATACACCGGAAACGTGGACAACATACAAAATTGAACTTAAACTTGAACTTTTTTTTGACAATAAATTGTACTTAAACTTTGTTTGCATAACATGCAAAATTATATTTTTTGATGAATTTTTTATTTTGTTAAATTAAACTTTGTTTGCTAAATATATATATATATATATATATATATATATATATTTATATACAAAATGTTATAAAGAATGGTACATGTTAAATTTCTTCTTTTAATTAGTATGGTATAAATGTAAAATTACTTATTTTCAGACAATTAAAAACAAACATGTTGACAGTACATTCAGATGTGAGAAAAAAAAATTAAACATATCATTTGGGTTCAGATTTCAGTCCCTATTCAGTCTTCAGAAAAATTCAGGATTGTTTAGTCTTCAAACAAAAAAAACAAACAACCTCTAACCTTTGACTAATGGAAGACCAAAGTGATAGATTTTGGAAGAAGAAAAAAATGACAAAGTCGCAAAAATAGTGTGGTTTAAAGCATCTCCAACAGTCTCCCTTGGAGACCCCCCTTACCTTAATTAAGGGAGAAGCTATATTTTTGCATTTCCAAACAGATCCCTTAAAGGCTCCCTTAAGGGTGCGTTTGGCACAGACATGGGACAGGACAAGGTGGGACGGGACAGGACAGGACGGGACAGGACATGTTGTTCTGTATTGTGTTTGGAAGGTCTAGGATAGAACTGTGGACTGTACTATTATGCGTTTGGTATGGCTGGGACAGGACGGGACAAAGGTTCAAATGACCAGAGTACCCCTCTCATATATATAACAACATATATTGCAATATTATATATTAATATATAATAATACCAAATAAAAATATATATAATATATAATATTATTATATTATATATATATATTATTATTATTTGATATTATTATATATTAATATAGAATATTACATGTATTATATATATATATATATAATATGATATATTATGTTATTATATATAATAATAAATATAGATATATATAATATTAAATATTAGTACATAGAGAAAATATAATATATATATTATATAATGTATAATATATATATATATATATTATTGTAATAATATTTAATATATTATATATATATATATATATATCTTATATATATTGTACATATATATATATATATATATATATATATATATGTACAAAATATATACATATATATATATATATATATATATATATAATTATATTTTATAATATCTAATATATTAAAGATTATAATATATATATATATATATATATATATATATATATATATGATATATATATCATTAAATATTATTATATATATAATAATATATATTATAATATATATAATATTATATATTTAATTATAATATAGTATAATATATTAGACATGATTGTAATTGTTTGAAAATGTAAAGGGTAAATTGGTCATTTTGACATTTGTCCCATGTCATGGGACAAGTTGTCCTAGGGTCTTGGGTGGGACAATTTTTTGTGATTTTTGTCCCACCTTGTCCTGTCCTGTCCTGTCCCATGCTATGGACGCGCCAAACGTGGGACAAGAACAAATTGTCCCACGTTGTCCCGTCCTGTCCCGCTTACCAAACGCACCCTAAATGTGTTTTGGTGGAGCTCACTCCCTTAATTAATGGGTGGCTTCAGCCCTCCTTAAATGGGTTCCATATATTTAAATTTATTTTATTTTTTGAAAAGCACAAAATATTTAACTTTTAAATCCCAACAGCATTTATTATCCAATAAGTAATTTGTTTTACAATAATAATTACAAAGTAAAACATCAAAATAATAATAATAAATTATTAAGGGGGTCATTTAAGGGAGTGTTGTTGGAACACATACTACATTAATGGCCCCTTACAATAACATCTACCCTTATTTAAGGGGGTCTCTAAGGGAGACTGTTGGAGATGCTCTTATGTGAAATTTTCCCAAAAAAGAAAGCAAATAAATAATAAGTGGGGTGTATCTAGTCTCAAGTAGTACTAAAATTTAAGACCCATTCAAATTTAAAATTTAAGACCCATTTAAGATTTAAGATTTAGTAAAGTGCTAAAATACATCTTACTAAAGTAAGATTTAAGTTAAGTTTTTCTACTTTTTTAAGACTTTATTTAAGACAAACAAAGCTCATATATTTATTGAGAACAGCTTTTAAACCTTTCGATGCATAAGTGGGTATTTTCAAATACATTATGGGGTGTATTTAGAAGTACCACCCATCGTTGATTACAAAAATGAATATCTAAGTTGTTTGGAGTTTGGCCCAAAATAACCCATGAGATGCAGGACAGCCTTCATTGGATTATAATTGAAGAAAATAATGGGGTCAATAATATTTTAATTTGTTAAAAAAAATTATCAATCTCTATCAATAATAAATATAAAAAGAAAAGAAAAAATAGATATGACATTCATTAAAGAAGAAGATATTATTCTCATCTCACCACAATTCAATCCATTCACAAATGCAATCTCTCTTTTCCAACTCAACTCAACATCTCATGTGTTTGGCTGTAAGTTACATCACTGTTCTAGATTTTTTTTTTTTCTAGATCTTTCTCCAAAGTTTCTTTGTATTTTTTTTTATATATACGTATATAATTCAATAATGTTGCCATTGGGCCTCTTGCCAATGTGGTGTGACTCTCCAAAGGGAGACTCCACCACCACGGTTCAACGCTCGGCATCGTGTATATATATACACCCATTATTTCCTTGTCCCACCTCATGTGTGGGTGTCCTCTCCCCAATTGTGGGAGTAGTTGTCCGGGCTGTGCTCGTAATGTCCCATCCTCGCAGGGTCCCGTAGTTGTTGTACATTAAAAAAAAAAAAAAATTCAATGATGTTAGAGATTTCAATTTAAATATTAGTATATTTCCCAACTTATAATGTGTCAATATAATTCAATTAAACTATGAATAAATATTAATTTGATATACTTCACTTTACTCATATTACATGTGCTGAATTATCTTCTTTTATTATTTTTCTTTTTTTTCTTTTTGAAATAGGAAAAAGACTCCCAACAAAATTAATAGAATTAAATCATTGGATAAAACAGCCATTCTAGCCAAAACATGGGCAATCATATTCCCTTTAGCTGAATTATTTATTGTATTTCATTAACTGAATTGATATCTAATTCTTTATTTTTGATATATTTTATTTTATAAATTTTACTCTTAAAGTTACTTTAATTTCTTAATATATCTGCATGTGAAATACATAGTCAGAATCAAAATCAAATAAGAGTTCAACTATTCCTATATCAAAAACAATTTCTTGTAATGTTGGTATAATTAATACATTCTTTGTAATGTAGAAGAGCTTAATAGTATTTATTTTAAAATAAATTGAACACATTTTTGTTTTCTAAATGGGCTAGAGGCTTGTCAATACTATACGAAATCAAACACTACATCAGATATCTACTCTCGGCTTTATTATACTTTTTGATATAATTAATGTAATAATATAAAATTAAAATATTTATTTCATTAAAAATATTATTTTAATAATTTTTTATTCAATTTCAAAATACTATCAAATTTAAAATATTATTATATTTAGTCAAAACTCATATTTTATATATTCAAAATATATATAAAATATGAGATGGTAGTGTACCTCCCTTAGATGCGTATTTTACAAGTATATGTGGCCATATGGGGAGTTTTCTCATAGTTTGTGGGATTAAATATCCAGACTGCATATATATTGTCTGATCTTAGCAGCCCTCGACAATCCTATTATCATAATAGTTGTAATTCTTAAAAAAACAAATATCATATTTTACCAATAAAAAGTATAGTATTAATTCAATCCAATTCAATCATCTATAATATTGTATTCTCAATCTTATCCAAATATTTTTTTTTTTCTTGTTTGAAATGTCAAATGCATGCATATTGAAAACTGGTGGTTGAAACAAAAACAACAATGTTACAACTGTTGTGCTTGTGGGTTAAAAATCCTAGAATCACATAATAAAAGGGACACTCCTCTCTCATTATGACAAGGCAGTCAAATTAAAAGACTGGCCAACAGAAAAGGGATAATAATTAAGACTTTCTCTTCTTTTTTTTTTTTCTTTTTTTTCTTGAAATAATAATGAAGAGTTTCATGGCTTGAAAGAAAAAAAAAAAAAGGTCTTCAAGAATCCCATGCAAAGATAGAAAAATGGGAGGGTTGAGTAAGCATATTTCCACTTTTCTTCTTAATTACAAATAACCGGTTTTCCTTTTTGGATGCAGTGATAGTAGTGACTTCCACTCCAGAGCTTGTTTATAAATTATAATACAAACGAATTTCTACTCTACTAAATTATAAGTTTTATATTTAGAATTTTGAATTTTGAATTTAAAGTGTATATATATATTCATGATGAAAGTTGAAAATATACAAGAAGTTAACAAATTTCATCATTTGAACATTGTACAATGATTGTAGTATACAATCACAAGGAGTTAACAAAATGGTCAGACACGCTATTTGCTCTCGTACAATTTGATTATAGTCTTCTGTTTATCAGAGATTATATGAATCGGTGGAGACCCCAATTTCAAATTCAGGTTGCAACATTGAAAATGTCCTATCGTAATATAATTTGTATCAATACAACCATATACTATACGATTGAACATAAAATAAAATAAAAATTTGGATGCAGCCTCTAGAATTGTCTCCTCCACCCATCAACGTTTAATTTATTCCTGATCCCATGGCCTACACACTATCTATCTTCTGCTACTGCAAGATCTTAAAAGTGCTTTTTATTCTCTCTTTTGAAAAAAAAAAAAAAAAAAAAAAAAGAATACCAATTTCTCTATCAAGATTATATTTAATTATAGGATCGTTTAGGATTAAATTATTAGTTGAGTTACCATATTTTGTGGTCACTCCCTCCCGGTTTTAGGGGGTTGAAAAGTGGAGCCCTTTGTATAATAATCGATTGTTATTTACGGAATCGTTTTCCACACGCGGTTTCACTTTTGAGTTTCAAAAACAAATGTTATTTCATGAAGATCACAACCGGGAAACATGGGACTCTGTTTTTTTTATTCAACATTTTGCGGAAGCCTTCTTGATAGTTTATAGTTATTAGTTAGTGGTTGTGACTTGTCAGTTCTGACATCAGGTTTTATGTGCTTCACATTAATTAGCCACATATATATATATATATATATATATATATATATATATTTTTAATTAAAATCAAGTTAATTTAATTAGCCATAGGTTTAGAAAAAATATTAGATAACATTTAATTAAGACAATAAGCTATATCTAATTTCAAATCTAAAGGAAAAATCATATTCAAACAATCAGTTTCACCGAACACACTAAGCACCTTCAATTAACACAATCACATTTGCCATTTTTTTTTTACAAAACCATTGACGATGAAAGGGGCATTTTAGTTAAAATAACTGATTTACTTTTTAAAATGAGAGCTTCTTTTGACAATCCAATTTTATTTTTTTTACACTTTTTTTCTAAAGACACTTCATTATCAAAATTTAAACTTACAAAATTCTAAAGATACTTAATTTTGTTACAAGATTATCCTTTTTATCTTTTTTGAATTAAATTATTAAAAAAAGAAATTATCTCTCTTAAATCATTAGATTAATTATTACATATTAAATACTCTCTCCTAAATTTTTAATTACTATATTAAACTCTCTCTCCTCCAATACACATCTCTAATTTTCTATCTCCATTCTTTATCAAGCAAAACTAACAGTTAAGGAAAAAAAAATTACTAATAAGTTTGATTTTTAGAAACCGTATGTATGTATATATTAAAAATAAAAAATAAATAAATATAAAAAACTCTAAAAACATGTACCTTGTTTTTTTTTTTTTAAACATTAAAATATGAAAATGCTTTTTGCTACTCTGGTAGGTATGTCATTGCCTAGATAACTTTAATTCTTTCCTCAGTCTTAGAAATTCTGAGTTTAATCGAATCTAGTTGAACCAATTCAAGCTTTTGAAAATTGACTTTTTAATATATATATATTACTATTAGTAAAAAACCAAAATTAGAGATGTGTATTGGGGGAGAGAGTATTTGATATGGTAATAGATTTAGGAGAGATAGTTTAATACATAATATTTAATCTAATGATTTAAGAGAGAGAATTTCTTTTTTTAATAATTTAATTAATTTAGAGTGTCTTTGAATTTTTTTGTCTTGTTTAGTAATTTTAATTCAGGTTAAAATTGTCATTAATAAAAAAATTAAATGGAATGTAAACGAAAGATTCTCCTTACAATCAACAAATTATCTTTTTGCACTCCAATTTAATTTTTTTTATTAATCACAATTTTAACTTGAATTAAAAATACTAAACAAGACAAAAAAAAATTTAAAGACAGTCCAAAGCAATTAAATTATTAAAAAAAAAATTATCTCTCCTAAATCATTAGATTAAATATTTTGTATTAAGCTCTCTCTCATAAATCTGTTATTACTATATTAAACATTCTCTCTTAATTACTCTCTCTCCATTTTCAAAAAAAAAAAAAAAAAAATCATATCTCCATACTTTCTCGATCAATCTCTGATTAATAGTTAAAGAAAAAAAAAAAACTTATGAATATTTTGGTTTTTTTACTAACAGTAATATATATATATATATATATATATATATATATATATATATATATAAGTCAATACGAATACCTTGTTTTTCAAAAAAAATAAAAACTTGATTTGTTACAACTAGATTCAATTAAACTCAGAATTTCTAAGACTAATTAAATAATTAAGTTCTTTAGTCAATCACATACCTATAAAAGTAATAAAAAGCATTTTCATATTTTGATTTTATTTTTTTGTTTAAAAAAAAAAAAAAACAGGATACTTGTTTTTTGAGTTTATATATATATACTTGTTTTTTGAGTTTATATCAAAATAAGCTCTCAATGTAAATAGATAATTTTTAGATTGTAAGTAGAAGCTCTCTTTAAAATTTAGAAAGAGAACTTATTTCCTTTGACAAAAGCATGAAATTAAGTTCACTTTCCGGTACCAATAACTAAGATTGTTATTTGTGTATGGATCTACATAACTCAAATCTCATCAAAAAAATTATGAACACTACATCCATTAAAAGTCAAATAAATTTCCTTTCTTCATTATAATTTCTTATTAGTAATTATGGCATTGATTCAATGGTTGGGAAGAGTTTATAGATTAAGGGTAAACAATCACCATTAAATTAGACTAAATAGTTTGTTAAATATTGAAGTAGCGAGTTTAAGTCAAAATTTTGAATTAATACAATCTTATCTATAGTGTAATTATATGTATATATATATTATGAATTAGCATTATTGGCTATTAGATACTCCAAGACTATTGCTGTTTAGGCACTTTCAAACTTTTGTAAGCACTAACTACTTTTTTGCTAAACATTTTGTCATTATAGAAAGATTATGACTTCAAATCTCGCTTAGAGGGAATTTGAATATTTGATTAATATTTATTGTAATAATGTATATATAAAAAAAAAAGGTTGGTCCATGACATCCCAATTAGATGATGATTAGTCCAAAATCGTGAACCAATGGCCTTTAAGCACGTGAGTATACGGTCAGAAGAGAAAGATTTTGACTTGAAATTTTTTTGGATATGTTATGGGAGACAGCATATTATATCAAGGATTATATAGAAATGATTAGAGAGAGAGAGAGATTAATTAGATTAGATTGGTCAGCAGCAATTAACACAAAATAATAATAATATGCTCTGCTTACTTATACATAAGTTGGAAACTCTTTGTCACCCAAAACATGATCAAGAAAAGATCTGCCCATTGCTCCCTTGCTTTCTTGCTTTGCCTCTCCTCTCTGGTTTTCTCAGACATGAACACAAAAACATGCTCATGCCAACAAACAATGTTTTTTGTCTCTCCTATCATATTTTTGCCTTTCTTTCTTTCTTTCTTTGGATATTGGTTTAAAGTCCAAACACTAGTATTAATTACTAAACCCATTTTTTATCATCATTAATTGTCATCATTAGTCGCCCTTAATTTCAACCAATCTTTGTCATTAATTAACATGATTATCAAATATATCAGATCAGAAGGCGGCCTCCACACTAATCATCATTTAGAATATATATATTGTCTCTCCAAAAGGGTTATAATTAATATAATTAATATCAATATAAAATAAGAGAGAATTTAGGGTTATAATTATAGTTAAAGTGTGGCTTTCAAAGAGATTATTATGTATACTGTATATACACTAATGATGGCACCGCATAGTCCGTCTGATTAGAGACCTGCACGCTTTGCATGGCCATTACAATCTAGAATAGACAGCACTTCCAAATTTTATACTGAAATTTTATATTTCAAAAATAAATGTCACTAAATAAGGATTCCTTTGAAATTAGCTAAATATATACTGTTGATTTGATCATTAATTATTATTTATTGACAGAATCTATCATTCACTGATTATTATTTTCTTATGCATTTTAATTTTTTTTTTCTCTCTTTCATTTAGAAAATGATACTGGAGGGGTGTCAAGAGTCAATTATATGTTCAAGCTACAATTAATGCATGTAAAATAGTAGGTACTTTATATTAATTTAATAATTTCTTACTTTAAAAAAAAAAAATCCTAATATGAGGAAAATTATTATTGAAATATATATATATATATATATATATATATATATATATATATATATATATATATATATATATATATATAAGACCACCGTCCAATACGGTTGGATGGTAATAGCACTAATTCGGTTTGACAATATCTCATGTTTGATTCTCCGACAATTCAAGTGATATATACACATAGAAAGGAAAACACCAAGCTTTATCCCTAGCAAGAAAAAAAAAATCATAATGGTTTATGTATTATATGTATTTATTTAGTTTTGCAATTATAAAAATATCATTTTATCAATATATTTGCATAGAGTTATTATTAATATTTTTTGAAATCTGACATTGATTTTAGAAAATTAATTTGTTGCTTTAAGATGTGCATAAAATCCCTCTCGTGTGAGTATATATATATATATATATAATATTTTCAGGCATGACTATAAGAACATCTCCAATGCAAAAATGGCTTACATATCAAAAATTATTAATATGACAACAATATCTAGAGATTTGCTTCCTATGTGGTATAAATATGGACTTGATATACAATTAACTTAAAATTGTATCGTTTCTTTTTAAAACACATTTTGTTTTAATGACATGTCCAATTTTATTTTCTATTTTCTTTTTTATTTTATTTTCTTACTAAAAATAGATGAAAAATTAATGTCAATTTTAAATGCTTGTTGAATCAACCTAAAAAGAGGTTATGCAACAGGTTGTCTGAGAGTAGACGGTCATATTGATAATGTCTAATTTTTTTTTTTACCACGTCAACTTGAGGTTGAATATATATAGTTGCATTGGAGACATAATTATTAATAGAACGTCTATTTATCCTACGTGACATCTGTTTTTTTTCACAAATTACGCTTGTATTGAGATGCTCTAAGAGAATCTTCTTAATAAAATGTAAAAGAATGAACATGATAAGTCTTATTATCAACTAATACAAAATCTGATCCATACTTGAATACAACAATGAACAATGCAAATCTCATGCTCATTATGATATTATTTCAAAAATAATACATGCAAAAAAAAAAAAAAAAAGTTAAATCAATAAATCCTGAAAAAGTTAAACCAAATAAAAAGTTATTAAAGCATCATCTTAAAAGCAAAGAGGAACACAAAAGTCATAAAGAAAATCTGTACGTAGTTAGAAAATCCCACATCCCTATGAAGTAGACTTTGAATGAATGGGAAGAGAATCCCTCAAAGATTTTAATATAATGGCTACTTTTTAATATGATCACTTCTTTTCTGACTCTAACCAGAAACAATATCGTTCGTTTGAATGAATGTTTTTACTATAAAACTAAATATATAGTTCTTTCAATGTTGCTTTAGTTGCTTGTTGATAAATGATATTGATCAATGATCATGTAGTCCCAGGTTTGAAATGCATATCACTGCAAAATCCCATATATATTAAATCAATAATAGATTTTATATTTAATTTCACAATGTTAATAGCACTGCTAAACCTAAAACTTTAAGTTAATAGGTAATTATCCGACTATAATATTTAAAATATAAGTCGATGGAATTTATGATTATTAAACAAATTTGTTAACTAAAAAAACTATTGATTAGAATATACCAATATGTATTAAACCATATTAGCGATTCAACACTTTAAAAATAATGTTCAAAATTAAGTATTTTTTCAATGTTAAATTGGTCCCAATTTTCTGCTTATTTTACTTCATTTTATGAATTATTATATAAATCATCATACATATATTTATAGCGGTGATAAATAGGTTGACATATGTGAAGGAGAGAATCCAGATTCGTAAAGGAGACAAATTGATTCCGATTAACGTCGCTTCTACTAGAGATTTAATATTTTGTATATTTAGTAGGTATGCTCTTTTTTTTGGATAATACGTACATCAGTCTTCTTCATTACTTTTCTATTTGGAAAGTTTCTGTTTATTTAAAATATTAAATTGAATCCTATATATTTTTAAATAATTCAAAATGTTACTTAGATGTTGTATGTATTCATGGTACCACGATCTTTCATACATAGAAATATATACAAAAACTTAAAATTGGTAATCTTTAAAGTATAAGAATACAACATTATTGTTGAAAGATTTGAAACATCAATAACTGACGTGTTAAAAATCCTTACTATTTAAATCTTTATTAGAAGATATTATATTGTATTGTCTATTAAACAATTATAAAGAAGTAATCCTGCTTTTTATTATTATTTAAAAAAAAAAAAAAAACAATGCTTTTAGAATTGAAAATAGAAAATGTTTAATGAACTAAACTTATCTCGATTAAAATATATATATATATATATAAGCATTAAATTAAAATTTTCCCGGTGTTTGATTTTTTTTAAAACACCCAATGTTTGATATTTGATACGGGTAATTTTATGCAAATTCTCACATCTTAAAAAATAAAAAATAGTAAGAATTTGATCTTACTCATTTATGTACACCGACCGGCCCATACTGTATCAGTTTTATTTTTTCTTTTCAAGTCTAATTCTGTTGGGAGAATAGTATAAGTACGATTCGAAAAACAACTTTTCTTACATGAAGAAACCTTTATCAGGGATACAACGAACAAAATGCACCAATATATAATCCTTTCTCACCTATAAACCACTTGACACAAGGGTATATACAAACCAATTTTTCGTGCATTTGGATCAAAATACAAAAGCTCTGATGTATTTTCTCTCTCCTGACCCACCACTTACATAATAAGTCTTAGAGTTTGATTCAAAAGCATAACAAGTATATACCCTATGTCTAGGGTTTGTAGGTGAGAAGTTTATATATAATTATATATATATATATATAAATTCTATTATCAGTTCGAATCGATAAAAGTTATATCAGTTCCTTGCATGTGGGTCACTGGATTTAAATACTTTGACTTGGCTGTATGCATTTGTCAGTTAAAATATTTAAATCCAGTGGCTCACATGCAAGGAACTATATAACTTTTGTCTCAAACTGATAATAGAAAGACTATATATATATATATATATTGAGTATCTTATAAGGATCTTTTATTGTAATTTCGGTAAAACTTTGATGAAATTACATCGATTTTTATGAATTTTGATCTGAATCTTTTTGTGGATGATAAATTCATTGAAATTTAGTTATAATTTTTTTTTCAGAATTTTGCAAGCACTAGGAATAGTTTTCTTGAATTTTCTTATATTTCATCAATTTTTTCGATATCTTCGTATTTAAAAAAAATCAGGATAAATAGTTTTCATTGAACTTATCATCCATAAAAAAAATTCAGATCATAATTTAAAATAAAAAACCGATATCATTTCATTAAGGTTTTTAATAAAATTAAAATAAAAGATCTCTTACGAAAAACTATATAAAAAAGAAGGAAAAAAATGTAAAAATTGTTGAAGTTGAGTTGAAGGTGGCGGGCGTGAAAGGAGAGGTGGTGGGGACTGGGGTAGAGGAAAAGACGGGGAGTGAGAAAATGTAGAGAGAAGAAAAATATATATGGATGGCCCCGCAAATCTAAGAGCTGAGCTGTTGCTTTTATCACATCCATATATAGCTGTGATTCATCAATATCGTATTTTTTTTATTTTAATTAATTGTGGAATGTATCAACTCTTCTATTATTATTATTATTATGATTTATGATGGTTCTTCATCTATTCTATGTTATCATCCTCCCCACTCCCAACCCCCTCCTTTTCTATTATTTTTCCAAGCAAATATTACTAATTATTCTGTTTATATATAATTGGTCATTTTGTCTGTTTTCTGCCCTCAATGTTCATTCATTTTGCAGGATTGCCATAGGTCGGTGTTTATTGATCATCAATCTCACATAAATAATACACCTTGGCCGACCTCTTTCAAATTACTATTGTATAGTAGATATATAATGAACTGTCATAAAAAGTGTATAATTATAATTAATTATAATTATCAGTCTTTCTATTATCAGTTCGAACTGACAAAAGTTATATCAGTTCCTTGTATGTGGGCCACCGTATTTAAATACTTTGACTGACAAGTGCATACAGGCATACAGCCAAGTCAAAGTATTTAAATCCAGTGGCCCACATACAAGAAACTAATATAACTTCTATCAGTTCGAACTGATAATAGAATTTATGTATATATATATTGCCTATTGTTGTATCAAAAATTAATGAGTATACAAGTCAAGAACAAACTAAATGGATCACATTGATATATTATAAAAAAAAAAAAAATCATAATAATGAGAAATCAAATCTAGGTTATAAGATGATCAAGTTGTAGCTTGCAGATTGCAGGTTACAGAATGAGGTTGAAGAAGCTTGTAGTTTTGCAAGATGATGAGTCATCAGACTATTAAATCAATAATCCTATTTTATCCAAATTTAGTACACAAATGATGTGGTATCGTTATAATCATTTCATTTAAATTATATTACATTTGTATGATTTAAATGAATGGATTAGAGTGATGCCACATTATTTAGACACTAAATTAAGCAAAATAGTATTACTCATATTAAATTAATAGCTCTTATTATAACACCATGTGATAAAATAGTAAACGTGTTCTAACCGTGAAAAGATGAGTACATATGCGCATGGTGAAGTGGTGAAAGTTACATTTTGCACCTTATTCGCCCACGACATGTAATGGAGATTGAGCTTCATTTGTTATTTGGCCACGAGACGAAATGGAGAATGAGCTCCACATATTACTTGTCCACACCATCAAAAGAGTCAAAATATTAATATAAATACGACCTAACACTTAGAAATGAGAGGGATAATGTTTTTTTTTTTTTTCTCAGCTAGTGAATGAATTTAGCACTCTTTTTCTCCAACTCGGATAGAATTATGACTTAAGAGGTCACATCGACAACATTGTCGACACCCTCCACACTAGCTTTTGCTTTATGATTATAAGAAATTGTAGATCGTTGTTGTCCAGAAACAGGTCTTCAAATTAAATCAGACTCCGATTTTAGTTGTCAACAGATTATTAATTTCTTATTAACCAATACAACCAGATGAAAAATAAATATTTTTTTTAAGTGGAAATATGGGGAAATAGCAATGGTTTTTTTTTGTTGACTTTTAAGAATAGCACTAGTTTAATAAGTTAAGTTTAAGTGACATCAATAGATAAAAATACCTTCATCTCCTTCTTTTATTACGTTTTTACCATTTTTAATTTATTTATTTTTTCAAAAACCTATATTGATGGAGGACCAATGAAGGTTGGTCCTCCATTAGTGGAGATGGGATAGACCTCCAATAGAGGTTATTGGAGGTCGATGAAGATGAAGAATAAAAAAAAATTGGAATTTTTTTTTTATCCAATAAATCTCAAAAATTGCAAAAATGCACAATAAGTTTCGGAAACTAAAAAATAAGTCTAAAAAATTATAAAATAAGTCTTGGAAATACAAATAAGTATCGGAAATACATAATAAGTATGGAAACACCAAAATAAGTTTCCAAAAAAAAAAAAAAAACGCGATTTTTGTGGATGTGTTTTAAGAGTATTTTTGTCGAAACAACATTTTAGATGCTATTAAAACCTAAATTATTAAGTTGGTGATGGTCTTAAAAGTAAGAGAGTAAAAAATTCTAGAAAATTTTTGAACCCTTTTGTTTTTTTTAACTCAATGATAGTTTAATAACTTTAATTATTTGTTTTTCTTTTAAATTTTATGTTGGAGTGGGTTGATTATTATTATTATTTTAAAAATATAATAATTAATATGAGTAGTATTTGAATTGGTTTCGCGAATTTGTAGCATAAATTTTAATGACAATAAAATAAAGAAAATAAAAAAAGTAAAGATATTAGATTATTATCCCGTAAGAGAAAAATGAGGAGAATTAGAAAGCAAGTAGTGGAATATTGAAGGCAATAATGAATGGTGGAGAATTAGAAAGCAAGTTTTTGATACCCATATCATCCTTAACTTTCATTGAATTATTATCAACTATCCAAGGAAAAATCTATATATATATATATATATATATATCAGTCTTTCTATTGTCAGTTGGTCCTGACAATAAATATATCCGGATGAAGAATGTGGATCATAGATTATGGAGAAGTTTGACAAGTGCATACACTTTGAGTCAAAGTATGCAAATCTAGTGGTCCACATTTTTCGTCCTGATATATTTATTGTCAGGACGAACTGAAAATATAAAAAAAATATATATATATATATATTTAATATCTGTTAATTCAGGAAAAAAAAAAAAAAAAAAAAAAAAACCATTCATATTTAAGTTTGATGTATATGTAACCTTCTACAAAGCTTCTTTGCATCCATCTCTACATACCTCATCTTTTTAGTACTTGTTTGGTTGAGTTTTCTACTGTCTTAAAAAGTCCACCTTAAAAGGTCTACCAACGTCTATTTGAATTTTTTAGAGTTGTTTGGTTGGGCTTTTGAGATTGTCTATTTTAAATTGAGTAAATGCTAGTAACGTTTAAACCTCTACTAGACAAAAGCTCATGGGGAAGTGCTTCTCCAAATAGACATTTTTTTTTTTAAAGTCTACCAACCAAACAACTATATATATTTTTTTCAAAAACTCTTTTTCTAATAGATCTACTGCAAGTAGATCTTTTACCAATAAAGATTTTTCAAAAACCCAACCAAACAAGCTCTTAGTCTAACAAATAACAATGATCCTCTTTTGACCTAATTTTTTTTTTTTTTTCAACACATAAAATTAAGAACATGTAAGTGGTAATTAAAATGATTATAAAGACCTAAGTTTACAGTATCTTTCAAGGCCAAAAAGGATATTTAATTACTACAAAATAAATAAATAAAATGATTAGATCTGGATTATTTGTTTCCTCCACTTTTCCTTCTGCTATTCTGCCTACAAATTTTAATCCGTATAAAGTTAATAATAAAAATATTTAGTGGGTTGGTCAATATAAGTGTGCCATGGTATCATAACCTAATTATGGACCTTCTTTTCATTCTCATACACTGTGTGTTCGAATGATCTGTAAAAAAAAAAAGGTAAAAAACACTAATAAATAAAACTACTACGTACTTACAAAAATACTTATTAATTGGAAAATATATATCAATTGTTTTTAGATTAACTCATATTTTTTTTAATAAAAAAATTATAATTTTGTAAAATGATTTTGAAAAGTACACATAATTCATAAACATATTACTAAATTTTAGGTGTAAACAAATATGTACACGTTTTTATCTTTTCGTAAATTCTTTGTATATAACATTTAATTTTCTATACCAAAAAAATTTACATTTTTCTACATGGATAATCAATTTTATGTACAGAAATTTACAAAATACAAAAGTGAATATAGATTTGGTCCACAGCTGAAAATCATTAAACTTGATATGTATATATATAAGCATAGGCTCTTTCAAAACCTAGTACCCTCTGGTCTTAAAGCAAGAATATCACAAATCTTTGTGTGAAAAGCCATTACACTTTTATGAGGGACACAGCTAATTAAGATACCAAATTTAATCAAATTACTATATTATTTTTATTAGGCATTAATCCAATTTTTAAATAGTTTGAAAGTTGTTTCTAAACAACATATAGAAAAGTAGAGAGGGTCTAATAGGGACGTAGCTTAACTAGTAGATGGACGAGCATGGAACATGGGCAAATGACTCCGAGATCAACGGTTCGAATTCTAACAATGACGAAAACTTAAAAAAATAATAAAAAAAAAAAAAAAAACAAATAGAGGGAAGAATGTATTGACTATTGAGTGGCTTCATATATGGACCCACTTTAAAAATTAATTAATTATATATAAAAGTAAATCATAGTCAATAATCTTATCATATTTGGATTTTTAATGCTTAGAAATTTCCACTAGCAGACATTTTAGATTACTTCATCCTTTTCTATTCTTTCCAATTTCCAATTCCAAATATAAATCTATAATTATATCCTAAATATGTAATTTTTTAAAATTTGATTTCCATTTTTAATTATTTTGGGGCAAATATTCCAATTTGATCACATAATGGAAAGTACTGGAATGTAATTAATTAAAGATACCAAAATTGTTAGAAGTTTTAGGTACACGTTTCTTTCATAATGGTACATGGTAGCAGTACTTGTAAGAAATTTAAAGTGTAGTGGTCATGTCAACAACTCTCTGCACCACCACCACCATCAACAATTCATCATCATCATCATCATCATCATCTTTTAACTTTCTTTAAATTCGTATAATTTTTGGCTTAAATTTTGACTCTTGAAGTTGAAACCAGAGAATTGAACATCAATATTATTTAAATATATGGGAGACTGAGCTGTCTCTGGTGCTTGCAATTTATTATTATTATTATTATTTTTATAAAGTATTACAATTATTACAATAGGATTATCGAAACCAATCAAAATCAGATAATACATATTCGGTTCAGATATCTATTCACACAAACTGAAAGAAAACTCTCCATACATGGTTTTAAAATGCGTACAATGAGACTCAAACTCCTGACCACTAATATAGTAAGGAGGTATACAACCACTTATGCTAAGAGTCGGTATGCAATGCTTACAAAGTCTTGACAATCCAAAAATTGCACAAACTAATCACGTTTTGGATGATGCTACGTACTAAGTTTGAACAAAAATGATTGTGTAATGAGTAGGTTGAATTAAAAATAGAACAAGCTTAAAAATCTAATTAAGGAATATATATTAAAGAAGACAGGCCATGTTTGCTAAAAGAAAATGAGTTTGTGGAGATGATGTTGGACAAAATAAATTAACCTTGGTTTCCAAAATTGCATGTGACAGAAGATTTGGCTTGAAACCAAAGATGGGGATGATGATGTGTCATCTTGATTTGCAATTGAAAATGAGAGATTTAAAAGGCATCTTTTATCTTGCTCACATGTGATATGCCCATGCCCAACTTCCAAATTACAATGTGTAAGAATTTTCTTCAACTTGTCTTTAATTACAATATTAACTGTCAATATGGGAGATCTTCAACTCAAAGGGCTTGTTTTTCTACAATTACGTATGGTAACGGTGACTCGAATTTGGAATATTGCCAAGCTAAATGAGTGTACTAAACCATCAAGTTGTGTTAGACTGTATAGTAAGAGGTGCTGTTATTAAAACTTTGTTTTGTACATAGTAAATTATGATGAGGTCACTCCATGTTTTTTTTAATAGTATTTATCTATCAACTTATCTAGATCAATTTTTATTTTTTAAGCTTTTTTGCCATTGGTAGAATTTGAGCCGCTGACTTGAGAGTCATTTACCTAAACCCCAAGCTCGTCCATCTACCTGCAGAATTACGTCCCTAGGGCGAGGTCACTCCATGTTTTGTTTCTTCATCACAACACATTCATTTAAAATTAAAACAAGATGCATCGAGGATTTTTGTAATAAAATAATCACTTAAGAGTATTTTTTAAATAAAAAAATTTAAAAATATAATAACGATTTCTTTTATAAAATAATGCATGGCTTATCTTGGCATGAATCTAGATTCTAGATAGAGATATATGAAGAAAAGTATTTTTAATAAATGAGATATTTTATGAGAAAAAAAAAGTTTGGTGGGAGGGAGGAGTGACATTCTTTGATAAATACTTTACTTGGGCAGCCATAATGATTTACGTGTACGGATAATTTATTAAATGTGAAATGATTAAGATCAAAATGTCACCTTTGATATGATATTGAAACACATTACCTCATGATTTAAATATGAGATCAGAAGTGTTTATTGTTTAAATACAACTATACAAGTCACGATTACTAGCTACACTCTTAACTCTCCCATATATTTGTTATTAATATATGTCTATATGATAACATAATTGTCACTCACTTAATTATTATTATTATTATTTGAAATCTGACGATTAACATATTAGTCGGGAGATATTAGAGAAAACTCTCCGTATATAATTAAAAATATGCATTTTAAATACACAGCACCCAAGTTAAGAGGACATTACATCACTGATTACTCATTTAATCATTTTGTTGAACATATCGATATGACTTATGATTTAAATTTTAAGGACATATCATCTTGATGGGTCAGAGACTTACACCTTCCACACTAACCCACCAAAGTTTGAGCTTTGGTGAAAAAAAAAAAAAAAAAAAACAAAGAGTAATGCACATCACAACTCAAATATCAACTTATATCCCAACCAATGATATCCTAACTCAAATATCTCACTTAACACGTGTCACGTGAAAGTATGAAACCAATTGACACATATTGGTTGATATACAAGTTGAGATTTGAGTTGGGATGTCTAACAACCTCAACAAATGTTCAAACATTAACACCTTATAATAGTTATATATAATGTCCGATCATTGTCTATAAAACCGCAATAAGTGTATGGAGATCTTTCTTGGTGTTGGGAGTCGACTTCTTTCGATTATGGATGTAGACATTCGAATTGTGCTCGTGGTGTTTGATTTCGGAAGGTTCATATATACAATTATTATTCAGATTGATATAGCTGCATGACCACATCTAATTACAACTTTTCCATAGAATAATGCAAATAATAATGTTAATAAATACTTGGATTCATAGAACTATATATACAACTTATAAAGAAAAAATAATTCCAAAAACAAATCCAAGAAATATCAAAGGGAAAGAGAAATGGAAGACGGTGATATTTGATCCACTTATGTTCATTGTCAACTTGGGTATTTACAATTCAGTGCCATCTCGGTTGTACATGTAGTAGACGCGTGGGGTACCTGATTGCGTGTACCATCTCCCCACCGTACGTCTATGAAAGCGACCAATGAAAAGTGTTGAACAGTGGTTTCATGTCAGGTCTCATCACAACTCCTTATGGGACCTACCAAATTTTCCACCTTAACCAATGGTCAGGATTCGTCCCTTGTCCTACTGTTTTATCGTACGTCCACCTCCGTAGGATCAACAAGATTCGGTCATCACGTCATGTTTTTGCAGTAGAGCCCCTCCACCAATTAATAATCGCAGACTTGGACCCTACCTTTACTAATGTGAATCATGATGCATGAGAGTGGGACCGCTCCACACCCTACTACCTTTATTATTCCTTATTTTGATTAATCATTTGTGAAATCCGTCAAATATAACTACCTAAATTATACAAAAATTGTTTTTAACCATGTATGAAGTTTTAACATTTAATAATTGTAAATTTCTTTTCGGTTTACAACTAAAAAAAAAAAATACAATAATACTCAAGTAACATTTTTTTTTTTTTTTTTTTGAAATTACAACAACTGCCGGGACTCTGCGAGAATTGAACTCTACTAGCACAATCCGGACAACTACTCCCATAAGGGGGAGAGGGCACCCACACATGAGATGGGATAAGGAATGAAATTGCATATATATATACACATGCCGGGCGTTGAACCATGGTGGTGGAGTCTTCCATTGGAGAGTCACACCACATTGGCAAGAGGCCATTGGCAAGTAATAACTTTTCTATTTTTTGTAAAAAAGAAAAAAAAAAGTGAAATTTTGACAAAAATGTGATATGTTGGACAAAACTTGAAATCTTGATTTTTTTAAGAAAAAAAAAAAAAACTGAAAATGATTGAATCAACACTCCAAAACTATGTTTTTAACTTTTTGGAGTAGGAAATTATTAAAACATCCATCCATAACCGATGTTTCGGTAGTTTTCCCATCGTTTCATGTTTAATTTTTGTTCTCTTTTTTCTACAGACGAACAATGTCGTCGGGAATGGCTTACCTAGCGGCGCTATTACCACATTGCATAGGTGTGGCGTCGCCTAGGCGCGCAATGTCCATGCGACTTTTCCTAGGCTCGCTTAGGCCCGGTGACGCCATCTCTGCCAAATGAGGGAGATGTGAGAGATGAGAGAGAAGAGAGAAGAGAGAGTTTGTAAGGGTTTTATATGAGGGTATTTATGTAATTTTTCAAAAATGTGGTTAAAAAAAACCTCTAATGTTTTGATGAGTTATTTTTTATTTTCTCCCATTTGATTTTATTGAAATATACCTCTCCATAACAAAAGAGTTTCAAATACTATCTTATTGTGTAAAAGCAAGTTTGAACACCCCTCTCCATAAGCTTTAATTGTGAGACTAACTATTCAGACTATACACATTGGTATCGTGATTGGATGAATATTGATCTATACAGATAAAACTTTGATATAACTTCAATTTAATAGTATATAAATAACATTATATATATATATATCAGTGATTCTTTGTTAAGAGATCTCTTATTTTAACTCATATGATATTGATGGCATCCATATATTTTAATGAATTTTGATCAAATATTTTTTTGTGAATAATAAGTTTAATGAAATTTATCTATCTGTAAACAAAATTTGAAAAATAATCTAATGCGTCATTTTCAACAAAATCGGGAAAAAAATAGTTATGTTTGAATTTTTTTCAAAATTTACTTACAAAGTATATTTCATCGAACTTATAATCCACGAAAAAAATGAGATCAACATTCATTAAGATCTTTGAGTTAAAAATAAACGACCACTTAGAAGAGAACCGAGATATATATATAATGTTAATTGTGCATTTAACTCAAATAAATTGATGATGGATTTTTTTTTTGGTTGAATCTATTTGATAACATCACGATGCTATAAAAGAAAATCATTGTGAGCTTAGAGTCGATCTAGTTTCAAACTGCAGGTAGCTAGATTACTCTTCAAATATACACATATAAATTTCTTGTATTCTAATTCTAATATTACATAATTTGATAAGATCCTTAAGTAAGAGGTCAATCATTTTTCGGTTTGATGTTATTAGAGATACAAATTCGGGACAATAAATACAAATTTTATTTGAACTTAAATGATTTGATTAATTATAATTCAATCAAGTTTGATTTTCACCTACCGAGATTCAAATAGAGTGATCAAGCTTGATTGGTTGATTTTTTAATTGAGTCTAAAGTTTGAATCAAAATCTAATGTAAACAGGTTAATTAACTGAGTTTAAAGATAAAATTAATAGGACATTACCTATCTTAATTTATTTTTTTTAGTGTGAGGGGTATACCACTAGACTAAAACATAATATTATATACCTATTAACACTAACGACAGTGCACCTCTCATTTTACATTAGTGGTGGAGGTTCGAGTGCCATTATACACTGTACGTGTGAAGAATTTTCACCTTCTTGCTGTGGGAGTATATATTTAGATATCACGTATATTGCTTAATCTTAACAGGTCTCGACAGATCTTGAATTTACACTTTGATTGTGCCTTGTTATGGAAGCTCATTGAAATCTATGAAAATAATGATTAATGAAGAATCAGCATTTAATTGTTAATTAATTAAATAAAAGTTGGCATTCAAATTTAATCGATAGCTTTATTAGGATTTGTTAAGTGAGAGTTTGGCAAAGAATCATTGCAAGTACATTTGTTGAATTGATTTTGTATTGCCAGCTTCCAAATAAGGATGCATTTAATACTGTTTATGTTACTTTTAAATAGTTTAAAAAATATATCTTACAATAATTAACTAAACTATATTTTTTTTTTATCATATCAAACAATTTAAATAAATTTATAAGAGATGCTTTAGAAATGATTTTTTTTTTTTTTATAAATAAAAAACATTTCAAGAAATTTCTCCAAGCAATAGTGCTAAATGTATTCATGATCCAAAATCAAATTTTAAATACTAGAATACAGATCAAAACTTGAATAATATTTGCAAAATTTTTACCTTTCAATATTGAAAATGATATAAAGATAGTGTCCAAAAATTGTTCTCATATTTATGTTTTTTTCTACATGTTTTGTGATTTGGATTTAAGTTCTTGTATTGTCATAAAAATGACTTTTTTGATACAATAAAAAAGCCGAACCACACATCTTTTTTAATGTAAAATTTCAACCTCACTTGGTTATATAGTGATATTTTTTTTTTTTACTACAATTACTTAGGTGCGAATATATATATATACATAAATTCTATTATCAGTTCGAACTAATAAAAGTTATATCAGTTCCTTGCATGTGGGCCACTGGATTTAAATACTTTGACTTGGCTGTATGCACTTGTCAGTCAAAGTATTTAAATCCAGTGGCCCACATGTAAGGAACTGATATAACTTTTATTAGTTCGAACTGATATAACTTTTGTCAATTCGAACTGATAATAGAAAGACTGTATATATATATAGTAACTTTCAAGTAAATGATCCATTACTTTAATTTCGGTCTACACCTTGATGAAATTACATCGATTTGTATGAATGATAAGTTCATTGAAATATACATATAAATAAAATTTGAGAATTTTTCAAGAAGTAGAACTATTTATCCCGATTTTGTTAAATATAAAGTATTGGAAAAAAGGGAGATATATAGGAAAATTCAAAAAACTAGTTCTAGTGCTTGTATATTTCAATGAATTTACCATCCAAAAAAAAAAAAAATTCATATCAAAATTCATATATCATACACAATTTTTTTCCGCCTTTGTTCTTAAAAATCTCGATTTGGCACTTACACAATTACACAACACGACATCAAAACATTAATTTGAAGATAATTTGAGATCAAAATTCCTCATAATTCTTGATGAACATAGACAGATCTTCCCAAATGTGACAACAAATGATGGAAATAAAAATTTAAAATAAATTGGCCCCATAATCACAAGTTGAAATACATGGACCCTTTGCTCTTAATTTTGTAAGGATTGGGTGGACCTAACAAAGGACTCTTATCACCTATCATTAAATAAAAATAATTCTCATTTAATTTTCCCCATTTTTTTTTTTTTATCTCTTCTTATCACATTGACAATTGTTTTCTCAACACAATTTTCTTTGCTCATTTATTGGCCAAATTTTTTAGAGATGGTGAAATGTTTTAAAGTCAAATCACAATGAAAAAACAATTGCCTAACTTGGTAATTTTTTTAATCACTTTTGCATTGCCAACTTCCTTTAATTTCCATGCAAAAAATGCAACCTCTTCACGTGAATAATTTCCACCCCCATTTAATTTCCTTTTATTTCTCATTGTTTTTCAATTCAACTCCAACCATTCCACTTTGTTTCTTCATAATTTGTAAAACTTTAAAAAAAATTATTCCAAATTTAAAATACAAAATAAAAAAAGTGGGTTGAAAGTTTGAAAGTTGAAATAATGTAGAGTTTGAGACGAAAATGCCAAAATGGAAGAGTTGTAGTTGGTTTTGGTGATGTCTCCATCATCTCTCAATCTAAAAATCCCTGATCAAGCAATCTGCAAGTTGCAACCACACCTATCACCTTACTCATTTCACAGTGTTTTTTAATCATTTCATCCATGTTATTTACTTATTTTTTATTATGAGATTTTCATATTTTCAAACAAATTAATTAATAAATAAAAGGGAACAATGTCATCAATGTAAATTCACTCACTTTTCAGGCTTTTCTAACTTCTCTCTCTCTGTTGTTGTCTGAAAATTTAAATGAGCACCAAAAGTACCAGCAAAGAAAAAAAAAATTATAAATAAAAACGTCTCTCACACCTTTGTTGCAAGGGTTTCAAGTCCGTGTTCTACATCTTCTCCTCACCTTAATTATTCTTATATCCATAATTTATTGTCACGTGTTTAATATAATAAATAATAGTTTAAATTGTTTATATTAATTTTTATATTTTCATTATACTAAAAATAGAATTAATCGGAACTATTAATTTATGTGAGGACATGATGATGTGGGGAAAAGATCCAAATCAAAAGTCTACATTTTACAAATATGAGCGAAGGATTTCCTCTGATTTACGGGAACAGATATCTTGACCGCATATATATATATATATATATATATATAGCCACATATATACGAGTCAAGTTAAATCAACTTAAATTTATGATTTAAAATTTTGATTTCAATATCTCAACTACTCATATACTCACTTTTGGATTAAAAGCATATGAGTGGTTGTGACTTGTGATATTGAAGTCAAATTTTAAATTGTTTTAGCCTACCATATATATATATATATATAAATAATTATTATAAATATGAGATCTCATATGAATTTTTTGTACATGATCAAGG
The DNA here is from genome assembly GCA_008009225.1 of Acer yangbiense. NCBI lineage: Eukaryota > Viridiplantae > Streptophyta > Magnoliopsida > Sapindales > Sapindaceae > Acer > Acer yangbiense. Next base: position 16,469,532 of record CM017773.1, on the reverse strand, counting down.
TTTATCGGTTATCACATGTGATGAACAATGTAAAAAATTATACGGTTTTTCACTTGTGATAAACCTTGATTCTGCAATAGAAAGTGATTACATATATATTTTGCTTGTAGGGGATCACTGATTTCCATATGTGATAATTATTCATATATATGTAATTAAAAAAATAAAAAAATCTGACACTTTTTCTCTCTCATAGACTATCACTCTCTCTCTCTCTAGACTCTTTCTTTCTATTTTCTTTTATATTATTTTTTTCACTGGTATAAAAAAGACAGCAAAAAATTTGATGGCAGTTGTTTGTTGATTGATTGGAGTAGAGAAAGAGAAAGAGACAGAGAGAGAAAGGTAAAGCAGTAGAGATAGAGAGAGCAGTAGTAGTAGTCGTAGTACCAGTAGAAGAGCAGAGAGAGAGAGAGAGACTCAACTCTCAATTAAGCACCAGCATACACCACTTAACTATTTCTATTACTGGAACAATAGAAAAACCAAACCCCAACTCGATTTCTCTCACAAATTTTATTCTCTGCAAAACTCTGTACTCATTTTTTTTACACTGTTTTGGGTACTGTTTATACATGCTCATGTAGCTTCTTCTTCTTCAGTTGTCATCATTCTTCGTACCTTGCATTTGTTTGTGGGGGGTTTTGTTTGCTCATGTTTTCTGGAACTGGGTCTTGATTCAATCTTCTAGTGGAGCTAGTTTTGGAATTTTTTAGCTGAGATAGTGAGATCTGTCTCTTTTGGTTTCTGGGTTTTATCTGGTTTATGCTAACACTTATATATAAGTTTGATTTCTGGAGTTGAAATGTGGGGGCTTATGTTGTTGAAGATTGTGGCTTGAAGATTTTTAGTTCCAAGATTTGAAAAAATAAAATAAAAACTTGTTGGGGGGTTGTGGATGGAGAAGATAGTTGGGAGCATATGAAGCTGAAATCGATCGTTTTTTGTAGCAAAACCGGTTTCGGTTAAATGTTCACAAGTTGGATTCTTGTGAATCATTTTATGTTTTTTGTTAGCTTTTCAATGAAGTTTCATGGTCTTTAATGAGTGAATACTAAAATTTGTCAATTTGGTGAAACTAGACAATCTTTGTTGGTTGTTTAAGAGGGGAAAGAGAAGTGAAGGTATGTTATGTATTTGGTGTAGAGGGCAAGAAGTGATACAACAGAGCTTTGGGTTGGTTTCTGGAGGATCGCTGTATACTTGGTGTGCTTGAAGATTGTTTGTTTCTGGATCCTTAAATTGTGAATTTGGAGTTGTTGAATCTTGCTGAGAAAATGAGGCTCTCTTCAGCTGGTTTTAGTCCTCAAACCCAAGAAGGTATGCTTGTTGCTTGCTTGTATAGTTATTCTCTCTCTCTCTGTATGTGTGTTAATTTGTGTTTGGAGAGGTAAGGGTTTGATTGAGTTACAGGGTTGTTTGGGTGATTGTAGGATTTGGGTGTCTAGCTTTCAGCTCCATTTGTTTTCACTGAGAAATAAAGGGAATGATAAGAAACTGAGAAATTGCTCTTTTGATTAAGAGTCCAGTACTGCAAATTTACTGTTTATGATTTTAGTTCTATGATTTTCTCAAAGATCAAACCTTTGTTTTTAGCCGCATCTTGTTGATTTTATTTACTCTTTCTGACTTTGGAGTTTAGCACAAATTCATTTTGAAATTGATATGTTCATATTTGCCACAAACGCCACACTGGTGTGTAATTTCTTTTTATAATGCTATGGTCAGTTTGATTTACTAAACTATGGTGTTTTTATGTGATTTTATAAATCCTTTGAATAAATTTTGCAGGGGAGAAGAGGGTTTTGAACTCTGAACTTTGGCATGCCTGTGCTGGTCCTCTTGTTTCTCTACCTGCAGACGGGAGCCGTGTTGTTTACTTCCCGCAAGGCCATAGCGAGCAGGTTTGCATACTTTTCTACTGTGCAGTGCAGTCAGTTATGCTTTAATCCCTTTTGAAAGAGGATTTGCATAATTCAGATATTATGTGTCAATTTGTTAAAGAATGAATCAGGCTCTATTGTTATTTTCTGAAATATAAAGTTGGCTTGCTTGAATTTGTTTTGTATTTTAAACTTTAAAATGAGTAATGTTCTCTGCTTTCTATAAAAAAATGTTCTCTAATTAGAGTCATTAGCTGATGCTTTTGAGCAAAATTTCGAGTGCGCAGAATGCAGATGTCATAATGATGACTAATTATTAATCTCTGTGTATGCTTTCCTGAGTGCAGATGTTTTAAATGATTTTTTTGTTGTTGTTTTGTTGATACTGGCCAGTTCAATTTACTGGTCAAACTTGTTTATCTTCTATTCTGTTTAAGTAATCGGTAATGGCATTGTAATCAATTTTCTAAAATTTTGACCTCACTGCTGTCTTTAATGTAGAGTTGTTACTTGTTACATACAGATTATTTGAACATGGTATATATAGTAATCTGTAACCAATTTCTATTTTCTTTATTTTTATTATTATTTTTTATGCGGATCTCAATGCTCATCCTTGTAGGTTGCTGCATCAACGAACAGGGAAGTGGATGCTCATATCCCTAACTACCCTAGTTTACCCCCCCAACTTGTCTGTCAGCTGCACAATCTTACTATGCATGTATGTTTTTTATTTTCTTGCTTCTTTTATGAGGGTTTGTGATTCTAACAATCCCGAATGCTAGTCCCTAATAGATCTAAGTTTGTCAACTTCAGGCAGACATTGAGACAGATGAAGTATATGCACAGATGACTTTGCAACCTCTGAGCCCGGTATGCTGTTTTGCCTGGGTTGGCATTTTAAATTGTTGGTCCTTTGGATTGCTTGACAAATTTGCAATATCCTTATTGTGTAGCAAGAGCAAAAGGACGCATACCTTCCGGCAGACTTGGGCACCCCCAGCAAACAGCCAACAAATTACTTTTGTAAAACATTGACAGCTAGTGACACTAGTACTCATGGAGGATTCTCTGTTCCACGCCGGGCAGCTGAAAAAGTGTTTCCTCCGTTGGTATATCTTCTTTTAGACTCTGTTATGACTATCAGTTATTAGGTTCCCCTTGGTTTTAAAACTTTGTGTTTATTTTCTTAATCTTGATTGATTTGCAGGACTTCGCCCAGCAGCCTCCAGCTCAAGAGTTGATTGCGAGGGATCTGCATGATAATGAATGGAAATTTAGACATATATTTCGGGGTGAGATTTTTTTTTAAGGACAAATGTTTGGACTTTGGTAATGATAGGCTTTTTCTTACCCACCACTTGAACACAGTGGACGATTTCACAATTTTATGACTCCTATTCATGCAGGCCAGCCCAAAAGGCACCTTCTTACAACAGGATGGAGTGTGTTTGTAAGCGCTAAGAGACTTGTTGCTGGCGACTCGGTGCTTTTTATCTGGTAGGCAGATGTCTGATCCTCTAATATTGACCATCTCCATTGTTGTACCCATTTTTCTACTTTTCATCACACAGAATAATGGCAGTTTTTATTATTTTAATATTTTTTTTTACTATCATGTGTGCTTTAGTTCACCTCTGGTATAAATGTGCCTTAATTAACTAGTTCTGGTACCTAACTTGTATTTCGTCTTGAATACTCATCTAAGATTTAATAATAGATTCTCTTCAAAGGGTTAGTATATTATATATTTGAGATGCAACATCTGATTGAGTTTGGGCTACGAAATCCCTTAACAGACCTATTGAAAATAATTTTATTTTCTTGCATTTGCTTTCTGTGGGATCCTGAATGAAGAATGAAGAATGAAGTTACTTGTCATTTTCCATTCAATTTGTCAGCATCTTGGCACTTTAAAACTACTAGAATATTATTAACTATGGTCATGGGATAATTTGTTGATGTTCTAAGTGATGTATGTTTTTTCCATCAGGAATGAGAAGAATCAATTACTTCTTGGTATCCGCCGTGCTAATCGACCACCAACAGTAATGCCTTCATCAGTTTTATCAAGCGACAGCATGCACTTGGGGCTTCTTGCTGCTGCTGCTCATGCAGCTGCAACGAATAGCCGTTTTACCATATTTTATAACCCAAGGTTTGAACCTGTGAATATTACTAGAAATTTGGAAATTTAAGTTTTACTTCATTTTAATTCTCATTCTATTTACATCAGGGCTAGTCCATCAGAGTTTGTCATACCGCTGACCAAGTACGTTAAAGCAGTTTATCACACTCGTGTCTCAGTTGGCATGCGCTTTAGGATGCTGTTTGAAACTGAAGAATCAAGTGTGCGGCGGTAAGTTTTATACCTTTGTTCATTTGAGTCATTATGATCCTACACTTGCTATGATTACTAAGTAATTGGAAGTCTCTACAATTGCATCTTTATGTCATTTCTTGTGCATTGTGAGGAAAGATGCTGACTTTTAGAAGTTGCCTCTCGGACGCCTAGGAGACCTTATATATTTACTTGTAGCCCATAATTGTTTCTTTGCCTATGCATATATCATAAAAAGTATCTCATTGATCTTGCTGTTAATTAATGAAACTTCAAGTGGAAGTGACAGACATTGGAAATTATAAGGAATGAGCTGGTGACCGACAGTTAAAATAGTGTACTGGTAAACTTAGGTGACATGTGCCTCGTTACATCCATGAACTACGAGGGACAAAGAAAGGAAATTTATTTTCATTAGAATTGTCCTTTTTAAATTGCTGTTAGATTCAATAGACATGTCAGTAAAAGTGCACGTTTTGTTTTCCTATTCTTATTTACTCGTTATGATCTTGACATCTGATGTTTCTTATCAATAATAATAATAATAAACTCTGACATCTCACAGTTTTATTTTACGTTTTTTTTTTCTAGCTACATGGGCACTATAACTGGCATAAGTGACTTAGATCCTGTTAAGTGGCAGAACTCACATTGGCGCTCAGTCAAGGTTTGTTGATAACGATTCTTAAATTCTTTGAATTTTCAAGGGATATATTAGTTGATGGATAATCAATGATCAAGTTTCTTTCTAAAATATGTTGGTTTGCATCTTTGATATATCTGAATCTTACTCTGGATAAAGGAACTAATAATGAACTTTTACTTAAATAATGCAGGTTGGCTGGGATGAATCCACGGCAGGTGAAAGGCAACCAAGAGTTTCCCTGTGGGAGATTGAACCATTAACAACGTTCCCAATGTATCCATCTCCATTTCCACTGAGGCTTAAGCGACCATGGCCTCCGGGACTTCCTGCTTTTCATGGTATGCATGTCTATGCTACCTCTGGGGATGTTCACACCCAATGTCTTCTGATATTGCCGTCAAATTTCAACTTCCTAGTTTATTTATTATTTTTTCTGTTAGGTATAAAAGAAGAAGATATGGGATTGAATTCTCAACTTATGTGGCTCCGAGGAGATGGTGATCGTGGAATGCAGTCTATGAACTTTCAGGGACTTGGAGTTACACCTTGGATGCAGCCTAGATTAGATGCCTCTATGCTTGGTTTGCAAACTGACATGTACCAAGCTATGGCTGCTGCTGCACTTCGGGAGATGAGGACTGTAGATACTCCCAAATCCACTCCTACTTCCCTTTTGCAATTCCAGCAATCTCAAAATCTCCCTAGTAGGTCTGCTGCTTTAATGCAACAACAGATGTTACAGCAGTCTCATCCTCAGCAGACATTTCTACAAGGTGTTCAAGAGAGCCAGCATCAACCTCATTCTCAGGCTCAAACTCAGTCTCACCTACTTCAGCCACAAATGCAGCACCCTCAATCTTTCACTAATCACCAGCACCAGCAACATCATCATCATCATCATCATCAGTTGCCACAACAGCAGCAGCAGCCGCAGCAGGTTGATCATCAGCAGGTTCCAAGTGCTGTCTCTGCTATGCCACAGTTCAATTCAGTCTCCCAATCCCAGTCACCTCCAATGCAAGCCATGTCTTCACTCTGTCACCAGCAGAGTTTCTCTGATTCGAATGGGAACCCTGTGACAAGCCCTATTGTTTCACCCCTCCACGGTCTCATGGGTTCATTTTCTCAGGATGAATCATCTCACCTGATTAACTTACCTAGAAGCAATCCTTTGATACCTTCTCCTACATGGCCCTCAAAGCGAGTTGCAGTTGAACCTCTTTTTCCTTCTGGAGGTCCTCAATGTGTTCTTCCCCAGGTGGAACAATTGGGGCCACCTCAGTCAAATGTATCTCAGAATTCTATTTCATTGCCACCTTTTCCTGGTAGGGAGTGTTCTATAGACCAGGAAGGGAATGGTGATCCACAGAGTCACCTTTTGTTTGGTGTCAATATCGAACCCTCATCTCTTCTTATGCAGAATGAGATGTCAAGCATTGGGGGAGTTGGGAGCAACAGTGACTCCACAACCATACCCTTTGCTTCTAATTATATGAGCACTGCAGGGACCGATTTTTCAGTTAATCCAGGAATAACCCCTACCAGTTGTATTGATGAATCGGGTTTCCTGCAGTCTCCTGAAAACGTGGGGCAAGGAAACCCACCAACAAGAACCTTTGTTAAGGTACGTTGCCTACTTGTACTTTGTGTTCACAATTTTCACTTTGTTTATACTGTTAGTAAATTATTTGACAATAGTTATTGGTCTATCAGTTGCTTTATTCATTTTCTTCTAGCTGATCTGAATTTGATAATGTACATAGGTTTATAAGTCAGGGTCCTTTGGTAGATCACTGGATATTACAAAATTCAGCAGCTACCATGAGTTGCGCGGTGAACTTGCGCGAATGTTTGGCCTTGAAGGCCAGTTAGAGGACCCTCTGAGATCAGGCTGGCAGCTTGTATTTGTTGACCGGGAGAATGATGTTCTTCTGCTCGGTGACGACCCTTGGCCGTAAGTTCCAATCTTTTATCATTTTCTTAATGGAATTCTGTGCCTATTCTTCAATAGTGTTCCTTTTTAAATCCTTATTTTTCGAAGCTGGATTATTTTTTGTGGTCACTGGATTGCATCTTGAAGCACACTCAAGTTAAAAATGATTTGACTGTATAATTGTCACGATTTCTGGTATCATACATAGAGAATTTTGAAAGAAGGAAGGAAAGAAAACAATATAAACTAAGTGAAATAAGATGGTTAGAGGTACACTAAGTTTTTGGATACTATAGTAATGGGATTTGATGAAATCCTAATTCTAAGTATTTCCCTTTGTATTGCATCTGTTATATTCCACTCTTATTAGCACACCATTGATATATAAACATGTTTCTTATACCAGGGAGTTCGTAAATAGTGTGTGGTGTATCAAAATACTTTCACCGCCGGAAGTGCAGCAAATGGGGAAAAGAGGCATAGAGCTTCTGAACTCGGTCCCAATTCAGAGGCTTTCCAACAACTGTGATGATTATGCAACCCGGCAGGACTCGAGAAGTCTGAGCACCTGTATAACTTCGGTGGGGTCTCTGGATTACTGAAAAAATAACTGGTTAAGACATCATTCTCTCCTTTGTAATATTAGCCTCTGTTTTCAACTCATGGTAGGGTGTTAAGAGCTGCCCACTTATAGCTTAAAGTTGATATATATAAGCCAATACTGTAATTATAAGATATATCTATCAATTCTGTGCTAAGAAATATGCACAATCAATATCTATTAGGAGACTAATTAATGTTTGCCATGTTATCAGTTTTTTTTTTGTTTTTTTTTTTTTTTGCATATAGTAAGAAAGAAGAAGGTTAGTAGAGAATTTGGACTGTTATAGAGTGTCTAAATACTATTGTTGGACCATTTCCTATCGGTTTAGGCTTTTAGGTCTAATGGTTACCGACATAGATACTATAGAAGCTGATCAGAAAGTAGTATGTTTGGAGTAATCTATTAAATAGGTGATGGAAACTTTTGAAAACATTGGTGTGCCATGTGAATGTGTGGAAAACAGCTTGATTGACTTTCATTAATGGAAGAATGTCCTACACTTTGTTGTGTTGTTGGTTTTGGCCAAATCAACTTATACCCCCACTTTTTCCTTTCACTTGAATCATATAATGTGATAATAAGAGAAAATGACCACCAAAGCTCCTTGATTCAGTGAAAGGTTGATATGTAAGATAGGAAAGTAGAGTAAATTGATTTTGTAATTGTGATTTGCTTTTGCACTTTTTCATACTTCCTTTATGGTCAATTTGAATCATTTCCAATAATTGAGAGATGCCTAGAAAAGAATGTGAGGCACGTGTGAAAACTTCACTCTTCTTTTTATGGGTGTCGGTAGAGCCTAACATGTGAGGCACGTGTCAAACCTTCACTCTTCTTATCTTGTTTCCCATTTATAAGAAGAGCTTGAAAATGAAAATTTGAGTTGGGATGTAAGTGGGGACTATACATAAAAAGGTGAAATAAATGGGGTTGGGTTTGGTGGTATTTAGAAGCCCTACAACTTTTTTCTATGTATGGAGAGAGAGAGAATGGTGAGAATGTTGTGTAGGGCAAGGGCACTAAATTTATCAACAATAAAAGGGAGTAGGGTAGGGTAGGTTAGGGTTGGCAATCCAACAACCTTCTTCAAAGTCCTTTCTTGTGGGCGGCGGGGGGGGGGTGTGAAGTGAAGAACAACTGTCCTTTGTGTAAGTCATAACTTTTTTCAATTGGACCCATCCATCTTCTCTTCTGACCTTGCCTTGTCTCTCTTGGTTTTACACGCCTAAAACGCATCCTTTTTGTGTTCAAACCGGCCAATTAAATTCTTACTTGTGCAATTCAGTTCACATGCATTACATCTGACTCACTCATGTGAAAGTGTACCTTCATTCAATTTGTGATATCAATGTGAAAGTGTAAATTGCACTATATATATATATATATATATATATATACACTATTTCTATTATCAGTTGGAACTAATAATAAATATATCAGGATAAAGAATGTGGACCACAGATTATGGAGAAATTTTGACAAGTGCATACACTTTGAGTCAAAGTATGTAAATCTAGTGGTTCACATTCTTCGTCCTGATATATTTATTGTCAGTTCGAACTGATAATAGAAAATCTGTGTATATATATCTGTTTTCAATGAGAAACTCTATGACTCTGTTCTGTATTAGGTTACTAGATACGAGTTTTATTAGATTTGGTGGTGGTTTGTTTTTTCCGTTTAAAACTGAATAGGTCTAAATTGAATTTATTAAGTCGTTTTTTTTTCGTTTTTTTGTTTTTTGTTTTAAAGTGGTCAGACAACATAAAAATGTCAAAAAATAACTTTAAAAATAAAGTAAAAAATCTTTACTTTTAACTTAATTCTAAATCACTAGATTACAATTAAAATATTATCTTCCAAGTCCAAGTATATATATATATAAATTCATCGAAAGGTCAACATTAAATATTGTTTTGAACTGTACTTCATCTTTTTAGTGCACCTCTACGTTGGACTAGATAAAAGTAGGTAAAACAAAAATTTAATTAAAAAAAAAAATCATTTTCAAGTAATATACAATTATGACGAGATAAGGGTGGTCCGGTAGTAAACTCCTTACACTTGCACCACGAGGTTGTAGGTTCGAGTCCTCCTCCTCGCCAAAAAACCCAGAATTTATGTAATATTGTATTACTTAAAAAAAAATTAAAAAAAAATAATGTACAATTATTTCAATTAATTCTTTGAATCAAATAAAATTGTTTCAAATATATAAAAAAGAAATCTAAAAATAAGAATGGAGTGAAATAAAACAATAACAATATAATTATAATGAGTCTGACGATAATAATTACAATGTTATTATTAATATTATTATTATTTATTAATATAATTACTGGTTTATTAAATGAAATTAGTGCTAGCTAGTAATTTAAATCAATTCGCTTGCCGGTTAATATTTTAAAATAAAACTTATTTAAATATATTTTAAAATCAAAATGAAAATATTTTAAATATATTTTGTATAAAATAGATTGTTTTAATTTAATCTTCAATGTAAAAAAATATTTTTTTATTAAAATACTATAAACCTTAAAAACAAAAACCTATTGTCCATATATGGAAGCCTATTGCAACACAACATTCGAAAGATGTACCTTAAGTGATGTGGTCGGTAGTACTATTGACCGACCCTTATAATAATTATCATCATAATAACAATGACAATACTATGATATTGAAATTAACAATATTTATTACATATGTTACTATTGGTACTCTTATTTATTAATTTAATTTATTGGTTCATTTAATAAGATTAGCGCCCCTTGTTATAGTCGATTCAGTTTTGAGTTTACAGTATCATTAGTTTTGAGGAATCAATAAAGCTTGTTGGTTTGGTCCTATACTATCTCGGTCTATTTTCGATTGTTGGATATATATATATATTGAAGTATTACAGTATTACATATATTCAGAGGTTTTTTGGGAAGGGGGGATAGCTTGAACCTGTAATCTCATGGTGCAGGTGTGAGGGGTTTACCACCATCAAATATATTTAAAATAAATTGAACAGTCAATTCTTACACTTACACAAAAGAATTAAATAATATTACATTTTTACTCTTTAATTCAAATTATTTGATTTTAGTACAAAATGTTTATTAAAGTCAAAATAATATAATTTTGGTTTAGTGTAGTCCAAGATTGGATCGGATAGATTCAATCATAGTTTTGTAAAATGATATTGGATTGTTATAAAAATAAAAAATAAAATAAAAAAAGTAAGTAAAATGAAATTGTTGGAAATCATTTTTGACAAAATAAAGTGGTGAGTAGATGAGAAACTTTTCATAAGGTTGTTTTTGTTACATTTTTTGTTTTATTTGTGCCCAAAAAAAATTCAACTTGTATCATAAACGACTTTATGATAAAATAAACTTTTTCTGCTCCTTCAATAAAAAAAAAAGGTACAAATAAATAAATAATTAAAAAAAACTAATCAAACTAACGAAATGCTGTTAAAAATAACTGTACTAGCACAAACAAAATAATTTTCGTATTATGTTTCAATTTTATATTGCAATTGTATCTTCATGTCAAATAGTTCATTAGTGTAGTTGTCCCTTCTTAGATTTTTTGTTTTTTGTTTTTATTGGTTTAGTGTTAAAGAAAAATGTTGTTTACAAACCGATCATAACAATAGATAATATCGAATGATTTTTTTTATATTAAAAAACAAACAACTTTTAAAAATTAACAAAATTTTGTTAAATGTTACAGTGTATTATTACACACCATTAACAAACCTAATATAGTGTTCATCCAAGCAATTCTAACATTTCAGTATATATATATATATATATATATATATATATATAACTCAAACAATGAAACAAGTCAAATAAAGTTAAAAGTTCTCTCCTATACATTCAAATTTGAATAATTTAGAGACCGAGTTACAATAAAAATAAAAGGAAACAAAAATGATAAGTTGGACAAGTTTTTTTCATATGTTTTCCCTTTTTCTTGATATTCTTTTGGGGTCTAATAGAGATGTGTTCAGGGTACCACCGTTGAATGTCAATCCGAAGGATTTATTGAAACTTCTAGAATTGGGAGATGACATCAAATTTGATGTCCCGGCCTTATATGTGTTTGGAGACTCTACAGTTGATAGTGGAAATAACAATTTTCTGCCATCGATGTCCAAAGCTAATTACACACCGTATGGAGTAGATTTTGTTGATGGGAAACCTACCGGTCGATTCAGCAATGGTCGAACTGAAGCTGACTTCATTGGTAAGGATACAAAAATATTGTGAGATTTTTTTCATTTCATTTTTTAATTTTCAAATTAATTAATTGTTTTGTACTCATGCATTCGATGTTGTAGCCCAAGTAGCCTGGTTGCCATTTCCTCCTCCATGCTTGGGATTGTCGAAAGAAGAGCAGAAAACATTGCGAACTGGGGTGAATTATGGATCTAGTGCCTGAGGCATTCTCCCTGATACCGGAATTTTTTTTGTAAGCAATATAATAATGCATGCTCATTATATGAATAACAATTCTAAGATTACATATGCATCAAAATGAGTTCTAAAATATGTTTTTCCTTACAAGTTTTATCATGGTTTGAACTCAATAATCACAAACTATGACACTCGAAAAACAAAGGAAGAAGAACATGCAAATATCTATATTAGATTAGAATGATTTTTAATGTGGAAGTTGATTTTCTAGTTATCCATTTATCATTAATTGCAGGGAACTTGCCTAACATTCGATAATCAGATCGGTCTATTTGAAACTACTGTAAAGAACTTGCAACCTTTATTCGATAGCCCAAAAAAGATGGACGATTACTTGTCAAAATCACTATTTTTCATAAGTATAAGGAATGCTGATATAAGCACCGGCTATGATTTACTTGATAACACCACGAAACAACAAACTCCTTTCCCAAACTTCGCTCAAGCAATATCCCAAAAGTTCTCCGATAATATAAAGGTAATAAACTACATTCCATCTTAGATCTATCGTACTTAAGTGTGTGGTTGTGTTTTTTTTATAGAGTAAATGTATAATGGTTTCGTATAATTCTCATCTATCAAAGAAATTTTCAGAAACTTTGAGACTGTTTTGATAAATTATAAAACTAATATGGAGTCGTCCTAAGTTTTTGTTTAATATTGAAATGATACTAAAGTTGGTTTTGCTTTTCTTATTTTGTTAGAGACTATATGATCTGGGTGCACGTAAACTTTTAGTTAATAGTGTTGGTATGATGGGGTGTTCACCAATGGTATTTAACTCAAAACGATCAACAACGTGTGATGATGAATATAATGAGCGTGCCCAAATAGTTAACAAGCTCCTTTCTGACTTGCTACCAAAATTGCAATCCGAACTCTTCGGATTGAAATTCATTTTTGCAGATGCTTACAAGGTTCTGGTAGACGTCTTTGCTTCACCAAATTCATATGGTAGGCATACTAAAACTAAATGTCTACGTACTGTTTTTTATTATTTTTTTAAAAGGCGAAAAAACTTCCAAACAAAAACATATTATTCTCAATAAAACAATATTATGCGGTTTATTAATTTTTTACAAATTTAAATTCCATGCAGGCATTACAAATACAAGAGACAGTTGTTGCGTTGCGGGTGAAAATGGGACTAGACCTTGCATCCGTGATATACCTCCATGCAATAATAGAAATGAACATGTTTTCTTCGATCTTTTTCATGCCAGTGAAACTACTCATTTCATATTAGCAAAACGTTGCTTAAAAGAAACGTTGATTTGTAGCCCCATAAATTTGGTTGATTTTCTACGAGATTAAGTCTTAAACTAGTTTGGAGCAGATGATTTTCAAGTATTAGACACACAAAAATTAATGATAGATGTGATATGTATTTTACCTTTGTTTATTTATTATTAAGTAAACTAGTGTGTAACCTATGCGATGCACGAGTTTTATTGAAAATATATATATTTAAAATGCCGTGTAATATAATTTATGAATTATGAAGCACTTTCGGTATACAAAAGTCCATAATTTTGCAAGTAGAATATAATAAAAATTTCTTTGTAGTAGTAATTATTTATGTTAAGGATGTGGTATTGTTTTGGATTCCAACTTGACTTACAAAACTTTTATACTTCTCATTTCCCTTGTATCATGTCTTTTGAGTGGAATGTGAAAAAAATTCTTATTAAATTTAGAAAATCAACTAAATTAAAACACTAATCACATTAAGTATTTAGAAACATTAAATCAGGAAAATCAAATGAACCTAAAACATTAATCACATTAGTTGGATCTAGAAAATTAATTTCATTATCTCATTAATTATGGGATTGGCTTTTGATTTTATATGATTAGTCAATGAATATAAAAAATAGAAATGAATATAAAAAATAAAAATGAATATATAGAATTTAATACCAAAGCTTCCTCACACCGTGCCTTGAGATTCAGCTTTAGTATATTATGGTATGCAGCTCGTACGATCAGTTTTTTATGGAATTAATGGTAAATTTAAAAACATATAAATGATAATGTATTAATGTTTTTTTTTTTTTTTATCGTTACCCAAAATTAAAATAATAATATTTAATCAAATTTATTAAAAAGATACAATTAATAACTAATTAATAAAAATGTAAGCAATTTATATCATATATATTAATTGAAGGTTGAGACTCTCCATCTCAGGGAAAAACACAAATGTCTAATAATATAAAGATGCTTCAAAATTAAAATATTTAACACAATCAACCACTTAACACAATCAATTACCAGTCCTTTTAAAATTTTCAAATAAAATTGTTAACAATTAACACTAAAGAATAGAATATACCATTAAAATCCATTTATTTCCTATTAAAAAAATTTAAATAAAACTAAATCCTCACAATTTATATAAATATTGAGAAACTGGTTTGGTTAGACTTATCACATTATATTTGAAGATATAAAGTTTGATCAGCTGCTTAGCATGCATGAATTAATGAAGATAGTACTAAAACTGTGGATTCAAGCAACACTTTTTTTTTTTTTTCATAACTTTCATACTTAAGAAAATAATTAATTTAAAAAGTATACAAATTTACTGTTTTTGCCTTTGAGAATTGTAATAAATTTTAATATATATATATTTTTACTAAAGAGATGGAGAGCAGTCAAATTTCAATTAATGCAATAAATAAGTTTCAATTCACTTATATAATAAATTAAACAACCCTCCAATTCTATATCAATATAATATACAAATAAAAAGGCAATCAAGAGTCTTAAAATAAATAAATAGGCAATCAGTTAATCACAAAATCAATAGGTAATTAAGAGAAAATCTCATAATTAATGCGATAATGCATAAATTTTGTTAACCAATTCCATAATTGATTTTTGAATAATTAATATTCATAATTGCAATCAAAGTGTCAATTCACCTGCTTTGTTGATATATATATAGAAATAAATACATTTAGATTATTATATATAATATATATTAATTTGTTTTGAAAAATATTTAGTTATTACCATTTATATTAAAAAAGAAGAAGGCATTTTCGAGGGGGGGGGGGGGGGGGGGGGGGGGGGGGGGGGGGGGGTTATTACCATTTATATTAAAAAAGAAGAAGGCATTTTCGAGGGGGGGGGGGGGGGGGGGGGGGGGGGGTTGGGGGTGGGGGGGATGATTATTCTAGAAATACTTGTAGAAGTATTCAATTTTTTTTTTTTTTTTTTAAACTCCATGGAGGTTATTGTCAAGCCTAGTGATAAATTAATTTTTTTTTTTTTTTTAAACTCCATGGAGGTTATTGTCAAGCCTAGTGATAAATTAATTTATTTTTCCACTTATTTTCTAAGGACATTCCATTTTTCGTACTTAAGAAAATAATTAATTTAAAAAGTATACAAATTTACTGTTTTTGCCTTAAAGAATTGCAATAAATTTTAATATATATATATTTACTAAAGAGATAGAGATCAGTCAAATTTCAATTAATGCAATAAATAATTTTCAATTCACTTATATAATAAATTAAACAACTCTCCAATTCTATATCGATATAATATACAAATAAAAAGGCAATCAAGAGTCTTAAAAAAAATCAAGAGGCAACCAGTTAATCACAAAATCAATAGGTAATTAAGAGAAAATCTCGTAATTAATGTGATAATGCATAAATTTTGTTAACCAATCCCATAATTGATTTTTAAACGATTAATATTCCTAATTGCATTCAAAGTGTCAATTCACATACTTTGTTGATATATATAGAAATAAATATGTTTAGATTATATATATATATATATATTAATTTGTTTTGAAAAATATTTAGTTATTACCATTTATATAAAAAAAGGTATTTTCGAGTAAATTAGGGGTGTATTTAGAGGTTTTATAATCATTATTATTTTTTATATAAAAATATTTATTCTAGAAATACTCTAGTTCCTTTCTATGGAAAAGTTTTATTTGGGGCAAAGAATTGCTTGAAGCTGGGTCTAGATGGCGCATTGGCGACGGCGCTAGTGTATCAATTTATAATGACCGTTGGCTTCCTAGACCTGTGACCTTCAAAGTTTAATCTCCACCGGTGCTTGGTGAATTTAATAGTGTTCAGATGTTGAAATTACCTGATGGTAGTTGGAATGAAGGCCTAATTCGAAATTCTTTTTGGATTGATGATGCTAATTTGATTCTCAGTCTTCCATGCTCTTTAAGGCCTGTGCCTGATTCTTTGTTATGGCATTCAGATAAAATGGGTGCATATTCTGTGCCTAGTGGTTATCATTTTGGGCGTGGATTGTTGTTGAATTCTAGTACTTCAGTGCTTAGCTTGTCTGAATCTTAGTGGAAATTTTTGTGGCGTCTGAACATTCCGGCAAAGGTTAAATTGTTTATGTGGAGGGCTTGTTCTAACTGGATTCCTACAAACGAAAATATGGTCAAGCGCAAGATCACTGTGGACAATGTGTGCCCCTTTTGTAAAAGGAAATGTGAATCATCTCTGCATGCTCTTTGGTCCTGCTCTTCGCTGAAAGGAATTCGATCGTTGTGCTCTTTCATGAATGAAATCAAGGCGAAGGATGGTCTGCAATTTATAGATTTCATGATTTCTTGTAGAGACCAGCTGAAGGCTGATGAGATTGAGCTGTTATGTGTGATTTTTTGACGTATTTGGTATCGTCGCAATGGCTACGTCCATGGTTCGAATTCTCTACATGTCGATGATGTTGTTCCTTGGGCTACATCTTTCATTGAGGAGTTCAGATCTGAACAGATTTCAAGTGTGATTGCTGGTCCTGCTAACAGGTTAGTTCGTGTTTCCTGGTAACCTCCAGATGCTGGCTTGTTCAAAATGAATACTGATGCAGCAGTGGATGCTGCAGTTGGTAAGGTTAGTTTTGGCATAATTATTCGTGATTGTGAAGGTTGTGTCATGGCTTCGAGTGTCCAGCCGCTATCCTCTGGTTTATCTGCTCAAGTTGCAGAAGCTTTGGCTATGCTCAGGGGTTTGAACTTTGCTCTTGTTTCTGGATTATTCCCTTGCACTTTAGAGTAATAGAGTCTGATGCCAAATTTATTGTGGATCTTATCAATGCCAATAATGTTCCCTGTTCTGATGTAGGTTTGATTATAGGTGATATATGTAATTTTTTAATTACTCCCCCATGATGTAATGTCGTATTTGCCTCCAGAAAAGCCAATATGGCTGCTCATAGTCTTGCCAAACTTGGCCTGAATTATGATTGTAATAGGTTCTGGATGGAAGAGGTCCCACAATGTGTGGTTCCTGTTATTTTGGGCGATTGCGCAGGTCTGCTGTAAGTTTTCCTTTTAATGTTTCTCCCTTTTCAAAAAAAAAGAAAAGAAATACTTGTAGAAGTATTCAATTTTTTTTTTTTTTTTTTTTAAACTCCATGGAGGTTATTGTCAAGCCTAGTGATAAATTAATGTATTTTTCCACTTATTTTCTAAGGACACATTCCATTTTTTTTTTTTTTTAATAAACTCACTTATATATATATTTTTTTCACGTGTCCTATTATGGAGATGTAAATAGTAGTGAAGTTATTTTTTTTTTTAATATCATCGTACAAAAAAAAATTATTTATTACCATTTATAAAATATATTATGAATGGATTTCATATATTTAGGAAAAGAATCAATTGAATTGAATGCAATAATTAATGTTTTTAATATCTTATCATTAATATTTGATTAAAAATTATTATTTTAAAATTTTGTTATATTATCATTAAGAGTAATGCTATTTTGCCCAAATCTGGTGCCCAAATAACGTGGCAACATTCTCATCCATTCATTTAAATCAAGCAAATTTAATACAATCTAAATGAATGGATGAGAGTGTTGCCACATCATTTGGGCACCAAATTTGGGCAAAGTACCATTACTCTATCATTCATATATTACTATTGATATTTTTTAAGAATTTACCACTAATTCCATATAAAACGGATTACTTTCTTATATTTAGGAAAAGAATCAATTAAATTGAATGCAATAATTAATGTTTTTAATATCTTATCATTATTATTTGATTAAAAATTATTATTTTAAATTTTTGTTATATTATCATTAATATATTACTATTGATTATTTTTTTTAAAAAAAATTTACCACTAATTCCATATAAAACCGATTACCTTGAATTTGGTATTTACAATTGATATTTTAATTTGTTTTGGAAAATATGTATTGATTATCATTTAATTTATAAGAATAAATAAAATTAAAAAACTTTTATTTTTGGAAATAATCATAATGTATTTAATGCATATTTAATACATTAAAAAAAAAAATCCAAAAACAAAACAAAACAAAAAGGTTAAAAGTAGAAAGAAAGAAAAAAAATCATAAAAAAAAATGTGTACAATTTTTTTTTTTTTTTTTTTTGTTTTTTTTAATTTTTAAAGAGGCAATACATTGTTAGACTTAGAACCAAAGACTATAACTCTAATATTAATCTGTAATAGTATGTCTATCGAATCCATCATCCATAAGTTCCATTGATTTTCTACATTGGTGGTAATAAACAGGATGCTAGCCTTACCGGAGGGTTGCATAGCGAACAACATCTAATTGAAAATCCAAGGCCACCGAAGTTAAAATTCCTTGTTTCAAGTTTTGTTAACCAAAACAAACATGATAAAAATACCAAAATATGTCACAACAATAATCAATCCAAAATTACCTTTTTAACTACTAAAATGTTTCCTCAAAAAAAAAAAAAAAAAAAAAAGATAAGAAAATGATACATGAGAATGATGTGTGGTTTTTACAAAAGGCAATGGCAATCATCATAACAAACAAATAAATAAATATAATAAAAAAATTAAAGATTAAAATTATACAACCAAATATTAAAAAAATCTATAGAAATTACTCTCACCTCCAAATGTCATCCAATACCCCACCTTTCTGGTGTTTTTGAGTTTATCTATGAGGAAGAGTCATTGGAATGATATGGGAAAAATGTGAGATGTTGGGTGGTTTTTATAGAGAAAATTGAGGAAGATGAGAGGGTTTTTGGTTATTATAATTATGTGGTTTAATTGAATAAACTTAAAGTCTGATTTAAAAGAGAATATGATGGGGTTTTGATGTTTTGTGATCATGATAATAACCATTAAGAGATTATATTTTTAAAAAGTTTAAATAATTGAACTATTGTTTTTATTAATAACCATTTGTGTAGCATTTAAATCCAAAGCTCTCTCACGGCGACATGTGGCACTGTGAAAGTCTATTATATATATATATATATATATGATTTGAAGGCCAAGCTCATATATTAGATTTTTACGTTGATTAAATTATAAAAAGACTTTTTTTAGTAATGACATGTAATTTCCTTTATTTTTTATTTTTAATTATAGTCATTGTTGTGTCAACATTTCTACATTTATCACATGTAACTATATGATAATCTACTTGTGGACTTTCTCTAACATAAGCATGTAATATAATTTTTTTTTATCGGTCTGAATGATCGCCTTTCATCACCAAGCCACAATAGACCTGATACGTCAGCATATAAAGTGTAGAAAAGATGTTGACAATATTAACTGGAACGAGAGAGTTAAATATTTTATTGTAAAAAAGTTGAAAATTTGAGAAAGAAATTAGAAAAAGTAGCAGATAGTAAAGAAATACCTTTAAAAATATTTGAAATTAAGGGTAAAAATTAAAATTTCAACTAATTTTTTACTCAAAATTTGAGGTGGGGCATGTGCCAGCATGGAGTCTTCTTAGGTTTACTGCCATTAAAATTCGACTTACGAAAACTGCAAATAGTGTCTAATTTGGTAGTTATGACAAACATGTAGATCGGTTCGGTTACAAACCAAAACGTCTAAAACAACTTGCAACTTGAAAATAAAGTATGAGACATATTTGATAAATTAAATTTTATAAATTGTTGAAATGTTATATATATATATATATAAATTCATCTAAAGGTCAACATTAAATGTTACTTTGAATTGTAACATTATAGTCTAAACTTTATCTTTTTAGTACACCTCTATGTTGGACTAGATAAAAGTGGGTTAAACAAAAATTTAATAAAATAAAAATCAAAAATCATTTTCATGTAACGTACAATTAAGACGAGATAGGGGTGGTTCGATGGTAAACCGCTTACACATGCACCACAAGGTTACGTGTTTGAGTCCTTTCCCTCCCTAAAAAACCCTGAATTTATGTAATAATGTATTACTTCAAATAAAAACAATTAACGTACAATTATTTCAATTAATTATTTGAATCAAATAAAATTGTTTCAAATATATAAAAAAAAGAAATCTAAAAATAAGAATGGAGTGAAATAAAACAATGACAATATAATTAGGGTGCCGATATTGACACCCATATTTTATTAAAAAATTTAGTTACAAAAATATGAAATAGGAATTTACCAATAAGGACAAATTAGTTTAATTAAAAATAAATCAAGTACTATGTACACCCATTAATTACACTCATATCTTCAACTATATCACTTTATTAAAAAATTAAAAAAAAAAAAAAAAAAACTCTAATTAAACCCTAATTCTATTTCAAGCATCAAAATCTCCAATTATCATTCTATTTGTTACAAATTTTAGGTATTTTAGAGAGAGATGCTGCTGCTGATATAAGAATTCGAATTCTTGCAAATTATGTCAAGTTTAGAGACATCAACAGTGAGAAAGGAAAGTTTGAGAATGTTGGTTTCACTGTAAGGACTTTGCAGGAGCTAGTGGACAAATTTGATTTGAAGCTTAAAAATAAATAAATAAATAAATAAAAAGGACCAAGAAAGGCCAACCAAACAACAACAAAAGCAAGGGAGAGGACACAAGCAACTATATAGCATCCATTTCCACAGCCAACAAATGGAACAAGCAGCAGCTGCACAAAGCAACTGAGAACCCCAACACCCCACACGCCTAAGCCAAACCAAACTTAACAAAAGTAAACACAACCAGTAATCAATTTTTTTTTAGTAATCAAATTTGATTACTTGTAAATCAAACAAGTAATCAATTTTATTTATTTATTTATTTTATTTTTTTTGGTGAGAGAATACCTGAAGTGAAAGTAATATTTGGAAGTCAAGAATTCGAAACAAAGATAACTTGACAACTTGAAATAGAGCTTCTCGAAATTTAAGAATTTAAGAATTCTATGTTTTTCATCCTGAAGAATCTAAGAATTTATCATTTGTGAAATTGGGTGTATTAATAACTTAAAAGGGTTTATAAATAAATTGTATTAAAATTAAAACATTCATTTAAATAAGAGTACTATTGGCATTACGTTGGGTGTTTATAGTAATGTTTTAATTTTAAATTTTAGATATGGGTGTATTTATAAATATGGGTGTGCTTATCATATTTATGGGTGTCAATATCCGCACCCATATAATTATAATGAGCCTGACGATAATAATTATAATGTTATTATTAATATTATTATTATTTATTAATATAATTACTGGTTTATTAAATGTGATTAGTGCTGGTAATTAAAATCAATTCGCTTGCCAATTAATATTTTATAATAAAACTTATTTAAATATATTTTAAAATCAAAATGAAAATATTTTAAATATATTTTATATAAAATAGATTGTTTTAATTTAATCTTCAATATAAAAAAATATTTTTAATTAAAATACTATCAACCTTAAAAACAAAAACCTATTGTCCATATATGGAAGCCTATTGCAACACAACATTCGAAGATATACCCTACGTGATGTGGTCGGTAGTACTATTGACTGACCCTTATAATAATTATTATCATAATAACAATGACAATACTATGATATTGAAATTAACAATATTTATTACATATGTTACTATTGGTACTCTTATTTATTAATCTAATTTATTGGTTCATTTAATAAGATTAGCACCCCTTGTTATAGTGGATTCGGTTGTGAGTTTACAGTATCATTAGTTTTGAGGAATCAATAAAGCTTGTTGGTTTGGTTCTATACTATCTCGGTCTATTTTTGATTGTTGGATATATATATATATATATATTGAAGTATTACAGTATTACATATATTCGGGGGTTTTTTGGGAAGGGGGGATAACTCGAACCCTCAATCTTATGGTGCAGGTGTGAGGGGTTTACCCCCAATCAAATATATTTAAAATAAATTGAACATTCAATTCTTACACATACACAAAGAATGAAATAATAATACATTTTTACTTTTTAATTCAAATTATTTGATTTTAGTACAAAATGTTTATTAAAGTCAAAATAATATAATTTTGGTTTAGTGTAGTCCAAGATTGGATCGGATAGATTCAATCATAGTTTTGTAAAATGAAATTATTGGATTGTCAAAAAAAAAAAAAAAGTAAAATGAAATTGTTGGAAATCATTCTTGACAAAATAAAGTGGTGAGCAGATAAGAAACTTTTCATAAGGTTGTTTTTGTTATATTATTTGTTTTCCAGCATATGATTGCTTGTGATGCTTTTTCTAGTACAATTTGTTAGTAGGAAAATGTTAATGGGGTCAAATTCCTATTAACACAGAGTATTTATTGAAATGGAAAAATAACACTGTTTTATTGATAAGATATGCAATTTAAGTGATACAATGGTATATTACAAAAAATGGTGGTTTTTCTAGGAGGTTTAAGTATGGAGCTTTCAGACACGGTCGGCGATGGCGATCTCGTGCTAGTTGATAAGTGGAAGAAACTATAAGGTGTAGGTCGAAAGTCTGATTTTCGATCCCCTCTCTTTCGAGAGTCTTGATTTATTTATAGGTCCCTTTCTTGCACGTTACTCTGATAATCGGTAAGTCAATCGAGCAATCAACGGGACGTTAATGGTGGCTTTGTTTCAAGCGTGGGAATGATTCCCTTAATCAGGTGATCTTGTTTCCTTCCTTGGCGATTTTGACAGAGTTGACTAATCCCATTCAAAGTAGAGCTTTAAAGGTGGCGGGAGAAGTCAGCTCTCCTTATATTTGAATCTTGGCGTATACCGTCTTACTAGGAGCTTGACTCTAGTTCCTTGGTGTACCAGTCCATTTCTTCCTTTCATCTTGGTCTTCTATTGTCTGGTAGATTGGTTCTGGGATGGGTCGAGGTACCCGGATATTTTGTGTCACAGAGTATCAGGGTACCGGGATGCCGGATAAGGCAGTAGCGGGGTACTTGAATATTGCAATAACGGGGTCCTTAGGACCTTAACTTCTCCTTTTCCTGATACTTGGGGATCTAGGTGCCTCCGATCTTGATTTGGATTTGTATAGAATATATATATATATATCGTTCTGGCTTCTTCTTGGGGTAGCTAGACACCCTCTGTAGTGTCTTCCTATTTCAAATAGTCTTTAACAAGGATGGAAAATTCTTCTTTGGACCCTTTGCCATTTTTGGCGGTTAACAGAAGTCCCCCCTGACTCGAACACCGGTACCTAGCTGGGGTTAGGGTCAGGATACCTAGAATACATGAAGGATTTTACCCATCCTGCTTAGCTGGCTTCCACTTTCTAGGAGGAAGTCCTCATTTGGCACGCTTGTATTTAACGGAGGATCCACATGTCAGGCTATGATTGGTGTGCTTGTTTGAATGGGCCATTTTTTGGCGCATTTTCTTGAAACCGCCTCTTGCACGTCTCCGGTCATCATTACTGTTTCCTGTTATACTCTGGTAACCACCTACCTCTTTCTATAAATAACTCACCCTTCTCCTTCACGCATTCATGCTGATTTCAAATTTCAAAAGCAAAACCCTAACTCTTTCTAAGCCTTTCTTCTTTCAGAGAACCTAGAAAGTCTTATTCTTCTTCTTCCTTCTGTTTTTATCATGGCAAATCCACCAATCCCTACTGACAGCCTTGACGATCTTCTTAATATGGAGAAGGTCGATTCTGATGAAAGTTCTTGGTCGGATAAAGGGAAGAGGAAACGTGGTGAAGAAGACGACGCCGTGGAAATACCATTCCGGCCCAATGCTGTCGCTCAAACAGGGACTTCGGTATCGGGATGGGTTTTAAGAATAGACCCGAGAATCCAGTCCAAATCGTCGATGAGGAGGAGGACGAGGATGTCGAAGATGACGAGATTCCAACTGGCGTTGTACAGGGTGGGACTCTTACCCTTCCACTTCCACTTGAATACCGGATTGTTCTCGACTCCATCTGTACTGTTGATACTCTGATACGATTGAGGAGAGAACATCAAATCATGGATGCTCTCACCCTCTCTCTTCCACATTGGGGCTACGATATGTATACTCCTCCTAAGGGTTACTTCCCCATTCATGTGGTTGCCTTTGAATGCGGGATCAAGCTACCCTTCCACCCCATTCTTCGCAGGGCGATCCACGCTCTTAATCTGGCTCCGCTACAACTCTCATCGGGGTTTTGGAAGCATCTGATCGAATTTCTAGTGCTCTTGATGGAGCAGTGCGAGATGGATGACGTAATGAGGGAACCGGGCTTTAACGAGATCTGGTATGTCTTCCAAGTGGCGAACTTGTCTGGTGACCCGAAAAGCCAATTCTATTTGAGGGCATACAATCCTCTGAAGTTTTTCGTACCCTGAGCCAATGTGAAATACAACAAAACTTGGAGGGATGAGTGAGTCATGGTAGGAGGAGATTGGGGGAGCTCTGTGCATATCGGGGGAACTGAGTTCCCGATTCCTACTCAGTGTACTGGGAGAGATAAGTGGGACAAGGGAAACATCTTTACCGAATCCTTAGGTATCCTGAAGAAAATCCAGGAACGATCTTACGTGAACATGAAGTACCCCTTCAATGATTCATATGAAAGTGCTAGGGTGGATCGGTACCTCAAGATTTCCATTGCTCGTCCGGGTATGTGTCTTACTTCTCTTTACTCTTTCTTATTCAATTAATCTCTTCGCCTTGTACTAACCTTCTTCTGACGGTCTCTGCAATGCCCTTTCTATTTTCCTCTCCTACTTCTTCATGAGTAGAGCTCCCAAGGACTTCTCTGATTAGATCACCGGTTCCTTCCTCTACTACTGGTGCCAGTGCCCTATCTGGGTCCAACCGGCTTGCAACAACTCCTCTTTTAGCTTCAGTGAGGTTGATCCCGCTTCCCTTTGCTTCACTCCCTACTCTGGCTTCAGCATGCCCTACTATGGGTGGGATGGCTGCAAGGGCCGCCAGGGCTCGGGGTTCTCCTGTGCAAGTCCAAAAGTAGGTTCCATTTGCTTCCACTGTCATGTCTTCACAAGTGACTCCTTCTCTTCTTCCTCCTTATCCAGCTATACTTGCCAAGCGCCAACTCAGGGTGGATAAGGAGAAAGGTGCTGCTACTGTGGTCACACCTTCTAATGATCTTCCATCGAGCTCGCATTCGTAGGATAGAACCCAAGAGGAGGTGGTAGCCCGATTTACAAAGGTATGCCCTGATGGTAGCATACGGGTTGAGACTTCTGTGCCTTGAGATATCATGGTCTCGAGAGGAGCTACTCTTCTTGTTGAGGTATGGTACTCAGTCTTCTTCTTCATTTGGTATAATCTTGAGTGGGGCACTCACCTTTTTATTTTCTTACAGACATTTAAATTTACCTTAGCTATGGAACAACAGGTGACAACTTTTCGAGAAGCTGCTATTGCTACCAGAGCTGAATTGGAGGATACCAGGAAAGAGCTGGATTAGTCTGAGAAAATAATAGACTTTCTGAATAGAGTCGTGATCCAGGCTGAAAAGAGCAGCGATGAGGCCTTGGCGGACGCAGAACGGTTGAAGCAATCTCTTGATATAGAAACTCTCAGATCACTACGCCACCGTGAGGAGATGGAAGGTCTGAGAGGTGAGAAGATCTTACTTCAAGACGAGAACCATCTTTTACGGGGTATGGTGGAATCTTTAGAGGCTAAGGTGGATTCCTCCTTTGCAGATGGGTACTTCTTTGCCTCCTATGAGGTTGCTCAGGCCCTTCTTCCTCCCTTTGACCTACAGGCGGTCTTCAAGTGGAATCGGGAGCAGATTATGGCCAAGGCTGCCCAATCTCCCGATATTACCCCAGTTCAGGCAGACCCTCCTTAAGCAGCTACTGTCTCGGATCCTCCCTTGCTTCAGGAACCTATCCCGCCTGCTACTGATCCAGCAGGGATAACTGAGGAGGCATTTTATGACATTCCTGCTCAACAAGATGACCAAATACAGGGTGCAAAGGATCCCGCTAGGACTGAGATTGGTCCAGTGAAGAAAATGAAGGCTCGTACTGATCCCGGGATACCAGAACCTGGAGAGTCCCAGGCTAACCCAGAAGTTGTGGGTTCCAATGTGGCTGAGGAAGCTGATGTAGCCATCCAGAGCCAGGAGGCAAGGGAAGAGGAGGATGTTGGTAGTGCATAACTTACCTGTTGCTTTCCTATTTCATTCATGTATTTGTAGCCCGGAAATGGGGGTCGGGCACCCTGCTTGATTAATAGAAAGCTTTTTTTTTTGTAAGTACAATGTCTCACTTGGTCTTACTAAATCCTGATAGAACTTTGTGCTTTCATTCTTAATTGTAATCCGAATAATAATAATTAAAAAAACTTACTTGGAAAGTTAACCGTACTCAGTACCTACATGCTTGTCGTATAATCTGGATAGAGCACACTTGAGATGTTAGTGGTGATCAAGTCTTGGTACATGGATACTTGTCAAAGGTATCCTGCTAGGTAGTTCTCTTGTGAGATTTGATAGAAATTTCGCAAGTAATTTGCATCTAGTATCGTCTGATCCTGAGAGAAAAGACTGATCTTTGTAGGTGGCTAAAGCTGCTTTGACAACCAAATTAGGATAACGTAGATCAAAGTACCGGACACTTCCTGAGTAGGAGACTTTGATTTTGTACCGATCCGGGTAGTCCTCTAAGACTACTCCTCGATCTTCACAAAGTGAATCGGGGTACCAGGTATCCCTGTTTTTAGGAATCTTGGTACTTAGGTGATAACATAGGCGAATTTGGACACTTAGTATTTCTGTCTTGTCCTAGTAGGCAACTGGGGCCACTTTAGTACCGGGTTCTTCATATGGCGAATCTATGGCACCAGGTATCCCGATAAGAGGTCTTGATCCTTAGACGATCTATCTTGGTAGGCAACGAGGGACATTTTTGCACCAGGTTCTCCTGGAGAGGGGTATTCCCTATCCGAGGCTTCAGGAATGCCGTATAGGCTCTCCTGGTCTTGAGGACTGCGATGGGCAACCAGGGCCACGACTTCGCATCCTTAGTCTGGTAGGCAACTATGCCACTTAGGCACTTGTGCACCAGATCCTTCCTAGAGGAGGGTATGCCCCGACCAAGACAGCAGGAGTGCTATATGGCTTTTTCTAGTCTTAAGACGATCAGTTATAGTGATCCTCTTAAGGGTTTGACCCGGTCCAGGGCATCAGGAGTGCTATGTAGCTTTCCTGGTCTTAAGGTGATTCAGTGATGGCGAAATTTTCAAGATGAACATAGGAGAAACATGTAGGAGAAAAAAAACTAACTTCTTTATTGAATTATTAGGCGATACAAAGCAAATCCATGGTACAAATAGTAATATCGGTCGGAATAAACTGTTTCTTCGAACTTCATGGATAAAATTTCTTGAGGTGGTCAGCATTCTAGGTGTGGTCTACTGGGTAGCCATCCATGTCTTTTAGTTTGTAAGCTCCAGTGCGGACTACCACTTTTATCAAGTAGGGACCTTCCCAGTTAAGGGCTAATACCCCTCCTAACCTCTTTCGGGTATTTTGGGTTACTTTCCTTAGGACCAAGTCCCCTTCTTTAAAATTTTGGGTCTTCACCCTTTGTTAAAATACCGGGCAATCTTGCTCTAATAGGTAGCAACACGTTCTGCGGCCTTGTTATGCTTCTCTTCTAGGAGGTCTAGGTTGGCTCTTAGTTTAGCTTCATTGTATTCAAGTTCAAAGTGTTAGACTCTGAAAGACGTCAATCTGTGTTCGATGGGTAGGACTGCTTCTGTTCCGAAAGCCAGTGAGTAGGGGGTTTCCCCGGTAGCAGTCCTCTTGGTAGTCCGGTATGCCCACAACATATTGGGGAGCTCTTCAACACATTTTCCTTTCTTCTGTTGGAGCTTCTTCTTCAGGAGCTTCTTGATGGTCTTGTTAGTAGCTTCCACCAAACCATTAGTTTAAGGATGGGCTACTGATGCAAAACGGAGGTCGATACACCGTACTTCACAGAACTCTCTGAGATTGGCGTTGTCAAACTGCTTACCCAGGTCGGTTATTATGGCCTTCGGGGTCCTAAATCGGCATACAATGTTCTCTTTGATGAAACTCATGGTGTTCGCCTCGATTATCCCGGTAAGGGATTCTGTCTCCACCCACCGGGTAAAGTAGTCTATGGCCATTATGGCATGCCTGGCTTAACTAGGAGCAGTCGGGAGTGGTCCGATGAGATCTACCGCCCAGATAGCGAACGGGTAAGGTGTACTGATCGATGAGAGTCTCTTTGGAGGTAGGTGGTTGAGGTTTGCTATCTTTTGGCAAGGCTCACAAGACTGTGCAAACTACTTTGCATCATGATGTAGGGTAATCCAAAAATAACCCATCCTAAGTACTTGGTAAGTGATGAGGCTGTTTGATACTCAACAAAATGATGTTTTATGTTCTTTTGAAAACCGTATTTTAGCCACTTAAAAATCCTTTAAAATAATATTTCTTAGTAAATGGTAAACAAGATTCGTTCCACAGGGAGATGGAGTAATATGTTGGATCGATTAACTAATCTTAAGCAATAAAATAAATCATTGAAAATGGATAGTTGTTTGGGTTTTACAAACCACAAAATTGTAATTAAAATAAACATACAAAAATGATATGAAAAATAGAAGACTCAACAATCTTGATAGGAGAGATGATGAAAACAATTAATAGAAGCTAGGGAATAAATTGAGTTACTCATGAATTTGGGTAATGCTTTCAAGCCTCAATAATGACCAATCTCGTAAATGCTAAGCATTTGTTTTCTAAAGTGTGTTTAGGTCATTACTATGAACACTAAACATCTTTCCACCTCAATGCTTAACCGATTAAGGAAATGGTGTCAATATGGGATTAGTTAGGTACAAATCAATGTTTGGATCAATGGGGTTGATATACCCACCACTAATCCATTCTATTCACTAAGTTCTTCAACCAATTAAGGGTGTCAATCCAAGATTGGTTTCACAACAAATTATCCCACACAATATTATGATCTACCAGTGATATACAATGCAAATCATAATAAGCATAAGATCCAAATACAAAGTGAAAAGGAAACAAGTAGAGATTCAATTACAAATAGCTAAGCAAATACCCATAACCACAAGTTCCTCAAATTTATTCCCTAGATTAGGGGTTTAGTTACACATAGTTACAATCAAATGAATAGGAAGTAATAGTTAAGGAAATCACTCTTAGGCCTCATTCTTTAGAGTTTGCTCATTCCTTTCCCTTGATGCTCCTAGTGTCAAGAGTGGTAGAAGAGGATGTGTCTAGAGATAGGTGGGTGTCTAATGGTAAGTGACAAAGGTATGGAAATGGAGAGAATGGAAAGAGAGGAATGGTTAAGTGAAGGAATCAAGACATTATGTTGAGGTTTTGGATGGAAAAGGTAGTTCAAGTTTAGAGAATGGAGGAAGTTGAAGAGTGAAAAATGGATGAGAAACTAGGGTTATATTTTGTAAGAATTCGTGCTCTCTAAGAATGGTGTGTATTTTCAAGTTTAGAAGAAGAGGAATATATATAGTGGCCTTGGACATGTACTAATAACCGCTGGAAAATCTGATGTGGCAAGGTGTCGCCACTTCCATTGTCGCCATTTGTCATGGCGACACAAGTGGCGACAAGCACTTATGCCTTCTGAGATTCATATGTCGCCATAATCTTCATCTTTTTCGCCATATTTCAACTGGCGACAATGAGGAAACTGTAGGGACAAATACGTGCACGCAGCGGAAGCGAGACTAAAATAGGTTTTAGTATGTTTTAAATTTTTTCCATAAGTTGAACCTTAACCCTTTAATTAATTAATATACATCTAAAAGATATTGTATCTTTGTCACGTTATCCGATTGTCGTTGCGTCGATGGTAATCCGCAAGATCTTCCAATCCAATCACGAACATGAATCACCTAGGAGCGTGGTCTCCCTTCTCTTTGAAGTATGTACCTGAGGATGGATAACAAAACATTTTCTTTTTCGTTAGTCACAATAAATTCCAAGAGACTACAAAGAATGTTCCGGTCACTTTTGAATTCACAATCGTTAGATCAAAACTCGCGTGAATCTTATTCGAAATTGTGCACAAAACCTTTTTATATAAAAGTTACTAGTGCACTATCGAAATAAGAACAAACTTTTCTCTCTTTTCCTCTTGGCCGAATTCTCACACTAGTCTAAGAGTTGGATTCTATTTTTCAAGCTAAAGAAAAATAACTCTCAAAACCTTGCATTAGGGTTGGACGAATTCCTTGCTTGATATAAATTATGTATGTATCACGAATTCCTTTTCTCAATATATAATATATGTTAGGCGGGGAACCACTTACCATATTAAGCATATATATATATATTAGGCGACCTCTTGCCATGCATATATCAAATATATTGCTGCATGAATTCTGCATGCTTTATAAATATATATATATATATATCGCGGCCAATTGCCATATATCTTTCATATATATTGTGGCCAAAATCCTTTATCATGTAGGATTTGTGTCTTTTGACTTAAATCCTAACCCTAGGTAGATTTCTTTATAATTCTAAACCCTAATCCAACTCTTTAGTATATTTGTAACTATATAAAAGACTTCCTTATTTGACTAGATAAATAAATCCCTTATTTATCTACTTACCAAATAAAGTCTTTTATATTTATTATACTACAACAATAGTATACTACTAAGAAACATATTTCCTAGTCAGAAAAAGATTTTGTTTCTTAATTAAATTATTAATCAATCAATTGATTAATTCCCATTTAATCAAATAATAAAATAAAATAATATATTAAGCTATTTTTCAAGCCTTGCCGCCCATACACAAAGATAGGCCAAAATATTATTTTTCATTTTATTAAATCCATTGGAACTTTAATTAAAAGGCTCACATGTGAACTAGGTCCATTCTTACTAAAAGAAACAAGCCCACATGCCTTCATATAATTCTAGATGAACCCATAATTAGTCCGGTAGAATATATCAAGTGATCCATGCAAGTCCGTGTGGATTGAGGATCTTAACGGGCTATCTAATTTAAGCTTCAATAGACATAACCCAATCACAATCAACAAATGATTCACTTAGGTTCGATCTATTAATTTTAGCTCATTCCACTAAAGAACTAAAATTGCACTCTTAAATAAAGATAGAACAAGTAAATGTTTTTCATTCATACCCTAGATAATCTTATAGGAGATGGTGAATCCTCGTGAAGAATATCAGTTATCGCCAAGAGCTCATAGACCGCCTATAGCTCTCCAAGTTAGCATATTTCCTCATATGACCACACTTTGAACTTGGATATATATTATGACTTATCCAAAAGTCATCTTTCAGTAGTCACTATTGAAAACTCAACGTTAAGATTTAATATCCAAAACCTCAAAACATCCATATGATGATATTCTACTCACATTTAATAAATGGAGCCACGATGTCCATATCTATAAATGAAGTCCTCTATCGATTAGCAAATGAATATCACCAAACTATCGAGGATAAACTATGCTATATAATCTTACTCATTGATAGCTCAAATGATAACACTTGTAACCATAAGTCCATCATTTATTTCAGGATTAAGATAGACTCTCCGATTGTCCTGATAATGAAAAGACTTTTATCTATTGACGGTTCTATATAAAGTATTTTATTGTGATCCAGTTCAATCCATCCAGTGCACTAGATTCTTTTACTCGAAGACCCTCCGATAATTTTAGACTCATCATAACACATTTGATCCCACTCAAATGCTAGCAAAAGAATTCTACAACTTTAACAAGATAAAGGTGCCCAACCTTTAACTTAAGTTGTGAACATTATTCAAGACTAACTAAAGAATTGTGTCTACCTCATGCATATCCAGATGTATGAACAATTCTTCTTTTCTCATAGTCTTTTGACCTTATGATTATTTACTTTTGACAATTATAATATTCAATCTATAAATGCTATAAGATTTGTTTAAAACAGAAATCACTTTATTAATATAAAAGGATTGTCAAATACAATATTACACTCTTGCTATTGAGCATAATCCTAATAGAAACTTGTATGTGTCGCCACTTCCTCTTGTATGTCACCGACAAAGTTGCGACAATCCCTGATGCTTTCAAAGACCTTTTGTAGCCATGGTGACACTTGTGGCGACATTTCTATGTCGCCACTTCCCAAGTGGCGACAGTAAGTGAAGACGCTTGACTTCTTTTTATGTTGCCATATGTCAAGTGACGACATCAAGTGGCGACGACACCTAATTGAATTAGCCTGGAATAAAACCTTCTGTCGCCATGGCGACATAAGTGGCGACGCTTTGTGGTGACAATACCCTGTTTTGCCAACTTGTGCACCTTCTGAACCAAACATCACATCTTCTTCACAAAAGCTCTTGAGACCTAAATAAACCTGAAATGCTCAATTTAACACTATTAAATATGGGGACATGCCAGAGAATCAAGCATAAAGAGACGGGGAATGAGGTACAAAATCATACTAAATTTGGCTTGATCAGTAAGCTAGGGTCTCACCTGATACGTGGTTACCGCAGTCCCTTGAGTGCACTTCCTTGAGTGCCCACTATGCATCATCCAGATGTAAACACCTCAGTAGTGGAAGTGATTTTCCTTTGCGGTAGAGGTATCCATCAACTAAGCAGTACCAGATGGCACTCCTTTTGAGTTTACGTGCTTGATCCGGATCCTCTGGGAGAGTTTCATTATGGAGATATTCAGCTATTGGATCCATCCAACAAGGAAGTCGGTCTACCAGGTTCACTTCTTCTCCCCTGGCTATGCTGGATCGGGGTATCAGCTGGAGTGGTACCTTTTCGGGTAAAGCCTGCCCTCCATTTGAAGCAATTTTAGCTAAAACATCAGCCCGGTGGTTCTTATCTCGGGGAATCTGCTCCATCCTCATACCTTTGAACTTCGACATCGCTTCCCGGACCTTTTCTAAGTACGCCACCATGTTCTCACCCTTAGCTTGATACTGTAAAGATACTTGGTTGATTACTACCTGCAAATCACTCCTGCCTAGGAGGAAATCTGCACCAAGTTCTTCGGTTACCTTCATCCATGCTAGCAAGGCTTCGTACTCTACCTCATTGTTGGTGGTTTTAAATTCAAATCTAAAACAATGACTGAATTAGATCACTTCAGGATCGGTTAGGACGATCCTTGCTCCGTAGCCCGATTGGTTGGATGCTCCATCCGTGTACAATATCTAGGGTCTGCAATTGGGGGGCTATTCCGTGGATTCTTCTTCAGGAACCGAGTCTGGGACCGCGGTGGAATCCGGATTGGAGGTCACACAGAACTCAGCTATAAAATCAGCCAAGGTTTGGGCCTTGATTGTGGTTCTGGCTTTGTACTTAATGTCATACCGGGTGAGTTCTAGAGCCCACATGACTAACCTATCGGATACATCTGGCCTTTAGAGAAATTGTCTCAATGGCTGGTCTGTGACTACCGCGACTGTATGGGCTTGGAAATAGGGTCGGAGTTTCCTAGCCATGGTCACAAGTGCATATGTGAGTTTTTCCAAAAGGGTATAATTCTTCTCCAATTTGGTCAAGGCACGGCTCATATAGTAGACCGGTCTTTGGACCCCGTCACCACACCCTTTACCAGGGTCCCGCTTGTAGCGGTCTCTGATACGGCCAAGTAGAGTTGCAATTCCTCTCCTGGTGTGGGTTTCACTAGCAGAGGCGGGTTGGCTAGGTATTTTTTCAGAGATTAGAAAGCCTGCTCGCTTTCTTGGTCCCACTTCATCTTCTTTCCCTGCTTGATAATTTTGAAGAAGGGAAGACACTTATCTGTAGATTGGGATATGAAGTGATTGAGTGCTGCTACCCTGCTAGTCAATCTTTGTGCCTGTTTGAGGGTTGTATGAGACTTGAGATCCAAGATGGCCTTGATTTTCTCAGGGTTGGCCTCAATTCCTCTCTCGTGCACCATGAACCAAATGAACTTTCCTACTGCTACCTCGAAAGCACACTTAGCGAGGTTCAACCTCATCTGGTTCTCTCTTATCACTTGAAAAGTCTGGCGCATGTCCCTTGGATGTTGGTCTGCTGTCTGAGATTTGGTGATCATGTCGTCTACGTACACCTCCATAGACTTCCCTATCTGGTCTTTGAATAATTTGTTCACCAGGCGCTAGTAAGTGTCGCATGCGTTCTTAAGACCAAACGGCATTACTTTATAGCAGTAAAGGCCTTACTCGGTAATAAAATTGGTCTTGTCTTGGTCAACGGGGTGCATCATGATCTGATTGTACCTCAAAAATGCATCCATAAAGCTTAGGAGCTTATTCCTAGCTATAGAGTCGACCAGCTGGTCTATCTTAGGTAGATGGAAACTGTCATTTGGGCAGGCCTGGTTTAGGTCGGTGTAGTCCACACACATGCGCCACTTTCCATTGGATTTGACCACCATGACTACATTGGCTATCCATTTAGGGTATCAGGATTCCCTAATGAACTCAGCCTTTAGGAGTTTGTCTACCTCTTCTTATACCGCGGCATTCCACTCAGAGTTGAAATGCCTTCATTTTTGTTTGATTGGTTTGAAAGTTGCATCCACTGCCAACCTGTAGGTAGCTAGGGTGACGGGAATACCTAGCATCTCATCGTGACTCTAGGCAAAGATGTCATTGTACTCTCTGAGGAGTTTTATCAAGCCCTCCCTGACCCCGCTTTCCAATGTTCTGCCTATCTTCACCATTTTGGCAGGATCGCCTCCCCTGATTGGTATCTCCTCTAACTCCTCTGCGAGGTGCCCACTGGTCTATCCTCGATCTTCTTCCTCTTCCTCGATCACATCTAGTACCTCACCTTCCTCCAGGATATCTTTGTCCTCCTCTGGTACCTCCCTACTTGGTTCGTCGGTCACATGTGCGCACTGTTTGGCTAGCGTGGTAGGGTTGGTGGACACCACGTAACATCTGCGGGCTGCCAGTTGATTTCCTCAAACTTCTCCTACCTCGGTTCCAACTAGAAATTTTAGAACGTTGTGGTAAATTGATAACACTCTTCTGATTCCTAATAGGAAGGGTCTTCCTAGGACAAATTTTGGCAGGATCGCCTCCCCTGATTGGTATCTCCTCTAACTCCTCTGCGAGGTGCCCACTGGTCTATCCTCGATCTTTTTCCTCTTCCTCGATCACGTCTAGTACCTCACCTTCCTCCAGGATATCTTTGTCCTCCTCTGGTACCTCCCTACTTGGTTCGTCGGACACATGTGCGCACTGTTTGGCTAGCGTGGTAGGGTTGGTGGACACCACGTAACATCTGCGGGCTGCCAGTTGATTTCCTCAAACTTCTCCTACCTCGGTTCCAACCAGAAATTTTAGAACGTTGTGGTAAATTGATAACACTCTTCTGATTCCTAATAGGAAGGGTCTTCCTAGGATTGCATTGCAGACAGATGGGGTATCAATCACAACTAATTATGTCATTATGTTCTGTTGTAGAGAAGTTTCCCCGATTATTACCAGTAGTATTTGTGACCCAATTGGCATTAGGGAGTCTACTATGGACCCATACATAGGCGTGGTACATCTGTTATAGAAAGGGTTTTTTAAGTTAAGTTTAACGAGTGCTTTTTTGAACAGAATATCAACGATGTTTCCAATATCAATCAAGACGTGG
The DNA here is from genome assembly GCA_008009225.1 of Acer yangbiense. Lineage (NCBI taxonomy): Eukaryota > Viridiplantae > Streptophyta > Magnoliopsida > Sapindales > Sapindaceae > Acer > Acer yangbiense. Next base: position 16,433,783 of record CM017773.1, on the reverse strand, counting down.
TGCATCTAGCAATTGGCTATCTGTAATGTGATTACCATTGGATCATCATATGGTTGTACCGTGTTGTAGACGTCATCCTCCGTAAAGATGATCTAGGTTGTACGAGGTGAGTCTTAGGATCCTCTAGTGATCCGGAGTGCATCATGGCCTATAGTGAGTCAATGGATCTTCCTAGCATGGTTTTTCCTTGAGTTGTTGGAGGTTTCGGCTAACGTAGGGCCTCCACTGATGGTGTGAATGATCCGGATTTGCACGTCTGGTCCTTCCCTTTATCCCTCATTCTCTCTTTCACTTCTTACGTCTTTCTGCATACCTCCTTACGTTCCTCTTTCTGAGGACGGTTTCCTCTGGTATTTCTTCCGGATCTGGCTCTACTATCCATATCGGACTGTGGAGCCCTCTCCTCTACTACTGGTTTGGTCGTTGGCCAATTCCTCCTAGGAGGGATATCGACTACTGACTTCACATGTCGGGGTCTGAAATCTGTAGGGCGGTTTGAAACTAGGAGTGGTGGTCCAAGTCTGTCAAAGACCGATACTTGGGTACCCAGTTCAGCCTCTTCTACGGTCATAGGTGCTTCAAAGGGTATCCCATGGGCGATCATCCGAAGGCGGATTCTCTCTACGTAGGCGGCAGCCCGCTGTTCCAGAATATCCTGATTGATTTCCTGGATAGCCGAATCTTGAGGTGTGGTGCCTGCATTTAGTGGAGGGTCCAGTGCCGGGTTGTTATTTCTTGATCCTCTTCCCTACCTTCGAACTCTCTGGATGGAAGTGAGGGATTTGGGGTCCCGAGGGGTCGAGCTGCCCTTAAGAGGATCGTAGTCTCATCTTCTTGTCTTCTGGGTAGAACTGGACAACTTCTTTGTAAATGGTTGGGAGAATTTGTTCCCATAGACAGCGTCAAAATGTTAACAGGGTCAAATTCCTATTAACACAGAGTATTTATTGAAATGGAAAAATAACACTGTTTTATTGATAAGATATGCAATTTAAGTGATACAATGGTATATTACAAAAAATGGTGGTTTCTGGGAGGTTTAATTATGGAGCTTTCAGACACAGTCGGTGATAGCGATCTCGTGCTAGTCGATAAGTGGAAGAAACTATAAGGTGTAGGTCGAAAGTCTGATTTTCGATCCCCTCTCTTTTAAGAGTCTTGATTTATTTATAGGTCCCCTTTCTTGCACGTTACTCCGATAATCAGTAAGTCAATCGAGCAATCAACGGGACGTTAATGGTGGCCTTGTTTTAGGCGTGGGAATGATTCCCTTAATCAGGTGATCTTGTTTCCTTCCTTGGCGATTTTGACAGAGTTGACTAATCCCATTCAAAGTGGGGCTTTAAAGGTGGCGGGAGAAGTCAACTCTTCTTGTATTTGAATGTTGGCATATACCATCTTACTAGGAGCTTGACTCTGGTTCCTTGGCCTACCGGTCCATTTCTTCCTTTCATCTTGGTCTTCCATTGTCTAGTAGATTGGTTCTGGGATGGGTCAAGGTACCCAGATATTTTGTGTCACAGGGTATTGGGGTACCAGGATGCCAGATAAGGCAGTAGCGGGGTACTTGGATATTGCAGTAGCGGGGTCCTTAGGACCTTGACTTCTCCTTTTCCTGGCATTTGGGGATCTAGGTGCCTCCGATCTTGATCTGGATTTGTAGAGAATATATATATATATATATATATTGGTCTAGCTTCTTCTCGGGGTAGCTAGACACCCTCTGTAGTCTGTAGTGTCTTCCTACTTCAAATAGTCTTTGGTAATGATGGAAAATTTTTCTTTGGACCCTTTGCCATTTTTGGCGGTTAACAAAATTTTAAAAAATATATATATATTATTTGTTTCATTTATGCTGAAAAAAAATTCAACTTGTATCATAAACGACTTTATAATAAAATAAACTTTTTATGCTCCTTCAATAAAAAAAAAGGTACAAATAAAGAAATAAAACAAAAAAACAAAATAAACAAAATAAAAAAAAAAAAAACTAATCAAACTAACAAAATGTTGTTAAAAGTAACTGTACTAGCACAAACAAAATAATTTTCGTATTACGTTTCAATTTTATATTATTGCAATTGTATCTTCATGTCAAACAGTTCATTAGTGTAGCTGTCTCTTCTTAGATTTTTTGTTTTTTGTTTTTTTTATTGGTTTAGTGTTAAAGAAAAACGTTGTTTACAAACTGATCATGACAATAGATAATATTGAATGATTTTTCTTTTATATATATATATATTAAAAAAAAACAACTTTTAAAATTTAACAAAATTTTGTTAAATGTTACGGTGTATTATAACACACCATTAACAAACCTAATATAGTGTTCATCCAAGCAATTCTAACATTTTAATATATATATATATATATATAAATCAAACAAGTCAAATAAAGTTAAAAGTTCTCTCCTATACATTCAAATTTGAATAATTTGGAGGCTAAGTTACAATAAAAATAAAAGGAAACAAAAATGAGAAGTTGGACAAGTTATTTTCTTATATTTTCCCTTTTTCTTGATTTTCTTTTGGGGTCTAATGGAGATGTGTCCAGGGTACCACCGTTGAATGTTAATCAGAAGGATTTATTGAAACTTCTAGAATTGGGAGATGACATCAAATTTGACGTCCCGGCCTTGTATGTGTTTGGAGACTCGACAGTTGATAGTGGAAATAACAATTTTCTGCCATCGACGTCCAAAGCTAACTACCCACCGTATGGAGTAGATTTTGCTAATGGGAAACCTACTGGTCGATTCAGCAATGGTCGAATTGAAGCTGACTTCATTGGTAAGGATATAAAAATATTGTGAGATTTTTTTTCATTTCATTTTTTAATTTTCAAATTAATTAATTGTTTTGTACTCATGCATTCGATGTTGTAGCCCAAGTAGCCGGGTTGCCATTTCCTCCTCCATGCTTGGGATTGTCGAAAGAAGAGCAGAAAACATTGCGAACTGGGGTGAATTATGGATCTAGTGCCTGTGGCGTTCTCCCTGATACCGGAAAATTTTTTGTAAGCAATATAATAATGCATGCTCATTAAATGAATAACAATTCTAAAATTTAGTTGTTTATATAAAATTCATGTGAACGTTGAATCCTCGATTCCTAGATTACAGATGCATCAAAATGAGTTCTAAAATATGTTTTTCCTTACAAGTTTTATTATGGTTTAAACTCAATAGTTACAAACTATGACACTCGAAAAACAAAGGAAGAAGAACATGCAAATATCTATATTAGATTAGAATGATTTTTAATGTGGAAGTTGATTTTCTAGTTATCCATTTATCATTAATTGCAGGGAACTTGCCTAACATTCGATAATCAGACCGGTCTATTTGAAACTACTATAAAGAACTTGCAACCTTTGTTCGATAGCCCAAAAAAGATGGCTGATTACTTGTCAAAATCACTATTTTTCATAAGTATAGGGAATGCTGATATAAGCACCGGCTATGATTTACTTGATAACACCACGAAACAACAAACTCCTTTCCCAAAATTCGCTCAAGCAATATCCCAAAAGTTCTCTGATAATATAAAGGTAATAAACTACATTCCATCTTAGATCTATCGTACTTAAGTGTGTGGTTGTGTTTTGTTTTTAGAGTAAGTTTATATTGCTTTCGTTAACTTCTCATTGGTCAAGGCAATTTTCAGAACCTTAACATGGTTTTGATAAACTACACTCCATCTTAGATCTATCCTACTTCAATGTGTGGTTGTGTTTTTTTTTTTTTTTTTTTTCCTTAGAGTAAATGTATAATGATTTCGTTTAATTCCCATCGGTCAAAGAAATTTTCAGAACTTTGAGACTGTTTTGATAAATTATAAAACTAATATGGAGTCATCTTGACTTTTTGTTTAATATTGAAATGATACTAAAGTTGGTTTTGATTTTCTTATTTTGTTAGAGACTATATGATCTGGGTGCACGTAAACTTTTAGTGAATAGTGTTGGTATGATGGGGTGTTCACCCATGGTATTTAACTCAAAACGGTCAGTGACGTGTGATGATGAATATAATGAGCGTGCCCAAATAGTTAACAAGCTCCTTTCTGACTTGCTACCAAAATTGCAATCCGAACTCTTCGGATCGAAATTCATTTTTGCAGATGCTTACAAGGTTCTGGCAGACGTCTTTGCTTCACCGAATTCATATGGTAGGCATACTAAAACTAAGTGTCTACGTACTGTTTTTTATTATTTTTTTAAAAAGGGAAAAAACTTCCATTATTCTCAATAAAACAATATTATACAGTTTATTAATTTTTTAATAAATTTAAATTCCATGCAGGCTTTACAAATACAAGAGACAGTTGTTGCGTTGCAGGTGAAAATGGGACTAGACCTTGCATCCGTGATATACCTCCATGCAATAATAGAAATGAACATGTGTTCTTCGATCCTTTTCATGCCAGTGAAACTACTCATTTCATATTAGCAAAACGTTGCTTAAAAGAAATGTCGATTTGTAGCCCCATAAATTTGGTTGATTTTCTGCGAGCTTAAGTCCTAAAACTAGTTTGTAGCAGATGATTTTCAAGTATTAGATACAAAAAGTTTAATGATAGGTGTGATATGTATTTTTCCTTTGTTTATTTATTATTAAGTAAATATGAGCATTATATTTCTACGTTTATTAAATTATAAAAAGACTTTTTTAGTAATGACATGTAATTTCCTTTATTTTTTTTCTTAATTATAGTCATTGTTGTGTCAACATTTCTACATTTATCACATGTAACTATACAATAATCTACTAGTGGACTCTCTCTAACATGAGCATGTAATTTTTTTTTTATTGGTCTGAATGATCGCCCTTCATCACCAAGCCACAATAGACGTGATACGTCAGCATAAAAAGTGTAGATAAGATGTTGACAGTGGTAACTGGAAAGAGAGAGTTAAATATATTGTTGTAAAAGAGTTAAAAATTTGAAAAAGAAATTAGAAAAAGTAACAGATAGTAAAGAAATACCTAAAAAATATTTGATATCAAGGGTAAAAATTGAAATTTCAACTATGGCATGTGCCCACGTGGAGTCTTCTTAGGTTTACCACCATTAAAATTCAACTTACGAAACTACTAATAGTGTCCAATTTGGTAGTAATGACAAACATGTAGATCGGTTTGGTTACAAACAAAATAGTCTCAAACAACTTGCAACTTAAAATTAAAGTATGGGACATATTTCTTAAATTACATTTTATAAATTGTTGAAATATATATATATATATATATGGGACATATTTCTTAAATTACATTTTATAAATTGTTGAAATATATATATAGTTTTTATCTCCTCAAGACCGAAACTTAACTTTTATGATAAGAACGAGACTTGTGAGTTATTGATTAAGTTTAAGAAGATTTTGACTAAGCTGAAGTATGTAAATCTAATGGTTGATAGTTGTGGAACTGATATAAATAAAATAAGTTCGTCCTAAAGAGAGAAAGACTTAATATATATATATATATATATATATATATATATATATATATATATATATATATATATATATATATATATATATATAAATGCTCAAGTTAGTGAGCACTGATATAATTTCATTATTGGATAAAGACCATTAGATTTACATACTTTGACTCAAAGTGTATATACTTGTCAAAACCTCTTTTAATTTTCTATTTTACATAAAAATAAACAACGCGAAAAAAAAAAAACACATAGCATTATCTATCTCTTTCTCACAAAGGAAATAATAATTAACAATAAAAGCTACTAAAAAAATTATGTACAATAAAAATGACAGGGAAATGAAGAAAGAAGGAGAAAGATGAAGAGGAATTAGATATGCATATTTCTTTTCTTTTTTTTTTTTTTTTTTTTTGTTATTCGTTTTACATTTTTCATTTTTCCTTTTTATTTTGTTTTTAGTAAAATAAAGAAAAAAAAATAGCCATTTAATGTCTATTCTTGTACTTAAAAAAAAAAAAAAAAAAAACATATTTTGTAATGTATAGGATGTGCTTATAAGATTTCATATTTTAAAATCATTTTAATGAGGTGTATACAATTTTTCTCTCATAAGCACACATTATAAGCATATCTATAACATACTAATACACTTCAGTACATCACCATACTTTTGCTATGTAACATAACTTCAATCATAATAATACATTAATTTTTCTCTTATAGGTACACAATATAGGCATATTTATAACATACTAATACACATCATCATACTTTTGTAATGTAAGTAACATAACTTTAATTATAATAATACACATGGTAAAAGTATGATGATGTGCATTAGTGTGCTATAAGTCTATAAATATACCTATATTGTGTGCCTACTAGAGAAAAATTGAATAATAATCATGACAAAAGTGTGATGATATGTATTAGTATGCTATAGATATGCCTATAATGTGTGCCTATGAGAGAAAAATTAGAGGTGTACATATAAAAAAGGGGTGCATATATAGTTTTTCGGTGGAGAGATACGGTTTTTCGGTGGAGAGATGATACATGTAATACTTATGAAAATATTTCAAATCAAATCAATGTCCGATGATATATTGGATAGTATAACAGGCCCAATATCTAGCCCAAAATTCAGATTAGATATTTGTTCATTTTTCTAATTTTTTTAATAAGTACAATTTAAGTATCTAGAGAGGGAGACATGACTCAAACCTACGACCTCGTTGATGTGGTAGTAAGAGGTATACCACTAATTTAATTTCATATTGTCGGCATGTTAGTTCATATATAAATATTTACTTGCACACTTTTTTTTCTTTTTTTTTTTAAGTTGGCATTGAACAAACATATCATGGGTTATTAAGACATACCGAAATCAAACACTACATGAGCAATCTATGAGAGTTTTTAAGTGTACGGTTGATTTCAATTGAGTTCATTCATCTTCTTAGCTTTGACAACTTTGTTAACATTTTTGTGTAGTCATCGGTGCCAACTAATACACTTAGGGCTCATTTGGTGCGCCGCGTTGTATTGTATTAGGAGTTTAAAATGTATTAGAATAATACAATACAATATTTAGTTTGTTTTGCACTGTTTATTGTATTGTATTATCTAATACATTTTAATTAGTCTAATGCAGTGGATGTCGTATTAGCTAATAAGGAGGAGAGGGGTTGTATTAGTTAATACAATACAATACAGTCTAATATAAAATATCACCAAACACAGGATTATATAATATTTATACAATACAATCCAATTCAATCTAATACAATACAGTGTGCCGAACGAGCCGTTAGTACTTGTTTAGTGTACCGTATTGGACAGTACTAACACCATACTCAGTTATAGGACGTACTCATTTGAAACAGTCCGAACCGTATTAACGGTGGGGGAGGTTTCTCCACCGTATTAAACATTATTTAGACTTCAAAAAAAAAAAATCAAAATTTTCTTTTTTAATTTTTTTTAATTTTTTGAAAATTATGTGAGGCCAAACTTGAATGAAGCCCAGCCCACTAAAATCTACATGTGAACAGGTCAATACAGTAGCATTAACAAGCTACAGACAAATATTAATCCTTAACAAAATCATTAGGCACATACACATTAGCTTTCTCATTTGCAAGATTTATATTTCATTATCAAGTATCAAGATGTAATGCAACCATTAACTTTGCAAACTGTCATTTCCATAGATACAAGGTTGATTAACATATAGAACAACACTCCTTTGGATCATAAAAGATTTTGCTTTGCTGACTTGAGAATAATTGAGATCAAGTAGAAAATGATGCCACTTTGGCTCTATGAGTGTAGGGGAGTAATTTACTTTCATCTTTGCAGGTTCTATGACAACCAACCACAACATGTGAAATGGGATGATGATGGCATCCGACCGGTTTGGCGAATATATTCTGCTTGGGCTACAGTTCTTTCTGCATCTCGGTTTTTTCTTGCTTCCGCTACTGCTCGTTTTTCTTCAGATCTTTGCCTTGCCACTGCGATCTTTTTCACCATCTTTGCCTGTGCTTGAGCTCTCATTTGTTCAACTTCAGCCTGTAAAGAGTTGCAGTTCTATTATGACCACTAGGACAAAACCTTTGTTCTTAAGACAAGTTCTAGTTGGCATATATGACCTCTCTACCTCATGGAATATTGTTAACTACTACACATATTGATCTATTTCATCACCATACGACAACCAGTAAAGTGATTTCTCTTGCAAAAATTTAGACAGTGAAAGGAATTTAAATTTACCTCTATTCTCCGCATCTCTGTTTCTAGTTTTGCTTTCTGCCGACTTTCCCATGCTTGGATTTTGATTTCTTCACGTTTAAATCTGAAAATTTAGAAGTTCTTCAGTCAAGTTGGAATTTGAATTATAGCTGGAATTAAATCTAGATGCTAGTTACTTTCTTGTAAATATTGATATGAATTAAAGATTATAAAGTTTGAGGCTTGTAAATGAAACCTTGCTGTGTGTTTAGTTTTTTCAGCTTCCTCCCATGCAGTAGCACGATTTTCAAATTCAATCCGTTCGAGCTCCTGCATATGTGCAGTTTCAGCTGAAGAATTATTCTTTTCTTGCTCTTCTTTACTAGCCCAAGCAGCAATATTCATCTTGCCAAGCTGGACACCAAGAGCTACTATCTCTTTCCTTGTCTTTTCCTTCATTTCTTGTTCCGACAAATCTCTTCTGCTATTTTCGACTGGATGTTGTGATTCATCATCCGTGGTGTGATCCATGGGTGTTGATGCTGGCGCGCCTCTCCTAGGAGTAGAGGGAATCGAAGAAGTTGGGCTGCGGAGTGGAGTAGTTGCCCCTACAGGGGTGGCAGTCCTCGAAGGCTCTTGACTTGCTACCGGTGTCATTTCTGTTCCCATGTCTCTCATACAGACTGATCTTATTGTTGGAACAACTGCATAGTTAAATAATAAACTCATAAAAAACAATGACATTTTTTTTTATGGGAAATGTAAATTAGTAGCTTGTCTTGGCATTACAACAAGACAGAGAAATAGGACTTGCACACAAAATGCATTAACAGCGCGTACATATATAGCAATGAAAATCTGTAGAAGTGAAATTGTACAGGTTAAATACAGCTAAAGAGCTATTCAAATGAACACTAGAAATTGAAGCTAAGTTTGTAACTTCCTGTGGACTTTAAACATACTCTTATTGGTCTTTTGGAGAAGAAAAAAAATTGGACAGAAAAAAGAAAAAAGAAAAGAAAGAAAATTTGAATAAGAAGCAACATAAGATCATCATATCGGTCCAGTCTTAACTTCAACATCCCTTTGGGTGAACAGACAGACCCTCTCAATCCCAGAGTTCACTGCCTTGTAGGGAAATCTACCCATGTGTTATTGACAAATATAGTCATGACAAGCATATAATGTTGAAATATCGACACAGTGAACTCTCTCCGGTATAGATGGAACAATGCACCGTTTAGGCTGATTTTTCAGAGCAGAAATGTGGCGTGCTAAACATATTCTAAAAACAAAATTTAAGGAAACTTAGGAATTTGAAATTAAAAAGTATATACATAACTGTGTACGTATATATATATATGGGTTCACCTTTAGTGCATTAATGCATCGACACACCATCAAAATTTGTCTTTGTTTTGGTATGGTCACATGCAGCCCTCATGCTCACACATTTGACCATGCCAAAACAAAGCCAAATTTTAATGGTGCATCGAAGCATTAATGCACTATAGAATTTTCCTATATATATATATATATATATGTGTGTGTGTGTGTGTGTGTGTGTATGTATCAAAATGAGTTTTCCAATTCTTATTCTAGAAAATAAAGAGAATCTGGATTCCAGATTCCCAATCTATGTATGAATTGAAGCACAATGAAGTCGCAAATTTACCTGATGTATCTTCTACAGAACTTGTTGTACATGTTAACTCTCGCTGGTCTACATCCATCAAATCCTTACTTTGAGGATATGCATCAATCAACGCGTTATCCCTGTATGCTTGATGAGTTCCCGAGGGAACAAAAGAGAACTTCTCAAAAGCAGTTTGTGATGCGGGTTGGCAAAAATCTATCCGTTTAGTGTCTGTCGCCCTAGCAATTGATTGCTTATGCTCATAAGTTGCATACTCTGGAACAACTCTCACCATATTTGTTGGTGGGAACCTATTAGTCTGGTTGTGTAAAGCATTCTTCTTCGAAAAATTAGCTTGTGCATTTTGCCTGCTCATTATCCATTTCTCTGCATCATTCCATTTAGACGGCATAGGTCTTGAGAATGATCTCGCAATGTGATTGTGCACTGATCTCTCCCCTTTATGAAACTCAAAACTAGATGAACTAGCATTACTATCATAATCAAGATTTTCATCTTCGAACACTCTCAATGGGTGAATTGCATTAGAATTACCACTATCACCTTTCGAGAATTGATGCATTTTGATACGACCAGCATCGGTGTATTCTCTAGGCATTGCTTCCTTCGGCTGGCAAGAAGCCTGATCACTTTGGTCGGTGTCCAAAACTACCTCACCAGCTGCTTTCTCAGATGGAACTTCAAAGCTTGGAGCCACAACTGGAGGGCAATCAATATACTAGTTTAGATAATTGGCTTAATTAAGTTTAAGTAGTTTTCCGACGCTAAAGAAACACATAATTCTTTAATTCTTCATATGTGTTAAGTAAATGAATCAAATTAAATAGTTTTGATGCAAAATAATATCTAAAACACTGATTATAAATTAAAATAAGACAAAGACGAAGGGGCGTAAACAGACCTTCCTCATCAAAATCTCCACTGTTGGAGGCTAATAAGCTGTTTCTGAAAAACTCAGAATCATGAAGCTTGGAAGGAGATGTTCTTGAAGAGTTACTGTTAGAACCATCCTTCTTTCTATTATGATGAGGCCCTATCAACTTCATCCTCAGCTTACTCGGCGAAATCATACCAGTCTGCAATCCATAAAACAATAAGCATAAGCCATAGCAAACCCACAATTTCTTAAACAACATAAAAAAAAATCAAAATTTCCAAATTTTGTAAGATATTGATAGAAGCAGAGTGAATAATTACTTATATCACTTTTGAGTAATTTGAATTCCAAATCAAACACCATATAGGTACTTTTAGTCCATAATAGAGTAAAATCAATATCTTTGCAGACTTACATAATACTACTAATTAAATTTTAACAAAACCATAAATTCTTCTTACAAAAGCTAAGAAAATCCATGATTAATCAGAACCCGAATCAAAATACAACCATGTCCCACAAGTGGCAACATTTTAGTTCACAAAAAAAGAATACTTGTAATGTAGAGAAGCCAAATGGTACAGAGAACCCAGAAGAGCAAAAGCACCATTAACTCAAAAACCTCAAAAACACAAAGAAATTACCTGAACTTTATGTATCCTCTCGTACTCCATTAGATCTCTCTCTTACTCTAGAGACCCTTGTCTGTCTTAAAATGCAGAGCAAATGTAGAATGAGAGAGAGAAAGAGAGAGAGAAAGAGGTTTTATTTTGGAGCTAAAACATGGTAAGTCTCTCTAAGCCGACAAGTGTGTAACAATGACGACTGTAGTCTGTATATAGAGAGATGATGATGTTGAACCAGTTTAACTCCTCTACTTACAGAGTTACAGTACAGCACTCTGATCTTGCCACCTCATCTCCTATGTCCCTTCTTACTTGGCAAGATCTTGGTGGGGTACACTACTACTACTACTACAACCTATTTGATGGTCGGCGATCTTTTCAACTCATCAGTCATCACCAGATTAATTGCCGATTTCTTTATTTATTTATTTTGATTTTGGATTATGCATAGAAAAGACAAATGGAAAGTGCGGGGAAATGGAGAAAATCTTGGGTGGGGGTGGTCCCAATTTTCACTCTCACTGTTCATTTTCTTCAATTAATATTAAAAAAGAATAATATATATTAAAATAATTTTTAAGATTTTAAATTATAAAGAAAAACTAGGACTATTCCGGCCTTTGTGGTGGGATTAAATAATCTCACCACAACCTTATTAATTGGATACCAATCCGGTGAACTCACTAAACATTAAATTTTGACTGTTAAGATTAGACAATATATGTATAGTTTGGATAATTATTTCCGTAAATAGAGAGAAAACTTTCGATATATATATATATATATATATATAATGTGTATGGTGAATCTTACCAACACTATTGAAAGGAAGTGCACTATTATCTCTATTAAAAGGTGATGTGTCAACTAATTAGATATTCAAACGAAGTATTACGAAACTGAATGAACATTATTATTAACTATCAAACCACATTTTCCGTGTAATATGGTTAAACAATATCAAATATCAATTATGAAAGAGTGGAAATTGATTAATTGAATTATCTGTGTATGGTTACTGTTTGAAGCAAATGGATCATGATCGATCAATCAATCACAAAAATTACTATACAAAATTATAATAATTACTTATTCAAATGGTCTAATCAGGTTAATTCTTTTGCTTTAATTATCACAAGCAAAGAAGCTTTTATTATTGATGACATTGATTTGAGTCTATTTTTGCTTACCCCCTTCAAGAGGGTGAACATTACCCCCTCCCAAAAATATGACATGTATCTATGAGAGGGTAAAATTGTAAATATAAATTGAGACTAGTCAGAATTTGTGACCGGAGGAGAACATGACAAATCAAAGTCTATCATAAATCAATGGAGTTCACTTTCAAGAGGGTGAGCATTACCTCCCTCCTAAAAACAAGACATGTGTTCATGAAGGGGTAAATTTGTCCAAACCATGTTATCTTTTTAAATATAAATTGAGACTAATCAGAATTTGTGACCGGAGGAGAACATGACAAATCAAAATCTGTCATAAATCAATGGAGTTCACTTTCAAGAGGGTGAGCATTACCTCCCTCCTAAAAACAAGACATGTGTTCATGAAGGGGTAAATTTGTCCAAACCATGTTATCTTTTTAAATATAAATTGAGACTAATCAGAATTTGTGACCGGAGGAGAACATGACAAATCAAAATCTGTCATAAATCAATGGAGTTCACTTTCAAGAGGGTGAGCATTACCTCCCTCCTAAAAACAAGACATGTATTTATGAAGGGGTAAATTTGTCCAAACCATGTTATCTTTTTAAACCATTTTACCCTCACATAGACACATGTCATGTTTTTAGGAGAGAGGTAATGCTCACCCCCTTGAAGGGGGTGAGTGACATATTTTGATTTGTTATGTTCTCATCTAGTTACAAATTCTGACCGGTCTCAATTTGTATTTACAATTTTTTTTTTTTTTTTGTTATTTAATTAGTTTTTCAAATATTAAAATAAGAATAATTTATTATTATTTTTTTCTTATACTTTTATATGGGATGGGACTATGGGGTTGCATATTATTTATGGAATTATTATTTTTGAAATGATTTCTTTCTTCACCCTTTGAAAAAAAATATAAAGATATATTTTCTTTACGTGGGTAGGCCTTGTTATTTATTAATCATTAATTTTCAAATGTATTTAATTAATATAAGAAGAAAATTGTAACTTTAGTTGTTAGTGAATAGTGATGAAGAAAAAAAAAAGGCTCAATTTGTTGACATCGACTATGTTATCATATCTTTAGAGAAATACATTAAATCAAAATTATTAAACTCAAAGAAAGAATTGTGAAAAGTTAGAGAATATGATTGACTTAAGTTGGACTATATGTAATTTATAAGGACAAGGATCCTCTCCTAACCTAACTTCATCCTCACCTCACTTAATCTTATAACACATAAGCATTGCAATGAATGAATGGTTAAGATGTGATTGACACTTTATTAACAACCAATCACATGTGAGGAAAAGACGAGGAAAATGTGAGGATGAGGTGAAGTGAAGTGAAGAGAGGATCCTGGTACAATTTATAGACCCTATCTTCGATTATTTATTTATTTATAATAATCACTATATTAAGGAAAAATTGGGATTAAAGACAATATTTAGTGGGTGTGAAGTTTGAAGATGAGACTAAAATAAATAAATTGTTTAAATTTTGAAGAACAATAAAAAAAAATTAAAAAAAATTAAAAAAAAAATTGAAGAATATATAGTAAAGTCACGGGTATAGATTTTGTTTTTTTGTTTGTTCATGTAGTTGAAATTTGAAAAGGAAGATGATGTAAATGTAGTCATGTATGTACAATTGTACAAATATATTATAGATCAAAGAGGAAGCAAAGCTTTTACTTTGTGTCAACAATTTGAAAAACAAAAAAAAAAAAAGTACAAGTTGGTAACACAGGATTTTCTCACGTAACAAAAATCTGACTTTGAAAATTTGAACTTTCCAACAAATCTACTTTCTTCTTAGCTTCCTTGCTCACACATATCACCTACTAACTTTTCAAACTTTTGTGGCTCACGTTTTATTTATTTATTTTTATATTAAATTTAATTTGAGAAATTATAACTTTGTTTGTGAATACGTGCATATATGACCCATATACCCCTACAGGAAAATTTGATGCTTCCAAAATCCAAAAATTCGAAGTTAGGCAGCCCAACTATATTTTTACAGGAAGTTAAATGCATGTAGCATCACCTTCCCTTTCAATATTGCAGAAGAAGATGCATATGTATAGTAAGTGTTTTTAGGATATGTATTAAATTTAAAAAAAAAATTATATAGATAAATAAAACTCATGTTTATTTATTCAATAAATCTTTGTGTGTTTCGATAGTACTTATAAATATTTGTATTTATTTTTTTAATTATTAACATATGCCTAAGGTTATATATTTTGTCGACACAAAAAAAAAAGTTTATATAATATGTATTTTTTTTAAACAATACATATTAATTTTTTTTTTTTTTTTTTAGAGGACACCATTTTTACACTTTTTAAAAAAATAATAAAAAAATTTACATCTTTCTATCAGAAACATATGTCAGATAAGATTTATAGGAATTTTAAAATTTGTTGACATTTTAGTAATGGGCTAGACTATATCAACTCAAATTTCTGATTCAATTTTTTGACATCAATATCTCAACCTTGAAGTCAAAAAATTGAGTCATAAATTTGAGTTAATATAGCCTGATCCTTTAGTAATATATATATATATATATATATATATTCAGTCTTTCTATTATCAGTTCGAACTGACAAAAATTATATCAGTTCCTTGTATGTGGATCACTGGATTTAAATACTTTGACTGACAAGTGTATACAGTCAAGTCAAAGTATTTAAATCCAGTGACCCACATGCAAGGAACTGATATAACTTTTGTCAGTTATATATATTTATATATATATATACAGTCCCGATCTGCTCAGGACGTCATGATATAACTTTATTAGAATATTGAATGTGAACCACTAATTATGTAGAAGTTTTGACAAGTGCATACACACTTGAGTCAAAGCATGTAAAACCAGTGGCTCGCATTTTATATTCTCATGAAGTTATTTCAGAATGCAGTAACCTGAAAATTTCTATATATATATAGTCTTTCTATTGTCAGTTCGTCCTAATATAAAATATATCAAGACGAAAAATGTGGACCATAGATTATGGAAACGTTTTGATAAGTGCATACATTTTGAGTCAAAATATGTAAATCTAATGGTCTACATTCTTCGTCCTGATATATTTTATATCATGACGAACTAACAATAGAAAAATTACATATATATATATCGGTTCCGTTCACATCAATGCGCACTGATGTAAATATATAAGGACATTGAATATGAGCTACTCCATAGTTTTGACAAGTGCATATACACTAAGTCAAAACATGGAAAATGAGTGGCTCCCATTCAATGTCCTTATATATTTACATCAGTGCGCACTGACTTGAACATTTCTAATATATATAATTTTTCTATTGTCGGTTCGAACTGATAAAAAAATGCTTTAACTTAAGAGCATGCACTTATCAAACATCTTTTAAATCTAATGGCCTACATGCAAGGAATTGATGTATTTTATATCAGTTCGAACGGATAATAGAAATGCTATACATATTGATTAAGACATTTTAGTAATATAAAATCGTATGTAGATTTTATTTAACATTTATGGCAAGAGTAAATAATGATAAAATAAATTAAGATCAAATCGTTATACTATAGATGAAAAAAAAAAAAAAATTTAAATAATATAGCAATAACTGGAAATAATATTTATAGACATAATAAAGTGGAATAAATGACGTCCGCTAATCTCGGTAGCTTCCGAGCTCCGACTTAAATCGAAAAAAAAAAAAAGGTTGAATTCCTCGGAGATGTTTAGCGATTAAGAAAAAAGGCGTGATTGGAGGAATTTAATATAATTAATAATTAATTAAATTTATTCCTCAAGTCGGCAGTCAAAGATACTTTTGAAAACACGTCCATCAATGCCTTCTTTTTCTGTGTGAAGTGAATGAATAAATAGTGTCAGACTCAGAGACCATAAACATTAAAGTATTAAACATTCACCGATTTTATTATCTCACCAGTCACCAGTCACCACTTCCCCTTCTCCACTTCTCACCACTCCATCAATTGCCAAATAAGTCATCAACCACTCCACTGTCCACACTAGCAAGTAGCAACGGATTTTTCTTTGCTCCATTTGAATTATGCATGACCGCGGAAATAAATATCGATTTCAAATAAAATGGATTTAAATTTTTGAAATTTTTAATGAAAATATCTAAAATATTATCAGTATTCTTAAAAATATAGATGATATTTACATAATTCCTCTCGTTATATGAAAAATATTAGATATATTTCGATCTAAATATCAATATTTACTTTATTGTGTATGCTAGAGTTGTGAGTTGAACGGTTGAACTGTAATTGAATTCAGATGTAGAAATTAATATATGTGGGATCATATATATATTTTTTTTGGGCTTTCGTCATTAGTAGGATTCGAGTCGCTGACATGAAAGTCATCTGCCTAAACCCCAAACTTGTCCATCTACCAGCTGAGTCCATCTACCAGCTGAGCTACACCCTTGTTGACATATATGTAGTTTAAACACAAATTTGAATAGTTAGTGATACTTACATTGTATGGTGTTAAGTATGAATCTTGGTATCTTACTATATGGAGTTTAATTTTCTTTAATAAATACTAAGCCTGTAAGTTTCTCAATGTTGGGGGAGCTATAAAGTTATTCTATTATTGTTCTTTCACCATTTAATTTTCTTCCCCAAATGTACGGCCGGCATATTTTATATAATACGATTATGGTTTTTTTTTTCTCCTCAATAATGTTCTAGGGACATGTGAGCCTCATAGAACTAGCTAGGTTAATTGATTATTAAGCTATATATATTATTGTAAGAAAAACGTAGAGATTTTATGGTGGAATCCTATAAAGTCCTTTCCCTCACAATAGCATTTATTTATTTTAAAATAAGAATATTTTAAATGAAATAAGGGATTTATGTATCCAATGAAAAAGAAAAAAATGTATAATATAATTTCATATTTTCATTTGTGTTGTTTGTTTGATGATAATAAAAGGTTATCATCAAAATCAAGATATATAATTATTACCGGAGACAATTTTTTTTATATATTATTTTCTCGGCTTGACTATGACCAAAGTTCGGATGCTGCATCATCACGGGTGATATATGAAACAAAAAAATATATCATATTTTTCTTATGATAATACAAGAAATTGAAGTTTTTTAAATAAATAAAAAAGAAATTCATGGAAGGGATCAAATTCTACTAAACACAGTATAATACTCTAATTAGTGTAACATGTTTGAATCGCCGCTACTTTAAATGATATATATATATATATATATATATAAATGTTCAAGTCAGTGCGCACTAATATAACTTCATTAATACGTTGGATGTATACCATTAGATTTTTAAAACTTCTCCATAATCAGTGGTCTACATGCATTGGTACTGATGTGAACGAGACCGTGTGTATATATATATATTCCACCAAGAAATAGAGTCAATTACCAAATGATTTTAGGGATAGAAAACCCTACATCACATAGAGCTTAGAATTTAGAAAGAAACCTAACCCACTGAATAGAATGCACCTCGAGAGAGAAGCTTCAAATTCTCTTTGACCAAATGTTTATAGTAGGGTCACAAAATCCAATATAGGAGGAACCCCATTCTAGCCTTCTAGGATTCCAAAATGAAAATAAACAACATTTTATGATCTAATTGTTCTCATCACCATCTCAAGATGCTACAAGCCTTACACATGGCGGATGATGGTTGGTCAATGCAACATAAAAGTAAAACTCAATCGGTGATTATGCATTTCTGGCGGTAGATCTTTCTTCACTTAATCACTTCCCAACCCAATGATTAATATTATATTTGCCTCAAAAGCTTTAAGGGCTCTAAACCCAATTAAAGCTAATTATTTACTAAACTAATGACATTAAATTAAAATTATCCAAATAACCTAAGCTCAAAGCCCAAGACAAGGACAGGGGTCCCCGATCTATAATTATATAAGAAAGGTTTGGGTGAGACCAATACACATACTTCCGTCCATCCAAAGCACATCACGTGACATTAATCAAAATATGATCAAATGGATAGTTGAATACGTACGTCACGTGATATGGTATGAGTTAATGGACGCATATGTGCATTTCACTTGAATTTTATCAATATTATATAATCAAAATAGGGGTCCTTATAATAAGTTGATTAAAAGAATTTGATATAAGGTAAAGTGTCGAAAAACATTCTTTTGATATAATAAGTTAAGTGAGTGAGCCCTACTCACATGCATTGTTCCCTTTGTCAATTGGTTCATGTCCTGAGCCGATCCATGTGTTTGACTCACCCTCTTTGTGTCTTGGCCCTTAATGTAGGTTTCTGTGTGAACATGTTAATTGACGAGCCTATTTCTTTGACCACATTTTCCACGTGGCAAGACAACACGGCTCCACCTAATTTTTTTTTTCAATTAAAGTTTTAGAAATTTTTGCATAAATATTTTAGCCCGTGTATAACAATTTATTGGTGCATAACATGCAATGCATGTTTTTTTTTCCTTAATAAAATTCTTAGGTCCAATAGTTTTATAAAACATTCTTAGTGGAAAAAAAAATGTGAATGAAAGATCCCACTTAATTAAATTGAGTTCATGAATCTAAGAAATAGTGAGAATTCTTAACCTCTCTCAATATCTTTCTCAATTCGAAAATCCAGGATTTGATAAGTTTGATTTTACTTAAAAATATTTTGTAGAAAAAAAGAGTTATGGTGAGAGTGTTCCGACTCAACCAACCATTTTTTTTTTTTTTGAATTACAATTACAATTGTAGACGGGACTTGGTGAGATTAGACTCTACAAGCACGGTCTGGAATACTACTCTCATTATCGGGGAGAGGGTACAAATAGACTACAATTCTCACAACTGGAGAGATGTCTGCTCCCACTGAATCCAGAGAGGGCTCTCCACACTTTGGGATTTAAAGGACAAATGTGGGACAAATATGTACATACCAAGGCTTGAACCTTGATGGTGGAAACTCCCTTAGGAGACTCCAACCACCAAGGCAAGAGGCCATTACTCAACCAACCATTTTAGTCCTTCATTTTGTCGATTTAAGACAAATATTAAATAACTAAAGGTGCTTAATTAATAATTACCATCTATGAAGTTTTTTTATTTTACTTATTTATTTTTAAGTTTCATGAAATTTGTTTGTTCACCCAATTTAGTATACCCACTATTAAATTTTGAAACTAAAACTACGATATAACTTCAATAAATAAATATTCGATAAATTAATAATTTATTTTTGTAATAATCTTTTTGATCCTAATCAATTCAAGCAAATATGATAAATTAATAATTTTAATTAAATTATAAGATAACATATATATATATTTAAATTCCCTTGTAAGAACATGGGTTCCACTTATTTCATAAATTAATAATTTAATAAAACATACATATAAGATTGATTACGATGTTTTCTTAAAATATGGATATAATGTTACTTGTTTTTCCATTTTTAAATTTATGTCTAGTTGGATCTTATCTCTAATTTTTCGTAATGCACTTAAAAGTACCGGGGTTGAATTCTCATATTACAATAAGAAAATATTTTGTGTAATTGATGTTTTGAGTGTTTTCTTGCGTGTAATATACTCCAAAGTTGTTGTATCATCGTCAACTTTGTCATCGAGTCGGTAATATCGGCAATGATTTGTTGATGCTTAAAATATTGGAGCTTGTCGTTTTCACCAAGATAAATCAAGAGATAAGTTACATCCATTGTATAACGGTACCATAACTTATTGATGAACTTTATACCGAGTTCATGAATGTCGCATTCTTCATCTAGGGATACATCTAAGTTCTCTGAGGCCCATGTTTTCCACGGATCGAATTCTACAATGTCAAAAACAATTTCATATATTGTCTAAATGAGATTGGAAGATTGATTTATTGCATCTAAAACATTTATGTTTTCTGGATTCAATAGATGCATGTTTGATTTAATATATTTCATACGCTCGGTGGTAAAGCCTCTCACACCCACACAATGAGATTGTGGGTTCGAGTCTCTCCTACCTCCCCATAAAACCCCGAATTATTGTAATATTTCAAAAAAGATTTAATATATCTCATACTTGTTGATTCAATAGATGCATGTTTGATTTAATACATTTCATACTTTTTGATTAAATGAGTACAATTACAATGAAATTATTTAATTAAAGAGTTTATCTAATATGTACTATACATGGAAGTTATAAGAGAGACATTATCTATTGCAACATTTTTATATTTTTAAGAAGGAAAAAAAAAAAAAAAAAACTCCTTAATTATTTGAACCATTAATTGTATTTCAATATAATTCTGAAGTACCCTGTATAGTTACAAACCTTGTACAGTAGTGTTAAGAAATAGACACACAATACAAGAATCAAATCACACAAAAACAAAGAAAAATAAAGATAGTATTTTACGTGGTTCAACGTAAGACCGACACTCAACTTCTAGTATTGAATCGGTGCTTATAACAGTGAAGCACTCTCTCTATCAATAAGGCTCTCAGTATTCTTTTCTGTCTAATGTATAAAACCCTAGAATTACAGGAGTATAGAGTTATAATAAAGCTCTATAGTAGGAATCCTCCCCTTAATAAGACAGGAAGTCATTAATTAATTGGAGTGAATGAGATTAATTAATTGGAGCAGCACTCGGCTCATTAAAATTTGGTTTACATAGCTAGGGTTTGTGCTTTGTGGGGTTTTGGTTAATTTACATAAAATAAAATATTATTAATATTTAAGTAGTACTCCAGTCTCCACCAAATTAAAGGTACTTTTGGATTCCACTGACTCAGTCGAAGAATTATTATTAAATTTCAAATAACTTTAGAAGTTCCTTAACATATTTACGATTAAGATGGATCATGGATGTTCCCTTAAAGTACAAATTTTCAGAAATTGGGACCTCCTCATGAAAATATGTACGTAACTATATATGTTAGGTGCAACTTTTAAATACAAGTGTTGCTTTATATGGATCAAATTACCAAAATCATTGTGTTCACATACCACCATAAATTAGAGAAGCCCCTTTTTTATTTTATTTTATTTTATTTTATTTTATTTTATTTTATTTTTATTAAAAAGAAAGAAAGAAAAAAAAGGGGTCATTTTCTCCACTCATATAGTCACATTCCAGCACATGTTGCCATATATATATATATATATACAGGGGCGAATCTAGGATTTTCTATCCGACAAGGCTGATTTCCTATATGTTAAGAAATTATTTATGAACGCATGACATTCATATGGTTAGATAAATAAATAGAAACAAATTAAAAGGTAAAATTGTGATTTCAGATAAAGTTAAATGTAATAAGGGTAAGATAAGGGTGAAAATGTAATTTCAGAGAAAGATAATAGGAAAAAAAAATAATGTGGTAAGTGTGGATCGAACTCGCAACCTGTTATCTTCAGTCGGTACTCTACCAACTAAGCTATCCTTGCTTGTTGGTTACAATTTGATTGTGTTATATATATATCTATAATACAAACTTAATTTTTTTTTAAAAAAATGGCAGACGGGGCTGCAGCACCGTGCAGCCCCCACAATCACTCGCCCCTGTATATATACACCTCTTTCATGTCTTTTTTTTTTTTTTTTTTCATGTGTTATCTTACAACTATTTTAATGTTTTCATTTTTTTTTCGATAAATAATGATGTAAAATCTACTCCAATATTGATGTGATTGTGACCCAAGTTGGCAAGTTTGATCTTACATCTATTACATTTACTCAGAGTGTACTGAATTGACAAAATAAGAAAGCTGTAGTAATAAATTTTTTTATTACAACTTTAATTTGATATACAATGATTTTTTTTTAAAGTAAGTAAAAGGCATATAGAAACATATTCACAATATTACAATCAGAAATTTCTTCTAAATTATTTCGTTACAGTTCTCTAGATCATGATCAACCCATTTTCTGAAACTATTTTCTTCAATTATTTGACTCAACAATCAACAATATATAGCCCACGTTGAAATTTCTATTAATAATAAATAATAATTGTCCACCGTCTCAAAGCACCCTGATTTTCATCCATGAATCATTCTTCTTTTGTCAATATATTCCTTCCCATTCAATTCAGTTCATCATAAAGTATTCAGCCTTTTCAAACCTTTCTCATCAACTAATTCAAGAATTTTTAGACAATTTCACCTTTTTAGACAATTTTTAGAGATTACTGTAAGTCTGTAACTTTT
The DNA here is from genome assembly GCA_008009225.1 of Acer yangbiense. Lineage (NCBI taxonomy): Eukaryota > Viridiplantae > Streptophyta > Magnoliopsida > Sapindales > Sapindaceae > Acer > Acer yangbiense. The sequence goes on along the minus strand of CM017773.1, from coordinate 16,411,041 downwards.
CTCATCAGTCTCTTTTGGATTGTTTCGATATTTAAATTTGTGTTCTTAATCCACTATTGCAGATGCAAGATTGACGGACTTATCATGTGAACGGGATTCAAACATAAAAATTAATTCAAATATCAAATACATATATATGCATGGAATAAGATTTTAACCTAAACTCTCATGATACCAAATTGAATTTCAACCTGCAAACAATTAATAGAATAATAGTAACCGATTTGACCAAGTAAACTGGCTGGTCATTAATTATTTGAAGTGGTCCTTTGTGTTTTGAATTTTGATCGGTAGTTGAAATAGACTGGAATGGCAGAGTTTTAGCTTTCGTCAAATGGGTCGACCTTGAGTTGCCAGTTGCCACCCTTTATTTTTTTCAAAATATTTGAAATTTGAGCTTCGTACACACTATTCCTCTTCCTTTGTTCAAAGCTTCAAACAGTATGAAATGTTGGTTTGGAATTATGGTCAATCATGCTTTTACAACTTTTCAACCTTTTTTTTTGAATTTATGGATACAAAACCAACTTCTAAAAGGTGAGAGAGAGGATTCTTTATGGAGGGAAAAGCATCGATAGAAAGAATGAAGATAGCTCTCAATGCTGATTATTCTTATATATATACGGATTTTCTATTATCAGTTCGTCCTGACAATAAATATATCAGGACGAAGAATGTGGACCACTAGATTTACATACTTTGACTTAAAGTATATGCACTTGTCAAAACTTCTCCATAATCTGTGGTCCACATTCTTCGTCCTGATATATTTATTGTCCGTTCGAACTGATAATAGAAAGACTGTATATTTTAATATTTAAATCTTAATATAAGGGATATATACAAGGCTTGATTCCTATTGGAAATCAAGTTGCAATGGAGGCTGAATAAGAAGTCAACCACTTGGTCCTTATTTTCGTTTAATCATGACTTGAATGTCATTGGAAATTTGGAACAAATGGCGGGTTTTTCTTCTTAAGTATAAGAATCATTACAAGAAATTTGGCTTTGACTATCTTGCCCTTGTCCGATTTCGACTTCCGGCGGCAGTGATAAAATTTGATAGTCATCATTCAATCCGTTGAGAAAATGACTAGGAATTCTAGTAGGATCCATTTCCTACAATGCAAAAATATTAAAATTAAAAATCAAGCCATAAATATTAAATATACAAAACATGAAATCATAAATATTAAATATAAACCTAAGAATAAAAAAACTAAACATAAATATTAAAACTAAAAACTAAGCATAGATATTATAAATAAACCTAACCAAGGCATAAATTAATATAATAAGTATAAATTATAAATATAAAAAAGAAATTACCATTGTTTGTAGTTTGTACTTTGTAGAGAAATGGTGAATTGGAGAGTAGAGAATGAGAGATTAGAGATTATAGAGATTAATATTATAGAATGTGTAGGGAGTGTAGAGAGAGAGAGAGAGAGAATGAGAGAAATTAAATGGGGATAAAATGGTAATTTTATAATTTTTTAATAAAAATTTGTACCCGCAAAACAGTAAGATTTATTAAAAAAAAAAATTAAAGTAACAACGGTTGGCATGCCAACAGTCCGCCAGAAGACAGGTCATACCGTGACGGCCTCAACCTTGGGGCACAGAACGGCCCATACCCCCTGGCGGGCTTGGACCTGGCACGGAATTGGGCTAGGCTTGGCCTACCAGGCACGGTCCAGATTGACATCACCAATAATATCCATAGCCGGTTGTTTACCGGCCCGGGTACCCAATTTTTAATTTTTTTTTAGAAACTTTAAAATTAGAAATAAAAACTAAACCCTAATTTTTTTAATCCAATTTCAAAATTTCCAGCCAAGTACAGTAGCAACTCTCTTCCTACCAAATCTCCCACAGCCGACCCTCTTCCACCGCCACCGACCCTCCCTCTTCCGCCGCCATCGTCTGTCTTCCAAGGTCTCCCTCCACCATTTTCTCAAAGGTTTGCTCCCTCTCTGTTTTTTTTTTCAATTGATTGAAGTGGGTATTAGCTTTGACATAAATTCATATCGGTTTAAAACACAATAAACAATAAAGAAACCAACTTTACTGAGATGGGTATTGGAGAATTGGCAGTGATTGTAAATAGAAAATCAAAGGAGTGTGATACGGTTATAATTGTATAAACATAGAAAGATCAAAATGGGTATGAAGTGATAAAATATGGTTTGAAAATTTTGGGAAAACAGATATTGAGAAGATTTTGTGGAGATAACTCGTAACAGATATTATAGGAGCTATAATTTGGAATTGAATACAATGCATAGAAAGAGAGTAAGTAGTAATATAGCAAAGAGAAGAGAGGAATATGCCGTTAGTACTTGCTTGTATTTAATAGAGAGAAAGAAAAGCAAAGAGCTGGCAGTGAAATTATAATAAGAAATAATCTTCATCTAACAATAAATAATTTGGTTTGATTCACATCTATATTTCAAAATTTAATTATGCACTCTGTTCTGTTCTCTCTATCCATGATTTTGGGCAATATATTTCAGGCATAGCTACTCCTGCTGTTCAATGGCATCTCTACCATTGAAGAAAAACTACAGGTGTGAGACTGTACTGCAGCAGTTCTATGGCGGCGGGCCCTTGGTTGTCTCATCCGATGGCTCCTTCATCGCCTGCTCATGTGGCGACTCAATCAACATCATCGACTCCTCCAACGCCTCCATCAAATCAACAATTGAAGCTGACTCTGATACTATCACAGCCTTGGCTCTCAGCCCCGACGATAACTTGCTCTTCTCTGCTGGTCACAGTAGACAAATCAGGGTCTGGGATTTATCCACTCTTAAATGTCTCCGCTCTTGGAAGGTATGTTAATGTTTTATTCAACAATCCTGTGGATGCTATATTATTCAGTCACTGAGATGCTTGTTTGTTCGTTTTCGGCATTGAGCAGGGTCATGATGGTCCCGTTATTGGCATGGCATGTCATGCCTCAGGAGGACTGCTTGCCACTGCTGGAGCTGATAGGAAAGTTCTGGTCTGGGATATTGATGGTGGCTTCTGTACTCATTTCTTCAAAGGTCATAAAGGGGTTGTCACTAGCATCATCTTCCATCCTGACTCTGATAAATATCTTGTAAGTTTCCATCGTAAACACATTTTCTACCATTGTTAACCTTGGGTTACTTATTGAACACTTTATTGCTGTTTTAAGTCTTTGAAATAGATTGTGAGCCAGAGATAGAATTCTTCAATTTTGTTGCTAGTTTTGTTTATAACCTTTTTCAGCTTCTCATTTTGTCTTGTGCTTGTAGCTGTTCTCTGGAAGTGATGATGCAACTGTACGAGTATGGGATCTTTTAGCCAAGAAGTGTGTTGCAACTTTAGAAAGGCATTTTTCAACAGTTACTTCTTTGGCTATGTCCGAAGATGGATGGACCTTGCTCAGTGTTGGAAGAGACAAAGTAGGGTTCTATCTTTGATCTTTCTTACAAACATGACTATTTAAATATGTGATCATTCAAATTTCAAACACATCTACAATATGCATTTTAGAATGATGTTTGTCTGCATTTATGTATACTATGATGTACTTTGGCTTTCTATAAAAAAATGCGTGTTAGCATCATAATCTATTTTATTTTTGCCTTACTGTCTTTGATGAAAAATCGGAGACAGTATCATCTAGCATCTCAGATTGAATATTTGAATGGTAGTTACACATCATGATTGTTCACATGAAGTTGGATGTAGGGCACTAGGGCTTAAATTTAAAGCTGAGCACAACCCCATGCCCCATAAGTTTTACTTGATATTGGAAGCTTATAAACTCTGTATCAAATTAAAATCAGTAACATTTTTCCTTTCAAACTTTCAAGCATGCATGCTTTCTTAGTGCATTATTTATAGATAGAACCAACTACTCCAGTGCTTAGTTTTGCAATCTTGGTGATATGTGTATAGTTTTAATTCGAGAAAGAGGATCAACAAAGTAGAGATACGTAGTCTATTTTTTATTAAGATACTGAGAGGGCAATTATTTTGTGAAATGATGGTTTTAGACTATAGTAGAGAATTTCTCATATCATCTTTTGCTTTATTGATGGATGTACTATGTCTTCATTTGACTGGAATATTGTGGATATTTTTGCCAAGCATTAGGCAGCTGTGATCTATGCCGTATATTTTTTGGAAAAATAACACTAGTTTGTGATTTTACTTTGATATGTTCAACATTTTAATGATTGTGACCGAATGAGAAGATTACTTTCCTTTGGACGTGTCTCACATTGTCCACAGTATTAGTGACTTTTCTTGGACTTGGCTACTTATCTCTTTCTTCTTTGTTGCTAAATGATGTGAAGTGACCACAGAATGAAACTCCAAGGTCAAGCAGGGGCAGGGCTGAGTTGTGGACATGATTTGATATCTAGTTGTCATATTTCTTAAATAGGTCTGAACTTGAATTGTAACCCTATAGCTTCCGGATTACGAAGTTTAAGAAATTATTTGTTTAAATTCGGACATGTGCCTATGCTTCTACCATGCTTTCTTAGTCCCTGTAATTTGTCATTGTTTATGCAATTTAATAAAATGGCCTGTCAAACAATTATTATTGGTTACAATTATTGAGGTTTTGACCTGAAGTTGATGTATTAATGATCTTAGGTTGTAAACTTATGGGACCTTCGTGACTACAGCTGCAAAATGACGGTACCAACTTATGAGGTGGTTGAAGATGTGTGTATAATTCGACCAGGGACTCTTTTTGCATCATTTCTGAGTTCATACATTCACCAAACTAAAAAGAAAACAAGCGGGTCATCAGACATTTATTTCATCACTGTTGGTGAACGCGGGGTTGTACGCATATGGAACTCTGATTGGTAAGGAATAATGTTGTAATATCTAAACATAAACATGTAGGATTCACCAAACATTTCTTTTTCTTCTTTCTTTTTTCCCCCTCAAAACAAATTAATCTTGTAAGTTGTATCTTCTATATTACATTTGTTTGATGAATTTATTGAATTTAGGTGTTTTTCATTTTGACAGTGCAGCATGCTTATATGAGCAAAAGTCTTCAGATGTCACATTCAGCTCTGACTCAGAAGAGTCAAAAAGGGGCTTCACTGCCGCTATGACGCTGCCTTTAGATCAGGGATTGCTTTGTGTGACTGCTGATCAGCAGTTCTTTTTTTATACCCCAGTGGAACTCTCTGATAAGAAATCAGAGTTGATACTAAGCAAAAGGCTTGTAGGGTACAATGAGGAGATTGTGGATATGAAATTTTTGGGCGATGAGGAACAGTATCTTGCTGTTGCTACAAATCTTGAACACGTAATTTCTTTACAACTTTTTTGCTAGTTTAAACTTAATTTGTTTAATCTGCTGATGGGTTGCTACTGGAGATCAATAGTTCAATGATCAGTATCTAGATTCTGAATGGTTAATATGACTTTTGGATGTGAATTTTGGTTCAACAGTTTCTTCACAGCCGTTCTCATTCCAATTTTCTAGATGCCTTTAATTGATATTACCAAAATTCTCTGAACAATAGTTTTAGTAATGGATATCTCTTTGGGGATGTACATGATGTGTGCAAAATCATATGATATGTATGTATTTTCTTAGGAATTGGGATTTTCTTCATTATTACTTATCTTTTGTGTCCAAAAGCATGTTATTTATTTTCAAACCTCTTTATACTTCATATGGAGTTTCATTGTGGTTAATCATATTTCCTTCTGTAACATAGAATATTGTGGTTAATCATATTTCAAGGAAAATCCTTAAATGTGTGTTATATTTCCTCTTTACTGTGTAGTAGGTTCTGTGTAGCTCAGCTATGGACAAAATATTTCTTAGGCTATTGCTCATCCCGATAGCTGCAAGGAAGCTTGAGCTGTGTGCATGAAGAAATATGATGTCAGTTTCGAATTTCTAGTTCCTGACGTGTTTGAATTATTACACTTGCAGGTTCAAGTATACGACCTTGGAAGCATGTCATGCTCCTATGTATTGGCAGGGCATAGTGAAATTATTTTGTGCCTCGACACCTGTATATCAAGTATGGGAAGAATTCTAATTGTAACAGGGAGTAAGGATAACAATGTAAGTTTCTTGCTTTCCTCATCTTGTAAGGTGATTATGGTTGCCATTAGCACTTTGGTTCCCCTGGCTTTGAATTTTGAAACAAATTGGCTGAGAGTTAATAACGTTTATGTTATTCTTAAGTGCATATATGTACTCTTTTTAATTTCATATGCTTCTGTGTTTTATACCAATTTCTCTATAGGTAAGGTTGTGGGATGCAGAAAGCAGAAGTTGCATTGGAGTTGGCACAGGCCATATGGGAGCTGTCGGAGCGATTGCTTTTTCAAAAAAGCAGCGGAACTTCTTTGTTAGTGGCAGTAGGTTAGTTTCAACACTAAATGATTCATTTGGCATCTACTGTCTAAGCTCTTCTTATTTGGTTTTTACCCACACTGATGCTTTTATTTGCCTAGCAAATTTCTCTTTGCTGGTAACTTAGATATGAGAATACTAATATAGAACACGATCTTTTAGCTGATTAGGTTGTTGAGTATCTTAATTTTCTTTATTCTTTGTACTACTCGGGTGAGGAGGGAAACACCAAGATATGAAGTCATCAAATGTGAACTTCTCATTGTGTTTAGCAGGTTAAATTGATGATTATTACTTGAATTTTCCTAATTTACTGTTTGGCCTGGTTATGTACAAAATCCTGTCTAAGAGTTTGAGTTAAAAACAGTGGAGAGAGAGAAGGAAAGAGCTATTATTTATAAAAATTAATCATATAAGTATTAAATTTATCAAGTTATAAATGATGCACATATTCCAAATATTTGTAAAAGTAAAATATGTTCCTTTAAAGCATGACCTCCTCTGGCAGGAGTACATAAAGAATTATAAGGAGAGAGCAATCACTCAATTGAACCACTCAGTAAATAAATAAAATTCTTATTTAATTATCACTGATTGAACATAAATTATATCCATACTAGGTTTCTGTTTTTCCAGATTTTATTGGGTTAAATAGTTCTTATATAAGAAACAGATAAAGACCGAATTTTGCTTTGTGTTATTGCTTATTGTCTTTTCAATAATCAGAGGTTACTGTCATGCTGGCTGAGTAAAACTGATTTATTCAGTGGCGTGTGGACTCTACATGAGTTTGGCATGCATGACATGGACCCGTATGAACTTCATCCTGCAGCACACCCCTAGATGGGACAAACAAATAAAATTAATCACTTGCCTAGGAGGTGTCCACATGGGAACTCAAAGAGATGTGCAAGGCCATAGGTCGAGTCCTGGATTTTGGGGATATTCGAAACTTATATCCACTATCCAAAAGTAAAAGGGAAATATTACATTCAATTGGTTGAAACCTCTGATTTTTCCTGTCTGCACAATCATTTTTCTCTCTGCTGCTCATCCTTAATTTGCTAGTTTGCTTTGTGTTCTTGTCTTTTCTGTTATCTCTGGGTATAAAAGTTTGATGATATGATACCGATTTCCCCCACTCAAAAAAATTGGATATTTATGAAGAAATTTTAATTGTCTCTAAGTAAGCTATATTGATTGGTTTTAGTGATCACACCATCAAGGTCTGGAGTTTGGATGATCTCTCAGATGGCGTGGAACAGCCTATTAACTTGAAGGTTAAAGCAGTTGTGGCAGCACATAGTAAAGATATAAATTCTCTGGCTGTCGCACCGAATGATAGTTTAGTTTGTAGTGCTTCTCAGGTCAGTTGTTTTAGGCTCCTTAATGTTGAATTTACAGTAGATTTTGTTTACTTGTAATTAATGTTATTAACTATGGAACAGAAGAGAATCTATCGTTAGTGAGTTGCAATAGCTTCATGTTGGTTTATGCTTCTTTAAAAAAGAAAAAGTAAATTTACAATTAGTTGTTCCAATAAGTTGATTTACCCTCCTGGATTATTTTGTTGATCAGGATCGCACTGCTTGTGTGTGGAGGCTTCCCGATCTAGTCTCTGTAGTTACACTTCGAGGGCATAAAAGAGGGATTTGGTCCGTAGAGTTTTCACCGGTTGATCAAGTAGTCATAACTGCTTCCGGTGACAAAACAATAAAGATGTGGTCTATAACGGACGGATCATGCTTAAAAACTTTTGAAGGACACACATCAAGTGTACTAAGAGCATCTTTTCTTACTCGTGGGGCGCAAATTGTTTCTTGTGGTAATGCAGCTCACTGTTTTTTTACTTGCCTTTGCCTTTGTTATCGTGATAATATATTTGACAAACCAAGTATTACTTTTAGGTGCTGATGGTTTGGTAAAGCTATGGATGGTCAGGACTAGTGAATGTATTTCCACATATGATAAGCATGAAAATAAGGTGCTGCACTTGTTTCCATTTTTATTATTAATTGTCTTCTTTTGAAGAAATGCTGGTTATTTCATTTTGTCTATATGTTACTGATTTGGCTTATAGGTGTGGTTTAAATTTGAATGAATTATATATGCACTTCAGTGGTACATTCATACAAATGAAAAGAAAATTGAATCCACGGACCTATTATTATCTTGTGGCATACAAGTGTGTTCACCATTTGAATTGAAATACATATCTTTTGATACATTGTATGATTTCCTCATGAGATGGGGATATTATCCCCTGGTTAAGGGGAAAAAAAGAGAGGAAATTTTCACCCTCAATCCACCTCACACCTGTGGCTGGATGGAGCCAGTCTAGATTCTAGAAAGGTAGACATCTAGATGGTTATATCTTCAGATCTGCTATACATGTACAAATACAGTTGATTATAATTATTTTGCTACTGTAGAAATGCATCTCTATGCAATATTCTTCACTATTGCACCAACAGTTATTGATTCTTGGCCTGAATTTAAATCTCTAAATGTAAATGCTGAAATGTTTTCAAAATGCATGTAATAAATTTGCTGTGCTGTTTTTCTCCTGCATGATTGTGCAAGTAAATTATTGTCTATCTATCTATTTTTGCTAAATATGTAGTCTATTTATTCTTATTTAATATTTGAAATCTTTCTGCATTCCAATATAACCTGGCTCATTGATTTGAAACCCTTTTTATGTTTATTTATTTATTTTATCTTTCTCCATAAGGATTTTGTAGTTCTTTTTTCTTTTGGCCATAAGAATTCTGGTTTGCAGGTTTGGGCCTTGGCTGTTGGGAAGAAGACAGAAATGTTTGCAACTGGTGGCAGTGATGCTCATGTCAATCTGTGGTATGATTCAACTGCTTCTGATAAAGAGGAGGCTTTCCGTAAAGAGGTGAGTCATTTGGTCACTGTTCGGGTGCTATTTTCTTAGCATAATAAATAAGTGACAGCCATAGCCTTTTTGAATGTCATCTTATGTGGGGGTGATCTATATGATTATGATTTATTTGATCGTTTTAATGGTGAGTGAAATATGTTGAATATGTTTCTGGTATGGACACTTGAATTTTGTAAGATAAACCCCCTTCTTCTTCTCTCTCTCTCCCTTTTAAAAAAAAAAAAAAAAATTTCACTGAACACAAGTGGAAGAAAATATTGGGACAAGAAGGGGTTGGTAGCACATCTAGTGTACTTACCTTGTGTTAATTCCTGATTTATGTGTGGACATAATTTGCTTCCCGACGGTTTTTAATAGACACTGTAATCACAAGTCAAGAATTAAGTTTATTTTCCTTCATTAGGATTCCTGATTAGTAAACATGCCCCGGTGCTAAAGTTGTCCCACTCTAACTAGCATGAGTGTTTGCATGGAAAAAGTACATTTGCTACAAATCAATTTTTGTGGTTGTAAATATAATTTGGTATTGCAAATGAAAATTTAGAGCACTGTCAAGGTTTAGGATGCAATTTGATCTTCAATTTAATTTTTTGTGCTTGATGTATTCAATTTCTCATCACCTGGCAATATCCTGCACTGCATCAGACTATTGATATCTGACATAAATTTGATTAACATGGAGCAAATTTGCAGTTTCCACTTAATGGTACTTATACAACATTTCTAAATTTTTTTGGTCGTTCTTACTAGTGAGTGCTTGTTTGCAATAGTTGAATATATCTGTTCTGATGCTAATGCAGGAGGAAGGGGTTTTGAAAGGTCAAGAATTAGAAAATGCTGTGACAGATGCTGACTACACGAAAGCAATCCAAATAGCATTTGAACTTCGCAGGCCTCATAAACTTTTTGAGTTATTTGCCAGACTTTGCAGGTGAGCACTAATCTCTTATAATCTTCTTTTCTCTTCACTGTTGTATTGTTCTTACTCAAGTTCTTTGCAGGAAGAGAAAGGCAGAACAGCAGATAGAAAATGCCCTTCATGGCCTTGGTAAGGAAGAGTTTCGGCAACTTTTTGAATATGTTCGAGAATGGAATACAAAGCCAAAGTTGTGTCATGTGGCTCAAGCTGTGCTCTTCCAACTTTTCAACATCCTTCCTCCGACAGAGATAATTGAGGTGATGTGTTTTAGATAATCCTCTTCTAGCTTCTTTTTAAAGTTAAATTTATAAGATTATCACAGGATATTGTCTAGTTATGTTAGGTACTAGCAAGGTTTCGAAGACCGTAATCTTTTGGATGCAGATCTTAGATTCATGAATATTTAATGTTATTATTTTGTTTGGTTAGAAGAGAAAAGCGATTCTATTACTTATAGTGCCAAATTGAATTGAATTCGGAAAATAATTCCTTCTTCCAAATCTTCTCTAGAATATCGTCAAGAGTTAGCTTTAGTTTCAAATTGTTTAATGAGATCCTGAGATGGTAGAAGCAAATAGGAAAAGTCCCCATAAACCCCAGCACCTCAAACACTTATGATATGATTAAACTGCAGATAAAGGGCATTGCAGAACTTGTGGAAGGTCTCATCCCATACTCTCAGAGGCATTTCAGCAGAATAGACAGGCTTGTAAGGAGCACATTTTTGTTGGATTATACTCTGACTGGAATGTCGGTTATCGAACCAAACAGTGATGCACAACAAGTGAAGAGCAATTCTTTGATACGCTCTGATGAAAGTAGCGCTAATGAGCAAGCGGATTTGAATTCAGAGAAGGCTGCCCCAAAGAAACGGAAATCGCAGAAAGCTCTAAATGGTTCCCAGAAGAAAGTTAAGAGTGCAGATCACACAAAAGCTGCAGCTATTTCATTGCAGGCATGACCAAATGCATGCAAAATTTTGCCCTTGTTCTGTATAATGTTACTTAATACTTGAATTAATTAGTATGATTTTGATAATTTTTACCAAAATGTGAAAAACTAAAAAGATGAACATCTTAACGTCATAGGTGACAGTTATTCCACATTTTTGTTCCAGCTCATATAAAGCTTCTGATTTTGCTGATCCTAATCTCTGCTAAGTCAATAACTGTTGTTAAATTAGAATGATTTATTATTAAAAAAATAAATTAGGTGATACATTTAATCCATGAATTTGAAAGGGAAAAAAAAATCGTTAATTCATATAATATCTGGGATGTGATATTAATCATTGTAATATGTATCATGTAAAATTTTGAATGTCCAGCACAATTGAATTTTGTGGATTGTGAAATTCAAATGGTAGACAAAATGGTAGACAAACTGATAATAGAAAATCTGTATATATATATATATATATATATATATATATATTTTATTTTTATAGTTAAATTATTTTTAAGAGAAAATTAAAATAAGCACATATGGTAGTGTATATTCCTTTCACATTAGTGGCATTAGTGGTTTGGATTCAAGTCTCACCGTGCATTTACAAACTTTTTAAATGGTTGAGTCTAACTGTGTGCATTTACAAACACATGTGATGAGTATTCTCCTTGCGGTATTTACAAGTACTAGAACTATTTATCCTAATTATTTTAAATATGAAGACGTTGGAAAAATGGGCGAAATATAAGAAATTTAAGAAAAATAGCTTTAGTACTTGAAAAATTATCAAATTTTATTTATAGGTAGATTTTGATAAACTTATCATCTACAAAAAAACTCATATCAAAATTCATTCAAATAGATGTGATTTCATGGTGGTCTTTACCGAAATTAAAATAAAAGATCCCTTATGAAAAACTCACTCATATATATATAGACTTTCTCTCCTTAGAACGAACTGATTTTATTTATATCAGTTCCACAACTATCAACCATTAAATTCACATAATTCAGCTTAGTCAAAGTCTTCTAATCAATGACTCATAAGTCTCGTCTTAATCTTAAAAGTTCAGTTTGATACTAAGGAGAGAAAAACTGTGTGTGTGTGTGTAAATATATATATATATATAGTCTTTTTCTCCTTGGTGCGCATTGATGGAAAGTAATCTTAGGACATCCAAATCTAAGCGTTGGTTTCAATCAATAGTTAGATTTGGTTATTTAAAAACTTCCCAAAAAAACCCTGATATCTGACACTAGGGGTGTGCAAAAAACCGCTTAACCGAACCAAACTGACTAACCCAACCCATAAAGTTTGGGTTGGGTTCGATTATAAATATAAAAAACCCCAAATTTATATAATAGTGTATTACTTAAAAAAAAAAATGCAGGTGTTAGAGGTTTACCATCGGACCAACTTCATCTCATCAAATTAACAATATTTACTACGCATGTTTTGATTGTTATTCTTCTTTATTAATCTAATTTATTGGTTGACGAGATGAGGTTTGTCCATTGTATACCTCTCACACCTACACCACAATGTTGTGTGTTTGAGTCCTCACCCTCTCCCTCAAAACCCTAAATTTATGTAATACTTACAAAAAAAAAAAAAAAACTAATTTATTGGTTTATTTAATAAGATTAGTGTTCTTTTTATAATCTATTCACCATTTTTTTTTCTTGAAATATTACAATAATTCGGGATTTGGGGAAGGGGGCAAACTCGAACTCACAAACCATTGGTGTAGGTGTGAGAGGCAAACCACAAGGTCAATCTCATCTTGTCTTATAATCTATTCACTTGCGAGTTTATAATATCATTAGTTTTGATGAATCATTTGTGTCACAAGATGAGGTTGGCCCAGTTGTATGCTCATCACACCTACACCAAGAGGTTGTGGGTTCGAGTCATGTCCCCTTTCTCCAAATCCCGAATTATTGTAATATTTAAAAAAAAAACAAAACAAAACAAAACAAAACAAAAAAAAAACTTGTTTGTTTGGTCGATTTCCTATTGTTGGATATATTTAAAATAAATTGAACAAACAATTCTTACACTTACACAAATAATGAAATACCATTACATTTTTACCCTTTTAAAATTATTTGATTTTAGTACAAAATGTTTATTAAAGTCAAAATTATCTATTTTTGGTTTTGTATAGTCCAAGATTGGATCGAATAGAATTAGTCATATTTTTGTAAAACAAAATTATTGAAAAGCATTCTTGATAAAATAAAGTGGAGAGTAGTTGATAAGCTTTTCGTAAAGGTTGTTTTTGTTAGATTATTTGTTTCATTTGTGCAGATTTTTTTTTTTTTTTTTTTAATAAAAAAAGTCAACTTTTTACATATAAACAAATTTATGATAAAATTTAAACGGTTTTCTACTCATTCTAGAAAAAAGAACAAAAACAGAAATAATGAAATTGTTTTTTTCTTTAAGTCAAATCAAGTTCAAAATTCTCATCTGCACATCAAAATTTGAATTATTCGGAGTCTTAGTTACAATAAAAATAAAATAAAATAAAAGAGAGAGAAATTGGACGATTCGCTTTTGGAGTCTCATGGAGATGTGTTTAGGGTACCACCATTGAATGTTAATCAGAAGGATTTATTGTAACTTTTAGAAATGGAGATAACATCAAATTTGATGGTTGGGCCTTATATGTGTTTGGAGACTCAACAATTGATAGTGGAAATGACAATTTTCTGCCATCGATGTCCAAAGCTAATTACCCACCGTTTAGAGTAGATTTTGTTGATGGGAAACTTACCGGTCGATTTAGCAATGGTCGAATTGAAACTGAATTCGTTGGTAAGGATACAAAACTATTGTGAGATTTTTTCTTTTCAATTTTTAATTTTCAAATTAATTAATTGTTTTGTAATCATGTGTTCGATGTTGTAGCCTAAGTAGTCAGGTTGCCATTTCCTCCTCCATGCTTGGGATTGTTGAAAGAAGAGCAAAAAACATTGTGAATTGGGGTGAATTATGGATCTAGTGCCTGTGGCGTTCTCCCTGATACCGGAAATTTTTTTGTAAGCAAAATAATAATGCATACTCATTATATGAATAACAATTCTAAGATTTAGATGTTTATATAAAATTCATGTGAGCGTTGAATACCCGATTCCTAGATTACGGATGCATCAAAAGGAGTATTAAAATGTGTTTTACCTTATAAGTTTTATTATGGTTTGAAACTTGATAGTAACAAACTATGACACTCGAATAACAAAAGAAGAAGAACATGCAAATATCTACAATAGATTAGAATGATTTTAGACATGGATATTGATTTTTTGTTATCTTTTTATCATTACAGGGAACTTGCCTAACATTCGATAAGCAGACTGGTCTATTTGAAACTAATGTGAAGAACTTGCAACCTTTGTTCGATAGCCCAAAAAAGATGGCCGATTACTTGTTAAAATCACTATTTTCCTTATGTATAGGGAATGCTGATATAAGCACCGGCTATGATTTTCTTGATAACACCACGAAACAATAAACTCCTTTTCCAAAATTCGCTCAAGCAATATCCAAAAAGTTCTCCAATAATATAAAGGTAATAAATTATACTCCATCTTAGATCTATCATACTTAAGTGTGTGGTTGTATTTTTTTTTTTTAGAGTAAATGTATAATGGTTTAGTTTACTTCTCATCAGTCAAGGTAATTTTTAGAACATTGTAAATAGTTTTGAGAAATTATAAAACTAGTATGAAGTCGTCTTGCGTTTTTGTTTAATATTGAAAAGAAACTATTGTTGGTTTTGTTTTTCTTATTTTGTAGAGACTATATGATTTGGGTGCACGTAAATTTTTAGTGAATAGTGTTGGTATGATGGGGTGTCCACCAATGGTATTTAACTCAAAATAGTCCACGACGTGCAATGGTAAATTGAATGAGCGTGCCCAAATACTTAACAAGCTCATTGCTGACTTGTTGCCAAAATTGCAATCCGAACTCTTTGGATCAAAATTCATTTTTACATATGTTTACAAGGTTTTCGCAGACATCTTAACTTCACAGAATTCATATGGTAGGCATATTAAAACTAAGTGTCTACATACTCTACATACTGTTTATTTTTATTATTTTTATTTATTATTATTATTATTTTTTTAGGGAAAAAACGTCCAAATACAAACATATTATTTTCATTAAAATAATATTAATATTATACAGTTTATTAATTTTTTTCCTATTTAATTTCCATGCGGGCTTTACACATACAAGAGACACTTGTTGCGTTGCGGGTGAAAATGGGACTAGACCTTACATTTGTGATATACCTCCATGCAGTAACAGAAATGAACATGTTTTCTTTGATCCTTTTCATGCAAGTGAAACTACTCATTTCATATTAACAAAACGTTGCTTAAAAGAATCATCGATTTGTAGCCATATAAATTTGGTTGATTTTCTACGAGCTTAAGTTTTAAAATAGTTTATAGTAGATGATTTTCAAGTAAAAAAATTAAAAATAAATAATAATGTGTTATAAATTAAATTGAAACAAGTAGATGATAATGATTAAATAAAGAACAAATATAATAAATAAGGAATAGAAGAGATTAGAAAACGAGAGAGATAAAGAGAGAAATATATTGCCTTTTGAATTCAAGTGATAGTACAAGTCAAATAAAAATATCCAACATTTTACAAAGAGAGGTGGTCATATATATAGGCAAAGAGGAGAGGGATATTGTAGTAATCTTCCACTACTTAGTCATGAAGTAAAATCATAGGGGCTTGCCATATGTAAGTGATCCATGCATTGACATGTGTCCCTCTAGAAAATGGTGGAAGCCACTAGATTTTCAACACTCCCCCTTGGAGTCCACCATTTGTATCTTGATTTGCTAGGAAAAACCCAGTGAGATAAAAACCTTAGCAAAAGTATATACAATGATCTTCTGGATCAAGTGGTGTGAACGGGTTCAGAACTGCCCCATTAAAACCTTTCCGGTAAAACCCAATGGGATAAAATCCGGTAAAAGGAAAAAGAGTACAGTATACAAATATCTATTCAAAATTTTTGCTCCCCTTGATTGAACTCTCCCCCTGAATGAAACTTCAATATCAATCTTGTAATTTACAAAGCCGACGCATGCCAATTTCGTATATCAGTTTCTCAAAAGTTGATGTAGGCAATGTTTTGGTAAACAGATCTGCAAGATCATCTGTAGACCGTATTTGTTTAACATCAATTTGTCGGCTCTGTTGAAGTTCATAAGTATAAAAGAATTTAGGAGAAATATGTTTGGTTCTATCTTCTTTGATATATCCTCCTCTAACTTGAGCAATACAAGCTGCATTATCTTCAAATATCGGTGTAGGCATTTCTGTAGATAATGGAAATCCACAAGTATTTTGAATATGATAAATAACTGACCTTAGCCACACGCATTCTCAGCTTGTTTCATGAAGTGCAAGGATTTCAGAATGATTAGAGGATGTAGCAACAAGAGTTTGCTTTGTGGAGCGTCAAGAGATTGCTGTACCATTATATGTAAAAACATATCCCGTTTGTGAATGAGCTTTATGGGGATTATATAAATACCCGGCATCAGCATAACCAATTAAACCTGAAAAGTTGTTAGATTTTGAATAATATAATCCTAAATCTTTCGTTCCACGAAGATAACGAAAAAGATGTTTAATCCCATTCCAATGTCTCCGAGTTGGTGCTGAACTGAATCTAGCAAGCAAATTCACTGAAAATGCGATATTTGGTCTAGTACATTGAGCCAGATATAATAAAGCACCAATTGCATTAAGATATGGTACTTCAGGACCAAGTATCTTTTCACCAACTTCAAGTGGCAGGAATGGATCTTTCTTAGGATCAAGATTTCTAACAACCATAAGGGTACTTAATGAATGAGCATTGTCCATATTAAATCTTTTCAGGATCTTTTCAATATATGCTGATTGATGGATAAGTATTCCGTTTGATTTATGCTCAATCTTTAGGTCGAGACAATATTTTGTCTTCCCTAGGTCTTTCATTTCAAATTCCCTTTTCAGATATTCAGCAGTTTTCAGGAGCTCTTCAGGAGTTCCAATTAAATTCATATCATTAACATAAATTGCTATAATAGCAAATCCAAATTCTGATTTCTTTATGAAGAACACATGGGTGTATAATATAATTATTATACCCTTATTTTATCAAATATTTACTGAGACGGTTACACCACATCCGTATAAGGATTTTTGTAGGTTCATTAAATACAGATTACGAGATCTCGGTTTACATGCTTCTGACATTTTAAATCCTTCCGGGATTATAAATATCTGCATTGAGTGAATCATATAGATAAATGATTACTACGCTTAGAAGACGTATTTCAAGCCTTTTAAAGGCAGCCAAATTTATCAAAAATTCGGAACGTAATCGTATTCATTACTATTGAATACTAAGTTTCTGTGAGAAACCTTGTACTAAGAGTCGTGCCTCATATCTTACGATCTCGTTTTTCTCATTACGTTTCCGTATAAAGACCTTTTAGTATCCAACTAGTTTGACATCTTTAGGTGTCTGGAGAACTATTGGTCTAAATATTTTATGTTTGGCTTATGAAATCAATTCCTTTTGAATTGCTTCTTTTCATTTAGGCCAATCATGCCTTTTGTATACAATCATTGATATTATGAATATCATAATTATCATTTATAATTTTAGTAGCACTACTGTGTATAAAAATACATTATTAATGATTGTTTCTTTATGATTCCACATTTCTCTCATATGATTTATAGAAATTTTCTCAATTTCAATATACTTGAATCTCTGTTGAGATTTCTTTTATTTCAATGGATTTAGTCACTTCAGGGATTTTGTGTCTCTTTAGATATATCTAACTCTTATATAGTTGATTTAGAGAAAGTGGATTTATTCATAACTCGAGTCTTGCTTATATTAGGATCCTGATAATTTATTTTACTCTTCTGGGAACAATACATTTCGAAATAAAAGGTTTACAAACTTATGATATGCATCAGATGATTTATTTGTTGCATTTTACTCAGATCATTCTTCAGGAACAATCACCTGGTCGGGGTTTATGAGATTGCAACTTATAAAATTTTGTCACTTTTAATATATCAAGTAACTGATTAATATTTATCTAATGATCAATTATCATTCGTATTTGAGTGATACGAAGATTGAAATGAGACACATTTATATATATAGAGAATCGAACTGGTATCTCTATTTTGTAGTGACTTTTCATTTATTCCTTTTGGAGAAACTTTCCATTTTGAAATTAATCAATATAATAATACGCAGGCCATGTGCAAAAGGATAAACTGTCAGAAGCATAGATGATCTAATAAAAGATTAATCAAAATCATCATAAATCTTAGAATGGTAGGGATGAATAGAATGTCTCCATATAGAAATTGGTAATTGTATTGAAATAATAAAGTTCTCACAATTACCTGGAGACGCTTGATAAGTGATTTTGCTAATCCATTCTGAATATGAACATGTGGAACTGGATGTTCAATATTAATCAGAACTGATCTGCAATATTCATCAAATTTCTTGGAAGTAAATTCATTAGCATTATCAAGGCGTATTGACTTAATCGGATGATCGGGAAAATATGCCCGAAGCCTGATAATCTATGCAAGTAATCTTGCAAAATCAACATTACATGTTGGTAATAATCAAATGTGTGACCATCTGATGGACGCATCAACTAGAACCATAAAATAGTGGAACGGTCCACTTGGTGGATGAATAGATCCACATATGTGATATGTCCCCTTCAATTCTTTGTAGAAATGATAGGGATTCAAAACCAACCTTAGAGTGGGATGGTTTTATTACTAATTTCTCTTGTGAACATGCAGTACATAAATTTTCATGGGATAAAAAAAATCTTCTAGTTCTTTAATAGATGTCCATGAGAATTTTCAATGATTTTACACATCATTGTAGATCCTGGGTGACCAAGACGGTCATGCCAAAGCATAAATATTTTTGGATCTGAGAACTTCTGGTTCATATCTGTATAAACTTCTACACCTCTTATAAGAGTATAATATAATCCAGATGATAAAGCACGTAGCTTTTCCACAACGAGTTTCTGGCCTGAGTCATGAGAAATAATGCACAGATACTCAATATTCTCATCATTTATTGTTTCTAGGTGATATCCATTATACCGTATATATTTGAAACTAAGCAAATTTCTTCTGGATCTGCTTGAATATAGAGCATCTTGATACATATTTTAGTATTATTTGGTAACAATATCATGGCTCTACCGGAGCCTTCTATCAGATCTGCTGGACCTGATATTGTATTAACATTTGCCTTAAGCAGGGTTAAATTCAGAAAGTATTTTTGATTCCGCAAAATCGTATGTGTCGTTGCACTATCTGCTAGACATATATCTTTTGTATCTTGCTTTTCAATATCACCCAATTTACCGTTTAAAAACATATCTATTCTCAAAGAAAAATAAAGTGCATATTAGACAAAGTGATCAAAAGTATAAACATATAGATATGAAAATATATCACTTCATAAACACAAAATCATGAATCATATTGATTTTTCAAACTTCCGGATCGACCATGAACTGCAGGTTCATAAAATTCAGAAAACTTCAGGTTCTAAATAGAAATTACAAATTGACTTTCTAGATGAAAGAATCGTAACTTGATTCAATTCAGAATTTCTGGTTCTAATAAACTTTGACATAAAAGTTTTAATATCACAATTTCATAAAAGTTTTAATATCACAATTTAAATTGAATTCAGAGCTTCAAGTCTGATTAGAACTTCATGTTCAAAACTTGAGAACTTCAAGTTCAGATTCAATACTTCGTTTTCAAAATTAGAACTTCGAGTTCTATATAGAATTCGAATTTTGGAATTTCAGGTCCCAAGTATGACATTCATGTACATAGTAATGAATCCAGAACTCCATATTTTTATTAAAATTTAAAATTTAGAACTTCAGATTCTGATCGGTTTGTAAAACCGCGCCTACTTAAATATTATAATGATAAATCCAGAAACTTCAGATTCTGGTTAGTCGGTCAAGCCGAGCTTGGCTTAAATTCCAGAAACTTAACGATTGACCTGGTTAGACTCAACACATAATTTATACAAATCCAGAAACTTCAGGTTCTGGTTAGTTCGCATACTCAGATACATAAATTGCATAAAATTAAAATAACAGATAATATAACAAAAATAAGATGAAGAAGAGCGAGAAAATAACAGTATGAGATAAAGTGAAAAGGGGAGAAAAATTATTGTTTGCTTTTATTGATGATTTCGGATTACATCCTGACCACACAATTTCAGCTGTGTAGTCATTTTGAATAAATCAAAATTATACTCAGAGACTGATTTAAGTCTTGAAAACATAAATGTTGCCACTGATACCTGTCATTTGGTAATGCAATATCGGGTTGGTTATCAAATCGATTTTTTAGTTCTTGCCATAGAACTTCTGGTTCTGTGACAGTTAGGTATTGGGCTTTCAGATCCTCATGCAGATGGTGATGGATAATAACCATGGCAGTAGATTTGTTTTGTTCATATGCCTCGGCCCCATTTTCAATAATGTAATACATGCCTTTTGATTTTAGGAGTAATCTGGCATCAATAACCTAGGACATGTAATTGTCCCCAGACACTTCTATTGCAACAAATTTCAAACTTGCAAGCTTTGACATTATTACAGCTTCTGGTTATCCGAAAATCACAATCGGAGTCAGAACTTCTGGTCTGACAAAAATCTGAGGAATTTAATCCTTCAGATATATAAAGGAATATTTGTAAGTAAATAAATCCAAAAGCTTCAGGTTCCGGTAATGATAAATAAATCCATAAACTTCAGGTTCTGGATGGGTGACCAAACTGTTTAAATAAAAATTATAAAATAAAATGCTTAATAATAAATGCGGAAAAAGTAAATCCAGAACTGCAGGTTCTGATAGGTTGGCATAGCCAATCTCATAAAAACATATAAATAAATAAATGCAGGAAAGTAAATCGCGTAAAAGTAAATAAAATGCGAGAAAGTAAATTATGTAAAAATAAAATGCAGGAAAGTAAATTCAGAACTACAGGTTCTGGTATTAATAAATAAAAGTCTAGAAGCTTCAGGTTCTAGTAATAATAAATTAAGAACTTCAGGTTCAGGTAATAAATCTAAGAACTTCAGGTTCTAGTGGTAATAAATTCAGAGGCTTTAGGCTCTGGAAATAACAGCATCGTGCTGATAACGTGTTGTAAATTAAATTGAAACAAGTAGATGATAATGATTAAATAAAGAACAAATATAATAAATAAGGAATAGAAGAGATGAGAAAACGAGAGAGATAAAGAGAGAAATATATTGCCTTTTGAATTCAAGTGATAGTACAAGTCAAATAAAAATATCCAACATTTTACAAAGAGAGGTGGTCATATATATAGGCAAAGAGGAGAGGGATATTGTAGTAATCTTCCACTACTTAGTCATGAAGTAAAATCATAGGAGCTTGCCACATGTAAGTGATCCATACATTGACATGTGTTCCTCTAGAAAATGGTGGAAGCCACTAGATTTTCAACATAATGATGGTGTGATATGTATTTTACTCTTGTATGCCTATTATTGCGATAATCTGGAGATCATGTTCATGTATTACATTTCTATATTTATAAAATTATAAAGATGTTGTAATTTTATGGCTTCCCCACCAAGCCTCTATTGTTGGCTTCATCACTAAGCTACTAATTGCCTATATATATATATGGCTTCTATTGTAATGGTGAGAGGTTTTTCAGCCGAAGCTCACTTGAAATCAATACAACAAATATGTTCTCTCATATCTCTCTCATATTTACTCTTTATTTATAACTAATATCTCTCTTATCTTATTACTGATATATATATCTCGTCTCTCTCATCTAAGTTTCCCTCACTGTATTTCTCTATCTCATCTCTTCTTTTATTACTTATTTCATCTATTGTTCTTTATTAATTTACAACATGTTATCAGCACGATCGTATGTAAGTAAAAAGTATCTCTAGGTGAGTGATTTACTTACGGCTCGATATTCGTGTGTGTAAGTGGCCATAAGTAAAAAGGATCCCTGATGGGTGATTTACTTACATCTCAATATTCTGAATCTATTTATAGTTCCGTATACAAGATGGCTTATGCCGTCAACGGATCCTCTATATATAGTTCTGGATTTATTTAAACTGTTTAAATATTCTGTATTTATTTTTATACAATATATGAGACTGGCTTATGCTGTGTCTCGGGACTGGCTTTATGCTGTGTCCTAGGACTGGCTTTATGCTGTGTCTCCAGATAAACTGTTTAAATATTCTGTATTTATTTTTATGCAATATATGAGACTGGCTTATGCTGTGTCTCGGGACTGGCTTTATGCTGTGTCTCCAGATAAACTGTTTAAATATTCAGTATTTATTTTTATACAATATATGAGACTGGCTTATGCTGTGTCTCGGGACTGGCTTATGCTGTGTCTTAGGACTGGCTTTGTGCTGTGTCTCCAGATAAATTGTTTAAATATTTAGCATTTATTTTTATGCAATATAAGAGATTGGCTAGACCGACTAACCAGAACTTAAAGTTTCTGGAATTATGATATTTAAGTCGGCACGGTTTTGAAAACCTATGAGAACCTGGAGTTCTAAATCCAGTATTATATACAAGAATTCCATAATTTATTATTTGGAACCTGGGGTTTCAAATTCATTCAGAATCTGAAGTTTTCTGAATTTTATATATGAACTTACAGTTCGTGGTCGAACCGAGAGTTCGAAAAATTAATATGATCCATGATTTTATTTTATCTCACACACACACACACACACACACACACACACACACACACACACACATATATATATATATATATATATATATATATATATATGAAGTGATATGCTTACATATTACTCATTTGAAAAAAAAAAATGATTTACACATCTAACAGGAAGTTGTGAGTATTATAAAAATGATTTAAGATCCTAATATCATGTATAATTAATTTGGAAATATTTTACAAGAAAAGAGAAGAAAAATGAGGTGTGTGCAGAAATTATGTGAAGAACATCACTGCGCAATCTTGATCAAACTATTATATCTCTCTCGTTTAAGATCGATTTGAGTTGAAATTTAGTTAGCATATTCTACTCTTGTAGTTCTTGAATATGTATGGTGGGATTGTTAATCAGAATTCTCTATGGTGAGTTCTGCAGCTCCGAACAGGGCTGGGCAGAAAATAGGGGAGAAAATTCCGGTATTGTGTAGATTTCAGCGAAGAATGATATCTCTTTGATCTATGGTCCGATTTGAAATTTTGTCAAAACATTCTTCACTCGTGTTTCTACAATCTGATCGGTTATATTGTTAATCAAAATTTTCTGCAGAGAGATATATACCTCGAATAGAGCATCTGAGTTTATACTATTCTCTCTCTTGTTTCACTTATTGATATTCCATATTTGTATTAATGGTGTTATGTATATATATTTGTTGCAAAATTAAAAGCATGGATTTAGGCCATGATTTCTATATGGTTGGGATAATTAAATTTATCCATGCAATGATGATAGTGCAACGAATCAAACAATTCTACTGAATTATTATCATTTCAGATGAGATATAAAATGACATTACAAATAATGTCCATAAAATTTCCAAAAGGGAAAATATATGCCTTGCCGCTAGTGCAACGACTCATACGTTTCTGCGGAGTCAGAAATATTTAACGAATTTAACTTTGTTGAGAGCAAATGTTATTTATGTACCAAGTCCAATGGATCTGATAGAAAGCTCTGGAAGAGCCACTATACTGTTATCAAACAATACTAAATTATGTGTCAATGATACTTGATATTATTCAAGCAGACCATAAAGAAATATATTTAGTTCAAAAGCGTATAAGTTTAATACCGAATCAGATCCAACGGATCTGAATAAAGGCTCTAGAAGAGTCACAATCTTATTACTAGATGATATTAAATTGTGTATCAGTGATACTTTATATCATTCAAGCAGAATATAAAGAAATATGCTTAGATCAAAGACATATAACTTTATTAATGTCATTTGAGACCATGAATAATAAGAATGTTGAATATATGTGCGTGATTCAGGCCAGAAGCTGATTATAGAAAAGCTGTGTGATTTATCATCTGGATCATATCACTGATCAAAAAGGGGTTGCATGTGAATATATTCATTCACCAAATAAACCATCTTATTCTAAAGTTGATTTTGAATCCCCATCATTCAAGAGGGTATATGTGGATATATTCATCCACCAAATGAATCCTTCCATTATTTTATGGTTCTAATTGATGCATTTACAAGATCATTACATGTTCATGTATTATCAAATCTCTCCAATTGAGATCGATGTTCAACATCCAGTTTTCATATGTATTCATAATCAGAATGGATCAGCGGAATCACTTATCAAACTTTTCCAGGTAATTTTGATAACTTTATTATTTCGATTCAATTACCAATTTCTATATGGGACATTCTATATTACATGTTGATACATTCATCTATGATCATTACTTATCATCATTATTTACCATTACAACTTGTAATTGGTCATTGACTTGCTCACATTTTTAAGATATTTGATTGTATAGTATATCTCCTTATTATATATTTGGCATGATCTAAGATAAGAATTCTATATCATTATGAGATTAATATTGATTTTGATTAATCTTCTATTAGATCATTTAAACTTCTGAGAGTTTATATTTTTACGCACAATCTGTGTATTATTATATTGATTAATTTTCAAATGGAAAGTTTCTCCAGAAAGAGTAAATGAAAAGTTAATCTTATATAAAATAGAGATACTAGTTCGGTTCTCTATATATAAATGTGTCTCATTTCAATCTTTGTATCACTAAAATACGAAAGATAATTGATCATCATATGATTATTAATCGTGTTACCTTTAATATATCAGGTAATAGATTACCTGATATATTAAAGGTAACACGATTTTATAAGTTGTCATCTCATAAACCCCGGCCGGGTGATTGTTCTTAAAGAATGATCAGAGTAAATGACAACAAATAAATCATCTGTGCATATCATAAGCTTATGAACCTTTTTAAAAGGTATTATTATCAGGATCCAAAAGTAAACAAAACTCGAGTTATAAATAAATCTACTTTCTCTAAATCAACTCTATAAGAGTCTGATATATCTAAAGAGACACGAGTATATGAAATGACTAAATCCATTGAAATGGAAGAAATCTCAACAGAGATACAAGTACATTGCAATTGAGAAAATTTCTATACAAGTCTATGAAATGACTAAATCCATTGAAATGGAAAGAAATCTCAACAGAGATACAACTATATTGAAATTAAGAAAATTTATATAAAGTCCATATAGTGACTAAATCCATTGAAATGGAAGAAATCTCAACAGAGATTCAAGTATATTGAAATTGAGAAAATTTCTATAAATCATATAAGAGAAATGTGGAATCATAAAGAAACAATCATTGATAATATATTTTTATATACAGTAGCGCTACTGAAATTATAAATGATAATTATGATATTCATAATATCAATGATTGTATACAAAATGCATGATTGGCCTAAGTGAAAAGAAGCAATTCAAGAAGAATTGACTTCATATACCAAACGTAAAGTATTTAGACCAATAGTACTCCAGATACCTGAAGATGTCAAACTAGTTGGATACTAATGAGTCTTTATATGGAAACGTAATGAGAAAAACGAGATCGTGAGATATGAGACACGACTCATAGTATAAGGTTTCTCACAGAAACTTGGTATTCAATAGTGACAAATACAATTACGTTTCAAAATTTTGATAAATTTGGTTGCCTTTACAAGGCTTGAAATACGTCATTTAGACGTAGTAATCATTTATCTATATGATTCACTCAATGCAGATATTTATAATCCTGGAAAGATTTAAAATGCTAAAAGCATATGAATCGAGATCTCGTAATCTGTATTTGATGAATATACAAAAATCCTTATATGGATTAAAAATAATCTGGACGGATGTGGTATAACCGTCTCAGTAAATATCTGATAAAATAAAGGTATAATAATTATATTATATACCCAAGTGTCTTCGCAAAGAAATCAGAATCCGAATTTACTATATTCACAACATATGTTGTTGATATGAATTTAATTGGAGCTCCTGGAGAGCTCTTGAAAACTCCTGAATTTTTATAAATGAGTTTAAAAAAGAAGACGTGGGAAAGAAAATATTGTCTCGACCTGAAGGTCGAACATAAATCAAATGGAATGTTTGTCCATAAATCAGAATATATTGAAAAGATTCTGAAAAGGATTCCATATGGATATTACTTCATAAAGCAAGTCTTTGCTTATACTTCCTCCAATCATTTATGATATTATTGAAGTTCAGCAATCTAGAAGATTGCTTCACAAGAATGTTTATCAGGGGGAGCGTCCCATTAGGGGGAGCATATCAAATGAAGTTTATTAATCATATTGGGGTATAAGTGCATTGTACTCTTTTTCCTTTAATCAGACTTTTGTCCCATTGGGTTTTTCTTGATAAAGGTTTTAATGCGACAATTCCCTAAGCACACCCAAAAATCTTTTGATTCATAAAAGATCATCATGAATATTACATTAGTCCAGTAGATCATAGTATATATGTTATCTTGATCAAAATAGCATTGTAACTATTACTTTGATCTTGCTAATCATCGTATATATGTTACCTTGATCCAAAAGATCATCATAAATATTACTTTGATCCGATAGATCAATGAATATCGTTGCTCAAGTTTTTATCCTACTCGGTTTTCCCTAACAAAGTATAAATGTGAGAAATGTCTTGAAGAAAACATTAACACTATGAACATATTTGCATTGTATTCTTTTTCCTTTCGATTAGGTTTTGTCCCACTGGGTTTTCCTGACAAGGTTTTAATGAGACAATCAGGGGGAGCAAAGTTTAGAACGGACATATGTGCACTATACTCTTTTTCTCTTCGTTTAGGTTTTATCCTACTGGGTTTTCCTGACAAGATTTTTAACGAGATAGTTTTGAGAATGTCCAACTCCACAAGATCTAGAATATCATTGTATGTATTTTAATAAGGTTTTGTCCTATTGGATTTTCCTTAGTAAATTAAAAATATGAGTGGTGGGAAATCCAAGGGGGAGTGTTGTAATTTTATGGCTTCCCCACCAAGCCTCTATTGTTGGCTTCCACACCAAGCCTCTATTGTTGGCTTCATCACTAAGCTACTAATTGCCTATATATATATATGGCTTCTATTGTAATGGTGAGAGGTTTTTCAGCCGAAGCTCACTTGAAATCAATACAACAAATATGTTCTCTCATATCTCTCTCATATTTACTCTTCATTTATAACTAATATCTCTCTTATCTTATTACTGATATATATATCTCGTCTCTCTCATCTCAGTTTCCCTCACTGTATTTCTCTATCTCATCTCTTATTTTATTACTTATTTCATCTATTGTTCTTTATTAATTTACAACAAAATAGACTTTTTTGGTAATGACCTTTATTTGTTCTTAATAATTGATATTATTGTGTCAACATAAAAGAAGTAAACAAAAATAATAATTTAAAGTAAAAGTAAATATAAATTTATATTTATAATAAAATAATATTAAAAAAGAAACATTTTTTCAAATTAAAAATTACTAAAATAATTGAAAACATTAAAATTCCACCTATTATTTTTGTCTTTCTGCATATCAAACATCTTACATGTGTACATATATTTTAGCCTTACAATAGTATAAGTACATAGCAGTCATCGAGGACGGAACTTGAACAATAATATTAAAAATTTAAGATCATTATATATTATTATTATTATTATTATTATTGTTATTGATAGTATGATGAAGTGTAGATACAATAAAACAAATAGAACACCTGATCAAGATGAATCGAACATTCTTACACTATAAAAGGAAAGAAAACAAGGAAAAAATGTTAAAAATAAATAAATAATAAGAAGAAAAACAACATAAACTACGAAAAGTTACTATATTTATTCATGAAAAAATAATCGAAATCTAATTTTATAATAATAAATTATGTTTTGTACTTATATTGAACACACTTTAAATTTATACAAAAATAATTGATTAATAAATATTACTAGGTACATTTTTGAAATTTTTAATTTTCTAATTATTGGTAAATTATTTCTTTATTGATTCTAAATAAATCAAAATACAAAATAAAGAAAATACTAGAGATAAAAAAAATTGAAAAATTATGTATTGTTTGTATGTTTGTTAATTTTATTTGAAGTACCTTATGAATTAATAATTTGATTTCTTAATTTAAGGAGTGTTTTGATTTTTGTATATTAAAAATTGCTTCATTTTGATCAAATGGATCGGATCGGATCGCATTGTAATTGGATTAGATTTGATCGGATTACGCTCAATGATCGGAAAAGATAGGATTGTAATATCTTCGATCCGATCGGACATTGGATCATGGCAAATCCAATGAATCCGATCCACCACACACCCCTATTTACAATAAATAATAATAATAATAATAATAATAATAATAATAATAATAACAAAATTTCACCTTGGAATATTTTTAAGGGCAATTACAAAAGAGTTTAAAAAATTTCTAGCACTCTTTACTTCCCTACTTTTAAGACTAGCACTAATTTAATAACTTAAATTTTAATAGCACCTAAAATGTAAATCTAACAAAACTACCTTTAAAACACAATCACAAAAATAAAGTCTCATATTTTTTTTTAGACTTATCCATGTTTTCGAGACTTATTTAGGTATTTCCGAGACTTATTTTGTATTTCCGAGACTTATTTTGTAATTTTCGAGACTTGTTGGGTATTTTTACAAATTTCGAGACTTATCAGACAAAATACAAAATTCAAAATTTTCCATTTTTTTTTTTAATCTTCTTCATCAAGGTCAATTTCGACCTTCAACTTTGACCTCCAATGGAGGTCAAACAGACTTCGACCTCCAATTGATATCTTCTTGCCGTTGGAAATGGGGGCCACCTCCACCGTCGAACAGTAAGGAGTCTGGCAATAGAGGTGGCCTTTTTTATATGGGTGCCGATAGGGGTGTACCGAAGATTTTGTCCTAGGGTGGGTTAAAATAAAACTATATAATTAATAGTAAGTGAACTTAATTCGACAGTACTAAAAAATTCCATCAATCGAAAAAATTTCATTAATCGTCAAACTTGAACCCCCGTCCGCGATATTATATGGAGAACTTGATCCACTCCCACCCGAATACCCGATAATTGATTATCTTTTTTTTTTTTTCAAAGTATGAAAGTATAGTTTTTCATAGATTTAATGTATGTTGTTTGACATTGTAACCCAAACAATTTGGTTAAAGTGATATTTTATAAATTATAATATAATACTAAAAATAATAAATTGCAGTATGAAAAAAAATCATTAAAAAATAACAAAACTCTAATTTAAAACTATGAATAATAAACTAAAACTCTAACTTGTTAATTAGAAAAATAAATTTGGAATATTTTTTATAACTCAAATTTGGAATTGTGAATTTCTTATTTGGAAAGAGAAAAATTGGGTCAGAGAGAGAGAAAGAGGGAGAGAGGGAGAGAATCAAGACTCACAGGTGAGATAGAGAGAGAGAGAGAAAGATATAGAAATTAAGTGGATGTTCTCATGTAGATGTGACCATGACATGAAACTATGAAAGAAGAGAATCAATAGACCAGAACTCTAATGCTATTACAATAAGTCTACATACTTCCCCACAACCGGTTGTATGTAGATTTATTGATGCTCTTATATTGATTAATTAAAATAATGTTAAATCATTTTTTTTCCTTTGAAAAGTTGACCCGGCTTTAGCCCGGGTCAACCCCTACAACCGTATGCCCTAGATATTAATATTGACACCCATAAAATTTATTAGTATACTCATATTTTATTAAAAAAATTAATTATAAAAATATCCCAATATAAATTTACTAATAAGGACAAATTATTTTAATTAAAAATAAACCAAATACTATATACACTAATTAATTACATTCATATCTTCAACTATATTTCTTCATTAAAAAAAACTTACCTTTAAAAAAAAAAATTATGATAAACCCTAATTTTTATGATAAACCCTAATTAAACTCTAATTTTATTTCAAGTATCAAACTTTCTCATCATCATATGATTATCATATTATTTTTGTCTTGCTTTTATGTATAGTTATGAACTCTATCGATAAACAATATATATATAATGATAGCCGTAGATATCAACAAGTTTTTTTTATTTTATTTATTTATTTTTTATAAGATAGTTGTATAAATAATATAATTCCAGATTGAAAATCTCTTGATTCCATATACGGTTCTACATATTCCTTTTTATAAGACACCTACATTCGAGATATTTTCAAAAGTAAATTGGATCATCATTAAAAGATGATTTGATTCCAAAAATAATATGATTTTCTTTATAAATTGGGTGTGATAATAATTTAAGATTATAAATAATATGTATTAAAATAAATATATTTATTTCAATGAGGGTACTATTGGCATTATGATGAGTGCTTATAGTAATATTTATTTTTTAAATTTTAGACATGGGTGTACTTATAAAAATGGGTGTACTGATAACTCTTATGGGTGTCAATATCCGCATCCTTTTTATATATATTTAGAGTAATGATATGAACAATTTTTCTATTATCAGTTCGAATTGACAAAAGTTATATAAGTTTCTTGTATGTGGGTCACTGGATTTAAATACTTTGACTGACAAGTGCATACAGCCAAGTCAAAATATTTAAATCCAGTAGCCCACGTGCAAGGAACTGATATAACTTTTGTCAATTCGAACTGATAATAGAATTTCTGATAATATGAAACCCAAATAATTAACACAAATTTCAACCCAAATGATGTGGCAAGTGAGTTGTTATCACCACACACAAAATGGGATGATGTGGTTAATGAAAAAACCACTTCCCACATCATTTGGGTTGAAATTGAAATTAGGGTTAAATTTTTGGGTTGTCTAGCATTAGTGTTTTATATATATATATATATATATATATATATATAGTTTTTCTATTGAGAAGTTTTGACAAATGCATACACTTTGAGTCAAAGTATGTAAATCTAGTGGTCCACATTCTTCGTTTTGATATATTTATTATCATGACGAACTGATAATAGAAAATTTGTTTATATATATATATATATATATATATATATATATATATATATATATTCTTTCTACTGTCAGTTCGCCATAATATAAAATATATTAGGACGAATAATGTGGACCATATATTATGGAGAAGTTTTGACAAGTGCATACACTTTGAGTCAAAGTATGTAAATCTAATGGTCCACATTCTTCGTCATAATATATTTTATATCATGACGAACTGACAATAGAAAAACTATATATATATATACACACGTATCTCTTTTCTTTTTTTCATGTTTTATTTAATAATAATTTTTATTTACATTATTATTTAATTTTAAAGGGTTGTTTTGTATTTTCATATAAAAAAAACTTTGACGATTAAGGTTGACTAACTGAAAATTATTTTGAGGATAAAAATGGTACAATTTTGAAACAGTAATTCTACTTTACCCAAATCTGGTGTCCAAATCTGGTGTCCAAGTGACGTGGCATCACTATAATCCATTCATTTAAATTGTATTATATTTACATGATTTAAATGAATGGATTACAATGATGCCACATAATTTGAGCACTAGATTTGGACACTAATTTTTGACAAAGTAACGTTACTCATTTTAAAAGTCTAAAACAAATTTGATCACTTTTATAAAGTTTGCAAACTATTTTGAATTTAAAAAATGAAAAAATGAAAAAAAAAAAAAAACCTCCACTTATATACTAATGGTCATACTATATCAATTTAAAAATCTAACTTAAATTATGTGACTTAAATTTTTATCCATCCATTTGGTATAAATTTAAGGATTGTCATTTACTCATCTTCTCCGCCATTGGATTAATCTAATGGATAGATGGAAATTTAAGTCAGATTTTTAAGTTGATAACCTGAATTGTGCTAATTACCCTTTCTTTACTACAAGTTTTTTCTTCAATAAAATAAATAAATAAATAAATAATAATAAAAAACTGCAAGTTTTTGCAGTAAACCATAACATCTTTAGTAGTGACGAGCGTGAGAACAAATCGGGGCGGGGGATCACCTCCCCCGGCGGAGGTTCCCCTACCCCCACCCATTTCCTCCTTTTCTCTTCACTTCTAATTCAAAACTTGGAATTTGAAATCCAACAATTTCCATCTTTCGTTTTTTTTTAAATATTACATTTTCAATCTCCCGTTTCACCCTATTTCAATTTTCAACCTAAAAACAATATAATTGTCCAATCCAAAATAAATAATTGATTTAATTTTATTGAAAATAAATACATATATTTATAGTATTAGAATATTACACGATATAGTATTAGAGTATTATACGATAAAAGTAAATATATATATAGTATTTCTATTATCAATTCGTCATGGAAATAAATATATTAGGACGAAGAATGTGGACCATAGATTATGGAGAAGTTTTGACAAGTGAGTAAGCTTTGAGTCAAAGTATGTAAATCTAGTGGTTCACATTCCTTGTCCTGATATATTTATTGTCAGGACGAACTGACAATAAATATATCAGGACGAAAAATATGAACCACTAGATTTACATACTTTGACTCAAAGTGTATGCACTTGTCAAAACTTCTCCATAATCTGTGATTCACATTCTTCGACCTGATATATTTATTGTCAGTTCAAACTGATAATAGAAAGACTGTATATATATATTCACAAAAAATTATATTCAAGATGAAATTTACTAGGGTTGGTTAGAATTTAGAATTAAAGTTAAATGAGGGTTAGATTTAGATATTTATTAGGAAATAAAATTAAAATTAAATGTATATATATTTAAAATATATATATATTTGGGAAAATAGGGGTGGAGGGAGGTTCGGGTTCCCCACCGCATTGAGATTTGGGGGTCAAATTTGCCCCCACCCCACCCCCGTTTAGGGCCATAGGGGGGAATTTGCCCCCAAACCCCCATGGGGCCATGGGGATGGTACCCCCGGGGGATTTGCCCATCCCTAAAATTCTTTAGCCTTCACAATACCCTTATAATGTATAATTTAATATACTTCATGTGTTTGATTCTAATACTATACCAGTATTTTTGCTTGATAGTTTCGACTAAAAACATATTCAGCCTAGCTAAAATACATTTACACACACTATCCAATCTCATTTCTGAGAAATTTCAAGTTCAGATTCATCTTGTTTGTTGCATCAAATTCAAGTGTATCAAAAGGGTATCTACTTGAAGAAAATGATCTTCTTGTTAGTTTCACAATCAATTTATTTACAAACCAAATTAAAAAATTTATACAAAACTGGTAGGTTCTGTGTTATTTCAATCGACCATGGCCTCCTGTTCTTCTCTGATCGGATTCTGATAGCTGCTGCTGACAAAAACCACCCGGAAAATATCATATTTGATTTCAAGTTTAAACTTATCGAGATACGGTAGCATTGTTTTTCTATAGTCTGAGTTAAGAATCCATGAATAGCAAAAATGCATCGATTTCCAGACGTAAAAGCAAGCAACTCTAGGGATGATCTCGCATTTCAAGCAAACTCCTGAAACTGCACCTTCCATCTTCAGGAAATGGTCTCTGAATAAGGCTAAGTTTGCGTAACAGAGATCGTTCAGGTCACCAGCTGTCGGACTGGCTACGTTCATCAACACTATGTCTCCAGTGGAGAATTTCGCGACACAGATTCCTTCTCTTGATTCTCCGGCGTATGCTTCGAAGAAGATATGTTCAAGTAAAATTGCCATCCCTGATATATTTGACAACAAGGGTAGCTGGAAAAACAAAAAGAAAGAAACGAATATGTAAGGGCGCGTTTACTAATCAGGAATGGATGGAATCGAAATCAAGTTACTAAATTCTATTCCGGTGGTTTTTACAGAAACACTTTAGAAATTTCTTAAAAGCACTTTTGATTAGTATAACTTACAACAGCTGAAGTTAACATTTCTTTGTTTTCACTACACCTCTTCATCCATGCTCCATACCATATGATCTGATGAAAATCACAAATTAAAATACTGTATTGATATAAATTTTGTGAAAAGTGAATCAAAATCAAGTACAAATAAGATGAATAAAAGTGGGAAAATAAAATGAAATAAAAAAGTATATATCTAACCATATTTCCATGGATGCTCCTGAAAATAGAACTCTGAACACAACCAAGATTTTGAGTGCAAACTGAGAAAGTTTTGAGTGCTTCAACAAGCTCATCCACAAAAACCACTGTTGGTCTGAAGACCAAGAAGCTAATATCCAAATTTCTGTTGTTAAAAGGCACAAAACATGCCATCTTTTTCGTTTTTTCTTTCTGGTTTCTGTTGTCTCTTTATAAATCAATCGAAGACAGAGAGCAACAAAGCAAAAGCACAACAATTTGTTTGGTATTCTTTGGCTACTTGCAAGAAAAAAAGAAACAATATAATAACAATTTGTTGGAAGACCTGGAAACATACATGGTAACAGTCTTGAGTTTTGACCGTTTCCACATAGAAAAATATTAGTGATTATAATAACATTGAAATTCCAAACGTGTGGTGATTAAACATGTGACTTCACTTTTCACAAATTATAATTCATCCTAAGAATCTTCAGGAAGTTTGATTTTGAATTCAAATAAAATTCTTCCGTTTTTATTTTATTTTATTTATATATATATATATATATATATATATATATATAGAAAGAAAGGACTTTTAATAATGCACACTTTAAACACATTTGAAGAAATTGCATGGAATATATTGAATCTTGATTTGATTTTTTGTATGGATGGTGAAAACATTGAAATACATTTATGGAAAAAAAAGTTAAAAAAATTTCGGGTGCAATAACTAATTTTTTTCCGATTTGTTTGAAGATAAAACAATTAAAATAGGGAAATATAAGAAAAAATAGTTCTCAAATCTAAAAAATTTCCAAATTTTTATCAAATATGTATTTTAATTTTCTTAGGATGCATACAAAAAATCTCATCGAAAAACATTTGATTACATGTAATTTCATTAAAGATGCTTAAAGTGTACCGTAAAAGTCTTCAGTGTAAAAATTCTCATTGAAAAATTCTCTCTCACTCTCTCTCTCTCTCTAGTGCTGCGACTGAACTTAGAACATTGTAAAATTGAATAAATTTCATTTACCACCAAATCAAATTAGACGGTGGTTACATTCTTTTGTTTTGAAAACAAATAAAAAAAAATTATGTTGATTAGAGTTTTTAAATGGTAATTAAAAACTGTTTCCGGAAACAATACGAAAATTTATCAAATGGCTTTTTATATGCTAAGTGTATTAAGTTTACTATTCAAGTTTTATGAATTGTAATTTTTTTTTTTTTAAGGATAGAATCAAATTTCTTCAACCCCACCTTGGACGGCGGTAACCTTTTTTTCTTTCATAATTAAGAAATTTTGGATTGTTAGAGCTAGAAGGGTCAGATGTGTTGCGTGACAAATGGGGAATTGAAGAAGTTGATAGTGATAAATGGAAATGAGACCATATTGGTCACTTTGACTTGCGAGAACAAAAAAATGTTGGGGAAGCATTCTATCATAAGAGCACATTGTTTCAAACACGTGCACTAAACTCTTTTTTCCTTGATAAGGTTTTTAACGAGACGGTATCTAAGCATAAGTCCAAAATAGTTCTACAAATCAAAACCAATGAGTTTGGAGAGTTTGGATCAAAACACACGATCACCTGAAAGGTAAGCTGCAGAGTTGGTTTTACAACTAACACTTTATATAGGGAAAATTTGAATTGATGATAGAAAGAATTCTAATTAGTAAGTGAAGTATTTTCATAAAAGAATAATAAGCCGAATTGAGTTATAATATTATCGAATACTGGTACTACAAATAATGACTTGTACTAGAGTTTATCTATTTTTTCCCCATCAACATGGACAGAACTTGAGTATACTTATAACCTTAACTTCACAGTTCCTACAGAAACCTCCTTGCAACAAAAAACCAACATGGTAATGAGTATCAACTGCCTAAAATGTAGCAGATGGTATGCATGTCGCCAAATTCAGCGACTCAAGCGATCCAGTCTTTAGAGAGAAAGAAGATGAGCATAAAAGTACACACATTGGTTCATCATGCATAAATACTAGAAGTAAGGATGTCGCTTTACCTCATCATAGGTCTACGGGGATTCTCAAACCATCATGTGCAAGTTGCACTGAGATTCCTTCCCTGAATATATAGATGAAACTTACATCGTCAATTCATTTTTCTATTTAAATATCTATCAACATATAAAGAGAAAAAATTACAGATTTTAAGAAAGAATGATCAACTGTCTACCTTTTAGACCATTCCGCAAGAAACTCATTATCCTTGTGGTGATCAAAGTCATGAGTCATTCCAATTAACAAAGCTTTTCTAGGGCATATCCTTTTCAGAGCATCAAGTGTCTGCAAAAGTAGCAGTAGATGTCAGTAGCAGTATTTAGTTATCGT
Source organism: Acer yangbiense (assembly GCA_008009225.1). NCBI lineage: Eukaryota > Viridiplantae > Streptophyta > Magnoliopsida > Sapindales > Sapindaceae > Acer > Acer yangbiense. The sequence continues at coordinate 16,374,180 of CM017773.1, read as the reverse complement.
AGTTAATGTGAATGATAAGAACTAGCGAAGTATGTAAACAAACCTGAGGCAAACAGAAGTGAACATTGTGAGATCCTTTCTGGAAAAGGTTGAAAATTGAAGAAAATATGAGAATCATTGTCATGGAAATTATGAGAAAATGCATAGAAAACAAACAATGAAAATTGTATACTAAGATATAATAGATACCATAGTGCAAAAACACAAACATGTATATACTATTTTTTTTCAATGGCAGCAATGTCTACTAAAATTTTTTGTCACATTTTACCAAGGTTTTTCCTTTTTCCATTTTTAACCTTGATCTTTCTTACTATTTCTAGTTAGAAACTTTTTCCAGACTTGTGATCAGAGAGGAGACTGACTTGGTGGCACTACGGAAGAAAATGCCATTCCACATAGATCTACACATAAATGATTGACAATATCATATCCCATCACTCTTTTATCCAGGATGTTTTGGTTCAATAGACGTAAACCATCATTGTTATAATATTCCAAATGATCATAAAACTTCATACAATTATTATCGGAAGACAGTTTATTATAATATACTAGTTGTAGTTTAAGGAGCTATTAAAAGTTCATACATACTGTTGAAATTGTGCACGATATTATCATGCTAAATCCATCCCTAGTAAATCGAAGTGAAAATATAATTTCATAATTCATATAAACAAAATGGCGCAAGGATCAATATAAATTTTTTTTTTATAGGAAAATGTAATATAAAGAAACAAAATTTTTTATCAATACTATAAAATAATTCTTAGCATCTTCTTAAGGCTCAATTCGACTATGTCTTCATGGTAAAGCTTGTTGAGAATCACATGCAATTAAAAGGGAACAAATCCTACATCAAATAGACGTATGCAAAAAGAGAGGTTTATATGATAATTGGATCCCGCAACCCAATAAGCTAATTTTTTTGAGTTGTATGGGGATCTACAAACATTGACCCAGTCTAGGAGTAGAAGCCCAATATTTGATAAAACATAAATTTCAATTAATCGAACCAAATGGAAATCGAAAGAAAGGAATTTCGTAGATAACCAAGCTACAAGAAGAGCATGTAATAAATGAAACATAGTGAAAAAGCACCCAGCAGAGAACATCTGTCATATACCCAATATCATTCCCAATGTGTAAAATTAATGCTATATTTTAGGTGTGTTCATTTATCAACATATAAGCATATGCATTGACAAGAAAGGAGAAGAATATTTAAGCAGGCTATGCTAATCACTCGTCTCATAAAAGACTAGAGGCTGTTCCCAATTTTGAAGAAGAGCAGGGGGTCCCTAATCATAGTTATTAAAGACACAAGGCGTACCGAGGCACAAGGTGAGGAGCCTGGCACCTGCACAGGCCAGGCGCGTGCCTCATTGAAGTGGCTGCACCTGGCCTGTCTTAAGGCGCCCGGTGCCTAGGCGTGCTTTAAATAACAGTGTCCCTAATTTAGATGTCAGATGTGCTATTACTTGATTATTTTGTAATAACAGCAAAGCTACAGCTCAACCTCTATCCTGAACCAAAAATACAGTCGAAAAGACAAACCAGCAATCCAAAAACTAATTCCCACCTTTACTGAAACAATTTTCTAATAAATAATTAGAGGGATTTTGAATCACTGTAGCTCTAGACCGAATCAGACTTACTCTACCACAAGCTCTATAACGAAGATAAATAATCAATGAGTTGATGGCATAAAGGAGGCAAGGTAATTAGAAGAGAAGGTAATTGCAATGAATGAAGTCAATGAACCGTTTAGTCATTTACTATTATTGGAAAAGTGATATAAGTTGGTACTGACAATAGTGGCATCCATTTGTGGTGATAATGAAAGATTTGGAGGCAAAACATTACAGGGTGGATGTGACCTTTAACTTTAATTCTGCACAAAGAAAAAGCATCTTTATTTGTTATTTTTTCTTCTCAGCATGCCAATTTACCAGATTAGGTCAATGCTTTCACATGCAAAGATATAGGAATGATTTTTGTGTAGAAGAAAAGAAAATGGGAGCAATTTTATCCTTAAAAGGCAGTCACGGAAGTTTTAAAAATAATCCTATACTTACTGACTGACCTGATATAATGTATCCAAAATGAGAAGATCCAATTGCCCCGCCCCGGTTTTTGAAATAACTGCAAAACCATACCTTTTGTTATATAACATCAGTAAGCAGAAAAATGTTTGGTCAAAGTTCTTCCATAACATAAAAAGTGATTATAGAAATAACTTTCAAGATTTTCAGATATATTAATAAACTCAATCATTTTGACTAGGTATAATAACGTAACATCCAATCCACATTTTAACAGCAATAATACTGTGCAAGTTTGATCGAGAAATTTAATTAAGAATCCATCAACTACAATGGAACATAATTCAAACAGCCATGTCAACTGCAAGTTAAATTGCAATTCAGTTTAAGATCATTCAGCCATAATAAAATAAGGATCAGTATACATATGTGCACATAGGCAAAAGTAACTAAATCATCACTCACCATATTCAGTGCTTGAAGGAAAGCGTGAAACATCAGATATATAAGCAACTCTACAATTTTCACCAAAGAGAAATCCCAAGGAGATATAGTCTTCTCCATGCATCACCTTCAATCAAAACATAAGCAATTAGAGCTAGCACATAATGTGAAGAAGAGATTTGCCACAAATAAGAGAAATTTGAACAACTAACAGGCAAAGGAATAAATTTTAGGCCTGATGCAACAAATGGCTTATCAACTTGTTCCTCAATTATATTCCACTCAATTTGTGCTACCCGTCTCACTTCTTGGCCTTCTATAAGCTTCTTCCGAACCAAGTACGGAAATTTCATTGCAATGCTGTATCAAAGGATCAACGCATACAAAGATTAAGTAATTTTGCTAGTCTAATTACCATTAACAACAAAAATAACATAGCTCAAAAAGGCCAAATCTCAAACTACAATAGTTTTTCCTGAACAATTTTCCATCTGTCACATAGAAAATTTAAATTTCACGGTCACAAAGTATATCAAGATGTCATTTTGCTATGCATACAACTGTCGTCCTCAAACCATTAAGAGATAAGCCAAGTTCCTAAGTTTGAGATATAAGAGGATTGATCAGTCATATATACGGGCAAGCATAACGAAAAAAGTTTCCAAAGGTGCCTAAGCATAAGAAGCATGAAGTGAGAGTGTTGTAGGGCAAGGGAGAGTCATGCCAACCACATTAATCATAAAAAAATTTACAGCCTTTTCAAGGTAAAACGAAAGGATTCTCTTAACTATGAGAAAGGAGTTGTTCCCTCACTGAGAGAACAGAATTACCCCTCTTCACCTGAATGGGAACTCATTATATGCAAGAAAAAAAAATCTACTAGAAAACAGAAAACACATATAAAGCCATTATCCAGTGCTGATTCTGCCAAATTACTGTTTCAAAAAGAGAGGCGATCCTCATTGTCAGGAAATTTACCCAAGATTGTCCCTGACAAAACTTGTGACTGCATATTTGTAACACCACACCAGGCAATGGCTCTTAAGAGGACACCTAACTCTGTCACATTAAAGGGGTATTAAACCTTTTTTATTTTTTTATTTTTTTATTTTTTTATAGTCACTTTCAGATGAAAAGAGGAGGGCATAAAAGAGAAAGTTAAGAACTCCAAAGGTTGTTTGAGGACTATAAAGTCTTTCACTCTTTCAACTTCCTAAGGGCCTCCACATATAAAAAAAAATCCATTTCAACTGAATTTTTTTTTTTGAGCTTATCGTTTGATTGTATAGAAAAGGCCTTATAAGATTACAAAAGTAAATTAATATTAACTGACAATGCCAAACATTTATTTTTAGGCAATGTTGCCAGAACACTACAAATAACAGTAACAATTAGGATTAAATCTCCGACATAGATACTGAACTGAAGTATTAGTCTCATAAGTGTACATTTGAAGAATAAAACCAGAACATATATTTTCATCAAAATACTCAACAACAGATTGCCAAAGTCAATTCAAAGACACTAAGAGGATCTAGCATACTGCATCGGAGTGTCAATATTACTGCACATATTACACCTTGATCGATCAATCCGATATATTACAATTCCAGAAGAAAGTTGATGAAAGAAAACAATATTCACATCCAACCAAAATCAGAAACATGTACCTCTCCATTGCATACTGACTTAAGTAAACAGGAGTAGGATCAATATCATTTGTAGGACTATATGGTTGAACAGCACGAATATCATCCAGACCAAGAACTGCATCAGCATGTTCATGGGTCAAAATAATCTGCAGTAATACAAAAATTATTTCAAAATTCCAGTTCTACCAAGCAATCTGAAAAATATTATAGGATTAAGAATAATAAGAAATACTAATCTAAGATGAAATGCTCAAATTTTGCTCCCTAAGAATTCCTTGCATGAATTTATGTTCATGATTACTTAAAAAATGGAGACCACTTCTGCCAAGAACAAAAGGTTTGCACTCAAAATCAAGTTGTGACATGGCTCACTTTGCAGGATTTGACAGATAGTGAAACATAAGGATTACAAAAGATGGACCATATAAAAAATAACAATAAAAACCCTTTATTCAAAAAAAAAAAAAGAGAGAAGAGAAAATCTTAATAGGATGTTATTCAGAATACCTAATACCCCCAAGGTCTTTAATAAGCTTTCTCAACCTACACAGAGATCATCGTTCTTCAACTCATAGGTGCTTTCAAAAAGTTTCTATGGCGATACAAAGCAGCTTGTTTGGAGTTTCCAAAGAAATGCTCATCAATGCCTGATGCTACCTTTCTTTGCTTTTTTTTTTCTTCTTCTTTTCCCTTTTGACTAAGGGAAATGAATACTACTTGTAAGCTGAAGTTTATGACAAACATACATGACAAAGCGATGACTTTTTTAACCCTAACTTATCTGGTTATAGGTTTTTATCGGAGGCAAATGTTGGCTTCTTCCTAGATCAAAAATGCCCCAGCAGCATTCTGCACAACTGTGTCAGCAATCCAATCTTTATGACTCATAGGTGACAGGATAATTTTGCTTGTAATCCAGTCCAGATTCATTACGAGAAAGCCTTAAATTTCCAACTACTAGCAGCCTCAATTCTCTTTTATATGTTCCATTGAGAGCCTTACCATCTTTATTATGTGATCACCATGGTCCATGGTTTAAACTGATTTTCTTAAATCTACTTTGCACTGGCTGTTCCTTATTTTTTGTAGAGGCATGGACCTCCTTGAATCATAAGCCCTAATTACTCCTTCTCAACCCTTAAACTCTAACCCAATCTTGCATTCAACTAGCTGAAATACTGAAGATCCTACATCAGTTGTTTTCACGAATTCTCATATTATTTGTTTCTATATTCAGAGAGAGCTAAGTCTAATCTTCCCTAATCTTTTTTTTCCTTAACAATATAAAACAATATCACAAAAGAGTCATCCCTTGTTTTTAGCCGGAAAGGTGGAAATCATAAAATGTTTTCTTTTGTAGCAATGCACTTCCTTCACAAATCTGTGCTGGAGTCAGTCTGAAACTAATGATACCATCATTCCAACAAAAAGAATAAATAAATAAAAGAGAGAAAGAAAGAAAAAGGTACATTCAACATCTAGTCATAATATATGAGATATAAAAAGAAACCAAGATGACTCACAGAATCCACTTGAGGAATCTTATGGTAAGTAAACCAGCGCAGAACTTGCTCCCTAAAGTTCTTCCCAACATCAATTAATATGTAGTAATGTTTACCATCACTATGGCAGTAATCGATTAGAAGAGACGTATTACACCTACAACACCAAAAACCACATGAACAGATAAAACGGTTGAGACGATTCATATAGCAAAATAGAGCTTAACAGATTAACATTATGTCCTAATGATTCTTCCAATGAAAAATTTCATCACCACATTCTAATTCTACTGTCAGTTCTTCTAATTGCCCTAAAAATAACACAACAGCTGCTGATGCTCATCACTTGAGTCAAGTTTAATAAAATAATTCAAAATCATGATTACACATACACATACACATACACAAACACTATCTTTCACATCAGAAACGAAATCGAAACCAGCAGGATCTGATCAGATATTGTCTGATCACAAAATAGTAAATTTAATTAGCATTCAAATGGCGTATAAAATCCAATAAAATACAAAAGGCCTAGAAATCAAAGTAACCTGTAGTTAGGATTACGGTCAGGTGGGAGGGACATGGACTGGAAGCAGACGTGGCAGGGAGGATCGGAGGGTTGGATCAAGCACAATGCATTGGGGACGGCGCTGGAACAGCCTGTACCAAGGAAGATCAGCGCCGATCTACTGCCATCAACGACGCCGTTTCTATCCTCATGGTGGTGGCTCTCCATTCTCTAGATTTCAATTGAGATCACAATGGCAGAGGCAGTGGCGCAGAGGGAAGGTGAACAGGACTTTGAGGGGAGTATTTATAGGGTAGATCTGGCCCACCGATATCAACTGTTTTGGCCGTTGATAGATGGATCACTGTCCTCAGCACAACACCCTTCGCTTTATCTTATAATAAGTAACGTATAAGCATCTTCTTGCTTACTCCTTACAACAATTAAAATTTTTAAGAATTAGAAGAAAAAAAATAAATTAAAAGCCAAACCTATGTAAAACATGCCAAAAATAAAACACAACAAAAAATAAAAATAAAAATAAGAACAATGCTAGATGTTCCAAATCATATCCCAATATTTTTTTTTTAAAGAACTCTTAGCTCAACTTTTAACTTAGACGATTTAATATATATAAATATGACAAGTGAAATGAATCATAATTAATATGTATACATTTGTCAACTGAGCATCGGAGCTTGAACCCCGACACCCGCGTTGGCTTCACTTTCATGCGGTTGTTCCATTTTGCACGATACTGCGATAGGAGGGCCTAAAGCCTCAGTGATCCCGAGGATCCAAGCGCGAGAAAAAATGGAGTGAATGTGAGTTGAGTATTGAGGTTTAGTTCACTCGCCGAGGGATTTTTTTTTTTTTTTTTTTGGGGGGGGGGGGGGGGGGTGTATTCAATTAAGATTTGATTTGAATTTATAGGATTTTAAAAATCTAGGTGAATTCAATTCAGATTTGTAAAGAATCCAATTAAGTTTGGGGGTATTCAATCCATATTTGGAAGGATTCCAATCAAATCTAATGAAATCCAGATGTATTCAATTCAGACTTCTAAGAAGTCCTAGCAAATTTGGGTGTATTCAAAAGTCCATTGATTTAGTAGATTTTGTTTAAGTGATCGATTTTAAAATGAAAAATATAAATAGAAAAGGCTTTCACAAATCTTACCATATACCTATAGATTTCAAAGGATTTCATACACACACACTCTCCCTCTTTGGGTTTTTGGGCTAGTTTGGTATTGCTTTTTGTAAGTGCCTCACTTTTGATTGGCTTATTTCGTTGACAAAATCACAATGGGGTTCAATTATGTAAAGGTAGCTTAAGATTGAAGAAATCCTCATCAATTGACAAAGGACCTCATCGTGATCATCAAGAGCTTCAAGGAAGGTATATTACTTGTCTTTAACTCTATTTGAAGAGATTTAGTTGCACACACTCACCTACTCAAGCATGCATGTGTGTTTTTTGCTTTTGATTGCATATGTTTCACTTTTCACACTTGCACATTTTTTATGCTTTTGTGTACCTGACAGTGCACTGGTCCCCTTACCCGCGCACACTAATGCAGTGCACTGGCCGTCATGCGCCGGACCAGCGCAACATAGGCAAAGGGTTGCCGCATGTCGTGCGCTGGTGGTCGTCATGCGCAACTCACCAGCACATCTTCTCCAGAAGATCGCCGCTGGTCGTGCGCCCCTGACCAGCGCATGTCGTCCAGTGCCCTTGCAAATCAAAGGGTGTGCGCTGGTGTGGTGTGGTGTGGTGTGCTACTCGACCAGTGCACCACCAGCGCAGTTGACGAGTAGCTGGAACGTTTTTTCCAAAACGACGCCACTTTGCTTGGATCTTATATATATATGTCTTGACAGCCTTTGGTCGTTTCTTAGAGCAAAAATTACATCTTTTGAGAGCTATTGAGTATCTTCAAAGCAAATGTATAAAGACTTCATTTTTATTACTTAAAACACAAAAACCCATCACACTTTCATGTTTCATATATCATCTAGGATGTTCTAAGTTGATTTTCTTTAGGGTTTCATCTTTGCACACATGACTTGTAGTTAGAACATTACTTGCATCATCTCACATGTTCTTTCTCTACAAGATAACTTTTTTATTACTTGACTTGTCTCAAGATTGCTTTTTTATGACTTGAATAGTTTCAAAATAGTTTCTTTATTGTGTTTTGTGAGTTGGTTGTGGTAGATATTGCATATAGGACTTTGTTTGGTTATTTAGCTATGTTATATGCATGTCATCTAGCAAAATGATATCTAGGAATGTCTAACATTTTCATCCATGCCTAGATAAGTTTAAATGTCTAACCTTGCATTTTAGCATCTTGAATATTGCATATATTCACCTTAGGTTGTTTTATCTCTTCATTTTAGAGACAAGTCTTGTATTTACCATTTGGTAGTTTGCAAGCATTGGACTAAATTTACTTTTGAAGGCCTGCGGGTAGTTGTGGTAGATTAGTAACTATGTAAGGTTTGACGTGGTCAACCTAGGTTGTAATTACCATTACAATTAGTGGATTAAGGTTCGTGTGTAGCGCACATAACAGCCCGTGGTTTTTCCCGTGTGGGTTTCCACGTAAAAACTCAAGTGTTATTTATTTTCTGCATTTTACACTTGTTTGTTCTCTTTGACTAGATAGGGGTTGTTCATTGAAAATTGACTAATCACGAAAATTGGTAATAGTTGGTTAAAATCTATTCACCCCCCTCTCGATTATATTAGACACGTATTTTTATATATTTTCAATTGGTATCAGAGCGGGTTTTTTAACATAATTAGGAGATCCATTGCTCTTGATAGTGTCTCTTGCATTTGTTTGCTTTTTTGTTTTATGTCTTGTTTATTTGTTTGCTTCATATCATTCTCACCTAAACACCATGAGTGGTTTTGAGATGAGTAGAGAGGGAGCTTCTAGCATAAGACCTCCATTGCTCTATGGTGACAATTACTCATCATGGAAGGGGAAGATGGAGACATATCTTTCGGCAATTGATGACAAGGTCTTGATGATAATTGAAGATGGGTATTCTCCACCCACCAAGACTCTTAAAGATGGAAGCGTTGTTTCCAAGCCAAAGTCGGAATGGAGTCCCCAAGAGTTTGAGGCTTCCAAGTGGAACAACAAGGCGATGCACGCCATTTTTTGTGCAATGGATGAGAGTCAATATAAGCTTATCCAAATTACTAAGAATGCCCATGAAGCATGGAAGATTCTTGAGACGACACATGAGAGGACGGACACGGTCAAGGACTCTAAACTTCAAATGTTGCAAGTCAAGTTCGAGACCATTAAAATGGAAGAAGATGAGTGCTTCAATGACTTCTAAATCAAGTTGATGGACATTGTCAACCAAAGCCATCAACTTGGGGATCCTTACTCCGACGCGAGGATCAAGCAAAAGATCATGAGATCTCTTCCCAAAAGGTTTGAATCAAAGGTGACCACTATAGAGGAGAATAACGAGTACAAGAAAATAAAGCCAAGTGAGGTTATTGAGAAGTTGTTGGCCTATGAGGCGATGAAGCTAACTTCTCATCCCAAAAAGCAAAAAGGGATTGTCTTGAGAACTAACAAGGATGAGAAGAGACATAGTGACTTCGATGAGAAGATGGCTTTCACCGTAAGGAGATTCAAGAAATTTTTAAAGCTTGAAAAAGGAAAGGCAATGGCTGCCACTTCAAGTGATAGTGATGACATTGAAGATAATGATGACTCTTCGTGTGATGAAGAGGATGTGGCAAAATTGATGGCTTTTGTAAACACTCACAAGCGGGACAACAAAGTGAAAGTTGTTGAAGAAAGTCCCTCAAGCTTGAATGATTGTGAGAAGAACTACTTTGCCTTTCCAGTCTCTTACCATGAAGATGCTCAAGCCTTCACTAAAATTCTTGAAGGACCCAAGAATGGTGACTTGAAAAATGGAGACAAAAGAGGAGCTAGATTGAGAGAAGGTATCATTAAAGATATGAGCCACGAAAGCTCCAATGGAAGAAGCTTTGATCAAGAAAGTACATGCTCTGAAAACTCAAATGGTAGTATGATAAACTATCAAGAGTTTATTGATTTTCTCTAACAATGCTTGAAGGATAGGAAAGAAAAGATAATGAGGTTGAATGAAGATAATCTCCAACTTAGAACTAAGGTGTCTTACTTGGACGAGGAAGTGACACTTGTTAAAGTGAATGAATTTAGGTTGGAGAAGGAGCTTGAAGAGGTAAGAAATATTCTTGCTAAATTGACTTCGGGATCGGAGAATCTTGACCACATATTGAACATTGGCAAGATGCCAAATGATAAGAGAGGGCTTGGTTTTATTGATGATGAGTCCACCCCTACCTCGGACAAGACAACTTTTGTGAAGGAACTTGTTCCTAAATTGTCTCCTCCATCTCAACATCCTAGGAGGAAGATTGAACTTGGAGAGTCATCCAAGAGTTGCCAAGTGAAGATGCCAATAAAGAATGAAGCTCAAACTCAACATCCAAGAGCTCCACTCCCAAGCTTTCCTCACCCAAGGCTTCACCAACCAAAAAGGCAAGCCATGCATCCTCAACCAAAGAGGCATCCCAAGTCGGTTCAACAACAAAGAAGGAGAGAACCGGTTCAACACCAAAGGCAACATCCAATGCATGACAAGTCTCCAATGACCTCACAAGGATATGGTATGACTCCTTATTTTATACTTGTCATTTTTGTGGTGTTAATGGGCATATAAGGCCAAATTGCTTTAGGTACATTAAGAAATGTAAGGTTGAGAGCATGACGGAAAGAAATAGGCTTAGAAGAGCCAATATGCATGTGCTTAGTAAACCCAAAGTCTATGATCCTAGGAAATCTAGTAATATGTTGACTATGGCCACTAGGAACAAAATTGTGTCACCAAAGTGGATTAGAAAAGATGAACCCGCATGCTATTGTGCCAATATGATACCCATAGATACAACTAGGTCCAATAGACTTGGTAGGTCTATAGGGCCTCATGCCCGTCATTGAAATGGTATGTTTTGACCCCATATGGGGAGCTCAAGCAAAGAGAGCAAAGTTGCATGATCATGCATTACGCTACATTAATATTTTTTATGCCTCTTAGTTAATTGCTTGAGATGATTAGTTGTACATGCTTATATGTATTTTTTTTAATAAGTGTGTTACATTGCCTTGCTTGCAATCCATGTCATATTTATGCTCAAACATGTATTTTTGGAATAGGAGATGTACTTGGAAGTACTTTTTGAATGACCTTTAATTGATCTCCATGATATGATGATTCTATTTAATGACATGCTTATGTTGAAAAGTATGAGATGAAAAATGTGAAATGTTTGATTGAAAATGTTGAATGCAAATATGTGTACAAAAGCAATATTGAGACTCAAATAAATAAGGATCTTAAAATCCAAAGTCTCTCTTTCTTTATTTGTAGAACAAGGCTACTATCATACGGGTATCTCACCCGGAAAAATCACATAGGGTGCAAAGTCGCTCATGTCTTGTTTTGCTTATAAAGTTGGATATAGTTGCTCTTTACATTAAAATGCTTAAACTCTATATCCTTACTTTTTCCATGACAAAGGGTGAAATTTGTTTGAATTCTATTGGAAACCTTTGTTGTTTGCTTTGTCAAATACCATTGCTTTTGATCTTAAATGCAACATGTCTTGCGTGCAAAGCATTCTTGTCACACATCTTTTTCTTATCATAAAACTTCTTGAATCTCTCTTACTTAATTGAGTTGCATAAAATTGTTTATATGATTATACATATGTGCTTGTGCTACAAGCTCTCCTTGCTAAAGCTTACCTATTAGGGGAGACTCCCTTTGCCTATCTCATGACAAAAAGGGGGAGTAGGGTTGGGGAGATTTTGTGCCATTCTTGGCATTGCATTTAGGGGGAGTTGCATTGCATTGCATGATTACATTGTTTTTGATTGTATTATTTTATTTCCTCGATTAGCAATTAGCAATTGCAATTACTCTTGTTAAGCACCTCTCACACACTTGGTCTTGGAAGGTATATTTCTTGTTGATTGTGTGTAGGTTGGATTTTTCTACAAGCTTGGATTTGACTTGAAGATGTTCAAGACTTAGTCTAGGAGCTTCATTGTAATGTAGAAAAATTTTGTTGACCAACAATTTTTTGTTTTTGTGAGGATGCTTTGTGAGTGTTGATTTTGTCACGAAATAGCTAAAGGGGGAGATTGTAGGTGCCTCACTTTTGATTGGCTTATTTCATTGACAAAATCACAATGAGGTTCAATTATGTAAGGGTAGCTTAGGATTGAAGAAATTCTCATCAATTGACAAAGGACCTCATCGTGATCATCAAGAGCTTCAAGGAAGGTAAATTACTTGTCTTTAACTCTATTTGAAGAGATTTAGTTGCACACACTCACCTACTCAAGCATGCATGTGTGTTCTTTGCTTTTGATTGCATATGTTTCACTTTTCACACTTGCACATTTTTTTTTATGCTTTTGTGTACCTGACAGTGCGCTGGTCCCCTTACCCACGCGGTACCCGCGCACACCAGCGCAGTGCACTGGTCGTCATGCGCTGGACCAGCGCAACATAGGCAAAGGGTTGCCGCATGTCGTACGTTGGTGGTCGTCATGCGCAGCTCACCAGCGCATCTTCTCCAGAAGATCGCCGTTGGTCGTGCGCCCTTAACCAACGCATGTCGTCCAGCGCCCTTGCAAATCAAAGGGTGTGCGCTGGTGTGGTGTGCTACTCGACCAGCGCACCACCAGCGCAGTTGACGACACTACAACAAATATTGCATATAATAGCATGCGGTAAATGCTATTAAAGGACAATAATAGCATTTATAAAAATGCCATGTCAGCCTGTGTGATTAAAAGTTTTCACTTTTCATAGCATTTTTCACAAGTTATAAATGATTCTTTAAAATGCTATAAAATCTACTTTCATAGCATTCAACTTATATTACGACTATAATAACATTTGCTATAATACACTCTATTATAGGATTTAATGAATGCTATTATATGTGCCAAATTGAAAAAAAAAAAAAAAAAAAAAAATTTAATGCTATTTTGTAGTTATTAATTAAATTCATATATTTATAAAAAAATAATTAACACCAAACATTTCATTGACAATCAAAATAGTTATACAATCCAACCCAAACATAATCTTCCATATACTTAACTCATCTTAAAATTACATGGTCTAATATGTTCATCTATATAAATTTGCCTTAAAAAAATAATAATTGATTACATAGAAAAACTAGTTTTCTAATTTTGACCTAATATATTTGACACGCTTATGCAATCTTCAAATGCTGCACTTACCTAGTTACCTGCAAAAAAAAAAAATTAAAAAAAGAAAAAAAGAAAATAAAAAGTTAAATTACTTATTTATAACCAAAAAAAAAAAAAAAAAGCCTACATGAAATTATTTACCAGAGGCATTTCATCAAACACCTTATATGAATAATTATTGCCAACGGTTGGATTGTGAATTCGTGGGTATCTTGAAGTAAAAATATAATTTGATGAAACTGAGAATATGGGAATTGTTGTCAAGTCTTGGGTTATGAGGCAAAGATAATGGAGAAGATCTCAAAACCCTATTTTTTATTTTTATTTTTTTATATTTTATTTTTATGTGATGTAAAAAAAAAAAAAAGTTTGAATAGGGGAAAAATGTTTTATAGAGGGAATGAAAATTTTTGTTCCCGCTATTGGGAGTTCTCTTATATAAAATAGACAATTAATTTATTTAAAAATAATTATATAACTTATTATTCTATTATAGCATTTTTTTTTAAAGAATTCTATTATAGCATTTTAAAAACATGATATAATAAAAAAAAAATGTAGAAATTTATATTATATAATAAGAAATTATCTTATAGCATTCATAAATATGCTGTTTAATTATAAGTAAATGTAACGTAATGTAAAACGTTACTATTCAAAGCACATATTATAGCATTCTGTAATTTTATGCTATGAAAACTATACATTTGATAGCATTATCTAAGGAATGCTATTAATTAATGCTATAAAATATGATATTTGTTGTAGTGCGAGTAGCTGGAACGTTTTTTCCAAAACGACGCCACTTTGCTTGGATCTTATATATATATATATATATATATATATATATATCTTGATAGCCTTTGGTTGTTTCTTAGAGCAAAAATTACATCTTTTGAGAGCTATTGAGTATCTTCAAAGCAAAGGTATCAAGACTTCCTTTTTATTACTCAAAACACAAAAACCCATCATACTTTCATGTTTCATATATCATCTAGGATGTTCTAAGTTGATTTTCTTTAGGGTTTCATCTTTGCACACATGACTTGTAGTTAGAACATTATTTGCATCATCTCACATGTTCTTTCTCTACAAGATAACTTTTTTATTACTTGACTTGTCTCAAGATTGCTTCTTTATGACTTGAATAGTTTCAAGATAGTTTCTTTATTGTTTTTGGTGAGTTGGTTGTGGTAGATATTGCATATAGGACTTTGTTTGGTTATTTAGCTATGTTATATGCATGTCATCAAGCAAAATGATATCTAGGGATGTCTAACATTTTCATCCATGCCTAGATAAGCTTAAATGTCTAACTTTGCATTTTAGCATCTTGAATATTGCATATATTCACCTTATGTTGTTTTATCTCTTCATTTTAGAGACAAGTCTTGTATTTACCATTTGGTAGTTTGCAAGCATTGGACTAAATTCACTTTTGAAGGCCTGCGGGTAGTTGTGGTAGATTAGTAACCATGTAAGGTTTGACGTGGTCAACCTAGGTTGTAATTACCATTACAATTAGTGGATTGAGGTTCGTGTGTAGCGCACATAACAGCCCGTGGTTTTTCCTGTGTGGGTTTCCACGTAAAAACTCAAGTGTTATTTATTTTTCGCATTTTACACTTGTTTGTTCTCTTTGACTAGATAGGGGTTGTTCATTGAAAATTGACTAATCACGAAAATTGGTAATAGTTGGTTAAAATCTATTCACCCCCCTCTCTAGATTATATTAGACACGTATTTTTATATATTTTCACTTTTGAAAAGTTAAAATCAAATTATTTTATAATTTTGACATAAAATGGGAGGAGACACCAACACTGATCGGTGGCTTGGTGTCATTTACCACTGCTGGTGGCAGAGGAGGTGATGGAGATGGTGGCCAAGCTTGGACTGGGCTTTTTGGAGGTCTAATGTAGAAAACTCGGTTTAGATCGGACGGTGAATAACAAATGTTGAGTCGATTTTGGAGAAGTGGTCGAAGAATGTTGTAGTGTTGTTGGTGGTCGAAGAGATGTTGGTGAAGACTGAAAAGAAGAAGATTTTGAAAGGGCTTTTTGAGGGTTTAATTTAAACCCGCAGTTGGGCTTTCAACTAGCCCTTAAATAATGAGGGCTTAAAAATGAGGATAAAAAGTTGGACTATAGAATTATGGTCCGGGTATAAACCCGGACCACATTCATACGGGCTTGGGTGGATCTATAGAACCCGACCCACATTGCCATCCCTAGGACTGTATGTGTCGAGCTTCTTCTTGAAGTTTTATCTTCTAATGTCATCATCTGTTGTGCCCATTTTTCTTATATCCTCCTCCTTCGTGTGAATGTTTTGTAGGGATAGGGATGGCAAAATGGGCTGGGTTATATAGATCCGCACAACAAATGAACAGTCTGTAAAGCTTTGTCAATGGAATTTAGAGTCTATTTTAGTGTTCCGAGTAAATGATTAACCAATGGAATTAAGATCTTTGGAGACACATTTGAGAGAATATGAGAGGAGACATATTAAGGTTTTTGAGAGAAAGAGAGAGAGAGACTGATTTGTTGTAAATGTGTAATGTGACTCTGCACAAAAAGTTTTCTGTTTTAACGTTATATAGACAAGGCGCTGTTATTTTAATTATTATGACTTTTATTCATTTGTTATTTTGTTATGTAATTATTGTAACATCGACCACACTACACTTAATAAAAAAAATACATAGAAAATTTTGTGTATATTTATTGCAAGTACAATGTCTATTACTGGGGTGATTTTGGAATACAAATCTGCATATTTGGCAATTCTTAAAAGATAATCGAACAAACCACAGTGTCTGTGGGGTTTCTATATCCAATAAAATTATCAAACATATGTATATTGCTTTTGAGCTATATAGTAGTTTTAAAAATACAATTAACCAAACATCTATTGATTAACTTCACAGCAGATTATTCCTTTAGCACAACTAACAGTAATTATTATAAAAGTTACAGTAATACCAAACGAGCAGAATTCATGTCTCAAACACACACACACACACACACACACACTCTCTCTCTCTCTCTCTCTCTCTCTCTCTCCTGACTACGTGCCACACAACATGCTCTCTCTCCCTTAACGGCCTCCCCAAAAGCTTTTAATAAAAAATTAAACCCAATATTTTAATTTTCAACTCTCCCTTTTTCTGGGTTGTTAAAACTTGCAAAATCTAGTGTTTTTCAGTTGTTTTGGATCGTTGTCATTTGGAGAGAAATTGGAAGATCTTTTCTGGGGTTTGTCTTTGATTAGATGAGAGATAGGGTTTTTGGTTGTTGTATGTTTGTGTGTTGTTGTAACTAAGAGGTATGATTTTTGGCTTGTGATTTGAATCAGATCTCTTTGGAGAAAGTGCGGTTGATTCGACTTTTCTTGGGTTTTTTTTTTTTTTTTTGTTTCTTAGGAAAATCTATTCTGGGTTTTATTTGTGATTGAATCATAGATAATGTTCTTGGTTGTTGTATATTTGTGTGTTGTTGTAACGAGGAGGTATGATTTTTGGCTTGTGATTCGAAGCAAGTCTCGCTATGAATGTGTAGTTGATTCAATTAGTTGAGTTTTCTTTGCATTTTCTATTTGTTTACTAGGAAAATTGAATTTCTTTATTTAATTTTCAAATAACTTCAATAGAAGAAACTGGAATGTTTTTTATTAAATAAAAAAAAAAACTGAAAATGTTTTTTTTTTTCAAGACAAATCCATCCAATTCTGTGTAAAAGTCCAACAAAGTCCAACTAACTCTTTACAAAAATCTAACAAAATCTATATGGAGTCTATGAGATTTGTGAATTCCACCAAAATCTATCACTTAAAACAAATCCATCAAACTCCAACGAATTCTAGATTGAATAATTTTTTGTGAAAATTATGTGTGTCACACCTTGCTTTCCCATTTAGAGAGATAGAACTTTAGATTAGACCCTTCATAGCAAAGAAACTCCAATTTGTAAACTTATGAGCATTTGTACTCCTTTTAACTATTGTCTCCTTGTAACACTTTTTCAAGGCAACACATATAATACATATGTTTTTGCTTTTGAATTACAAATTTGAGACTTGGATAGGGCAATCTGTTCGGTGATCTAATTCGATTGTATCCTTAAATTTGGATCAAAAGATATATAAGATTGGTGTAGTGTATATCCTTCACACTTACACACTTACACCGTTAAGGTTGTGAGTTCGAGTAGTATCCACTCCTTAAACCCTTAATGAGTTGTAACACAAAATATTAAAATTATTATTTTAAATTAATGATATCCTTAAATTCAATAGGATAGAATAGACATTTTTAGATTATGGGAAATGCTTCGGTGCTTCTCTAATATGATTAGTTATTCATTTCATGTTATATGATTTGATTGGGTTAGGTGTAAACACCAAACATATTGAAACATTCCCTACGTATGCAGATGTTTGACAATTTAACGACATGTGGCAATGAAAATCAAATGGTCTGATTTATTTGTATTATTTCTTTTTGCTACATTGCCAAAAAAATAAAAAAATAAAAATTTGTATAATTTCATGCCCAAATTATGTGGCATGTGAGTTGTAACACAATGTAAATGTAAATCATGTTTTCTTCATTTTATTTTTTTATTTTATTTTTTATAATTTAAATCATGAGATATGTGGTTGTTATGTTAATTTTAATCATTTGGACATGAATTTGGCAAAGTTTTAAGGGCCTCTATCGTTACTCATTTGTTCCCACGTTGGTTCATGTCTCGATTATCATATGCCCCAAAACTCAAAAATTTCTTCTCTTCATTCTAATTAGGGATATTATTAAAAATGTTCCTCTAGTCTGAGGTATTGGTCATTTTGGTCTCTCTAGTTTGAAAAATGGAAATTTTGATCTCTCTTGTTGGTATTAATAGCTATTTTAGTCTCTACCATGACAACGTCCGGTTTGATAGATTTTTCAATATTTTCATTAGACATGTGAGGCTATAATGGTAAATTAAGGGTTAAAATTAATAAATATTATTAAATTAAATAATTAAAAGTAAAAACAGTTAAACAATTTTATTTTATTTTTAATTTTAATTTTAATTTTTAAAATTTTACCATGGATATTCTGACAGTACAATTTTACCCTTACTACCATAACTGAACTCCAACTGCCGTTAGCCCGTTAGAAGTTAGGGGAGGTTTCTGAATAAACCAATCTCGTTTACCCATCTAACAATATTTGAAAGTTCAAGGGAAGTTTTTAATATTAATCCTTTTTGTTATCCATTAATTTTCTTTCAAAACCCTTAAAACGACAGAGTTTCGTCTGGTTCTACACTTCTACTCTCAAATTTCGCAGACACGCATCTTCTCAAAAACAACCTTACGGCTGCACACCGAGAATCCTCTGTCAGGCAAATTCTTCTTTGCAAGTCTTGTTTCATTTTTTTTTTCCTTTATTTTTGCTCTGTGAAGTTTCATTTATCGGCTTGGAATGTTATATTGAACCTATTTTATTGGTTCATTTCAATTTCATACATATACTAATGGCATTAAGACAGCTTATTCGTAGACATACAAGCAACCCATTTGCTTGTATACATCTGAATGCATTTTACTCATCATTTGTATCAAGCAACTCTGATTCAGACGCCAATGTTAATGCCCATTTTGTGGAGAAAGACGATTTTGGTTATTGTGATGATGGTCATGACAAGTTTGGAAAAATGGGCAGTGAAGATTATGAGGATTTGAATTTCTTTGGTAGTGACAATGGTGAATTTAACAAGAATCAAAGTTCTAATTTTGATAGTTTTGACAAAGTTGTGGAGTCTGATGAAGAAGTAGAGGAAGAAGAAGAAGAAGAAGAAGAAGACGGTAGTGGATCTGATGATAGTTTCATGGTTTTGGATTCATTTGATAAAAATTGTGTAAATAGAGAAGAGGTCAGGAGAGTTGAAGTGGAGGAAGATGAATTTAGGCACCCTATAGTGAGAGAAGTTTGTAGGTTGATTAATCTTAGGTCAGCTTGGAACCCGAAGCTTGAAGGGGAATTGAGACATTTGTTAAGAAGCATCAAGCCTAGGCAAATTTGTGCTGTTTTGCGCTCTCAGGCTGATGAACGTGTTGCTTTGAATTTTTTTTACTGGGCTGATAGGCAGTGGCGGTATCGGCATGATCCTATAGTGTATTATGTGATGCTTGAGGTCCTCAGTAAGACTAAGTTATGTCAAGGTGCCAAACGGGTTCTTCGGCTCATGGCACGTAGGAGGATTGATCGTCGGCCTGAAGCTTTTAGTTATTTGATGGTGTCATACAGTCGGGCAGGAGAGTTGAGAAGGGCAATGCAGGTATTGACTATGATGCAAAAGGCAGGAGTTAAGCCTAATTTGTTAATATGTAATACTGCAATTCATGTTTTGGTTGTGGCGAATAAGTTGGAGAAGGCATTGAGGTTTTTGGAAAGGATGCAACTTGTTGGAATTACACCTGATGTTAAGACTTATAACTGTTTGATCAAGGGATATTGTGATCTGAATCGCATTAAAGATGCCATTGATCTGATTGAGAAAATGCCATGCAAAGGATGCTCTCCGGATAAAGTTAGTTACTATACTGTAATTGGTTTTCTTTGTAAGGATAAAAGAATTAAAGAAGTGAGGGACTTAATGGAGAAGATGGTGAGTGATAGTAATTTGATACGAGATCAGGTTACTTATAATACTCTTATACATATGCTCTCCAAGCATGGTCATGCTGATGAGGCTCTTAATTTTCTAAGAGAAGCAGAAGAAAGGGGATTTCGAGTTGATAAAATTGGGTGTAGTGCAATTGTTCACTCGTTCTGTAAGGAGGGAAGGATAGAAGAGGCAAAAGAACTAGTGAATCAAATGTTCCAAAAAGGTTGTATTCCTGATGTAGTTACTTATACTGCTGTTGTTAATGGATTTTGTCGGTTGGGGAAGTTGGACCAAGCTAAAAAGATGCTTCAGCAAATGTACAAGCATGGCTGCAAACCAAACACTGTTTCATATACAGCCTTGTTAAATGGGCTTTGTCACAATGGGAAATCATCAGAGGCAAGAGAGATGATAAACACGAGCGAGGAAGAATGGTGGACTCCAAATTCCATCACTTATAGTGTTGTCGTGCATGGGCTGCGTAGGGAAGGAAAATTATCTGAGGCTTGTGATGTGACTAGAGAGATGGTTAATAAGGGGTTTTTTCCAAACCCAGTTGAGATCAACTCTTTGCTTCAGTCACTCTGTCGAGAGGGGAAAACAGATGAGGCTAAAAAGTTCTTAGAGGAGTGTCTAAACAAGGGGTGTGCTGTCAATGTAGTAAACTTTACTACTGTTATTCATGGTTTATGTCAAAAAGATGACTTGACTGATGCTCTGTCATTACTTGATGACATGTATTTGAGCAACAAACACCCTGATGTAGTCACTTACACAGCAGTAATTGATGCGTTAGGTAAGAAAGGTAGAATAGAAGAGGCAACTAAACTTACTTTGAAGATGCTTAAGAAGGGTTTGGTTCCTACACCTGTTACATACAGAGCAGTCATCCATCGGTATTGTAAGATGGGTAGGGTGGAAGATTTGTTGAAGCTACTGGAGAAGATGCTTTTCAAACAGAAGTGCAGAACAGCATATAATCAAGTCATTGAGAAGCTATGTAGTTTTGGATACCTAGAGGAGGCGGATAAACTCTTGGATAGGGTTTTGAGTAGGGGTTTAGAGGCTGATGGCAGCACATGCCTTGTGCTTATGGAATGTTATTTGAGCAAAGGGTTTCCTCTGTTGGCTTATAAAGTGGCTTGTCGTATGTTTAACCATAATTTGGTTCCTGATCTGAAGTTATGTGAGAAAGTGAGCAAAAGATTGATCTTTGAAGGAAAATCAGAAGAGGCAGATACCCTTATGCTAAGGTTTGTTGAGCATGACCATATTCAACCTCAGTGTCAAGAGCATTTGCAAAGCTAGAAGGCTATTGGGAGGATATATATGCCTTGTTCTCTGGTGCTATTTTAACTACTATTACCACTGTAAGTCCCTGTTTTTAATTTTTGTTTCTTAAATATTTGGTTCCTATTTCTTTATTTTGATGTTTAACTTATTTTGTGCCATTTGCAGACAGTTTGCATGTACTGTTCCATTTAAATTTCTCTTTTGTTTCTTTTTTTTTTCATGCCATTTTTTTAAAAGCTTTAATACTTTTTGACCATCTAAGTTAATTTGGGGGTTTTGGACAATCAAGTGCTGAAATTTTAAATTTTGGCTATTCAATTATTTGAAGTGCATTACACAGCATATTCATTTGAAGTACAGATATGTTTACTGTGTTTGATAATCAGTTATATTCGTCACCTAATTCTTAAAAAGGATCTTTCTGTTCGTTCAATAATTTGTACCTTACTTCATGCTGAATATTGAAACTTTTCAAATTTATTTAATTGTTTTTTAATTCATTTTCATAACCTAATACAATATGTGGTACCACTACCACTACCAACACATGCAAACGCCACATTCATCCTCACTTATAAAATTATTACCACAGCATAATCACCATTCGCTGCATCAATGACCCTAAGCTGTTAATTTCTCTCATGAGATTTGTTCTTTTGATCTCCTAAATGAATTTATAAAATGAGATTGACGGTTTTCATTATTGTTATATTGTCAAACAATCGGGTTTAGTTTCTTCAGCTTTGCAATTCTCCACCTGTAATTTCTGTACTCACAATTCACTACTTAAATCTCCAATTCCAAAATCTTAGGTTTTAGCAGTGATTTTGCTGTTTATCCACTAAATGCCCCATTGATAGATAACCCCTTGCGGCTACCTGTTGATTGGAATTTAAAAGGAACTTGGAATGGATGGCAGAGCGTAGGTGGCAATCAGTTATATGGATATAGTGCTTTACCTGTAGACGCTTCTCTAGCTCTTGCCACCTAATTTTCAATGAATATACTATTGCTTCTTCTATGTTCCTTACCCATCGCTGACTAAATGTGTGCTGCCCTTGAACACTTCTAGATGGTGGAATGGAGTTGGGTAGTTTAGGTTCAGTGCTTACCAATAGTAAAATACACCCTTTTATTGGTTGTTTTGAAAATTAATATTATTTAAAGTCTCACATTTCGTTAGGTTTGCCAATGTAAGTAGTGAAAGTTTATTTGTAAGAGTAAAAATAGAAACACAAAGGGAATAGGAAAAAAAAAATTACCATTTAATTTACAAATGATAAATTATAAAAATGTTTTATTACTGTTATTCTATTTTTATGATAAGAAACAGAAAGGTTCTACTACTATATGAAATAGGCACAGAGAAGTGAACTAAATAGCTTACCAACAAGAAGAAAGAATCTCTTATTCTGAAATTCAACCACACCCTTTCTTTGTATAAAGACTTGTATTATTAGCTGAAGAGAATAAAATCATTAGCATATAACTATAAATGCAAGGACTGTTTCCATATTCGCTAATGATTTGTTTGAGAGCAGGAATCGATTGTATTTTATTTTATTTTATTTTATTTTAATTGAGAGTGGCCTGCCCTTCAGTTTGGAGATTCAATCTCTCTAGTATGTAAAGGAGCATCACAGGCTGTCATACTCTTATGAATATTTTTCAGGTTCAAAGTATCCATTTCTAGCTTTGTAATCATTGGAATTTAAAATTTTCATCATTATAGTTATTGCTAAAACTAACTGATTCTCATACTATGTTTTCTTCTGCTGTTGCTGTTAATATCTCCATGTTTCTACTGTGGTAGACTTTTAAAAATTTCAAGGTTTTGCAGGTGCTGCACCATATGGAGAAAATACTTTCTCCACTTCTTGAAAATTTTGTGACCTCCAAGATCTTCAAGGATGTGAATGTTTTTGTGGCCTGACTTCCTTACAGAAAATCCTTGGATTTATAGGCCTCTGAGTTATAGCTGATCTCTGGAGTTTTGAGTTATAGCTGATCTCTGGAGTTTTGTGTATAGCTGAAACTAAGATTCCTGAGCAGCAATGATCAACAAATAAGCAGTGGAAAGCAGGTAATACCATGTATACGCGTAAAGCCGGTTAGCATTTTCCTTCCTTGATTATAGTTTAGTTTTTATATTATTTTATAATGATAACTACTTTTAAATGCAAAATAGACTCAATAATTACCGGAATTTATGATTGTTTATATTATTTATGATTGTCGCAGTATCAACAACTGCAAGAAGTTTTTTTTTTTTCTGTACAATTAATGCGCAGAAAGATTGAAAACGAAGCATATGAAATGAATCTAAAATCTTATTTGGTGGATAATTATTTATTTCTCTTGAAGTAGCTAACATCAAGTTGTTTAACTTATTTATCATGTAAAATAAAGTTTGATGTGTAGGAGGAACCTCAGGCCGCAGCTGCTGCTGAGCTATATTTGCCTGGAGTTGGAAAGGTGACAATACAAGTTTAAGGAAGATATTGATTACATTGGCAAAAGGAAAGGAGATTCGTTTTCTGATATAAAGTTTAGATTCTTTACGATGTGATTTCAGAAAAGAAGAAAATAACGTGTGGGACCAGAAAATTTTGTTTGAAAATGTTCTCGATACACAAATTCAGCATTGCCACTTGATCTAAGAGAAAGAAAGAAAAAAAAAAAAAACACGTTACGGGCATGATTTGAGTATATGATTGGATATTGACATTACGCTATGTTGCATGATTTGAGTATATGATTAGATGGTGACGCTTGGAGACGTGCTTTGGTTGGACACCCTATTAAAGATTTTCTCCTACCAAGATATGTAGTGAGGGTGTGAGTGTGATGAAGTTTGCTTTTGAAGAAAGATTAACATATATAGTTTTGTGTATGATAGCATGTGCTTGCTTTCATGCTTTGTTGTTAACAACTACTCATTGAAGGCATCTATGATCTATCTATCTATCTATCACTCTTTGAAAAGGAAGAGGTGACAGACGATCTCGAAAGGGAGGGTGGAGGAGGAGCAAAACGGTGGGGTGGGGTTTTGATGGGGGGTATCCCTTGAACTGAAAGGCACCATATGTAACCCTCTAATATGTATACTTAATGGCCGACCCATCCACTGCAAAAGATTCCATTCTTGTTCTTTATCATTTTGGTTTATTAATTTGTCATCACTTCATTTACCAAGTAAATATCTTTGTAAACAATATTAAGTAAAAATATTCTTTATTTCCTTTTTTTTTTATTGAAAGAAAATTCTTATTTATTTCACTGTTTGCAAAAATAGCATAAATAGCAATTAAAGAGTTAATGGATCAAAATTGCAATTTTTGTAGTGATTTTGTGGGTTTGTTGTGGGGTTGTCATTCACTTAATAAATTGACTTTTAATAACCATAAAAATGTCCTCATTTAACTTAAAAGACCAAAGGTTTGAAAAAGAAAACACTAGTTTTCGAGCAAAGGAAAATTAAGTTTTGTCGAATGAAACAAGTCTCGATTAAAGGAAGTCATTGGAGAATTAAGTTTCAACTAAAGAAAAATTAAATCTTGACCAAAGGCCTGAAGGAAAAAAAAAAAAAAAAAAGACTTATTTTGTATGTGCTTGAAGTATATTTTTATCGGAAACATATTTTTGATGTTATTAAAACTCAAATCGTTCATCCAAAGACAGTAGAAATTTTAATAACTAGATTTTATAAGTTGAACTTAATCAACCTAACTGTCATCCACCAATTTCAATATTGCATACAAACCTACCTAAGAATTATGTGTCAAATTAAACTCCAACAATTAAGAAAAACAAATGATGATCATACAAAACCCTAATTAACAAGTGTGGAAGGCAGCTAACTAGACAATCATTTATTTGAAGTATGAATCCTCAAATACGTTCATGTAAATAATATTTTTGCATATATTATTTACGTTCATGTAACTAGGCAGCTGTATATATTTTTGCATCACTTTCAAATAATAAAAATAAATAAATAAATAAATTCAAGGTTCAAGTAAAAAGTGTATGCATGTAAATGTACATCAATAAGTCCAAATTCGATGTTTATACACAAAATGTTTGAATGCATATATCATTGTCAATCTTCAACTTGGCTTTTGCCTTCTTCTTAGGTGAAAATGACCAACTCAATTATATAGGGCAAAAACTTGGGTGTAGCGAGATGCATTGTATGGTGCATCGGATGCATCCAAGATCTTCTCGATGAATATGATTTTGATTTGACGAAGAAGAGATAGTACTCTACAAGACAATTCTGATTTTGATTTAACAACGATGCCTACTCAAAGCACACATGAAGACAATTCATGCTCACCCAAATTAATATATGCCGTTGGATATTTAATTTAGAAGCCAAGCTGTTCTTTGTCTCCATTTTGTTTATCTTTTTCCTTTTATATATATATATATATATATATATTAACTTACCGGGTGGTTCTCTAGTATGGACGTCCTGAAATTATAAGTTAAGGACGTCCTAAAATTATAAGTTAAGGACGTCCTGAAATTATAAGTTAAGGACGTCCTGAAATTATAAGTTAAGGACGTCCTGAAATTATAAGTTAAGGACGTCCTGAAATTATAAGTTAAGGACGTCCAACCACAGCCACACATTCATATTGGATGTGAGTATTTGTTAATGTGGGGTTGTGGGCCCACTGTGAATACGTGGTTGTGTTTGAACATCCTAAATTATAAAGTTAGGACGGTCCTGATTAGAGAAGTATTCTTAACTTACATATATATATACAGTCTTTCTATTATCAGTTCGAACTGACAAAAGTTATATCAGTTCCTTGTATGTGAGCTACTGGATTTAAATACTTTGACTGACAAGTGCATACAGCCAAGTCAAAGTATTTAAATCCAGTGGCCCACATGTAAGGAACTGATATAACTTTTGTCAGTTCGAACTGATAATAGAATTTATGTATATATATATATATAATTTTGTGTAATATTTAGGGTTAATTGCACTAAAACCGGAAAAACTATCATAATAACACAAACATATCCTCCGATCGTTGAGTAACGGTTGACTAGCGTTAGTTAACATCGGCTAAGGGACAATTTAGTCATTGTCTCAGTGCCAATAAGTAAATAAAGGGTTAATTGCACTAACTTACCCTAAGTATATGCATAATTGCACTAAAACTGGAAAAACTATCATAATAACACTAACATACCCTCCGACGGTCGACTAACGGTTGACTACCGTTAATTAGCAATAACAGAATAACAGAGGAGCAATTACAGTTTTTCCCTTACCAACTACATTAATTAATTAAATATAATGAAAAATGAAATATATATATATATAATGATTAAAAAAAAAAGAAAAAGGATTTTTAAAAATCCATTACCACATTCGGATTGCAAAAAAAAAATATTATAAATAATTAATATTTTCTTTTTGTAAATAAATATGATAAAAAAATTTCTAAAAAATAAAAGAAAATTTTGGGAAGAGATCTGAAAAATTCCAGATCTCCTCCAAACTCCCTCAGAGGGTAGAGAGGGAGCAGTGGACTCTAAGATGGACCCACCCGATTTTGACCCTTACACCACCGCAACCAACCAATCCTTCGATGACCACACCACCACAACAACAATTCGTCAATGGAGGAGATTGATCCATCGGATCGTCTGATGGAGGTGTCTCATCTATCTCTTTGTCGTTGCAAAACACAAAAAAAAAAAAAAAAAAAAAACATTATGGCCTCCACTGCCACAAAGACGAGAGGCCCACCGCGAAAATAGAGGTGGAAGATCTGTCTGACTGTCTTCTCAATTATATATATATATATATTTTTAATTTTCAATAAATTAAATATTCAAATATTATTTATTTTATGGATAATTAAAAGATAAAATAACTAACTAAGGGCATTTTAGACATTTTATACTAATAAGTTGGCCAACAGTTAATTTAAACGGAATTCAACTAATTGTAGGGGAGGTTTATGCAATTTTAAGTAAAAGTTCAATATTGGTGTAATTAGGTTTAAACTTAGGGGATGTTTGTGCAATTACCCCATTAATTAATGTAGTTGGTAAGGGCAAAAGTGTAATTTCTCCTCTTTTATTGCTAATTAACGGTAGTCAACCGTTAGTCAACGGTCGGAGGGTATGTTTGTGTTATTATGATAGTTTTTCCGGTTTTAGTGCAATTATGCATATACTTAGGATAAGTTAGTGCAATTAACCCTAATATTTATCTTATTTGTATTTATTAAGAACAAACGCTTATTACTATAGACACAATGGCGAAATGAACGGCCAAACATTGATGTCAAGCCCATACGTAACTGTGAATTCATAAGATGATCACCATCAATTTCAAAATCATTATGTTCCAAAATGAGAGAAATAGCCCTCCAAAACATTAAAAAAAAAAAAAAAAAACAAATTAAAGTTGTTTTTAACCACATGTATAATTTTGATTGTTACCAACTTAGTGACAGTTGTAATGATCCCATTTGATTTTTTTCAAATTATTTGATGATATTTTCATGTATAGGGCATAACAAATCTATATTCGGTTGTAATTTTGAGCTTGGGTTTGGTTTGAAAATGATAACAATGTGAAATCATCAAAGGTTATATAGGGTTTCAATTATACATGAGCATCAGGCTAGGGGTTACATGAAATCAACAGTCATATATGTTCTATGTGAAATCATCAATCATATAATACATGAAGTCATCACCTTACTAGAGATTTATTATTTGTACATGAAATCTTCTAGATTTTGTTGTAGGACTCGTCAAGACGATTACAACGATATATTATAGGCTCAAATTTGACATCGTTTTCCCCTTTTACAAGCTTTCATAAGATTTCATATAACAATGTCTAATGATTTCACATCAATGATTGACGTGAAACATTTTGGAAAATAACGAACTTTGGTGTTTGGTGTTCGGTGTTTGATTTTTCAACCTGGAAAAAAAAAAACGATTTAAAACAAAAACGAGCCTGTACTTGTAAGCTTGAAGAAATGTATCAAAGAAGTTTTAACATTTAACAACAAAATGCTTGAACAGCACACCAGTCTCATGACATTTAATTATACATTTAACGCTGAGGGAGTCCTTTTACAATACTGACCAACAAACCAGTCTGTCTTTCCATATTCCAAAAAAAGTCTTTCTTGTTCAATTTAATTGTCACTTAATAATATGTGTTTTACAACTTTGAAAATAGGGAGAATCGCAAATTACCCCCCGACTTTTAACCCAATGACAAATCAAACCCTCTGGTTTGAACATTCAGCAAATAACCCCCTACCGTTAAATGTATACTAACACCGTTACACAAATAGTGTCCAAAAATGATGAAATGACAATGGAGCCCTTCTATTGTCCATATTGTAGTAATTGTCCGTGTTACCCTTCAAAGTATGACATATTTACTTAATAATAATGAAAAACACTTATCTCAAAATATATAAATAAATTTGTTGTCTTTACATGAATATTAGGATGATAGGTAACAGTAAAAACTTGTTCTATATAAAATTTTTTCTTTTATTTTTCTTGTACATATATTCTAGTGTATATATATATATTCTATTTTTCTTAAAAATCTAAACAAACTTGTAATCAAATTCTAAATGGCAAAAAATGCCCTCATCAAATTAAAACTGAAAAATCAGTATTCAATTAAAATTGATTTTAATTGTAATCAAATTAAAACTAAAAAATGAATATTCAAATTCAAGAATAGAAAATTTTCATATGCAGAAAAAACAGTAATCATAATTTCTCATTGGGAGAAAAAAAAAAACCATGATCTCTAAGTCACAGGAAAAAAAAAAAACAA
Source organism: Acer yangbiense (assembly GCA_008009225.1). Classification (NCBI taxonomy): domain Eukaryota; kingdom Viridiplantae; phylum Streptophyta; class Magnoliopsida; order Sapindales; family Sapindaceae; genus Acer; species Acer yangbiense. Next base: position 16,344,904 of record CM017773.1, on the reverse strand, counting down.
CAATAAAAAACAACAATTTATGTAAAAGATTAATGTAACAAACGTTCTTCCATAATAATTAAAAGTTCAACATAAGTCACAAATATCTGAATACATATAAAGCTTCAACATAATAAGTTCACCTGATACCAAAGCAAATGCATCACATGCACCAGTAAACACAGTCCCAAAAAAAAAAAAAAAAAGAGAAAAAATGTTGGTTCGATGGTAGTTTGAACAAAAACTATAATTTAAAATAAAATAACAAGGGTCTGTGTGCGTCCATTTTCAAACAAAAAAGCTTATCCTGACAAGATTCAAATATGTTGTTCATTGCCTCCACCTACAAGCATAAGCACTGTTAACACCTAAGTTGACAGAATGTATATCAAACAATAAAAACAGATCGCCAAAACAGGGGTATACCTCTTGAAGAAAACAGACAAGAACAAAGACAGTACCAACAGACAAAGAACACATACAAAGCAACTATCAATCAATGCCTATTTGCTTGATAAAATAAAAATCCATGTAGTAATAGTGAAATTGAAAAGAAAATTACAAATAAAATAACACAAAACTTCAAAATATTAAACTAATTAAAAACCCCCCAAAAGAAACCATAACACACAAATACCGTAAAGCTCGAAATCAATGCGAAAGTAGAAAAAAAAAGGTATGAAAAAGAAGAAAAATTATTTAACTCTTACAAAAAAGTAGAAAAAACTTCAAAAACTTTAGAGTATAAAAGTGTTCAACTTACCTTTATCAATTATTCAACAAAACGAGATTTCCTTGATGAAGATGGTAAAATCATAAACGAATTTCAGATCATGAAGATGAAGAGTTTTTTTTTTTTTTTTTTTTTGGTTTCCTGCGTTTTTTCCGCTTTTGGAGAAAAGATGAAATTAGTTGTTTGGTGGGTTTTAGACGTTGTAGGGTTTTTTTATTGCACACCATTCTTTATTCTTTTTATTTTTTATTTCAAATTTACTTCATTACCCTTCTCCTGTTATATTTAACAAATCCATTTAATAATAGGGGGTTATTTGCTGATTGTTCAAACCAGAGGGTTTGATTTGCCATTAAGTTAAAAGTCGGGGGGGGGGGGGTGGGGTTATTTGCGATTCTCCCTTGAAAATATAAATTTTTTGATAACAAATTAATATAATATTATTTCACTCTACATACTTACTTTCAGGTATATTAAAATGGTAAATGCATATATATAGTCTTTCTATTATCAGTTCGAACTGACAAAAGTTATATCAGTTCCTTGTATGTGAGTCACTGGATTTAAATACTTTGACTGACAAGTGTATAGAACCAAGTCAAAGTATTTAAATCCAGTGGCCCACATGCAAGGAACTGTTCCTTGCATGTGGGCCACTGGATTTAAATACTTTGACTGACAAGTGCATAGAGCCAAGTCAAAGTATTTAAATCCAGTGGCCCACATGCAAGGAACTGATATAACTTTTATCAATTCGAACTGATAATAAATTTTCTGTATATATATATATATATATTCTTTTGTGTATTTAGTATTGTATTTTTTTTGTTTCCAAATTTACGAATTTTTGCACCAAAAATTGGCCAGAAACGATTTAAAACCAGTTGCATTAGTCCCGGTCAAGAATTGATTAACAATGATAGTGGTGTGGATTCGATTTCTTTGTCATTTTTTAGCTGTACAAAACCCTTGTTTGAGCTTGGTGCTATAGTTATGTCTTGCTTGCGAATTGGTTTTAGGGTTTTTTAATTCCTTGTTTGTTTGCTGAGAAATTATGGGAAGGGAAGGATTTTTTTAGATTCAATTTTAGAGTTTTCATCTGAGGAGACATTCATTTATACTTTTCCTAGGTTTTTTTTTTGTTCTCTCTTTTGAAGAGATTTGGTGTTCTAAAGGGTTTATCACTTCAAACAGGCTAGAATGCTTTTAAAGGCTCGCGTTATCACTTCAAACACGCTTGGGTTGTCCCACGGCGTCTTTACACCTGACGACCAGAATGTAATACAGGAGGTGAGTTCTTACTACGTGTTGCTATAAATTGTAATCAGCATGATGGTGTTGCTTATTGGGTTAGTATCAATCCTTAGTCACTGAAACTTTGCACAGATGATATATGTGTTGGAAGTCATAATTCAATTACTATTACCTGCTAATTCGCTAAACGTCACAACTAGATTGTTTTCGGCTCTATATTTTATACATTGAGTTCCATGGTAAGTGACCCTATAAGTAAACTCCGTTTTGAGTTCTCTAAGCGACCCAAATAAGAGCTTGCCAACCGGTCCACATCAATGGGTTTCTTTCTTCTTATTCATATTTCTACTGGATCTCCTTAATGTAGACTTGTAAGGGTTGCCCATAACTTGCGCAAATGTTGTCTCACGACTCTCTTTGGAACCACTTTCACTTCCCACCCCTTCAGACTGCTTCCCTCTCCCCTTAGATGTCTTCTCACCCCCAACGGAAGGCTCCATTACGAGATTCTTCACCCTAGACATGCTTCTTGTGACAATGCTACTTGGAGTGAAAACTTTGGTATCCATCTTAAATTGACCACCCTTCTTCTTCCGTTTATGTGCAGATTCATCTTGAACACAACTGTAACCACATTTTTCTATTACATCATCAAAAAGTTTCTGTCCCAAACTACAATTTTCAACATCACTTCGTGGGGACATAATGAACTCAAATACTCTTGTCACGGGAATCTCATCCAAGGAAGATGGCAGGCCTGAAGACATAGAAGAAAATCTCGTTGGGAAATTCTCGTCAGCAAACTCTTCCCAGTAATGTGGAAATCCAAGCAAGAAATGACTGCAAACCTGTTACATTCAAAATTTAATTATAAACTAGACTCTACACATAACTGTCCTACTCTTAACCACAGAATTTAAATACATATTTTTCTGATATAAATTAAAATTAAAATTGCATAAATTTGACCAAAACCGACAACCGGGATGTGAGTCAGATTCAATCCCAAGACTTGTTACATAACTCTAAAATATCGTAGCAGGTTAGATGGTACCCACAAATACAAAACAACATATTATTTATTAATGTGTTTATAAAATTCTCTTTAAACATTTTCAGTTGCATTACTGACTTCCAGCTCTATGGTTATAACACTACTAATTGCATCAATCTGTAATATGTTTAAGGTTTCTTATACATCTGATAGTAAATCTGTGAATGTGAGAGGGAGCTGTAGAAATAGGTTATGTACCTCCGAGGGAACACCATTTGAACATGTACGAGACTTATTTATGAGGCCATTGATTGTAACTGTGATTCCATCTTCTGTCTCAAGTGTGGTTGTATAATGTCTCTTGACAATAGCAGCTGAAAGGAAGGTTCTTACTCCTAGGTTCCTATAGCATGAAAACAATAAGAAACAAATGATAAACCCCTAAGTGGTTTTAAAATTAGCACAAGAGTGGCAACAAAGCTGCAAATAATAAAACTCAAGATGGAAGGATTCCACCATGTACTGGAGCCATTACCTTACTTTACGAAAAGCAAATGCACTCTAAATTCTTTATCAATCATAAAATTACTGAATCTGGCAACCTAATAACTTCAACTTTATAGTGCTTAACAAAAAACTAAAATGTTAAAATAAGAAGGCATACAACATGTTTGTGAAATTGACAAAGTGAAATTTGCTTACCCTCTACAAACAAACCCACCAACAGCTAAGCCCTTGGGATCTACCCGATCCAGCCACCAATCATACAAGAAAACCTACAAAAGACAAATGAAAGACACAACATTAACAAATGTATGTGTATACATTTAAGGAAAGTTGAGAAGAAGAAAAAAGAAAAAGGACTTTATGGATTTGACAGGTAACGGACAGAGTTCGGTGAATGGGATTTTTGGGAATTGAGAAGATTGCTTTGCATTGGTTTTGGGAGTGAGTGAAAAGCTTCTTCTGGGCTTCAAAATTGATCTTTGACGGGAATTAGCAGTAGAAACGACACCTATAAAACAACAAATTTTCTACTTAACTCTTAATTAACAAACGGAAGAAATAAAAAGAAGGAACAATGAGTGGGAGATCTTACGGGGATGAAGAAGCGTGTCGGTTCTGGACCTTCTTGCCGGAGTATTGTCTGGTAAAACCATTTCTTCAACATAATCCATTTCTTCATCGGACCCCATTTCTTCGTACACCAATTAAAATGATTCAGTGTTATTATGATACCACACTACACTACCACCAACATTGAACATTGACAGATTGGGGGATGCAGGATGCTTTGTTCTGTGGGTAACATATGAATTATGAAATACATTAGAATTGTTGTAAATGATACGAAGAACAGATGAAATAAATCACAGATACCCAAACCTAAATTCGAAATCAACCACCATACCAAACCCAAACCTAAATTAGAAATCAATCACAGCCATAGCCACCACCATACAACAACCTGAAACCCGGAAACCCATGGAAGGGTAGATCGAAGATGTCGAAAATTAATTGTAATGCTGCCCAAAAACCGAATCAAACCTAAACCTAATCACCACCCAAACTTCATAACAAAACCCACAACCACCCAAATCAAACCTAAGCTTCAATCACCACCTCCTCCATCTGATTTCGAAAAATTTCCAGATGGTGATGTGAAGAAGAGGGCTTGAGAAAGAGAAGGGGATTGGCGGTGAGTTTGGTGTTTGAGTGGTGGTGGTTGACGGTGGGGTGGCTGGGTTTGAACAAATGCAATAACAGTAAAGAAAAAGAAGTAATTGACCCAAATAAATTTCAGTCCTGGTCATGACTAATGGTCATAGTGAAATATTCTAAATTCCAAATGAAAAAATCAAACCCTTTTGACCATCTGGTTGCTTTGTAAGCAGCAAGATCAACGGTCAGGGATTTCTCACGCTTCAACTTCGCTATCCAAACCGTTGAACAACCACCACAACAAATAGCATTTTATTCACGCCAATATTTTCCCAGCCATTTATTTATTTTTTACACTGTAGACAGTGTACAGCAACACCGACGTGTGTTGTCTAATTTTTTTTAGGGGGAATTGCACAAAAATCCCCCGAGGTTTGATAAAATTGTATATAGCAGTTTTGGCCACATACGCACAAACTTCCCTCAACATTTGAAAATTATTGTACAAACATCCCCTACCGTTAGATGGATCCGTTAGTCAATGGCCAAACATGTAAAAAGTCTAAAATACCCTATATTTTTATTTTAAATAAACTAAAATTTTTTAAAAATAAGATAAAAAATATTTAAAAATCTTTTAGAAAACATAAATGTATCTTAAATCAGAAACCTAGAAAAAAAAAATACATCTGAAAAAAAATTAGTTTGTGCAATTCTCCCTTGATTTTAAATAAATTTAAAATTTAAAATTTATTTATTATTAAATTGTTTAAAAAACTATTTTTTCTTATTTGTAAAGATGAATTTTTTTTTTCTAGGTTTAAGATTTAAAATACATTCATGTTTTAGAAGTTGAAGTTTGTTTAAGTTTACAAAGAAGATGAAGTTTGTTTAAGTTCAATTTTTTTTTTTTTTTTTTTTTTTGTTGATTAGGTGGATCTGGATCTCCACTTAATAAAAAAAAATCTTTGAATTTAATTGTTTTTATTTTATTTTATTTTATTTTTTATATTAAGTGGAGATCAAGATTGGATCTCCATCGTCCATTTGATCAAAAGGCCAGTGGAGATCCAATCTAGATCTCCACATTTAAATTTAATTTTAATTATATATATATATATATATATATCTATTTATTTGTGTGTTGACACATGGCATATTAATGTTTAAAGATAAAAATACCCTTAGAACCGTTTAATTTGACTAACGGTTGACTGACAAAAGGACGAAATTGAGTGGTTTTTGAAAACAAAGGGACCAATCCAGTGAAAAATGAATAAATGAGTAAAAAATAGACATTTAAAAAAAAAAAACAGAGGGACTAAATGAATAATACCCCTATAAATAACAAGATTTATTTATTATATATATTTTTAATATTTACTGAAGTTGGTTGTGGTCAAATTATTAATTAGTGATAGAGAAGTAGGTGAAGCAGCTGCAATCAATAAAGAAGATGGCCAAAGTCGTGACATTATTTCTTTAATTAACCCTCTGTTGAAGAGTAATTAAGCAAAGCATACAATGTCTTTTGTTGCAGTGTATTATAGAGCATTTTCATTTATTTTTCAGGACAATCAAAGGCAAAATTATTGACATAATTGTATACTGTTCAATATATATTCTTATATTGTTGTTTGAATAATTTTTTTTGAAATAAAGTTATATATTTTAATAGTATAGAAATTTGGTGAGTTGGATTCCATGGTCTTGTCTTGTGCAATAGACTACAGTAGAACCCCTTTAAATTAATATTCTTGAGACCCACCATTGAGTATTAATTTAGAGAGGTTATCAATTTGAAGGGTCTTATCTTATAAAGTGTTATTTTGCCTTAAAAACATGTGGAAGTCAGTTTTCTTGTTTAAGAAAGGTTCCTTTTCAGGATTCATTGTTTAGTCGGTTTTATTCTTTATGGAAAGTGTTTTTTTTTTTTTTTTTTTTTTTTTTTTTTGGATTCCTTGTTTAGGAAAATTGTATTAAGGAAATTTTCTGTTGAAATGCTAAATTTAGTTGAAACCTTTTGGTTACAACAAGAAGGTGATCATAATAACTTTTTGAGGACAATTCAAAAGATGAAGGATGAAGTCAAAAATATCAAATATGGTGGTCTTGTGCAAACTAGCATTTTGAAGCACTTTTTTAGTTCTTGAATATTATGTAATATATTTTATAATTTTATGAAATTATTAATTTATGCGACAGTCGAAACCGAAATTTTACATTATGTTTCAAAAAGAAATTATTAATTATTACGATAGAAAGGTTTATTAATTTTTTACACTAGTCCGAGTCGGGACCAAGATTTTTTATTAATATAGGGAGGTTATTAATTTATAGGAGATTAATTTACAGGAGTTCTACGTAGTATAGTTGTGTACCAAAAAAGAACCGCACTTTAACCGGACTATTTTTAGAGAATCTTTGACCAAACCTAAACGGCAAATTATTTATTTATTTATTTATTTGCTTTTTCAACATCAATTAGTAGGATAGCCGATAGCATGTCAAGTGGTCTTTTAATATAGGGATAATTACCCCGATGGCCATCAACTTATGCCACCACTATCAAAATAGTCACTAGATGGGGAAATTGATGGAAAATGGCCATTTTTGGTAAATATTGTTACACTAATGGCTATTCCATCCAATAAGTGGCATTTTGGTAAATATGAGGATGACATTAATTTATTTTAAATATTTTTTGGAAATCAATTTTTTCTTTTGTTTTTTGAAACAAATAATTATATATAGTGTGTACATATCCATATAGCATATCTCAAACATATATATATATATATATATATATATATACATATATATTTCTTTTTAACTTACCTCAAATATATTTTTTAGAATTTTTAGATTTTGTAACCTTAATCTTTTCAAAAAAGAATATATATATATACAGTCCCGATCTGGTCAGTGCATCCTGATATAACTTTATCAGGATATTGAATGTAAGTCACTAGTTTTGACAAGTGCATACACACTTGAGTCAAAGTATGTAAAACGAGTGACTCACATTCAATATCCTCACGAAGTTATATCAGGATGCACTGACTTGAAATTATATATATATATATATATATATATATATATATATATATATATATTTAACTTATCTCAAATATTTTTTTTTTTAGAATTTTTTGATTTTATAGCCTTAATCTTCTTAAAAAAGAAAAAAAAATATTTATTTTCAACTTATCTCAAATATATTTTTTAGAATTTTTAGATTTTGTAGCCTTAATCTTCTCAAAAAAGAAATACACACACACACACACACACACACATATATATATATACAGAAATTCTATTATCAGTTCGAACTGATAAAAGTTATATCAGTTCTTTGTATGTGGGCCACTGGATTTAAATACTTTGACTTGGCTGTATGCACTTGTCAGTCAAAGTATTTAAATCCAGTGGCCTACATATAAGGAACTGATATAACTTTTATCAGTTTGAACCGATAATATATATATATATATATATATATGTTTCACTTGAAAAAAATCTCAACACCGTTTTGATCAACTACCAAAATATTTCTCTCACCTATCACTCTTTCTTCCCTATTTTTTAATCCATTTGCTTTTCTTACCCTAAATAATGTAAAGCTAGGCGAGACACAAACAAGACTTTACTGACTCCAAACTAATCAACTAAATCAATTATCTAACTGGTAACAGTACCGATATTGGATAAAGGAGCCGATATTGGACGAAGGAGGAGACTTAAGATAGAATCCACCACAACCAAAGCATTTGATTCCATGCAAGCCAGAGAGAACTGCGTTTAACTGCATAATATTAAAAATATATATAAATATGACAAACTACAAATTACAAGCATATTTAAGAAACTAATGAATCAGAACAAATTACAGACATACATAAAGTCAAAAATAAAACTAATGCGGAATTCGAAATAAATTAAAAGTCATAACCAATCTAGAAATATAAATACCAACTGCAATAAGCTTAGCTAAGACTCTCCTTGCCGTGAATCTTTGGCTTTTTCTCTAAAACTAAAAAAAAATACGCGGCATAAAGTTTACATGGCCCTATAAATAGTTAGTTATCAATGGCCTCTTGCCTTGGTGGTTGGAATCTTCAAGAGAGTTTCCACCACCAAGGTTCAAGCCTTGGTATGTACATAATTATTGTCCCACCTTTGGCTATTAAATCCCAAAGTGTGGAGAGCCCTCTCCCGGTCAATGTTCTAGTAAGCGCTAGGCGCTAGTCGGGCGAAGACCCAGCGCCTAGCGCCTAAGGGGATTAATCGGTTGGCGAATTTAGACCTATTTTTTTATTTTCCTACATAAAAATCCAATCACAAACAAATTCCAATTATAAATCCAAACAAAATTCTTTCCAAGTATTTATAAAGTTGGTCAATTAGGGGTATAAGTGTAATTATTGAAAGAAAGATTGAAGCTATTGTGATTTTATAAGAGAGCATGGGGCTTTTCGTAATTTTCCACATAAATCAGAGCTCACCACATTTAAGTGAAACGCTACGTTTCAATTAAATGGGCGAGGCCCAAATGTTGGCCCAACTGACTCAATTGTGGCCTGTGTACACCCCAGCCCGCTGCTAAACGCACCCCACCTTCCTCAACTTCATCTTCAACCTCATGCCCGCCTCCATTGCAGACCAAACCCTAGCTGGTCCAGTCATCGGAAACGGTGATCCGGTGCCTTATTCCAACTGATTTCCGGTGCAGAAGAACGGCGGAGTCAACGGCTTTGACCCGCCTATCCCGATTACGCGGCCACGTGGCCGATTAAGCGCCCACCGCCCAAATGGTCCGATTTTCACCTTTTCGGTGCGTTTTCCGACCGCCTAACTGTATTGGACCGATTAATCGGTCTAGGCGGCCGCTAACTAGAACACTGCTCCCGGTTATGGGAGCAACCCTCTCTCCAATTGTGAGAGTTGTAATTCATTTGTAACCTCTCCCCGATAGTGGGAGTAGTATTCCGGGCTGTACTTGTAGAGCCTTATCTCGCCAGATCTCGGTCGTTGTTTGTACATCAAAAAAATAAAATAAAATAAAATAGTTAGTTGCCCGCAACAATCCGTTAACTTAAACTTGGTAGAATTTTAAAAATACCCACCATAAAAAGGTTTCTGAATCCCGTAGAGTTGACATGTACCTGTTTGAACAGCGTTTGTTAATCCTATTTTTATTTATTTATTTATTTTTTATTTAAGAATCAATACGATCTTTATACAAATTAACTTCCGGTATTCATACAAACTAACTTTCAATATATTGTAACCCGTATAATATCCAACTACAAACCAAAGTGTTGTTTAAAAGAGAAAAAGAAAATTACAATCAAAGAAAAAAAATTTATAATCCCTTTTACTGTGAATAACCCGCCCCCTTGGATAACCTGAATATACACCATGGCTTTTCCTGCACAATTCAAAAATTGATTAATTACTTGTATACAAAATTGAAAAACCGATAAGTTTATCTTATGAAAAAAATAATTAAAAAAAAACATCAAACATTTGGATACCATATACAAATCTACATCACCTTCCTTCATGGTGGATTCAAACTTATGGTACAAGCTTCCAGGCAATTGGTATTCAAGCATTTTGAAACCAGTCAAAAAATCGTCACCAAAACTAGAAAACTTACGAAGCTCTCATAACGTCTTCTTCCCAAATTTATATTCATTAATAGAAAAGTCCGTTGGCTGATATTTTATCAACATACGATCATTAATGTAGTTATTTTTGTCATAATATCCCACTGTTCATTTCTAACTTTATGTTCATGATCAAAATAGACCGTATGCGACAAAAAGTATACTGGCCCATTAGGATTAACAGAGGCTTTCTCTAAATTCACACAAATGAAATAAATTAAAATGTTAGAGATATAAACTTATGTGTATAAATTACTAAAGGAAAAGGACAAAGGAGTTGCAAATGAGCGTACATAGGAGTTCTTCGAGAGAGAGTAAAATAAAATACGTTGACCATTTTTAATTGAGTAGTCATTAATATTTCTCCAGCAATATATTCCTTGAGCATTGAAAATAATAGTTCATCTGAATGTTCAAGAAATTGAACTTGAGGCTCTAAACAAAACGTATTCAAATCTAGCATTATTACAAAAAAATAGAACAAAATATCCATCCATCAAAGCAACCAAATAAGAATTAATCAATTAATAAAACTGTAGAACCAACAAAATCTGGAGCAAGATTTCTACTACGGAAAAAATGAATTAACTATAAAGCATACATAATTCATTTACGAAACCACCACACTTAATGGCGGCCATCGGTGCTAAGTTAGCACCGATAATGTCCATAACAAAGGCCTGATCTCCCCCATCTCCTCCACCCACTACTTCTTTGCAAAAACTGATATATGCAGTATCTAGACCCTTTTATGCTTTGCGAGAGACCATGAATTTCTTTATTAAGCTGAAAGTTTTTGTAAACCCAGTCCCAGATAAATTTGGGTATTGCTATAAGTATATTCAATATGCCCTTTGTATCCAGGCAGCTTACCAGTTTATTTTGCTGTCACTTTTGATTGCAATTTTCTTGATGATTTGGGGTAAGAAGAACAGATTCGACGATGCACTACTTGATCCATCCAAAGATTTGGAAAAAAAAGTGGGTTGTTAATTCCAATTTTGGGTTCGATTTGTATTTTGATTTGGATTTGGATTTGGGTTTCGATTTGAAGATAGGATTTGGGGGTTGGGTTTTTTTGGCTTACTGGATCGAAGATTCCGGAACTAGTGTCCAGAAAGTCGCCGTTGAAGATTCTGATCGAAGATTCCGGTCAGGCTGCTTGTAGAAGAGCTAAATGTGCGGTGGCAGTGTAGTTGCAGAGAAACACAAAAGTTGTCAAAGAGAGAGAGAGGGGGTCTGTGTATGTGGATTGTTTATTTATTTATTATTTTTTTTGTTATTAGATTCTATATGAAATTTGTTTTTGAACCGATCATGTGTTGGTGTGAGTGGTTCGGCGCTCTCATTCCTTAAGCAAGGTCGTGGGTTCAACTCCCATTGTGAGTGGAACTACACATATTGGGAGCACTTTACTCCTTAGTGGGCCGACCCGGTGCGAGTCCGGATTAGTCGGGGTGTGGTCTGGGCTGGGCTGATTGCACCGTATGGTGGATCTGCCCCACCCGGAAACCGGATGGTGTAAACCAAAAAAAATTTGTTTTTGAAAGACCAAAAATCTGGAAATTTTGAGATTTTTGGGTTTTTGAAAGAACAAAAACCGGAAAAAAAAATTTTCTTTTTTATAAATAGATTTTGGGTTTTCTTTTTTAGATTTTCTTTTTCTATTTTTTCATTTGGGTGAATCAGGGGTATTTCTGTCTTTTATCATTTTTTAACAGTCAACTCTCACACTTAACGGTCAAACCTTAATGGTAGGGGAGGTGAGTGTCAATTAACGGTAAAGTTGTTTTTGTGTGTAAAAGAGCAAACCTCAGGGGAGTTTGGTGTAATTACCTCATAAATAATAACTGAAAATGTTTTTTAAATTTTTTTTTTTTTTTAATTTCAAGACAAATCCATCCAATTCTGTGTAAAAGTCGAACAAAGTCCAACCAACTCTTTACAAAAATCTAACAAAATCAATATGGAGTATGTGGGATTTGTGAATTCCACCATAATCCATCACTTAAAACAAGTCTATCAAACTCCAACGAATTCTAGATTAAATAATTTTTTTGTGAAAATTAGGTGTGTCACACCCCGCTTTCCCATTTAGAGAGACAGAACCTTAGAGCATCACCAAAAGGCTCTTCAAATTAGATATTTGTTAAAGTCAAACGAGTCACATCAGCATATCTGGCTCCAACAGACTCTTCAAATGAGATTCTTCAAATAAGATTTTACTTTTCTCTCTTCATTATTGAAGAGCAACTTCTCCCTCTTCAATTATTATTATATTATTTTTTATATCAAATCATCATTAATATTTGATATCTATATCTTTTTATCTTTTTAATTAATTTCAATTAATATATAATAAGTTTTAATTTATAAATTTTATCATCATAAAAGTTATACCATCAGAAAAGTCTCATCTAGATCTTTAAAATGAGACTAATATTGAATATTTAATAATAACATATTATTATTTCTAACTTGAAAAAATTGGAGGGTAATTAGATTTGTTGGGGGAAGGAATTTGAGTGCTTTCATTAAAATAATATAAACCTATTTCTAATTAAAGAGTCTTTTGGAGGGGTTCATCTTTTTTCACTCTTCAAATTGCCACATAGGTAAGCAAATAGACATTTGAAGAGTGAAAATAGAAGAGTCTTTTGAAGATGCTCTTAGATTAGACCCTTCATAGCAAAGAAACTCTAATTTGTAAACTCATGAGCATTCCTACTCCTTTTAACTATTGTCTCGTTGTAACACTTTTTTAAGGCAACACATATAATACATATGTTTTTGCTTTTGAATTACAAATTTGAGATTTGGATAGGGCAATCTGTTAGGTGATCTAATTTAATTGTATCATTAAATTTTGACCAAAATATATTTAATATTGGTGTAGTGATATATCCTTTACACTTACACTTACACCGTTAAGGTTGTGAGTTCAAGTAGTATCCACTCCCTAAACCCTGAATGAGTTGTAACACATAAAATATTAAAATTATTATTTTAAATTATTGATATCCTTAAATTCAATAGGATCTAATAGACATCTTTAGATTATGAGAAATGCTTCGGTGCATCTCTAATATGAATAGTTATTTATTTCATATTATATGATTTGATTGGGTTAGGCGTAAACACCAAACATATTGAAACATTTCTCTACGTATGTAGATGTTTGACAATTTAATGACATGTGGCAATGAAAATCAAATGGTCTGATTTATTTTTATTATTTCTTTTTGCTACATTGCCAAAAAAAAAAAATGTTAAATTTCATGCCAAAATTATGTGGCATGTAAGTTGTAACACAATGTAAATGTAAATCATGTTTTCTTCAATTTTTTAAAAAAAAAAAATTTAAATCATGAGATATGTGGTTGTTATGTTAATTTTCATCGTTTAGACATGAATTTGGCAAAGTCTTAAGGGCCTCTATCATTACTCATTTGTTCCCACACTGGTTCATGTCTCGAAACTCTTGTTTTATTTTTCTTCTTCTTTATTTTTGCTCTCTGAAGTTTCATTTATCGGCTTGGAATGTTAAATTGAACCTATTTTATTGGTTCATTTCATACTATACTAATGGCATTAAGACCGCTTATTCGTAGACATACAAGCAACCCATTTGCTTGTATACATCTGAATGCATTTTACTTATCATTTGTATCAAGCAACTCTGATTCAGACACCAATGTCAATGCCCATTTTGTGGAGAAAGACGATTTCGGTTATTGTAATGATGGTCATGACAAGTTTGGAAAAATGGGTGGTGAAGATTATGAGGATTTGAGTTTCTTTGGTAGTGATATTGGTGAATTTAACAAGAATCAAAGTTCTAATTTTGATAGTTTTGACAAAGTTGTGGAGTCTGATGAAGTAGAGGAAGAAGAAGAAGACGGTAGTGGCTCTGATGATAGTTTCATGGTTTTGGATTCTTTTGATAAAAAATGTGTAAATAGAGAAGAGGTCAGGAGAGTTGAAGTGGAGGAAGATGAATTTAGGCACCCTATAGTGAGAGAAGTTTGTAGGTTGATTAATCTTAGGTCAGCTTGGAACCCGAAGCTTGAAGGGGAATTGGGACATTTGTTAAGAAGCATCAAGCCTAGGCAAATTTGTGCTGTTTTGCGCTCTCAGGCTGATGAACGTGTTGCTTTGAATTTTTTTTACTGGGCTGATAGGCAGTGGCGGTATCGGCATGATCCTATAGTGTATTATGTGATGCTTGAGGTCCTCAGTAAGACTAAATTATGTCAAGGTGCCAAACGGGTTCTTCGGCTCATGGCACGTAGGAGGATTGATCGTCGGCCTGAAGCTTTTAGTTATTTGATGGTGTCATACAGTCGGGCAGGAGAGTTGAGAAGGGCAATGCAGGTATTGACTATGATGCAAAAGGCAGGAGTTAAGCCTAATTTGTTAATATGTAATACTGCAATTCATGTTTTGGTTGTGGCGAATAAGTTGGAGAAGGCATTGAGGTTTTTGGAAAGGATGCAACTTGTTGGAATTACACCTGATGTTAAGACTTATAACTGTTTGATCAAGGGATATTGTGATCTGAATCGCATTAAAGATGCCATTGATCTGATTGAGAAAATGCCATGCAAAGGATGCTCTCCGGATAAAGTTAGTTACTATACTGTAATTGGTTTTCTTTGTAAGGATAAAAGAATTAAAGAAGTGAGGGACTTAATGGAGAAGATGGTGAGTGATACTAATTTGATACGAGATCAGGTTACTTATAATACTCTTATACATATGCTCTCCAAGCATGGTCATGCTGATGAGGCTCTTAATTTTCTAAGAGAAGCAGAAGAAAGGGGATTTCGAGTTGATAAAATTGGGTGTAGTGCAATTGTTCACTCGTTCTGTAAGGAGGGAAGGATAGAAGAGGCGAAAGAACTAGTGAATCAAATGTTCCAAAAAGGTTGTATTCCTGATGTAGTTACTTATACTGCTGTTGTTAATGGATTTTGTCGGTTGGGGAAGTTGGACCAAGCTAAAAAGATGCTTCAGCAAATGTACAAGCATGGCTGCAAACCAAACACTGTTTCATATACAGCCTTGTTAAATGGGCTTTGTCACAATGGGAAATCATCAGAGGCAAGAGAGATGATAAACACGAGCGAGGAAGAATGGTGGACTCCAAATTCCATCACTTATAGTGTTGTCGTGCATGGGCTGCGTAGGGAAGGAAAATTATCTGAGGCTTGTGATGTGACTAGAGAGATGGTTAATAAGGGGTTTTTTCCAAACCCAGTTGAGATCAACTCTTTGCTTCAGTCACTCTGTCGAGAGGGGAAAACAGATGAGGCTAAAAAGTTCTTAGAGGAGTGTCTAAACAAGGGGTGTGCTGTCAATGTAGTAAACTTTACTACTGTTATTCATGGTTTATGTCAAAAAGATGACTTGACTGATGCTCTGTCATTACTTGATGACATGTATTTGAGCAACAAACACCCTGATGTAGTCACTTACACAGCAGTAATTGATGCGTTAGGTAAGAAAGGTAGAATAGAAGAGGCAACTAAACTTACTTTGAAGATGCTTAAGAAGGGTTTGGTTCCTACACCTGTTACATACAGAGCAGTCATCCATCGGTATTGTAAGATGGGTAGGGTGGAAGATTTGTTGAAGCTACTGGAGAAGATGCTTTTCAAACAGAAGTGCAGAACAGCATATAATCAAGTCATTGAGAAGTTATGTAGTTTTGGATACCTAGAGGAGGCGGATAAACTCTTGGATAGGGTTTTGAGTAGGGGTTTAGAGGCTGATGGCAGCACATGCCTTGTGCTTATGGAATGTTATTTGAGCAAAGGGTTTCCTCTGTTGGCTTATAAAGTGGCTTGTCGTATGTTTAACCATAATTTGGTTCCTGATCTGAAGTTATGTGAGAAAGTGAGCAAAAGATTGATCTTTGAAGGAAAATCAGAAGAGGTAGATACCCTTATGCTAAGGTTTGTTGAGCATGACCACATTCAACCTCAGTGTCAAGAGCATTTGCAAAGCTAGAAGGCAGTTCTAAATTCATATTGGGGGGATATATATGCCTTGTTCTCTGGTGCTATAACCACTGTAAGTCCCTGTTTTTTAATTTTTGTTTCTTAAATACTTGATGCTTGGTTCCTATTTCTTTATTTTGATGTTTAACTTATTACAGTTTACATGTACTGTTCCATTTAAATTTCTTTATTGTTTCTTTTTTTTTCATGCCATTTTTTTAAAAGCTTTAATACTGTTTGACCATCTAAGTTAATTTGGGAGTTTTGGACAATCAAGTGCTGAAATTTTAAAATTTGGCAATTCAATTATTTGAAGTGCATACACAGCATATTCATTTGAAGTACAGATATGTTTACTGTGCTTGATAATCAATTATATTCATCACCTAATTCTTAAAAAGGATCTTTCTGTTCATTCAATAATTTGTACCTTACTTCACGCTGAATATTGAAACTGATAAATTTTCAAATTTATTTAATTGTTTTTTAATTCATTTTCATAACCTAATACAATATGTGGTACCACTACCACTACCAACACATGCAAACACCACATTCATCCTCACTTATAAAATTATTACCACAGCATAATCACCAATTCACCATTCACTGCATCAATGACCCTAAGCTGTTAATTTCTCTCATGAGATTTGTTCTTTTGATCTCCTAAATGAATTTATAAAATGAGATTGACAGTTTTCATTATTGTTATATTGTCAAACAATCAGGTTTAATTTCCTCAGCTTTGCAATTTACCACCTGTAATTTCTGTACTCATAATTCACTACTTAAATCTCCAATTCCAAAATCTTAGGTTTTAGAAGTGATTTTACTGTTTATCCACTAAATGCCCTGTTGATAGATAACCCCTTGCGGCTACCTGTTGATTGGGATTTAAAAGGAACTTGGAATGGATGGCAGAGCGTAGGTGGCAAGCAATTATATGGATACGGTGCTTTACCCTAAGACACTTCTCCAGCTCTCACCACCTAATTTTCAATGAATATACTATCGCTTCTGCTATGTTCCTTACCCATCACTGACTAAATGTGTGCTGCCCTTGAACACTTCTAGATGGTGGAATAGAGTTGGGTAGTTTAGGTTCGGTGCTTACCAATAGTAAAATACACCCTTTTATTGGTTGTTTTGAAAATTAATATTATTTAAAGTCTCACATATCGTTAGGTTTGCCAATGTAAGTAATGAAAGTTTATTTGTAAGAGTAAAAATAGAAACACAAAGGGAATAGGAAAAAAAAAATTACCATTTAATTTACAAATGATAATTTATAAAAGTGTTTTATTACTGTTATTCTATTTTTATGATAAGAAACAGAAAGGTTCTACTACTATATGAAATAGGCACAGAGAATTGAACTAAATAGCTTACCAACAAGAAGAAAGAATCTCTAATTCTGTCCACTAAGGTTAGCCGCATCACCAACAAGAAGAAAGAATCTCTTATTCTGAAATTCAACCATACCCTTTCTTTGTATAAAGACTTGTATTATTAGCTGAAGAGAATAAAATCATTAGCATATAACTATAAATGCAAGGACTGTTTCCATATTCACTAATGATTTGTTTGAGAGCCGGAATTGATTGTTTATTTTATTTTATTTTAATTAAGAGTGGCCTGCTCTTCAGTTTGGAGATTCAACCTCTAGTATGTAAAGGAGCATCACAGGCTGTCATACTCTTATGAATATTTTTCAGGTTCAAAGTATCCATTTCTAGCTTTGTAATCATTGGAATTTAAAATTATTACCATTATAGTTATTGCTAAAACTAACTGATTCTCATACTATGTTTTCTTCTGCTGTTGCTGTTAATATCTCCATGTTTCTACTGTGGTAGACTTTTAAAAATTTCAAGGTTTTGCAGGTGCTGCACCATATGGAGAAAATACTTTCTCAACTTCTTGACAATTTTGTGACCTCCAAGATCTTCAAAGTATCTTACAGGAAATCCTTGGATTTATAGACCTCTGAGTTATAGCTGATCTCTGGAGATTTGTGTATAGCTGAAACTAAGATTCCTGAGCAGCAATGATCAACAAATAAGCAGTAGAAAGCAGGTAATACCATGTATACGTGTAAAGTCAGTTAGCATTTTCCTTCCTTGATTATAGTTTAGTTTTTATATTATTTTATAATGATAACTACTTTTAAATGCAAAATAGACTCAATAATTACTGGAAAAAAAGAGCCAAACATGAATAAATGTTGGATTTGACCAGAATTTGTCACAGTATCTTTGTACTTACACAACAACTGCAAGAAGTTTTTTCTGTACAATTAATGAGCAGAAAGATTGAAAATGAAGCATATGAAATTTGGTGGATTTATAAATGGATTTGAATTATATATTTCTCTTGAAGTAGCTAAGCATCAAGTTGTTTAATTTATTTATCATGAAAAATAAAGTTTGATGTGTAGGAGGAACCTCAGGCTGCTGCTGCTGCTGAGCTATATTTGCCTGGAGTTGGAAAGGTGACAATACAAGTTTAAGGAAGATATTGATTAGATTGGCAAAGAGAAAGGAGATTCGTTTTCTGATATAAAGTTTAGATTCTTTACGATGTGATTTCAGAAAAGAAGAAATAACGCGTGGGACCAGAAAATTTTGTTTGAAAATGTTCTTGATACACAAATTCAGCATTGCCACTTGATCTAAGAGAAAAAAAAAAAAGCATGGTGGGTGTGGACTCCTCGTTCAAAACACATTACGCGGCATGATTTGAGTATATGATTGGATATTGACATTACGCTATGTTGCATGATTTGAGTATATGATTAGATGGTGATGCTAGGAGACGTGCTCTGGTTGGACACCCTATTAAAGATTTTCTCCTAGTGGGGGTGTGATGAAGTTTGCTTTTGAAGAAAGATCAACATATATAGTTGTGTGTATGATGGCATGTGCTTGCTTTCATGCTTTGTTGTTAACAACTACTCATTGAAGGCATCTATGATCTATCTATCTATCTATCACTCTTTGAAAAGGAAAAGGTGACAGACAATCTCGAAAGGGAGGGTGGAGGAGGAGCAAAACGGTGGGTGGGGTTTTGATGGGGGGGGGGGGGGTATCCCTTAAACTGAAAGGCACCATATGTAACCCTCTAATATGTCTACTTAATGGCCGACCCATCCATGGCAAAAGATTCCATTTTTGTTCTTTATCATTTTGGTTTATTAATTTGTCAGGCATCACTTCATTTACCAAGTAAATATCTTTGGAAACATTATTAAGTAAAAAAAATTCTTTATTTCCTTTGGAAACATTACAAAACCCTAATTAACAAGTGTGGAAATATTGTAATGTTTGAGGATTCATACTTCAAACATTACAATCATTTATTTGAAGTATGAATCCTCAAATATGTTCATGATCAGCTGCATATATTTTAGCATCGCTTTCAAATAATAAAAATAAATAAATAAATAAATTCAAGGTTCAAGTAAAAAGTGTATACATATAAATGTACATCAATAAGTCCAAATTCGATGTTTGTACACAAAATGTTTGAATGCATATATCATTGTCAATCTTCAACTTGGCTTTTGCCTTCTTCTTAGGTGAAAATGACCAACTCAATTATATAGGGCAAAAACTTGGGTGCAGTGTGATGCACTGTATGGTGCATCGGATGCATCCAAGATCTTCTCGATGAATTTGATTTTGATTTGACGAAGAAGAGATAGTACTCTACAAGACAATTCTAATTTTGATTTAACAACGATGCCTACTCAAAGCACACATGAAGACAATTCATGCTCACCCAAATTAATATATGCCGTTGGATATTTAATTTAGAAGCCAAGCTGTTCTTTGTCTCCATTTTGTTTATCTTTTTCTTTATATATATATATATATATATTAATTTACAAGGTGGTTCTCTAGTAAGGACGTCTAACCATAAGTGTGGGCATTTATTAATGTGGGGTTGTGGATCCATTGTGAATGTATGACTGTGGTTGAACGTCCTTAAATTATAAAGTTATGATGGTCCCGATTAGAGAAGTATTCTTAAACGCTTATCACTATAGACACAATAGCTAAATGAACGGCCAAACATTGATGTCAAGCCCATACGTAACAGTGAATTCACAAGATGATCGCTATCAATTTCAAAATCATTATGTTCTAAAATGGGAGAAATAGCCCTCCAAAACATTAAAAAAAAAAAAAACAAATTAAAGTTGTTTTTAACCACATGTATAATTTTGATTGTTACCTACTTAGTGACATTTGTAATGAACCTTTAGAGAAAACACTAGTTTCTAGAGAGAGGGAGAGAGAGAGAGAGAGATGGAGCTTTAGATAGTGAAAATGCTGATTTCTTCCCATTTGATTCTTTCAAATTATTTGATGATATTTTCATGTAAAGTTGTTCTATGTGAAATCATCAATCATGTACTACATGAAGCCATCACCTTACTAGGGTTTTGTTATTTGTACGTGAAATCTTCTAGATTTTGTTGTAGGACTCGTCAAGACGATTCTAACGATATATTATAGGCTCAAATCTGACATCGTTTTCTCCTTTCACGAGCTTTTATATGATTTCATAAGATTTCACATAACGCCGCATAATGATTTCACATAGGTGATTGACGTGAAACATTTTGGAAAATGATGAACTTCGGTGTTTGTTGTTTCTCAAAAACTTAAATCGTGTAAAAAAACACCATATACCCATGAAATAATGATTTTTAGATTAATGAATTCAGTAAGAGGATTACACAGTATTTGTACAAATGTTGTAAAGATCTAAAAAAAAATTCTTCCTCCAACAACTTGATGTTTAGTTTTTGCAAAAAGATGAGAGAGGAAAAAGAGAAATGAGAAGCTGAAAAGGTTGGAGGAAGAAAAAAGAGGATGTAAAAATGTGTAGAGGGAGTTCAATAATTTGTTGGCTATGATTTGAAATCAAATTTTGTAATATATAATAATTTTATTGGAAAAATTACAATCCAAACCTTGAGGTTTTACAGAAATACACAAATAAAATTAGTTTTGTTTTAATGGATAAAGATATTCTTGACCGTGTTAACAACGTTCAAAATAACCGTTGACATAACATTTTAAAGGTAAAATGATCTTTCGAACATTAATTTTTTTTTTGAAAAATTAGGGTATCCAATCAAAACATGACACATCATCCAAAAAGACTCAAAAAGAACTTCTTAGAAGAAGCCCGAATTTTAGACTTTTCCAAATATACATATAATAGATTTTGTAATATTAAAAAAGCTCTTTTGATGATTTGTCAAAGAATCAAAAACAACCTTAAAAAAGCTTTTAATATTATAAAAGCTCATTTGGCCGATAGAAAAGCCATACCAAACAAACCCTTAAAAGGTTTCAATTTAGTGAAAGAATATCTCGAACAAGTTTGAAACCCAGTGACCTGTTACTAGTGTACAGGAAATGAATTAATAGTTCATGAAACTGTTTTCCAGCTATGGTGATCAAAGTATTGTTTGTTGAGGATCAGAAGCCAAAACATGAAATAACTTAGCAAGTTTCATATATATATATATATATATATATATTTTTTAAATTGTGTGGTGTTGCAAGTATAGATAAAAATGCAAATTTTGGACAGCATTGAAAGCACCAAAAAGTAATAATTAGTGTATAAGAAATTGTCTCATCCTAAATAATTTTTATAATTAAGCATGTTCCCTTCCCAAACCACATTGAGTTTCTTACAGTGTTTTCCTTCCACTCAAGTTTTGGACCACAAAATTCTCAATTTATTCTCACAAATTATGTTTGGATTATCCTAACAAACTTTTGGGAGTTTCTTTTTAAATTTTCCATTAAATTGCTCAGTCACTTCTTTGTTTTTCAATTCTAAGTCCCCAAAATATATAAATTAAAACACGGGTTTAGCTACAATACATGAAATGTATTGTTAATGGGTAGTTATGTGAGAGAGTGTTAGTTATTTTCTGTTTTAATATTTTTAATTTTTAAATCCTGGGTAGAAATTGACCCAGTAACCATATAATTCTGTATAGTAGCTGAACCCATAAAAACACTCTATAGAAATATATTAATTGATTCACCCACCCACCTCTGTGAAAATATTTATGAAGTGCTACACCTACACTTTAAGAACATTTTCAAATTAAGGAATGTGATGTGATTTACAATTGCTCCTTACAAATCCTATTGGCACCATCACTCTCTAGCTTTTTGGTGGCCTGGCCTATTAATATATATATATGTGTGTGTTAGTGATTAATGATAGTTTTTTGGTTAAAAAATTTGAAGAAGATGATGAAGAAGTGCATGTGTTGGAAAGTAGCAAAAAGAAATTAGGTCACAATCAACTCAAAGCATGCCTTGTCTCCTCCTCACCTATCAACAATCCTTTCCCGCACCTGCCTTTCCCTTTTTATCTCCTTTGTCCACCTTACTCCAATTTCATGAAATAATTACACTAATGATATCACACGCTATAATTACATATTATAAACTCATTTCCCTTTTGATAACCTTTGAATAACACAAGTGACATGATACAAATTAATTAAAGTCTAAGATTCTCATTGATATTGTTCTATAACTATAAAAATAAAATAAAAAATTTGAATTTGCAACTTGTAATGTGGAAGTTCATTCAACTAACTTATGGATAGACATTAATTATGATATTTTTCGATTACTACATGTTAGTTGAATTAAACGATGATATTATAAGTTATGAATACTAAAAGTTCATTTGAAAAAACTTCTTCAAATAGATCTTTTGGTAGAAGATCTTTTAGAAGTAGAGCTTTTACAAATGAAACTTTTAAAGAAAAGTTATTGGTCGTTTGGTTGTCAATTAAAAAAACTCTTTATATTTTAATATTATTAAAAAAACTCAAAAAAATCTACTTAGAGAAGCTCAAATAACATAAAACGACTTTTTTAATCATCCAAAAGCTCTATTGGAGTGACAACCAAACGACCTAAAAAAAGGCTCTTTTCGTCGATACAGAAGCATTTTCAAACGGGCACTAACTAGGATTCAAATTGAAATCTCTAGCATTACTTTACCTACAATGAAATCATTATATTTTTATTTATTTATTAAGTTGGTACTTTTCCCTTATTTTATTTTGATAAACAAATTATATAAATTAAGATTGACTTATAAATTTGTCAAAAAATAAAATAATAAATAAATGAAAAGCAAATGAATGGTTAAACATTTAAGGAAAAAACTTTAAGTTGCAAATTGAATTTGATACAACAGTTTCATTATTGAATTCTTAAAATAATTCTTTTAAAATTTGTAGAAACCATAGCATAGAGGCTCCTACTATTAACTATCAATATTATAGCTTACAAAATATTCATGCTAATCAAACAAGATGAGGTTGACTCGGTAGTAAAGCTCTTCATACTCACACCATAAGGTTGTGGGTTCGAGTCTCTTTCCCTCCCCCATAAAACCCCAAATTACTGTAATATTTCAAAATAATAATAATAATATATTCATGCTAATCAGGATAAGGGAAAGAAATAAAAATGCATTAAATTATGTAATGAAAAGTGGTGTAAAAGATAAATTAAAGAGATGGAAAAAAAGAAGACATAAAATTGCTTTCTTGACTAACTTTGCCGCTTTCTTACACTTCAATCATTATTATTCTCCTAGTGACACTATTTAATATGATTTACCCATATAAGCCAAAATTGACAATAGATCATTGGTGTTGAACAAATCATAATCATTCAATTTTAGATCTCAGTTTACTTCTTAATCTTGATTTTCACTGCCCTGTTTAGGAGTATTTTGATAATTTTCAAATTACTTTCTATATAACAAAAAGTACTAATACTAGTATAAGATAAGAACAGTGTAATAACTAGTCAACAGTCTCGCCCAAAGAATTTTGGGTCCAATTCTTGTTATCATTTAGTGTTTGTGTCGATTTAAATCTAACTAAGTGTTAAAATTTACAACCTCAAAGGTTAATGGCTTCATATTCATGTGTTTTATAGGTTATATGTGTAAGATCATGCATGTTTTACGGTATAGGATCCTATGTTATCAGACCTGATAATAATCGCCCATAAAAGTTTCTATCTAAATACCACCCCAATTAATTAATGGTACCATAACCTAGTAGGCTAGAAGTTAGAAACCCTCCACCTGAAATTGCTAAAAATTGCCACTCAATTCAAAAACTTTGATAATTGTATATGTACTTTTCCATTTGAAATATGAGTTGATCTTCTCCAAACCAAAATCACAAAATAGAGAGAAAATAGGGCCACCCTTTCTAGTTTTATAATATAGCAAGCATCCATCATCATCATCTTCTTCAATTCATACTGATGAAACAATCATGAAACCCAAAAACAGAGAAATTAGAGAAGAAGAAGAAAAAAAAAAAAAAAAAAAAAAAAGCACCAAAAAAAGACCAATCCAAGAAGAAAACATTGCACACATAGTGGCCTTTGTAGGGACTCAATAAAACACCACCTTCTTTCCAGATAATCAATCGAAACCCACCACCCTCTTCGTCATCATATATATGTTTTATTATCTTCATCATCACCATCACCATCTTTCACCTACATTATCAATCACTTTTAATTTTCATTTAAAGCTACTTTCTTTTCTCTTCTTTTCTTTTCTTCACTCACTAGTCTCTGTATAAAACAACTACTAAACTTCCAAAAAATAACTCATATTTCATTAATTAGACTATTGTTTTGTGTTTGTGTGTGTGTTTTTCATTTTTTGAAAGAAATTTAAAAAAAAAATAAAAAAATCTGCGATGGATGAGTCATGGCGGATGCGGATGGGAATGCAAACGTTACCTCGAAAAAAGTCGTCGACGGTGGGATCCACGCGCCACTCCTTCACTTCCACTATCGACCCCGACGATTTCTCCGACGTCTTCGGCGGGCCACCGAGGACTATGCTCTCCCGCAAGTACTCCGCCGACTTCACTTCCTCCACGCCGCACTTCTACGCCGAGATTTTCCGGAATCCGTCGCCGGAAATAGCTTCTCCGCCAAAAAGGAGCGGCCGGATTCTTCCGGCGTTCACGATTCCGTCGAGGAACGAGGGATTCTACAGCGACATCTTCGCGTCGTCGCGCGACGGTCGTAAATCGCGGGAGCGGTCCCGGCCGAAGTCGAATTCGTCTTCTGTGTTGAGCTCCGAGGATCTAAGTCCGCTCCGGCCGCCGGAAGGAGATGACGTGGCATTGTCTTCTTTTGCTTCCAAGCTCAGGTACTGTGTACACTAGTCTTATAGGTTTTAACTGTTTAAGCTTTCATTTATGTTTTATTACCATTTATGCCCTTGTCGTTTCATTTTATTTATGTTTCGAAGAGAACGATACGGTGTCGTTTAGCGTTTGTAGTTCCGTAAGCGAGTGAAAAGATAGTATAAAGTTGGATAAATTAGATTGATTATGTTAGGGTATGAATATGATCTGAATTTCAAGAGAGATATTTGAGGAATTGAAGAACAGGGTTTTTTTTTTGTTAATGAAATTATAAATATTAAATGATAGATTTGTGAAGAATTTACAAATTATTTCTTAAATCTTTTTTTTTTTTTTGTTGCTTGAATTACAAGAAAGGCAGCAAATCTAGCGTTTTGAGTTGATGTTGTTGTGTTGATTTGTGCAGGCCAATCAATGTTCCATGTAGATGGAACTCAACATCAATGATGCCAGATGATCAGAGAACAACGAAACAAGCGATGCCGACTTATCATCATCATCATCAAAATCAATACATGGAAAATGATAACAACAATTTCAGAAGCTCTTATTACAATGGATTCTCCAGGCGAGTTTCGTCCCCTGAAACCATTAGCATTGAACCCAATTCGTATCGAAGCATCAAACTATCTATGGACGATATGGAATTCAACAACTCCCCTTCGTCTCCCGCCTCTTCGCTCTGTCAAGAACCCGAAGCTAAAACAGAAATAAGAAGAGAGCGCGATAATATTATGACGCGAGAAGAAGAAGAAGAAATGGAGCAAGAGGAGGATGAGGATGAGGTTATGAGTTCATATGTTATCGAAATCAATTCTGATCATAGAGAGGGAACTGGCGAAGCTGTTTCTGTTGATGAAGCAATAGCATGGGCCAAAGAGAAGTTTCACCAGGATAGTAAAGATCACTCATCACCTGACAATGAAGGTCTGTTGTTTGATAAATTTCCAATTACAAGTTCTGATTACAGTTTACAAGATAAATGACCTTTTATATGTTGCTGTTCTGTTTTGATATTCTGCAGAGAGGCCTGATGCTAATGAATTTCTAAATCAACAAACTCGAGGACATGGAACCATTCATTCTCCAATGGTAAAGTACTTTATTGCTTAAGGCGCATTTACTAATCATGAATGAAAATGAAAAGGAATCAGGTTCCATTGGAAAGGGAACTTGATTCTTCCGTAGATGGGAGGGCGAATTAAGTTTCATTTTTAACAATAACTTAATTTTTGATTTGCGTATGACTTACATAATTTGATTCTCAACCGATTTTAGTAAACATAGTAATCCCAAATAAGAAATTAACTTCTCTTTCTCTCATTAGGACTACTGGTTAGTAAAAACGTGCTCAAACGTTAAACTTTTGACAGAATTATAGGCTATACTTCTTAAAACATCCAACAACCAACAAAGCATAACTAGAAAATGTACAACTCTCACTTATGAGAGCATCTAACAGAGCTGCTTCTTCTGTTTAACATAATCAAACCTATAATTTCTTACATGTGAGAGTTTGGAAATTCAAAATTTAAGCTTTGTGGCATGCCAAGTAGTAAACCAGATTAAGGTAAATGCTTTAGTATGAACTTTCACTTTTACTTTACAGGAGGAACAAAAGAAATGGACAGCTGAAGATGTAGAAGAGCAATCAGAAGACAATGTAAGTTCCCAACGCAGTTGATATGTTGTAAGAATGCGAACTGTAAAATGATAAAATGACGCAAATGCAATCACAGTGACTTAAAGTGGCATAATAAACTAGATTTTGTTTGATTTATTTCGTTTTCTTTCAAAAACTGCAGAGAGAAATGGAGTTATTGGAACAAGAAATAAGATTGTGGTCAGCCGGTAAAGAAACCAACATTCGCTTGCTGCTATCAACACTGCATCATGTAAGACCTTCAAATATTTGTACGAGTTTATATCATATCTCTGAAACTATTTTTCACATGTTTGATGATGATGATGATGATGATATGGCAATGAATTCAGATGTTGTGGCCGGATAGTGGATGGTACGCGATCCCCTTAACGAGCCTCATAGAAAGCTCACAAGTGAAGAAGGCTTATCAAAAAGCAAGGCTTTGTCTCCACCCAGACAAGTTACAACAAAGAGGAGCAACACTCCCTCAAAAATATATTGCAGAAAAAATATTTTCCATCCTCCAGGTAAATCTGCAATGCATTATGGATTCAATTAATTCTGGGGTGTTTGCATCAAAGAATGCTTAAAAATATATTCCCATTTTGAAACATGATCACGAATCGAATGCCTCATTATATAGTTTATTTTTTGATTGTAGGATGCATGGTCTGCATTTCTGTCTCAAGATGTATTCTTTTAAGTAATGGTGAGGAATTCACAACCTTGGGACTCAATTTTGACGTGCGAAGCAAGTTTGAATCCGAAATGATCAAAACGGTAAAGCATTGTGTTGAGACTAGGCCTTGAAGTATCCATTGATTGGTATATATAGTTATAGTTGCAGTTGCAGAGAGATGGTTACAAGGCTACAAGGTCTCTTTCATATATATCTTGGATAAGCAAACAATAAAGAAAGAGATAAAGAGTAATGGTGTTGAGGCTGATCATCTAATGGAGTTTTGAGTTTTGACTTTGGATTTAATTGTGTAAAAATATGTCATCAATCACAACTTTGATCTTCAACCTCGTATCACATTTCTTCATTCTTCCATAATACTGAACTGTACATTGCCTGCATAAACTGCTTTCCTTCTAAGCACTTCCTAGTAACATCCATCTATATATATATATACAATCTTTCTATTATCGGTTCGAACTGATATAAAATATATTAGTTCCTTGCATGTGGGTCATTGGATTTAAAAGATGCTTTGAAACTGATATATCTTTTATCGGTTTGAACTGATAATAGAAAATTTGTATATATATATATATATAGATTTTTCTATTATCAGTTCATCCTGACAATAAATATATCAGGACGAAGAATGTAGACCACTAGATCATACTTTGACTCAAAGTATATGCAATTGTATTATTTGTCCTGACACTGACAATAGAAAAACTGATATATATATATTTTATGAAAATATTTAATTTGAAAAGCATTTTGAATACGCATTTAGTAATTTTAAAAAACATATTTGTTCCTTTTTTTAGTTATAATTTTCTTATATATATTTTTTTTCAAGCAAATGTTACAAAATAATTATCAACCACCGTTGTTTTTTTTTTTTTTCTTATTTAATAATATATTTTTCTTAAGATTTAATAATATCTTAAAAAAAAATACTATCAAATATATAATTAATGTCTCCATATTATATAAATCATTTTAATAATTTTTCTGTCCGAAGTTGTGCTATGTTGACCTGCTCAAAGTTTAGAGCATTAAGGTTGTGAAATATGTTTTAATTAAGAATTATTATGATTAATTAATGATGATTATCCTTAAAAATACTTTATAAAATTATGAAGTAATTACATAAAAACTACCTGTTTGTACACGCGGAAACAGTTGTTCCATAACCTGACATTGATCTTCTCTCTAGTGTTAATTAAACTTTAATTGTTGGAATAATGTTTTAGTTCTTCCATTTTATTTTATTTTAAAAAAAACATAAAAAAATGAAAAAAGATGGATATTCACTGTCTATCTCAGAGATAGAAGGTGGAAATTTAAAAAAAAAATCAAATAAAAAATTGAAAAACTGAAAAAAAAAAAGAAGAAAAAAGAAAAAAGCAATGGATCTTCACTATCGATTTCAATCATGGATGGTGAAAAAAAAAAAAAAAAAGTGGAGATTCAAGCTTCCATCATCCCCTGCCATGAAAGGGGGAGGTGAAATCTACCCTATTTTTCTTTTTTCTATATTTGCTTCTCTTGTTAATCTCCACCATCCATCTTAGAGATGAAGGGTGGAGATCCAATTATTTACTTTTTTTCAATTTTCAATTTTATGTTCGTTTAAATAAAATTAATGGATCTTCACCATCTATCATAAGAGCAATATAGGCATTTAAGTCTTTTTATAGTTTTGATGCGGTCATCGTTAAAGTTATAGTTAAACACTAGGCAGGGATGTGAATGTCAGTTTTTAGAAAAGTTGTTTCCATGAGTTACTCAGAACTAAGGATGGTAACGGCTCGGATCAAAGGTGTCCCATACCTGAAACCCGATTTGCATGAGTTGCCCCAAACCTGACCCGTGCCCCAAACGGGTTTTCGTTTTCCGCCCCAAACTCGACTTGAAAATGACAAGGGGTGCCCCATATTCGACCCAAAATGACCTGTTTTATTTTTTTCTTAAAAAAATTATCAAACCACTAAATATACAAATTATTTTACCATACAATTGAATTTTAGGACATTGACTTAAGTTTTCACATTCAATTAAATTTTAAAATACATTTAAATTATATATATATATATACACTTTTTTTTTCCTTTTTTGACTAGAAGTTTAAATATACACTTAATTACAAACATAGACTATAGAAAAATATTTTAACATACACTTAAAATTCATACATAAACTTAAATTTAATATAACACAATATCTAAGTTTAATAAACTTTAAATTCAAATATAAAATACAATTAGTTAAAAAGACAGAGATTATAGATTTATTTTACCCTTTATATTTTTATATTTAAAAAAAAAATTTATATAAATACCGGGTTAAACGGGGTAGGTCGGGGCATAAGGGGTTGACCTTTACCCAACCCGATAAAAAACCGGGTCAAAAAAGTTTGACTCATACTCGATCCGAGCCCTGTTTTAAGTGCCCCAAACCTGCTCTAAATGGATTGGAATCCCACCGGTTTGGGATTGGTCGGAAATTTTTGCCATCTCTGCCTAGAACTTACATGAGTTTGTCTTTAGAGTTGTGATATAACCAATTAACCATGGTCTTTTAGGTATCTTGATGGATAAATATAATTAAACAATTAAATAACATATTGAACAAGATGGGGTTGGTCAAGGTAAAACACCTCATACCAAAAATATAATCCAAATTTATGTAACATTGTAATAATTTGAAAAAAATAAATAAATTAAATAACATATTAACAAAAAGAATTGACGAATCACGATTAACATCTGTGAATTCTTTGATGATTTTGCAAATCATCGGTCAAATTTTGGTTTCCTTTATTCGCTCGGACTCTCGGAGCCCTTCAGAACCCAGACAATACACTCAAATAAAACTCTCTCTCTATTTCTCGCACAGTTAATGGTCCTGATTGTTTCATGATCTTCCAACAGTCATATGTTGGTTTCTTCTTATCACACGGAAATTCTAAAGATGCAATCAATACACGCTATCAAAACCCGCTTCATTTTATCGTCAAACCACTTCACTAGTTAATCATATTCCCGGTCTCTCTCTGTGTGTTTTTCTAACACAATTGAACGCTCAAGATCGGTCAGGGTTTCATCGCACGGTCAGAAAACGATTCCTTTCCTCGCACGAAAACTTTGATGACCGTTTTATTACACTGAAAGGAAACCCTAGTAATTTGAACATTCAACCTCTCCTGTTCACTCATAATTTTCCCTCTAGCTCTCTCAGTTTGTCTCTCTGCTTTTTCGCGCATTTTCTTGCTTTTACACAACACAAGAACAGGATTCTACTCTCTGAATTCTCTGATCATGGCACTGAGAATTCCCAATTCAAGAAATGGGCACAGCCCTTACAATCAACACCCTGCGAAGAATGTGATTTGTGCTTTTTGGCTCAAAGGACGCTGCACCAGAAACCCATGTCGTTTTCTGCATCCGGACGCCTCCATTCAGCCACCAACTCAGGTTCCACTCCAACATTTTGATGGCCATGTCAAGACCCAACCCCAAATTAGGGTTTGCGATCAGTGGGTTTCTGGGTCTTGCGCTTACGGTGAAAAGTGCCGATTTTTGCACACTTGGTTTCACTCTGATGAAGACAAGCACTCATTGTCGATGCTGACCAGACTGGAAGGTCACAAAAAGGCTGTTACAGGTGTCGGGCTTCCTTCCGGGTCTGATAGACTGTATTCGGGTGCCAAGGATGGTACGGTTAGGGTTTGGGACTGTAACACAGGCAAGTGTGTCAAGGTCATCAATAATGGCGCAGAGATTGGTTGTCTGATAAGTGAGGGTCAGTGGGTCTTAATTGGTTTGCCAAACACTGTTAAGGCCTGGAGGCTGGATGTGGCCACCGGTGATTATGAAGAGTTTGTTCTTGATGGACCTGTTGGTCAGGTTGATGCAATTGCTGTTTGTAATGGCCTTTTATTTGCGGGATCACAGGATGGCGTGATTTCGGTTTGGAGAGGAAGCAGTGATGTTAATGGTTTTCAACTGGTGGCTTCGCTAGAGGCTCACGCCGGACCTGTTCTGTCTTTGTCTGTTCAACTTGAGAGGAAGAGACTGTTTTCAAGTTCAACAGATGGTACAATCAAGGTGTGGGACCTTAACAATTTACAGTGTATTCAGACACTGAGTGATCATAAAGATGCTGTGACTTGTCTGCTATGTTCGAATGAGTTTTTGTTCTCGGGTTCATTGGACAAGACAATTAAAGTTTGGGCTGCCAACCAAGGTGGGAAGTTTGAGTTAGCATACACACATGAGGAAGAATGCAGCGTTGTGGCAGTTTTTGGGATGGCTGATGTGCACGGAAAACCCGTCTTGTTTTCGTCATGTAAAGACTCTACTGTTCGTCTCTACGATTTACCATCCTTCAAAGAGAGGGCGAGACTTTTTTCAAGAAAGGACGTTGGGGCAATCCAGTCAGGTCCCGGTGGCCTCTTTTTCCTTGGTGAAGGTACCGGAACGGTCGGTGTTTGGAGTTGGATGGCAGAGCAACAAAACATGTCCCAGTAATATATTACTCTGCTTTTGGTAAACATCTTCAATGTAGACGCCTTTTAAGGAGTGTATATATACTTGACACATTTGTCGAATTTATAATGAAATTTCATTCTTTCATTCTCTTTACCATGTTTTGTCTAATCATTCTATTTTCCATTTTTCATTCATAGTTTGATATGGGTAAAGTCACTATTCTGGATTTGATGTTTCGATTAATTAATGAAATTTGAATTCTTTATATCTTTTATAAGTCTATAACATTCGCTTGCTTTATAAATTTGTATTTCATGACAACATTTCAATATTTGCTATAGCTCATTTGCTTATGATAAATACCTCGTTTTACTCGCGAGTTACTCGTTTGATTTTGTCTCAGTTGAAAGAAAAATGAATCATGAACAACTCACATTGCGATGTTGCTTACGAAAGAAATCCCGTTTGAATGATAGTTTCAGCAACAGGAAGACCAAGCTGCTTTCATTTTATTAAATAGAATGGTAGGGCTTTAAACCGCCTGAAAAACAACAGATAGACAGCTAAAAATTGATACCGATAGACTTGAGGTAGGGGGAATTTAAAACAGAGCAAAAATACGTAGGGGTTGAAATCCGTTAGCAAGTAAT
Organism: Acer yangbiense; assembly: GCA_008009225.1. Taxonomy (NCBI): domain Eukaryota; kingdom Viridiplantae; phylum Streptophyta; class Magnoliopsida; order Sapindales; family Sapindaceae; genus Acer; species Acer yangbiense. Next base: position 16,311,894 of record CM017773.1, on the reverse strand, counting down.
CCCTTCTCACATTCCCCCCACAAATATCTAACCAACTGTCGATGAACTAATCAGACAGATATTTCAAATCCAGAATGAGACATGGGAATATCTGACTTACAAGTAATGTGTAATATACAACATCCATGAAAGATTAATCCAGGATTTCCAACAAATTATATTATTTCATGCAACAAAACCAAATGAATTTGCCCGATAAATCACATAGCAGCTCAGATTTTTGCTGATACAATCTAGTCCAAAGAATCAAAACAGCTTGAATGGGTGCATGCATAGTTCTATAAGACTACAAAATTTGAAGTTTCAACAGAATTCCCCAAGGTGAATAAACAATGAATCGAAAATATCAACTCTTATTGAATATTGCAGTAGTTTGCTAGGCTCAGTCACTGAATCACTATCTTAATGAAACCGGGGAAAAGTAATTTATCTACGGAAAGAGTTAAATATGTTCAAAGTTTCACTGAACTACTAACATAAGAAGACAAGCTATTAAACTACTATTTTTAAGGGCGTATAAAACACATCGGAGTACCAGGACAAGATGTTACTCGTCATCCTTGTACGGGTATTCTTCTGTAACTTGCTTCAGAAGTTTCACCTGCATCTCATACACATCATCCCCTCTAAGCACATCACGGAGCCAAGTGACTTCTGTCTTCATTGATACCTGCAAATGGAAGAAAATTCAGAGCACAACAATTACAAAGAAGAGAAGGAACACAGAAGAAGAAGAGGAATAAGAAAGTAACATAGGCTTGTTCATCATCCACATTTACTCAAGCTACAGAACTGAAGGCACCGAGGACATAATACTCATATTAAGGAAAAATGAAGCATTCGTCTATCAATTCAACTCCAGTAAATACCATTTTTCGATCAAAAGAACAGGTTTTGTCAAAGAATCTGTATGTTTTTTATTTTTTATTTAAAAAAAATAAAAAATAGAACCTATATGATTTAAAAGCTCAGTATTTGGCTATAATTCAAGATTTTAAGAGAAAATTTTAGAAATGCAAAATTTAAACCAGACATTTGATAAAAGACTGTTAAGAAATAAAAGAGTAATTGCAATGAGAAATTAAAATTATTTTCCTTCATCTCAATTCTTACACATGGGAGGTACAAAGGAGATGTCCACGTCAACCACTCCAAACAAATGTAAAAAAGAGGTTTGCATTCTACACAACATTCACTACCATTTTGTCAGAAAAGGCTAAGAACAGAAACTTCTTCAAATAGAGGACCTTTTCATTTTGTTTAGGAGAAAAAGTCATCCATGTTAAATTCACCCACTACCAAAATCTTACTTAGCATGAAGAAAAGCAATCTAAAAATTATGAGCACTCAGCTGCAATTAAATTTAACCAATAGACTCCACGAATGAACTCTCTCTCCAGCAATTGAGTAGTGATAATAAATTTGACACAATTATTGCACTAATATAATCTCAGCTGCAAAATTAACCAAAACGAAAATAAAAAATTTCAAAGGGAGGCATGTTGAAGACTAGGAAGCAGTATATTTCACCAAGCAAGTAGAAAGCAATCAGAGAAATCCAATAAAGAGGACGATACCAAAGCTGATGACACTCACCATCTCTAAAGCTCCTCTAATGACTCCGCTTAAGATGTTGCAATAGTAAAGTCCTTGACATGTATCAGGAAGCTCAACAAAGTCCACAAGTGGATTATCCTCTAACATTATACTGCAACACGTGTCATTAGCATCCCAATTGGTCACAGTTGCCGTAACCCCTAAGAACATTTTGAAACCCACCTATACAAAAGCTTCATTGGATTCATATGAATTGAGCCTACTTCATAATAAAGAGGAAATAGATAAATTATATCAACTTGCAACCATACAAAAGTGTCTCAGAAAATATTTTCAGATCCATTAGATACAAGGGTAGATTCAACTTTAAAACGCTCATCTTTATGCATCAAAACACCAGACAGAAAGATGTTATAGAAAGCCACACCAATCGATGTTGAAGGAAACTTAAAAATAACAAACATCAGAACAATCCAACTACCATACATCTGTTAAAGTTGCAATCCAGGCAGGTTCAATTAGTTTGAAGGCCACACCAAGTCCAACCAAAGAGTTGAACAAGTTTTGGAAGAAAAATCAAACACTTTCACTGAGTGGTTGTAATTATAGCTTAGAGCAACAAGATAGATTTAATTAATCAAGTTAGGGTGGAATGATCACCTTTTCCACAATTTCAGATAACAACTTCAATAATCTAGCAAATAGAAAAATGACAGCCATGATATTAACTTATTAGTCATTAGAATTGAAATTTGCAACACAATTAGAGCATACATATTCGAAGACATATTGCAACAAGCAGAATATAGTCACAAATAGAAGAAAAACAAAAAACTATAAACTGACTGCAATGAGGATTCTACTCAACTTCTGAGATAAAGAAGACATTTGTTCAGATTAATATCTAGTTGCAGTTCGACTGCAAACCTATGTTGAAGTCTAGCTGGCTTCATCTGGGAAGTCTTTAAAACACAAAAAGAGTATCAAACTCGGCTAATGGGAAAAAATAACGTTAAACAATCAGTCTTCTGTTGGTCTAGGAAAAACATAAGTTCTGTTTATCTTATTGACTAAATCAAGGTTCCACTGTCTGCCAAAATCAACATTTAACAGGACATAAGGAGAGGGACTGTGAAGCAACAACAATAACAGTGGAGATGATGATTTAATAGTCTTAAAAATAATCTTAATAGGGATATGTAAAAAAAACACTAACAGTTAGACCTGTGCAAATTTGGTACACTTTATACTTTATATTAAGCCAAATTGTTAGAATAAACCTTTGCAATCATTTCAGCAGTCTCCTTGAAGTCAACACATCTAGCAACATTTGATTTTACTAGAAACTCGTCAATCAGTCGAATTCCAATATTGTAGCCCCTACAACATAAATAACATCAAATGAAAAAGGTCTAAAACTCTCATTATACAGTCATCTACTCCAGAATTCCATTAGATACGATAACAAAAACACTTAGACCGGTTATGCAAATAAGGTTGAACAAAACAAACAATATATTACAGTACATTTCTAGCACAGAACCGGTTAATTCAAAATTGAACTTGAGATAGAAATATAGTGTCTCCAGCTATTAAAGCAGTTCAGTTCAAGAATTTACCTTGTCATGATATCATAAATTTTTGCTCATTCAATCTTCTTTATTTGATCAAACAAAAAATGGATATACGAAAAAAGTTCCTCCCAAGGCAACCTCTTTTATCATTCTACTTTTAGTTCTGCAATGATTAATTTAATGTTTTTGGTCAATTTAGCTTAGCAATTAGATTATTTGTCTTTTTATGTTGCTTCTGCCTATTGTCCATTTACAAAACTTTTTCGCATTTCCCTGAAATAGTTCAATACAAAAATAGTGAAAATTTTCTAAGCATTAATAAGTAATAACTTATGAAGAAATATAATCAACTACAATTTTATTTTTTTCTTAAACACACCCAACACTAAACATATGATGAAACTATAGAAGTGAAAAACAAACTTATACGCTACCGATTTTTTCAATGTCCAAACTACCAACCAAAAGTTGAATTTCACTTATTTCCTATCATTTCTTTCCTCTGATTCCATAACTTGAAATTAAGAAAACAACATGCAATAAATTGAATCCAACAGAGAATGTGAAACAAAACATACATTTGATCAAGCTGTTTGTTAACTTCTTCAACTTCCTCCAGATCCGTCAGCAACTGCCGCACAGTCGCTCCATAAGTTAACGTAAACAGCTCAGCATTCTACAAAATACACCATCATTCAACTTCAAAAATTAAAAAACCCAACTTCAAATATCCAAATTTACAGATTACAAGAGCACATAAAAATCGAGTAATTACCACGCGTTCGACATTGCCGAAAATTGCGTCACCGGATCGAGGACCAGCAGGCGCCATGTTTGGATCTTAAGTGAACCGTGAATTGCTCTGATGATGATTTTCTCTATGAGATCTATTAATTTCATATTCACTTCTTCAGCTAGATATTTCGGATTCAATTTCTGGCCGGATTCGGATTTATCCAATCCGTAAAGTATTTTCCCGTATACCATATCCGAAAACCGGATTCGGGTATTTTCGGATTCGGACTTTTTTTTAGGGGTCCGTGTGAGAGGGGCATCCTCGTCCACCTAAATTACAACGGCTCTTTCGTAATGTAGCCGTTAATCCTTCGAAACCCTAAAATTTCCCTTGAATAGACAATCGAAAAAATAAGTTTGAAGACGAGAAAACAAAAAAATTGTTATGTGTATATAAACTCTCAAACCAACCCCTCTAAAACCCACCAATTGTGTTCCCTCTTCTCTGTGAAAATCTTCAACAGCTTTCTCAGCGCTCTCTTTAATATATACGCACCACTGCATATAACTATCTGTTCTTTGGTTTTTGGTTTCTTTGATTTAATTCTCTGTTTTGCAGGCTCTGTTTTTGTTGTTGTTGTTTTTTTTTTTTTTTATATATATATATATTTTCTATATTGTGCTATTTTTTTTGTTGCTATAAAAGTTATGGATGCAGGATCTATGAAATGCCCACTTCAGGAACAGTTTCTTCGCAGAAGGAATTCCAAAGAAAATGTGAGGAATTTTGAATCTTAGGCAACTTTGTTTGTTTGTTTGTTTGTTTTTTTTTTTTTTTTTCTTGTTTTATTGTGATTTTTGACATCTGATTGATGTTTTGTTGATCCCAGTTGGACAGATTCATTCCAAACCGATCCGCAATGGACTTCGATTTTGCTCATTACATGCTGAATGAAGTGAAGAAAGGTAAGGAGAACCCGAACTCAGCCATGAGCTCGCCGTCCAGGGAGGCTTACCGGAAGCAACTGGCGGAGACCTTTAACATGAACCGTAGTCGGATTCTTGCTTTCAAGAACAAGCCACCAACCCCAGTTGAACTCATACCACAATCACATTCTTCTTCCACTTGTTCTCTTAATCAGCCTAAACTCGCCAAACCTCGCAGACATATTCCTCAGGTGGGTCATAATTCATTGAATAAGTAAGTGCTTGATTTATTCAAGGAGTGTTTGTGTTTATTTAATCTGATTATTTTGATTTTGATTTTGATTGTACAGACATCTGAGAGAACATTGGATGCTCCTGATCTTGTGGATGATTACTACTTGAATTTGTTGGATTGGGGGAGCAGCAATGTTTTAGCAATTGCTCTTGGAAGTACAGTCTACTTATGGGATGCTTTGGATGGTTCCACCTCAGAACTCGTCACCATTGATGATGAAAATGGCCCAGTCACCAGTGTCAGTTGGGCTCCTGATGGTCGTCATATTGCTATTGGCTTGAACAATTCTGAAGTACAACTATGGGATTCTACTGCTAATAGACAGGTATGAGGTCTTGGATGTTGTTAGTAACAATAGTATTTAAGCACAATGAGACTCGAACCTAGGACTCCTGGGTCAAATCAGGCTCTCATACATGTTAGAAACCACATTTAAGCTGGAAAATGCCCGACAATAATATTTAATGCGAATACTCAGATCTTCTTGTATTGATCTCTAATTGTTGTGTGTGTGTTTGTGCAGCTAAGAAGTCTGAGAGGTGGACACAGATCAAGAGTAGGATCACTGGCATGGAACAATCACATTTTGACAACAGGAGGTATGGATGGGAAGATCATTAGCAATGATGTAAGAATTAGAGATCCTGTGGTTGAAACATATAGAGGTCACACTCAAGAGGTTTGTGGGTTGAAATGGTCGGCGTCAGGCCAACAACTAGCAAGTGGAGGTAATGACAATCTCCTCCACATATGGGACAGATCAATGGCTTCTTCAAATTCTACCACACAATGGCTTCATAGATTGGAGGAACACACTTCTGCTGTCAAGGCTCTTGCTTGGTGTCCTTTCCAGGGAAATTTGCTGGCAACTGGAGGAGGAGGCGGTGATCGGTGTATAAAGTTCTGGAACACTCACACAGGTGCTTGCTTGAACTCTATAGATACCGGCTCTCAAGTATGTGCTCTGCTGTGGAACAAGAATGAGAAGGAGCTGCTTAGTTCTCATGGATTTACTCAGAATCAGCTCACCTTATGGAAGTATCCATCTATGGTGAAGACGGCAGAGCTCACCGGACATACCTCCAGAGTTCTTTTTATGGCACAGAGCCCAGATGGTTGCACAGTGGCATCAGCAGCAGCAGATGAAACGCTAAGATTTTGGAACGTTTTCGGGGCTCCTGAAGTGGCTAAACCTGCTCCCAAAGCAGTCCGTGAGCCATTTGCGCAGCTGAATCGTATCAGATGAGAACATGACCATCAAGAAGTGATCATATCAACCAATTTTTGTTGTAGTTGAATGGTTCAACAACTTGCTGTGTCCATCCATCTTTGAAGGTTCATTTTTGAGGCCGAGGAAAATTGTGCATAATTCGTTACATGTTTTGGATGCACAACAAAACAAATATTCTACTTATTAAGTACAAGTGATACATTCTTCTCCCGTGGATGTAGTCACTCATGTGACGAACCACGTAAATATTTGTGTCTTTGTGCTTTTTTCTTTTTTTTGGTTACATTTTTTTTCGCCATAGAAAAACAAAAGGCACAAACAGAAGGGGGGGGACTCCAACAGAATTTTAAACCCAGCAAATAAATTTGTTGTAGAACAAACCCCATAAGGACTCCACAACTACAAATTATTTAGTAAAATTCTCAACATGTGCTGATCACAAAATTGTAAACAATGCAGCTAAAAAAAAAAAAAAAAGGCCACCCAAACTTCAAGTTCTACGAAGAAGGAAAAGAAAAAATTGGATTCAACCTAAGTGAAATTCGGGTTAAGGCTCCAATTAAATTAAGAATACAATTAATAATGGAGTTAAAAGAAAACTAAATGGAAATGTGACTAGAATAAGAGTATCATACAATACAAGAGATACTTTGTATTACTTTGAAGATGCAAAACCTACATAAATTTGGGGTTTTTTTTGGGGGGGATAAAGATTCTCACCTCACCTCACCTCATCTTCACCTCTCTTAATCTTATGACACATAAGTATTGCAATGAATAAATGGTTAAGGTGAGGAAAATGTGAGGATGAGGTGAGGTGATGAAAGGATTTTTATCCTTTTTGGGGAGGGTAAGGACTCAAACCCGTAACCTTAGGGTGCATGTGTGAGGGCTTGTATTATTTATTATTTACTACAATTTTTCTCTCATTAGCACATACTTTAAGCATACTAATACACATCATCATACTTTTGTCATGTGTATTATTATGATTAAAGTCATGTTGTTGACATGATAAAAGTGTGGTGATGTGTACTAATATGCTGGAGATATACTTAAAGTTGTGTGCTCATGAGAGAAAAATTGTTATTTACTATATTAATTGCAACAAATTCTTTATTTCATAATTTGACTTTGAGTTGTCACTAACTTATATTTTTAAATCTTGCATTGAGAATCCTGTGAATTTCAACTTGACATGTGCGATGATCAGAGAATATTTTCTTTTTATTAAAGCAAATTCCTTTGCGCCTAGATTTTTTGAGATAAATATTCATTTATTATTATATGTTATATTATATATGATATGAGAATGACACCAAAAAGAAGAAATGGCAAGATCCATTTTGCATATAAATGAAGGGATTTTTTACAATGATAGTGTATGCCGAAGGGATGTAGCACAGCCTGACAGCACGTTTGTTTTGGGTATAAAATGTTACCGGTTAAAATCTTGTCATCCTTACCTATTATTGCTTCTTGAAGCAGTAACCAAGTCTAAAGATCCATTTCAGAGCAATTTCGACATACATAACATAACACATAATTTTCAATTTTATGATAGTATACATATGTAAGAAGTATACCCGACCCATGCGGTTCGAGTGGGTGACCGTTGGTTCATATGAAATTGTCTTCCTATATAGCAGACAATGTATTAAAGATTTGTTTTTAAGGGTGGATATCTCATGAGTAATCCCTTATTTTAGTAAGAACCGCCATAAAATCTAACGATTTGAATGAATTTTGATTTAAACTTTTTTATGGATGATAAGTTCAATGAAATCTACTTATAAACAAAATTTGAAAATTTTCAAGCACTACAACCCCCAATACGTAAAACATATTTTATTGTATTATATTGAAAATGGGTACGGATATTGACACCCATAAATATGATAAGCACACACATATTTATAAGTTCACCCATGTCTAAAATTTAAAATTAAAACATTACTATAAACACCCATCTTAATACCAATAGTACCTTTATTTAAATGAATGTTTTAATTTTAATATAATTTTTTATAAACCCTCTTAAGTTATTAACACACTCAATTTCACACATGATAAATTCTCTCTAGACTCGAAAACACAGTCTGGTAAAATCGGATATGTACTGCTATTCTATATGAATACAGTTTATTTATATAACGACCTATAAATAAAGATTTCTTTTTAATAATCAATCAACATTATTTATCAGTAAAAGATGGGAAATGTACGATGGATTCTCATAGCATACTTTTGATTAGAAGAACTTGAAAGCAAACATGAGAAAAAGAATAGAAAGACTGTCCTCCATTTTTGTTTTGTTGCAAGCTCTAGTCTGGTTGAATTTTGCGTGGATTAATCATTTTAAAATTATTTTAACATTCCTATTGCTAACATTTACTTTTGAAGTTTAAATTTTTAATATCAGAATTAAGTTTTTTTTACTAATAAATAATGTTGATTGATTATTACGGATATGTACTACTAGATAGTTTTTATAAAGTTTATTTATACAAATGATAAATTCTTAAGTTCTCCGGGCTCGAAAACACAGACTGTTCCAACAATAGGATGTGTACTGCTATCTTTTTTTTTTTAAAAAAAAAAAAATTACTTCTCACTTTTTGTTTATTGATATAGAGTTCATAACAAAATAAATAAATAAATATGTACCCTTATATGATCAAAGTTCTCTGGAAATTCTTTTTCCATTACTTTGTTATATGATAATAGGAGATTTTGATACTTGAATAGAATTAGGGTTTTTTTTTTATAAATAAAGTGATATAGTTGAAGATATGGGTGTAATTAATGAGTATATATTATTTGGTTTATTTTTAATTAAATTAATTTGTCTTTATTGGTAATGGGTTATTTTTGTAATTAAATTTTTTATTAAAATATGGGTGTGTTTATCATATTTATGGGTGTCAATATCATCCTCCATTGAAAATATATATCAATCAAAGCGTTTTTGCTATCCATTTAACATCATTTTTAAAAAAAAATTTGGGTCAACATTTGTTATTGCTTTGTTTGCAACGGTTATTATCTGTTTAAAAGTTTATTTTCTTAGGAAAAATATTTGTAAGTATTGAATGTGGTTGCTTTCAATTTTTCATTCATCATTTATTTTATGAATAATAAAAAAATCAAAGTTTTATAAAGAAAAATTAATAGTAAAATTTAAAATAATTATATAAATGTCAACTGGATAACAAAATAAGTTTAAGTGAGGTTTATTAAGGAAATAATATTTTTAGTTATAAATTATAATTAAAATATATATATATGGATCATGGATGTACTTACGAAAGTTATGGCTGAGTTTGTACACAGTAACTCAAGTACACAACAATTCTTTGAGAAACGTATCTTTTGTATAAATTATTAATAAAATAAGTACCGCCATACCAAGCCGACTTAGCTCAGTGGTAGAGCGCGTGGCTTTTAACCACGTGGTCGTGGGTTCGATCCCCACAGTCGGCGCTTATTTTTTTTCCAATAATTTTCATATTTTTTTGACATCAGCATTCCAAAATCACAATTAGATATGCACATTTTTTTACGGGGTCCCAATTCCCCACGTCCCCGTCCCCATCCCCATTTGGGGATTTTTTTTTTGGGGAAAATGGGGGGGGGGGGGGGGGGATGGGGATGGGGATGAAAATCATCCCCAAATTGAAATGGGGATGGGGATAGATCCCCATTTTCCCATTTTCCCCACAATTATATTGAAATGGGGATGGGGATGAGGGGAGGTCCCCTATCCTCATTTCCCCATTTCCCTTGAACATATATAAATATAATTATAATATATATTTTTAATTATTTTTTTATTCTTTGAAAACCCTAACTCCTTAAGTATATATACACATTTTATTTAAAATGCACTAATGAATTTTATTTTGTATTTGTAATAAAATGTTTATTTTTTTAGTTTAATTTGTAATTTTTAGTCAAATGGAGGAACAGAGGAAACAGGGAAATTGGGAAAAACCGGGAAAATGGGGAACTAGGGATGGATATAGATCCCCCCAAAATTCCCCATCCCCATTTTCCCCGGGGGGCCATTCCCCAAATGTGTATCTCTAATCACAATTCAATCAATTATATTAAAAAAGAGAAAAACACAGTTTTCCAAAACTCATTTTTAACTCCAAACATCAACAAAAGACTGTTACAAGATATTATACTGATTTTGGAATACTCCAAAAATGGAGGAAACTATGTTGAAATGTTTATGCATATTGGTTTTCTTGATGGTATACTATTTGATTATAATATTTTTGTTGTGAATCAAAGAATAATAAATAACAAATAAATAAAAGAGATGAGAAATAAATTTAGAGAGATCAGATGAGAGAGAGAGATTAGCTCTTTTGTATATATATCAACTGATCCAACGTTTACAAATGAGAGAGAGCACATATATATACTGTCTTTTGAAAGTCCACTTCAGTCTTGAGGTGGTCAAAGACTTGGTTGAGAATGAAGCAAAATGAGTGGTACAAAGGGGACACACGTGTGCAGTAAGTGGATAGGTTTGAGGTGTTAGGCGGTAGTGTTGATCCGCAATACAAGTAGAGTAAATCCACATTAATTATAATAGTCCCCCTTGGATTTATACCGCTTGTATTTTAATTTGCTAAGGAAAATCCAGTGAGATAAAATCTTAGTAAAATACATACAATAATATTCTGGATCTTGTGGGGTTAGACGTTCTCAAAACTATCTCATTAAAAACCTTGTCAGGAAAACCCAGTGGGATAAAAACATGATCGAAGGGAAAAAGAGTATAGTGTACATATGTTCGTTCAGAACTTTGCTCGCCTTGATTGTCTTGGTAAAAACCTTATCAGGAAAACCCAGTGGAACAAAACCTGATCAAAGGGGAAAATAGTACAATGTAACTATATTCATATATAGTTAATGTTTTCTTCAAAACATTTCTCATATTTATACTTTGCTAGGGAAAACCCAGTGGGATAAAAACCCGAGCAACGATATTCATTAATCTGTCGAATCAAAGTAATATTTGTTATGATCTTTTGAATCAATGTAACATATATACAATGATTAGCAAGATCAAAGTAATATTTACAATGATATTTTGATCAAGATAACATATATACGATGATCTACTGGATTAATGTAATATTCATGATGATCTTTACGAATCAAAAGATTTTTGGGTGTGCTTAGAGAATTGACTCATTAAAACCTTATCAGGAAATCCCAATGGGACAAAAACCTAATTGGAAGGAAAAAGAGTACAATGCACATGTGCCCCAAAATAATTAATATACTTCATTTGATATGCTCCCCCTGATGGGACGCTCCCCCTAATAAAAATTCTTGTGAAGCAATCTTCTAGATTGTTGAACTTCAATAACATCATAAATGTTTGGAGGAAGTATAAGCAAAGACTTGCTTTATGAAGTAATATCCGTATGGAATCCTTTTCAAAATCTTTTCAACATATTCTGATTGATGGACAAACGTTCCATTTGATCTATGCTCGACCTTCAGGTCGAGACAATATTTTCTTTCCCACGTCTTCATTTTAAAACTCATTTATAAAAATTCAGGAGTTTTCAAGAGCTCTCCAAGAGCTCCAATTAAATTCATATCAACAACATATGTTGTGAATATAGTAAATTCAGATTCTGATTTCTTTGTGAAGACACTTGGGTATATAATATAATTATTATACCTTTTTATCAGATATTTACTGAGACGGTTATACCACATCCGTCCAGATTGTTTTGAATCCATATAAGGATTTTTGTATGTTCATCAAATACAGATTATGATATCTCGATTTACATGCTTCTAGCATTTTAAATCCTTCCGGGATTATAAATATCTGCATTGAGTGAATAATATAGATAAATGATTACTACGTCTAAAGGACGTATTTCAAGCCTTGTAAAGGCAGCCAAATTTATCAAAAATTTGAAACGTAATTGTATTCGTCACTATTGAATACCAAGTTTCTGTGAGAAACCTTATATTACGAGTCGTATCTCATATCTCACGATCTCGTTTTTCTCATTACGTTTCCGTATAAAGACCCATTAGTATCCAACTAGTTTAACATCCCCAAGTGTCTGGAGTACTATTGGTCTAAATACTTTATGTTTGGCATATGAAGTCAATTCTTCTTGAATTGCTTCTCTTCACTTAGGCCAATCATGCCTTTTATATACAATCATTGATATTATGAATATCATAATTATCATTTATAATTTTAGTAGCGCTACTGTGTATAAAAATACATTATCAATGATTGTTTCTTTATGATTCCACATTTCTCTTATATGATTTGTAGAAATGTTCTCAATTTCAATATACTTGAATCTCTATTGAGATTCCTTCCATTTCAATGGATTTAGTCACTATATGGACTTTATATAAATTTTCTTAATTTCAATACAGTTGTATCTCTGTTGAGATTTCTTTCCATTCAATGGGTTTAGTCATTTCATAGACTTGTGTCTCATTAGATATATCAGACTCTTACAGGGTTGATTTAGAGAAAGTGGATTTATTTATAACTCGAGTTTTGTTTACATTAGGATCCTAATAACAATACCTTTCTTAAAAGGTTCATAAGCTTATGATATGCATCAGATGATTTATTTGTTGTCATTTACTCTGATCATTCTTTAAGAACAATCACCAGGCCGGGGTTTATGAGATGGCAACTTATAAAATATTGTTACCTTTAATATATCAAGTAACAAATTAATAATTATCTGATGATCAATTATCTTTCGTATTTGAGCGATACAAAAATTGAAATGAGACATATTTATATATAGAGAACCGAACTGGTATCTCTATTTTGTATAAGAGTAACTTTTCATTTACTCTTTCTGGAGAAACTTTCCATTTGGAAATTAATCAATATAATAATATACAGATTGTGCGTAAAAATATAAACTCTCAGAAGTTTAAATGATCTAATAGAAGATTAATCAAAATCAACATTAATCTCATAATGATATAGAATTCTTATCTTAGATCATGCCAGAGATGAAATAAGGAGATATACTATACAATCAAATATCTTAAAAGTGTGAGCAAGTCAAAGACCAATTACAAGTTGTAATGGTAAATAATAATAATGATGATAAGTAGTAATCATAGATGAATGTATCAACATGTAATATAGAACGTCCCATATAGAAATTGGTAATTGAATTGAAATAATAAAGTTCTCATAATTACCTGGAAACGTTTGATAAGTGATTCCGCTGATCCATTCTGATTATGAGTACATGCGAAAACTGGATGTTGAACATCGATCTCAACTGGAGATGTTTGACAATACATAAACATGTGATCATCTCGTAGATGCATCAATTAGAACCATAAAATAATGAAAGGGTTCTTTTGGTGGATGAATATGTCCACATACAACCCGTTTTTGATCAATGATATAATCCAAATGATAAATCACACAACTTTTCTATAATGAGTTTCTGGCCTAAATTATGCACAGATATTCAACACTCTTTATTATTCATAGTTTTAATATGGCATTAATAAAGTTATATGCCTTTGATCTAAGCAGATTTCTTTATGTTCTGTTTGAATAATATAAAGTATCATTGATACACAATTTAATATCATATGGTAATAAGATTGTGGCTCTTCTAGAGCCTTTAATCAGATCCGCTGGATATGATCTGGTATTAACCTTATATGCTTTTGAACTAAACATATTTCTTTATGGCCTGCTTGAATAATATCAAGTATCATTGATATATAATTTAGTATTGTTTGATAACAACATCGTGGCTCTTCCAGAGCTTTCTATCAGATCCGTTGGCCTAATACATTATTAAAATTTGCTCTCAGCAAAGTCATATTCATAAAATATTTTTGACTCTGCAGAATTGTATAAGCTGTTACACTAGCGGCAAGATGTATATTTTTCCTTCTGGGAATTTTATAAACATTATTTGTAATGTCATTTTATATCTCATTTAAAATGATAATAATTCCGCATAATTATATGAATCGTTGCACTATCATCATTGTATGGATATTTTTAATTATCTCATCCATATAGTAATCATGGCCTGGATCCATGCCTTTAATTTTGCAACAAATATATATACATAACACCATCAATACAAATATAGAATATCAATCAGTGGAATAATAAAGAGAATAGTACAAACTTGGATGCTCAATTTGAGGTGTATATCTCTCTGCGGAAAGTTCCGATAATCAATCCAACCGACCAGATTATAGAAACATGAGTGAGGAACGTTCTGACAAAATTTCAACCCGATCGAACCATAGATAAAAAAGATATCACTCTTCGATGAAACCTGCACAATACTGGAATTTTCTCCCCTGTTTTCTGCCCAGCCATGTATGGAGCTGCAGATTTCACCATAGGGACTTCTGATTGACAATCCCACTGTACATATTCAAGAACTACAAGAGTAGAATGTGCTGACTAAATTTCAGCTCAAACTGATTTTAGACGAGGGAGATATAATAGTTTCATCAAGATTGCGCAGTGATGTTCTTCACACAATTTCTACACACACACCTCATTTTTCTTCTCTCTTTTCTAGTAAAATATTTCCAAATTCATTATACATGATATTAGGATCTTAAATCATTTTTATGATACTCACAACATCCTGTTGGATGTGTAAATCCTTCTTTGAATATTACTTTTCATGAGCATTAAACATGAATGAAATAGATAATATTATTTTCAGTTTCATTATACGTTAGAATCTTAAATCCCTTTTGTGATACTTACAACATCCTGTTGGATGTGTAGATCCTTCTTTGAATATTGCTCTTTATGAGCATCAAACATAAATAAAATGGATAAAATTTTATTTCCAATTTCATTAAACGTTAGGATCTTAAATCAATTTTATGATACTCACAACATCATGTTGGATGTGTAAATCCCTTTTCTCAAATGAATGATATGTAAATATATCACTTCATATATATGAGATAAAATAAAACCATAGATCATATTAATTTTTCAAACTTCCGGTTTGACCATGAACTGTAAGTTCATATATAAAATTCAGAAAACTCCAGATTCTGAATGGATTTGAAACCCCAGGTTCCAAATAATGAAGTATGGCATTCATGAATATAACACTGAATCTTGAACTCCAGGTTCTCATCGGTTTTCAAAACCGTGCTGACTTAAATATCATAATTCTAGAAACTTTAAGTTCTGGTTAGTCGGTCTAGCCAATCTCTTATATTGCATAAAAATAAATGCTAAATATTTAAACAATTTATCTGGAGACACAGCATAAAGCCAGTCCTAAGACACAGCATAAGCCAGTCCCGAGACACAGCATAAGCCAGTCCCATATATTGCATAAAAATAAATACTGAATATTTAAACAGTTTATCTGGAGACACAGCATAAAGCCAGTCCTAGGACACAGTATAAAGCCAGTCCCGAGACACAGCATAAGCCAATCTCATATATTGCATAAAAATAAATACAGAATATTTAAACAGTTTAAATAAATCCAGAACTATATATAGAGGATCCGTTGACGACATAAGCCATCTTGTATACGGAACTATAAATAGATTCAGAATATTGAGATATAAGTAAATCACCCATCAGGGATCCTTTTTACTTACACACACGAATATCGAGCCGTAAGTAAATCACTCACCTAGAGATACTTTTTACTTATATACGATCGTGCTGATAACGTGTTGTGAAATGTGAATCAAGAATAATAAATAACAAATAAATAAAAGAGATGAGAAATAAATTTAGAGAGATCATATGAGAGAGAGAGATTAGCTCTTTTGTATATATATCAGCTGATCCAACGTTTACAAACGAGAGAGAGCACATATATATACTGTCTTTTGAAAGTCCACTTTAGTCTTGAGGTGGTCAAAGACTTGGTTGAGAATGAAGCAAAATGAGTGGTACAAAGGGGACACACGTGTGGAGTAAGTGGATTGGTTTGAGGTGTTAGGCGGTTGCAATACAAGTGGAGTAAATCCACATTAATTATAACAATTTTTATATTATTAAACAAAATTTATTAGTACGTAACTGTATTACTCGAAATTGTAATTATGAACGGACAATAAAATACATACAAAATACAAAATAGTTGTACGGATTGCAAATCAAAATCTAGTACAAAATGAAACTTGAACCGACAACTGTGTTTCACATGGTGTCCTATCATCTTTAAAATAAATTCGCCAATATACAACAGTTTTAATCACAGAAAGTGTATATAACGGGTTCAAAAATTTATTAGCACTTTTTAAGGCTGAATTTTAAGTGTATAGCTCCTTTAAACTTTAATAACATAAGTTTAAATGACACCTAAAATAGGTTTCTTCCAAAAATGCCCTCCACAGTAATTGTTCTTCAATAAAAAGTCACATGAATTACCAAAAAGTCTCGAAAATGTTTGAAAAGTCTCGAAAATTATATGAATTTTTTTCCCAATTTATGTTTTTCATCTTCTTCTTCATCAACCTCCATGAAGGTCAAACAGACTTCCAACGGATGTCAAACAACTTTGATCCCCAATGGAGGTCAATTTCGACCCCCATTGGATGTCGATTTCGACCTCCAATGGAGATCTGGAAGTTGATGAAGAAGATGAAAATATATATATAAAAAATTGAAAAGCCGAAAAGTAAATATATATATATATATATGTAAAGTAAAGGTATTTTTGGAAGTTCACTTACTTTGGTGCTTTTAAAACTTAAATTATTAAAGCGTGATACTCGTGAAACACCAACTCAAAATAGTGACATTCTTCACCAATTCCACTGTATATAACACTACTACTCCGGCAAATTGAATATAGTCAGGACTAAATCACACTTAGAGCTCAATGGTATTAAATATTAATCCGATTATCATTCTCAATTAATTCTCATTAACATAGCAGCTTTAAAATTAAATCTTTTTGAATTTAAAATTTAAATGGGTAAACTGTCACGGGTGCACACCCGTTGTTTTTAAGAGTATTTAAGAGCATCTCTAATGCAAGCGTGGCTTGTGAAAAAAAGAGATATCATGACGTTATGTTAATAATTGTGTCTCCAATGCAGCCGTGCATATTCAATGTCAAGCTGACGTGGCAAAAAAAATGTTAGACATTGTCAACATAACCGTTCACTTTCAAACAGTCTGTTGCACAACTATTTTTTAGGTTGACTCAACAAATATTTAAAACTGATATTAATTTTTCATAAATTTTTGGTAAGGAAATAAAATAAAAAATAAAACAAGAAAAAAAGATGGACACGTCATTAATTTTTTTTTTTTTGTTTTAGACGGAAGCATTGGAGACCAAATTTTGAGTTGATTGTCTATGAAGTCTATTTTTTTACCATATAGGAAGCAAGTCTCTTGACATTGTTGCCATGTCAACAATTATTGGTATGTAAGCCATTTTTGCATTGGAGATGCTCTAATGCATTATATTATTTATCGATCAGAATATTATGGTGAAACTGTAGTGCAGTATAGTATTTATCAATCAAATTATTATGATGCGATTTGTGATCATTTGGTGATATGTTATATATATGTATATATATTTTTGGTAAGGAAATAAAATAAAAAATAAAATAAGAAAAAAAGATGGACACGTCATTAATTTTTTTTTTTTTTTAGACGGAAGCATTGGAGACCAAATTTTGAGTTGATTGTCTATCAAGTCTATTTTTATGCCATATAGGAAGCAAGTCTCTTGACATTGTTGCGATGTCAACAATTATTGGTATATAAGCCACTTTTGCATTGGAGATGCTCTAATACATTATATTATTTATCGATTAGAATATTATGGTGAAACTTTAGTGCAGTATAGTATTTATCAATCAAATTATTATGGTGCGATTTGTGATCATTTGGTGATATGTTATATATATGTATATATATATAGATTTTCTATTATCAGTTCGAATTGACGATAAATATATCAGGACGAAGAATGTGGACCATTAGATTTACATACTTTGACTCAAAGTGTATGCACTTGTCAAAACTTCTCCATAATCTGTGATCCACATTCTTCGTCCTGATATATTTATTGTCAGTTCGAACTGATAATAGAAAGACTATATATATATATATATATATATATATATATATATATATATATTTACAGTATTTATCTATTTAAGACTGTGTATTTTTTTGAAGCTTTTTTGCTTTTGGTAGGATTCGAGCCATTGACTTGAGAGTCAATTACCCAAGCCCTAAGCTCGTCCATCTACCGGCTGAGCTACGCCCTTAGAGGTTCGGTGATATGGTTTTGGAGTGTGTAAATGGAGCTCACATACCATTTATTAGAGTGAACTACAAGAATTTAGTACAAACTCAGTACAAACTCAACAATTGCAAAATTAATTATTTTGTATATACCAAAGCACCTTTCAATTACTTGCTAATTAACTGAATATAACTTAGCATGCCAAAATATTTGGTAGCCAACTAAGATGTTTGAGGTGCTGCCTAAATTAGTTATCCAAACATTAAAAGTTTAAAATATAAGGCAATATGACAACTTAAGAGATAAATTCATGACCTAACACTAATTAATGTATTGAAATTCTCCTCTTATAAATACATCTCAAATCATACATTGCAAAACCAACAAAACAACATTATATATTTATATGCATATATACTACAAATGAATTCGCAATTGGATTGGATTATATCGAATTCTAATATAGATTGGATCGGATCAGATTGTAATTTCTTCGATTCAATCGAATTGGATCTGATATTGGATCAAATCTAATGGATCTGATCTGCCGCAAACCTCTATTATAAATACATCTCAAATCATACCTTGCAAAACCAACAAAACATCATTATCAGCATATATACTACAAATAAATTCGCGCCTTTTGCAGAAATTTTTCGTGATGGCCGAATCAAGCCAAAAAACCAATGGAAAAGAAGCCATTGAAATAAATAAGATTGAAAATGAAAATGATAGAATGGTGACATTCTCCAAATGAAAATATGGGATTTTCAAAAAGGCAAGTGAGATTGCCACTCTAACCGGTGCGGAGGTTGGGCCGGGGTTGTAATATTCTCAGAATTAGGGAAGCCTCACCTTTGGCAACCCCTCCATTGAAGTTGTTTCAAACCGCTTCCAAGGAGTGAACCCGCCACCATATGACATCACCAGCCATTTCGCTGAGGCTCAGCACCAAGAGAGAATTACAGGGCTGAACCAAAAACAAAACAGCCTGCTCCACCAAATAATCGCTAAGAAAGATCATGAAAAAAAAAGGATAAAAGAGGTGACAAAGGAGAAAAAAACTCAAGGTTGGTGGGAAGCCCCCATTGATGACAAGAACGTGAAGCAATTGCGTCAAATGGAAGCAACACTCACTCTCATTTATGGGGTTCACCGGAGGAAACACTCACTCTCCCTCCTAAATCTAGGGATGGCAAAATAACCGACGGGTACGGAGCCTCGTGGGGACCCACATTTATGGGGTGATGATGGGTTTTAATTGGGGGTTAAAGATAGATAATAAAACCTGTAATGGGTATGGGCAGGGTTGAGTTTTATAATTCCTGCTCCGTTTAAAATATAATCATTATTTGTTTTTATTATTGAGTTTTTTTTTTCTTTTAATGTTATGTTTAAAATTTATTGAATTTATTTGCTTAATTGTGAAAAGAGGTTCATCAGGTAGACCCTCTATCCCCTATCATGTTTGGTATTGCATAGGATTTCTTTAGTAGGCTTATGTCGAGAATGGTGGATTTCTCTCAATTATTACCTATTTCTTCTCCGAGGGGATTTTCTACTCCTACGCATTTGCTTTATGCAGATGGCGTTGTTAGGATTTTGAGTTGTGTTGGCACTATTCTATATTAAAATGACATTTCCTTTGTATTGATTATTTATCTAGGATTCACGGTTTAACAAGCTTCAAGGAAATTGGGCAACATATCAAGCAAAGTGAAGCCTTCAAGAGGAGAAAGCATCAAAGGTATATTTAAACCTCATTCCTCTTGCAAGGCGTTTAGGCACACACACACATGGCATTCATTTGTGTCCCTGCATAGTTGTACACCTTTTATATAACACATTCACACACTTGACAAAGTATGCACATGCATTAGTTTCAAATTGACAAACATTGTGAAATTGCATGTTCTAGGACTATGTCTAGGAAATGACATACTTGTGTGATCTTGTGTTTATTTGTTTCCGTGTTATTATTTTTGGACTTGAACATGATCTCATATGATTCCTTATTGAGTCCCGATCATTTCGGTTACTCTTTCATTAGGTTTCAAGTCCAAATTAGAAAGCTACGCTACTTTACGTTCTCATTCGTTGAGTTGTCTTCGTCTTTGTGTATCGAGTCGAATTCTCAATCTTTTATCCGAGTTTCATAGTCGTTCTTGTGCGTGAGGGACTCTCGGTTTGTAATTCGAAGATGGATTCGAATTCGGAGTTCAGAGACCCAAATACAGCCGAAGAACGCGAGAGGAGTATGAGGAGGCATGAAATGGCCAAAGGCCATTTTAGGGTGTGTCCCATGAGGCTCACGAGCCAGCCACCTCTCTGCCCCATGAGGCTCACACGCCCCTTGTGAGCCTCACTGGGTGGTGACGTGGTTGTCCCCCATTGGTCACCGAAAACCCTCTCTTTCATCTATTTTAAATTCCTCTTTTCCCTCCTATTTTATTTGTAGAAGAAAATTTAAAAAAGAGAAGTGCAGAATTTTCTCTCCAACTTTCCCAACTTCCAAACACCATAACTTTCTTATTTCTTATCCGAATTGAGTGATTCAAGTTAAAGAATCTTCGTAATCAAGTCCCCTACCTTCTCCAAGAGAGTTTGCAGCCATTTGATAGAGTTTTGTGGTGGTTCTACACTCAAAACCGAAACTGCACGGGATTCCTAGGTATTGAATTAAACTTTGTGTTTTCATCTTTTTAAACCTTCAATTACCTTGGGTTTTCTTCTTCTATATGTGTGTGTATGTATGATGAATGCTATTGAGAAGGATATCTTCATATCAAAGCTAATCTAGTCTAATTAGAGACTAAATGTGAACTAGTTTCCTAGGATTCTAGTTTTTCACATGTTTGAGTATTGTATTATGATTAGCTTGATATCTAGGGTTATTTGTGATTTGATTGATTCATTTTATGATTAATAACCTTAGCATGTGCTTGGATCCTTTATTTGAATAAATCTAGGATTAACACATTTGATTTTGTGTTTAGAGCTAACTAGGATTGAATTGATTATTGATTATATCCTTGCTCTAAATACTTGCTAGAATATTCATTGATCATATTTTGTTATTCTAGATTTTTGTGTATGTTTCAAATATTTTGAATATGTGCTTCATGTATATGATTTATTAAAGTGTTAGCTTTGTGAATGAAACTAGGAATCACATGTGTTAGGTGTTTCACATGCTCTAGGTTTCAATTCATGTTTTGTAACTAGACAATTTTTGACTTGTGTGCTCACATGACTAAGTCTAGTTTCCATGGGATGTATTGATCATATATTCTATGTTGCATGTGTTTGCATCATTTGCATAACTTATATCATTTGCCTTGCAAAAAGTGGAAGTCTCATATTGGAGTGAGTGAAGCTTCAACTTGAGCATTAAGTCTTGGCTAGGAGTGTGAGGTTCCGGATAGTCAAGCAAGGAAGTCTTGGTTAGGACAAGTGATCCGGGTAACCAAGCAAGAAGTCTTAGCTAGGAGTGTGATGCTCCGGATGGTTGAGCTAGGGAAGCTTAACTAGGATCTTTGTGATCCGGATAGCTAAACAAGAAATCTTTCTAGAGACGTGAGCGTCTTGGATAGGAAGTTACTTTCTAGAGATATGAGTGAAGTGTCTTGGATATAAAGTAGGCAAAGTGATTCACTAGGCCCGAGGGTAGAATATGGGTTGATAGCTTGAGAGTGTATCATGGGATTGGTCATGTCCAGTGTTCGAAAAAACGGTCTGGGCGGCCGCCTAGACGTTATGCAGTGGTCGGCCATCCCAAGTTGGCCAAAATCGTCGAAAAAAATCGGTCAACGGAAGTCAACGGTCAACGGTCAACGGTCAACGGTCAACCCTAAAAAAATTGGTCACCTAGTTCAGTTCAGACCTATTAATCGGGTCCGGGAGGAGTCAAAGCCGTTGACTCCGCCTAGACCTTTTTAAAAAAAAAAAAAAAAAAAAAAACGGCACCGTTTTGAGTTTGAAGTTTAAAATCCACAAAACGTCGTCGTTTTGTCTTCTTTTCAATTTTCCCCAAATCCCCTTTCAGGCTTTCAATCGCAAACGCCAAAACCAAATCTGAATCCCTAATTCCATTATTCCCTTTCAATTGCAAAACCAAATCGGCGAATCGCAAAACCAAATCGAAAGAATAAAATGAATATCTTTGCTCAGGTTTTTATCCCACTGGGTTTTTCCCTAGCAAAGTATAAATGTGAGAAACGTTTTGAAAAAAACAATAATTCTAGGCACTGTACTCTTTTACCCTTCGATTAGGTTTTGTCCCACTAGGTTTTCTTGATAAGATTTTTAATGAGACAATTTTAAGAATGTCCAACCCCACAAGATCCAGAAGATCATTGTATATATTGTTGCCGAGGTTTTTATCCCACTAGGTTTTCCCTAGCAAATTACATACAAGTGATAGAAATCCAAGGGGGAGTATTATGAATCTAGTGTGGATTCCCACCATAGCCTAACACCTCAAGTGCACCTATCCACTTGATTACAGATGTGTGTCCCTTTGATACCTTTGTTTTGCTTCATCCACAACCATGTAAATGACCGCTTAAACATCTCTCCAACTTGCTTCATCATCACTTCCACTATAAATAGATCAATATCTCTATTATTTGTAATCTCTTGTTGAGCTGAAATCAATACAAATGTTCTCTCGTCTCTCTCTCTCATATTTCTATTTTATTTCTTTCCTCTAATCTCTCTCTCACTTTACTCTTTTATTATTTAATGTTTTACTCATTTAGAACATTTTGGAATTTATTGTTATGTGTGTGTTTTCTTTCCTCTAATCTCTCTCTCTCACTTTACTCTTTTATTATTTAATGTTTTACTCATTTAGAACATTTTGGATTTTATTGGAATTTATTGTTATGTGTGTGTGTGAGAAAATTTTGTCCAACCCTAAAAATATTTTTCATGATCTAAGATCCAATTTGATCCTATTAGATCGAAAAAAATTACAATTCATGTGTGTGTGTGTGTGTGTTTGAAAATTTCTTCCAACCCTAAAAATATTTTTCATGATCTAAGATCCGATTTGATCCAATTGGATTGAAAAAATTACAATTAAAATCCAATCTTAGAATAGGATCCGATCCGATTCGATTCAATTACAATTATATACGAACCAATCAGAGATGGAGCCATCTAAGGATGAGAGGGGGCCACTGCCCCCCTAAAGTTGTACAATTTTATAAATTTACCCATAAGATTTCAGAGTTTTTTGTTATTACCCTTGTTTCATTTCCCTCAAGTTTTATAGTTTTATAGGTTTGACCTCTAAACTTTCATATTTTTATATTTTTACCCTTACATCATATTTAGATTTTCCAATTATGTTATAAATTACACCGTTAATTGTAAGGATTCCCGTTTTGTTGATTGGCTTATTTCGTGGTCAAACCACATGTTGGGGTTTTGAATGTAAGGGTAGTCTAAGTGTTTAGTGTTGAAGATCAAAGGCCCTTCCATGACCTCAAGATTCAAGCACGCCAAAGGTATAATCTCTTGTGCTTGTTTTTCTTTGAAGAGATTTAGTAGCACACACTCACTTAGCATTCTTGCTATGATTGCATACTTGCTTATTTTTATGTGCATCTCTTCACATGTCACTTTACACACTAGCACTTTGGTTGATATATCTTGTTGTGTGTATATGTGCCTTATAATTCGTTTCCCGACATTGTTCGGAAACGTCCGCGCTTGCACTAATGAGTGCTTGGTTTCGCGCGAAGACCGCCTATGGAGAATGCCCTTGGCTTCTCCTTGGTTTTCACCATTGTTGGTGATCGGCGGTTATGATCGGCGGCCTGGCCGCCGACTGAAACCGCCGTTTCAGTCCAGATTGGTCTGAAGCAATTATGCGGTCAAGATCGGCGGTCACGACCGCCGTTCGAAACCGCCGTTCATACCTGATCGATTTTAATCTCTCGGGTTTGATTCGGCGGTTGGATCGGCGGTCACGTAACCGCCGAATGAAACCGCCGTTAATGCTCTGTTCTTCACGAGCTCAATTCGGCGGTCGTCATCGGCGGCCAGGCCGCCGATTGAAACCGCCGAACGGTGCGTTTCAGGGGCAAAAGTGTCTTTTCACATGCCCAATTCTTGATGTCTATAAATATCTTGTTTTCTCAATCTCTGAATAAGTTTCTTGAGCAATTAGAACCCTAATCTTTCAAGAGAGATTTTTGAGAAAAAATCAAATCAAGAACCTATCTTTAAACACTCAAATCAATTCCCTTTTGCATCAAATTTCATATTTGATCTTCTATGCCTTCATAGAATTGATCCATGCATGGTTTTGAATCATCACATCTTATTTGGTATGTTCTTCACTAATTTCATATTACTTTAGTGTTTTTCATATTAATACATCTCTTTAATTACTTGTATGCTTTTGATTATATGCTAGATACAAGTTAGAGATTATTTGTGATGAAAATTAATTGAGTGTTGTTTGTGATAGCTAATTAGGTTTTTAATTAATCTTGATTAGCTAAGCTATTTGACATGTCATTTAGCAATTGATATCTAAGGTTGATTAAATTGATTATATCATCATCCTAGATAAGCATCTAAGGTTACCTAGCCTTGTTTGTTATTTGAATATTCATATATATATTCACATAGGTTGTTTCTCTTCTTAGAGAAGTAAGTCTTGAGGCTAAGAGTGCTTAGGCCTCAAGCAAATTGGAATAGGGTTGCTAATAAAGGCCCGCTGGGTAGAAGTGAGGGGTTACAGACCGGAATGTTAGACGAGGTCTACATAGGTTGTAAACTTCATTTCAATTAGTGATTTCGAGTTCCGAGTGTGGCGCACTATACAGCCCGTGGTTTTTCCCAGTGGTTGGGTTTCCACGTATACTTCAAGTGTTATTTAAATTCCGCACTATATTACACTTGTATGTATTTTTGACTAGTAGGGGCATTTTCGTAAAATTGACTTGCATGCGAAAATTGGGTAATAATAGCTAAAATCTATTCACCCCCCCCCCCTAGCTTTATATTGAACACGCCTCGAGTTTTTTAATAACTTTCATTAATAATTTTATCTTAGAGAATATATTTGATTCAAAATATATTATTATTTTTTATTTATATCTCAAGTATAAATCAAATTGCAACATATATGTTTTGTTAAGTCAGTTGTAATTTTTTCTTATCAAAACACTTGCTTAATTCTATCTTAACTAATTTTATTATATTTTAAAAATATTTTCTCTCTCTCCAAATCTTACTTACGGTAATATCATGCCATATTTTTGATAGGTTATTTATTTATTTAGTTTTTGCTATTTAAAAAAATGTGTTGATTTATATAATTAAAACATGTCAAGTAAGCAGACTCATACATTTATGTTTAATTATTAAGAAATTTTATCAAACAAAATTTTATAATTTTTAACAATTAAAATAGTTTTTGGAATTTAGAAAAATATTAGGAGTACAATTTAAATTTCACTTTGTTTTCTAATTATTAAACACTATTATTGAATCTTGAATTAATGACCATAACTTTTAGTCTATATTATTTTTAGAGTAATGCTAGACATACTGCCAACTTTATATCTCAACTTGTATTTCAACTAGTTGTGTGTTGATTAACAAATCGATACATATTAATTATGATTTATTTCACTCGTCAAATTTGTATAGATTAAATTGTCTAAGTTACAAGTTGAGATATGAATTGGAATATCTAGCATTGTTGTTATTTTTATTATGTTTTCATCATTATTCAAGGATCACCTTAAAAATTATACTCAAAAAATTATACCCCTCACACCTGGACCATAAGGTTGCGGGTTCAAGTCCTCTCCTTCTCAAAAAACCCATAAATTTATATAATAGTGTTTTACTAAAAAAAAGGATAATCCTAAATGTTTTTCATAAACACACAAATTATGATAATTTATCTCAATACAAAATTTTATTCATTTTAAATAATTAATGAAAAAAATAATAATGTTTTAAAATATAAACAACATTTTTAATAATTAATTTTTTTTCATGGCGCCCCCTTTAGAACATAATCCTAGCTTCATCCTCGAAATCATCCAATCAAATGGATTGGATTCATATGAAGCAATTATTAATATATTAAAGTTCAACATTTTTATAATTAACAAAATCAATAATTAATTCATGGGTAGCTCTATTGCCACCCAAAATATTTCTTCATACACCCATAAATTAATAACTTATTTTAGAGAGCTTCTGCTTACAATCCATAAATTATCTATTTACACTCTAATTTAATTTTTTTTGTTAATGACAATTTCAACCTAAATAAAAATCACTAAACAAGACAAAAACATTCTAAAGACACTCAAAACTAATTAAATTATTAAAAAAAGAAATTCCCTCTCTTAAATCATTAAATTAAATATTACATATTAAACTCTCTCTTAAATCTGTTATTACCATATTAAACACTCTCTCCTAATTACTCTATCTCTATTTTTCAAAATAAAAATAAAAATAAATAAATAAATCCTATCTCCATATTTTCTCGATCAATCTCTAATTAATAGTTGAAGAAAAAAAACTTATGAATATTTTGGTTTTTTACTAAAGTAATATATATATATATATATATATATAGTGAGTCTCTTATAAGGGATCTCTTATTTTAATTCTGGTAAGGACCACCATGAAATTATATCGATTTGAATAAATTTTGATTTGAATTTTTTTGTGGATGATAAGTTCACTAAAATCTATCTGAATAAAATTTGAGAAATTTTGAAGAAATAAAACTATTTTTCTTGAATTTCCTATATTTCGCCTATTTTTCTCATGCCTTTATATTTAAAAAAATCGGTAAAAATAGTTTAAGTACTTGAAAAAATTTTAAATTTTATTCATAGATAGATTTCAATTAACTTATCATCCATAAAAAAAGTTCAAATCAAAATTCATTCAAATCGATGTGATTTCATGGTGGTTCTTACTGGAATTAAAATAAGGGATCCCTTATGAGACTCTCTCTCTCTCTCTCTCTCTCTCTCTCTCTCTCTCTCTCTCTCTCTCTCTCTCTATATATATATATATATATATATATTAAAAAGTCAATACAAGTACCTCATTTAAAAAAAAAATTAGATATATGAAAACTTGATTTCTTACAACTAAATTCGATTAAACTCAGAATTTCTAAGACTAATGAAATCTATGCACAATCACATACCTACAAAAGTAACAAAAAACATTTTCATATTTCGTTTTTATTTTATTTTAATATATACATATATATGGTTCCTAAAAATTAATCTTATTGGTAAGTTTTTTTTTTTTTTTTCCTTAATTATTAGTCTTACTTGAGAGAGTATGGAGATAGAAAATTAGAGATATGTATTGGAGGAGAGAGAGTTTAATATGGTAATTAAAAATTTAGGAGAGTGTTAATATGTAATATTTAATCTAATGATTCATGAGAGATAGTTTTTTTATTTTATAATAATTTAATTGAAAAAAGATTACTCATCGGATGAATCCATAAGCTATGATGGTTCGTTCTAACTTTTATTAAAATAAAATGGAGTGTTTTTAGAATATGAGTGCCAAAAGATAAAAATGATAATATTGGAACAAAAGTAAGTGTCTTTAGAATTTTTTTTTTTAAATTTAAATTTTGAGAGTGGAGTGTCTTTAGAAAAGAAGTGTAAAAAGAATAAATTTGATTGTCAAAAGAAGCTCTCCTTATTTTATTATTAAAATATCCTTATATGAAATTACTAAAAAATCATCCTTTCTACTTCATCTTCTTCACAACCTTAAAAATAAGTGTTAATGGCTTTTGCAGAAATTTTTTGATATTATTTTCATAGCCTTTATTAAATTCTTTTAAGTTTTTGAAATGGTATATTAAATCTCATTCCTGAAGTTGATTGTTTAATTTTTATTTTTATTTTACAAATAAAAAATAGCAAGAGTTGAAGGATTTAAAAAAAAAATAGCAAGAGTTGCTGTTAGCACGAGAAAAAGAAGTAAGCAGGGATGAAATGCCTAAAAGAAATTCAATCTTAATATTAAATGATTCTACAAATTAATTTAACTACCCTTATAGATTCAATGATCTATTTCTATTGAACCGATATGAGATCGTGTGAATGACAAAGAAGTTTAAGAGCTTGAAAAATCTCTATTTATAAAAGGTATACTTACAGTAGATCTATCATAAACAAAGCTTTTGAAAAAAATAATTTATAGCTGTTTGGTTGGTAGATTTTTTTAAAAGGTCTATTTGGAGAGTTGCTCTTCCCCATGAGATGTTTTTTCGAGACAGTAAAAAGCTCAACCAAACAAACACCGAGGAATCAACACAAAAATCACGAATTTGGATCCTCTGCTATGCTATTTTTGTCCTGTCCTATATAGATCTGTTGACAAGTGTAATCAATGGCTGTCATTTATTTTTTTTATTTATTTCATTATCATTATTTTTAAATACAAAGTTTTTTTCTCAAGTGTTTTAGATCAGGAAAAAGATCAGCATAGTAGAGGATCCTGATCCAAAAATCACAATCAATAGCTGTGTTCGAAATGGTATTCAGAGAATGCATAAATTGTTTGTCAATTAATTAGGTGCCGTATAGTTAAGTGATAATTATGGAGCTTACCATATTTTGGGACATATATGCAACAAAACCTTTTCTTTTTCCATGCAAGAGATGATATGCAGCAAAACTAATGTAGGACAATAATTTAGGGGAATTTCTATTTTAGTAGAATTTATTTTCTATTTAGTATTTGAGATTTGATTCATATTTTATTTAGGAGTGATGCTATTTGTAATACATCAAATATCTTTTTACATGTCATTTTAATTTTTTTTTATTAATAACAGTTTTGGCCTTAATTAAAACTAGTCAGTACCCGTGCTTTGCACGTGGACAAACATATTTCCTCAAACAAATAAAAGATACCAATAGTTTTATAATATTTAAAATTGATTTTTGGTTGTGCCATTAAAAAAAAATATTTAAAAAATGTGCTAAAATTTAGATAGATGAATCTCTATCGTGAATAAAGTTAAAACGAAAAAGAGTGTAAAATAGCATTGTTTACTTCCTCATTCTACCCACTTACAGTGATCAGTAAATATTGGCTTCAAGTATTTTAAGGCAAAATAATTCATGAGGAAATTTGTCATAATAACGTAATACCTCCGTGACAGTATTCCTAAATAATTCTTCATTACTTTTTATAAAAAATGGAAAGTCAACACATCATTCAACTATTGAACCTGTCTAATAATTCATAACTAACAATATACCAGAAAGATAGTTTTATTCCAAGCAATTCATAATAGAAAACTTAAGAGTTCAAACCAACATTTAACTTTAACCCAGCATTGCCTGTTGCAAAATCTGCATCATTCATAAAAACAATAAATTAATTTAAAAAGATTTAAAAGAAACAAATTTAAGGAATCAAAATACATTAGATTTGATAAACCTACCAAGTTATAGGAGCCCCTGGTAGCTATTTCCTGCCTGAAGATTCCTCACATTATAGAATGCTGGCAATTCAACAAATTGAACATATAAGGATTTAAATAAATTCTTATTGCTAGTGCATCAACAAAATAAGAATAATACATACAATGACTAAGTTGGAGCTTCTTTCAATTTCAATATTTACTTTCTTCACGTAGCAAGTCAGCACTCAAAGGCTACTCTAAAGGAAAAAATATATAAAGTGAACTATAACATCTATTATGACAATTCAAAGGACTAATAGACAATGCTCCCCTGTATCAATCAGCCATGTTCATTTTCCTACTCAATCACATTTTTTGTACATGGACATAAAAATGGAAGAATTGCAACATAGTCTCCTAAATTGATCTCTTACATAAGCTAATTAAAGCAAAAAATTGTTCAGGGAATTCAAAAGACAGCTAGAAAGGAATACCAAGCATGTTGTTAACATTCACTTTCTTGATTTTGTGAATCTAATTAAAAAAAATATATAACACAAATTAAAATCAAGGATAAAAAATGTTAAGGGATAGCTAAATGATAAAAAAAAAAAATGATGAGTATGTTTTGATTTGTTTTATTTCATTTTCCTATTATTTTACGTAAAATTATTAAGTACATATTGAAAATTACAAATTTTATGTTTTACATAATACAACATTAGACATATACACAAAGGCAAGAATACATGAAAGGTAGAGGAATTGAAGCTTTATGGAACTAACCTTGCCAGTAGTTTTTGGTTGACATGAAGAAACTATTGCAGATTTAATCACTTCACATGATCAACAATTTTACCATATAGGCTATGTTTGAAAGTAGAAGTCACAACAGTATCAAATGTTGAATAAATCTGCAATGTTTGAAAGAAAACAGTCAAAATGAATGATAATAAAGATTTTTTTTTTTGACAGAACAATATCATACATATTAATATAAGTTGCAATGAATTGACATATAATATCTAAACACTATCATGTGTTTAATAAGGAAGATGATCTTACCAACTAAATAAGCATCTTCTTTTGTTTCATTGACAATGTCATCAAAATCGATAAAGGAAAATCCAGACATGGGAATGGTTGATGTTGGTACCAAAGTTAAGGTTGTTCTTAAGTTGAAGGTCAACTTGTATACATGCCTTATTGGTTTATATATCTGCGTATTTAAAGCCACTCCAAAGTTGGAGAATTCATAAACATCGCCTTCAACCAACTTATCCTTAATTCGAAGAGTACCTCTAGCAGATGCTTGGATCCTCCCACCCTGATTAAAGAACAATAAGAAGTTCAAACTCAAACATGGAACTTAAATTAAGAATAGAAAGCAAAAACGTAATTGGTTTTAGGTAATACATTCTCATCTAAAAGCACCAATTCAACATTGTCTCCCAATTCGGGTTGCAGAAAATTAGGTTGTTTCCATAAGCGAATCACTCTAACTTTGATCCTCCATTCGTCTTTTGAAGGGGTAAGGTCAGCAATAAAATTAATAGGTCCAGCCATGATGAAATAATAGAAGAAAAACCTTCAGATAGAGAAATTGTAGTTAAAGCATAATTGTACAATCAAATTAAAACAATTAAGAAATTGCACAACAATTAGTTATAATATTTTTATCTCAGTTTGGTACGAGGAATAAAATAATAAAATAATCAATGAAAAGAGAAATACCTTTGAGGGCTTGATTGTTTTATTGTTTTTGTTTATGAAAAGAGAAAAAATGTGAGAAGAGTGGTACAAACATATATATATATATATATATATATATATATATATATATATATATATATATATAGAGAGAGAGAGAGAGAGAGAGAGAGAGAGAGAGAGAGAGAGAGAGAGAGAGAGAGAGAGAGAGAGAGAGAGAGAGAGAGGTCTGGAATTTAGAGAGACATCCCAAACTCTCGAGTAGTTAATTAATTAATTAGGGATGGAATTGGAAGGACAGCAGAAGTATACAACGTATTATTATTATTTAGTGTTTAAGTTTGCTTGTAAATTGTAATATACACTGAATTGGCAGACTTTATTGACTTTTGAGGCCAAACAAATCAGCTTCATGTATATATTAATTAAAGCATGTAGAGGAGTTCAATGAAGGTATTGGAAGTTGGGAGTACATGGAATTGTATTCGGATTGCATGACTCTTGATTGTCAAATTCTCATTAATTAAAGTTTATTGGATGAAGATTGAAGACTTTATTGACTTTTGAGGCCAAACAAATCAGCTTCATGTATATATATTAATTAATGCATGCAGAGGAGTTCAATGAAGGTATTGGAAGTTGGGAGTACATGGAATTGTATTCGGATTTCATGACTCTTGACTGTCAAATTCTCATTAATTAAGGTTTATTGGATGAAGATTGAAAATTCATGATCAACTATATTAATTGTGAACTAAGCCTTTCATAAATAATAATCATTGTAAAAATCAATTGAAGATAAAAAAATTTCTAAAAAAGGAAAGTATGGTTAAATGTCAAAATAATTTAACTTTTATATAGCCTCTGAATGAGACACGTGGCAGAACTTTCCAACCATGGTTTTTGGTTTATAATATTTAAGATTACTAAAGAGGACTAAAAAATTCTAAAGACACACATGACAATTTTTTAGAAGGGTTAAAAAATTAAATAGCACTTTTTAGAGGTGGTCTTGTGCAAATAGCACTACATTAATAAGTGTTGTTTAAATAGCACTAAAATATATGTCCAGACCAAAATACCCTCATATTAGCATTTTATTCTTGATTTTTATTTACTTTTAACTATTGCTTTTCATCTACTTTTCATCTATCTTTACCCGTTGACTCTAAAGCAAAAGGAGAAAGTTCAAGCAAGACCACATCAAGACAACAACCACCATTGACGGCGACAGCCCCGAGGCCTTCGACGGCACCGGCGACAACGGTGAGGTCTTCGACGGCAGCCCCACGACTCTGGCGAGTCGTCTAACACCGATCTCATCAATCGAACACAGTTTTCGTCAATCTATTTGAGATATTTTCGTTTGGGTTTTGTTTTGAAAGTTGATATTGTTGATTTTCAAAAATTTAAACACTTATTGATTGATTTCCATTCAGTTTTTTGTGAGTTTGAAATGTTGTTGTTTGAATAAGAATGGTGGTTGATGTTTGTAAATTTCAAATATTTCAATTTTTGTTGATTTTGTTGATGTTTGTGAATACAAAAATAGATGATTTTTTTGTATGAGAGTGGTGTTGTTGTTGTTTTGTGTTTTGCTTTTAATAATTTTGTTGGGTCATTATCATCACCAACTCAGAGTCACACAGAGGTGATTTTTAGTGTGTTGGAATTACTTTCTTTCTTTTTGTGCATTTTGTTGGAATTACTTTCCTTCTTTTTGTGCATTTTCAATTCGTGAGATTGGTTTTGGACTGTTTGTTGTTGTGGGCTGCAAATTTGCAATTTGTAATTGCATCACATGTGCAGTGCAATAGATTACTAGATTTTGCACTCAAATTTGTAATGGAAATAGATTCAAGGATGGATAACTGTTGTTCTTTGCTATTAATTATAACATAATAAATCTTGAATGGAAAAATAAAAATTAAAAGAACATTAAAAAAATCGGTGCATACATCACGAACCAACAAGTCATGTGAATCACATAAACCCATTTTAGGCCTCTTTGTTGCATCAGGATCCACACATCGGAGAGCAACCAACATGAATGATTCTTTTGAAGTGCTTTTGAAGCAACCAACATGAATGATTATACACCATAGATGTACTGATGCTAAAGAAAGAAAGAAATCAGTTAGAAAGATGTGTATGTGACTATGTGCTGATGCTAAAGAAAGAAAGAAATCAGTATGGTGGCAAAACTTATTTTCGGGACTTAAATCATAATTATTGAGACTTATATCATTTTATTCGAGACTTATTTTATATTTTCGAGACTAAACATATATATTCGAGACTTAATTGTGCATATTCGAGACTTACTGGTGTGCATATTTCTGGAAATAGTTGAGTGGGAAGTCCTGCTATCTAGTTTTTTTTTTTTTTTTTTTTTTTTTTTTTTTTTTTTTTTATCCCTTATATACATTTTCTGCTAAGTGTATCCTTTGTATGGTCACATGGTGGACTGCTTTCTTCACCCAATATTGTACTTTTTGATATTATATTATTAAAGAATCTTGGTTTCCTAGAAAAATAGTATGGATAACAATTTGAAGAAAGTTTAGTGGATGGAAATGTTACCCACATTCACATGTGTAGTAGCACCTGAGATGTTTCTCTTATAATTTCTTTTGAGGCAGAAATATGGTGATCAAGTTTTGAGGCAAGAATAAAATAAAAAAACTTGTCTGTTTGTCTAAAGTTAACGGCTCTTTTACTTCAAATTGTGAAGTTTGACATCTTTTGAACTTGATACAATATGAATTGACATAAGTATTATATTATAAAATGATACTAAATCAGTGAAGTAGTGTTTGACAATATCAAGCTGCACACTTTTTTTTGCCCTGAGGTATATGCAAAGAACCAACTTCTAGTTATAGATAATTCT
Source organism: Acer yangbiense (assembly GCA_008009225.1). Classification (NCBI taxonomy): domain Eukaryota; kingdom Viridiplantae; phylum Streptophyta; class Magnoliopsida; order Sapindales; family Sapindaceae; genus Acer; species Acer yangbiense. Next base: position 16,277,257 of record CM017773.1, on the reverse strand, counting down.
GCTGATATAAGGAAATACCACCACAATGAAGAAATGGAAGAGAAACTTACCCAGATGGTTTATTATTGTTATATATACATTTAAACCCAGTTGAAAAATTATGCTGATATTTATGCTTTATAACTGATTAATGTCTTTTTATTTAAAGTTTCTATCAAATTCTCACATATTTTATTCATTTGGGTTTAGTGTTTGATTCCTTATTTGCATTTAATTTTGGGTATCTGTGGGTTGAAATCTGTGGTTTAGTGGAGCTGATTTGTGTTAATTTTGAGAATAAATGGTGACCAGAGCATTTGACAGATGGGATTCAAATTAGGAAAAGTCTGGATTCTCCCGAGTGTGTATTAGTGTGGCATTGATTCAATCAAGTAGTCAACTTTAAAGTTTAAACATGCTGTGAGTGAAGAAAATGTATGATTTGTGTTAGTTTTAGGACTTATCATACGTTTCGAGACTTATTCAGGAATTTCATCAATGATGATTGCACTAGCTTGCTGGTGGCGCCGGTGAACTTGTTCCAATGGACAGGTGTGCTTGTTTTCAAAACTTCGTACGTGAAAGTATGTCCCCTCAGACAACCTAACTGCTCTTAATTTCCAGTTACAATTTTCATGTTTGCAAACCAAATGTAAAACGGATTTGTTCGACCGTTTCACCTTCCATTCATAATTCTCTCTCAATGCATGCATGCCTACTAACCGTTTTAAATCCTTCTTCCTTGGGAAAAATTGTCCCTTGTAAATCAGACTGTTAGGTGTTCTTGGACCCATGGTGCTCATGTCGCCAAACGAAAATAACTCTAATCCAGGAATAACCCACGATGTTGTATTGTTCGAACTAGAAATGAACTCTCATTCCACACATCTTCCTGATGTATGATGTTGTTCAGGACCATCACCAATGTCAAAACAATCATCTAACAGCTGTTCCAACTCACAATCAACACGAGGTACGGTATGAGGTGCATCACGGTCAACTGCCTCGTACGAATCATGGACAACATTATTAGATTGCTGTGTTTCTATGGGATTTTGATTCATTTCAATGTCATCACCTATGACATGTTCCTCGCATCTTCTTTCAACAAGTGTAACACACTTTCTGAATTACCTTCTTTTCCCCTAGTAGAAACTGAACGTCATTATCATCCGCTATCATAGTGCGACATGTACTGTCTGGACCAATGGATATTGATTGTATGTCAATTTCATACCTGTTCGGATCATATTTCACAATGGCCTTTACAACCCCCAACAGTTCTTCATATGTCAAATTCTTCCGGACATATACACCTTTATTAACGGCGCCGACATATCTCTGGCTTCCATCGGGTAGTTCATTCTATCGTCCATTATATGATATCAATATTCTAACACGATCCATCGTCCTAGAAAAAAATAACACTATCAAAAAACCATATGAAAACTAGTCAAAAAATTACTGTCAAACTAATTCATCCCAATAAGTCTCGAATTTTTCCATTTAAATCTCGAAATAGATAAAAATAAGTCTCGAAAAAGGTATAAACAAGTCTCAATAATATATAAATAAGTCTAGATAATATATACATAGGTATCCAACATTATATAAGTCTCGATTATAGCATAAAAATATGTCCCGAAAATAACGACGTTAAGTCTTGAAAGAATCAAATAAATCTCGAAAAACAGACACTATTCCAGCAAATCAGATCGAAATGGAGAATTAGCTTCAGTTCAGCATAAACATCTAACAAATTGAAAGTGCAAGTTTCCAAACCAGAAATGTCATTCACGAGTTAATCCCATACTTTATGGAGGAAATGTACCTTATCAACTCTTCCAATAATCCAAATAGCTTGTCAAGATCTGAAATTAAAAATGGAGAAATTGCATTAGTTCAACATAAACATCTAACAAATTCAAAGTGCAACCTTGAAGACCAAAACTGCAAAACTGAAAAATTGTCTAACAAATGAACGAGTTTCTTCAAATTTACCTTCCAAAAATCCAATTAGCTTGTCTGAATCTGAAATTACTGCACGAAATTACTCTTCAGACCTGGGTGGAAGAATGGGCTATCAAATGGAAGAAAGGAGAGGAAGAAAGGAGAGGAAGAACCTGGGTCGACTTTGGTTGAAAACTGAAAATGGAAGATTGAGCTGAAACCTGGGTCGACTTTGGTCAAGAATGGTGGTTGAAAAATGAAGATGGAAGAATGCACTGTGTCTTGGAAGAAAAGAGTTCATTGTTTGGCAAAGTGAGGGAAAACGAAAATTGAAAATGAAAATGAATAGTGTGCAAAAGTAATGAAAGTGGACAACAGTAAAAGTGGGGGCATTTTGGTCTGAATTCTCTTTTTGGTGCTATTAAAACTAGACTTATTAATGTGGCGATAGTTGCACAAATCCAAGTTTTAAAAGTGCTATTTTGCCCCCATTCCCTCTTTTTTTAGAATCCAACATTATTTTTCTTCCTCTTTTGTATTTCACAAACCCAAAAACATCTTTAATTGTTCTATAAATTCCATGACAAGTCTAATAGTCTAATACTTATAGTAAAATTAATAATAGGCAATATTGAAATAAATAAAACCTCTCTTCCAGTATTGAGACTCCTCCGAAAATCATAAAAGGGCCAATAAGAAGTGAGAGTCACGTTATACGCAAGCTGAGGTGGGCAGACTGTTGAATTTTTGTTTTGTTTGGTTTGATTTACGACATAAATATTTAAATTTTATGTTCAGTTTCTTACTTCCCAATTCTTATGAAACAATTAAAAGGTAAACTGGGCCTAGACTAGACAAGATATCTTTTCTAGCTCAAGTGGTATCAGAGCCTTGGCGTCCGATCGAAGTGCCGAGTTCGAGCCCTAGGGAGTGCAAAACATTCCTGGCTCATATGACTCACTCTGGGTGGACCCCATGTGGGAAGAGGGAGATATGAAACAATTAAAAGGTAAACTGAGCCTAGACTAGACAAGATATCTTTTCTAGCTCAAGGTATCAGAGCCTTGTCTCGAGTCCCTGGAGTCCAGGAAAAGATTTAGACTGTTATGAGTATGTTAGACTGGTATAGAAGGAAGAAATTTCTCAAAAATGGCAAACACTAGCACAAATCCCTCTACTGCTTCTCTAGTTCCTAATAGATTATCTTCTTCTTTGTCCTTACCTCCTCCTACTATCCAAAGAACCCATTCCAACAGAATCCAAGATTTAGTAGAATACACCCATATCCCTGCTTCTGCTCAGATAAATGAAACTACTTTCCCTCTGCTCAATCCATACAACATCTTCAAGAGAAACAAATCTCTCGCCACCCGGTTAACTCGTCTTGTCCATACCAGACCCCTTCCCATCAAAGAATATGTCCAGTCCACAGGCTTAGATAAATGTTTGATTCCATCCTCTCCCAGTGAACAATATGTCACTCTCACTATTGATCAAAACATGATAGATCAATGGATCAAAGAAGGATACTCCCATCTCCACATAGGTGCTGTCAGAATCATCCTCTCTCTACACGGCAGAAAAGGCTTACCTGTCACTGCCAGACTGGCCTTGCTCAACACCATCTACACTTAGTATGAACATGCTGTGATTGGTACTTGCCTATCTACTCTTCATGCTGGAAGCATATCCCTCACATACTATCCCAACTTCAACATTCCTTTAAGAGATCAGAACCTCCACAAATGTCTCAAAATCCAAGTCCAGATCCTTGGTGCGCCCATGCAAGCTAATTCCTATATGGCTACTGTTCATCATTAGCTTGCTTACAGACTTCAAGATCATGCTCTTGATCTCCCACTTCCTGGTTATAATGGTGATACGATCTTCATCAAAGCAGAAAGAGAAGATGAAGTCCCTACCATCCTCCAAATCCCAAAACAGCTGCCCAGAGAGAAGCTTACAGAAATCATGCCTCTTGAATGGCTCACAAATTATGAAAAGGTTTTCCAGGACGAAGCTCCTGTCGTTGCTGCTGATACATCATATGTTCCCCAACCAGATGGCTCCATCAAAACAATCTATGCACCCTTCACCGGTTCTAAGGCTTCTTCCAGTTCGGAGACTCTTCCCATATTCCAAGCCCTTATAATTCAACCGGTTACCACTGAAGCTGACATTCCTATCCATAATTTTGAAGCTGACGGATCTTCGATCTATACTGATAAGATCCGTGGTCACTTCATCTGGGATGATGATCCCAATATGTGTGATGCAGACTGTATCTGTCGACGTTGTCTCAAAGACACTTCTCCTACCTTCTATAAACCCTGGAACAAACCTCACAAACCAGATCATCCTGGCAGTCCTTGGATAGGCCTCCATCCTATCAAAAATAAACCTTTACCCATTTATGACAGAGCTTTACAGATCTTACGATCTGAAGGTCTCCTACCTCCACAATCTGCCATTGCAGTCCCTAATCAACCTGCACTTGTCCCTTGCTACATGACCTCAGATTATGATTGTGATTTCCCTCCACTTGAACCTTCCTCAAATCAAGAAAAAACTCGTTTCTCAAAACCTTTTGTCCAATCTACCGAAGTCCAACCCGATGGTTCTTACAAACAGCCCTCCCAGGCTGAACAAGTCCTCAACTGGTAATCTCACAATGCCAGAGCTCAGAACAGAGTTCTTAACTCTATTGATCAGAAGATTGATCATGTTACAAGACATGTTTCTCAACATGATCACCATCTCCAAAGTCTTGATGCCTCATTCAGAGATTTGGCTTCTGACCTTCAATCGAGAATTGCAAAGCTTCATTCTGATCTTCACAGATATATTTCTCATGGATATTCTGGCCTAGACTTTGATACAAAGGAAAGAGAAATCAAGCAACTTAAAGAACAGCTTGAGCAGCTGACCAAAGATCATTCTTACAAACCGAAACCTTACTCTCATCACTCACAATCACTGTTTTTCCCTGTATCTCTTACACATTCACCCCCTTCCAAACCTGATGATTTTTCCAACCACTTTAAATCCACTGGTGAATTGTTCCAGAAATATCCCGTTCTCTCTTCTCCTCCAGCAAAACCTAAGAAAAGGTCTCCTTCGAAGCAGAAAGACAAGCACACTGCTTCCAGTTCATATGACCCAGTTCATACGACCCAGTTTTATTTGCTTCTAAGACGTTTTCCTCCTCATCCAAGTCTGATTCAGCATCCTTTTCTGAAGACGTCTCCTCCCAATCATCACAGACTTCCTGTCCTTCATCCTGGCTGGCCCAGAGAGAAGCTTACAGAAATCATGCCTCTTGAATAGCTCACAAATTATGAAAAGGTTTTCCAGGACGAAGCTCCTGTCGTTGCTGTTGATACATCATATGTTCCCTAGCCAGATGGCTCCATCAAAACAATCTATGCACCCCTCACCGGTTATAAGGCTTCTTCCAGTTCGGAGACTTCTCCGATATTCCAAGCCTTTATGATTCAACCGGTTACCACTGAAGCTGACATTCCTATCCATAGTTTTGAAGCTAACGGATTTTCGATCTACACTGATAAGATCCGTGGTCACTTCATCTGGGATGATGATCCCAATATGTGTGATGCAGACTGTAACTGGAGTTGGCAGTCCAAAGGAGTCGTTTGTGGGGATTGTACCTGTAGGGCCTATTGAAGATCCATATACAGCATACAGAGGCAACTGATTCATAATCAAGCTTCCAAATGTTATATTTGCCTATGAGCTCGGTGAGTTCGTTCTTCCAGTTGGTCAAGGACGTGAACCATTGGAGGAAAACCCATAACAGAGAGTTCCGTTGAGAAGGATCATGGAGATGACCATATGGAGATGACCATATAGAGCCTGAAGTGGGAAGACGATGGCATGATGATGTAGAACTGATAAACACCAGAGGAACCAAAGGAGTTGAGGAGAAAAATAGTAGAAAGGTGGCATTATGAACGGGTCAAGAAATGGTCTGGACAAGTTGTTGACGGTGTGACGACAGTCTTGTCTGTTGATCTGAGCTAAGTAGACCGGAAGTTGAGCCTTGGCGAAGGACTGGATCTGATTTAAAGAAGGTTGATGATCAGGTGGCAACGTGGCCAAGAGTTCTGGTGGGAATGAGTAATCAGGTATGGCTGGTGAAAAATAAAAAATAAAAAATAAAAAATTCTTTTGTAGATTAGAGTGGTTATCTACAGTATTGTTAAGTTTAGTGTTTTTATCATTCAAGTTGGCTGGAGGTGGAGAGAAGAAGTGAGTGCACCAAGATCATGTCAACAACAACATCTTGACCGACGAGATGAGGTTGATTTGGTGGTAAAACCCTTCACACCTGTACCATGGGGTTACAGGTTCGAGTTCTCCTCCTTCCCAAAAAAACCCATATTTATGCAAAAGTGTAATATTAAAAAAAGAAAAGAAAAAAGAAAGACAATATTTTGAACATTCAAGATTGTTATTTATGGCTTGTTTAAGTCTTTAAAAAAGAAGTGTTATAAGATAAAAACGGATTGTAAGGAGAAAATATCTTAATTTAGCGTATGAAAAGTTGTTTTAATCGTTTTCATTTTTATGAAAGTAAGATTAGATTATTATAAATGTGGAATTGGTCCAAAATATCACCTTTTTAAAGTGAACCGGTGAGAATGTCAGTGGTTTAATAAGTTAAGTTTAAAAGACACCTATTATGGTGAACTACCAAAATTGCCCTTAGTTAAACATTTATGTTATTCTCTTTGAGTTGTTCTCTGCAACATAAACGAAGGCATTTGAAATACTCAGTTACTCTCTCTCTACAAATAAAAGTTCAAGGTCTTGCCCCGACTTTCTTCTTCAGTAAAATAAGGTAATATTTCTTGAACTTGATTCTTTTAAGTTTTTCACATTTTAGTATGTAAACTTGAAGCCATTTTGAAAATGATTTCGTGCCTTTTTAAAATATTTTCGTGCCTTTTTACACTGTCATCGTGCCTTTTGAAGTTGTTATCGAGCCTTTTTGAAAAACATTTCGTGCCTTTTTGAAATATTTTCGTGCCTTTTAACACTGTCATCGTGCCTTTTGAAATTGTTATCGAGCCTTTTTGGAAAAGTCTCGATAACTTTTCCAAAATGCTCGATAACTTTTCAAAAGGCTCGATAACCTTTCTAAAAGGCTCGATTGAGTTTCAAATTTATTCATGCCTTTTAACACTGTCATCGTGCCTTTTGAAGTTGTTATGGAGCCTTTGTGAAAAAAATTTCGTGCCTTATTGAAATTGTTTCGTGCCTTTTAACAATGTCATCGTGCCTTTTGTAGTTATTATCGAGCCTTTTTGACAAAAATATTTCGAGCCTTTTTGAAAAAAAAATTCGAGCCTTTTTCAAAACATAATCGTGCCTTTTTGAACAAAGTTTCCAGCCTTTTGGTTGATTTCGAGCCTTTTGTGAAAAAAAAAATTCGAGCCTTTTGTGAAAAAAAAATATTCGAGCCTTTTTGAAAAAAAATTCGAGCCTTCTTCAAAAAATATCCGTGCCTTTCTGAACAAAGTTTCGAACCTTTTAACAAAATATTCGTGCCTTTTAACAAAATATTCGTGCCTTTTCGAAATTGATTTCGAGCCTTTTTGTCAAAAATATTTTGAGCCTTTTTGAAAAAAAATTCGAGCCTTTTTCAAAAAATATCCGAGGCTTTTCATGTAATATTTGAAGACATTGTGTAATCATGGGTTTTTGTTAATGGTTTGTGATTATTAATTTGACAGCCTCATGAATCGGGTTAGAATAGTAATATCTTACAACGGTCGATGGGACCAGTTACCCGACGGAAGTCAGAGGTTTGTTGGATCCGATAACCGGGGAATGTACGTGTCAAACAATATGACTTACGAAGAATTGGTGACGATCGTGCATACTATTGTGAACTATGATGTAAACAAATACAATGTTGAGTTGTCATCAATATCACTCGTTCCTGGCAGTACATGTCGCACATTGATAAGGAATGACGACGATGTCCAGTTTATGCTAGGAGAAGATCGAGTGATCCCTCAAGTATGTGTCAGTCTAACTGAGCGGACAGCTGGAGATGTGGTAGGGAATGATATTCCTCCTCCTGAAAATACCCAACAGTTTGGATCCTTTAGCGGTAGCAACCAAGTGTTCACCCAAGGGGGTCCCAGCGAAGGTGTGGGAAACATGTGTGGTGTCCTACAAGTTGCGGTCGACCATGCACATGCAGCTGAACCTCAATTGGGTGATGTGTTTGGCAGTCGAATTGAGCAGTATAATGAGCAATACGATGTGCAGTACAATGAGCAGTACGATGCACAGGACAATGAACAGTACGATGCGCAGTACAATCAACAGAACAATTACCCGAACCATGAACATGTTGATACTGAGGCAAATAATGAACATGTTCATGATCTCCAAAATGTGGATGAAGAGCCTGCACAAATGCAAACAAGCGGTAGACGTGTACAAGGAGTTAGTTGCACTGCACCAGATATGCCTGGGACTTCCGAGGTCCGTTGTAATATGACATCATCTGATTCTGTTAATACGAGAACTTGGGTTATTCCAGGAGCAGATTCATACTCGTTTGGTATTGGTACAAGCAGCACCTTGGCAGCGCAAGAACCGAGAACCATGATTTATAAAGGTCAATTTTTTCCGAGTAAAAAGGATTTGAAGAGGCTAGTTGGCCATTTTACGATGCGGCAGAACTTTGAATGGAAGGTGAAAAGGTCCAATAAGACAACTTTACATCTGATTTGTATCATTGACGACTGTACGTGGAAATTAAGAGCGGTAAGGAGAGAAGAATGTACTTACTTTCAAGTCAGAAGTTTTGTCAATGAACACAGCTGTCCCTTGGAGGAGATTCACCGTCGCCACAGACAAGCTAGTGCAGTCATAATCGGAGAAGTCGTTGCCCCTAGACTTCAACAAACCGATGGTCGTCTCATGCGTCCGAAGGACATAATCGCCGATATGAAAACAATGTATGGCATCTAAATCATGTACAGTAAGGCACATGATGCCTTGCAATATGCATTGTCATTGACCTATGGAACGCATGAAGAAAGTTTTCAACTGCTCCCATCTTTTGCGTATGTTCTCGAACAGCAAAATCCGGGCACAATCACGGACTTACAGTACGATGACCATGGTAAATTCCTCTACTTTTTCATGTTGTTAGGGTCATCAATTAGAGGTTTTCAGAGGTGTATGTGTCCTATTATTGCAGTAGATGGTACCCATTTGAAGGGAAGATTCGGGGGTACAATGTTTGTGGCAACTGCACAAGATGGAAACGAACAGGTGTATCTAATTGCTTTTGGGTACGGTGACTCAGAGAACAACCTTTCATGGGAGTGGTTTTTAGAATGCTTGAGGGGTGCCCTTGGTCATATAGATGATCTGGTTTTCATTTCCAATCGCCATTCAAGCATTGAAGCAGGGATTTCTAAAGTGTTCCCTTATGCAACCTATACCGTTTGTGTCTGGCATTTTGGTGAAAATATGAAGAAGCGATTCCACAGAAAGGATGTTGCCCAGATAATGGATTACGCTGCTAGGTCGTACATTGAAATCCAGTATGATCGGCAAATAGAGGAGTTACGTAAGCTGAACCAGGGTGCATACGATTATGCCATTGATGCCAGTCCACAGAAGTGGTCCCGCGTTCACTGTCCCCAAAGAAGGTATAGGTTGATGACCACAAATGTTGCAGAGTGCATAAACTCATGCCTAAAATTCGCTCGGCAACTGCCATTAATGACACTGGCAGAGTTCATTCGGAATATGCTACAGAAGTGGTTTCATGATCGTCATGCAAATGCATAGATTTTTGATCCTCAGATTTTCAGGTACTCTTTCAAGTGCATTGTCGATATCTCTAAGGTCATCGAAATGGTCATGCCGAATAATTTTTCCATTGAACCATTCTCCCACTGGGGTTTTAAGGAAATCATTCGGATTCGCCATCTGCATATTGACGGAAAAAAAGCAAATAAGTTACTGAAAAGGCTCGAACTGCGTATGGAAAAGGCTTGAAAACAGTCCAAAAAGGCTCGACATAAATGATCAAAAAGGCACGATAACAGTGCAAAAACTCACGGTAAAATTCAAAACTGCATGATAACAGTGCAAAAAGGCACGATAAAATTCAAAAAGGCTCGATAACACTACAAAAAGGCACGATAACATTACAAAAAGGCACGATAACATAAAGGTTCAAAAAGGCTCGATAACATTTCAAAAAGCTCGATAAAAGTATAAAAAGGCACGATAACATCAATGTTCAAAGAGGCTCGATAACATATCAAAAAGACTCGATAACAGTTCAAAAAGGCTCGATAACAGTAACAAAAGGCACGATAAAATCAATGTTAAAAAAGGCACGATAACATATCAAAAAGGCTCGATAACAGTAACAAAAGGCACGATAACATATAGGTTCTAAAAGGCTCGATTTTGTTTCAAAAGGCTCGATAAAAGTTTCTAAAAGGCTCGATAACCTTTCTAAAAGGCTCGATAAGACTACAAAAAGGCTCGATTCAGTTTCAAAAACTCTTGGAAACCCAGAACTTCATCGTTTTCACTACCAAAAGGCTTGAAATATTTTCCTAAACTAAAACCCTAACCTAAACTCATCAAACAAACATAATGGACAACAAATGCGTGAGAGATAAAGACATACCGTGGTCGGTATTGACTTCGCCGGTACGTTGGTACTGTAGCTCTGTCGCCGGTGGTTCGTCGTCACAATTTGGTCGACTGTTGCGCCGTCGGGGTTTTCTCTCATAGAGCTTTTCTTCCAAAGTTTCAAAACAAAGAAACAGACAAACAAAGGGGTATTTTCGTCTGGTCCCATTAAATTGTGCCTTTTAAACTTAACTTATTAACTTGGTGCCTATTCCCCAAAAACCACCCCAAATAGTGCTATTTAAATTTTGAACCCTATTATAAATTACATCAAAGAATATTTTTTTCACAAAATAAAATCTAACATGACCTTACAACAGTAAAATAAAAAATAAAATAAAATAAAAAAGTATTTTCTAAAAGATTGATTAGCAATCCCAAAAATTCTAGGGTTTTCTCATTAAAAGGACATCTTCCTTCCAGAATGCATTTGAATTATTTGCTTCCAAATATCCAATCCACTAATGTGAAGCCACATGACATGTGGTATGATTTTAATAGCTGGATGCGTTACATCGATAAATTCTCTCCTCAATAGGACAAATTAAGTGATTATTTTTTGGTTCCAAGTTTCCAACAATAACACGTCTCATAAAAATCTCAGCCATTAATGCTTTAATTGGCAAATATCGAAATCATGTTGAGACTGCTTTTTGGAAAATCTGCACACTCAAACAAAGCTGCTTTATCAAACAGAGTTTATGGTCTGGAACACTTGGGCGGTAGAAATCTCAATTTCGTTACACGTACACCGATAATATAATATATAAAGCCACGTAGAAAAATATTTGATGAAAAGACAACCCACTATTTATTATTCATTAATATGCAAACAAACTAACAAATATTAGTACATTACAGAGAAGAAATGGCGATTAATAAAGAGATGCAGATGGGTTCTGCTTCTATCTCTTGTGAGTGTTCACACCATGTGATTTTGTTTCCTTTCATGTCAAAGGGTCACACCATCCCTCTCCTCCACTTAGCTCACCTCCTCCTCCGCCTCCCACGCGTCGCCGTCACAGTCTTCACAACTCCGGCCAACCGTCCGTTCATCTCCAACTTTCTTGTTAACACGACCGCCTCCATAGTCGACCTCCCGTTCCCTGAAAATGTTGCCGGAATCCCTCCTGGCATCGAGAGCACAGATAAACTCCCCTCCATCTCACTCTATGTTCCGCTTACGAGAGCAACCAAGCTCATGCAACCTGACTTTGAACGTGCGGTCCAGGAAATGCCACGTGTCAGCTTCCTTGTCTCTGACGGCTTCCTCTGGTGGACCTTGGAGTCGGCTACCAAGTTTGGTTTTCCAAGGTTTGTGTTTTACGGCACGAACAATTATTTCTCGTGTGTGTCTTGGTCTGTTGGTGTGAATCGTACGCTTGTAGCTGGGCCTAAGTCAGATGACGAGTTGATCACCGTCACCGGATTTCCGTGGATCAAGGTGACCAGAAACGACTTCGACCCAATTTTCAAGAACCCTGAACCAAAGGGTCCTCTATTTGAGCTTATCATGGACCAAGTCATTTCTTCATCAAACAGTCATGGCACGATTGTTAACAGCTTTTACGATCTTGAGCCTGTTTTTGTGGAACACTTGAACCGCGAGGCTAAACCCAAGGCCTGGTGTGTTGGACCACTTTGCCTGGTTGACCCACCAAGGGTTCAACTACAAAAACCCACCTGGATTCAGTGGCTAGACCAGAAGCTCGAACAAGGTAGGTCAGTTCTGTACGTGGCATTTGGGACTCAGGCAGAGATCTCACCTGAGCAACTCAAGGAAATATCAAGTGGGTTGGAGGAATCAAATGTGAACTTCTTGTGGGTGATAAGAAACAAAGAATCAGAGCTTGGAGATGGGTTTGAAGAGAGAGTCAAAGATAGAGGAGTCATTTTGAGAGAGTGGGTTGACCAGAGAGAGATCTTGTTGCACCAAAGCATTCAAGGGTTTCTAAGCCATTGTGGGTGGAATTCAGTGATGGAGAGCATATGTGCAGGAGTGCCAATTCTGGCATGGCCCATGATGGCAGAGCAGCCATTGAATGCCAGAATGGTTGTTGAAGAGATCAAAGTAGGGTTGAGAGTAGAGACATGTAATGGGTCAGTGAGAGGGTTTGTGAAAAAGGAAGGTTTAGAGAAGATGGTGAAGGAGTTGATGGACGTAGACAAGGGGGAGGAGGTAATGAAGAAGGTGAAAGAGTATGCAGAATTGGCAAACAAAGCAATGGAGGAAAACACCGGGTCCTCTTGGCGCTCGCTGAACATGTTAATGTCTGAGATAAGTAATTTCACACCGCAACACATGACGGTGGAGGCCTAGCTAGCTTGCTCATTTTGATACCTCTTCTCGTCGGATTGTGTGTACTGTTGAATAAGAGAAATGTACTACCCATTTAGTTTAAATAATTAATTACACTTTAATGGTTCTGTGGACATGAATGCAAAATTAATCGCTGGAATAAAAGGACGAAACAAAAGTCAATGAATAATTGTACATCCATTTCACTATATATAAAAGTCATTATTTCTACTATAACATTATTGGACCTGCACTATAAGTCTATGACAGCGGGTAGATCCATTTCACTAGTCAGAGCCACATGCAACATGCATCCCATCCCATTATATATATAATATTTCATCAATTTTTCTATTATCAGTGATATATCGGTTTCTTGTATGTGGGCCATTGGATTTAAGTACTTTGACTTGACTGCATACATTCGTCAAAGCATCTTTCAAATCCAATAGTCTACATGCAAGGAACTGATATATTTTATATCAATTCGAACTGATAATAGAAAGACCGTACATTTCATTAGTCACATGCAATATGCTCACATACCATTTATTAGAGTATACTACAAGAATTTAGTACAAACTCAACAATTGCAAAATTAATTATTTTTATATACCAAAGCACCTTTCAATTATTTGCTAATTAACTAAATATAACTTATCATGCCAACAAATATTTGGTAGCCAACTAAGATGTTTGAAGTGCTGCCTAAATTGGTTATCCAAACATTAAAAGTTTAAAATATAAGGGAGGATGACAACTTAAGAGATAAATTCATGACCTAACACTAATTAATGTATTGAGATTCTCCTCTTATAAATACATCTCAATTCATACATTGCAAAACCAACAAAACAACATTATATGCATATATACTACAAATGAATTCGCAATTAGATTGGATCAAATTGGATTCTAATATAAGATCGGATCGGATCGGATTGTAATTTCTTCAATTCAATCGAATCTTGGATAAAATCTAATGGATCTGATCTGCCACAAACCTCTATTATAAATAAATCTCAAATCATACCTTGCAAAACCAACAAAACATCATTATCAGCATACTACAAATAAATTCGTGCCTTTTGCAGAAATTTTTCTTAATGGCCGAATCAAGCAAAAAATCCAAAGGAAAACAAGCCATTAAAATAAAGAAGATTGAAAATGAAAATGATAGAATGGTGACATTCTCCAAATGAAAATCTGGGATTTTCAAAAAGGCAAGTGAGATTGCCACTCTAACCGGTGCGGAGGTTGAGGTTGTAATATTCTCAGAATCGGGGAAGCCTCAGTAGTACTCCTTTGGCAACCCCTCCATTGAAGCTGTTTCAAACCGCTTCCAAGGAGTGAACCCGCCACCATATGACATCACCAGCCATTTCTCTGAGGCTCAGCGCCAAGAGAGAATTGCAGGGCTGAACCAAAAACAAAACAGCTTACTCCACCAAATAACTGTCGAGAAAGATCGTGAAAAAAGGATAAAAGTGGTGACAAAGGAGAAAAAAACTCAAGTCCAGTGGGAAGCCCCCATTGATGACTAGAACATGAAGCAATTGCGTCAAATGGAAGCAACTTTAGAAGAGATACGCAAGACCTTGCAAAGCAAACTAGATCAAAAGAAACTTGCACGTGGAGGAACCTCGTCCTCTTCGCTTCCTCCTGTGAACCCTCCCTAAACAAAAAGTCAGTTTCCTTATGGTCGTGATTGAGGATTTAATAAGCCCAACCATAATGACTATTAAAATGTTTAGAGTTATCTCAATTATTTTATGTCTTATGACTCTTATTTCCAGTTCACAATTAAAATAAAACTAGCAGTTTCGTTATTAATCTTTGCATGCAGACGATAATATGAACTGATCATGCATAATTATAATTGTGCTAATTAATACAAGAAATTCTGTGGATAATTTATATAACCAGTTATGTATACAGAAAACAAAACCACACTTTTAATAGAAGTAAAATCAATAGAAGTAAATTATAATAGAAGTAAAATCAATTGTATCGATCAATATTGGTTAACTTTATACTTTGGTGTTCACGAAACTACCATTTATATTTCAACGATGTGATGAAACTTCTTAATTGATTCGTTCATAAATAAATTTAGGGTTTCTTAATTCAGCTTTTAATGCGTATATTGAGCAAGCCGAATAATTAGGCAAATACGTAAGAAATTGGACATCGGAAACAACAATTTATCTATCGGAAATTAGATAGAGGAAACAACAGATAACTCTTGGGGTGAGAAACTTGTGTTCCATTGATAAATAAAATGAAAACATATAAAAATTGATATATTAATTTTTTTCAATAAAAAATATCCAAATTATTAAATATATATATAAATAGTTTGAATAAAAAGTAAAATTATTCAATTAGTATATATATTTTTAATTTAAATATGTTCTCATGAAATGTATTTATAAATACTTCTCAAATATACATATGTAAAAGTCATAATGTGTTCTTTTGATTCTAAAATGGGTGGTTCTATTGCCACTCAAAAATAGTTATAGGAATGCCCATTTACTTTTCACATAGAACCGGAATTTTTTTTTTTTTTTTTAATAATTTAATCTTTAATACATATAATTAAATTGTCAACATTAACCTTAAACAAAGCAAGTACATATTTTAGACGGTAATAATCTTTAATACAATTGCACGCAGTGATAGACCCAGAAATTTTAATCAGGTGGGGCATTTGAACAAAATAATAATTATATTAAAAAAAATACTGAAAAATTAAAGTCATAGTAAAGTGAGTTTTTTTTTTTTTTTTTTTTTAAAATACAAAACAAAAATGATTTTTTTTTATATAAAGAAACATTGATGATATAATGAATTTTAGATAAAAAAAATAAAATAAACTAAATAATCTTACATTAAAAAAGAAATAAAAACAAGAAACATGATATTAAAAATAAATAATAACAAGAAAAACAACATAAACAATTAAAAATTACAATATTTATTCTTAAAATAGTAAATTACAATCTAATTTTATAATAAGAAATTTAGTTTTGTATTTATAATGAATTCACTTTAAATTTATACAAAAATAATTGATTAATAAATATTACTAAACATGTTTTTGAATTTTTTTATTTATCTAATTATTCGTAAATTATTGATTTATTGATTCCGAAAACATTACATCTATAAAATAAAGACAAATTCTAAGGATAAACTAAATGAATCATAATAATAGATGGATTATTTTAAGACAATAAATTAAAATTTGAGATTTTAGGGTTTATTGATTGGATGGATGTGTTAGGTATGTCAAACAAAAATTATTAGAAATAATAAAAGTTCAAAATAATAATAGATAATTTAATATAAAATAAAATTTAATTAATTAGACACAAATTAAAGGTAATTAAGAAGTTGACAATCCAAAAAAGAGAAAGTGAATTGTTTTGTTTTAGAAGAAGATAAAAATTTAAGAAATGAATTGGAAAAGATAGTAAAAAAAAAACAAAGACATTTGGCCTTGTTTGGCTAGGCTTTTCAAGGGGTTAAAAGCTCTTTTGAAACCCAAAAGTAGCTTTTAAGAGTGTTTGGGTAAAATAGAAGAAGAGCTTCTTGACTTTGAAAGCTCTTTTACAAGAAGCACTACCATAGGTGCTTCTCTTGAAAGATCTTCTACAAAACATGCGAAGTGAAATGTACAGTTAAATGAAATTTTTATATTGCCAATGTTACCCTTTTCTTTTATATATATATATATATATCAAAATGAAATTCAAACTCATATCCTTTCCACAGATGTTCTTCCCCGATTTCTCTCATCTCTCTCCATCACGTAATCAACTCCCCATCTACTTGCCGCGAAGATCGTTGCTGCCACCGTGAAGAGTCGTAAACCTCCAAATCCAGTACACGACGTCGTCAACCTCCTCACCATCTCAACCTCATCAACTTCCTCACCGTCTCGATTTCTCTGAGAGCTTCTATTGATACAGATATATCAGGTTAGGTTGTGAGTACTGGATTTCTGGGTTATGTGTATTGAAAATGAAGTAAAAAAAAATCAAGTGATAATTGCACTAAAAAGACAACTTTATTCAAGTTTTCGTTTGTGGTATTGAATAAGAAGTGTGTTTGATTTGGGATTCACTGATTCAATAATTGCTAACTTTTCAATGTTCTTTTGTTTCTTGGGTTCTTATTTGTGTGAATTCTTATCTGCAGGTTCTTGTCTGAGTAAATTCTTATTTGTGTAAAATGAGGATTTCAATTAAATTGAAAATTTTCTCTAGGGTTCTTATTTGTGTAAATTCTTATCTATAGTGCAATGTTCTTGTCTGAGTAAATTCTTATTTGTGTAAATGAGGATTTCAATTGAATTGAAAATTCTGAGTAATTTCTTATTTGTGTAAAATGAGGTTTTCAATTGAATTGAAAATTCTGAGTAATTTCTTGTTCGTGCTTTTGTTCCATTTACATGTTTGTTATTAGAAATCTGCAGTGTGGCATAATGCATACTGCATTCCAAGCAATTAGATCGTTTCATTGTACTATAGCATTTGTTATATGTATATTTCAACAAATTATTTATGTGAATTTTGGTATTCTTTTGAAGGAATGGATAATGGAACAGTGGGAGAAAAATTACTACATTAGTGCAATAGTAGGAGCAAATAATGGTAGCTCATTAGTTGTAATGTCTAAAGGTTTGTTTGTTATCTGTGGAGCAGATATGATTCTATACACAAACCCGGATTCGATTTGTGTTGAACTGTTGATGGAACTTCCTAACAAGCCTAAGAAGCCAGCATGATCATATTTCCTTTTCAGGTGAAAATAATTCAATCTAATAAACACCAAAGTGTGTCTCTCCTGTGAACAATTTGTTGCAATGTAGAGCAGCATTGCTTAGTTGTTGTTGTGCTTTGTTTTGTGTTATTTGCAGCAAAGAGGCAAGAGGCTTTGTTGGAGGAGAGGCCAGGCACCAACAACTTCACCATTGTTGCTCTGATGTCTGTGAAATGGAAGGTATAATAATAAATTTATGTGTATTCTACCATTCTTGTTATGTAATATGTGTTGGGTTCATGTTTTTAATTGGTGGGCTTTTTTTATATAGGAACCAAGTGAGGAAGAAAAGCAAGCGTGGAATGCGAAAGCCACTGAAGCAATGGAAGCATATAAGAAGGAATTGGAAGAGTACAAGAACTCCATTGTAGCAACCACAGATGACAACCAGCAACTGCAGAAGGAATTAGTGGAGGAGGAAGAAGAGCACACCACCAACAACACCATTGCAGGAGCTAAGGATGCCTAACCAAAGAAAAATAAGTCTAAGTGTGTCAAGGACCGTTGAATATGTTTAATGATATGAAAATGTTAGTGTTCACTCACATCTTCAATACAATTAAGTAGTAGTAGTAGTCAGTAGTAAAAGGCAAGCCATTGGTTTGATGGCACTTAGTTGTGTGTGATTGATTTGCTTTTAGAATTAATGGAAATTCTATGATTCCATGTCCAGTTCTCAAATTTCTCATTTTAACTTAAAACTTTGTGGTATGTGAGAGAGATTGTGTTGGAGATAGGATCTACTATGAATTTTTGTTATACTTGTCAACATTAACAATTCCTCTATGGTAAACTTTTATTTAAAAAAAAATGTACATATATTATTTATTCCAATTAAGGTGAAAATGTTATATTATAGTTAGAAGTGATTTTAATTAGTTACAGCCAAACAGACTCAAAAGCTTTTCTTTAAGGGTAAAAAGATCATATCATATTAGAAGAGATTTTAAAATATTCCAACCAAACAGTCTCAAAAGCTCTTCCTGATACAAAAGCTCTTTTAGAATATATCATCCAAACAGTAACTGAAAAGCTCAGGCTTTTACTTCTCTTCTTCTATTGTCAAAAGCCAAAAGTAAAAATTATCCCAAACGGGTTGAAAAATGCAAATGGTGGGAGTAGAGCTTCTCACAATCAATAAAAAAGAAGGATAACCTATCATTTGTGCTATGAGTTAATGTTTGTAGGGGGGTCGACCTACGGTTGATATGGATCGGGTCAGTTTTGTATTAGGCCCAAGGCAACTTGGTTGAGCTTGTCGAGTAGGGGATGTCGTTTCCTCTACAAACTTGCGAAAGGGGTTGCCTATTGATCGAAACGGATTGTCTTCTTCGTTGAACCTGTAAAAGAATAATAACATAAAAAAGCAAAGATAAAGAAACAATGGAAATGGGGGTCAGATTATTAGCTTTAGGTATGCTTGGGCTGAGCGACTATTATGCTCGAATCATGGTTGAGATTCAGACTGAATTTCGGTGGCCGGAACTAGAGAGCAGAGTTTCAAGACGTTAATAATGCTTTGTTCTTGTAATGTTTTTCAGAGAGAGTTCACTGTGACTGAACTCTGTTATTTATAGGTCTCCATCACCCTCCAACGTTCACCTGATCATGGTTTTGTTGTGGGCGAGATTCTTGGAAAGATTTCCTCTCTTGAATCGAACGTTACCCAACTCTCGTAACTACCCATTGACTTGTTTTAACAGCCAAATATTTTCAACTGATACTTGGTCTTTGGTCGACCTGCTGCTAGTGGGCCTGGATTGGTTTTAATACAAAAATGGTTTGGGCCTTTAAGGGTTGGGCCTAAAGGTCATTTTTTGGCTACCACAGTGTTTTGTAGTCAAAGTTCATTAATATGTGTGTGTGTGTGTGTAAATGACCGCCTAAACATCTCTCCCACCTGTTTCATCATCATCATCTCTTCCACTTGCTTCATCATCACTTCCACTATAAATAGATCAATATCTCTATAATTTGTAATCTCTTATTGAACTGAAATCAATACAAATGTTCTCTCTCTCTCTCTCTCTCTCTCATATCTCTATTTTATTTCTTTCCTCTGATCTCTCTCTCACTTTACTCTTTTATTATTTAATGTTTTACTCATTTAGAACATTTTGGAATTTATTGTTATATAAGTGTGTGTGTTTGAAAATTTCTTCCTACCCTAATTTTTTTTTTCATGATCTAAGATCCGATTTGATCCTATTGGATCAAAAAAATTACAATTCAAATCCAATCTTAGAACAGAATCTGATCTGATCCAATTACAATTAGATACAAACCAATCAGGGATGGAGCCATCTGGGCATGATAGGGGGCCACTGTCCCCTTGAAGTTGTACAATTTTATAAATTTACCCATAAGTTTTCAAAGTTTTATGTTATTACCCTTGTTTCATTTCCCTTAAGTTTTATAGTTTTATAGGTTTGACCTCTAAACTTTCATATTTTTATATTTTTACCCTTCCATCATATTTAGATTTTCCAATTCTTTTATAAATTACACTGTTAATAATTTTATCTTAGAGAATATATTTGATTCAAAATATATTATTATTTTTTATTTATATCTCAAGTATAAATCAAATTGTAACATATGTTTTGTTACGTCAGTTGTAATTTTTTCTTATCAAAACACTTACTCAATTCTATCTTAACTAATTTTATTATATTTTAAAAATATTTTCTCTCTCTCCAAATCTTACTTACGGTAATATCATACCATATTTTTGATAGGTTATTTATTTAGTTTTTTCTATTTACAAAAATGTGTTGATTTATATAATTAAAACATGTCAAGGTAAGCATAGTCATACATTTATGTTTAATTATTAAGAAATTTTATCAAACAAACTTTTATAATTTTTAACAATTAAAATAGTTTACGAAATTTAGAAAAATATAAGGAGTACATTTTAATTTTCACTTTGTTTAATTTCTAACTATTAAACACTATTATTGAATCTTGAATTAATAATGACCATAAATTTTATTCTATATTATTTTTAGAGTAATGCTAAACATACTGCCAACTTTATATCTCAACTTGTATTCCAACTAGTTGTGTTTCGATTAACAAATCGATACATATTAATAATGATTTATTTCACTCGTTACATTTATATGGATTAAATTATCTAAATTACAAGTTGAGATATGAGTTGGAATATATATCTAGCATTGTTGTTATTTTTATTATGTTTTCATCACTATTCAAGGATTACCTTAAAATTATACTCAAAAAATTATACCCCTCACACCTATACCACGAGGTTGCAGGTTCGAGTCCTCTCCTTCCCAAAAAAACCCTAAATTTATATAATAGTGTTATACTTAAAAAAAAAAAAAAAAATCATCCTAAATGTTTTTCATAAATACACAAATTATGATAATTTATCTCAATACAAAATTTTATTCATTTTAAATGATTAATGAAAATAATAATAATGTTTTAAAATGTAAACAACATTTTTAATAATTTTTTTTTTCAAGGCGCCCCCTTTAGAACATAATCCTGGCTTCGTCCCCGAAATAAATCCAATCAAATGGATTGGATTCATATGAAGCAATCATTAATATATTAAAGTTCAATATTTTTATAATTAACAAATTCAATAATTAATTCATGGGTGGCTCTATTGCCACCCACAATATTTCTTCATACACCCATAAATTAATAACTTATTTTAGAGAGTTTCTTCTTACAATCCACAAATTATCTATTTACACTCAAATTTAATTTTTTTTGTTAATGATAATTTCAACATGAATTACAATTACTAAATAAGACAAAAAAAATTCTAAAGAACTCAAAACTAATTAAATTATTAAAAAAAAAAAAATTCCCTCTCCTAAATCATTAGATTAAATATTACGTATTAAACTCTCTCCTAAATCTGTTATTACCATATTAAACACACACACACACACACACACTCTCTCTCTCTCTCTCTCTCTCTCCATTTTTCAAAAAAAAAAAAAAAAATCCTATCTCCATATTTTCTCGATCAATCTTTGATTAATAGTTAAAGAAAAAAAAAACTTATGAATTTTTTGGTTTTTTACTAAAGTTATATATATGAGTCTCTCATAAGGGATCCCTTATTTTAATTCGGGTAAGGATCACCATGAAATCACATCGATTTGAATAAATTTTGATTTGAATTTTTTTGTGGATGATAAGTTCATTGAAATCTATCTGAATAAATTTTGAGAATTTTTTAAGAACTAAAACTATTTTTCTTGAATTTCCTATATTTCGCCTATTTTTTTGATGCCTTCATATTGAAAAAAATCGGTAAAAATAGTTTAAGTACTTGAAAAAATTTCAAATTTTATTCATAGATAGATTTCAATGAACTTATCATCCACAAAAAAATCAAATCAAAATTCATTCAAATCGATGTGATTTCGTGGTGGTCCTTACCGAAATTAAAATAAGGGATTCCTTATGAGAGACTCTCTCTCTCTCTCTCTCTCTCTCTCTCTCTCTCTCTATATATATATATATATATATATATATATATATATTAAAAATTATATATATACAAATACCTTATAAAAAAAAAAAAAAAAGATATATGAATATTTGATTTGTTGCAACTAAATTTGATTAAACTCATAATTTATAAGACTAATGAAAGAATTAAAGTTCTCTACGTAATCACATACCTACAACAAAAGTAACAAAAAATATTTTCATATATATATATATATAATATACATATATACGGTTCCTAAAAATTAATCTTATTCGTTAGTTTTATTTTATTTTATTTTAATTATTAGTCTTGCTTGAGAAAGAATGGAGATAGAAAATTAGAGATATGTATTGGAGGAGATAGAGTTTAATATGGTAATTAAAAATTTAGGAGAGTGTTTAATATGTAATATTTAATTTAATGATTTAGGAGAGATAGTTTTTTATTTATTTATAATAATTTAATTAAAAAAAGATTACTCATCGGATAAATCCAAAGGCTACGATGGTTTGTCCTAACTTTTATTAAAATAAAATTGAGTGTTTTTAGAAATTTATTTTTTTTAAATGGAGTGTTTTTAGAATATGAGTGCCAAAAGATAAAAAAGATAATCTTGGAACTAAAAATTTTTAAAATTTTAAATTTTAAGAATGTAATGTATTTAGAAAAGAAGTGTAAAAAAATAAAAAAAATAAATTAGATTGTCAAAAGAAGCTTTACTTATAGGCAAGATGAGGTGGGCAGACTGTTGAATTTTTGTTTGGTTTGGTTTGATTTACGACATAAATATTTAAATTTTATATTCAGCTTATTACTTCCCAATTCTTTTGTAGATTAGGCTGGTTATCTACAGTATTGTTAAGTTTAGTGTTTTTATCATTCAGGTTGGTTGAAGGTGGAGAGAAGAAGTGAGTGCACCAAGATCATGTCAACGACAACATCTTGAACCGACGAGATGAGGTTGGTCTGGTGGTAAAACCCCTCACACCTGTATCATAAGGTTATAGGTTCGAGTCTTCCTCATTCCTAAAAAAAAACCCATATTTATGTAAAAATGTAATATTTAAAAAAAAAAAAAAAAAAAAAATTTTGAACATTTAAGATTGTTATTTACGTCTTGTTTAAGTCTTTAAAAAAGGAGTGTCATTTAGCGTATGAAAGGTTGTTTTAATTGATTTCATTTAGGAAAGTAAGATTAGATTATTATAAAATACATTAAAGAATATTTTTTTTTCACAGAATAAAATCTAACATGACCTTACAACTGTAAAATAATATAAAATAAAATAAAAAAGTATTTTCTAAAAGATTGATTAGCAATCCCAAAAATTCCAGGGTTCTCTCATTAAAAGGACATCTTTCTTCCAGGATGATTAACATGACATGTGGTATGATTTTAATAGCTTGGATGCGTTTTTTTTTTTTTTTTGATATTGAAAGAATAAATTCTCTCCTCAACAGGACAAATTAAGTGATTATTTTTTGGCTCCAACAATGACACGTCTCATAAAAATCTCAGCCATTAATGCTTTAATCGGCAAATATCGAATCATGTTGAGACTGCTTTTTGGAAAATCAGCACACTCAAACAAAGCTCAACAACAAGATTACAATAATTGGAATACAAATCCAGGACATGGTTACAAGATTACAACAATAATTGGGATCTATCGAGAATCGACTTCCAAGGACAGTCCAGACTGAAGCTCTCACTGATAGGGAGAGAGAACCCATATGAACAAGGGACAACCACCCACACAAAGTGGGACAACACCTATGTTTTTAAATGGATCAAGGAAAATTTGCATAATACTGTGCACACACTAGATCTTAAACCTTGGTGGTGGGGTTCCCAAAGGAAGGCTCACCACTGTGGCAAGAGAACATACGTCACTCAAACAAAGCTGCTTTATGAGTTTATGGTCTGGACAAAGGTTGAGACTTGGGCGGTAGAAATCTATTTATATATCAATTTCGTTACACGCACACCGATAATATAATATATAAAGACAAGTAGAAAAATATTTGATGAAAAGACAACCCACTATTTATTATTCATTAATATGCAAACAAACGAACAAACATTAGTACATTACAGAGAAAAATGGCGATTAATAAAAAGATGCAGATGGGTTCTGCTTCTATCTCTTGTGAGTGTTCACACCATGTGATTTTGTTTCCTTTCATGTCAAAGGGTCACACCATCCCTCTCCTCCACTTAGCTCACCTCCTCCTCCGCCTCCCACGCGTAGCTGTCACTGTCTTCACAACTCCGGCCAACCGTCCGTTCATCTCCAACTTTCTTGTTAACACGACCGCCTCCATAGTCGACCTCCCGTTCCCTGAAAATGTTGCCGGAATCCCTCCTGGCATCGAGAGCACAGATAAACTCCCCTCCATCTCACTCTATGTTCCGCTTACTAGAGCAACCAAGCTCATGCAACCTGACTTTGAACGTGCGGTCCATGAAATGCCACGTGTCAGCTTCCTTGTCTCTGACAGCTTCCTCTGGTGGACCTTGGAGTCGGCTACCAAGTTTGGTTTTCCAAGGTTTGTGTTTTACGGCACGAACAATTATTCCTCGTGTGTGTCTTGGTCTGTTGGTGTGAATCGTACGCTTGTAGCTGGGTCTAAGTCAGATGACGAGTTGATCACCGTCACCGGATTTCCTTGGATCAAGGTGACCAGAAACGACTTCGACCCAATTTTCAAGATCGCTGAACCAAAGGGTCCTCTATTTGAGCTTATCATGGACCAAGTCATAGCTTCATCAAACAGTCATGGCACGATTGTTAACAGCTTTTACGAGCTTGAGCCTGTTTTTGTGGAACACTTGAACCGCGAGGCTAAACCCAAGGCCTGGTGTGTTGGACCACTTTGCCTGGTTGACCCACCAAGGGTTCAACTCCAAAAACCCACCTGGATACAGTGGCTAGACCAGAAGCTCGAACAAGGTAGGTCAGTTCTGTACGTGGCTTTTGGGACTCAGGCAGAGATCTCACCTGAGCAACTCAAGGAAATATCAAGTGGGTTGGAGGAATCAAATGTGAACTTCTTGTGGGTGATAAGAAACAAAGAATCAGAGCTTGGAGATGGGCTTGAAGAGAGAGTCAAAGATAGAGGACTCATTTTGAGTGAGTGGGTTGACCAGAGAGAGATCTTGTTGCACCAAAGCATTCAAGGGTTTCTAAGCCATTGTGGGTGGAATTCAGTGATGGAGAGCATATGTGCAGGAGTGCCAATTCTGGCATGGCCCATGATGGCAGAGCAGCCATTGAATGCCAGAATGGTTGTTGAAGAGATCAAAGTAGGGTTGAGAGTAGAGACATGTAATGGGTCAGTGAAAGGGTTTGTGAAAAAGGAAGGTTTAGAGAAGATGGTGAAGGAGTTGATTGACGGAGACAAGGGGGAGGAGGTAAGGAAGAAGGTGAAAGAGTATGCAGAAATGGCAAACAAAGCAATGGAGGAAAACACCGGGTCCTCTTGGCACTCGCTGAACATGTTAATGTCTGAGATAAGCAATTTCACACCGCAACACATGACGGTGGAGGCCTAGCTAGCTTGCTCATTTTGATACCTCTAC
This sequence comes from Acer yangbiense, assembly GCA_008009225.1. Taxonomy (NCBI): domain Eukaryota; kingdom Viridiplantae; phylum Streptophyta; class Magnoliopsida; order Sapindales; family Sapindaceae; genus Acer; species Acer yangbiense. The sequence continues at coordinate 16,251,430 of CM017773.1, read as the reverse complement.
TCGTCGGATTGTGTGTACTGTTGAATAAGAGAAATATACTACCCATTTAGTTTAAATTATACTTTTAATTAATATTATCGAATGTCTCTATGGAGGATCGAGACTAGCTTTCATGCATTTAAAAAAAAAAAATTTATGTGTCATCTTCCATTTGTTTTAATGGTTCTATGGACATGAATGCAAAATTAATTGCTGGAATGAAAGGACGAAACAAAAGTCAATGAATAATTGTACGTCCATTTCACTATAAAAGTCATTATTTCTATAACTATAAGTCTATGACAGAGCCATCCATTTGAAATAACATTATTTGACCTGCGCGCACTATAAGTCTATGACAGCGGGTAGATCCATTTCAATAGTCAGAGCCACATGCAACATGCATCCCAGTTTTCCAAACATTAAAAGTTTAAAATATAAGGCGAGATAACAACTTAAGAGAGAAATTCAAGACCTAACACTAATTAATGTATTGAGATTATCCTCTTATAAATATATCTCAAATCATACATTGCAAAACCTACAAAACAACATTATATGCATATATACTACAAATGAATTCATAATTGGATCGGACTCTAATATAAGATCGGATCGGATCAGATTAGATTGTAATTTCTTCGATTCAATCGAATCGAATCGGATCGGATCTTGGATCAAATCTAATGGATCTGATCTGCCGCAAACCTCTATTATAAATACATCTCAAATCATACCTTGCAAAACCAACAAAACATCATTATCAACATACTACAAATAAATTTGGGCCTTTTGCAGAAATTTTGCGTTGTGGCCGAATCAAGCAAAAAAACCAAAGGAAAACAAGCCATTGAAATAAAGAAGATTGAAAATGAAAATGATAGAATGGTGACATTCTCCAAAAGAAAATCTGGGATTTTCAAAAAGGCAAGTGAGATTGTCACTGTAACCGGTGTGGAGGTTGGGGTTGTAATATTCTCAGAATCGGGGAAGCCTCACTCCTTTGGCAACCCCTCCATTGAAGCTGTTTCAAACCGCTTCCAAGGAGTGAACACGCCACCATATGACATCACCAGCCATTTCGCTGAGGCTCAGCGCCAAGAGAGAATTGCAGGGCTGAACCAAAAACAAAACTGCCTGCTCCACCAAATAACCGCCGAGAAAGATCGTGAAAAAAGGATAAAAGTGGTGACAAAGGAGACAAAAAACTCAAGGCTGGTGGGAAGCCCCCATTGATGACAAGAACGTGAAGCAATTGCGTCAAATGGAAGCATATTTAGAAGAGATACGCAAGACCTTGCAAAGCAAACTAGATCAAAAGAAACTTGCACGTGGAGGAGCCTCGTCCTCTTCGCTTCCTCTGGTGAACCCTCCCTAAACAAAAAGTCAGTTTTCCTATGGTCGTGATTGAGGATTTAATAAGCCCGACCATAATGACTCATAAAATGTTTAGAGTTATCTCAATTATTTTGTGTCTTATTTCCAGTTCACAATTAAAATAAAACTAGCAGTTTCGTTATTAATCTTTGCATGCAGACGATAATATGAACTGATCATGCATAATTATAATTGTGCTAATTAATATAAGAAATTCTGTGGATAAATTATATAACCAGTTATGTACAGAAAACAAAACCACACATGCACAACAGGTAGCATTTCCCTTAATGGAAGTAAAATCAATTGTACCGATTAGTGTTCGCGAAACTACCATTTATATTTCGATGATGTGAAGCAACTTCTTAATTGGTTCGTTCATAAATAAATTTAGGGTTTTTTAATTCAGCTTTTAATGTTTATAATTTTATATTGAGCAAGCCGAATAATTAGGCAAAGACGTAAGAAATTGGATATTGGAAACAACTGGCAACTTTGGTGTGTGAAACTTGTGTTCCATTTCTAAATAAAATGAAAACATATAAAAATTGATATATTAATTTTTTTCAATAAAAAATATGTCCAAATTACATTGTCGAAATATTAAATTAAATTATATATATATAATAAAAATAGTTTGAATAAAGTAAAATTATTCGATTAGTATTTTTTTTTTTTAATTTGAAAACGCGTCTGGTAGCATATGCTAGAAGCTGTATTTTAAAAATAAAAACGGTAAAAACACGTCCGGTAGAATAATTGAAAATATCAAAATTGTAATATGAAACTTGCATTTTATTTGATATTATGGCCTAAAACTTTAGGAAAAAATTGGTGACAAACTAGTGTTAAAAAGTATTTAATTTTTTCATAACTTTTAAAATTTACATTAATGTTAAAGATAAGATTTTAGATAATATAAAAGATAAGATTAAATTTGTTAAAAAAATAAAGAAAATTTGCATATAATAATATAAGATATTTAATATAAAATTTCTTATTTCCCGACTGACATATGCTGAAGAAGAATAAACACAGATCTCAAATTTTTTTCCTTAGTCTGGTTTTCTAGGGTTAGAAGAAGAAGAACAACGACAATTGGAAGAAATTTTTTCTGTGTATCTAGCTTTAGAAGAATAGAAAAACAATTGGAAGACGAAGAAGAGGAGTGACAAATCAAGAATAAGAAAAAAAATTGGAAGAAGAAGAAGAAAGAGTGACAAATCAAGAAGAAGAAATTTTTCCAGGTCTAGGTCTCTGGCTATAAAAGAACAAAACAACAATCGGTAGAAGATATTTTCCAGGTCTTTGGCTTTAGAAGAATAGAACAACAATTGGAAGAAGAAGAATAAGAGGAGTGATGAAGAACAGTGACAAATCAAGAAAAAAAAAAGGTGAGTTTTTTTATTTTTTATTTATTTATTTTTTATTTTTTAAATTAAAAAAAAAAAAAAACAAAGTGAAAAACAAAATGAAAAACATGGAACACATCTAAAAGTTGTTTTCCAAAATTTTCATTTATAACACTGGTTTTGTTTTTGTTTTTTAAAAATAAAATGAAAAAGCGGTTAACAAATACGAATTCGAAATCGTTTTTGGAAAACAAAAATGAAAACGAGCTGAAAAATAGCTGCAGGACAATGTTTTTTTTTTTTTTTTTTTTTTTTTTTTTTCTCATACATCCAAATGGGTAGTATAGTAGGGATGGGCGTGGGGCCCTTTGTGGTGGGAGAGGGTCCCCCCACCCCCACCCCCATTCCTCTATCCTCCCACCACCTCCCCCATGTATGGGAGAAATGAGCTGAAATATAGCTGTAGGACAATTTTTTTTCTTCTCATACATCCAAATGGTTTGTACATTAGGGATAGGTGTGGGGCCCTTTGTGGTGGGAGAGGGTCCCCCTACCCCCACCCCCATTCCTCTATCCTCCCACATCTTCTTGAAGTTTCGTTCACCCAACGGCGAAGCAAGGTTTACATGTAAAGGTTCATTGTTCTCTGTGTGAGAGGTGGCCAGAGACAACCATGATTGCCTTATGGACTTGTCCAACCATTAATATGATTGGGTTTTTTGTGATAGCTTCCATGATTAGGTTGTTTTGCCTAAATATCTATGCCTTGAATATTCTTGTGGAATTGTTTGTTGATTAGGTTGATTGATTAATGTTTATTTATCTAGTCAAACTCTATTGAATGTTCATGTGCTTTTAATTGACAATTAGGTTGTTAGAAATCTCTACAACTAATTGAGACCTCATGTATGTGCATGTAGGCTTGTTTGATAATTAGGTTGTTAGATTTGCATCTTAACATCTAATTAAGCATCTAGCGTTTAGTCTAGCACTCTTTGCATTTGTGCATCATTTACATATTCACTTAGACTTTAATTCTCTTCAATGAGTCAAAGTCTTGTGGCTTCTAGGTGAAGTTGCACAAGCAAGTGAAGTCCTGTAACCAAGGGTTGGTTGGCAAGCATTACCAAGTACCGTTATAAAAGGCCTACGGGTAGATTAGGGGGTGCTCATGCCAAGAGTAGTGGATCGAGGGATATCACTAGGATTGAACCAAGAGTGGCGAGTGGTGTGTCCATAGCCTGAGGTTATTGTGAGTGAGAGTCCGTGTATCACTTGATGGTGTAACCATCTTTTCATATAGTGGATTAATGTGGCTTAAGTGGTTAGTGTGGCTAGTCTCGTGGTTTTTCCTTGTCGAAGGTTTCCACGTAAAAATCAAGTGTTCTTTACTTTCCATACTTTTACTTGATTTTTATTGTTTATTTGAATTGGGTTTTATTGTTAATATTGACTAATTGAAAAAGTGGTAATAATCGATTAACAATCCATTCACCCCTCTTCTAGATTGTATTATACACACTCGTATATATTTTCATTATTGTTATTTATATTGGGTTTTGTGTTTAATTTTGACTAATCGAAAATTTGGTAATAAAATCAATTATAAAGACTGATCTATAAGAAAGATCAGCCAAAAAGAAGAACAAACTGGGGTGTAAATAAAGCACTATCAGCTCAAGAATTGACTGGGTGCGAATAAAGCATTATCAGCGATTCAGCCTTTTAAAAAGAAGGGGGGGGGGGGGGGGGGGGGGGGGGGGGGGGGGGGGGGGGGGGGGGGGGGGGTGTTAAAGACTTTTCTGCTTAAATTGCATTTCTGTTAAGTTTAAAATGTGCAGGTACAAAGCTCCAATGGGCAAATGCACATAAAAACCGTCAGGAAGCTTTCAAATGCAAAATTTGGGCAACCTGAGCCAAACGCCTTGAGGTTGGCTTTGAAACAAATAATAGCACGGTGTGTATAAAGCTATCTAGAGGGGGGGTGAATAGATTTTACGCTTTTTACCCAATTTTTCGTGTTAGTCAAAATTACGAAAATGCCCTCAAGATAATATAACCAAGCAATTGTAATATGGTGCGGAAATTAAAACAACACTTGGTTTTTACGTGGAAACCCTCACGGGAAAAACCACGGGCTATGTAAGTAAGCCACACTCGAACCTAGAATCCACTAAATGTGCAAACGATTACAACCTAATCCCGGAAGTAATCACACACCTACCTAATCCCGGTATGAGTGAACCTAGTCCAATTTGCTTGCGTTCTAAGCAACCTAATCCCGGATGCTACACACAAGACTTACTTTCTCTTTGAAGAGAATACAACCCTAAGTGAATATATGTGAATATCCAAAATGCAACATAGAGCAAGGGAAACCCTATATGCTTATCTAAGATGATTAATATGCAATTAAGTATAATCCTAGTTATCAAAACTAAATGACATGTCAATTAGTTTAGCTAATCAATATTAAGCACAAAACCTAATATGCAAGCACAATATAAAATCTCAAACATACATCATACTCATCTCAATATTGTATCTAAAGCATACAAAATAACAAACAAGTAATTAATTGAGATTGCTAGATAAGAGAAACACAAAACATGTAAGATATTAGTGAAAAGCTTACCAAGCAAAGTATGATGAAGATTCCATGCTAGATGACATCTAGATGATCTAAGATGATGCTAGATGATGATTGATGATCATGAAAAGTGTTTGAGAATCAAGAATGGAGTTCTTGGAATTTTTCTTCTCTTTGAAAAATATCCTAAGTATGAATTCTGAATATGAACTCTCTTTTTGACCTAAAGTCAAAGTGGCATATATATAGGGGGCCAAATCAAAGTGTGGTCGTTTAAGTAAGTTTCAAAGAAACGCGCCAATCGGCGGTTTCAATCGGCGGCCAGGCCGCCGTTAATGACCGCCGAATTAAGCTCGTGAAGAACAGAGCAAAAACGGCGGTTAATTCGGCGGTTTCGTGACCGCCGATTCCAACCGCCGAAACAGAACAGAGAGATCAAAATCGACCAGGTATGAACGGCGGTTTCGAACGGCGGTTTAATGCCCGCCGTTTCAACCGCCGAATTAGACCGAGAGATAAATCAATCAGGTCTTGAAACGGCGGTTTCGAACGGCGGTCGTGACCGCCGATATTAACCGCAGAAAAGCTTCAGACCAATCTGGACTGAAACGGCGGTTTAATTCGGCGGCCAGGCCGCCGATCATAACCGCCGATCACCTAGAAAGGTGAAAACCAAGGAGAAGCCAAGGGCATTCTCCATAGGCGGTCCTCGCGCTAAACCAAGCACATTCTCGTGCATGCGCGGACGTTTCCGAAAGTTATCGGGAAACGAATTAACACAACAACAAGACACAATAACACACAACAAAATATAATAAATAAGTGCAAGTGTGAATTGTGACAAATGAAGAGAATGCACACATATGCAATGAATGTTTAGTGTGTGTGTGCTTCTAAATCTCTTCAAAGAAAAGTAAGCACATAGAAATTTACCTTCGGTGCTTATCAACACGAGGTCTTCAAAGGGCTTCGAACAAGAAGACCGATACTTAGGCTACCCTTACAAAGAACCCCCACATATGGTTTGATCACGAAATAAGCCAATTAAAAACAACGGGAATCCTTACAATCTCCCCCTTTGGCTATTTCGTGACAAAACCATCACTCACAAAGATTCCTCACAAAAAAAATAGAAACTACGGGACTATAATGATATTCTACATTACAAAGAGATAAGCTAATGCAACTAGAAGTCTTCAATCCTCTTGTAGAATAATCAATCCCTGAAAAGAGTTTCTAACATTTCTAATACAAGAAAAGTGTGAGATTAATCATGTGAGAACAATACCAAGCATTTGCATTTTTAGAATTTAGGCACAACATTACCAAATGTATGCAATGTATGATAAATGCAATGCTCCCCCTCAACGGGTTACTCCCCCTCAATGTATGTCCTCCCCAAAGTGTACAATAGCTTCTATATTTTGCACCTCCCCTTACCATATCCTACTCCCCCTTTTTGTCATGATATAGGCAAAGGAGTAGTCCCCAACCGGGTCACTCATAGCAACGAGAGATAGAAGCATGCAAGACTTGCATATACATATAAGTCACTTTATGCACTTCAATTAATTTGAGAGAAACAAGGAGATTTATTTTGAGAAATGTGTGAATCCAACATGCTTTGCATACAAGACATATAGCATTCAAGTCCAAAATACAATGGTATTTGGCAAAGCAAATGACAAAGGTTTCTAATAAGAATTCAAACCAATTTCACCAATGTCATGGGAAAAGCAAGGATATAGAGATTATGAATTTCAATTTAGGAGCAACTATATCCAACTTTATAAGCGAAACATGGCATGAGCGACTTTGCACCCTATTTGATTTTTCCGGATAAAATTATCCGTATGATAGTAACCATGTTCAACTAATAAAGAAAGAGAGACATTTGGAATGTAAATTCCTTTGAATGGATACAAGATCCTTTATTCATTTTGAGTCTCATAAGTTTTCACACAAGTTTTGCATTTTTAAGAATATGCAATCATCAATTCATGCTTTTCATGTGAGCATGTTATATGAATTTCATGCTTTTTCATTTGACATTAGCATGTTATTAAAGAATCATCATGTCATGGAGAAAACTATAGGTCATTCACATCATACTTCCTATGTAAATCTCCTAGTCCAAAAATGCATGTTTGAACATAAATATGACATGGATTGTAGACAAGCAAGGTTCACACTTATGGAATTTTAAAACATATATACATATGTACAACCAAGCTTACTCAAGCAATTTAAAAGAAGAGGCATAAGATATTTCAAATTTTTTGCAAGATACAAGAATGCAAAATAGCTCTCTTTGCTTGAGTTCCCCATATGGGGTCAATCATAGAACATCACTCCACAAGACATACCCCAATAGATCTACTAAGAGTTTTAAATCGAGTAGCATCTAAGGGTTTAGTAAATAGGTCCGCAAGTTGATCATTAGTACCTACATGTTCAAGTACTATGCATTTATTTTCAACAAGCTCTCTAATGAAGTGATGGCGGATGTCAATATGCTTAGTTCTAGAATGTTGCACCGGATTCTTGGAAATATTAATGGCACTCATGTTATCACAAAAGAGAGTGAGAGTACCTTGGTTGAATCCGTAATCCACTAGCATTTGCTTCATCCACATAAGTTGAGTGCATCCACTCCCCGCGGCTATGTACTCGGCTTCCGCCGTGGACAAGGAAATCGAGTTTTGCTTCTTGCAAAACCACGACACCAAGTTGTTGCCTAGAAAGAAGCAACCGCCCGATGTGCTCTTCCTATCATCACAATTTCCTGCCCAATCCGCATCACTATATCCTACAAGACTAGGATTAGTGTCAAATGAGTACCAAATCCCATAGTTGGAAGTCCCATTCACAAAGCGAATGACTCTCTTAACCGAAGAGAGATGGGACTCCTTGGGATCGGATTGGTACCTAGCACAAACTCCTACACTAAAAGATATATCGGGCCTACTTGCGGTCAAATAGAGCAAGCTCCCTATCATGCCACGATATAAGGTTTGGTCCACACTTTTACCGCTAGCATCCTTGCTTAGCTTCAAAGTGGTGCTCATAGGAGTGTCACAATGTTTGGCTTTTTCAAGACCAAACTTCTTCACAAGGTTTTTGGCATATTTGGCTTGGGTTATGAAGATCCCATTATCAAGTTGCCTAATTTGCAAACCTAGGAAGTAATTAAGCTCACCAACAAGACTCATCTCAAATTCATGAGACATAACATCAACAAATTGTTGGACCTTGGTGTTGTTGGTGGAGCCAAACACTATGTCATCGACATATATTTGAGCTATGAAAAGCTCATCATTGTCTCTCTTGATGAATAGTGTCTTGTCAACACTACCTCTTGTGTAGTTATTGTCAACAAGAAATTGAGTGAGGCGCTCATACCAAGCCCTCGGTGCTTGTTTCAACCCATATAGTGCCTTCTTGAGGCGATAGACATGGTTGGGGTGGTGTGCATCCACAAACCCCTTGGGTTGTTCAACAAACACTTCCTCTTGCAAGAAGCCATTGAGGAAGGCACTCTTGACATCCATTTGGTGCAATTTGAACTTGTGCACACAAGAAATGGACAAGAGAAGCCTAATAGACTCTAAACGGGCAACGGGAGCAAATGTCTCCTCAAAGTCGATACCCTCAATTTGAGAGTACCCTTGTGCTACAAGTCTAGCCTTGTTCCGCACTATGTTGCCATCCTCATCGGATTTGTTCCTAAATATCCATTTAGTGCCTATGACATTAGTGGTCTTAGGCCTAGGAACTAGAGTCCAAACCTCATTCCTTTCGAATTGGTTTAGCTCTTCTTGCATGGCAAGAACCCAAAATTCATCATGTAAGGCTTCTTCAACCTTTTTGGGTTCAATTTGAGAGGTGTAGCAAGTATAGCTAATAAGATTAGCAAGTTGACGTCTAGTCCTAACACCCTCATTTACCTCTCCAATGATATCTTCTTTATCATGGAGTTTCCTAACCCATGGAGCGGGTTCTTTAGAGTCCAAGAGAGGAACTCTAGTAATGGGTTGTGTGACTTCATTAGATGTCCCAACATTGGGAGTCACCACAACCCTCTCCAAAGGAGTGTCATCCTCTAGAACATCCTCCTCCTCATGGTCATTAGACTTGAGCCTAGTATCATCAATGACCACATTTGATGATTCCATGACGGTTCGAGTCTTCAAGTTGAAAACTCTATAGGCTTTACTATTCAAGGCGTAGCCAATAAAGATACCCTCATCACTCTTAGCATCAAACTTGCCAAGTTGATCACGGTCATTTAAAATGTAGCATTTGCTTCCAAATGTGTGGAAGTAGCTAACATTTGGCTTCCTACCCTTCCATAGCTCATAGGAGGTGTTTCTAGAACCGGGCCTTAGGAACACACGATTTCCTATATAGCAAGCCGTATTGATGGCTTCGGCCCATAGGTTCCTAGGGACATTGTTGCTAAGCAACATCACTCGGGCCATCTCTTGGAGGACCCTATTTTTCCTCTCAACAACTCCATTTTGTTGAGGTGTCCTAGGAGCCGAAAACTCATGGGAGATGCCTAAGCTATCACAAAAGCTTTCAAAAGAGGCATTCTCAAACTCTCTCCCATGGTCACTTCTAATCCGTTTAATGCTTCTAATGTTAGATTTCATTTCATTTTGTAATTTAGTACAAAGCATTTTAAACTTATCAAAAGTTTCGGATTTTTCTCTAAGAAAGTATGTCCATGTAAATCTAGAGAAATCATCAACACATACAAAAATGTATCTCTTTCCACCCAAACTTTCGGTTTGCATGGGACCCATGAGGTCCATGTGGAGAAGCTCAAGAGGCTCCTTGGTGGTGAGATACTTACCCTTTTTGTGCATGCTTTTAGTTTGCTTTCCTTGTTGGCAAGGTTCACAAACACCATTGGCTTTCTTCCCAAGCTTAGGGAGGCCACGCACACACTCGAACTTTCCAAGGGTCCGTAGATCCCTAAAGTTCATGTGGCCAAGTCTTTCATGCCACAACTCAATTTGCTCATCCATGGACACATTGTTTGAGACTATTCTAGCTTCAAGACAATAGCAATTGTCGCTAGATCTCATACCTTTCAATAAGGTTTGTCCATCGGGCTTTAGGATTGAGCAATCATCTTTACAAAACAAGACGGAATATCCTTCATCACTTAGATGTGAAATGCTTATTAAATTGGCTTTCAAGCCATCAACAAATAAAGCATCGGATAAGGAGGGTAATCCGGGAACGGAAATGGTTCCTTTCCCTACAACTTTCTTTTTGGATCCATCACCAAAAGTGACATATCCACCTTCCTCCATAACAAGAGTCTCGAAGAAACTCTTGTTTCCCGTCATGTGCCTAGAGCACCCACTATCTAGATACCAAAAATTAGAAGAATTTGCCTTCAAGGCTATTTGAGCAACATGGCAAACAATGTCATTCTTTCTAATCCACCTAGAAACAATCTTAGCTTTCTTAGTGGTCTTTGGTATATGGGCTCTAGATGTCCTAGGATCATGCATAATAATATTATCATTCCTAGGAACATGCATCATGGCTCTTTTCTTTTTCTTCTCAATCATGCTTTGTTTTCTACACATTTTAATATATTGAAAGCAATTTGGTCTAATATGACCATCACAACCACAAAAGTGACAAATAGGGATGAAATAAGAAATCATACCTTGCCTTTGTCTTTGTGGATGAAAGGGTTCAATCCTTCTTCGTTGTTGAACCGGTCTTGGTTGCTTCCTAGCTTGAGGTTGCATGATAGGTCTCTTTCCTTTGTGAGCCATTTGAGGAGGAATGTTGGCTTGAGAGACCCTAGGGGGTTGAGCTTGAGGTTTCCTTCTTGGACCCATCTTCACTTGTGCATTAGAGCATTGTCCTACTTCTAATTTCTTTCTAGGAGCTTGCACAAATGAAGTTTCTTCTTTCTTCAAGCTCTTGACAAACACGGTCTTGTTAGAGGTAGAGATCTTCTTGTCATCTTCATACCCAAGACCCCTCTTGTCACATGGACTCTTTCCAACACCAAGCATATGGTCAAGCTTCTTGGTGCTAGAATCCATCCTAGTCATAGAATTTCTAACTTCTTCAAGCTCACTCTTTAGACTTTCTTCATTCCTCCTAGATAAAGCTAACTCCTCTCTTAGCTTATCTTCTATCTTCTTGAATTTTTCCACTTGTTCACCTAAGTGGTCATTATGAGATGCAAGCTCAAGATTTTCTTCTCTCAACATCTTGATCTTTCTTGTGCTCTTGATTGCTAAATCATTAAACTCGGCATGGCATTTAGCAAGCACCTTTTTCTCCACAAAACTACTTATGGAGTTAGATGAGGAATCACTTTCTTCTTCACTTGAGTCATTTTCCTCTTGACTCATTTCCTCTTTCTCACTACCACTTTTGCTCTTATGTGAGGAGGCAAAAGCTAGGAGGTTAGCCATGAGCTCTTCTTCACTTGAAGACTCATCTTCCTCATTGGAGTCATCACTACTCCCACTCCAAGTGGCGGCCATCACTTTGCTCTTCTTCTTATCATTGTGATTAGCACATTCGGGGGCAAAGTGACCAATCCCACCACATTCAAAGCATCGGACCCCTTTCCTTTCGGTCCTCTCTTGTCTAGGCTCAAACTTCTTGAAGGAACTCTTTTTCTTCAAATCTTGTCCTCTTGACCCAAATCCCTTCTTCTTCTTGAACCCCATAACCTTGTTGAACCTTTTCACAAATAAGGCAAGGTCTTCATCCGATTCATGCTTTGCCTCCTTTGCATCCTTAGATGCTTTCAAAGCTATTCCTTTAGACTTCTTAGGAGGAGTAGTGGTGCTAGGAGCCTTCCTAGACTCATATGCAAGGAGACGCCCAATCACCTCACTTGGCTTCATATCCATGTAGCCACTATTTTCTTCTATGGCCGTCACCTTGGATTCAAACCTATCGGGGAGAGATCTCATAATTTTTTGCTTGACTCTCCTATCCGAATACGGGTCTCCGAGTTGATGGCTTTGATTTACAATATCCATCAATTTGATTTCGAAGTCATTGAAGCATTCATCCTCTCCCATCCTAAGTAGCTCAAACTGAGTTTGGAGGACTTGAAGCTTGGACTCCTTCACCACCTCGGTTCCCTCATGTGCAACTAGAAGGATGTCCCATGCCACTTTGGCAATCTGAGTATTCTGAATAAGCTTGTACTGATTCTCATCCATAGCACACATAATGGCATGCATAGCCTTCCTATTCCACTTAGAAGCCTCAAACTCTTGCGCGTTCCATTGCGCCTTAGGCTTCAAAACATCTTGTCCTCCACCATCGGGAGTCATCATAGGGAGATCATATCCGTCTTCCACCGCCATCCATGCACGGTCATGAATTTGGCATATGTAGGATTCCATCTTCCCTTTCCATTGGGAATAGTTCAATCCGGTAAGAAGTGGAGGCCTTGTGCTAGAAGCTCCTTCGTGGCCACCACCATTTCCACCGTTTCCACTCATAGTGTTTATGAATGAATGAAATGAATGCAAATGTATGAATGATCAAAAATCACACAAAATGCAAAACACACCAAAATAAGCAAGGATCACCTATGTATGTCTAGGAACCCGCTCTGATACCAATTGAAACAAATAATAGCACGGTGTGTATAAAGCTATCTAGAGGGGGGGTGAATAGATTTTACGCTTTTTACCCAATTTTTCGTGTTAGTCAAAATTACGAAAATGCCCTCAAGATAATATAACCAAGCAATTGTAATATGGTGCGGAAATTAAAACAACACTTGGTTTTTACGTGGAAACCCTCACGGGAAAAACCACGGGCTATGTAAGTAAGCCACACTCGAACCTCGAATCCACTAAATGTGCAAACGATTACAACCTAATCCCGGAAGTAATCACACACCTACCTAATCCCGGTATGAGTGAACCTAGTCCAATTTGCTTGCGTTCTAAGCAACCTAATCCCGGATGCTACACACAAGACTTACTTTCTCTTTGAAGAGAATACAACCCTAAGTGAATATATGTGAATATCCAAAATGCAACATAGAGCAAGGGAAACCCTATATGCTTATCTAAGATGATTAATATGCAATTAAGTATAATCCTAGATATCAAAACTAAATGACATGTCAATTAGTTTAGCTAATCAATATTAAGCACAAAACCTAATATGCAAGCACAATATAAAATCTCAAACATACATCATACTCATCTCAATATTGTATCTAAAGCATACAAAATAACAAACAAGTAATTAATTGAGATTGCTAGATAAGAGAAACACAAAACATGTAAGATATTAGTGAAAAGCTTACCAAGCAAAGTATGATGAAGATTCCATGCTAGATGACATCTAGATGATCTAAGATGATGCTAGATGATGATTGATGATCATGAAAAGTGTTTGAGAATCAAGAATGGAGTTCTTGGAATTTTTCTTCTCTTTGAAAAATATCCTAAGTATGAATTCTGAATATGAACTCTCTTTTTTGACCTAAAGTCAAAGTGGCATATATATAGGGGGCCAAATCAAAGTGTGGTCGTTTAAGTAAGTTTCAAAGAAACGCGCCAATCGGCGGTTTCAATCGGCGGCCAGGCCGCCGTTAATGACCGCCGAATTAAGCTCGTGAAGAACAGAGCAAAAACGGCGGTTAATTCGGCGGTTTCGTGACCGCCGATTCCAACCGCCGAAACAGAACAGAGAGATCAAAATCGACCAGGTATGAACGGCGGTTTCGAACGGCGGTTTAATGCCCGCCGTTTCAACCGCCGAATTAGACCGAGAGATAAATCAATCAGGTCTTGAAACGGCGGTTTCGAACGGCGGTCGTGACCGCCGATATTAACCGCAGAAAAGCTTCAGACCAATCTGGACTGAAACGGCGGTTTAATTCGGCGGCCAGGCCGCCGATCATAACCGCCGATCACCTAGAAAGGTGAAAACCAAGGAGAAGCCAAGGGCATTCTCCATAGGCGGTCCTCGCGCTAAACCAAGCACATTCTCGTGCATGCGCGGACGTTTCCGAAAGTTATCGGGAAACGAATTAACACAACAACAAGACACAATAACACACAACAAAATATAATAAATAAGTGCAAGTGTGAATTGTGACAAATGAAGAGAATGCACACATATGCAATGAATGTTTAGTGTGTGTGTGCTTCTAAATCTCTTCAAAGAAAAGTAAGCACATAGAAATTTACCTTCGGTGCTTATCAACACGAGGTCTTCAAAGGGCTTCGAACAAGAAGACCGATACTTAGGCTACCCTTACAAAGAACCCCCACATATGGTTTGATCACGAAATAAGCCAATTAAAAACAACGGGAATCCTTACAGGCTTGGCTCGCTAAAAATCAAGTAAAAACCTCGAAAGTGAGTAGAAACATATATATGGTGAGTCAGGGCCCCCCATGTGGTGCAAAATAAACGCTCAGGTTGCCCTAGGCCATAAAGCCTAAATCTTTGTCTATCAGTTGAGCGAGCCTCTAGAGCAGTTCGTAAAAAGTGTAAAAAATAGTGAGCAATTGTAAAGAGCCAAGGATGGTCGAAATCAGATGCAAGTAAGTCAAAAGTCAAAATTGTGTTTATACACATAAAATGTCTTTTTTTGCAGGAATATTAGCCAGAGGAAAAAAATGACTGATTTACAAGAAACATCAGCCAAAACGATGACCGATGTATAAGAAAGATCGGTCAAAAAGAAGACCGGTCTATAAGAAAGATCGGCTAAAAGGAAGAATCTAATCTAGGAAAAAAAAAAGGATCAGTCGAGAAAAAGTTCAAAGGGATAAGAAAGATCCAGGCCGAGCACTTGGAATGTCTCGCCTAAAAAAAGAATAAAAGAAACTTTACTTGGGCCAACAAACAAGGTTGAAAGTCTACTCGGACCAACGAAAAGAAAAGAAAAGCGACCTTATGTGCCTAAAGCATGGTTCCTACCCTGCATATCAGCATCAACTAATAAATGACAACGATGCTAGGGGGTAGATTCCAAGCAACATGAACTCCTGGAGAACAAGAGCCCCTAACACGCCATGAACATGTATATATATGGTAGTGGCCTTAGAGGGTAGATGCTAAGACGCACGATCTCCATAGAGCGCCAACTTACTTTCCTGAGAGCAACAACATCTACCACATTTTTCTTTGCTTGTGAGAAAGACACTACTCAGGGAAACCTTAATCGGTTCCTTTTACGGTCTTCAATCTCGAAATTTTCAAGCTGTCTTGAAAACTAAAACTTTGAAAGATCGTCAGAACTTGGCTTTAAAGGATATTCTATGCGCGGCGATAAATGCATTATGTGATAGAGTACTGTACGATGAGAAGAAAAGATGTTTCAGCTAGAAGCAATTTTTCAAAAAAAAAAAAAAAAAAAAAAAAAAGATAATCAAAAGCTAATCACTATAAAAGATGACTAGGATCGTTTGGCGATTGGCTATGGTCCGACCAAGCCAAGTGCAAGTTCATCTCACCACAAAGTATCCAAAGGAATCTCAGCGACATGATATGTGTCCCAAAGACACTTGCAGATATAGGTCCAAAACTGTATCTTAGCAACATAACCTGTCTTAAAGATTATCAGTCTACAAGAGAATAAAAAATGATGTGGTTAGAGCGTCAAAAAATCAAAGGAAAACTATTCAAATCCCCTTCACCAAGTTGCAAAGAACTCATCTCGCGGATTTGAGAGGGGTATTGTTATTGGGATTTTTTGGTAGCATGACATGTCAGCAAAGATAGTAGATAATCCAAAAAATATGGCAGATCACAGCATCAACGAGGAACATCAGTTGTTAGTATTTGGCGAGCGGTTGGATGAATAGATAGGTAAGGATAGGGTCTTAATGAAGCAGATCTGGTCATGTAGAACAACTGATCAGGTAAAATAAACCTGGTCGGGTATAGTGAACCGATCGGGTAAAGAAATCGATCGGCCATAAAACAATCAACTAAAGCAGCAACACCAGTTCAAATACAACTCAATTACGAAGAGGAAGAATCTCACTCAAACAAGGAATCTAGGGCCACATTCCAATAATGAAATATTACTATTTCCTCATACATATCAGATAGTCCAGATCAAGCAATAACCCTTCTCTTCTAGAAGATTGCTCACCAATCAAGAAATAAGTCCTAAACGGACTACTCAACTAGAATCCTGTGAAGGTTCTAATTCAATGCGCAAGATCTCTGAAACAAGAAAGGAGTTAAATACGACTTCAAAGTAACAAGTTCTAATTAAACACCGCCACCTTTCCTTACTTGTACAACAAGGATTAGGGTTCTATGCACATATAAATAGACCCATAATCTCATTCTATTAGAGGGATCTATCCATCAATATATGTGTAAAAACAAGCATAACAAATTCTATTAAAGGGATCTATCTATTGATATATGTGTAAAAAAAGCATAACAACTACCCGAGAGAAGGAGAGATTGAGTGTGTAATCATTCTATTCATAGTGGTTCTCTTCTCGCCATCACCAGTAGCGTGGATGTTTCCCCGCCTTGGGGTTTTACCACGTAAAACATGTGTTAAGTTTGATTTATTCTTTATTTCCTACTTTTCTACATTACTATTCTGAAATACGAACAAATCATATCACATCCACGTGGAAAAAGAGACTTTGATTATTCAACCATAAACTGGTTAAAGCTTTGATCTGCATACGTGTTATCATCGATGTGTTAACTTTTCAACGATCCAAAAATCACCGTCAACAAATTAAAAATAATCATTAAATAAATAGCACAAGTGTAGGTTTACAAATCTTCCCAAGTGGGGTTACACATCAAAGATAACAATATATACAAAGAAAGTGAGATGAAAGAGAAAACCCTTGAAAAAAAAATCCCCTACAAGAGCTTCTTGCTTGCTTGGCTCAAAATTGGTCAAAAGACCTTCCTTTCTCCTTGCAATCTACTCTAACATGGGTGGAGAATGTGTAGAAGGTGTGGTGCTAAGGCATCCATGGAGGAAAACCTCAATAGATGTCTTTGAAGACTTATCTCTCTCGTAATTTGGTGTTGGGAGTTTTGTAGATCTAAGAGAGGTGTTTTGTGTGGGGATTTCTGATGGTGGCTGGAAAAAGGGCTCAAAATGAGGCATTTATAATGTCCACGAAATTAGGGCTCGAAATTGGAAAATTACAAAATAATCCTCGACAGAAATTACCAAAATATCCCTTTGCTGTCCAGTTCGCTGCCCTTCACAGCTAAACTTGGACACCGAACTTCTCTGGAATTGAGTTCGCTACCGACTTCACTGCCCTTCATGGCGAATTACGAAAAGACCCTGAACTCTTCCAAAATTACAAAAACTTCAATCTTTCCTTGAAGTTTGCACTTTTACCCCTGATTACCATATTCACCTGAAACACTTATTTAACATATTAAATACCCAGTTTTACCCGAGAAACGAGCATAAAAATATAGGAAATGGGGCTATATATATGGTGCGATAAAAACTCCAAAATATATCTGTTAACCGCCTTTTTTGGCAGGGGTCCAAATAAGAATTTTCCATCTATGTCAAGGTCATTTGATTATTGAAAGAATGAACCCAGGGTCCTGAGGATCCCGCTACCACACTATCCCGGTACCCCGCTACCGCATGATCCATGATACACAGTATCCTGATGACGCGCCACACCGGTACCCCGTACCCCTACTCGGTACCAGGTACCCCACACTTGGTACCCGATACCCCACACCTTGTACCCGGTACCCCGCATCCGGTATCCAGTATCCAGTATCTAGTATCCAGTATCCAGTACCCCGTACCCCGTACCCCGTACCCCGTACCCCACACCCGGTACTCGGTACCCCGTACTCAGATCGGTCCTCCGAGCAACTCCCCGACCACCTAGCATAGAAGGCGTCAACAAGAGAGGTCTTAGTATACTATCTGTTAGATTACCAAGGAAGACTAGAACCATGCTACAAGAAGGACAGTATGCGCCAACATTCAAATATAAGGAATGTTGACCTCTTTAATGGCCATTCACAACGCCATTAATGGAAATAGTCAATCCTATTAATGGAGATAATCAACTGCATTAATGAAGATAGTCAACTCTTTAATGGCCATTCACAACGCTATTAATGAAGATAGTCAACTGCATTAATGAAGATAGTCAACTCTTTAATGGCCATTAACAACGCCATTAATGAGAGATCAGTCAACTATTTATTGGTCATTCATAACGCCATTAATGGAGACAGTCAACCCTATTAATGGCCATTCACAACGCCATTAATAGGAAATCAGTCAACTCTTTAATGGCCATTCACAACGCCATTAATGAGATATCAGTCAACTCTTTAATGGCCATTCACAACGCCATTAATGAGGAAATATTCAACTCAATCAATGCCGACTCAGTGTTGATTAACTTAATTCAAGGAGTGGGCAGCAAGGCTCTGAGCCTATAAATATAACAAAGCTCTCACTTAAAGGGGGATCTTCTTCTCCCAAAAAAGACCTGCGGCTTCTTCCCCAACAAGGCTTCCTTTTTCTTTTTCTTTTCTACTGATTAGAGAAAGGGCCTACGCCCGCCTATTATTGTAAGCTCTCTGGAGCACTTATATTGTATTATTCTCTTACTTTTGTAAGCTCCCCGGAGCACGCCTTATTGATAAATATATAAAGGATCTCTCTCCATCGGTTACTACCCAGGGGTTTTTCAGCATATGATCATACGTGATGTTTTTTCCTCCTAGGCCAGTCCACCTTCTATCATATACCAGAATATTTGTTGTCTTACTGCTTACTCGTACTACCCTTAGTAGATTTGTAAGAACTAGCGGGATACCGGGCTACTAAGTACCCTGCTAGCCCCGATCTATCTAGATCTGGGTCCCTCATATATTGTTAATTAGAAATTGCACCCCGGTGATAATTTTGGGTTAACACTTTGGCGCCGTCTGTGGGAAGTTCACTAGACCAACGTGGCTTCCTTGTCTCTACATGAGCGTATGTTTCTCTATCCCTTACATATTATCATGTTACATGTGATTTAACGCATACCACTGCTATATTCATTAGATGTTTATACCATGATGCTATGATGCCATGATACTATATTTCGCCTTACTAGTTCCTTTATTACTATTGTAATTATATAAAAAGGTTGCATGGAATCCTGCTATGATTGATTGATTGATATTTTCGCCAAATATATGTTGCCACTTAAATATGTTGAACATATGGAGTGCATCATGATGTAGATCCATAGGATCTAATTTATTTATTGCCATGCGAGTTCAACCTTCTACTATTGAGGTGATTGATTCATTATTCATGGCATATTATTCCTGTGGTATACCCATTATCCATATTTGTATATACTGCATGTGCACCACGAATGGCGCTCACTTTGTCATTTGACGACTTTTGTTTGATGTGGAGCAAATATGATGTATGGGGCTCCTAGTGGAGCCGGTATCCGATGCTGCCCCGATGCAGCGAGTCTGCTCATATACTTGTAGAGCTCCTTTACAGCCACTCCACTACCGGTAGATCTCATATCCAGCAGATCCGTTTCGGTACACCTAGAGCTCCTATGTAGTAGAGTTGTACCTCTCCTTCTTCTTTACAGAAGATTTGCTACCGGTAGATCTCCTATCCAGAAGATCCGCCCCGATACTCTAAGAGCTCCAATGCAGCAGAGTTGCACCTCTCCTGCTTCTTTACAAAAGATTCGCTCTACAACTAGTAGATCTCTAATCCAGTAGATCCGCCCGGGTACTCTTAGAGCTCCTATGCAGCAGAGTTGCACCTATCCTGCTTCCTTACAGTAGATTTACTCCGATCCACTCATCAAAAGCTCCTAGGTAGCAGGTCAACACTTGCACCTGGGAAGCCAACTCAACTATGTGATCGTATGAGCAGCACGACCAGTAGAAGGCCAGTGGCTCCTCACTTCTTGTGCTAGGCCGGACAACGCCCCAGCGAGCCATTGTGGTTTCGATTCTTTTCAACAGGGTCCAGAGCCTCATTTCAGTTGCTGGGGACTTCTATAATCCCAAGCATGCTTCTGGACCAGTATCATACCGGTGGCTCCTCTCATTCTATATCGGGCCCTCCAACGCCCTAGTAAGCCATCGAAGTCCCGATCCGTTCGAGGAGAACCCAGAGACTTCCAACATTTGCTGAGGCCTCCTACATGCCTAAGTAAGCCTCTAGAGTAGCAGCACCACTGCCAGACCAGTGGCTCCTCACTTTTGTATCAGGCCCCTCAACGCCCAAGTGAGCCTCCTAGATTCCAATTCATCCGAGTGGAGTTCAGAGCCTCATTTCAGCTGCTGGGTACTTCTTGATACCCTAGCAAGCCTCTGGACTAGCATCATGTAGGAGGATCCTCACTTTTGTACCAGGCCCCTCAACACCCAAGTGAGCCTCCTAGGTTCCGGTTCGTCCGAGCGGAGTCCAGAGCCTCATTTCAGCTGCTGGGTACTTCTTGATGCCCTAGCAAGCCTCTGGATCAGCATCATGTAGGAGGATCCTCACTTTTGTACCGGGCCCCTCAACACCCAAGTGAGCCTCATAGGTTTCGGTTCGTTCGAGTGGAGTCCAAAACCTCATTTCAGCTGCTGGGAACTTCTTGATGCCCTAGCAAGCCTCTGGATCAGCATCATGTAGGAGGATCCTCACTTTTGTACCGGGCCCCTCAATGCCCAAGTGAGCCTCGTAGGTTTCGGTTCGTCCGAGTGGAGTCCAGAGCCTTATTTCAGCTGCTGGGTACTTCTTGATGCCCTAGGAAGCCTCTGGACCAGCATCATGTAGGAGGAACCTCACTTTTGTACCGGGCCCCTCAACGCCCAAGTGAGCCTCTTAAGTTTCGGTTCGTCCGAGTGGAGTCCAAAGTCTTATTTCAGTTGCTGGGTACTTCTTGATACCCTAGCAAGCCTCTGGACCAGCATCATGTAGAAAGATCCTCACTTTTGTACCGGGCCCCTCAACGCCCAAGTGAGCCTCTTAGGTTCCGGTTCATTCGGGTGGAGTCCAGAGCATCATTTCAGTTACTGGGGACTTCTAAGATCCCAAACATGCCTCTAGACCAGTACCATCAATGGAGGACTAGCATTTCCTGATTTCTTGTACCGGGCCACTCAACGCCCCAGTAAAAAACCGAAGTCCCGGTTCGTTCTAGAGGAATCTCGAGCCCTATTGTGATTGTTGAAAACTTTCATCTACCCCAAGCAAGCCTCTAGACCGGCTGTTATACTTGGGGATTGAAAGCTTACCCTTCTCTCTCGCAATCCCCAAAGGAAGAACGGTGACCCCTACATTCAAAGATTTGACCGGGTTACCAATCTATGATAAAAGGGCATGAAGACCGGGAGAGCTACCTAGCAATCCTGATGCCCTGGACTGGGATAACCCCTCTAGGAGGATCTCCATTGCTGAATCAAGACCAGGAGGGCTACCTAGCACTCCTGATGCCCTGGACCGGGATAACCCCTTCAGGAGGATCTCCATTGCTGAATCAAGACCAGGAGAGCTACCTAGCACTCCTGATGCCCTAGACCGGGATAACCCCTTCAGGAGGAACTCCATTACTAAATCAAGACCAGCAGAGCTACCTAGCAATCCTGATGCCCTGGACCGGGATAACCCCTATAGGAGAATCTCCATTATTGAATCAAGATCATGAGGCCTACCTAGCACTTTTGATGCCCTAGACTGGGTTAACCCCTCCAGGAGGATCTCCATAACTAATCGCCTCAAGACCAGGAAAAGCCATATGGCATTCTTGTTGCCTTGGTCGAGGAATACCCTCATTCAAGAAGGATCTGGTGCACAAGTGCTTAAATGGTGTAGTTGCCAGCCATACTAAGGATGCGAAGTCATCCTCCAGACCAAGAGAGCCTATACGGCAAGCCTGAAGCCTCGGTTGGGGAATACCCCCTTCCAGGACATATCGCCTAAGGACCATGATCCCTCAGTAGGATGCCTGGTGCTGAAGATTCACCAAACGGAAGACCAAGAGAGCCTATACGGTACTCCTGAAGCCTTGGACCGGGAATACCTCTCTTCAGGACAGATCGCTTAAGGATCAGGATCGCTTATCGGGATACCTGATGCCACAGATTCGCCATATGAAGAACTGGTACTTAAGTGGCCTTAGTTGCCTACCATGACTTTTTCGCCTAAGCACCAAAACCCTTGATGTTGGAATATCTAGTACCCTGGTTCGCCTAAGCCAAATGTGCTAGGAATGATTTTTGTTTCAAGAGATGATTACTTGTAAGAAGAGATGAGCAAAATTCTTCATGCATTTCGGATCCTGACTCCAACCCCAACTAGGTACCGCTGTTCAAGCAAGGGGGGACTTCTGTTAACCGCCTTTTTTGGCAGGGGTCCAAAGAAGAATTTTCCATCCATGTTAAGGTCATTTGATTGTTGAAAGAATGAACCCAGAGTCCTGAGGATCCCGCTACCACACTATCCCGGTACCCCGCTACCGCATGATCCATGATACACAGTATCCTGATGACGCGCCACATCGGTACCCCGTACCCCTACCCCTACTCGGTACCAGGTACCCCTACTCGGTACCAGGTACCCCACACCTGGTACCTAGTACCTGGTACCTGGTACCCTGCACCCGGTACCCGGTACCCCACACCTTGTACCCGGTACCCCGCATCTGGTATCCAGTATCCAGTACCCCGTACTCAGACCGGTCCTTCGAGCAACTCCCGACCACTTAGCATAGAAGGCGTCAACAAGAGAGGTCTTAGTACACTATCTGTCAGATTACCAAGGAAGACTAGAACCATGCTACAAGAAGGACAGTACGCGCCAACATTCAAATACAAGGAAGGTTGACCTCTTTAATGGCCATTCACAACGCCATTAATGAAGATAGTCAACTGCATTAATGAAGATAGTCAACTCTTTAATGTCCATTCACAATGCCATTAATGAGAGATCAGTCAACTATTTATTGGCCATTCATAACGCCATTAATGGAGACAGTCAACCCTATTAATGGCCATTCACAACGCCATTAATAGGAAATCAGTCAACTCTTTAATGGCCATTCACAACGCCATTAATGAGGAAATATTCAACTCAGTCAATGCCGACTCAGTGTTCCAATAATTGTGGATTGATTGACTTAATTCAAGGAGTGGGCAGCAAGGCTCTGAGCCTATAAATATAATAAAGCTCTCACTTAAAGTGGGATCTTCTTCTCTCAAAAAAGACCTGCGGCTTCTTCCCCAACAAGGCTTCATTTTTCTTCTTCTTTTCTACTGATTAGAGAAAGGCCCTACGCCCGCCTATTATTGTAAGCTCTCTCGAGCACTTATATTGTATTATTCTCCTACTTTTGTAAGCTCCCTGAAGCACGCCTTATTGATAAATATGTTAACCGCCTAAAATGGCAGGGACCAAAAAAGAATTTTCCATTAGCTTTGAGAAGAAAGCCGGGATGCAAAGTAGCAACGGGAAAGATATCTGGGTACCCCGTCTGCTAGCTGACGGGCTAGAGTAGGATCTTCTACCCACCCCGGTCAGGTCCAAAATCTCTGAAACCAAGAAAGCACTAGGAAGCCGTAAAGAGAAGGACTCTAGAGACACAACCGTCACAAGATCGTGGCACCCAGTTACCCCGAGCATCCCGTTGCCCGAGTATCCTGGTACCCTGTTACTTGGGACCCCGATATCTGTAAACATCATTTTAAGAGGAGCAAGAGGGACGCGGGGTACCTGGAGTACCCCGACCAGCAAAACTCATGACGTACACATAACAAGATAAATACAAGGGTCTCAGTACACCGACCTCGAAGAGCAGACCGCATACAAAGGCAGATATTTAAACGTCACCGTTCAAGATAGAAACTCAAAGTCACAACGCGGCATTTATTCCCGCCATGGAGAATCATATTTCAAATAGGAGTCAACTTATTTGGAACCGAGAAAGAAGGAACCACCTGATCTTTCGGGATCAGTGTCCCGACGAATTCGTTAAACTTCAAAGGAAGACCCGTGCACCACGGAAACCCTAGACCAAAATTCTAGGAGTGCTCAGCAAGAAGGTGAGCCTATATATTGATCATGTGATGACAGGAAAAGGGATCGAAACCCTACTTCACTTTTTCTGCTTATCGATAGGCACGAAAAGCTCCATCTCCATTGTTTCACCATATGCTTTATATTTTTCCATACTGTAGTGTTGATATTTCAAATACCAAGTTGTAAAGATCGTACTTAAATCGACATATATATCAACAGTTTTTTCCTGCTTTATACATCCACCATATAAGAAATTTATCCGTCTTACTGCTTACACCCAACATAACACTTGATTTAAGAGAATCAGCGGGGTATCAGGCCACTAGGTACCTCACAAGCCCCCATCTTCCCCGATCTGGGTCTGTTACAAGTAAGTAATTATCGCACCCAGCGGAGTCCAAAGAACTAGCTGGATATCAGGGTATACTGCATACCGCTAGCCTAGGTCTAACCAGATCCGGGTCCCTCACAAACCGTTAATTCAAAATTGCACCCTGGTGACAATTTTGGGTTAACACTTTGGCACCGTCTATGGGAAACGAACCCCCCACCGTTAACAAACTTTAAAGATTCAACTCAGAAGAAGATAGAAGATGAGGCTCTGATCCTCCCAGGGGTAACCTGTAAACTCAGGGCCCCATTCCCTCGCTTCCACCCAGAGAAATCAAGGGAAAAAAAAGGCAACCAGAAGCCAGATCCTGGCACTAGTCCCACCACTAGTCCCACCACCAGTCCCACCACCAAATCCCGGATCAGCACCACAGGACTCCGTGGTCCCAGAAGCGACTAGGGAGGCCATAGAGTAACATGTCGCTGCCTATGTGGAAAGCATCCGCCTTCGGATGATCACCCAAGGGATATGCTTTGAGGCACCTCGACTTACAGAAGGGCCTAGACCAAATACCCCGGCACCGGTTTTTGATAGACTCGGACCACCTTTACCCGTGCATCATCATCCTGAAGATCTATGTAAGGTTCTCATTTGTTGATTGACTCATTTTGTGGATAAACCACATGTTAGGGTTCTTTGTAAGGGTAGCTTAGGTGTTGTTGTTATTGCTCAAGCCCTTTCAAGGCCTCAAGGTGTCAAGCATTCCAAAGGTATATCTCTAGTGCTTATTTTTCTTTGAAGAGATTAGTTGCACACACACACTTATCATACATTGCATATGTGTGCATTCTCTTCGCATGTCACATTTCACACTTGCACTTATATGTTATATTTTGTTGTGTGTATTTGTGTCTTGTAGTCTTGTAATTCGTTTCCCGATAGTATTCGGAAACGTCCGCGTATGCACTAAAATGTGCTTGGTTTTACGCGAAGACCGCCTACAGAGAATGCCCTTGGCTTCTCCTTGGTTTTCACCTATGTTGGTGATCGATGGTTATGATCGGCGGCTTTACCGCCGAATGAAACTGCCGTTTGCTTCCAGAAGTATCTGGAGCAATTCTACGGTTACGATCAGCGGTCACGACCACCGTTCGAAACCGTCGTTTAAGACCTGATTGATTTTATCTCTCGGTCTGATTCGGCGATTGAATCGGCGGTCACGAAATCGCTGAATGAAACCGCTGTTCATACCTGATTGATTTTATCTCTCGGTTTGATTCGGCGGTTAGATCGGCGGTCACGAAACCACCGAATGAAACCGCCGTTGGTCCCCTGTTCCTCTCGGGTCCAATTCGGCGGTTATGATTGGCAACTTGGCCGCCGATTGAAACCGTCGATCGGTGTGTTTCAGGGGTAAACTTGTCTTTTCACATGCTCTGTTTTTCATGCCTATAAATACATCACTTTCTCTTATTCTGAATGTGACTCTTTAATCATCAAGAACCCTACTTTCAAAAGAGAGAATTTTACGAGAGAAAGCAACCAAGTTTGCTCATTAAACACTCAAACCAAAAATCCATTTGCATCAAAGTTCATCTAGCATTCTCTAGCATATCTAGGATGCTTGCTTGCATGGGTCTTTTATCATCACTCTTGCTTTGGTAAGTTTTTCACTGTTATCATATATAATTAGTGTTTTATTTATTATGACATCTCTTTTATTACTTTATTGTTCTTAGATTAAATTCTAATATTCAAGATAGAGATTGTTGTGTTGATTTGATTGAGTGTTGTTTTTGTGATAGATATCTAGGTTTCTATAATCTATGATTATCTAAGCTAATTGACATGTCATTTAGCTTTAATATCTATGATTGTTTTTTATTGCAAATTCATCATCTTAGATAAGCATATAGGGTTTCCCTTGCTCTATGTTGCATTTGAATAATCAAATATTCACTTAGGGTGTTAATCTCTTTTTAGAGAATTAAGTCTTGTGTTGTGACCGGGATTAGGTTGCTTAATTCGTAAGCAATCGGACTAGGTTCGCTTATACCGGGATTAGGTAGGTGTGTGATTACTTCCGGGATTAGGTTATAATTTCATCACATTTAGTGGATTCGAGGTTCGGGTGTGGCTCACTTAACAGCCCGTGGTTTTTCTCGTGAGGGTTTCCACGTAAATATCAAGTGTTGGTTTAATTTCCGCACAATATTACACTTGCTATATCTTATTGACTATTAGGGGTATTTTCGTAATCTTGTCCTTAAACGAAAATTGGGTAAAATTAGTTAAAATCTATTCACCCCCCCTCTAGATTAATAGTTTACACACCGTGAGAACTTTCAATTGGTATCAGAGCGGGTTCCTAAATATAATTAGGTGATCCTTGCTCACTTTGGTGTGTTTTGCATTTTGTGTGATTTTTGATCATTCATACTGAAAGTAATTAAATAAATACTCGAGGTGTGTTTATCAATATAAAGCTAGAGGGGGGGTGAATAGATTTTATCTAATTATTACCCAATTTTCGCATGCATGTCAATTTTACGAAAATACCCCTAGCAAGTCAAAAATACATACAAGTGTAATAAGATGCGGAAATAGTAAATGACACTTGATGTATACGTGGAAAACCCAACCACTGGGAAAAACCACGGGCTGTATAGTGCGCCACACTCGGAACTCGAAATCACTAATTGAAATGAAGTTTACAACCTATGTAGACCTCGTCTAACACTCCGGTCTGTAACCCCTCACTTCTACCCAGCGGGCCTTTATTAGCAACCCTATTCCAATTTGCTTGATCCTCGAAGTTACTACTTGTAATGATGTTTACAGCCAATCCCGGTCTGTAACCCACCACTACTACCCAGCGGGCCTGTAATAGCAACCCTAGACCAAGACTTCAATCTCTCAAAAGAGATGCACAACCCTATGTGAATATGTATGAATATTCAATTAATGCAATAAGAGCTAGGGTACTCTAAATGCTTATCTAGGATGATGATATATTCAATTTAAATCAACCTTAGATATCAATTGCTAAATGACATGTCAAATAGCATAGATAATCATAGATTATAAAAACCTAGATATCTATCAAAAAACAACACTCAATTAATTCATCACAAATAATCTCTTTTCTTGTATTTAACATATGATCTAAAACATACAAGTAATTTAAAAGAGATGGCTTGGTATTTAAAATACTACAATAAGATGAAATTAATCAAAATCTTACCAAGCAAGTTGTGATGATGCAAACCCATACATGGATGCACTCTATATAGACATAGGAGATGCAATATGAAATTTGATGCAAAAGGGGTTTGATTTGAGTGGTTAAAGATGAGTTCTTGATTTGATTTTCTCTCAAAATCTATCTTTGAAGATTAGGGTTCTGAAGAGTCAAAGAACTGATTCAGATAATGAGAAAGTGTGATATTTATAGACATCAAGAACAGGGCAAGTGAAAAGACAATTTTGCCCCTGAAATCGCACGATCGGCGGTTTCATTCGGCGGCCAGGCCGCCGAATTGAACCGCGGAATTGCTCCCGAGAAGAACAGGGGAACTTCGGCGACTTCGTTCGGCGGTTATGAAACCGCCGATCCCAACCGCCGTTTTGGACCCGAGAGATATATTTCAATCAGGTCTCATTCGGCGGTTTCGAACGGCGGCCAGGCCGCCGAACGCAACCGCTGTTTCACCAAAAATGGTGAAACCAAGGAGAAGCCAAAGGCAACTCCACCGGCGATCATCGCGCAAAACAAAGCACATCAATGTGCACGCGCAGACGTTTCCGAACAACCTTCGGGAAACGAATTACTCCACACTAAGAACTAACATACATGAAGTGCAAGTGTGGGTATTGAATGCATCCTAATGCCTATCATGTCATGGCATTATCATATAACAAGATGCAATCAATTCAACATGCAAGAAGAGATATTGAATAAATCAATAAAGCACAATGCACACAAAATATAAACACACCATACAAGAATAAGAGTTATGCATGTTGTGTGTGTGTGTGCAACTATAACTCTTCAAGCCAAAGTAAGCACAAGATATACCTTTGGTGCTTGTCCTCTTGAGGTCTTGGAAAGGGTCTTGATCTTCAACAAATCACCTAGACTACCCTTACAACCAAACCCCAACATGTGGTTTGACCACGAAATAAGCCAATCAATTAATGGGAATCCTTACACATACATTTGCATTCATTTCATTCATTCATAAACACTATGAGTGGAAACGGTGGAAATGGTGGTGGCAACAAGGGTGCCTCAAGCACAAGGCCCCCACTTCTTACTAGGTTGAACTATTCCCAATGGAAATGAAAGATGGAATCCTACATATGTCAAATTCACAACCGTGCGTGGATGGCGGTGGAAGACGGATATGATCTACCCAAGATGACTCCCGATGGTGGAGGAGTAGAAGTTTTGAAGCCTAAGGCACAATGGAGTCCACAAGAGTTTGAGGCTTCAAAGTGGAATAGGAAGGCGATGCACGCCATCCTTTGTGCAATTGATGAGAATCAGTATAAACTTATTCAGAACACTCAAATCGCGAAAGTGGCTTGGGATATCTTGCAAGTTGCACATGAAAGAACTGAGGTGGTGAAGGAATCCAAGCTTCAAGTCCTCCAAACTCAATTCGAGTTACTTAGGTTGGGAGAGGATGAATGCTTCAATGATTTCGAAATAAAATTGATGGATATCGTTAATCAAAGTCACCAACTCGGAGACCCGTATTCGGATAGGAGAGTCAAGTAGAAAATCATGAGATCTCTCTCCGATAGGTTCGAATCAAAGGTGACGGCTATAGAAGAAAATAGTGGTTATATGGATATGAAGCCGAGTGAGGTGATTGGGATACTTCTAGCTTATGAGTCTAGGAAAGGTCCTATCTCCACACCCACTAAAAAGCAAAAAGGAATTGCTTTAAAAGCCTCCGAGGATGAAAAGGAGGCAAAGAAGATTGACTCGGATGAAAACCTTGCCTTGTTTGTAAAAAGGTTCAACAAGGTTATGAAGTTTAGGAAAAAGGGCTTTGGCTCAAAAGGTCAAGATTTGAAGAAAAATGGTCCTTTCAAGAAGTTTGAACCTAGGCAAGAAAGGACCGAAAGGAAAGGGGTCCGTTGCTTCAAGTGTGGTGGCATAGGTCATTTTGCCCCTGAATGTGCAAATCACAATGAGAAGAAAAAGGGAAAAGTGATGGCCGCCACTTGGAGTGGAAGTAGTGATGACTCCAATGAGGGAGATGAGTCTTCAAGTGATGAAGAACTCATGGCTATCCTTCTAGCTTTTGGCTCCTCCCATAAAAGCAAAAGTGCTAGTGAAAGAGAGGAAGAGAGTCAAGAGGAAAATGACTCAAGTGAAGAAGAAAGTGATTCCTCCACAAATCCATTAACTCCATAAATGGATTTGTGGAGAAAAAAGTGCTTGCTAAATACCATGCCGAGTTTAATGATTTAGCAATCAAGAGCACAAGAAAGATCAAGATGTTGAGAGAAGAAAATCTTGAGCTTTCATCTCATAATGACCACTTATGTGAACAAGTGGAAAAGTCTAAGAAGATAGAAGATGAGCTAAGAAAGGACTTAGACTTATCTAAAAGGAATGAAGAAGGTCTAAAGAGGGAACTTGAAGAAGTAAAAGAGTCTATGTCTAGGATGACCTCTAGCACTCAAAAACTTGATCATTTGCTTAGTGTTGGGAAGAATCCGTGTGACAAGAATGGTCTTAGGTATGAAGATGGCAATGAGACCTCTACTTTCAAGAAGACCATTTTTGTCAAGAGTTTGGGGATCAAAGAAGCTTCATTGGTGCAAACTCCTAGGAAGAAGTTAGAACTAGGACAATATTCTAATGCACAAGTGAAGAGTGTGCCAAGAAGGCAACCTCAAGCTCAACCCTCTAGGGTCCCTCAAGTTAACATTCCTCAACAATTGGCTCACAAAGGAAAGAGACCAATCATGCAAACTCAAGCAAGAAAGCAAGCAAAACTGGTTCAACAACGAAGATGGATTAAGCCCACTCATCCATAAAGATATGGACAAGCTCCCATGCGTGCACAAGGACAAGGTATGATTCCATATTTCATTCCTACATGTCATTTTTGTGGATTTGATGGTCATATTAGACCAAATTGCTTTCGATATATTAAAATGTGTAGAACACGAAGCATGATTGAAAAGAGAAAGAATAGAGCCAAGATGCATGTTCCTAGGAATGATAAAATTGTTGTGCATGATCTTAGGACATCTAGAGCCCATGTACCAAAGACCACTTAGAAAGCAAATATTGTTTCTAGGTGGATTAGAAAGAATGAAAATGTTTGCCATGTTGCTCAAATAGCCTTGAAGGCAAATTCTTCTAATTTTTGGTATTTAGATAGTGGGTGCTTTAGGCACATGATGGGTGTTGTATGTATATTTTCGTCAGCATGACACGTCAGCAAAGATAGCGGTTAATACGGAAGTACAGTAATTCCACGTCATCCAAAGTCAACGCTCTATCTCCATTGTTCCCCCATATGCTTTATATTTTTCCATACTGTAGTGTTGATATTTCAAATACCAAGTTGTAAAGATCGTACTTAAATCGACATATATATCAACCGTTTTTTCCTGCTTTATACATCCACCATATAAGAAATTTATCCATCTTACTGCTTACACCCAACATAACACTTGATTTAAGAGAATCAGCGGGGTATCAGGCCACTAGGTACCTCACAACCCCCAATCTTCCCCGATCTGGGTCCGTTACAAGTAAGTAATTATCGCACCCAGCGGAGTCCAAAGAACTAGCGGGATATCGGGGTATACTGCATCCCGCTAGCCCAGGTCTAACCAGATCCAGGTCCATCACAAACCGTTAATTCGAAATTGCACCCCGGTGACAATTTTGGGTTAACAAA
The DNA here is from genome assembly GCA_008009225.1 of Acer yangbiense. Taxonomy (NCBI): domain Eukaryota; kingdom Viridiplantae; phylum Streptophyta; class Magnoliopsida; order Sapindales; family Sapindaceae; genus Acer; species Acer yangbiense. The sequence goes on along the minus strand of CM017773.1, from coordinate 16,219,821 downwards.
ATATATAAAGGATCTCTCTCCACCAGATACTACCCAGGGGTTTTTCAGCATATGATCATACGTGATGCTTTTTCCCCCCCTAGGCCAGTCCACCTTCTATCATATACCAGAATCTTTGTTATCTTACTGCTTACTCGCACTACCCTTAGTAGATTTGTAAGAACTAGCGGGATACCGGGCTACTAAGTACCCCGCTAGCCCCGATCTATTTAGATCCGGGTCCCTCATATATTATTAATTAGAAATTGCACCCCGGTGACAATTTTGGGTTAACAATATCTTTTGCTCATCCTCGAGTAAAAGTAAAAACAAAAACACATAAACAAGAAAACTAAAAACAAACTAACTAACTAAATAAAACAAATTAAAACATACAAAAGGTAAAAACTATGCTAGTCCACTTTCGTAGGAAACACGATAGCACTTAGCATGTGCCACAAGCCTTTAAACCTCAAGGTGACTCTAGTAGGAGGAGTTATAATCTTCTGAGGGTTTACAACTACGATACCCACAAATGTTACTCTGCAAAATAAGTAGAGGTGCCACTTCAAACATATTAATAAAAACTACATGCATGCTAAAATTTCTGTATTAAGACTAATATTATTCCATATAAACCAATAAATCACCCCATGCATGTATGCTAATACTTAAGATGTTTTCAGTTTACAAAACAACCATACTCAAATGCCTAAGACAGAATTCTCCTCGACTTCTACATCTCACAAGAGACAGCGTATATTTTTACTCAGAACCTAAGCGATAACACTCATCAAACATATGCGAAACGGAGTTTAGGTACATGTAAATCAAAATATATTCATATATTCGAATAATTAGAAAGATGCTCATATAAGTGCAAAAGATCTCATGAACGGATCAAACATTAAGAACATAGATAGAGCACATGCATAACCTCACAATCAAGCAAGCATCACCAAGAGATCTGCTAGGTCTTTTCATTGGTTGTAATGGGGCCATGGGTGTAGACTAAGAAAGAATGAGAAAAAGTGCTGTAAGGTTCCTATTTATTGATTGGCTTATTTTGTGGATAAACCACATGTTGGGGTTTTATTGTAAGGGTAGTTTAAGTGATTGAGGATCAAGTTTAAAGCTCCTTTCAAGACCTCAAGGTGATAAACATGCCAAAGGTATATCTCTAGTGCTTAGTTTTCTTTGAAGAGATTTAGATTGCACACACACATACTTAGCATACTTGCTTTTGTGTGCATACTCTTCACATATCACTTTTCACACTTGCACTTTGTTGTTATATCTTGTGGTGTGTTTATGTGCCTTGTAATTCGTTTCCTGATATTTCTCGGAAACGTCTGCGCATGCACTAATGTGTGCTTGGTTTAGCACAAAGACCGCCTACGGAGAATGCCCTTGGCTTCTCCTTTGGTTTCACCACTTTTGGTGAATCAACGGTTTGATCGGCGGCCTAGCCGCCGAATGGAAACCACCGTTTCAGTCCAGAAAAGTTTGGAGTGATTCTGCGGTTATGATTGGCGGCCACGACCGCAGTTCAAAACTGCCGATCATACCTGATTGATTTAATCTTTCGGGTTTGATTCTGCGGTTGGTTTGGCAGTTTCGAAATTGCCGAATGAAACTGTTGTTGTTCCCTTGTTCTTCTCGGGTTCAATTCAGCGGTTGTAATCGGTGGCCTAGCAGTCGAATGAAACCGTAGATCGTGCGTTTTCAGGGGTAAACTTGTCTTTTCACATGCTCTGTTTTTGGTGTCTATAAATACATCACTTTCTCATCTCTCTAAATCAAGTTATTTTCAATACAAGAACCCTAAAGTCTAAAGAGAGATTTGTGAGAGAAAAGGCAATCAAGATTGCTTATTTAAACACTCAAAGCCATTTTCATATGCATTAAACTTCATCTAGCATTTTCTAGCATATCTAGGATGCTTGCTTGCATAGGTCTTTCATCAACACACTTGCTTTGGTAAATTCTTCACTATTATCATATATAATTAGTGTTTTATTTATTAAGGCATCTCTTTTATTACTTGCATGTTCTTAGATTAATTTCTAATATTCAAGATAGAGATTGTTGTGTTGATATGATTGAGTGTTATATTATGATAGCAATCTAGGTTTTCATAATCTATGTTTAGCTAAGCTATTTGACATGTCATCTAGCTTTTAAAATCTAGAATTGAATTAATTGCAAAATCATCATCCTAGATAAGCATATAGGGTTACCTAGCTCTAAATTGTATTTTGAATATTTCACATATTCATATATGAAACAAATTATAGCACGGTGTGTATAAAACTTTCTAGAGGGGGGGGGGGGGGGGGGGGGTGAATAGATTTTAAACTTATTACCCAATTTTTCGTGTTTAGTCAATATTACGAAATTACCCCTAAATAGATAAAGCAATAAATCAAGTATAAAATGCGGAAATTAAATAACACTTGATTTTTACGTGGAAACCCTCACGAGAAAAACCACGGGCTAGTAAGTAAGCCACACTTGAACCTCGAATCTACTAAATGTGTAAAACGATTACAACATAATCCCGGAAGTAATCACACACCTACCTAATCCCGGTATAAGTGAACCTAGTCCGATTTGCTTGCGATCTAAGCAACCTAATCCCGGAAGCTACACACAAGACTTACTTTCTCAATGAAGAGAATAACACCCTAAGTGAATATATGAATATCCAAATGCAACATAGAGCAAGGGAAACCTTATATGCTTATCTAAGATGATTAATATGCAATTAGAACAATCCTAGATATTAAAACTAAATGACATGAACATCAAATAGTTTAGCTAATCAAGATTAAGCACAAAACCTAATTAGCTATCACAATACAACTTCTCAAACATACAACACACTAATCTCAATCTTGTATCAAAAGATATATGAAAATCATACAAGTAATAAATTGAGAATGCTTGTTAAGAAAAACACAAAATTTGTAAGATATTAGTGAAAAGCTTACTAAGCAAATTGTGATGAAGAATCCATGCAAAGAGACATCTAGATGATCAAGGATGATGCTAGATGATGATTGATGATCATGAAAAAGTGTTTGAGTAAATAGAAAATGAGTTCTTGGAATTTTTTCTTCTCTTGAAAAATATCATAAGTATGAAATCTGAATATGAACTCTCTTAATTGACCTAAAGTTAAAGTGGCATATATATAGGGAGTCAATATGAAGTGTGGTCGTTTTGATAAGTGACACCACTATTTTGCCTTGGGCGCTGTACGTAGAGCGCTTCTGCACAGCGCCCCAACTCTGTTCTCTCGGGAAAATAGAGTGGCGCTGTACGAACAACGCTTCTGTACAGCGCTCGTACAACGCCTCTTCAAAATGCATCAAACCTGATGCATTAAAAGAACATTTTCAATCAAGTCTCAATTGGGTGCTGTACGAACAGCGCTTGTGTATAGCTCTCGTACAACGCCTCTTCAAAATGCATCAGACCCGATGCATTAAAATGACCATTTTTCCATCAAGTCATTTAGGCGCTGTCCGAACAGCGCCCTTTGCAATGCATGACTTCTAAGCTTAATCATGTTAAGGCAATGGACAATGCAAGAAGCAATCAAACTAACAAGCAAGAAGAGATGATAATGAGCATTAATGCATAATGAAACAAATAATAGCACGGTGTGTATAAAGCTATCTAGAGGGGGGGTGAATAGATTTTACGCTTTTTACCCAATTTTTCGTGTTAGTCAAAATTACGAAAATGCCCTCAAGATAATATAACCAAGCAATTGTAATATGGTGCGGAAATTAAAACAACACTTGGTTTTTACGTGGAAACCCTCACGGGAAAAACCACGGGCTATGTAAGTAAGCCACACTCGAACCTCGAATCCACTAAATGTGCAAACGATTACAACCTAATCCCGGAAGTAATCACACACCTACCTAATCCCGGTATGAGTGAACCTAGTCCAATTTGCTTGCGTTCTAAGCAACCTAATCCTGGATGCTACACACAAGACTTACTTTCTCTTTGAAGAGAATACAACCCTAAGTGAATATATGTGAATATCCAAAATGCAACATAGAGCAAGGGAAACCCTATATGCTTATCTAAGATGATTAATATGCAATTAAGTATAATCCTAGATATCAAAACTAAATGACATGTCAATTAGTTTAGCTAATCAATATTAAGCACAAAACCTAATATGCAAGCACAATATAAAATCTCAAACATACATCATACTCATCTCAATATTGTATCTAAAGCATACAAAATAACAAACAAGTAATTAATTGAGATTGCTAGATAAGAGAAACACAAAACATGTAAGATATTAGTGAAAAGCTTACCAAGCAAAGTATGATGAAGATTCCATGCTAGATGACATCTAGATGATCTAAGATGATGCTAGATGATGATTGATGATCATGAAAAAGTGTTTGAGAATCAAGAATGGAGTTCTTGGAATTTTTCTTCTCTTTGAAAAATATCCTAAGTATGAATTCTGAATATGAACTCTCTTAATTGACCTAAAGTCAAAGTGGCATATATATAGGGGGCCAAATCAAAGTGTGGTCGTTTAAGTAAGTTTCAAAGAAACGCGCCAATCGGCGGTTTCAATCGGCGGCCAGGCCGCCGTTCATGACCGCCGAATTGAGCTCGTGAAGAACAGAGCATAAACGGCGGTTCATTCGGCGGTTTCGTGACCGCCGATTCCAACCGCCGAAACAGAACAGAGAGATCAAAATCAACCAGGTATGAACGGCGGTTTCTAACGGCGGTTTCATGCCCGCCGTTTCAACCGCCGAATTAGACTGAGAGATAAATCAATCAGGTCTTGAATCGGCGGTTTCGAACGGCGGTCGTGACCGCCGATCTTAACCGCAGAAAAGCTTCAGACCAATCTGGACTGAAACGGCGGTTTCATTCGGCGGCCAGGCCGCCGATAAAAACCGCCGATCACCTAGATAGGTGAAAACCAAGGAGAAGCCAAGGGCATTCTCCATAGGCGGTCCTCGCGCTAAACCAAGCACATTCTCGTGCATGCGCGGACGTTTCCGAAAGTTATCGGGAAACGAATTAACACAACAACAAGACACAATAACACACAACAAAATATAATAAATAAGTGCAAGTGTGAATTGTGACAAATGAAGAGAATGCACACATATGCAATGAATGTTTAGTGTGTGTGTGCTTCTAAATCTCTTCAAAGAAAGGTAAGCACATAGAAATTTACCTTCGGTGCTTATCAACACGAGGTCTTCAAAGGGCTTCGAACAAGAAGACCGATACTTAGGCTACCCTTACAAAGAACCCCCACATATGGTTTGATCACGAAATAAGCCAATTAAAAACAACGGGAATCCTTACACACAAAAATAAGACACACAACATACAAGGATTAAACATATGCATGAGTTGTTAGTGTGTGCAACTATCTCTTCAAGACAAGTAAGCACATAGAAATTTACCTTCGGTGCTTATCAAGACGAGGTCTTCAAAGGGCTTGAGCAATAACAACAACACCTAAGCTACCCTTACAAAGAACCCCAACATGTGGTTTGTCCACGAAATGAGCCAATCAACAAATGGGAACCTTACAATATAGGTTTTATTATCTCTTCTTAAAGAACCAAGTTTTGTGTTGTGACTGAGATTAGGTTGCTTAAATCGCAAGCAATTGGACTAGGTCCACTTATATCGGGATTAGGTAGGTGTGTGATTATATACCGGGATTAGGTTATAATCTATCACATTTAGTAGATTCGAGGTTCGAGTGTGGTGCACTTACTAGCTCGTGGTTTTTCCCGTGAGAGTTTCCACGTAAATATTAAGTGTTATTTAAATTCCGCACATATTACACTTGTTATATTATTGTGACTAGTTAGGGGTATTTTCGTCAACTTGGCTATTAACGAAAATTGGGTAAAATCGGATAAAATCTATTCACCCCTGATGACGTCGTTTGTGCACATCAAAACAATATAAATATATGTGTGATCTTGTAGGAAAATAATGTTTTACCACTTGGGAATCCCTTTTAGGATATGAAACGTAATAATGGTAAGTTGGATTCGTTCCACTGGGAAATGAAGTAATGGTTAGGTTGATTAACTAATCTAAGATTGCGATAATATAAATCATAATAAGTGGATATTGGGTGGTTTAAAATACCACAAAACATGCATAAAGTAAAAGTAATAAAAGTGATAGGGAAAATAGAATCTCAACAATCTAAAATAAGAGAAGTGGGTGAATTCAATTAAGAGATACGCTAGAGGATTAGCGAAGTTGAAAATGGATTAAGGGTGCTTTTTAAACTATCATAAAGAACCAATCTCAAATGGATTAACCTCACAACAAGGTTTGGATTATTGTGGTTGGTATTTCCTACAATAATCCATCCTATTTATTGAATTCTTTAATCAAATAAGGTTGTCATTCCAAAGTGATTATAAAATAGATTATTCTAGCAAGATTATGATTAATAGGTTGATATACAAATCAATCATAAAGTGACAAGAATCTAAAGATATAACAAATAGAAAATACATAGAGATTCAATTAAAATATAGTCAAGCAACCCTAAGTCCAAATGTTTCCAACACCAACCCCCTAGATTGGGGGTTTTAGCTACACATAGTTACAAATAGGAAAAGAGAGTAAATAATGAGGAAATCACCCGTAAGTCACCTTCTTTAGTGCTCAATCCTTTCCCTCCTTAGATGCTCCTTGTGTACTAGTGTTATGAGTGACAAATGGTGTGTGACTAAGGTAATAAGGTGAAGAAAATATGGTGAGAGAGAAATGATTTTGGTGAGGTAGGATAGATTTGGTGTTGAGTGTTTGATGGAAAATGTAGTTCAAGGTTATAAATGGAGGAATTTGGAAGTGGGAGTCATGGAAGAAAATCTAGGTCTAAAATACTAAGTAAAAAGTGTTCTCTCTAAAACTCTGTATATTTCTCTCTCGTTCAAACTCAGAGAACAGGGATATTTATACTGGCTTGATTTTTGTGCTGAAAATCTCTTGGAAAGCTGATGTGGCGGGAATATCGCTATTTGTGTTGCCATGGCGACCTCATGGCGACATATTGTTACTCATTCTGAGATCCCATTGTCGCCATGAGTATCATCTTTTTCGCCATTTGCAAATGGCGATACTGAAGAATTTGGGAGGAGGTCGCTATTTGTCATTGGGTGTCGCCATGGCGACATGTAAATGGCGACCATACCTGATGCACTTTCTTGGAGAAATATGATATGTCGCCATGGCGACCCTGGGGCGACCAAATGATGGTTTTACAAACCATTCTGTCGCCATGGCGACCCTAGGGCGACCAACTAGCGATCTTTCTTTAGCAAGTGGCGAGAATGCCTTGCTTCATATCTTTATGCTCTTCTTTCATACTAAGTTCTTCTTCTTTTTCACAATTTCCTTTGAGGCCTCATAAACCTGAAACACTTGATTTTGCAATATTAAATACGGGGAAATACCCGAGAATTAAGCACAAAGAGTAGGAAATAAGGGTATAAAATCGTACCATATTTGGTCCGATCAACCCCCTCTCTAGATTAATATCGAACACACCTATAATTTGTTTCAATTGGTATCAGAGCGAGTTCCTAGATATACTTAGGTGATCCTTGCTCATTTTGGTATGTTTTGCATTTTGTGTGATTTTTGATCATTCATACATTTGCATTCATTTCATTCATTCATAAACACTATGAGTGGAAACGGTAGAAATGGAGGTGGCAACGAGGGTGCTTCTAGCACGAGACCTCCCCTACTCACCGGGTTAAATTATTCCTGTAAGGATTCCTATATATTGATTGGCTTATTTCATGGACAAACCACATGTTGGGGTTTATTGTGTAAGGGTAGTTTAGGTGATTGAACTTCAAGCTCGAAGGCCCTTTCAAGACTTCAAGGGACAAGCACGCCAAATGTATAATCTCTTGTGCTTGGTTTTCTTTGAAGAGACTTAGAATGCACACACACACTTAGTATACTTTCATTTGTGTGCATACTCTTCACATGTCACTTTACACACTAGCACTTTGATTGTTATCTTGTTGTGTGTAAATGTGCTTAGTAATTCGTTTCTCTATAGTATTCGGAAACGTCCACACATGCATTAGAATGTGCTTGGTTTTGCGTGAAGACCGCCCACGGAGAATGCCTTTGGCTTCTCCTTGGTTTTCACCTCTGTTGGTGATCGGCGATTATGATCGGTGACTTAGCCGCCGAAGGAAACCGCTATTTGTGTCTAGAAGTGTCTAGAGCAATTCTACGGTCGAGATCGGCGGTCATGACCGCCATTCGAAACCACCGTTCATACTTGATCGATTTAATATCTCGGGTTTGATTCGGCGGTTTCCGAATCGACGGTTAGGAAACCATCGAATGAAACCGACGTTGATGCTCTGTTCTTCACGGGCTCAATTCGGCGGTTGTGATCGGCGGCCTGGCTACCGATCGGTGCATTTCAGGGGCAAACTTGTCTTTTCATATGCCCTGTTCTTGATGTCTATAAATATCACACTTTCTCATTTTCTGAATACATGTCCTTTAACTCTAAGAACCATAAACTTCAAAGAGAGACATTTGAGAGAAAATCAAATCAAGAACACATTTTTAACACTCAAAAACCATTCTCATATGCATCAAAATATCATCTAGCATTTTCTAGCATAGTTAGGATGCTTGCTTGCATAGGTTTTGGTCAACACACATTCTTTGGTAAGTTCTTCACTATTATCATATATAATTAGTGTTTTATTTATCATTGACATCTCTTATATTATTTGTATGTTCTTAGAATATATTCTAGATACAAAATAGAGATTGTTGTGTTGACATGATTGAGTGTTGTATTTTGATAGCTATATCTAGGTTTTTATAATCTATGTTTAGCTAAGCTATTTGACATGTCATCCAGCTTTTAATATCTAGGATTGAATTAATTGCAAAATCATCATCCTAGATAAGCATATAGGGTTACCTAGCTCTAATTGCATTTTTGGATATTTCATATATTCACTTAGGTTGTATTATCTCTTCTTAGAGAATTAAGTCTTGTGTTGTGACCGTGATTAGGTTACTTAATTCGTAAGCAATTGGACTAGGTCCACTTATACCGGGATTAGGTAGTTGTGATGATTATTGATCGGGATTAGATCATTAAACCTGGATTAGGTTGTAATCATTTCAATTAGTGGATTCGAGGTTCATGTGTTGAGCACATAACAGCCCGTGGTTTTTCCCGTGAGGGTTTCCATGTAAATATCAAGTGTTCTTTACATTCCGCACCATATTACACTTGTTATATTATTGTGACTAGTTATGGGCATTTTCGTAAAATTGACTTGCATGCGAAAATTGGGTAAAATCGTTTAAAATCTATTCACCCCCCCCCCCCCTCCCCCCTCTAGATTAATATTAGAACACACCGTTAATTTGTTTCAATTCGTCATGGAAAGGAAAGATGGAATCCTACATATGTCAAATTCACAACCGTGCATGGATGGCGGTTGAAGATGGATATGATCTTCCTATGATGACTCCCACGGGTAGAGGAGAAGAAGTATTGAAGCCTAAGGCGCAATGGAACGCGCAAGAGTTTGAAGCTTCAAAATGGAATAGAAAGGCTATGCACGCCATCCTATGTGCAATGGACGAAAATCAATATAAACTGATTCAGAACACTAGGATTGCCAATGAGGAATGAGATATCCTAGAGGTTGCACATAAGGGCACCGAGGTCGTCAAGGATTCGAAACTTCAAGTCCTCTAAACTCAATTCAAGTTATTAAGGATGGAGGACAATGATTTCGAAATCAAATTGATGGATATTGTGAATCAAAGCCATCAACTCAGTGATCCATATTCGGATAGAAGAATCAAGCAGAAAATCATGAGATCTCTCCTCGATAGGTTTGAATTGAAGGTTATGACTTTAGAAGAAAATAGTAGGTATAAGGACATGAAGCCGAGCGAGGTTATTAGAAGACTCCTCGCCTACGAGTCTAGGAAAGCTCTTAGCTCCACACCTCCTAAAAAGCAAAAGGGAATTGCTTTGAAAGCCTCCAAAGATGAGAAGGAGGAGGATGATAAGTTCGAGAAGAAGGGTTTCGGATCCAAGGGCCAAGACTTGAAGAAAAAGACTCCATTCAAGAAGTTTGAGCCTAGGCAAGAGAAGACCAAAAGGAAAGGGGTCCGATGCTATGAGTGTGGTGGGATAAGTCACTTTGCCCCCGAATGTGCTAATCACATTAACAAGAAAAAGGGAAAAGTGATGGCCACCATATGGAGTGGAAGTGATGACTCCAATAAATGAGATGAGTCTTTGGATGATGAAGAGCTCATGGCTAACTTCATAGCCTTTGCCTCATTCCACAAAAGCAAAGGTTCTAGTGAAGAAGAGAATGAGAGTCAAGAGAAAATTGACTCAAGTGATGATGGCTATTCATCTCACTCCACTAATGGAAAAGTGGATAGGATGGATCTTAGAGACTACATAGTCAAGTTTGAGAATTCAAGGTTAAAAAACAAGAGAGAAATTATGAGATTGAAGGAGGAAAACCTAGAGCTCTCAACACATATAGACCAATTAAGTGAAGAAGTAGTGAGATCCACAAAGACTGAAGATAAGTTAAGAAAGGAGTTAGTCTTATCTAAAAGGAATGAAGAAGGTTTAAAGATGGAGCTTGATGAAACTATAGAGTCATTAACTAGGATGGCTTCTAGCATCAAGAAGCTTGACCACATGCTTGGTGTTGGAAGGAGTCCGTATGACAAGAGGGGTCTTGGGTATGAATATGGTAAGGAGATCTCAACCTCTAACAAGACCGTGTTTGTCAAGAGCTTGGGCAACAAAGAAGCTTTATCGGTGCAAACTCTTAGGAAGAAAATTGATCTAGGACAATGTTCAAATGGTGCACAAGTGAAGGTGGCACCAAAAAGGCAACCTCAAGCTCAACCTACAAGAGCTTTTCAAACTAACATTTCTCAACCTATGGCTCACAAAGGAAAGGGACCAATCGTGCAAGCTAAACCTTGGAAGCAAGCTAGACCGGTTCAACAACGAAGATGGATTGAACCTACTCAACCACAAAGACATGAGAAAGCTCATATGTACGCATAAGAACAAGGTATGTGTAAGGATTCCCGTTTTGTTGATTGGCTTATTTCGTGGTCAAACCACATGTTGGGGTTTTGAATGTAAGGGTAGTCTAAGTGTTTAAGGTTGAAGATCAAAGGCCCTTAGATGACCTCAAGATACAAGCACGCCAAAGGTATAATCTCTTGTGCTTGATTTTTCCTTGAAGAGATTTAGTAAGCACACACACACTTAGTATACTTGCATTTGTGTGCATACTCTTCACATGTCACTTTACACACTAGCACTTTGGTTGATATATCTTGTTGTGTGTATATATGCTTTCTAATTCGTTTCCCGACATTGTTCGGAAACGTCCGCGCTTGCACTAATGAGTGCTTGATTTCGCGCGAAGACCGCCCATGGAGAATGCCATTGGCTTCTCCTTGGTTTTCACCATTGTTGGTGATCGGCGGTTATGATCGGCGGCCTGGCCGCCGAATGAAACCGCCGTTTCAGTCCAGATTGGTCTGAAGCAATTATGCGGTCAAGATCGGCGGTCACGACCGCCGTTCGAAACCGCCGTTCATACCTGATCGATTTTAATCTCTCGGTCTAATTCGGCGGTTGGATCGGCGGTCACGAAACCGCCGAATGAAACCGCCGTTGATGCTCTGTTCTTCACGAGCTCAATTCGGCAGTCGTGATCGGCGGCCTGGCCGCCGATTGAAACCGCAGAACGGTGCGTTTCAGGGGCAAAATTGTCTTTTCACATGCCCAATTCTTGATGTCTATAAATATCTTATTTTCTCATTCTCTGATTAAGTTCTTTGAGACCTTAGAACCCTAAACATTCAAGAGAGATTTTTGAGAAAAAATCAAATCAAGAACTCAACTTTAAACACTCAAATCAAATCCCTTTTGCATCAAATTTCATATTTGATCTTCTATGCCTTCATAGAATTGATCCATGCATGGTTTTGAATCATCACATCTTATTTGGTATGTTCTTCACTAATTTCATATTACTTTAGTGTTTTTCATATTAATACATCTCTTTAATTACTTGTATGCTTTTGATTATATGCTAGATACAAGTTAGAGATTATTTGTGATGAAAATGATTGAGTGTTGATTGTGATAGCTAATTAGGTTTTTAATTAATCTTGATTAGCTAAGCTATTTGACATGTCATTTAGCAATTGATATCTAGGATTGATTTAAATTGATTATCTCATCATCCTAGATAAGCATCTAAGGTTACCTAGCCTTGTTTGTTATTTGAATATTCATATATATTCACATAGGTTGTTTCTCTTCATTGAGAAGTAAGTCTTGAGGCTAAGAGTGCTTAGGCCTCAAGCAAATTGGAATAGGGTTGCTAATAAAGGCCCGCTGGGTAGAAGTAAGGGGGTACAGACCGGAGTGTTAGACGAGGTCTACATAGGTTGTAAACTTCATTTCAATTAGTGATTTCGAGTTCCGAGTGTGGCGCACTATACAGCCCATGGTTTTTCCCAGTGGTTGGGTTTCCACGTATATATCAAGTGTTATTTAAATTCCGTATCTTATTACACTTGTATGTATTTTTGACTAGTAGGGGTATTTTCGTAAAATTGACTTGCATGCGAAAATTGGGTAATATTTGATAAAATTTATTCACCCCCCCCTCTAGCTTTATATATAGAACACACCTTGAGAACTTTCAGTATGATTCCTTATTTTATTCATACATGTCATTTTTATGGTTTTGATGGTCATATTAGACCAAGATGCTTTCGTTATATTAAAATGTGTAGAACTAGAAGCATGATTGAGAAAAAAAAGAATAGAGCCATAATGCATGTTCATAGGAATGATAAAATTGATTTGCATGATCTTAGGACATCTAGAGCCCATGTACCAAAGACCACTAGGAAGGAAAATGTTTTACCTATGTGGATTAGAAATAATGAAAATGTTTGCCATGTTGCACAAATTGCCTTAAAGGCAAATTCTTTTAACTTTTGGTATTTAGATAGTGGGTGCTCTAAGTACATGACGGGAAACAAGAGTTTCTTCGAAACTCTTCTCATGGAGGAAGGAGGATGTGTCACCTTTGGTGATGGATCCAAAAAGAGAGTCATAGGAAAAAGAACCATTTCCATTCCCGAATTACCCTCCTTATCTAATGTTTTATTTGTTGATCACTTAAATGCCAATTTGATAAGCATTTCTCATCTTAGTGATGAAAGATATTCCGTCTTGTTTAGCAAAAATGATTGCTTTATCCTAAAGCTCTATGGACAAACCTTGTTGAAATGTATGAGATCTAGTGACAATTGTTATTGTCTTGAAGCTAGAATAGTCTCAAACAATGTGTCCAAGGATGAGCAAATTAAGTTATGGCATGAAAGACTTAGCCACATAAGTCACATGAATGTTTAGGATTTACGAATCTTAGATAAGTTCAATAGTGTGCGTGACCTTCCCAAGCTTGGGAAGAAAGCCAATGGTATTTGTGGATCTTGCCAACAAGGAAAACAAACTAAAAGTATGCACAAAAAAGGCAAGTATCTCTCCACTAAGGAGCCCATAGAGCTTCTCCACATGGATCTTATGGGTCCCATGCAAACTGAGAGTTTAGGTGGAAAGAAATACATTTTTGTTTGTGTAGATGATTTTCTCTAGATTCACATGGACATATTTTCTTAGAGAAAAATCTGAAACTTTTGATAAGTTTAAAATGCTTTGCACTAAAATTCAAAATGAAATGAACTCAAACATTAAAAGCATAAAACGGATTAGAAGTGACCATGGGAGGGAGTTTGAGAATGCTCTCTTTGAAAGCTATTGCAATAGCTTAGGGATCTCCCATGAGTTTTTGGCTCCTAGGACACCTCAACAAAATGGAGTTATTGAGAGGAAGAATAGGGTCTTTCAAGAGATGGCCCGTGTGATGTTGCTTAGCAACAATGTCCCTAGGAAACTATGGGCCGAAGCTGTCAATACGGCTTGCTATATAGGGAATAGAGTTTTCCTAAGGCCCGGATCTAGGAATACCTCCTATGAGTTATGGAAAGGTAAGAAGCCAAATGTTAGCTACTTCCACACCTTTGGAAGCAAATGCTACATTTTGGATGACCGTGATCAACTTGGCAAGTTTGATGCTAAGAGTGATGAGGGTATATTTATTAGATATGCCTTGAATAGTAGAGCCTATAGAGTTTTCAATTTTAAGACTCGAACCGTCATGGAATCATCCAATGTAGTCATTGATGATACTAGGCTCAAGTCTAATGACCATGAGGAAGAGGTTATTTTAGATGATGACTCTCCCTTGGAGAAGGTTGTGGAGACTCCCAATGTTGAGACGTCCAATGATGATAATGAGGACACACAACCTATTGATAGAGTTCCTCTCTTGAACTCTAAAGAACCTGCTCCATGGGTTAGACAACTACATGATAAGAATGACATCATTGGAGAAGTTAATGAGGGTGTTAGAACTAGGCGTCAAATAGCTAATCTCATTAGCTTTACATGCTACACCTATAAAATAGAATCTAAAAAGGTTGATGAAGCCTTAAATGATGAATTTTGAGTTCATGCCATGTAAAAAGAGCTAAACCAATTCGAAAGGAATGAGGTTTAGACTCTAGTTCCTAGGCCTAAGACCACTAATGTCATAGGAACCAAATGGATATATAGGAACAAATCCGATGAGGATGGCAACATAGTGCGAAACAAGGCTAAAGTTGTTGCACAAGGGTACTCTCAAATTGAGGGTATCGACTTTGAGGAGACATTTGCTCCCGTTGCCCGCTTAGAGCCAATTAGGCTTCTCTTGTCCATTTCTTGTGTGCATAAGTTCAAATTGCACCAAATGGACGTCAAGAGTGTCTTCCTCAATGGCTTCTTACAAGAGGAAGTGTTTGTTGAACAACCCAAGGGGTTTGTGGAACAACCCAAGGGGTTTGTGGATGTTCACCACCCCAACCATGTTTATCGCCTTAAGAAGGCTCTTTATGGATTGAAACAAGCACCGATGGCTTGGTATGAGCGCCTCACTCAATTTCTTGTTGACAATGACTACACAATGGGTAGTGTTGACAAGGCTCTATTCATCAAGAAAGACAATGATGAGCTCTTTATAGCTCAAATATATATTTATGATATAGTGTTTGGCTCTACCAACAACACCAAGGTCCAACAATTTGTTGATGTTATGTCTCATGAATTTGAGATGAGTCTTGTTGGTGAGCTAAGTTACTTCTTAGGTTTGCAAATTAGGCAACTATATGATGGGATTTTTATAACCCAAGCCAAATATGCCAAGAACCTAGTGAAGAAGTTTGGTCTTGAAAATGCCAAACATTTTGATACACCTATGAGTACCACTTTGAAGCTAAGCAAAGATGCTAGCAGAAAAAGTGTGGAACAAACGTTTTATCGGGGCATGATTGGTAGCTTGCTTTATTTGACCACAAGTAGGCCCGATATCTCCTTTAGTGTGGGTGTGTGTGTGTGCTAGGTACCAATCAGATCCTAAGGAGTCCCATCTCTCTTTGGGTAAGAGAATCATTCGCTATGTGAATGGGACTTCCAACTATGGGATTTGGTACTCTTTTGACACTAATGCTAGTCTTATAGGCTTTAGTGATGCGGATTGGGTAGGAAATTGTGATGATAGGAAAAGCATATCGAACGATTACTTCTTCCTAGGCAACAACTTGGTGTCTTGGTTTTGCAAGAAGTAAAACTCGATTTCCTTATCCACGGCCAAGGCCGAGTACATATTCGCGGGGAGTGGATGCACATAACTCCTTTGGATGAAGCAAATGCTAGTAGACTACGGATTCAACCAAGGTACACTCACTCTTTTTTGTGATAATATGAGTGCTATTAATATTTCCAAGAATCTGGTGCAACATTCTAGAACTAAGCATATTGACATCCGCCATCATTTCATAAGAGAACTAGTTGAGAATAAATGCATAGTACTTGAACATGTAGGTACTAATGATCAACTAGCGAACTTATTTACTAAACCCTTAGATGCTACTCGATTTAAATCACTTAGTAGATCTATTGGGATTTATCTCGTGAAGTGATGAGTTTTGGTGATTGACCCTATATGGGGAACTCAAGCAAAGAGAGCTATTTTGCGTAATTGTCACATACAAAAATTTGAAATATCTTATGCTTCCTTTTTAATTGCTTGAGTAAGTTTGGTTGCACATATGTATATATGTTTTCAATTCAATAAGTGTGAACCATGCTTGTTTACAATCCATGTCATATTTATGTTCAAACATGCATTTTTGGACTATGAGATTTACATAGGAAGTATGATTTGAATGACCTATAGTTATCTCCATGACATGATGATTCTTTTATAACATGCTAATGTCAAATGAAAAGGCACGAAATTCATATAACATGCTCAAATGAAAAAGCATAAATTGATGATTGCATATTCTTAAAATGCAAAACTTTGTGTGAAAAGCTTATGAGACTCAAATTGAATAAAGGATCTTGTATCCATTCAAAGGAATTTATAATCCAAATGTCTCTCTTTCTGTATTGGTTGAACATGGCTACAATCATGCAGATATCTTATCCGGAAAAATCGAATATGGTGCAAAGTCGCTCATGCCATGTTTCGCTTATAAAGTTGGATATAGTTGCTCTTAATTGAAAACAATAAAATCTCTATATCCTTGCTTCTCCCGTGACAATGGTGAAATTGGTTTGAATTCTTATTAGAAACCTTTGTCATTTGCTTTGCCAAATACCATTGTATTTTGGACTTGAATGCTACATGTCTTGTATGCAAAACATTTTTGATTCACACATTTTCATTAAATAAATCTCCTGGTTTCTCTCCAATTAATTGGGATGCATACAGTGACTTATATGATTATGCAAATATCTTGTATGCTACTATCTCTCTTTGATAGAAGTGACCCAGTTGAGGGCTACTCCTTTGCCTATATCATGACAAAAAAGGGGAGTAGAAGTGGTAAGAGGAGTTGCTAATTGTAGTGGCAATTGTGCATGTTAGGGAGACTATACATTGAGGGGGAGTAACCTATTGAGGGGGGAGCATTGCATACACATACATTGCATGATGTTGTGCTTAAATTCTTTATGTGCAAATGCTTGTTTTATTTTCACTTGATCAACTCACATACACTTGCTTTGGAAAGTGTAATCTTTTGTTTTGAAGGGTTGATAGTTTTACAAGAGATTGAAAACTTGAAGTTTTTTTATTTTTATATCTCTTTGTAATGTAGAATATCTTTGTTATCCCGTAGATTCAATTATGTTGCGATGATCAATGTGAGTGGTGGTTTTGTCACGAAATAGCCAAATGGGGAGATTGTAAGGTTCTCATTTATTGATTGGCTTATTTCATGGACAAACCACATGTTGGGGTTTTATTATAAGGGTAGTTTAGGTGATTGGGGATCAAGCTCAAAGCCCCTTTCAAGACCTCAAGGTGATAAGCATACCAAAGGTATATCTCTAGTGCTTTGTTTTCTTTGAAGAGATTTAGATTGCACACACACACTTAGCATACTTGCTTTTATGTGCATACTCTTCACATGTCACTTTTCACACTTGCACTTTGTTGTTATATCTTGTGGTGTGTTTATGTGCCTTGTAATTCGTTTCCCGATATATCTCGGAAACGTCCAAGATTGCCTACGGAGAATGCCATTGACTTCTCCTTTGGTTTCACCACTTTTGGTGAATCGGCGGTTTTATCGGCGGCCTAGCCGCCGAATGGAAACCGCCGTTTCAATCTAGAAAGGTCTGGAGTGATTCTACGGTTATGATCGACGACTACGACCGCCGTTCAAAACCGCCGATCATACCTGATTGATTTAATCTCTCAGGTTTGATTCGGCTGTTTCGAAACTGCCGAATGAAACCACAGTTGTTCCCCTATTCTTTTCAGGTTCAATTCGGCAGTTGTAATCGGTGGCCTAGTAGCCGAATGAAACCGTAGATCATGCGTTTTCAGGGGCAAACTTGTCTTTTCACATGCTCTGTTTTTTGTGTCTATAAATACATCGCTTTCTTATCTGTTTGAATCAAGCTCTTTTCAATACAAGAATCCTAAAGTATAAAGAGAGATTTGTGAGAGAAAAGGCAATCAAGATTGCTCATTTAAACACTCAAAACCATTTTCATATGCATTAAACTTCATCTAGCATTTTCTAGCATATCTAGGATGTTTGCTTGCATGGGTCTTTCATCAATACACTTGCTTTGGTAAGTTCTTCACTATTATCATATATAATTAGTGTTTTATTTATTAAGGCATCTCTTTTATTACTTGCATGTTCTTAGATTAATTTCTAATATTCAAGATAGAGATTGTTGTGCTGATATGATTGAGTATTGTATTGTGATAGCAATCTAGGTTTTCATAATCTATGTTTAGCTATAAGCTATTTGACATGTCATTTAACTTTTAATATCTAGGATTGAATTAATTGCAAAATCATCATCCTAGATAAGCATATAGGGTTACCTAGCTCTAAATTGCATTTTAAATATTTCACATATTCACATAGGTTTTATTATCTCTTATTAGAGAACCAAGTCTTGTGTTGTGATCGGGATTAGGTTGCTTAAATCGCAAGCAATTGGACTAGGTCCACTTATACCGGGATTAGGTAGGTGTGTGATTATATACCGGGATTAGATTGTAATCTATCACATTTAGTGGATTCGAGGTTCGAGTGTGGCGCAATTACTAGCCCGTGGTTTTTCCTGTGAGGGTTTCCATGTAAATATCAAGTGTTATTTTCCGCACATATTACACTTGTTATATTATTGTGACTAGTTATACTTGGCTATTAACGAAAATTGGGTAAAATCGGATAAAATTTATTCACCCCTCCTCTAGATTAATATTGAACACACCTATAATTTGTTTCAAGTGAAAACAAAAACCAAAGGACCATACCAAGGGATTTTGTGGACCATCTACAATGCAATAATGATAAGTTAAATTAAAATGGTTGAGTAACGGAGGAACCTATTTGATATATTTTTGAAAAGCAAGGGAACGTTTAAAAAACTGATATTTCACCAAAAGTTAGGGATTAAATTGATAATACACCTAAAAAAAAAGTTGATATAAGTTAAAATAATTTGGGCCATTTTTGACCTATTTCTCGAATAAAAATCGCTGGTTTAAAACCCTAACAAAACCTCGGTGTTGACTGTAAGTTGATCAAACACAAGGCAAGACAAGACACAGAGGAGATCGAGAAGAAGATGAGTCTAATAGCAGGGTCGTATGAGAAATTCATATGGGGCTACAAGCTCAAACCACTCAAATCCCACTCTTCCTCCAACCACAAAACCCTAACCCTAACCCAGCTCTTCTCTTACCCTTCCCACATCGCCCCTATCACCACCGTCGCCGTCTCCGGTTCCGCCGCCGCATCTGGCTCCAATGACGACACCATCCACCTCTACGACCTCTCTTCCTCCTCTTCTCTCGGCTCCCTCCTCCACGACCACACATCCTCCGTCACATCCCTCTCCTTCTACACCCCCCAAAACCTCTCCTTCCCTCGTAACTTGCTCTCCGCCTCCGCCGACGGCTTCGTCTCCATCTTCGACGCCGACCCTTTTGTGCTATTGAAGTCTTTCAAGGTTCACAAGAAGGGTATCAATGACTTGGCTGTTCATCCTTCTGGTAAGCTCGCATTGACTGTTGGCAGAGACCAGTGCTTGGCTATGGTCAATTTGGTGAGAGGAAGGAGGAGTTATTATCATAAAATTGGAAAAGAAGCAGCTTTGATCAAGTATGATGCCTCTGGAGATAAGTTTTTTATGGTTTCAGAGGAGAAAATCAGTGTTCATGACGCCGAAGATGCCAAGTTGCTCTGTGAATTGGAGGGCAACAAAAGGGTTCTCTGTGCAACCCCTGGAGAGGTTAGTTTATTTGATTGTTGTTTTTATATGTGCCCTTAAACTTTGGTTGATGAAAAAAATGTAGAAATTAGTTTATAGTTTCGTTTCAATAATTGAGTTATAGCATTGATGAAGAGCATATATCACAAGTTTATTTGAAGATTAGTATATATTATTTCTTGCTTTGGATAGATATTCTAAACTGGTTTCCAAAACGCAATGTCGTGGTAGGATGCCAATTAGCCTGTTTTCCCTTGAAAGTTTGTTCCAATAGATGTGATTGCTTCTCTTACTCAACCCAAGAATGACCTGACCCTCTGCTTGAAATTACTTGAAGTTTGAATATTGCTTCGAGGCATCTATTTATACTCATAATTGCACCATGCTTGATGTATTCGGTATATAGAAGAAGAATATTTAAAATTGAGAAATGCTGCAGATGGATTAAAACCTAAGGTCAAAGCATTGCTTCCATCAAGTTCATAGAATTATTCCTGTTGGGGCGCACCGGCGCTGGGTCACTTTTCTTAATTAATGCATACCTTTTATGCTTCCTGAAATTAATTTATAATTTTCACAGAATGGAGTTCTTTTTACTGGAGGTGAGGATCGGAATATTACAGCTTGGGACACAAACAGTGGGAAGGTAGCATATTGCATTGAAGATGCACATACTGCTCGTGTCAAAGGTATTGTTGTGCTCTCAAAAAACAGTGACGGTGAAGCTACTGATGATCCACATCTAGTTGCATCGGCATCATCAGATGGAGTTATACGCGTGTGGGATGTTCGCATGGCCTTCAAGGAGAAGCCGATTCCCCTAGCTGAGGCTAAGACAAACTCAAGACTGACTTGTCTTGCTGGATCATCTATCAAATGTGAGTGCTTTGCTTTTTGATGTCTGATTTTCCTTGTATTATTTTAAAATTATCAATTAGTGTATTCCGTTTTCCCTTCACTTCTATTTCTTGCTCTATACTTGGTGCCTTGTTTTCTGGAAAATGAAATTGATGGAAATGTTTTATACCTTGATAACATATAATATGAAGTCTCCTACGAACTCTGTTTTGCTGACCTGTTGGGGTTAGTTACTTTGACAACATAGTATGAGGGAGGGATGGACTATCTGTGCTCATGTAGTGCGTGACTCTGTGAGTGTGCGTGTGTGTGTGTGTGTGTGCCAGTTCAGGGGGGGTATATATTTTTATGCAGTGTAGCACGTAGCAGGAGGGAGAAGTGTGGATGTAACTGTTAATAATCTTTTTTTCTTAAAAAAAGAACTGTTAATAATCTTTGGTTTCCTGTATTGGTTACTGTCTTTAATTCTTCTACATACTGATTGCCAATTTAGAATTTTGCTAGTGCTGTCAGCTGTGGTTTTATTTCTATTGATCGTGCTATCTTTATCCTTTACAATGCAATTGGTTCTGAATCCTATGTTGCTTTCCTTGTTTATTATCAGCTTTCAAAAGGCCACAGGTTGGAAACATTGCTTCAAAAGAACAGAACGCGGGGATGGAAGATTTGTAAACTTAGATTTTATTTTGGGAAAATTTGTTAGTATATCCGGGAAACTTATTTTGAGTGGGCACGTTCCTCAGATTTTGGATGTAATCTATTCAACAAATCAGTTTTGACATTTGAGAAACTTGTTCATATAAAAATTTTGGTGTATGTATCTTTTGAATCAATGGTAATATTATATGATCTCTTCAGTTTTACCGCGCTGTGTAAACAATGAAAACTAGTATTACAATTGGAATCAGCTTTCGAGTTTGGAAGTGGGATGTGAAGGATAGCTTTACAATATTTCCAGGGAGTGTTGCTAATGCGAAATGCCTACACATTTTATGCTGCCAGTAACGGCTTGATACTTGGGGTTGCTATATTATGGGTATCGAATATCGATTCTTAACATAACCTGTGATCCCGACACCTGATAAATTTGAGGTTATTGATTTGAATCAAATATGTAACATTAAACATTTGCCTTAATAAGAAATCCAATTGTAAAAACAAGATCACAAAGCCATCATAACCAGGTAATGTACAATGATAGAGTTTTGATTCTCAGGTAACTTGAATCAAATTTTTGTCTGGAGAATGTAGCTTCTCATTCGACCCGAACAAAATAGAGCTACAACACCAAGATAGAAGCTAACAAAGAAGCTTACAAAGAACACCCAGATGGATATCAGTCCCTCATCTGTTTCTTCTTTAGATGTCTTCCTGGGCACCAGCGGAATGCTTGCGTTGTTACATCCTTCCCCGGAGGAGGACTCCAAACACAAATCTGGATTTCCGGCAAATGCACCTGGGAATTTCCGATAACCTTGTTTTTCAGGAACAAATCCTGAGAAGCCATTGTAAGACAAATTCAAGAGGGTCAATTCCTCAAGGCTGGAAATGTTTCCTGGAATCTGACCCGTCAAAGAATTATGCGACAAATCTAAGGCCCTTAAGCTCAACATCTTATCCAAAACCGGAACCTGACCATCAAGGAAATTATATGAAAGATTCAGGTATTCCAGACTTGGCAGTTCAAATAGACCCTCTGGAATTCCTCCATGCAGCAAATTATCAGATAAATCAATTCCAACAGTCGAAAATAGATCATAGTTAAAGCTTAATTCATTTGTACCGACCACAGCCACATAAATTTCGATGGCCATATTTCGTGGCTTTGCAATTGCAGGCATTATTATATTTCTTCTACCACTGTTGAAATTTAAGCTAGTGTTGAAGTTACCATCTGGTATGAAGCCTGTGAACTTGTTGGTTGAGAAATCCATCATTTGAATTGCTTCAAATGAGAACAACCAATTGGGAAGACTTCCACCGAGTTTGTTCCGAGCAATGGAAAGATACTTGAGATTTGACCATTTGGTTATTGCATCACTCAAAGTTCCAGAGAGATTATTGGAGCTGAGATCTACAATTTCCAATGATTTCAAGCCTGCCAACGTCAATGGGATCTCACCGGATATCCTGTTACTGCTTATATCCAATATCTTCAAGCTATCCAACGCATCAAGCTCTGGTTGAATTTCACCAGAAAGGTTGTTGTTATTCACTATCAATGCCAGCAGCTGAAAACACCCAACAATGTTCAATGGAATCGAGCCTGACAACATGTTGTGCGAGAGATCAATCATTTGGAGATACGTCAAGTTTCCGATTCTTGCTGGAATTTCCCCGGTCAGAAGATTGTGAGAAAGAAACAATGCCTGCAAGCTTTTCAACTCAGTAATCTTCAGGGGGATTTCACCCGAGAACTGATTGTGAGATAAGTCAAGAAGAACTAGCCCTGACTTGTCTGTGGTCTCGGCAATCTTGCTTGGGAGAGGACCCGATAAATCATTGAAACTCAAGTCCAGCACAAGAAGCTTCTCCAGAAACACGAGCCTCGGAGAAATCTCATAATTCAAGTGATTAAATGATAAATTAAGATGTGTTAATGCTTCAAGTGAAGCAATACAAGTAGGTATTCCACCCACAACAGAATTGTTAGCCAATTTCAAGACGGCTAGAGACGAAGCAGAAGCAGAAAAACAAGGCAAAGTGCCTGAAAACCTATTAGACCCAAGATTGAGAAAAACCAAAGACTGATAAAAGTCATGAACATTACCCAACAAGAAATTGCTTTCAAGATCCAAATATTTCAAAGACTTCAAGTAAAACAAGCTTTCGGGTATTTCACCGCGAAATGAGTTAAAACTCATATCAATTTTTTCCAAACTTGAAGAGAAATTCCCAACCCACCAAGGAAAATAACCTCCCAACTGATTATCACTCAAAACAAGTTGTCTCAAGCTCCTAAGCCTCATCAATGTATCAGGCACATTGCCTAGAAGCCGATTTCGACTAAGATCAAGAGTCTTCAAACTATGCAACGCTCCTAAACACAATGGGATTGAACCAGTGAAGTTGTTATGAGACAAAATCAAGAATTCAAGATATGACAGTTTACACATACTAGGATGAACTTGACCAGACAAGTTCATACTAGTCAGGTTGATTGAGACAACATGACCAGTCCGGTTATCGCAAGCCAGACCGGTCCAGTTGGTGCAACTAGACCCAACCCAGGTTGATAGCCTCTGGTTTGGATCCTGAACCAATGACCTGAACAACAAGAGTGAGGTTCTGTCATCTGGGTTTAGATCAAAACCCTCGGATACTAGTATCAACAACAAGAGTAGCACTAAGTGTAATTCAAGGGTTTTACAGACCCACTTCATTTCCATGACTGAAACAAACAAGCAAAATTAACCTTAAACTTACACAAATTTATAAAAAAGAGAGACAAGAGTTGAGTAAATAAAGAGCATTAAAGGATATATGAACAAATATGAACCATGTAAAAGAGACTTACTAACAAAATGGAGCAGAGATGATAATGTGAGTGAGATGCGCAGAAGCAAAAGTTGAGAACTTTTGATTATTCTTTTAACTTTTTCTTTCTTCCCTGCGGAGCTCTTTGGTGATTTGGGCCCTCGGCCCATCTCAATCTTACTAATGTGATATGTATTTCTTGGACTTCACTTCAAGTAGATTACAAAAGTGGTAAGGTTTCATTTTTTGTATGTTAATGTTTTGGAAGACTATTTTTTATTTTCTCTCTAAGAAATTAAAGTCACAATTTCAATTTGATAGCCTAACCCAAAGTTAGAATATTCACCTTTTTTTTTTTTTTTTTTCATAATTTATTATACTAAACAGTATTTGATAAACATAATTTTAAAAGTGAATCTTAGACAATTCAATTCACAATGAAGCCAATATGGATTAAATTATATGATAACCACTTTTCAAATTTATTATCTAACTTCTTTTAAGGTGTGAAATAATAAAGGGTAGGATTATGGGATTAATCAATTTTCAGGTTAATTATCTAACATCTTCTAATATGAAATTATAAATGATTTTAGCAACAATCTCAAATCCACCCTTAAAAGTTGATAGATAGTTAAATAACAACAATCTCAGGTTAAAATCACAGCAACAATTTAACAATGATTTTGTGCCTAAAATTTGGAATTGCATGTTCATAATTGAGCACTTCCCATCAAAGTCATGCAAATATGAGTGTGAAACAGATAGAAATTAAGATCATTGCTGCTCTGCAATTAGCATTGATGAACAATAATTATTTGAGCTCAGAAAACTAATACAGATAAATCAAATTGTATAAAATTTTGGAGACAGTTTAGCTTAACACTTCTAAACCCTACTAGCATTTGAAACTTTAGCCTGCATTTATATCAAAAGTGATCAAAATCCCTTTAAGTCCTAATTTCTAAATTGTTTTACACATCAATATGAACTTCATAAATATTCAGATGCGGACAAGCAACAAATGGTTGCCAGATACCCATGTCGAATGAGCTGAGACAAGCCCCCTGGTAAGTTATTTGCAGGAACCCGTCAATTCTTGAGTTTCTTTCTTGGAAAGGTAATAATGCTGAGACGAATGGTTGACACACTTTAACTGGATCCAATCTTCTTCAATGGGTTGATCTGATCTTACACACTTTGGCAGAAAATATAATCTGCCACTTAATGTATCTGTGGCTCCTCATCCAGGATACTTGGGTGTTCTTTCCAAAAGCTATGCTCAATTATATTACAATGTGTTACGATTACTTTGTTCCGTAGTTTTTCTGCAGGAGATCCATTCTCAAATGCCATAGTCTTCTCAGCCTGCATAGAATATGAATCTATCAGTGCAAATAGCTAGAAGTAATGAGGAAAATTACTCTAGGGTCACCATCCTTCATATTAGATTTAATATATATCATGCTTTCGGTTTCTGTAGTTGATGCACATTTGGCCTCCAAACTATTTGGTGTATTACTGTTGAAGAGAGCATTAATTAGCCAAATCTTAGTCAAGAATGTTTGTTACTAGCTTATGGTGCCGATGTATAACAGCAAGTGCTATTAACATAAGTGAGTAGTGAGAGGAAAAAGTAGAAGTGAAGGCCTAATTGACATAACTACATGGAGCTGATGGCCTATCAAATATTAATTCAGCCCTGAGCTGGCACCATCCTACTGGATGATAAGCCTAAAAAATGTTGTTCAAAGGCTGGACTCCAAAGTTCGGTTAGCCATGCAAATCATCCAGCATGGGCGATACCCTATCTGCTTGTAATAAAGTGTGTCCAAGTATATTTCCATTGATAGTGTATATAATACTTTGGAGTTCAGCAAGGAGAAAAAGTAACCTCAACCCGAAACACAGAAGAACCCTGGCGGAACATGATTGGCAATTGGTTGTAGTCGATACCAAATTTTTGTATAAGCAGTTCATTCTTCTCTCGTGTTTGGGTACCCTGCAATGGGAGAAAGTAGAGAAATAAATTAAACAAACCAAAAGGTTGACATGTCATGCTTCAATTTTTCACCTAATAAGATTTCACCAAGCATCAATAATTTAGATAAAATGCATGCATAATAATTCTGCTACACTCAATGGTGTGTTCTTTCAAAGATACCTACTAATATAGTATGAATAAAAATTACCACCAACCTTGGAGGTCATTCAATTTTACTATTGTTTGAGTATAGAGTGGGACTGGTGGGGGTGTGTGGAAGGTATTTTCTTTTCAAAAATAAATACATAGATAAATTAAAGCACCACCTTTAAATAACCTTGAGCCTCACTTTTGCTATTCCCAGACATAACAAGCATCCAGAAACAAGTATTGTACTGATTATTGATGTGACCTGCAACATCATATTTTTGTATTGTGACCATTGGCATTCGCAAATTTGTTGTTAAAATTCAAAATCCAAATTCACAACCATTTTTCAGAAAGATAAATAAAGAGTACTCACAGTCAACTTGTCTCCATGCCAGATAATCTCGAATAATATTAGAAGATGGGTAGCATACAGCTCGTCCATCAAAAGCAGGAGGATACTTCAAATCTTTATACGGGAAAAATTCTTTCCATTTCATTACGTACATTGAAGTGAAGAAGGATACAATGACGGAAACTATATCACTACACACATTATATTTAAGGATAAGTCAAATGCTTCTCATGCCATGCAATAGGTCAGGATGAAATGACTACAATGTCATGTTTGGCATAGTTCTATAATAATTCAAAAAGACTATTAGAGCCTGAGAAATCTTCTTTTGCCAAAAAAGACAGCAGGATGAAGAGAGACTGAGGTCTTTAATTGAAATTGAGAAAAAAATAATTGAATTTCACATATCTTTAAAAAAACCATAGTTGACACCTAACTTCTTTAATAAATGTTTTAGGCAGAATTGATCATAAATATTTTTATTTGAACGAGCTACTTGCAAAGACAGGCAGTGAATCAATTCTGTCGTCGGTGATCTTTAGAAAGTAGTCTTCCAGGGAATGCAGGGAGCATGTTCTAACTAGACCTGACACGGTTCCGGTCCGGTTCCGGTTCCGGTTCCGCGGTTTGATGGAACCGGAACCGGAACCGCTATATGCCGGTTCCGGAACCGCCGGTTCCGGTTCCGGTTCCATTGGAACCGGCGGTTTTGAACCTTGTTTTTTTTTTTTTCATTTTTTTTTTGTTTTTACAAAAAAAAAAAAAAAAAAAAAGACTTCTCTAATAAAATAAAATATATAAATGACAAATTACAAAATTAAATTAAATTACAAAATTAAATTAAATTATAAAATAAAATTACAAATGACAATTTATGGGTTCTTATGGATGCTTGAACCATGGTTGCAAAAGAAAAACACAAACTAAACTAGCCACTAAAGCCACATTCAATACTTGTATAATATTTCAAACAAAAACTATAAGTAGTATAAAGGATTTTTTAAAACCGTGTCCATTTACACAAGGCCTGATGTTAAAGTAATTCTCCAGACCAAGACGGGCACGGATGTGGTGTGGGATCGGGAGGAAAAGGTTTCTTACTAGGTTTAAACAAGGTTCGAAATAGACACAACACTTAAAAACACTTTTTTTTGATGAAAAAGGGGTTTTTAGGGCTCGAAAAGTGGCCACAAGCCCTCTGGACTTGCTCCCATCGCATTCCTTGCATCATTCTATGTGATTTCAAAAAAAAAATTACCTGATTCGGACATCCGAGCACAAAGTTATGGCCTTTCAAAGTTTAAGGCATATATAAAAAAAAATTTACCGCAATTTTTTTTTTTTAAGGCGAATTTTTTCTATTCTCTCATTGGAGAGAAATTAGAATTAGAGAATTGAGAAGAAATTGGTGTGAGGAAAAATGAAAGGGGGGTGGTATTTATAGAAAAAAAAAAAAAAAATTGTGCGAACCGGAACCGGAACCGGCCTCCTCCGGTTCAGGTTCCGGTTCCGGTTCTTGAACCGGAACCGGAAATCCGGTTCCGGTTCCGGTTCCGGCCGGTTCCAGCGGTTCCAACCGGAACCGTGCCAGGTCTAGTTCTAACATACCTTTACTACCAATTCATACAACAACATCAACCAAGAGTTTAACACAGGAAATTCCTATAGAGGACATATCTCAATACATGACCTTGTAAAAAAAAAAGTCCATAAATCATATGTAAAAATGCAGAAATTTATATAAGCCAGAAGAGAAACCTGGCTCGCCTTTGATAGAACAGAGTTTCCTTCTTCAAGACAAAGCTGGAAGTTACAACACCAATTACAATTAAAATACGGCTGAAACAGAAAGCTAAACCAACAAAAAATATGATAAAGATTTGATACCTGTACTCATCACTGACTCCGTAAGAGAAAGTAATATCCTGAAACTCTTCTAACATTGCCACTGCACATGAATTCATAAGGTTCAGAGCTTGCTTATCGTTGGGCTTCTCAAATTCATGAACTTCAGAAAATCTACCAAAAGCCATAAGAAGTCTTGAGTTCTATTTGCAGCATCTTAGGAGTGTAAATCAAACAACAAAATCTCATGCATTCTCAAGCATGTAGTAATTTATTCATAGAGAATAACAATAGTTACCACATTTGACACACCTGATTTTACATTAATTTCAGGGTGACTTCTCTAAAATTTTGAGAGTGAATTATACACTCAAAATCATCAAACTTTTAAAGTCATATTCCAGCACCCATAGATAATAGGTAAGAGAATTGGAGGATCAAGCACTTCTGCATGAACCTTAGATTGTAAAAGCCTAAGATAACCACTTGATTCCTATATAGGTATTATTAACATATCAAATTAACAAAAAGGATCCTTTTATATCTGTTAAAACTCAAAATGTGAAAAAGAAACATGATTTACCTGTGAAAATGACAGCCATCAATTCTAATTACAATCCATGTACATGGCATCAACTTGCTTTCAAATAAAAAGGACCTGACATAATCTGGTTTAATTTTGCCAACATCCTCTTCAAAATCCCCTAGCTCTTTAACAAGACATGGATGTTCATTCCAAAACTTTTTCCCAGCTATATTCTCTGAGTGAACTATTCTTGCCTTTCTCCTCAATCTTTTGACAGGAGCCCCGCTCCCATTATACTTGACAATATCTTCCACCTAATTAGTTCAAAAAGGAAAAAATAATCAAACCAAAAAAAATGAATGAATCATAACTTCATATCAACTTGAGAAGTAAGAATTCATTCAGGGCACTGTAAACGGCGACAATAGATGTAGGCCAGAGCATATCTGATTTAAAATATATCATGGGTCCATTTTGAAAGTGAAATGCTGACTCGGTGGAATCTCCCGGGCACCAATACAAAACATTTATGATATAATTCAGGCCCATAGATTTTAACATGATAAGGGGGTGAGATCACCTCTGTTTTAAAAACACAAGATCCCTGACGAAACAACTCAGGAAGCTTTTTGTAATTGATACCAAACTGTTGAAAAAGAAGCTCATTTTTCTCTTGCTTTTGAGTGCCCTGCAGAGTTGACGGACAAAATATAAGTTGAAGGAATGCATGGATTTGATACAAAAAATATTTTATCATGCGTATTCTTGAAACGGGATTTAGAAAGAGAGTGGGAGTCGGGGATTGAGATTAGTGAATAAATGGAAACAAGTTTTGAAAATTCAACAAATTAATAAATAACTGCAATAAGACTGGATGAATTTCGATCTAGATAATAGGTATACATATAAATGAACACAAGCAAGGTTAGATCAATAATTATCACCTTCAGAATTTCATGTGCTTCGCTTTCAGTCTTTCCGCATTTAACCAGCATCCCTAGACAAGTTTCATATTGATTATTGATATGACCTGCAAAACCAAGCATAAGGACAGTACCATCAAATTCATATAATCTGTAAACGTTTTCTTTATCTTCACAATTTTTTGAATGAATTCATAGTTTTACTATTTAGAGGATGATAAGATATAACTTATAAGACAAATTATATACGTCAATATTAAAGTTTGAAGAGATCTACATGTTAATAGGTTTAAATAGTCTGTTTAAATATCTGTGGTACTACTACTTACAATCATTTTGTCTCCACGCAAGATATGCTTGAAGTACCTCTATTGATGCACAGCATATGGCTCGTGCATGAAAAGAAGGGGAATATCTCAACTCCTTCTGGGGGAAAAACTCTTTCCACTTTGTGACATACATAGATGTGAAGAATGATACAATGAGAGAGAGTATTTTGCTGCATTTCAAGTAGCGCATAAATGCTATATTATTCAGTCCAAAGAGGAAAAGGGTCTAAAACTCATTTAAAGCTAGATGAATTGACTATTATGCATAATAGAGGACTGGATGTACTTGAAAACTCTGTTGTTATTCATTCCAAGTCAAGCACTCGGGTGTTCATAGGTGCATAGACTCCTGTTCTCAAGTTTAGCACTAAGCGAAATGAACAAAAATATCACTTAAGTTAGTTGTCTAATGTTTCAAATGCAATGCTTCTACTCATCTTGTTAACTTATTAAAGTATATTAAATTTATAAATAACTATAAGTGAGTTTAGAATGTATCTAATTCTTTGATAAGCAAAAATAAGAACACAAACATGGGCACAAACTCTCATCAAAGACAACAGACAAGATGTACCAAAAGGAACCGAGTACTCGAGTAGTGCACAAGTGTAGAACTCAAGGTCAAGGACAAAGCTAGACAAAACTTCAAGATTATATATATATATATATATATATATATATGAAGATAGTAACTTTCTAGTGCGGGATCCAGCACGAATATTTCGTGCGGGATCACGGTTTATCACATGTGATAAACCGTACTCTGATTATACCACTCAATTGTCAAAGCCACATCATGAATGTCATTCCTATTACATAGCCAAGACGTGATATTTCTTATAGATGAGATGTTATGAAGTTAAGAGAAAAAAATATAAACCTGGCTCGCCTCTGGTAAAACTTAGATGTCTTCTTGAAAACGAAACTGTAAATCATATTGAACTCAAAAATTAAGTAAGCAGTACACAGAATCAAATTACCAGGCATAAAACAAACCATTTTACCTACCTGTACTCATCACTATAACCATACGAGAAGACTATATCAGGATACTCCTCCGACACAGCAACTGCACACGAGTTCATCAAATTCACGGCCCTCTCATCATTTGGTTTCTCAAAGTTGTGAACTTGAGAGAATCTACATAACATGAATAAGCAAAAAAGGACCCATTAAACTAAAAAGTAAAACCAACCCATGTAAGCAAATCACATAACAATTGACTTAATAGTGGTTTTTTTAAGTTAAATTGATAACAAGCCAACCCAAAAGCCTTTTTTTGTTTGTTTAGAAAGTGTGATTAGACTTCTCAAGTAAGCATACAGGGTTTTGGCATACATAGCAGCAAAAGAAAGAGCCATTTATAATGTGTGATTTCAATAACAAACTGTGTTAAGTGATAGTACAAAGATATAGATAACAAATATGAATAAAGCAAGTTAATAATCTCTATACGGACTAATTGACAACAAAGTTCTGATTTTCAATTTCTAAAGTTCGATGATACCATAGCATAGAAATGTTGCCAAATACTCACATTATAATTAATGTTAAACTGATCACATAACAATTGACTAAAAAGTAAAACCAACCCATGAAAGCAAATCAAATAACAATTGACTTATAGTTAAACCGATCAAAATCCAATGCAAAAAGAAAAAGTGATTCTTCACCTTAGAAAATCGCGGCCGTCGATTCTAATAATGATCAAATTGGGCATGAAAACCTCATCTTCAACTTCAAAAGATTTGACGTACTCGTATTTGCTGTTTGCCATGATTGTTTTTCAACACTTTTTTCTTCTCACAAGACTTTTATCAAACAGCTGGTGTTCATGAATGTCTCCCTTTCGGGGAGAATCATTGAATTTTCTAGCGCTTCGAAGACTGCGGTCTC
This sequence comes from Acer yangbiense, assembly GCA_008009225.1. Lineage (NCBI taxonomy): Eukaryota > Viridiplantae > Streptophyta > Magnoliopsida > Sapindales > Sapindaceae > Acer > Acer yangbiense. The sequence goes on along the minus strand of CM017773.1, from coordinate 16,187,476 downwards.
TTGGGTAAATTGTTTGGATGGTATTGGAAGCTTTAATCACGTGAATTTCATCTATGATATCAGGAACATCTTGCAGCTAAATCCTGGTTTTGTGGTGAAGTTTAGTTCGAGATCGACTAACTCCTTTGCTGATGGCCTCGCGAAGCAGGGGTCGGCCGACAGCTTGGACAGGACTGTGTGGGGGGATATCCGACTCTGCTGTCCTTTTGCTCTGTGGTGTGCTCTTGTTCGTGCTGGGGGTCTGAGTTCTGTCGCTTCTGTTTTCGGGCTGTTGTGTTCTTCTCTGTTCCCCCTCTGTTCTCAGGGGATCGTTTCTTTTGTATTTTGGTTGTTGTTTTGCTGCCTTGGTGTGCTTGTTGCATCCCCAAAACCCACAACACCTATTCATGAGACTGGTTGATAGGGTTTAACTCAAAACGACGTCGTTTTGAGTTAAAAATTTTAACTTATTAAAACGACGTCGTTTCGAAGGCAGAATTTAACTCTTATCTTTTCCCTCGACGACTTATATACAAAATGTTTAATTATTCCATTGTTTTTTTAATTAAATTATCAGGATTTTTTTTTTAGCAATATTGTTGTGAATTTAATTAAATTTGCACTTCAGTTGCTTGTTATTGGACCTCAAATGGGTCCTCTAACGCTATCCGCCGATGCGAAAACCACCTCTGCAGCCTCCTCAGGTAATTTTTTTCTGCATATAATTAACAATGGCCTATGTTTGTTTGTTTTTGTATATTGTGTGCTTTACACTAATCACTTTGTATACATTTTTGTAAATGATATTAGTTGCCTTATTTTGGGTTAGTTTAACGCTATGTTTGGGATTTCTTTTGCTTGAGAAATAATCACTTATTTTTCAAGTCTTGAGTAAATGGGTGTTTGGTAAACTTCTCAAAATCACTTATTTTACAATTTTAGATGTAAAAAAATTCTATAAATTATTTTATGAATTTACAATTACCTCAAGTATAGAAAATGTTGCTTAAATGATTCTTTACAGGGGGTGATTTAATTACAGTTCCTTGTGTCTAGGAGTTGCGAGTTCCTTTCATATAAATCCTTGTGCTCAGAATATTAACTGCAAAGCAATAGGGTCTTTATATCATGGGTTGATGTTAGAATTATAGAAAATCTTTAATTTTATATAGCTAGGAAGAACACTCTTGAAATTAAAACTAGTTTAAACCTTGGAGGCATGGGCTAGCTATATAATTGTAGATGATTTTGCATTTAGGTTCAGTGTATAACCTTAACAAAATCAATTCAAAACTGGACCAAGACTTATATCTATCTAGCATTGGATTTGGAAAGTTTTTTGATGGTGAGAATTTTGAATTTATATTGTTTGCTATGTTTTGTGTACATGGAATTCGAAGCCAGTTTACACTTTGACTAGAAATACAAAATCAGTTTTCTATAAGAACCATGTATTCTCCTTAGCAATTCCATTACTTTATGTACTGCGAAACCCATAATGTCTATATTAACAATTCTAACATTGTCATCAAAAGTATTGCAATTAACTTAGTATCATTCAAAAGTCCCTCTGACTGCGGCAATTTTATTACGATTGACAACGAGACTCATCCGTAATGGAGTATTGAGTTAAACAGTTGAGAGAGGCATGTGTATTGGGTTGATTCTTTGTATATAAACTGTTGAAAAAATGGTGAATGGATGAATGAGAAATTGATACTCAAAATGCACCTGTTGAATTGGAAAAATAATAAGTCCTACATTGATAGGAAACATATATCTAGTCAAGGATATATTGGATTGCTTGCAAGCATCACGGACCGCGGGTTCAACAACTTGTGTGCGAGTGTTCGTCTAGATGCGGACGCGGATGTCACAACAGTTCGAACCGCGGGTGTGCTCTGTGATACTACTCGGCTTTGTTGTTATTTTATTTTTCCAATTTAAATTGTAACTGGCACTTAAATGTGTATTGATGTGATGCACATTTAAAGTTCAAATTTAAATTACAAGTTAATTGTGTATTGACTTAGTATATTTAAATTCTAATTTGAATGGTCAAATCAGTTACAAGCAAGTATTTCTCGGATTAAATAACATATTTGAATCATGTAATTCAATTGCTTCCATTTTGAAACTGTAGAAATTAACTGGGATTAATGAAAAAAATAAAATTCAACTGAGATTTATTCACATAATCACGTAACCTTCCTTCATATATCCCTCCAATGAATTCTATATAATAAGAGAGATTCCTTTCTTGTGAATAACACGAACTATTAGAGAAAATAATAATAGAAAATAGTAATGTTGTTCCAGGGTTTTTCTTTTCCCAGAATTCTTCTTCTCGTGTTCTTATTTTCTAGAGTTCTCAAGTTTTCAAGTGTGGTAAGTTCAGACCGTTATTTGAGTTATCTGAGAGTAGTCGTGTTTTAAACACTTCTATCGTTGAACCATTGTATCCTGGGAGACAAACGTCAAACACATACGGTGTTGACGGCAAATTTGTCTTAAGGACACCGTGTGAAACACAAGACTCGATTCTAAATTCTTTTGTGTTAGAATTTTATATACATTGATTTACGATTTAAAAAAGAAAAAAAAATTGTTTTGTGTACTTGTTCATACAATTTATAATGTATTTATATTGTGTTCGTATTTGTAATATGGAATAACACTTTTTCTAACATAAACAACTTCGTGTAATAGAGTTCATTGTCTGGGACATGCAATCTGCTTTCAGCAATTTGTTCATTTTTCACCTTTTAGAGAAAGTTTTTAGATGGGTTGATTCTGCCAAGAAGCAACAATTGCCAAAAGAGGAAAAAATAAAGCCGGAAAAGAAAATTCTACCAAGAAAAAAAAAACCATGGAGGAGATTGTGCGAGTCAATTAGATTTTGTAGTTATTGAAATGGTTTTGGTTGTTAATAGAATTGATATTTTTGAGAGAAAATAAACTTGTTTCTCTACTTGAAAAACACTTACTTAAATGATCAAATTCTATTATTGTTACATGTCAGCATATGTTAACAAGTTATTTATGACGTACCTATTTGAAAGACTTAGTTAAAAACTAAACATAACAGTATTTTTACATGTCAACACCTGAACAAGTTACATGCCAACGCAATTCTAAAGTTACATGTCAGTTATGAATTTACATGCCAGTTGACTAAGCTTCAAAAAGTATAGAACATCATAAATTTCAGTTGTTTGTTATAATCATTCCATGTATATGACGGTTTATAAACTTAAAAAGCAAGGATTAAGCACCAAAAAAGTTATCATTCTACCGGTACACTATTTGCAAAAATGCCAATTGTCATCTCCTCCCTAAGCTGGGGGGGCCTTTTTGGTTCCTTTTATCAGTTTTGAGTTTCTGTGTTTTCCTTTGCGTTCTTCAGCTCATCGCCTTCTTCAAAGATTCAGGCTAATCTCCACACACAAACTTTTAAACTTTAAAATGGTTCTAATTTCACAAGAAAATTCCCATGAACACTGAATAAATACAATTATAAACTCTTATATGCAAGTAATAAACCACAGTAAAATCTAGACCTACAATGGTAACTAGAACCAGCACGAATGCTTGAAAGAATTATAACATTTCAGGTCTTCTACGAGTTAGCAAAGTTCAATATTTGTATTTATTGAAGAGCTGTGATTATAAGACTTTTCAACAGATGAATATGGTCATACAAATGAACAAATTCTGCTTTAACCGGTGAATTAAACAAATGAACAAAATTCATCTTATCAATCAACATGTGTATTGGGGAACTACTTCATCCAACACAGCTGCATGCCCATTCTGAATTTGATACCAAAAAAAAAAAAAAAAAAAAAATCATGAGCAACAAATATTGAAAAGAATTATGCCTTTTTCGGAGAGTAAATGGGAGAGCACGCTCTTGAATCTTGACCCATCTGTCACAAATGACCAGTGTGAAGACATTCAATATGATATCAGCTAATTTGAGTTCGCATCAGACTCCTTTGCAGCGGCCTCTTCCTGAAGCTTCTTTTTCCAGTAGTCATCAAGAGGGGGTCCAAATATTGCCTTCCCAGAAACAACTCCAATCCTGCAAATTACATATTATTAAGTCATCTCCACTGCTTGGGCACAATTTACTAATAACCAGATCAAGCACTTGCAAAAACTTAAAACTGCGAGAAGATTCTAATAGGTGCACATGCGTAAATGGTGAATGACAAAATTTAAATCGATAGCCTACACTATGGGACACAGGAAAAATAAAAATGATTCCACATTAACAAAACATCAAAGTCGTCAAATGGAAGTCACGAAGTAAACTTCTGCCTCTTGGTCGATTTCCCTACTCTATCCCAAAATCAAAGCAAGCTAAGCATCATTTCATCCATTTTTGAACTCTGCTCAATCAAAGTTACACATTTGCCACAATAGTTCAACTAATGTATCTGTAATTGCATACCACAAATATCCAGAAAAGAAACAAAGTTAAAATTCCATGGTTATATATACAAACTTATGCATATCATATAGTTTAACTTTATGGCACCACTTTAAGCACAAAATAAGTTTTAGGAGTACTAAATTATTCATTCCTACGAATACTCATATATATATATATATATATATGAATTTTCTTGATTTCACATAACTGGCATGGATCATTGTAATGGAAGAGTTGAAAATACAATAATGTAAACTAAGATCGCGGGGTGCAATGAACGTTAATAAGTAAGTTACATGGGGATTGAATAAAAGTAAATAAATAGCAGTCAAATACCAAGTGTTAAGCTGTGGAGATAGTAAAGTATCAGTTTTGCAGTAGAAATCATGACCAGACAAGCACAACATCAAATTCAAAGACATTGAATGAGTATTCCAACAAACAATATAATCCTAAAAGGGTGGTGTTTAAATATGTGATTTCTTGTTCTACTAATTCTGATATTACATTAAGTGCTCTTGCAATTCGAGTTGCATATAAAGAAACAGAATCAGAGTACACAACTACAGTTTCCAACATAATTGATTAATTGCCAATGTCAATAGTTAACAAATCAATTTAGCAAAATAAGACGCTCTATAAAACCAGAATCAAATATCTACACGTTGATGGTTTGTTAAATTAATTGAACCATAATCGGTAATCAAAAACAGAAAAGAAGAATTTTGGATCCAAATGAAACATATATATGTGAATTATGGAGTGAAGAAAGCAAAGTAAACTCACACGACTGCTCCAATCACCAACGGGAACGAGAGAAATTTGCGTCTACCCCACATTTTCTGGGCAGCACCGACGGATGGCGATCTCTTCTGGGCGACGGACGGCGACTGTCAGCGATCTGATCTCTCTTCCCTTCTCTCTCTCTCTCTACTTTTTTTTACTTTTGGTCGTTTGATTTTACTGATGGGTGGGTTCCACCCTGTCAGTTTTTTTTTTTTTTTTTTTTTTTCAAATTTCAAATTTTAAAGGGTAACTAAAAACAATAAATCCATAAATTTTTTGGCTCTTTTTGAACTCACCCCTTGTTTTTTTATTAAATTATTAGGATGTTTTTTCTGGGCAATATTGTTGTGAATTTAATTAACTTTGCACTTCAGTTACCTGTTATTGGACCTCAGATGGGTCCCTATCCGCCGATGTGAAAACCACCTCTGCAGCCCACTGTTTTAAAAGGCGAAGGGCGAGGCGAGGCGATGACCCTTGCCTGAGGATTTTAAAAAAACAATTAATAAAGTAGCAAATGTTCCATAATATAAAAGATTCATTCAACAATTCCAACATAAATATCCCGAATTAAATTAAACATTACAAAAGAAAACCGTCATCCTATTGACAAATGACCACTAGATATCAAATAGATTATCTATTGTTTCAAATTCAATGATTCGTTAAAAAGGCAATAAAGCCAAACCAACAACATATAGGGCATGCGACTTCAAAACAAAGCAAAAAGAACGCAACCAAACCCAGTAGATAACAGAACGCAGCAAGCGAAGAGAAACAAAACAAAAAACAGAGCAAGACACAACTAGAAAAACAGGGCAGCAGTGCAGCACGAACAGCAGTATATGTATATCAGTATATGTTTCATTAAGCATGTATATGTTTTAAGTGTATTTCAAACACACTTCAATAACAGAAGAAGAGAAGATATTTAAATCACAACTCACAAGTATCTGCTGGGTTGGAGGACAAGCATGTCAGAGCAATTGAAAAAATAAATAAAAGTAATCTGGTATACATACTTACAGAAGGAGAAGTTGGAGGAGATGATGGGAAGGAAAGATGAAGTCGCCTGAGAAGTTGGAGGAATGACGGGAAGAAGAGAATCGCCGGCCGACGGAGATGTTGAGCTCGTCTGCTGCCGGAGAAAAGGAAGTCGCCGCTGCCCGCTGGAAATATCCAATTTTTGAGACGATGATCTGGAAGGTTTAGCCGTTTAGCCTTTAGGGCATGAAGAGTGGGTTTTTGCGATTTTGGAAGCTAAATCTTGGTCTTTGTAAAACGCACCGTTTTACACCAAAACAGAATTTTTTTTTAGTAAAACGGTGTCGTTTTACCCAGGATAAAAAAACAAAAAAACAAAAAATAAAACTTACAACCGCATAATCGTCGCCTCTCAAGAAGCGAGGCGAGGCCTATGTTTGTATATTCAACTAAAACTGAAAGAATATTAAGTAAGAGTTCATTATACTATTTCCATGTAACTCCTTGGTTCCTTAAAATGAGTGAAACCAAAAATCTGGTAGTTCCACTTTTGTTCTTGTAAAATTATTCTGCATTTGGTGTTCTCACATAGTCACATGTAATTTTCATATATTAGTAAGCCAAAATTTGCAGAGGGAGTTATAGCAGGAGGTACAGCTGGTGTGATTGTGGAAACAGCTTTATACCCAATTGATACCATAAACTCCCGGCTGCAGGTAGGTCAACCATGCATTTATATAATAATTTATATAATTTGGCTGGTCTTGTGAATCGAGAGATTCTTCTATTTTTATCATTAGATAGGAAGGTTCTTTGCTTTTCAATGATTTTTTTGTTTTTTACCAAAAAAGAAGATTATTGGAAAGTTCTCTATATAACTGCTTACTTACCAGCATTTTCCTGAGGCTAATGTTTGCTTCTTTTGTGAGATTGTGTTACTCTCTCTCTCTCTCTCTCTCTCTCTCGTCTTTCTTTGTCTGTGGGTAGGTTAAACAATTGCTACTACTAGCCTCTTATATTTCAACTAGGGCAATGATCAAAATTGAGTTCTATACAAATCAGTCCAACTTGATGAAAAAATTCCCACTTCTGTTCTTTGTTGGATCTCTCTCCCCCCTCTCTGTTCTATATCCTATAATAAAGTCGACTATGACCAGATGGTCCCATTAATATGTTGTCTTATACACTATGGAGTAAAATGATCTAGTGAGTTGATATAATAATGAAGCTTTGAGAATTAGCTTCTGCATATTTTGCGCTTTCAAGCTCATAAGCTTGGTGATTTCACATTCATCTTTCAAGGTTTTGTATGATTTCTTGTTGTTGGTTCTTTTGTTTGCTCCTTAGCTATGTGTCTGATTCAGTAGGCTTGTAATGTACAAGTAGTGGAAGTTTCTTGGTGATCAAGGTTTAAAATTGCCACTGTACTAGGTTAGAAGTGTGCTCACTTTCCAAGCTCTAAGTTCTATTAATTCCTTGGCACGTAGAGACTTGTGGATAGCAGATGCAAGAAACAAGTACAACTTTTTATATTTTTTCTGAGTTCATGAAGTATTATCAAAGAATATGTGGAAGATAAGGATTGTTGTCAATGGTTAAAAATATTTGATATGAGATATATCTATAAATTATTTTTGTAGCATCTTGTTCAGCAATATCTGGAAGTTTTATTACAGCAATAATAGTGATACGAGTTCTTTTTCATTGGGTTGGCTGGTTATAACCCTTCTTCTTTTATGTATAGGGCTTCTGCTTTATTTGTTGGGGTGTATGAGCCTACGAAACAGAAATTGTTGACGATGTTTCCTGAAAATCTTAGCGTTGTTGCTCATACGGTAAGAGATCTTCAATTTCCTCTTTTTTTTTTTTTTGTTTGGCCTGGGCATGTGGCTGATGGTTGCTCTTAAAGTAAGCTTATAATTTTGTAAATTTATGTATTAATGCTTGTCATAACAAAAATATTGTCCCTTAAGTAAGGTGTTTGAAGTCTACATGTACATTTAGATGCACAAATGCTATGTTGTCTCCAAACTTTTCCTATGGAATCAAAATTCCATATTTTGAATCTATCTTTTTCCCCTCTGTTTAATAATCTTCATTTTCCTGTTGCATCAGCCCCCAAATGAAGTATCCCATCTATCATCCCATATGTAACAAATTTGGCATTTTAAAATCCAAAAGACCTGTAATATCTTTTGCTAAACTCAATACTAAGATTATTTGTCTCAACATATGTAATTATGCAGAACTGAGTCCACTGATTCCAGTTCTTTTGGGAGAACCAGGAAGTATATGAAACCAACAAAAGTTTAGGTAAATTTAAAATCCCCCAATACTCCTTCATATGCAGCCCTATCAGAATAACTGGTTAGGTATAGTATATGAATCAGATGAGGAGGATCTACTAGCGGTTCACATAGGGACAGGCTTTGATAACATGATGGAGACACGGACACCAACCCAAAAGCTTAAAAAGTGAAAAAGACCAGTTACACAAAGTTATATCCTATAATTTAGTCGATGTTCAATTCCTAACGGTCATTAATTTCGGTTATCTTTAATCAGAGAAATTGTTATAGTATCAGTTTCCATTCACTAGAACACAATAAAACGCATTATTAATCACAAGCACAACGAAAATGTAGATAATCACAAACATTTAATTATTTACCTTGATTGGGAGGAACTTAATGCGGCAGTCGGGCTACACGCTGTCCTCCACAATAGTAATTGTCTCGACAAATTTTGTTTGAGTTGATAAATTTTTATGTTTTTGTTTCTTCTTTGGTAGGCATGTAGAGATCTGAACGATCCTGAGAATGCTGTCATCGGTGCTTTTGCTGGTAATGATATCTTGTCAATATATAACTGAGTTATTCTTACAATGACGTTTTACAAGATAATACTTTACATTCTTAAACTTTAGAATCATGTCATTTGCAACCATCATTAGATTATGACAAACTAGGTTATGACAAACTTGAGTAACCAAACATATATATATATACATGTATACAGGAACTGTTGTAAGCGGCATTTACTTTTGAATGAAAAGGATCAGATAGAAGTTCAAAAATCCCCCTGAATGCGGCATTTTTATTATGATTGACAACGAGACTCATCCGTAATGGAGTATTTAGTTAAACAGTTGAAAGAGGCATGTGTATTGGGTTGATTATTTGTATATAAACTATTGGAAAAATGGTGAATGGGTCATGGGTGAATGAGAAATTGATATTCAAAGTGTACCCGTTGAATTGGAAAAATAATAAATCCCACATTGATGGGAAACATATATCTAGTCAAGGATATATTGGATTGCTTGCAAGCATGTGTAGCATGTATCACGGACCGCGTCCGCGGGTTCAACAACTTGTGTGTGGGTGCATGTCTGGAAGCGGACGTGAATGTCACAACGGTTTAAACCGTGGGTGTGCTCTGTGATACTACTCGGCATTGTTGTTATTTTATTTTTCCAATTTAAATTCTGATTTGAATGGCCAAATCAGTTACAAGCAAGTATTTCTCGGATTAAGGATTTGGATCCTCTCTCTTAAACTAAGCTTTGCCTAAGCTTTTAAAGATCTGGAGACATGTGGCACTCAACAAAATGAATGGTTATGATTTCGGGATTTGGATCATCTCCTAAGCTAAGCTTTACCTAAGCTTTACCTAAGCTTTTAAAGATCTGGAGACATGTGGCACTCAACAAAATGAATGGTTCTGATTTCTTTTTATTTTTCCTCTCCTTTTAATTACCCCAAACGGCATATAATTAGAAATTTAAAAATTTTAAGGAAAAAAAACAACAAACAAAACTGAAAAAAAAATAGGGTACGGATATTGACACCCATAAATATGATAAGCGCACCCATATTTATAAGTATACCCATGTCTAAAATTTAAAATTTAAAATTAAAACTTTACTATAAACATCTATCTTAATGCCAATAGTATCCCTTATTTAAATGAATGTTTTCATTTTAATACAATTTATTTATAAACCCCATAAGTTATTAACACACCCAATTTTACAAATGATAAATTTTTAAGTTCTCTAAACTCGAAAACATAGACTTGGGAATTCTTAAATTCTTAAATTTCGAGAATCTTTACTTCAGGCCAATTTATTATATTTATTATATGAACAATAGTGCTTCAGCGTATAGGTATGAAAAGTAAAGTCCTGCTATTTGTTTTTTACCAAAAGAAATATTAAAACAAAAGATTTTTGGAGATTTTGGTAATAACCAGTACCGTAAGGTGTAACCTGAATATAAAGGATTGGTTCCAAAAGATTTGCATGTTCTGCCAAATTAAAATTCTTCACTCATCTACCTTTTTACATTAATTATCATAGCAAGAAGTGGCTGGTACATGGACTGGTTTGATTGTAGAAGGACAACGCATATGTTGCAACTCTCCTCGTCGGTCTGTGCATTAATGACCATGTGATTGTACAGAATATTAAATTGCACCCACCATGCAATCTGTGCACAGATAGAGGGAAGAAAGGTTGATCTCTAAACCCTTTTCAGAATCACAAGTTTATGAACAATTAACAATGGCAGCACCAAGTCTTAAGCAAAACCAGTCGATGATCAACTACGGTAAGTAGGTATGTCTGCAAATGGTTTTGTTGGTGACTTTGTTATAAGATAATGGGAGATTTTGGTTATGTTAGACTTCTGTTCTTCTCGTTCTTCTTAAAAAAAAAAAAAAATAGAATTAAGGTTAAATTATGGTGTGGTTTTTTAAATAAATAAATAAATAAATAAGGTAATATAGTTGAAAAAATGGATGTAATTAATGGGTGTAAATAGTATTTTGTTTATTTTTAATTAAATTAATTTGCCTTTATTGGTAAATTCTTGTTGGGATATTTTTGTAATTAAATTTTTTATTAAAATATGGGTGTGCTTATCATATTTATGGGTGTCAATATCAGCTCCCAAAAAAATATTAATAAAAAGAATAAAAATGAAAGGAGTGGATGTGGGTCACTGGGTCTCCATCGTTCCAACCCAGTTGCCTTCCCCGCCACCTCAAATATGCCAACACCACCAAGATCAAACATTCATGAAGTTCATCAAGGTAATAGCTTAAAAATCTGACAATAATCAACTTCTAATTTAAAATACATTCATTAATGTTTCACGGACTTAAAGTTCAAAATTCTGAACTCTGCGTTTTCTTCGTAAGCACAACTTCAAAGGGGAGAGATGCTGAAGATATCGCAGGTGGCCGCCATTTCCGTGAATGAGTCCAGCGTCAAGGTGGAGTTGTCAGAGTCGGCGAGGGAAGGCCAGAAGTGATTGCCTGTCTTGGTCAGGCCGTCAGGGACAGCATGAACAATGGAACCGACCACTGGTTTTGATGTCAGTCTTTGGCCGAGTTGACTCAACCGAGTGTGATGAGTTATGATAAGTTTGAAGGATTTTCCCATCTTTTAGAGGAAGAAACTTCATCAAACAGAGAAAAGAAAAAAAAATTGATTTAAAAAAAAAAGAAGAAATAGTACTAGAAGTAGGATCCAAATGTTATTGGGTGTAAAATCTCGATTGAATTTTCAAATTTCTTTTGCTTGAATCAGTGAATCACCTTGATTGTCCTCTTATAGTCGTATAGAATAAATTAATAATTCAAAAAAATAAAATAAATAAATAAAAAAGGTCTGGTTCACGAGGAAAACACAGGGGAGGTAGAAAGGTAGAATTGTTTGGAATTTTGAAAGGAAGTTGTCTTGAAACGCTGCCGTTTGGGGTAATTAAAAGGCGAAGAAAAATAAAAAGAAATCAGAACCATTCATTTTGTTGAGTGCCACATGTCTCCAGATCTTTAAAAGCTTAGGAGAGGATCCAAATCCCTAGGATTAAATAACATATTTGAATCATGGAATTCAATTGCATTCATTTTGAAACCGTAGAAATTAACTTCTATATAAAATAAGAGAGATTATTATAATGAATTGTCATTATTGGGAGTTGAACTTGTAAGTTCAAGTTCAAAGGTCGTAAGTCTTTACCACATAACTATAACCTTTGATTTGTTAACAATTGAACAATATTTTATATATAATCTATATGAGTTGTTACAAATAAAAAAATAAAATAAAAATATTTTAAGATAAATTTAAATTTATTCAACTAATCAAAATTCTAATTTCTACGACAAACATATATTAAAAAATATTTATTGAAACTTTTAATAAAATTATATATTTTTTAAAATATAGTCGAGTTATTGGTCAATACTCTATAGTCACGTTTGGTTATATGTTGGAATGGTAATCATAATGGTAATCATAATGAGAATGAGAATGGAAAGGAAAGGAAAGGAAAACTAAGTTTTTTGTTTGGTTGGAACTTTAGAATTAGTCTCTGAATTGGTATTATTTTGTTTGGTTAACAACAGAATGGAATGAAGTTAACTGTATTTTGACCAAAATACCCCTAATTATAAAACATTCATAATAACATTATATATTATGGATAATAATAATAAAATATAAAAGTATATTATATACATATAATTATATATTATTTAATATAATAATATATTATATATTAAATTATATATATATTATATTATACAATATATATAATAATATATTTATATAATATATATTATTTAATATAATAATATATAATATATATTATTTAATATATATATATATATATATATATATATATATATAATATATTATTATATATATTAATTTATATAATAATATTATATATATATATATATATAATATGTAATAATATATAATAAAATATATATAATAGTATAATATATATATAATTTATATAATAATATAATATATAATAATAATATATTATTTTTGGAAAGAAGGGTATTTTTGGAATGGACGGACGTCGGCGGTGGGTGGCCAGCGGCTGTTGGCAACGGCAGTGGGAGGTGGTCCGGCGGTGAGGGAGGTGGTTATTATAAATATAAAAAATGTTATTTAATTATAATTTAATAATGAAAATTTAAAAATATATATATATATTAACATTTCTTGACAGTTTTTTACTGTCAAGAAAAAAAAAAACTTATAATTTATGACAGTTTTTAACTGTCAAGAAAAAAAAACTGTCATCCAAAAACTATCATCTATGAAGGTTTTTCTAGTAGTGTAATGCCAAACACATACGGTGTTGACGACGAATTTGTCTTAAAGACACTGTGTGAAACACAAGCCTTGGTTCTAAATTCTTTTGTATTAGAATTTTTTATACATTGATTTACGATTTAAAAAAAAAAAAATGTTTTGTGTACTTGTTCATACAATTTATAATGTATTTATATTGTGTTCGTATTTGTAATATGGAATAACATTTTTTCTAACATAAACAACTTCATGTAATAGAGTTCATTTGTCTGGGACATGTAATCTGCTTTCAGCAATTTGCTCATTTTTCACCTTTTAGACAAAGCTTTTAGATGGGTTATTTCTGCAAAGAAGCAACCATTGCCAAAAGAGGAAAAAATAAAGCCGGAAAAGAAAATTAAAAAAAAAACCATGGAGGAGTTGTGCGAGTCAATTAGATTTTGTAGTTATTGAAATGGTTGTGGTTGTTAATAGAATTGATATTTGTGAGAGAAAATAAACTTATGTTATTCATTGATCTCGGTTGGTATTTATACACTTACAATTGTTTACACTAGAGAAGTTGTTGAACCTAAATACATATTGGAATCCTAATGTACACAGGAGACTTGATAAGGGCTTGGTGTGTTTTCATGTGGACTCTTCCTTCCTATTATGACCCCTCAAGATAAAGCTTCCGTCGAGGATGTCTATCTTGAACCGATGATTCAAAAAATGCTTGCAGGTGAGGGATTTTGTTAGCGAGTCAGCCAGTTGGTCATTCGTATGAACATGGGCGACTCGTAGTTGCTTCCGAGCCACCTGATCCCGAACAAAGAATAAGTCAATGGCGACATGTTTCATGCAACTGTGAACATATGTGGCACCAACATTGTCACAATAGATGACAGGAGTAGCAGGTGCTGGTATCCGAAGTTCAGATGAAAGGTGACCGAGCCAATGCAGCTCAGTTGCAGCTGAGGCAATTGCACGATATCCAGCCTCGGTGGAGGAACGAGCAACCCTGTGTTGCTTTTTGGAGCTCCAACTGATGGGGGTGGAGCCGAGAAAAATGATGTAGGCGGTGGTGGAGCGACGGTCATTCGGATTGCCTACCCAGTCGGAGTCAGCAAAGGCATGAAGGTTGGGTGAAGACATGCGATGAATGAGTAGGCCATGGTTTGGCGAGCCCTTGAGGTAACGAAGGACACGTTTCACTGCATTCAAGTGAATTGTAGTCGGATGGTGCATGAATTGAGAGAGTTTGTTTATTGCAAAGGAGACATCCGGTCGGTATTGAAGGGACCCCACTATTTGTCTGTACTGAGTTGCGTCCGTGAGGGCTCTACCATCCGTAAGTTTCAGTGTTTCAGTTACCGAAAGGGGAGTAGAGACAGGGTTGGATTCAAGCTTGTTTGCTTTGGCTAAGAGATCACGGATGTATTTCTGCTGTGAGAGGAACAGACCACGTGTGGTGTGGTTAGCTTCAACACTAAGGAAGAAGGATAACTGACCTAGATTTTTCAGAGAAAACCGCTGAGCTAGCATTGCAATGAATTAATGGACTTTCGAATCTGATGAGCTAGTAACAATGATGTCGTCAACGTATACTAGTAAGTATAGTGTGTGGCCGGCATGGTGATATATGAAGAGAGAGGCATCGCTTTTGGAATTGACAAACCCAACTGACATGAGAAAGGTACGTAGTTCATTATACCAGGCTTGCAGTGCCTGACGGAGGCCATAGATCGCCTTCCGGAGCTTACAAACATGGTGCGGCATTGTAAAGTGAGCGAACCCGGGCGGCTGTTCCATGTACACATCATTAGTGAGAGTTCCCTACAAAAAGGCATTATTGACATCTAGTTGGCGTAAAGACCAACCATTAGTAACTGTAATTGTTAGAATTAAGCGGACTGTGACAGGTTTCACGACAGGGCTAAATGTCTCAGTGAAATCTATGCCAGGCCGTTGGTGAAACCCCTTCGCCACAAGGCGAGCTTTGTATCGAGCAACCGAACCATCAAGTTGTTGTTTAATTCAAAAAATCCACTACATCCCACCACATTTTGTGAGGAATGAGCTGGGACCAGTTCCCAAGTTGAGTTTTTGACCAAGGCATCATATTCGACACTCATTGTCTGACGTCATTCCAACACTTTTTGGGCTTATAGGAGAGAAGTTGGCTCAATTTGGGTAGTGGTGTAGGTTGTGGCATGTAGGTCTATGATGGTTTTTGGCTTGAAGATATTGTTCTTTGACCTGGTATGGATGACTCGTGTGGGTGATATGGGTCTCGGAGCTGACTCGACGATAGGCTGTGTTGTGATAGGTTGGTCACGGTGGAAGACATGGTCGGCTGGAGGAGTTTGTGGGGGAGCTGGTAGGAGAGGCTGGACTGATGTGGGCAACATGACTAGTGTGTGTGGAGGTTCATGTATGGCCGACGGGACTGGTGTGGGGTTGGCAACAGAGGGTAGGGAAATTTGTAGCATATCGGGGAAGGTGATGGTATGACCGGATGAAAAATCTGGTGAGGTGCATGGCTCAGTTTCTGGTTTTTGGCTGGTGTTAGAAGAGAGAACTTCAAACCATTTACTGACCTATGTGGGAAGTGCATGAGACACGGGGTCAATGTGATTGGTGAATGGAAAAGCTGACTCAACAAACACGACGTGACGAGATATATAGACCCTATATGTGAGACTATCTAGACATAGATATGCATTATGCTCAGTGGAGTAGCCTACAAAGACACATAGTTTGGAATGAGGCTCTAACTTATGGGATGTGTATGAGTGTAGCCACAGATAGCACAAACAACTGAATACACGTAGTTTACAATAATTCGGATCTTTGTTGAAGATTATGGAATGGGGATTGTTATTAGTAAGGACTTTGGTGGGCATGTGATTGATTAAATAGACCGCAGTATGAAAAGCTAGAGACCAGAACCTTAAGGGCATGGAAGTATGATGAGGTAGAGATGTAAGGATTCCCGTTGTTTTTAATTGGCTTATTTCGTGATCAAACCATATGTGGGGGTTCTTTGTAAGGGTAGCCTAAGTATCGGTCTTGTTGTTCGAAACCCTTTTGAAGACCTCGTGTTGATAAGCACCGAAGGTAAATTTCTATGTGCTTACCTTTCTTTGAAGAGATTTAGAAGCACACACACACTAAACATTCATTGCATATGTGTGCATTCTCTTCATTTGTCACAATTCACACTTGCACTTATTTATTATATTTTATTGTGTGTTATTGTGTGTTGTTGTTGTGTTAATTCGTTTCCCGATAACTTTCGGAAACGTCCGCGCATGCACGAGAATGTGCTTGGTTTAGCGCGAGGACCGCCTATGGAGAATGCCCTTGGCTTCTCCTTGGTTTTCACCTATCTAGGTGATCGGCGGTTATTATCGGCGGCCTGGCCGCCGAATGAAACCGCCGTTTTAGTCCAGATTGGTCTGAAGCATTTCTGCGGTTAAGATCGGCGGTCACGACCGCCGTTCAAAACCGCCGTTTCAAGACCTGATTGATTTATCTCTCAGTCTATTTCGGCGGTTGAAACGGCGGGCATGAAACCGCCGTTCGAAACCGCCGTTCATACCTGGTTGATTTTGATCTCTCTGTTCTGTTTCGACGGTTGGAATCGGCGGTCACGAAACCGCCGAATTAACCGCCGTTTATGCTCTGTTCTTCACGAGCTCAATTCGGCGGTCATGAACGGCGGCCAGGCCACCGATTGAAACCGCCGATTGGCGTGTTTCTTTGAAACTTACTTAAACGACCACACTTTGATTTGGCCCCCTATATATATGTCACTTTGACTTTAGGTCAATCAAGAGAGTTCATATTCAGAATTCATACTTAGGATATTTTTCAAAGAGAAGAAAAATTCCAAGAACTCCATTCTTGATTCTCAAACACTTTTCATGATCATCAATCATCATCTAGCATCATCTTAGATCATCTAGATGTCATCTAGCATGGAATCTTCATCATACTTTGCTTGGTAAGCTTTTCACTAATATCTTACATGTTTTGTGTTTCTCTTATCTAGCAATCTCAATTAATTACTTGTTTGTTATTTTGTATGCTTTAGATACAATATTGAGATGAGTATGATGTATGTTTGAGATTTTATATTGTGCTTGCATATTAGGTTTTGTGCTTAATATTGATTAGCTAAACTAATTGACATGTCATTTAGTTTTGATATCTAGGATTATACTTAATTGCATATTAATCATCTTAGATAAGCATATAGGGTTTCCCTTGCTCTATGTTGCATTTTGGATATTCACATATATTCACTTAGGGTTGTATTCTCTTCAAAGAGAAAGTAAGTCTTGTGTGTAGCATCCGGGATTAGGTTGCTTAGAACGCAAGCAAATTGGACTAGGTTCACTCATACCGGGATTAGGTAGGTGTGTGATTACTTCCGGGATTAGGTTGTAATCGTTTGCACATTTAGTGGATTCGAGGTTCGAGTGTGGCTTACTTACATAGCCCGTGGTTTTTCCCGTGAGGGTTTCCACGTAAAAACCAAGTGTTGTTTTAATTTCCGCACCATATTACAATTGCTTGGTTATATTATCTTGAGGGCATTTTCGTAATTTTGACTAACACGAAAAATTGGGTAAAAAGCGTAAAATCTATTCACCCCCCCTCTAGATAGCTTTATACACACCGTGCTATTATTTGTTTCAATTGGTATCAGAGCGGGTTCCTAGACATACATAGGTGATCCTTGCTTATTTTGGTGTGTTTTGCATTTTGTGTGATTTTTGATCATTCATACATTTGCATTCATTTCATTCATTCATAAACACTATGAGTGGAAACGGTGGAAATGGTGGTGGCCACGAAGGAGCTTCTAGCACAAGGCCTCCACTTCTTACCGGATTGAACTATTCCCAATGGAAAGGGAAGATGGAATCCTACATATGCCAAATTCATGACCGTGCATGGATGGCGGTGGAAGACGGATATGATCTCCCTATGATGACTCCCGATGGTGGAGGACAAGATGTTTTGAAGCCTAAGGCGCAATGGAACGCGCAAGAGTTTGAGGCTTCTAAGTGGAATAGGAAGGCTATGCATGCCATTATGTGTGCTATGGATGAGAATCAGTACAAGCTTATTCAGAATACTCAGATTGCCAAAGTGGCATGGGACATCCTTCTAGTTGCACATGAGGGAACCGAGGTGGTGAAGGAGTCCAAGCTTCAAGTCCTCCAAACTCAGTTTGAGCTACTTAGGATGGGAGAGGATGAATGCTTCAATGACTTCGAAATCAAATTGATGGATATTGTAAATCAAAGCCATCAACTCGGAGACCCGTATTCGGATAGGAGAGTCAAGCAAAAAATTATGAGATCTCTCCCCGATAGGTTTGAATCCAAGGTGACGGCCATAGAAGAAAATAGTGGCTACATGGATATGAAGCCAAGTGAGGTGATTGGGCGTCTCCTTGCATATGAGTCTAGGAAAGCTCCTAGCACCACTACTCCTCCTAAGAAGTCTAAAGGAATAGCTTTGAAAGCATCTAAGGATGCAAAGGAGGCAAAACATGAATCGGATGAAGACCTTGCCTTATTTGTGAAAAGGTTCAACAAGGTTATGGGGTTCAAGAAGAAGAAGGGATTTGGGTCAAGAGGACAAGATTTGAAGAAAAAGAGTTCCTTCAAGAAGTTTGAGCCTAGACAAGAGAGGACCGAAAGGAAAGGGGTCCGATGCTTTGAATGTGGTGGGATTGGTCACTTTGCCCCCGAATGTGCTAATCACAATGATAAGAAGAAGAGCAAAGTGATGGCCGCCACTTGGAGTGGGAGTAGTGATGACTCCAATGAGGAAGATGAGTCTTCAAGTGAAGAAGAGCTCATGGCTAACCTCCTAGCTTTTGCCTCTTCACATAAGAGCAAAAGTGGTAGTGAGAAAGAGGAAATGAGTCAAGAGGAAAATGACTCAAGTGAAGAAGAAAGTGATTCCTCATCTAACTCCATAAGTAGTTTTGTGGAGAAAAAGGTGCTTGCTAAATGCCATGCCGAGTTTAATGATTTAGCAATCAAGAGCACAAGAAAGATCAAGATGTTGAGAGAAGAAAATCTTGAGCTTGCATCTCATAATGACCACTTAGGTGAACAAGTGGAAAAATTCAAGAAGATAGAAGATAAGCTAAGAGAGGAGTTAGCTTTATCTAGGAGGAATGAAGAAAGTCTAAAGAGTGAGCTTGAAGAAGTTAGAAATTCTATGACTAGGATGGATTCTAGCACCAAGAAGCTTGACCATATGCTTGGTGTTGGAAAGAGTCCATGTGACAAGAGGGGTCTTGGGTATGAAGATGACAAGAAGATCTCTACCTCTAACAAGACCGTGTTTGTCAAGAGCTTGAAGAAAGAAGAAACTTCATTTGTGCAAGCTCCTAGAAAGAAATTAGAAGTAGGACAATGCTCTAATGCACAAGTGAAGATGGGTCCAAGAAGGAAACCTCAAGCTCAACCCCCTAGGGTCTCTCAAGCCAACATTCCTCCTCAAATGGCTCACAAAGGAAAGAGACCTATCATGCAACCTCAAGCTAGGAAGCAACCAAGACCGGTTCAACAACGAAGAAGGATTGAACCCTTTCATCCACAAAGACAAGGACAAGGTATGATTCCTTATTTCACTCCTATATGTCATTTTTGTGGATTTGATGGCCATATTAGACCACATTGCTTTCGATATATAAAAATGTGCAAAACTAGAAGCATGATAGAGAAGAAAAAAAAAAGAGCCATGATGCATGTTCCTAGGAATGATAATACTATTATGCATGATCCTAGGACATCTAGAGCCCATATACCAAAAACCACTAAGAAAGCTAAGATTGTTTCTAGGTGGATTAGAAAGAATGACATTGTTTGCCATGTTGCTCAAATAGCCTTGAAGGCAAATTCTTCTAATTTTTGGTATCTAGATAGTGGGTGCTCTAGGCACATGACGGGAAACAAGAGTTTCTTCGAGACTCTTGTTATGGAGGAAGGTGGATATGTCACTTTTGGTGATGGATCCAAAAAGAAAGTTGTAGGGAAAGGAACCATTTCCGTTCCCGGATTACCCTCCTTATCCGATGCTTTATTTGTTGATGGCTTGAAAGCCAATTTAATAAGCATTTCACATCTAAGTGATGAAGGATATTCCGTCTTGTTTTGTAAAGATGATTGCTCAATCCTAAAGCCCGATGGACAAACCTTATTGAAAGGTATGAGATCTAGCGACAATTGCTATTGTCTTGAAGCTGGAATAGTCTCAAACAATGTGTCCATGGATGAGCAAATTGAGTTGTGGCATGAAAGACTTGGCCACATGAACTTTAGGGATCTACGGACCCTTGGAAAGTTCGAGTGTGTGCGTGGCCTCCCTAAGCTTGGGAAGAAAGCCAATGGTGTTTGTGGACCTTGCCAACAAGGAAAGCAAACTAAAAGCATGCACAAAAAGGGTAAGTATCTCACCACCAAGGAGCCTCTTGAGCTTCTCCACATGGACCTCATGGGTCCCATGCAAACCGAAAGTTTGGGTGGAAAGAGATACATTTTTGTATGTGTTGATGATTTCTCTAGATTTACATGGACATACTTTCTTAGAGAAAAATCCGAAACTTTTGATAAGTTTAAAATGCTTTGTACTAAATTACAAAATGAAATGAAATCTAACATTAGAAGCATTAAACGGATTAGAAGTGACCATGGGAGAGAGTTTGAGAATGCCTCTTTTGAAAGCTTTTGTGATAGCTTAGGCATCTCCCATGAGTTTTCGGCTCCTAGGACACCTCAACAAAATGGAGTTGTTGAGAGGAAAAATAGGGTCCTCCAAGAGATGGCCCGAGTGATGTTGCTTAGCAACAATGTCCCTAGGAACCTATGGGCCGAAGCCATCAATACGGCTTGCTATATAGGAAATCGTGTGTTCCTAAGGCCCGGTTCTAGAAACACCTCCTATGAGCTATGGAAGGGTAGGAAGCCAAATGTTAGCTACTTCCACACATTTGGAAGCAAATGCTACATTTTAAATGACCGTGATCAACTTGGCAAGTTTGATGCTAAGAGTGATGAGGGTATCTTTATTGGCTACGCCTTGAATAGTAAAGCCTATAGAGTTTTCAACTTGAAGACTCGAACCGTCATGGAATCATCAAATGTGGTCATTGATGATACTAGGCTCAAGTCTAATGACCATGAGGAGGAGGATGTTCTAGAGGATGACACTCCTTTGGAGAGGGTTGTGGTGACTCCCAATGTTGGGACATCTAATGAAGTCACACAACCCATTACTAGAGTTCCTCTCTTGGACTCTAAAGAACCCGCTCCATGGGTTAGGAAACTCCATGATAAAGAAGATATCATTGGAGAGGTAAATGAGGGTGTTAGGACTAGACGTCAACTTGCTAATCTTATTAGCTATACTTGCTACACCTCTCAAATTGAACCCAAAAAGGTTGAAGAAGCCTTACATGATGAATTTTGGGTTCTTGCCATGCAAGAAGAGCTAAACCAATTCGAAAGGAATGAGGTTTGGACTCTAGTTCCTAGGCCTAAGACCACTAATGTCATAGGCACTAAATGGATATTTAGGAACAAATCCGATGAGGATGGCAACATAGTGCGGAACAAGGCTAGACTTGTAGCACAAGGGTACTCTCAAATTGAGGGTATCGACTTTGAGGAGACATTTGCTCTCGTTGCCCGTTTAGAGTCTATTAGGCTTCTCTTGTCCATTTCTTGTGTGCACAAGTTCAAATTGCACCAAATGGATGTCAAGAGTGCCTTCCTCAATGGCTTCTTGCAAGAGGAAGTGTTTGTTGAACAACCCAAGGGGTTTGTGGATGCACACCACCCCAACCATGTCTATCGCCTCAAGAAGGCACTATATGGGTTGAAACAAGCACCGAGGGCTTGGTATGAGCGCCTCACTCAATTTCTTGTTGACAATAACTACACAAGAGGTAGTGTTGACAAGACACTATTCATCAAGAGAGACAATGATGGGCTTTTCATAGCTCAAATATATGTCGATGACATAGTGTTTGGCTCTACCAACAACACCAAGGTCCAACAATTTGTTGATGTTATGTCTCATGAATTTGAGATGAGTCTTGTTGGTGAGCTTAATTACTTCCTAGGTTTGCAAATTAGGCAACTTGATAATGGGATCTTCATAACCCAAGCCAAATATGCCAAAAACCTTGTGAAGAAGTTTGGTCTTGAAAAAGCCAAACATTGTGACACTCCTATGAGCACCACTTTGAAGCTAAGCAAGGATGCTAGCGGTAAAAGTGTGGACCAAACCTTATATCGTGGCATGATAGGGAGCTTGCTCTATTTGACCGCAAGTAGGCCCGATATATCTTTTAGTGTAGGAGTTTGTGCTAGGTACCAATCCGATCCCAAGGAGTCCCATCTCTCTTCGGTTAAGAGAGTCATTCGCTTTGTGAATGGGACTTCCAACTATGGGATTTGGTACTCATTTGACACTAATCCTAGTCTTGTAGGATATAGTGATGCGGATTGGGCAGGAAATTGTGATGATAGGAAGAGCACATCGGGCGGTTGCTTCTTTCTAGGCAACAACTTGGTGTCTTGGTTTTGCAAGAAGCAAAACTCGATTTCCTTGTCCACGGCGGAAGCCGAGTACATAGCCGCGGGGAGTGGATGCACTCAACTTATGTGGATGAAGCAAATGCTAGTGGATTACGGATTCAACCAAGGTACTCTCACTCTCTTTTGTGATAACATGAGTGCCATTAATATTTCCAAGAATCCGGTGCAACATTCTAGAACTAAGCATATTGACATCCGCCATCACTTCATTAGAGAGCTTGTTGAAAATAAATGCATAGTACTTGAACATGTAGGTACTAATGATCAACTTGCGGACCTATTTACTAAACCCTTAGATGCTACTCGATTTAAAACTCTTAGTAGATCTATTGGGGTATGTCTTGTGGAGTGATGTTCTATGATTGACCCCATATGGGGAACTCAAGCAAAGAGAGCTATTTTGCATTCTTGTATCTTGCAAAAAATTTGAAATATCTTATGCCTCTTCTTTTAAATTGCTTGAGTAAGCTTGGTTGTACATATGTATATATGTTTTAAAATTCCATAAGTGTGAACCTTGCTTGTCTACAATCCATGTCATATTTATGTTCAAACATGCATTTTTGGACTAGGAGATTTACATTGGAAGTATGATTTGAATGACCTATGATTATCTCCATGACATGATGATTCTTTAATAACATGCTAATGACAAATGAAAAAGCATGAAATTCATAAAACATGCTCACATGAAAAGCATGAATTGATGATTGCATATTCTTAAAAATGCAAAACTTGTGTGAAAACTTATGAGACTCAAAATGAATAAAGGATCTTGTATCCATTCAAAGGAATTTACATTCCAAATGTCTCTCTTTCTTTATTAGTTGAACATGGTTACTATCATACGGATAATTTTATCCGGAAAAATCAAATAGGGTGCAAAGTCGCTCATGCCATGTTTCGCTTATAAAGTTGGATATAGTTGCTCTTAAATTGAAATCAATAATCTCTATATCCTTGCTTTTCCCATGACATTGGTGAAATTGGTTTGAATTCTTATTAGAAACCTTTGTCATTTGCTTTGCCAAATACCATTGTATTTTGGACTTGAATGCTATATGTCTTGTATGCAAAGCATGTTGGATTCACACATTTTCTCAAAATAAATCTCCTTGTTTCTCTCAAATTAATTGAAGTGCATAAAGTGACTTATATGTATATGCATATCTTGCATGCTTCTATCTCTCGTTGCTATGAGTGACCCGGTTGGGGACTACTCCTTTGCCTATATCATGACAAAAAGGGGGAGTAGGATATGGTAAGGGGAGGTGCAAAATATAGAAGCTATTGTACACTTTGGGGAGAACATACATTGAGGGGGAGTAACCCGTTGAGGGGGAGCATTGCATTTATCATACATTGCATACATTTGGTAATGTTGTGCCTAAATTCAAAAAATGCAAATGCTTGGTATTGTTCTCACATGATTAATCTCACACTTTTCTTGTATTAGAAATGTTAGAAACTCTTTTCAGGGATTGTTTATTCTACAAGAGGATTGAAGACTTCAAGTTGCATTAGCTTATCTCTTTGTAATGTAGAATATCATTATAGTCCCGTAGTTTCTATTTTTTTTGTGAGGAATCATTGTGAGTGATGGTTTTGTCACGAAATAGCCAAAGGGGGAGATTGTAAGGATTCCCGTTGTTTTTAATTGGCTTATTTCGTGATCAAACCATATGTGGGGGTTCTTTGTAAGGGTAGCCTAAGTATCGGTCTTGTTGTTCGAAACCCTTTGAAGACCTCGTGTTGATAAGCACCGAAGGTAAATTTCTATGTGCTTACCTTTCTTTGAAGAGATTTAGAAGCACACACACACTAAACATTCATTGCATATGTGTGCATTCTCTTCATTTGTCACAATTCACACTTGCACTTATTTATTATATTTTATTGTGTGTTATTGTGTGTTGTTGTTGTGTTAATTCGTTACCCGATAACTTTCGGAAACGTCCGCGCATGCACGAGAATGTGCTTGGTTTAGCGCGAGGACCGCCTATGGAGAATGCCCTTGGCTTCTCCTTGGTTTTCACCTATCTAGGTGATCGGCGGTTATTATCGGCGGCCTGGCCGCCGAATGAAACCGCCGTTTCAGTCCAGATTGGTCTGAAGCATTTCTGCGGTTAAGATCGGCGGTCACGACCGCCGTTCAAAACCGCCGTTTCAAGACCTGATTGATTTATCTCTCAGTCTATTTCGGCGGTTGAAACGGCGGGCATGAAACCGCCGTTCGAAACCGCCGTTCATACCTGGTTGATTTTGATCTCTCTGTTCTGTTTCGGCGGTTGGAATCGGCGGTCACGAAACCGTCGAATTAACCGCCGTTTATGCTCTGTTCTTCACGAGCTCAATTCGGCGGTCATGAACGGCGGCCAGGCCACCGATTGAAACCGCCGATTGGCGCGTTTCTTTGAAACTTACTTAAACGACCACACTTTGATTTGGCCCCCTATATATATGTCACTTTGACTTTAGGTCAATCAAGAGAGTTCATATTCAGAATTCATACTTAGGATATTTTTCAAAGAGAAGAAAAATTCCAAGAACTCCATTCTTGATTCTCAAACACTTTTCATGATCATCAATCATCATCTAGCATCATCTTAGATCATCTAGATGTCATCTAGCATGGAATCTTCATCATACTTTGCTTGGTAAGCTTTTCACTAATATCTTACATGTTTTGTGTTTCTCTTATCTAGCAATCTCAATTAATTACTTGTTTGTTATTTTGTATGCTTTAGATACAATATTGAGATGAGTATGATGTATGTTTGAGATTTTATATTGTGCTTGCATATTAGGTTTTGTGCTTAATATTGATTAGCTAAACTAATTGACATGTCATTTAGTTTTGATATCTAGGATTATACTTAATTGCATATTAATCATCTTAGATAAGCATATAGGGTTTCCCTTGCTCTATGTTGCATTTTGGATATTCACATATATTCACTTAGGGTTGTATTCTCTTCAAAGAGAAAGTAAGTCTTGTGTGTAGCATCCGGGATTAGGTTGCTTAGAACGCAAGCAAATTGGACTAGGTTCACTCATACCGGGATTAGGTAGGTGTGTGATTACTTCCGGGATTAGGTTGTAATCGTTTGCACATTTAGTGGATTCGAGGTTCGAGTGTGGCTTACTTACATAGCCCGTGGTTTTTCCCGTGAGGGTTTCCACGTAAAAACCAAGTGTTGTTTTAATTTCCGCACCATATTACAATTGCTTGGTTATATTATCTTGAGGGCATTTTCGTAATTTTGACTAACACGAAAAATTGGGTAAAAAGCGTAAAATCTATTCACCCCCCCTCTAGATAGCTTTATACACACCGTGCTATTATTTGTTTCAAGAGATAATGCAGTTTCCACCACATGTCGGTGTTTACGTTCAGCAGTGCCAACATGTTCAGGTGTGTGAGGATGTGACTTTAAATGTTGTATGCCAAAAGATTTTAAATCAAGACTAAGGGATTGAGCCTCCCCACTACCATCAGAGTAAACCGTTTTTATTCGAGTATTGAAATTTTTTTCGACAAGTGCCTTAAAACGTTTGAAAACATATGGAACATCAGACTTGTGTTTAAGTGGATATAGCCATGTGTATTTTGAAAAATAATCCATAAAAATAACATAATATCGAAAATTATCAAAAGATGATAAGTGAGTAGGGCCCCAAACATCAGTAAATAAAATTTATAACGATTTACTGCAGGTCAATGTCAAAACACCAAATGGTATTTTGTGACTTTTATTACATAGACATGCAAGACAATGAGAAAATTGAGACTCTGACTTGGAAACTGGAAGACCTTGAGATGATACTAGGTGACAGAGGACTTGAAGAGACGGATGGCCAAGGCGGCAATGCCACGCCAAGGAGGAGATGGTTTGTTGAGAGGTTACGGTTAGTAGATGGGCTGGAGACGCGGACCTCAGCCAGACATAGAGGTTTCCCTCATTCCAGCTGCGAACCAAGGATGCCCCCGTGGTCAAATCCTTCACAAGAAAATAGTCAGGAAAAAATTCAATTGACGTGTTATTGTGAGTGCAGAATTTAGACACAGAAATAAGATTGTGAGATATGTGAGGAGAACATAGGACATGTGTGAGAGGGAAAGATTTATTAGAGGTGTGTAAAAAAGTGCTACCAGTATGGGTTATAGGAATTGTTTTACCATCCCCAACCATGATGTCTTCTGGGCTACCATATTCTGAGTGGAGTGACAGATTCTGTAGGTTTGATGTCATGTGGTGAGAAGCACCCGAGTCAAGAATCCAGTTATTGTAAGAATTTGACTAATCGGACGTCATGTGATTTGCTTGTGGCCATGCTTGGGATCCCGGTTGTGGACGTGATCGACATACTCGTGCAGTTTGACCAATCTTGTCACATAATTGACAAACCGGATGGGAGTTGTTGTTGTTGTATGTTGGCGGGCACAACTGAGCATTAGAGGAGAAGTGAGGTTGATTGGTGCCCCGAAATTGATTACCTTGAGTCGAGGAGTACCCGCAGCCGCTGCCCAGCGCATTCCCATAATTAGGTTGGTTACCGTGGTGGTTGTTGTTGTTGTGATATTGGTTGTGCCCCATACTATTTGAAGAGTTACCTTGTTGGTATCGACCTTTCCTATTGGATGTTCTCTGATTGAATTGTGCCGTAATCACTGGATCACATTTCTTTGCTTCATCATGTTAAAGAAAGACTTTATGATCAAGAAGTTTGTCATAGAGCTCTTCGAAAGATATCGGTGTGTCTCAAGCTCGAATTGCGGAAGCGAGTGGCAAGTAGGCTGGACCCAGGCCGTTTAACGTGTGGATTACCGTAACACCATCATCAACCGAGTTGCCAATGAGTTCTAGGTTGTCAAGAATATTCTTGATACCTACATGTAGTCTGCAATAGATTTATCAGCCAGGCTGACGTTAGTGAGTGAGTCTAAGAGTCCGAGCTTGCGAGTGTAGGTGGCTCTAGTTTCGACCAAGCTTGAGTAGATGTTGTGGAACGAGTGACAATGGACTGCACCCATGCATGAGACTTGGATTGCATGAAGGAGTAACCGATCTTGATGGAGCCAGAGGTGATGATCTAGATTAGGCACTGTCACGCCGGATTGTTGATCGGTAGAAGGTGTGGTGGAGGCGAGAACTATTTCAGAGGGACACGGTTTTGTGCCGTCTAAAAATCCCATAAGTCTATAGCCAAAGAAAAGGTTTTCAAACTGAGATCTCCATGCTGCATAGTTCCCTCCTTTTGTCTATTTAATAGGAACTTTAGTGGAGTTGATAGCAATAAGTGTTTGTGTATGGGTTTGGTTAGTGTTGCTCATTCCCATGAGAACCACTTAAGGAGAGGAGGATGCAATAGAGGCAGATGATTCCGGTGTTGATGAAGTCATTGTTGAAAGTTGAGGAGAGGAGCAGCGGTTTGTAATTAAGAGAAAAAACGGAGAGAAAAGATGAGGTTTTTAGGGTTTCAAGATCTTCAGCTATTTCTTAGCAATGCTCTGATACCACAATAGAATTGATATTTGTGAGAGAAAATAAACTTATGTTATTCATTTAGCTCAGTTGGTATTTATACACTTACAATTGTTTACACTAGAGAAGTTGTTGAACCTAAATACGTATTGGAATCCTAATGTACACATGAGACTTGATGAGAGCTTGGTGTGTTTCATGTGGACTCTTCCTTCCTATTAGTTGTTTCTTAATTATTATTATTTTATTGTTTCAATTATTTTTCGTTCTGCAAAAAGAAGTTTTTACCATTAAATAATTAAATAAGTTTGCAGTTAGTCAAACCGTTAGTTAACGTAATGAAAGGGAAATTAGTGTAATTATGGCAATGGTTGCCACTACATACAATATTATAACCTAATCTCGGGGATGTTAGTTGTAAATGCCTCACTTTTTAATTGGCTTATTTTGTTTACAAAACCACAATGGGGTTCAATTTGTAAGGATAGCTTAGGAATAGAGGAAATCCTCATTGTGGGATCAAGAGTTTCAAGGAAGGTAGATTTCTTGACTTACTCTAATTTGAAGAGATGTAGTTGCACACACTTACATCATTTGCATGTTTTGTTGATTGCATCCTTGTTTGATAATTGCCATGTCATGCTAGACACTAGGATGCATTCACATGTCACTAGCCACACTTGCACTTCATGTTTGTGTCTCTTTAGTGTGTTGTAATTCGTTTCCGAGATGGCTCGGAAACATCCGCGTTTGCACGATGATGTGCTTGTTTTTGTGCGAGGACCGCCTTAGGAGAATGCCTTGGCTTCTCTTTTGTTTTTCACCTCTTTAGGTGAATCAGCGGTTAATTTGGCGGCCTGACCGCTGAATTAAACCGCCAAATGAATATGGATCCACTGGTCCAATTCTACGGTTACATCGGCGGTCATAATTCGACCGCCGAATAATTCCAGTAACATGATTGGAAATCTGCGGTTTCAAACGGCGGCCTAACCGTCGAATGAAACCGCCGAAGTGAAACTTGGGTTTCTGTCCCAAATTCGGCGGGTTGAATCGGCGGCCATAATTTGACCGTCGATCTATTCCAGTGGTGACCGTTCGCATTCTGCGGTTTCGTTCGGCGGCCTGACCGCCGATAGAAACCGCCGTTTACGCGTTTTCAGGCAATTTTTCCAAAACGACGCCACTTCACTTTGATCTCATTTATATATGACTTGATAGCCTTGGCTCATTTTTTAGAGCAAAAATTACACCTTTAAGAGCACTTTTGAGCATCTTCAAAGCCAAGGTATCAAGACTCCATTTTTATTACTAAAAACACAAAAACTCATCATTCTTGCATGTTTGATATGTCATCTAGGATGTTCTAGTTTGATTTTCTTTTGGGTTTCATCTTTGCTTACATGACTTGTAGTTAGAACATTTCTTGCATCATCTCACATGTTCTTCTTCTACAAGATTGCTCATTTATGACTTGAATGTTGTCAAGATAGTTTCTTTATTGTGTTTTATGATTTGCTTGTGGTAGCAAAATGATATCTAGGAATGTCTAACATGTTCATCCATGCCTAGATAAGTTTTAATGTTTATCCTTGCATTCTAGCATCTTGATTATTGCATATATTCACCTTAGGTTGTTTTATCTCTTTATTTTAGAGACAAGTCTTGTATTTACCATTTGGTAGTTTGCAAGCAAAGAACTAGGGTCACTATTAAAAGCTTGCGGGTAGCAAAGACGGATTAGTAATCTTAGGTGTGATGTGGTCAACCTAGATTGTAATCGTATTTGCAAATAATGGATTCGAGGTTCATGTGTGGCGCACATAACAGCCCGTGGTTTTTTCCCGTGTGGGTTTCCACGTAAAAATCGTGTGTCGTTTATTTTTCCGCATTTTTACACTTGTGTTTATTTTGTGACTTGTTAGGACTTTGTTTATATTTATTTTCATTAGTCCAATTAACCATTTTTGCATTTTATTATAATCATGCATATAAAGTGGATAAAGTGCCATAAAAAAGAGTTTTATACTCGATGACTTGAGATTTGGCTTCTGAAAAGAAACTTATTGTGCATGATATTGAAGAAAATTCGACGGCAGACTGCTTGAAAGCAAGATAGCTAGACTTAAGAAGTAAATCTGGGCCGGGCCCCACACGGTAGGTACCGTGTTACGAAAAGCACGGCACAAGGAGCATGTCGTGCGGGGAACCCTAAGTGATATGGTCAGTGGTACTATTGACCGACCCTTATAATAATTATAATCATAATGACAACTGTTATGATAATGAAATTAAAAATATTAATTATGTATGTTAGTATTGGTTCTCTTATTTATTAATCTAATTTATTGGTTCTTAAATAAGATCAGCGCCGCTTTTTATAGTCAATTCACTTGTGAGTGTACAATATCATTAGTTTTGACGAATCAATAAAACTTGTTTGTTTGGTCCTATAATTTCTCGGTCTATTATCAATTGTTGGAGATATATATATATTTTTTGAGGTTTGACACTATTACATATACGCGGGGTTTTTTGGGGAGGGGGGAGAACTCGAACCCACAATCTCATGGTGTAGGTGTGAGGGGTTTACCACTTGACCAACTTCATATAATCAAATATATTTAAAATAAATTGAACAGTCAATTCTTATATTTACACAAAGAATGAAATAATATTACATTTTTACTCTTTAATTCAAATTATTTGATTTTAGTACAAAATGTTTATTAAAGACAAAATAATATAATTTCGGTTTATTGCCAAGATTAGATCGGATAGATTTAATCATAGTTTTGTAAAAAGAAATTATTGGAAATCATTCTTGGAAAAATAAAGTGGTGAATAGTTTAGAAACTTTTCATAAGGTTGTTTTTGTTATATTATTTGTTTCAATTGTGTAGAAAAAAAAAATCATCTTGTTTCATAAACGAATTTATGATAAAATTAACCTTTTCTGCTCCTTCAAGAAAAAAAAAAAAAGAACTACAAATTTAGAAATATATATATATATATTAAAAAAAAAAAAAAAAAAAAACACTAATCAAACTAACAAAATGTTGTTAAAAAAAATGGCTTTACTAGCACAGAACAAATAATTTTAGAATTACGGTTCAATTTTAAATTATTGTAATATTGTATCCTCATGTCAAACAATTCAGTAATGTTCTTGTCCATTTTTAGATTTTTTGTTTTATGTTTTAATTGGTTTAGTGTTAAAGAAATATGTCCTTTACAAACTGATCATGACAACAGATAATAGCAAATGATTTTTGTTTTTTAAATACAAAAACAACTTTTAAAAAATTAACATAATTTTGTTAAATGCTACAGTGTATTATCACACACCGTTAACAAACCCTAATACAGTGTTCATCCACGTAATCCTAACATTTCAATATATATATATATATGTAAGTAGTAATGAAACAAGTTAAATAAAGTTAGAAGTTCTCTCTTATACATTCAAATTTGAATTATTTTGAGGCTGAGTTACAATAGAAACAAAAGGAAAAAAAAATGAGAAGTTGGACAAGTTATTTTCTTATGTTTTCGCTTTATCTTGATTTGCTTTTGGGGTCTAATGGTGATGTGTTTAGGGTACCACCATTGAATGTTAATCAGAAAGATTTATTGAAACTTTTAGAATTGGGAGATGACATCAAATTTGACGTCTCGGCCTTATATGTGTTTGGAGACTCTACAGTTGATAGTGGAAATAACAATTTTCTTTCATCGGCGTCCAAAGCTAATTACCCACCGTTTGGAGTAGATTTTGCTGATGGGAAACCTACCGGTCGATTTAGCAATGGTCGAATTGAAGCTGACTTCATTGGTAAGGATCCAAAAATATTGTGAGAATTTTTCGTTTTGTTTTTTAATTTTTAAACTAATTAATTGTTTTGTACTCATGCATTCGATGTTGTAGCCCAAGTAGCCGGTTTGCCATTTCCTCCTCCATGCTTGGGATTGTCGAAAGAAGAGCAGAAAACATTGCGAACTGGGGTGAATTATGGATCTAGTTCTTGTGGCGTTCTCCCTGATACTGGAAAACTTTTTGTAAGCAATATATAAATGCATGCTCATTATATGAATAACAATTCTAAGATTTAGTTGTTTATATAAAATTCATGCGAATGTTGAATCCTTGATTCCTAGATTACGGATGCGTCAAAATGAGCATTAAAATATGTTTTATCTTATAAGTTTTATTATGGTTTGAACTTCATAGTCACAAACTATGACACTCGAATAACAAAGGAAGAATAACATGCAAATATCTACATTAGATTAGAATGATTTTTAATGTGGAAGTTGATTTTCTAGTTATCTATTTATCATTAATTGCAGGGAACTTGCCTAACATTCGATATGCAGACTCGTCTATTTGAAACTACAGTAAAGAACTTGCAACCTTTGTTCGATAGCCCAAAAATGATGGCCGATTACTTGTCAAAATCACTATTTTTCATAAGTATAGGGAATGCTGATATAAGCACCGGCTATGATTTTCTTGACAACACCACGAAACAACAAACTCCTTTCCCAAAATTCGCTCAAGCAATATCCCAAAAGTTCTCCGATAATATAAAGGTAATAAACTACACTCCACCTTAGATCTATCGTACTTAAGTGTGTGGTTTTGTTTTTGTTTTTTAGAGTAAATGTAAAATGGTTTTGTTTACTGCTCGTCGGTCAAAGCAATTTTCAGAACCTTTGAGACAGTTTTGATAAATTATAAAACTAGTACGTAGTCGTCCTGAGTTTTTGTTTAATATTGAAATGATACTAAAGTTGGTTTTGCTTTTCTTCTTTTGTTAGAGACTATATGATTTGGGTGCACGTAAATTTTTAGTGAATAGTGTTGGTATGATGGGGTGTTCACCAATGGTATTTAACTCAAAACGGTCAACGACGTGCGATGATGAATATAATGAACATGCCCAAATACTTAACAGGCTCCTTTCTGACTTGTTGCCAAAATTGCAATCCGAACTCGTTGGATCGAAATTCATTTTTGCAGATGTTTACAAGGTTTTTGCAGACATCTTTGCTTCACCGAATTCATATGGTAGGCATATTAAAACTAAGTGTCTATGTACTATTTTTTTATTAATTTTTTGAAAAGGGAAAAAATTCCAAATACAAACATATTATTCTCAATAAAACAATATTATACAGTTTATTAATTTTTTACAAATTTAATTTCCTTGTAGGCTTTGCAAATACAAGAGACTGTTGTTGCGTGGCGGGTGAAAATGGTACTAGACCTTGCATCCGTGATATACGTCCATGCAATAACAGAAATGATCATGTTTTCTTCGATCCTTTTCATGGCAGTGAAACTACTCAATTCATATTAGCAAAACGTTGCTTAAAAGAATCATCGATTTGTAGCCCCATAAGTTTGGTTGATTTTCTGCGAGCTTAAGTCTTAAATAGTTTATAGCGGATGATTTGCAAGTTTTAGATACACAAAATTTAATAATAAGTGTGATATGTATTTTACCTTGTTTATTTACTATTAAGTAAATCTGAAGACCATGCTCTTGTATTGTATTTCTACTATTATGAAATTATAAAAAGACGTTTTTAGTAATCACATGTAATTTACTAATTTTTTTTATTATAGTCATTGTTGTGTCAATATTTCTACACTTATCACATGTAACTATACGATAATCTACTTGTGGACTCTCAATAAAATGAGCATGTAATATTGACTTTTTTTTATCTATCTGAATGAGCGCCCTTCATCACCAAGTCACATTAGACGTGATATGTCAACATATAAAGTGTATTGAAGATGTTGACAATGTTAACCGGAAAGAGAGAGTTAAATATTATGAGACATATTTGATAAATTACAATTTTGAAATTGTTGAAATGTTTTTTTATATATAAATTCATCGAAAGGTCAACGTTAAATGTTGCTTTGAATTGTAACATTATAGTCTAAACTTCATGATTTTAGTACACATCTACGTTGTACTAGATAAAAGTGGGTTAACCAAAAATTTAATAAAATAAAAATATAAAATCATTTTCAAGTAACATACAATTATGATGAGATGAGGTTGGTCCAGTGGTAAACCCATCACACCTGGATCATGAGGTTGCAGGTTCGAGTCATTCCCCTCCCAAAAAACCCTTAATATATGTAATATTGTATTACTTTGAATATATAAAAAATTAATGTACAATTATTTCAAATAATTATTTGAGTTAAATAAAAATGTTTTAAATATATAAAAAGAAATCTAAAAATAAGAATGGAGTAAAATAAAACAATAACAATATACTTATAATGAGCTTGACAACAAGGGCGGAGCCCTTCAAGGGATTGGGTGGGTTGTAGCCCACCCAAGTTTTTTTGAAAAAAATTGTTAAGTTTGAGTTTGTTTAAAAAAGAGTGATGATATTGGCACCCTCTAAAAACTGTATGTATACCCCTTTTGTAAACACACCCATTAAAAATCTCTAATTATCTCTGGTTCGTAAATAAACCCCACTTAATACCCAAAATACCATTGCTTACAAAATCTCTAGTTTGTACACCCCTTTCTCACACACACAGCTTCTTCTCCATTCATGCTTTTCAACATTTGGAGATGGAGTAGCCTTTCAGATATTTGCAGGAGATCAGGGTGACATGAAAAAAAAAATGTATTCAATTAATTCTCTTCTACTTTTGTTGTGATTTTATCGTTCACAGTAGACAAGCCACCAAATTCTAAGTTCAAAATAAGAACTCAATAGAATTCGATCGGGTACTGCATTCTTCACTGAAGTTATTAATAATCATTGTATTTTGTTCTTGTTGATTTTCTATTATTTTGACATCAATAAAACATTTGACATCAATAGGATGAACATTCTTTAGGATGATAATGGTCTAAAATCGGTGGCTCTTCTGAGCTCTTCTTAAAAAAAAAAAAAAAAAAAAAATCCAAAACGTGTTTGAAAGAGAAAAATTACAGATTTAAAAAAAAAAAAAAAAAAAAACAGATATTACAGAGAAACAGTGTGTATTCTAATAAAAATTAATTGAAAATTTGCTTTTTCATGCTTTCATTTTCTATAGTTAGTAATCAATTTGTATTTCTTAAAAGAAATTAAAAATATATTTGAAATTAGTATTTAAAAGAGAAGTTAGGGTTTGAGAAAATAAAAAGGAATTTTAAGAAACTGATTAATAATTATTGGTGAGTGCACTTACAAACTATTTGGTCATTTAAGTAATTTTACTTAAGGGTAAGATTGGATTTTCAAAAATATACTAATTTGGGGTGTATATACAGTTTTTGAGGGGTGTAAATATCATCATTCTTAAAAAATATTAGTTAAAATTCAAATTAAATAATTCATCTCAGCCCATCAAACATTCAATCTTCAACTCTAAAACAAAAAGCCCAATAACATAAACATAATAAAATAAGCCCAAGTGTTCATACACCTTTTTTTTTTCATTCTCCCAAATCCCTCTCTGATTTCAGCATCAACCATTCAACCACACCCCACTTTTTCTTTCTTTTTTCATTTTTCCAAATCCAAAACCCTAACTTCTGTCTTCTATTGAATCTCACAAATCACAAGTCATAACTTGAAGGTAATTTCCTTTAGTGTTAATTTTTTTATTTACTTATAAAAAATTTTATTTTAGGTTTTATATTTTATAATTGATATTTAAGTATTGTATTTTATGATTGAAATTTAGGTTTTGTACTCGAAAAGTACCTGAAAAGTCTAAAAGATACTTGAAAATTCTCAAAAATTACCTAAAAAGTCTTGGAAATACCTGAAAAGTCTCAAAAATTACCTGAAAAAAAATTTTCAATTTTTTTTTCATCTTCTTCATAATCGATCTCCAATTATCGACCTCCATTGGAGGTAGTTCGACCTCCATTAGAGGTCAAATCAACCTTCATTGGAGGCTGATTTTGACCTCCGCTGGAGGCAGATTTCGACCTTCATTGATGGAGGATTTTGAAAAAAAAAAATCAAAATAGTGAAGAAGGTTACTGTGGAGGGCCTTTTTGGAAGGAACCAATTTTAGGTACCATTTAAACTTAACTTATTAGGGGAGTGATAGTCTTAAAATACCACCTCAGAAAGGTGCTATATAATTTTAGAACCCTCACTTCGATAGTATCTTGTTGCATATATAATGCCTAACTTTCCATTTGTTTTTGTGTTTTTCTTGTATATGGTATGTATTCGAGAGTAAGTGACGTAGCACAAGCAACCAAAGATTACAAGCGTAATCTTAGTGAAAACGGAAAGTCTGGAATCCACCAGGAAAAGAGAGAATGAGTCTCAAAGTTTGATTGATAAATAATAAGATGATCCAGATTACAACACCACAAAGGGATTAATTACACACTCTTGACTCTTAGAAGAACCCAACCTTAATAAAGATACCATAATCTGTAAATTACTGCTACATCATTTTTTTTAATCCTTGGTCCAGCATTTCTATCATCTGTGCTACATCAATCCCCTCCATTTCAGAAGAACTCGACCCCAAGTTATGGTCACAGTAGAGAGCCTCATCATCACGGAACTCATACAAATTAGCAACATTAAAAGTATTGGAAATTCCCATGAAATCGAGCAAGTCGATAACATAGGCGTTGTCATTGATTCGTTTCAACACCTTGTATGGACCATATTTCTTCGGCTTCAGCTTGCTATAAGTACCAGTAAGGAATCTCTACTTCCTCAAAAACACCCTCACATAATCTCCTTCTTGAAACACTTTAATTCGTCTATGCTTGTCTGCTGCAGCTTTGTACTTAGCTTAAGTCTGCTCAAGCTTTTGTTTAACTTCATCCCTAACAGCTACAACACCTTCAGCCATATTTCTGCAGCAACACTCTTTACATGACCTTTAGGCAGTTTCACCAAGTCCAAAACATGATTAGGAACAGCTGTATAAACAATGGAAAATAGAGATCGTCCTGTTGCACTATATATCACACTGTTATAAGCAAACTCCACCTGTGGAAGGGCATAGTCTCATTGCCTCGGCTTCTTGCCACAAACGCTATGAATCATGTTGCCCAAAGTTCGATTTGTAACTTTGGTTTGACCATCAGTTTGGGGATGAGCAATACTACTTCGATTCAAGGTAGTTCCAAACATCCTCCACAAAGTAATCTAGAAATGGCTCAATAACTTGGTGTCACGATCAGAAGTGATGGATTTAGGAACTCCATGCAATCTAATAACTTCCCTGAAAAACAGTTTGGCTATGTTAGAGGCATCAGCTGTCTTCTTGCAAGTTATAAAATGTGTCATTTTGGAAAACCTATCAACCACCACAAAAACATAATCAACACCCCTTTGTGTTCGGGGTAATCTCAGCACAAAATCCATAGCAAGATCTTGCCAAATATCATTAGGAAAAGGCAAAGGCATATATAATCCAGTGTTTTGAACTTGTCCTTTTGAAACTTGACAAGTGTAACACTTTCTCACAACAGCTCCAACATCACGCTTCAATTGTGACCAATAATACCGCTCCTCCAAGCTTGCTATAGTTTTGTCTTGGCCCAAGTGACCACTCAAGCCTCCTCTATGCAAATCTTGAATTAGTTTCTCTCGTTAAGAAGAGATAGGAATACACAGCTGATTGCCTCTGAACAAGTAACCTTCACTGATAAAATAATCTGTTACCGGCTCATAATTAACACACTTTGCCCATATTTCTTTAAAATTGTAAGGATTCCCATTATTGATTGGCTTATTTCGTGGTCAAACCACATGTTGGGGTTTGGTTGTAAGGGTAGTCTAGGTGTTTGTTGAAGATCAAGACCCTTTCCAAGACCTCAAGAGGACAAGCACCAAAGGTATATATCTAGTGCTTACATTGGCTTGAAGAGATATAGTTGCACACACACACAACATGCATAACTCTTATTCTTGTATGGTGTGTTTATATTTTGTGTGCATTGTGCTTTATTGATTTATTCAATATCTCTTCTTGCATGTTGAATTGATTGCATCTTGTTATATGATAATGCCATGACATGTTAGGCATTAGGATGCATTCAATACCCACACTTGCACTTCATGTATGTTAGCTTTTAGTGTGGTGTAATTCGTTTCCCTAAGGATGTTCGGAAACGTCCGCGCGTGCACGGTAATGTGCTTTGATTTGCGCGATGATCGCCGGTGGAGATGCCTTTGGCTTCTCCTTGGTTTCACCATTTTTGGTGAATCGGCGGTTAAGTTCGGCGGCCTTGCCGCCGTTCGAAACCGCCGAATGAGACCTGATTGAAATATATCTCTCGGGTCCAAAACGGCGGTTGGGATCGGCGGTTTCAAAACCGCCGAATGAAGTCGCCGAAGTTCCCCTGTTCCACACGGGAGCCATTCGGCGGTTCATTTCGGCGGCCTGGCCGCCGAATTAAACCGCCGATCGGTGCATTTCAAGGGCAAAATTGTATTTTCACCTGCCCTGTTTTTGGTCTCTATAAATACATCCTTATCTCTGGTTCAGAATACAAGTCTTTGATCATAAGAACCCTAGAGAGATATTTAGAGAGACTTGAGAGAGAAAGCTTAAAGATCATATCTTTATCTCTCTAAACCCATCCCCACATGCATAAATCTTCATCTAAGCATCATCTAGGATCATCTAGCATATGCTAATGCATGGGACTTCTTCAACACACATGGTATGATTTGTTGAACACTTTTATCTTACATAATTAGTGTTTCTACTTATCAATTTTATCTCATATTTTACTTATATGTGTTTAGATTAATTTCTACATATAAGATTGAGATTATGTGTTGATTGGGTTTTTATTTGTTAGCTAGGCTTTAATGTTCATATGCCATCTAGCTAATTGATCTCATTTATTGATTGAGATTATTTTTCATAGCTTATTTGATTAGGTCATTATTGCCTAAAAGCTATGCCATGAACATTCTTGTGTGATGTATTGATAACTAGGTTGATAGATTGTTTTTTAATCAACTAGTTAATCCTTTGAATGTTTGTGGGTTTTATATGATAGCTTTGTATCTAGGATTGGTGATCCTTTACTTAGCTAAAGTTATATGCCATGTCATATAGCTATATGTGATATCTAGGATTGATTATATTGTCATCTTATAATCCTAGGTAAGCATTTAGAGTACCCTAGCTCTTATTGCATTAATTGAATATTCATACATATTCACATAGGGTTGTGCATCTCTTTTGAGAGATTGAAGTCTTGGGGCTAAGTGTGCTTAGGCCTCAAGCAAATTGGACTAGAGCCGCTATAAAAGGCCCGCGTGGTAGATTAGAGGGTGCTCACGCCAAGAGTAGTGTATCAGGGGATATCACTAGGGATTGAACCAAGAGTGGCGATTGGTAGTGTCCATAGCCTGAGGTTATCTAGGGTGAGGGTCCGAGAATCACTTGAGGGTGTAACCGTCTTTTCATATAGTGGATTTCGAGGTCCGAGTGTGGCGCACTTAACAGCCCGTGGTTTTTCCCAGTGGTTGGGTTTTCCACGTAAACATCAAGTGTCATTTACTATTTCCGCATCTTATTACACTTGTATGTTTTGTTGACTTGCTAGGGGTATTTTCGTAAAATTGACATGCATGCGAAAATTGGGTAATAATTAGATAAAATCTATTCACCCCCCATCTAGCTTTATATTGATGAACACACCTCGAGTATTTTATGAACTTTCAAAAATCATCATCAACTTTATATATATCTTTCAAGCATTCAAAACCCACAATTTCTTGAGCAAAAGTGACCAGCAAGGAAGCTCTTCTACTGAGCGCATCAGCAACATGGTTTAAAGCACTAGACTTGTGCTTAATGACAAATGGAAATTTTTGTAGAAAATTCACCGACCTTGCATGCATATTATTGACATGTTTCTGACTATTGATAAACTTCAAAGCTTGATGGTCTGTGTACAAAACAAATTCCCTTTGAATAAGGTAGTGTTCCCATTGCTTCAAAGCTTGAACAACCGCATACAACTCTTGATCATAAGTACTCCATTTCTGACGGGCTTCACTAAGTTTTTCTGAAAAGAAAGCTATTGGTTTCTTCTCCTGAGTAAGCACGGCACTCACTCATACTCCACTTGCATTACATTCGACCTCAAACACTTTCTCAAAGTTTGGAAGGGCTAGAACCGGAGCGGTACAAAGCTTTTCTTTGATATGGGAAAAGCTCATGTCTTGCTCTTCTACCCAATTAAAATTGCCTTTCTTCAGGCACTCTGTAATAGGTGCTGTAATGGTACTAAAATGTCTCACAAACCTCCTGTAAAAAGTTGCCAAACCATGGAAACTTCTCACTTCCGAAGCTGACTTTAGAGTTAGCCAATCCTAGGTTGCTTTTATCTTCTCATTATCCATTTGAATACCATCCTTACCAATGACAAATCCCAGGAACAATAAATTATTTGTACAAAAAGTGCATTTTTTTAGATTCACATACAACTTATTTTCTTTCAATACAGTTAAGACTTGTCTCAAATGCAGTAAGTGTTCTTCTTTGGTTTTGCTGTAGATTAAAATGTCATCAAAATAAACTACAACAAAGGAACCAATAAAGGGTCGAACAACCTGATTCATAAGTCTCATGAAGGTACTAGGCGCATTGGACAATCCGAAAGGTATCACTAACCATTCGAATAATCCATCTTTGCTTTTGAATGCCATCTTCCACTCATCACCCGGTTTGATTCGAATATGGTGGTAACCACTCCGTAAGTCTATTTTGGTGAATACCTTCAAATCCTCAAGCTCATCCAGCATGTCTTCTAAACGTGGTATAGGAAACTTGTATTTTATAGTGATCTTGTTGATAGCCCGACTATCCATACACATTCGCCAAGCATTACCCTTCGGAACTAGAAGAACAAGAACCGCACAAGGGCTCATACTTTCTCTAATAAAACCTTTCTTTAACAACTCCTCAATTTGCTCCCGTAAAATTTCATTCTATTTTAGGTTCATACAGCAATGAGGAAGATTTGGTAGGCTAGCTCCGGAAACCAAATCAATGTGATGATGTATATCTCTCATGGGAGGAAGCTCATTAGGTAGCTCATCAGAAATAACCTCCTCAAAATCTTTCAACATCCGTTGTACCTCAAAAGGGATTATGGTCTCCTCTTTGCTGACTGTCAACAACCTCTTCACTACCACCGGAAAGAAAGAATCCGCCTCTTTTATCGAATCATTAATCTCATGTTCATTTTTAGTCAAAGTTAAGAAACTAGAACTCTTCCCCTCTGTCACACCTCCTAAATCTGTAATATGAGCCATAGCAATTTTGTGTTATTCCAAGTAAACAGTACTACATTATCTCAACCCTTCAAGGCAGCATCCACATCAAATTGCCAAGGTCGACCTAAAAATATGTGACACGCATCCATATCAATCGCATTGCATACAACATCATATTTGTAATGCTTTCCAATGGATAGCGGTACTCGACAAGTTTCAGCAACACGAATAGACGGCCCCTTTTTTACCCAACAAAGCAAGTAAGGTGTGTTATGTGGCTCTGTAGGTAACTGTAAATACTCCACCAATTTATTTGATACAAAATTCTCCCAGCTTCCATTGTCTACAATCACGTCACATACTTTATTCTTAATTGAACAAAGTGAACAGAAAATACGATGTCGTTGCCCATCCACTTTTGGTGCTAAAAGAACTTGTTAACCGCCAAAAATGGCGGGGACCAAAGAAGAATTTTCCACTGGTTTTGAGAGAGAATCCGGGGTATAAAATAGCAAAAGGGAAAGATGTCCGGGCATCCCGCCTACGAGCAGACAGGCTAGAGTAAAGGACCACTACCTACCCGGCCAAGTCTGGAATCTCCGCGAAAGCCAAAAGATGAATGGGGGCTTGGAGGATACGGCCATCGTGAGGTCCTAGTACCCAGCTGCCCCGAGTACCCCGATACCCGGGTATCCAGGCACCCCGCCACTTGAAACCCCGACATCCGCGACCAGCGTTTTAAAAGAAGCACGAGAGACGCAGGGTACCCGGGATACCCCCGATCAGCGAAACCTGTGACATGCACATGGCAAGATATATACCGGGGTCCCAGTAAACCGACCCCACAGAAGCGAGAGGCGGACATCCCGAAGAGTAACCTCGCGTAAAGGCAAACACTAAACGCCACCGTTCAAGATAGAAGCACAAGATACAACACGACATTTATTTCCACCATAAAGAGTCCTATTTCGAATAGGGTCAACTTGGTCGGTACCGAGAAAGAAGCAATCACCTAACCTTTCGGGATCGATATCCCGACGAATGCGTCGGACTCCAAAAAAGGGCCCGTTTACCACTAAAACCCTAGACCGAAGTTCTAGGAGTGCATTGCAAGAAAGGAGGCTTATATATATTGATGATATAATGATGGGGAGAAAAAACCCTACGGCCATACTTTTACTACTTATCGACATGCACGAAGAGCTCCATCGCCATTGGTTCCCCATAGGCTTTACTTTTTCCTACTGCAATATTGTTAGTTCAAATACCAAGTTGTAAGATCCCACTGTGATCGAGATCCATATAGATATATAAACAGCTTTTGTTTTATGCATCCATCATATGAGAGATCATCCATCTTACTACTCACATCCACCATAATATCGAGTTCGTGACACCCGGCGGGATACCAAACTATTAAGTATCTCGCTGGCCCTTATCGGATCCCGATCCGGATTCGTCACCTATAAACCCCCTATCTCGCCTAACAGATTTCAAAGAACTTACGGGGTACCGAGGTATAAAGTATCCCGCTAGCCCAGATCCAATTAGATCCGGGCCCCTCACATCCCGTTAATTCTGAATTGCACCCCGGTGACAATTTTGGGTTAACAGAACTCTTTGCAACACCAACGTTAGTCTTTCCATTCCCTCTTCATTTGCACAGCCCCTGCATAATCGTCATCAACCGCCTCTTCTTCTTCTTCTACCCCGTCAGCTTCTAATAAGTTGACTTGTCTCCGCTCGAGACAAACATTAGAACGGTGCCTAGGTTTTAGGCACCTATAACAAATGTCTCCTATTGGTTTAGCATATGGATTCTCCCTTTGAGGCTAATTTTGAGTCTGACTTCTATTGAAATTCCGGCTACTGCCCTCATTAGCATCACGAGATGTTACTCCAAAATTTTGCTATCCAATTTTTCCTTTATCTGATGGAAAAATAGTAGCGTTGTAAGAGGAATCCGATGTATTCCTTCTGTAATTTACTAGGCGCTTCTCTTTCTCCATCATTTCAGCCATTAACGCTATGTTAATAGCCTCTTGCAAGGTCCACAAATTTTGCAAGTTGATCTTTTCTTGAAGAGAAAGTTTTAACCCATGAACATATCTTGCTACCTTCTAGTTTTCGGATTCATTCAAGTGATTATGCTCTGCTAGACGCATAAACTCATTTGTATATTCAAACACCGATTTATGTACACAACTAATGTACATACGGTATAGAATTTTCTCTTAATTAGCCGGTAAGAACTGATCCCTCATAAGTTGCTTCATCTTCCGCCACATTCACACTTAATTCTTCCCATGTCATTGTCGAGTATTTTGCAATTGATCCCACCATACAGCTGCGATACTTTTTAAACAGAAAGCCACCATCTTCACCATTTTGTTCTCTATAACCTCCATGATCTCAAAGAATCTCTTGACTTCCACCAACCAATCTAAGAAATCTTCAATCTTAAGATTCCCCAAAAAATTGGGAATATCAGCTTTAATCCGATATTCATCAAAATTGTTGTGATTATTATGATTGTTAGCTGGAGGTGGCTCTTCGATTTCTTCTTCAGACTCTGATTCACTCTCTTGAACAAGTTGTATTCGTCCATTTCTTCCACCAATGTCTCCACCATGGTTATTGTCTCTAGCAGCTCGCCTATTATTTCCTCCATTGTTTCGCAAAGCTTGTTATGAAAGGAACTAATAAACGCTCGGTGTGTATAATAAATATATCTAGATGGGTGGGGGGGGGGGGGGGGGGGGGGGGGGGGGGGGGGGGGGGTGTGAATAGATTTTAACTATTATTACCCAATTTTCGCATGCAAGTCAATTTTATGAAAATGCCCTTACTAGTAAAAAAAAAAAAAACAAGTGTAATATAGTGCGGAATTTAAATAACACTTGATGTATACGTGGAAACCCAACCACTGGGAAAAACCATGGGCTGTATAGTGCGCCACATTCAAACCTCGAAATCCACTAATTGAAATGGAGTTTACAACCTATGTAGACCTCGTCTAACACTCCGGTCAATAACCCCCCACTTCTACCACGCGGGCCTTTAAAAGTGGCTTTAGTCCAATTGCT
Source organism: Acer yangbiense (assembly GCA_008009225.1). Classification (NCBI taxonomy): domain Eukaryota; kingdom Viridiplantae; phylum Streptophyta; class Magnoliopsida; order Sapindales; family Sapindaceae; genus Acer; species Acer yangbiense. The sequence goes on along the minus strand of CM017773.1, from coordinate 16,142,726 downwards.
TGAGGCCTAAGCAATCTTAGCCCTAAGACTTAATTCTCAATGAAGAGATTATGCAACCTATGTGAATATGTATGAATATTCAAATAACAAACAAGGCTAGGGAACCTTAGATGCTTATCTAGGATGATGATATAATCAATTAAATCAATCCTAGATATCAAATGCTAAATGACATGTCAAATAGCTTAGCTAATCAAGATTAAGCAAAAACCTAATTAGCTATCACAATACAACACTCAATCAATTCATCACAATTAATTCTCTATTCTTGTATTTATCATATGATCAAAAACATACAAGTAAATTAAAAGAGAATAGCTTGATAGTAAAATACTAAAATAAGATGAAATCTTACCAAGCAAGTTGTGATGATGCAAACCCATGCATGGATGCATTCTATATAGTCATAGAAGATGCAATATGAAATTTGATGCAAAAATGATTTGATTTGAGTGGTTAAAGGTGAGTTCTTGATTTGATTTTCTCTCAAATATCTCTCTTTGAAGTTTAGGGTTCTAAGGAGTAAAAGAACTTAATCAGATAATGAGAAAGTAAGATATTTATAGACATCAAGAACTGGGCATGTGAAAAGACAATTTTGCCCCTGAAACGCACCGATCGGCGGTTTCAATCGGCGGCCAGGCTGCCGATCACGACCGCTGAATTGAGCCCGTGAAGAACAGAGCATCAACAGCGATTTCATTCGGCGGTTTCCTAACCGCCGATCCAACCGCCGAATCAAACCCGAGATATTAAATCGATCAGGTATGAACGGCGGTTTCGAACGGCGGTCATGACCGCCGATCTTGACCGCATAATTGCTCCAGACACTTCTGGACACAAACGGCGGTTTCATTCGGTGGCCAGGCCATCGATCATAACCGTCGATCACCAACAGAGGTGAAAACCAAGGAGAAGCCAAGGGCATTCTCTGTGGGTGGTCTTTGCGCAAAACCAAGCACATTCTAGTGCATGCGCGGACGTTTCCGAACACTATCGGGAAACGAATTACTAAGCACATATACACACAACAAGATATCAATCAAAGTGCTAGTGTGTAAAGTGACATGTGAAGAGTATGCACACAAATGCAAGTATACTAAGTGTGTGTGTGCATTCTAAGTCTCTTCAAGGAAAACCAAGCACTAGAGATTATACATTTGGCTTGCTTGTCCCTTGAGGTCTTGAAAGGGCCTTCGAGCTTGAAGTTCAATTACCTAAACTACCCTTACACAATAAACCCCAACATGTGGTTTGTCCACGAAATAAGCCAATCAATATATGGGAATCCTTACATGTTGTAACAAATCACGAATCTCCCTATATTGATTGGCTAAGATATCGATGCGTGCATTCTAAGCATTCAAATCTGCACGAGTGATAAGATCGTTAGCATTATGTTCACCCATGGATTCGAATCAACGATAACATGAGGGGAGAAACCCGCTCTAATATCACTTGACGTAGCACAAGCAACCAAAGATTACAAGCGTAATCTTAGAGAGAATGAAAGTCTGGAATCCACCAGGAATTTGATTGATAATAATAAGATCATCCAGATTACAACACCACAAAGGGATTAAATACACACTCTTGACTCTTAGAAGAACCCAACCTTAATTAAGATACCACAATTTATAAATTACTGCTACATCCTTTTTTCTAATTCTTGGTCCAGCATTTCTGCCATTTGTGCTACATCAGTAAGGCTCATTATGCCCCCCCCTAACTAGGTGTACCATTGATTATTTTTTTTATGAAATTTCTCTCGTATCATTTTGATTTGATTATTAAAAAGAAAAAAAAAATTATTTGGTAGTTACTTCAAAATTTTAGGACTTTTAAATAAGAAAATAAAATTTAGAATAGCCCACCCCAATTTTTTTTTTCCTAACTACGCCCCTGCCTGACAATAATAATTACAATTGTTATTATTAATATTATTTTTATTTGTTAATATAATTATTGGTTTATTAAATGAGATTAGTGCTAGTAATTAAAATCAATTTGTTTGCCGGTTAATATTTTATAATAAAACTTATTTAAATATATTTTAAAATCAAAATGAAAATATTTTAAATATATCTCGTTAAAATAGATTGTTTTAATTTAATCTTCAATATAAAAAATATTTTTAATTAAAATAATATAAACCTTTAAAACAAAAACCTATTGTCCATGTATGGAAGCCTATTACAACACAACATTCGATCGAAAGATATACTCTAAGTGATGTGGTAGGAGGTGCTATTGACTGACCCTTATAATAATTATTATCATAATGACAACGACAATATTATGATAATGAAATTAAAAATATTAATTGCATATGTTAATATTGGTTCTCTTATTTATTAATCTAATTTATTGGTTCATTAATAAGATCAGTGCCGTTTTTTATAGTCAATTCACTTGTGAGTTTACAATATCATTAGTTTTTATGAATCAATAAAACTTGTTGGTTTGGTCCTATACTTTCTCGGTCTATTATCGATTGTTAGATATATATATATATATATATATATATATATATATATATATATATACTGAAGTATTACACTATTACATATACTCGGGGTTTTTCTTTTGGGAGGGGGAAGAACTCGAACCCGCAATCTCATGGTGCAGATGTGAGGGGTTTACCACTTTTTTTTTTTTTTTTTTGAAAAGAAACCTTTATAAAAACACCAAAAGGATTACAGCTGAAGAGGGATTTCTCCTAAAACAATCGGAGCCACACTAGGTGGAACTTCCTCCATCCAAAAGAAATTGACATCAAAAGATAAACTTAGCTTGGCCAAGCAATGAGCCGCCATATTAGCTTTTCTAGAAACATAAACCACCTTGCAACACTGGGACTCATTAATCAGGTCATGGATGTCTTCAACGATCAGACCAATCTCAGACAAAGGAGCCGAATTAGAATTAATAAGAGCAACCGCCACCTGAGAATCTGACTCCACGATACAAGGCCATAAACCAACCTGGAAGGAAAAAGGAATTCCCTGGAGGATGGCTAAGGCTTCAGCCATAATCGGGGAGATCAAACCTGAAGAAGTATGAGTACAAGAAGCCATAACCAACCCCATGGAATCCCGAATAATAGCCCCAGAACCAAATCTTTTCCCATCAACATCCAAAGCTGCATCAGTGTTCACCTTGTAGCTACCAGCGTCAAGGGGTCTCCAAGAAGGCAAAATGATCCCAGGCCCTACAGGGGCATTAGCAGGCAAAGGAGACACCTGACGCAACTCATCCAAATAAGATTCAACCCAGTCCACAATATCAGTAGCAGAGAAAGAACTTGAATTGTTGTGAACAAAAGAGTTACGTCTATACCAGACCCTCCACAAAACAAGGCAGATGAGCTCCATATCACCCATTGACCCATGGCTCTTGCAGGCAATCATCTAGTCCAAGAAAGTTATGTTATCCGACCCTGCCATTTTAGAAAACTTCACCAGTAACCTACGCACCACCTTCAACGAAGGATAAAATCACAGAGCATAGAGAACCGATTCAGCTCTACTGCAACAAAAGGGGCACCAATCATCAACAGCAATCCTACGTTTCAGAAGGTTAGTCTTCACCAGTAACCAATTCTTGCAAGCTTTCCAGATAAACACTTTAACCTTAGAAGGCAGCTTCATACGCCAAAGATACTTCCACCAAGATTCCGACGAACCCAGACCTGACCCTGAAGCCGAAAAGGAGGTCAAAGCGGAGCAGCCGAGGTGGTAAACACTTTTTACTGAAAAAGCACCCAGCTTATCAAAATGCCAAAACAGTGAATCCATACGCCTTACGCTCGAGCAAGGAATGCTAAGGATGAGCTTGGCATCCTCCTCCAAAAAATAGCCACGAACAAGAGGCTCATTCCAATGCCCCGAAGGAGTTTTAAGATCACTTACCAAAGCCCCATCATTCAGAACCAACGGGGTAAGGATGAGGGATCCAACGGTCATGGTAAATGCAGACAGACTATCTAGACCCAATACGCCACCTCGAACCCATCTCGATAAGCTCTTTACCCCACACAAAGCTTCTCCACACGAAGGAGCACAAAGAGCCACACCCTGCCTGCAAAACGGAACAATCCGTGAAGTAACAATGCTTTAACACCCTGGCAACTAAAGTATTTTGGAAATGATGAAGCCTCCAAATTTGCTTAGCTAAAAGAGCTTGATTAAAAATAGACAGATCACGAAACCCCATCCCCCCATGATCTTTACTCTTACAAACCTGGGACCAGCGACCCCAATGGATTCTTTGACGCTCCTCATCAGAACCCTACCAAAACCGAGCGCTTAATCTGTGAAGATCAAAAATTAGACTTTTCGGAAGTCTAAACAAGGACATTGTAAATATGGGAATAGACTGAACAACTGCTTTCAGAAGAATATCTTTCCCACCAGCCGAGAAGAACTTACTCTGCCAACCTTTCTCCTTGTCCCACACACGGTCCCTGATGCTTTTAAAGAGCTCCTTTTTATTTTTACCAGCGAAACTAGGGAGGCCAAGGTAACGCTCATGACAGGCAACCAAACGGACCCCAAAAGTACCAGCTAACAGTTCCGCCCTCCATCTACTCACTCTACTACTGACACAAAGAGCCGATTTTTGGTAATTAACAACCTGACGCGAAGCACTAGCATAACAATCTAGGATATCCTTAATAGCGAGGCAATCCTTCTCCGAAGCTTTAGTGAAAAGCATACTATCATCAGCAAAAAATAAATGGCTGATCTTTGGGCCCCCTCTACTACACCGAAAGCCCTCCAACAACCGTCTACTTTCATCCATAAAGAGAAGCCGAGATAAGAGGGGTTTACCACTTGACCAATCTCATCTGATCAAATATATTTAAAATAAATTGAACAGTCAATTCTTACACGTACACAAAGAATGAAATAATATTACATTTTTACTCTTTAATTCAAATTATTTGATTTTAGTACAAAATGTTTATTAAAAACAAAATAATATAATTTTGGTTTCTTGCCAAGATTGGATCGGATAGATTCAATCGTAGTTTTGTAAAAAGAAATTATTCAAAAAATCATTCTTGGAAAAATAAAGTGGTTAGTAGTTTAGAAACTTTTCATAAGGTTGTTTTTGTTATATTATTTGTTTCATTTGTGTAGAAAAAAATAATCATCTTGTTTCATAAACGAATTTATGATAAAATTAACCTTTTCTACTACTTCAAGAAAGAAAAAAAGAAGTACAAATTTAGAAATAAAATAAAATAAAAAACAAAAAAAAACGAATCAAACTAATGAAATGTTGTTAAAAAAATGGCTTTACTAGCACGGAACAAATAATTTCAGAATTACAGTTCAATTTTAATTTATTGTAATATTGTATCCTCATGTCAAACAATTCAGTAATGTTCTTGTCCATTTTTAGATTTTTTGTTTTATGTTTTAATTGGTTTAGTGTTAAAGAAATATGTCGTTTACAAACTGATCATGACAACAGATAATAGCAAATGATTTTGTTTTTTAAATACAAAAACAACTTTTAAAAAATTAACATAATTTTGTTAAATGCTACAGTGTATTATCACACACCGTTAACAAACCCTAATACAGTGTTCATCCACGTAATCCTAACATTTCAATATATATATATATATGTAAGTAGTAATGAAACAAGTTAAATAAAGTTAGAAGTTCTCTCTTATACATTCAAATTTGAATTATTTTGAGGCTGAGTTACAATAGAAACAAAAGGAAAAAAAAATGAGAAGTTGGACAAGTTATTTTCTTATGTTTTCGCTTTATCTTGATTTGCTTTTGGGGTCTAATGGTGATGTGTTTAGGGTACCACCATTGAATGTTAATCAGAAAGATTTATTGAAACTTTTAGAATTGGGAGATGACATCAAATTTGACGTCTCGGCCTTATATGTGTTTGGAGACTCTACAGTTGATAGTGGAAATAACAATTTTCTTTCATCGGCGTCCAAAGCTAATTACCCACCGTTTGGAGTAGATTTTGCTGATGGGAAACCTACCGGTCGATTTAGCAATGGTCGAATTGAAGCTGACTTCATTGGTAAGGATCCAAAAATATTGTGAGAATTTTTCGTTTTGTTTTTAATTTTTAAACTAATTAATTGTTTTGTACTCATGCATTCGATGTTGTAGCCCAAGTAGCCGGTTTGCCATTTCCTCCTCCATGCTTGGGATTGTCGAAAGAAGAGCAGAAAACATTGCGAACTGGGGTGAATTATGGATCTAGTTCTTGTGGCGTTCTCCCTGATACTGGAAAACTTTTTGTAAGCAATATATAAATGCATGCTCATTATATGAATAACAATTCTAAGATTTAGTTGTTTATATAAAATTCATGCGAATGTTGAATCCTTGATTCCTAGATTACGGATGCGTCAAAATGAGCATTAAAATATGTTTTATCTTATAAGTTTTATTATGGTTTGAACTTCATAGTCACAAACTATGACACTCGAATAACAAAGGAAGAATAACATGCAAATATCTACATTAGATTAGAATGATTTTTAATGTGGAAGTTGATTTTCTAGTTATCTATTTATCATTAATTGCAGGGAACTTGCCTAACATTCGATATGCAGACTCGTCTATTTGAAACTACAGTAAAGAACTTGCAACCTTTGTTCGATAGCCCAAAAATGATGGCCGATTACTTGTCAAAATCACTATTTTTCATAAGTATAGGGAATGCTGATATAAGCACCGGCTATGATTTTCTTGACAACACCACGAAACAACAAACTCCTTTCCCAAAATTCGCTCAAGCAATATCCCAAAAGTTCTCCGATAATATAAAGGTAATAAACTACACTCCACCTTAGATCTATCGTACTTAAGTGTGTGGTTTTGTTTTTGTTTTTTAGAGTAAATGTAAAATGGTTTTGTTTACTGCTCGTCGGTCAAAGCAATTTTCAGAACCTTTGAGACAGTTTTGATAAATTATAAAACTAGTACGTAGTCGTCCTGAGTTTTTGTTTAATATTGAAATGATACTAAAGTTGGTTTTGCTTTTCTTCTTTTGTTAGAGACTATATGATTTGGGTGCACGTAAATTTTTAGTGAATAGTGTTGGTATGATGGGGTGTTCACCAATGGTATTTAACTCAAAACGGTCAACGACGTGCGATGATGAATATAATGAACATGCCCAAATACTTAACAGGCTCCTTTCTGACTTGTTGCCAAAATTGCAATCCGAACTCGTTGGATCGAAATTCATTTTTGCAGATGTTTACAAGGTTTTTGCAGACATCTTTGCTTCACCGAATTCATATGGTAGGCATATTAAAACTAAGTGTCTACGTACTATTTTTTTATTAATTTTTTGAAAAGGGAAAAAATTCCAAATACAAACATATTATTCTCAATAAAACAATATTATACAGTTTATTAATTTTTTACAAATTTAATTTCCTTGTAGGCTTTGCAAATACAAGAGACTGTTGTTGCGTGGCGGGTGAAAATGGTACTAGACCTTGCATCCGTGATATACGTCCATGCAATAACAGAAATGATCATGTTTTCTTCGATCCTTTTCATGGCAGTGAAACTACTCATTTCATATTAGCAAAACGTTGCTTAAAAGAATCATCGATTTGTAGCCCCATAAATTTGGTTGATTTTCTGCGAGCTTAAGTCTTAAATAGTTTATAGCGGATGATTTGCAAGTTTTAGATACACAAAATTTAATAATAAGTGTGATATGTATTTTACCTTGTTTATTTACTATTAAGTAAATCTGAAGACCATGCTCTTGTATTGTATTTCTACTATTATGAAATTATAAAAAGACGTTTTTAGTAATCACATGTAATTTACTAATTTTTTTTATTATAGTCATTGTTGTGTCAATATTTCTACACTTATCACATGTAACTATACGATAATCTACTTGTGGACTCTCAATAAAATGAGCATGTAATATTGACTTTTTTTTATCTATCTGAATGAGCGCCCTTCATCACCAAGTCACATTAGACGTGATATGTCAACATATAAAGTGTATTGAAGATGTTGACAATGTTAACCGGAAAGAGAGAGTTAAATATTATGAGACATATTTGATAAATTACAATTTTGAAATTGTTGAAATGTTTTTTTATATATAAATTCATCGAAAGGTCAACGTTAAATGTTGCTTTGAATTGTAACATTATAGTCTAAACTTCATGATTTTAGTACACATCTACGTTGTACTAGATAAAAGTGGGTTAACCAAAAATTTAATAAAATAAAAATATAAAATCATTTTCAAGTAACATACAATTATGATGAGATGAGGTTGGTCCAGTGGTAAACCCATCACACCTGGATCATGAGGTTGCAGGTTCGAGTCATTCCCCTCCCAAAAAACCCTTAATATATGTAATATTGTATTACTTTGAATATATAAAAAATTAATGTACAATTATTTCAAATAAAATAAAACAATGACAATATAATTATAATGAGCCAGACAATAATAATTACAATTGTTATTATTAATCTTATTTTTATTTGTTAATATAATTACTGATTTATAAAATGAGATGAGTGCTAGTAATTAAAATCAATTCGCTTGCCGGTTAATATTTTATAATAAAACTTATTTAAACATATTTGAAAATCAAAATGAAAATATTTTAAATACATCTCGTTAAAATAGATTGTTTTAATTTTATCTTCAATATAAAAAAAATATTTTTAATTAAAATACTATAAACCTTTAAAACAAAAACCTACTGTCCATATATGGAAGCCTATTGCAACACAACATTCGATCGAATGATATACCCTAAGTGATGTGGTAGGCGGTACTAATGACTGACCCTTATAATAATTATTATCATAATGACAACAATAATGTTATGATAATGAAATTAAAAATATTAAATGCATATGTTAATATTGGTTCTCTTATTTATTAATCTAATTCATTGGTTTATTAATAAGATCAGCGCCCCTTTTTATAGTCAATTCACTTGTGAGTTTACAATATCGTTAGTTTTGATGAATCAATAAAACTTGTTGGTTTGGTCCTATACTTTCTCGGTATGTTATCGATTGTTGGAGATATATATATATATATATATATATATATATATATATATATATATATATTGAAGTAATACACTATTACATATACTTTTTTTTTTTTAGGGATGAGAACTTGAACCCACAATCTCATGGTGCAAGTGTGAGGGTTTACCACTTACCAACATCATCTGATCAAATATATTTAAAATAAATTGAACAGTCAATTCTTACACTTACACAAAGAATGAAATAATATTACATTTTAAAATTATTTGATTTTAGTAAAAATGCTTATTAAAGACAAAATAATATAATTTTGGTTTATTGTAGTCCAAGATTGGATCGAATAGATTTTGTTGTTGAGAAAGAAAGGGATCACCCACAAATCTAAAGCAGAACACAGATAACGTGAAAGCAATAAAGAAGAAAGAACGACATCAAAGTTTTTACGTGGTTTAGGAATTTGCCTACGTCCACGGAGCGCACCGCACTCAATCCACTACTTTCAGAGTTGATTACAATCTCTCTGTCTCTCTCTCATGTCTCTCTACAATTTACTCTCATTCTCTCTACCACTCTTTTTTCTCTCCACCCTTTTTTTTCAACACACTTAAGGTTTTACATAATAGTAGTATTTATATGGGAACACTAGGGTAAGCCAAAACCCGAAGGGGTACTTTCCTTTTCTGCACAGGCTTTCCTAATTTGCGCAATTCCCGTTATTACTGCGATCTAGACCACTGTGGGTGCCTTGTGTCTGCGCCATGGTATGTGATGCATGACACCTCTGGAATTCACCGTTGTGGGTGCCGCGCTTGATGCACTATGTCTAAACAGGGGCCTGCACAACGTGTCTCCTCTGGAAAGCACAGCTGTGTGTGCCGCAGTTGGTGTTCGCTGTCCGCACGGCGATACGAGCAGCGCCTACTATCGAGAACAGATCCTCAAAGCTGGTTTCAGGCTTCACAAACCCAACAATCTCCCACTTGAAGAACTGAAACTTGAATAGACATTTTACCTCCTTCCTTGATGACTTAGTGGATAGTTACGGACCTACGGTACGCTCATTCCCCACGTCTTCTGTAAGGTTCATGATTTGTATTGGCTTGATTGCATTGCAAAACACTCTATATTTGTATTAGTTGTTGCTTAGGATATTCTTTGAAGAAAGGAAGCTTAAAAAGTGAAGAGCAATGTCTAGTGCAAAAGTTGTCTTCAAGAGGTGAAAAGCGTCAAAGGTATATCTTGACTTCTATCCTCTTGCAAGGCGTTAGCGCACACACACATAATTCATACATGTGTGTCCTTGCATCATGGTTCAAAAATTTGGTATAACACATTCACACATCTCATAGTATGCTCATGCATTGATCTTGTATAGACAAACATTGTGGAATTACATGCTTTGTGACTATCTCTTTGATATGGCATGCTTGTGTGAATATGTGTTTATTTGTTTGTGTATTTTGTGTTTTGGACTTGAACATGTTCTTATTTGATACCTTATTGAGTTCTGGTCGTTTCAATTACTCATTCATAAGGTTTCGAGTCCAAACGATGTAGCTACGCTATTTTTCGTTCTCATTCGTTGAGTTGACTTCATCGTCGTTTTCCAAGAAGATTTCTCAACCATTTTTCAAAGTTGTGTAGTCATCGTCGTGCATGAGGGAGTCATGATTCGTAATCCAAAAACGGATTTGAAATCGGAGTTCGGATGCCCAAGATATGGCTGAAGAACCGGAGAGTATGCGAGAGTGATGTGGGAGGCCGTGAGCCACCTTGCCCACGCCGTGAGGGAGGCCGTGAGGCTCACGGCCAAAGGGGCTCTCTGCCCCCGTGAGCCTCATGCACCCCCCACGGGAGGGTGACATGGCTCATGTTGATTGGCCTCTGAAATCCTTCTCTCTCCTCCTTTTAAACTCTTCTCCTTCCCTCCACACTTGTTGAAGATTTTGAAGAACACTTTGAACATTTTTGCAGAATTTCTTCACATTTTAGTTTTAGTATTTTGATCATATCTTTCTCATACGAACTCGAAATCAATCGATTCAAAAGCCAAAATTGTTGGTCTTGAGGAGAGCTACAAACCCCAAGCATTTCCAGAGGGAGCTGACTTCGTCATTGTTCCCAGCAGCCTGTTCTTCATTACGAGTTCAAGGTTGTTTGTTCAACTTCTTCTTTTTCAATTTCATCTTTGATCATCTCTTGATTCTTACTATTTGATTGATGAAATTTGTTGAGAAGTATGTTAGATCATATGCTAGGGTTGTTTGATCATTTGTCAATTGAGTTTTAGCTTTGTGATTTCTCTTGAACATATTTGTGCTAAACTTGATTTTGTTTGAAATTGATTCTAGAAAATTTATATATGATGTGTCTCATATTATTTTCTAGGTTTTATTTCATGATCTAATAACTAGGTTTTTAGTGTGATATATTGAATATTCATACCTTGTTCTTATTGATTTGCATGTCTTGATTTCTAGATAATCTTGTGATTGTGTGTTGAAAGCATATTCTAGATTGTCATTGAACATGTACATTTTGCTTGATTGATCATCTAGCTTAATTTGATTGTGTTTGCATCATTTGCATCACTTTAGATCATAGCCTTGCATTAGGTTGAAGTCTCTAGCAAAGTGAGTGAAGCTTTGTGGATAGAGCAAGGAAGTCTTGATTAGAGTCGGGAGGACTCGGATAATCAAGCAAGGGAGTCTTGTCTAGGGTCGGGAGGATCCGGATAGGCAAGCAAGAAATCTTCCTAGAGACGTGAGCGTTTTGGATAGGAAGTTGCTTTCTAGAGGTGTGGGATACATCTCGGATAGGAAGTAGGCTTGGTGATTCACTAGCCCGAGGGTAGATTAGGAGTTGATAGCTTGAGCGGATATCATGAGTTGATAGCTTGAGTGTGTAAGTCCTTTTTCACATAGTGGATTGCTTTGCCGGTGGTTGTGGTATCAACCCGTGGATGTTTCCTCTTTGAGGTTTTACCACGTAAAAATACTTGTGTTCATTTTTGTTTTTACTTTTCTTTATCTTCCATATCTTTCATTGATTGCATATCTTGTAAATTGATTAACTCTTGTATAAGTGAAATCAATTAATTTGTCAAATATATTCAAGTGTGCATTTTCTTTGATATATTCCGCATTATTTTTTAAATTGGAAGAATTTGGAGCGTATACCTATTCACCCCCCCCCCCCCCCTCTAGGTATATTTCACTACTACTTAAGGGAAATTTCATTTGGTATCAGAGCGGGTGTCTAGACGCACTTAGATAGATCCTTTCTTTGTAGTGTTTTTGTGTTTTTGTTTGTGATAATCATGATTAAGGAAGTGTGTTCCTATGTGGCTTCTTTTGTTGAACATATTGACTTAGATGAGAAAAAGATCGATGATCTTATTTTTGAAAATGAACATTTATTCAAAGTCAATATGTCCCTCAACAAGAAGTTAGAAAATCATGATCTTGGCTCAAAGGAGTTTAATGAACTTAAAGACAAGATCCTAAGTCTAGAATTGAATCTAAAAGATAGCAATGATAGACTTGGTATCTTGAAGCAAGAAATTGAGCAAAGAGATTGTTCTCTTGTTAATGCTAAGAAACTTGAAAACGTGCTTAAATCTAAACTTAATGAGCATTTAAATCAAGAGAAAAAGTATAAACAATGGCTTGATAAATCACGTAAAGATGTTATGTTTAGTGATGAAATAGCGGAAAAATATGCCATTGAAATTAGGATGCTTCGTGAGAAACTTGATGAGGCTAATAGGGTGATTAGCAAGATGTTATCTAGTTCTAACAAAGTTGAAACCCTCATTAAAAGTGGAAAGCATACATGTGACAAAAGAGGTTTGAGTTATATCAATGAGAAGGAGACTCCTTCATCTAACAAGTCTACTTTTGTCAAAGCAAGCATTGAAACAAATGTAGGTACATTTTCTCAAGGTAAAGCTATGAAAGCTACCGAAGGTGCCTCTTCATCAACAAGGATGTTCAATGGAAGAACACAACAACATAAACATTAAGGAGCATTAACCTCAAATGCAAGAGGTGGAGCATCAAGGGTTGCACATCAAAGAGGAAAAATTATGAGAAGTCCAAAGGAGTTGGAAGCAAATGCAAATGGTAAATTTCTCAAATTTATTCCTATTTGTCATCATTGTAATATGATAGGACATATTCGACCTAGATGCTTTGAGTATATTCGGAAATGCAAACTTGATAATGTTTTTCATGATATGTCTTTGAATGGACCTAGGCAATCATCCATGTATGGATATAGAAATAGACCTAGGAAGACCTTGGAAAAGCATATTGTGGAAAAAGTTGTTGATGTCTTGCTTGCTAAATCTTGTGTTGTGCCTCACTCTACTATGCATAAGAAAGTTGATAATGCTTTGTTTGATATTTTTGAAAATGCGACCAATGAGGTCAAGGTGCATGTTAAAAAGCCTAACATTAAGTCAAAGCATGTTAGAAGTAAGAGTGAGAGACATGTTGTGAAAAATGTGTGGATTAGAAAAGACACATTTAAATGTCATGTTGCACAATATGCTTTACGTGCCAACTCCTCCTATTCTTGGTACCTAGATAGCGGTTGCTCTAGGAACATGACCGGGAACAAAGAGTTCTTTAAGAATCTTGTTTTAAAGGATGGAGGTTGGGTTACTTTTGGTGATGGTACCAAAAAGCAAGTTCTTGGCAAGGGAACAATTTGTATCCCCGGATTGCCTAAACTTCGCAATACTTTGTATGTTGATGGGTTACAAGCTAGCTTGATAAGCATTACTCACTTGTGTGAAATTTTTAAAGAAGTTAGCTTTAACAAAGATGTATGCACTATAATTGATAAAAAGGACAATGTTATCCTAAGAGTCAAAAGGTCTATAGACAATTGCTATTGTCTTGAGATAGATCCTCTAACATGCAACATGGCACATGAGTGCAATAAGCTTCATCAACGTTTGGGTCACATGAATTTTAAAGATTTGAAAAAGCTTGAAAAACATAGCATTGTTAGAGGTCTTCCTAATCTTGGTAAAAAGCTTGAGGTGGTTTGTGAACCTTGCCAATTAGGTAAGCAAACCAAAGTGTCTCATAAGAAAAATTCTTACATAGCTACCAAGAGACCTTTAGAACTTGTGCATATGGACCTAATGGGGCCAATTCAAACCGAGAGCATTAATGGCAAAAAGTACATTTTTGTATGCGTTGATGACTTCTCTAGGTTTACTTGGGTTTATTTTCTTAGAAACAAGACCGAGGCTTTTGATTACTTTAAAAAGTTTTGTAATCAAGTTCAAAATGAAAAAGGTCTTGATATCAAGAAAATATGTCGCATTAGGAGTGATCATGGGATGGAATTTGAAAATGCAAAATTTAGTGAGTTTTGTGATGGTTTAGGGATTTCTCATGAGTTCTCCGCACCTAGAACTCCTCAACAAAATAGTGTTGTTGAGAGGAAAAATCGTGTCTTGCAAGAGATGGCTAGGGTCATGCTCAATAGCAAGAAAGTCCCTAGAAACCTATGAGCCGAGGCGGTCAATACCACTTGTTATGTGTCTAATCGTGTTTTTAAGAGACCCGGCACAAAACAAACGTCCTATGAGCTATGGAAGGGCAAGAAGCCTAATGTGAGTTACTTCCACACTTTTAGGAGTAAATGTTATATTTTGAATGATAGAGATCACTTAGGAAAGTTTGATGCAAAAAGTGATGTTGGTCTCTTTCTTGGCTATGCTACTAATAGTCGTGCATATAGAGTCTTTAATTTGACTACTAGGACTATTATGGAGTCTATCAATGTGAAGATAGATGATCTTAGCATGCTAAATTTGTGTGATGATAATGGTGTCAATGAACCTAAAGAAAACATGTTGAATGACACTAAAACACCTATTGATATGGCTAGTAGTGTTTCTAGTCAAGATGATGAAAATGATAGTCATGTTGAAGTTGAAAGTCAAGGGTTGGAAAATGCTTTAAATGATAATCAACAAAATGGCCAAGTTGTTGAACATTCTCACCCAAGACTTAGAAACTTACACTATCAAGAAGACATCATAGGTGATTTAAATGAAGGGGTTAGAACAAGAAATCAAATTGCTAACCAAATATCCTATGCTTGCTACACTTCTCAAATTGAACCCAAAAATATTAATGAAGCAATTGTTGATGAATATTGGGTTGGGGCTATGTAAGAAGAACTTAATCAATTTGAGAGAAATGAAGTGTGGTCCTTAGTTTCTAGACCCAAAGATATAAATGTAATTGGCACTAAATGGGTGTTTAGGAATAAGACCGATGAAAGTGGCAAGATTGTGAGGAATAAAGCTAGACTAGTGGCTCAAGGTTACACTCAAGTGGAGGGTGTTGACTTTGATGAGACGTTTGCCTCGGTTGCTCGTCTCGAGTCCATTACACTTTTGTTGTCCATTGCATGCATTAAAAAGTTCAAATTATTTCAAATGGATGTCAAAAGTGCTTTCCTCAATGGATACCTTCAAGAAGAAATGTATGTTGAACAACCTAAGGGTTTTGTAGACCCACACTCTCCTAATCATGTGTTTAAATTGGCAAGATGAAAATGGGTGTTTAGGAATAAGACCGATGAAAGTGGCAAGATTGTGAGGAATAAAGCTAGACTAGTGGCTCAAGGTTACACTCAAGTGGAGGGTGTTGACTTTGTTGAGACGTTTGCCCCGGTTGCTCGTCTCGAGTCCGTTAGACTTTTGTTGTCCATTGCATGCATTAAAAAGTTCAAATTATTTCAAATGGATGTCAAAAGTGCTTTCCTCAATGGATACCTTCAAGAAGAAGTGTATGTTGAACAACCTAAGGGTTTTGTAGACCCACACTCTCCTAATCATGTGTTTAAATTGAAAAAGGCTCTCTATGGCCTTAAACAAGCTCCAAGAGCTTGGTATGATAGGTTGACTCAATACCTTATTGACAACCAATATGGGAGAGGTGGCATTGATAGAACTTTGTTTATCAAACATCATGATCATGATATTTTTGTTGCACAAATATATGTTGATGACATTGTTTTTGGGTCTACTAATAAAACCAAGGTTGATGAATTTGTAAGTGTTATGTCAAGTGAATTTGAAATGAGCATGGTGGGTGAGTTGAATTATTTTCTAGGAATGCAAGTAAAGCAAACTAGCATGGGCATAATGTTGAATCAATCTAAATATGCTAAAAATCTAATTAAGAGATTTGGCCTAGAAAATGGAAAAGATTTTGAAACTCCTATGAGCACCACTTTAAAACTTGACAAAGATGAAAAAGGGAAAAGTGTTGACCAAAGCCTTTATAGAAGCATGATAGGTAGTCTACTTTACCTAACGGCTAGTAGACCCGACATTTGCTTTAGTGTAGGCTTGTGTGCTAGATTCCAAGCAAATCCCAAGGAATCTCACTTGAAAGCCGTCAAGATGATCATTAGGTATGTTAAAGGGACTCATAGTCTTAGTCTATTTTATTCATTTGACACCAATGATATCCTAGTAGGCTATTGTGATGCCGATTGGGCGGGAAACATAGATGACCATAAAAGCACATTGGGCGGTTGCTTTTATGTTGGTAATAACTTGGTTTCTTGGTCAAGTAAGAAACAAAACTCGGTTTCCCTTTCCTCTTCCGAAGCCGAATACATTACGGCCGGAAGTGCTTGCACACAATTACTTTGGATGAAACAAATCCTTAAGGATTATGAGATAGAACAAGGAAAAATGACACTTTATTGTGATAACTTAAGTGCCATTAACATCTCTAAAAATCCGGTTCAACACTCCCGTACAAAGCACATAGACATTAGGCATCATTTCATTAGAGACCTAGTTGAACATTCTATTGTTACTCTAGAGCATATGCCTACTAAAAATCAACTTGCGGACTTGTTCACCAAGCCCTTGGACAAAGAGAGGTTTAAAACTCTTAGAATGTCCATTGGCATGATTTGTGTTGATTGATGTCTTTGTGTGATTGTGAGTGGCTTGATAAGCAAAACTTTAATTGAATATCATTATCTTTGAGAGCTACTCACTTGAGAAGTAGTGATCTTAAACAAATATCTTTTATTGTTTCTAGATCATACACTTAAGCTTGAAAATCTTATTTTTGAAAAGTGCACTAATGCTTCTCTTATATGTTTTAGTTTTGAGTATATGTGGTTGAATATGTGTAGATAATGGATGCATCTAAAAGTTTATTGCTTAGTACATGATAGATGACCTATGGTATGTATCCATTTTACTTCGGCACTACATAGTAATCAACGAGCACCCTCATGGAAAGGGCTACACACCTTGGTTGTGAAGCCACCCAATGTAGGAAAGGGCTACGCCATTGTGATGAGTGAAAGCCGCCATGAGGAGGATATATTTTTGTTAGTAAAATCAAAGAAGTGTTGAATTGAATCATAAAAATAAAAATAAAAAATCTTTGATTCTAAGCCTAAAAGAAATGAAAAATAAAAGGCTTATTGGTGTATAGTTGAGAATTGTGAAATTGCTCGGGTTGACAAATAGAAACGGGAAAACGAGCCACATGCACACACACGCTCATATGTTGATATCAATTCTCTTTAAAAGCAAAAATCCGGATGAATATCGGTTTGACCTATTTTTGGAAATGCTTTAGATGGATAGGTGTGGATAGAGTTTGCATGTTGATATCACAATTACTCCTACTATATATGTGAGAAGCATTCACACACACACACACATTTTGCTTATGTGCTTGATTCATTAGCAATGTGAGAATATTTGTGAGAGATTAATGAAAATTTATGATTCTCTCTTGGACTTTGACAAGTTATGAAATACTTTCTCTTATTGCTTGATTGTGTGATTGTGTGATTGTGTGATTGTGTGATGTCCCTTGTGAACAAATCTACTTGGTGATAATATGTGGAGCATATGTTAAAGGGGAGCTTTAGTTTATTCAACTTTCGCTTTCTATACGATTTGTTTGCTTAATATCTCGTTCTTTATCTCTTGTGTCCCTTGTCTATTCCTTGACAAAAAGGGGGAGAAAATGTATACCTCACCATGTTTGATATTGGGGAGATCTTGTATACTTCACATCTTGTGTGGAAAACATGTTCCAATTGTGTGAAACATATTCCTCTTTGTGCTTAATTGTGACTTTGTCTTAAGGGGGAGAATTCTTGTCTTAAGGGGGAGAAAGAATTCTTTCTTGCTAATGTTAAGGATGATTGGTCCTTGGGAATTAGGAAATTAAGGGAATGCTTTAATATGAAAACATTTTATTCACTTGAGATAATGCATTTTTGTATGAGATAAGGGATGTCTTCTATATTTGTTTTTGGTTGATAACTCACCATTCTTCTTTAGAGAAGATCTCTTGTTTTTTATTGCTATTTTCTCTCATAGGTTCCTTGAAGATCAAAGAAGGAATTCTTAAAGACTTGAAGACTTTTAGTCTAGGAATTTCCTTGTAATGTGAGATTGAGAGTATGCTATCAACTTGAGTTTATTTGAGTGAATCATTGTATGGTGAGGTTGAGGTTTTGCCATGGAATAGCCAAAGGGGGAGATTGTAAGGTTCATGATTTGTATTGGCTTGATTCCATTGCAAAACACTCTATATTTGTATTAGTTGTTGCTTAGGGTATTCTTTGAAGAAAGAAAGCTTAAAAAATGAAGAGGAACGTCTAGTGCAAAAGTCGTCTTCAAGAGGTGAAAAGCGTCAAAGGTATATCTTGACTTCTATCCTCTTGCAAGGCGTTAGCGCACACACACACAATTCATACATGTGTGTCCCTGCATCGTGGTTCAAACATTTGGTATAACACATTCACACATCTCATAGTATGCTCATGCATTGATCTTGTATAGACAAACATTGTGGAATTGCATGCTTTGTGACTATCTCTTTGATATGGCATGCTTGTGTGAATATGTGTTTATTTGTTTGTGTATTTTGTGTTTTGGACTTGAACATGTTCTTATTTGATACCTTATTGAGTTCCGGTCGTTTCGGTTACTCATTCATAAGGTTTCGAGTCCAAACGATGTAGCTACGCTATTTTTCGTTCTCATTCGTTAAGTTGACTTCATCGTCATTTTCCAAGATGATTTCTCAACCATTTTTCAAATTTGTATAGTCATCGTCATGCGTGAGGGAGTCACGATTCGTAATCCGAAAACGGATTTGAAATCGGAGTTCGGATGCCCAAGATATGGCTGAAGAACCGGAGAGTATGCGAGAGTGATGTGGGAGGCCGTGAGCCACCTTGCCCACGCCGTGAGGGAGGCCGTGAGGCTCACAGCCAAAGGGGCTCTCTGCCCCCGTGAGCCTCACGCGCCCCCCACGGGAGGGTGATGTGGCTCATGTTGATTGGCCTCTGAAATCCTTCTCTCTCCTCCTTTTAAACTCTTCTCCTTCCCTCCACACTTGTTGAAGATTTTGAAGAACACTTTGAACATTTTTGCAGAATTTCTTCACATTTTAGTTTTAGTATTTTGATCATATCTTTCTCATATGAACTCGAAATCAATCGATTCAAAAGCCAAAATTGTTGGTCTTGAGGAGAGCTACAAACCCCAAGCATTTCCAAAGGGATCTGACTTCGTCATTGTTCCTAGCAGCCTGTTCTTCATTACGAGTTCAAGGTTGTTTGTTCAACTTCTTCTTTTTCAATTTCATCTTTGATCATCTCTTGATTCTTACTATTTGATTGATGAAATTTGTTGAGAAGTATGTTAGATCATATGCTAGGGTTGTTTGATCATTTTTCAATTGAGTTTTAGCTTTGTGATTTCTCTTGAACATATTTGTGCTAAACTTGATTTTGTTTGAAATTGATTCTAGAAAATTTATATATGATGTGTCTCATATTATTTTCTAGGTTTTATTTCATGATCTAATAACTAGGTTTTTAGTGTGATATATTGAATATTCATACCTTGTTCTTATTGATTTGCATGTCTTGATTTCTAGATAATCTTGTGATTGTGTGTTGAAAGCATATTCTAGATTGTCATTGAACATGTACATTTTGCTTGATTGATCATCTAGCTTAATTTGATTGTGTTTGCATCATTTGCATCACTTTAGATCATAGCCTTGCATTAGGTTGAAGTCTCTAGCAAAGTGAGTGAAGCTTTGTGGATAGAGCAAGGAAGTCTTGATTAGAGTCGGGAGGACTCGGATAATCAAGCAAGGGAGTCTTGTCTAGGGTCGGGAGGATCCGGATAGGCAAGCAAGAAATCTTCCTAGAGACGTGAGCGTTTTGGATAGGAAGTTGCTTTCTAGAGGTGTGGGATACATCTCGGATAGGAAGTAGGCTTGGTGATTCACTAGCCCGAGGGTAGATTAGGAGTTGATAGCTTGAGCGGATATCATGAGTTGATAGCTTGAGTGTGTAAGTCCTTTTTCACATAGTGGATTGCTTTGCCGGTGGTTGTGGTATCAACCCGTGGATGTTTCCTTTTTGAGGTTTTACCACGTAAAAATACTTGTGTTCATTTTTGTTTTTACTTTTCTTTATCTTCCATATCTTTCATTGATTGCATATCTTGTAAATTGATTAACTCTTGTATAAGTGAAATCAATTAATTTGTCAAATATATTCAAGTGTGCATTTTCTTTGATATATTCCGCATTATTTTTTAAATTGGAAGAATTTGGATCTTATACCTATTCACCCCCCCCTCTAGGTATATTTCAATTAAGGGAAATTTCATCTTCACTCTTGAAGATCCACTGAAGCTGCACACAGCTCCTGTTTCTCTTTAGTGACTGGCTTGGTTAACATGTCAGCCGGATTCTTAGCTCCTGCAATCTTTACTAACTTCAACACTCCTTCTTCGATTAACGACCGAATGAAGTGGTAGCTTAGGTCTATATGTTTGGTCCTATAATAGAACACCGAATTCTTGGCCAAGTGTATTGCACTCTTACTGTCACTGTGCAACATATTCATCACTTGATCGAATCCCAACTCAGTTAACAAACTTTGTAACCATATCAGCTCCTTGCTTGATTCTGTCACAACCATATACTCTGCTTCAATTGTAGAGATTGTCACTATCTTCTGCAACTGGGACATCCAACTAATCGCGGTACTAGCCATTGTTAACACATATCTGGTGGTACTTCTTCTATGATCCACCTCTTCAGTAAAATCTGAATCCACATAACCTTCCAGCTTGAGTTCATCTCTTCTGAAGGTTAGATATCTCTCTATCGTACCCCGCAGTTATCTTAGGATCCACTTCAAAGCCTCCTTACCTAGATTTGTCATGTATCGGCTCACAACTCCCACTACATGGGAAATATCTGGTCTTGTGCAAGTCATGGCATACATTAGGCTTCTAATGACTAAAGCATAAGGAACTCTAGCCATAAAGTCATTCTCTTCTTCTGTCTTCGAACTCTGGTCCTTGTACAACTTGAAATGAGTAGCCAAAAGTGTTCTTACCGATTTCGCATCACCCATGTTGAATCTCTGTAACACCTTCCGAATGTATTCTACTTGTGAAAGCTTCAATGTACCTTCATGTTCGTCTCTGCTAATTCTCATTCCAAGAATCTACTTTGCTACACCTAAATCCTTCATCTCGAACTCACTCGAGAGTTGCTTCTTCAAATTGTTAATCTCTTCTAAATCTGCACCGGCTACTAACATGTCATCAAGATAAAGTAGCAGAATAATAAAACTTGACTTAACCTTTTGAAGTAACAGAAGTGGTTAACATTGCATCTTAAATAGCCATTGCATTGGATAAACCCATCAAACTTTTTATACCAATGTCAGGGAGCTTGTTTTAAACCATACAAGCTCTTCGTCAACCTACACACCAACTCTTCCTTGCCTTCTTCTGCAAACCCCTTCGGTTGCTTCATGTATATCTCTTTCTCCAATTCTCCATGAAGAAATGTAGTTTTCACATCTAACTACTCAAGATATAACCCTTTTATTGCGACAATACTTAACACTAACCGGATCGTAGTTAGTTTAACAACAGAAGAAAAAATTCAGAGCAGTCAATACCTTCTATTTGTTAGAAGCCTTTGACCATTAGTCGTGCCTTTGACCATTAGTCGTGCCTTGTATCTCTTGGAACTATCATATTCCTATTTGATCTGAAACACTTATTTATTCTGTAGGGCTTACTTTCCTTCAGGCAACTTGGCTAACTCCTAAGTTTGATTTGAAATCAAAGACTTCATCTCATCCTTCATTGCAAGCTCCCACTTGCTCGCATCTTTTCCCTGATATGCCTCATCATAGCAGTCAAGTTCCCCTATATCTGTCAACAGCATGTATTGCAAATATTTCTTATTTAGTATAGGAGTTCGAGTTGATCTTCTCACTGTACTCTGAGCCTGTGTCGATGCAACGTCTCTATGTGGGACATGATCTATAACTTGGAGCGGCACACCTTGTTCTTCATCATTCTGATTAACTGGTTCCACAACCCTGTTATCTGACACATCATTCAGCCCAAAGTACCCAGGATCTTCCGGCTCAGATACCTGTGTGTTTCTGTCTTTGTACATAACCCTTTCGTTGAAGATAACATATCTACTTTTGATCATCTTGTGGTTTTAGTCATCCCACAGCTTGTAACCAAATTCATCTTCTCCATAGCCCACCAAAGTACACTTCATTGACTTGGCGTCTAGCTTATTCCTCGCATGATCACCTATATGCAGGGTACTTAAAATCGATAGATATACCGAAATATCCACCGATATATCCGTATTTTGGAGGGACCGATATCGAAACAGGTAAATATCCAATATCCTGCAGAATATCCGGTCGATTTCAAAATATCCGTAAAAATCCACCGATATTCCCGAAATATCCCGAAATTCCCGAAATTTCATGAATTTCACCCCGAAAGTCTATGGATATTTTGCATATTATTAAAATAATTTTTTTAATCCTAAACAATTAAATTATTGTTAAAATAATTTAGCTCGAAAATTATTTTAGAAGAAGCATTAACAAATTTATAAAAATTTCCAACATAATAGTAAATAGTAAAATCATTGAACACTTGAAGTAAAATTGGATAAAAAACCAAAGAGTGAACGCGTAAAATATGTAAAATTTTGTGAAAGCAATCTGAAAAAAAAAAAAAAAATTTGTGACTCAAATGTATAAAACTAATTCCAAATAGTATTAAATATGTACCAATCAATTTATAAATATATATAATTGATTTTTTTGTAACTTTGTGCCGACATTCCAAATATAAAAGAATCTTAAAATATATGAGCCACTGTACCAAGTTCTGAGATTGGTTGATATAGAAGTTGTACCCACTATACCTATCGTGTATGAGTTAATGCGTGTGATGAAAGATACAGTAAAACAACAGAGAGGGAGTAAATGGGTTCTAAACATTATACAAGACTGATGGGATAAAATGCTCAATCACCCACTACATGCTGCAGGTAAATTTTATTTTGGATTGTTTGTCATTCATAATTAAAATTTAGTAGTATTTATACTAAAATTATTCTTTTTTTTTTTTTTTAACTTACTATTTGAACCCAAAGTACCAATATAGAGACTATATTGGGGATAATTCTGATCTTCTGAAAGCCATACATAATGTCTATGTGCAATTAGACACTGAAGCTATAGGAATTGCTAATTTTGAAAATGAGGTAAAAAGTTACAATTTACAACCAATTTTATAATTCCAATATTATAAATTCTTTGCATGTGAGTATTGTGTCATATTAATATATATTATATACATATTGATCTCATGAATGTAGCTCACATACTTTAAGGATGGAAATAAAAGTTTTGGTGAACGAGCAGCCGTTGCAACTAGAAGCAAAATGCAACCAAGTATATAACTTTTATTACAAAAATTTACATCTTAATAATAAATAATAATATCATTGAAATAATATCCATACTTATAATACTTAATAATTTTTATTACAGCTGATTGGTGGGTAATGTATGGAAATTGTGCTCCATCATGGAGTGCAATAGCAATTTGCATACTATCACAAACATCATCATCTTCTGCATGTGAAAGAAATTGATCCATATTTGCTTTAATCCACACAAAACAAAGGAACCGTCTTGCCTATTTTAAGTTTGAACAACTTGTTTATTGTTATTATAATATGAAGTTGAAACTTAGGGATATGGCAGCTGAAAAAGATAAAGTAAATGAAACTGATTTTATGGATCTATTTCAAGTAGCTGCTGAAACAGGAGACGATAATGAGAATCTTATTTCTAACTGGGTTAGACTTGCCTCATTGGATGATGACGAAGGAAATTCTGATTCACATACTGCTTCTCATGCTCAAGACATGGGAATAAATGTTGAACAAGTGATTAGAGAAGAAGTTGGTGTAGATCTTGGAGTTATTGTTACCGGCTCTTCCGATGATCAACATACCTCTGATGTAAAGAAAATATGATGGAGATGATGGAGATGATAGGGATGAGGCAAGAGGTTGGGATTCTGGTGCAGGAGGTTTGAATGCTGGTGCAACAAGTTGGGATGTTCGTGCTGGAGGTTGGGATGCTGGTGCAATAGGTTGAAATGCTAGTGTGGCGGGTTGGGATGCTCATGCAGGTAATTTTGATCAAATTCGTGATAGACAACATGGAGGAACAAGTCAAAATGTTGAATATTCTTTGAATATGACTCTCTCCTCAATGAGTATAGACACATAAAACAGTTCTTTGGGTGATTCGCAGACAATGTCAGGTTCTCATGTACCAAATTATGGTAGTTATGGTGGCTGCAATATATTTGATTATCCTTTTCCACAAATGTCATATGCAATACCTATGCATGCAGATCAACAATATCCACCAAGTTAGGTAAATCCAAACTACCCAATTCATGGATCAGTTGGAAGAGATCAAGCAACATACGTGTGACATATTAATAACTACATTGAAAATTATGCAAGCACGTTTTATTGGGAAAATTATTGGTCGAATCAAGATAAAAATGTATCTTATGTATTTGAACCAGCAAGAAATTCATTTTGATTTTAAATTTCAGATTATTATGTATGAATTATGATTTATGATAGAATCTTGGAAGTGTGGAACTATTACTATATATATATTTAATGATAATTTTGTTTATTAAATATTTAATCTCTTAATATTGTATATAATATTGTAAAAGTGAAACAAAATATTATTCTATTAAATACTCAATTTTAAAAATTATATACAGACTCTATCTATGTTATAATTTAAAATAAACTCATAACTACGATAATTTATCATTGAAATATGATTCATTTGATGTATAATTACTTGTTTAAGCTTGTCCTAAAATTTCACAAAAAAAATCTAACTTTAGATATAAATATCCATCATTTTTTTAATTTTTGACGGAATATCCACCGATATCGATAATATCCCCGATATATCCGTAAATTTAGAAGCCCGATATTGATACTGATACCGATATTACGTTCCTTGCCTATATGTACATAAGAAACACACCCAAACACTTTAAGATGAGAAAGTTTTATCTTTTTCCCGGTCCAGATATCTTCTAGTATAGCGAGGTCCAAAGGCTTTGATGGTCCTCTGTTGATCAAATATGCTGCAGTATTGACTGCCACTGCCCAGAACTATTTTGGCAACCCTGAATGTAACCTTATGCTTCTGGCTCTCTCAGTCAATGACCTATTCATCCATTCTGCTGTGGGGTTCCAGGAACCGTTCTATAGAGCTTTATCCCGCTCTGGTAGCAAAACCTCTTGAACTCACTGTCTTCATATTCTCCACCATTGTCTGAATACAGCTTTTTGATCCTTAACCCTGCCTCGTTCTCAACCCTAGCTTTCCATCTTTTGAAAGCATCAAACACCTCAGACTTATGTTTTAGAAAATAAATCCTTCTTGGGGTGGTCGTCAATAAATGTGACGAAATATTGTTTACCTCCGATTGACGAAATTGAAGTTGGACCCCAAACATCGGTGTGCACTAGTTCTAGCTTCTTCTTTGCAGGTACCCTTCCGGTTTTTAGAAGCTCACTCGCTTTTGTTTTCCCAACATGCAGCTCTCACATAAATCAACCTAAACACTCTTCAAATCTGGTAACTTACCTTTCGAATGCAGACACTTCAGCCCCTGACTACTCATGTACCCAAATCTTTTGTGCCATAAGTTCAGATCATCTTTACTTTTTGCCATAGCAATTGAACCACAACCATCCGTGGTTGTGTAAAGCGACCCATTCTTATTTCCTCGGGAGATTGTCATAATACCCTTCAAAATCTTCCACTTATCATATGTGAAAGTCGTCATGTAACCCTCTGATGCTAGTTACCCAATGGAGATCAAATTCTTCCTCAAATCTGGTATGTGCCTTACGTTGTTAAGCTTCCAAACTAATCCTCTCAGCTGAATTTCCACATCTCCCTTCCCGATAATGTTACATGCTTGATCGTCACCAAGATACACCTTACCCAAATTTTTAAAGACGTAGTTCTTGAATAACTCCCTATGAGGTGTGGCATGGAATGACGCTCCTAAATCTAGAACCCAGGACTCTGTCTTACTTTCTAACGAGCAGATGAGGCAGTTATCTGACTCCTCCAACACACAATTCGCACTGCCTTTGCCTTTATCTTTCTTCTCAGATCTACACTCATATGAGAATTGGCCTTTCTTACCACAGTTCCAGCACTCTACATCTTTCTTGTTTCGTTGCTGATTTCCCAAATAATTAACCCGATACCTGAATTTAGACTTACCTCTTAACTTTGATCTTCCTTGTTGATTCGTGTTCCGATTTCTGTTTCTGTTTTCTCTACCTTCCATATTCATTGCTGAAGATGTAGACACTCCAAATCCCTCTTCATGCAACCTAATCTTTTCGGTCATGATCATGTTCACAACCTGTGAGAAATCCAATTTCTCCTTCCTGAACAGGATGGCAATTGACTGACATGTCATCTTCTAACTTTTTAGCAATTAGGTGAGCATAAACATCGCCAAGAATTCTTCATCAAAACCCATAGACACAGAAGTTAACCCATCCTTCACTTCATTGAACTGGTTTAGATACTCTCTAAAACCATGACCTTTCGTCATCTTTATATTTGATAGCTTTTTGACAAGATAGACATTTCTTACAGTAAAAGGTTGTTTATACAGGTTTGAAAAAGTCTTCATCAGATCTCTGGCAGTTAGCTGATCCTTTACGTTAAAAACGACTTGCTTCGTCAAACTGAGACAAATTGCTCCTAATGCTTTCATGTCCAAAAGTTCGAGATCCTCTTTATCCATGTTCTTCGGCTTCCATTTTTTGACCAATCTACATCGGTCTACCCTCAAGCTTCTCTTTTAACTGTCAATGCAGGTCCTTCTGGTACAGATAATCCTCCATCTGCATCTTCCAGAAACTATAATTCGTCCCATCGAATTCCTTAATTTTGTGAGAATCATTCTCCGATCCCATCTCTATAACAAAATCGTTGACCTCGAGAAAACCTAAATTTGTGAGAAAAATAATTTGCCCCAACCTAGGGCTTTGATACCAATTGTTGTTGAGAAAGAAGGGGATCACATACAAATCTAAAGCAGAACACAGAAAATGTGAAAGCAATAAATAAGAAAGAATGACACCAAAGATTTTACGTGGTTCAGAAATTTGCCTACGTCCACGGAGCGTATCGCACTCAATCCACTACTTTCAGAGTTGATTACAATCTCTCTCTCTCTCTCTCTCTCTCTCTCTCTCTCTCAAGTCTCTCTACAATTTGCTTTCAATCTCTCTACCACTCTTTTTTCTCTCTACCTTTTTTTTCAACACACTTAGGGGTACTTTCCTTTTCTACACAGGCTTTCCTGATTTGCGCAATTCCCGTTTTTACTGTGGTCCAGACCGTTGTGGGTGCCTTGTGTCTGCGCCATGGTATGTGATGCGTGACACCTCTAGAATTCACCGTTGTGGGTGCCGCGCCTGATGCACTATGTCCAAACAGCGGTCTGCACAACATGTCTCCTCTGAAAACCACCGATGTGAGTGCCACAGTTGGTTCTCCCTGTCTGCACAGCGGTACGCGCAGTGCCTATTGCCGAGAACCGATCCTCAAATATGGTTTCAGGCTTCACAAACCCAACAGATTCAATCATAGTTTCGTAAAAAGAAATTATTGGAAATCATTCTTGGTAAAATAAATTGGTGAGTAGTTGAGAAACTTTTTATAAGGTTATTTTTATTATATTATTTGTTTCATTTGTGCAGAAAAAAAAAATCATCTTGTTTCATAAATGAATATATGATAAAATTAACCTTTTCTGCTCCTTCAAGAAAAAAAAAAGTACAAATTTAGAAAAAAAAAAAAAACCTAATCAAACTAACAAAATAATTAAAAAATGGCTTTACTAGCACATAACAAATACTTTTAGAATTACGGTTCAATTTTAAATTATGGGTATTTACAATTTGGTCACAATCTAATTGGTAAACGTCAATTTTTTACTCCTTAATTGAAATTTCATCAATTTGGTCCTTACATAATTGAAAATCAATCAAATTAGTCATACCGTTAGTCAAAGGTTTTGACTAACGGTATGACTAATTTGATTGATTTTCAATTATGTAAGGACCAAATTGATGAAATTTCAATTAAGGAGTAAAAAATTGACGTTTACCAATTAGATTGGGACCAAATCGTAAAAAATCCTAATAGTTATATGTTTTGACTAACGGTATGACTAATTTGATTGATTTTCAATTATGTAAGGACCAAATTGATGAAATTTCAATTAAGGAGTAAAAAAGTGACGTTTCCCAATTAGATTGGGACCAAATCGTAAAAAACCCTAATAATTATATGTTATATGAAAAAAAAAATTAAATTTTTTAAAAAAATAGTATCATTTATTACATGCCACGTGTCACGACCATAGCAAAAGTAGTTATTTTTATTACATATAATTATTTAATAAATATTATTAGTATATGTTATATTGTATAATTAGATATATTAGAATATGGGAATTAAAAAAAAAATTAATATGATCGTTTTATATATGTGCTTATTATTAATAGTATCATTTAATATGTATGTTGCTGACTTTGTGAACTCTAAAAGTTGTGACTATTATATATATATATATAAGAAACTGGAAATATATGATTATTATTTTATTTTTATAATAAATATTATTATTATTATATGTTATATTGTATAATTAGAATCATCAGATATATTACAATATGGAGAATTTTAAAAAATATATATATATGATTGTTATTATATATATGACTATTATTAATAGTATCATTTAATGCGTATGTTGCTGACTTTGTAAACTCCAGAAGTTTAGACTATTATATATATATATATATATATATATATATATATATATATATATATATATAGTATTATACATTATGTTGTATAATTAGACATATTAGAATATGGAAAAAAAAATTCTTAAAAAAAATCATAAGAATATATAGTCTATTTTATTGTATACCATGTGTCGCGACCATAACAAAAGTAACTATTTTTATGTTATATGAAAAAAAAAAAAAAAACTAAAAAAAAACTAAAAATATAGTATCATTTAATGTAGGCATATCTAATAACAAGGGGTATTTACAATTACGTTCCAATCTAATTTGGTACATATATAATTGAAAATCAATCAAATTAGTCCTACCATTAGTCAAAACCGTTACTTTGACTAACTGTATGATTAATTTGATTGATTTTCAATTATGGAAGGACCAAATTGATGAAATTTCAATTAAGGAGTAAAAAAGTGACGTTTCCCAATTAAATTGGGACCAAATTGTAAATACCCCTTTAAATTATTGTAATATTGTATCCTCATGTCAAATAGTTCAGTAATGTTCTTGTCCGTTTTTAGATTTTTTGTTTTATGTTTTAATTGGTTTAGTGTTAAAGAAATTTGTTGTTTACAAACTGATCATGAGAATAGATAATATTTTTTAAATACAAAAACAACTTTTAAAAAATTAACATAATTTTGTTAAATGTTACAGTGTACACTGTTAACAAACCTAATACAGTGTTCATCCACATAATCCTAACATTTCAATATATATATATATATATATATATATATATATATATATATAAAAGAATAGTAATGAAACAAGTCAAATAAAGTTAGAAGTTCTCTCCTATACATTCAAATTTGAATTATTTTGAGGCTGAGTTACAATAGAAATAAAAGGAAAAAAATTGAGAAGTTGGACAAGTTATTTTCTTATGTTTTCCCTTTTTCTTGATTTGCTTTTGGGGTCTAATGGAGATGTGATTACAATACCACCGTAAAATGTTAATCATAAGGATTTATTAAAACTTTTAGAATTGGGAGATGATATCAAATTTGACGTCCCGACCTTATATGTGTTTGGAGACTCTACAGCTGATAGTGGAAATAACAATTTTCTTTCATCGACGTCCAAAGCTAATTACCCACCGTTTGGAGTAGATTTTGCTGATGGGAAACCTACCGGTCGATTCAGCAATGGTTGAATTGAAGCTGACTTCATTGGAAAGGATGCAAAAATATTGTGAGATTTTTTCGTTTCATTTTTTAATATTCAAATTAATTAATTGTTTTGTACTCATGCATTCAATGTTGTAGCCCAAGTAGCCGATTTGCCATTTCCTTCTCCATGCTTGGGATTGTCGAAGGAAGAGCAGAAAACATTACGAACTGGGGTGTATTATGGATCTAGTGCCTATGGCGTTCTCCCTGATACCGGAAAACTTTTTGTAAGCAATATAATAATGCATGCTCATTATATAAATAACAATTCTAAGATTTATTTGATTATATAAAATTCATGTGAACGTTGAATCCTCGATTCCTAGATTACGGAAGCATCAAAATGAGTATTAAAATATGGTTTACCTTATAAGTTTTATTATGGTTTGAACTCGATAGTCGCAAACTATGACACTTGTAAGTTCCCCAAAGTTTGATTGGCTTATTTTAGTGACAAACCACAATTGGGGTTCAAATTGTAAGGGTAGCTTAGGTGAATGATGATCAAGCTCAAAAGTCCTATCAGGACATCAAGATGATAAGCACGCCAAATGTATAATTTGTAGTGCTTAGTTTTCATTGAAAAGATTTAGTTGCACACACACACACTTGTAATGTTTGCATATGTATGCTTTACTTTTGTGTGCATCCTCTTCACATGTCACATTTCACACTTGCATTTTGTTGTTGTATTTGTTGTGTGTTTGTGTGTCTAGTAATTCGTTTCCTAAATGTTGTTCGAAAACTTTCGCGCATGCACATTGGTGTGCTTGGTTAGCGCGATGATCGCCTTCGAAGAATGCCCTTGGCTTCTCCTATGGTTTCACCAAAAGTGGTGAAACGGCAGTTTGATCGGCGGCCCTGACCACCGAATGAAACCGTCGTTTATGTCCATAAGGTTCTGGAGCATTTATGTGGTTATGATCGGCGGCCACGACCACCGTTCGAAACCGCCGATTAGACCTGGTCGATTTAATCTCTCGGCTCTTGTTCTGCGGTTGTGATCAGCTGTTATGAAATCGTGCAGTTTATGGGCAAACTTGTCTTTTCACATGCTGTATTTTTTATGTCTATAAATACATCACTTTCTCATCTCTCTATACCTAACTCTTTCAATACAATAACCCTAAAGTCTATAGAGAGATTTGTGAGAGAAAAGGCAATCAAGATTGCTCATTTAAACACTCAAAACCATTTTCATATGCATTAAACTTCATCTAGCATATTCTAGCATATCTAGAATGCTTGCTTGCATGGGTCTTTCATCAACACACTTGTTTTGGTAAGTTCTTCACTAATTTCATCTAATCTTAGTGTTTTACTTAAAAATGCATCTCTTTAATTACTTGTATGTTCTTAGATTATATTCTTATATACAAGATAGATATAGTTGTGTTGTTGTGATTTAGTGTTGCTTTTGTGATAGCTAAACTTAGGATTGTTTAATCTATGTTAGTTAAGCTTTATGACATGTCATTTAGCTATTTGATAACTAGGATTGTTTTAATTGTCATATTATCATCCTAGATAAGCATATAGGGTTCCCTAGCTCTATTTGCATATTTGGATATCTTTGAATATTCACATAGGCCATTTTATCTCTTCATTGAGAAGTAAGTCTTGTGTAGCTTCCAGGATTAAGTTGCTTTGATCACAAGCAATTGGACTAGGTTCACTTATACCGGGATTAGATAGTGGTGGTGAGTTATACCGGGATTATGTTGTATTCACCTTATCATTAGTGGATTCGAGATTCGAGTGTGGTGCACTTACCAGCCCGTGGTTTTTCCCAGTTTGGGTTTCCACATAAAAATCAAGTGTTATTTAAATTCCGCACTTTACACTTGATTTATTGCTTTAACTAGTTTGGGGTATTTTCGTAATATTGACTAAACACAAAAATTGGGTAATAACGATTAAAATCTATTCACCCCCCCCCCCCCCCCCCTCTCTCTAGATAGTTTTATACACACCGTGCATTATGAGTTTCAACACTCGAATAACAAAGGAAGAAGAACATGCAAATATCTACATTAGATTAGAATAGTTTTTAATGTGGAAGTTGATTTTCTAGTTATCTATTTATCATTAATTGCAGGAACTTGCCTAACATTTGATAAGCAGACTGGTCTATTTGAAACTACTGTAAAGAACTTGAAACCTTTGCTCGATAGCCCAAAAAAGATGGCTGATTTCTTATCAAAATCACTATTTTTCATAAGTATAGGGAATGCTGATATAAGCACCAGCTATGATTTTCTTGACAACACCATGAAACAACAAACTCCTTTCCCAAAATTCGCTCATGCAATATCCCAAAAGTTCTCTGATATTATAAAGGTAATAAACTGCACTCCACCTTAGATCTGTCGTACTTAAGTGTGTGGTTTTGTTTTTGTTTTTTAGAGTAAATGTATAATGGTTTTTTTACTGCTGTTCGGTCAAAGCAATTTTCAGAACCTTTGAAACAGTTTTGAAAAATTATAAAACTAGTACGTAGTCGTCCTGAGTTTTTGTTTAATATTGAAATGGTACTAAAGTTGGTTTTACTTTTTCTTCTTTTGTTAGAGACTATATGATCTGGGTGCATGTAAATTTTTAGTGAATAGTGTTGGTATGATGGGGTGTTCACCAATGGTATTTAACTCAAAACGGTCAACGACATGCGAAGATGAATAAAATGAACATGCTCAAATACTTAACAGGCTCCTTTCTGACTTATTGCCAGAATTGCAATCCAAAATTTTTGGATTGAAATTCATTTTTACAGATGTTTACAAGGTTTTTACAGACATCTTTGCTTCACTGAATTCATATGGTAGGCATATTAAAACTAAGTGTCTACGTACGTATTGTTTTTTTATTAATTTTTAAAAAAGGGAAACAACTTCCAAATATAGACATATTGTTCTCAATAAAACAATATTATACAGTTTATTAATTTTTTACAAATTTAATTTCCTTGCAGGCTTTACAAATACAAGAGACGGTTGTTGCGTTGCAAGTGAAAATAGGACTAAACCTTGCATCTGTGATATACGTCCATGCAATAACAAAAATGATCATGTTTTCTTCAATCCTTTTCATGGCCGTGAAACTACTCATTTCATATTAGCAAAATGTTGCTTAAAATAATCGTCGATTTGTAGACCCATAAATTTGGTTGATTTTTTGCAAGCTTAAGTCTTAAACTAGTTTATAGTGGATGATTTTCAAGTTTTAGTTACACAAAATTTAATAATAAGTGTGATATGTATTTTACCTTGTTCATTTACTATTAAGTAAATCTGAAGACCATGCTCGTGTATTATATTTCTACTATTATGATATTATAAAAAGACGTTTTTAGTAATGACATGTAATTTACTAATTTTTTTTAATTATAGTCATTGTTGTGTCAATATTTCTACACTTATTGCATGTAACTCTATGATAATCTACTTGTGGACTGTCAATAATATGAAAATGTAATATTGATTATTTTTTAATCGGTATGAATAAACGTCCTTCATCACCAAGTCACATTAGACATGATACGTCAGCATATAAAGTGTAGTGAAGATGTTGACAATGTTAACTAGAATGAGAGAGTTAAATATTATGAAACATATTTGATAAATTACAATTTTGAAATTGTTGAAATGTTTTATACATATAAATTCATCGAAAGATCAACATTAAATGTTGCTTTGAATTGTAACTTTATAGTCTAAACTTCATCATTTTAGTACACATCTACGTTGTATTAGATAAAAAGCAGTTTTTCTCTATTAGGCACACAACTATGATCATACTTATAGCACAAGTGCCACATCACCACTTTTTTGCTAGAAAAAAATGCAATTGGGACAGATAATGCTTACATGGCAAAAAGTGGTGAGGTGGTACTAGTGCTATAAGTATGCTCATAGTTGTGTGCCTACCAAAGAAAAACTATAGATCAGTTTTTCTTTGGTAAGCACACAACTTATAGCATACTTATAACACAAGTGTCGCATCATCAGTTTTTGCTATGTGCATACAATCAGCTGTGGTTGATAATTTAAAAAGGGATAAGGTGGCACTTGTACTATAAGTATGCTATAAGTTGTATGAAAATTTGGGGTCAAATAATGCTTACATGGCAAAAAGTGATGAGATGAATAAGTGTGCTATAAGTATGCTATAAGTATGCTCACAGTTGTGTGCTTACCAGAGAAAAACTCCTCACACATGTACCACATTATTGCGGGTTCGACTCCGTCCCCTCCCCAAAAAACCCTTAATTTATGTAATATTGTATTACTTCGAATATAAAAAAATTAACGTACAATTATTTTAAATAATTCTTTGAGTTAAATAAATTATTTTAAATATATAAAAAGAAATCTAAAAATAAGGATGGAGTAAAATAAAACAATGACAATATAATTATAATGAGCTTGACCATAATAATTACAATTGTTATTATTAATATTATTTTTATCGGTTAATATAATTAATGGTTTATTAAATGAGATTAGTGCTAGTAATTAAAATAAATTTGCTTGCCTGTTAATATTTATAATAAAAATAATTTAAATATAATTTAAAATCAAAATGAAAATATTTTAAATATATTTAGTATAAAATAGATTGTTTTAATTTAATCTTCAATATAAATAAATATTTTTAATTAAAACATTATAAACCCTTAAAACAAAAACCTATTGTCCATATATGGAAGCCTATTATATTGCAACACAACATTCGAAAGATATACCCTAAGTGATGTGATTGGCAGTACTATTAACTGACCCTTATAATAATTATTATCATAATGACAATGACAATATTATCATAATGAAATTAAAAATATTAAGTTCATATGTTACTATTGGTACTCTTATTTATTAATCTAATTTATTTATTCATTTAATAAGATCGGCGCCCCTTGTTATAGTCAATTCACTTGTGAGTTTACAATATCATTAGTTTTGATGAATCAATAAAACTTGTTGGTTTGGTACTATACTTTCTCGGTCTATTTTCGATTGTTGGATATATATATATATTACACTATTACATATATTTGGGGTTTTTTGGGAAGGGGGAGAACTCGAACCCGCAATCTCATAGTGCAGGTGTGAGGGGTTTACCACTAGACCAACCTTCATCTGGTCAAATATATTTAAAATAAATTGAACAATCAATTCTTACACTTACACAAAGAAGGAATTAATATTACATTTTTACTCTTTAATTCAAATTATTTGATTTTAGTACAAAATGTTTATTAAAGTCAAAATAATATAATTTTGGTTTATTGTAGTCCAAGATTGGATCGGATAGAGTCAATCATAGTTTTGTAAAAAGAAATTATGGGAAATCATTCTTGATAAAATAAAGCATTGAGTAGTTGCGAAACTTTTCATAAGGTTATTTTTGTTATATTATTAGTTTCATTTGTGAAGGAAAAAAAAATTCATCTTGTTTCATAAACGAATTTATGATAAAATTAACTTTTATGCTCCTTCAAGAAAAAAAAAAGTACAAATAAAGAAATAAATAAAATAAAAAAACTAATCAAACTAATCTTTTTTTTTTTTGAAAAAGGACTTCATTGCAACAAACAAAAGATTATAGACGAGTTGGACAATCGCCTGATTGGATGATTTGCATACCTAATTGAGGTCCCAATTTCCTAGATTTTGTACTCGTTTTCGAGTGTGTTTTTGTATATAATGCATTTTGTGAGCATTGTGTAGGTCATATGCCTTAAAATAAGGTGTTGAGCATAGTTAAAGAGTTTTGGAGGTTAAAGGGCTGAAATTGGAAACCTTCGTGCAAAACAATAAACTTGTGGAGGTCATATCTCCCTTCTCAGATCAAACTACATTTCGTGTAACCTGTTTCTAGAAATCCCCATGAGTCTACTTTCCAACGCTTTTTACAGATCGCGATTCCGACTTCTCTAGAAGAAGTTATGGTCGTTTTTGTAACTGTGCGCGAAGTTGAAAAACTTCACCCGAGAGAGATGCGACCTCAAGGCGAGCTCACCAAGCTCGCCCCCCAAGGTTGCTTTCCTCTTGGGTTTTTTCCCAAAAAAATGTTTAAATTCATGAATTTACCTCCTTGCCCTTAACCTAATTCATTCTGAAAGTTCTCACGGTATGTAAACTATTAATCTAGATGGGAGGTGAATAGATTTTAACTAATTTTACCCAATTTTAGTTTAAGGACAAGATTACGAAAATGCCCCTAATAGTCAATAAAATATAACAAGTGTAATATTGTGCAGAAATTAAAACAACACTTGATATTTACGTGGAAACCCTCAGGGGAAAAATCACGGGCTGTTAAGTGAGCCACACCCGAACCTCGAATCCACTAAATGTGATGAAATTACAACATAATCCCGGAAGTAATCACACACCTACCTAATCCCGGTATGAGTGAACCTAGTTCGAATGCTTGCAATCTAAGCAACCTAATCCCGGATGCTACACACAAGACTTTGATTCTCAATGAAGAGATTAAATCCCTAAGTGAATAAGTGAATATGTGAATATCCAAAATGCAACATAGAGTAAGGGAAACCCTATATGCTTATCTAAGATGATGAATTTGCAATTAGAACAATCCTAGATATTAAAACTAAATGACATGTCAAATAGCTTAGATAATCATAGATTATAAAAACCTAGATATCTATCACAATACAACACTTAATCAAAATATCACAAATAATCTCTATCTTGTATTTAGTATATTATCTAAAAACATACAAGTAATCTAAGAGATTTCTTAATATGAAAAACACTAAAATTAGATGAGATTAGTGAAGAACATACCAAGGAAGATGTGATGATCCAAAAACATACATGGATGCATTCTATGAAGGCATAGTTGATGCAATATGAAATTTGATGAAAAAGGGATTTGATTTGAGTGGTCAAAGATGAGTTCTTGATTTGATTTTCTCTCAAAATTCTCTCTTTTAAGTTTAGGGTTCTTGGGAGTTGAAAAACTAATTCAGAGAATGAGAAAGTAAGATATTTATAGACATCAAAAACAGAGCATGTGAAAAGACAAGTTTGCCCCTAAAACGCACCGATCGACGGTTTCAATCAGTGGCCAAGCCACCGATTATAACCGCCGAATTGAACCCGAGAAGAA
Source organism: Acer yangbiense (assembly GCA_008009225.1). Lineage (NCBI taxonomy): Eukaryota > Viridiplantae > Streptophyta > Magnoliopsida > Sapindales > Sapindaceae > Acer > Acer yangbiense. The sequence goes on along the minus strand of CM017773.1, from coordinate 16,105,019 downwards.
CAGGGGAACAATGGTGGTTTCATTCGACGGTTTCGTAACCACCGATCTAACCGCAAAATCAAACCGAGAGATTAAATCAATCAAGTATGAACGGCGGTTTCATTCGGCGGTTTCATAACCGCCGATTAAACCACCGAATCAAATCGAAAGATAAAATCAATCAGGTATGAACGGCGGTTTTGAACAGTGGTCGTGACCGCCGATCGTAACCGTAGAATTGCTCCAGACACTTTTGGAAGCAAACAACGGTTTCATTCGGTGGCCAGGCCACCGATCATAACCGCCGATCATAACCGCCGATCACCAACATAGGTGAAAACCAAGGAGAAGCCAAGGGCATTCTCCGTAAGCGGTCTTCGCGTAAAACCAAACACATTCTAGTGCATGTGTGGACGTTTCCGAATACTATAGGGAAACGAATTACAAGACACAAATACACACAACAAGATACAACATCAAAGTGCAAGTGTGAAATGTGACATGTGAAGAGTATGCACACAAATGCAAGAATGCTAAGTGTGTGTGTGCAATCTAAATCTCTTCAAAGAAAACCAAGCACTAGAGATAATACATTTGGCGTGCTTGTCCCCTGAGGTCTTGAAAGGGCCTTCGAGCTTAAAGTTCAATCACCTAAACTACACTTACATAATAAACCCCAACACGTTGTTTGTCCACGAAATAAGCCAATCAAAGAATGGGAATCCTTACACATTCCTCTATATAAACCTTTGATATTTTTAGACCTAGACCAATCTACCTACCAAGAATATTCACCAACTCATTTCCTTACATCATCCTACATATTCCTACACAATCCACAAAATACTTGACACCAATCCATGATCTTTCATTGTTCTTGGGAGATAAGAGATAGAAGATTGAAGAAGCAATCAAGAGGAGAAGAGTAACTCAAGGGGATCTACTCTATATAGTTTCCTCTAAACCCTTACCTCTTTGATTTTTTTTTTTTATTATAGCCATGTATTCTTTTAAGCATATTTATTGTATGGCTACAGTTTGTGATATGAGCTAAACATTTAGTGCTAGGATTTGATGAAACCCCACCCATGACTATATATTTATATTGACCTTTGTTTATCTATTATGTGCAATTGTAGTTTGTATGGATGTTTTAGTGTACTTAATGCTTTCAATAGGTTGATCGTCTATTAATTGATCATTGATTGTGTGTTATGAACCGACCGGAGACGCACACACATCATGTTCGATGAAATGTCTTCTATGCTTGACTAGAAAAGTAGACCTACTTAGGCTAGTGTATAGGATTCCTTAGTGCGCTAATGTTCTTAGTGAACTCATACATACATTCTAAGTAATCGAGAGATAGGCTTGGGTATGATATTGGGTGTAACCTATTCTACTCGACTGAGATTATAGGTTATCTTTTGGGTGCATGAATCTATGAATTGTATGAGTATATTTTAGGTGAGCAATTGAGTCTAGAAAGGAAGTTAGGAGTGGGTGGAGTGTAGTCAATGTCTTAGCATTCATTTCCTTCATATTTACACTTGAGTTTATTTCTTGTCATTTCTTTATTACTTTAACTTAAATCCTTGTTATTAATTTATTTTAGCTTGCTTAATATGAAAACCAACCTCTTTGCTTGTTTGAATAGCACTAAGACTGATCAATTTCAATAATCAATCACTCGATCCTTATGGGAACGAACTTCACTTTATCATTATACTACTCTCCGACCTCGTACTATTGCGAGTGTCACTAAGAGTGTAGTCAATTTTTGGCATCGCTGCCGGGGATTGAGCGAACGATTGATATCTATACTAGTTAGTTTATTGCTAATTTGAACTTTTTAATTTAGTTTGTTATTTTTCTCTTTTTAGGTACATTTGCTCTTGCATGCACTTGCGCACGAGAAGCCAAAATCTTCGATTCTTGCACTTTGATCCTGAGATTGAGAGATTAGCTTGAAGGAATAGACAAAAAGAAAGGGTGAACGGAGCAGTGATGGATCAGTGTGTGTAGTAGTGATTAGAGTAGTTTTAATATTATTAGTTTCTTAGTCATTTTTGTTTCTCTAGTTTCTTTTTATTTCTTTGGTAGTTTTTGTTTCTTTTTATTTCAGGATTCTATGGATTTCTTCATGCAAAACTCGAGGCCAAGCTATCCGTCAATGAGCATGTCATCGAAAGATAAGATAAGAGAGCTCTTGCAGGATGCTATAGCCTCTCAACCGGAAATCGTATAGAATTTCAAAAACTATATGTCACCTAGTTGGCCAGACCAATCCATAGAGACGACATTTGAAGGGAACTTCAACAACTCCATCAAGCCCACAACTCGGAAGAGATGAAAGAAGTGATCGAGTTGAGCAAGGGGGTTATGAATGCTATATGGGATTTGATGTTGGCAATGGATGTGCAAAAGAAAGAGAATGATGCACTTCAAATGAAAATAGTGGAAACTTCCCGAGAGAAAGAAGAAATGAGGGAAGAATTTGAGAAGATGTTGCAGCTCATGAAGAAGGAATTTGAAGGCAAGGAAGCCTTGGAAATGGAAAAGGCGAATAAGCTTCAAGAGCTAAACAAGAAACTCATACTTGAAGTAAAGATGCTCAGAGTTGAAAATGGCACACTAAAGACGACGAACGGCGAAGTCTCTGTAAGGATTCCTGTTTTGTTGATTGGCTTATTTCGTGGTCAAACCACATGTTGGGGTTTTGAATGTAAGGGTAGTCTAAGTGTTTAGTGTTGAAGATCAAAGGCCCTTCCATGACCTCAAGTTACAAGCACGCCAAAGGTATAATCTCTTGTGCTTGTTTTTCTTTGAAGAGATCTAGTAGCACACACTCACTTAGCATTCTTGCTATGATTGCATACTTGCTTATTTTTATGTGCATCTCTTCACATGTCACTTTACACACTAGCACTTTGGTTGATATATCTTGTTGTGTGTATATGTGCCTTATAATTCGTTTCCCGACATTGTTCGGAAACGTCCGCGCTTGCACTAATGAGTGCTTGGTTTCGCGCGAAGACCGCCTATGGAGAATGCCCTTGGCTTCTCCTTGGTTTTCACCATTGTTGGTGATCGGCGGTTATGATCGGCGGCCTGGCCGCCGAATGAAACCGCCGTTTCAGTCCAGATTGGTCTGAAGCAATTATGCGGTCCAGATCGGCGGTCACGACCGCCGTTCGAAACCGCCGTTCATACCTGATCGATTTTAATCTCTCGGGTTTGATTCGGCGGTTGGATTGACGGGCACGAAACCGCCGAATGAAACCGCCGAATGAAACCGCCGTTAATGCTCTGTTCTTCACGAGCTCAATTCGGCGGTCGTCATCGGCGGCCTGGCCGCCGATTGAAACCGCCGAACGGTGCGTTTCAGGGGCAAAAGTGTCTTTTCACATGCCCATTTCTTGATGTCTATAAATATCTTGTTTTCTCAATCTCTGAATAAGCTTCTTGAGCAATTAGAACCCTAAACTTTCAAGAGAGATTTTTGAGAAAAAATCAAATCAAGAACCTATCTTTAAACACTCAAATCAAACCCCTTTTGCATCAAATTTCATATTTGATCTTCTATGCCTTCATAGAATTGATCCATGCATGGTTTTGAATCATCACATCTTATTTGGTATGTTCTTCACTAATTTCATATTACTTTAGTGTTTTTCATATTAATACATCTCTTTAATTACTTGTATGCTTTTGATTATATGCTAGATACAAGTTAGAGATTATTTGTGATGAAAATGATTGAGTGTTGATTGTGATAGCTAATTAGGTTTTTAATTAATCTTGATTAGCTAAGCTATTTGACATGTCATTTAGCAATTGATATCTAGGGTTGATTAAATTGATTATATCATCATCCTAGATAAGCATCTAAGGTTACCTAGCCTTGTTTGTTATTTGAATATTCATATATATATTCACATAGGTTGTTTCTCTTCATAGAGAAGTAAGTCTTGAGGCTAAGAGTGCTTAGGCCTCAAGCAAATTGGAATAGGGTTGCTAATAAAGGCCCGCTGGGTAGAAGTGAGGGGTTACAGACCGGAATGTTAGACGAGGTCTACATAGGTTGTAAACTTCATTTCAATTAGTGATTTCGAGTTCCGAGTGTGGCGCACTATACAGCCCGTGGTTTTTCCCAGTGGTTGGGTTTCCACGTATACATCAAGTGTTATTTAAATTCCGCACTATATTACACTTGTATGTATTTTTGACTAGTAGGGGCATTTTCGTAAAATTGACTTGCATGCGAAAATTGGGTAATAATAGCTAAAATCTATTCACCCCCCCCCCCCCCCCCCCCCCCCCCCCCCCCCCCCCCCCCCCTCTAGCTTTATATTGAACACGCCTCGAGTATTTTAATAACTTTCAGTCTCTAAAAAGAGTAAAGATTTTGAAGAACAAATTGAGAGACTTGAAGCCAAATAGAGTACAACATTGAAAGAGTTGAAGAACTTGGCGAGGCTAACGAAAGAATTTGAAGATGAGGTAGTTCGGAAGTCGAGATTAATGCAAGTGGAAGTTACAAAAAGCCAATGCCCTAAAGGATGTAAAAGGAGCAATTAGCAAAAAGGAGGATGCCCTCGAGATAGTACAAATGAAAGAGTGTGACTTCATAGCTCAACTAGACAAAGTAGAGAATGAGGTCAAGGCGTTACAAGTAAAATAAATCCAACGACCTCAAAGTCACTCATCAAAAGGGAGTTCCTCTAATTCTAATCTCATTTGCTATGTGTGTTCAAGGAGAAAGCATTTTAAGTCTAAAAATTTCAAGTTTAACCAACATAGGAAAACGAGAGGTCCTAGGAATAGGAGGAGTCCACCTAGGGTCAAGCAAATTTGGGTAAGGAAAGATCAAGTGCACTTATTTATAAACATGGGAATGGAAAAGATAGTGAAGTCACCCAATTTTGTTTGAGAAAAGAGAATTCCCCAACTTGGTTAAACCACCCTTAGTTAATCCTAGCCCCACCCCAAATGCACAATGTTGAAAATCTTCGTGCATGTTATTTTTATGCTTTATTTTATTTGAAAATTGCACAATTTATTTTTCCTTCTTTAATCTAGTATTTCTCTCTGTGTGAAATTGTGCATGATAATTGAGAGGAGAGAAAGCATTTGGTTTGAGGGTAAAATCTATTGTGAGATTTGTTTAGTTTGTTTCTTTTGAATAAATGGTGTTTCAAACTCTTGTTGGCAATTGCATGTATTGAGTAGACCTATATTTGTTGGAACTTTCTAATATGCTTTGTGAGTGTGTAGATTTTCTAGTGCTTCTTGAGGAAACGAATTGTGTAACTTGTGCGATAAAGCAAGGTTTCTTTATCTCTTGGGAGGAAACAAAGACAACTTGCGAGTCTTGGAGGGATGGAGAGACGAGCAAGCCAAGAGTGCTCATAAAAAGGGCAAGAGTCTTATCTTCATAAAGAAAGCAACATCTTAGAGTTCGAAGAGCCAGAGCGCCATACCACGTCTTGCCTAGACATTAAATAGTGCGCTTGGTGGGAGGCAACCCACCTAGGTACATTTTTTTTTCTTAGTTTATATTTGTTTTTACATTTTTGTTTAGAATAAGTGTGCGGATGGTTTGAGTTGTGTTTAGTGCCTAGGAGGTTTATGTTGTTTGTGTCTTGAGTTCTTGTCTCCAATGCTTCGTTTATTCATTGTCCATGCATCTCATGTCATATAAAAAATTGAAGACAATGTTTAGATTAGGTTTGGGGGTTTGAATTCATTATTTGAGTCATTTTTTATTTTACTTTTTCAAGTTTTTCTTTAACCTTTGCGAAAGTACCCTGTTTTGAAATTTCAGAGGCCAAATGTTTCATTTAAACTGTACTTCTTGGTGAGAAAATAAATTATTTTTCCCATGTTGCGTTCTTCAATTTTTTGATACGGTTCTAACGGTATTAAGAATGTAAATTTCTGGGTGGGGGTTCAAAAGTTATGAATGTTTTTTCGACCAAAGGTCATGGGCGATGCCCTGTTTTGAAAATATGCATGTGAACCATCTTCAATGTCCATTTTCACACTTTTACAATTTGAATTTTGAAATGTTTTCTAAAAGAAAAGTGTGCATTTTCATGTCTATTATTTTGTGTCAAAAGTTGAGAAAGCGTTATTGAGTATTTTTGAAAATATGCACTAAATAGTGGACATAGGTCGATTTTAAAAGTCACCAGTTTTTAGAATTTTATCCTCTATGTTGAGATGGTCTTTCGCATTGTGTTTTTTATGTTTTGTGTCGTGTTAGATGAGCGCCGTTAGGTCGGACTCTTTTGTTTCCAATATTGGGGACAATATTGAGTTTTGGTTTGGGGATGTGGCCATCTAATGACCATCATGTGTCATTCTTTTCTTTTGCATGATTGTCTTGTATGTGGTCTTGTATGTGCTCAATTTTTTTTCAATTTCTGCATGATTGTGTGTTTGTAGAGTCAGGTTTCGCCCGTTTTCCTACTTCAAGCCAAATTTTGGAGCATTAGCTTGCTTAATGAGATGCTTTTGGGTTGTGCCTTTGGAGGCAATTTTTGCATGTGTTGAGTCCTTGAGTCTAGGCAAAGGTTGTGCTAGTTAAAGCTACACCACATTACTTGCACGCACCCTACTAGACTCGAAAGTGTCTTAGTAATTGGGTACCCGTGCGAGGCCAGAGCTTATATAACGTCCTTATGAGTGTGAATTTTTATTGTCTCATCTTAAACACTCTTCTTGTAAATAAATAAGCATAAATAAAAAGGACCTCATTCCATACTTTGGGCATTAAAGAACGCCATTTAAAGAGCATCACCGTCGTTTTCGCCTTTGTTTGCTTGCTTAGCTCGTACTTTTAGAGATGACGTAGGCTATGTGTGTTAAGTCACTATAAATGTCCAAAACACGTCCCTTGCCTTATATGTGTGCTTGAATGTCTTATCTATGTTAATCTACACACTAAACCCTATCACTATATCCACCTATTTCATATATATATCACCATATCTTACATAAACACTAGACCACCCTTTGCTACGATTATGGTTTGTTATCATCTCAAAATAAAGCTCAAGAAAAATCAAAATTGTTTAATAGCGTGTACTCAGGCTAGATGTGTAATTTGTGCAAAGAATAAGGCTCAAAATATATGAAAAATTAAAAAGTGCTCAAAGAAAAAAAAAAAAGAATAGCACAAAAAGCCTTATAATCTTTCAAAGTGTAAAAGTTGCCAAAATGTAAAGCAACATATTTTAGCACAAAGTGTTAATTGATTAATCCGTGCCTAGACGATATTATTGTGAAAAGAGTGCCTAATAAAAGCTTAAGCATAATCAGTAGCTAGCCCATAATTCCGTACCCACCTAGCCTCCCCACCACTAATTCACCATAACCTCACTTAAACTTTAAAGAAGTCCTAATTGATCTTTAGGAGGAGTTGTAGCTTGTTAATGAAGGTTTCAAATGGTGCTATGCTCTTGTTCTTAATGTTCAAATCCGTTCTTGTGGTCCAATTGCATTTAAACTCTAGCGGTTTTTCAAAAATTGCTATATACGTGTAAAAATTTGAAAATCTTTTATGCATAATTTCCAACTGCATATGTTTGTTGAGTGAGCCTAGGTTCTGAGTGGTAAAATGAGAGAGATCCTGAAAGGTATAGAGTCGAGGCGAAATGCTATCATAAGACTCTTGTGTTCGATTCTTTTGAAGCTATGTTCACTAAGAAGTATGGAATTGCAATCTCTCTTGTTGTAGCACCTTAGCTTGCACTTCCCAAGCTTTATCTTAGGGGTCTTAGCATGTATATGCCTCAATTTGGTTCACCCCTTATTGCATCTCTGTCTACAGTTGGCTCAAAGGGAAAGACGTTTGTGGATGTCGTTCTGTAAACCCTCACAAGACTTCACTCGTCCACTAGGGATCGCCTAGGGGTTTAAAAGGCTTATGGCACATGTCAAGTGACATCGTGTCGCCCGCAAAAGTGGTGTCTTATTTTTTTTATTTTCTTTATTTTATTTTATTTTCGTTTGTTTTTGTTTTGGTTTTGCTCAAGAACGAGTAAAAGATAGGTTTGGGGGTATTTAATTGGATGATTTGCATACCTATTTAAGGTCCCCATTTCCTAGATTTTGTACTCATTTTCGAGCGTGTGTTTGTATATAATGCATTTTGTGAGCATTGTGTAGGTTATATGCCCTGAAATAAGGTGTTGAGCATAGTTAAAGAGTTTTGGAGGTTAAAGGGCTAAAATTGGAAATCTTCGTGCAAAATAATCAACTTGTGGAGGCCATATCTCCCTTATCAGATCGAACTACGTTTCTTGTAACCTATTTCTGGAAAGCCCCATGAGTCTACTTTCCAACGATTTTTACAGATCGTGATTCTGATTTCTCTAGAGGAAGTTATGGCCGTTTCGTAACGGTGCGCGAAGCTAAAAAACTTCACCCGAGAGAGATGCGACCTCAAGGCGAGCTCACCAAGCTCGCCCCCCAAGGTCGCTTTCCTCTTGGGTTTTTTCCCAAAAAAATGGTTAAATTCATGAATTTACCTCCTTGCCCTTGACCTAATTTATTCCTCTATATAAACCTTGGATATTTTTAGACCTAGACCAATCTACCTACCAAGAATATTCACCAACTCATTTCCTTACATCATCCTACATATTCCTACACAATCCACAAAAGACTTGACACCAATCCATGATCTTTCATTGTTCTTGGGAGATAGAAGATTGAAAAAGCAATCAAGAGGAGAAGGGCAACTCAAGGGGATCTACTCTATATAGTTTCCTCTAAACCCTTACCTCTTTGATTTTCTTTATTATAGCCATGTATTTCATTTGAGCATATTTATTGTATGGCTACACTTTGTGATATGAGCTAAACACTTAGTGCTAGGATTTGATGAAACCCCACCCATGACTATATATTTATATTGACCTTTGTTTATCTATTATGTGCAATTGTAGTTTGTATGGATGTTTTAGTGTACTTAATGCTTTCAATAGGTTGATCGTCTATTGATTGATCATTGATTGTGTGTTATGAACTGACCGGAGACGTACACACATCATGTTCGATGAAATGTCTTCTATGCTTGACTAGAAAAGTAAACTTACTTAGGCTAGCGTATAGGATTCCTTAGTGCGCCAATGTTCTTAGTGAACTCATACATACATTCTGAGTAATCGAGAGATAGGCTCGAGTATGATATTGGGTGTAACCTATTCTACTCGACCGAGATTATAGGTTAACTTTTGGGTGCATGAATCTATGAATTGCATGAGTATATTTTGGGTGAGCAATTGAGTCTAGAAGGGAAGTTAGGAGTGGGTGGAGTGTAGTCAATGTCCTAGCATTCATTTTCGTCATATTTACACTTGAGTTTATTTCTTGTCATTTCTTTATTATTTTAGCTTAAATCCTTGTTATTAATTTATTTTAGCTTGCTTAATATGAAAACCAACCTCTTTGCTTGTTTGAACAGCACTAAGACTAATCAATTTCGATAATCAGTCACTCGATCCTTGTGGGAACGAACTTCACTTTATCATTATACTACTTTCCAATCTCGTACTATTGCGAGTGTCACTAAGAGTGTAGTCATCGCCCAACACCAAACTCTCAACAGATAATGGATAGTCTTCCAGCCAAACAAACTCACCCACTTAACCAAGAGCTAACTTAGCCAGTCTATGAGCAACCTTATTAGACAACCTAGGAGCAAAATTAACAGAACTAAAAAAAGGCCTTTCCAACAAGACCAAAATGTCATGAATCATTTTTAAAAATGTCACTAATCAAACTAATCAAACTAACGAAATGTTGTTAAAAAATGACTGTACTAGCACAGAACAAATAATTTTAGAATTACGGTTCAATTTTAAATTATTGTAATATTGTACCCTCATGTCAAACAGTTTAGTAGTGTTGTTGTCCCATTTTAGATTTTTTATTTTATGTTTTAATTGATTTAGTGTTACAGAAAAATGTTGTTTACAAACTAATCCTGACAATAGATAAATATCAAATGATTTTTTTTTTTTTTTTTAAATACAAAAACAACTTTTAAAAATTAACATAATTTCATTAAATGTTACAGTGTATTATCACACACCATTAACAAACCTAATACAGTGTTCATCTAGGTAATTCTATCATTTCAATATATATATATACACATATACATATATATAAATCAAACAAGTCAAATAAAGTTAAAAGTTCTCTCCTATACATTCAAAATTTGAATTATTTGGAGGCTGAGTTACAATAGAAATAAAAGGGAAAAAAAATGAGAAGTTGGACAAGTTTATTTTCTTATGTTTTCCCTTTTTTCTTAATTTGCTTTTGCGGTCTAATGGAGATATTTTTAGGGTACCACCGTTGAATGTTAATCAGAAGGATTTATTGAAACTTTTAGAATTGGGAGATGACATCAAATTTGATGTCCCGGCCTTATATGTGTTTGGAGACTCTACAGTTGATAGTGGAAATAATAATTTTCTGTCATCGACATCCAAAGCTAATTACCCACCGTTTGAAGTAGATTTTGCTTATGGGAAACCTACTGGTCAAGTCAACAATGGTCGAATTGAAGCTGACTTCATTGGTAAGGATACGAAAATATTGTGAGATTTTTTTGTTTCATTTTTTAATTTTCAAATTAATTAATTGTTTTGTACTCATGCATTCGATGTTGTAGCCCAAGTAGCCGGTTTGCCATTTCCTCCTCCATGCTTGAGATTGTTGAAAGAAGAGCATAAAACATTGCGATCTGGGGTGAATTATATAATACTTTTTTGTAAGCTATATATAATAATGCATGCTCATTATATGAATAACAATTCTAAGATTTAATTGTTTATATAAAATTCATGTGAACGTTGAATCCTCGATTCCTAGATTACAAATACATCAAAATGAGTATTAAAATTTGTTTTACCTTATAAGTTTTATTATGGTATGAACTCGATAGTCACAAACTATAACACTCGAATAACAAATGAAGAAGAACATGCAAATATCTAAAAATATTCGTATTTATTGTTGGATTTGTCAACTGCTAGATTGTAAGTGATTGTGTTACCTAGTAAAAGGTTTAGCTTCCTAAAGAATATTCTGAAATCTCGTTTCATTAATGATGCCTTGTGTTTGCTGTGGGGCCAGTTAGGGCTAATTAGCCTATTTGGTAGTTATCCGGCAAACATCTACTCTCAGTGGGCGAGTTGTTCCTATCTTGCTATTGTCATGTGTGGTCCATCGAGCTGCCATGGATATTTGATTCCTTGAATCCCAGGTTTCATGCTAATGTGTGGAATCGAGTAAAATTAACCCAAGTAGTGCTGATCGATGAGAATGAAAATCGAGAAGGTAGGCTAAGTGAGGGGTGGTGAGATCTGTAGAATAACTAGAAATAAAATAAAGGCAAAAAAAAATATAGAAAAAGGTAAAAAAAAAAAAAAAAAATACATACCTTTATGTGTTCAAGTCCTTAAAAAATTCTTTTTCGATTATTGTGTGAAATAGAATTAGGGTTTATAATAAGTTTTATTTTTTATTTTTTAAATAAAGATATACAATTAAAGATATAAAAATAAAGATATACAATTGAAGATATGATGGGTGTAATTCATGGGTGTCTATAACATTTAATTTATTTTTAATTAAATTAATTTGTCCTTATTGGTAAATTTGTATAGGGATATTTTTATATTTAAATTTTTTAATAAAAAAATACTATTGACAATCTATTAATTATCTATTTACACTATACACACTCCATTTTAATTTATTTTTTTTATATATATTAATGACAATTTTAACATGAATTAAAATTACTAAACAAGAAAAAAAGTAAGTTCTAATGACACTCCAAACCATTATTTTAGAAAACAAGCTTTTTTACATCTTTAGTTTTTTTTTTCCCCCACTTTTGTTTTTGTTTTTGTTTTTTTTTTTTTATTATTGTTTTACAAACTCTAAAATATCTTCTTTTTTTTTCAAAATATTTTTTTTTCTCACACACCATCAAACCCTAAAAATATCTTCTTCTTCTTATCAAAATAATTTTTTTTCTCACACACCATCAAACCCTCCATCAAAATAATCAAAAAAAAATTTCTCAAGTACCACCCGCTTTCAATCATCACCATCATTAAATAAATATTTTTTAAATTATTTTTTACTCAACTTAAAATCCAAAAGAGAAAAACAAATATTGTTTTCCTATTTTCACAAATTGATCTCCAAAGCAGTTTTCATATTGTTTTGATCTCCTCACTTTTGTTCAGTTTTATTCACTATTTTATTTTTATTTGATTTGATTTTTTTGACACTATTTATCCACTTGTCTAGAACATGTAATTTTTTGAAGCTTTTTGCCATTGGTAGAATTTGAGCCGCTGACTTAGGAGTTATTCTCAAGCCCTAAGCTCATCCATCTACCAGCTAAACTATGCCCCTGGGGGCTATTTTTATTTGATTACTTCACATCTTTTTTCCATTTCCCGTTTTAAATTTTTTAAAGTGAAGTATTCAAAAGGGGTAATATTAAAATAAAATTGAGTGTCTTTAGAAATTTTTTTTTTTTTTTTTTAAATGGAGTGCCTTTAGAATAGGAGTGTCAAAAGATAAAGGGATAATTTTGGAAAAAAGAAAGTGTTTTTAGAAATTTTTTAAAATTAAATTTTTAGAATGGAATGTCTTTAGAAATGATGTGTAAAAGGAAAAACATTGAATTGTAAAGAGAAACTCTCTTTAATAAAATATGGGTGTATAAATCATATTATGGGTGGCAATATCGGCACTCAAAATTTTTTGTAAAAACACTCCATTTTATTTCAAAAATATCCATTTTATCTTTAGACACTCCATTTTAAAATATTAAATTTAATTAAATTTCTAATTAAAGTGACTTCATTTCATTTTAATATTGCCCATTATTAATTTTTATAAAATTTTCAAACTTTGAGCGACTCCCTTTGTTAGGAGGCACCCCTCCTCCTAAAGTTATGGGGCTATTTTGCCAAGTTCCTTAAACAGGGTTGTCTCGTGCCTTAGGTATTCAGTATCCTCTACCTGCCCACCTATGTTGGTTTCAGGTACAGGTACCCTTTTGTTGATGGTCATTTGAGCTTTTCCTAGGAGTATAGCATGGGTTACTTCAGCGGCGCCATAGCGCCTGGTACAATGGTACTCAAACATTTGCTCTATGCATTCTCTACCTCTTCTTACCCCTAAAAAACGATCAAAATTAGATTCCATTGACGATTAGTCTAGGAGGCTCTGATACCGTGAAAAACTAAAGGTGTTTGGTTAAAATAGAAAAGTGTTTGATGAAATGCCTCTTACTGAGTATTTTCAGTAGAGATCTCAGGTAGAAGATGACTCCAATGATGGAGCTCAAAGCTATAATTATTTTCATTAATTAACTGATTCCAACGTACGACAGTATATACATACAAAGGCTTTACCCATCACATGAATTGCCTCAACTAAATTATCAAAGATCATAGCTAGCACTTCTGATTACTGAGCTTGTGCAACATGGTGGTGAGCTTGAGCATAATGTGATCTGATTTCAGCTCACCCTTAACGAGGAAGTTGAGTGCTAGGAATTCACCGATCACCGTTTGTAATACAAAAGTAATTATTTTACTAATATTAAAGTCTCTTTAATGAACAAACAAAAGAAGCAGAATAGGCCAACAACAAGACGGCCCAAAAAAACACAAAAACAAGACAGCCCACTAACAACTTAACAACTTATTACATATAACAACACAACATTTTCCATTAGCCCTTGAAAATCGTCAATATGGCATGGTCTTTCTCACCTCCATGAGATTATTGGAACTAGAAGGCAAGTGGAGATCTTGCAGTTGCTGAGTCACTAACTGGATTAGAAATCACAAACAAACAAACATTAGTTTAATTTATATATGTTGTTATGCAACATATATCATCATCTATATCGAAAATTGGCCTTATAAGATAAGATCCCTTTTACCTCTGGAGCAATATGCTCTTCATCAAGGCCATGCCCCTTATCTGATATTCTTTTTATGCGACAAACAACAACTTCAGTACCCTACCAAACAAGAAAAACAAAAAAAGAATAAAATGAAATGATCAAAACAACAGATGGGGTGTTGTTAAAAAGAAAGAATAAGAATGGTAAATCATCAAATTAAGCATATATATATATATTACTGTAAAAACAGGGTCTTTGTTGAGATATTGGTACTCATGCATGACCCAGTTGGTCCTGTTCTGCATTCCAAGATTGCTGCCCTGGTAGAAAACCAAAGTCTTTTTAAAACCAATCGGTTTGTTGCTGTGTTTGGCTTTGACAACACGATCTTTACCGGTGATTTTCCAAATTCCTCCCTTGGATTTTCTACTTACACGACCACCACTTTTGCCAAGTGTACAGAAAAAATACCAAACTTGTTCATCAGACTGAATTGATGAAAGTCCTGCATTAATATTTTGACAAAATCAAAAATGGGATTTAAAATTATTCAATATTGGTGGTGTGTGATTGATTTTGATATACAAATTACAACATACCAGGCAATTCACAAGGATGATACTTGTAAATATCAACATCCCTAATTAAAGGGAAAGTAAAAGCAGGGTCACGCGTCTTCTTCTTCAGGTAATGACTAACCAATTCTTCAGGAGTTGGCTGGAATGTGTATCTGTATCCCACAAGACTGTCCATATCGCAGAAGAAGTCCAGAGAGAGAGAGAGAGAGAGAGAATAGGCTCTGGTTCGATGGGTAAATTTTGCTCTGCAAGAAGTGGAGAGCTGAGTGATTATTTATACAAGGACACCTCCGGATATTATGTCCTTACGGTATAGGTGTGAGGGGTATACCACCGACCCAACCTCATCTTATCCGGCTAGAATACATTTAGTGCTAATCTGTCATTGAATTTCAATATAATAGCTTACAAAAATTGAACTTTTAAAAATTAAGAAAAATTAAGAACTTACAAGAAAAAAATAACTCCCTCTCATAAATAACATAGTAACTATAGAGATTCTGTGTACTAGCTAAATTCCAATACGAATTATAAGATGATATGTAGAATACACAGTATCACAATTGTAATAAATATACTTTCCAACTATTATAATTTAATTGACAATATTGAGGTTGATTAATGCTATTTATGATATTGTGTCACATTTTCCATTCTCAATTCTAAAAAAAATAATATAAAAAAATAATCTCTAATTTATAATAGTTATAAAATTATTATTATTCAATTAATTTTTTTTTATATATACATCATCATGTCTGATGACTTAAAACTGAGACATCGTCAAATTAAATAAGTATTTTTTTTACCATCAAATCACATCGAGATGTGATCAATTAATATAGTTATTACATTAAGTAACATAAAAATATAAAAATTAAGAGTAATACATATTTTCCTCAATATAATAATTATTTCATAAATGTATATTTTTACTATTACAATTTGGGGATGTGACTTGATTGTGAGGGTATAAGTTAGGGCCGTTAGGCCAACCTTATATGTTCCATAAATGAATATTTGGGATTTGGTTATGTAATTTAATAGTCGATGGCTGATGATATGTCAAAAATTTTATAATTTGATAAATAAATAAAAATAAAAATAAAAACCCAGGTTAAGTTTAATTGTTTAAAATTAAGAAACTTGCTCTCAAAGTTGGTTTAAGGCCCCACATGTTCCATTCAATATTCCTTTCACTTTGGTCACCGTCCTAATTCATAAAGTTAATCCTTTCAAAAAAAAAATAATAATAATATTTATAAAAAGTTACCTCTTCTTTCACAAGTTGTAATCGTTCTTGCTTCTTTATGCCTTTTGAATTACTATATATTTTTAGATACAAACGTTTACAATTGATCAAAGTGTGAATTTTCATATGGTTCTAGCTTTTTTTAATAGAACGAATTACACCCAATCACTCTGAGGTTTGTTTTTTTATAAGTTGAAACAATTTTACCATCGACATTAATCTTTATTGTCGTTAGTCAAACTTTGTCCAATTGAACAATTATAAGGATATTTTTTTGTCTTTTTAATCTTTTTTTTTTTTAATTTTATTACAAAATAGAATAAAAATTAAATAAAAATTTTAAAAATCAATCACACCCAACTTCATCTTCATCTTCATCTTCATCACCCAAACATCAAAGTTCATCCAATTTTATCCTCATAACCCAAACATCTCTTATGAATTTCATCTTAATCACCTGAATCCATCATCAATTGATAAATATTATGTCGATAATGCTGACAAAATAATATAAGTATCGTAATTGGGCAACACTAATGTGAGTATCAGCATAAATGTATGGAAAAAATAAATCAACAACAACCAGCCCTCATGGTGCCCAGAATTATCGTGCCACCTTTATCCGTCTAATGAGAGGTTGAATCACAATTCACCATCTCTGGAACATGAATTTACATTCAATTTCGTCAATTCGTGTTCAATTCCTCTCACACTTTGCTTTTTGCCCTAACTCGGACCATCTTTTACTGGCAATTGTTAACTTTGACTGGGTTTGACTAATAGCAAGGAAGGTCAATATCAGTTTTTTTTTTTTTTTTTTTTTTCAGTTTTTTTCCCATTATATCTCATCTTCAATTCTTAAATATGTAATAATTAAAAAAAGCTATTATTATTCAAGTAATTTAATCATCACATGAACCCAAATAAAAATATAAGAATATAAATTATAAATATATATATATATATTCTATTATCAGTTCGTCCTGACAATAAATATATTAGGACGAAAAATGTGGACTACTAGATTTACATATTTTGACTCAAACTTGTTAAAAATTCTCCATAATCTGTGGTCTACATTCTACATCCTGATATATTTATTGTCAGGACAATAGAAAGACTGTATATATATATTCTCAAATTTTATAAATACAAGAATCATTTGATAAATATATATTTAAATCAAAGGAATTTGAGGTTTGAAGAAAGGAAAACATATATAGCTAGAACTTACGACCTTATTGATATAGGTGTGAGGGATATACACTCGACTCATCTTTTTGGATAAACGTATATTTGAGTATGTAAAGTTATGGCTGATGATCGATGGTTTGTTAAAATATTTGTCATTTAATAAGAAATAAGTAAAAGTATTTTTAATAATTCCGAAATTAATAAGAAACTTGTTCTCTAAGTTGGTTGAAGACCCCACCATCATGTTCTACTCAATTGATTGATTAAGGTACTTTTTCACATTGGTCACTGTCTCTTCTATACTAGTCTACCCCCTTCCTTCACAAGTTGTTAGAGTTCTAGAATCTAGTATCTTCTTTGTTCTTTGACTCTTTGATATACCCCCTTCCTTCTCAAGTTGTTATGGTTCTAGATTCTAGAATCATCTTTGTTCTTTGACTTATATAAATATAAATATATATATATATACAGAAATTATATTATCAGTTCGAACTGACAAAAGTTATATCAGTTCCTTACATGTGGGCCACTGGATTTAAATACTTTGACTTGGCTGTATGCACTTGTCAGTCAAAGTATTTAAATCCAGTGGCCCACATACAAGGAACTGATATAACTTTTATCAGTTCGAACTGATAATAGAAAGACTGTATATATATATATATATATTAATTTTCAGTGTACACTAATATGATATAACTTATATCAGTGCGTTGAATCTGGACCATTAGATTTATATGTTTTGACTCATTGTGTATGCACTTGTCAATACTTCTTCATAATCGGTGGTCCACATGCAATGCACGAATGTAAGTTATATCAATGCGTACTGACCAGAACTGGACTGTATATATATATTAGTGATTCTCTTCCGAAAATATCTTATTTTAATTTCGATACAAACCTTGATGAAAGTACATAAATTTCAAATTTTAATGAATTTTGATATAAATTTTATATAGATTATAGGTTCAATGAAATTTTTATAAAAACAAAATTTGATTTGTTTCAAACATTGTAAGTTTGTAACTATTTATCCTGATTTTTAAGAGTAATTGTTTGATATCTTAAGATGCTGTAATTTGACGTTGATCAAAGTGTAAATTTTTATATATAAACCATCTCTTTATATGAAAAGGCAATAATTTGTTTCATTAAAAAATAATGACGGAGGCTTTTCAAAAAATAATTAATGACTAAGATTTAATAATTTATTATTTAAATGAAAAGGTAGAATTTCACATAAGTCTCAGTTTTTTGGTGATTTATCACCGATATAAATATGTTTCCAAAACTCATCACTTTAGTCCCTATTTTTTCCAAAACTCACCACTTTAGTTCATTTGACTAAATATTTGAATGTCAACTATTTTTAAAACATGTGAAATTGCATTTTTACCCTTATTACTATTTAATGTAGTTAAAATGATTATCTTAACTTTAAATTAAAATGAAAAAAAAATCAATAATAAAATCTTAAATAAATAAATTACAAAAAAAAAAAACTTAAATAAATCCATTATAAAAAAAATACATAATCAAAATCCATTATGAAAAAAAAAATACAAAATAAGAAAAAATTCTTGGATTTTTTTATTATTATTTATTTAAGATTTTTTAAATCTATTTATTTAAGATTTTATTATTGAGAATTTTATTATTTTTCATTTTAATTTAAAGCTAAGATAATCATTTTAACTAAATTAAATAGTAATAAGGGTAAAAGTGTACTTTCACAGGTTTTAAAATATTTGGCTTTCAAATATTTGGTCAAATGGACTAAAGTGATGAGTTTTGAAAAACAATAGGGTCTAAAGTTATGAATATGGAAAGACATTTATAAATGTGACAAATCGCTAAAAAAGTATGACTCATGTGAAATTTTGCCAAATGAAAATAAAGATATTGTCATCGTATAATTCAATTTTATCATTTCGATACTCGTTTTCTAAAGACAGTCTAATTCAAAAAAAAAAAAAAAAATCTAAAAATACTCTATTTTATCTCAAAAATATCCATTTTATATTTGACACTCATTTTAAAATATTAAATTTAATTAAGGTTCTAATTACAGACACTTCATTTCATTTTAATATTACCCATTATTAATTTTCATGAATTTCTCACACTTTGAGCGACTCCATTTGTTAACGACTCCCTTTGTTAGGAGGCACCCCTTCTCCCGAATTTACAGGTCTATTTTTCTGAGTTCCTTAGAAAAAGTTATCTAAGGTATTCTCTACCTACCCACATGTTTCGGTTTCGGCTATATGTACCTTTTTGTTAAAGGTCGTTCGAGCTTTTCCTGGGAGTATAGCATGGGTTACTTCAGTACTAGGTACTCGAACATTTGCTCTGGGCATTTTCTCTACCCCTTATTGCCCTAAAAAAGCAGGGGCACCTTACGTCATTGAACTGATAACTACCTTTCGGCTAACCTAGCCACATTCGTCCCCTGGGACCAACAAGGGGTAGTACATAAATATTCACATGTTGTCCAACGACTATGTCTTTCTACCTGATCTTAGGCGCCCTTCTACCATTATAAAGAAGATTTTCCTTTCTGAAACTTACCTATTTGACTTTGATTTGACTGCGCTTAGAAATCCTTACTTCGGGCTGGCTATCGATCGTTCTTGATACCACTACCAGTTTACAATACACTAAATCTCACAAATACAGGAAAAGAAAACCGGCATCAACAACACATACACACCCACATTACAAATAAAGACCTAATCTAGTCTTGGAATGGTATTCAATATATTGTAATCAAGCACTCTTGAGAGAGAATTATAAAACAAGCAACTTTCCTAAGACAACAAGTATATGTGATATATTGAAACAATACAATGAATGGATGCTCCCCTTAAATGGTTACTCCTCTTTAACTCCTAATGGCCATACATTCTCCCCCATACCATGGTCATTTCTCCTCAGTGTTCTAGAAATCATTCTAGTCGGCCGACTATGCCCTAGGTAGCCGGGCGACTAGCACCAACTAGTTAGCCACCTAGCCCGATTTCTATCATTGATTAGTCGGCCTATGACCGACTAAACAATCTGCTTATTTCTCCAAACACTATCGAGAACAGAGAACAGAGAACAGAGAACAGAGAGAGAGAGAGAGAGAGAGAGAGAGATTCCATCTAGGTCTCATTCAAAACAACCATTAATGGAATCTGAAGCTTTAACAGGTTCATCCCCAACCATGACCATGACTTTCCCACAAAAGACCACACCACAATAAGACCACAATCCATTACCAGAAACTTCACCAAAACCTTATAACATCAATCACAAGAAGTCTTTCGTGACTTCTCTAATGGAAGCCTCAATTCTTCGCACTTCTTCTTTCAAAGAAGACATTTACTTTTTCTCCCACCTCAAATCCTCTGAAAAAGAAACAAAAAGAAACAAACAAAAAAAGCTGAAAAAGAAGATGATTAAGAAGAAGAAAAAGAAGAAGATGAGTAATGAGTTGCAGTGAAAACAAAGTAAAGGAAAAATATGGAGTTTAAAGAGAGAGAGAGTCTATTGAGATGAGGAAACTTGATTGAGAAGAAGAGTGAGTGATAAGACTAATGATAAAAGCAAAAAGAATAAAAAATAATAGAAAATGAAATGGTGTCAGCCACACAGCCCATAAGTGATGGTGATTGGTGAGATGATGGGGTTCACAAAATGATGGTGGGTGGCTTTGTGATGTGCACCACGGCACCAAAACAAAAAAAAAATTAAAAATATATAAAAAAGAAAAGCACAAATAATAAGAGACATAACAAACAGAAGAGGAAAAAAAAAAATTTCCTCCTAAGCGCCAATTTACTGTAAAACTGGCGCCTAACGCCTAATAGAACAATGTTTCTCCCTCTTATTCCATAGCAAACTCACCAAAACATAGTATTCTTCTACCCCTTTTATCATGAGATAGGCAAATGAGAACTCTTCCTAACGAGTTACATAAGCAAATTAAGGAGATAAACTTACAATGAGAATTAGGCATATCATGCAACCCAAACATGTTAACAAAGGATTCATGAAGCTTATAAAAAAATGTGTGTGAAAGCGTTGCTTTTAGCACATTACCGGCAATGAAAAGTTGAAAGCAAAGATATTATTATGTCAAATCCAAACATAAAAAAGATTTCCAAAAGAATTCAAACCAATTTTTATCTGTTTGTTAATCAAAAAAGACAGGATCTAAAGCGTTGTGTGTGTGAGCGAACTACTACACCTATCTTCTTTTCTTTGAACATATATATTTTACAAGTCATGACATATCAAACACAATATACGTATTTGGCATTTTGGCACAAATTTATGTTTTTCAATCTTCATTTGCACATAGATTTGCTCGTTTTCATGCGTAACCCTCGTGACAACTTTCACCCAAATTGTAAAAGTAGCTATTTCCTATATTGGTGTTGGGAAAAAGGTGACGCGAAAGTGCATGCCTAATATTCACCAAAATGCAAATAATGTCTACTAGCAGAAAAATAAGATGAGGGAATATAATCACACAACACAATATTTTATATGGAAAACCCAAAACATGGAAAAACCACGGCCGTCAAGACGACAAGAGAAAAATATCACTTTTTAGAAATTGTTACAACTACACAATTCCAATATTTTTTTCTCTAACCCCAAACTCCAATTAAAACCAAGCATTGTCGAGCTCAAGTTTACGACCGAACTTACATCCTGTAGGGATTCCCATATATTGATTGGCTTATTTCGTGGACAAACCACATGTTGGGGTTGATAATGTAAGGGTAGTTTAGGTGTTTGAACTTCATGCTCGAAGGCCCTTTCAAGACCTCAAGGGACAAGCACGCCAAAGGTATAATTTCTTGTGCTTGGTTTTTCTTTGAAGAGATTTAGTTAGCACACACACACTTAGCATACTTGATCATGTGTGCATACTCTTCACATGTCACTTTACACACTAGCACTTTGTTTTATATCTTGTTGTGTGTATATGTGCTTTGTAATTCGTTTCCCGATAGTGTTCGAAAACGTCTGCGCTCACACGTATGTGTGCTTGGTTTTACGCGAAGACTGCCCACGGAGAATGCCCTTGGCTTCTCCTTGGTTTTCACCATTGTTGGTGATCGGAGGTTATGATCGGCGGCCTGGCCGCCGAATGAAACCGTCGTTTGCTTCCAGAAGTGTCTGGAGCAATTCTGCGGTCACGATCGGTGGTCACGACCGCCGTTCGAAACCGCCGTTCATACTTGATCGATTTTAATCTCTCGGGTTTGATTCAGCGGTTGGATCGGCGGTCACAAAACCACCGAATGAAACCGCCGTTGATGCTCTGTTCTTCACGGGCTCAATTCGGCGGTTTCAATGGCGGTTGTGATCGGCGGCCTGGCCGCCGATTGAAACCGCCGATCGGTGCGTTTCAGGGGCAAACTTGTCTTTTCACATGACCAATTCTTAATGTCTATAAATATCGTACTTTCTCATTCTCTGATTAAGTTCTTTAAGTTTTTAGAACCCTAAACTTCAAAGAGAGATTTTTGAGAAAAAATCAAATCAAGAACTCACCTTTAAACACTCAAATCAAATCCTTTTTGCTTCAAATTTCATATTGCATCTTCTATGTCTATATAAAATGCATCCATGATTGGGTTTGCATCATCACAACATGCTTGGTAAGATTTTGATTAATTTCATCTTATTTTAGTATTTTTACTATCAAACATATTCTCTTTTAATTTACTTGTATGTTGTTGATCATATGATAAATACAAGAATAGAGAATTAATTATGATGAATTGATTGAGTGTTGTTTTGTAATAGCTAATTAGGTTTTTGATTAATCTTGATTAGCTAAGCTATTTGACATGTCATTTAGCAATTGATATCTAGGGTTGATTTAATTGATTATATCATCATCCTAGATAAGCATCTAAGGTTACCTAGCCTTGTTTGTTATTTGAATATTCATATATATTCACATAGGTTGCATAATCTCTTCTTAGAGAATTAAGTCTTGAGGCTAAGATTGCTTAGGCCTCAAGCAATTGGACTATAGCCACTTTTAAAGGCCCGAGTGGTAGAAGTGGGGGGTTATTGACCGGAGTGTTAGACGAGGTCTACATAGGTTGTAAACTCCATTTCGATTAGTGGATTTCGAGGTCCGAGTGTGGCGCACTAAACAGCCCGTGGTTTTTCCCAGTGGTTGGGTTTCCACGTATACATCAAGTGTTATTTAAATTCCGCAATATATTACACTTGCTTGTATTTGTGACTAGTAGGGGCATTTTCGTAAAATTGACTTGCATGCGAAAATTGGGTAATAATAGTTAAAATCTATTCACCCCCCCCCCCCCCCTCTAGATAATATTTAGAACACACCGAGCGTTATTTCTTTCACATCCTAGCACTCGGCTCATATCGCTCTCTCCAGCTCCCTTCTGAGTGCACCCCCAGATAATCCATTAATCTCCTTATAGGTCTCCCACCCCCAGATATCCCTAGGGTCTCCCCCATATCTCCCCGGGGTCTCACTCCTCCGATTCACCCCCCTCTCTGATGATCCATGTGTCTCTCTAGTTTCTCCAAGTGTTATCAATTAACAAATAAGCCTCACTATTTATATGGTTACTATTCTTGGTCTCTAAGAAATCAGTCTCTTATAAGCAGTTGAAAACCGCCTAACAAATCTTTTCAAACAAGTAATCCCGAAACAAAACCTTTCCCAACAAGAAAACCAACTCCTACATTTTTTTTCCATGTCTTCCAGAAGTCTCACACACCAAATCGGGCCTCAAAAGCTTGTCTCACACACTCCAACACCTCCGGCGCGCAGCAACATGCAAGTGTTACACATCAATCTTCCAGTGGCTCGTACAAGCGCGTTTGGGATCGGAGTTCGACACCATTTTCACCATTGGTTTCATCTCAGACTCTTCTTTCCAACGCCACTTGAATCGCAATCATCCAAATCCATTTGGACCACTTTCGTGTTAGGTGAATATGTTTGGTTCACATGGGAATACAAACCAAATCCTAACAATTGGGTGGCTGCACACAATTGCATTTGTAACCCTATCCATGAGGGAGCTCAAGAAAGCTATAAATTCAAGAATTAACAAAGAAGAAAACATGGATATAAATCAAGGGTTAGAGTATACTAACATTAAGATATTATTATATTATACGTGAAAATCAAACTTAAAATCAATCACTACAAACAATTTTACTCAAGCAACGATGCAAGGTTTAAGAAAAATTATTATAAATGATGAACGCTAAGTAAGGATGGCAATGGGGCGGGTTCGGGGCGGGGTGGCCTTCCCCGCACCCCACCTCACCTCATTTATTTTTTGAAAACCCATCCCCTCATAAAACCCCACCATAGATGGAGCGGATTGGGGTGGGGCGGGATACAACGGGGAGTGCTTTCCCCATCCCCACCCATTTACCCCATATATATATATATATATATATATATATATATATATATGTATTATTTAAATAACAAATATATAACTATTGAATATGATAGTTATATTCAATTTTTTTTTATCAGTTAATTGCTCCCCCATAACTGATGTGCATCTTCTTTTTCTTTTGTTGCCATCGTCTTCACATTCAATTGGGTTTGTTTCCACCCCATGTTGTTCTTCTATGTTTACATAATTTTCTCTTGATGACACCAGTATTTGATCTTCACTTTCTAGTGTATCTGTAGACATATTTGTGCCTATTTGAAGTAGTGATAAACGAATTAAATTTAATTCAAGAGTTGAGAATTATTTATGTAATAAACTTGAAAAAAAAAAAAAAACTGTTGTTATTAAACTTTTAATTTTAAAAGTTATTTGAGAAAGAAACTTACTCTATGTCCTCTTGTGTTTGAGGTTTAAGCTTGAACAGTGAACTTCAAGTTGTTTGAGGATTAGAGACTTAAAGTTGAAGTTAGCGGCTAGGGTTTTTTTCAATAGTATTTTGTTTTGTCACTTTATGTTAAATAACGGTAAAGAGATGTAAAGCTAGGGTTAATGTGTGTGTGTGTATATATATATATATATATATATTTATTTTCTTTGAAACTACGTAGTTTAACTAAGTATTATTTTAAGCGGGGCGGGGCGGGGCGAGGTGGGGAGTATAAAACCCATCCCCACCCCATACCCATTGCGGGTTAGACTATCTATCCCTATCCCCATCCCCACCCCATCCTCACCAAATTGAAACCTATCCCCACCCCAAAAGTGCGGGTCCCCACGAGGAATTTTGCCATCCCTAACACTAAGAATCACAAGCAACTGGGAGAACATTAAAATAGTCAATTTTTCTGCATCAAACATATGTGATATATATATATCCCCTTTTTGCTCTTGGCATGCACATCGCACATGGGATTTCGAACCAAATCAATGCGTATGTTTAAAATAATATTCACGGGAGAATTGTATTTCAGTCCCCGTAGTTTGTCTTAATCTGCATTTAGTCCATGGTTTTTTAGAATTGTAATTTTTAGTCCTTCTGTGATAGAAACTATCAAAAAAGGATAGATTCTGTCATGTCAAAAGGAAAAATGACCTTAATGCCCCTGATATGTGCTGATCCTATTGAAAAGACCGTTTTACCCTTAATTAAAAATTAAAAAACTAAAAATTAAAAACAGATTTAAAACTGTATAAATATATATATATATATATATATATATTTATACAGTTTTTCTATTATCGGTTCGAACTGACAATAAATATATCAGGACAAAGAATGTGGACCACACAGATTATGGAGAAGTTTTGACAAGTGCATACACTTTGAGTCAAAGTATGTAAATCTAGTGGTCCACATTCTTCTTCATGATATATTTATTGTCAGTTCGAACTGATAATAGAAAATCTGTATATATATAACAGTTTTTAAAACAAACAAACAAATATAAAATAAATAAATAAAACAAAACAAAAAAAAAATACCCAATACCAGATCAAACAAAAAAACCTCTCTCTCTCTCTCTCTCTCTCTCTCTCTCCTCGACTCTCCCTCCTCGCCGACGTTGGTGGTGGTCTTCTAGATGTGAGGTTGTGCCTGAGACCTCATCTTCATTGTGAATCAGATCTAGATCACCACTTCGAGTCGACACGACCCTCCTCTTCACGGTGTCGTGGTCTTCCTCCTCGCGGCGACCCAGATTTAAGAGCGGCCTCAGATGAAAGATCGTCTGGGCACTTAACATTTTTTTTTTTTAACTTCTTAATCAATTATTAGGTTAGTTAATTGCAGAGGAGTTATCAGACCCTTTTTTTTTTTTTTCAAGAAACATGTTTTATGCTTTCTTAATCAATTATTATGGGCTCATTAATTCATGAAGCTTGCTCTTTTAATTTTCGATTTTGAGTTTTTTTTTCATTAGGTTCTATTGATTGGATTGGATTTTGGTGGTGGTAAGGGATTGTTGGGTTCGTCAACGGCAGCGGCGATGGTCGCCGGTTTGGCTACCGGTGATAGTCACCAGATTTTTATGTGGGATGATCTGGATTCGAATGTGGGATGATGATGATTTAGGGTTTGGGAGAAGATGATGATTTAGAGTTTGGGGAGAGAGAAGAAGGTCTGGATGAAGGAGATGGGTTTTGAAATCTAAAAATTTGTTGTTTGGGAAATAAGAAAATGAAAAGAAAGAAAGAATTTGTATGAAAAAAAAAATCCCTTTCTATAGAAACAAAATTCTGCAGATTAGTTTTTTTTTTTTTTTCAATTATTTCTTTGACTTTTTCAAGAAGAATTTTGAAATAGTGAAGAATTTTCAATAAAACAAAATATTTTATTAATTATTTTAAATTTTATTTATTATTTAATTTTTTTGATAATAATAATAATTATTTAATTTAATAATATTTATTTGTTTTTTTAAATTAATTTATAAATTACTATTATACCCTTTGGTTATATAAGATTGTATAACATCTGATGTTATTTTACCTTTTGACCCTCGTTGACTTAACGAAACCCTAACAGAATTGGACGGTAGGGACTAAAATACATATTGTCAGAGAAAGGATGGACTAAAATTTACAATACCAAAAAATCTAAACGCAGATTAAGACAAACTACAAGGACTAAAATACTATTTTCCCTATTATTCACAGTAAAGATTTAAGTTCGGTTTTTATCAAGCATCTAATCTGAGTCCTTAAAAGCTCTCTAACCAAAAACGACAACTAAGATCTCACATCAAGTTTAATCAAGTCTCATAATAGTGGGAAGTATCATGACCAGTTCAATTATATATGAATTAAATCTTGATCCACTCAAGGCAATATATATATAAGCTCCATGGGAATAAAATAACATATTTTATTCTCCTCAGTGTATATGTCTTGTCTCAGCTTGCTATCTTAATGCTTGAGACAACCACACGTGTAAAAATAATGATCTCAACCTGCTAACATATTTACATCGCAATAGAATTAAGTTAAGGTTTACTCAATTTAGAGGTATTTTAAGAAAAGAAAAGAAAAGAAAAGAAAATTTTGATTAATTGTGATTGGTAATTGTTTATGGATGGAAAGCAGTGGTACGTGGTATTAGAGTTCATGTGAAAATGGGTGTTACAAATAATGAAATAATCTCTACTCAATCATAAATCTAGCTAAAAATCATGTTGGATTATGTAATGCAATAATCTATCATAATTTCATATTCCATATACGGAATAGAATTACTCTTCTTGCACTTTAACTTATGCAACTAGGGGTGGACAATACGCTTTCTCTTATAAATATACAATCACAATATGTGTTATAAATATACATCGACTAGCACATTGTGTTTCTTTTCGCGATGATTTTGCATGGTTTATGGAAGTTGATTTCGGCCTCATATGTCATCATGGAGGAGGTCATCGGCCTCCTTCGAGATCAATGAAGAGGTCCAGCTATAATTACACATTAACTAATGAACTGTAATTCCATGTCACCTTTCTTGGCTTTGGGAACCTTTGATAGCCCATATTAGATTCAAGTGCAGCAACTGAGCAACCACAGGTCCACATCCACATGAGCATCATCAGCACCGTGCACGTTCTCTTCAATCATAGTTTTTGCTCCGGCCACAACAGACACAAGCACCTCCACAAGCACAACAACAAAAATCTGGAAGCGATGAGGGTAAAAGTGTTGGTCTTATCCTCGTTGGAGGAGGAGCCACCTGAAGGTCTCCGGCGAGTTCTTTTTTGGTGGCCATGTGGCCACCAGTTAAATTTTTAATTCTTAAATTTATTTTCTTAAGAGTATATTTTAGGGACTGAATTTTTTTTCTCATTTTTTTTTTTCATTTTTTTTTTTGTAAAAAAAAAAATCAGATTTTCATTAATATTTAACCATTCATTTAAATTTGTAATATTTTTTTCTAAAAATTTTGACACATGTTATGTTTTGATTGTATTATAAGTTAGGTTAAATTGCAAAAATTTACAAGGTTAGAAGGTAAAATCGTACTTTTAAACTCTTTAATTTAAGTTAGGGGTAAAATGGTCGATTTATATATACCGTCACCTTTGACCGTTAAAAATCTGGTAAAGGGAGGGACTACGGTTGTTGAAAATGAAAAGACAGTTAAAAAAACTGATACTGTATTTCGCTAAAACCTAAGGACTAAATTGATAATCACCCTTCTCAAATAGGATGGTAGCTAGCTTCCATAGTTGAGAGAACAATATCAAGAAGATCCTCTTCCTGGTTTGCAAAGTCCAGGAAGGCTCTGGGCACATTAAAATCTAGCTCAACCCCATTTCATCTCTGTGTTTTAACTATTTTATCTTTGGACTTCCATCTTAAAAGTAGCAACCAGCAAGATGATTATATGGGGTTGGCTTTATGGATTGAAGACAAACCATCGAGAAACTTTCCAATGATCTGCTTCAATGGCATTTATAGTCGAATCTCTTCATTCATTACTTCCAATCCTTCTAGTGAGAGATGTTCCTTCTTGAAATGATATTTCAGGTTAATCATATAAAATCTAACAATAGAGGCATCCTCAGAGTGTAACTTATAGGACTATTTTAGTTTCTCTAAACTCTTCTTTCTTGCTTCCTTGATTTCCAACTCCAGTATTTCTAATGTTGTGTATATGTCAATGGTTTTCAGATGAGATTTGTCGGCGACACAAAACTCATGTACATGTCTTCCTATCACTATCCAGCTAAGTCCAGGAGTTTTCTTCAACTCTCTATCGCGTAGAAAAGTCCTCATTCTTGCAACATCATCCCACTTCCCTGCTGCAGCATACATGTTTGATAGCAGTACATAATTTCCAGCATTGTTTGGTTCCAAAGTTATAAGCTTCTCAGCAGTCAACTCTGCTAGTTTGGTCTCCGAGTGCATCTTACAGGCACTCAACAATGAGCCCAATACCCGAGCATCCGGTTTGGTAGGCATATTCTTTACAAGTTCTCTGGCTTCACTTATATGCCCAGCACGCCCTAGTAAATTCACCATGGAAGCATAGTGCTCCTGGCTCGGTTTTAATCCATAGAATTCCTTCATCTCTTTAAAAATTTCTCGCCCTTCTTCAACAAGGCCTGAATTAATACAAGCTGTTAGTAGTCCAAGAAAGGTTATTTGATCCGGTTGCAAATTCATTTGCTTCATTTGAGTGTACAACTTGAAACATTGAGACCAATCTCCATGATTAGCATATGCACTGATCATAGAGTTCCATGTAATTATATCCTTCGAAGCTACTTTCTCTTCATCAAAAAGTTTTCGCGCCATCTCTATGCACCCACATTTTGCATAGCTAATCAGAATGGCTGTATTAACAGCAGACAGTGATTTTAGACCAAACTTCATTGAATACCCATGTAAGTATTTTACTTGCTCTAATGCTCCTATATTCACACAGGCAGGCAAGACGTTAATAACCGTTACATAATCAACTTTATTTCCATCTAATCTCATCTTACAGAAAAGAGTCAAAGCTTCAAGAGACTCGTCATGTCTTACATATCCTTTGATTATCGAACTCCATGTCACCACGGTCTTGCTCTTCACCAAGTCAAAAACTTTCTGAGCATAAGTTAAACAATCACATTCACAATACATATCAATCAGAGAATTGTGAACTGACACTTGATAATCTAAACCATTTCTCAACACATGAGCATGCATTTGCTTGCCAAACTCAATAGATTTTAACCGTGCAATTGAAGAAGCTGCAGCAATTGCAGTAAATAAATCAGCTCTAACTCCTGATTTTCCCATACATATTAATAATTCCAAAGACTCTTTCGGATAACTATTTCGAGAATATGCAGACATCATTATATTCCACACAACACAGTCCTTTTCGGGCATTTTTTCAAATAACATTCTTGCATCCTCCAAACTTCCAAATTTCGAATACATTGACAACAATGCAGTATTCACAGATAAATCTCTACATAAATCATTCACAACAACCACACCATGAACAACTCTACCAGCCTCCAACGAATTCAAATCGACACTTGACCTCAACAAATTAATTAAAATACCTGCATCAAGTACCAAACTTTCCATTCTCATCAAATTAAACAGCTGAAAACTTTCTTTGGGTTTCCCAGATTGAAAAGCCTCACAAATCAGAGAATTCCAACTGCTCTTCAAATTTGTACCAGACATTTCCTCGAACACTTGTTGCTCATCCTCAGAACCACCACCAAACTTGCTATAAAGCTCCACCGAAGCACTGCCCACATCATCAAACGAATCAAAACCCAGTTTCACAACATGCCCATGAATCTGTTTCCAAATTACAACATCTAACAAGCAAGAACACGACTTCAAAACAAAAGGGTAAGAATCTTCATCTGGGTACATGGACTGGCTAACCATGTTCTGGTACACTTTAAGGGTCCTCTCATAATCACCAGACTTGGATAAAGTTTTCAAGACCGTGTTGTAGAGAAGCGTGTTTGGGTTTGAAATGGAGTTGAAGACTTGTAAGGAGAGGTTGAGGAGGCCGAGATTGAAGTAGGAGTCGACGAGTTGGGAGGAGAGAGTGAGGTTCTGGTGGAGACCGTGAAGGACGAATCTGGCGTGGATTTGTCGGAGATGTCGTGGACTTGCGCAGTGGCTCAAGAGTGAAGAAGTGAGTGTGGTGTGTGGTCGTGTTTGGAATTTTGGTGGGAAAATAAAGTTGAGGAGATGTTTCGAGGGACGAGTACAGGGCATTGTTGTGACCAAATGACCATTAACATGAGCTTGATAAATTATAAACATCCTCTTTTGTTTATTTTGTTTATTTTATATTTGGAAAATTGCAAAAAAAATGTTAATTAAGCTATAATTACACATAAGTACCCTTGCCATTAGTTGACTTTTTTTTTTTGAAATGGAAAAGATACCAAGAATTTATCAAAGAAAATCATCAATGACAAGAGATTGAACAAATTAAGGGCATGTGTGGGATGTTTGCTTGGTTTAATCAAAGATCAGAATGGGAAAATGAATCATCCTTCTTTTGTTTGATTTGCACAAAGCTAAATAATGAGGATTCCACAAAAAATGAAAGGCCCATATGATCATAACTTTCAATTTTATCCTTATACAATTAATTTAAATTATTCAATATTTGAGACATTTTAAAATAATTTTATTAATTAAATAAATCTAACAAATTTAGAGCTTGTTTGGTTGGGCTTTTGAAAAACTTCTATAGGTAAAAGATCTACTTGCAATAGATCTATTAGAAATAGAGTTTTTGAAAAAAAAAAAAAAATTATAGTTGTTTGGTTGGTAGATTTTTTTTTTTAAAAAAAAATTTATTTGGAGAAGCACCTTCACATAAGCTTTTGCTTAGTAGAGGTTTAAACTCTACTAGCCTCTACTCAATTTAAAATAGACAATCTCAAAAGCTCAACCAGACAACTCTAAAAAACTCAAATAGACGTTGGTAGACCTTTTGAAGCAGTAGAAAGCTCAACCAAACAAGCACTTAGAAAAGAAAAGCGAAAAGAATTGGAGGCCGCTAACAATAGCCTTTTTTGTCATTATCGACAACGAGGCCATCAGAGGTTCCTTATCAATGGCAATATCCCATTGTCAGTGATATACTGATATCCCATTGTCATTGATGTCCCTTGGCTTCTTCAATGTTGGAGAAAGCTCGAGTATGACACTTTTTGTTTCTTTTAGATTAAAAGGTAATTTCTCTAAAGTCCTTAATTTTTGATGAAATGTTACATATTTAAATGTTTTTATTATATTAGCAACTTAAGCCCCTTATTTTTCAAAAATACATCATTTTAGTCCATTTGACCAAAATACTAATGGTCAACTCTAACTATATATATAAAAGTATAATTTTACCCTTGTCAAAATGATTTATTGAGTTTCAAAAATAAATAATATTAAAATGGTTTATAAAAATAAATAAACAACAAGAATTTATTTTCTAAAAAAAGAAAAAAATAATAATTAAAAAAAAGAAAAAACAACTAATGGATTATGGAAAATATAAAGTTAAAATAAATAAAAAATTGAAAGTATTTTAAAAAAATTAAAATTATTTCAAAAAATAAAAAGAAAGTTTAAAAAAATAAAAAAATAAATGGATCTCCACCGTTGGATTTGGATCGATCCAATGGTGGAGATCCATTTACTTTAAAAAAAAAAAAAAAAAAAAACTTTCTTTTTATTTTGTTGAACTACTTTTTTTTTTTTTTATGAAAATACTTTCAATTTATTATTTATTTTAACTTTATATTTTTCATAATCCATTAGTTTTTTTCTTTTTTTTAGAAAATATTTTTTTGTTGTTTATTTATTTTTATAAACCATTTTAATATTATTTATTTTTAAAACTCAATAAATCATTTTTGATAAGGGTAAAATTATACTTTTATATATATAGTTAAAGTTGACCATTAATATTTTGATCGAATGGACTAAAGTGATGTATTTAAAAAAAAAACAAGAGACTTAAGTTGCTAATATAACAAAGACGTTTAAATAAGTGACATTTATCCAAAAAAGTTAGGACTTTAGTGAAATTACCCCTAGATTAAATCTACCTAAACACCTTTCAATATTGTGTTTGTATTAAAGAAAAAGAATAAAAATAATACTAGCAAATAAAGATGAAAAATAGAGTAAACAAAACCAAAATAAAATAGACGGGCAGATTTTTAACATGGTTCAACAAATTGGTTCGGAGATCCAAATGGAATCTGAATCCATCTAGATCTCTCAATCTAATTTTATATTTTTATTTAATTATTAATATTTGCAATATTTGACTTTTTATATGGATACGTGACATATATCAAAAGATATTGTGTTTAATAAGAAATACATTTGATTCCGTTAACTTTGATTAACGTTTGGCCAACGGATAGAGTATGGACCAAATTAATATATTTTCAAAAATTTAGTGACCACCTGAATCTAAAATAGAAAGATCACTAAAAAGTTAATAAATCGCAAAAAATAAGGGACTCAAATAAAATTTCCCCCTATTGTAATTTGTAAATATAAAGTAGTTTTCATGCCTTAGGAGTTAGGACAGCATATAAAAAAAAGGAAGATTTCGCATTACACTCATTCTTCGTCTTCCTCACAAAACACTCGCACTTCGTTCGTTCATTCAAACACCAGATTCCATTTTCATCTCCATAAGCAATCTCACACATTTCCTCTCGATCATATCAAACAAAGAATTTTTCTCCGACTCTTTCAGGTAAAAATTACACACAGTTTCGCTTTCTATTTTATTTATTTATTATTATTTTTTTCAATTCATTTGGTTTCGATTATCTCTTACAAGTTGTTCTCGCTACGAATTTCTTAGGTTTTGAGAAAAAAATGTTAGAATTTAAATTGACATTTCGATACAAATTATAGCCTCAGTGTTGAAATATGATAATGTGTTAATTTGACATGTTGGATCTTTATATTTAAAAGTTGTTGTATCGTTAGCTCTTACTTTTCATACTTAATGTGTCTCTCTCTGTGTCAAAAATATTGAATTTAATGGTCTGGAGGAATGGTGCATAGTTTCCTCTTATTTTTTTGGTTATTTATTTGTTAAAAACTAATCATAAAACTTGAGGTTCGAACTTTCCTGGCAATTGGCATAAGAAATTTTAATTTCAGTTCAATTTGTTGAGATTATGCATCAGTACGGTTTTTTTTTTTTTTTTGGGTATCTGAAAGATGATATGAAAGCATGGGAATGACATGTAAAAATTGCAAAATTCTTGGTTTTTGAAATAAATGTTGTCTCTTTTCAATTTCTGTTAAACTCGGGATTTTTAAGTCTGATTTTGGTTTAAATAGCCATACTATTAATGAAGAGAGTTTCCATTTCTGGTGCAGATTGTATACATATGGCATCATTTTTGTTGTGGAATTGATATTGAACTCAACCGCAGTTTCTAAAGTCTCATACTGTATTTGGAGTGGCATAGCTGAAAAATTGTAATAAATGGACGTTGATGGGGGGAGTACATCATTAAATGAGGAAGTAGCACGCTCAATTCCCATACAGTCAGGACGATCAAAAGGTGATTCCTTTTGGTCTTTGCAACTTGTAGTTCATATCTTAAGCATTAGATGCTTATTTATATATGTTAGGTTGAGTAAAAGATGGTGGTGATTGATCCACCCTCTTTTTCCAACTTTTTTATCAAACAAACTATAATAGCTAAGTCATTACAGGGAGGATAATATTCTTTAATAAGGAAATTGATAGGTACCATCATACTGATAAGACAGTTATATATTGAGTTATATAATGTTTCCTTCTACAAGTTAACACCATCTTGCATAATATGAATATCCATGATGTCAACACATTATATGTTATGGTTGTTTGCAGCTTTGTATCAGTTTACTCAGCAGCGTCTCCCAGCTTGTAAACCTGTATTGACACCAGCATGGGTGAGTGCTCCAAAACTAATAATGATCTGATTTTTTTTTTCTTTTAATTTTAAAATTTTCTTCATTTTTGTACTTTGGCGATGCCAATATCTTGTCTCAGGTCATTACCACATTTTTATTTATTGGCGCCATCTTCATTCCTATTGGGCTTGTCACTCTTCGTGCCTCTCGAAGTGTAAATCCACTCTCTATCTGCTTTTGCCACATAATGCAGCTGTTCGTAGCTTCTTTTTTCCGGCACACTTTGTTTTGTCGAGCATATGCCTATGAATAATAGTTATTTCATGTTGGATTGGCAGGTTGTGGAAAT
Organism: Acer yangbiense; assembly: GCA_008009225.1. NCBI lineage: Eukaryota > Viridiplantae > Streptophyta > Magnoliopsida > Sapindales > Sapindaceae > Acer > Acer yangbiense. Next base: position 16,069,843 of record CM017773.1, on the reverse strand, counting down.
TGTGGAACGATATGATATAGAATGTGTACCTGAGGTCTTCAGAGGCAATAAGGTGTCATATATCAAAGATAGCTCAATCTCGAAAAACTGTACACAGTATTTGAAGGTTATCTTTTTCTCTTGGATTTTATTTTATCTTTAATATTAAAATTGCTGAGACATATTGAAGCCCGCTTTTATTCACAAACCTTCATACAGATTTCAAGATTTTGCTGACACTTATTCCCTTATTCTGTTGCTCTGAGCTATTTGATTTTTTTTCTCTGTTAAGCTTTTGCAATTCAGAAAACTGCATTTTGCTGTTCTTATCTTTGTTAAATCTGTTTAGATAGATTGTACTGAGTAGTTAGGGATGTTTAACTAGGATGGAAGATGCACTCTTGATTTCCAGGAGGCTTCATTTTTAGCTACAGTAGGGGACAAAAAAAATAAACCTATAGAAGTATCACGGGGGGAGCTGTTATATTTATATTCTTTGTTGCATCTTTAATATTTCTCTGGCTGATGCTACCAGGCCCCTTAATCCTACATTCAGTAAATATTTAAAGTGAATATTGTAGTTTTGCTGTAGTTCTTTGCTTGCTTCTATCTGAAGTACAAGTCCACCTATTGTCTTTCATGTTTTAAGTTTAATAAATATTAAAAGTTGTTTTTGTTCCTGTAGTTAATTAGTTATAATTGTTACTTCACCACTATAACATGATTAGCGTCACCTTTTACATATTTAGGGTTGTTATACTCTTTGAGTCATCTTACAGAATTGCTTCTTAACTAGGGTGCTGCTGGACTTCATTGTTGTTTATTTTGTTAAACAAGTTGGCTAATATCAAGAAGATACCGAGAACAATTGAAGTTTTTCCTTAGTGGTACTATGATAGGATTTTTTTATTTCTTTTATTGAATAGATTTTCAATCATCTGTTGATGGATTTCGTTGGAATTTAGTTCATTACAGCCCCTTTTTTGCTTTTGTTCTTCAAAAGTGTGCACTCATTTGCTTCTTGCTTTGTAGGTTGACAAGTATATGAAGGCTCCAATTTACATCTACTATCAACTTGATAACTACTATCAAAATCATAGACGGTAAGGTTTCGTTGACATTGGTTTTTAAATCTGGTGATGGAACTATTGCTTGAGTTTTAATGTTTATCAATATTGATAATGCAATATTGGTGCATGACTTCGTAAAAGGGTGCTATTGAGGGATTTTGTGCATTTCTCTTTCTTTTAGTGATTTAAAATGTGATAATTTACCTTAATAATATACTGTTGGTGCGATGTATCTGCATAGGGTGACTATTGTGGATTTTTTGCTGTAGTCTTGCTTTTAGTGTAACAATCTTAAATCCGTAATTGTCATTGTGGTTGTTGCAAATTTTGTACTTCTCTTGACCTCTTGATTTCTATCGTTAGAAATCCAGATTCCAAAAGTTCTTGGTTTTCATCTAGGAGTTCTCTTCATTATAGACTGATTACAGATCTTTTCCAGGTATGTAAAAAGTAGAAGTGATAAGCAGCTTTTTCAAGGATTGAAGTACAATGACACAAGTTCCTGTCAACCAGAAAAGTTCAATAATGGTCTGCCTATTGTCCCTTGTGGGTTGATAGCTTGGAGTTTATTCAATGACACATATTCATTTACTCGTGGTACAAGAAAATTGATGGTCAGTCGGAAGAACATTGCATGGAAAAGCGACCGTGATTATAAATTTGGAAAGCAAGTATATCCCTTTAATTTCCAGAATGGGACCTTGATTGGTGGTGGAAATCTAGATCCACGTATTCCTGTAAGTTATGCTAAAAGTTTGTCATTTCTATAATTTGGTAGTTTTTTCTTTCATATTCCTTATTCTTTATTATTGTAGCAGTTCTTTTTAACTTGTAACCCACTTTTAGAATCCTTGCAGTATTTTACATGTATCCTATTCAGTGGATATGCTTAAACGAAAATAGTAGCTTGTATGTGTAAAAGTTAAAAATCATTGAATTTGTGTTTGCATGTTGCCGTTTAGTTTTGGAATTATTAGCTAGACTGTGATGAAAGGACTGCTTAAAATGGGAAGAAACCATCATTATAAACATTTCTCATCATTATATCTAGACTCTAGTAGTATGTGACAGAATGCATAAAAAGGGTGTTGAATCAATTACTTGAAAGGACTGATCTGTCATGTTTAATTTTTGGGGTCAGAGGCATGTGCTGATGCCTATTGGATCCATAATCTGGATTAACTGATTAAATTTTCCTTGCTCATACACATCAATCCCCACTCCTCCTGTGCCTAGCTTTATATGTACATATACAGAATGGGCTGATACTACCTTTATTTTTCAATGATCTTCTTGTCTAAAGTTTGGAATCTGAAATATTGTTGTCTTTTCTTGCTCTCTTTGGTTTTTGGTGGGTGGGCTGCATCAAATGAATTAGCTTAGCGACCAAGAGGATCTTATCGTATGGATGCGTACTGCTGCTCTACCCAACTTCCGAAAATTGTATGGAAGAATTGAAGAAGATTTGGATGCAGGTGATGTGGTAGTGGTCCACTTAATGAACAACTACAACACTTACAGTTTTAGTGGGAAAAAGAAGCTTGTTCTTTCAACATCAGGCTGGTTGGGTGGAAAAAATGACTTCCTTGGTGCAGCCTATGTCTTTGTTGGTTCTTCTTCTATAATTATCTCCATTGTCTTTATGTTGCTTCATGTGAAAAACCCAAGGTAATATACCCCGCATAACTTCATGAATTCACATTTAAACTACAGAAAGTGTACATTCAATAACCCGAGCTTTGACATATCTTGTTGACCATCTTATAAACTCATTATCATTCAAAGTCTGCTGTTTGGATTAAAAATTATATCAGATCTATGTTTTATTTGAATTTGCTTATTCTCAAGATAGAGTTTTTGAACTATTAATTTTTATGCAAGTTAACAGAACAGTACCCTCTTTGTTTGTTGATTTTGTTCTTTTACCATATTAATGTTGCCACTCCATTTTTTGCCCAATCTTTGTTAATCACTCTTGAATTTCTTTTCTATGCATTTCAGTGCCCCCTCATCTTTCTTTCTGGGTAGGTTCAAAAACGCAAATTTTCATTTATCTTTATTTTTTTGAAGGGAAATTTTCATCTATCAAATGGTTACTTTTTCTTAATTTCTGATAAATACTCTCATGATTGGCTGGAGCAATTTGCTTAGTTGCTTTTTCTATATCATTTAGATTTGTAGTGAGCATTTCTGACTGAAATGCGGTCACTCATGGGACATCTAAGAAACAAAGTTGCTAGGCATATGATGGTAATTTAAAATTCTTACAGTGTGATTCCATCATGTAGCTAGGCTGCCCACCACACCTTGAAACCTACAATTTGATACATTATTTGACATCTTAAATATTGTGCATTTGCGATGAAACTAAACAAATAACTCATGGCCCATTTTTGTCTTACCTGTTAGTTATTGACTACAGCTGCTGTCCAAAGACTATATATGCACAATATTTGTCACGCTATCATGCACACAATGTGGTATCTATATGCTATGTTCTTCTATTTGCAGGCCATATGGTGGTGACGCAGCTTATTTGTCGTGGAATCTGAAAAACATTTCTTGATGATATTGCATTCAAGTTTCCTGGTTAATTTAAAAGGTTACTAGCAAATTTTTAACTGTTCATTGATTCCAAAATGATAAGGAAACAGACCTGGGGATTCCCTCCTCAAATTCATGTATAAAACAAGAAAAGAAATTTTATCATTGACATCCCTGCCTCGTTTACTTGAGAATATTTATCATATCGATACGTACTTGATGTTGAACACTCCTTTTGATCCTATTTTACAGATTGGAAATTTGATTCTTTGGTGGAACATATGGCTTCCGCACCTGAAGTCTTTCATTAGTTGTATATTCCTTTGTAATCGGCACACCATATATGTTACTTCATTACAGATAGGCTTGCCGCCTGTAGGACCTTCCGTAGACAGGAAAACGTGTTTACGGATTCTATGAGAAGACAGTTAACAATTCAGTAGACAATCATTCATGGATGTTGATACGATACTTCCATTAGCAATACTTAAGACATAACAATGACTTCCATCAGTAACTGTTCGTTTATTTTGAAATTTACATGTTCTGTACATTGTTTTACTATTACAATTCAATATACTGCAATTTTAGGGACTGTATGTTGTTGTCAGTCGTCTTCGGTGGCCGGTTAGAATAACAAATTCTCTCAATTTCTCTTGTTATGAGCGTAATGGCTGTCATTGTTCCGTTAGGAAAGTTTCTCTCCCCTACTTAGTTGTCACCGTTGAGTTTAGAACCCTGAACGGACAGCAGGTGATAAGCTGGAGGAAGGTGAGGATGACGTAAAGTATCATGCCCCTAATGCCCTGGGTGACACGTGCTACTTTGGCCAATGGTGTGGATATCTGGATGTTGGCAAGGTTGCCATGGAAGGTGGTATAATTACTTGGTTAATGTAAAAGCAAAATGTGTAGAAAGGTGAAGAGAAAGCCGACCGAGAAATAAAGATAAATCACATTGAAAACAAAAAAAATGAAAGATGTTAATTGCATTCTCTGTTGATCTGAATTGCATTGAGTTAAAGATATTTCAATCTAATTTTCTCTTGGCTTAGCAAATATCAAAAGAAACCCAAGAAATGTGATTTTACAAGATAACATCGCACATGCCTTTTTGGCGTACATCTTTGGGAATATTTTGAGTGAAATGATCTTTTTGTATTATATTACATTATAATACAAGAAATGAGGGTCCTTAAAGAAAATGTTGGCCCCAATGTTTTATTTTATTTTTTATTTTTGTAATGAAAGTTCAATTTATACACTAGAAACAATTTGATAAATATGTAATAAAATGCAATTCAATTTCATGTATCAAAACTACAGACATTAGGGTTCTTAAATGAAGTTTTATTAGAAGTTCACAATCTAATAATTAAAGTAATCGTTTTAATATTTTCTTTTGTCAAATTGTTCAATCATCTTAAAAACTATTTTCAAATCATAAATCAAAGACAGGATTTTCTATTCTTTATTCAGTAAATTTTATCAATATGTCAAAAAAAAAAAAAAAAAAAAAAAAAAAAAACAAGGATCTCAATGGATAATTTGTTTGTATTTAAATTTAAACAAATTGTCGATACAACAACAAATAAGAGATTAAGAACAGAAAAACAGGAAGAAGAAATGCTATCTTGAGATTTTGAGCAGTTTCACAAGTTTCATATCCTTCTTCAGCAATTGTCTCCAAATTTGGACATTTTGAAGATTTCTTGTGTGTTATCATAAGGGTTGGTGCTTTTTCTCCCCAGTTGTGCATGTACTTCACGTCCTTCACCATTCTTTTTTTCTCTATCCAATATTCAAAGCTTTCAACCACGACCACGATCACGATCACGGCGATCTATTTTTCGTTAAAAACCCTGTTGAGATATATAAAATGCTTCCAAGAAATACTTTTGTTTTGCTTTGTTTTGTTTTAGGGTGATGGAGAAGCATGCGTGAGTTATGGAATATATAGAGGGGGTTTTCAGTTGTTGAGAGACAAAAATAGGACGGTTTTAATAAAACTCGGAGCAACCAAGGGTTCCGATAATGCCACGTCATAAATGCAGTTTGAAAATGTCTTTCAAGTTTCAACCATTGAATTTTGCATAATAAGAATATGATAAAATTAGAATTATATAATTTTTAGTAAAAGTTCATTGATACTTAATTATAGGGCTTAAGTTATATATTGGTGGTGTGCATTTATTTTGTCTGATTTTGTCCATTTTTGTCCACTACCTTTCCTATGTTATCGTGTTAATTTTGTAGGATTTTAGAAACATCTTATCTTTCTATATCTTTTGTCATAATTACTCATACGGTTCCTTGAACATTTAGAAAGTTTTTTACATCCTCGGTCTAATCTTAATTATATTAAGACTTAAAGTTTAAACATCTCATTTAATTGATACTCAACCAAACTTTAAAACAATCTAAAGTTTCGATTTATCGGGGATCAAATAAACAAAAATAAGACGTTTAAATATACTAATAAATGTAACTAGATATGAAATTTCATGTCTACACTTATTGGACCTCATGTGTCGGAATGAATCAATTGCAATGGACTATTCTAATTTGTAAAGTTAAAATCTGATTATTTAATAATTTGGGCATAAAAAAGTTGTTTGGTAAAATTTTCAAAAGTTATTATTTGAGAATCTATGTTGATTTGGCATTAATTTTAAGAAGTATGTGAGGGGTTGCTTTTACAAGATGATTATGAAAGAATCTATTGTCATATTTAATGAATCTTTTTAAAAACTAAATTATCCCTGTTGACAACATAAGCCGTCAATTATCATTGCCTTCCGGTCATTTCCGCCCATTGCTCTTCCAATCACCGTTATTGGTAACGCTTTTCTTGTAATTTATTTGTCTTTATTATTTATGTTTTTCAAATTAGATTTGTTTTGAAATTTTAACAGACTCGAATAAAAAAAATCTAAGGATATCGTTAAGTTTCGGTTGAGGTTTACTAGGACTATATGAATCCCTCTTACATTTTTTATACGGTTTAAAGAAACTCAAAAAAAAAAAAAAAAAAAAAAAATCCATGAAAAAAATCTATCTTATAATAAAATAGAATGGTACTCTAGAAAAAAGTGGGACGTAGTAATTTAATAAACAGTAATGCTACACATCCCATCTAAAATCCCACTTTTTTCATCCCACTACATATGGCATGTGAGGTGTTAAATTGTGAGTGGATACATGGGGTAGGTGTCATTAATGTGTATCCACTCACAATTTGACACCTCACATGCCACATGTAGTGGGATGAAAAAGGTGGGATTTTAGGTGGGATGTTTAACATTATTGTTTAACAAAACAGAGAGAGAGAGAAAAAAGCGGGACAATTTGAAAAAATTATGATATGGAATGAAAAAGCTTAAAACCTCGAAATCTTATAAAGGATTTTATATAACGATTTCTTTTTAATAATCAATCAACATTATTTATTAGTAAAAAAAAACTTAATTCTGATATTAAAAATTTAAACTTCATAAATAAATGCTAGCAATAGAAATATTAAAATAATTTAAAAATGATAAATCCACACAAAATTCCACTAGACCGGAGCTTGCAACAAACAAAAAATGGAGCACAATCTTTCTGTTGTTTTTCTCATGTTTGCTTTCAAGTTGTTCTAATAAAAAAGCATGCTATGAGAATCCACCGTACATTTCACATCTTTCACAAAAATATGGCCAGATTTTCTCACTAAGATGTGAAGATTATTGTCCATGAGTTAATACCATTGTTGACTGAGTTAAGGTTTAATAACATCACTACTCGGGAGAATGGGAAAATTCCAAAAAAAATTTTACTTTCATGCAATTGGGTTGGACCCACTATATCCTCAAATAAATTTTGGCTTAACCTTTTTTATTTATTTATTTATTATTTTTTTATATTTTATTTTAGTAATCTCAAATATATATTCTTGATGAATATATGTGATTGATTTTCTTTCAATATTAACTTTAAAATAATTTGGATAGAATTGCATTCTTTTATGAAATATGCATCTCGTAAATTTTGGCCAAAATTTCTCTTACAAACCAAATTTAAAAGTTTATATTTTTCGAATATCTTAGAATTACCTCAAATTTTATAAATAGGTAAAGTAGAATATTTTAAGTAGTTCCATGAAAAAAAAAAAAAAAAAAAAGATAGAATCACATTATTCAATGAAAATATTAGGCATTCGAAAGTCTTCCCAAAAGACCTTCATTTTCTTCTGGTCGATGAATTTCGTACATCTAAATAGGTTCAAATTTATGCCAACCACATAATCATGCTGATTGCTAATGAACTAAGGTATAATTTTTAGAACAAAGGGCAAGCTAAAAAGTTCCTTTCTTTACGAGGAGGTTTGAGATTCTCGTTCTGTTGGTGTTATGTTGGATATATATTTCAACCAATTTCATTGACCCTTATGGCGATAGCGACATTCTTACATTAGAAGTGATTTTATGGAATAGTATTGTACTGGTGTTGTTGAGGTCGAAGGTGTTGACTTTAAGTCAAATAGTTTTTTTGAACCAAAATTTTAAGTAACGAAGAATTTGACTTCAAAAATGATAAGCTCTACTTTTGTAGAAGGCACAATTGGAAAAGGATTAATGAGATAATACTTTGTCGAATATTTTGGAGTCTAAGTTTATCAAAGACAATGAAAGATTATGGTGGATGATTAAGTCAGAGGCCAACAAGGTCGGGGATCTTTATCTTTTGGAGTTCAACAAACTAACTGATAATTTGGATGATAAGATGTTGTACAAAATGATCTTAAAGTTATTCAAAAGAAATGAGGAGAACAAAAAAATAAAAATAAAAATGAAATTCCATCATGACACCAGTGAGGGTAATTGAATCTATATCTACTCACAGACAACGACCATAGTGTAAATTACTTTAGTTCCTATGTTTTTTTAAAAATATATGTTCTATTATCCTTCTTACACACAACTACATGTACTATGATATTTACATTTCCATATTTTTATTATAGTGTATTGAACGCATGATCATTATCCATTTCTACCATATGAATGTAATAGACTATATCAAAGTCTCATTTTGCAGCTACAAAAGTAGCCCTAATATCTAACAGCCATGCCCAAGTGTTGGAGATGATTGACTCTTTTAGGCGTTTGAAAGTCTTCGATCCTAAAAGACTTTCCTTTTCTTCTGGTCGATGAACTTCGTACATATAAACGGGCAAGGCCGAAGCCAGGATTTCGGCTTTGGGGGGGCCAAGACAATTTTTTTTTCTTTCAAATTAACGCTAGACAAATATGCTAATATTTAAAAACAAATTTATTGAAAAAATAAAACAAATATAATTTGTTGGAGATTCTATGGATTGATTTTCAAAAGATTTATTAATGATTTATTAATATAATTTGTGGATTGATAATTTGTCACGCACCAAAGATTTATTATCTTGGTTAATATCATTTGTTGGAGATTCTGTGGATTGATTTTTAGAAGGCTGAAATATTGATATTAGATATTGACGAAGATGAACTGGCTTCTGAGGTTTTAATTCTTTTGAAAAATCAATCAATTGTTGATGGCTTACTCATCTGAAGATCAAATAAAAAAAATTGAATTAATTTAAATAAATAAATGTTTAAATAAAAAATCAGTATAATAAATGTAGCAAAATCATATATGCCAATATAATTTAACAGCCAAAAAGGCAAGAAAAAGGAAGCAAGAAAAAAACAAAACCAACAATCATCAGAAGGTAAACACGCCCAAAATTACAACGCAACACAGAGGAGCCAAAAACAAAAGAAAACTGACCAAGAATATATATATATATATACATATTATTAAGAATTCATTAAAAAAATCATATTAATAACCTAAGACAGTTACAAATATAAAAAAAAAAAATTGAAAAAACCTAAAATATTTATTGATTTGTAATCTCGTACCTGAAATTATTCTAATAGATGAACTGAAAAATACAAAGAATTTAACTTTAGTAGTAAGAATGAAATTGCGTAAGTGAAAAACTAGAAAAAAAATAAAATATATAGGTTAGACAAATTTAAGATGTATAGGAAACCAAATCCTAAAAGGTTTATATTTTCTCTCCTAAAAGAAGGTGGAATACATAAAATTGGAATAATATTTTTTAATTTAACACTAACCTACACCGCCTACACGGCTACACCACTTAAATACAATAAAGCAAGCAATCAGCCAATCACCGTTTTTCAAAATAAAATTGATAGATTTTTCTCCAAAAAGTGACAACCGAAATATGACATAGGGCCCCAATATAATATATTATATAAAACCACTAAAGAAGTTTTAAGTTTTGAATTTATTTTTTACATAATCATTTGATTGCTAATGAGCTAAGGAATAATTTTTAGAATAAAGAGCAAGCTAAAAGTTCCTTTCTTTACAAGGGAGTTTGGGATTGTCGTTCTGCTAGTGTTATGTTGGATATATATTTCGATCAATTTCGTTGACCTCTATGGCGACAACGACATTCTTACATTAGAAGTGATTTTACGAAACAGTATTGTACCGGTGTCATTGAGGTTGAAGGAGTTAACTTTAAGTCAAATGATTTTTTTGACTCTTTTAAGCGTTTGAAAGTCTTCCCAAAACTTTAAGTCAAATCATTTTCTTCTGGTTGATGAATTTCGTACATCTAAATGAGCTCAGATTTATGTTAACCACAGAATCATGCTAATGAACTAAGGTATAATTTTTAGAACAAAGGGCAAGCTAAAAGTTCAATTCCTTTCTTTACGAGGAAGTTTGGGATTGTCATTATGCTGGTGTTATATTGGATATATATTTTCGAACAATTTCGCAGACCCTTACGGCGATCGACATTCTTACATTAGAAGTGATTTTATTGATCAGTATTGTACCGGTGTCATTGAGGTTGAAGGTGTTGACTTTAAGTCAAATGGTTTTTTTGAACCAAAAGTTTGAAGTCCCGAAGAGTTTGACTTCAAAAATGATAGGCTCTATTTTTGTTGAAGGCACAATTGGAAAAGGATCAAGGGGATAATACTTTATCGAATATTTTAGAGTCTAAGTTTAGCAAAGACTATGAAAGAATGTGGTTGATGATTAAGTCAGAGGCCAACATGGTTGGGGATCATTATCTTTTGGAGTTCAATAAACTAAAAGATAATATGGAAAAGAAGATCGGTGTTGTATAAAATGATCTTAAAGTTATTCAAGAGAAATGAAGAGAACAAGAAAAAGAAATGAAATTTCATCGGCAAGTGATAGCTTATGTTCATCTTTGGTTGAATAAAAAAAAGTTGACATAATAGCTGGACAATTAACATTCTCCTTTTCATTCCTATCTTAATTTGTAACCTATCAGAGGAACATCAAATTAAATAGTTCAGTAATCAAAACCTGAACATCATGCAATTAGATAGAGTTAGGGTTTTTTTATTTATTTATTTTTTAATAAAAGATCAAACATCGTTAAATGAAACCAGTGAAAATAATTAAGTCTATATCTACCGGACTATCACAGACAACGACCATAGTGAATGTATATATTACCATTACAATTAACATGGACAATAAAAACATATTCTTGTATCTAAAAGATATAAGTATTTCGACAATGTAAATTACTTTTACTTTTCAATTCAGCTAACACTTATGGCGTGTTTACTAATCATGAATCTAAGTTGGGAAAGGGAATTAAGTTTCCTATTTTCAAATTCCTGTGTTTACTAAATTTATGGGGAATTAAGTTCCGTGGACCCCACACACATATCAGGAATTAAGTTCCTGAATGAAAGGGAACTTGATTCCCCTCACTCACCCTAGGAATCAAGTTCCCTTTCTCGATTGAAAAGGGGAATTCATATCTTTTTACTAAAACATCCTCGCTTAATTTTTATATATATAAAAAAAAAACTATATACATAATTATAAATATATATATATATATATATATATATACACTTCCCAGTTCGCTAATCAAAACCTGAACATCATGCAATCAGATAGAGTTAGGGTTTTTTATTTATTTATTTATTTAATAAAAGATCAAACATCGTTAAATGAAACCAGTGAAAATAATTGAGTCTATATCTACCGGACTATCATAGACAACGACCATAGTGAATGTATATATTACCATTACAATTAACATGGACAATAAAAACATATTATTGTATCTAAAAGATATAAATATTTCGACAATGTAAATTACTTTTTTTTTTATTTTGATGATATATTATAACTTTTCAATTCAGCTAACACTTAAAGAATGTATAGTTTTAGGAACAGAGAGTCTACAAAACAAAAAAGTTAATAAAATGAGTGGGCATAGCCACTTGAACAAGGTACTTTCAATGTGTTGCTGTTATAGGATTATTTGCTGCATCATAAATTTCTTTAAGATCATAGGTTGAGATTTTTATAGCTTCAATATTGGTTACAACTTTTACCTTTACCCTAGATAAAGGCACTGCAAATATGTGTGCACCATTTGCAGGCCAACCCAGAAGGTCTCCTCCGACTATTTAAGGATCATCTTGGTCATTTGGTCAACCATGCAATGACGATAAGGTTAGCTGGGATTGGCCGAAAGAAAGATAATCATATCATCCATCAAATCCCCTTGTTGCATAATCATAGTACCATTAACGTACTGTATAGGCTTTACACGCCTACACAAATCCTTAACGGAGTTGTCACTCCAAGTGTTAAATATCACTCTGAGCTTTTCAAAGCATAAGGCTTCTTGGATTTGACTTTGCAAATAATGGGCATGGATTTGAAAACAAAAGACATGACAAATTCTTTATTAATATCTCACCTATATGGTAATAATCTCCAAATATGGAGTTTCAAGTCATTTGGAAGACGGCCGAATGAATCCAACTTGCTGATTTCATTCCATAATTTTGTCCAACGTTTATCCTTGGATAGTTTTTGCTCCAAGTACATTTGACCACTCCCATTAAAATTAGCATAAGTACAAGTCTCATGATTGAAATGAAAAGCACAAAAATACTTTGTGACTCATCATTAGAATGTAAGTTAGAACCAAAAGAGATGATATTCTGAAGTCTCCAACTTGAACCGAAAAAGTATCTTTTGAAAAGGGAATTATCCTTGTCAAAATTATATTTAAATATGTCACTGTAGATTCCGTAGCCACTTTGGCCACATGAATCATCCATAACATCTATGATTTTATGACCATATGTCCTACAATCCAACAAAGGCTTATATAGTGTTTCCTTTAAGCAATCAAGTTTTTCATTGATTGCAAAAGTAAACCACAATCCTCCAATTAGATGAGCCCTAGTAGGCAGAGGATTAAGTTGAAAGCAACGTAAGGCCATGCATGCTCATAAAGGAAGCGAGAGGTCCTTGAAAAGGTTGAAAACCTTTTGAACATTAAATAAATTCTAATGTCAAAAGCAACTGTATAGACCACGTACCATCCCATGGTACCTCTCATTTTTTCTAATAGTATGCTAGTGCCATCATAAAGGACACTACCACCAAAATGCCGTCAAATGAATGACAAATTACTAAAGCAGCCCATGTTATCTGCTCGGATATTTGATAGAATATAGAGAGTAAAAGAAGAAGAATAAGGCCTATATGTAGGAGTTGTAGATACCATAACCTTGTGATTTCAAGACACCCCAGCTCCTCATTTAGAGCATATTCAATATAGAACCCCAGGGGTTCAACAACAGTGACAGCTGTGTACAATGATATTATAACTATATTTCCTACAGACCTTCCTGGATCCATAAAGTTTTTAAGAAAAAAAAATGCAATTTTTTAATGGGTGTTCTGATATCCATTTACTACCTTAATAAGAAGATCCTTGAGAGAGAAAGAGAGAGCAAGAGGATGTTTGCTTCTTGATATCTGCTTTACTTTGCTAGACTCCTAGAGAGAGAGAGAGAGAGAACGAGAACAGATCTGTAGAGAGAGTGAGAGAGAGAAGAAGACCTAACACCTAAGTAAATTCTGATGTTTGAGATATATATATATATATATATATATATATATATATATATAGAGAGAGAGAGAGAGAGAGAGAGAGAGAGAGAGAGAGAGAGAGAGAGAGAGAGAGAGAGAGAGAGAGAGAGAGAGAACAAGAAGATTGTTGAAGTGACAATGTAAATTACTTTAGTTCCTATGTTTTTTTTTTTAAAATATTTATTCAAATACTGTCTGTCTTACACACAACTATATGTACTATGACATTTACATTTCCATATTCTCATTATAGTGTATTGAACGCATGATCCTTATCCATTTCTACCATATGAATGTAATAGACTATATAAAAGTCTTGTTTTGCAGCTACAAAAGTAGCCCTAATATCTAACAATCATGCCCAAGTGTTAAAGATGATCGACTATTTTAGGCATTTGAAAGTCTTCCCAAAAGACTTTCCTTTTCTTCTAGTCGATGAATTTCGTACATCTAAACGAGCTCATATTTATCACAACCACTGAATCATGCTGATTGCTAATGAACTACGGTATAATTTTAGAACAAAGGGCAAGCTAAAAGTTCATTTCTTTACAAGGGAGTTTGGGATTGTCGTTCTGCTAGTGTTATGCTGGATATATATTTCAATCAATTTCGCTAACCTCTATGGCGACAGGGACATTCTTACATTAGAAGTGATTTTACGGAATAGTATTATACCGATGTCATTAAGGTTGAAGGTGTTGACCTCAAGTCAAATGGTTTTTTTTTTACTCTTTTAGGCGTTTGAAAGTCTTCCCAAAAGACTTTCCTTTTCTTCTAGTCAATGAATTTCGTACATCTAAACGGGTTCAGGTTTATGCCACTTATCTGTTCTATCAAACGAATATCTCCTTTTTTTTCTCTCAACTCACAGACTCACTTTCTCTTTCTCTTCCGCCTTCTTCAACCTGTCAACCCACTAGAAATCTCTGGTCCACCTACGATCGTCTCTCTTCCACAGTTCGATGGTTCCGACTTCCAACTACCACCTACAATTGTCTCTCTTCAAGGTATTTTTCTTCTTCTTTTGCCATTCCGATCTACAATTTTCTCTAACTTTTTTCCCTCTTTTTTTGTTATCTACTTACTAGTTACGATTTGGTGAATGGTGACTTTGATTTAATTGAATATATTTCGTTTTATGTTGGATTTCTACTTATTTGCTTTTTCTGACTTTGACTAAACTTTGATTTCGTTTTCACGTTTTGTATACAGGTTTGAGTGAGCTTTCTTTAGTAGATTTGGTGTCATCAAGATTCAAGAGGCTAAAGATTATTAGCTATCAAAAGGTCAGCCTAAAGCCCTAAATTTTGTGTATTTCTGCTCTGTTTTGTGTGTAGAATTTGATTGGCTTTGAATACTCTTGAATCTTGATTTTCCTCTGTTGAATACTCCTCTGTTGTTGTTGAAATGCATATATATATTATATCATGTGCAATTATATTTTATCTGCTACATGGCTCGGAATTTGTTCTTACTTACGAAGACAAAGATTGATATAATATAATTTATATTATCCAATTTATAAACCCCAAGCAGAAATATTTAACAAACCGCAAGCAGAAATATTGAGTGTTCTAGTTTTTACTCTCACTTACAAACAAACACATATCACACGGACACCTGATTTTCTCTCTTTCAGCTCCCATGTAAGTTTTCTTCTTTTTTGAAACATTTCAACATTCTTTTTCATGTTGTAATTATCAAATCAATGTTTCCTGCTCTTTTTTTTCTGACTATTATGTCTTGTTTATATATATATTGGTATCAGAAAAGCTTATTGGTTGATTTTTAGATATATATTTAATGGGTGTTCCTTTAAAAGTGTTTTAAGTGCTTTTAAAAAAGAACTTGGAAATTGCTTATTCAGAGAGAAATTGGAAGTGTTTTTAAATAAAGAGTGTTTTACTTAAAAGCACTTTCATCCACCTTACATATTGGGGTCTTTTCTTGCGGTAGATATCATCAATTTTGTGGCCCTTGGGTGTTCCATAAATATTGAATTGTGTCTTTTTCTTTTCTTTCTTTTTTTGGTTCATTGATTATATGTAATGCTTCAGTTTCATTTTCCTAATTAAACAGTAAATATTGATATAATATATTTTATCATGTGAAATGCATTTAATTAGTGGTGTTTGTTCTGATTTGTGATCGAAAAAGTTATTTTTTATTTTACTGCTTTACTGCCTTTTATTTTATATATAACACATGGTTCGTTAAATGACCATTTGACCCTTAATTTTGTGTGTTTTAGTTCTGTTTTAGTGTGCCCTAAAGATAATGTTAGAGGGATAGAATTATTGTTTAAACTTTTAATAGAATTCCAGCTTTCCCTATTATAGTTTGTTGAAATCCAACTTTTTTTGTTCTTTTATTAGTTAATTAGTTAATTATATTTTCCCCTATTTACAGCTGAAAATTTGAAGTGGAAGAAATGCAAGGATAACATTTGAATGATTTGTTTATGTTTTATTATGTTGTGGATTGTATTTGAAGTTTTATTTTATTATGGATTGTGTGTGATCATATTTTATTTTGGATTGCATTTTGGACTTCCCTAATTCTATGTAATTGAAGTTATCTAGATTTAATTTCTGGACTGAATTTGTTAGGCTGGTAGCTATTTAGAAGCTATTTATGGACTCAATTTCTAGATTCAATTTGGTAGCTTATATGTTTATGTGGACAGATTTGATTATGTAATTGTAAATAATGAGTTGTAAATTTGGACTGCATCAGTTGCCTAAAGGCCCAATTATAATAACAGATGTTAAAAGGTAGAAAAGAAATGAAAAAATATATTAAAAAAAAACTGGGCCCAATAGGCCCAAAACCGAATTGAACCGAACCGAGAAAAGGGTGTTCCGTTCAATTCGGTTTTGGCCTTCAATACAGTTTGAACTGATTCAACTTTTAAAAAACCGAATATAACTTGGTTCAATACGGTTTTGGCCAAAACCGAACCGTACCCACCCCTACTCATTATAGTGTATTGAGCGCGGGATCCTTATCCATTTCTACCATAGTGAATATAATAGACTATATCCAAGTCTTAATTTGCAGCTACATAAGTAGCTATAATATCTAACAGCCATGCCCAAATGTTGGAGATGATCAACTCTCTTAAGCGTTTGAAAGTCTTTCCAAAAGACTTTCCTTTTCTTCTGGTCGATGAATTTCATACATCCAAACGAGCTCAGATTTATGCCAACCACAAAATTATGATGATTGCTAATGAACTAAGGTATAGTTTCTAGAACAAAGGGCAAGCTAAAAGTTTCTTTCTCTACGAGGAAGTTTGGGATTTGCTAGTGTTATGTTGGATATATATTTCGACCAATTTCGCTAACCCTTACGGCAACAACGACATTTTTACATTAGAAGTGATTTTATGAAACAGTATTGTACCGATGTCGTCGAGGTTGCAGGTGTTGACTTTAAGTCAAATGGTTTTTTTGAACCAAAAGTTTTAAGTCCTGAAGAATTTGACTTCATAAATGATAGGCTCTATTTTTATTGAATGCACAATTGGAAAAGGGTCAAGAGGGAGTCTAAGTTTAACAAAGACTATGAAAGAATGTGGTGGATGATTGAGTTGGAGGCTAACAAGATTGGGGATCATTATCTTTTGGAGTTCAACAAACTAAATGATAATATGGATGATAAGATGTTGTACAAAATGATCTTAAAGTTATTTAAGAGAAAGGAGGAGAACAAGAAAAGGAAATGAAATTCCATCATCAGGTGATAGCTTATGTTTATATTTTGTTGAATAAAAAAAGGTAGTCATAATATTTGGACAATTAACCTTCTCCAATTCATTCTTATCTTTATAACCTATCAGGGGAAAAACATCCTAAAATATTACAAGCATACAATAAGTTAAATTGAAATATCACAAACAATTATACGGCAAATTAAATTGAAATATCATAATTCAAGTTGAAGAAAAATAAATAAATAAATCTTACCATAGTTGATTTGTACTCATTAACAAATATGTAAAATCCAAATGTGATAATTCAGGAATTGCCATCCACGCCTTAACAAATGTTAACACATCATTCACCTAATACAAGAGGTTAAATAGTTAAACAACAAGTTAAAAATAAGAATGAGAGAAATAGTAATGAATCTAATCATAAATTACTAGTTTGATATTTGTCTTTTAGCATCAATTCAATAGTTTTTGTTTGCAGGTATCTAATCACCAAACCTGTAACTTTTTCAAAGGATTTCTGCAAAAACAAAAAATGACATACAATATAGAAAAAAATCTTTTATATAATATAATGAAATTGTATGAAATTAATAAAATAAATTGCACTTGCCGATTGTTTCAACAAGCAAACCAAATTACTTATGTCTTCCAAAGGGTCGGTCCTGAAATTTCGGGGGCCTGACGCAAATGTAAAAATGAGGCCCTTGACCCTCCATGTATGTTTACTTGATTTTTTTTTTCTCTAGTAAATACTTATAGCAATCAATATAACAACCCAAAATCAAGACTGTAACACAATAAAATAGCAAATAAAAAGTAACCAAAATAAAATTTTTATAAATGTATCAAATAATATATCATATAAACCTTACTTGTCTCATATTTTAGAAAATAAAACAGGCTAGAATCCTCTAGGATTCAAGAATCCTAACTTGATTGAAATTACTAGAAAATGTACGTTACATTTATTTCTAAAACCTAAACTTTATTCCTAATCAAACTAAAAAAAGAAATCTTCCTAAATTGAGAAAAAAAAACATCAAAATCCCGTCCAAAACAGAAAACCAGCAAAACAGAGGTCAAAACTATCATTTATGGCAAAGCAGTAGCCATAACAAATGTAGGGCCCGTTGATACGGTTCCAACAACATATAATGGGCCCAAAACGGACGACCTTTAACCCTTCAACAGCCTTCCGAAAGTGTCCTACATCAATTTGATAAAGGGATTTGGTGTGTTGTTGTCTTTTGTAATAATTATAATTGTGTTTTCGATGGACCTTTTTTTAAAGAAAAAAATGTGTAAACGGTGGGCCTTTAAGTCATATAATAATGTGGGCCTTTAATTATAATTGTTACGTAGACCTTTGGTTTTAGAGTAGCGATATTTGCACCCCTAAAAAACGGTATGTACACCCCAAATTAGTTTCTTTTTAAAAATCCTATATTACCCTTGATTAAAATGACTAAAATGACTAAATAGTTTGTAAGTACACCAAAAAATTATTAATTAGTTTCTTATATCCTAAAACCCTAAGACCCTTTCTATTTTTTCAAACCCTAACTTATCTTCCACATACTATTTTTAAATACAAATTGGAATCGTCTGTCGGATGTAATACCGATCAGAAGAAAATCATGAACTCAGAAAGTCTTCTCAGTTTACGATACGATAACCAACACTACTCTAATAAAACTATAAAAGAATAGAGAACAATTTTATATTGACCTTTCTCTACGTCTTCCCCCTCTGTATTTTGTCTATATACACTGGCAGTAGCAACACATACAGTGACATGCATACCGATACTACATAGCTTGCTTAGTCTGTGTATTACCATTTACAGGGCACACTGCACACACCATAGATATATATTTTCTGGGCAATTGCCTTATTATTATTATTATTATTATTTAATTTATAAAGCTTTAAAAAAATGATTCTTTTATTCTTTTTCACCTTCATTATATATTTAACGAATTTCTGTATTATAATATGAACCACCCAATCACTCATATATATATATATATATATATATATGTTGCATCATCTTCTTTTTATTATTTTTGTTTACCAAATGCAAATAAAATTAGCTTAAAACCCAACTCATTTTGGTATAATTTATATATTTAAGAGTTGGAAATTATTTTTTTGAAAAACAAGAAATAAAATAACAAATTTTAAAAGAATAATAAAATTGATTAGAAAATAAAATAGACTTAAGGGTGGGGTGTAGATACAAAAATACAATACAATAAAAATAAAGAAAGGGTATTTTTGCCATTAAGTGGGGTTTACTTACGGATTAGAGTTTTTTAAATTTTTTAATGGGGTGTACTTACGAGAGGGGTGTACATACAGTTTTTAAGGGGTGCTAATATCGTCACTCTTGGTTTTATATTTATGAAATCACAAAGGGGTTTTTTTTTTTTAAAATTGAAATTTAGAAATTTGAGGGTTCATTACAATTGGGGGCCGTACTCTCAGGCCGGCCCTGGACTCTTCTGTTCTAGAGAAGTAACTGCAATGATAAAATAATCAGATTAGGAATTTATAAATAAATTAGTTGAATAAGCAATTTTGAAAATTTTAAATAAATTAGTTGCATAATTAAATAAAAGGAGAAGACATACCGGAATTTTAAGGCACATTTCAAGGCTGTCACGGCTCCAATTTACAGAGTGTTATACATCCTTCCATCAATACAACCGTTGGCTATAACCATTCGATTTATTTATTTATATTTTTTTGGAAATTTTACAATAATTTCTGATTTGATGATGAGAATAGAGTCGAACCTACAA
This sequence comes from Acer yangbiense, assembly GCA_008009225.1. Lineage (NCBI taxonomy): Eukaryota > Viridiplantae > Streptophyta > Magnoliopsida > Sapindales > Sapindaceae > Acer > Acer yangbiense. The sequence goes on along the minus strand of CM017773.1, from coordinate 16,049,718 downwards.
TCTCATAGTGTAGGTGTAAAGGGTCAACCTATATTTTCCTATAACCATTAGATTTATCTATATTTAAATCTGATAATCGAATTTTTTTTTTAATATGTCTTTTAATTTTATTTTGACACATAAACAACTTTTCGAAGAGTTGTGTCTTATATATATATATATATATTGAAAACCACTTCGGAAAATACAATTTACAAACATTTTCAAACGAAATGCAATTTGAAAATGTATTGCACATGCCTAGAAATCTTGTGCATAAATGAAAGTATTTTTGGGACTTGAACCTTCACTTAGTGAAAATCATTAAAGTTAGTCAAGGTCACATGTTAACTGTTAAGCAAGCTTTGAACCAGTAAACTTATACGACTAACTAGACATGTCTCACACATAATCTTTCTTTATCCAAATGTTCATGACTTTTACAGAGACTTTAAAAGTGTATATTGAATAAATCATGACATTTATAGTCCTTAAAATTCTATATTGAATACGCTCAAAGTATTACATAAATTAATTTGGAGTTTTTTCTTAGAAGGGGGATGATTCGAACTCATGACCTCGTGGTGTAGATGTGAGAGGTATATCACCAGACCAACCTTATCTCATAGTCTTTTAAGAGCATCTCCAATACAAATATGCATTTTTGAGTTTCTAAATAGCGTCACATCAGTATTTCTATTCATTATGGACCCACTTTTGAATTTTTTTTTTTAGAGAAATGCATATTCACATCTTGCAATTATCTAAAGGACTCAAATTAGCTGTCAAATTTTGGTGTCCCAATTTGTGTTTAACCAACCAAATTGGGACATATGTGCACATTTATGGAAGAAGTTGAAAAAAAATCAATAAATGTGCTCACACGTCCCAATTTGGTTGGTTATACACAAATTGGGACACCAAAATTTGACAACTGATTTGAATCGTATCTAAAATCAAATATGCATCCATTTTATGACCAATCATAATAAAATAATCATTACACTCTCTCTCATCTTTTATTTTACAATTAAATGAGCTCTAATATTATTGGTGGAAAGAGTTAGAAATCCTAGTCAACATTTCTAGGAGAGTTTCTAGAATTAGAAACTCAACTCCATATTCTTTAACTTTTTTTTTTTTTGGCCACATCATCTCCATATTGAAGTTAGATAATTGCATTGGAGATAGTTTTTCTAACTTTTTTATTATCTATCCTATGTGGCAGTCAATTTTCTCCAAATACATATTTACATTGAAGATGCTTTAAAGTATTTGAAAGTCTAATGTTGCCTTTTTTTTTTTTTTCGATTAAAGACCGACTGAATTTTACTAAGACTGAATAGTGATTAAAAAGTAAAAATTGAATGATTATTATTATTTTTTAATATTGAAAACTGAATAAATGTAGGGTTTTTTTTTTTTTTTTTTTTTTGAAACTAAGTTATTTGTTTTTTTAGGCCTTAGTCACAAATAACTTAAACAAGTAATTTAATAAATTCTAAAAACAAATTATGTAGTTATTATAGAATTTCAATTTCTTAAAAATATTTTTTCATTAATCCTGGCATGGACTCGATTAACTTGAATCCGACTCAAACTAATTATTAACTGACACTAGCTAACACCAAAAAACAATTTACAAAATTTGTTTATAGAAACATGATTTAGATCAAAACAGTAGTTCATGGATATTATTATATTAGATTTTCAAGGCGGAACCAAGAAAAGGCTTCTCCACTTTATAGAAACATGTGGACAAGAATGATGTTGTTGTGACTGATGAGGACTTTTGAGTTTGGAATTGGCTGCATGGTGTGCTGCTCTCAATGATTTCTTCATCGGTTTCTTTATCTTCGTAAATGGTTTCCAAGTTTAGTTGAATATTTTGCCTTGAAACTGTTAGAAATGGAGGTGGTGCCACCGCAGAGAATGGAGTCATCGTCATCAGCGGCTGAGTGTCAGGCTTGGGACGGCAAATAGTTGGCTGAGGAGTGGTGGTTGAGACGACTGAGTGGAGTAATGGAGGAGCTGGAATGATCCCCATTAGTGGAAAATATGGATATGAAAGTGATCGATCACACCAAACAATTACTTGAGTTTGGTTTATCACAATTCTGAGGAGGAGAGACAAGGTAAGTCCATTTGGCATACCCCGTCTGATTTTTATACTATTTCTTGTACTTAAAATATCCCTCACTTGTCACATTATCACCATCATGCCACTCAATAATGCTATTGTTATTATTATTATATTATTATTATTAGGGTTAATAGCACAAGTGTCCCCTGAACTATTAGCGAATTTGCAAGTTTCCCCCTCACCTTTTTTTCTGGACAATTTACCCCCTGAACTATCTTCATTTGGCAAAATAGTTATGTCCATAGCCCCTTGAACACATGTTTGATGGAGGTTCAAATTTTTTTTGTCACTATTTGAGGCGCTTTTTGTAAGACAGACACCACATTACTAATTTAAGTTTAAAAGGCACCTATTTAGGTGACCAGACAAAAATATCCTTTTTTGTCACTTTGTGTCTTTTTCAAACGTTGAGAGAAAACCTTTTTGAACCTTTTCATGCATTTTCAAGCTTTTTTACATTGTTCGAGCCTTTTTGAACAGTAATCGAGCCTTTTTGTACTGTAATCGTGCCTTTTTGAACTGAAATCATGCCTTTTTGTACTGTAATCGTGCCTTTTTGAACTGAAATCGTGCCTTTTTGAACTGAAATCGTGCCTTTTTGTACAGCAATTGGGCCTTTTTGTACTATAATCGAACCTTTTTGAACTTTTTTTGAGCCTTTTTGAACTGCCCCCGAGCCTTTTCAAGGAAAATTCATAAGTTAATCGGTTTAATACACAGTTCGAGCCTTTTAATGAAATGTTCGAACCTTTTCATACACTACCCGAGCCTTTTCACAACCATACTTAGATCGACAAATCAAACCAAAACCAAAAAAATCTCCGGGAGCTCGACCACCACGAGCTCAGCGGGGAGCTCGACCCCCGAATGTGTCTGCGTAGCGCCACAAAACTAATTATCCAATGAAGATGTATTGATAATGTTATGATGTTCAACCTCCATTGGAGGTCTGTTATAGAGAAACATGAAAGAATAAAACTCAGAAAACTTCAAAGTAAGAAAGAGAATGTGTAAAGTAAGGGCAATTTTGGTAGTTCACCATAATAGGTGCATTTTAAACTTAACTTATTAAAGCAGTGACTTTATCACCACATCAGTTCAAAAAGGTGACATTTTCCACCAATTCCACTGTTTGAGGGGGCATCTACAATCATGATTTGCCAAATGAAGAGAGTTCAGGGGGTAAATTGTCCAGAAAAAAAGGTGAGGGGGCAACTTGCAAATTCGCTAATAGTTCAGGGGCCATTGGTGCTGTTAACCCTTATTGTTATCTTTTTATTTTATTTTTCTATTATATGATTACTTGGATTAAAATATTCCAACACTGATCGGTAGAATCTAAAAGATTTATGTGCATCATCTATTTAATTTATGTCATCTAATATATGAAATTATGAATGAATGATCTTTATAATGAAAAGGTACCAGCGGTATATATGTCGTTTATTTTACTATTCCTTTTGGTTTTAGATGTATGTCATGTATTGGGTAATGAAGAAACTGAAAAATAAGTAGTTCATTTTTAAAAAGATAAAAAGATAAAAAAAATTTAGATATTTAGATGATAAGCTAACTAACCAAAGGGTCATACTACTATACATGATGGTAATTATATATGTTTTTTTTAATAAATATCCATTAAATTTTAATCACATGGGTCAAATAAATGAAGTATTTATAAAATAAAAAATAAAAATAGATAATGGCTCTTCTGTAAATGTATTATAAACTTCCTATATACTACTATACAGGTTTGTTTAATACCTTTTAGATTTTAACCTAATGACTAAAATAAATGAGGAATTTAAAATTTTCAAAATAAAAATCGATAATGGTTCTCTTTTAATTAATTACCATGTACTGTACATGATCGGCAACTATACATATTTGTTTAATATCCATTAAATTTTGAGTCCATTTTTGCTCACTCCCCTTGAAGGGGGGTAAGCATTACCCCCCTCCCCAACACATGACATGTGTCCAGGGAGTGGGTATTTTTGTCTAAACACATGACAGTTTTTGGATAAAATTACCCCTCCCTTGACACATGTCAAGTGTTGGAGAGGGGGGGTGTGGTGGAGTAACCCCCCCCCCCAAAGGGATTAAATAACGAGGAATTAAAAACATATATAAAAAAAAATAATGGATCTCTTGTAACAACCTTATATTATTAAAGGACGAGTTTATGGTTTGGGTAAATGACTCCCAAATCAGCAAATCGAATCCTACCAATAACAAAAAATTCAAAGAAATATCTAGTCTAGATAGGTGGATAGATATATATCGTAAAAAAAAAAAAACAACCTTATATTATTAAAGTTATTGTATACTAACTAAACCTTGTTGTGCTTTTGTGTAAAATTGATTTGATGACAGATTTGGTAATTTACGGGTAGGAATTGATTAGATGGAAGATTTGGTGATTTTATTGTGTAAATTATATTGTATTCTTAAAACTGATTGTTAAATTGAAGCTTGTAAACATCAATAAGAAGAGTGGAATTCACTCTTTAAGAATATAATATAGTATCCATGAGCATGTCCTAATTCATTTAGGTTTTATATTTTATAAGTAAACAAAATGATGAACTGTGTATAATTTTTTGAATAAAAAGGACGTGAAAGTAATCATTGAGAGATGTTTTTTTTCTTTTTTTTTTTCTTTTTAAGTTATTTCAATTATTTGAGTTTTAGCTAAAAAGTTACCATTTGATATCATTATTTCAATGGTGTAAGTGTGATCGAGATGTTACTAACCAACCTCAGTCGTATCAACAGTACGAGATATTTGGATTTAGATCATTTCCTTATGTTATCTTTTTCATGACATTTCTAAAACATGTGATTGGTTGTTTATAAAGTGATTGTGAAAACCAATCACACTTTAACCGTACGAGATATTTAGGGGTAAAGAGAGGATCCAAATCCGAGATATTTAGGGGTATAATTAAGGAACCGCGTTGGAAATATAAAAGAAGAGAAAATAAGCGTGACTTTACTTTATATGAATTAAATGCAAAATTTGGAGGCATTCTTTTTGTGTCTACTTCTATTTATATTTTCTATGAAGTCCTTGTCATTTTCTGGAAGGGCGTCTTCTCTCTCTCTCTCACAGATTGCTCTCATTTTCCACTTTATTCAAAAGCTAATCACCCTTCTTATATCATTTTCATTCGATCCTTTCTTTGAGCAACTAAATTAACTCTTCTCTATATTTTTAGAGTAATTATTCGGAATCAAAATAATATTCTTATCATCGCGAAATATATTGACAGCTACAAAATATAAATAATCTCTTATTATTTTTTATTTTTTTTGAAAGATAATCTCTTATTATTTATTCCGTGAATTATAACGTATATTGGCATGTATATATTTTTCTGGCATGGCGTAATCTTGCAAGGCACGTAATATTGTGATCAAAACCCTAAGTAGTTTGATTGAAAAATTATTAAGCTAAATAGAATGTTTAGCTTTCTATTTTATGCCCTAGTACACACGGCACATGTGAATGTGATGTGTTCTTGAAATAAAAAAAAATGGTCACATTGGCATTGTTGTTGTTGACGATGCAATATGGTGTTTTTGGCGGTGGATCAAAAAGTGTGTAAGAGATTTTTAGTGGTAGAGAAATGGATAACTACTTCTCACTTTTTCAGTGGTGTCTTTGTATTCAAATTGTTCAATACATTATTTATCATCACAAATGTAAAATTGTTTTCTTTTTTATTTTCAAATTCTAATTATTGTAGCATCTATAATTAAGTGATAAATTGTTGTTTAATCTATTGAATCATTATGGTCTACTACAATCCATGAAGCCATGCATGCATGCATGATTTAAATGTGTAAAATGTTTTCTGGTCAGGTTATATCAAACTAGAAGTTTCCATTGCTTTATTGAGCTAGCTATCAACATATATGAACATGATTCACAAGCCAGATTTTTAATTTGAGCTCCGTTCTGCAATACTGTCTCATCAAGCTAGCAATTAATTTATTATATTTTGGCTTATAATAGCATGGAGTTGCATTTTGTATGTTAATTATTCTTTCCGATGTTAAGGTAAATTTTAGAAATATTAAAAACTGTTTCCACTGCATACGGCCGTTTACCAAAAATAAAATTAAAGGTCAAATCCATAAATAGCCATAAATTTAGGAAACAAACTACTTTTTTGACAACACTACTCTTAAAGAAATTTTGAATAAAAAACACTTTTAATTGGAGGTCTGCAACACTTTTAATTGGAGGTCTGTGCAGAGCTCAAAAAAAATAAAATAAAATAAAATAAAATAAATTGGGAGGTTTGCGACTTCCATACCTCCATTGGAAGAAGAAGAAGAAGGGCAAAAAAAAATAAAATGGCCAATTTTTTGGGATTAAACATGCTAATTATTTATTACATACGATAGAGTTTTAGATTAAACATGTTAGGGTTTTAGATTAATCACGCGGTTTTTTTTAATTGGGATTAAACACGCTAAACTTCTTCTTCGATTAAACACGCTAGAAAAACTTAGAATTTATTTTTGAAATTCATAGGTCCAAAGAGGACTGTTGCAGACCTCTCCGGAAAGGAGGTCTACTCGACCTCCGTGAATCCATGGAGCTCTTTATTGCTAACCTCCATGAATCTATGGAGGTCCCTACGAATCTATGATACAGACCTCCCTGGATTTATGGAGGTCCTTTTTTTTTTTTTTGTTAAAAAAAAAAAGTAAATTAAAGTTTGGGGTAATTTTGACAGTTTAGGAAAAAAAACTGATAAGAACAATCAAAACTTGCTAAAAATTGAACACTCCTTGTTCATATGGCTAAAAGGGGCTGTTTCGTCTTAAATTAATGATAATCTTACCTTAAAATTTATGAAAAATATATATTCTAACAAAAGAAGCACAACTTTGTAATTTAACCAAACTTTAGTATGACCCCATTAAAAGCTATACAAGAGTCTCTATCCAACTATCATGATTTCATATTCGTCATAAATTTAAGGCTTTTTTAGGGTTGTTATTGTCTTACAACTCCTTCTAGTCCATTAATAACTGAAAATACTACTGTCCTTCAGAATTTTCAATATACATGTATAAGTACTTTTTCTAATAAATTAAATTGGAGGTTGACAAGCAAAAAAAGTTCATATTTGTCACGTACGTTCGAAAGGAAAGGCTTAAAAACCAAAAGAGTTGTCTTAATTTATCCTCTCTCTTGACTTATAGGCGCATGGTGGGCCGGTGGCTGTGGAATTGAGTTTTGCCAACATGAGCTAGAGTCACTATTCTTCTGACGATCGCTGCTAATTGTATTTACTCCTGGTGTTATCTTTCTCGCATCCCTACATTTCTTGCTGCCAAATGCATTCATGCAAAGAAAAGAACCCTAAAACTTTACCCTACCACTTCACGTGCGCTCATAAAGTTCATCCTTGTCACTACCTGCTATATCCTCATTCTTCTCACATGATCAGCATCATGCATGCATACCCCTTGTCGAGCATCATCCTCATCCTCGTCTTAATCTTTATTTATTTACTATAACAAACCCAAGTTCAAAATTGAGCCCCCTGTCGAACCGTACAATCTTTAAGAAATAGAAAACTATAACCTTCGGTTACATAGCTATTTATATGAAGGATTTGAACCCAGACATTATGATATCAAACCACTGACTATTATGTTAACCCCTCGTGGATCCTCTTTCTAATATTTATCATCATCATGACCACGCAATATTATAGTCTCCTATTTTCTTTTGAAACTATAATTATAGTCGTCCCGTTATTGAAAAAGGAAGTCATTCTTTTAATCTTTTTAATGCATCTTCTTGGTGTGAAGAACCATATCTAAATATTTCTGAGTATGCACGTAATTTCAATATAATATATATACAGGATCATCATCATCATCATCATCATCATATATATATATCACTATATATATATATATATATATATATATATATATATATATATATATATATATGCAATCCATAATTCAACATACACATCAGTACATCACAAATACAAAAAAGTGTTCTCCTTAATAACCATCCTCATCCCTCTATTAATCCCCACTTTGCGTTCTGTATATTGTTTGTGTGCCATCACAATCAAATATTATAAATAGTCCAATTTGATGCCACGTGTGAGAAAATAAAGTCCGAAAGAATCAGGACCAGGAAGGAAAGGCAATTAAAAGGTCAGAATTAATTAGTTGGAATAAAGTGTGGACCTAAAATTGCTTAAAGCTCCATGACCGACTGACTGTTGATGCCATGGATAAGAGGTAAAGTGATTGTGTACAAACAACAGTGACTCGGTTATCAGATAGAGAGATAGGTTTCTCTCGATTAAGATAAATATTTTAATAATAAAAAACAATGTTATCGGTGAGCAACATACGAAAGAATGACGTGGTACACCCGTTCTCAACAATTATGAAATTACGGTGATAATGTGATATGATATCCGTAAGCCATCACCAATTAACCATCATCCTGTTAACAATTATATGGTCGATCTTCATGTGATTTCTGTTAGGATCATTTCTTGAATTTTATATCAGAAAGAATCTGCTCAATTTATTATAGACCTAACAATGGATCGAATCGAATTGAATTACGTATCAAATGGTAAATGGGTCGAGTTAAATTTTACTCAACCCAACCCCACCGTTAGCTTATTGGATTTAAAAATATAAACCCAAACTGATTCACTAATTTGATAGGTAAACTGAAACTGATCCATTTAACCTGTTATTTTTTTTAATATTTTTTTTTAAGTAATTAATAATTTAAATAGTAAAAATAGGAAAGAAAAATATAAAAAATATTTGAATACACATAACACAAATATAAACAAGCATATTATAATACAATAATAAATCATGTATAAAATTAAATTAAATTGAAAATAAATATATGTCAATCCATCTGCACGTGTGACAAAAATTGACTTTAATTAACTGATTATTAAAAAAATACTATTAATCACGTCAGCAAACTTACATAAAATATATCAAAAGATAATGCAAGAATTGAAAATACTGACCAAATTAACAAAAAAAAAATTGAATTTCATCTCAACTTTAAAGTAAAAAAATAGAATTAGAAAAAAAGGGAATAAGGGCATGTCCGATAGGTATTTTTTTGCATTGTTTTCGTTTTCGTTTTTGAATTCGAGTTCAGTAACCGTTTTTCACTTTGTTTTCAAAATATAAAAATAAAACCAATGTTAAAATTGAAAAACGTGTAAAATATGTTTTCCGTGTTTTTCATTTTGTTTAGAAAAAAAAAAAAAAAACAAATCATCTGACTTCTTCTCCTTTTCTAGACTCCTTCTTCTTCTCCTTCTTCATTTGGTAAATGAAAAGCAAAACCAGTATCAAAATTGAAAAACATGTTAAATATGTTTTCCATATTTTTCATTTTTTTTTTTTAATTTTAAAAATTCACCCAACTTCTTCTTCTTCTTCTTCGGATCTCACCTCCTCTGGCTTGGAGCCGCCGATCTGCTCCTCCAAGAGCATATCGACACTTCTTTGATTTATTTTATTTTATTTTATTTTTTTATTTCCTTTTCTTTTTGAAATATTTTAATTATTTTTATGTAATTTATATATATATATATATATATATATATATATATTTGAATTCTTTGAAATCTTTTAATTGTTTTTCATTTAATTTTTTATATTTCATTTAGGGTTTACAAACTTTTATATTATTCAATTTAGGGAATTTTGGGTTTCTTTTTGTATGTACACATTAGATGAAAATAATTATAATAATATAATTAACCTTAATGGGTCATGGCACTACAAGAATTTCGTCGGCAATTTCGTTGAGAAATCATGGTCGAGTAAGGTTTTAGCCGACGAAATTTTGAGTTTCGTCGGCTAAAACCTGTTTTAGGACGACGAATGTATTTCGTTTGGAAAGGTTTTACCAGACGAATTTAATTCGTCGGTTAAAACTTGACATTCGTCTGCAAAGATTTTGGAACATTAAAAATTAATTCGCCGTCCGGCAACCCCACCGTTGACCGCCGCCGGCCCTCCCTTGATAATATTGATAATTAATTGTCGTTATGAAAAATCGAACTTGTAACCTCATATCAAAGTGGTAAGTCTTTACCGTTAGACTACAACACTTTATCTGTTAACATTTGTATTATATTTATATATAATCTATATGAGTTGTTATAAATAATAATAATAATAAAAAAAAACTTGTTAGATAAATTTAAATTTATTCAACTAATCAAAAATATAATTTGAATGACAAAAATATATTGAAAAATATTTATTGGATTGCAAAAAAATTCGGGTTCGGTGATAATGTTTTTTAATTTTTTTTAATTTTTGTTATTTAATTAAATGATCAATACCTCAAAGTGGTAATCAATTGAGATGGTGCTAATTGAGAATGTGATAAGAGTTAATTAATTAACAATTAAGGACATATTTAGGGTTGCACATGGGGAAATGGGGATGGATATAGGTCCCCCCATCCTCACTTCCCAAACCCTGAGAATTTTTGGGGGAGGTATCTCCATCCCTAATCCCAGTTCCCAATTTTCTCCGTTTTTCTCTATTTTCCCTATTTCCCCCGTTCCCTCATTTCCCCATTTGACTAAAAATTATAAATTAACAATAAAAAACAAACATTCCATATATATATATATATATATTAATATAATTACTTATATATGTTTTAGGGAAAATGGGGAAATGAGGAAGGGGGGATCCCCATTTCAATATAGTTTATATTTTATTTAATCAAAGTTTTATGTACCGGGTGTCCACTACTAATTAGTTTGGTGGTGGTGTATTTATCCAAAATTTTTTATTTTAATTAATTAACTTTTAATATTTTTTAGCATATATATATTTTAATTAATTAATTAATTTTAGTATATATTTTTTTAATTTTAATTAACTTTTCCCTACGAATTTTGAGTTTTGTGGGGAAAGGTTACCTTTCCCAATGAAACTCGTTTGTGGGGAAAGGTTGGGAAAAATTTTATACCCTTTCCCGACGAATTTTAAGTTTTGTGGGGAAAGGTTACCTTTCCCGACGAAACGTTATCTTTCCCGACAAAACTCGTTTCGTTGGGAAAGGTAACCTTTCCCTACAAATCTTGCTTTGTCTCCTAAAATTTTGTCTGGAAAGACTAAATTTCTTGTAGTGTGGGTTTCGAAGGATAAACCCAAACCCTAACTATTATTTTTTGGGTTCTAATGACCTGACCCATTAATGATCCGATCCAAGCTAGACCCATCAACCATTTTTGGCGAGTGAGTTTGGGTCGAATTAGTGGGTTAGGTATAAGAGTGACGATAATGACACCCCTCAAAAACCGTATTTACACCCCTTTCATAATCACTCCCATAAAAATTTTAAAAAAATCTCTAATTTGTAATTAAACCCCACTTAATGCCAAAAATAGCCTTTCTTTAATTATATTGTATTGTATTTTTGTAAGTATGCATCATATATAACTATTATTATGTTATTTAATCAACTTTATTATTATTTCAAATTTTGTTATTACATTTAATTCTCTTACTATTCTTTCCCTTCCCTACTTCTTTTCTCTTTTCGGTTTTTTAAAAATCAAACTCCATTTTTCGTTAAAAAAATCTGTTTTAAGATATATATATATATATATATATATAATTAGAGAACCACTTTCTGTTTGATATATATTAGAGAACCACTTTCTGTTTGATATTTCAAAAAAAAAAAAACAAAAATGTTCGATGAAATTGAAGAACATCTGATATATATATATATTTTGACAAGAAAGAACATCTAATATTGATTTTTTAAAAAAGTCTAAAGTGTGTTTGAAGAAATAAAAAATATAAAAAATATAGTTAATTTAAAAGTCTGTTTATATACATAATGATTTTGTTCTTCTAACAAAAATAATAAAAATTAATTTAAAACTTACTTTTTTCACAACCAAATTTGTCTCATGATTTTGACTCATTTTCCATACTTAGCAATCAATTAGTATTTGATTTATTAAAATGGAAATAGTTTTTATGATATATGTTAATTTCAAACCATTAATAGGAAAAAAAAATTACAAAATATTAAAATAGGAAACTAATTAATAATTATTGGTGAGTGTACTAACAAACAATTAATCATCTAAGTAATTTTACTCAAGGGTATTATTAGATTTTTAAAAATATACTAATCTGGGGGTGCACATATGGTTTTTAAAGGGTGCAAATATCGTCATTCTAGGTATAATTATATCAGGTCTAATTTATGATGGAGACAAATACTACATATTATATTGGGGATATTGGAACGAGGATGAATATGATCATAATATCCATTTTATTTGCAATAAGGATATCCGCCCTAACCACCTCCATTATCAATTTTAATATTTTATAAATATAACAAATTCATTACGTAATTCTTAACTATAATTATATAAATTATTATTATTTTTTTCACCAAAAACGTGAAGTGCTAGTTTATAAAATAATAACCAATAAGTCAACGACTAAACATAAGACAACCAAGTAAAATATAAAAAAATTAATATTTTTTTATCATATATATGGATGGACGGAACGGGGATGAATATCCCCGAATCCAACCTATTTAGAAATGGGGATGGATACAATAATAGAGATATAAATTTCAAACAGATACAAGAAAGAAGGTTAGTCATTAGTATATACATAATCGACTACATTGACACCCCTAAGCTCAACTGGTCATGAGTCATGTAACTCATGTTTCTTCTTATGAAAACTTGACATTCAATATAGTGCCAAGATTTTTGTACAAGGATTGAGTTTAAACTAAGAAGGGATTTTTATGAAAATATAATCCATGTGCTCACAAACCGTACAAATGTATACTCAATAATTAATTATAGACAAATTAACAAAACCGAATACCAATTACAAAGTTAGAAATTCAACCCTCGACAAAGGGAGAGCACACGGATCGATGCACCGTCCGAAAGCCCAGGCTTCTCTCTTTTTGTGTGAATATATAATGAATACGAATTACAACATAATTGACCCTAAGGTCATACTACCTTACTGGTATAGGATTTAATAACCACCATTGGATTGGATAAAAGCAAATCCAATGGATGTTATTAAAGTTTGAAATTAATGTCTTTTATTACAGTAGAAACTTAAAACCTTTTCAACCGGTTTCTTTTCTTTCTTTTTTTTCAAATAATTAATAATAGTAAAAGATAAGAAATTATACCCAGTGATAAAGGATTTAAATATATATATATATATCCGATTTTAACATTATGAAAAAAGATAATAAAAAAGAAAACCGTCAAATTAATGGAACCCTAAACCAGATTGTCTTCACAATTCTTTCATCTTCATCTTTTTTATTTATTTTTTTATTTTTATTTTTTTATTCTAAAGGAACCCTAAGCCAATTTACATCTTCACCCTCCTTTAGAATCCTAAAGAGAGTCCTTAAGGTTGTGTTTGCTCATAGATTTATCGGAGAATATTAATTATTTTTCTCTCACTGTATGTGGCTTAAAAAAAAGGTACTTTATCCATCTATGTTTCAAAATATATGAGTTCTAAATTTATAATGGATTTTTTTAAAAATATTTGTTAATGGAAATCATGTGATAGTTTTTTAAAATTCAAGTCAATGTTGTTACAACTTACAACTTTTACGTTATACATTAAACCAATGTGAAACTGTTACCAAAAACATTTTAACTACAATTTTCTAAACTTGTTACAAAACACATATTTTGTTAACTATATAAATCGAGTTGTTACATGCTACGTCAAAGTTGTTACAACCTACAACTTTATTGTTACACATCATGTCAGATTTGTTACAATATTAAATCGTTACCACATACATTTCACATAATTTTATTTTTTTTATGTAAAACTTGTTACATAGCACAGATATTTTATTATCCATATAAAATGAGTTGTTACATGATACGACAATGTTGTTACAACTTACAACTTTTTCATTACACATCAAACCAACGTGAAATTGTTACAGCAAACATTTTAACTACAACTTTCTACGTAAAACTTGTTACAAAACACATATATTTTGTTACCCATATAAATCGAGTTGTTACATGATACGTCAAAATTGTTACAATCTACAACTTTATTGTTACACATCATGTCAGATTTATTATAACAATAAATCGTTACCATAAATATCTTACTTAAATTTTTGTTATGTAAAACGTGTTATATAGTACGGATATTTTGTTACCCATATAAAATGAGTTGTTACATGATACGACAACATTGTTACAACTTACAACTTTTTCGTTACACATCAAACCAACGTGAAATTGTTACTATAAACATTTTAACTACAACTTTCTATGTGAAACTTGTTACAAAACATATATATTTTGTTACCCATATAAACCGAGTTATTATATATTTACATGATATGGTAAAGTTGTTACGAGCTACGACTTTAATGTTACATATCACTTAAAATTTGTTACAAAATTGATTTTTTTTTTTTTTTTAAATTGTTCCCAGACACATCTAAATTATAACTTTTTATCCAAAATTTGTTAGATTGTACAAAAATTTATGTTACACATAATTTATCATATAAAAAACAATAAAAATAATTATAGATATTTAAAATGAAATTTTAATTCAAAAATTATTATGTTACAAATATTTTATATAATTAACTCAAATAATTATTAATTTCAAAATATAATACATCAAAAATATTTTAAAAATTAAACAATATATATTATTATTTTCTAAAAATAATAATAGTTTAAAATAAAAAAAAATTAATTTTGACTATTTTAAATCTATTATATTATAAATGTTTAATTAAATTAAATAAAAATTCAAATAATAAAAAAAATCATATATTTATTTAAATCACAAAAGATTATTGTGAGGATATGTATAATCCTTATTTAATTATCATTTAAAATTATTTAACACAATTATTTAAATTAAATTAAATTAGATTATTATATTTTTATAATAAAATAATTTGAAAGTAACTTGTTAATTTGTTATAACCAATTATTTATCTATTTTAAAGTGTTTGGTTGTCACATGTCAACCAAGTATTGGAAGAATCTTGTAATAAAATTCCAATAACGTTATTGAGATTTAATCTCCAACAATGTAGCCATACCCTGACCCTAAATCTTTCTTTGAGTGTTACAAGAGAAGTTAGGGAAATGATAAATTTGCTTTATTAACGTGGATATCCAATCACATTGAAACGTGGATACCCTGTCACATTGAAATAATAATGTTTTCATAACAATTATGTACGTTGTTGTAATCTATTTATAAAAAATTGTGTTATTGTAATCAATTGTTTAACTAAATTATGCGTTTCCTTCTTTAAAAAAAAAAAAAAAAACAACAAATTTCGCTTGAGTACTATATTGTATTAGATATGAACATTTTTTTTAAGGTATCTATCTATAGATCTATCTAGATCAAGTATTTTTTTTTATAAAGCTTTTTGTCATTTGTAGGATTCAAACCACTAACTTAGGAGTCATTTGTCTAAACCCTAAACTCGTTCTATGCCCATGGGGCTAATAGATATCAACATTTATTAATATATATTCATTCAATTATATAAGGATTAAATTGTTAAATTTAACCTCATAATTTTATCAAATTTTGTTTTAACCACATACAATAATGTGCTTAAATAAAATAAAAAAACTCATATCAGGGAATAACCTGAATAAAAACTTGTAAAATCCAAAATCCTTGGAGAAAATTGAGTTGAAAATTCGGATAGAAAAAGTTAATTTCAGTTAAGACTCTGCAGAAAAAAATCGTACTAGTAGCCTCTAAACACGGCCTTTTCTTCCTCCAAGAGTCAACATGATCCTAAAAGAAATTTCCTATAAACCAATACATACTTTCCACAGAAATCTCCAAAATCCGGTTGCAACTCATTTTCTGACCGGAGAACAAGTGTTAATCGGTCAAGAGTAATGCTTGATATGCTAACTCATATCCCAACTTGTGAGGTGATAATTGGTTAGTGAATTTATGTGGTAAATGAGATAAATCATCATTGATATGTATCCATTGCCACCTCACAAGTGAGATATGAGTTGGGATGTCTAGTATTACTCGGACAAATGCCGTCACTATCAAAATGGAATAATCAACCGACATGTGGCGTGAAACCGGCTGCCGCCAGTAAAGCCTAGTAAAGTGCAAATTTAGGCACTATTGATCCAAACAAAAACCATATCTCCAGAGATATCTCATTTTCCACCCAAAATTTGACACATTATCACATATATATACACCCTTCTCTATCCAGCCCTTGCAATATCAAAAGTGAGTTCCGCACTATTGATCCAAACAAAAACCATATCTCCAGAGATATCTCATTTTCCACCCAAAATTTGACACATTATCACATATATATACACCCTTCTCTATCCAGCCCTTGCAATTAATATCAAAAGTGAGTGCCGGCCGGCACAAGCTGCTTAATTAGCTTTGATTTTAGCTTTTAGCTTTCAAAGTGATTGTGACTAGTGACTAAATTCAAGCCTAAACTTATCCTTATAAATATGGACTGTAGTTTTGTGTTTATGCTCATCCACAACCAAACCCACCTCCAAAAAAGTTCTCCCAAAGCTTTTGCTTCTTTCAAAAGTGCTCAATATTTTACCCACATAATAAAAACATGGCAAATTCTCGTATCACAAGGTTTGTTATGGAGGTTGCACCACCACAGTTTGTGAGTGTGATGAGGCACAGGACTGCCAAAATGTTGGATACAATTAGTGAAGAGGAGAAAGATGTAGTAGGCACAAGTAGTGATTCTCTTGCTTCATCTTCAAAGCGCTTCTCAACAGCATGTGCTTCAGCTTCCTCAGCTGCTTCTGCTTCCTCTGCTGCTACTGCTGCTGATTCTAATAAGTTTTTTCTTCGAGGAGTTGAAGTTCATCAGCGCTCTTTCTCTATTTTTGAATAGTTGATGATGAGCCTTCAAGGCCCTCATTAAAGCCATTGATGTGTTTCTTGAGGATTTATTTGTGAAGATAACCAAGACTTGCTAAGACTGTTTTTTTCTTTTTTGGGCTCATCCAAAGACAGAGAGTACAAAGCAAGCCCAAAAGCCCAACTCCTAAAACCCAAAACGCTAAAAACCACAACAAGCAGAAAACCAAGACGCCCAAAGACTTGTTGTAGTTTTGAAGAAGATAGTAATTCAACTTGTATTTTTACCATCTTTAGATGGAAGGATACTCAGTGTAGTTTCCTGTATTGTACAGAGTTACGAAGTTTCAATGGCTAGTAACATTAGTTAATGCTTTATTTATTTATTTTCTCATAAATTTTTTATATACCAACTGTGGTCGGACGACTCAACTTGGAATACTAACAAGCTAATCATTGACAGGCCGATCGAGTGTTATTTACCATCAAACCACATGGTAATGCTTTATTGGCTTTAGCAGGCTAGCTATGTATGTGTATGAAAACCAAGTATATTGAAACAAAGGTCAATCTGTTGGAAAAATGGTAAATTGGTGAATGATAAATTGATACTCAAAGTGCAGCTGTTGAATTGGGAAAAAAATAATAATGAATCCCACATTGGTGGGAAAATAAATGCTTAATCAAGTGTGTGTATTTATATATATATACTTGTTTTGTAGTTTACAAGCATGAGTATAAATCACGTGTGTGGTGCACCTGTGAGTCTGTGACTCATTATAATATTACTACGTGTTTAATGTTTCCCAAATCAAAGAATAAATGTGATTTAATGTCAAAATTAATTCTGTAATTATCAGAATTAAGTTTTGAATTTTAAAAATTGTAATTACCAAATTAATGGTAATTGATTTTGATTAATTCTGGATTAATAAATATTAAATTTTGAATTCAAAATCGATTTGACTTTTAAATTGCTATGTTTAATGATAATTATTTCCAAATTAATTCTTTGATTTCTAATTAAATTTTCTCTGCGATGAATTGTCTATAAATTGAGTGCCTTCTCCTTCATTCTAAATCACATGAAAAAATCATAGACACCAAAATTAGCTTTACTTTATACATTACAATCTCTTGCTCTTGTTTTTCTTTTTTCTGGGTTTCTTTGGTAAGTTCAAATTATTTTAATTTGAGTTCGCTGATAGTGGTGGTGTTAATACACAACTTTTGTGAATATATATATATCGTTGTATCTTGGAAGATAAATGCCAAACACATACGGTGTTAACGGCGAATTTGTCTTAAGAACACTGTGTGAAACACAGACCTCAATTCTAGGTTACTAGTAAATTTTCGTTGGTGTTTGTTTTATAAATCGAAACAGGTTTGAATCTCAATAATTTTGTAAAAGACATACTGAAAATCAATTTTGGATAACACAATCATTACAAGCAAATTCAACTTTTTTTTTATTTTAAAAAAACTGCACTTGAGTCTTGAAAGGACTTTCATTTCAATGATTATAAGATTAAAGAGGAATTACATTTGGGTCTCTAAATTTTAATAACATTTTTACTTGACATATGCATATTTGATTTATTTTTTTACTTAACTTTTTAGAAATGCATTAAAATGTGTATCGGTCCCGTTATATTTGACTTACCGATACACATTTTAATGAGTATGTCAAGTAATAAAAAATGGTAAAAAAAAATTAACCAAAACATTTACCATTTAATTAATAACTTGCAACTTTTATGTTTGTATAACTAATAACTATGTGATAATTTTAAATTCAACATTTTACTTACAACATCATATTAACTTGGAATATTTACATTGCAATGGTTATAATCAACGTCACAATGAGTATGTTATAAGATTTATTTTTTTACACGTTAAAATGAAATTGTTACATGTTACATCATATTAGCTACATATAACGTAATTGTGGGTACATGTCATATCAAAGTTGTAATATCACCTTGACTTGTGACATTTATGTTGGAATGATTAATAAAATTAAATCATGATTGTTATATTCTACATTTAATTGTTAAGTTATTTTTATTGTTATTCTTTTTTTATCCTTCATATAAATAATATTTATAAATTTAATACTCTTAAAATATTATTTAAACATTAAAAAAAATTAATAAATTTTTAAAGTAGTAATCGGTTGCAACCAATTACTACCTGTTAATTATTATAGTTTGCTTACCACATGTTAGCCAAATAGAACTTACTTGGCCAAGTAATGTTATTGGGAATAGAATCCTAGTAACATAGCCAATCACATAGTTTGTATTGAACAATCTAAATATTAACTAAAAATGATTTGATAATAATATATATAATTATCTTTAAAAAATAAAAATAAAAAAGCTTAATCTTTTTTATTTTATTTTATTTATTTATTTTATTGAAAAGAACCAACAAACAAAGCAAAGGACCTACAAAGAAGAAGGGGCATCCCCCAAAACCATACTTTCCACACATAGAGGACAGTCATCGATCTAAAAGGATTTGCCTTCATAGTTCAAAGCTAAATTAGCTAAACCATGAGCAACCTTATTCGACAGCCTAGGAACATACTTCACAGCCATCTCAGGAGAGCCATCAAGCAACAAAAGGATGTCACCCACAACCACGCCCACTTCCGAAGAAGGTGGATTTCTATTGTTGATAGCCTGAACCACCACCAGAGCATCAGATTCCACAATAACATGGAAGAAGTTTCTGCTAACAGCCAGACGCATCCCATCTAAAATGGCAAACGCTTCAGCAATATCAAGCTGGTAGCTAGCCCTCACATTCCTGCACATGGAAGCCAAAACCCGCTTGTTACTATCACGAGCAACCACACCAAAACCTGACCTCTTCTTTTGAGAATTCAGACCAATATTAGTGTTGATTTTAACCCATCTAACAGGAGGAGCCTACCAACGAGAAGAAGCCATATCATCCACCACCCTCTGCCTAGGCACCCTGTCATTTGCAGTACAGAACTCTTGACTAAAATTGTTCACCTAATCACAAATTTCCGAGACAGGTAACAGGGTATTATTATGGATAGCCATATTCCTACGCTGCCAAATTCTCCACCAAGTCACAAAGGATTTCGAACTCATTCACTATCAACTGAGAGCTACAGGAAATAACAAAATCAATAAAAGGCACATAGTCCAAGTTGTGACCAGCATCAAGGCCATAAACATTTCTCACTCCTTTAAGAGAGGAGCAATGCCAAAGGGCATGCATGGACGTTTCCGGATTTTTATCACAAATCGGGCAATTCACATCCAAACACAACTCGTGAGACACAAGATTGCATCGAGCTGGAATCCAATTATTACAAGCCTTTCACATAAACATCTTAATTTTAGGCGGGAGTTTCAAGCGCCAAAAATATTTCCACCAAGACTCAACACCGTACAGACCTGAGCAGCTAGGATCCGCAACTGACGAAGAAGCCAACCAATAACCAATCCTCCATCTTGAACCTTTTTCCACTAATTCTCTACCCCACAACAGTCTCTTCCAAAGGAAGGAACCCGAACCAGGCTCAGCTATAAGAAAATTTGAATCCGGTTAATAACTAGCTTTCAAAACTATAGCTGCAAGAGACTCCGGAAAACGAATCAGTCGCTAACACTGTTTAGCAAGCATAGCTTGGTTAAAAGCCCTAAGGTTCCGAAAACCAAGGCACCCTTCCCATTTCGGTCTACACAACTTCTCCTAAGTAAACTAATGCATTTTCTGTTTCTTCCCACTTTCGCTCTACCAAAATCTAGCACTTAAGCGATGGAGATCCTGAATAAGGGAGATCGGAAGTTTGAAAAGATTCATCGAATAAGCCGGAATAGCTTGGATAACAGCTTTTAAAAGAACTTCTCGACCCCCAGCCGAGAAAAATCGACTACACCAACTTTGAAGCTTTTTCCAAACTCTATTTTTAATATCCCCAAAAAGGAGCCGTTTACTTCTACCAGTTAAACACAGTAACCCCAAATAACGCGAATGAACATCCACCACAGACATACCCAAAATTTCCGCCAGCCTATTTTTCTCCCACCCTGGTAATTGTTTGCTAAAACCCACCGCAGACTTATCAAAATTCACCACCTGACTCGAAGCTCGGGAATAATCCTCCAAGATTTTCCTAATATTGATACAATCTCTCAGCGAAGCTCTTGTAAACAGCAAACTATCATATACGAAGAAAAGATGTGTTATCTTAGGACCATAACGACTGCATTTGAACCCAGAATAATCACCACATTTCTCAGCTTGCGAAATTAAGCTCGATAGCCCTTCAACACAGATAAGAAACAAATACGAAGAAAACGGATCCCCCTACCTTAACCCCCTCGTAGGACGAATATGCTCTTTAACTTTACCATTAAGGATAAAAGAGTAGGTAACCGAGGAAATACACTCTCTTATCAACAAAATCCAATCCTTATGGAATCCCATATGGCACATCATCCCCATCAGGAAATCTCATTCCACCCTGTCATAGGCCTTAGATATGTCTAACTTAAGGGTCATAAAACCCTTCTTCCCTTGAGTCTTACGGCGCAGCACATGCATGCATTCAAAGCCCACCAAAGGATTATCTATAATCAGTCTTCCTGGAACAAAAGCACTTTGGGTCTCCGAAATGACATAATCTAACACCGTCCGGAGTCTGTTAGCAATGGCCTTGGAAATACACTTGTACACCACATTACAGAGGCTAATCGGTCTCAACTCTGTCACTTTCTCAACATTCTTTATTTTTGGAATAAGGCACAACACCGTGTGATTAATAGCTCCCATCGCCTTTCCTTCATTCAAACAATCCAAACACATCTTTGTGACATCTTCCCTAATAATATCCCAAAACCTTTGGAAAAAATCCGTCGGAAAACCATCAATACCAGGCACTTTTGAGGGGTTCATTTGGAAAAGTGCCACCCTAATTTCCTCTGCAGTAAACTTCCTTGAAAGAAAACCAACCAAGTTAGAGGGAATCTTTACCGTGACTGCACTGCACACCCTATCAAGCAGACCACTACACGGTTGTGATGAGGTAAAAATATCAGTGAAATAATCATAAATAATACCCTCCATCTGTTGCTCATCCTCTCTCTAAATTCCTCCCGAATCAAAAAGACCCCGAATTTTATTACGACATCTTTTAGAGGTAGCCTTAGCATGAAAATATTTTGTGTTTCGATCACCCCCTTTTAGCCAATTCACTCTTGATCGTTGCCTCCAGAAGTTTTCCTCACAACGTAATAAATCATCCAACTCTTGCTTAACCCTATATCGTGTTTTCCAGTCACCCACACCCAGGTCTGCCAGCTCCCTTTTCTTTTCCACAACGGATTTTTCATCTGCCACTTATTTTCTCCATTCCATTTCTTCAAAGACATCGAACAAGTACCTAACCTATTAACCACCCGTTGCACACAACTCCCGTCTGCTGCATACCAACCCGACCTCACAACCTTAGAACATTCCTCTTTATCAGCCCAGCAAAGTTCATAGTGAAACCTATTTGAAACAAATTAACGATGTGTATGATATTAATCTAGAGGGGGGGTGAATAGATTTTATTCGATTTTACCCAATTTTTGTGTATAGTCAAGATTACGAAAATGCCCCTAATAGTCAATATAATATAGTAACTGTAATATGGTGTGGAATGTAAATAACACTTGATATTTACGTGGAAACCCTCACGGGAAAAACCACGGGCTAGTAAGTGCGCCACACTCGAACCTCGAATCCACTAAATATGTTAACGATTACAACCTAATCCCCGGTATATAATCACACACCTACCTAATCCCGGTATAAGTGGACCTAGTCCAATTGCTTGCGATTTAAGCAACCTAATCCCGGTCACAACACAAGACTTAGTTCTCTAAGAAGAGATAATACAACCTATGTGAATATATATGAATATCCAAAATGCAAAGTAGAGCTAGGGAACCCTATATGCTTATCTAGGATAATAATATGTCAATAAAAATAATCCTAAGTATTAAGAGCTAAATGACATGTCATAAAACTTAGCTAAACATAGATTAAATAAACCTAGAAAGCTATCACAATACAACACTCAATCATGTCAACACAACAATCTCTATTTTGAATATTAGATGTTAATTTAAGAACATGCAAATAATAAAAGAGATGCCTTAATAAATAAAACACTAATTATAAATGATAATAGTGAAGAACATACTAAGGGAAGTGTGTTGACCAAGACCCATGCAAGTAAACATCCTAACTATGTTAGAAAATGCTTAGATGATATTTTGATGCATATGAAAATGAGTTTTGAGAGTTAAAGAAAAGTTCTTGGGGGTTTTTCTCTTGAAGATATTTTTGCTCTCTCAAAGTGTGTGTGTTGACAAGAGAAGAAGAAAGCAAATATATATATATGTATTAGGTCTGCAAAGAAAAAATGCACAGATTATATAAATATATATATTATGCTTAAACATATATATTGAAACAAATATTGCACGGTGTGTATAAAACTAATCTAGAGGGGGGGTGAATAGATTTTAATCGTTATTACCCAATTTTCGCATGTATGTCAATTTTACGAAAATACCCCTAACTAGTCACAATAATATAACAAGTGTAATAAGGTGCGGAATGTAAATAACACTTGATATTTACGGGAAAAACCACGGGCTGTTATGTGCGCTACACACGAACCTCGAATCCACTAATTGAAATGATTACAACCTAATCCCGGTTTAATGATCTAATCCCGATCAATAATCATCACAACTACCTAATCCCAGTATAAGTGGACCTAGTCCAATTGCTTGTGATTTAAGCTACCTAATCCCGATAGCAACACAAGACTTACTTTCTCAATGAAGAGAATAACATCCTAAGTGAATATATGAATATCCAAATGCAACATAAAGCAAGGGAAACCCTATATGCTTATCTAAGATGATGAATATGCAATTAGAACAATCCTAGATATTAAAACTAAATGACATGTTCAATCAAATAGTTTAGCTAATCAAGATTAAGCACAAAACCTAATTAGCTATCACAATACAACTTCTCAAACATACAACACACTAATCTCAATCTTGTATCAAAAGATATATGAAAATCATACAAGTAATAAATTGAGATTGCTTGTTAAGAAAAACACAAAATATGTAAGATATTAGTGAAAAGCTTACCAAGCAAAGTGTGATGAAGAATCAATGCAAAGAGACATCTAGATAATCTAAGATGATGCTAGATGATGATTGATGATCATAAAAAAGTGTTTGAGTGAATAAAAATTGAGTTCTTGGAATTTTTTTCTTCTCTTGAAAAATATCCTAAGTATGAAATCTGAATATGAACTATCTTTGTTGACCTAAAGTCAAAGTGGCATATATATAGGGGGCCAAATCAAAGTGTGGTCGATTTGATAAGTTGGCCTGAAATATGCCTTGAGCGTTGTACGTAGAGCGCTTCTGTACAGCGCCCCAACTCTGTTCTCTCGGGAAAACAGAGTGGCGCTGTACGAACAGCGCTTCTGTACAGCGCTCGTACAGCGCCCATCCAAAATGCATCAGACCTGATGCATTTAAATGTCCATTTTTGCATCAGGTCTTGTGGGCGCTGTTCAGAATAGCGCTTTGTAAAGCGCTTTGAACAGCGCCCTTTGCAATGCAAGAATTCCAATGTTATGCAAAATAAGACAATGGGCAATGCAATAAGCAATCAAACTAACATGCAAGAAGAGATGAAAATTAGCATTAATGCACAACAATAATAAACACAACATACAAGGATTAAACATATGCATAAATTGTGAGTGTGTGCAACTATCTCTTCAAGACAAGTAAGCACATAGAAATTTACCTTCGGTGCTTATCAAGACAAAGTCTTCAAAGGGCTTCGAACAATAAAACCAACACTTAAGCTACCCTTACAAAGAACCCCCAACATGTGGTTTGTCTACGAAATGAGCCAATCAATAAATGCGAACCTTACATATATAATATATTTATATTTGAGATAACCCACCAAAACGCACAGCATTTGGATCATAAAAGAGAAAACAATTCAATTAAGAATAATCCAATGAGGTGAGCTCACGTGAGAGAAAATAAGGGGTCAAATGAATTGACAAGTCAACTCCACTCATGCATCATGCACACACAACACAAACAAGCTCACATGCAACATCTCACATGCAATAAAATACCCTTAACAAAACAAAAATCAAAACGCAAATCAGGTGAGGCCGTGTCTGTCCCGTGTGTGCAACGCGGACAGAGAGCAAGTTTAGGCGTGGGGAGCCCGTGGCTCACACGCCACCCCTTGCTTGGTGTGGCTATCATGCCACACTAAGCCGGCTTCAGTCCTGAGCGTTCTTCAGTCCAGTTGACCTTGAACCTCGGAATTCAATTCCGTCTTTAAAATATAGATCCGGACTCAATTATAAATATAAAAAATTACATAACTTTCCACTCTAAGTTCGGAATTGAATTTCGGTTTCCGATAAAAACACGGAATGTCCCAAATGTCTTGGAAATCATCCGAAACACATAGATAAGTCTCCGAATCGCTCGGAACTCATCTATGGACAAATCCACACATAAAAATATAACAAGGAAGTGCAAGTGTGGAATGTGACATGTGAAGAGAATGCACACATATGCAATGTATGTTAAGTGTGTGTATGCAACTAATCTCTTCAAAGAAAAATAAGCACTAGAGATATATCTTTGGAGTGCTTGTCACCTTGAGGTCTTGAAAGGGCATTTGAGCTTGTTCCTCAATCAACTAAACTACCCTTACACATCAAACCCCAAAATGTGGTTTGTCCACGAAATAAACCAATTAATGTAATGAGACCTTACACTATTGATCCCATCATACCGCTCCTTCTTGACAGAAAATTCTAAGAGGTTTGGCCGGTGATCTGATTTCCAATACTCTAGATGCTTAACTCAAAAGCAAGGGAACAAAGACATCCACTCCAAATTACTTACAAAACGATCTAATCTCTCATGAATCAACTGAGAGCTCCCTCTCCGATTAGTCCAAGAAAAGAGGACCCTCGAAGCCTAAGTCGTTTAACCCACAATCATCCAAAACTGAACGAAAATTATCCATCAACAACTCTTGTCTTACCGCTCCCCTCTCTTTTTCTGACATACTTAGAATTTCGTTAAAATCACCTTCCACAATCCACGGAAGAGAAGATACTCCTACAAGTCTTCTCAGAAGAGTCCAGCCATGTATTCGTTGAGCTGCAACCGGGTTCCCATAGAAGCCAGTAAGTCTCCAACGATAAATCATCTCTAAAACAACCACACAATCTATGAGAATAAGAAAGCAAATTTACTTCCACACTCTCTTTCCACAACAAACAGAGGCCACCACTATTACCAGACTGATCAACCATAAACTTAGCATCAAAACCCAACTTACACCGTAAACTTTCCATCACATTCTTGTCACAAATGGTCTCCATCAAGAAAACTATCGTAGGGCGATGATCCTGTACTAACGAGTACAAGACCCGGAACGCTCGGCCCCCTCCCAAACTCCGAGCGTTCCAAAACAAAGTTTTCATTGCGTCCGGCAAGCCGGGTCTTTTTCCCGACCTGCCGATATCTCAATTGATACAGGATCAAAAGCAACATTCATTTTCAGTTACTTAACCTCAAGACTCGGATTCATATCAAACTCCTCACTTGCCCTCTTTTTTCCGGCCGAAAGCCAATATCCGACCCCTCTCCTCTGACCCCACCTTTTCGTGCCCACCTTTTCCATTTCCCTTTCTTTTTTCGCCCCTCTGACTCATCCACATTTCTGGTCACATCCCTTAGAGGAGTCTCTCCCTCACCATGACTCTGTCCTCCCAAACCCCTTTCCACATTATTAATACCTACATGCACACCCTCAGAATTCTCCACGTTATTTTGTGTCACCACATTAACCACTTGCATGTAGCTAACCCCCGCATTTAATACTTCAGCTCCCTTGTCCCCTTGACCAACAATCACCCCTTCCTTTGAAACCTGACCATTACAAACCCCTGCTACTACTGAACCTTGCGCAAGAAAAACCTGTCCCACCAACTGATTCTGAGATGTTCCCATAGCCTCTCTCCTTGGTCTCTAGATTTCCTCCTTACGATTTTGTCCTCCGTTATGGGCTCTAGCACCACTAGTATTTGTTTTTACCCCATCCCCCCGATATCGGTATAGACCAGCAGAATTGTTCCTTCCCGACGGATCTGACGCTCTCATCCACGCCCCAAACTCAAACTCCTTCGTAACCCCTATATCCACATCTCGCCTCTGCCCACATTTCTGATAGGAATGCCCAACTATACCACAATGAAAGCAATATTCAGGTAACTTCTCATACCTTAGCAACAGTATTGATTCCTTCCCTTTCTCCAACTCCAGTCGTAAGAACCTCTTTAAAGGTTTCGACACATCCACCTCCATCTTCAGTCTCATATATTTACCAAAATATTCCCCAGTTGAACCGACATCGATATCTTTTAAATTCCCTATCAGTTGCCCTATAAACTCCCCCATCTCTTTTGTCATACACAACAAAAGAGCGTTTGGTATTTGAATCCAGAAATCAACCCTATTGAAAGCCAAACTCGCAACATCCCCTAAACCCAATGGTTTCTCCAACACAAGCAGAGAATTGTCAAAACTCCAAGGACCTCCCGAGAAGATTCGGAATCGATCTCCCTGGTTGTGAAAATAGAATAAGAAAGTATTATCTTGCACAACTTCCACGCCTAAGGTTGTTTGCCAAACCTTTGGCATCACCGTCCGAAAGGCTTCCCTATTAATGTGTTTGTTCGTCAAGACTTTTCCAACAAGACACAAGTCAAGTTTCCTTCCAGCAGAATCCTTTAGTGTATCTCGGATGCTCCACAACGTTTCCTCCTTACTTTTTAGCGAAAGAGAAGCGCACAATCTCACTATTTCCTCCTGATCCATGGTGGCTCTATATCAACGGAAAGAAATTGCACCGGCGGCCAAACCCTACAAAGGAACTAACTACTTCCACGCTAGGGTTTTAGAGAGAAACCCTAGGAGAAGAAAAAAGGGTATTTTTTAATTAATTAGTAAGTTAAACAAGCATAAGTGCTGTTACAGACTTACGGTCTTGAAGCATTAATTTTACAACATTTTCCAAAAAAAGCTTAATCTTAGGTTGAATAATTAAAAATAAAAATTAAAAAAAATTAAAAAAAAATAGAAGAAGAAGAAGTAAGAATTTAAGGACAAAAAAGCAAATAAAAAATTTTAAATATAATTTCTTCTTCTATTGACGACGTTGTTGATGAGAGTTGTTATGATCTCAAGCTTGAGCGTAGAGCTTGCTTTATAGTGGGCTTCACTTGATTTATTATTTAATTTATTTATTTTTTTCCTTCCATTTGAGCTTTCCAGTTTTCCCTACAAATTCATCTCGAAAATAATTATATATATATAAGATTCTGATTAAAAGGGACTCATTTAAAAGATTATAGATATATATCATGAAAGCACAACTATATATAGTCAACAGAGGGAGGACATGAGAGCACATAAAAAAGATCACGAAATATATACAGTTTCTTGATTAATATATCCTGGACTCGATTAACTTTAATCTACTCAAACTAAACTGACACTAGCTAGCACCAAAAACAATTAATTTACAAAATTTGAAACTAAAAACATATAAATAAACCATCACTTAGGACTTAATTAGATCAAAACAGTAGTTCATGGATATTATTATATTAGATTTTCAAGGCGGAACCAAGAAAAGACTTCTCCACTTTAGAGAAACATGTGGACAAGAATGATGTTGTGACTGATGAGGACTTTTGAGTTTGGAATTGGCTGCATGGTGTGCTGCTCTCAACGATTTCTTCATCGGTTTCTTTATCTTCGTAAATGGTTTCCAAGTTTAGTTGAATATTTTGCCTGGAAACTGCTAGAAATGGAGGTGTGCCACTGCAGAGAATGGAGTCATCGTCATCAGCGGCTGAGTGTCGGGCTTGGGATGGCAAATAGTTGGCTGCGGAGTGGCGGTTGAGACGACTGAGAGGAGTAATTGAGGAGCTGGAATGATCCCCATTACTGAGAATAATATGGAATATGGATATGAATGTGAACGATCACACCAAACAATTACTTGAGTTTGGTTTATCACAATTCAGAGGAGGTAAGGTAAGTCCATTCGGCATACCCCGTCTGATTTTTATACAACTTCTTGTACTTAAAATATCCCTCACTTGTCACATTATCACCATCATGCCACTCAATAATGCTATTATTATTATTATTATTATTATTTCTAATATATGATTACTCGGATTAGAATCGGAATCCTACACTGATTGGGAGCATCTAAAAGATTTACGTGAATCATCCATTCGATTTATGATGATGTCATAGAACATATGAGCGAATGATCTCTCGTCTGAAAAAGTTTAGGTTACGTTTGAAGCATTGTGCATCTTCCATTTAAAGGTGGATGAGAAAGTAATTTCGTAGTTTTTGATAGTGAAAGATGTTTTTTTTTAATAAAAAACTATTGTAATTAATTCAGGATTTTGATAGAAAATATATAATTGAATTTCACAATCTCAATGGTGTAACTGTGATTGCAATATTAGACCAAAGTGAGAGATGCTTAGAACATCTCCATTGCAAAAGTGGTTTGCATATCAAAAATAGTTGACATGGCAACAATGTCAAGAGATTTTCTTCATATCTGGTATAAAGATAGACTTGATAGACAATCAACTCAAAATTTGGTCTATAATGCTTCTGTATAAAACATATTTATTTTTAATGACGTGTCCAATTTTTTTTTTCTTTTTTTCGATGAAAAGTTAATGCCAATTTTAAATACTTGCTGAGTCAACCGAAAAAATAGATGTTCAATAGGTCGTCTGAAAGTAAACGTTCATGTTGATAATGTCTAAATTTTTTTTGTCACGTCAATATGAGGTTGAATATGCACATCTGTATTGGAGATGCATTTTTTAATAAACTGTCTATTTATCCTATGTGTCATCTTTTTTTTTTTCACAAGTCACTCTTACATTTGAGATGCTCTTACGGGGTATAATTAAGGAATCTGGCAATATAAAGAAGGGAAATTATTATTCTCCCCCATGTAGTTTGCCGTATTCTCCAGTCTCCCCCCTCTAGTTTCAAAATTCTCCAATTTCCCCCCTCCCATGCACAAATACAACCAATCTATGGGAGAGGGGAAATTGGAGAATTTTGAAATTATAGAGGGGAGACTGGAGAATACGGCAAACTACAGGGGGGAGAATGATAATTTCCCTAAGAATTATTACAATAGGAACCTGTCGGGATCAAACAATACATGTGCGGTTCGGATATCTACTCTCATAACGGGAGATGATTACTCCCAAAATCCAGAAGAAAATTCCCCACACATACTTGTAAAATGCGTCACAGTGAGATTTAAATCCCTCACCACTTATGTAGAATGGAGGTGCACTACCAACTCTACTATAAAAAATGAATTGTTAAATAAAAACAAAAAAACTTACATTATAAATTTATAATATTAATCAGAACCTATAAATATATATTTTTTACTTCTCTTTAAATAAAAACATAATATCATTGTTTTATACAACTTGAAATTGTTACCATAAATAATATGTTTACAATTATACGCAAAACATGTTACATAGTATGAATATTTGTTTTATTTATTTATTTATTTATTAATTTATTATTTTAAAAATGAGTTGTTAACATTCTACTACAAAGTTGTTACAATGTATATTTTAATTGTTACATTTCATGCATATTTGTTACAACATTAATCGTTACATCATAATTACAATTTTTATAAAAAACTTGTTACATAGTACGAATATTTTGTTACCCATATAAAATGAGTTGTTACATGATACGATAACATTGTTACAATCTATAACTTTATTGTTCACATCAAACCACGTGAAACTTGTTGCAAAACACATATATTTTGTTACCCATATAAATCGAGTTGTTACATGCTACATCAAAAATGTTACGAGCTATGACTTTATTGTTACACATCATGTCAAATTTATTGCAACATTAAATCGTTATCACATACATCGTAATTACAATTTTTTTATGTAAAACTTATTACATAGTATGAATATTTTGCTTCCTATATAAAATGAGTTGTTACATAATACGACAACGTTGTTATAACTTACAACTTTATTGTTACACATCAAACCAACATGAAAATTGTTGCCACAAACGTTTTAACTACAATTTTCTACGTGGAATTTGTTACAAAACACACATATTTTGTTACCCATATAAACCAAGTTGTTACATACAACGGTAAAGTTATTATGAGCTACGACTTTATTGTTACATATCACTTAAAATTTGTTACGAAATTGAAATTGTTACCGCACACATCTAAATTATAACTTTTTATCCAAAATTTGTTACATTGTACAAAAATTATGTTACACGTAATTTATCATATAAAAAATAATAAAAATATTTATAAATATTTAAAATGAAATCTTAATTCAAAAATTAGTATGTTACAAATATTTTATAAAATTAAATCAAATAAATATTAATTTCAAAATATAATACATCAAAAATATTTTAAAAATTAAACAAAAAATATTTTTTTTTATTTTCTGAAAATAATAATAATTTAAAATATAAAAAAATTAATTTTAAATATTTTAAATCTATTATATTATAAATGTTTAATT
This sequence comes from Acer yangbiense, assembly GCA_008009225.1. Taxonomy (NCBI): domain Eukaryota; kingdom Viridiplantae; phylum Streptophyta; class Magnoliopsida; order Sapindales; family Sapindaceae; genus Acer; species Acer yangbiense. The sequence continues at coordinate 16,017,850 of CM017773.1, read as the reverse complement.
AAATTAAATACAAATTCAAATAATAAAAATATCACACATTTATTTAAAGCACAGAAGATTATTGTGAGGATATGCATAATTCTTATCTAATTATCATTTAAAATTATTTAACATAATTATTTAAATTAAATTAAATTAGATTATTACATTTTTATAATAAATTTTTAAAAAATAAAATAATTGGTTAACTAGTTATAAGCAGTTACTTCATATTTTTAAAGGAGAGTTTCTCCTTACAATCCAATGTTTTTTTTTTTTTTTCACACTTCATTTTAAAGACACCCCATTCTAAAAATTTAAATTTTAAAAAAAATTCTAAACATACTTTATTTTTCCAAAATTATCCTTTTTTATATTTTGACACTTCTATTCTAAAGACACTCCATTTAAAAAAAAAACATTAAATTTCTAAAGACACTCCATTTTATTTTAATATTACCTCTTTTAAATACCTCTTTTAAATACCTCTATTTAGAAAATTTGAAACAAGAAATGAAAAAAAGATGTGAAGTAATCAAATAAAAATAAAACAAGGAATAAAACTGAATAAAAGTGAGAAGATCAAAACAATAAGAAAACTGCTTTGAAGATCAATCTGTGAAAAGAGGAAAACAATATTTGTTTTTCTATTTTGGGTTTTAAGTTGAGTAAAAAAAATTTCTATTGAGTAAAAAAAATAATTTTCTGGAATTTTTTTTTAATATTTATTTTATAATTATAGTGATGATTGAACGTGGGTGGTACTTGGGAAAAAAAACCGATTTCAAATTTGGTTGAATAGGAAACAAGACAAAAGTGGAAAAAAAAAAAAAAAAAAAAAAAAAAAACTAAAGATGGAAAAAAGCTTGTTTTCTAAAAAAAAAAAAAAGGTTTTGAGTGTCTTTATAACTTTATTTTCTTATTTAGTAATTTTAATTCAAGTTAAAACTATCATTAATAAAAAAAAATTTGAGTATAAACAAATAATTAATGGATTTTTTTTTTTTTTTTTGAAGATAATTAATGGATTATCAATGGTATTTCTCTTTTTAAATGTTTAGCTGCCACATGTCAACAAAGTATTGGATGAATCTTGTAATAAAATTCCAATAACGTTATTGAGATTTAATCTCCTAACAGTGTAGCCATACCCACAAATACCACGTGTCACTTATATAAGAATGTTGAGTGAAAGTACGTTATTACCCCTAGTCCGTTATATTTAACTAATTGATACACATTTCAATACATTCCTAAAAAGTTAAGTGAAAAACAAAAAATCGAATATGTATATAGCAAGTAAAAATGTGACATTTTATTAAAATTTAGGGACCCAAATGTAATTCCACTTTAATCTTATAATCATTGAAATGAAAGGCCTTTCAAGACTCAAGTGCAGAAGCTGAATTTGCTTGTAATGATTGACCTCTGTTTCAATATCCTTGGTTTTCATCCACATACATACATGCTAGTCTGTTAAAACGGATAAAGCATTACCATGTGATTCGATGGTAATAACACTCATAGTCTGTTAATGCAGATAAAGCATTACAACGTGTTGTTTTGATGGTAATGACACTCAATCAGCCTGTCAGTAATTTAGTCTGTCAGTGATTAAGTCCGTCTGTGTTCCAAGTTGAGTTGTCCAACCATAGTTGGTATATAAAAATAATAATAAGAAAAATAAAATAAAATAAAGCATTAACTAATGTTACTAGCCATTGAAACTTTGTAACTCTGTACAATACAGGAAACTACACCGAGTATCCTTCCATCTAAAGATGGTAAAAATACAAGTAGAATTACTAGCCTCTTCAAGATTACGTACAACAGTCTTATTTGGTTATCTTTCCAAATAATTCCTCAAGAAACACATCAATGGCTTTATTGAAGGCCTTGAAGGCTCATCATCAACTATTCAAAAATAGAGAAAGAGCGCTGATGAACTTCAACTCCTCGAAGAAAAAACTTATTAGAATCAGCAGCAGTAACAGCAGAGGAAGCAGAAGCTGAAGCACATGCTGTTGAGAAGCGCTTTGAAGATGAAGCAAGAGAATCACTACTTGCGCCTACTACATCTTTCTCCTCTTCACTAATTGTATCCAACATTTTGGCAGTCCTGTGCCTCATCACACTCACAAACTGTGGTGGTGCAACCTCCATAACAAACCTTGTGATACGAGAATTTGCCATGTTTTTATTATGTGGGTATAATATTGAGCACTTTTGAAAGAAGCAAAAGCTTTGGGAGAACTTTTTTGGAGGTGGGTTTGGTTGTGGATGAGCATAAACACAAAGCTACTGTCCATATTTATAAGGATAAGTTTAGGCTTGAATTTAGTCAATAGTCACAATCACTTTGGAAGTTAAAAGCTAAGAGCATCTTCAATGTAAATATGCATTTAGAGAAAATTGAGTACCACATAGGATAGATAGTTAAAAAGTTAGAAAAACTCTCTCCAATGAAATTATCTAACTTCAATATGGAGATGATGTGGCAAAAAAAAAAAAGTTAGAGAATATGAAGTTGAGTTTCTAGTTCTAAAAACTCTCATAGAAATGCTGACTAGGATTTCTAACTATTTCCACCAATAATATTAAAGTTCATTTAATTATAAAATAAAAGAGGAGAGAGAGTGAAATAATTGTTTTATTGTTATTGGTCATAAAATAGATGCATATTTAACTTTAGATAATTGCATTGGAGATGTGAATATATATTTCTCTAATGTTTTTTCAAAAGTGTGCCCATAATGAATAGAAATGCTAATATAGCACTATTTAGAAACTCAAAAATGCATATTTGCATTGGAAATGCTATAAGACCATCTCCAATGCTATTATGCATTTGAAAAAAACATAGTGCCACATAGGCTAGATATTAAAAAAGTTAGAAAAACTCTCTCCAATGCTATTATCTAAATTGAATATGGAGATGATGTAGCAAAAAAAAAAAAAGTTAGAGAATATAGAGTTGAGTTTCTAATTCTAGAAACTCTCATAGAAATACTGACTAGGATTTCTAACTCTTTCCACTAATAAGAATAAAGCTCATTTAATTGTAAAATAAAAGAGGAGTGCGAGTGAAATAATTATCTTATTATAATTGGTCATAAAATGGATGCATATTTGACTTTAGAAAATTGCATTGGAGATGTGAATATGTATTTCTCTAATTTTTATTTTTTCAAAAGTAGACCCATAATAAATAAAAATACTGATGTAACACTATTTAGAAACTCAAAAATGTATATTTGCATTGGAGATGCCCTAAAATCAAAGCTTAGCAGCTTATGCCGGCACTCACTTTTGATATTAATTGAAAGGGATGTATAGAGAAGCAAGTTAAGTAATTTCATGGAAGGGGTCCATATATCATATAGGTGATAATGTGTCAAATTTTGGGTGGAAAGTAGGATATCTCTAGAGATATGGTTTTTGTTTGGATCAATAGTGCCTAAATTTGCACTTTACTCAGCTTACCGGCGACAGCCGTTTGCACGTCACATGTCGATTGATTGTTCCACTTTGATCGGGACTGCATTTGGCCGATGATTAACACATGCACTTTTTATCCGGTCGACAAGACGATGTTAGAGCCGTTAGCTCAATGGCAAGCTCCTTACACTTATATCCAACAAATTGTGGGTTCGAGTCATATGTTGTCCCCCAATCATAAAATCTAGTAACAGTTCAAAATAAACACTTGTTCTCTGGTCATAAAATGAGTTGCAACCGGATTTTGTGGAAAATATTGGTTTATAGGAAGAGTGATGTTAGGCTTTCCAAAATATTTACCATGTTGACTTCTCAATTGTTTGTAACAAGTGAGAAGTCAACATCACATCACTCACTATATAATCTTATGATTTACAAAATGTTGACACCTCACGTGCTACATATATTTGGGAAAGAATTTGGGAAGCCTAGCATTACTCTTATAGGAAATTTCTTGTATGATCAACTTGACTCTTGGAGGAAGAAAAGTCTGTGTTAGATCAGAGGCTGCTATTACATTTTTCTGCAGAATCTTAACTCAGAGTTGTTCTTGCAGAATTTTCAACTCAATTTTCTCCGAGTATTTTGAATTTTTGCGTCGGCTAATATAAGTTTTTATTCATGTTCGCTGATATATATAAGAGTTTTTTTTTTTTTTTTTTTGAAATGATCTGATATAAGTTTTATTCAAACACGTACATTTAAGTCTTGTGATTGATTATGAATAGAAGAAAACATAAAATGAAAATAAATATTTTGACTAGTAAATACTTATGAATAGAAGAACACATGTCCAATTTTGTTCTGTGTTGTGATTATAATTAATTAACAGAATAGAGGATTTTCAGAATTCAAACTCAAGAAAGTTAGGGGTCACGATTTAAACTCAAAACTGTTCTAGTTGTTCAAGGCATTTAAGACCTGTTTTGAGTCTAAATCAAAAAATATAAAATTAATTGGTGAAAACAAAAGTTAGGGACTAAATTGACAATACCCCTTGATTTTTTAAAACTGTATTTTGATATCTCATTGAGGGACTCAAATCTTTCACCGCCAATGTGGAAGGGAGGTGTACTACCACCTATATTAAGAGATTATATACCTTTTATTTTATTTTATTTATATTTTATTTTTAATGTTGAAAACTCTTTTAATTAGGTTTGTTTTTGGTTGTCTGATAAATCTCCAAAGGATTCTTTTTAATATAAAAAAAGCTATTCATTGAAGCATGTGAATATATAAGATCCGTGTATATATGTATATATATATAAGAATATCTCTAATGCTATTATGAATTTGGAGAAAATTAGTACCATATAGGATAATTAGATAATGAGGTAGAAAAAACCTCACCAATGTAATTATATTATAGAGTTGATGTGTCAAACTTTTTATTTTAGAGAATATGGAGTTGGGTTTCTAACTTTAGAAACTCTCCTACAAATGTAACCAGAATTTCTAACTTTTTCCCACAAATTAATATTACACTCCATTTAGTTGTAAAATAAGAGAGGAGAAAGAGTAAGATAAATGTTTTAGAAAGTTTTTCTCACTTACAATTTTTAATTTTTAATTTTTTGCTTTGCTTTAACAATTTCATGGCTCCAGGAATATCCATTATGTATGGATGACAATTGGGGAAACAGGTATATATGGATATTGGTTCTCTCATTCACATCCACATTCCCTAACCCCTTCCCTATCCCTATTTCTACTTTGGGGAAATGGGGATATGGAAATGGGGATGAGGTATGAGGTATCCCCATCCCTCTCTGTTTCCCTTGTTTCTCCCAATCCTCAATCCCATATTTTCCATGGTTTACTCTGTTTGACTTAAAATTTAAAATGCCTTTATATAATTTTTTTGTTTGATTTGAATAGTTTATTTATTTGAACACACGAGGTTATTCCGTGGTTAAGGAATACATGCATTAGATTATTAGACTGAGCTAATGAAAACGGAAAGTAGGAACTCCCCAAGAATCAAGGTGGAGGCTGTGGAGTTGTTTAACAATACAAATGTACTAAAATTTAGTCATTCAAATTCAAATAAAAATTATAGACATGATACAAATTCCAATAAAAATACAAATAAATTTTAGGATTATTAATTATACCTAGGGTTAAAATAGAGAAATGAGGAAAATTGGGGAATAAGGAAATAGATACTTATTTAAAGTTGAAAATAAAAAACGGAGGATATGAGGACAGGGAATCTATCCCCATCCCCATTTGGGGAGGGTTTTTTTCCCGAAATGTACGTGGGGAAAAAATGTCTTCCCTAATTATTATCATCCAGCAAATAGTCTCACAATTTTTAGGTATTGATGTACGGAGGCGAAGGTAGGGAGGGCCCATAAGGCCATGCCCTGCACCACCACCCAATTTGTTTTAACACTTGTATACGTAATTTAACAATATGAATAATGCATACGATTATAATCCATTGACACCTCCCATTATTTTAATATATAGATATAATTATTTCATCAATTCCTTAAAAATAGGTTTTAGTTAATTTTATTTATTACCTTATCCCAACCAATTTTATTTATTTCTTCCATCCCTAATAAAATTATATATTTTTTTTATTTCAATTAATTTCTTTATATTTTTTGGTTGCTATTATAAGTTAATTTTACGTAATAAATGTGATGATAATTTTTTTTTTTTTTTTTTTTTTTAAGAAAAAACCAACTACAAAGAGGAAGGGCTATCACCCAACACAAGACTCTCCAAACAGAGAGGACAGTCTTCCAACCACACCGACTCGCCAACATACGACAGAGCCAACTTAGCTAATCCGTGAGCGACAACATTCACCACACGGGGGAAAAAACCCACAGAGAGAACACGTCTCTCATCCAAATTTTTTAAAATATCAGTAATCACTACCCCAACCTCTGCACAAGGAGGCATCTGAGAACAAATTAAATTGACGACATTTAAGGTATCGGATTCCAAAACAGCGGGATAAAGACCGGTCTGAACAGCAAGTAAAATGCCCTTGTAGATCGCCAAAGCTTCTGCAATTTGAGGTTGATAATTGGCCCTTAGACCATAGCAAGTGAATAATTGCAATGTGATGAATTCTGGTTTTATACTACTTGGAATGGCTCTCTCATATTGAGAAATTCTGTCTAGTGGCATTCGATCACAGAATTCTCTAAGAATTCCTTTGGCATGAAACCTCTTCGAAAATTTAAATTATAAAAAAAACAAGAAGTGAATAATTTTCATTTGACTTTTTCAATGATATAATGTCATTTTGAATATTTTTATTAATCATATTTTTGATTCTTTTTTTTATTTTATTTTTTTATTTGCCATTACGTTTATTATTTTAATTAAATGGTATATATTACATTTGTTTTTTTAATGAAAAATAAATTTGAATATTTAATATCTATTTTAGTTTTTTTTTTTTTTTTAATTTTAAATATTACAATAATTCCGGGGTTTATAGGGGAGGAGGGAGAGAGGTGGAGCAAAAAAGAACGCCATATAATATCAGATAGTGGGTGAGATCCAGGGGAGACCCTAGGGAATATCCGAGGAGGGATTCGGGGAATATCAGTAGATCAAGTTAGATATCTATAGGTGATATTCAGGGGAGACCTAGGGGATATTGGGGGGTTCTTGGTGAGGATCTTGTGAGCGTTGTGGGCTGAGAGTCATGATGTAAAGCTCGGTTGTGAGCTTGGGGATTTGGTAAGACTCTATGGTTTGGTGTTGAGGTGTGAGAGAGAATCATGGAGTATATGGTTGTAACAATTTATCATGTAGTGAAACTTTCTTTGTCGTCCTGACGGCCCATAGTTAAAAAAAAAAAAAAAGGGGAGGGGGGAGAGACTCGAACCCACAACCTTGGTATGGGTGTGAGAGGCTCTACCACCGTGCCAAACTCTTCTTGTCAGAATCTTGAATCCTGATTGTTTAATTTTTAAAAAAATCTTATTTACGAAACTAGTATAAAAGAACATTTCTTATCAGGAATAAAAATACAAGAGCAAGTTAATATAAACACCCAAAAAGTGTCAAAAAAAACATAAAACCGGTTAATAAAATCCGTAATTTGGTCATTCATGATAAACATTTATAAGACTATAACCACTGTAACAGGTAATTTCAACTTTTTCTTACTATTGCTTCCTCAACATATATTATAATACCTGAAAGCTTGGTATATAGTTTATGACAGGTTTTTTTTTTTTTTTTGATATACCATTTATAATGGCAGCGACTCGATTATGAGATATTATCGAATTGAATGAATGCTCTTACCAGCAAACCAACCACTTTGGGCAGTAATTCGGTAATGATATCATAAAATTTCGCTTTTCTAATAATGTCTCCCATGACATGAATACGCACAATATATAAGTGGATAAACATGTTGTGGGTGGATTGCCGCAGTCCTCAAAAGGGTTTGTTTATTATAAAAATATTGATCTTAATTGAGAGAAACCTATCTCTCTATCTGATAACCGAGTGACTGTTGTTTGTACACAATCACTATTCACTTAACCTCTTATCCATGGCATCAACAGTCACTCAGTCATGCGGCTTTGAGCAATTTTAGGTCCACATGCACTTTTTCCAACTAATTAATTCTGACCTTTAAGTGCCTTTCCTTCCTGCTTCTTTCCGACTTTATTTTCTCACAAGTGCCATCAAATTGGACTATTTATATATATTTGATTGTGATGGCACACGTACAAACAATATATAGAAAGCAAAGTGGGGATTAATAGAAAGATAAGGATGGTTATTGAGGAGAAATTTTTTATTTTTTTATGTATTTGTATTTGTATTTGTATTTGTATTTGTGATGTGTATGTTAAATTATGGATTTCAATACATATGCTGATATGCATTTTTGTTATACTAGGTATATATGCTGATGGCGTTATATTGAAAATACGTGCATACAGAGAGAGAAAATTTTATGGTTCTTCACACCAAGAAGAAGCATTAAAAAGAGTGAAAGAAACATGACTTCCTTTTTCAATAAAGAGATATAAATCTATAATTATAGTTTCAATAAGAGTAACAGAGAATTTTAAATTATAATATTGCATGTTCCATCTGGATTTGATTGATGAACATAAAGATTAGGAAGAGGATCCATGAGGGCCTTAACAAAATAGTCATGCAGGCCTGTGGTTTTCTATCATATAGTCTGGGTTCAAATCCCTCATAACAAAGGATATATATATATATGCATGCATGAATCATGATGTGTGATCATGTGATCAGAAGAATAAGGATATAGGTAATGACAATGATGAGCTTTATGAGCGCATGTGAGGTGGTAGGGTAAAGTTATTTTGGGTTCTTTTCTTTGCACGAATGCATTTGGCAGCAAGAAATGTGAGGATGAGAGAAAGATAACACCAAGAGTAAATACAATTAATTTGTAGACATCATGAGTAAATGCATTTGCTGTCGCTGCTTTGTGTTTTGTCCTCTGTTTTTTGTGGGTTTGTGGGTCTGCTGTGGCCCTTGGTTGTGGGTTTGGTCCTCCGTTTGTCTGATTTTTCTTCTTGCCTTTTGGCTCTGAATGAAGATGGCTGTTAAAATAATAATAATAATAATAATTTGTAGACATCATGAGAAGAATAGTGACTCTAGCTCATGTCGACAAAATTCAATTCCACAATCCACAGCCACCATGCATGCGCCTACAAGTCAAGAGAGAAAACAAATTAAGACAACTCTTTTGGTTTTTAAGCATTGCCTTTCGATTGATTCACTTTCTAACGTGACAAATATCAACTTTTTTGCTTGTCAAACTGCATTCAAATAGAAAAGTAGTTATCGAAAATTCTAAATTGCAATAGTAGTTTCAGTTATTAATTAATGGACTAGAAGGAATTGTAAAGAAACCCTAAAAAGGTCTTAAATTTATAACGAAAATGAAATTTAGATGAAGACTCTTGTATAGCTTTTTATGGGGTTATATACTTCTTCTCACTTAAACATGCTTAATTATGAAGTTCTAAAATTACGGTTTAATTATCGACATTAGTTTATAGTTCAGACTTCAGATCTATAATCGGTCTCCCACATAAGCCTAACACTATCTAATTATTATTTTAAATTTTTATAAAGACTATCTAATAGGGCTTTGCCGCTTTGGCATATATAAAAGAAAATATTAACATATATCTTAAGGATACATTACTACAAATAGATTAAAATTGCACAGATTCTCATGTTTTGAAAAAAATATATATTTATATTTGATTCATGTGCACAAATCTCTCTTATGGGTTTGGTTTAGGGGAATGCTCGAACTTACAACCTGATGGTGTAAGTACAAGTTAACGAAGAAAAAAAAAAAAAAAGTGTGTGGGGATTGATAGAGGGATAAGGATGGCTATTGAGGAGAAAACTTTTTTGTATTTGTATTTGTGATTTGTATGTTAAATTATGGATTCAATACATATGCTGATATGCATTTTTGTTATACTAGGTATATTATATGCTGATGGCGTTATATTGAAATTACGTGCATATGGAGAGAGAAATTTTTATGGTTCTTCACACCAAGAAGATGCATTAAAAAGAATAAAAGAAACACGACTTCCTTTTTCAATAAAGAGACTATAAATCTATAATTATAGTTTCAATAAGAGTAAGAGAGAATTTTAACTTATAATATTGCATGTTCCATCTGGATTTTATTGATGATCATAAAGATTAGGAAGAGGATCCATGCGGGGATAACAGAATAGTCATGCAGGCTGGCCTGTGGTTTTCTATCATATAGTCTGGGTTCAGATCCCTCATAACAAAGGATATATGTATGTATATATATATATATATATGCGTGCATGAATCATGATGCGTGATCATGTGATCAGAAGAATAAGGATATAGGTAGTGACAATGATGAGCTTTATGAGCGCATGCGAGGTGGTAGGGTAAAGTTATTTTGGGTTCTTTTCGTTGCATGAATGCATTTGGCATCAAGAAATGTGAGGATGAGAGAAAGATAACACCAAGAGTAAATACAATTTGTAGCCACCATCAGAAGAATAGTGACTCTAGCAGCTCATGTCGGCAAATTAAAATTCAATTCCACAATCCACAGCCACCATTGCGCCTACAAGTCAAGAGAGAAAACAGATTAAGACAACTCTTTTGGTTTTTAAGCCTTGCCTTTCGATTGATTCACTTTCTAACGTGACAAATATCAACTTTTTGACGATTCAAATAGAAAAATAGCTTTTTTATGGGGTTATATACTTTTTATTATTATTATTATTATTTTTAAGTATTACAGAACGGGAAATCTACTCCCATGATGGGAGATAACTACTCCTACAACCCAGGAAGAAAACTCTCTACGCATGCTTATACAATGCGCATGATGGGATTTGAACCCCTCACCACTTAGGTGTAACGGAGGTGCACTGCCAGCGCTGCTAATTAAGAGATGATATGCAGAGTTATATACTTCTTTTCTCCTAAACATGCTAAATTATGAAGTTCTAAAATTACGGTTTCTTGTCATTAATTTGTAGTTCAGATCTGTAATCGGTCTCCCACATAAGCCTAACACTATCTAATACGAGGTTTTTTTTTTTTTTTTTTGAAAGACTATCTAATAGGGCTTTGGTATATATAAAAGAAAAATGTTAACATATATCTTACGCTATGTTTGGTCGGAGAGAGAGAGTAGGAGGGATATATGGAGATGATAACATCTATTATTTATGTTGTTTGGTATTGAAAAAAGGGTTGAATGGATGGATTGACACATAATTATAAATTTACTATATTACCCTTTTATAAATTGGGGGTAATAAAAATGGCAAGGTAATGTTGTCATTTCCCGCCTATGAGATTCCTCCTCTTCTCATCCGTCCAATGATAGAAGGATTGATTTTGGTGGGCCCAGAAAGAGTTGAGATCCCTCCTTTTCTCCTATCCTCTCTCTTGTCTCTCCAACCAAACAATGGATTAGAGTTCTCCTCCCACCCCTCTCTCTCCAACCCTCTCCCTCCCTCCATCTCTCCCTCTTACCAAACATAGCCTTAAGGATACATTACTACAAATATATGTGAATAGATTAAAATTGCACAGATTCTCATGTTTTGAAAAAATAAAAATAAAATCTATATTTGATTAGTTATGACACAAAATTTTCTGATTATAGCATGTGCACAAATCTCTTTTATGGGTTTGGGTAAGGGGATATTGGAACTCACAACTTTATGGTGTAGGTACAAGTGATATACACTGAATATTCAAGAACCAAATAATCAAATAACTTTCAACGAATAAAAGATCGAGGGAACGAAGCTCAAAAAATCCGGCATGCATGTGAATCATGTTCATGTTCATGGCTCTAATAAACAATATTGGAAACTCCTAGCTAGTTTGACATAACCTGACCAGAAATTTTACTCATTTAAACCATGCATGCATGGCTTCATGAATAGTATTTGTGGACCAGTAGACCCATATATATAAGTTTTGAAGAACAAAAACCCGTAAAATAAACCATCAAGAAAGAAGAAAATAACGATTATAATTTTGAGTATAGATTTAGTAGAACACAATGCTTCAATATCAATTAGATTAAATGAAGGTTTTGGAGAAAGGTATGGCCCTAGGCTTTGAATTCAATGGGAAGAAAAAGGAGCTGCTTGAGATAATCAATAGTAGGAAGAAGGAGAATGATACAAGGTTTCATGATTTGGTGAGTAATTTGGTCCAAAAATTCAAGCCTTCTGGGTCCTAATTTTCCAGGAATTTGGCGCAGCAGCAGTTTTTTTCTTTGTTTTTGGCTTGTTCAGCTTATTGTATTTCTTGATAGTTCATTAGTGGGTGGGTCGTATCTCTTTTTGTTGGTTGGTGTGGTCTTGTGTTGGCTTCTTGTTGTGCTTATGGGTTTTTGTTGCTTGTTTTGGTTGTCTTGGCCTCTAGGCCTATGTGCTTGTTGTTCTTCTTGGCCTACTTGACCTTTTATTGAATATATTTTCGCCGTTCAAAAAAAATCAATAGATAAACAACAATTTATCTCTTAATTAGATACTCCAATGATTAGAACTTGAAAACAAAAGGAAAACAATTTTACAATTGTGATGACAAATAATGTAGGGGATAATTAACCCGGTAGCTATCAATTTAGTGACACATTATTAAAATGGCCATTATATTAGGATTTCGTTTCAAAATGACCATTTTTGGTGAAAAGTGTGACGCTAATGGCCATTTCATCTAATTCTATCCAATGAGTGGTATTTTGGTAATAAAGGGGATGATATTAATTTATTTTGGGATAATTACCTTGATGACCATCAATTTGATGACACACTATCAAAATGGCCACTAGATTGGAAATTGGTTTCAAAATGGCCATTTTTGACGAAAAGTGTGACACTAATGGTCATTCCTTTTAATTCCATCCAATTCCTTCAATTCCATCCAATGAGTGACATTTTAGTAAATAAGAGGATGTCATTAATTTATTTTAGATGTTTTTTAGAAATCAATTTTTTCTTTTGTTTTTTAAAACGAATAATTATATTTAGTATGTGTATATACGTATAGCATATCTCAAACATATATATATATATATATATATATATATATATATATATATATATATATAGTGAGTCTCTCATGAGGGATCCCTTATTTTAATTTCGATACCAGTTAATCAAATGGATGGCCAATAGATTAGTTCCAGTACTCGAAAAATTCTGAAATTTTGTTCATAGGTAAATTTTAATGAAATCATCATCCACAAAAAAAATCCAGATCAAAATTCATTAAAATCAATATATTTTCATCAAGGTCCTTACTGAAATTAAAATAAGGGATCTCTCATGAGAGACTCACTATATATATATATATTTGAGATATGCTATACGTATATACACACACACTAAATATAATTATTCGTTTCCAAAAAAAAAAAAAAATTGATTTCAAAAAAACATCTAAAATAAATTAATGGCATCCCCTTATTTACCAAAATGCCACTTATTTGATGAAATTGGATGGAATGGTCATTAGTGTCACACTTTTCACCAAAAATAGCCATTTTGAAACCAATTCCCAATCAAGTGGTCATTTTGATAGTGTGTCATCAAATTGATGGTCAACCGGGGTAATTATCCCATTTATTTTAGATATTTTTTGGAAATCAATTTTTTCATTTGTTTTTTGAAACGAATAATTATATTTAGTGTGTAAATATATGTATAGAATATATATATATATATATATATATATATATGCATATTGTAATATAACGAGAGATTTCTACAAAATCAAAAAGCTCATAGAGCAATTTACATCATGGATGATATATAGACTATAGTTATATATATACTAACATCTTCTTATAAGTTGAAAAGATATATATATAGTCTTTCTACTATAAATTCGTCCTGTAGATTATGCAGAAGTTTTGACAAATGCATACACTTTGAGTCAAAGTATGTAAATCTAATGGTCCACATTCTTCGTCCTGATATATCTTATATCAAGACGAACTGATAATAGAAAAATTATATATATATATATATATAATACTTCTCCAATCAGGACTGTCCTGACTTTATAATTTCATGACGTTCAACCACAGTCATACATTCACAGTGGGCCCACAGCCCCACATTAACAAATACTCACACCCAATATGAATGTGTGGCTGTGGTTGGACATCCTTAACTTATAATTTCAGGACGTCCTTACTATAGAATCACCATATATATATATATATATATATACAGAAATTCTATTATCAGTTCGAACTGACAAAAGTTATATCAGTTCCTTGCATGTGGGTCACTGGATTTAAATACTTTGACTTGGCTGTATGCACTTGTCAGTCAAAGTATTTAAATCCAGTGGCCCACATACAAGGAACTGATATAACTTTTGTCAGTTCGAACTGATAATAGAAACACTATATATATATATATATATATATATATATATATATATATATATATATATATATATATATATATCCTTAACATCTTATAGTTATATACCAGTGTGAGTATGTGACCATTTTTCTTTAATTATTTCAAGAACACATCACATTCGCATGTGCCGTGTGTACTAGGGTATCAAATAGATAGCTAAACATCCTATACTTGGCTCAATAATTAATTTTTTGATTATATATATGTCCTTAACATCTTCTTATAGTTATATACCAATGTGAGTATGTGACCATTTTTCTTTAATTATTTCAAGAACACATGACATAATTCAAATGTGCCGTGTGTCCTAGGGTATCAAATAGATAGTTAAACATCCTATATTTGGCTCAATAATTAATTTTTAAATCAAATTACTTTGGGTTCATCACAATATTACTATTACCTTGCAAGATTATGTCAAACATAATTTATATAAATAATAATTTTTCATAAAAATACGGATTTAATTCTTTTAAGATTAATTTAAAATTTAAGATAAGTACTGATTTCAAATTTGCTGAAGCTGTGGCGGTGTTGCGTGTCATCCGTTTTGCTCTAGTTTCTGGGCTAGTCCCGTTTGTGATTGAAACGGATGCCTTGAATGTGGTGAGGTTCATTCGCTCGGGTCGTCCTCCTGATGCGAATGTTGGCAGTGTTATTAACGAGATCCTGGTGGTGTTGGATGACTGTTCCAATCCCTCTATTCTTTTTGCCTCTAGGAAGGTTAATTCGGTTGCTCATAGTCTTGCGAAAATGGCTTTATCCATTGATGAAGACATGTTTTGGTTAGAATCTGTCCCTCTCTGTGCGGAGATGTTGGTGCTGGGTGATTACCCAGGCTGAGTGCTGAATTTTGTGTTTTGTGTTCTTTTGTTTTTCCTTAAAAAAAAAAAAATTTAAATTAAAAAAAAAAAAAGGTACTGATTTTCAATTGAGTTGAAGCCACCAAATTTTGAGAAAGTTGGCATCAATTTATGCCTATGACTTTATGAGATGAAGCGCTTCATCAAATTTGGATGGTATGAGTTGTCATGATAGAAACTTTAAAAGAAAATGTAAATTTAAAAACATTAATTTGAGGTAAAAATTAGATAAAATTATTATATTATTTAGATTCCGAATAATTATTCTATTATTATAAAAAAAATCTGAAAAAAAATTAGAAATAATTTAGTTGCTCAAATATATGATTGAATGAAAATGATATAAAAAGTGAGATTAGCTTTTTAATAAAGTGGAAAATGGTACCAGAAATGACAAGGACTTTGTAGAAAATAGAAATAGATACAAAAAGAATGCCTCCAAATTTTACATTAATTCCTAAAAAGTAAGGTCTTGCTACTTTTCGTTATAGGGAAATTATGGGGGGAGACTGGAGAATACGGCAAAGTATAGGGGGGAGAATAATAATTTCCCTAATTCTTATAATACTTCAAAAAGAAAAATGAGTACTAACAAAATCATTTATTTACTTTATCAAATTATATCCAATATAAATATATAAAAAAAACTATCCAATATACATATTTTGATCTCATTTCAGTTAAATAGTTTCACATTGCTAAAAACATATGAGGCTAATAGAGCCCCATTTAAATTGTTATTATCAATGCTACCATTGATAGTGCTCGGCTATGAAATAAAGATAAATTATAACTAATTAATATAATTTCTTTTATTCTAATCATTAATTCTTTATTATTTATTCAATATTGTATTTTTAATATGTATATTACTTATTGTATATTGTGAATTTGTATATCGCGTTATTGTTTATAAGAAATTATCAATAAATTTGTATTTAAATTCATATATTATTCTATTATATACATTATTGTAATTTTTTTTACTATATCATATGGATGAAATTGTAATTATAGATCATATGGATTATTTTGTGTTAGGGGAATGACTAATGATATATCTTATTTTATATTAGGGGAAAGATTAATTAGTTAACTGCAATTGAAATCGTTACTATTAATACCATTGTTAGTATAATTGTATGATTGTATTGCCTAGTTATAAATAAACTATAAATTATAATTCTTTAATGTAAATTCTTTCGTTCTACGAATTAATTATCTATTACTTGTTCATTAAAATTTAAATCCCTTTTCAAAAAAAAAAAAAAAAAACAAATTAATATCCTTTATTACTTGATATACTATCTTATCTCTTACTATTACCTATTGAAAGGTTTCAAGTTTTTATCGTAATAAAAGAAATTAATTTCAAATTTTAATATCTATTGGATTTGCTTTTATCCAATCTTATGGAAGTTATTAAGTCCACTAACATTATTGGACCAGTAAGAAAGTATGACCCTACAAAACAATTAGTTGGGTGTACGTTATATTAGTGTGGATCGTTTTTTTTTTTTTTTTTTTTTTTCTATTTCAAACCAAAATTCTCTCTATAATTAAAACTTTTGTTTCTTACAAATTATAATCACAACACAAAATAAATTATGAAAATAAATATATTAAATTATAAATATTTTTTTTTATTATTATTTAGTTTATTAATTATTTATAATATTATTATTTTAAAAAATTTAGTATAACAAAAAATAAAATTTAAAACATTTTTATTTTTAAAAAAAAATTATACAAATGTAATACGATGTAATACTGATATGCACAAACACATGCATGTATTAGCATAATTCAATCCAATATAATCCAATACTATAGAGGATAATACAGTACAATGCACCAAACATGCCAATCTAATCCAATACAATCCAGTTTAATACAAAACAGTATACCAAACGAGCCCAAATAGATAATTGTTGAACAATCATCGTTTATTTTCTATTTTTTATTAAAACAATAAATTATTAAATGGTAATAGTAAGGGTGGATCTGTTGCCACCCACAAAATATCTTCCTACACCCCTGTTTTAATGAAGCTTTTTTATTTCTAAAATACCCTAATTACATTTAATTACTTAAAATACACGGTTTTATAATTAGAAATTAAATGTACATCCTACACCCATAATTTGAACATCCAATCTATCATAAACCCTAATAATATATACTTAATCAAACCCAACATCAATCAGGAAATATAATTTATTTTTTTTCACATATAGTCAAGGAATTGATCAATAAAGAATTAATTTCACAGATTCTGAATGCATTCAGGTATGTTTATTTTAATTTTTATTATTGTTTTGTGATTGAATAAAAAATTGTTGTAGTTGTAGTTTTGTAGAACTTTTTTTTTAAGCAGTTGTAGAACTCGATCAAGAATGCACAAATCTCAAAAACAACTCACTCAATCACTTTACTTTAATTCACTACAAATTCTTATTAATTTAATTGGTTTATAAACCAAAAAACATGGTGGATGGATTTTTTTTTTTTTTTTTTAAACAATTTTTAAATGAAAAAAATTGGTTTGTTTGGTGATTGAAAAAATATTTTTATTTTTTTTTTGACAAAAGAAGCTGCATATTGTTGTTTGTTTAATTATTATTGTTGTTGTTTTCTATGACGATGATTAAGAGTGTTAACCATGATGATTTCATGGTTTTTTAGATAATTCAATACATTGATTCCGCAGGTAACAACGAAAAATAATAATAATTAGTTTTAGAGTTGAATTTGTATTTTATTTTTATCCAAGTAAAATCTTAGTCAGAGAGTTTTATTTGAATATGATATTTTTTTTAAAGAGAAAACCAAAAGTCGTTAGTAACTACTTTTGAAACTTTAATTGCTAATAACCACTTTTTAAAAATAAAAAAATCAGTGTATGTCCGTAAATTACAAGAGTACCCCTAAAAATAGTTTTTTTTTTTTTAAAAAAAACCTCGAAGCAAACTTGAAATCATGCCTAAAATCTGAAACCAAACTTGAAATCATGAATAAAAATTGAAACTTGAAATCATGACTAAATTGAAATGTCCAAACTTGAAATCATGACTAAATTGAAATGTCCAAACTTGAAATCATGACTAAATTGAAATGTTGAAACTTGAAATCTTGACTAAATTGAAATTAGGATTAGGTTTTGTTTTTTGTTTTTCCCCTTCTTCTTCTTCCTCAAATTAGGTTTAGGTTTTTTTTTTTTTTTGCAGACCACATCGCCAGCGATCGCGAAGCACGGAGCCGCCGGACGTTGTTGCCTAGTCGTTGCCCATTGCCTGGTCGTCGCATGAACCAACGGCACTGTGCTTGACGAACCAAGGTGCCGCTGGTTCATAAAGCTCGCGCAACGACGTCCGACGCAGCCCGGACAGTTCGGCGACGACTCCGGCAATGGGCGACAACGTCCGGTGATGGGCGACGGGATGGAGAGGAGAAGAGAGAGAGAGAGAGAGAGAGAGAGAGAGAGAGAGAAAAGAGAGAAAAAGAGAGAAAGTGTTTTGGGGATGGTTTTTATATGAGGGCTTTCTAGTAATTTCTCAAAAACATGATTATTAACAATTAAAATTTCGTTTGTGGTTACAAACAAAATTTGTATGTTGTATGTGGTTATTTTGAGTAATTTCATAAATTCTATAATATTTGTTAAAGGGAACGAAGACAATGTAGTTGAATTTGAATATGTGCAGTATTTTCAATTACCAAAAAAAAAAAAAAAAAAAAACTAAATAAAGGAAAGAAGGTGATTTTTTAATGTTGAATTAAATGTTTAAAATAATGTTGAATCAAAATAACAGTAAGAACATCCCACAAAATTTGAAACTTGTTCCTACAAATCCTGAAACAATTGGTGTAATGAGAAAAATGGGTAAAAAGAGAAATATGGGTGTAATGAGAAAAACAAATATTAAAAATAAAAAATAAAAATACTTAAAGGGTAGGGAGTAAAATTAATAATTTTAATTTTTTAATATGAGTGGAAGAAAAATAGGTGTAGGAAGATATTTTGTGAATGACAATAGAGCCACCTTAATAGTAATTGCTATATTTTGCTAAATTTTATAAACTTGAAATATTGTACGAATAATTTTCTATTACTCTATTGTTTATAAAAGACATCTTATTCCTTTTCACCATTTTTTGTATTTTTTTTTAATAAAATAATTCATTATTAAATGGTTTTAATGGTAATTGTTATATTTCGCTGATTTATTATATGGATAATTTTGTAATACTCAATTGTTTAATGAGGCATCATAGTCTTTTTTTCATCATGGTAAATTTGTAAATATGTACAACACAGTGGACAAAACAGTTATTTCAATCAAGTTCTTTAAGACGCTGGCAAAACAGTCATTTTACTGAATTTATTAAGTTTCTTTCCATTTTTTGGTGAGAGAACCATTTTGATATATTTCTAAAAAATTGTGGACTAAAAACTCTATTACGCATATGTTGTACAAAAATGTGACATTTCATAAAAACTAAGGGACTATCATGTGATTCCCCCTAAATCCAAATTAAAATATACATTCTGGTATACAACAGAGTTGTTAAGTACACAATTCACATCTCTAAACACCACATACTTTCTCAACTTTTCACTCCCCCTCTCATCTTACAATTACATTTCCTCACTGTTCCACAAAAAAGTAACAAAATTTGTAAATGCTTTGCTTCTCTTCTATAAGCGAAAGGCTGTCATCTAGAATTAGTCCATCGATCGAGTCATGGACAAACGTTCAGGAAATGGTCCTCAAGTTTGGCATATTTGCATCCAACGGCCACTTTTAGCAATCTGAACTCGGGCACTTTGCATGACCATGGAGCGGTTTACCCTTGTCGAAGATAGATATATCATCTTTAAAATGTCTCAGTAGCTACAACTTTTAAAAGCTACTTCTTTGGTTCATCTATTCACTTGCCTTTGCCCATTTTTGAATACTTAAACCCAATTTTACGCTTCCTAGATGCTTCTGATTCAACTGTATCTTTAAGCTTTTCCAGTGCTAAGAATTCAAAAGAATAACAAGGCTCAGTGATTTAATAACACTCCATGTCATTATGATTTATGCATGAAAGAAAAATATGCTGCTTTTGACATGACCCTACTTCCGGATTCCTGATTTAAAATTTATAATGTCTGATATGAAGATCTAGCAAATGATTTCACCCATGGCTAAGTTCAAAACAGTCAGTCTAGCAAATCTGAGTATTAGCTATCTATAAGAAGTAACAAAAGCCAAAACATTACCAGATAGGTAAAGAGGATGATGTGAATCGATCAATTTGGAAGGGAGAGTGTGAACAGGACAAGAGTTGGTATCAGCTTTCTGCAGCTGCTTCTTGAAACGCTTTACCTGAAAAAAGTATGTGAACAAGTTAGACATGTAAAGATTATTTTTAATTCTAAACTGCATTTAATTTTCATTTCCCTTTCTCATATTTTTTCAATATCAGAACTTAAATAACAATACCAGAAAGACATGCACATTTAACTATGACAATGCTCAAGAACATATCAATGAAGTATGAACATTAAAAATATCAGAACTGGCTTCAGTCTACACTTGATAAAATGCGTAAGTGAAATCAGGCAATATGAGAGCCAGGTGGGAATGCAATTTCACAAGATCTGTTCCCATCTCAGCTCAAATTCTATGACACAGATGGGTTTAATGAGGTGGCCATGGATCAGTCCAAGACAAGCATCGCATCGGATGATGTAAAAATGTCTGATATTTGAATTATCATATTATACATTTAAAAGATGCCGCCTCATGCAAAACTAATAGATGGTAATATGGTATGACTGTTTCCAAAGCAACATTTCCAGGACCAACACCACTTTGACGGGAGCAACACTGCTTAATGACATTTTATTTTATTTTGACATTAGATTGTAAAATCAACAGTGAACCAAGGTAAGCAGGTCAAAATCAACACTGCTTGAGTCTGCAATATGTGGAATCACGTCTCAGGTTCAAATCCGCCTCAGCATATTCAAGCAAGTCATACAGCTCATTATAAGAAGAAAATCTACATCCAATTTGATGAGCAGAACTTGGTTGTAGGGTAGTAAATTGAAATCAATGTTTGTGACACAAGCAACAAGCTGTTTTCTTGGGCTGGGATCACCAGCAGTCAACCTTCACCTGGTTCCCCTATAGGCTATAAGGACCACTAAACTTATCTGTAACGATTCAATATATATAACGATTTATCATATGATTTTTAATTAAGAAAAATGAAAGAAATCATTTTGGATCCATGCAGCTTTGAAAAATAATATATGTAAAATTGATAAGGAATCAAGATGGTCACATACCTCAACCTTACGCAGCAAAGTGAAGCAACGGCCAGTTTGGCCTGCTCTTGCAGTCCGGCCAGCTCGATGAATATATGTTTTGATGTAAGGTGGCATATCATAATTAATAACATTTCTCACTCCTTCAACATCCATCCCACGAGTCATCGCATCTGAGGATACAAGCACTTGTATCTCTCCTTCACGAAATGCCTTCAATGTCTTGCTGCAATACAAGATTTTTCATTTCCTTTACAGTTCAAAATTGTCAAATGATCCATAGAATCATAGTAACCTCTTATTTAAGCAAAGTAATTTTACTAAGAAACAAATGTTCTATAAAATCTGACAGTAACTCCAAATAACCCATTACCCATCAAACAAGTGGCATACAAATAAGAATAATTGTTAGTATAAAGTGGGAACTAGGAAGAAAGTAAAAAGGGGAGATGTGGGTGGGAACAGTTAAGACTAATTCTATCATTTGGTTAAAGGGAAATTAAAGAAAAGTGGTGGACCATAAGAGATGATTTTTGTATTAGTTACAGATCTAATTCTACCGTGCCATCCTTCCCTTCCTCTCAACTAATGAAATGGCGAAAAGGCAATTTCCATTGCCACCCATACCAACTTTTCAGTTCCCTTTCTCCACCATTCTCCTTTTTTCCAGGTAAGCAAAGTGCTTGTTAGTAAACATTCAATTCAAAAACTTAAAACAAGTTTAGAAACAAACACAAATTCAATCACGTGAGTCGTGAGGGGATCAACCTAATAGCTTATGCTTTTGTGTTGAATTTTTCTAAAAAAAAACATGGAGTTCCATAGCTATTAAGAATCTGTCAATCTGGAATAAGATGCCGCCACAGGTAGCCAAAATTAGATTGGAACTAACATCTACAGGGCAAAACATGGTGCCTAGATCCTAACATATTGTTTCTCTATCTGACAGGACTTACCTTGACTCTCTCCCTTATGAGCTCCATTTTATCAACCTCCTCTTCTTGTTTACTAACATGAGGCAACTAGGCAGCTTGCCATGTCATGCAAGAAGCTGCCAGGAGTTGCTGACAACTTACACCATTTAGCAACTATGACAGTGAGAATGGGAGAGAAGTCAGGTCCCATTTCTATCACCTAAGCACAGCTGTGGAGATACTATCATTGTTTGCTTACCAAAATAAGTCTACAATGCCACCAAGTGGATTAAACAGAAAATGTTTGAACATCCTATTTATTTGTCCTAGCTAGATACAGGCGTACAGCTATCCTTTAGGGGAAAAAGAGGGAGAGAGGGAGAGAGAGAGGCGCCATCACTCTTGCTGTCTAGGATATAATTTTAAGCATAAGCTCATTCTTAATATTTTCAGACTCCTTTGCACACAATTTCTTACACGTTTTGATACTTTAGCCTTAATTCTTACAAACTAAATTAAACATGTTCAGCATACAAGAAAAAAAACAACAACACATCCCCACAAGAAAAATATTTTGAATTATGTGTAGCTGAATTCATACATAAAGTCCTATATGTAGAAGTCTGAACCAAAAATGAGTGGAATTGACCAAATAATTTGCTTTCATCAAAATACTACTATATCAAAAATCTCCTAAAAGATAGTAAATATTCTCTTAATTTTCCATATAAAGTGAAACACAGGGATTTTCTGTTTACAGTTTACTCTTGAAAATTGAATTTTTTTCTACAAATGTGCACCCTTGCCATGTGAATCAAATGAAGTGACCACAAAAGAAGGGGTAAAAAAAGTGGCTCTCATACTTTAATACTGGTTTTATCAATAAAGTAAATGAAATCTAGATATTACCTTCTTACAGATTGACGTTGAAGACCAGAATACTCCTTGATTTTTATTTTCAGATCATCAAAAAAGTTCAGTAAGGTGCATAGCCGGTGAGTTGACTCCACAGATGATGTGAAAACAATGCACTTCTCCCCTCCTAGACTTTTAAGAAGGGCAACCAAATACAGGGGCTTCAACTTTGACTCACACATCTGCAGAAGATAAAGTTAACACACAGACAAACATATGAATACAGAAGGGAGGCCAACCCAAAAGAAAGGAGAATTTGTTATTCCTAATATCCAACCAATGCAAATTCTTCTTAACAACCTTTAGATTACTTGTCCTTTACTTTATGGTTGCAAAAAGCAAAAAGCAACTCTTGAATGGAACCAAACATTAATTCATATGACCATTTTATTTACAAATATAGATTGCATGAATATCCAGGATATGTAAAAATGTACAATATTGAACATAATTTAAAATATTAACATGCTAGTAAACAGCTCGAAATAGTCGGTATCTCAAAATTTTAAAATCATTTAAGACATCAACCCTGCTATGAGGTATGAACTTCTTGAGTTAAAATCTCTATTGAAGACTATGATGTGGCTAGAAAGAAATATGTGAGTTACGAGCTCTCTTGACGTAGATAGTATTAAAAATAAATAAAAAATAAAAAATAAAAAAAACAATGGTTACAGTTTTTCTTTATGTTTAAATCCATATTTTTGGCTTCAAGTTTGAAACTTGAAGCAATGTTTGTAGCCTTATATTAATCTTTGGTGTTTTAAAC
Source organism: Acer yangbiense (assembly GCA_008009225.1). NCBI lineage: Eukaryota > Viridiplantae > Streptophyta > Magnoliopsida > Sapindales > Sapindaceae > Acer > Acer yangbiense. The sequence goes on along the minus strand of CM017773.1, from coordinate 15,993,635 downwards.
TCAAATTATGAATATGTCAAGTTATTTCAACATTTTAATATTCATATTTCATTAAACTCCAACCTCCTTATATAAGTTTTAAGCATAGATTTTGGTCCTATTGCCAATACAAAATGGATGCAAAAGTTCAGATAAAAAATAGCACTTTGATCAAAGAGTATATTAGTTCAGCAGTACAGTTACAATGCTTTACCAGTTTGTAGGATTCCAATTTTTCTGGGAGTTTATAACGACTTTCCCCAGTCGTCAAGAACAAAGGGTGATGCAAGTTAAGCTGAGCAAGCTTGCTTGGATCTTGAGTTAATGTAGCAGACAAAACCATCTTCACAAGCCTAGGGTAAGGTTTATCCTTAAATCCCCTTTCAACACCACTGCAAAAAAAGATAAAGACAAGTTAAACCTAAAGATAAACGTAAACTAAACTAAAAGATATTAATCACTTATCACATTAGAAAAAGAGATATCCTTTTATTTAAACCTAATCAACTCTTGATAAGATAAATATTTTAATAATCCTAATCTTGTTCTCCATTACTATCTAACATAAATTAAACACCATCAGATGTATCATAGTATTCTACCACCAGGATAAAACTATCTTTAGCTTCAGCAAATAGCATGATCACTTATTTTTTAAGAACAATGGCGATTTGTATGATGTCTAGTTTATTCATTTTTCAGGTGTTCACAGATCATCCACAGGTTTAAAGCTATGATGTCAGTAGAGTCTAGAGACTGAAACCAAAACAAAATATAAGATTAAAAAATTACAGGTGCAATAAAGGTAAATCAACATCAAACTCACCATCTTCTTATGGTTTTTAAAGAACCAAATGTAGAAGGAAGAAAAGTATTTACACAAGGAACGTGGCTTTCATGATTAATACGAGTCAATTGAAGCACAGTCGGCAGCCAAGCCTGGTACGCCTCCCTAAGCAATCGATCCGTTTCATCAACAACCTGAATAGCATTATCATCATATGTTATACTGCAAAGAGAACAACTTAAACTGAAGTATATTGAGATAGTCCACTAGGCCTGGCATACGCACACACAAAAAAAAAAAATGCTCACTATTTCAACATTTGAATGTGTAACTGAGCCCAAATGAATTACAGCAAGGAAATGCAAAATCATATTTCTTCATTTGGTAAGTGGAGCCAGTTAACAGAGAAGACTACCGATAACACTGGCAAAGACATCATCTGGTCCATATGATGGACCAGTTCTATAATGCCTGGCATTGTGAATCACAATCCCAGGTGAAACTAGCATAATAACAAAAATGGTATCAGCTAGTTACGACTGTACATATTAAGTCTGGAATTAGGCAAAATTGCTCAATCTCCAAAACTGTTAGATTTCAATTAAAATATCTATGAGATAAACAAAAGCAAACATAAAATCTATACATGTGCTGAGATCATTGAAGTTGATGGTAGGCCTAATCTGAAAATAGAACAAACAAATGTAATATAACCAAGAAGTAACATCAGAGTTTTAGTATTACAAATTTGAATGAAAGTTGTAGGTAATAAACATCTGCAGCTTACAAGGTAACAAAGATGCTCGAGTGTAAATCCCTTAGTGGTATTGATATGATCCATAAGCCTTCCTGGGGTTGCCACCAATATGTCAACTGCACTTTGTAACTCCTGTGAAATATCTTCTGGGTCATAACAGATTCCTGCCTCAAGCTTAGGTCTCTTGATAAGCTCAGCAATTTCATCAGCAATTGAAGATTGACCAACAGCTAAACCAACAGATAAACCCACAGCAGGCGCAATTGCAGCAAAAACTTCCTTGACCTGAAATTATAGGGCAAAAAAAAAAAAAAAACATAAATCTTTAGAAGTGCATGAATATTAATGATCCATAATCAATCCCAAACTACTTTTACAACAATATGCGAGCAGAGATGTGAATACAATAGGATAGGAAAATGAGAATTGGCTGACAAATGACAATAGTTTAATAGAGATTGTCATCAGCATTATAGATTTATGGTGTAAATTTTTAGATGACTTCAAAAAATTTAAGAGGTAGAAAAAGAATAAATCAATGGACTGAGGTAATCAATACACTAATACAGATTAAGAATTTGAAATCTACAATCAAATTAGTCAACACAATTAATAGATTGTTTCATGAACTTATTTACATGTAATTGAGCAACACAATTTAATGATACAGAATACTCCAACTGTGCAATCACAACCAGTCATTTTAAAGATAAAAAACTAAGATCTGAAAGAGGAGTGAAGATAGCCAAGCGAAAGTATATATCCCCAAGACAGTCATAAGAGCACAAGAAAATATGAACATATTTATATCAAAGGAACGCAACCTGCAAGGCTAAATCGCGCGTAGGCAACACAACTAATGCACGAAGACATCTAACAGCACGCTTGGACAGTGTTTGCACTATTGGCAAAGCATAAGCTAAAGTTTTCCCACTTCCTGTTGGAGAATTTATGCAGACATCCCGTTCAAAAGAACCAGGCCCCACCGTCTCTTGCCAAACCGCTACTTGCACCGGGAAGAGCAAAGAGATACCCATACTCTGCAAAGGCACCTTCAACCTGATTTAAAAAGAAATCAACAATGTACCAAAAGTAATAACAGCTTAAAGAAGTTGACATCAACTAAAATACATTGATGCGAAGAAGCCGGCATCCAATTCATTAACTCCAATCATCCACTATTCTTCTAATTCCCCAGATAAATCCCCACGTTATATGATGATTCATTACCAAAAACATCATTGTTATTATTACAATTAACATAAACCAAACCCCTCTCCACCATGGTATGAGGCGAAATTGAACCCAAGACCAAACCCACAGCTTGTACTAACATTACCAAAAACTATATATCAAACATGGGGCACCAGCAAATGAACTACACTACCATTACTTCAAAAAAAAAAAAAAAAAATCCGTAGAAATTCTTTACAAGCTAAAATATGCGTGTGAAAAGCAAAGTGGGTACCTGGAGTCAAGACAAGGGAGGGTTTCAAGAGGGCAGTCTTCATAAATACTGACATCGATTGGACTTCGCATCCATGGCAAAATCGGCACGCTCTTCTTACTCGGTTCCTCCATTTTTATTTTTCTTTCTTTCTCTTTTTCCATGCTATGTTCCATTTTCTACGATCAAAATAGAAGAGCTTTAAAATCCCCACATCAGAAGACTAAGGTTTTAACAGTCAGATAACCAGGTCCAGCCCAGTGCTAAATAGCCCCTGTAAATGTCCTAAATACCCCCAATGTTTTCGTTACAATTTTATTTTCAATTAATTTAAAATTGATAAGGGTTGTCGTGATAAAAAGAGAAAGGGGAAATTGCATTGACATCCCCTAAGGTTTACAGTAAATGCAGTCAGATTACAGATTACCGTTTGTCTGAGTTCTGTCATGTTTTTTAAGTTTAGCTAATGAAATGTCAAAACTACCCATATATTAATTAAAAACTAAAAGAAAACTGAAAATATATATGTATATATATATATAACAACACAGAAAAAATAACAATGCCATGGCCTCCTTAAAGGGCAGTGGAGAAGGCGCTTCTCCATTGGTACCACACTACCACACCAATTAAACCAAGTACCAGAAAATAACTATATAATCTGAATACGCATATGGTTAGAATTTTATTTTGACAGAAGGTGATTCTAACACATCTAGAAACAATTGAATTAATTCCCACATATAATCTGATGAATTATTTAGGACTGTCAAATATTTCAACAAGAAGCTATTATTATTTCGAGTCTACCAAATTGTTAAATCAGAAAACTCAAGTACCAGAAAATAACCTAGAAACAAAATCAAACCAAAAATAGACTCCCACCCAGATCAGATATCACTCCAAAGCAATAAAAAAATTAATACAAAAAGCTTAATTTGCAAGTACAAAATCAAACGAAACAAATTTGGATCAATATGAAAAATAAAAGGGCACAACAAATCAAGTGTATTTCCATTACTAAAACAAACAAATAAACGGCGAGACAAATCAAGTGTATATCCATTACTAATCAAATGAAAAAAACAACAAATCAAGTGTATTTCCAAATAAACAAATCAAGTGTATTTCCATTACTAAAACAAACTAATAAAACCCCTAAATTAATTGATTTCGATACCGAGAGACAAATCCCAAATCATTCGAGTAAAAATACTTAGAAAACTTACCCAAAAAAAAAATACTGGCAAAAACGGCGGCTGGAGACTGGCGACGACAGCGACTAGCGATCGGCGACAACGGCGACTGACGACAAAGGCGAGAGGGTGGAGAATGGAGACGGTGAGAAAAGAGACCAGAGAGGAACAGAGTAGAAGTGGCGTGAAGTTGATGAAGAGAATAATTTTTGAATTTTTTAACGAGACCTAATTTTTTTTTTTAAATGCGGGTCCATTCCGGTCTGAAGGATACCCGGTCCGGAACCATAACCGATCCACAATTAATGCGGGTCTGATAAGTTAAGAAATAAGAACCATATGGGTATTTGTTAGATGCGGTTCGGGTATATATCCGAACCGCATCATACGGGTATTGTCCGGTTCCATTGGAACCGGTTCTTTTTGGAGTCCATTTTTGCTCACCCCCCTACAAGGGGGGTAAGCATTACCCCCTCCCAAATGGATGACATGTGTCCATGAAGGGGTAAATTTGTCCAAACATAATTACCTCCCTGGACACATGTCATTCATTTGGGAGGGGGGTAATGGTTACTTCCCTTGAAGAGAAGGTGAGCAAAAGTGTTCTCTTCTTTTTGCCGGCCCTAGTACCACACCAAATAAATCTCCACCAAATCCCTCCAAACAATTAAACCCTAATAAACAAAATACCACCTTTAAAATAAATAATTCTACCAAATTAGGGATGAGCATTTATCCCCGGGGCCCCAAATCCCCGCATCCCCATCCCCATCCCCATTTGGGAGAGAAATTTTGGGGAAATTTAGGGAAATGGAGGGGAGGATGGGGATGATTTTGATCCCTAAACTCAAATGGGGATGGGGATGGGGATAGGGATGGGGGGAGGTTCCCCCATCCCCGTTTCCCCAATTCCCCCAAATATTATATATAATATAATATCATATATATATATATATATATATATATATATATATATATATATATATATATATAATTATTAATATTTTTATTCTTCTATTTTACTTAGTATATATACATCTTTCAAAACTGCTGGTGTTATATTTCAAATGCTTCAAAGTTGTTGAATCCATTCAATTTAAGGACTTTTGTTTAATTAGTGTTGTAACTTCTAAAGTTGAACTTATGAATTATTATGATGAAAGAACAAAATTAGCTTTCATTTGAATTTGTAATGGATATTATTTTGTAATTTAATTTATGATGGATTTTGTGTTTTTACTTTTTATAGTATGTAAATTTTAGTTAAACAGGTGAAATGGGGAAGACAGGGAAATGGGGAACCTGGAGGAAACGAGGAAATAGGGAAAAACGGGGAAATGAGGATGGTGATGGGGGGACCTCCCCCCAAAACTCCCCCATCCCCATTTTCCCCAAATGGGGAAATGGGGGGGATGGGCCGATGGGGGAAGGTTTTGAAAGTGGGGATGGGGATGGGGATGGGGATGGAGATGGGGGGACCTATATCCATCCCCATTCCCCAAATGTTCATCCCTATCCCAAATCCAAAACCTAACTGAAATCAAACTCCATAACACTTATTTCTTGTTTTATTTTATTTTATTTTATTTTATTTTATTTTAATGTTTCTTATTTTTTATATTTACTTAGGGGTATTTTTGACATTACACAGTCAAACTTGATCAAGTAAATGCAAAATTGTAAACAGTAACTCTAGGGGGTGATGTCTTTGTAGAATAAACATCTTTCCCCGTCTAGGTGCAATTAAGTCAAACCTCAGGGTCCCAAAAAGAAATTCAAATAAATACGGTAGTAATGGTCCTGATTGTTTCATTACATTGGTTTCCTCGTATCACACGGAAACTATAACAACCCATATAATATACGCTATCACTACTCATACAAGTCATATCCCTGCTCTCTCTGTTTCTAAATTCTAACACAATTGAACGCTCAAGATCAGCCGGTGCTTCGTCAACGGTCTGAAAACGATTGCTTTCTTCACACGAAAATTTTGATGACCGTTATATTACACTGAAAGGAAACTCACTTCATTCTAACATTAAACCTCTCCAGTCCACTCTCTCTCTCTCTTTGTCTCTGTGTTTTTCTGGGTTTGTGTCTCTGTTTTTCGCTCTTGTTTTTACAAAACACAAGAAGATTTTACTCTCTGAATTCTCTGATCAGCATGGCACTGCGAATTCCCAATTCAAGAAACAGGCACAACCCCTACAATCAACACCTTACCAAGAATGTGATTTGTGCTTTTTGGCTCAAAGGACGCTGCACCAGAAACCCATGTCGTTTTCTGCATCCTGACACCTCCATTCAACCACCAATTCAACATTTTGATGGCCATATCAAGACCCAACCCCAAATTAGGGTTTGCGATCGCTGGGTTTCTGGGTCTTGCACTTACGGTGACAAGTGCCGATTTTTACACACTTGGTTTCACTCTGATGAAGGCAAGCACTCATTGTCATTGCTAACAAGACTGGAAGGTCACAAAAAGGCTGTTTCAGGTGTCGGACTTCCTTCTGGGTCTGATAAACTGTATTCAGCTGCCAAGGATGGTACGGTTAGGGTTTGGGACTGTAACACAGGCAAGTGTCTCAAGGTCATCAATAATGATGCAAAGATTGGTTGTCTGATAACTGAGGGTTCTTGGGTCTTCATCGGTTTGCCAAACACTGTTAAGGCTTGGAGACTGGATGTGGCCACTGGTGATTACCAAGAGTTTGTTCTAGATGGACCTGTTGGTCAGGTTGATGCCATTGCTGTTTGTAATGGCCTTTTGTTTGCGGGATCACAAGATGGCGTGATTTCGGTTTGGAGAGGAAGTAGTGATGTTAATGCTTTTCAACTGGTGGCATCGCTTGAGGCTCACACCGGACCAGTTATGTCTTTGTCAGTTCAACTTGAGAGGAAGAGATTGTTTTCAACTTCAACGGATGGTACAATCAAGGTGTGGGACCTTAACAACTTACGGTGTATTCAGACATTGAGTGATCACAAAGATGCTGTGACTTGTCTGTTGTGCTCGAATGAGTTTTTGTTTTCGGGTTCGTTGGACAAGACAATTAAAGTTTGGACTGCCAACCAAGCTGGGAACTTTGAGTTAGCATACACACATGAGGAAGAATGCGGAGTGGTGGCTGTTTTTGGGATGGCTGATGCAGAGGGAAAACCCGTCTTGTTTTCGTCTTGTAAAGACTCTACCGTTCGTCTCTACGATTTACCATCCTTCAAAAAGAGAGCTAGACTGTTTTCAAGAAAGGAAGTTGGATCAATTCAGTCAGGTCCTGGTGGCCTCTTTTTTCTTGGTGAAGGGACTGGAACAGTCAGTGTTTGGAATTGGATGGCAGAGCAACAAAACATGTCCGAGTAATTACCCTGTTGTTTGTTATGTTTTTGTAAACATCTTCAATGTAGATGCCTTAAAGGAGTATATATATACTTGACACATTTGTCAAATTTATAATGAAATTTCATTCTTTCATTCGCGTTAACATGTTTAGTCTAATCATTCTGTTTTCCATTTTTCAATCATAGTTTGATATGGGTAAAATTCACACTGTTCTAATTAACTTCTAAGATAATATGGATTTGATGCATTTTTTTGTGTGGCATTGATCTGCATTTGTTGTAAGTTAAAAGTGATCTTAAGAGGAGAAGCAGATGCGGAGAGCTGCCTTGACTGAAGCATCCAATCTATGTGGATGGCATTCCTCGGTAATTAGGTAAATCTAACTCTTGAACACATCCATTCATAAATAACAAGTTTTAATTTGATCAAGTTTTAATTCAAGTAATGGGAGTTGATCAGAAAAGACAAGTTCTTTGGGAGATGAACTTGGTTGCTTTGTGGGTTTTAAAATTCGTAGAAGATTTCTTGCTGTACAGCTTGTATGGTGGTGATGCCAAAGTCACTCTTTGTTCCTCTCATGTCTTGATACACAAGTTATCCAACATAGACTTAAGGTTTTCATGTTCTTCTTGATCTAGTAGTGTTGGACGATCTAAAAAAGATCAACCATACAGCTTGAGGGAAGAGCTGCAGTACCCAAAACTTGATCAAACTCTTGCCTCCTGACAATATACTCAATTTCAAAAGTGCACTCATTAGAGACTATATATGGGAGGAGATGAACTTTCGAAAAAGAAGAGAAAGTCTAAATGAAAATTTATCTTTAATTTCGCCGTCTGTGGGAATCGAACCCACGACCACATGGTTAAAAGCCATGCGCTCTACCAGCTGAGCTAAGACGGCTTTATGCTAATTGAACTGTTTATTTATTTTAGTGCGAGGAATTTATCACGAATCCCCTACTAACATAGCCTAGATTCGGTGGATTTGGTTCGTATAGTTAAGCTACGGTTAGGTTACAAAAAATGAGTTGAATGGCAGATAAAGAACGGAAACTAAATTTAGTTTGGAAGTTGCTGATTGTAGAAAGTAGAATTACTAGGAAAATTTTCTTGAAAATTATGTTAGATTGGAAGTAGGTTGCACTATCAAAATGATGTTTGTCTTGTACTCCAGAGAAATACTGTTAGTGCCAAATAATTTTTGTTTTGTTTCTTATGTTAGATCTCCAGTGATGAATTAGCTTGCATGCATTTTGTCTTCAATCAAACAGTTGTTCATAAATTTTAGGAAGCTTTGTTACGGTATGCTGAAATTTATTTTTTATAATTTAGGAATCTATTGTAAAATAGCTTATACGGAGTACGAGGTCGATCCCATGAGGATTGATGAAAAACTAATTGAATTTAAATTTAATATAATCCTAACCTAGTTAACCGAATGTGGTGATTTAAAATTAAAATTATACCAAATAAGATCGAAAGCAATCAATTAAGGAATACTAAGATATCAGAATCCAGCACTTGTGAAATTTCGTAACTTCCTAATAATTTATTAATTCCCCAAATTAAAGTGACAATTAAAAAATCAATTCATTGTCTACCCATGAATTTAACAATAAGCATATTAATCAAAATCATAAGTAGGTTTATCTTCGCTTCAAGATATAATCCCTAAGCATTCTATGTATCCAATTTAATGAAAAACAAAGAATCAAAGAAATTATAATTAACATTATGAAACCAAGCATTGATTAATTATATATATATATATACAGATTTTCCATTATCATTTCGAACTGACAATAAATATATCAGGACGAAGAATGTGAACCACTAGATTTACATACTTTGACTCAAAGTGTATGTACTTGTCAAAACTTCTCCATAATCTGTGGTCCACATTATTTATCCTGATATATTTATTGTCAGTTCGAACCGATAATAGAAAGACTATATATATATATATATATATATATATCTAACTATCGATGATACATGATATCAAAGATGAAAGGGTTTAATATTTTATAATCAAATGAAGTAAAAACCATAAACATTAAAGAATAATATTTGGGAATCAATAAATATATATGAAAATTATTTTCATAACACAGGGTTTCATCATCTACCATAATATATATAAAATTAGAAAAACATTGAAATTATAATAGCAATAGAACCCGGATGATGCATTGGAGCTACGTCTTGAAAGTTGAAATCTTTCCTTACATGTCACACTGCTCCACATGCCACCTCTCACGAAGGGACTAAAGCCATCTCCAATGGCATACTAAGTTAGTGTAAAAATACTATGTTAGTGTAAAATGTTGCTCCAATGCAACACTAAATTACAAATACCAAAATAAATTTTAGGGAAAATATCGTTTTCGTCCCTATGATTTACCCTATTATCCGTTTTGGTCATCATCGTTCCAGTATTGGCCATGTAGGTCCAAACGTTCACTATTAATTTTTTTTTTTATCCCTACCGTCAAGTTCTGTTAGGGTTTCGTTAAACAAGTGAGGGTATATTGGTAAATGGATCGTTAATCACTTAACCAAATTAAAAAATATAATTAAATTAAATAATAAAAATTAAAAACAATTTAAAAATAAAATAAATAATTATTAAATTAAATAAAAACAATTAAAATATAAAAAAGTATAATCTCTTTTTCTTCCTTAAAAAAAATAAAAATAAAAAAAACTCTCCCTCACACCTAGGGGTGGGCACAAAACCGGCCAACCGAACCGAACCGAACCAGTGGTTCAAACGGGTTGGACTGGTTTTTTATCGGTTTTTATTAAAAATTCGGTTTAATTTGGTTGATTTTCAAAAAACCGGATGAACCGGTTTTTTTCCGGTTTGATATCAAAAAAACCGGTTGGATCGGTTAACCGGTACTGTACACATACTATATATAAAAAAAAACCTAATTTTCACTCATCACTCATCCTTCTTCAGTTTCAGCAGCCACAGCCAAACCCACAGAGACACTTCACCCTTCACATTCGTCATCGATCGTCGACTCACTCGTTCGTTGTCGCCGTCGACTCGTTCGTCGTCGCCGTCGACTCACTCGATCTGTCATCAGTCATCACTCACTCGTTCGTTCGTCATCGCTCGCGACTTCAACTGGCAGGTTTGTTCTTGTTTAATTTAAAGATTAAAGATTACTTGTAAGTTGTAACTATCATTTAAAGATTACTTGTTTAATTTTAGGTCAGTTAGTGGCTTTGTGATGGGATTTTAATTTTACTTGTTGTATCTGATGTAATCATGTAACCATCTTTTTCGTCAATATAGAAAAATCTCAGAGTAGCCATTAATGGCATCTGAAAAATCTCTAATTTAAAAGAAAAAAGAAAAAAAGAAGTTTATCTACTTTGCTCTGTCATCCCTGCATGTCAATTATGATTAGATCACTAATACTTTCTTTAAATATGCTGCTTAACTGGTTGTGGAAATCCATTTTTAATTGTTGTTTTGTGTTATGAACTGTGGTTACAGATTTTTCACTAAGATTCAAGATTTTTTCTTCTTGTTTTATTGAAAGTTCTTGTTGTATTGAATTGAATAACTCACTTATGTAGCCAAATCTTCTTTGGAAGTAATCAATTCCTTATTTATTTAATCCGGCCTATTTTTGGGCTATTTTTCTTTTTAATAAAATTATACAATGATTTTTCAATGTTAAAGGTTTTTCTTTCCAGATTTCGTTGGAAGACGCTAGATAGAAGAGAGAGAAGACGAAATTGTGAATTTGTGATGGGAATTGTCAACACATATTATTTATTGATTTTCTATTTTAAGTAATTAATTTTATATAGAATTGGTTCATCACAGGCTGTGGAAGTGTTCGTGGACAATGTGCACGAATTTTATGCTGTGGAAGTGTTGTTTTTACTGTTTTTTCTGCTGTGGAGTGTGGATAGTGTGCATGATTTTTATGATGTGGAAGTGTTGTGGGCAGTGTACAAGACGACTTTTATGTGGAGTGCATAATGTTATTTATGCTCTGTGTAATGCTTTGTGTATGCAAATATCATCAATCAGCTGTGCATAATGTTGTGTAATGCATAAACCTTTTTTCTGCTGTGGACAGTGTTTTTGGACAGTGTTTTTATTTAAATTGACCCAATATTGCAGGTGGACAGTGTTTTTAAACATGCAGGTGGACAGTGTTTTGTAGTGTTGTTTTTAAACAACTTGTAGTGTTGTTTTTGGCCCCATATTTGGTATTTATTTTTTATTTTAGTCAAAATAGGTCCAATAGGCCCAATATATGGAAAAAACTAGGTAATTTAATAAGTCCAAAAATTTGGTCCATTAGGCCCAAAACCGAAAAAACCGAACCGAACTGAACCGGTCTAATTCGATCGGTTTTTGATCGGTTGGCAAATGTCAATTTGATTGGATCGGTTCACTTTTTTAAAAACCGGACTTTATCGGTTTTTTATCGGTTCTACGGAAAACCGAACCGAACCAATCAATGCCCACCCCTACTCACACCCCATTAAAAAAAATTCATCTTAAAACCTATTAAAATATCTCCACCAAATTAAAAAAAAAAAATTCGAAACATTCATCCTAGTTCATCATCAGAATCCAAACTTCATCAAAATTCATATCCCCAAACACAAAAAATTCATCCCAGTTCATCAACATCATCTATTCATCTTTATCATCTGCCTACAACCACACCATCATTCATCTCTAATCATCAAACCCAAACCCTCAAAACCCATCCAACACCACCAAACCCAGAACTTCCACAATCATTGCCACTATACCAACAACAGATTCAACATATTTTTTTTCTATACCCATAGACACACTAGTCCCAAAGTCATGAGTAACTGGTGAGTGGTGATGAGAGAGAGAAATCGAATCTCCCAAGTCCCTAATTCAGGCGGCGATGATGCTCGTGTGTGGCTGAGTCAGGAGTTCTTAGCCGGAGGCTCACAGTGACGTCCAGAATTCGACGGTGAGATCAAAAACTGCGTGAACATGGAGGTTGTTGGGTTTGGGTCTGGTGGGTTTCCCAAATTTGGGTTTCTTGATGGAGATGGGGGTTTGGGTGGTTGGGTTTGGGTCTGGACGATCCTATTCTGTGTCATGTGCTAGGAAGCATTACTCCTCTTTTCATTCCAAATTCAAGAATACGACCGATACGATTGATTGGTTTGTGTGCCTCTCTTATTACTTTTTTGTATCCCCCTGTTCCTCGGATACATTTCGATCCTTCTACGGCCAAACCTCAATTTGTGGAAAGCCTTCGATGGCTCCCTTACGAAAACATCAATTTGGATTTGGGTATAGACGGTATCTCTTTTTTGGGGATTCCACTAATAGACAGATTGGATAAGATTCTTACTCCATCACTGGAACTCTTGCTTCTTGTCCAAGAGAGGCTTCTCGCTGCAATCGATTCCTAACATCTGATCGGTGATTGTGAAAAAAGAATAGGAGTCCTTTAGCCTTCGGTCAATAGGAGTAATTCTTCCCTCTAGTAGGTCAGTCAGTCTTTACTCCTGGTGGTTGACGGTGGAGGTTGTTGGGTTTGGGTCAGTGTGCAAATTGTTTGTAGCAGAGCAATGGAAATTTAACTCATTTTTAGGGACCAAAATTATCAGTGATGAAGAAATAGAAGAAATCAGAGAGAGATTCGAGTTGTTTCATCAAGACATTTGACTCACTTATTTCCAGTTTTATCACTCATTTCCAGTTTTATCATAGTCCTTTAGAATCGACCACATCATTTACGATTTCGGATTGACCTCCTCTGCGCGTCTCTGACCACCGACTTCGGTGACTCCACCTCCTCCGTCGACGATCATCCGCACTCATCCGCCTCCTCCTCATTTGTCAGGAAAACATTTTATTTTTTTTTTAAATTGTTTTTATTATTTTTTTGTTAATATTTTTTATATTATTTTTTTATTATTTAATTTAATTATATTTATTAATTTGATTTTTAAATTTTTTAAATATTTATTAGAAGGGCAAAACTGTCATTTTGCCCTCTGGTCATGTCAGAAGACCTGATTTTAACAGAAATCATCACAGAAGGACTAAACGAGCCAATACTAAAATGACTGGGACTAAAACGGATAATAGGGTAAACCATAGGGACGAAAATGATATTTCCCCTAAATTTTAATGTTGAGTGAATAGTGCTCCACTAAATTTAGTGGTAAAATGTCAAATCAACACTAAATTGTTTTATTACAATTCTTAATTTAGCCCTCCCACATTTATTTATAATAATATTTATTTTAAAAATTATACCGTTGGAAAGATCTCGTCTATATCTTTAAAATGACACCAATATTAATATAGATATTCAAATTATTTTTTTTACTTATTAATTATGCATTTAATTAATGGTAAATTTTTATAGGGATGTTATCATTTTCCCCTCTATTGTTCACTATATTAGAAATGTGAGGACATGGTTTCTCAACTTTAGAAAAATGACCCCCCCAGAATAGACTTATTTAACAAACAACCTCTTCTGTCAGAAAAATCATCAACAGTAAGGGTTGACCGTTACTGTTGGGGGGTAATTTCATAAACTCCCAATGGGAACAGGAATCTAATTTGGACATTAAAGTCATTTGATATTTATAATTAATAATATATTAAAAAAAACAAATGGGTGGAGGAAATCATGCCACATCACTCCTCCAATGAAAATAATTAAACAAATTATATATTAAAATTAAAAATTAAATAACGTTCTTCTTCCTCTTTCCTCAAGTTCTTCTTCTTCCTCTTTCCTCCACAACCAGTCAACCACCGTCATCTAAACCTACACACCCTGATCGGCCAGACACCCTAATCCAAGCACTAATTTTACCAAACCGATCTATTAATATATATATATATCAGATTTCATCACCAAACCCCAACTGCCCTTCATCACACATCCACAAAGACAAACACACCACCACGAAAATAACCAAAACCCAGAATCCATACAAAACACAAAACACATAGATCTCTCGAATCCCTCCTGAACCAAACCATAGATCTCGAATCTCCCTCTCAAATCTCCTTGTGAATCGAAAACCACATCAGAAAATCCCTCTCGAATCTCTCGAATCCCTTTGCGAATCGAATCCCGCCATCAATCTCCTCTTCTCTTTCTCTCTTGGCGACGGCGGCCATGGATTCACTCGATCGATGGTGGTTTGGGTTTGGATCGATCGATGGAGGGTTGGGGATAAAGAGTAAAAGATCGTACAAGAGCAGATGAGAGTGGGTTTTTCATGCGATTTTGGTGTATGGATTCTGGGTTTGAGTTTTTAGAGGGAAAATTAATTAAAATAAATAAATAAAAGAGAAAATGATTTTGATGATGTTGGTTTCTGGAATCTAGGTCTTAGAGATTTGTGGAAGCTGGGTTTGTGTTTTGTGTATGGATTATGGGTCTTTGATGATGTTGGTTGGGAGTTCACGTTGGATCTCGAAATTTATTTTTTATTGTTCGGCCTTGATTATTATTTTCATCAGAGTATGCTTTTGTTGAATGATTTTCTGGGTTGGAGGGGTGATGAAGGTTGAAGACTTGAAGATGAATGGGTTTGAATGATGGTGGATCTGAGATTGGATTTTTTAATATCTCTATAGAATTAAAATTAATTAAAATATTATTATTAAATATGTTTATATTGCTTTTAAATGTGTATATTATTATTAAAAAAATTGTTTTTATATTTTGTTTTATTTTTAATTTATGTTTTTAAAATTAAATAAAAATAATAAAAGAGATCTTCACCGTCCATCTCAAAGATAGACGGTGGAGATCCATCATTTTTTTTTTCAATTATGATTTTTTATTTTCTTTTTTATTTTCTTTTTCTTAAAGGCAATGGAGGGCAAAATGGTCTTTTAACCCACTATATCAGCTTTTCTGTTGAAAAAGCTAACAGAAGGGGGTGTTTGAATATTATTTTCATTGCAGGGGGTAGACTGGCAATTTTTGGGAAACCCTGTCCTCACTTTAATAATATGGTAAACAGTAGGGGGGAAAGCGATCTTTTCCCATTTTTATATTAACTTAATTTAGTGCAATTAAAGAAATGACAAAATACTTAAAAAAAAAAAAAAAAAAAGACATGACAAAATTCTTAAAAAAAAAAATAAAAAAGTACATGACAAAATACTTAAAAAAAATACATGACAAAAAAAAAAACGCTAAAATAAAGCAAATAACAACCTAACATAACAATAAAAAAATAAATAATAAATAAAAACTCAATAACAATAACTTTAATGAACCATTTAGAAATCCGAAGGATTATCTCCACTTCCCCCATAACCACGAAAATACTGACCAAAGCCATCAGATGATCCACTTCCTCCTTGAAATTGTTGTTCATGAGCTATTTTTTCATAAATTCTCATTTGTTCACCTTGAATAGCAGCATGTAGATTCAGATCGTTTATGTGAACAAAATTAGTTGAAATAATTAAGTGAAAATTAGTTGGATAAATAAGTTAAATAATATTATGGTGAAAATTTTGGGGTAAAATTATGATGGCATTTGTTTTTTAATATTATGCAATTAATTATTTAAGAATAATATTTTTTTGTCGAAAAAATTAATCAATTTTATTTAAGTTAATAGAAATTAATTAGTATTATATCAATTTTATTTAAGTTAATAGAAATTAATTAGTATTATATCAATTTTGTTTAAGTTAATAGAAATTAATTAGTATTGTTTAAGTTAATAAAGTTTTATTGAGAGAATATTCTTATAAAGATGCTCTTTTACACTAAACTGGTGTTGGATGCATTGGAGTGGAAAAAAATTTAGTGTAAAAATATTTCCACAAGATTCTCTTTTTACATTAATTTGGTATAATTTTTGTGCTCTCCATTGGAGATGTCCTAACACCCTCTTCGGCCAAAAGAGAAGAGTTATATAAATTATTATAGGACATGTGTCCACAATTGGATCAAATCACCCACTTTGTCTAGAATTATTATTGGGCTTGGATTTGGGCTTTGAAATTTGATAAGAGAATTAGGCCTTAATTCTGGGCCTGTATTTGAGCTTGGATTTGGGCTTGAATTCTGGGCCTTAGAATTGGACCTTTGAGACTTCACTTGAGTTTGGGTTTTGGATCTTCAAATATTCAAACTCTTGAAATAAGCCCACATGTATTGATTATTTTCCAAATTCCATGCTATTTCACCTAAAACATAAAAATAACTCCAATTAAATAAATAAAAATAGATAAAACAAGTAGCTAACAAATCCAAATTAAGGGTTATAAATATAATATAAAACATGTGCATCATTTTTCAATCTTTTTAGTGCATACATTAACATCATCTGACATTATTGCTATAATTTTAGCTATCTATCAAATCTCTTAGTGAGTTAGTGGTGTAGGATGCATGATTTAACACATTTTCAGTTTTATTTATTTATTTTTTTATTATTGTAATTGAAAGTGAGTTATTAATATATTTTTTTTTTTCTCTTTTTGTTATTAAGAAGTGAGATTAATATGTACTATTGGTGTTTCTGACTCCTACTTGATAGTAATCAATTCAATCTTCAAGATCCATTCCGCAATACAGCCATTTGCAACAATGTAGAATAATGTTAATATGTTATACATATAATTGTTTAGGAGTGCCTATCTTCTTTTATCACTATTCACTAATTATGATAAAAAATTAAATCATAATATAAAGAGCAAAACACCCGGAAAAAGGTGTTGATATTATATGAAAATATTATAAAAAGAAGCTATTTATAACTAGTTTGGTTATCTGGCTTACTGGTTACTCCTTTTTACTTCTAGTATCTAGTAATGGCAACAGTGGGTTCAAATTAATAGAGATAATCAATTTAATGAGTCCTAATTTGTGAAAATCAACCCATTCAAAAATTTAAATTTACATGATCAACCACATGCAAAGCACTCCATTAGTCAATATAAAGCAATTTTGACTATGATCAACGAGTTTTCTTAGTCAGTGATAAAGGAACAAAAACTAACATACAAAAGAAGTCAAATTATGCACATATACAGAAGTAGAAAACCCAAAATTTCATATGATCAAACAACTTTAACAATCATCCATGTAAAGTAACGAAAAGAGAAAAAACATTACCACAAACAAAACAGAATTATGTACAAAAACAAATACTTGAACTTGAAGTATGCATAACTTGCCTTACACAATTGGATAATAAGCAATCACTGCAAGCCCACGGTGACCTTGAGAGCCACTAGATTCTCTCGGAATCTTCATGTAGCCACCATCACCCCAACGTTTTTCCCATGAATTCTTCGGTATATATCCAATATTTGGCACCGGTTTCTTCGATACCATGACACACTATGGTCCAACTCAAGACCCCAACTACCAAGGCACATTCTGCCTCCATAATCTAGGAATTCGTCATTAGTACTAATGGCAACCGCGACTAGCTGCTTGAGAACTGCTTTTAGCAACTCCCTCTCATTGTAGGGAGTTACTTGTTCATAGTCTTTGATTGTGACCAGGGCCGTCTCCTGACACTTCGGGGCCCGAGCCATTTCATGATATTAACAAAAATCGGGGCCCCATATACCAAACTCTCTTATGTAATCCTAGAGAATTTCAATATATAACTATATAACACTTCTTATATATTGAAACTCTCTTATGGGATGATCAAAATGTGTTCCCTAATTAAACTCTTGATCGATCACCAACAATAAGAACCTTCTAGCTAGACTTGTGAGAACAAAAGGGGAAAGGAACTACAACAAGTTCTAGCAAAATCAACAGTTTTACAGTTTTAGCCAAAAGCCCTAATTGAGAGTTGAGACTAGAAAAGAACTTGAAATGATTCTCTAAAAGTGCTGTCCAAGAACTCAAGAAGCAGAATTTAAACCGTAACATGCATAATTCATACAAGTTTCTCACAAATTCAACAAGTAGAGCAGCACAAACAAGTAATTAAATTCCAATTAAATGTACCCGCAACAAAAAAATAAACAAGAGAGCCAAAAACACTACCTTTCCTGGCTGTCTTGTGTTTCTCGTTTTGTTTTCCTTGTGCTTTGATTGGGTTTTTTTTGGGTTGTTTTTTTTTCCTTGTTCGTTTGTGTTTCTACTGGCTTTTTGGCTCTTTGGAATAAAGTTTCCTTTTAATGTTTAAAAAAAAAAAAAAAACGATGCCTGTTAATGTGGTTAAAAATTAGAATTCAGTTGGGCCTTTTTTAAATTTAAATAAATTGGATCTTGGGGGCACTGATTTTACAAAAGATAAAGAGGTTAATTGGGCCAATTGGGGGCCCCAGCGAGTTGCTGGGTTTGCTGACCTTATGGGCCGACCCTGATTGTGACAACAATATTGGCCACCCTACTCTGGTCACATGTTCCGTCACGACCCTTGAATGGGTAACTTCTGTTGAAATACCATTTTGACGGCATATTCAAATGATGTGTGAAGATAACCACCTTTACAACCATAACTTTATCGGTCATAGTCCATTAATTACTGGACGTGGAAATGGTGGAAAATGTCACCTTTTTAAACTGATTTTGGTGACAAAGTCACTACTTTAATAAGTTAAGTTTAAAAGGCACCTATTATGGTGAACTACCAAAATTGCCCTTACTTTACATATTCTCTTTCTTACTTTGAAGTTTTTTGATAATTTATTCTTTCACCTTCCTTTATAACAGATCTCCAATGGAGGTTGAACAACATAACATTATCAATGCAACTTTATTGGATAATTAGTTTTGTGGCGTTACGTAGACGCATTCGGGGGTCGAGCTCCCTGATGAGCTCGCGGTGGTCGAGCTGCCCGGTCAGCTCACAGAGGTGTGGGGGCAGCGCCCCCGGGGATTTTTTTTGGTTTTGGTTTGATTTGTCGATTTGAGTATGGGTTGTGGGTATGGTTAGGGTTTTAATTTATGAAAATTTATGTAAGAGACGATGAAGATCTGGGTTTTCAAGCATTTTAATGCTTTTTCGAGCCTTTTTTATGTTTTTTTCAAGCCTTTTGAAATACTCTCCGAGCCTTTTGTAAACCTTAAGCTGGTTGTGTGAATTTTGAATCTAATTGAAAAGGCTCAGAGAACAAATAAAAAGTCTCGGAGAACAAATTAAAAGGCTCGGGCAGTGTATGAAAATGCTCGAACACTTCATTAAAAGGCTCAGGTAGTATATGAAAAGTCTCGGGTAGTGTATGAAAAAACTCAAACAGTTTATTAAAAGGCTCGAACTGTGTATTAAAAGGCTCGACCAGTTTTAAAAGTCTCGGAGAATCAAAATTCACTAATCTAATCATTATTAAAAAGCTCGGATAACTGTTTAAAAGGCTCGAAATATGTATTAAAAGGCTCGAACAGTGTAAAAGTCTCGGAGAATCAAAATTAAAAAGCTCGGATTACTGTTGAAAAGGCTCGGAGATTCTAAACCGATTAACCTATGGATTTTCCTTGAAAAGGCTCGGGTAACATTTAAAAAAGCTCGGGGACTATTATAAAAGGCTCGAAAAAAGTTCAAAAAAGCTTAGAAACCCATATCTTCATCGTCTTCAAAACAAATTTTTTCATAAACTAAAACCCTAACCTAACATCCTCTAACAAACAAAATCAAGAACAAATCAAATCAAACCTATCAAAAACTTATCAAGAACAAAAACACGTGAGAATAAAAAACTTACCACTGTCTTTTGTTTTCTCTCAAAGTTTGAAAAAGACACAAATTGACAAAAAAAAAAGGTATTTTTATCTGGTCACCTAAATATATACCTTTTAAACTTAAATTAGTAATGCAGTGTCTGTCTTACAAAAAGCGCCCCAAATAGTGATAAAAAAATTTTGAACCCGGACTGGACTAACAATTCTATCAATTGTCCTGTCTTGATCTTAATAGTGCATTTTATTGCAACCACGGTTGTATATGTCAAGCAACAACCTACATCGAAATTGATAAAAGATAAATCAAGTCAGAAAAAAACTAAAGTTGAAATTATATGTCAGTAATAATTTTAAAGAATTATTAATATGTATTACACAAATTCTTACAACATGATTCTTGATCTTTAATATCGGTGACCGCCCCATGGTCCCTCTCATTGTAGGGAGTTACTTGTTTATAGCTTTTGATTGTGACAACAATATTAGCCACCCTACTCTGGTCACATATTCCATCACGACCCTTGAATGGGTAATTCTTTTTTTTTTTTTTCCCACCAATTCGTCCATATAAATTATTGAAAGGGACAAAATAATTTCGTCCCTATAGCTTATCAAAGGGGATGAAATTCGATTTTCGTCCCTAAATTCAATTTTTTTTTTAAAAAAATTGTTTCATCCCTATTGATACTCTTTAGAGATGAATTTGAATTTTCATCCCAATAGGTCTCTAGGGACGAATTTTTGGCTATTAGGACAAATTTTTTCATCCCAATAGATGTTTTTTCTTGTAATGACTTCGTCGAATGCCCCATAAACTTTTAAAAAGGGTTAGGGAAATTTGAGAAAAAAAGTTGTAAGACACATATTTCATTGAAGAATGAGATTCTATCCAAAAATATTTTCATGGAACTACTTAAAATACTCTATTCTATATATTTATAAAATTTGTGGTAATTCGAAGACATTCACAAAATATAAACATTTATAAAGGGGTTAGTGAGAGAAATTTCGGTAAAATGTTATAAGGCTCATATTTCATTGAAAAATGCGATTCTATTCAAATTATTTATCATGAAACTATTTAAAATATTCTACTCAACCTGTTTATAAAATTTGGGGTAATTGTAATTCTAAGACATTCATGAAATATAAACTTTTAAAAGGGGTCAGTAAGGGAAATTTGGGCAACCAATTACGAGATATATATTTTATAGAAGAATATGATTCGATTCAAATTCTATTTCATGGAACTATATAAAATACTCTCTTCTACCTATGTATAAAACTTGGGATAGTTCTAAGACATTAAAAAAATATAAACTTTTAAAAGGGGTTAGTAAGGGTAATTTGGCAAAACATATGAGACACATTTTTTTTTTTTTTAGAAGAATGTGATTCTATCCAAAAATATTTTCATTGAATTACTTGAAATACTCTACTTTACCTATTTATAAAATTTGGGATAATTTTAAGAAATTCGAAAAATATAAACTTTTAAAAGGGGTGTTAGTAAGGGAAATTTGGTCAAAAATTTATATGACGCATATTTCATAAAACAATGAGCATTCTATCCAAAAATATTTTCATAGAACTACGTACTTAATACTATACTCTATCTATTTATAAAATTTGGGGTAATTCTAAGACATTCGCAAAATATAAACATTTATAAGGGGCTAGTAAGGGAAAATTGGGTAAAATGTTACGAGGCTCATATTTTATTGAATATTGCGATTCTAGCAACAACAAAAAACCAACTTCATAGAACTACTTAAAATACTCTGCTCTACATATTTATAAAATTTAGGGTTATTCTAAGACATTTGAAAAATATAAACTTTTAAAAGGGGTTAGTAAGGGATATTTGAGAAAAATATTACGAGACACATGTTTCATAGACAAATGAGATTTTATTTAATTTTATTTCATGGAACTACTTAAAATACTCACTTTCTACCTATGTATAAAATTTGGGATAGTTCTAAAACATTAGCAAAATATAAACTTTTAAAAGGGGTTAGTAAGAGAAATTTGACAAAAAATCAAGACGTATGTTTCATAGAAGAATGCGATTCTATCCAAATTTTATTTCATAGAACTACTTAAAATACTCTATATATTTATAAAATCTGGAGTAATTATAATAAATTCGCAAAATATAAACTTTTAGAAGGGGTTAGAGAAATTTGGGCAAAAATTTACAAGACGTATATTCCATTAATAATGTGATTCTATCCAAATATTTTCTTTTATGGAACTACTTAAAATACTCTACTCTACCTATTTATAAAATTCGGGGTACTTCTAAATTCTAATATATTTGCAAAATATAAACTTTTAAAAGGGGTTAGTAAGAGAAATTTGGGCAAAATTTTGGAGACAAATATTTCATATAATAACGTGATTTTATCCAAAAAAAAAATTTCATGGAACTACTTAAAATACTCTACTCCATCTATTTTTTAAATTTGGGGTAATTCTAAGACATTCTAATAATATAAACATTTATAAAGGCATTAGTAAGGGAAATTTGGATAAAATATTACAAGGCTCATATTTCATTGAACAATGTGATTCTATCTGAATGTTTTTTTAGTGGAACTACTTAAAATACTCAACTCTACCTATCTAAAAAACTTGGGGTAATTCTAAAACATTTGCAAAATATAAACTTTTAAATTTGGTTTGTAAATTGTAAGGGAAATTTGGGTAAAAATTTACGAGATGCATATTTCATAGAAGAATGCGATTCTATCTAAATTGTTTTTAAGTTAACGGAAGAAAATCGATCACATATATTCATCAATAATATATTTTTGAGATTACATTTATAAAAAATATATATATAAAAAAAAGGGGTTAAGCCGAAATTTATTTGAGGATATAGTAGGCCAACCCCTTTGCATGAAAGTAAAATAAACACACATATAGGAGAGAGGGAGAATATATATCGACTGTCGCTACCAAAGTATATCTGTATATGTATGAAAATCCGGTAAATTGTTGATCCAATTGTAGAAAAATTGAAATACTGGCATTGGATTGTTTTCTCACTGAATTTCTTGAAAACAATATATTTTCTCCTCTTAATATGCCACCTTTCCAATCCGTTACACGAAACTTGAAGGATGCATATATCACTTTGATATAAATTATTAAAAGTTATAGAGAAAAGAAAAAGTAAATCTGTCCGTGTAAAATTCACTGTTCTAAGATGATGAATTCAATGCGTTTTTGTATTATTATTTTTTGGAATTGATCTGCATTTCTCTTCAATAGTACAGTTTTACAACCAGTGAGGTCTGTTTTTCCTCCATGTACTTAAAACTTAATTGCATCATCCATTGACAAATTTTAATCTAGTTAATTTACACCCACACTTGTGAATTTTGGTGGAAACCCTTCTTTTGTAGATAATTAACAATCCTCACAAGTCACTTATTAAGCTCTGCTTCCTCCTCAATCATTTTGAGCATGTGGTGAACTGCTCCAGCTATGTCATCTACTGATTTAAGCTGGCATCCTTCTTCAACCTGCATTTTTAATGTTTTATTTTTAGAATTTTTAAAATTGCAATCATTTATACAAGGAAAAATATGTTCCAAAATATTCCAAGAGAATTTGAGTACTGTGTATTGTTGTATTATAAGTATTATTATCTACATATTTTAATCAAGTCCATTTTTACATATATGGGTGACTGTGTGGTGGTGTCAGCCTAAGAGACTAGGATTTCTAACTCCTAACAGCTCAAAACTAACCTCCCTTGATTATTAGGTTATATATAGACAGAATCCGATGATTCCGAAATCAATAATACTAAACATCCCATCTACAATCCCACTATTTCCATCCCAACACACGTGGCAGCTGATCAGGTGTCACTTGGTGAGTGGACATACATTAATTGATGAGTGAATACATGAGTAAGAGAGATAAGTACCAATTAATGTGTAACCACTCATCAAGTGACACCTGATCAGCTGCCACGTGTGTTGTGATGGAAATGGTGGGATTGTAAGTGGGAAATCAAAAACCTCTTAATTAGAGGCTTGATGAATTTAAGAAAAAAATTACAGGGGTCCCTGATTAACTAAAAAAAAATATACATACAGTAGTGATAAAAAGAAAACAGTTGTATACATAAACTGCTACATACCTTAGCACAGATAGAATATAGAACAAAAGGGTCCATGGTGGTGACATTAAGGTGAAGGATGGAGAGTTGAATTGACTGAAACAAAATAACTAACTTTGAGAGCTGTTTAGGGCATCTACGGGAGACGATTCGGAAACTTGCATGTCTCTGATCTATCAAAGTAACCTCAATATCATCTAATGCTGCTTTAGATGTTATATACTTTCTGGGAATCTGAGACCATGTGTTCTGAAAAAATTGTGAAAAATTGGGTGGCAGAAATTTGTTAGTGCTGCTGCTGCTGCTATTTTCTTTACGACTTGTCAATGATTGCACTAATTGATGGAGCTTTTGAGCTTCAAGGGACTGAAAGAGTTGCTCAAGTTCCTTGACAAACTTTATAGCACCTCCTACTACCGAGGCCTGGTCATTCTGCAGGAAAGACTACTATGTCAAGAATTGTAAAAAACATAGAGAAATATTGATTAAAGAAATTCAAAAAAGTAGAAAATTAAACCTTTTGGACATAAGATTCAGGCATGAGGGAGCGCAAAACGGCAAGATGCTCATTCATTTGTTTGCGTCGGTTTCTCTCAACAACAATGTGTGTCATTCTTTGTATCTCAGCTTTCTCTTTGTTCTTGTAAACTCTTGGCTTCCTCCCCCTCTTCTTCCTCCCCTGTGCTACAGAATTCGGTTTCTCCTCCAGCGCTTGCAGTCCCAACGAGCAATTTTGCTCTGTCAACATTCCTGAAGACCGACCAACCAAACCAACTCTATGCACCTCCTTGCTCTTGCTCTTGAGCTTGAAGTTTCATGATATGATTGAGCTTAAGCTCATTGGAGGAAAGAGAATCTAAAACAACTTTGACTGTAAAACCAGCCACAGTTTCTTGAACAACTTTTATAGAGAAAAGGATAGCATGCATGTGACAAGAGTTCAGACTTCAGAGTTCAAAAAACCAAAAAAGGTGTTGGCCTTTTTCTAGTTGCCAAAAGTGAGGGAAAAAGAAACAGACAATTTCTCTCTCATGCTTGCTTTTGGCTTCATAGTTGCTTTCAACAGTACTGCAATGAAGTGTGGGGGACCAAAATCTATATAGATATATATGTGCACAGAAGTTTGAGATGGAAATAATATAGCATGTGCTTCACAAACTGCTTTCCTATCATACTTGTATAATGTCATTTGTCTTGAAGTTCTAGTTTGGAAATTTGAGATTGCATTCTTCCCTAGCTGATCCATCATCTTGTTTGGCAATCCAACGGTGAATATGGATTGAAAAAATGAGAATCACTTGCTCATGAGTCATGATTATTACCATTTACCATTACCATGATAGTGCAACATATGGTTAAAATGACTAATAAGAAGTACAGAACAGTAGTTTGTTTAGCTCTTTTATGATCATTAAACACACAACAGGATGGTAATTGTGATGTGCTGCTGAAAATGATTGATCAAGAAAATGGAAGCTCTAAGAATTAAAAAAGACTACTAGCATGTCATGAACCCCAAAGAACAGATTTAATAAACCCATTTTGTTTTGGATCTTGCACTGTTAATATATGAAAAAGAAAATTTCCTTCTATGGCTAATCATTGCCATTTTCCAATGACTTAAAAGGGTGTTTTTGATTCATCATCTTCAAACTGTATAATAGTTTTTAAAAACAGAAAACAAAATTTTGAGCTTTGGAAATTGGTTTTGGAATATAACGTTAAAATAAAGGAAAAAATAACTTTTTTTTTCTCTTCTGTGAATATTTTATCCAAACAACTTTTAAATATATTATAAAAGTTGTAGAATGATAACATAACGCAGTGGAACATATTACACAACGTTGTGCAATTAATCACACATGAATGAGGACTCATAAGTGTATGAATTGAACTAATTAAACTTTGAAGAATATTGTATCCAAACAACTTTTGAATACATTTTAACTGTGCAATACAACATATCTTTCTAAATTTTTGTATTTTGTGCTTTTTACAAACAGACTTGTAATTATTAAGGGGAAATAATCATTCTCCCCCGTGTTTTGCCCTATTCTCCAATTTTCCCCTCCAGGTTTAAAATTCTCCAATTTCCCCCCTCTCATGCCTATTTTTATATGGTGAGATTGGGTTGTATTTGTGCATGGGAGGGGGGAAATTGGAGAATAGGGTAAAACACAGGGGAGGAGAATGATTATTTCCCATTATTAAGAGAATTACTTGACAATTTATGTCCAGCTATACATTTTATGTGTACACACTTTAATACTACTTGACACCACTTAAAAGGATGACAAAATAGAAAGAATTGGCTAGTTAGATACTGGATTTTAACAGTAATTAAAATAGTATTGTGAAAGGGAGGTCTTCTAATAAACACTGATCGAACTTAAAGTTGGTCTATAATTATATGCCAGTGCAATTTTTCCCTACAATTATACACAATAACACTACCTATGTTATATACATGGGAGCTAGAGAAAGTAAAGTTAGCAGTGTAGGAAGCTATTGCTTGATGTGGTGACGAGGAATTGAGGACTGATGCAGAGTGGTCCAAATTGTCAGACTCTTGCAAGGAAATCCATGTGATCATAATTAGCTTCCCCATCATCTTATTATTATGTTGACTTAATGGTACAGAAGCCCCTGAAGTGTTCGTGAATTGTTGATGTGCCTCTTGAATTCTTAAAATGGTCATTAAACCCCCTGAACTCTCCTTTCTTTGCAGTAGAGGCCCAAATCCTAATGCCGTCCATTTTTTTGTCATGACAAATTACAATAAGTTCCCCTGATTATATAAACAATTACATCAAACCAGAAACAATATAATAATATGACCTAAATACCCCTCAGACCAAATTTGGAAATTTAAAATTGAAATAATGGTTAAATAATAATAAAATTCTGAATTTAATTTTCTGAATAATTAAAAATAAATAATAATAATAATAATAATAATTATCAGTCAATGTGAATCTGAGCATTATGATGATAGCGTCTAGGCAATTGTGTACTGCATGTGTGTGTCTGTGTACTAGCATTAGACTACATGTCAGCAATTATTAGTGAGCTACATCATCTCTGCAATTAGTAGTTAGCTAGTCCTCAAAATTCCCAAATCATCTACTCAAAACTGTTAAACATTTGAATGATAGTTAATGGGCATAAAGACCAGTAAACTTGCCTGCTTGGTGCTTTCACCCTCCATCTCACAATAGGTGGCTCTATTTTACAATGACAAAGGAACCATGAACATTAATCAACAAAAGTCACCATAAAAACCAGCAATGTTAGTGTTTCATGAACAAAAAAGTGGTGAATTTATTAACTTCAAAGGCCTCCAGCAAGTGGAAAACAAATATAAGTTATTTGAAGAGAATCAACAAAATATTACATTATTATTGTGCTGGATGATTTACAATTTACATTTATATGGGTCCTGTAATCATTATTGTGAAACAAAAAATTAGGGGCCATTGTCCTTCAGCTTGTAACAATGGTTGAAATAATTAAACCAAAATTCTGGTTCAACATTGTGTTGCTAAGAATTGACTGGTCTACTGTCATTTATTTCTCGTTATGACTATTTGCGTTAGATCTAAAAGTGCTCGCCTTGACTTCCTCACATCCTCGTCATCGCTTTCCGGTAGAGAATCAATGGCGGCGGCGGCAAGATTAGCATGTTTCATGGCTAGCTCTCTTGTCCTCTGTATTCCTCGACTCTTCCCAAGGTATTCAAGGGCCTGCATTTCCAGACAGATCAACTTAGAAAATTTGACAAAACAGTGCATGTACTTGAAAGAAGTTCTAGCAAACATTTGAATTAGATCAAAATGTTTAATGACCTACAAGTCCAACTTCCAATGAAGAAATTGACATGATCCTCTATAATACTTCACTTCTTAGTAAAAATGAGCACAAAAAAAAAAGGAGCAAATAAGAACAAAAAAGTAACTTCAAAACAGAGACCGGTCTTAAAATTGGAAAATTGGGGGGAAAACAAGGTAAATCAAGCCGGACTGTAAATTAAAGTCAAATTCTGAAGGCGTGGAAGCTTGCAAAGGGTAAAAAATGAAATAAAATGAACTAGAATCTGTCTACTCTGCAACATAGTCTCACTACAGGCAAGCTCTCAGGCTGAGAGATTGCTTACATGACCAAAGGAGACATCTCAAATAATTGATCTCATTCTATGCACAAAATAATATAAAACTTCTGATATTGTGCATTGTTATCATTAATAGGCGATAGGTTAAATAAATTTTCACCAAAAACAAATAATAATAGCAAGACTATAAGCTTTGATTTTTCATGAAGATAGCCCTCGGCAGAAATGGAAAACTTAGAATATT
Source organism: Acer yangbiense (assembly GCA_008009225.1). Taxonomy (NCBI): domain Eukaryota; kingdom Viridiplantae; phylum Streptophyta; class Magnoliopsida; order Sapindales; family Sapindaceae; genus Acer; species Acer yangbiense. Next base: position 15,964,957 of record CM017773.1, on the reverse strand, counting down.
CACTAATTCTCTGCAGTAGCTTCAGCATAAGAAAGATTGCATGACAAATTAAGTATGTTATTAAAAGTAGATCGTATAAACCTACAATATCAACATTTGGAGATTTCTCAAAGCCCTGGTCCACGACTGCACGTAACTGAGGGAACTCTTCCATCGCAAACAATATTGGAGCTGTTACAATTCCCTACACCAGAAAATAAATTATCATGGCAAAATTATTACTAGTATAGATATGTATAAAGATTTTCATAAAACTAGTGCCCTGAAAGTGACTATATATTGCATAGATAATATGAGAATAAGACACATAGACATCTCCTTTGATGACTGATTGATAAAACCAAATCAATGGTTCTTATAGTTAATTAATAAGTTATTAGAAAGCCTGGAGAAAAAATATATATTAAGCACAATCAAGTCAAAACCAAGTGTTCATGCATGTGGCACCTAATATCTCTACAAACCATACATGTGTCCATATTACAAATCTGATAGACACCAGTTAGCTTGTAACAGTCAATCCTAATGGTAAGACAACTAAATTAACTACAAACTTAGACCAAGTGAGTAATCCACAATGCTCAACGCCTTATTGTCTTCATAGGGACGGAAATCATGAGGAGTCAATGCCTGCTAGTGTCTACAACCCCAAGTTTGTAACTTTCTTCCAAAGATTCAAAATATATGGCAGATCACCAGACATGATGCAGTAGGTTCCCTTGAAGCAGCATAGCACCACCACTTACCTTCCAACTTTCTAAGTTCAAAAGAAATATGGCTTTGCATAACCCTCTACTTAAGACAGTCCCTTGAATGGAGAAATGACATTGTCTAAGCTTTTCTTCTTCAATTCAAATTTGACAAGTTGAAGGAGTCAATTTATTTTTGGCCCAACCAATTGAAGATTATCACAAAAGTGAAGTTGATAATGCAATGGGTAATAAAAGAAAGCATAGATATTTACATGCTGAATGTCGGACAAAGAACCCTTTCCAAGAGAAGTTGATGTGCTTGTGAAATCGAGAACATCATCTATCAACTGAAACGCTAGTCCCTGGAAAGGGGGAATACAATTACTCAATTAGAAAGAAAGACTAGAACAGACATATTTAGAAAATGAACCACTGAATACTGCCCATTTTGCTTTTCCTAAAGCAACAATGCAACATAGCTTGTAATACTGCAATGAATGCCCCCACAAATTGCTTCATATTGAAGTTAGCACAAGGAAAAAGAGAAAAATAAAAGAAAAAAGGCTTCATAGTTCACTAAAGTGACCTTTTTTCTTAATTTATGTCAACTAACTCCAATGTGAATCACAATTTATAATAAAATAGACAATTAATAGATCAAAAATCTTCAAGGAATGTACAAACCAGATTCTTGCCATACTCAAAAGCCAGCATTGCAACTTCTGATGTTTGTCCAGCAAGAAGGGCGATTGCCTTGCAGCTGTTTGACATCAACGATGCAGTCTTGTAGTATGTTTTTTGCATATAATATTCCAAGCTGCATTTGTGAGATATATATATATATATATATATTTGAATTGGTTAGTAAAATATGAAGGATGCTGGAGGTGCATATCAAGACATCAACAAGATACCAGTTAGTATACCATCTAAAATAACATGCATAATCAGACACATCCGAAGATCCAAAAGAGATATCAGATAGGTCATCACTTACCCAACTGTAATCACTCACATGCACAATCTATATCCCACATGTGAAGATGCAGAGCAGCCCATCTAATACCAGGAAATCTGCTTGATAATACCTATAAGCATGTACTACTGAGCTTTGCATTAGCAATCCCATGTCTGCATGTTGCTCATTTTGTTCATTTTGAATAGTTGTTATATTTTTTGTGTTTATGAGACGTGATATATATGCATTGATGGATGGCCTTACAACCCAAGAGACTAGCCTATCGCATAGTGGCATTCATTATTATATATAATATTCTTTTGTGTTTTTATCTTTTCAATGTGGGATTCGTCCCATTCTCTTTAGCTTCACATGTGGGTTCTCTAACCCGGGCTCACATATGAGGGGGAGCATCTAGTGTTCATTTATGCAATGATAATAACAATATTGAATCGAACTAAACCTTCCGAAATGCGAATACATTGATCGAGTTCTAATGACCATTTTATAGAAATAATGACTAAACTATGCAATAATAATAAAAAATTAAATTCAAATCACGTAACGCCACAACCTTTTAAATCAATGAACCTTGTAAGGAAATATCAGAAAGAGACATTAATCCTCATTCACAACTTGAATAAAACATGAAATATATTGACAGGACATGAATGAGACAACATTGTATACTACGTATTATGAAAGTTATTATAGCAATTACCTAAACAGCATATAGAGAAAGAGTCTCGTAATAGAGAAAATATAGTGAATAGACAAAAGGCAACAAGTTGCCATCGAACAACCCCATATAGTCAAAGCCCTGCTATGAGAATGTAATTTGAAATAATTCTCAACATTTTAAAGAAATTGGACATACCAACTTTGTCTTGCCAGAAAAGGTAGGTTTTGAAATGAAATAATAATAAAAAATATAGGAATTTCATTTCTGTATTGTGATACTTATTGGGCAGAAACAATCAACTGAACTAACAGGCAATTGAGTGACAAGTTGCCACAAGAAGTAAATGGAATAGTGGGGGTCCAAAAGCGTATAAAGAACCAAGCACCATATATGGTGTTTAAATATTATTCTCATAGCATAAACTGCAGTTACAAACAAGATATTCAACTGTTACAGAAGGAAAGAGCAACACACCTACAACGTTGTGCAGAAGTAGTAGTCATTTGCATGGTTTCACCAGTAACAAGATGCTCTACAACTGTTGCCAGTAATGACACAACCTACATACACACAGCGATGACACAGACAATGAGTAGGATAAAAAATGTATGCAGATTCTAGTAGCTAATCATAATAACATGGAAAATCAACATTCAGAAAGGAAATTATTGAAGGTTTCTAGATACAAGTATGAAGTTACAACTTCGAATTTGATGTGGCTACTGTTAGTTGGTTCATTTCTATCTAGCTAATAGTGCATTAATTAAACTAAACTGGTAAACAGATTTAGTAACCATTTGGCCAAATTAAATAAAATACAGCAAGCAAGCTGAAGAACATATATTCAGTTAGTCAGTTGAAACAATAATTTGCTTAAGCAATAAGAATTAGGTGTTGCATTTTCATGCTGACAAGCCATTCACTACGTTAGCAAAGGAAAATCCAGAGCTGGAAATTTAGGACTGTTCTTACACAACCAATTTTTAATGCAAATGAGGATTCACGTAGAACCTTGTTTCTAGAAGAAAAGTGGTAGATTTAATTCAAAGGAACTAACTACTCGTCACTTATGTGTTAACATATATTATTATCAAATATATTACATGTCACATATATAAACAGGGAGGAAAAGCAAATGGATACCTCTGTGTTTTTCAAAGAAGCAAGGGCAACACAAGCTCGGGAAAGCAGAAAATCTCCTGCTAATACGGCTAACTGCATTACAAATGAACAGGCAAAACCCCAAAAATAAGAAGCTTAGGCAACAAATTGACTAAGTTTTTGTCTTTTCTAATTATTGACAGGAGAGCAAAGACAATTCTATTCAGATAAACACATTAAAAACAAAAAGCCAAACAGAAAAGAGAATTTAAAATTCTTTACTCAAGATGAGGTCAGATCTTTATTCGCATATTCAAATCATCTTTCCTTTTCATGCTGAATTACATGCTTAGGGAAGCAAATTAAATACAATTTTGTAGGTATGTAGCAAAAATTAAAATAAGTCTAAAAAGAGGTCACATCAATTAACAACTAATATCAAAATATCAGATCTCAGGCTGTCAGGCATAGCAAAAATAGATACAGGAGAAAAGAAAGAAAATGGAAATTCATTACATTTCGAAGAAGTTTTACAAAAAAAATGATTTGTCCTACTTTACAATTTTCATAATTAAAAAACTGACATAGGAGGTTTGTATATATACACAAAGCTAATCAAGTTCAACTATGTACATATGTAGCGCCCATAACTCTTATTCATAAATAATACTAAAACGTTCGGTTTATATTTTGTATTTTTGTGTTCCACAAAATCTAGTTTCCATCAATTTGTCGAAACTGAAATTGATATTATGTATCCCCATTAATATCTCAATTATTTGGTTTTTCATATGATGCTCAATATCAACAATTATTTCTGTCTTTCTTGATCCACAGTAAAATTAATCTAAAACTGTGAAAATAAAGCATTTGGTCACCTAAATGCAACAGCAAAGTATTAAGTCAATGTACTCATAATTTTTCTGTGGACAACATTAAATTTGCTATAAAGTGGATATGCCCTCAGCTAAACTTATCATACAAGTCAACACCGTATACCATTGTTCATGATCCCTGACCCCAAAGGAAAACTAGCTTTGGAATTAGATACAATTGTGCTGATATAAACATAACATGTATATAAAAAGACCTGGTGATTGTCACACAAACCTTATTCCAATTTTTCATAAATGATAAGAACAAATGTATTCTGTTTTAACTTTAAGAAGATAAGAAAATAGAAGCACCTTATTGCCCATTACAGCATTTAATGAACCAATACCACGTCTGGTATCTGCATCATCCAAGACATCATCATGAAGAAGGCTTGCTACCTGTGAATTGTGAGAAGGTTATTATTATATTAGTCTAGAATTGGCTACAAAGAAAATTCTTGAAATGGAAGCAAGACTATAACTGGGTGTATATAGCTCAAAAGCATATAATTAAAAATAAATAAAAAATAAAAAAAATAAAAAATAAAAAAAATAAAAAAAATCAAATAAAAAAAATCAAAATTTAAGAAACAGACATGGATCATCTCTGTAATCTCAGCTATGCATTGCTGTCTTGTACGTAGTTCAGTTGTCAAAGCGTCTCCTACTCCATTGGAAAGTGGTTCAAATAAACAACCATTTAAAGCTGTTGCCATCAGCAACAAAACCTGCATAGAACATGCTAATTAAGATATATTAGTTGTAGCAAAGATTACTATTATTGATGAAATGATAACAAATTACCAAGGAAGTAATCCCTCTAAACAGCATATAGGCATTGTTGTTATACCGTGGGACGAAACCTCTTTCCTTCTACTCCCATTTTGAAGAAATATTCAGCAGCTGAGGCAAGCTTGGGGACCTGGATGATATGTAAACTCTACTTCAATCACATTATATCAAAATTAACCTCTATTATAAAAGAAAAATCATGACTACTATCCTTAAAGAATACTTATCCATTAATCAGCCAAAGGACAGGGACAGAACTATTAGATACCTCAGCGATTACCATGGACCGCAGCTTGTTAGCAATCAGTGATAGTTCATCAGCAACAAGAGAAAACGGATCGAGTTGCTCCTGAAAAACAATATCTTGCTATTTCAATAGAAAGGGTAAACAACAAGATAATGCACAATAATCTATAATAAATCATAACAGAGTAAGAACCTGGGAATAACCCAAAACTTCACTCTCCCCTAATCATTTCCTTCTTCATATTTCGATAGTGTGTTTGGCCTTACACTCTTGGGGGTGTTTGGCACACCATATTGGACAGGATAAGCATGTTATCTTGGATTAAATTAACCCCATATGATGTTTGGAAAGGACAAGGTTACTTGGGGTAAAAAATACGGTAGGAGGGATTGGATTTAGACCAGATTAGGTTACGAAACAGCAAAACTATTTGATTATAAAAAATTATAAGATTAAAAAAAATACATTGATGAACATTTCATGCTACCAATAACCAAAACTGACCACAAAGTCAAAATACCAAAGTTCAATCTAAGAGTTATTCACTTATTCTACTCGTTAATATAATTAACTTTGGGGACAAAGGGACAGTAGTTGATTTAATAACCAAATTTAAAAAAAAATGCAACTTTCATGTCATAAGTTGAGGAAAGATCAAAAGGAAAAAGTTTAACAAAAACTTTTACCAGGTTGGTACACATTAGGCACATAATGAAAAATTACTTTCAATACTGTCACAATTTCCTATTTAGAGTGTAACTGAAATTAAATATATAATTTCTAGAAAAAGATATGCACTCAAACTAGCATAAAGACAATTAGCCGGATATGGAAGTTGTAGCTTATGGACTTGGCACTCAGTATCTCATATAAAACATAGCAGGTGAAAATTTACTTGAGATAATATGTATAAAGAGAGAAGTAATATCAATATGAGACGGTAAACTTAACCTCAATTATGGAGCTGCTCAGGTGATGAATTTGATGTCTAATTCCATGCAAGGCAGGCAAACTCCAGGAGTAAGCTTCTCTGCAACCCAAAACCTACTAATCACCAGAAATGATAACAAGTAGATACAAATGATCAAACTACTAATCACCAGAAATGAATGCAGTGAGTACAGAGAGAGAGAGAGAGAGAGAGAGAGAGAGAATTATACTCTAAGGATAGCACCATGCATTAGATAGTACACAAATTACATTGAGTATAAGTACAATAGATACAAAATCTTTATTATTATTTTTTTATTATGAAAGACAAGTATAAAATTGGATACATATCTACTACCCGTCCACATCAAGACAAGCTACAAAATCCACCTAATTTACCTAATAAACATTATAAAAGAACTCTATTAACAAATTCAAATTTCACAGATAACAGGGTCACTTATGGAAAGAATACAGGATTGTACACTCTGCTCATTATCCTCTTCCCTCCCAAGTATGATATTTGTCACCATGGCTTGCTGAAAAATTATTAAGCTCGAAAAGGCAAATACGAAGCTTGATCTCACCATACCTTTTATCACCCTAAAAGCTACTACCTATTCTCATTTAGAACATCCACAGTTTTACAAAATTCCTTAGTTTCTTCATAATTTGATGGCATCATCACTGCCCTCCAAGGAAAGCCAACTGCTGTTCAAATCCCTACAATAACCCGACGATGACAATCAACTAAGGGGATACTGAAGCCTTCACCCATTACAGCTATTCATTACGTATTTAAGCCAAAGCTCAAATTGCATTTTCAATTCTAGCACCAATCCATGTCCATTACAGCTACAGATCAAACACATTCTATCTCAATCATTACAACATTACTATATAGAATTCAAAGTTTTCAACTTTAAAAGCAATAATTTCACTACAGATTCTAAATAAATTATTTAAACACTAAAAAGATAATTACCTTTCGAGTGGAATCTCCAAGAGAGTGTGAAAAAGCACTGGAGTCGCTTTGAGAGTCTGGTCGGTGGGGAACGGAAAGAAGCCAGCGGCATCCAAACAGGGTTTTTCTCGGAATCCAAGAAACCCGAGAAAATGATCGAGAAAATAACATCGTTACAGTAAAAAGAGAGAAGAGATTTACAAGAAGAGTTCAAAGAAAGAAGTGAGAAAATAACATAATAATTAATAAAAGAAGAAGAAGAAGCAAATTGTGTTGTGTTAATGTCATGTTTAGTGACGACGGCGAAGGTCAACCATATGTTCAACTTCGTTAACTTTGACATTTCCTTCCTACGTTTCATTTTTCTTTTCTTTTTTCCCTCTATTTTTATCTTATTATTATGGTGTTTTATCTAAGGCAATTATTAATAAATCCCCTACTTTTTTCTTAATTACAAATACTTTACAACTTTTCTATTTTTTTTATATTAAACTGGTCCCCAATATTTTCATAAATATCAAATTGGTCAATCTTGCTAACTTTTTTTTAGTTGATTTTAACTATCATACTTTTACATGTTGGAGAAAACAAATCCTGAAACAATTACATACCTTCATACAAATTCAGCTGACAGGCTCTTGTATATATGTTCTATTGCTTAAAAGCTTGCATAGATGGTTTTTTTTTTGTATTAAACCGGTCATTGCTATTGACGAAATGTTTTTAAAAGGTTATCGTAGAGGGATCTTATTTGTGGCCGAGTATGAATGGCAATGAGCAAATGTTTCATTTAACTTTTGGTGTTCAGAGACGAATGAAACTTGGAAATGGTTTTTAATCGAGTTGTGTGGGGTCATTGGCAAAGTTGATGATTTTGTTCCAAAGGATATTGCATCAAGAGTTGGTCTCCCACCTTTAGGTCGTCGTTAACCTAGTAGACCTAAAAATAACCATATTCCTGTCACTTGGCAAGGAAGTAAGTCAAGGGAGATGCACAAATTGTCATCATTATGGACACAATAGCCAGACCATCAAGTAGCATCAGAAGTTTGAGCGATATTAGTGAGGCAAGTGGATCGCAAAATGTGTATATAATTGGTTATCCTTTGAAGGAGAACACTTCCAACATCCACAACACATCCCATACACTTAACATTCCATTTCAAACAAACCACCACCACAACAAATACAAATACATGTCCCAAATATTTAAAATACAGTCATTACACATCAATTTTCATCATTTTCATCAAAACTACCATCAACTACTATCTTATAGAGTTACAGGGCACTTGTTTTGAAATATAAAATATTTCAATTGCTATTTTAACTCTGAGTGGTGCTCCGTCTTTTCCTTCAAAGTCGAATTGTTTTCCAGCCCATAAGTATTCCAAGAATTCTACAAAACCTAATTTAGGAGATTACAAATAAGAAGAAAAGATTTTTTACCAGCTCAAATGAGCAGATGCTCCAAAATCAATTATTCAAGATATTGAATCAGAATGAGATCAAAAAGCATTTAGACTTTAAAGTACTTATTTGGACTAATGTGGTGGTGAGAAAGGTAGAAAATACCCTAGTAGATTAATGACTAGCCACTTCAGATGATGGAACATCAATATTTTGTACATTATTAGGTGTAGGAACAAAAGTGCTCTAAGCTCTCCCCTCAATCATCATATTTTTTACTGGCCCATTTTGGCTTTTCCAAACTTACACGAAGAGGCAGTTATATTAATAAAATAAAATAAAAACCGCTAGTAATTTGTATGGAATTCAACAATTTCACACCAACTTTGGTTTTTCACTAAACAGACCACAATAACATCATAATCACATTATTCAACAATCAAGTAGAATCACAGAACCAAATAGTTCTTCTCAATCTATTCCAATCCATGACATCAGGCAATAGCAAAACATGAAACTGAACACAGCAAAGGTACAAAGAACCTGCCATAACCCAAGTTATATGAACAAGTGTGGGATCCGAGAGAGAGTACCTGAGAGAAAGGACGAAAACAAAATGGAAGTAGCCATTTTACACTGTTAATGAAATTTGATGATGGTTTTGTTGCCAATGACCAAGAACCTAGAGAGAAAAAGAATTCGTTCGTAAAGTTCATTGGAAAAATTTAAAGGAGATCTTGCAAGTTTTGACATGATTTCCAATGCTGATATAATGTGATGATCGGAAATGATAACCAAATTCTCATAAGAACCAATGCCCTTATTCAAATCAGAAAGGAACCAAGTCCATGATCCTTTACATTTTGAGGCAGCGACCCAAATGCCAATGGGTATATTTTTGAGTCTCTATCTTTGGCTGAGGCTGTAAGTAGCACCTCTCTGATAGATCCCATTAAGTGGGTTGCATCGGTGGCAACGACGGGCCTAATAACATGGTTAAACCCTTGTAAACAAACACCAAGTGCCATGAAGCCGCACTTGAACCGATCTTTCGAGTCTGTTTCGATATTTGTTAATGTCCCGGGTTTATATTGCTTCAGCATGTAAAAGTACGATAGCATCGTTTGAAAAAACTTCAACATATCCTCGAACTATTTTATTAGAGCATGCAGTCTACCCCGGTTAGCTTTGTTATACAACAGCTGCATCTCGTGCTCCTCCCCCATTGCCAAATTATATCTTTAAGTCAGATTTTGAATTCCAAATCTATGAATTTATGGTCTTGACATTGCAAGGTTGTGTATCCCGATATATAATGACATATGAGTGAGTAGCATGATGCTTCTTCACCGCATGTACCAACCATTAACAATTGATGTCGATACACGATGCCTCATACTGTGTGGTCGTCGACCACCTAACCTTGAACCCAAAATGCTTGCTCAATGCGTACAAACCCAATTCCTTTATTTCATCCTTGTGTTTGAATATCTTGCCTTTTCGAATGGAAGTGTGGTCCATGTTGGATTTGAAGTTGGTGCATTTTTTTACATTTTCAAAACCGACATGCTCAAACCCTTGCACTTTATGCCTAAAGGGATTAGAATCAAGAGGGTTGTGAACGTTATGCGAGCTGTTGTTATTTTGGTCAGCATCTGATACATTGTTTGTAATACATGATACAGAAATGTTAGTCATGTTAGGAATGGGCACGGGATGAACCTCTTTGTCTATAACATATATATGATCATGCTGTAAAGCCTGTCGATGTGTTTCCTCTTTAGAACTAGGAACCGATGATGCCCTGTAATTAGTTCTTACATTCGAACAATCAGCATTGTCTTCTGGACTGTTTTAACTCGAGCTGAACCACCATTGCATTATAATTAGATTGACCTCCGCAAGACTCCAACGGATATACGCTAACATTAACACCCATTTGGTTGGTACCACTTGATGATATGTTGGTCGCTGTGACCAGTGGAATATCTTGAAAAATCAACCGCTTGATTGATATATGTGACGAAGACTCATCACCAGGTGTATGATTTGGAAAACAATGTGTGCTGGGAGAATCGAATCTTACTGTTACCATTGAACAACCATTTGAGCTAACTGTATATTTAGCCTTCTTCTTTAACTGTCGCATAATTGACTAATACAACAGTGACAATAGGGTGCTCATGTCAATAGGTGAACCTATGGATTGAATTTAATCAACTAGATGTTGCCCCATTAACTCTTCATTTTAGCTTAGTACCTGTACGAGATGTCCCAGAAAAAGTCTGTGAAATACCGATATATAACATTTAGGATTATGTTTGTTATGCAAAATGAAAATTTAAAAATCAGCGTCATAACTCAATTCAACAACGCTGCTAGAAAGTAAGGTACTGAACTTCATATCAACTGCATCGCAGTTCAACCCAAACCGATCGCATATCATATCTAACAACGTTTTCAAAGTATCCTTCAATGTCACCACCAAAAAGAAAATAGATTTAGGGTTGAACTCAATAACTTCCCACACTCCATCATAGTTCACTATCAACAGAACCATTTCCTAGAATTAAACAACAACGGTAAAGTATACACAATGGTAAATCTTTTTTTGGTTCCGGTGGTTTTGATCTAATAAGAAATGGCGATAAAAATAAATGGAATGGCGGTGAAATCAAGTCTTGGCTAATTCATTGTGTTATATCACGGTAAGAAGTGGAAATTTGGGTTATTTGGAATTTCTTGTTTTCCATTTAGTACAAATCAACGGAAAGACGCTTTTTTAATCCCATTATGCCTAACATAGCTTTACCTATATATATTTGACAAAAACCATAAAATATCAAAACGACATAAATAATTTCAAGCCATAATTAATCACCTAAGCATATCTAATTCGAATATTAATTGTTGATGTTGATATAAAGATTCAGCTACATTTTGAGAATGAAAAGAAAGAAATGGTCTTGTGTTAGAAAAAAATCCAAAATAAACAGAAATCAAATCAACTAATAAAAATGAGATCATCATCACACCTGACCTCAGATAAGGAACCACTCTGTGGATGAATTTGATGTCCAACACTATGCAAGGCATGTGAAGAAGTGGATGAATAAGTTTCTCTGAAACCCAAAACATGTTAATCATTTGTCGTAGATCTCTTCATGAACGTGATTTAATTATAAGTATTTATACATTAATAAATTAAAATGTAGTACATCAACTCTTGAAAGTCGAAAGTAGTAAAAATGAGCTTAAAATTAAAACGAAGAAGAAGGTCAAAACTTATAACTAAATACTTACCTTTTTAATGAAGCAGTTTCTTGGAGTACTGCTTGCAATAATCCTTATATTCAAGTATATATTAATTATTGTTGCTAATAGAAAAATAAAATAAAATATAATTGTTGTGACATTTTATGAATGAGCATGTGCTCAACTCATTGAAACTATTATATATATATATATATATATATATATACGTATTGTAAGGATTCTCATTCATTGATTGGCTTATTTCATGGACAAACCACATGTTGGGGTTTGAAATGTAAGGGTAGCTTAGGCTCTCAAGACCTCAAGAGAAGAAGCACCAAAGGTAAATTTCTTAGTGCTTGCTTTGCTTTGAAGAGATGTAGTTGCACACACACACACATTCCATGCATATCCATACTTTGTGTATTTTGTGTGTCTTTATATGTGTGCATTCTTGTTTATATAATATCTCTTCTTGCATATTTTGTTGATTGCATCTAGTGGTTCAAATGCCATGTTATGATTAGAACTAGGATGCATTGTGTAAGTTTGGGCGCTGTTCACCCGCCCTACAGGCGCTCTACGAACAGCGGCCAAAAGGGGCTCAGAGCAAATTTACTCTTAACCACTCTACGCCCGCTCTACGTAGAGCGGGTGAACAGCGATGCCACTGGTTGATTTTTTATCAACTTTTGGTCCGCCCAAAAACCGCTCTAGGTAGAGCGGGTGAAAGGCGACTTTCCAGACTCGAGAGCAACTGCCTCTAGGTCGCTTGGAATCCGCCCTACGTAGGGCGGTCACGAAAAACTTTGTTATTCATTTCCCAGGTGAACCGCTGTTCATCCGCCCTACGTAGAGCGGGTGAACAGCGACCAAGGCATATTTTTGAAAAAATATACAAAACGGTGCCACTTCATTTTGGCACCCTATTTATATGTCTCTTTCATTTTAGGTCAGCCATAAGAGTCCAAAAATCTTTTTTTTCCCTTAGAACATTTTTCAAGTGAAAATTTATCAAAGAACTCTCCTTTAAACACTCAAAGACATTCCTTTGTGCATCAAAGAACACCATGCATCATCCATGCATGGTTTTGCATCATCCATGCATGGTTTTGCATCATCACAATTTACTTGGTAAGATTTTTACTAACTTTATCTAATTTTAGTGACTTTCTTAACAAGCCATCTCTTTATTCACTTGTATGTTTTAGATCATATGCTAGATACAAGAATAGAGAATTGTTTGTGATGATTTGATTGAGTGTTGTATTGTGATAGCTTTCTAGGTTTTCATAATCTATGTTTAGCTAAGCTTTTTGACATATCATTAGCTATTGATATCTAGGGTTGTATTAATTGTCATTTTAGCATCCTAGATAAGCATAAAGGTTCCCTAGCCTTGTTTGCTCTTTGAATATCATCTTGTATTCACATAGGACATTTTATCTCTTTATTGAGAAGTAAGACTTGTGTAGCTTCCGGGATTAGGTTACGTAAATCACAAGCAATCGGATTAGGTTCACTTATACCGGGATTAGGTAGGTGTGTGATTATATACCGGGATTAGGTTGTAATCATTTATCATATTTAGTGGATTCGAGGTTCGTGCGTGGCTCACAAAACAACCCGTGGTTTTTCCCGTGAGAGTTTCCACGTAAATATCAAGTGTTGTTTACATTCCGCAACATATTACACTTGCTATATAATATTGACTATTATGGGTATTTTTGTAATCTTAACCAACCACGAAAATTGGGTAAAATCGAATAAAATCTATTCACCCCCCCCCCCTCTCTCTCTAGATTAATATTATACACACCGAGTATTTGTTTCACGTATTAGTATTGGTGTCAGTGTCAGTATCAACCAACTTCATGGCTTCATGCAAATTTGCAAATTGGGTTGCAATCCACGTGTAATAACCAAACCTTTTGTCTTAATGCAAAATGCTTTATGGGGCCGGTCAATATAAATAATGTCAATTTACAATTGGATTCTAATTTCCAACACTCCCATTTCCCTTGTAAATAGAGAGACTTTATATAAATATGTTCTCTCCAATTTGTTATTTTGTTTTATTTGTATATATATATATTTTTTGAAATGGACAAAAACTTGTCATAGCAACTAGACAACAAACTACTAGGGCAAAAACCTTGCCACGGATTATCTCTACAAGAGGAGACGGCCAAGAAAGCAAGATTATGGGCCACACCATTCTCACATCTGGAAATAGCCTGACATTCAGAAATCTCAACATCCCTACAAAGGCCAAAAATATCATCGAAGATAAAGCTAGCACTACTTCTAGAGGGCTTAAAACACTAAACACTAGCAGCTACATTAGCTGCATCAACCTCCGCCCAAGCGATTTTTAAACCATGCTGCTTTGCAAGCCACAACCCTTCTCTAAGGGCGATAGCCTCACAAACCTCAACCGAAAAACAGCCCTTCACCAATTTAGAGAGAGTTAAAATCACCTCGCCATTAGCATTCCTGATAACAGCCCCTACCCCAGGGGTGGATTTACGGGAGGGGGGGAAATTTCAAGTTTTTGATTTTTCAGTTAAGAAAATAAGCACTAAATATAAAATAGGAAAGATTATTAATGTATCACTACGTTTCAAGTATGAAAAGCCTTGCAAAAAGAAGAGATCTTGATGACTTGATCTCTTTGAGAGACGAACAAAATCAAATTGTAAGAAAATGAAGGATAATATTTGCAGAACTGGGTAGAGACGAGAGGTCAGAGATAATGAAAGTAAAAGAGAACTTAATTGATAGAGAGGAGAGATAACTTTGGGCAGTGTGTTGATGACATGTGCAGTAATTTTTACTTTTTAAAATTTAAATAAAACTTGATTGACTTGGCTTTTATTTTATTTTTTGGTGAATCTTCCATTTTCGAAAATACACTAAAATTGTAGGATACCTTACTAGAAAAAGCTTAGATTTACATGGATATGTAAAAAAATTAAAAATAAATAATAATAAATTAGACATTGGTTTTGCAAAAGGTAAAAAAAAAACGATTTTCTTATGGACACTTAGGGGTCGTTTATTTTTTCCACTTAAGACTTAATGGGTCTAAATTGAACTCATTAAGTTGTTTTGTTTGTTTTTTTAAGTGGTCAAACAACTTAAAAATATTAAAAAACAACTTTAAAAAAAAAGTAAGAAATCCTGACTTTTAACTTAATTCCAAATCACTTAATTACAATTAAAATATTTTCTTCCAAGTCTATCCTTACATGACATTGCTGGCTTGTAGTGTCTTGTTACTGTATATATATTGTGAAAGCAATATCTGAAAGTAGTTTTGTTTCTCATTGCTATTACATAAGACAGTGTTGGAACGACCATGCGTATGGAATGGTATCAGACGGCCATGTTACTTATTTGCAAGAAAATTCTACCCAAACACCCTTGATAACTTGTTAAACTTTTTCTCCAATTATACAACACTTTGAATGAAATATTTTTTACTATAAATTCTTTGGTCGGATCAATAGTCCCGTTCGACCCCTTCTCTCCATCTCGGTTTTTCTCACATATCTTGCAAAGTTGTAAAGCGCCACATTATAAAGTTGTAAATCTCGGTTTTTTTCCTTCCCTTTTTACCTCCACTTGGGCTAGTAATGTTCTATTTTTACAGGACAGAAAATTTTGGGGGATTTGTTTTAGTTGTAATTTATGTTTGAATTTTTTTGTAAAACTTGATAACATGATGAAGTTTAAAACAACATTGAAGTGCACTCTGTTTCTAGGTTCAAATTTCAATTGCAAGTCTAAAATGTTGACATATGTACTTTTTTCTTTTTCTTTCTTTCTTTCTTTCTTTCTGTTTTAACATCTCTCTATATGCTTTTCTGATTTTTAAAGTAAAAGAAAGTACACACAATATTGAGCATATCGAAGGAGATGAAAAGCATAATAAGATTAATTGAAGAAGTTATGTTGGTTTTTTTTTTAGTTGATCATAAATTTCTTAGAAATTTCAGTATTATAAATTTCAAAACATAATCGAGAATAATAATTTGTTATGATTGTCATAGTTACAGTTATATAATTTATCAAATATTCTTTTGGTGGTTGCATTCGATATTGAGTAGATTTCGTGGTTTGAAAAAGTTATAGAATAATTGTTTATATATATATATATGTGTGTGTGTGTGTGTGTGTGTGTGTGTGTGTGTGTACCGGTGTATATAATTTTTTTTTTTTTGACAATAAATTGAACTTGAACTTTATTTGCAGAATAAAATACAAAATTATATTCCTTGATGAATTTTTTGTTTTGTTAAGTTAAACTTTGTTTGCGGAAAAACATGCAAAATCATACAAAGAGTTGTGAATGTTAAATTACTTCTTTTAATTAGTTTGGGTATAGATGTAAAATTACTTATTTTCAGACAATTTTATTTTTAAAAAACAAACATGTTGACAGTACATTCAGATGTGAGGAAAAAAACAAACAAACATGTCATTCAGATTCAGGTTTCAGTCACTATTCAGTCTTCAATAAAATTCAGGACTATATAGTTTTTGTATTGGCCCCCACCAAGAAAATAAGCACTAAATATAAAATAGGAAAGATTATTAATGTATCACTACGTTTCAAGTATGAAAAGCCTAGCAAAAAGAAGAGATCTTGATGACTTGATCTCTTTGAGAGACGAACAAAATCAAATTGTAAGAAAATGAAGGATAATATTTGCAGAACTGGGTAGAGATGAGAGGTTAGAGACAATGAAAGTAAAAGAGAACTTAATTGATAGAGAGGAGAGATAACTTTGGGCAGTGTGTTGATGACATGTGCAGTAATTTTTACTTTTTAAAATTTAAATAAAACTTGATTGACTTGGCTTTTGTTTTATTTTTTGGTGAATCTTCCATTTTCGAAAATACACTAAAATTATAGGATACTTTACTAGAAAAAGCTTAGATTTACATGGATATGTAAAATAATAATAATAATAATAATAATAATAAATTAGACATTGGTTTTGCAAAAGGTAAAAAAAAAACGATTTTCTTATGGACACTTAGATTATGTAATTGAAATGGAAATAGAAGTAAAAATTAGATAAATTTAATTATAAATGATTTTTGATATATAAAAGGTGGACCCGTTACATTTGTCTTGCGTAACCGACTTAAATATTAGTTTTTGTATTGGTCACCCCCCCCCCCCCCGACAAAATTCTGGCTTCGCCCCTGCCTACCCCAAACACTGGCTTCGCCCCTGCCTACCCCAAACACAGACTTTCCATGGGGAACTACTACATCTGTATTAAGCTTTAGAGAGCCTTGGGGTGAAGGTCGCTAAGCTTCTTTGATGGGGAGAGAAACAGGGGGAGAAGCAACTTAAGATTTCTGGGTATTCTTGAATTCTTCAAGCAAATTTGTAGCCCAAGAGACTAGCTCTTCATTGTCTTTCCCAGACTTCCCATGCACCAACAGGTTTCGATTGAACCAAATCCCCCACGAAATCATAGCCATAAGAGCTAGGTTTTTCTTTTAGTTTCACAACAAAACTAATAATTTTAGAAATCTAATTTCATTTCTCAATTTATAATATAATGTGTTACTTCATTCATTGTATATATGCTTTTATGTATTAAGGGTGTGTTTGATATTGTTGTAGTTTTAAAAATAATTACTTACACCATGAGGTTGTAGGTTCAAATCTGTCCAAATCCTAAATTATTATAATTGTTATAATAATTGGCTTTCCCACAACCTTTGTTTTTGCTATTAAATATGTTTTACTTAGTGCTTAAGTAAGTGACGCAATTGATGATGCAATTATGCTAGTGGGTTTCATCATCATCGATATAAGTGCACTAATTTGCCTATATATAAGGCTTTCAAATGTAAGATTTGTTCCTCTCTGATATCAAACACAAAAAGGGCTCTCTATCTCTATTCTCTCGTGTCTCACTCTTCCTCATCTCACTTCTTTGTTTGTTACTGATATTTCTTTTCTTATCTCTAATCTCTCTCGTTTTTCACTCACTCACTCTCACTTATTGATTAATTGTTCTTCGTATGTCCTTCATATGTTCTTCATTATTTTACAACACGTTATCAGCACGATCGTATGTAAGTAAAAAGTATCTCTAGGTGAGTGATTTACTTACGGCTTGATATTCGTGTGTGTAAGTAAAAAGGATCCCTGATGGGTGATTTACTTATATCTCAATATTCTGAATCTATTTATAGTTCCGTATACAAGATGGCTTATGCCGTCAACGGATCCTCTATATATAGTTCTGGATTTATTTAAACTGTTTAAATATTCTGTATTTATTTTTATGCAATATATGAGACTGGTTTATGCTGTGTCTCGGGACTGGCTTTATGCTGTGTTTCGGGACTGGCTTTATGCTGTGTCTCCAGATAAACTGTTTAAATATTCAGTATTTATTTTTATGCAATATATGAGACTGGCTTATGCTGTGTCTCGGGACTGGCTTTATGCTGTGTCCTGGGGTTGGCTTTATGCTGTGTCTCCAGATAAACTGTTTAAATATTCTGTATTTATTTGTATGCAATATATGAGACTGGCTTATACTGTGTCTCGGGACTGGCTTTATGATGTGTCCTAGGACTGGCTTTATGCCGTGTCTCCAGATAAATTGTTTAAATATTTAGCATTTATTTTTATGCAATATAAGAGATTGGCTAGACCGACTAACCAGAACTTAAAGTTTCTGGAATTATGATATTTAAGTCAGCACGGTTTTGAAAACCGATGAGAACTTGGAGTTCTAGATTCAGTGTTATATTCATGAATGCCATACTTCATTATTTGGAACCTGGGGTTTCAAATCCATTCAGAATCCGGAGTTTTCTGAATTTTATATATGAACTTACAGTTCATGGTCAAACCGGAAGTTTGAAAAATTAATATGATCCATGATTTTATTTTATCTCATATATATATAAAGTGATAAGCTTACATATCACTCATTTGAAAAAAAAAAAATGATTTACACATCCAACAGGATGTTGTGAGTATTATAAAAATAATTTAAGATCGTAATGTTTAATGAAACTGGAAATAATATTTTATCCATTTCATTCATGTTTGATGCTCATGAAGAGCAATATTCAAAGAAGGGTCTACACATCCAACAGGATGTTGTGAGAATCACAAAAGGGATTTAAGATCCTAATGTACAGTGAAACTGAAAATAATATTTTATCCATTTAATTCATGTTTAATGCTCATGAAGAGCAATATTCAAAGAAGGATCTATACATCCAACAGGATGTTGTGAGTATCATAAAAATGATTTAAGATCCTAATATCATGTATAATGAATTTGGAAATATTTTACAAGAAAAGAGAAGAAAAATGAGGTGTGTGTGTGTAGAGACTGTGTGAAGAACATCACTACGCAATATTGATCAAACTATTATATCTCCCTCGTCTAAGATCGGTTTGAGCTGAAATTTAGTCAGCACATTCCACTCTTGTAGTTCTTGAATATTTATAGTGGGATTGTCAATCAGAAGTCCCTATGGTGAGTTCTGCAGTTCCGAACAGGGCTGGGCAGAAAACAGGGGAGAAAATTCCAGTATTGTGCAGGTTTCATCGAAGAGTGATATCTTTTTGATCTGTGGTCCGATCGGGTTGAAATATTGTCAGAACGTTCCTCACTCATGTTTCTACAAACTGATCGGTTAGATTGTTTATCAGAACTTTCCATAAAGAGATATCAACCTCGAACCGAACATCCAAGTTTGTACTATTCTCTCTCTTGTTTCACTTATTGATATTCCATATTTGTATTAATGGTGTTTTTTCGAATAAAGTATTAATGGTGTTATATATATATATTTGTTGCAAAATTAAAAGCATGGATTCATGCCATGATTTCTATATGGTTGGGATAATTAAATTTTTCTATGCAATGATGATAGTGCAACAAATCAAACAATTCTACTGAATTATTATCATTTCAGATGAGATATAAAATGACATTACAAATAATGTCCATAAAATTTCCAAGAGGGAAAATATATGCCTTGCCGCTAGTGCAACAACTCATACGTCTCTGCAGAGTCAGAAATATTTAACGAATTTAACTTTGTTGAGAGCAAATGTTATTTATGTATCAAGTCCAATGGATCTGATAGAAAGCTCTGGAAGAGCCACTATACTGTTATCAAACAATACTAAATTATGTGTCAATGATACTTGATATTATTCAAGCAGACCATGAAGAAATATGTTTAGTTCAAAAGCGTATTAGTTTAATACCGAATCAGATCCAACGGATCTGAATAAAGGTTCTAGAAGAGTCATAATCTTATTACTAGATGATATTAAATTGTGTATCAGTGATACTTTATATCATTCAAGCAGAACATAAAGAAATCTGCTTAGATCAAAGACATATAACTTTATTAATGTCATTTGAGACCATGAATAATAAGAATGTTGAATATATGTGCGTGATTCAGGCCAGAAGCTGATTATAGAAAAGCTGTGTGATTTATCATCTTGATCATATCACTGATCAAAAGGGGTTGCATGTGAATATATTCATTCACCAAATAAACCATCTTATTCTAAAGTTGGTTTTGAATCCCCATCATTCAAGAGGGTATATGTGGATATATTCATCCACCAAATGAATCCTTCCATTATTTTATGGTTCTAATTGATGCATCTACGAGATCATCACATGTTCATGTATTATCAAATCTCTCCAATTGAGATCGATGTTCAACATCCAGTTTTCACATGTACTCATAATCAGAATGGATCAGCGGAATCACTTATCAAACTTTTCCAGGTAATTTTGATAACTTTATTATTTCGATTCAATTACCAATTTCTATATGGGACGTTCTATATTACATGTTGATACATTCATCTATGATCATTACTTATCATCTTTATTTACCATTACAACTTGTAATTAGTTATTGACTTGCTCACGTTTTTAAGATATTTGATTGTGTAGTATATCTCCTTATTATATATTTGGCATGATCTAAGATAAGAATTCTATATCATTATGAGATTAATATTGATTTTGATTAATCTTTTATTAGATCATTTAAACTTCTGAGAGTTTATATTTTTACGCACAATCTGTGTATTATTATATTGATTAATTTCCAAATGGAAAGTTTCTCCAGAAAGAGTAAATGAAAAGTTACTCTTATATAAAATAGAGATACCAGTTCGATTTTCTATATATAAATGTGTCTCATTTCAATCTTTGTATCACTAAAATACGAAAGATAATTGATCATCATATGATTATTAATCTGTTACCTGATATATTAAAGGTAACACAATTTTATAAGTTGTCATCTCATAAACCCCGGCCGGGTGATTGTTCTTAAAGAATGATCAGAGTAAATGACAACAAATAAATCATCTGATACATATCATAAGCTTATGAACCTTTTTTAAAGGTAATATTATCAGGATCCAAAAGTAAACAAAACTCGAGTTATAAATAAATCCACTTTCTCTAAATCAACTCTATAAGAGTCTGATATATCTAAAGAGACACGAGTATATGAAATGACTAAATCCATTGAAATGGAAAGAAATCTCAACAGAGATACAACTATATTGAAATTAAGAAAATTTCTATAAAGTCCATATAGTGACTAAATCCATTGAAATGGAAGAAATCTCAACAGAGATTCAAGTATATTGAAATTGAGAAAATTTCTATAAATCATATAAGAGAAATGTGGAATCATAAAGAAACAATCATTGATAATATATTTTTATATACAGTAGCGCTACTGAAATTATAAATGATAATTATGATATTCATAATATCAATGATTGTATACAAAGGGCATGATTGGCCTAAACAAAATGAAGCAATTCAAAAAAGAATTGACTTCATAAGCCAAACATAAAGTATTTAGACCAATAGTACTCCAGACAACTAGAGATGTCAAACTAGTTGGATACTAATGGGTTTTTATACGGAAAACGTAATGAGAAAAATGAGATCGTGAGATATGAGGCACAACTTGTAGTACAAGATTTCTTACAGAAACTTGGTATTCACTACTGATGAATACGATTACGTTCTGAATTTTTGATAAATTTGGCTGCCTTTGAAAGACTTAAAATATGTATTCTAGATGTAGTAATCATTTATCAATATAGTTTACTCAATGCAGATATTTATAATCCCGAAAGGATTTAAAATGCTAAAAGCATGTAAATCGAGATCTCGTAATCTGTATTTGATGAATATACAAAAATCCTTATATGAATTAAAAACAATTTGGACGGATGTGATATAACCGTCTCAGTAAATATCTGATAAAATAAAGGTATAATAATTATATTATATACCCAAGTGTCTTCGCAAAGAAATCAGAATCCGAATTTACTATATTCACAACATACGTTGTTGATATGAATTTAATTGGAGCTCCTGGAGAGCTCTTAAAAACTCCTGAATTTTTATAAATGGGTTTAAAAAGAAGACGTGGGAAAGAAAATATTATCTCGACCTGAAGGTCGAACATAAATCAAATGGAATGTTTGTCCATCAATCAGAATATGTTGAAAAGATTCTGAAAAGGATTCCATATGGATATTACTTCATAAAGCAAGTCTTTGCTTATATTTCCTCCAATCATTTATGATATTATTGAAGTTCAGCAATCTAGAAGATTGCTTCACAAGAATTTTTATCAGGGGGAGCGTCCCATCAGGGGGAGCATATCAAATGAAGTTTATTAATCATATTGGGGTATAAGTGCATTGTACTCTTTTTCCTTTAATCAAGCTTTTGTCCCATTAGGTTTTCCTGATAAGGTTTTAATGAGAGAATTATCTAAGCACGCCCACAAATCTCTGATTCATGAAGATTGTTGACGGTGAAATTTGGATTGCCACACACTCAACAGTTATATTAATTCAGTTTAAAACGAGAAAATCAAGAATGCATGCAAGAGACAGTTTTTACGTGGAAAACCCTTGAATGGGCAAAAACCACGGCGCCCCAGAGGGCAGAAAGATAATACTTGATTCTATTGCTTTGTTACACACTCATATCTCTCATACAATTGCTCTTTTCTCTCTAGGTTTTCGAACCCCTTCCTCATGGGATAGATGGTTCTATTTATATATGTTAATTAGGGTTTCCCCCCTGTTTTTAGCCGTGTTGGTGGTAGGATTCCCCCTTTGATTCGTACTAGGATTCTCATGTTGTCGCGGATCTGGATATGCTCTATCTCTTTTTCTTTTTATGATTCCTTGTTGCCATGGGTCTTCTAGAGGTTAGGATTTTATTTCTGTGTTTCTGCCGAGTCGCTTTGGGCCCAGTATGCTGATGCAGCGAGCACCTTCACTCCTGGGTATTATCCTTCGGCGACCACGTTTCTACCTTTGGCGAGTATATATCTAGCTCTGGCGACCACATCTTTGACTATTGATTTAAGACGTTAATATTCTGACTGGCCACATTTTCTCCCTTGACCCGGTCAACGAGTGACGTGGCAACCTTTTCTTCATCATTTATTGACTCCTTTGGTGACGTGTCTGCTTGGCGAATTTATACATACAACAATACCCCCATAAATACTTCGAGCTGGGCGAATGACTTGATCTTTTTACTTCGTTTGCCTCTGCGAGCAGTATTTATATCTATGCCTTTAAGATTTCGGCGCCTTTTGTAATTAACTCCCTCTTTCTTCTTTTCACCACGCGTTGCATTGATTGGTTGATTCTTCCGGTGTAAGCTTTTAATTTTAACCACACAACTTTCAGCGCTTCCACTTACTTGACAGGTGAAGGGACATTCTGACTGCTTGGTGATCCCCGAGACGCCACCTGTCCAATATTTGGTGGTGACTGTTGCGGCTGGTTACTGTGGCCGTCACTCACATTAATTGCATATCTCTTATTTGATTTTCTCTCCCCTTTTTTTATTCTTTTTGAATTTCACAGTTACCTCTTTTTAAGGCCCGGTCGCTTCTTCTTCCCCACTTTGCTTTCTCCATTTATTTTTCTATTTTCTCCTTCTCTCAAGACAAAGTTCCTTCATCTCCCTCAGAAATTTCTGCCACGAATTTCCTCCATTTCGTTTCCCTGTCGGACGGCTTGCCTCGAAATCGATCGTGCTTATAACTCAACGTTCCCAATCTTCTTACTCATCCTTCGAACCTAGGGTTTTTCTGGTGAGTTTTCATGGATCCCTCCTTGCATTTTGCTCTTTTTAATCAGATGATGCAAGCTATAGAGCTTGGTGATAAATGTACTGCGGACAAAATTGAATCTTTGATTCGTAATTTTTGTCCGGATTCTCCGGTTCCACTTTCTGTTTTTGTTCCATCTTCTGAAGATAATTTTATCCCTAATATTTCTCCTTCGTCCTCCATTAGTGATTCTCCAGCGATGCCGAGGTCTTCTAAACCAAGTGGCAGCAAACAACGCGCCTCTAGGGCTCCTCGTGAGTCCCTACTGGATGCGCAGACGACTATTGATTCTGACGTTGAAGCCCATCAACGAGATAGGCTGCATTTTTCGTTAGATCGTCCGTGCTCTTTCGATACGGAAGTTAATGTGGTTGGCGAGGGCGAGCTCCTTAAGTACAAGAGTCGCTTCGATATTCCAGACTCGGTGACCTTGATGCTACCTGGTGATCGAGCCGTCTTGAATCCCCCCGAGAATGCGGTTGCTATTTATGGCGCCATGCTCAGCTGTGGGGTAACCCTTCTCCTTCAGCCTTTCATTGCCAGGTTCCTCGCGGAGGCCCGAATTACGCCGGCACAACTCGCCCCAAATAGTTATAGGATATTGATATGCCTGTGCCTAATGTGGAAGTTGAAAGGTTATGGGCCCCCTACACCTCGCGAGATCCGCCATTTTTACACGCTAAGATAGGTGGGCAATGGCGGCACGTATTTCCTTCTTTCTTCACCTATAGAGAGCTGGATCCCTGAGGGTGCGGCGAACCCCGGTCAGGTGGAGATCTCAGGTGACGAGAAGAAGAAGGGTTTTATATGGGGCTTTCCCACTTCAAACAAGAGGTGGGAAAACAGTTGGTTTTTTGCTGGTGGCGAGTAGGGCCGAGATGTGCCAGCCAGCAGTCGCTGTAATCTTTCGGCGAAGAAAGTTCCCAGGCACTTCACATCTCCTGAAGCCTGGTCGAAAGCCGTCCCCGTTTTGCTAGATGGGGAGATCTCTCACCTCGCCGCGGCGGCCTTCCTTCCTTTAGACTCGAGGGATAGGTTCTTCTTCTTGGATGAGGAAAAAATGATCGCTCAACGGATTTTCCCACGCCTACCTGCTAGGCTACCTCGTTGTAAGTTTGTCCGTTCTTTTTTCCTTTTGTATTACTGCTTCTTTTTATTCTGCTAGTGATACTTGGTATATTTTTCTTGCAGTGAGTGACTTTGACACAATTTACGATCTACAAGCCCGGGCAGTAAAGAATTCTGAGGCTGCCAGTAAAAGACATGCTGCTGGTTTGGCCAAGGAAGGAGTTGCTAGCCCGGATGGTGGCGATCCCTCCGATGGCGAGGAAGCTGGTGATATTCCTGAGGGTGGGGTCGAATCGGGACAACCCCCTGTGTATACAGAGGCTGTTGTGAACATTCCTGCTGCGACTACTGCCGCTACGACCATTCCTGCAGCTACCTCCAACCGTAAGGGAAAAGAGAAAGTTGGAGTTTTAAGGTCAGTCAGTGATACTCCTATTTTTGACGTGGATGTCCCTGAAACTCCCCTTGATCCTGCGAATGATCTAACCCCTAGGACCGGTAGAGGCAAACGCCCGGCTGAGGGCACCCCTGATCACACTGCTCGACCTTTGAAGTGGGCATCAAGAGTTGTGCAGTATGTTGTTTCTTTGGACGAGGAGGGTGCTGATGAACCTGTATTCACCGAAACTCCTTCTACTCAAACACCTGTTCCTGAGGCTCCTGCTGGTGGGGTGAGTGCGGTGGTGTCCTCACCTTCTGAAGGAGTTAATAGGTCGAATGTTCCTACTTCCTCCCCGACTGGTGCAGCTTCTCCTCCGGTGGCTGTGGGTGAGCCGAACGTATCTTCTGCTAATCAACCTGGGCCATCTGGTCAGCCATGGCCAGCTGATAAACCGGAGCCATCAAAGCAAACTGGGGCTTCTGCGTCAGGTTTGGGTATTGCCCGTGAAGTTCCTCCTGTGGATCCAACCGAAGTTGGTGAGGGAGAAGGGTCTGTTTCCCTTTCAGACTTCACGGCTGCGGAGATTTGCTCACATATAATGAACAACAACATTTATGTTGGTGAGGGTTGGGAGCACGTGAAGAGCAGGTCTTGTAACAAGAAAATGAAATTTTTCTTCAATTGCCACTCCTTGGTGAGTCTCTTGCGGTATTCATGTTGTATTTTTCGTTCGCATGTTTCCTGACTTGACTATTTTTCCTTTCAGATGATGTCTGAGTTGACTGACACCTATAGGCGAGGGAATTTCCTTTCGAGGGATGTGAAACGCCTGCGGGAACAAACTTCTATTTTGGCAGCTGAGAAACTCTCTGCTGAGGAAGTCCATACTCAGCAACTTGCTCAATTGAGGGAATCTGCAAATGGTTATCTTTCAGCTCAACTGGTTGCTGAAGATAAATTGGTTGCTGCTGAGGAAGAGATTCGTTCGCTGCGAGAGCAACTTTCCGCTAATCAAGAATCACTCGCAGCACGTTTTGAGGCTGATCGACTAGCTGAGGAGGCAAAAGAGAGAGCTGAGCGTGAGGCTTTGGACCTGCGCAACCAGTTGTCCTCGCATGAAGTTATCTTGAATGATCTCAAGGCCGTGCTGGAGGTTGAAGCAGTTGATCGTTTTAAGAGATCCCTTGCCTATGATGCGCTTTTGCTGCGTGAATTTGAACGGGGCATGAGGCAGTCGAAGAAGTTCTTCGCCATGAAGGACCATTCGAATGAAAATGCTTTAAATCGCTTTGACAGGTCTCTTAAACAGCATATGGCCAGCGGAGTGGGTTCGATTAAAGATCAGATAAAACGATGGAAAACCCACTGCCGTTATAACAGGACTGAGCCTCATCCTATGCATTTAGAAATTCTCAGTAGACGTGTTTTCAATACTTACTACTCTGGCCAGAAGGGCAACTTTTTTGGTTCTGGTGCTGAACCTGATTTGGGTCCTGTTGCCGGTAGGGATTATGGACCTTTTATGCCGGATGGGGACGAAGAGATTACATGGCCTTCTGAAGAGGAGATCGAAGATGAGGAAGACAGCGAGGGACCTCCTGCAGCTAGTTGAGATTAGGTCTTCAATTGTAAATATTTATATCTTTCTTGAACCTTCGAGTGTAAATGACTTTTTGATTCTATAAATTATTTTACAACTCCTCTAGCTCTATTTTTGTTCAGCTGCCTTTGCTGAGTTTTCGGCTTACTTAGTGTTTCACCAAGTTTTTAGCATATTTTACAGCTTTATTCAGCTGTCATTGCTGAGTTTTCGACTTACTTAGTGTTTCACCAAGTTTTTAGCATATTTTACAGCTTTATTCAGCTGCCATTGCTGAGTTTCGGCGTACTTAGTGTTTCACCAAGTTTTTAGCATATTTTATAGCTTTATTCAGCTGCCATTGCTGAGTTTCGGCGTACTCAGTGTTTGTCAGGACGTATCCGACCATACACTAAGTTTTTAACATGTTATTTAATCAACTGCCATTGCTGAGTTTTAGCATATTATTGGGACGTCTCCCTCATGCTTTTTGCTTGTCTTTTCAGGGATTTTACTTTTCCCGTAATGGCGATTGCCAATTTCTATAACTTGGGATTTTATTTTTCTCGCCAGTTTGCTGGGAGTACGAGATTCATTTGTACGCGATGGTAGTGATGCATGACGGCGAATGCCCTTTGTGACTGGCGAGTCAAATCATGAATCTTCAGTAATAAATTACTCTTTATTGAATACTTCCTGCAACTCGTTAACATAGTCACAGATAAAACTGCTAAATGAAAACTGTCTAAGAATAAAAAGATTGAAATAAATCCTAAAAGTAATGAAAAAATCAAGGGTAATATATCTTCAAGTACTGCGCATTGCATGGACGAGGTAGTTCGCCTAAACCCTTTTCGAGTAATGCGATATGCCTCGTGACCAGCTATGCCTGTAATTTGATAAGGCCCTTCCCATTTGTCTGCGAGTGACCCTGCAGCTTTGTCTCTTGTTCCTGGGTTCACCCTTTTCAGCACTAAGTCGCCAAGCGAGAACCTTCTTTCACGCACATGTGAGTTGTAGTATCTGGCTACCCTCTGTTGGTATGCAGTATTCCTTATTTGTGCGCGCTCTCTTCTTTCTTCTAACTCATCCAGACCGCATTTTAGCATATCAATGTTGAGTTCTGGTTGAAAGAGTTGTACCCTTGGTGAAGAGAATGCTGTTTCCACGGGAATGACAGCTTCAGCCCCATATGCCATGGAATATGGGGTCTCACCTGTTGAACCCCTTTCTGTGGTTCGATATGCCCAGAGTACCTGTGGTAATTTATCTGCCCAGCTCCCCTTTTTTGCTGCCAACTTAGCTTTCAGGTTGTGTTTTATGATCTTGTTCACTGCTTCAGTCTGGCCATTCGTCTGTGGATGTGCTGGGGAGGCGTAGTAGTTGTTAATGCCGTACTTGTCGCACAGCTCCCTGAATTTCTTACCGTCGAATTGGGTCCCATTATCCGTGATGATGGTGTTTGGTATCCCGAATCTGTACATGATATTTTTCTTCACAAAGCTTATAGTGTTTGCTTCTGTTATATATACCAATGGTTCGGCTTCTACCCACTTCGTAAAATAATCCACAGCTACTATAGCGTGTTTTGCTCCTCCAGTTGCTGTTGGCATTGGGCCGATCAAGTCAATTCCCCATATGGCGAATGGCCAAGGCGAGGTAATACTCTTCAAGAGTTCAGGTGGTTGGCGGATGTTATTGCCAATCTTTTGACACGCTTCACATCTCGCTGCCACTCTTTTGGCGTCGGTGAATAGTGTTGGCCAATAAAAACCCTGTCTTAATGTTTTGTGGGCTAAGCTGACACCCCCAGCGTGGTTCCCACAGTTTCCACTATGTATGCTTCTCAGGATACCTTCTGCTTCTTCAGGCCTGACACATCTCTACAGTGCCCTTGAGTACCCCATTTTGTACAGTTCTCCATTGAGCACTGAATACCTTGTAGCTCTGTACTTTAACCGTTTCGCTTCCAATGGGTCACTTGGGAGTACATCATTGACGAGATATTCTTGGATTGGTGTGACCCAGCTGTTCCTCTCACCAAAGACTGCCCCCACTTCCTTTGATCTGACTATACTCGGCTATAATAGGCGGATCATAGAGATAGTTTTGGGCCAGATGTTGATTGTGGCGGATGCTAACTTGACCAAGGCGTCAGCCTGCTCGTTTTCTTCTCTGGGGACATGAATAATTCTGTATTCTTTAAATCTTTCCAGTAGCTCCCTTACTAGCTCTAGGTAGGTGATCATGCTTTCATCTCTCGCCTGGTATTCATCTAGCACCTGATTAACAACAACTTGAGAGTCGCTGAAGATTTCTACATCATCTGCTCCTAGGACAGTGCAAACTTTTAAGCCTGCTATGAGTGCCTCGTATTCAGCTTGATTATTAGTTGCTTTGAAGTCAAAACGCAAGGCACATTCGACTGAATTTCCTTCCGGAGTTGACACTACTACCCCTGCCCCGCTGCCGTACGTGTTTGACGAGCCATCAACGCGGAGTTGCTATTTGAATACTTTCTTATTTTGCTCCACCATCATTCTCGCCACCTCTATACTTGGCTCGGTGAACTCTACTACAAAGTCTGCCACTGCTTGAGCTTTAATTGCCGTCCTTGGGAGATACTCTACATCGAATTCACTTAACTCGATCGCCCACTTCGTTAATCGATCGGATATTTCTGGTTTCTGCAGGATTAGCTTCAGTGGGCAATTGGTGTATATTCTGATTTTATGAGCTTGGAAATATGGCCTTAACTTCCTTGCCGCTGTTATTAGAGCGAGTGCCATTTTTTCGGCCGGCGAGTACCTTGTTTCGGCTGGTAACAGTGCTTTGCTAGTGTAGTATATCGATTTCTGGATCCCCTCTTCCTGCCTTACCAGTACGGAGCTTGTGGCTGCCTCAGAAACAGACAAGTACATATTCAGTGTTTCTCCTGTTTCTGGCTTTGATAACAGCGGTGCCCGCCCAAGGTAATCTTTCAAGGCCTGGAAAGCTCTTTCACAATCCTCATTCCACTCGACTCTCTTTCCTTTCTTTAAGGCTTTAAAAAATGGTAGGCATCGATCCGTTGATTTAGCTATGAACCTGCTCAGCGATGCCAGGCATCCCGTGGGTCTTTGGACGTCTTTCAAAGTTCTCGGAGAGACCATTTCTGCCAACGCTTGGATTTTTTTAGGATTCACCTCTATTCCTCTTTGATGCATTTGATATCCTAGAAATCTTCCAGATGGTACGCCGAACACACATTTTGCCGGATTCAATTTCATTCCATACCTCACCAACACCTCGAATGTCTCTCTTAGGTCATCTATATGCTTATCCGCTGTGATGCTTTTTGTCAGCATATCGTCGACATACACCTCCATATTTCTTCCTATTTGCCTGGCGAACATTTTGTTGACTAAGCGCTGGTAAGTTGCTCCAGTGTTTTTCAAACCGAATGGCATGACTGTGTAACAGTATAATCATTGATCTGTGGTGAACGCTGTTTTTTCCTCATCTGGCTTGTGCTTTTTTATCTGGTTGTATCCTGAATATGCGTCCATGAAGCTCAACGTTTCATGTCCAGATGTTGCATCGACCAGCTGGTCAATTCTTGGTAGTGGGAAACTGTCCTTGGGGCAGGCTTTGTTCAAATCGGTGAAGTCGACGCACATCCTCCATTGGCTGTTCTTCTTTTTCACCAGAACTACATTCGCTACCCATTCTGGATACTTAACCTCTCTGATTGATCCTGCGGCGAGTAACTTAGACACTTCCTCTTTTATTGTCGCACTTCTCTCTGGGTTAAAGCTTCTCCTCTTTTGCACTACTGGTTTGCATTTTTCGTTTGTAGCCAGGTTGTGGGAAATCACGCTTCTTTCAATCCCTGGCATGTCTTCATGGCTCCAAGCGAAAATCTCTTTGTATTCTCTTAACAAGTTTGTCACATCTCTCTTAACTTGTTCGGTCAGTCTTGCCCCAATCTTGACTGTTTTGTCCGGTTCAGCTTTGTTTAAAACAATCGATTCAGTCGGCTCCTCATTTTCTCTGCTCGTTTTGTCCCTTGGGTCCAATTCAAAAGTTTCTGGATTATCCTCCTGCACTTCTTTGTCCACCTCGAATATGCTTAAGGTCTCCATCCCGGCCTTATCCTTAAAGATTGATAGGTTGGCGCGGCGTGCCATCTCCTGTGACCCTTTCAATTCTCCAACTCCAAATTCTGTGGGGAATTTTACTTTTAACGCGTCGGTTGAAGTGACGGCTCGAGCTTTGTTGAGAAACGGTCGACCAAACAAAGTATTATACGGCCAATTATGGATGTCGACTACAACAAAGTCCAGCAGGATTGTTCGCCGGCATGGTGCTATACCAAACCTCACCGGCAGCTTCACAGTTCCTAATGATCTCACTTCTGCACCCCCGAAACCTTTCAACGGCACATGGAAAGGTTCAAGATCTTTTCTGTCCAGCCGCAACTCATCGTATACCCTAGCACTTAAAATATCAGCTGAACTTCCATTGTCAATCATTACCCGGAGGACATCCCTATGAGCTATTCGAACCCCCACTACGATTGCATCGTTAGGCTTTGCATCAATTCCGTCTGAGTCTTCTGCTGTAAATGTTATGGGATCATGCCTTTCTCTTCCTTTCTTGGGGTTTCTTTGCACAGAATTAATCTCCATGCTTCTGCTTTCATGCATTACTTCTTGGACTTCTGACATCCTTTCTCGATTGCTTCTCCCAGTATGAGGTCCGCCAAAAATGGTGTTTATAATGACGTTAGGGCTGTTTCTTCTTGGACTCTTCCTTTCCTGCCCATTTCCTTGGCGGTTATTCTGGTGACCACCCTGGTTGTCCCCTCTCAAAGCAAAGTCCTTCAGGTGCCCATCTCTGATCAAGCTTTCAATGTGATCACGCAGCTGGAAATATTTTGAAGTTTCATGCCCATGATCTTTGTGAAATCTACAGTATTTGGTAGTATCTTTCCTGGCATTTACTGATTGCTGTCGAGGGTATTTAGCAAGTCATTTGTCTTCTACCACATAAAGTATTTCTTCCTGATCGCCGGTTAAAGGGGTGTAATGGTTGTACCTTCCTTGAAACCTATTGGCTCGAGCGTTTCCTTTGCTTTCTCTTGGATGCCCCTTTTGGCCTTTCTCGTCTCTCTGGCGATCGCGTGATTGCGTCTTTTTATCATCCTTGTGATCTGATTTTGAGTCGGGCTTGTGTCCGTGTACGTAGCTACCCCCTTGTGCTACTTCTTCTTCTTCTGCCAATGCATAGTCGCCAGCTATCTCCATCATTTCCTCATAAGTTTTCGGTCTCTCTCTTCGCAGGTCAAAAGATAATCGCCCACTTTGTAACCCATTGGTGAAAGCGACGATCACAGCTACATCACTGGCGTCCTCGATTTGAGCAACCTCCTTCCCGAATCTTGCCAGGTATTTCTTGATTGACTCATTGCGCTCCTGCTTCAAGTTTGATAGGTGAGCGAGTGATTTTCTTCTTTGGACGCTTCCCATGAATTGCCTTATGAATGCTTTGCTGAGGTTCGAAAAACTGCTTATACTTTCGTTTGGGAGTCTTCCAAACCACCTGGAGGCGAGGTCGCCAAATGTTTGCGGGAAGGTCAGGCACAACAGCCCGTCATTAGATGAATAATGGGCCATGATATTATGGAATCGATGAACATGTTCCTTCGGATCCCTGTTCTCCTTATACTGCTCAATGGTTGGCATTCTAAATCTGTCTGGAAATTAGGTGCGAGCAATGTTATTGATGAATGGGCTATCTGATTCATCATCCGAAGATACGTTACGACCATATTTTCGTGCCATCGCTGAAACCTTTCTTGATAGCTCTTGTAGGGTGACATCTCGCTGGCCAGTTGGTTCTCCTTCTGGATCGGGTCTGCTTTTGATTGTCATTCTCCCATGATTGCCTCTATCATCCGGGCTCATTCGATCTTCTGTGCTTTCGGATCTCCTTCGCCGTGCTCTTTTGGATCGTAATTCCCTTCGTGGACGATGACTCTTATCTTCAGAGGAGATAGAACGGTGTCTCCGTCGGTTTTTTTGGTAAGTGTCGCTGGAATTGACCCCATGTGTTCGTATCTGGTCTCGTTCCTCCCTAGATTCTTCATTCATCACACCTTTTCCCTTCCTTTGTTTTCCCCCTTCGAAATCCTCAAGGTGATCCTGAGGAGTCTCTTCAGTGGATTGTCTTGCTTGAGCATCAGGGGTTGCAATGTGAACTTCCGACCGCAGTCTTCCGGGTGGACGGATTCCAGGAGTGGTTAAATCGTAAGGAGAAGAAATTCCCAACCCTAAGGGCAGCGAAAGCCCTATTTTGCTAGCCTCGCTGATTAGGTTTATCAATGCAGTTTGAAAGTGCTGCAGAACCCCGGGGTCGGCTGCCCTAGTTCCTGGTATTGCCGCCGATTGTTCCCCGATCGCCACCGCCCTATCTCCAGTCGGTGCGGTTGGATCAACAATTAGATCTCCGCTGGAGTTACCATCTCTGTCACTGTCGTTGTTCATATTCTTCAATTCGCAAGGGTTCCTCGAAGTTTCTGTTCTATAACCCCCTTCTTCTAGCGCCAATTGTTGACGGTGAAATTTGGATTGCCACGCACTCAACAGTTATATTAATTCAGTTTAAAACGAGAAAATCAAGAATGCATGCAAGAGACAGTTTTTACGTGGAAAACCCTTGAATGGGCAAAAACCACGGCCCCCCAGAGGGCAGAAAGATAATACTCGATTCTATTGCTTTGTTACACACTCATATCTCTCATACAATTGCTCTTTTCTCTCTAGGTTTTCGAACCCCTTCCTCATGGGATAGATGGTTCTATTTATATATGTTAATTAGGGTTTCCCCCTGTTTTTAGCCTTGTTGGTGGTAGGATTCCCCCTTTGATTCGTACTAGGATTCTCATGTTGTCGCGAATCCGGATATGCTCTATCTCTTTTCCTTTTTATGATTCCTTGTTGCCATGGGTCTTCTAGAGGTTAGGGTTTTATTTCTGTGTTTCTGCCGAGTCGTTTTGGGCCCAGTATGCTGATGCAGCGAGCACCTTCACTCCTGGGTATTATCCTTCGGCGACCACGTTTCTACCTTTGGCGAGTATATATCTAGCTCTGGCGACCACATCTTTGACTATTGATTTAAGACGTTGATATTCTGACTGGCCACATTTTCTCCCTTGACCCGGTCAACGAGTGACGTGGTAACCTTTTCTTCATCATTTATTGACTCCTTTGGTGACGTGTCTGCTTGGCGAATTTATACATACAACAAAGATCATCATAAATATTACATTGATTCAGTAGATAATCGTATATATGTTATCTTGATCAAAAATATCATTATAAATATTACTTTGATCTTGCTAATCATCGTATATATGTTACCTTGATCCAGAAGATCATCATAAATATTACTTTGATCCGACAGATCAATAAATATATTTGCTCAGGTTTTTATCTCACTAGGTTTTCCCTAGCAAAGTATAAATGTGAGAAATGTTTTGAAGAAAACAATAAATTCTGGATATATGTACACTATACTCTTTTTCCCTTCGATCAGGTTTTATCCCACTGGGTTTTCCTGACAAGGTTTTTAACGAGATAGTTTTAAGAATATCCAACCCTACAAGATCTAGAAGATCATTGTATACATTTTATTAAAGTTTTGTCTCACTAGGTTTTCCTTAGCAAATTAAAATATAAGTGGTGGAAAATCCAAGGGGGAGTGTTATAATAATTGGCTTTCCCACAACCTTTGTTTTTGCTATTAAATATGTTTTACTTAGTGCTTAAGTAAGTAACGCAATTGATGATGCAATTATGCTAGTGGGTTTCATCATCATCGATATAAGTGCACTAATTTGCCTATATATAAGGCTTTCAAATGTAAAATTTGTTCCTCTCTGATATCAAACACAAAAAGGGCTCTCTATCTCTATTCTCTCGTGTCTCACTCTTCCTCATCTCACTTCTTTGTTTGTTACTGATATTTCTTTTCTTATCTCTAACCTCTCTCGTTTTTCACTCACTCACTCTCACTCACTCTCACTTATTGATTAATTGTTCTTCGTATGTCCTTCATATGTTCTTCATTATTTTACAACAATAATATATATTTTTTTAAATAATCACTTATTTGGTAAGGTCAATGAAAGGTGTTCGGTAAACTTTTCAAAATCTAATTCTTCCATAATCAATTTTGAGAAGTTGTTTGGAGTTGCTTTTTTAAAAAATGATTATTAAAAAAACTAGCCTTTTTTTTTTTTAATGTTCATAAAACCCTCAACATTTTGACTAAGGGGGGTGTATTCAATTAGGATTCTTGAGGACATTTAAGGACATTATAAATCCTGGTGTATTCAATTTGGACATTTAAAGACTTTAAAAGAGTCCATATGAATCCAGTGGTATTCAATTAGGATTTATATGGACTTTTAAAGAATCCTTCCAAATCCAGGTGTATTGAATTGAGACTTTAAAAATGTCTACAAGAATCAAGGTGTATTCAATTAGGACTGGATTTTAAAGGATTTTCTTAAGTCATGGATTTTGATGGATTTTGGTGGACTTGATGGTGAAAGATATAAATATCAAATGTCATAACATGTCTAGCCTTCTCCCCAAAGATTTTGGTGGATTTTGCTTTCCCTCTCTCTCTCAAATCAGAAACGAAAAGCACTAATATGTAAAAATTAAAAAAACCGATGCATGTGAGAATAATAAGCTTCCATCCCCAATATGTTCTATGAATTAAAAAAAAAAAAAAAAAAAAAAAAAAACTGCACATAATTATATATGTGAGAATATGTAGAGCATTCAATCAAACACAAAAAAGCTCACTCTTTATTAGCTTTTTTTTTTTTTTTTTTTTTTTTTTGAAAAACTCTTTATTAGCATTTTATTTTAAAGAAAAATAATTCATCTACACTTCATGCAAGCAGTGCCTTTACGCAGATAAGCCTTAGCCAATTTTGGGTTCAATTCAATCGCTTTGTTTGCATCAGCAACAACCTCAGACTATATATATACACAAATATAAATTGACTAGTATATCAAATTTTGCTCATTCTAACTTCAAAGGTTTTTTTGATAATTAGCTATAATTAGCTTACTATTGATAAGTCAGAGATAACAAATTCATGAAAGCCTTAGCCAATTTTGGATTCAATTCAATCGCTTTGTTTTCATCAGCAACAACCTCAAAATATATATATACGCAAATATAGATTGACTGGTGTATCAAATTTTGCCCATTCCAACTTCAAAGGTTTTTTTTTTATAATTAGCTATAATTAGCTTACTATTGATATATAAGTTAGAGATAACAAATCCATGAAAATCCTTGGATGTCTAAACAAATCCATAAAAGTCTAAGATAGATGTCTAAACAAATCCATAAAAGTCTGAGATGGATATCTAAACAAATCAATGAAAGTCCATGTGAATTTATAAAAGTATGTAGAAATCCATGAAAATCTATCACTTAAAAAATGTCTTCAAGAATCCTAATTAATCCTAATTGAATACACCCCCCTAATATTATACTACCCTACAAAATTAACTCAAAATTCAACCTAAATGGTGTGGCAAGTGAATTGTTATCGCCATACAAATAATGTGATGATGTGGTGAATCACATGGTAATGGAAATGTAACTCACTTGTCACACCATTTGGGGTAATGGTAATGTAACTCACTTGTCACATCATTTAGATTTATTTTTATGTTAATTTTTTGGGTTATTCTGAAGTATCATCATGTTTAGTATCAATGGATTTTTATTTTTTTTGAAAAAAAAAAAAAACTAAAAAAAATATGATTCATAAATAATTAAGATTATTGTGCTAAAATAACGAATATAATTTTTTGTAATTAAGATTAATTTAATTATTTTATTTAAACACAAATATTGTTGACAACATTGTAGCCATAACCGACGATGGAGGTCGGAGTAGAACCAGCATCATCCGCGACATTGTTGCCGAATGAGACCGATATCTCCTCTGGCAGTGGAGGAGGCATCCATATATTGCATTCTTGGGATAGAGGAGGCTCTCTCGGCTCCTTTGATGCCGGAGGTGGATCTATCCACGTCACACAACCTTAACCTCAACTTCAATTGATCCACCTTCGGCTGCTTCATTATATAAATTGATATACTTATTTATTTGACCATTTCCAATTTCCATATAGTATAATGATGCCTATTTTGGGTATTTTTCAATTACATCATTTTCAAAAGCAAAATAATTTTACCTACACGCATAGCTTAAGTTCTTGTGCACTAGTTCCTCATTACATTTGTGATAGGAGTTTAAGTCTTTCATTTATTTATAACAAATTTTTTTATATACATAAAACAATTTTAAAATTAAGTTTAGCAACCATTAACTAACTTTATTTTAAGCCAATTATTTTTTAAGATAAGCTATAAATATTTATTTCTTAAGCTACAACAATCTCAAACATACACCAAAATATAAAACCTATAGGTGTTGGACTTTTGGTTGAGACTAGCTATTCAGGATCCTTAAGATTTAATTAGTGAAAAAGAGAAATCCATCTAGAT
This sequence comes from Acer yangbiense, assembly GCA_008009225.1. Taxonomy (NCBI): domain Eukaryota; kingdom Viridiplantae; phylum Streptophyta; class Magnoliopsida; order Sapindales; family Sapindaceae; genus Acer; species Acer yangbiense. The sequence continues at coordinate 15,927,234 of CM017773.1, read as the reverse complement.
TGTGTTAACAATCAATTTGAATCGGTTGACATGTAACATTCAATTTCAAGTAGAGGTGTAAAATGGGTCGGGCCCGACCCACATTTGCAAAGCTCATGCAGACTATGAGGCATATCTAGCACAACATGAAATAGTCTAGCACAAACCACGTGCCAACATGGCCAAAGTGATTTGGGAAATCGAAATCAAAAGGTTAAAGAAATCACTAGGTAAAGAATTTGAAATTAAGGATTTGGGAAATCTTCAATACTTTTCTTGGTATTGAAGTGGCTGGATCAAGAAAGTGGATTTTAGTGGATTTTGTTTTTTGTCATAACAAAAATACATCTTGGACTTGAGAAAAACTTCAGTGGGACGGTCCCAATGACATGGATATGGGACCGTCCAATCAGAGCACGCCACAAGTGTGCAACAAGTGTGCCATATATTCTCCCAATGTATATGTGGTGTGCTCTAATTGGACGGTCTCATATTCATGTCAGTGGGACCGTCCCACTGAAGTTTTTCTCCTTGGACTTGTTGAAAGAAACATGTATGAGGACACTCCTACATGTTTATTGGCTTTGTAGGCAAGTTGATTTACCTATCTCATACTAGATCAGATATTGGCTTTGTAGTAAGTATGTTAACCAATTTATGCATGCTCCAAATGAAAATCATATGAATGTTGTTAGAATCTTGAGGTACCTAATGGGAACCTAGGAAAAAAACTTTTATTTTCAAAGAATGATAATTTGAAAACATAAGCCTACACTGATGTCGATTATACAGGTTCAATAAGTGATAGAAGATCTACTTCTGGGTATAGAACTTTTTTTTGGAGGAAACTTAGTAACTTGGAGAAGCAAGAAGCAACCAATTGTTGTACGATCAATTGCTGAAGCTGAATTTAGATCTATGGATTTGGAAATTTGTGAACTTTTGTGGCTAAGGTATGTAATGAAAGAGCTTAGGATGGTGAGTGATGGCTCCATGAGACTTTATTGTGATAACAAGGCTGCTATCAATATAACTCACAACCCGGTTCAACATAATAAGACCAAACATGTTGAGGTGAATAGACACTTCATCAAAGAAAAACTAGAGTGGGATAATTTGTATGCCAATTGTCTCCTCATTAAAATAGCTAGCTGATGTTCTTACTAAAGGACTAACAGGGCAACGATTTTAAGAAATGATAGCCAAGCTGAGAATGATAAATATTTTTATACCAGCTTGATGGGGAGAGTTGGAAAATTCTGTTTTTAACTAAGCTGGAATATGATTTGATAGATTTCTTACTATCAAATATTAGTTATTAGTTAGGAAGTTCCATTCTCTTGTATAAATATGTAAATGTTTTTCTTCAATAATAAAGAAATTCAACTCTTTTTTCTCATGAGATTGAGATCAAAAGGCATTTAGACTTTAAAGTATTTAGAGCATCTTCAAGGGAGACCCTCTTATTTAAGGATGGATTTTGTTGTAAGGGGCCATTAAGGAAGTATGTGTTCTAATAATATTCCCTTTAATGACTCATTTATAATTTATTATTATTATTTAATGTCCACTATTATTTTATATACTAATTAACTATATTTCTTCTTTATATGTGGAGCCCACTTAATTAAGAGAGACTGAAACCACCCCTTAATTAAGGGAGTGAGTTCTACTAGATTCTAATTAAGAGAGTCATTAAGGGATCTCTTGAAGTAGTAAAAATTGCAACTCCTCCCTTAATTAAGCTAGGGAGTTTGATTAAGGGATCTGTTGAAGATGCTCTTGTTTGGGCATTGAGGGTGTATGTTAGTAACCATCAAACCTAAAAGGTTAAGGGGATAGAAAATGATCCAACAATAGTATTTAAGCACTCTGGAAATATAGTGGTCAGAAAGGTAGAAGATACTCTAATAGATTAATGATTAGACACTTCAAAGGTGTAGGAACAAAAGTGCTCTCCCGTTTTGGCTTTCCCAAACTTACACGAAGAGGCCATAGTAATAAAAACAATCATCAAAAATTTGTAGGGAACTCAACAATTTCACACCAATTTTGGTTTTTCACAAAACAGACCACAGTAACATCAGAATCACACTACTCAACAATCAAGTAGCATCACAGAACCAAATACTTCTCAATCTATTCCCATCCATGACAACAGGCAATACCAAACATGAAAGTGAACACAGCAAAGGTACAAAGAACTTTCCACAACCCCGGTTATATGAAATTGGTGCACAAAACAGCACAAAAAAAAAGTGCAAAAACAATTGTGGGATCTGAGAGAGAACGAAAACATGGAAATAGCAATTTTAAAATGTTAACGAAATCTGATGATGATCTTATTGCCGATGACCAAGAACCCAGAGAGAAAAAGAAGCTGCGGTGAAGCTCATTGACAAAATTTGAAGGAGATTTCACAAGTTTCGACATGACTTAAGTGAAATTTCAACACTTCATCACTTTTCGGTAGGTCACTGATGATGTCTGAAGCTTTCCATTGGGTCATTGGCGATATCTGAAGCTTCCAACTGTTCACCAATGTTGTCTGAGTCCAAGGCTTACTTATTCCTTGTGATGATTTTTTGAGTGAGGTTTACAAGTGCCTTTCTTGATTTTGTTACATCCACATCATTACTTTCAGGTAGAGAAGTAATAGCTGCCGCAGCAAGGTTAGCATGTTTCATGGCCAACTCCATTGTCCTTTGTATTCCATGACTCTTTCCAAGGTATTCAAGAACCTGCATTTTCCAATACAGATCAACAAGGAGACATTTGACAAGACAATGGTTCATCGAGTTTCAAAACATCTTTTGAATATTTCAGAAAGACCAAATAATTAGTGGATGACCTGCATGTTCAAATCCCAGCTTAAAGGACATCCTCAACAAAGTGTGCAAGCTGGTAAGTGAATTATACAAGTTATACTTGAACTAGGTCTCATCCGAAAACACGAGTTAATAACACCAAAGAATACAGAAGTGGATAAAGTGTATTCTTCCAAGAAAGACAGAAAATATGATGCATTTTTCTTTAAGGAGACAATACTAACATTTGAGGAAAAGAAGTATAAAGTTGCCTAAAATTCGGAAAATATAGAAGATCTTTAAAAGGAAAAAAATCTGAATTGAAGTGGAAGGTCAAAGCATCCATAAGTAAGCTAAAGTTTAAAACCCTGATGTTTGCGGCAGGTTTTGTAACTTATCTGATAATAACAGGATCACTTGCAACACAGGGTGTTTCGATTTTGCAATTAAATTGTGTCAACTAATAATGCCACCTAGCTGAAGAAAGTCTCAGTTTGTTTAGAAGTTTCAGCATTATTGGTGGACTGGCATCACAAATCAAGTAGAACACATAAGAGTTGAACATAACTTACAGTATCAATATTGGCAGGGTTGTCGAAACCTCGGTCAATAATTGTAGACAACTGAGGGAACTCTTCTATGGCAAACAATATAGGAGCCGTGATGATGCCCTACAAAATTATAATTTTCCACACATGATTTAGACAAACGAGATGTGTCAATCATTGAATGTACTGTATGTCTGCACAATAGAGCCTATAATAAAAAGGCCAACTAAAAAAAAAATCTGCAATTAGCTAATAAAATCATGAACTATCATATACAAATCAATGTTATGATATAAAATACAATCGCTATCAAAATACTATTAAAAACTCCAACAAAAAGTGGGCTCAAGCATCAAAAGCCTCTTGATCTATGATTGGCAAAAAAGGGAAACAAAAGGTAGGTGCAAGTTCCACCATAAAACTATATACAAATTTTTGAAAATTTGATTGTACAACTGTTCTAGTCAATAAAAATGAAATTTTTTTAATACTTATACTTGGTGGAAATTGCACAAAAATGACCCATCCTATAATCATAGCTGTAGCATGTGCTCTAATAATCAACCATTGCATAAAAGTCCACTTTAATAAATGAAACCAAGTGTGGGATGGGATTATGGACAGACATTGGAGTGTCATATCTGTCTCCGGTATTAGAAGGATGTGAGATTCTACTCTGTAAGTTGTAGCCATGGCACGGGACTTTTCAAACTTGGATAAAGGCAATGACTAAAAAATAATTTACTAAATATACATTTCACATATACATTGTAATTATTTTCCTAGTAAAGATTGAACAAACAAATAATTGATAGTTGTTAGTTGAGTACATGTCAACCTAATTGAAATGTAGTCAACCTAAAATAATGTGGTAAGATGTGTTAAGTTATCGCTAGACCTAAAAGCTTAAACTTGAAAATAAGAACCCAAACAGTAATATTAAAGCAGTGTAACGCCCTCTCACTTGAAAAACTAATGGGCATATCACATGAACCTTGGCCCAAACACAAATATAGATTCAAATGCAAAACAAAGATAACAAATACAAATGAGATCACGTTCGAAGGTAAATGTCCAAACAATAGTATTTAATTACTCTTACACAATATACTCAAACTATAATGACATGGCTCTCAACATTTGTATCTCACATTTCAAAAACTCAAATTATTAATATATACTTATGTCTAGGCCCATATACCAGCACAAGTTATGTACAAAAATAGTCATCGCATTATCAGCCTAATTGAAGCGTCTACATCTGCTTGAAGGAACACCCTTACTTCCAATAAACTTGGGACTCACAAATAATTGTTCGAACCTTTTTAATTTGATGTTTTGTAACATTAAGTGAGAGTCACTTCATGAGGCCTAAAGGATGAACTATTTACATAACAGTGCATTAATCAAATAAGATTTATAGCTGTATGACTATTGGAAAAATATATATTTCTGAAAAATGCAGCAGACTATTTGAAAAGGTTGTCTACCATGCTTATTAGAATATAGGTGGACTTCTTCCATGAACTAGTTTCAAGCCAACTTCCATTTAACATTTTCAAGATCCGAGATATCTCAATACGGATTGATAACTTACATGTTTTATGTCAGTTAATGAAGCCTTTCCAAGGGAAGCTGACTTGCCTGTGAAATCAAGAATGTCATCTATCAATTGAAATGCCAATCCCTGAGAAGTAAAGAAAGAAGAAAACAAAAGGGAAGATTATGATACAAATTTCCAAATATAGAGAAAATTCGAACACTATTAAGACTTCTATATGGCATGCTTACAAGGGCATTCAACTGGGGTTTGTTTTAAGAGCATAATCTCCAGTATTGCAGTTTAAGACCTACATAAATCACTACATGCAATCATGATATGTTGTGATTTGAATAAAAGGAAAGAAGTTCATTGATACAGAAAATAACAACACCCCTCAATACTTGATACACTATGTAGCAGCCGGCAATAGAGTTGACAATTGCATTAAAAGACATTGAGCCACCCATCAACTTCTATGGCATGAGTAATTTAGAAAATTACTAGAGGCAGAAAAGAATCTAATTCAGGGAACCTAGAGAGGAAAGAAAGATGTCCCTGAGAGACTGATACAATAAGAGGTGGTTAAAACTATATTTTCATGGTTACTTTATTCCATTAACCATTGCCTAAAGAAGACAAATCCAATTTTACAGTCTGTTCTGGTGCCTTTCTATTTCTAATTTCCATATAAAGACAACTTGCTCAATTTCAAATACATAGATAAATTGATTGCCGAGGTTGAGAGTGAAGATTTTAAGTTTCAATATTACAATTAAATTCTTATGCTACATGCTTAAACGATTTAAAAAGATTACACTACTAATTGTAATAATTAAGCGGAATGTACAAACCAGATTTTTGCCATACTCAAAAGCCAACATTGCAACTTCTTCTGTTTGATCAGCAACAAGGGCAATTGCCTTACAGCTGTTTGAAACCAGCGATGCAGTCTTGTAATATGTCTTTTGCATATAACATTCCATGCTGCACTTATCAACAATCATTTTCACATGATTAACCAAGAATGAAAGATTTTGTAGAAGCCAATTAGGAGGATATCAACAAGATACAAAAATAGTATGTCATTGACACTTGCATTATCAAGAAGCAACAAACATCCTATAGGCCATCAATTACCCAACTACAAGAATTTGCTTGCACAATCTCTAGATATAATTATATGTGTGAGAGAGTGTGCAACTTGTTAGAATGCTTAAATACTATTATTTGCTCTTTCCTAATTGCTTAAGCTTTTGGGTTTAACGGAAATTAACTTGGTACCAGGACTGCCTAAGTTCGAGTCCACCCACGTAATTAAATTTGAAATTGTTATTTGTTATATGTTTGTCTTTGAGCTTAAGCCACGTAGCAATCTCATTGGTCTTTGTGCTAAAGTGTTTAATTACTATTGTTGGCTCTTTTTCTTAACAACTTAAACTTCTGAGTCTAGCACCGGTTACTAACATGACTGTAGGCATAGGCCACACTTGGAAGCAATAAAGCCATAATTAAGTAACAAAATCAAACTATAACTTCTCCAAAAATTCTTGGGAATAATCCATGATTAAGTCATGAATCACCAGTTTACCATGGCATGATCTAGTGGCACATAGACATGGATAGTGCAAGAAATAACAGAATATTGATGGCGGAAACCGTTAAACAGCTCACCTATATCGCTGCTCTGCCGTAACAGTCATTTGCTTGATTTCACCAGCAACAAGATTCTGTATAGATGTTGCCATTAAAGATATGACCTACAGGCACATAAATTTTTTGTAGAATAAGTTAAAAAATGTAAAATTATGCAAATTATACTGATAACAATTTAAGGAATCTAGGTACTTATACAAATTTGCAACACTTTGTGTGGCTTCTAGAGTTCTAGACTAAATTTCATTTCTCTCTACATCATACTGCATTGCACTGAACTGAACTTTAACTAGTCTATGTTCCGCAAAAACCTCATATTACATGCGGGGCAATGTACGATTCAGTTATTACCAGAATTTGCTCAAGCCAAAAGGAAAAGACAGCTTGTACAATTTTAGGACACATCATTGCCAGCCAAGACAGAAGAAAGTGGAAAGATGAAAGGATTGAGAATGCTAACAATGTTTTTTCACCATGATTATTTCTTATAAATGTGGTCCTTGTTTCAAAAATGAATAAGCATAACAGCTTGTTGCTAATGGTGTCAAGTTTTGTCCAATCTAAGATCACATATTCAGAATATATATATATATATATATACACACACAACACACACACACACATTACCTCCGTGTTTTTCAGAGTGACAAGGGTTGCAAAAGCTCGAGAAAGTAGAAAATTTGCCGATAATACTGCTAGCTGCATTATAAAATGAATAAGAAATACAAAAGGCAAAAACCTCATCTTATAATGCTCTATGACTGTCTTTCAATAAACATAACAGAAGCGCTATACGCAACTACAACAAGAAAACAAAAAAACTCCTTTACACAGAATCAAAAAAATTGCAAAATTACAATGTTCTATAATTTGTAAAGTATATATTAGATGTTTTTTAGCAGAGAGAAGCAATAGCATTCTAATTCATATCAGGCAGGATATGTGACACATGAATTTCTAAGGTTTCTTATCTATGAAAGGAGTTTAGCCAAGGAATCAAATGCATGATTCTTTCACTCAAGCTATCCAACTTCAAGCACAACCAAGATCAGCTTGTAGCCAATAGCAGGTAAGGCTGGACTGTAGCTCCGCCTAACTATGAAAAAAAAATAAGAATAAATTATGAAATTCAAATTAGTAACACTTTTAAAATTCTATAAGACCATTTAATTTAAGCCAGCCCAATACTTCTTGTAAAACTTTTCAATAATAATTAAAAAAAAAAATGCAATTATCAAATAAGTCCCAAATTTGTTACTTAATTCCAAGTAGTTTGCGACTATTCCATTTTTGTCTAAATTGGTCCCCATGTTTTTCACAAGTACCAAATAAGTTCCCGACTTTTCAAAAATGACCAAATTGTTTTTTTTTTTAATGGTCAAACTTAGGTTTGACTATAACAAAATTTGTAAAATTACATTAATACCCCTAATTTGTCTGTCTTGAGAACAATTGATTAAAGAAAATAATAATAAAAATATTAAAATAAAGGATAAAACAATATTTTTATTATTTAATAATAAAATAATATTAATATTTTGAAAAATAAATAAATTAAAGTTACGGTAAATATAAATTTATATTTATGATAAATTAATCTAAAACTATAACAAAATAAGATTAAAAAATTTAATAAAAAATTATTAAAATAATTGAAAAAGGCCAAACCACCTGCATCAGTTATATTTTTTTTATCCTTTTGCATGTCAAGTACTGTACACATGTTGGTTTTGTAATGTACTAATGTATTTGAATTAAAAAACAAATTTACCCCTACAATAATTAAAGTTGACTAACGGAAATTAGTAAGAGGAGATTAATTTGGTACTTATGAAAAACATACCGACCATTTTGATCAAAAATGAAAAATTCACAAACTAATTGGAATTAAAATAAAAAATCGCGACTTATTTGGTAATTGCCAATAAAAAAAAATTTAAAAAAAAAAAAAAAAAAAAACAACTTTTATAAATTGTTTAGCAAGCCCATTTAATTTAATAAAAATCTATTTGTTGTGAATAGAAATCTTGGTTTCCCTAGTCTCCCTCTTTAGTGTCTCTCCAATACTCAAACTATCTCTCTTGTCTAGCATAAATATACCAAGCTGATTTAGTGATTTCTCCTTAAATTATATCATCAAAAGAATCTCCTCACCCCAGCCCCTTCATGTTTCACACCCACAAGATATTTTGCTCATTATGTCTTCAATTTTCTCTTTCCCTTCTTACCTGCTAGGTTTGATTATTTGTTAACCTTTTAAATACTTTTATTTTCTCTTATTAGAATTCGGTGCTATAAAATATGTCTAAAAGTTGCTCTTCATTTTCTTGTTAATTTTATTAGGTAATTTTCAATTGTTAGGACAACATCATCGATAAAGGTTTAAGTTTTTTTTTTTTCCAAGTCAATTTAGTTTATAGTCTAATGGTGTTATTTAATAAAATGTAGCAAAGCCTATAGGTTTAGTTAGTAATCATGTATGCAAGTCCTCCTGGCTTCTCTTATCGTATTAACATTCTTTCAGACAAAGATATCATCTAACATGATAAAGAACTAAACCTATAGGCTTGCTTAAACAATAAAAGGAAATATCCACAATTTTCATTTACTTTTATTATTAAAAGTGATTGTATTATTTGTCAGAAAATTGATTGTATTCAAGTAAACGGGTTTGCTTAAACAACAAATAGAACTATGGTTTTTTGTCAATGAAATAGTTTTATAAGGCTACAAATGAGTTGAGCTGGCTAAATGAATGGTCATGTAGAACTTAAAAAATATTGGGATAATTTGCATATATAATTTTGTTTCTCCAAAACTTAGGCTAGGCTACATCTCAACCTATCCCGCTCTTGGCTACCACTCTTGCATGGATGGCAGCAGACTTCTTTGTAGTTTGGAACTTTCTGTGCTAACTTTTATCAATATAAAAACTTTTTTTCTTTATCCAAGAGACAAAGATCAAGGCATGTACCCAAAACAAAAAAGATTATGCCAACAAAGAACATATGTTTTGAGCTTAATCTATAGGCTCTGCAGTATTTATTGGGTAAATTAATTGATGCCTGATGTAATATGTAATGTTATGTGTGCAACAACAGATATGTGTTAGACACACTTACAACTAATTGAAACGTTAAATAAATCAACAGCTGTTATTATTTTTGTTTATATGGTTAAGTAATGTTTTTTTTTTTCTTCTTTTAATTTTTGATGTAATTGGGGTTAATAGAAATGAACTAAAAGAGAGAAAAAAAAAATCCAGTTACCTTATTGCCCATTACAAAACTTAATGAACCAACACCACGCCTAGTATCAGCATCATCAAAGACATCATCGTGAATAAGGCTTGCTACCTAAACAAGGAGATGACTAAATTAGTCTAGAATTCACTACAAAATAAGTTTTTCGACATGAGTGCAAGACTGCAATAGAGTGATGTAGCACAAATCACAGTATGGTAAAATTGTACAGAACTTAAGAAACTAACATGGATCATTTCCGTGACTTCTGCTATATACTGATGTCTTGTGCGTAGTTTGTGTGTCAAAGTTTCTTGTACTCCATCGGTTGGCAATTCGTGTCTAGGAACATTTAAAGCTGTTGCCATTAACAATAAAACCTGCATATATAGAAAATGTCCATTATCCATATTTGAGAAACAAATAGAACAGTAAAAGTTAATATCAAATAGCTCAACACGATTCAGTAATTTGTAATTTAAGGTTAGGGCAAAGCTTTTATTTTATTTCATAAAATAAAGTGAAGTAGCACAAATGACCAAGTTTATCAATATAAAATGTGAATTACGAAATGAAACATACAAAAAGAAGAAATTAGTAAATGACCAAAGGAATGAAGTTATGAAACAAATTTCAACAAGCAATTTAATTTGTCAAATTTCAAAATATTTAGAATGCCAAGGCATTAAGGCCGTAAAAAAAAAAAAAGAGAAACAACGATATGCATGCTTGATTGCTACTTGAACAAAAGTGGTTGGCACATGGGATGCATATTGCAAAAATAGGAGAAGTTTTCAAGGAGTAAGTTAATGATCTTGAGAGTTAGAGCTTGAAGAATACACACTGTAGGCCTTCAAGCGTTTTCCTTGAGATACACTTGGATTGGCATGATGATAGAGAATTGGATAATGTGTTTTAGGGATTTATAGCTTCATTGGAATAAGGTTTTGATTAGTAGTTTCCTTTTATTAATGATTTCCTATTCAAGTGATTTAGTTTCCAATTTGACTAAGTTAGGTGCCTATAAATAGGGTTCTCAATATATTTGTTGGGCAGACTTTGATTAATGAAATAAATTGATATTGAACTCTCATCTCAATTTTTCTCCCCTGTATTTTTCCTCTGATTGCCTCCCCTTTCTTTTATAGTTCCCCCTTTTCCTGTAATTTTCTATCTTCCCTAACCCTAATTCTCTATCTATTCCCTTTTTCTTGTACTGGTTCTTCATCACACGGTTATTGTAAACTTGTCGCGAAGAACAGAATCAAAAACTAAACTTGCAACCAAAGAAAAACATGCCACAGTTCACAATATATATATATATTTATTGCAATTAGAAAAGGTTTAAACTCCCACAGTTAGCAGCATATAAGCATTATAGTTTACCATGGGACGAATCATCTTTCCTTCCACCCCAGCTTTGAAGAAATACCCAGCAGCTGAGGCAAGCTTAGGGACCTGAAGAAGATGGAAATTAAACTCCGATTAGATAGTATTAATTCTAATCACTGCCTTAAAAGATTATGATTATCTACTAGTATATCTATATTTGTATTATTAAGTCAAGAAGCAGGAGGAAGAACTTTTAGATACCTCAGAACCTACAACTGACCGCAACCTCTTGGTAATAATTGATAATTCATCAGCAACAAGTGAAAACGGGTCAAGTTGTTCCTGAAAAATAGCATCTCTCTATCTCAATAGGGCTGATAAAGAGAGGATAAAATAGAAAACACAAGCAACAAGGAAATTATCTGAGAGATCATGTGTAACAATGAACAATAACAAAGGTATTAGAAGGGAATCAAGTCCCTTAAGTGACATATATTCATTATAAATCATTTAAAAGCTTATAAGATGCTCTGATTACTTGAAAATTTCAATATGGAATTGATATTGACTACATTTTGTCTACTGATACTGATTTTTCTCTGGACAAGATGAATTTAGCACAGCAATATAAGAATTTACCTTCTATAAAGACCAAGATAAAAACAAATAAATAAACTCACCCAAAACTACAACCAGAGCACAAACCAGGTGTCATATTTAGGGAGACCCATGTTGGCTTTATATCATACTTTTAGTTCAATTGTTCAAAATCCCCTCTAACATCAGAATTTTCATTGGAAGTAGAGTCTATGGCCAAAACAAACCAAACATCATGTTGGTTCAAAAACAAATGATGTGTGAGTGTGTGACCACTGGCTGATCCCTAATTACTCATGGTTTTAAGTAGATCAGTACCGGAGTCAACTCCTAGATAGCAAACAAGGACCCCTTAAGCAAGAGAACTCAAATGTAATAGAGAGAGAGAGAAGTAATAGAAATTTCGAAAAGGTTCAATGGCGAAATGAAGAGAACTCAAATGTAATGTGACATGATGATAAATGACAAATAGGAAAACTGAATATATTGGTGCAAGTTTTATATGAATAGAGAAAAAACCCAGAAGCAATAACCATAATTGTTGCTCTCCATTTAATCCAAAAAAGTGACTTCCACATTTGCACACATAGAACTCATGAAAATTAAGCACCACTTCCCAAAATAAGTCATGGGCAACAGTCCAAAAAAGTTATCCAATCCCATCCTTAGTCCAGCCTATCAAACGAATCTAGTTTAGCAGATCAGAGTATCTTGAGGATATTCATATGCAATTTTCTTGTCTCTCAGCTGTATGTCAATTACCTAATGTAAGAAGGCACACAAGCAGATTCAACAATCACAAACTCAGAATTTATGGTCTGAAGCTTGTCTCAGTAGACAACCCGCCGTTTCCGGTTTATGCTGACCCAATTTCACGAATAAGGAAAGCAAACTACTATATGTTAGTGTCAAATTTCCTAAGTTATTCACTTCATGGATTTGTTGGCAAAGTGGTTAATTGATACTTTTACAATGAAATAAATATAATAACCACAATGAAACATACAAATGTTTCCAAACCAACTTTTTACTGTGATATATAGAACATATCCTAATAATAATAATAAGTAGATCGAGAATCCGATAAACAGAAATCAATTGCATGGGAGGTCAACTAATAAAAATGAGAACACCACACCTGACCTCAGTTACAGAGCACCTCTGTTGATGAATTAGACGTCCAACACTATGCAAGGCAGGTGAAGTCCACGAATAAGTTTCTCTGAAACACAAAACCTGCTAATCACCAAAAACATTGACAAGTAAGTTACCAAATCATTTAAGTAGCATTGGTATAAATAGAATCAGATTATATTTGAGGGAATCACATTTGAATAGCATTACAACAGTACAATTGGTATATATAAAAAATAAAAAATAAATAACAAGCATCAGATTCATAATACTCCAAAAATTAATTCGATTCCTTTGGTTTGGTTTCTTCACCATTCCCTTTCATCTTCAACCTCTTAAAGATTGAAGAGCAACATTCAACAGTACAAATGCCCCTTTGTTTAAGTAGTGAAAACTAAAGTACAGCTTTATAAAAAGAGCTTTAAAACGAAGAAGAAGATCAAAACTACCTTTTCAATGAAGCGATTTCTTGGAGTTGTTGCAATAATCCTACAAAATCTCCAAGAGAAAGACATGTTCAAGGCAAATTGGAGAAGATTGAAGAAAAGGAGGCGACTGTATTCAGGTATAATAGCAATTCAAAAAATGGCACTTGTTTGGAATCTGATTGTGAATGTACGGAAACACCCTTAGTCGACGTTTGTATTATATTTTCAGGTGAGATCTTCACCGGACTTTGCTGCCAATCAATATTCCGGGGATTCATTTTGTTGGTAATAGAGAAATCAAATATAATATAATTGTTGTGACTTGTGAGACGTGAGTCGTGAATGTGCTCACCTCCTTGCAAATTGCAACTATTATATAGTTGTCGGTGTCAGTGTAAGGACCCACAAGCCACGTGTAATAACTAATACTAAGCCAACCTATAAAAGGCATCATGAAAAGAGTAATGCTACTCCACCCAAAATTTCAACCCAAATGTGAGGTGTCATTATCACACACAACATGGGCCCACGTCATGATTTTCAAGATTTTATAGGGATATTATCATTTTCCCCCCTACTGTTCACTATATTAGAAATGTGAGGACAGGGTTTCTCAACTTTAGAAAGGTGACCCCCCAGAACAGATTTATTTAACAAACACCCCCCTCTGTCAGAAAAATCAACAACAGTGAGGTTTGACCGTTACTGTTTAAGGGTATTTTGGTAATCTCAAATGTGGGGACATCCAGACAGGAGGGTTAAAAACGTAATTTGATATTTATAATAAATAATATATATAAAAAAAAGAAGAGGCAAATGAGTGGTCAGAGATCATTAACCAAAATATGAAATATTAAATATTAAATATCAAAATATTAAATATCAAATAATCCAAATGAGTGGTCAGAGATCATTAACCACCCATTACATTTCACAAAAAAAAAAATATCTTTTCTCTTCCAGAATCCTAATCTTCTTCAATCGTTCTAATCTTCTAATCTTCTAATCTTCTTCCATCGTTCGAATCAACTCTAATCTTCTTCTCTAATCTTCTTCCTTCTATACTTTTTCTTTTCTAAACCAACTCAAACGCAAAATCCAAAATCCCAAACCCAAAATCTTCCCCGTCATCGCCAACCACCATCAGCCACTCACGGCCGCCGCGCGACGGATTCAAACGATGGAGAGAGAAACAAATTCAAGAGATGGGTGGTCAGAGATGAGCGACCGTCGGAGACGAGGCAACGACCACCGTCCCTTGTGCAGATCGATCGGCGGCGACTCTTCTCTTCCAAACACTTTGGTGTCGATTTGAAGTTTATGATTTGGGGTATCGATTTGAAGTTTCTGATTTGGGGTTTGGGGTTTTTGATTTGGGGGTGTGGTGGTTTTTGAAGGTTTGATGGTGGAAGATGGTAATGATAAATTAGGTTTCAAATGTGGTAGTGGCTGGATTTTGGGTGGGTTGTGGTTCACGGCGGTGGCTGGTTTGGGGGTGGTGATGGGTGGTTCACGGTTTGGGGTTCACTGATCTCATGGGTGTGTTGTGTATGTGTGGCTGCCTGGCTGGTTTGAATGTTGTTTGTTGGTTTTTATATATTGCAGGAAGAAAATTTGATTAATCTGGTGTTAGTGATGATGATGATATGTTAATCCGTCCATATTTATGGGAATTTTAGTGTATATGCTGAATTATTGTGCTGGAATTTTGTGGGTTTGTGTGTTTTGTTCTTTAGGTTTACTGTTAGGGATGATGATGTTACTTCATTTTTTTTTCCCTTATATTATTAGATAATAATTTAATTTAATTTATATTTTTCCTTTAAAAAATAGATAATAATTTAATTTATATTTTTAAAATTAAATAAATAATAATAAAAGTTATCAACACCATCCATCTCAAAGATGGACGGTAGAGATCCACCTTCTTTTTCTTAAATATATTTTTTAAATTATTATTATTATTATTATTATTAAATTTAAATAAAAAATAAAAAAGAGATATATCTCCACCGTTCATCTTTGAGATGGATGGTGGAGATATCTTCTATTATTATTTTTTTAATTTTAAATATATAAATTAAATTATTATATATTTGGTCTTTTAACAGAAGGGTAATTTGGTCTTTTAACCTACTGACTTGTGTCAGTGTGCACTGTTCCGTTCAAAACCCTAACAGAAGGGGGTGTTTGAACATTATTTTCATTGCAAGGGGTAGACCGGTAATTTTTGGGAAACCCTGTCCTCACTTTAATAATAGGGTAAACAGTAAGGGGGAAACCGATCTTTTCCCGATTTTATATGATGATGGCACCTCATATTTGGGTTAGAATTTTGGGTGAAGTATCATTATTCTCATGCAAAATGCCTTTGTTGGGCAATATTTTCTGTATTGGGAATAATGTTAAGTTAGTAGTTACGAATAATTGGATTCAAATTTGTAAGGAGGCACATTTGGATCATGCTTTTTCGTTTGCAGGGTATAAAAATTACAAAATTATTACTAAGTTTCAATTTGTTTTCAATTTGACCCCTTTACATTTGTTTCTTTTTATATAATGCCCCTCAAAACTAGAATTTTTGGCACCGTCCCTGCTTGTGGGTTCAATGAGCTACACAACTAAACTCAACACACTACATGAATGGACGACCCAACAATTATCGAGTCGTATCGTGCCTGCTTGTGTGGAATCGTGCTAGATCGGGTCATGTATGGGCTAACCCAACCCAATTTACATGTCTACCTACATCTATGTCGAGCCATAATTTTACTTATTCAATGATAGCACAAATTGACCCATGACCCATATGGAGAA
This sequence comes from Acer yangbiense, assembly GCA_008009225.1. Classification (NCBI taxonomy): domain Eukaryota; kingdom Viridiplantae; phylum Streptophyta; class Magnoliopsida; order Sapindales; family Sapindaceae; genus Acer; species Acer yangbiense. The sequence goes on along the minus strand of CM017773.1, from coordinate 15,911,154 downwards.
AGTTAAAACTAATTAGGTTAATACAATAGAATTTGTCATGCACCGTCTTCTTATCATGAATTGTTGTTGTTGACGGTGATTTCTCGACGGTCAATCAGTCAACAGTTCAGATTAGTAAAAACCTGTAAATAGGAATAAAACAAAGGATGTAATAACAGTTTAATGATGAAAGATGCGAAATACGTGGTAAAACTCCGATGATCGGAGAAACATCCACGGGTCGTTGCTTTAGCAACTCAGTCAAATCCACTATAATTATTGTAATGATACACACTCTGATCTTTCTCTTACTAATTCTCACGTACCCCTCTCTTTATGTTTTGCAGGGGTATTTATACATGTTAGTACTAGGGTTTCCCGATGCGGCTAGTGTTTTGGGTGTTGTGACGTGTAAGAAAAGGATTCCAGAATTAGTTGAAGAATCCCTTTCCTACTTGGAGTACTCTTGTATTAAGTGTTATCGAGTTCGACTTTGCCTAGGACTCTGACATGTTCGTAAGACGTTTGTGTCCTTGTTGGACTCTCGGTGACAGTGTGGTAGTTAAGTTGGGATTACTCATCGTTGCTGATTCTACTTTTGTAGGACAGGCTTTTATGTAATATTCCTTGTTGGTACCGAGTTGAGCTGAGTAGGTTTTATTGTCCGAGCTGGATCACTTGGCTTTATCTGGTTTTATTCTCATGTCGCTCCACTTGGTGCCGAGTAACTTGTTTATGTAAGGAATTGCTCCCTTGGTTGACTAATCTTTTGACTTGTTGTCCACATGGCTATGCTGGTTTGTTCATTTGTGATGACGTGTCTTCTATGACGATTTTTACCTATAACAATACCCCCTTAAATATTTGAGCCGAATGGGCCTGGTTCGGTTTACTCGGTAAAAATATTTAACCTTCACTTGGCTCTTCACTTGATAGCCTGCCCTTGTTCGAGTTTTTATCGTTTTCTTCATCAATGCTTCATTAATGCGGGAGTTTATTATGCTTGTTTAATTTGAGTCATTTATGACGTGTTTTAATTGTATCCGCACATATTCGATTCATCCCTCAATCAGAGATCTGCTGATGGTGACGTTTTGGTCTTCTGACGGCTCGAAGTCCCCTTTAGCTGCCACTTGTCTTCTTGCGGTTAGCCGCGCCAGACGGCGTTTATGGGACACGACCTCTCTGCTCCCCTGTGCGTTACCTACTTCACTATCCACATCTTTCTATTTCCCACTTTTTTACGCATCCGTCCTAGGGTTTTGAATTTCGAACTGAATGTCTCGCCTATTTAACTTCGTGTTGAGAGGAACTGGGCTCACTTTCTTATTTTCTACCATTTCCTTCTTCTCTGATAGCACTATTTCTAACCAAAAATCTTCTAGGTTTTCTTCTTTTTGCTTGTTTTTAGACCTCCTGGTTGAGGGTTTCTCTCACTGCGATTCGTCTGATCCACCTCAACTTTCTGTCATCCCAATGTTAGTTTTTTATGGATTTTAAAGCTAGACACCGTCTTTTCGTTATTGGGATGGCCACCATTGAGCGGAACGATACCTTTACTACCTCTTGTGTTCATAGGTTGCTGGGGGATCCTCCTTTAGATCAACCTCGTTTTTTGAATGCTGGCATTTCAGGACTCCGCGAAGTTCCCCCCGCCTGATTCTTCTGAATTTCCTTAATATGAAGTTCCTCCTGTCTCTGATTCTTCTGAGTTTCCTCAATCCGAGGTCCAATCTTCTGACTCTTTTGTTTCTGATCGCAACGGTGCTCGTCTGTGGAAACGAATAGGGAAGCAAAAGAGCCAGCGTAAAGTATATAAGGATTCTTACTTTCGAGAGAGCCAGATCGAGCCCCAGAGAGTTGTTGAGAGTGATATGGAGGAAGAGCATATGGCGGCTAGTATCGTTTTTTCTCCTAAGCGAGTTTGCGCCTATGACATCGAGCCAAATGTGGTCGGGCCCGAGGAAATCAACAAGTACAAGAGTAGGTTTGACTTGGATGGTGACCTTGTCTCATTGAGAGCTACTGACGGTCGAGTCGTGTGGAACCCTCCACCTGGCATGGTGGCAATCTATGGGGCGATGCTTACTTATGGCATTACACTCCCCATTCAGCCTTTTATCGCTTTGTTCCTAGCGGAAGCTCAGCTCGCCACGGCTCAGTTGACCCCGAATAGCTATCGAATCTTAATGTGCATGTGGCATATGTGGCATAGGATGAAGCGGCCACCTCCCACTCCTCACGAAATTAGGCACTTCTATTCATTGAGGCAACTGGGGAAGACTGGAATCTATTTCCTTCTTTCGACCCAACCCAAGAACTGGATACCAGAGGACGTTGTGGTTCAGGGGAAGGTTAAGCTGGCCACTGATGAAAAGATGAAGGGATTTGTCTAGGGATTCCCTTATTCGAACAAATTCTGGAAGAACAGCTGGTTTTTTGTAGGTAACCGTTGAGACCAATCGATAAGCTTTGATCTTGACGGTGTTCGGGTGACGCGCAGGATTCCCCGATACTTCTGCTCACCTAAAAGCTGGAATCGAGTGACTCCTTCTTTTACTGATGGCGAGCTCACAAATCTGGCCCAAGCGACCGTACGCTCTTTGGAGAAAAGGGGCAGGTCGTACCTTTTTGATGAGGAGAAGATGATCAAAGCTCGCCTTTTCCCTCAAATTTCTGCCCGTCAATGACGCCGTGAGTTGTTTAATATAGTTTTTTGCTTATTATTCCCGCTCTTGGTCGGCTTACTGATTTAATATTTTTTGTTCAGTGTTCGATATAGATGTCGTCTGTGATGTACAGGCAAGCCGGATGAAAGCTATTGTGGAGGCGAGCTGAAAAGAAGTTATGCGTTAGCGGGATGCTGGGATAGCTCTTCCACAGGAGGAATCTGACCAGAGTTCTCCCGAGGAAGAAACTGACGAGGGCGTGCCTAAATATATGCCCGAGGAGACTTATGGTCTCAATGTGGAGACAGGCTTGGCAGAAGATATGAATGATCCAGGGGATCGTGCTGCAGACAAGGCAGTTGCCAAGAAGAGTGACCACGCTGGTTCTGCTGCACCCAAGGGGAAAGAGAAAGTTGGGGAGCCATCTGGGCCAGCGGTTTTAGTTTCCCCTGGGATTTCTCTGGCCCCAGCTGTGGATGATGTGGGTGAGCAGGAATGCTTGCCTAACGAGCAGAGCAACCCGAGAGGTTCCACTGCAGACAAGGCAGCTGCTAGAGAGAGTGGACTTGGTTCTGCTGCAGGCGAGGTAGTTGCTACGTCCCAGGGTGTTGAAAGGGTTGGGGAGCCTTTTAATGTTACACCTGTTGAGGTTTCAAGCTCTGCAATACCAACTTTTGTCTCCTCACCGACCACGGTTGGGAATGAGGTCAAGATAGAAGACCATGTTGCCAATCTCGACACCCGCGGGAGGTATTTCAGAAAGAGGAAGGCTTCATTTTCTCCTAGCCGTCTTGCCCCGAAGGTTCCTCGAGTGGTCGCGTATGTTGACTCATCCTCAGGTGATGAGGAGGCTGGCGCTGGGGTCGAAGAAACGGTGATTCGAACTCCTCCCAGAGATCGAGCGGGGACTCATGTTGGGGATTTTACCGGCTCTCTTCCTCGGGCATAATCATCAATTATTCTGCCAGATGCCGGTATTGGTGGTTCGGGACCGTCGAGCTAGCCTAGTGAGCCTACCCCCCAAGCCATGTTGAAATCTATGTCTTCGGGCCGTGCTTATATTAGGGAGGATAACTGGAGCCGCTTTAGTGTTGGTCTTTTGTCAGATCGACTCTACAACTTCTTTAATAGCGCTTCCTATATGAGTAATCTTTTACTTTGGTTATTTCTGATTTTTTGCCGCTGCTGTCACTTTGTTTTACTTCGTTAATTGGTTGCAGATGGTAGTTGAGATGTCGGAAGCCTACTAGGCTGGTAGCGCTCAGGCGGATAGAATAAGGCGCCTAGAGGCTCAATTGAAGGAGAGTGAAGATGGCCGTGCTCAGATCGAGTCGGCTTGCCAAGAGAAAATTAGATCGAACCAGGAATTCATGGACCGGTGTCTAGCAAGTCAGATGGAGGCCAAGCAAAAGGCTTCTTTTGCTGTTGATGAGGTTAAAACTCTAAAGGATCAATTGTCTTCTACTCAGGAGACGATGCTCTAGGCCGAGCAGATTGCTGAAGAAGTCAAGTCGTCATATGAGCGCAAAATTGAAGACTTGGAGCGCTAGGCCCTGACAGTTAAATCCCTATCAAAAGAAGCTAGATTGGAATTAGAGATACAAGGTGTCAACCGTTTCAAAAGGTCTCTGGCTTATGATGCCCTGCTTCTCAGAGAATTCCAACTAGGGATGGTCTCAGCTAGGGAGTTCTTCAAGATGAAAAAAAGGAAGACTAACCGGGCCAGAAGCAACTGGAGCCTTTCGATTAAGAAATATGTGAATACATCTTTAGAGTCTCTTCGGGTCCAGATGAAAGAGTGGCATGCATATTGTCGGAGTAAGGGTAAGATGCCACATCCCATGTATTTAGAGGTACCCACTGCCAACGTTTTCTCTACTTTCCATGCTTGTCAGAAAGCGGGGATTGATGGTGAGGACCCTGATGTTGGGCATGTGCCTAGAAAATATTATAGTGCCTGAATGGATGATGAAGAATATGAGATTGTATGGTCCTTTGACGACAGCCTTCTGAGTGAATATGTAATGGAACCTGATCCGAGTATTGGTGGAAGCAGTTCACAACCCCCAGCGCCATCTTGATAGTTCTTTTTTTGTGATAGACGGACTTTCTTTTTTGTAATGGGCTTTGTATTTGTTTTTGTTGATCATATATATATAATCCTTCTTTCGCTTTACGTTTCGCATTTGCTCCGCTATTTGTGAATTAAGATGCTCTTTCTTGCATATTGATAATAAATGTCATAAACGGAGATGTCCCGAGCTCTTAATGTCCAAGGATTCACTTTTTTTTTTTTGCTGACCACTCTATTCTCGGGGAAGGTCTTTGTAAAGGAATCTTCGGTCTTGTGTAGTTGGATTGGTCATGAATTCTAGCAAACAATCTTTATTTATTAGAAATTGAAGACTAAAGCCTGGAACATAAAAATGTAAATTGCAGAAAAACTTGAAATATTTAAAGATAAGGGGTTCATTAGGGATAAAATATCTTCAGGTATTGCGTGTTGCATAGTCGAGGTACCAAGCCACCTCTTGATCGAGTTATCCAGTATGCCCCATGTTCTGCCATACCGTTGATGATGTACGGTCCTTCCCATTTGTTGGCGAAGGACCCTACTGCTTTGTCCTTGGTGTTTGGGGACACCCCTCTCAATACTAGGTCGTCGAGTTGAAATTTATGTAACAGACGTGCGAGTTGTAATACCTTGCAGCTCTTTGCTGGTATGCGGTGTTCCTTACTTATGCTCTATCTCTGGCTTTTTCTAGTTCATCCAAATTTTGTAGCAGTGTATTGACATTGTGATCTGGATTGTATAACTGGACTCTGGGTGAGGTAAAAGCTGTCTCGGCTAGGATGACGGCTTCGGTTTCAAATACTAGAGAAAAATGGGTTTCCCTTGTGGACGTCTTTGCAGTTGTTCGGTACGCCCATAGAACCTTGTGTAATTTATCCGCCCAGTTACCCTTCTTTAAATCCAGTTTTGCTTTCAGCATTTGCTTGATCACTTTATTCACTGCCTCAGTCTGACCATTGGTTTGAGGATGGGCAGGCAAGGCATAGTAATTGGCGATCTTGTGTTCTTTACACATCTCCTTGAACTTTTTATTGTCAAATTGGGTCCCATTGTCTGTTATGCTGGTGTTCAGGATCTCAAACCTGTATAGTATGTTCTTTTTGACAAAGTTGGTGGTGTTTGCCTCAGTGATGTGTACGAGTGCTTCTGCCTCTATCCACTTGGTAAAATAATCAACTGCCACGATAGCATGTTTTGCTCCTCCTTTGACTCCTGCAGGCATTGGTCCTATCATGTCGAGGCCTTACATGGCGAATGGCCAAGGGGATGTTAAGCTCCTAAGCAGCTCTGGAGGTTGCCGAATGTCGTTGGCGATCATTTGGCATGTCTCACAACTTTCCACGAATCGTTGAGCTTCGTCGAACAAGGTTGGCCAGTAGAACCCTTGCCTGAGTACCTTGTGTGCCAGGCTCTTACCCCCAGTGTGATTTCCGCATACGCCGTTATTGATGTACTTTAGGATCTGATGGGCCTCTTCAACAGTGACACACTTTTGTAATGTTTTCGAGAATCCTCTCCTGTATAGTTCACCATTTAGAATTGTGTACCGAATCGATCTGTACCTAATGCGCTTGGCTTCCGCGGTGTATTCTGGTAGAATATTTTCTTCCAAATATCTCCTAAGCTGAGTGGTCCAGTCATTCGAACATGGTCGAATTTCTGCTATCATGATTTCCACAGGTTCTGCTGTGCTTGGCTTGGTCAGGTGTGCAACTGGTATTGTTTTGAATCCGATACAAGTCATATCTGATGCTAGTTTGGACAAGGCATCCGCCTTTTCGTTTTCTTCCCGAGGAATCTGAATGATTTTATATTTCTTGAACCGTCTGAGCAATCTTTTTTCTATGTCCAGATAAGTTATCATGTACTCATCTCTCGCCTAGAATTCGTCTAGCACCTGGTTGACCACCACTTGTGAATCACTGAAAATTTATATCTCGTCCGCTCCCAATGCTATGCATACTCTTAAGCCGACCAACAGAGCTTCATACTCGGCTTGGTTATTGGTTACTTTGAAATTGAACCTCATGGCACACTCCACAGCGTCCCCTTTTGGGGTTGATATGACAATTCCTGCCCCGCTGCCATGGGTGTTTGATGACCCATCCACATGTAACTTCAATTGAAAATTATTTATCTGCTCTCCTTCCATCATTCTTCTTACCTCAACATTTGGTTTGGTGAATTCTGCCATGAAATCTGACACCACCTGTCCCTTGATTGCTGCTTTTGGGGTGCATTTGATGTCGAATTCACTCAGTTCTACAGCCCATTTAGTCAGCCTGCCTGACAGTTCTAGCCTTTGTAGGATGAGCTTCAGTAGGCAGTCAGTGTACACTTCTATCATATGTGCCTGAAAATATGGCATCAATTTTCTTGCTGCCATGATTAGTACGAGGGCTACTTTCTTGGTCGGTGAGTATCTGGTTTCGACCGGGAGTAAGGCCTTGCTTGTGTAGTACATTGGCTTTTGTACTCCTTCCTTTAGCAGGATTAGTACTGAGCTTGTCGCTACCTCTGTCACAGAAAGGTACAAGTATAAGGTTTCCTCGACTATTGGTTTCGAGAGGATAGGTGCTCGTCCCAAGTATTCTTTCAACTTTTGGAAGGCTGTCTCACATTCTTCACTCCACTCGAGCTCTTTTCCTTTCTTTATTGCTTTAAAGAATGGGGCGCACTTGTCTGTTGATTTTGCGATGAATTGGTTGAGCGAGGCGAGACACCATGTCAGTCTCTGTATTTCTTTCAACGTCCTTGGCGATGCCATTTCTTCTAGGGCTTTGATCTTTTTGGGGTTTACCTCGATTCCCCTTTGATGAACTTGAAAACCTAAAAACCTTCCCGATGGTACCCTGAACACGCATTTATTCGGGTTAAGCTTCATCTTATACTTCCTCAGGACATCCAAAGTTTCCTTCAAATCTTCAGCATGCTTCTCCGCTGTGATGCTTTTGGTCAGCATGTCATCTACGTAAACTTCCATGTTTCTCCAAATCTACCGGGCAAATATCATGTTCACCAGTCTCTGATACATTGCCCCAGCATTCTTCAAACTGAACGGCATTACTTTGTAGCAATATAATCCCTGATCAGTGGTAAAAGCCATCATTTCCTCATCTGCTTTGTTCATCCGGATTTGATTGTAACCCGAGTAAGCATCCATGAAACTTAGCAATTCATGTCCCGCCGTAGCATCTACCAATTGGTCGATTCTTGGCAAAGGAAAGCTATCCTTTGGGCAAGCTTTGTTTAAATTTGTGAAGTCTACGCACATTCCCCATTGATTGTTTTTCTTTTTGACTAACACCACGTTAGCTACCCATCTCGGGTATTTGACTTCCCTTATTGATTCCGTAGTGAGCAGTTTTTTCACTTCTTTCTTGATGGCGACACTCCTTTCCGGGTTGAACAGCCGTCTTTTTGGTATTACTAGACAGAATTCTGGGTCGACAGACAAATAATGTGATATCACTTTCGTATCTATCTCGGGCATATCTTCATGACTCCACACGAACACGTCTTTGTACTCTCTTAATAGGCCAGCCAACCTTGTTTTGATGTGTTCGTGTAGGTTTGCACCTATTTTGACTATCTTAGTCGGCTCACTAGGATCTAGAATAACATCCTCCGTCAACTCATTTTTTTTAGTTTCGGGTTCCTTTTTGGGATCGAGTTCAAATTCCTTAGGTGTTTCCGCCTGTTCCTCAACACATTTAGTGGTTTGCTCGGCCAAAATCGCGCACACTTGGTGTACTTCCTTGTCTTTGTAGACTGATAGGTTCACTCTTCGCGCCATCTCTTGTGACCCTTTAACCACTCTTACTCCGTATTTCATTGGGAATTTCATCATTAGGGCATAGGTAGCCATCACTGCTTTAGCTTTATTCAAAAATGGTCGGCCCAGCAAGGCATTGTATGACCAATTTTCCGTGTCCACGACCACGAAATCGAGTAGTACTATCTTCTGACACGGGGTTTTCCCAATTTTAACTGGAAGTTTCACGGTGCCGAGAGATCTTACTTCTACTCCGCCAAATCCTTTGAGTGGGGTGTGAAAGGGTTGTAGGTCTTTTCTATCCAACCTTAATTGGTCATACACCTCCGCACTTAAAATATCCGCCGAGCTTCCGTTATCAATCAAGATTCGGTAGACTTCTCTATGACCGATCCGTGCACTAATGACCAAAGCGTCATTCGGCTTGACATCTACACCATGCGAGTCAGCTTCAGTAAATATAATTGGGTCCCAACCTTCCTTGATTCTCTTTGGGTCTGGTTCGATAGAATTAACATCGAGGTCTCTTTGGGCCTCCATTGCCTCCCGAATTTCCTAGATCTTTTCTCTATTGCTTTTTCCAGTTGCTGGTCCGCCAAAAATGGTGTTAATTGCTTCTTCATCTTCGGCCTTCTTTGGGCTCTGCTTCCTCACTCGGCTTTCCTGCCGATTATCTCTCTGTCCATCTGCTATGTTGGCTTTCTTTAGGACAATATCTTTCAAATGCCCTTCTTTGATAAGGGTTTCAATGTGGTCCCTGAGCTGGAAGCATTTAGACGTCTCATGTCCATTATCTTTATGGAATCTACAATACTTAGTGGTGTCCCTCCGGGCGTAGAATGACTGCTTAGGAGGTTCTTTAAACATGTTCTTCTCTTCCAAGATTGCTAGCACTTCTTCTTGATCCTTTTTTAGTGGGGTGTAGTTTGTGTATCTACCCTGGAATTTTTAGCGAGGTTGATCTGTCTTCGGATCATAAGCCCGACTACCATCTCGGCCATCCCGAGTTTTATGCTTTTGCTTGTCAGCTTTTGTGTTTTATGTCTTGGGCACATTATCTTTTACTTTAGATTCTTCTAGATGCCCACCATGTACAAAATAACCTTCCGTTGCAATTTCTTCTTCTTCGGCTAAGGCATAACCCCCGGCCATGTCCATCATATCAACATAACTGGTAAGGCGAGCTCTTCTTAAATCGAATGACAGTTGGCCATTTTGTAAGTTATTGATAAATGCTGTAACGATAGCTTCGTCGTTTGCGCTCCCAATCTTTGACACCTCCTGGCCAAATCTTCCCAAATATTTCTTGAGCAACTCATCCTTCCCTTGTTTGAGCTGGGACATGTGAGCTACTGACTTCTTTCTATGCACGTTCCCAAGGAATTGTCTCTAGAACGCCTTGCTCAGTTCTCTGAAGCTGCTTATGCTTGCTGCTGGCAATCTACCAAACCACCGAGAACTTAAATCCCCAAGTGTTTACGGGAAATTTAGGCATATCAGGGCATCATTGTTGATGTACTGGGCCATAACGCTTTTATATCTCCTAACATGCTCATTTGGATCTATATCCTTTTTGAATTGCTCCATATATGGCATCCTGAACCTTTCCGGGAAGGGCATCCTCAGAATTCCGTTGGTGAAAGGACTCATTGACTCATCATCTGATAGTTCGTTACGTCCGTAACGCCTAACCAAAGCGTCCATCTATCGTCGATTATTTTGAACCTCCCGGGTCAAACTTTGTATGAGTATGTCCCTATCTCTTTCCGGTTCTCCCATTGAGTTAAAACCTTGACTGATGGTCAACTTCTGCCTTCTTCCTTCAAGTTCCTGTTCTTTGGTTCCTTGGTTCAAGCCATGCAGTTGGATTGTGCCCCTTCGTTTATGACCATGGTATTGGTCGCTTTCTCTTAAAGACGATGATCGGTCTCTCTGGTGCGAACGTCTTCTTGGTTGGTCCAGATCTCTTACTTGATCGGGGTTATACCTTCTGCTAGAGTAGTCCTCCCCTCTATGCTCCCTACTGTCCCGGGCTTGTCTTTTTGACAGTGTCTCGGGCCGGTCTGTCGAGTTTCGACCCATCTTTAAGGGTGCATCTGGCGTTAGGGCGACTACTACGGAGCACAACTTCCTTGGCTGCTGATCCGGGGTAAGTAGGTTATGGGATGAAGTTAAACCCTCCGTGGTGGAAAGGTTAACCCCTTGCTTGGCTGCATCAGTTATGAGCTGTTGTAGAGACACCCGGAACCGTTGAGCGATCTTCTCGTTGGTTGGAGGGAAGCGCTGAATGCCAGCTATAACGGTTGATTGATCCGCAGTTGTCAGTGCGACATCTGCAGCGTTAAGAGCGGTGTCTTCCTCCAATTCGTTATCTGGCAGCCCTTGACTATATCTGGAATCGCTGTCATCTCCTTCGCCAGCCATTGTTTCACAAGGGTTCTCAAAGTATGTTCAAAAAGGTATGAACCGCAGTGTCGTGCCATCCCCCTCTTTCTAGCGCCAATTGTTGACGGTGATTTCTCGACGGTCAATCAATCAATAGTTCAGATTAGTAAAAACCTGTAAATATGAATAAAACAAAGGATGTAATAACAGTTTAATGATGAAAGATGCGAAATACGTGGTAAAACTCCGATGATCAGAGAAACATCCACGGGTTGTTGCCTTAGCAACTCAGTCAAATCCACTATAATTATTGTAATGATACACACTTTGATCTCTCTCTTGCTAATTCTCACGTACCCCTGTCTTTGTGTTTTGCAGGGGTATTTATACATGTTAGTACCAGGGTTTCCCGATGCGGCTAGGGTTTTGGGTGTTGTGATGTGCAAGAAGAGGATTCTGGAATTAGTTGAAGAATCCATTTCCTACTTGGAGTACTATTGTATTAAGTGTTATCGAGTCCGACTTTGCCTAGGACTCTGACGTGTCCGTAAGACGTTTGTGTCCTTGTTGGACTCTCGGTGATAGTGTGGTAGTTAAGTTGGGATTACTCGTCGTTGATGATTCTGCTTTTTGTAGAACATGCATTTATGTAATATTCCTTGTTGGTACCGAGTAGAGCCGAGTAGGTTTTATTGCCCGAGTTGGATCACTTGGCTCTATCTGGTTTTATTCTCATGTCGCTCCACTTGGTGCCAAGTAACTTGTTTATGTGAGGAATTTCTCCCTTGGTTGACTAATCTTTTGACTTGTTGTCCACGTGGCTATGCTGGTTTGTTCACTTGTGATGACGTGTCTTCTATGACGATTTTTACCTATAACAGTTGTCATATTATTATTTTATTATTTTATTATTTTTATGTGTCATTTGTTACCAATGAATGTACTAATTAAGTGACTACATTAGCAACAAAATATTCTTATTTTTATTTATTTTCAAAGAAAACCGATGTCATTAAATCAAAATTTGTATTTGAAAAGCTTGACCTTAACATCCGGAACGTTTGCTTCTGCTATAACCTACCTTTGTTCCGGCCATTACTTTCATTATGTCCATTTCTTTTGGGTAATATTATTATGGGTGGCTCCAATTGCCACTAAAAAAAAAAAAAAAAATGTTCATATTTTGACCCCAAAAAAATGTGATTAAAATGTCCATATCTAAAATTACTTAAAAGGATACAATTATTCTAACTAAAAAAAAGCTGTAGGAAGGTAGCAAGGAAAAAAAAAAAAAAAAAAAAACCTCTTTTGCTACACAATACGATTAAAGAGTTTTTTTTTTTTTTATATATATAAATAAAGGATTTTATTTGCATCACTAAAGCAAAATTACTTTCGATAATGGTGAGGTACAAATTATAGGAATCATAATCCTCTGAATCTCTCTGAAAGTAAATTGGATAGACTCTGAAAGTTTTTGTTGAACTTCTTGACCCCATGATGCGTTGGACTCAATGAGCAACGAGACAATTTGTTTTCTTTATATTTCTTTTTAAATGGGTTTGAAGAGAAAAATAATGTGATTTGAATTGTTAATAACACTCAAAGACTAGTTTTGGTATTTGAAAGGGTGTAAAGAGCAAATTCAAAAAATTTACAATTTAAAAATGGGTGTTAAAAGTAAATGAGCAATAATTATCTATTTATTGAAACATCCCCGATTTTGCTTTAGTTCGATTGCTATTATAGTCATAGGAACATGATAGTCATAGATGAGACTTTCAATATATAAGGATCCTTCCAACTTCATAGCAATTCAATTTTGTCTTCATTAGTTTAAACTTTAAAGCCGATTGTCTTCATTAGTTTTATAGATTTTGTCTTTTCTTGTTGGGTAAATTGCATAAACATACCCCGAGTTTATGCCTAATTTCACTTATATTCAACCTATGCCTAATTTTGTCTTTGTTGAGCTTTTTGCTCGTTGGTCTTCGATTGTTTTGTTTTAGCTTACCTGTGTACTTCTATATATTCTTGAAAACTATTGTGTGTATACATGTGATTCTTGCAAGCGCAACATACAAGCTCACTAACGAGTCACGATCACAACACAAAGCAAAAAACAATTAAGAAAAAAGCTTTTTAAGATTTTTGATTTTGAGCCCCAGCAAAACATAATCTTTTAGGAAATGAATCGACAAGTCAAGTGATATTGGTGAGAAAAATTAACTCAAGAAAGAGACAAACTATCCATTCAATACACCATTGTGCACAAGTGCACAACACAACACACTCGTTGTAGCTTAAATTATTGAACCGAGTAAATGTTGTCCAATGTACTTATGTAAACTAAACTAAAGGGGATATCAATTTAATTGGAAGAAAAGCACATCATCATAAATATAATAATATCACTTTCCCAGAATATAATGTCCCTCTTGTGTGGTGGTGTGGTTCTCAGTAAGATTTGTTTGTTAAGGAAGATTTGGTTCTCATGAAGATTTCAATTTGGTTCAAAATTTTTACAATTTTACAATTATGCTTGTGTTGGTAGCCTTTGCCAGTTCTTTTCTACTGGACGAGAAACTACACCTCGATAAGTATCCATTTCTTTAATTTACTATCAATTTAATAATAAGATAAAAGCGATATGTTGATTTCATTGACAAATTTAATTTTTACAATCAATTACAACATACTAGGAGTAATGTTGACTGTATGGACTAGAGATCCAGATTTGCAAGGCTCGTGCAAACTGTGGATCATGCCAATCACGATAAAAAATAGTGTTGTGTCAGGTGTGGCTCAGCTCGGTAATTATAGACATTGTCCAACACAACCCTCGTGCCAACATAGCCTAACACTTATCGTGCTTGTATCATGCTGGCTCGTGGGCCGTACGGCCCGTACCATAGTCTATAACTAAGTTCTTTCTTCTTCGTTTTTTGAAGAAGATTTTAAAATATTAAATATGAAACTATATTTAAATTATGAATTTTAAGTTCTTAAAGTTTTCTTGGACCTTGGTTATTGAAATAATATTTTACCTTTAAATTAAACCATTAAAAATATTTGCTAAAAAAAAGTTATTGTTAAAATGTAAAGTATTTAAATACAAATTTTATTTAAATGATTTAATGTAATTCCGGTATTAGTGTGATTATGTTGAAAAAAAATAATGAAGATTTTAATATATATAATTCATGAACTTTAAATATTAAAATTTAATTAAAATAATACTTCAATACCAAAAAAAAAAAACAAAAAAAAACAAAACATGTAACAAAGAAAATATGACAACAAAAATTAATATTTATATTTGATTGCGATATAATACATTATATATCTAATATCTCTCACATTTCAATTACATGACAATTAATGAATTAAATATATAATTTAAAATTAAAAATAATTGTTAAGTTTTTTATTTAAGAAATTGAGTATGACCTATGCAACTAACCCATTTGGGCCACTTTTGGGTTGTGCATTTTGTGTGCCGTGCCAGCTTGATGGGCCACACAACTCAGCCCAACACGCTATAATGAACAAGGTCGGGCTTTGACATGGCCCCATAATTATTAGGTCGTATTATGTTGTGCTTGTACAGAATCCATCCTGGGTCGAATCATGCATGTACCGGTCCGACCCAATTTACATGTCTAGCTTCAAGCCATGCTCTTTAAATCCAAAAAAATATCCAAGTTTCTCATTTTATTTTTATAATGATTTTGCAGAGTAGAATGTTTGGTAGTCAGGAAAGATTTGGAATGGAAGAGATAAGGTTGAGATAATGCAATTATCCTTTTCAAGGTTAACACTTAACAGCAGACTGAAGCAGCTCTTCCAAAGTCAGTCTTCTTCAGTGAATCATACAAGAATTTAATGAGATGAACGGTGCAAGTGTTCATGCGGCAAATGTTCTCATTCTCCACTCATTTAAAATTACAAGCCCATTGATTTGGTGGCCGGAGACTTACGATTTCCATTAACCCACCAAAGTTCAAACTTTGACGTCTTATATATAATAATTAATATCTAACAATTGCCTATAAAACCATAATAAGTGTGGGGAAACCTCTTCCGGTGTAAGGAGCTGACTTCTTTCAATTATGGAGGTAGACATCCGAATCGTACTTGTACTATTTGATCTCGTTAAGTCCCGGTAGACAATTGTTCAAAAAGAAATGAAAAAAATGCACCACACATCATTCCAAAGAAAATTACAGTGACTCTTTAGGAGACGATAATCATTTTGTCAATATTTCATCAAAATTCACCAGTCTATTTCATATATAAACATGCAATAATTTCAAATATTTCATGGCTAAAAGCAGCCAACTTTAAGTAAAAATTGTTTACACTTTACACTCTACTGAAACAGTTTAAAACTAGTTGCAAAACTGAATTGTGAAACAGAAAAAAGAATTAATATAGAGCTAAATAAGAAAATAAAAAATATATATAAAAACAAAAACAAAAAAGGCAGTGGCCTTGCCCTATAATTTGAGAACCAATTAGTTAATGTAAATTTCACATTAAAATTCAGCAGAACCAGGTGCGCGAGGGAAAGGTATTGCATCTCTTATATTCTCCATTCCAGTTGCAAATTGCACAAGCCTTTCAAACCCCAGTCCAAAACCCGCATGTGGAACTGGCAAAATATAAATCAAAATATCACGAATAGTTCGAATCTTTACCTCAATGAGTTTTGACTTTTCCAACCACAGAAAATCTCATAAAACAACAAAGCATTAGTGATACCAGAACATCTAATTCATAAATTAATAATTGCACTAATGTTTGCAAGTTAAAGGAAATAGGTGAGTTTATAGGAAAGAACACCAGACCTGAGCCATAACGACGCAGATCAAGATACCACCAGTAGCTATCTTTGTTCAGCTTCATCTCATCTAATCGATTTTCCAAATATTCAAGCCGTTCTTCTCTTTGGCTTCCACCAATAAGTTCCCCAATCTGAAAAAATAAAAGGAATAAAAAGTAAAAAACCAAAAATCATTTTTTCACATAAGAGCACCACCATGCTCTAAGCTCATTCACTAGTCACTACTTCTGTTCATATAAATACTACTGAAAGAAAAATAGAATAAATATCAAGAGTACCTTTAAAACCTTGACATTGCTATTTATATAGTGAATTCAGAAAATGCAAGTTAATCTTTAAATTAACACTGTCATTTATCAAATCATAATTTCTGGACTGAATATAGTATGCATAAAGAAAATAAGAAAACAGTATCATTACCCGAGGAACCAGCATATCCATGGCTGCAACAGTTTTCCCATCATCATTCTGCCGCATATAAAATGCCTTGATCTCCTGAGAATTTTATATCAAGGAACTTAACTATCAGTTTCACGAATGGTAAAAAATTCCAACATATCATCTCCTACTTTCTTCAAATAAAATATACAGAACAAGGGAGGGGGTTTGCATGCCTTTGGATAATCTCTGATTATGACTGGACATCCACCAAATGCCTCTTCGGTTATATAACGTTCGTGCTCACTCTGCAAATCACATCCCCACTTCACCTAGAGAATAGAGCATGACTTATGTAAGATGTTTTTTATCTGCATAATTCTTTCTATTAATACATAGCAATCATCGCAGTTTATTAATGCTTCAAACTAAAAATATTATCAACAGTAATAAAGCAAAATGAGCAGCAAAAGTCAAAACTCCAGAAAATTTCCAGGACAACAATGATTCGAGACTGAGGAGGTTATACTTTTACTAATTCAAATGAGACAATATAGGAGAAGTAGCTAAAAAATGTTGATGATCAGAATATAATTCTCAGTATCATGATGGACCTTCCATCAGGTATATTCATGGAATATCACTCGGTGCTGTTTCTTTTTCTTTCCTTTTGCAAATCAAAAAATTGGGTTGGAAGGCTTTGGTAAAATTCCAATCCTGAAGCCAATATAAGCTGGCCCATAGATGAAAGCAGCTACATTCTGCAGTATGACTGACTGGCACAACTTGAACCCATTAAGGATGAATGAGTGCATTGCCACTCAACCAACTATAGCAGTGGCTAATAAAAACTCATTGATTACATCTAATAAAAGGTCATTTGTTGAAGTTATAAGCACATGATGATATGTTGTCTATAAGACAAAACAAAGAAGATTCTGGAGGTAGAAAATTTGTTTGAGTAGGGAAGCACCAAAACAGAAGACAATGACATCATGTTCAAAACTACATATCCTTGTGCTGCAAACAGTTC
Organism: Acer yangbiense; assembly: GCA_008009225.1. Taxonomy (NCBI): domain Eukaryota; kingdom Viridiplantae; phylum Streptophyta; class Magnoliopsida; order Sapindales; family Sapindaceae; genus Acer; species Acer yangbiense. Next base: position 15,894,015 of record CM017773.1, on the reverse strand, counting down.
TCTCTACTCAAGTTCAACCAAACATGTGACAAATGGTCAAATGAGGCATAAACTCGTTTTAATCATTCAGTATGCTTGCAACTAGCCATCATATGTAATGATATAGAGCGTTACTGAAGCTGTGTAATAGCATAAATCAGTTGGTCTCAAGTACCTAGCTCCTAAAAACGATGAATCAACATCTCTGATATCTAATCCAAGAAGTACAAATGCTCTAACAAAGATAACTCTGTGTAGACAATGCACTTAAGTTCTTCATACATTAAACTGAATCGGATATAAACAGAAGGTAAACACAGTCATGTAGCAGTCCACAAATATCTACAGGGGAAAAAAAGTAAAAATCACCCTATAATAAAGTAAAACTTTACAAACTTGGTACAGAATAATACTTTTTAACTTTTTAAAGGCATAAATAACATACATACACACACACAAAAGAAATTTCATATATCCAGGTAAAAGCGTGATAATTTGACTGCTCAATCAGAAAATACAAAGGAGATATGATCATATGAAGATAGCAGTGGTTTCAAGTAAATCACACTCAAGGTGGTCTTTCTTCAAATAAATTTCCATCCAAATATCTATCACAAGAGTTTGAGTGGAATGCCAAATATGCATTACCGGGAATTCAAATGTCTTATTCGCTTTCAGAAGGAGCTCAACCGCATCAGTATAAGTCAACTGAACAACCTCACTTTCGACCACAGCCTATTAATCAAACAAAAGTCACTCAAATATCAGGGGATAACTGCAAAACTTTACAGCAAAAACCTGTGGAGACCAGGTTGGAGAACCGAAACCTCAAAAAGATAAAATGTAAATGCATAACATAAATAATTGAGAAGGATAAGTTACACTGAGAGCTCATACACTCAATCGATCAATGATTCCTTTCTCAATCCAAGTGTTGAAAAAATCCATGTCTTCCTTGCAGTTCTCAAGAATATGTTTCACCTTCCATACATGAAATCATGTCACTCTTTCATTCAAAATGCTGTGCTAGACTAATGTCTACTGGTTGAGTGTTTAATTGACAATAGATATGAAAAGTAACATACTACATACTGGAGATAGGCAGTTGCACAGGCCATGTCATCATTCAGATCAGCAAATGCTAGTTCTGGTTCAATCATCTTCAGTAAGATAAAATAATAATTCTAAGATACTCAATTCAGTAAAGAAGTACTAATTTTGAAAAAAGAAAGCTATAAAAACGAAATTAAAGTTGGAAAATTTTACAAGATAAAATAAAGAATGCTAACCCAAAATTCAGCAAGGTGCCTAGAAGTGTTTGAATTTTCTGCTCGAAACGTGGGACCGAATGTATACACCTGAAAGGTATAAAATTTGCAATTTAATTAAGAAAAAATAAATGCTTATTTTCCAAATTTTGAATATATTGCGACAAGTTTGAGATAAGAAAGAAATACATCTGAAAGAGCAGTAGCATATGTTTCAGCATTAAGTTGGCCTGAGACTGTCAAGAAAGCTGGCTTTCCGAAAAAATCCTGACAAATGAAAATAAGAAACAAAATTTACATTAATGGGGAGTAACAATAGATTTCTTTATCAACCATCACTAAAATATTGACGGTATACAATTTCAGATGCAAAACAGATATCACAAAGACAATGTTCAGGTCAAATAAACATTTTTTTGATCATATATAGAAGAAGACATATGGTCTTCAAGGGGCAAGCATTCCGTTGTAAGATGGCTAATGTTTATCATTTCATATGGTTTTAAAATCCTAAACTTTTGAGACACCAACCACACTTCAGTTCCCAACTCATCAAACAGCAAAACACCCAACTTTTTTCTTTCTAAAACTTCCAAAAATTAGGATGCTAATACACATATGCTGTTAGTGCTTTTTTTCTTCTTTACAAGAAATAGGTGCTGCTAGTACTTTGAACACAATACTGCCTTAATCATGATGCAGTTTTGACTTTGATCAATTGGATATAATTACATCAGGAAAGCAAGATTGAAACATGGTATGTTTATCAGGTGTTAAAAATATAAAATAGCATCACACAGGAAAGTTTAATTGTCTCCTTTTTTTTTTTCACTTTGGGTTTGAGGTGGAAAAGCAAACTGGAAATCATAATTGAGATTGAAAAGTAAAAATATACTCACTTGAGACCAGTCAATTGACCCATCCTTCGTTTTTGAAATGGCATTGATAGGAGAGTCAGCTGCTTCACCGGAAGTGGGAATCTATCAATTGGATTAAATGTTAATTACAAAAAAATTTAAAGCAACTCAGAGTCACTAGACCACTTCACGTGTAAAAAAAATGGAATGAACCTATAATTGGTTAATACTTAATATGCACATCAATATTTCAAAATTAAATGTATTAAAGATGAATGCATATAATAAATTACTTTTGCAAAAGGCTTTATTATTTTAAGCTACAGTGCATACCAATGTAGTCACACAGAACTGTTCACCCGCTCCTTCACAATCTGAAGCTGTAATAATAGGACTTGAGATCCAAACGAACCCATTCTCTTGAAAAAACTTGTGAGTAGCAAAGGCCAGAGCATTCCTTACTCTTGCAACCTAAAACCAACTTCCACCAATCATTAAAGCGAGAAATAAAACAAAGAAAGAAAAAGAAAAAAGAAACCACATTATTGGTTCAAAGATAGTAATCAACCCTTCTATCCTTGAAGCCCCTGCTGAAGGCATGCTGATATAGAGATCTAACCGCATGCTTTAAGCATTTAGTTGAAAATAAAGTATAATAATATGTGGAAGAAAAATTGTTTGCCTAAAATGGGAACAAGTAACAGTAATTTGATCCTCATGCCCAATAGATAACCCAAGTTGATAAGGAGCCCAAAAGTTCAATAAACTATCAACATGGTAAATTATTACCAAGTACAATGGGAAAAAAAAAAAACAAGAGAATTGAAAAAATTCTAATATATATATGCATAAAATAACTCTAAAATTTAACTATACATATTTTCATTCTGACTACACTATTCGTTAACATGTTGCTAACAAGGAGGACAAGAAAGGAAATAAAGTAAAATTACTGAGTTAGCCCAATGTAGCTTACTTCAGTTTCCACCTCACTGCCAAAAATGCCTCAACGACACAAGCACTTCATCAACCATACTTGTTCTCAATAAAGTAAAAATACCTTTTGGAACCCCTTTCTTCCAAATACTAAAGATATTTTGATATATTCACTTTAAAAGATCATTCATTAAAAGACGCCAAAACAGCACCACATGAAGCTCAAATGAGTAGAAATTATGACCGCAACATGTTTGACAGTTATTTTGCAGATTCAGTGGATCATCACACAGAAAACTTAAACGAATGCATATGGTCTCGCTTTCTGCGAAATATTTTTCCTTCAACAATAACAATCCCCTATAATGTTAACCTTGGCTATGGTGATGTTTTAATGTTCCCCTATCACCTACATCTATTGACTATTGTTTCTTTTAAAACCAAATGATCTTGATAGTAGCAATAGAAGACCAATCAAAATTTCATATATAAAGATTTGGAAAAATAAAGTGTACATAATTTCTAGAAACAAGAACAAAGAGGCTCATGTAAATCTAGCTTTGAGAACTCATAGTCTCATACCACATCCTTCTACTCTAGAAACAACTCTATTACACGTAATTGTTTGTAGCAAAACAAAGAAAGTTCCAGCAGGGATTACAGTGCCATTAATGAGCATGGACTAATCACAGTTCTAGAAATGTTACAGAGGCGCGACAAGAGAACAGTCAATCAAAGAAAGGAAACATGTAGACATAATGATGAAGATTAGAAAGTGAACCTCATAATAAGCATATTTCAAGTGCAGAAGGAAGGATGGATTCTACTGATAACAACATAATTTAAACAATGGCTTGCACATGATCATAGCATATAACAAGAAACAAATGACAAAATTAGATTAATTAAACAAAGAACATACCGCACCAAATGTATTTGTTCTAGGACGTAGATGAGCTTTAGTTCTCAAGAATTCCCTGCTAACCCTTTTCTTTTGAATGGGATATGAAGGATCACTTTTGCCAACCTGTGAAAGAAATGAATGGACAGAAAATAGAAATATTTCAAAAGAAAACTAGGAAATTTTCATACCACGACTTAACTACATGAAAGGACATGGGTTAAGTCACCCTATAAAAAAAAAAAAGATATAGGTCAAGTCATTTGAAACAACCATCAAAGTAACAAAATAATTGCCTACATGCATACGTAGGTATGTATATTATAAATCAATACAGAGACGGAACTAGGGGGTGGGCAGGGTGGGCTCAAGCCCACCCTAGACTTAAAAAAAAAAATTGAAAATATAAAAAAAAAAAAAATTAATTAATTATTAATATTAGGACTCAGGAATCTATGATCTAGGCAAGGCAACAATTATATTTTATATAATTTGTCTACTTTTATATCACACTTTCACACTTTTACTACCCGGCACCTACATGCAAGAGGCATCATATATCAATTTTTGTTTCTTTTTTTCCTTTTTCTTTAACAATTATTATCTCCATCATCTTTCCCCAAATTTGTTACAAACTACCAAAATGAAGACTTAAAAGAGTTGCTTGTCTCACTGACAATCTTTTTGGTAAATAAGAATATAAATTCAGAACATTGTATATTTGTATATGTAAATAATTTCTTCTGTGTCTTTTTAAATGATTTTTTTCTCTGTCTTTTTGTTATTTATATAGATCGTAATGCAAAAAAGAAATATATTCCATCAGCAATGAAGTTTATCAAGACATCACTTCGCAATAGGATGAAAATGAATTTTTAACAAACTCTATGGTTGTCTACATTGAAAGAGAAATTGCCGGTGCTATTGATCTAATTTCATAATTGATAAGTTTGATCTTTTGAAAAACCGTAGGTTATAGCTTAATTATTATTTGATTGTATTTGCATTTCATTTTTATTTTACAATTTGTTTTGACTTTATTTTTTAAAAAAAATTGTTAACGTATTTATTTAGATATTACATTTACAAGTAATCCCCACTATGTCTTCTTAACTAGCTGTATCTTTATTTTTAATTAATACAATTTTCTTGTATTGTTAATGATCTAGAAAAAAAATATTCTAGCCCACCCTAGTGTTTAATCCTGGTTACGTCCCTGCATCAATACATCTATGCCTAAACATACAAACTAATAATTGTGACGTGCTGGGTCTATAACAACTAAAAGGCTACAATACATATCTACACATGAACACATGTTCATTGCAATTCAATAGAAATTGTGAATGAAAAATTGTCTTGTTCAACTAGAATGATGAGCAAGACATCACATACCATAACGATCTTGTCGGCCTTCAATTCCACTTTTTGTTTCGATCCTTGGCTTTCGACCAAAGTCCCTCGTATCCAAATTGATGCACCAGTTGTGATCAAACCAGATTCTATCTATTAATAAGCACCAAAGCTTAACATAAATACATAATACACAACTATACGTCCCACAAAACTACATCAAATGCCAGTACAAAAATAAAAATTAAATTTCGGCTCACAATTACAAAATACCTGATCATAACCTTCAGCATCAGAATTCATCACACATTGCATATTCGAAAGGCAAGAACCATCATTAACCTACCAAAAAAAAAACATCAATTACAACACAAAAGAACATAGCAGTAAATATTTGCAGAAATTAAACAACAATTTTCGAAAAAAAAAACTTGTCAATTGAAGAAATGCTTACCTCAATAAAAGTGACACTGCTCTGGGCTCGAAGAGTCCGTACCCATCCCATGACAACAAGCGTCTGTCCTACGCGACCCAGACCTTCATCGGGACCGCTCTTTATGTCAGCAACTTTCAACTTCTTCCTGAACTCTCCTACTTTGTTTCCCAATTCGCCGCTGTGTTTTTCGACCAAGTCGCCGGAGACGGCGGAGCAGAAGAATCTAGTAGGGCGAGGAATTGGCGGGGCGTGGTGGAGAAGAATTGGCGGGAAAATACGATGGGTTATTGTTGGTAGGGTTTTGGGGTACAAGGATAGGAACCGAAGAGTAGAGTAAGGTCGGAACCGGAGAGGAATGGCTGGTGCAAAAGCAGCAGCCATTTTTGTGGATACTGTTTTTGTGTCTGATTCTTGTTTTCCGCTGCCTGTTATCTACTGGGAGGACTGTGACTCTGTGAGGGGAGTTTTTTTTTTACACCTGCGGCTATTTTGTGTAGCTAAAAGATATATTTAGGGGGTGTATTCAATTAGGATTCTTGAGGACATTTAAAGACATTATAAATCTTGGTGTATTCAATTTGGACATTTAAAGACTTTAAAAGAGTCCATATGAATCCAGTGGTATTCAATTAGGATTTATATGGACTTTTAAAGAATCCTTCCAAATCCAGGTGTATTGAATTGAGACTTTAAAAATGTCTACAAGAATCAAGGTGTATTCAATTAGGACTGGATTTTAAAGGATTTTCTTAAGTGATGGAATTTGATGGATTTTGGTGGACTTGATGGTGAAAGATATAAATATAAATGTCATAACATGTCCAGCCTTCTCCCCAAAGATTTTGGTGGATTTTGCTTTCCCTCTCTCTCTCAAATTAGAAACGAAAAGCACTAATATGTAAAAATTAAAAAAACCGATGCATGTGAGAATAATAAGCTTCCATCTCCAATATGTTCTGTGAATTAAAAAGGAAAAAAAAAAAAAAAAAAAAAAAACTGCACATAATTATATATGTGAGAATATGTTGTAGTCACATAATTATATACAGTATAACAACAAAACTCACTACGTGCCAGAATTGCACAAAACAACACCAAATTAATCTGTAGAGCCTTCAATCAAACACCAAAATGCTCACTCTTTATTAGCTTTTTTTTTTTTTTTTGAAAAACTCTTTATTAGCATTTTATTTTAAAGAAAAATAATTCATCTACACTTCATGCAAGTAGTGCCTTTACGCAGATAAGCCTTAGCCAATTTTGGGTTCAATTCAATCACTTTGTTTGCATCAGCAACAACCTCAGATTATATATATACACAAATATAGATTGACTGGTGTATCAAATTTTGCTAATTCTAACTTCAAAGGTTTTTTTTTATAATTAGCTATAATTAGCTTACTATTAATAAGTCAGAGATAACAAATTCATGAAAGCCTTAGCCAATTTTGGATTCAATTCAATCGCTTTGTTTTCATCAGCAACAACCTCAAAATATATATATACGCAAATATAGATTGACTGGTATATCAAATTTTGCTCATTCCAACTTCAAAGGTTTTTTTTTTTATAATTAGCTATAATTAGCTTACTATTGATATATAAGTTAGAGATAACAAATCCATGAAAATCCTTGGATGTCTAAACAAATCCATAAAAGTCTGAGATAGATGTCTAAACAAATCCATAAAAGTCTGAGATGGATGTCTAAACAAATCAATGAAAGTCCATGTGGATTTATAAAAGTCTGTAGAAATCCATGAAAATCTGTCACTTAAAAAATGTCTTTAAATGTCTTCAAGAATCCTAATTAATCCTAATTGAATACACCCCCCTTATTCTCAAAATAGAAATACAAAGGGTCCATTGCTTTATGGTTGGATTTAAAATAAAGCTCCTCCAGGTTCAAATCCTGTTATTTATAAATATATGTCCACATTTATCAATCTATAGCTGACTGACAGGGTTCGATTCCGAACCGACAGTTTCGGTTTCTTAGGGAATTAGAATCGAAACCGAACCGAAACCGTAGGGGAATTGGTTTTGGTTCTGTTTCACCCGGTTTCGATTCCTATTCTCTACGATTCCAAACCTTTTTTTTTATTAATTTAAAATAAAATAAAAGAATAATTATTAGAAAAATTAAAAGACATATTAAATGGTAACCATAAATTAAAATAAAATAAATATATGAAAAACTAAAATAAAAATGTAATTGCAATAAAAAAATGAATAATTGAGTAATTGAGAGAGAATTGAAAAATTAGAGTGAGGAGAAATGAAATAGGAGGGGATATTTATAGGAAAAGGTTTTGAACAAATAAATAACTAACCATAGGAGGCCCTATGGTCAAAATGACATAACCATTGGGCCTCCAAAGGCTAAAAAAATTTTAAGAAAAAAAAAATCAAACAAAGAAACTGTCTAACGGTACCAAATCAGCTCCAAAATATTTAGAACTGGAATCGGAACCTTACAGGTCCCGATTTAGGTTCTAGTTCCAGTTTCAGTTCCAGTTCCGATTCAGTTCTTCAACCCACGGTTCTGATTTGAATCGAACCGTGGTCACCTCTATTTGTCTACTAAACCGTAAAAATGTGAGGAGACCTCTCCCCTTAAGTGGGAGTTGTATTATGAACCGTGTTTGTAGAGTCTAATCTCGTTAGGTCTCGACAGACCCTTGACCTATATTCGTTTCGGCTCTTAAAAATAAAATTACGGTACATCCACATGAAACCGTTGGTCACAATCATGACCCAATTAATATAGAGAGAAAACTAAAAATAGCCATCCAAATTATCATACTTTTGTTTTTAACCACTTTTGAAATTATAATTGTTAATAACCACTTTTTTAAAAAACTTTCAGTATATGTCCGTAAATTACCAGAGTACCCCTGAAAATAGTTTTATTTTAAATCTCGAAACAAACTTGAAATCATGGGTAAATTGAAATGTCCAAACTTGAAATCATGCCTAAATTGAAATGTCAAAACTTGAAATCTGGACTAAACTGAAATTTTCACTTTCTTCTTCTTCCTCTTCTTCTTCCTCAAACATTAGGTTTTTTTTTTGTTTTTGTTTTTTTTTTTTTTGTTTCCCTTTTCTTGCAGATCACCTCGCCGGCGAAGGGGGATCGATTTCGTCGCCGGCGAAGCAGCAGCGGACGACGAGGAGCAACGCACGATCGTGGCCCGTCGCCCGTCGCCCACGCCTGGCCGTCGCACGAACCAGCGACGAACCAGCGCCCCCCATCTCCGGACGTGGCCACTGCCGCGAAGCCCAGAAGGTCGCCGGCGCTCGGCGACACCTTCGCCGGGGCTTGGCGACCCTCAAAGCACGCCGGCGAGGGAGATCGGGGAGAGAGAGAGAGAGACTTCAGGGAGAGAGAGACCAGAAGAGAGAGAAAGAGAAAAGAGAAAAGAGAGAGAGTGTGTTTGGGGACCCTTTTTATATGAGGGCTTTCCAGTAATTTCTCAAAAAAGTGGCTATTAATAAATAAAGTTATGCATGTGGTTAAAAAAGAATTTCCCATAATTAGAGTGGCTGTTTTTGACAATTTTCACATTAATATAAAAATTGATATTTTATTAAAGGGTTGGTTAAATTTCTCAACCAAAAATAGATATGTTAATTAGATCCTCAGTGTAAATCACTATGCAGACACTAATTTCAATGAAATTTCATAAACGACTTCTTTATTTTGTCCTAATTGCCCAAGATTAGAGTTCTACAAAATCTTTTGGCAATTTATTATCATTACTAAAAGTTGTAGAATAACAAACACTTTGGTAAAATATTTAAGTATTGATTGAGTTTAACTGAAATGAAAATGGAACCGTCTTTATAGAGACTAGAAGCCTTAGAGCATCTCCAATGCAAAAGTGGCTTGCATACCAATAATTGTTGACATGGCAACAATGTTAAGAGACTTGCTTCCTATGTGGGATAAAAATAGACTTGATAGACAATCAACTCAAAAGTTGGTCTCCAATACTTCTGTCTAAAACACAATTTTTTTAATGACGTGTCCATCTTTTTTTCCTATTTTATTTTTTATTTTATTTCCTTACCAAAAATATATGAAAAATTAATGTTAGTTTTAAATGTTTGCTGAGTCAACCTAAAAAATAGCTGTGCAACAGACCGTCTAAAAGTAGACGGTCATGTTGACAATGTATAATATTTTTTTTACCACGTCAGCTTCAGGTTGAATATGCATAGCTGCATTGGAGATACAATTATTAACATAACGTCTATTTATCCTACGTGACATCTTTTTTTTTCACAAGTCATGCTTGCATTGGAGATACTCTTACAATACAAAGACCGGAATACTGACAGTAAATACTTGCACACAACAGGTAACACAAAAGTGCACATAACAAAAAACGAATGCAGTAAATGCACATAATTGCCCATTCTATCAAGCTTCCTACTCCTTGGCAGTGCATTTTCAAAGTCAATATGCATCAACAACCGTCTACTTATGACAAGAGAGGTTGGTTTAACGGTAATCCACTCACACCTACGTTCATATCCCCTTCAATAATCCCAGAATATTGTAATATAAAAAATAATAATAATAATAATAAATAATTCTTCTTCCCAATCTTTAAAAATGTGTGAGGCAAGATAGCCGCCTCAATACGAACCTAAATTTGAAATTCACCCATAATATTTAATAAATAATCCACAATCAACATTACTGACATAAACATCTCAAAAAAAGTGCATGACAAAAAAAAATGTTTAGTTGCTCGAAATATGAATCCAAAATGTCATCCCAGTGATAAATGGTTGTTGAACTAAAAATCAACCGGAGATCTTAGGGTTTGATATTGCAGTGTTGGAGTTATGGAGAAGTTAGAGGTACATATTTGGGAAAAAAAAGGGGTTATACTTTCCATTATAAGGAGGATCTTAGAGTTTTAAAACATTTAAAAAATAAATAAAATTGTGCAGACCGCCTCAAGGCGCCTTAATGCAATATCAAAAGGAAATTTTAAACATTGCTTCTTAATGCAATTCACCATTCTCCTCTCTCCTTAACTCTTCCGAAAAGGAATCCTCCAACATTATGCAATGCAACCACACCATCCTTCCTTCTCCATCACCATTTCTTTTTCCTCACTCTCACATTGAACCAACTTATTTTCACTCACAACTCCCCTCTACTCTTTCGATCATATTCTCCTTATCTTTCCTTGTTTGCCCTTTGACCTAAATCTAAAAGGTTAAGTTGATAAGAAATGGCTCAACAATAGTATTTAAGTACTCTAAAACACCCTCTCATGTGCAAGACCAATGAGCTTGCCACGTGACTCAAGTCCAAACACATTCAAACTCATAAAACACACGTAGAAAAGAGGGGACACGAACTCTAAACTCTTAGTCAAAACAAGCTCCGATACCATGTTAGTAACCATTGGACCTAAAAGTTTAAGCTCAAAGGAAATAACCCAACAATAGTATTTAAACACTTTTAACAAATATCTATTTTAGAAAAATTATCAAGTGCGGGATCACTGATTCCTACCGGTTATAATCGGTGTAACTGTTTTTTACACTAATTCCCACAGGTGATAGTTAGGAATCCTACATTAGAAAGTTACTCTCTATTTTAAATGTCATGTTTGTTGCCTCATATGAAATCCTAAACACAAATACAAATACCTCTCTTGCATCAAGAATTAACAGGAAGTAGAAATGGCACATCAAATTCGAAATTTCGAATCACCAATGATAGTGTCTCGTTTCTTAAATTAGTTTGTTTCTCATTCCATCAAAGAAAGACAAGAACATTGGGAATGTATTTCTCTAATGTGTTCAATTTCAATTTGAGTACATACATTTGAGTCAGGCATAAACCACATTGATTGATACAATTACAAGAACAACTATCCCTAAAATTAGCAAACAACAAAAAGTACATATTCCAAAAATAATTGCAAAACCTTATATATCTGAGAAAAGGCTAACCACACAGGCCCCATTTTCCTCCTGATCCCAACCCACAAGCTTCAACAGCTTCTTCTCATGCTACTCACCACTCTCCATTTGATCCCCTCCAAAATTCCAACAATTCACCCCCCTTCTCCGTCCTCTCCGTCCTCCTCAACTCCTCCCAAAACGGATCCTCCACATTCGCCACCAATGGAACCACATCCACAACCACACCGTTCCTACTCTCCACCGCCATTTCTTTCCCATCCTCACGCACCACAGTCTCCATCTTCGGAGCCTCACTCTCGCTGCTTTGAACCAACTTATTGTCACTCTTGACTCCCCCATACCCTCTCAAACTCTCATCCTTCCTTGGGCGTCCTCGTTTCCTCTTACTTGTCTCACAAGCAACAACATCATTTGAGATATTCCTTGCACTCTCACCCTCCAAAACCATATCCATCTTATTAATTTCATTCCCTTTTACAATACCACTAGCATTCTTCCTAGGTCGCCCTCGTTTTCGTTTCCCTGTCTCACAAGAAACACCACCAACAGGACTCACATTATTGTTAATTCCATTCTGGTTTTCATTTACCTTAATCACAGGACTATCATACTTCCTAGGTCGTCCTCGTTTTCGCTTTCCTGTCTCACAAGATCCAACAATTCCAATTGGAGTGTTTTGTGAACTTCCATTCAATACAGTCGCCATCATCTTATCAGTTTCTCCATTATCGCTCGCCATCGACCAACGATAATCGCTAGCGATAGTGCTACCACTATTTTCCTTCCTTGGACGCCCTCTCTTCCTCTTCGTTTCACTGCAAGTAACAAATTCAACCGGAATATTTTGCGGTCCAATGTGGATTCCATTCCCGCTCGAGTTCGAATCTTCAAATTTGACTCGTACGGGAATTAATTGGCTGTCGTTGTTGTCGTCGTCGGCGATTGCAGCGGAAGAGTGAGACTGAATGTTGAGGAGGGATTTGAGGAGCGAAATGACTTGCGAATTCTCTTCGTCGAGGGGTTTGACGGGAGCAGGAGATGGAATTTGAGGAGGCAATGGAGAGGAATTGCGAGGGCGGAGGCGGAGGCGAGAGAAGGTCTGTTTGCGGCTTCCGGCGGATTCGTTGAAGACGGAAGCGTCGATTTTCGGGGTTGAATGTTGGTCTTCGTCGTCGAATTGGATGCTGGTGGTGGAGGAGGAGGAGGAGGAGGAGCAGCATAAGGAGAGGGAGAGGAGCTCCGAGTTGGAGAGGAGGCGGACATCGATCAAAGGAAGCGAGTTGAGGTGGAGGTGGTGGTGGTGGTGGTTGTCAACGGTGGTTACAGCCATAGCATGGAGAAGAGAGACTAGATCTGAACGGAAGAAGAAATTTTGTTCTTGAATAAGGATATTCTGGTACTTTTACTTTTATTCACCCATTTTGGCATTTTTTTTGCTTTAAATACACTGAATGAGGGTAATTCTGTCAGTTTATTTCTTCGCTGTCCTAATTAGATTTTGATTTCTAATTATGTAATTTAGGATAAGTTTTTCGCTCTTAAGGGTATCAATATCACTATGAGGTATGTATAATACCCTTTCCTTAAAAATATCTTGGAAATTTCTAGAAATATCAAAATATCGATCGGTGTACATGTTGTGTAAATATGTAATTTACTTAATATCGTTAAAATTTCCGTAAAATATATAGTATATTTCCATTAATGTAAAGTGAGATATCAATGATTTTTCCCTAATGTTTTTATCTATTTTTCTTTTAATTAAACGAATTATGTACTTACATTTTGCTTTTTATTTATGTTGTTAATGGATTTTGAACAAAACATATAACAATTCAAAACTATAATTTATGAATTCGTGTTATATTTGTGTTTGGTTAATTTTTTTTGGATTTTATAGGATTTGGAGGATTGGAGATTATTTCCAATCATTGTCCAATGTTTGGTAGGCACACCATTAATCCCGTCTGGACGAGATTTGTTGGAAAAATGGTTTAAATAATCATTTTGAGGTTTGATTTTGAGTGAGACCGATATCATTAAAATGATAGGTTAAGGTGGTTTCGTGTTCTCCTCTGTGAGGGCATCGAAATGGTATACTCATATGTTCAAATTGGTGCTTAGATGAATGAAAAATTGATCCTTAAAATACGTCGATAAGTTAGAAAAAATAGTAAGTGTCACATTGGTGGTAAACAAATGATTTGTTTAGTATATATAAGATCACTTAAGAAGTAAGTGTAGCGTAGAGGTTAGAGCATCACCGATGCAAAAGTAATTTGCATACCAAAAATGTTTGACATGACAACAATGTCAAAAGACTTGTTTTCTATGTGACATAAAGATTGATAGAGAATCAAATTAAAATTTGGTCTCTAATGCAAAATTTGACAAAGTAGCATTATTATTTATTTTTAATGACAAGTCCAATTTTTTTTTTTTTTTCATTTTTTTTTTCCTTACCAAAAATAGATGAAAAATTAATATCAATTTTGAGAGTAATGTTACTTTGCCTAAATTTGGTGTCTAAATCTGTTGCTCAAATGATTAGCATCACTATAATCCATTCATTTTAATTGTATTAGATTTGCATGATTTAAATTAATGGATTATAATGATGCTGCATCATTTGGACACCAAATTTGGATAAAGTAACATTATTGCAATTTTAAATACTTGCTGAGTCAATTGAAAAAATAGATGTGCAACAGGCCATCTAGTCATGTTGACAATGTCTAATATTTTTTTTACTACAACAGCGTGAGGTTGAATGTGGCATATTTTTTTTTTTCACAAGTCATTATTGCATTAGAGATGCTCTCATCTCTCGCATGCACTCGTCCTGTCTAGGTTGATTTTTTTATTTTTTTTTACCAATACAAGAAAATGGCAATTAATGTGATTTAATTCTTAGAATTAAATTTTTGAATTCAAAATTATAATTACCAAATTAATGGTAATTGATTTATGATTAATTCAAAAACCCTAATTGCCATGATTAATTTGGAATAATTCTTGACTTCCTTCTTTCCATTTATTCTTAATAGTCAAATTTATCTTAAGGACATCTTATGATACACGGGTCTCGGATCTAAATTCTTTTGAATCTGATTTGAAGACGGCTACAAGGCTTATGACTCCTAGCAGAAGTAAATGCCGTTACAATTGTAACGACTCGAGGGGACTCGTCGTATCCGACGTCCTCCTCCGCCACCTCTTCATAACCCTTGGATTCAAACTCATGCTCATCCATCTTTACATGTGTGAAATAATAAATACATAAACAAATTGATGGATAAACAAAATACGAACGAAATGAGAAACAAAGAAAAATGAATACTTACATGTGAATAAGTAGGTTGATCGTCTAGAGATAAGAAGAAGTTGATAGTGGGAAAAAATTGAGGATTCTACAAAACAATATTTATATGAAATTCAACCCTCTAGATAACCGAATAAAAAATAATAATAAAGTGACTATTGCTTAAAATAAGATTGAAGTGATCTAACTCTGTAAAAGTTGGAGAAAGCCATAAAAATTCATGTAGTCAAAATGACTTGACTCTGCAAAAGTTGGAGAATGCCACAAAAATTCATGAAGTCAAAATGACTTGACTCTGCAAAAGTAGGAGAAGGCTGTAAAAATAATTAATTAATACGAAATGACCTGACTCCGCAAAAAGTAGGAGAAGGCAATAAAAATGATTCATGAAGTCGAAATGACTTAACTCTGCAAGAATAGGGGAGGGTTATGTCAAAGTGTCGAAATGACTTAACTCTGCAAGAATAGGGGAGGGTTATGTCAAAGTGACCTTATTCCCCCCCCCCCCCCCAAAAAAAAAAAAAAAGCCCGACGATGATGTCATCCTCGGCCTAAGAAAGAGCGAAGATGACGTTACAATGACGGCACCAAAAAAAAAAAGGGACGAGGATGACGACATCCTCAATCCAAGAAAGAGCAAGGATGACGTCGACAAAAAAAAAAAAAAAAAATCTTTCAAGTGTACATACAGTATTTGACCCTTGAAAGTTAGGGGGCTCATGTTGTACCATAAAATTAACCGGATAGAAACTCCGAAATTAGTAATAGAAAATCCTGATATATGTTTAAATGCATATGGATATGAATATTTATATAACAATAACCGGACAAGCACGAATAAAAGTACGAGTAAAATTCGAGTCGGAGAGAGAAGTCGTCTTATCACCCGAAGAAGGAAATTGACTAAAATGACACCCCATATCCGGGAGAGAGAGGTTATCCAAGGCTATTGCAGGTCCAAGCTGGAAGAACTTGTCCTATATCCGTCGACAAAGGTGCCCATGTCCGAGTTCAATGTCAAAGAAGACTACAGGAAGTCGTCCTAAGTCTGAGCTCAATCCTAGTATAAAGAGGAGAATCTGTCCTAAGTCCAAGCTCAATCCTAGTATTGTCCCCACCCACCCATTTCCCCATTTTTCCCTAAAAAATTTCCCTCAAATGGGGATAGGGAAGCAAGGAAATAGGGATCCGGGGGAAAATGTGCAACCCTAATTAGGAGTCACTAACTCACTATATGAGTAGTACAATGTTGAACTCAAATGTTCATATCAAATGTTTACATAATCTAAACATCGAAACCACAATTTACACTAAAAACAACTTGTATCGTTTAGATCATCTAAACATAATCGTGTATGTCATAAAGAATCCTACTCGAAAAATGACTCTTATAGAGTTTGAGTTTGAGTTAAATTAGGACACTCAACACCTAAAACGAAGAATTTGATCTTGATTAGAGCTCTTAGTCCTTTCAATGAAACAACTATAAATAATTTACAACATAAATTTCTTTAAATGTACATACAAAATTACAAATCATATAAATTGGCATCTATCTGCCTATTATATAATAATTCATAGATGATCACCTCTGCCTCGTTTGATGAGCTCAATGAATTCTTCATCGGTGGTTTTAAGCATTGTTGGCAAATCAAATCTCAAGCCACTTCTCACAGCCTCCAAATGCCTAGGCTTTATCCTCTTCTCCAAACTAAAAGCAAAGTACTGTGGAAATTCTTTCAACTCCTCCAATTCTCCATTTATCTGCTCAATAAAATACTCAAACTTGGGTTTGAAATTGTTTTCAATACTGTAAGTGAACAGCCCTGGACACCTCAAAGCCATAACCACAGTCTCCTCTTTGGAAAACCCAATGCTCTCTAAAAACTTGAGCTTTGGTATTAAGGTGATTTCCACACTGGACACCAAAAGAACAGAGTCTTGATAAGCCAAAGCCTCCAAGTCTTTGAACCCAAGTCTTTGAAGAAAAAACAAAGCTGGTTTGAGTTGGTCTCTCACACTAGAGACTAGCAATCTTGGACACCTGTTGATGACCCTCCTGAAGTTGTGTTCTGGGACTTTAAGGTCTTGTGAGAGGAAGTTAAAAACTGGGTTGAGGTCAGTTTTGATGTTAGCAGTAAGGACTTTTGGGCACATCCCAAAGATCCTAGATAAGTCCTTTTGTTGGATGCCTTTAGATTGGAGGAAGGAAATTATGGATTGAATGGAATCAAGTGGAGCTGAGTGTAGACAAGGGTTGAGAGAGAGTGCTTTGCCTGAATCAACACCCATGATTTCAAGACAGATGATTTTTTCTTGGATTTGGAGGGAGAGATTTGCATGTGTTGGTTGGTAGAGAGGGTGCTTTTGGAGAAGACTTTTGGTGGGTTTTGTTGCTAATAACTGGGTATTTAGTTGCTGCTGAGAATTTGAAGATGACGATGATGATGGTTTGTGTGATGAGATACAGAGAGAAGAGTGTAATGCTGTTGCAGTTGCTGCTGTTGGCATGGTGGTTGAGAACTGAGAAGAGATTGATTCCTTTCTCCAAAAGCTCATCTTGATTGGTTTTATATATGTATATGTGGCAGGCAATGCCAAGTGGAAGTATCAGCTGAATTGATTGGCTCATATTGGGATTTTGTAGATTATTTGGGTGAATAAATTGAGTGGAGCCCCTCTGCCATACCATTTTGTTTAGTTGGGCCATACTGATCCCATTCCCCATCCAATATCAAATATGGAATATCAAGCATTTTCATTTGCCGATTCCTCTTTGGAAAATTTGGAAATTGGAATTAGCTACTGGTATCCTTCCAATTCCAGTTTCGCAGTTTGTCCAGCTTTATACAACCAAGGTTTTGCATTAAAATGAATAATCTTTTAAAATCAATCAAAAATGTATTATTATTATTACTTTTGTTGGAAGAATTATATCTTTTATTTCTTTTGGCCAAGAGAAGTCATCTCTGATTTCTCTCATTCAAAAGAAAACCCTTTGATGGATGGGAGGACTGACCGATCGAGTCAGGTTGAATTGAATCAGATATTTAGAGCGTCTAAAAAGTGATTCCAATAATTCCAAAATGATAAGCACTTGCACTCAAAACTATCAGGCAAAATCAACTCAGATATGCATTAAATTTAGAAGAGTAAAGACTCAAGCATGCAAAGATGTAAGAGCAAATGTTTATTTCCATTCTGGATATAGAAATTTCAAATGAATCAGTGCAGGTACTAGTAGTAGTAGTCATGCTGATCGAAATATCCCGAATTGAATTCTTACAATTTATTAGATTCATGATGGTGCAACTGGTTAATCTATCATCTGTGATAAGATAACCAAACCAAAAACAAATCCCACAACTTAAAACAGTATTATTCGGTTCTTGATCCTGAAGATCTCTATAGGATCTACTAAAGTATAAATAACCGAAAAGAAAATCCTTAAAAGATTATAGTATAGGTGAGATGAATAAGTTATGTTGTAGAACACGAATCTCCTTGAATAACATAATTTTCCTGCCATGAAGAAAATAAGATTTTGGAAAAGTAAATGTCACGGCTTCCCACAGCAGCAGCTCTTCCGGTAACCAGGGAAATCAAATCCAATTTGCTTACAATATGAAACATCGATTTGATCCTACAAAAACATCGCCATAGCAAGAGGATAGGAGGATAATCGGTATTACAGGTTTGCATTCATCCAATAAACATTTGGTACAAAAAGAGCAGAATTTTTTATAGATCCAGTTAAGAGATTTGCAAGAGAGCAATTCGGAATCCAGTTTTAAGTAATGGTCAATTCATGTAATGAAAGTTAAGAGCACTCATCACGGAAAATAACTTACCTAAAACTGCCAGTAACTTTGCTCGAAAGATTGATACTTAATGTTGCCCATGGCTTTTGCTCATGGAGTGCCGTCGAAGGAGCTTTCTGCCTGGAGTTGGCTGATCATCCTGCATAAGGAAATTCACAGATACATACATATCACTAGACAAAGAAGAGAGTCAAACAGAGTACACAGTCTTTGATAAGAGAGATGACAGCAATAGTCAAGTACTATAAAATCTAAAATTGACAAGGGTAAAGAGCTAACCATGCAGCAATCAAGCTGCATTTAGTTTACATGGCTCCTCAATTTTGCAACTAAATTTTTTATTTATATAGCTCCTCAGTTTTACATAAGAAAAATAAATGCTTGCACGCGGAGGGTGGGGAGTGGGAAAAATTAGTATCAATCCTGGCAATTTGCTTAAAAACACAAAGCTTCTTCTCTCAATTTGCTTTACAAAGCAATAATAAGAAGGAAAAAAAAATCACATTCGACAAAAAACACTCAAGGAGAAAAGAAAATGTGGAGATAGCCTTATATTTCACTATCCAACCAAGCATAATCATTAGTCAAACAGATACAACAATCTACAATCTACCTAAGTACCTAACCACTTAATTCTAAGTGAGAACCCATTTCCATATTAGTTAACATAATCACGTCATGAAAAGGACAGCACGTCATGAAAAGGACAGCACAGGAACTGCTTAAAAGGCAACATTTAGAAAGTACAAGAAATATATCAACAGTTCAGATGCCTGGGTAATAGAGACATCAAACCTTATACAAAGATGCTGCTGACTCAGACTGTACTGTCTGAATAGGAATATGCCCCAGTGAGCGCAGAGCATCCAGTGCATCCAAGGTCAGCTGCCACCCACAAAGTGCAACAGCATCAGCACTATTGCTAGAACCAGAGCCATTACAGCCAGCAGCAGCAACATTCCCATTCACCCAGGGGCAGAACTGGTTGTGATGGGCTATGGGATCAAACTCTGTAGCTTCCTCATAATTGCTTTCCCCTTTTGGAGGCCCTGAAAAGTTGAGCAGTGTTTACAAGAAACCAATTACAGAAAAGTGAATAATAACAGACAAATTAATTACTTTAAACTTTTGAACTGTTGAACTATGCACATGCAAGAAAACTATATAACCCGCGTTTATACTGCAGCACGGCCTATTCCCTGTGGATTAGGCTAATCCAAGCAGCAAATTCCCAATGGATCTGCTCTGCCCAACATCCTGTAGATCCTGGTTAGAGGAGAAGTTCTTTGCTTTTGAGTAGGGAGAGAAAGCTAAAGTTCTTTGGAATGATGCTGTTTTGGCGATTTTTGGGGTAGTTCGACAAGAAAGGAACAAGAAAAGTTTTGAAGATTCAAGAGAAGAAGAGGTCATTTGATTATGTCCACCAATTTCTAGCCTCTTTGTGGGCCTCAATTTCAAACGATTTAGAAGAGACGTAGTTCTCTTTGTTCACTTAAAATGGAATGGAGTTGCAGCTTAATGGTGTTTTTTTTAAAACAAAAATCTTTTGTTCCTATCACACAGCCAATACAGAGATAGAAACACTTTTCAGAAATGTTTCAGGTTTCTCCTGGTTCGTGGACTTCTAGTTCACTTTATTTCAAGTTTCCTTAATAAATTTTCATCGACTTCTCACACAAGAAGACACAAAAAGAAAATGTAACCATCAATATTGCTGCTCGAAACTGAAAAAAAAAAAAAAAAAAAAAAAAAAAAAATGAAAAAGATACTTTAGGCATCTCTGGAAGAAGGTATGAGCATCAGAAAATCAGAGCATGTATTAAGTTCCACAAACAGCTGAATAGTCCAACCATTTCCAAGATATTACTATTCCTAATTATACAAACAGCTGATCCATAACCCAAATGACCGAAGTTTGGATGTGGCCAGCAGCAAACTGACATCTGTTTGGTCCAACAATTTATGCAGAACGTTATACTTTTGCTAACTATAAAATTAGCAACCTATTAGAAACGAGGTACAGTAACACCAGCATACAATAGACATAAACTACATATAAATTATTAAGTCTAAATGACTATTCATCCATTGAAGATAGAATTATTTGCCTCCACTACAGATATTTGGATTCTCAAACAATTCTCAAGCTGGAGATATCTGACACTAATCGCAGGTACGGTTAAGGCTAACCAAATCCAATGCAATCAATCCACTTTGGATTTAGTGACCAGACAAACAGAAAATAGGAGGAATAATTTAATTAAAATGAAAGAAAGTTTGGATAACAGAACAAAATAAAGAATAATAGAACATCATATAGTACCAGAAGAGAACTAAACAGCAATTTGTCGAGTGGATCTGCAGTCTGCTAAGGTATAATACATAAAATCAAATGGCCTAAGCAACGTCAATAATAGCTCTAATGGTCAAAATATCAAATAGTCTTCCCCCTTTGTTGGCTTTCCATTCCCTCCCAACATCGAAATCCGTGGCTGCTAGCAAAGCCATGTTTATGCATCAACACCCCCACACAGACCACCAAATAAAAAACAAGAATAACAACAGAAAAATGGGGAAACAAATGTTTTTACATCACCAACTTAATAAAAGTAACCAGTATCTATTTCCCCTTTGCAGCCAATAGATATAGTTCTAGCTACCCAACACACATGACCCCCTTACCAAACCCCATCCCCCTGGCCAAAAAAAAAAAAAACTGAAAAAGAGAGAAAGGGATATAATTAAAATAATATATATAGTAACTCAAACCAATCTCCAACCAAAAGAAAATCTGCATCGAGAATTCTCAGTTGTTATTGTATTGATTATTTTAACATCTATGATAGAATTAGGCAAAATAAAAACAAAAGAGATAGAAAGCCAAAAAGAAGAATACAGCACGATAGAGACATTACCTATTCCATTTGCAACAGCATAATCTGACTCTGGGTATGGACAATTGTTTGTAGATGATGATTTCCCAGTCTTTGTGATCTCATTCTTGGTTGTATTATATCCGGAGTAAACATAAGCATTGCAAGATTGAGAAGGGTGGGCACTATTTTCCTGCACTAACTTGCAACTCTGACTTATCTTTTCTCCACTTTCAACTGATTCTGCCTTCGCAGAACCATCAACTTTTGAACCACTATCAGCCCTTCCAACAGACCGAGACAACATCTCCTGGTTATCACCTTGCGGATCTTCCCTATTTACTTCATCAGGGACAATCTCATCCATTAACCCAGGATCTGGAGCAGATTCACCTGTCTGACCTTGATTTTCTGCATCTTCTATTCTCGGTTCCACATCACCAACGACACTATCTGCTCTATGCACAGAAACATCAGCACCGTGGATTTCAGCTTCATGACTAGCACACATACCAACGCTCCCTCCACTGATTCCAAAACTAAACCCATCTCTGGCCTGAGCTGTCACAGTTTCTGCATTGAAAATTTCTTCACCATCATTTGTACTACTAATGCCCATCTCCCCAGGAACTGCTTCAGCAGCTCGTCGGGAATAGATGCTTTGCTGAGCTTGATTACTATAATTGAGTTCTGAAGTGTCATTCATGTCAAGGAATCCATATGTACTTGAAGAAGGCAAGTGAACATCATCAATATCCCCAGGATAATTTTCAACACTTTCCATAGAGTCATCATCAGCGTGATAGACTGTGTCCATTGCAATGACAGACGATGCACGCGTTGAATCTCTAGTTGATAGGTTTCCAACAACTTGGTCACTTCCTTGTCGTAGCAAAGAACTTCTGTTGCCATCTGCATGAATTTCCAGACCTACTGAATGACTAGGACCTGCACCAGATGAGTCTCTAGGATATGGTGAACAGTATGTATCAAATACATCCAAGTCACGAGCACGTTTTGAAGGTCCAGCTGAATATTGTCTACCATCAGTGACTTCATCACCATCACGATCAATGACCGTCCCTTCAACACTATCAGCCTGCTGCATCCTTAAATGTGGCCTATTCTCTGAGCTGCCACCTATTTCTAGGCTACGCTTGCGAGAACTAGGACCCCGTGATTCATAGGATGCTGCACGGTCACCGACCTCACTGCCTGCTGGTTGCCCAATCATCAGATCCCTTCCCATGTCTGCATCATGAACATTTTCAGACGTTGCTGTTCTGCCCACCTGAGTAAATGACGTACCCCCAGCCATTGTCAAATTCAAATCGAATTCTGCATTTTGCAGCAGTTTCCCCTCATCTGTGGTTGCCACTTCATCACGATATTCTATCTGTTCTTTTTCTGGATCATCAGCAGCAACCCAACCACTAATTCCACTGGCTGCACTCACTCCACGGGTCAGTCCCATTTTTTTGCTTGTATCAGGGATATCAATGTTGTTTGGCGCAAAACGAGCAGGACGAGTAACAGTTAAAAAATCCAATATTCTTACGGTTGCACCACATAAGCTGCAATCTAACAATGGTGACCTATATTCAGTTCTTGAGTCCACAGCTAACACTTTGTTCTTTCCAGTATCCCTTTTGGCTGAGACAGAGAGTGCATTTTTGCTTGGTCCTGGATCCTTTGAAATATGGACCTGAGCCTCGGAAGGGCCAACAGAACATCCATTTCTAGCTGATTGAGCAGAATGTTCTTCACAGTCTTGAACGTTTGGAAGCCATCTTGGTTCCCATCCACACAGACTTATAAGCTTCTGGGCCTGCATAGAAAATAAAACATGGAAGACATAATTAGAACTTTATATAGCTAACAAGCAATGAACCCAAAAACCAATTACCAGCAGGAACAGGAGCATAAATATATCTTACACGAGAATACAAGTAGAAGGCTCCATCACGAGAAGTTTCTAGTTCTGGTATACTCTCGGATTTAACATCCATTTCAGCAGCTGTAAGATTCTGTGATTGGGACAGAAAACGATCAACCAGTGGACCTCGAGAGACCCACATCTGCTCAATTGCACATGTAGCTACAACAGGAAGAGATTGAAATTGGAGAAGTCCATCACATCTATCCTTGTATCCTCCAATTAAGGCAGATTGAGGAGTTGGAGGGAACTGCACCAAACTTTCTGGACAACTGTTTCCTCTCCATGGACAAGCGACCTTATGATCGCCATCCAATAGCTTGGCAAAAGCTTGACCAGCATCTTCGACTACAACCAGAGAACTTTTTGGTGAAAAAGAAGTTAAATATCAAAGAGGAAGGGGGAGAAGTCAAGATCAGCAAAGGGAAAAAAGATGGCAAGTCAAAATTAGTAATATGCTGATAAGGCTGATATATTAATCGATTGAGCTTAGTTTAGTAGGATGAAAAGGAACAGAGATGGGTGCAAGAAACTAATAAGCTTCATGGAAAAAGGAATAAAAGCCTGTATGTATCCCAAAATATAATCAAGTATACCATGCTTAATCTAGCAAATAATGACACATCAACTTCAAGTAAATCCAATTAAAAAGTGTCCAAGAAACAAGTCCCTTCCACTTCGATGTCAATTATGCCTCGACAATTATTAAAATTTTCCACCTGCCATAACCAATTAAAACTATAGTACTACTTATCCATTCATCAAAGAAACCAAATAAAGAAAAAACAAATGGGGAAATTTCAATCCAGTCTACAGGATTTTAGGAAAAGACAATATGATGGGGAATTAACCAAGTATTATTAATTGTTTTATCTGGATATTATTAGTTGTCATATTTGAGTTATCTTTAGAATAATTATCTCTTTAATACATAGTTGTCAGAGGCGTTAGGCGCCTCAAGGCGCAAAGGTCACCAGGAGCCTGAGGCGCAAGGCGAGACGCAACTAAGTTATTTTTTTGAATTTCTCTTCTTTTTTCAAAGTCCCTCTTTAATAAGTATAATTAGTTACACCTCGCTTCAATCACTTAGTTGCCATGAACAAATAAGCTACTGATAATGATAAAACAAAGTATAATACTATAATTAGTTGTTTTATATGGATAATATGAGTTGTCATATTTGAATTATCTTTAAAATAATTATCTCTTTAAGAGAATAGTTTAGGTTTGTTTTATCATTATCAAGAATGTATTTGTTTATCTCTTCCATGTTAGGCAACTATAAAGGCCCCTTCAGAGTCTTTTGTATGGCAAACTTGAATGAATATAAAAGATTATTGTATTTCTTCCCTTTCTTCTAATTCTCTCTTCCCTCTATCTTTTTTTTTTCAATTCTTTTTTTCTCACATTTCTTCTGTTCACATATTCCAAGCTCACCTCAACTACTACAGACAAACATGCCAACAATTCCCACAAATAATGCAGCAAGTCATCACCGATAAGCAACTGGTCTCCCCCACCACGGCCACCGGCGTCCTCCGCCATTTTCCATGATTGCATGGAAGACAGCTACGACACTTCCACCCTCATCACCTCAACCGCCTTGCACAAGGCTGATGTGGAAGGCCGAGCGCAGCACTGACATCAACCTCTCCCTCCCAAATAACGCCTTCGACGTCATCGCCCGAGCCAAAACCTTCCTTGAGCTCCAATATCTAGCTCCATTGATTTCCATGCCCCGGCTCCAAAATCTCCATCAATGGATGGAGATCCAAAGATCTTCACTATCTATTGATTTTTTTTTATCTATTAAAACATGGACATGTGGCAATTTTCTAAAAGGTGTGTTATGAGACCAAAATACCCCTAGAAACGTTAAGTCTGACTAATGACTAACTAATAGGACCAAATTGTGCTATTTTTGATAATTTATGGACCCCACGAGCCCAAAATGGAAAGATAAGTAAAAAATGTCTTTCACTGAAATCATCAGGACTAGATTGTAATTTCCCCCCAAAACATAGCATAATGTAAAAAACCCCTTCCGATTGAACTTCAGGGAAAAAAGGAACAAAAGAAAAGGTTCAAGGATTTCTAAAAAATAGGAAGGTCTAAAAAAAAAAAACACATGCATGTAGCTTTGTTATGATAATGTTACTAAGAAATAGTGAACACCCACATATTCAGAAGCTCTTGCTCTCCTCATTCTTGACCTAAACTCCATCAAGGTTTCCTTCGTAATATTTTTAACAAAAACAAGATTACCTCTACACTTTTCCATCCATTAAATTGCAATAACCATTTTTCTAATCCTTCCCGACACATGGGTCACACCACCTCAATTAGCAAGGCTGTCCATAATTTTTAAAAATCTTGAAGGTCTGGTAAGCTTCAAATAAGAGAAAAATAAAAATAAATACTTAGATTGAAATCGCTAACCTTCAGCAGCAGTCCAGGATGGTATTGAAACAAAACTCAAGCATACACCACATGATTCACATGCAACTCTATCAACATCAGTATTCATCCAACCTCTTTGAGCACAAGCCAAGGAACTGGCAACCTGCAAGAAAGATGAAAAGGATCAATCAGATGCCCTTGCAGCTCTAGTGTATCCCATTATAGAAAGGAAGAGCTTGTAGAACATAGATTAAGTACTAATATACAGTAATTTTAAGTGGGTGGAATTGGAAATATATAATATCTCATTCTGCAAAATCTAGTTTTCCTTTTTATAATCTTTTATACTTATCAACAGACTACAAAAAAGAAAATGAAAACTTCCAGGTTTGAAATGTCATAAATTACCATAACTTTCGGAAAGAAAAAAAAGCAAGATGAAATTCAAAGACTTAAAATGTCATCTATATTCTACAGTCACCTGAAACACTCCTTTTATTTTTTTCATTAATTTGTTTGTAGTCTCTAAGTATAACAATCATTTAGTTGCTTGGGAATGAAAGAGTCATTATGTGCTTGATTTCCCGGATTGGTTGAGAATAAATAAAGCATCATGAGCACAGGGACAATGAGTAGTAAAGCAACTCAAGTCAACTTCCCTAATTTCATGTCTTATATGACAGCTATGATAAAAAATGAAGCAGAATTTAGCACCATGATAGGATCTCTAGTGCACATGTAAATGGAACCGAAGAGGTGCATGGTTTTCAAGAGTTCATCTTAAATAACTTGCGGGAGCAAATCACGGTTTTTGAGCAAGCCTAAGCATTATGCGACCT
Source organism: Acer yangbiense (assembly GCA_008009225.1). Taxonomy (NCBI): domain Eukaryota; kingdom Viridiplantae; phylum Streptophyta; class Magnoliopsida; order Sapindales; family Sapindaceae; genus Acer; species Acer yangbiense. Next base: position 15,867,139 of record CM017773.1, on the reverse strand, counting down.
TTTACTTGAGTTATATAATGGTTCTACATAAAGTGAATGAATAAAATTAATTTGCCTGATAGGGTTGATTAAGTCTATGGATAAGACACTTTATTGAAAACACAAGTTCAATATGAGGAAAAAATTCAACCAGGGGTGATTATTTCAGATGCAATTACCAGCCACGAAAACAGTTGCATCTTATTATTTATAGTCATAAAATCTTCAGCTTATATCTAATTTCCGACTGCAGAGAGAGAAAAGTCCTCATACATTTCCATGCAGCTTGCATGGCCAATCCCATTTAATACAGCTCCCATCTACTTAGATATAGCGTTACCCAAGCTAACAATCATTCAATATCCAAATGAGGCATGTATTTCGTTGAGAAAGGTAGACTGCAATAGCATAAATATTCAAGCACCTCCCAAACAACATAATTTCTATGATGGTCAACCACTTTTAAATGAGGACTTATGACTTCCCAAATAACCACAAACAGCTATAGATCTAACTCTATAATACAATATCAACTACATGATGGACCATTCATCCTACAACATCAGCAAGCCAATATCATAAACAAATACTGCTTTTTGCTTAATCAAAGATTCTCAAGCCAAAATAAAATTTGTTTAGGACCAGTACTATAGCAGATATGCAGCTTTAGTCAATATGAACCCAGACAATTGTAGAATTTAGGACGCATTTTGCATATTCAGGGACCTCAGCTTTTTTTTTTCTTTCTTTTTTTTCTTTTTTGACCTATTACAATTTCGGGTTGGGTGATAGGGATATGACTTCAACCTACAACCTCATTGATGTAGGGGAAAACCACTAGGCCAATCTCATCTCATTTATTTACTTACTCAAAAATAATAAAAATAGAACCTCATCTATTTAAAACATATGTTTCCAATTAATTCTCTATAAATTTCCTAAAGCACAATGGAAAGAAAAAAAACTGCTAAAAAATCAGAAGCCTCAAGAATATAAGAATACATAGTAAATACAGTAATTTTCCCAAATATTGTAATTACGGTAGATTATACACAGAAGAAGTAAACAGGAAGATGAGATGATAACATACAGGGGGTACTTAAATATGTATACAGTATATATGCGGAGGACATGACAAAGATATACCTTTCTTTTTTTCATTTTTTGATATATTTCTGTTTATAAAAAAAATTAATAAGAAAAATGAAAACTTCCATGGCTATCAGGAAATATGAATACTGAGAGACAGTCACCAATACTCAAACTTCATACAAGGATGAAAACAAACATCATATTAACAATGCACATCGATTCATAGAGAACCTTATCATGCCTATACCTTGGGCCTTCCAAACCAATTAGAAGGCTTGAAAGTAGCCAAACGCCTTAGTAAATCCTCTCTCTCCCATGGCCTACATGAAGGCCTAGATGAAGTCCATGGTGGCTGGGAACCAACACAAGATAGAGAAGCCGCTTTAGAATTATGTCCATGACCAGACCAGTCTATACTGCCAACATTGGCTGGAACAGCAGGTGAGGACGCCCCGGCAGAACTGAGAAAAGGGATTATGCATGAAGCATTATAAGTCAGGTCTTTTCAAGAAAAAATATCAGTAAGTTGAAAATTTTTCAAATGGGATATATATATAAGAAATAGACATTTATACAGATCTGTATACCCTACATAACCCGAGTGCCTATCATATACATTTATCGCACTTTGCAATTTTCCAAGCCCGTATATAATGTCCATGATCATGTAACCTCTCATATCAGCAAAATGTGATTCATTTGCTTCAACAATATACATGGTTCTTATGTAGCCAGAAACGCAATGATTTTGTGTAGATGTGAACACCATTTTCAACTACTAAGCCTCTGAGAGAAGAAAGATAGTGATGCTGTCCCCAGGCAGTAAAGTATAAAACTAATCTTCTGGTTCAAATATCTAACAGTCAGACAATCCTACGATCAATGTATTCTAATCTTACATGAATTCTATCACTCAAATACAATCTACCAACGCATATTTCATTTCTATATTTTACTTAACAAAGCAAAGAAGCATCAGGAGGCTAGGGAGAAATTTAGTGTGCCAACCAAAAAGATTGATGACAACCTAAGAAATCTCAACAGATTCAATATCATTAACTAGAAAGTTTTGTGCGTTAACTGCTAGAGAATTAAGGTACTGAATCTAGAGAATTATGGTACTGAATCTAGAGAATTTAGCAGTTAATACCATTAACTAGAATTTATATAGGCTTTTGATTTCTTTCTACACGCACTTAAAAGTAGCAGTTAATACCGAACTAATAAATGCAATTGAAAAATACTAGATACAGTATATAAAACACAGCACTAAACTTTTCACTACTTTAGTACCCCAGAAAGCCACACTCATTGTAGATACATGCAGTTGCATAAGCTCAACTAAGTCTCACAAGCCTAAAAGACTAACTGGAGCTTGGTATCCCTTTTTGTTTTCCTTTTCCTTTTCCTTTTCCAAAAAATTCCCAAAAATGTTAAGGTTGATCAATAGAAAATGAAGGACTTTAACACCATAGCAACCAAACAAAAGCCTGAGCCACCAATCCCATCACACAAATTAAAACAAAAGAATCATCATTTTTTACACTATTATTTATTTTCCTAGACAACGAATGTGTGGGCATACATACATAACACACGAAATGTATAAATTCAATTAATTCAATTAATTCTAGCAAGCCTGTACAGCAGAATCCCCAAACTGGAATCCCATATAATTTCTTTCACTTCTCAAGAGATTAAATTAAAACCACCGGCTATCAATCCAAGTGTAACAACAGTCAACACTGCAACATCAAGTTAAAGACCAAAAAAAAAAATACCATTACCATTGTTTACACTGCTCTAGTTAAAGTCAAATGTGTACAAGTCTTAGCTAAACCAAGACTTGGAAGCCTATAAATTGATCAATTTCATTAAATTACACTTAAAATTAGTGAAAAGCAGCAAAATTTCATAATTGAAAATGTGACACTCATTTATTTCTCTTCCATTAACCAAACGGACCAAACAGTCACAAGTCCAACTACACAAACACCCAAAACCCTAACCCAACTACATAAAACCAAACATACATTAACCAAATCAACACACATCAGAAACCCTAGTTACAAATATAAAAAAATAAAAAAACAAAATTAAAAAAAACCCACCAAAATCGATAAAAAAAAAACCTAAATTGAGACAAAGAGGCTGTGAATGAGAGAGAGGTGACTAGGTACCTGGCAGCAGGAGTTGGATCAAGTGTCCCTCCGGAGCTGATAACCTCCTCTCTCATTGTTTTTCGTTTTTCTGTTTTTTTATTTTTATTTTTTATCCAGCTTTCCACGAAACGAGAATAATAAGAGTGTGAGTAAGCTGCGTTTTAAGACTTTATAGAGCGAGTAATAATCACGTGGCGCGTATTGTGATTTGTGGCTAGTCCTCTTCCTTTTTGGCATTAATTGGGCAATCACCGGTGATGAAATATATAAAGAGAATTAAAAATAAAAACAATTAATACCGCCTATCTAGGTTCAATTTATTCAAAAAATAAAATAAAAATTAATCTAGGTTCTATTTTTTTTTTTTTTTTTTTTTGAAATAAACAAGAGAAACTGGAACTAACAGCCAGCAGACAGAAATGAAGGGCAATGCCCTTGCCACAAATGGTCTCTCGAAGAAGAGACCGCCAAAGAAGTGAGGTTATGGGCGAAGCCATTCCCACATCTGGAAATAGCCCAAATCTAGGTTCAATTGAAAATGATAATGACATACACTTTTTATTGCACTTTGATCTCGTTTGACATGTTGCATTAGATTGGACTTGATTGTATAGGACTAGGTTAATTTTAAAGTTTTATAAATGATTTCGATAATAACAACTAGCAAATATCGATGAAGTTTTAATATTATTTGATTTACTTTTGATTTAAAGTAAAATTTCAATCATATTTAAGAATTGAGAGCATCAGGCTTGTTGAAATTTGCTCATATACAAATTTTCATAGGAGTGATTCAAGCCATAGTTTTTAAAGGCATTAGGCACATCTAAGTGCAAAGGTATCCCGGAGCCTAAGGCGGAAGATGCAAGGCGAGGCACGTGCCCGATTGATGTAAGGCTTTTTTTATATATATAAATGTGTGTAATAGCTTTTTTATGAATTTCCTGGTGAGAATAACCCATAAAAATTACATTAACCTAATTTATCCTATAAATTTAGAGTTATTAAGCTAAACGTAAGGTTTAGAACTTTAGAAATTATCAATACCATGTCATAATTCATAATGTAATTAACGTAAGAGGAAATTCCACTATATATCCCTAAAATTTGTGTGAAGTTCAAGTTTATCCCTTCTCAATAACTTTAGGGTGTGTTTGGCACGCGGGATTAGATTGGATTATTTTATGGGATTGAATTGGATTGAAATGGGACTGAAATTAGATGGGATTGGATTGGACAGCATTGGACTAAATTAATACTATATTGTGTTTGGGGAAACATGGAACTAGACTAAATTAATACTATGTTTTGTTTGGTAAAACATGGGATTAGACTAAATATAATAATATTTTTAATTTGATAACATTTTAAAATTGAATAATAAACATGAGAAAATTATTTTTTTTCAAGAGATCTGGGAAGTGAGAACTAAGATCTTCGTCTTCTTCCTTCTGAAGAGAAAAAAAAAATCAAAAATTCCCAAAACAACAATATCAACCATTAACTTATAAAACAGAGGACCAGTTTTGGTGTAGAATTCACGCACACCTTTCATTGATTCTTTTGATAATATATATACATCAGTACAAGAGAACATATACAATTGAACGACCTAGAGATCTTGCAATTGAACGCCAGCTTCAAGTGATCTTGCAACCCACCAGTGAATTTGTCCCCACCATCTATGTATCTCACTAAATTAAAAATCCCCAAAATCTAGGGTTCTATTAGCTATAAATAATTAGAAATTTTAAAATTGTGGTGTGAAGATTTGATGAAGGATCAGATCAACCCAGTTCTGGGTTTTCTCACTTGGGTCGATGGGTTTCACACCTAGACCCGTGATTGATCTCGGGTCAACGCCTCCCCAGACCTGTGATCTCACTCGAGTTGGTTGGTTTTCGCACTATACATGTGCAATTCGCGGCGACAATCATGATCGTCGGTTGTCATCCACCACGGCCACCATCCACAGCCATCATTATCATCATAATAAAATAAAAAAATTAAGAAAGAAAAAAAACCCAAGATTTATGGACTATCATCATCACCACCACCACGGCCACCAGATATGTTGGAAAAGAGAGATGAACGGTGGGTTGGTGGTGGAAAAGAGAGATGAATGAGAGATGAATGGTGGGTTTTTGCAAAAGAGAAAAGAGAGAAGAATGTTGGGGTTCTGCAAAAGAGAGAGAGATGAACGGTGGGTTTGTGGTGGAGAAGAGAGATGAAATGATGAATTAATTACGGTGGTGCCCATATAAAAATAGTCCTAGGACTAATAGAGTTAGGGGTGGGGGTGGGTATATTTAGTCCGGTGTTGGTGGGATTATTTTACACTGTTGGGAGAATGTATCCCAGTCCGGTTGTTGAGCCAAACATGGGCTTTGGACTATTTTAGTCCAAACCCAGTCCAATCCCAGGCGCCAAACGCGCCCTTATGGTTTTTATCCATAATTATTGGTGATTTGACGAGAATACCCTTACTTTTTGAATTTAATGAAAAACACTTTTTGAATTTAATAAAAAAAACATTTTCACTTTATCTCTTAGACACATTAATAATCACTTTCTCTTTCTCTTTCTCTCTCTCTCTCAACATTATCTCTCTCCTCAATTGCTATCTTTCTCTCTATCAACATTCTATCTCCTTAACGGTTATCTCTCTCTCTACCCAACGTTCTCTCTCTCATCAGCTGTCTCTCTCTACAATATAGAAAAAGAACCCATCAACTATCGATTACACACACAGCTCTTTTGTTCTTTCGATTTACTTGTACAGTAGATCTACATTGTCCACAAATCACCTGTCTCACATCTTCACCGTAACTGTTTCGTAATCGAAGGTCTATTGCTTTTTTTTTTTTTTCGTTTTGTGTTGAAACTCTTATAATTAAGGAACGTATGTTGTTGTTTTCTTGTACTTAGGAAGAAAGTGAAATCAATTTTGAATTGTTTGCGAACTATATTTTCTTAACCCATAATCATTGCACTATGGAATATTATATCGAGATGTATAAATTTCATCATGTAATAAACCGTGTTATGAAATGTATATTAAATTGTGTAATAATATATTATTTTGGCATGTTATTTGTGCAAAGTAATGGGAAATTTGAGATTGCTTATTTCATACGGTCGATAGTGGTTGGGTCAGAACTATAAGGGTGGAGATTCAAAAATGGTATTTGTACCTTATGATTTGACATACGATGGCTTAATGAAGACATTTGAAGATATTGTGAGGATTGATTCAACTATTAGTGGGAGACATGTCATACCAAGAATAAAAAATGACAAAGATATGGCATTTTTGATGTGTAAATAGAGGGTTATTCCAAAAGTATATATAACAATTATTAGAAGGGATCAGACGACCGGTGGTAACATGCAAAATGCCACAAAAATGCAAACTCAAATTCCCTAGGAAAGTGTTCTCCAGCAAGAATAGCACGTGAGTGAAAGTGAGAGTAAGAGTGAGTGATAGTTGAGTGATAGGCACGCTTCTCACTGCTACATATTCAGACAATACAACATTATTCTCACATCTTATATTCAGAATATTCCTATGATATCATTTTAAATTCCGATGAATTTTTTAATTTATGTACATTTTTCATTTTTTTTTCCTCTATTTCTTTTAGCCATTTTGTTTTCACATATCAAATGTCTTTACCTGCCAGCTTTGTCTCAATAATGCTGATTTGTTAGAGTTAAATGATCTTGATTATCAATTCGTCTTCCCATCTAAGAACAGGATCATGACTCACTACCGATTGTTTCATACATCCGAAAAGTGTTCTCCAACAAGGGTAGCGCGTGAGTGAGAGTGAGAGTGAGTGACAGTTGAGTGATATGCACGCTTCTCACTGCTATATATTCAATCAAGACAACAATATTCTCACATCTTATATTCATAATATTCTGGTGATATCATTTTAAATTCAATTGAATTTTTTAATTTCTTAATTTTTTTCATCTTTCTTTTATCCATTATCAAATGCCTTTTACCTACCGACTTTGTCTCAATAATGCTAATTTTTTATAGTTAAATGATCATGATTATCAATTCACCCTTCCCAACTTAGAACAAGATCATAAACCACTACCGATTGTTTCACAAATCTTACGTACATCAATGTCACTGTTGTGTAAATGGCTTCTCATCCAAATTTGATTTATATAGTTATATGCGCATGTTTCACATGCATGTCATTTTTCTTATTTTACCCTCTCTTTTTTTTTTCGAAAAATATCCCATATAATTATGGCTGGTTTTTGGGAGGAAATGAGAGAGAATAAAGAGCAGGAGATGAGAAAGAAAGAAGGGAAGATGAGGAAAACATAGAAGATTTATATGATGAATGAAAAGAAGATGAAGAAATAAGAGAAGATGAATCTGAAGAAGAATAAGCAGAAGTACGTAAAAGTTTATGTTGTATGTGTTTGTTTTAACTTGAATTCAATATAAGTGTTTTCAGAACCTTTCATAGAATTCTGTGTTGTTTGTGTTTGTTTTCAATATGTGTCTCTTTCTGTTTTCTAGAACCTCGAGTTCATATCCTATATTTTCTTTTCTTTTCTTTTTAGGTGAGCCTTAGTCTATGTAATTGTTAGGTTTCAAGACTGCAAAAATCAAGTAGACCTTCGGGTTATGTTTTTTGTTTTCTTAGTTTGTTTGTAAAAATCAAGAACATAAACCAATTTTTGTGTTGTTATGTTTTATGTTTCTCTTTAGGTTCCTATAACATTCTGAAAAACTTTTGTGTTACGGATGCTTCGATCCCCACGTTTAGGTTGTACATTGCTTTTTAACAAAATTAGTGTCAACTAAATTTAGTAACATTGTAAATAACATGAAAAAGTACATTGCATGTCCAATAAAATACGTACTATCAATCTTTCTTGCCAGTCTTGAACACTTTGTACTCCCCTTTTGGGCTCGTTTTCTTGTTTTATGGTCTGAAAGGATTGGTATATTGACTTTTCATGTATTTCGATATCAAACGATCCCTAGCAACGTCAGTAGGGGCCATTGGGGAAGGTGGTGAGAAATAGAGATTGGCGAGGGGCCCCATTAGGGCGAGGGAGGGTCTCTTCACCCCTATGCCAATTTCTATAACTTCCCCCCATCTCGGCTTCCAAACCTTATTAGGGAGAACTGGAAATAAGGGTGGTGGGGTGGGGTGGGGTGAGGGGGAACCCAAGTACTCTTTTTTCGGATCCAGGAAAAAGTTCTTTGAGATTTTTTTCCTTTTGGAAGATCTAGAAGAGAAACAATTAACCTATTGATATTGGAAGACCTAAAATATTCTTCCAATGTATCATTTCTGGTCCAATGGAATTCATAGGTATTCACAGATGACTTTGTCCTACAGCTAAAAGGCGTGTGTGGTTTTGTTATACTAGCCCTAGGATCGTCTTTTGTTTCCCAAAACATGAGATTCTCTCTATAAATAAGTTGTTTCGAACCAGAAACCTTACTATCATACCATTACCACCATACTATCTTTCAAACAGAGTCTCTTTCTATGATCAAATCCAATAGTGGATTTTCTTCCCCACCTCAAGAGTGGTCGAAAGGGTGGTCGTAGATTAATGTCGTGGTTCGCTATTCGATTCTTCTTCTATTCTATATGGCCGATTCTCTTTTAGGGGCACTACTTTCCGTGCCTGCTTAGCGAAAGCAGATTGTGTTGATATGGCCCTACTGATTCATAAATATGGAACTCTCCTTAGTAGCAACTCATTCATACGCCGAGCGGAGCAGAGATATGAACCACCTTTCCCATAACTAACTCCAGCTAAAGCCAAATTAATGTTAATGTTTTCTCTTCTAAAGAAAATCCATCGAAGCAGAAGTGTCTGATCCCACTGGATCTGAGGTACATAAATCTATTTGTTTTCCCCCACCTCTATCCTCGTCTACCATTTCATCACAGTTAAAAAATTAATGAGCCATAAATATTATAATCACAAGATACAATTTGAAAAATTAAGATAAATAAAAAATTTACACACCTTTTTTGACATCCATTCCACATTTGGATTTAAACGAGGAAACTCAATAGTATTGGGATTGAACTGCCCTAAATTATTTCCTTCTATACAATGAGACTCATGCAATTCATATTACACCATATAATACCAAGTCTTTTGTTGCTTCCCATTTCAACTAAATCCTTTATATCTAAACTTTCATATCGCCCCAAGTAAATGTCATTTATGGTAATAGTCTTTATTTGAATATTGCATCCAAAATGTGGGATTCAGATTGACAGATCTAACTATCAAGTTGATAGAATGAGACAAGTAAAAAAAAAGTTTGCTATATTGGCTATTAAAATTGATCTCTCGGTAATGGTTGTCTATTAAAGTAAAACATCAAAACACACAAGGACAAACACATAAACTCAATCAAAACGTGATTTAAAAAGAGCAAAAAGTAAAGAGCAAATAAAAATACTAGAAGACACATACAGATTAATGTATGTGGAAACCAGCCAAATACGTTGGCAATTAAAATGGGATTATCACTTGGTAATGTTCCTAGCATCCATTGCCTCCAAAATTCCAAAATGTGGCTTTCCGGTAGTTTCTGAAATCCGCTTGTGGACCAAAATTAATTTCACCATCCACATTATATTAAAGCTGATAAAACTTATCCATCTAAAGAAAAAATAAACTAAGTAAATTTCACAAGTCATTAAACCAATACACCAATACACATGGACATAGCCAGGAAATGTTGTCGGGGTGGGTCAAGTCAAAAATTATATTCACAACAAAAATACTTATCTAATTAGCATAAAATTAGATTTACAACTAATAAAATTAGAGCAAAAAGTAAACGAATAACTAATTGGTATAAAAATTCCTTATTTCACAATATTATTTTTATATACAAAAGTAATTAAAATAAAATAAAATAAAATAACTAACTAGAAAAATATAAATGACAAAATTAAATGCAAGAAAAAAAAAATTAAAAGTAAAAAAAACTTACTTGGATGACTGAGCAAGAGAGACTTGAGAGAAATTGGTGGGTTTGAAATAACTATGAAAATATAAATAACAAGATAAATAATAATGAAAAAAGAAAATAAATTGCAAGAAAAAAAAAACTTACTTGTGACCGAGCAACTGAGCAAGAGAAACTTGAGAGTTGAGTAATTTGGTGGGTTTAAAATGGAATGGTAATTAGTAATAATGGAAATATAAATAATGAGTCATCAATATTATCATCACACGATCCCAAGCAACATCAGTAGGTTCCATTGGGGGAGGTCGTGAGGAATAGAAACTTTGGGTCCGTTTTCTTGTTTTGTGGTCGGAAAGGTTTGTTATGGGGCATTTCATGTATTTCGATGTAAAACGATCCCTTGCAACATCAATGAGGTCCATTAGGGGAGGTCGTGGGAAATAGGGATGGGCGTGGGGCCTCAATGAGGCGAGGGAGGGTCCCTCTACCCCAAAACGTCCTCCTATCCCGACCCCTAAACCCCATTAATGGCAACTGAGGATAGGGGTGTTTGGGGGTTTCCTCGCCCATATCTCGTCCCCCATTTCATCATAGTTGAAAAATTAATTAGCCATCAATATTATCATTACAAGATCCAAATCAAATACTTTAAAAATTTAAGATAAATAAAAAATTTAAATACCATTTTTGACATCCATTCCACATTTTGATTGAAATGAGAAAGCTCAATAGTAGTTGGATTGAACTGCCCTAAATTAATTCCTTCTATATAATCAGACTCATGCAATTCATATTCTATATAATACCGAGTATTTTTTTTGCTTCCCATTTCCACTAAATCCTTCATATCTAAACTTTTATATCGTCCCAATTAAATGTCTTTTATGGTAATAGTCTTTATTTGAATATTGCATCCAAAATGTGGGATTCTAGTTAATAAATCTAACTATCGAGTTGATAGAATGAGACAAGTAAAACACGGGTTTGCTATATCAGATATTAATATTGATCTCTCGTACTGGTGGCATGTTAAAGAAAAATATCATAACACACAAGGACAAACACATAAACTCAATCAAAATCTAATTTTAAAAGAGCAAAAAGTAAAGAACAAATAAAACTATGAGAAAAAACATATAGATCAATGTATGCGGAAACCAACCAAATACATTGACAATTAAAATGGGATTGTCGCTTGGTAAGAGCATCTTCAAAAGACTCTTCTATTTTCACTCTTTAAATGTCTATTTGCTTACCTATGTGGCAATTTGAAGAGTGAAAAAAGAGGAGTCCATCCAAAAGACTCTTCAATTAGAAATATGTTTATATTATTTTAATAAAAGCACTCAAATTCCTCCCCCCCAACAAATCTAATTACCCTCTAATTTTTTCAAGTTAGAAATAATAATATGTTATTATTAAATATTCAATATTAGTCTCATTTTAAAGATCTAGATGAGATCTTTCTAATGGTATAATTTTTATGATGATAAAATTTATAAATTAAAACTTATTATATATTAATTGAATTTAATTAAAAATATAAAAGGATATAGATGTCAAATATTAATGATGATTTGATGTAAAAAATAATATAATAATAATTGAAGAGGGAGAGTTGTTCTTCAATATTGAAGAGAGAAAAGTAAAATCTTATTTGAAGAATCTCATTTGAAGAATCTCATTTAAAGAGTCTATTAGAGCCAAATATGTTGATGTGGCTCGTTTGATTTTAACAAATATCTCATTTGAAGAGCCTTTTGGTGATGCTCTAATGTTCCTAACATCAATTGCCTCAAAAATTCAAGAATTGCGGCTTTCTAGTAGTTTCTAAAGTCCGTTTGTGGACCAAAATTAATTCCACCATCCACATTGTATTGAAGCTGATAAAACTTGTCTATCTAAAGAAAAAATAAACTAGGTAAATTATATAACATAGCCAAGCACAACATAGGTTTTTCACATGTCATTAAACTATGTCACCAATACATAGGGACGTAGCTAGGAAATTTTGTCAAGATGGGCTAAGTCAAAAATTATGTTCACAACAAGAAAACATATATAATTAGCCTAAAATTAGATTTACAACTAATGAAATTAGAGCAAAAAGTAAACAAATAACCAATCTATCATATTCTTTTCAATGGATAACATAGCTAAGTCATTCAATCTTTTTTGCGATATAGTTGATCAAAGGTAAGATTTAATCAACTTCAACTTCGAAAAACTTCTTTCTGCAGAGGCAACTATGACTAGTGTAGTTAACAAAATTCTATAAGCAATCCATGCATTTAGGAAGCAACCATCCATTTCTTTCAAGTAATTCAACATTTTAATTGCCCTTTTTTGTTTCTTTGGTAAAGCTCCTTTCAAAATTTGTAATTCCGAAAATAAATCTTTCCCATTAATATCAGAAAGCTCGTCATGCTTCATCAAATCTTCAAGATTGGAACAATAGCTCTTCAAACTATCATTGTTTGTAGACTTTAACTTCCTCAAATCATACAAAAACCCAAAAGTTTCTTCATATTTTGGAAATTGTTCAAACCTATTTTTTAATGAAGAAAGTGCATGATCAACTATATCGATGAAGCAATTAACTTTAAAAGATTCCATGGTTGATTGTGTCACCTCTTCATTAGCAGTATCATCAAATTCCTTCAAATAATGCGTTTTTCATGAAATACAGCTTCAATTTTCATCTCACTTGCAATCTCTTTAGCTTCGATCCACTACAAGAAAAATGACTTTTAGCAACATTAATAAGACAACACGTATGCTGCGCGTGTTGCTAAAAGTGGTATATCACAACTCGTAGACAATGCACGTTGCTAAATGTCATTTATCGCAACGTGCAAAAAATGTGTATTGTGAAAACCACCTACGGCAACGTACAAATGAATGTTGCCAATAATTGAACACATATCACAACACACAACAATTGCACGTTGTCGTAGCTATTTCATTAAACTACGTATATTTTGTGCACGTTGCTATAAATACGCTTTTAGCAACTTCCAAATATGCACGTTGTTGAAAACTAATATTTAGCAACACACACATTATGCATGTTGCGAAAAAGTCTAATATTCTATAACACATATATCATGCACGTTGCCGTATGTGTCTTTTTAGTAACATACAAATGTGCACGTTGTTGAAAAGCGAAATACATATCATGCACGTTGCTGTATGTTTCTTTTTAGCAACATACAAATGTGCACATTGTTGAAAATGTAATGTTTAGCAACATGTATTATAGATATTGTCATAGGCTTTGCGCGTTGCGAAAAATTCTAACATTCCGCAACACACATATTATGCACATTGTCGTAGGTTTCTTTTTAGCAACTGTTGGCTTGCATGTTGCTAAAAAGCTAATATTTTGCAACCCACTTATCATGCACATTGTCATAAGATTCTCTTTAGTAAAAACTAATTTGCTTGCGCGTTGCGAAAAGCTAATATTCAGCAACGCACATGTCATGCACGTTGCCGTAGGAGACTCGTTAGCAACTGATTGCTTGCGCGTTGCAAAAAGTAAATATTCAGCAACACATATGTCATGCACGTTGCCGTATGTGTCTCTTTAGCAATTATTTTCTTTTGCATTGTGAAAAAAGCTAATATCCCAAGGCTAATATATAATATACATGTTAGTGTATGCGAAATTATTTTTTTAAACCCATTATTCCATACTTTTTTTTTTTTGAAAGACAATATTATTAAGAGTGAGGAACCACCACAAAGGAACAACAAGGAGAGCACACAATAGCAAAGCCCAACACACATGGCAACCAAAATAGAGCCAAAGAAAACAAAAGCACAGTAAAAAACACACACCAGGGACCAAGACAAACCCCGCCAACCAGAAAAACAAAGCCTAAACCACAAGCAACACAAAAAGAAACAATCCTATCATAGGAGATTCTTCAAACCATCTTCCACCTTGAACCCTGCTCTTTACATAATTCTGCAGTGAACACAAACTAGATAATGTTTCATCTATAACTAATCGAAACGCTCATTTGAATCATCATCATCATCATGGAAAAGTCCAGCCACGACTTTTTGCAACTTCCAAGATACTTTTGTTCTCAAGACTACGATCACAATTATGCTTCTTTGGCATCCTCCTTCACATATCCAAAAGTGATTTTAAACCTTAATTCTTCCTCGAATCCAATTCCTTCCAGGCATTCTTTGACTACCCATAAACAGAATCTGGCATTGTGCGCATTCTCTTAGAATCTGGCAAAGTTTTTTGTTTTTTCAATTGAGAGTCTCTTAAACATTCTTCTGTGACTAAATCTCTCTTTAAAACCCTAATTGTATCTGATTCACAATCAATTACCTTATTTTCGCAGTCTAATCTCTACATCAACTCCACCTCCGAAAACCTTAGATTGGTATCTGCCCCCAAATCAACTGTCTTTTCTTCCTCCGTATAACCACCAGCAGCTTCTTCTTCAACCAAATCCATCCAATTTTCTCGATGATCGTGAGCTGGGAAGAAACGAACCTTCGAACGGGGTCTGAAAAATGTCTGTACTGTCCGGAGGAGACACCATGATGATGCCGGTGGGAATTTATCCGAAATCTTCTGACTCTTCTTATCTTCATCTTCGTCGTTCTCTTGGGTTTTGTGGGCAAAGCGGCAACGCTGTAAGTGGTCTTCCTAAGAGGAAGACACGTGGTTGAGATCGGAGATCGAAGCGAAAGGATCTTTATCCATTTTTTTTTTTTGAAATATTACTGAAGTTCAAAGTGTTGGAAGAAGAGAAGAATAGTTTGATTTAAGTTAACTTTGAAAGAGAAAAAAGAGATAAGAGAGTTGTCTGGTGGAGATTGAGAGAGATTTTTAAAGTACGCCCGACTGCCTACTTGAACAGTTGACGTATGCGAAATTATTGACTTATGCTTTGCGAAACACTAATATTTGACAACACACACATTATAGACGTTGTTATTGTAAATACTAAAATGCACAACTAATATTAGCAAAGTGATGCAGTTTCCCTTCTCTTTTCTGAAAATGATTTAACATCTACTTTTGCTCTTTTAACTGTAAAATATGGAGACTTGTCTCATATAATAGGAGTTGCATTATGAGTTGTATGTTTGTAACGATTAATATCATTAAGTTTCGATAGACCCCTAACCTAATTGTTTTTTTATTTCAAATAAAATGATTTAGCTATTATGCATGACATGTATAGTTACATGAGTAATTATGATAGAAAGTTATTTTATTTTTAAATATTTAACTTTCATAGATCATGGAAGAAATTAAATGATTAACAATTTAACTTGTAAATATATGGAACATTTATAGTAACTAAGCCCTTTAATTAAATGATGGGATAAAATTTTGATAATGTTTAATTGTTAATCATAAAAAATAATTCAAATTATTATCATAATGAGTTTAATTTATCAAATAATAAAAATTATTTTTTTTTCACTAAATTATTGAATTAATTTTTTTTATAACATATATATGTTATATATATATAAATAAGTGTATAACATTTAACAAAGTTAAACTCACATCAGAATGGTAAAGTCTCTCATGGGGATGGTGTTTGTCTTAGGTTCAAACCCTCATATGAACAATGTGTGTGTGATTAAAATACAAAGGGTCTGGGGCTGGATAGTGATTGAGACTAGTAGGGCTTGGGGGGTAGACCAATAGGGTATAAATTTTGCTGCTTTTTTTTTTTTCTAAACCTAGGACAACGTACAATGCGCATTGTGAAAATTGTCTAATGCAACCTACAATGCACGTTGCAAAAACTACCCTAGACAATGTATGGAAAAATTGTCTAAGACAACGCACGGTAAGACAACATACATCAATCGTACGTTACGGTAAATGTCAATGACAACGCGCATAGTACGTTATAATTGTTCTACGACTACATACATTGCACGTTGTGAAAAACTTTGGAACTTTTGGCAACATGCGTATCAGCAACATGTGTATCAACAACATACGCTTGCGCGTTGTGAAAACTTTTCGCAACGCATTTTGCATGTTGCGAAAGGCAAAATTTCTTGTAGTGATCATAGCCTCCTGAAGTTCAGTTTCTCTATATTTCTGGAGATATGAAATAAGAGCTTTTAATTGTTTAATTGCAACGTCAATATGCATGTCTTCATTTTGAAGAATTTTGCTAATAGAATTAATAGCAAACAATAAATTATACCAAATAACCATGCCAAACAAAAACTCAAAATTCTCACATTCATATGTTACTATTGACTCGGCTTCACCCTTTGTTTTGGGATCTTCAGTAGTTTCTGCCAAGTGAGCTAAAGCATCTTTTATTTGTGGAGCTTGGTATCTTATGGCTTTAATACTTTTCACAGGACTTTCCCAACGTGTTTCTGACAATGGCTTAAGCATGAGACTTTCCACATAATCTTTGAAAAATTTCCATCGTTTTGTAGAAAATGAGAACAAAGAATATATTCGATATACCACTCCAAAAAAAGATTTAGCTTTGGGACAACAATTAGTCATATCACAAAGTGCAAGATTAAGACTATGACAACCGCATGGGTTGTATAATGCTCTAGGATTTAGTTCAAGTAGTCTTTTTTTTGTACACCTTTGTATTTCTCTCTCATATTAGATCCATTGTCATACCCTTGCCCTCTTATATCACCAATATCAAGCTGAAGAGTACTCAATGAATTTGTAAGCACAGAACAAAGTTCAAGGCCTATCATCTACCTTTAAGAATTCTAAAAAGAGCTCTTCTACCACAATAGGACTTTTTTTTTAATGACATCAAACCAACCAACAAGTTCATATTAATTCATTGGGTTTTAAGAAATATATAGGGGAGAAAATTCAAACTAGAATCCATGAATGACAAGAAAATCATCATTCATTAACCAAAAAGCTAGCTAGTAAATTATGCTCTAAAAAACTACTCTAGCAAACACAAAACATATATGTTTTAGATATACTAATGAGAAGGATAAATCCAAATTCCATTAGTCCTTCCTTCCTAAAGCTAGCTATGCTAGTAGCCGTATTTCTTTTTAGTGTAGAAGCTGAGAAGTCCAGCATTGCCAACCATTTGCGCAAGAAAATCATCAAAAATATATGAAACAACATCCATATCTCCTATTTTTTTGATGGTATATTTATCCTTAATTACTGGAATCAGATGTTTTCGATGTTTTTTAGCTCTGCCGGTTGTACCTGCCTCATTGAATTCGGTGTAGAGAATATTCTTCAATTCATATTTTATATCCAAGAGCTTGATAAGTTTTTCTACATGATGGGATTTTTTGTTGCGATAATAAGGATATCCAACTATAAATGCATAACACTTGTAAACTGTCATCAAGTTCAAAAGTATATCGTTTACGGAATATGGTCATCTTCCCCTTCTGATGACAGCAAATGGATATGTTTATGACATCAAGTTGTCGACCAGTGTGAGCCCTACCACTTTGGTACCACTGTCAATGGAGTAAACCGACAAAAAAGTAATGTTCGGGTGTTGCGATGGCGACGGTAGTGGCAGTTTCGGTAGCTTTTTCCGCAGTGGCTTCATCCTCGGCCTAAACACTGGCATAGGAAGGATCGATGGATTAAGAAGTTTCGGTAGGGATTTGGTATGAAGACATTTGAGCAGGTCAAAAGAAGGGATGAACTTCATCTTTATCCAAAGATGAAGATAAAGAACCTTCTACTACAATAGGACTTACTGAAATATCCACACATCATACAACAAGAGACATTTGTTCCTCATGACTTGCATCCGGAGTACATTATCTCACAACTTCTACTACAAGAGACATATGATTGAAAAATATTTCGCTTCCTTAATTCTTGAAACAATTGAACTTTTTATTTGACTTGCTAACATTTGTATAAGCTCATTTTGGATTCGGTGACTTAGATAATGGTAATGAATTTCATGTGATAAAATATGTCGACCATGCTCTTGCATTACTGGATCAAATTCAGCAATCATTTCTACCATTTGTAAGAAAATTCCATTATTTTTCTGATAAAACTTATCATTATCTCCACAAAATGCCAAATTATTTTTTGCAAGTGTTTTCACAATAGCAATTATCCTTAGTAATACTTGTCTCCAATGTTCTATCTCTTTGTTGATTTGTTTTTGCACGCTTTCATTAATTATTTTATTTCTTTGTAATCTTCTTTCCAATTCAATCCAACCACTCATGCAACTAATGTGTTCATTACTAGTTTCATGACTTGTGATCCTCCTACTAATATTCTTTCAATATTTGAATTTTTCATTAGCCAATTGGCCTAATTGAGTCTTGTTTTCATCTTGTTTGAACAATTTATAGCAAAAACAAAATACCTATCCAAAGAAAGTGAATAAACCAACCACTTTCTATCATGTTTCTCCCCATTTGGTAAATTTTGAATGCAACATGAGGAAGAGAAATGTCTACCTAAATTATCTTTAGGAAAGATGACATTATGTTCTCTTTTAAGACCTATTTCAACCAAAAAGTCTCTAACATTTTGATCAATCTTATTCAAATTCCCCAAATCATCAATGTTTAAAGGAAATATAAGTTCTTCACTTAAATTTACTTTTTGAATTTCTTCATTATCTTCCTCATTCACATGTTGATTCAGTCCTTCATGATCATTCTCATTGATAGGTTGATTCTGCTCTTCATTATCATTCACATTCATAAATTGATCATGGTCTTCATTATCATTCTCATGTTCTTCATTTACCAAATCAACATGTGAAGTCTCTCTACTTGTTTAGTGCTACAAAAGAACTTATCAATAGATTGATCAAACTTGAGATTGAACTAATGTTTCTATTCTTTGTTTTTTTTTTTTTTTCAGCTTCGGAACTGTACTTTCTAATATGATGCATAATTGATAAAATAATTCAACCAATCAACAAGCCAACAATCAACAGTTTGAGAATTAAGATTCAACAAACAAGAAACGTTGAGAAGCCATTACCCATGTATAAACAGAGAATTCAAGGCATCATTTAATTGTATGTTCTCTAAGATTCAAATTATTCAAGAAATCTTGTATACTGAAGAAAAAAAAAAAAAAAAAAAAACCATGATTAGCAAAGCTTGCCATTTTCTGACTTTCACTAACTATTTTTGGATCAAGTACCGAACTTCCCACAAATTCATCGACTAAAAATAATAAGGAAATATTCAGAAGAAAGTGACCTCTTATCTCTTGAAGACTTAATTTGCTGTATGTTTGAACTTTGAACTGGTCAGTTTGCTTGGCCAATCGAATTTTTTTCAGCACATACATGATACATAACAAATCAACAATTAACAAGTAACAACAACAATAAGAAAAACAACAACCAAACAAGTCAATCATCATGACATCACCACCAGACACCAAGTCAATGAAGTCATGCAGACACTTAAAAAATTACAGATCTTTACCTTCTTAAATTCTAACCAAAAGAGGTTTTTCAAAAAAAAAATATTGATTTAATTAGTAATTACCTTTGAACAATGACTTTAAGAACTTAAAGAGTTCAAGTTCAGATTTTGTATTTAAAATCTGAATTTTCGTAGCAACTAGCAAGATTTAAGAGAGATTTAAAGAACCCTAATTTGATTTTTGTTCGACTTCGATGCCTGGTTGACTGTATCTGATAAGAATAGTGTTGTACTGTTGTTCTTCCTTTTTAAGATATATAGAAGATAATTATTGCTAGAAAAAGGATTCAACCATGTTTGTTGACTTGGAGTAAGAACTGAGAACCATAATTGGATTTTATAATTTGTGGGCCTTTCTTAAAAAAAAATATGTTCAATGGGCCTATTTTCAACATATATATATATATTAACTTTGGGGGCTCTAGGCGGCTGTCTCATTGGGTTCTCTAACAAGTGTTATTTTGGTGTTGAAAATGTTTGTCAAAAGAATTTATAAAAGACCTCAATTGTGCTCACAATGTTTTCAAAAGCAAGAATAATGGCAAGTGAGGTGTTGTCCATAAGGATCGAAGGACAGCAATGACTAAACTAAAACAGATATGCTTAAGAGTAAAATGGTGATTGGTTTTTGTGATTATAAACTAAAATGCAATTATCAATTAAACTAAACTATCATGCAACTAAGTTAGCAAGAAATGTGTACGAACAGGTATGAGATGAAATGTGGGAGTCAATGCAATTGTAACACAAATAATGGGCAATCCATTTATCAACTTGAGAACCAATTCGATCTTTTAAGGCTAAATCTATCTTTAGATGTGATATTGAAATCACTCAACTCTCACTACACATCAATGATTGGTATACTCGGTTGAGTGGAAAAAGGGTTTCTAATTAAGCTTAGATAGATTTAGGGTAGTTGGGATGACTTGGATTGGTATGCTCACAATCCAGCCATTCCACTCTTTAGCCGAGATATGTTGGATTGGTATGCTCACAACACATCCCTTCCATTTATTATAGCTAGTTTTAATCACTAATAGTGGATATCTCAACTTAGATTGAGAGTTTGTATGCTTACTTAATCCAATGAGATGTTTAATCCAATATCAACCTTAATTGAGAGTTGGTATGCCTACTCAATCAAGGAGACATCAAATCCAAGTTTAAAAACATCCAATTAATTTAATATCAAACAAAGAATCAAGAGTTGATATGCCTACTTAATTCAAAGAGATGCCAAATACATTAAAATCCATAAATGAAACTCAGAAATCAAATACTAATAAATGGCGAATTACCCACAACCCATGTCAAATTACATCAACTCCCACAAAAGGGTTTAGTTACTCATAATGAATAAACAAAAGAAAATTAAAGAAGCCTGAGACAAGAGGAAACCCATTGGTATATTGAAATCTTCTTAATCTTTAAGTTCCTCTCCTTCTCCTATGCTGAAATTCGTGCTCCTTGAGTGGGTTTTGTGGTTTGAGTGAAATAAAGGATGAAAGAGATATGTGGGAAGTGATTTAGTGAGGAAATTGGGTAGGAAATTGTGTAGGATGGGTATGAGAGATGATTTTTTCGATCTAAGGTTAGTTGTTAGTTGTGAAAGAAAGAGAGATAGAGTGTGGAGAGAGAGTTTTCGAAATAAGAAGAAGATATATTTATAGGATTTCCAAAATTAGGTCTGGAAACACTGATGTATCAAAAGCCTTGCCCGTAGTGCGCTGGTAACCATACTTGCGCACTGCAACTTAAGGTGAGTTCTGACTCCCAGTTCGCTGGTAGTGCGCTGGTGTGGCTTGGCTACCCAAAGTGCACCGGTAACCATACGTCCATACCCGCACACTGCAACTTGGCTGGTATAGACCAACACAGTACCAGCGAACTGGGCACTATTCTTTGAATTTTTACATGTTTTGCCCCGGAAATCCCGATTTGCATTCTCCAAAAACCGAAACACATTGAATGCCTTCAATTGACTAGAAAAGAGCCATTAGACACAAAACACACTCGAAAACAAGCTAAATGACATGGAATGGATTACCAAAATATAACACAATTTTTGCGCAATCACTCCCCTTAAGGTCATTCATATTACTCCATATAATACCGAGTCTTTTAATGTAGGAGAGTCCCCTCACTCCTATAGCAATTTCTAAAACCTCCCCCAATCCCGACCCCTAAAACCCATTAGGGGGAATTGGGGATAGGGGTATTTGTGGGGTTCCCCCGTCCCCGTACCCGTCCCCGTCCCCGTCCTCCATTTCATCATAGTTGAAAAATTAATCAGCCATCAATATTTATCATCATAGAATCCAAATCAAACACTTTGAAAATTTAAGGTAAATACAAAATTTACAAACATTTTTTGACATCCATTCCACATTTTGATTGAAACGATGAAGCTCAATAGTATTTGGATTGAACAGTCATAAATTGTTTCCTTCTTTATAATGAGACTCATCAAATTCATATTGCTCTATATAATACAGAGTCTAGGGATGAGCGTGGAGCCCTGTTGGGGCGGGGGAGGGTCCCCCCACTCCAATAGCAATTTCTAAAACCTCTTCTAATCACTGCCCATAAACCCGATTAGGTGGAGTTAGGGATATGGGTGTTTGTGGGGTTCCCCTATCCCGATCCCGATCCCGATCCCAATCCCCCATTTCATCACAGTTGGAAAATTAATGAGCCATCAAATATTATCATCATAGGATCCAAATCAAACACTTTGAAAATTTGAGGTAAATAAAAAATTTACATACCTTTTTTGACATCCATTCCACATTTGGATTGAAACGAGAAAACTCAATAGTATTTGGATTGAACTATCCTAAATTGTTTCCTTCTTTATAATAAGAGTCATGCAATTCATATTGCTCCATATAATACCAAGTCTTTTGTCTTTTCTCATTTTCACTAAATGCTTCATATCTAAACATTCGTATCATCTCAAGTAAATGTCTTTTATGGTAATAGTCTTTATTTGAATATTGCGTCCAAAATGCGGGATTCTGATCGACAAATCTATCTATCGAGTTAATAGAATGAGACAAATAAAACACGGGTTTGCTATATCATATATTAAGATTGATCTCTCGTAATGGTGGCCTGTTATAAAAAAATATCAAAACACACAATGATAAACACAAAAACTCAATCAAAAAATAATTTTAAAAAAGAAAAAAGTAAAGAATAAATAAAACTACGAGAAGAAACATACAGATCAATGTATGCGGAAACCAACCAAATACATTGGCAATTAAAATGGGATTATCACTTGGTAATCTTCCCAACATCCATTACCTCAAAAATTCAAAAATTCAAAAATTGTGGCTTTCTGCTAGTTTCTGAAGTCCGCCTGTGGACCAAAATTAATGTCACCATCCGCATTGTATTGAAGCTAATAAAACTTGTTCATATAAAGAAAAAATAAACTAGGTAAATAATATAACATAGCCAAGCAAAACAAAAGTTTTTCACAAGTCATTAAACCAATACACCAAAACACAGGGACGTAACTAGAAAATTTTGTTAGGGTGGGCTAAATAAAAAATTAATTCACAACAAGAAGACATATCTAATTAGCCTAAAATTAGATTTACAACTAATCAAATTAGAGCAAAAAGTAAACAAATAACTAATTAGTATAAAATTTCCTTATTTCACAATATTATTTTCATATACAATAGTAATTTAAATAAAATAAACTAAACAACTAACTAGAAAAATATAAACAAAAAAATAAAATGCAAGAAAGCTAAAATTAAAAGTAAAAAGTCTTACTTGGATGGCTCAGCAAGAGAGACTTGAGAGAAATTAGTGTGTTTGAAATAATTATGAGAATATAAGTAATCAAAATAAATTGCAAGAAAAAAAATTATTTGTAACTGAGCAACTGAGCAAGAGAGACTTGAGAGTTGAGAAAATTGTTGGGTTTGAAATGGAATGGTAATTGGTAGCATTGGAAAAATAAATAATTAGCCATCAATATTATCATCACACAATCCCTAGCAACATCAGTGAGGTCTATTGAGGGAGGTCGTGAAAAATATAAACTTTGGACCTGTTTTGTATTCTAAAAGAATGCAGTTATAAAGAGTGGGTTTTTATAAAACCCACTCTTTATAACTGCATTTTTACCTAGCAACATCAGTGGGGTCCATTGGGGGAGGTCGTTGCTAGGGATCTAATGTACCTAGCAACATCGGTTGGGTAAAAAATACCGAGTCTTATGTCGCTTTCCATTTCCTCTAAATCCTTCAAATCTAAATTTTCGTTTTGTCCCAATTAAATGTCCTTTATGGTAATAGTCTTTATTTGAATATTACATCCAAAATGTAGGATTCTGATTGTCAAATCTAACTATCGAGTTGATAGAATGAGACAAGTAAAACACGAGTTTACTATATTCAATATTAAGATTATCTCTCGTAATGGTGGTCTATCAAAGAAAAATATCATAACATACAAGGACAAACACAGAAACTCAATCAAAATGTAATTTTAAAAGAGCAAAAAGTAAGTAACAAATAAAACTACAAGAAGAAACATACAGATCAATGTATGTGGAAACCAGCCAAATACGTTGGCAATTAAAATGAGATTATCGTTTAGTAATGTTCTAAACATCCATTGCCTCAAAAATTCAAAAATTGTGGCATTTCGGTAGTTTCTGAAGTCTGTTTGTGTACCAAAATTAATTTCACCAGCCAATTAGGAAAATTAGTGAGTTTATATTGGAATGGTAATTGGTAACAATGGAAAGATAAATAATGAGCCATCAATATTATCTTCACACGATCCTTAGCAACATCAATGGGGTCCATTGGGGGAAGTTGTGAGAAATAGAGACTTCAGGCCTATTTTATTGTTTTGTGGTTTGAAAGGATTGGTATATGGATTTTTCATGTATTTTGATGTCAAACAATCCCTAGCAACATCAGTGGGGGCCATTGGTAGAGGTCGTGAGAAATAGAGACTTTGGGGCCATTTTCTTATGTTGTGGTATGAAAGGATTAGTATATGGACTTTTTATGTATTTCGATGTCAAACGATCCCTAACAACATCAGTAGGTTCCATTGGGGGGAGGTCGTGAGAAATAGGGATGGGCGTGGGGCCTCATTGGGGCGGGGGAGAATCCCCCCACTCCCATACCAATTTCTAAAACCTCCCCCCATCCCGGCCCCCAAACCCCATTAGGGGGAACTAGGGATAGGGGTGTTTGAGGGGTTCCCTCGCCCATATCCCCGTCCCCCATTTCATCACAGTTGAAATATTAATGAGCCATCAATATTATCATCATAAGATCCAAATCAAACACTTCAAAAATTTAAGATAAAAAAAAATTTATACACATTTTTTTAACATTCATTCCACATTTGAATTGAAACGATGAAGCTCAATAGTATTTGGATTGAATTGTCGAAATTATTTCTTTCTATATAATGAGACTCATGCAATTAATATACCTCAATATAATACCGAGTTTTTTGTCGCTTCCCATTTCCACTAAATCCTTCATATCTAAACTCTCATATCGTCCCAAGTAAATGTCATTTATGGTAATAGTCTTTATTTGAATATTACATTCAAAATGTGGGATTCTGATTGACAAATCTAACTATCGAATTGATAGAATGATACAAGTAAAGCACGAGTTTGCTATAATGGATAATAAGATTGATCTCTCAGTAATGGTGGTCTGTTAAAGAAAAATATCATAACACACAAGGACAAACACATAAATTCAATTAAAATGTAATTTTATAAGAGCAAAAAGTAAAGAATAAGTAAAACTACGAGAAGAAACATACAAATCAATGTATGCGGAAACCAGCCAAATACGTTGGCAATTAAAATGGGATTATCGCTTAGTAATGTTTCCAACCTCCATTGCCTCAAAAATTCAAAAATTCAAAAATTGTGGCTTTCCGGTAGTTTCTGAAGTCCGCTTGTGGACCAAAATTAATTTCACCATCCACATTGTATTAAAGCTGATAAAACTTGTTCATCTAAAGAAAAATTAAACTAGGTAAATTATATAACATAGCCAAGCAAAACATAAGTTTTTCACAAGTCATTAAACCAATACACATGGACGTAGCCTGAAAATTTTGTCAGGGTGGACTAAGTCAAAAATTATGTTCACAACAAGAAGACATATCTAATTAGCATAAAATTAGATTTACAACTAATGAAATTGAGCAAAAGGTAAACAAATAACTAATTAGTATAAAAATTCATTATCTCACAATATTATTTTCATATACAATAGTAATTAAAATAAAATAAAATAAACAACTAACTAGAAAAATATAAATGACAAAATAAAATACAAGAAAAAAAATTAAAGGTAAAAAAACTTACTTGAATGATTGAGCAAGAGAGATTTGAGAGAAATTGGTGGGTTTGAAATAACTATGAAAATATAAATAATAAGATAAATAATAATTAAAAAAAACAAAATAAATTGCAAGAAAAAAAAAATTACTTGTGGCCAAGCAACTGAACAAGAGAAACTTGATATTTGAGAAAATTGGTGGGTTTGAAATGGAATGGTAATCGGTAACAATGGAAAGATAAATAATGACCCATTAATATTATCATCATACGATCCCTAACAACATCAATGGGGTCCATTGTGGGAGGTCGTGAGAAATAGAGATTTTGGGCCCGTTTTTTTGTTTTGTGTTCTAAAAGGATTGGTATATAAACTTTTCATGTATTTCGATGTCAAACGATCCCTAGCAACATCAATGGGGTCCATTGGGGGAGGTCGTGAGAAGTAAAGACTTTGGGCCTGTGTTCTTGTTTTGTGGTCTGAAAGGATTGGTATATGGACTTTTCATGTATTTCAACGTCAAACAATCCCTAGCAACATCAGTGGAGTCTATTGGAGGAGATCATGAAAATTAGGGATGGGCGTGGGGCCTCATAGGGGCAGGGGTGGGTCCCCCCACTCCCATATCAATTTCTAAAACCTCCCACTATCATGACCACCAAACCCCATTAGAAGGAACTAGGGATAGAGGTGTTTGGGGGGTTCCCTCGCCCCTATCCCCATCCCTCATTTTATCGTTATGTGATATGTCCATATATCCTTCGGGTATACCAAATACTAATCCAAGTCTTCATTAATATCCATATGCATTGAAATAATTTGAAATACACTAACTGTTAATAACATTACACGATTTTAATATCAATAACAATACAGTATATGGAAATCAAGAAAGGACTACAACAATGAAAACAATCTCGGCAGTGAATTGAACTTTGAACAGAGAGCAATGATAACTAAAATATACTCTTAGAACTTATTTACTACACTACAACATTGAAAGGAAGTACCTTCACTCAAGAATAAATTTCATTTCTATACAAAAAAATATATATATTGATAACAATAATAGCATCAATTGAACTTCCCTAAGCTTGGTAATAAAGTTCAGTGAACTATTTTCAAACATAATTTACAAAATTACTGGAAAAAAAAAACAGATATTCAAATCCATAAAATATTAATTTAATGTAACAATTAAGGACGATAAGAAAATTGATCATTCATCTGCATTGAAACAGTTTGAAAAACAATATTTTTTTAAAAAAATTCCTAGAATGAATACATGATGTAAATCACATATGATTACGTGATGAAATCTTAATAGTATTGCATGGTGAAGTTGTATTATGTAAATCATTAACAACTTTACATAATACAACTTCACCATATAAACATTCTAGAAGCTTTTGAATATCAAATCGTTTGAAAACCAAACCGAACTAATCAACTAAGGGAAACATAAAATATATAAAAACATTACTTAAAAACAAATCAAAACCCTAACTTGACGAACCAAACCATAAAAACAAAACAAATTTAAATCATATTTAAATTACAACAACAAATGCCCTAATTGATTCAAGAACGTACCTTTCTTGCTATTTCTCTCCAAACCAAACAAATTTGACGAACACTTCGTCTTCTACAGAGAAACCCCCTTCAAACCCACCTTTGTCTTCATCTTCAACAGTGAAACCCCTATCAAACCCTCTTATTCGTCATTGTCTTCTTTGACTCAAGAAAACCCCATTCAAACCCGCTTCTGTGTCTCATCGTCACTTCGTCTTCATCGTTCCTCACTCTCGAAAACCCTATTCTCTCTTAACAAAACCACTTTCTCTCTCTGCAAAACCATTTTTCTCTCTCTCTGCTAGGGATGTCAATGGTACAGGTCGAGGACGGGTTTTTCATTACCATACCCAATACCAATTTGTATGAGAAATACCACCCCCGGTGAATACCCACCTTAAAATAAATGGCACGGTTACGGGGATTCCCCGTTAAGGGACCATTTTTTTGCCTCATACCATCCTCATCTCATTAATATATATTTTTTAATGACTTTTTGATAAAGATTATATCAAAATTATTGAATAATATGAAAATAATAGTGTGGGGGTATATTATATATAATGATATGGAATGGAGTAGTGTTTCAATGGAGGGAAAAAAAAGGGAAAAGAGAGGGAAAATTATGTTAGTGGGAGAGAAAAAAGAAGGAAAATTATGTTTTCTGAAGACAGTAGTCACTATACTATTTTTTTTTTAGTGTTTATTCCAATAATAATTACATGCTTCAATATATAATATGATAACAGGATGCGGGGATGAGACTGGGTGGGGACTTGAATGCCGTAACCGTACCGAAATTAAAGCGGGGATTGAAAAAAATATCAACTCCATATCACAACATAAATGGTAGGACTAAACCTGCCCCTAATGGGGCAGGCCCCACAGGTCCCCGACCAATAAGTAATTTTGACATCCTCTCTCTTGGGGCAGGCCCCACGGGTCTCCGGATCAATGGGTAATTTTGATATCCTCTCTCTCTCTCTCTCTCTCTCTCTCTCTCTCTTCAATTTTTAAAAACCAACAAACAGTAAGGGCATTGTTGTCCAAAAAACCATTCTCTTGGATAAAAACAATCAAGTTTTTGAAAACGGATATTTTGGAATAAACCCTTAATTTTAGGGCTATTTAAGATATTTCCCCTTAACACAATTATCATATTAATAATAAAGACTACATAAAATAAAATAAAAATTAACCCAAAGATGTTCAAATTAGTTTCTAGACTTTATGCTCTTGCAACATAGCTATCACCCGAACTCGATCAAAATAAATTCCATTCATCAAAATCATTATCCTCTTTCGATCCCCTTTTCAACTTTTTCTTCCTTTTGAAGTTCTTTTCTCTCTTCTTCCATTTCACTCTTCTCTTCTTCTACAAGGCGAAACGATAAAATTTTCATATTTCCTCTTTGAGAGATATCTCTTGTACTCAAAATTCTACTCTTTGTATTTGACTTAGGGATATATTTTTATAAGTGTGAGAATCTTTACTTATAGTGGATAAGTCTAAGTTTGGTGAAGATCGAAAGAGTGGAAGAGAGTTGGTCGAACCACTATAAATTGTTGAGTTTGATTTCTCTATCCTTAAACTCACAAGTAAAAACTCACAATTTACTTATATTGTTTCCATTTACATTTGCACAAGCATTTTAGTATTTGCATTTTGTAGCTATGATAGTGCTTTAATTTGTTAGAAACTCAATTCAACCTGGGTTACCTTACGGTCCACCATATTGGATTGGACTGCATCTATCTTTAATAAAATTTGTCAAGCAAAGATAAACAAGTTCTCTTTAACATAAATGGATATTCAAAATTATGATTAAACAGTTAAGACATATGGTATTTCCTCATTCATAGAAGGGTTAGACAGTTAAGAGTCTTACATTTGCTCACTACATCACAAAATATGGAAAAATCCCCCATTTGTAGTAACCAGTAAGATTTACATTCTAGACCGTGTTTAAAAGGATTGTTCTTGCATCTCGTCAGATCCGACACACCCCAGATCCGATTGATGTCACATTAAAAAAAATCAAGAATAAGAATAACGTTGAGCAACCCACAACTTTGACCAAATGATGTGGTAACTGATTTGTAATAAACATTCGATTATGAGATAATGATTTGATGCAATCGTTACAAATCATTTTGTCATATCATTCTGACAATAAATTTAGACAGTGTAGCATACTAAAATAATAATAATAATAAACACCACAACAACCCTTTTTGTGTGTATGTGCAATTGTCTGTATCAATTACATTTGCAATTACGCGGGTTTAACAGTCCAAACCAAATCCCAGGTATATGACATGACAGATGAGTTCTCAATCACAATATCAAGTTAAGGGAAATACATAGCTGGAGAGAATACAAAGCAAATATATATATCAATTCCTCACATCACATTACATATGGCACACACCAATGCAAACTATATATTGTTTGAATAACTGTTATTTAATAATTTGACAAAGACCCCTCTCATGTGAATCGCGAAACGAAGCAACTTATCGTGATGGCGTAGAACCAGCATCTGTGGAAACAAAAGCATAAAACAGATAACAAATAAGTCAAGACGAACACCTTTATATCTGTTATCGGGTTACAAATATAAGCATGCCAAAACCTGGCTTGAGAGAGATTCTGGTTTTTGAAAACTTTATTAATTCAGAATTTCTGGAATGAAATAACAGTAGTCTAATGATTTTTAAATTTTCTGTCCAGAAGATAAAACAATTCAATTCATGGATCTAACTCTCAAAAACTAATTATCAGCAGCAGAATGGTAATAAATTCAAAGAAACGTATTTCTACAAGCAGAGTATACTAATCTATACTAACCAGCTTCTTCTTCTTTTATATCTTCTGCTACTGGTTTCCAAACAATGTCTTTCAGCCCGGTAGAGAGGCTCTTGTAGAACTGAGAGTGTAAGATAATGCATAACAAATTAAAGTTAATTACTATAAAAGAAAATTGAATTCTACCAGAGTGAAGCAAGCAAATATAATTAGGCTTCTGCTGACTTTATCAACAATGCCCCATTCGAGAGCACAAGTAGAGAATGTGAAGAATCTATCCAGCAGCCTACCCTATTTAGGTCAGGTGGCTCCTGCTCCTAATCTAATTTTGATAGTTCAAAATTTTACAAATTTACAGGGTTAATAAGTCAGGTTGGTTTTGGGTTGGGGTCTCTGATAATCAACCTGACCTACTAATATGTAAAACAGAATTTTGCTAGTATAATTGAAAATGTATATTTTGTATGTCAACATGACATGCTAATAAGGTAAAAATTATACAATATGATTATTTTTAAATTTGAATTGATATTTAATATTTAAAACTAATAAAAATAACATAATTTAAGTTAGATACAACTTTAAAAGCTTGAGAAGAATTACATCATTAGTTAGACCGAGACTATATATGGCCTAATCCGATATAAGTTGGGGGCAATTCTAGGTCAAATTTTCAAAACCTACTTAGGTCTATTGGATTCAAGTTGCGTCCCTAGGACATCACTCTTGGTCTAGGGTAAGCCTTCATCCTAAATATATTAATTCTGCCAGCCAAATTATTCTATACAAATTATGTCATATGTACACTATCTATTAACATATTTATTTTCTGTTCGAGTGAAACTAAGGCTTTGTTTGTTAAGAGGGAGATATGGAGGGAGGGAGAGGGTTGGAGGGAGAGCTCCAATCCCTTGTTTGGTTGGAGGGATAAGAGAGAGGAGAGGAGAAGAGAAGGGAGAGGTGACCCTTCCGGGCCCACCAAAAGGAATCCGCCCATCATTGGGCGGATGAGAAAGGAGGGAGA
Organism: Acer yangbiense; assembly: GCA_008009225.1. NCBI lineage: Eukaryota > Viridiplantae > Streptophyta > Magnoliopsida > Sapindales > Sapindaceae > Acer > Acer yangbiense. The sequence goes on along the minus strand of CM017773.1, from coordinate 15,835,725 downwards.
GATGATTGGAGAGAAATGACTATAATGCCCTCCAATTTTTTAAAGGGTAATATAGTAATTTTACAAATTATATACCAATCCATCCATTCAACTCTCTTTTCAATACCAAACAACATGAAGGATAGATGTTATCCTCTCCATCCCTCCTACTTTCTCTCCATCTTAATTCATCCATCCCTCATACTCTCCCTCTTACCAAACATAGCATAAAGGTGTTTCCTATCAAAAAAAAAACATAGCATAAAGGTGTTTAAGTTTGGCTTGGTTACATATTAAGTCGAAAAATACCAAATTAAGTTTTACTGCACTGCTGTTGGGCATGCTCAGAAGTCAGAAGCCTCTCAATAGAGCTACACTCGGACAGCTTGAGTGCTCATTAGCCATTGACATATGTCTAGGCATATAATCAAAAATGCTTTAAGAATTTTGTTGATTGCAGTTTATACAAAAATTAGTTTATATGTCTACTACACATGCAAGTATGGCCATTTATATGCTGTGAAATTGGATAAGTAAAAAGTCCATTGACATAATAAATCATGAGATGGTATCTTGCATCCACGTGAACTGAGGTACTATAGTTATCATTTTTGCATGGCACATGCACCTAAAGGTTCTTAAAAATATAGGTTGACCACTGTTATCTCTTGTTCATCAGTCTAACCTTAGACATTCGTAATCTTGAGCCCCATATTATCATCAATGATAGGAGAGTTCGTGTGTATCTGAAGAAATGCCTGACAGCATACTGCATCATAGGAAACATACCTTGTGAAATTCTAGAGTATCTCCTCCAGACTTTCGAAGTTCAACCATGTAAAGTGAAGGGGCCACTTGAAAAATCTGTAAAGCATCTCAAAACTCAGCAAAACCACTTTGGGTTCACGTGCAACTACATATTTAGTAAAAGGGACGCATTGAAGAAGAATTAAGAGAATTACCTCAGTTGCAACAGATAAATGACCCTTGCGTCCCATTTTTTCCCCTTGAAGCTTCATCTGAGATAGGTACAAAAAGGAAGATTTCATCAGAAGTGAGAGAACAATGAGATACAAAATTCTAGTTCTAAAATTTCATCTCAATTTAATCCCACTTGAAACCTTGTACTTATGCCAACAAGGCTCCAGGATTCGGGTGTACATTATCAATGTCCATTATGCTAAAGTAAATTCAGTATTACATCATCCGTTTTACTCAATGATATAAGTTGCAACCAACAAAAATCGTAACAAAGTTAAGCCCAACTAATCTAAGAAATCTTTCAGCATTGCAATAAGGAGAAAAAAGAACAGGAGAAAGAATTCAGAGTTACGAAAGCATTAAGAGAACATTATTTAAACTGAATTCCTTTATTGGGCATTAAATTGTCAATAAACAGTTGACAATAAATTACTCCATTCAAACTTATTGCTAAAAATGTATTGGATCAAGATATGAGAGAGAGAATAGATAATTATAGGACCTTGAAGTTATTTTTCTTCACATCAAAACCCAAAGGCATTGCAGTTGCCTCAATTTTCGATATTATTTCATTAGCAGAACATTTGGATGTAAATCTTGTTTCCCGTTTAACGAGTCCCTGTTACAAAAGAAATTGTCAACTGTATCAGCTTCTATGTTCATTTCTTTTATCAGAAATAAAAATTATTCCGAAAAGTTTCACAAAACTGCATCAGTTTCATGTTCATGAACAAACCCAAAATAAGATACTATCCCCATTATGGCTTTGATAAAATGTGTGATTATAAAGCTGCACACAGCATGAGATTACAGTCAAAACAAAATTTAACAATGAAATATAATGGTGAATCTGCAAGTCATGACAATCAAAATTGGGTGAAATCTTCTTGGTGATATAGTTCAAGGGATATATGCATAAATGCTTACACATAACATTCAACAATCATGTTCAACACACCATTTGCTTTTCGAAAAGGCTACCAAGGTTGAGACCCTGAGATGTAGAGATGAGCTCAAATGCGTTCATAGTCACAGGTGCCACAGGCCCTTGCGCCACAGTTCCCTCTTCTCGCCTCTCCACAACAAGGTTTCGAGAATCCTTTCCGAGAATTAAACATTAAGCACAAAGTCAAAAACTGTTACACCAAGACCACAATATTTATGCTAATATGAACACAAGTCTTACCACTGATTCATTAAATATAGCATCCACATCAACAGGATTAATATCAGGTTGCTCAAACTTAGGTGGCTTATAACCCTTCTTAAACCACTCATTCTCAATAACCTCTGCAATTGTAATCCGCTGTCAACCCATCAAGATATATGGTAAATTCATTAATGGTTGAAATACAATAACAAAATATTCAACTCAAAACATTGAGGTCTTCAAACTTTTCTACAGGAATGCAAATGTTGACATCAAAATAAATTATGCAAGCAGTATGAAAGAAAAGTGACAAGAAAGTACCGTCAAAGGATTAGGGTCCAAAATTCTTGTGATTAATTTCTTTGCACTTGATGAGAACCAAGGAGGAGACTTGAAGTCAGCCTTAAATATCTGTATTCACATAGGAAACATATTAAGCCAGCTTTTCAAATGTCAAACTTACAAATAACAAAATCTCACTATATTAAACATGCATAACAATATATTAAACTAAGTCCTCCCTGAATGCAAAAGTATTAAAATAAGCAGTTATTTATATCTTGCCAAATCAACCATAAAAGAGTTACGGCCACACACTTCCACAATGTTTTTGCTTTTCCCTGAATGCACAAGTATTCTCCATTAATAATGTACTAAACAATTTCCCGAACTACTCATGAAATTTTGGCCTCTTGCATAACCGAGCCCATAAATTTGACCCAATGTGGAATGTAAGAAAAGGTGGCTAATGGCATCAAGGTTGTAGTGGGATATCAATAAGATTTATCACTTTCACATCTCATTCACATATTTAATTATTACAAAAAATAATATAAAAATAGGTTAACGACTAATTAGGTCAACGTCGTATCAACTAACTGTGTCAACCTAACATGACTTATTTTATAAGACCAGTTACCATTGTCATATCGTCTTAACTATTTAGAAGCATATGTATTCATGTTTGAGGTTCATGGTTTTGTACAGCTTATTCACATTGCAACACTTTCCTTTTGATAACATTTTTTTGTCTTCTCTCCAACATTTGTATTGGAGGTTTTCAATATGATTAATTCAATAGGTCATGTGCAATCAACAAATGTATTGGCATACCCATGTGTGGATGCAACTTGAACATGACCCAACTATACAAATTGTAACAACTGTTAAGTTTGTACTTGTACTCAAAAAGGACAGTAAACACATCAGAGGACCCACTAAAGCCTTTAATTCTAGGGCTTGGATATGATGCAAGCTCAATATGATTGTCTAAGAAACACAAACCAAGTACACAGCCTTTATCTTAGTGCTTGATTTTAGACCCATGAAGTTGAAAATCACAACCAAACTAGAATTGGATTAAGGCTTCAATCGCTGAATCCAGCACACTAAATGTGAGTCAAGGCAAAATGACATGGGTCCATTTGGTGATGTGCACATTCTGTTCAATTTACCAGAGAATGGAACTTTCGGATAAGAAATAAAAAGCCAAAGCCCAAAGCTAATTGATTCTGTAGTCTGTCTGCCACATATAATAAGCTTGGTTTCACAAGAGAACACCATAAGTAACATTTGGTTAAAACAAAAGTTTTGCAACCGACATAGCCTGAAGGAACTGATGAGTTATCATGCAGTTTTGAAATGTTCTATCAAAATTCTTCAGCTTTGAAGTTTGAGCTATACTCACTTTATGACAAATAATGTAAATTTCCCACTCCACGCCTTTAACAAGGAGTATAACGCTATTATTCAATGCCTAGTAAGACTGCAACAAACATGCATCCATAGCACATGCAGGCACACCAATGTTTCATGAGCAATCATCTAGTTTTTATTTAAGCAATATATGATAAAAATTCATTCAGTTTCCAAACAGTCATATTCTTCTTCTCCTTTTATGCTAGATTCATTTTAGACCAATTCCAGCAAGTGCCGAACTGCCAATTCAATACTTTTGTCATTCGGTTCTCTTTTTTTTTATCAGATTGGCACTCTCACCATCAAAGCTGATGATCAGTATAAAAAATCTCAAAATAATATTTACTTCTCATTATTGTCAACTAATATATGAGGGCATAAGCAATTTAAAAGCAATAAATTTAACTAATCCAAAATTCACCTGAGAAACACAAGATAGAAAAAACTTTATAGGATTTTTAATTATTTTCTCTGCTATGCAGATCTACCAAACACAAAAATGGATGTTAGCTTGATTAAGATGGTGGAATTCTAACCAGAATAAAGGATTGAAACAATCTTATGAAAATGCCATTGATAGAAATCCATGCAAGTATTTTGTTGTAATTTCTTGTGATATCTCATCATCTGTTCTAATTTTCTTTTCACTTGACTCAAAATATTTGCTTCAACATAGATGATACTTGTAGAAAATGAATTAATAATTATAAAACAGAAAAAAGATCAAAAAAGATCAAAAAATTACCTTTTTATACAAAGCCATAAGATTGGATTCTTCAAACGGCAAGTAACCAGCCATTAAAACGAAAAGTATCACACCGCATGACCATAAGTCTGCCTTAGCTCCATCATAGCCTTTATTGTTGATCACCTAGAAAAGTGCAGCACAAAAATGGTAAAGACTAATAACAGGTTTTATAAGAGAAAAGAAATCGTAGTCTGCACCAAAAGCTAATATACCTCGGGAGCAACATAATTAGGCGTTCCACATGTTGTATGAAGTAAACCATCTTCCTGTATTAATAGGACAAGATGATTACTTGTAAAATCTTCTATCAGAAGGGCAAGATTGTTAGTTATGAAATCTTCTAAAATAAATAATGTAAAGCTGTCTATTAAATCGCAATTGTTGCTTAACCAAAAAGAAGTGTGCCGGGCACTGGCAACACATAAATGGTCGTTCTGGAGGTCAGCAGTCTGCAGCTCCTAAACATTAAGATAACACAATAAAATATTTGTCTTCAGACATAAAGCATCACTCTTACCCTAACTTGCTGAGGTAAAGCACTCAATCCAAAATCTGAAACTTTAAGAACTCCATTAGCATCCAGCAGTAAATTCTCTGGCTGATACACAAACCAGATATCATTTGAATCTTATATAACAAATTATTTCAACATCTCTGATGCTCTGTTTAAGAAATGATGCTCAGCATCAATAAAACAGTTATGTTTATTTTTATCAAAAGAACAAAAAATATATATACCTTTAGGTCTCTATGATAGACACCTCTGCTATGGCAGTAATCAACTGCATTGATAAGCTGCTGAAAATACAATCTAGCTTCATCTTCTTTCAACCTCCCTTTACTTGCCTGCCTCAACAAATGCAGCACAAAAGCCAGAAAAAAGCAGTTACTAATAGATCCTTAACAATAGTTAAGAGACTTCTTACTTGTGTATATTCACTATAAGAAGCAAAGGCAACCATGAACTTACGATTTTGTCAAAAAGTTCGCCACCAGTTACAAATTCAAGAACAATGTATATTCTCGACTTGCTTGCCATCACCTACACCAATAACGCTTCTGGAAGTCACTAAAGGAACATAATGCAACGGTAGCGAAAAAAGAAAAAGAGATATACCAACATTTGATTATAGACATGTGCAGATTATCAAGGACCAATTAAGATAAATCATCAAGAAGTGTCTTCTAACCTCGTACATGCGGATGACATTTGGATGTCTAATTAGTTTCATAGTTGAAATTTCACGTTTGATCTGCAAGTTTTAAAAATCATGTCATTTATCAAGGTTAAACAAGATTGCTTCTCTCAACAAACAAACAAACAAAAACACGAAATTGAAACTTCAATCACAAGACTTAACCAAATAACGAGATTAAAACAACACAAATACACTATTGAAGGCCTCCAAAAGCAGCAATTAGTAGTTTACCTGACCGATCATCTTGTGTTTGAGAACTTTCTCTTTGTCGAGGATTTTAATGGCGACATTCTCTCCAGTTTCAGTGTTTCTAGCGAACTTGACCTTCGCGAAGCTTCCTTCACCAAGCGTCCTCCCAAGCTCGTATTTCCCTACACGCGTCCTGCTTCCTCCACTCGAACCAGACGACCGAGACGCCATCGATTCTTAATCTTCAATTCCTTCAAATTCTCTTCGATTATTATTATCAGTCTCTGTCTTCGATCTTCTTCGTCTTCGTCTCTCAAAGAGGTTATTGACTGTCGATCAAGATCTCTTCTTTTTACAAGGCTGCCATACCTGAGACTTAACGATACTCATCTTTCCTGTTTTGATTTTACTTAACAAAAAAGAAAACAGAAAAAAACCAAAAAAATCGAAATTCGGCGAAGCTAAATTTAAGGAGATGGTGTTTTAAAGGAAAAAGCAGGTGAGATTGAGAGCGTTGGATCAGACATAAACCCCATGAAATCGGTGGAAATATAACGTCAATATCTAGATTTTGCTCGTACAATTATTCACATTTACGTATAGGAAACAAAAAAATAAAAATAAATGGAAATCAATCTAAACGGATCTTCAGGTAATCTAATCAAAGACGAGCATCAAATAATCGTATAAATTGTATGTGAACTATGATTGCAGTAGATGAATTTTGAGAATTTAGAGAGCTGAATCTTCGGCGGTATGCTTGGCGTGTATGGTGTATAAATGCGTACTTTTTTATAATATAATGTGGTTGTTTTGGTTAGTGCATATATGAGGAAGGTTTTTCTGTTTAGTTTTCTTCATCATTATTGTACTTTATAATAATTATCAATATTTCATACAAAAGAAATATAATAGCACCATAGCATTTAACAAGCATATCTCAGATAGTTATCTCCCATTATCAAAGTAGATATTCAGATTGTATATTTATTGTTTGATCTTGATAGATCCCGACAATTCTATCGTAATAGTTCTTGTAATATTTCAAGTATATATATAGTTTTTCTATTGTCAGTTCGAACAAATTTATCAGTTCCTTGCATGTAAGCTATTGGATTTAAAAGATGTTTTGATAAGTGCATGCAGTTAAGTCAAAGCATTTAAATCCAATGGTTCATATGCAAAGAACTGATATATTTTATATCAGTTCGAACTGACAATTGAAAAACTATATATATATATATACGGTCTCATTCTGGTCAGTGCGCACTAATGTAAACTACATTAGTATCAATACATGTGGACCACTGATTATGGAGAAGTTTTGACAAATATATACACTTTGATTCAAAGTATATAAATCTAATAGTTCACATCCAACGCACTAATGAAGTCATATTAGTCTTGAACATTTCTATATATATATATATATATATAATTCATTGTGGGACACACGGGTCTGATTCAGTGCGTGCAGTTTTATATATATATAATTCATTGTGGGACACACGGGTCTGAATGATGATAATGTTATCAACTTATCATTACGCTCCTGTGACAATCCAAACTCCAATACAGACATACAGTACAAGGCCGGAGTTATAAATTTTTTTCTGGATGGACCATTATATTAAAACAAAATAGTCAAGGGGTTAAAGAAAAAAATATATATGAAATTTAGTGGTAAATCTATAATTTTATAAAGAGTCTTTTTTAAAAAAAAAAAAAATTAGGAAAGCCCGAAAACCCTTTGGAACCCTCCATCAGCACAGTTACACAGCTACAATCTACAATGTTTTAATTAAATTGTGTTTTAATTCATGATAATTATTCAATAAATTTGATTTATATTTGTTTTATGTTTACATGTTATGTAATTATGTTATATTGAAATTGTTTTTATAATAACCGTGATTGTGTTAAATTTCATGTTTTTTTTACACATTCGTGTAAAAAAAAAACGGTTACTCCAAATTAACATATATTATTACGCTATGTTTGGTAGAAAGGAGAGAGAGTAAAAAGTATGGATGAATTGAGAAGTAGAGAGAGTATAGGGATGGAGAGGATAATATATATCATTTATATTGTTTGGTATTGAAAATAGAGTTGAATAAATGTATTGATATATAATTTATAAATTTACTATATTAGCCTTTTTTTTTAAATTGCAAGGTAATAAAAAATTAAAGGGTAATGTTGTCCTTTCCCGCTAATGAGATCCTTTCTCTTCTCATCCGTCTCATGGGGGAATGATTGATTTTGGTGGGCTCTGAGAGAGTTGAGATCCATCATCTTCTCATCTCTTTCATTTTATCTCTCCAACCAAACAATGGATTAAAGCTCTCCTCTCTGCCCTCTCCCTTCCTCCATCTTTTCTTCGTACCAAAAAGAGCCTTAAAAGAGGATCCATTTATGATTTATCATTAAATAACTTTATAATAATTAATATTTTCCTTGGTTTTTTTTTTTTTTTTTTTTTGAAACATTTTCCTTGATCTTTTATATTTTTATAATGAATTAATGTATAGATCATGGACGGCTCATCGTACGGTTGAGGATCTAAGGAGGAGGTACGGCATAGAATGATGATGACGAAATTATTCTTCTGACTTGAAGATCAGTGTTGCAGCCTGCAGGCAGGCATGCATGCATAGTAGTCAACTACTTTGATTTGCCTCGTTCCGGTCAAAAAAAGAGAATCAAGCTACAATGCTATCGTGGCGTCCGATGATTGGGTTAAACCGTTTGCATGTGACTTCACTCATTACTCCCTTTAACACGATAGAGCGGGTTGTTGATAGATACCTGAATTGAGAAATATATCTCCATATCCATACAAATTTGAGATATATAACATATTTATCCTCGAGTAAGCGAGATAGATTTGGGGAATCCTTGAATTGAATTAGAGATATCAATTTACATTCTCATGATCCCTGTATCTATTTAATACCTTATTGAAAGACTATAATACTATAAGGCCCCGTTTGATACGTGGAATTGGATTGAACTATTTTATGGGATTGGATTAAGATGAGACTGAGATTATATGAGATTAGATGGGACTAGACTAAATTAATAGAGTGACGATAATTACATCCCTCAAAAACTGTTTGTACACCAAAAATCATTATATTTTCAAATTTTCAATATTACCCTTGACTATAATGACTAAAATGACTAAATAGTTTGGAAGTACACCCACAAAATTATTTTACATTATTTATTTGATTTTCATTTTTATAATATAACAATTTTTATTTTCTCAAACCCTATCTTTTCTTCTAAATACTAATTCCAAATAAAATTGAAATTGCCTACAGGTTGTAGCAGCGGTCAGAATACAATCAGGAATTCAGAAAATCTCATTGGTTCACAATGCAAAAACCCACCGGGAGATAAAAAATCTATATTGATGTTTCTCAACATTTACCCAGGCTTTTTTTTTTTTTTTGTTACACAGCGGCAACTAGGGGTGGGCATGGATCAGTTCGGTTCGGTTTTTGCCAAAACCGTATTGAATCGACATAGATTCGGTTTTTGAAAATGTGAATCGGTTTGAACCGTTTTGAACTTGAAAACCGAATTGAACCGAATACCTTTATCTCAGTTCGTTTCAGTTTGATTCAATTTGGTTTTGGGCCTATTGAGCTTTGAAGGTTTTTTTATATGTTTTTTTAATAAAGTTTTTGGGCCTTTAAGTTGTTTTTTTGGCATTTAGGCTTAAACTTTTTTTAAGAAAATCTAATATGTAAAAAAATAATTTAAACAAAATACAACCCAATTTTCAATCGAAATCTAAAATTTCAATCATATTTAGTATACATACTCAATCAAAATATTAAATCTTCATAACTTCTATAAAATAGAAGTCAAAAAAAGTAGTACATATTGTGGTCATAAATAAAACATCATCAACAAACAGTCCATAATAAAATTGAACCTTACAAAATAATTCATTAGGACAATTCGGTTTATTCGGTTTGGTTCGGTTTTGCATGTTCAAAACGAAACCGAACCGAATTTAATTCGGTTTTCAAATTTCAAACCAATTTGAACCGAATAGAAGCTATAAACCGAACCAAACACCTAATGACAATACAGTTTCGATTTTTGTGCCCACCCCTAATGGCAATACATACAAGCTCAATTCGGTGTTGCCTTTCAAGGCACACACATCTGTATATGTGTGTTTTTCTGGACATTTAACCTACTATTGGCAGCAAAGGCAATTGCCTGATTTTTTATATATTGTATTATCTTTTTCTTTTTCTTTTGTTATTTTAATTTACAACTTATTAAAAAAAAAATTAGCTCAAAAGCCAACTCATTTTAGTATAATTTATATATTTAAGAGTTATAAATTATTTATTTGATTCAGGAAATAAAATAACAAAATTTTAAATACGAATAAAATAAGTGTATGTGGGGTGTAGTTACAAAAATACAATACAATACAATACAATACAAATAAAGATATGAAATTTTTGTCATTAAATGAGGTTTATTTACAAAATATAGTTTTTTTTTTTTTAATTTTAATGGGGTGCACTTACGAAAGGTGTGTACATCCAGTTTTTAAAGGGTATAAATATCGTCACTCAATTAATACTATGTTTTGTTTGGAGAAACATAAGATTGGACTGAATTTATACTATGTTTGTTTGGTGAAACATATGATTGGACTAAATATAATAATAATTTTAATTTGAAATGAAAATATAATAATTTTTTTTAATTTGATACAAAAATCTGATTGTCCTCTCTCTCTCCTCACCACGATCTCTCTCTCATTCAATCTCACAACTCTCTCTCTCTCTCTCTCTCTCTCTCTCTCTCTCTCTCTCTCCTTACCATGACCTCTCTAACTCATTCAATCTCACCACCGCCCAGGGCCAGTCATAGGGGTAGGCTCACGAGGCAACCGCCTAGGGCCTCCGTTTTTGAAAGGCCCCAAATTTCAGTTTTAAAATAAACATTGTATATTTCAGCTTGAAAATAAGTCCGGAGGCCCACGTATAGTTTTAAAAAAAAAAATAGCCCATATGGCCGTATATCACATTATCACTTAAAGACCCATCTTTATATATATATATATATTTAAAAGCCTACCAAAGAAACACAATTATTATACTTTCCACATCTATAACAGATTAAATTGCATATCAGACATTTGAAAAAACAATTTGAAATCAATTCTGGGGCTCTTGGAAGCTCTCTTCATGTGAAAATTCAGACATGAAATCTCAAGAATTCTAACAATTGAAAGTAATTCGCTTATAGAATAGTTGAATTCGTTGGAAAGTCGGGGCCTCATTTTTATAGTTCATCTCGAGCTCCCAAAATCTCATAATCGGCCCTGCCACCGCCTCTCTCTTCCATTTACAAAAATAAAAAACTGAAACCAAAATCAGTTTTGATTTTTCTCTCTTCCATTCACCATAATCCAACCAGTAAATCCACCTAAAAAATCAATTCAAAATTCCCACAACCATTGATTTTGACTATGGAAGGGCCATCGACATGGTTCTTTAATTTTGGGTGATGGTTGGCTTTGATCTGGGCGGTGGTGATGGGGTTTTAGGGTGGTGGCGGCAGCGGTGATGGTGCTGGGTGGTGGTAAAGGCGGTGGCAACAATGGTCTTGAAGATATGGGTTTGGTTTCGATCTGGGTTTGTTTGTTGAATGATGTTTGGAGATGATGATGGAAGAAAAAAATCTAGGATTTGGTGGTAGTGGTGGTGGTGGTGGTGGTGGTGATGATGATGATGATGAAGAGATGGGTGGTGGTGTTTGGAGATGTAAATGAGAGAGAGAAACGATAGGTTGGTGTTGGTGATGCAAATGATAGAGAAGAATTAAAATGGTGGGCCATGTGCAAATAGTCCTAGTACTAATAAAGGCAGGGGGATAGGTGGTATTATTATATCCCATCTGAGTGGGATTATTTTGCTTTTGGGACTAGTTATCCAATCTTCCAAAAGTGCACCAAACACTGGATTGAGACTAAAATTGTCCAATCCTAATCCAATCTGGTGTGCCAAATAGGGCCAAATAGAACTCACACATTATAGATTAACATATTTCCGTTAACTTGAGTGAGGTGGGTATATAGAATAATCATAATTCTCCGTCAAGGTGCAATTATATCAAACCTTGATGGTCTCGGTACAATTTTCTCATTTGTTAACGAGTCTTCGGTGTTGAAATTTTTTCACCAAACCTTTCTATAAAATCCCAGCGAAAATTCCTTGTTCAACAAAAAAAAAAAAAAAAGAGTTTGTATAATTAATTTGTAATATATTCTAAAAAAATCATATTATATATATATAATTCTGTCTAAAAAATATATCAGGTGCAAACTAGCATTGGTTCCACGATTTGGATATCTAAGTCCTTCCACTTCATTGTGTTTAATTTGTTGTGCGCAATTGATGCGAACTAGTTTACACCTAATAAAAAACATTATGCTGTTATGTATAATGAATATAAGCGAACAAGCAATCATTTATATATATATATATATATATGATCCGATCGGATTCGTATGAAGCAATTTTTAATATATAAAAGATATATATAACATTTCTAAAATTAATAAAATCGATAATAATTCACACGGTACTTCAAATAAAATTAACAAAATGATCATCTCCAATACATATGCCAATCCAATGCCAAATTTAGCACAAAAAATAGTATAATGTTATATTTTGAACATCATTTTAGCATTTTACTCCAATGTAAAATACTATTTGATATGCAATTTTGTTTATTTTTTTATTATTATTTAAAATTATAAAAGTCAACAAATACAACAAATGCATTCAATGAATACATTGAATATTTTTTTAGAATTGTTTCAATATCAATTTTTCCTACCAAATTTGTTAAATTTTTATTATTTAAAATTAAAAAGTCAACAAATACGGTTGCATTTATGCTATGCCAAATTTGGCACAAAGTATAGCATATGCCAAATTTAGCACAGCTTTTGACACTACAATGGAGCATGCTTTTTTTTACTTTGTGCTAAATTATAGTATTGACACGATAATTCAGTATTGCATTGGAGATGCTCTAATAATTCACATAAAAGCGATACGTAATTATACACTTTAAAGTTAAAAAGTCCAACAAATTATAAACTTTAAATATAAGTTCTTGTTAGCCTCAAGGCTTTAATACTTGATTTTGATGATAAGAAACATTGATAAAGTTTTAACAAAGTTTGATTTGAATGTGTTATATTAAAGTTTCTATTATATTGAAAATATAGTAAAAGGCACCATACAAGTATATACACTATGAAGATATTAATTCTATATGCATGTAGAGATATCACATTAAGCTTTTGGATATCAAAGAAAAGATTTTATTTAAGCTTGAAGGAAAAAAGACTAGTTTTAGTCTTATTATTTTAATATATAATAAACTAGACTATATGTTGGATGTGATTTAAATGACTTAGTTTGGAGCTTAGGATCCTTTAATGATGTTTACCATATCATCCTAAGTGTTCTTAGACCTCAGATCATCTAGATTGGTTGAGGCTTAAATTTGTCATTTAGACATGAAAACCCAACCTAGAATACATTATGGTCAATCAGGGTATAAATGGAAACTTTAGGGTGAAAACTATCCTGTTGCAAAATTATTTGCGCTACACTATAATTTGAACAACTAGAGAGACCAGACCATAATTTTCCATAAAGTTCATACCTTAACGTTTTTCAATTTACCAATTTTATAGGGGTTAAAATGAAATTTCTAAAACTAGAGGGACCAAAGTGGAATTTCTCTTTTAAGAAATATTATAGGGTTTTAAATGATATTTTCAAAACTAAAGGGACCAAAATATAATTTACCATCCAACGCGCAAAAAACGGCTAGTATGAATTTTTTCATATAAATTCATTTATTAAGCCATTTGTTGAGTCTTCTAAGAGCATATAAACTTTCTCATCATTCTTATGAAGTCTTTTTGTTATATTTTAGTCAATTTGAGTCATCAAATCATATTACACATATTCTTGTACTTAAACTTTTCATATTCACTATTTGAGAAAGCTTGAGTTGTTGTAATCAATTTATTGAATCTATGAGTGTGGGAAACACTTGTGTTGAGAGAAATCAAAGTGAGAGGGGTCACTTGATAGAGATTGCTGTGTTATCACCAAGTTGTATAGTGTAAGAGATTTGGGTCTTGAGGACCTTGACTAGTGAAGAATCATCTAGCTTGATTGGCTTGGAGGGGTGGAGCAAGTGGAGACGAACCACGTAAAAATCTGTTTAATTTTCTATCTCGTCTCTTTAATTTGTGCAATTTACTTATATTGTTTATCTTTATATTTGCACATAATATGCATTTTTAGAATATAATATTGTAGCTAGGAAAGTGTCTTATGCTTTGTTTGGTTGGGCTTTTGAAAAACTTTTATTTGTAAAAGGTCTACTTGTAGTAGATCTATTAGAAATAGAGCTTTTGAAAAAAATAAAAATTATAGTTGTTTGGTTGGTAAACTTTTTTTTTTTTTTTTTAAATGTCTATTTGGAGAAGTTCCTCTCTATGAGCTTTTGCCTAGTAGAGGTTTAGCCTATTAATATTATGTTTCTTGTTTTATTTCTTTTTAAATATAAGATTATTTAGTTCATTTTTAGCAAGTGTTTCATTTGTTTTATTTTATACCCTAAACTTTGCTATACCATCGATTTTTCTTTATATAAAAAAAAAATCAATTTTGTTTCATAAAAAACTCATTTTACTATGATCTCAATTTTTCAGTATTTTTTTTTATATATAATTGTTATTTTGTTTAAGTGCCCCATCTGGTTAAAATTCATGGGTCCGCTTCTGCTAGCAACTGCCGCCAAACTAATTTAGCCAACTTACACAAGCAGAAAATATGAGAGACAATCTCAATTGTACCACGACACACACACACACACACGTGTGCGTGTATATATATATATGGTAAATAGTAAATTACCATAGTTACAATACAATGATTGGTTTGTTTTGCACTATACATTGCATTGTATTAGCTGATACAAAGGGCAGAGAAATAATAATAATAATAATAATAATAAATTTTAATAATAATAATGTGATAATAATAATAATAATAATAATTTTAATTATAATACAAAATAATATAATATAATATAACATAATTTTAATATTTAATTTAATAAATTAAATTAAATACTACATAAATAAAATAAAATAAAATGTTATTCTAATAGTATAAATGTTAAAATTTATAAGTTAAATAAAGTATTAAAAAAAATTGTCATGTATTATTGAAATTTGTTACTTAAATTTATAATTTATGTAATAAAAATATTAATTATTATTTTTGTAAATATAATACAACAAATACATATTTTATAATATGTTTTTTTATTCTAAGAAATATTTCAATTTATTAGTTAACAAAATATTTAGAGAAATTTTTACAACCTAACATTGTATAACTTAATACATTCTAATACGAAATATCACCAAGCTTATGTTGTATAAGAATAATACAATTTAATCCAGTACAATTCAATTCAATACAATTCAGCACAATTCAATTCAATCTAATTCAATACAATCCAAATACTACATTATGCCAAATGAGCCCTAATATGTTAAAATGTTTGTACCTAGGTTCTGGGAAATGTTATTGAGTATTGCAATTGTCACACCAGAAAGTTAAATCAATCTAGTATAATTTTTTACCGCACTGTTTGCTATAAACATAATACCATTTGTGCATCTATTCCAGTGATCTTGGCTTCACAGATTACAGTTATGACCTGCCCTATTTAGATTAGTAGTACAAATTTCATAATAAGACATTCAAAGTATAAACCAAATAAAGTTTTATATATATAGTAACTTTCTAATGCAGGATCCCGCAAGAATTTTTTGTGCGGGATTCTGCACCTGATAATCTATATATATGAGTAGTTATCAAGTGCGGATCCCGCAAGAATTTTTCATGTGGGAACACTGATCCCAACCGATAACCAATTGGATTCAGTGCAAAAAATTTTACACTAATTACAATCGGTTGGAAATTTGGAATTAATGATTCTGCACAAAAAATTTTGTCTGAGATTCCGTACCTAATAATTCCCATATATATTATTAAGACAACCAACATTATGTTGATTAAAGTGAAATAGTAGATACTTAGATTTTATGATTTTATACATGAAGTTATTCCACCTGCTTGTGTGTCCTCAACATATATAGCTTACTATTTGTAAGTGTTTTCTATTTGGGAAGCACGATTAATTATTATTATTATTATTTTTACAACAATATTAATTTGAAATAATGAAAATATGCCACAAAACATAAATTGTATATATATTTGTGTGTAGCTTATACTAGATCATAAACATCTATAAGACTAAAAAATACCAACATTGCCAAATTGAGATATAAAATGAATTTCAAATCTGGTATGATGTGTGCGGCGATGCTTTAAAAAATATGGGAAAAAAAAATGATTATTTTTAGAAACGTTATGCAAATGTAATGTTTTAAAAAACTCTAAATATCATCAAACATAATCCTATATTAAGGTTGTTCTTTCGAGATATACGACAGTTGTATAAAGTTATGTACCTCAAATTCAGAATTTGAAATCAAGAGTATTATTTTTTGGAGAGAAGCATTCATTCACAAATAATTTTTTTTTTATATATAGTTTTTCCACACGTTTCTTGATATTTTGAATACTGTCAAACCAAGATTTATTTTTATATGCTTTCATTTATAATGAAATAATGAGATTGATTAAATTGAAAAATATTAATACATTTGCATAAGGTGTGTTACCTTGAGAATATCAAGTTTTATATAAATCTTGCTTGTAATGGTTGTAGATAGACATATGTCGTGTACTTTTCCTATGACCAATGCACATTTCTTGTCACATATCACATTTTCAATAAATGGGTGTGCATCTTTCATCGGTGCACATGATACAATGAAAATTTTATCAACGAGTGGCATTAACATATTTTCTCTTCATCAAGAAACGCCCAAAACAAAATTGGGAATTGCTTTCCTGGCAAGCTTTTAAAAGAAAACACATTACCTAATTTTTATATTCAAAAGCACCATTCTCGTGCAAATTTCTATCTCTAGAAGCTCTTGTTTGCAAACACATAAATTTAAAACAAACACACATATATATACACATATAGTGGTTCTCTAGTAAGGACGTTCTAAAATTATAAGTTAATGACGTACAACCACAACAACATATTCATATTGGGTGTGGGTATTTATTAATGTGGAGCTGTAGACCCACTGCGAATGTATATCTGTGGTTGGACGTCCTGAAATTATAAAGTCAAGACAGTCCTAATTAAAGAAGTATTATATATACATATATACAAATTCTTACACACATTATACAACTTTAGATCAAATGTTACGAATGACTATGATTTATTTAAATCCTAAAAGAACACTAGTTATTGTGTACACTATTCTCTTACTGTTTTTTCTCTTCTCTTTCCTTTTTTTTTTCTCTCTCAGGTATTCAGTCATATTGTGCCTTCGATATAATTGAGTTGTTTTCTTCACTAATATGCTGGTTTTTAAAAAATTGAATATTAATTTTATCTGCCATTTTTTTTTTTGAAGAATTTTGAAAACAATACTAGAATTCTAAAAAGTAAATCTATTTTCTTCAATTTTCTATCTTTCTTCTATGTCCTCTCTTTCATCTCATGGGTCTCATGAATTCTCTCTCAATGGATTATTATGTTCATTTAATAATAAAAATTCAGCTCAAATGACTCGTTTTTTTTTTTTCAATAATATTATTGACAACATAAATAATTAAATGTTTTAAAGTAAAACATATTTCAATATATATCACCGACATTTAAATATATAATCCAAGAATCATTGCAGTTAGATGAAAAGAAAACTTGAGCGTGCAATTTTATAGCATATCATTTTCATAATTAAAATTTAAAAACTTGAAGGTGGGTGACATCTATAAAGAGAGAGTGAGGGGTGAAAATTTTGATTTTGGTGAAGAAGTAGGTTGATAATGGAAATTAGTTAATAAATCATCATAATCGTTAAAATATAAATAAAATTTCAATAATTGTCATCACCTAAGCGAGAAAATCTTGGCTGGGACGGTCCCATATACGTGGCCATGAGACCGTCCAATGAGAGTGCGCCACATATACATTGGGACAGTATGTGTAGAGTATGTGGCACATTCTCATTGGACGGTTCCATGGCCACGTGTATGGGACCGTCCCAGCCAAGATTTTCTCCACTTAAACACCTAATTTGTCGTATTTACAACAAAAGTTAACAAAACTTCATTCAAAGAATGAGAATTTAAAAATTTTAAAAAAACGCCACTAAAAAAACTTCTTTCAACAACCATTCACTCATTACAACCAATATAATAATTTAAAAGTTTTATTTTAAAAACTTTATCGACTAGCCCTACATTTCCCATTGTTCATGTCTTTCCTTCTACCTCTGGCGCTTATGGTTTAAGGATCTTTATTTTTTATTTTTTTCCTTTATAAATCCATTAAAAGCTAAAAAAATAACCATAACAAACTTGTATCTTTTTATTCTATCTCCACACCAATCATTCTTCTTCAGCTTCTCCATGATTCCTTCAATAATAGAAGAATATGTGTAAGGATGCCTATAATGTTTTGTGTTCTGCTCAAATTTTTGTGCTTTTCGCAATTTCATTGTTGTTCTTAAACTCGTCGAAATTTTACCAAATGCAGAATTATTTGCCTTGTAGGGGGTTCTATACTACAGAAAGTTAGAGGATAATGGGTTTGCTAATAAAATGCATATAATATTTCTTCCGAAATAAATGATGGATGGATGATATATTTGAGGGGTTTCAATAATACAACACTTGCCCAGAAATAAGTATTGCATAAGTTGCGGTAACGCACTTTGTTCTCAAAAATGAGAAATTTGGAATTGCAAACTTGAAGTCAATGGGAGAAAATGAGTTGTTTAGCAATGCCAACAAAATTTGAAATTACAATCTGTACAAAACACGCTTTTTCATTCTTTCGTTGTTGTTGATGTTCAACACAAGAATTTTGTTCTCTTGTGCTATTTTCCCCATCTCATTGTCGGTTTTGCTATGCTGCTAAGGAAGACTTAAGACATCTGTTTCTTGACTGTCCTTTTGCTCGTGGGTTGTGGGATGTTGTATCATCTACGTTTGGTAATAAGCTTAAGTTGGATGGTACTTGTTTGGACCTTTGGCTGGAGGCGATGATGGTTGTCTTTAGCACTCAATTGAATGCTCTCTGGCGGGCTTCGATCATCACGGTTTTTTGGGTGGTGTGGTTTCTCCGAAATCAAGCTACCTTTGGGTGGCATGACTGTTTTTGCCGATGCTCTTTCCTTGATTTGACGTTCCGTTCGTGAGGCAGACTCCCTTCAGTCTAACACTATGAAAAATTCAATGGATGAGCTTCAAACTCTTCAGCGACTTCATGTCTCTGGTCGTCCTTCCAAGGCTCCTTGTATTTTAGAGGTTAACTGGCGTCCTCCCCGCCAGGTTGTCTTAAGGTTAACACAGACGGGACTGCTTTTGGTAGTCTTGGTCTTGCTGGTTGTGCAGGGGTTTTTCGTACTTGCAGGGGTTTCGTTAAAGGTTGTTTTGCTATTCCTCTTGGTGTTTGCTTTGCTTTTGAGGCTGAAGCCGCTGCCATCCACGCTATTGATTATGCTTGGACTTTTGGCTGGTGTCGGTTATGGTTTGAGAACGATTCGACTTTTGTAGTGGCTATCCTTCGTTCTTGGTCTCGTAAGGTTCCTTGGCATTGGCGCCCCGCTTAGGATAGATGTTTGAGCTTAATCTCTCAAATGGACTTTGCCGTCACTCATATTCATCAGGAAGGTAATCAAGTTGCATATAGTTTAGTGTCCAGGAGCCCTAGTATTGTCTCTCCTACATGGTGGTGGACTGCTCTGAATTTTTGCACTTCCTTTATTTTCAATGATTTTTGTAACGGAACTTCTTTTAGGTTCTGTTGATTTGTTTTTCTTCTTTTGTTTTCTTTTCTCTCTAGTTCTCTTTCTTTATCTTTAATAATATGTTGGGATGGGGTTGATTTCGATCCTTAACAACCTTACCCAAAAAATAAAATAAAAATGAACTTGCAGCCTAAGCACAAAATTAACTCTAGTACTAAAATGGTTTAGAAAGTCTTAAATTATATTTTAAAAGTATCTTATTATGTTAAGTAATTTCATCGATGGGTAATCTAGTACTAAAATTCTTTATCAAAAAATGAGTGTGATGAGAATTTTCATGAGTGGCAATAGAGCAACACTAAAAAATACCCATCAAAATCATATGATTAAAGTAAACTAAAATATAAATAGAATTTTCAAAATCCCAATCCCCCAACACAAAAAAGGAAATAAAGAAATGAAGAAAACAAAGCAAAACAAAAACACTAATAGTTTATTAAATATTAATGGGTGGCTCTATTGCCATCCATGAAATATCTTCATACACTCATGTTTTAATGAAACACTTTTATTTCTAAAATACCCTTAAATTTAATTACTTAAAATAAATGGCTTTATAATTGAAAATTAAATTTACTTCCTACACCCATAAGTTTAATACCCAATCTATCATAAACCTTAATAATATATATGTAATCATACTCAACATCAATATAATTTATTTTTTTCACATATAGTCAATAAATGGATGGACAAAGTATTGATTCCATGGATTCCAAATGCATTCATGTATGTTTATTTTCATTTTTATTATTGTTTTGCGATTGACTAAAAAATGGTTGCAGTTGTAATCTTGTAGAACTTTTTTATTTTTATTTATTTTTTTAAGTAGTCATAGAACTCGATCAAATTTACACGGTTTTTAAACACAACTCACTCACTCACTTTACTTTAATTCAATTAAAAATTCTTATTAATTTAATTGGATTGCAAAGCGAAAAACTTGGTGGATGGATTAAAAAAAAAAAAAAAAACCAAATGTTTAAATGAAAAAAATTTGATTTGTTTGGTGATTGAAACAATAGTTTTTATTTATTTTTTTTTATTTTTTTTAAAACAAAAGCAGTTGCATATTGTTGTTTATTTAATTATTATTGTTGTTGTTTTCTATGACGATGATTAAGTGTGTAAATTATTATGATTTTATGGTTTTTTAGATAATTCAATACATTGATTCCGCAAGTAACAAATATATATATATATAATTAGTTTTAGAGTTGAATTTGTATTTTATGTTTGCTCAAGTAAAATCTTAGTTGTTTGAACATGATATATTTTTTTTATTTGATTAAATTCTATAATATTAGTTAAAGGGAACAAAAAAATTGTATGCAGTTTTTTTTGTTCTTTTGAAAGAAGAAACTATACGTATAAGATTTTTTATTTTTTTATTTTTGCAATGGTTAAAGCAAATGAAGAGAAATTGGTGTAATGAGAAAAAAAATATATGTTTAAAATTAAAAAAATATATATTTAAAGGATAGTTTTGGTATTTTAAAGGGTGTAGGGAGTAAAATTAATAATTTTAATTTTTTAATGAGAGCTTCTTTTGACAATCCAATTTTTTATTTTTACACTTCTTTTCTAAAAACACTTCATTCTTAAAATTTAAATTTTAAAAAGTTCTAAAGACACTTCATTTTGTTACAAAACTATCTTTTTTATCCTTTTTGAATTAAATTATTAAAAAAAGAAAGTATCTCTCCTAAATCATTAGATTAATTATTACATATTAATTACTCTCTCCTAAATTTTTAGTTACCATATTAAACTCTCTCTCCTCCAAAACATGTCTCTAATTTTATATATCCATTCTTTCTCAAGCAAGAATAACAGTTAAGAAAAAAAACTTACTAATAATAAAAAAACAAGTACCTTGTTTTAAAAATAAAAATCAAAATCAAAATATGAAAATTCTTTTTGTTACTCTTATAGGTATGTGATTACCGAGAGAACTTTAATTCTTTCATTAATCTTAGAAATTTCGAGTTTAATCGAATCTAGTTGAAATAATTCAAGCTTTAATATATATATATATATATTACTGTTAGTAAAAAACTAAAATAATCATAAGTTTTTTTTTTCCTTAACAATTAATCAAAGATTGATGGAGAAAGTATGGAAATACGATTTTTTTTTTTTGAAAAATGGAGAAAGATTAATTAGGAGAGAGTGTTTACTATGGTAATAACAGATTTAGGAGAGAGAGAATTTAATACGTAATATTAAATCTAATGATTTAGGAAACATAATTTTTTTTTATAAATAATTTAATTAGTTTGGAGTGTCTTTTAATTTTTTTGTCTTGTTTAGTAATTTTAAATTAGGTTAAAATTGTTATTAATAAAAAATTTTAAATTGAAGTGTGAATAGATAATTTGTGGATTGTAAGGAGAAGCTCTCTTTTTTAATATGGGTGTAAGAAGAAAAATGGGTGTAGGAAGATATTTTATGGGTGGCTATAGAGCCACCCAATATTAATATATAATTAATAAAAAAAACTATTAATTGTAAACATTAATTTTTCTTCAAAATAACATAAATATACATATTGGTGGTCCTTTGTTTTCTTCAAAAATAATTAATTGCTCAAGATATTAAATTTCGTGGTATCCAAAACTTGAATAATATTGAAAAGAAAATCGATTGATGGTAGGGCTGGTAGGGCACTTTCCCTAAACGGGGTAAATTTCAACAAGTTCGGAGTGATAAACTCACTCCATATCACATTCCCAAATTTGAAGTAAAAAAACTAATGAAATTTTACACTATATATATACAGATTTTCTATTATCAGTTCGAATTAATAATAAATATATTATGACGAATAATGTGAACCACTAGATTTACATACTTTGACTCAAAGTGTATGCACTTGTCAAAACTTCTCCATAATCTGTGGTTCACATTTTTCGTCCTGATATATTTATTATCAGTTTGAACTGATAATAGAAAGATTATATATATATATATATATATAAATATTCAAGTTAGTGCGTACTAATATAACTTCATCAGTGGGTTGGATATGAACCATTAGATTTACATATTTTGACTCAAAGTGTATGCACTTGTCAAAACTTCTCCATAATCAGTGATCCACATGCATTAGTACTTATGTAGTTACATCAATGCGTATTGATGTGAACGAGACCATATATATATATATAATGAAAAGGGAGAATATGTCTCCCTTTTGTTTGAAGAAATCCCATAAAGTACTAAAACAATGACAACGATTTAAACTGGGGTGTACAAATAAATAATAATTAATTAATTAAATTTATTTGTAATTAGAACTATTTTTGGTATTCCATTAGTTGCTTACATTTCATTTTTTGGGTTAATTGCACTAACTTATTCTAACTTTATTGGATCTAGTAATATTTTAAAAAGATGCCCTAAATTAACATAAACACCCATTGTTATCAAGTCAATACGTTAACTTTAACGGTTGACTAACCTTAACATATGAAAAACCAAATATACCCCTGTCACATCATCCCAAGCATATAATATTTTTAATTAAAAAAAAAGAAGATAATATATCGGCTGATTGTAGAAACATCCTCAATTCACGGAGGAGCCTTCTCTGCAAACTGCAAGAGGTCGATCTCCAAGATTGATAAAGATCTCTTCCAATAAGTAGGAGATCGTAAAGGTTCTCTTGTTACCTTCAACGGTGGTAGATTATCTTGTTTTATTTTAGAAAATTTTGATTTTTCAATTTTAATTAAAAAAATATTTTATATTTGAGATGATATGGCAAGAGTATATTTGGCTTTCCAAGCATCAAAGTTAGTCAACCATTAAAGATAACATATTAACTTGATGACATGGGGTGTTTGTGTTAATTTAGGACATCTTTTTGAAATCTTACTAGATTTGATAAACTAAAAGTAAGTTAGTGCAATTAACCCTCATTTTTTAAATGAGGAAATTTTAAGATCCCTCAATTTTAGGTGTAATTGCACATATATTAAACTTTAATCCATAATTACACAAACATCATTTGTAGTTAGTGGGTGTCCATTAAGAGTTAACATGAGAATGGTAAAATGGTCTATTAACTTTATGTATGATTTTTTAAATAATTTTAATGTGTTGGAAAAGGTGAATAAAACTATAGTATTTAAATAATATCTAATATTATATTCAGTTCAATTGTTATTAAGTGGGAGACTGGCCTACCACTTGCTATCTCTTGACTCCTCTTTGTGGTGGGGGAGGCGACGCCTTCCCTTTTCGTGATTGGGAGGCTTTGGCCTCCTTAACTTTGTGGCAGCAAAGAAAAAAGGGGAGGCTTTGATCTGCCTTGTTTTTTGGTGGGGGAGGCCTGGGCTTCTCCCTTTTCATCGTGGGACCTCCCTGTTTTTGTGGCAGCATAAGAAAAAATGAAGGCTTTTTAGGATCCCTTGTTTAGTGGCGAGGGAGGCTCTAACCTTCTCGCCTTTGTGGTGGTGGAGGCCATATTCTACTTTTTTTTTTCTGCCCTTTTTTACAGTGGGGAGGTTCTGGTCTTCCATTTTGTGGTGGTAGAGAATTGATGGATGAGATGATCTTCTCCATCATTGATTTTTATTTTTTTATTTTTTATGTTTTGTAAATATTAATTTTATAATAATAAAAGAAAAGAAAAAGGAGTAATAGAGGTATTTTAGTTATTCCGCACTAAAACTGGGGTCAACGGTTAAAATTGATAGAATTCACGCATCGACTAACGATAGGGGTGTTTATGTAATTATGAGAAAAAGTTCTATATTTGTGTAAGAGCAACCCCAAAAGCCCCCTCTAATTTCACTCTTCAAATATCAATTTGCTTATCTATGTGGTAATTTGAAGAGTGAGAAAAGAAGACTCATTTCAAAAGACGCTTCAAATAGAAATAGTTTTATATTATTTTAGTGAAAGGATTTAATGAGCTATTTGAAATTAGAAAGAGTTATTAAATTTAAAATCAAATAAAGTTGTTAAAACACGACAAAAAGTAATAAAATAAAATTTGAAGAGTGAGAAATCACTTGGCAATATTGAAGAGTGAGAAAGAATTTCTCAATTGAAGAATACTATTTAACGAATCTATTGGAGCCACATCTGACATCTGCTGATGTGGCTCATCTAACTTTTCCAACAACCTCAATCAACGAGTCTATTGGAGTTGCTCTAATTACATATAAAATGATGGATTTTGTGCAATTTACCTTTTTAAGCTGATAAACTAATAGACAGTTAAAATGGACGGAAGTTGACTAACATCAGGGGTGGTTTGTACAATTTTAAGTAAAAGTTCCATCTAATTACAATTAGACATAAAATTGAGGGAAGTTTGTACAATTTGCCCAATGAATATAGGGTGTCATTATGAGCACCCAATATGAAATCATACCAAAACAAAAATATTCGTCGATGGCTTTTAAACTATGCTTCAAAAAGTCAAAAAGACAAAAACTTTCAAGTAATAAACAAAAGCAGAAACCAATGGCCTCTTTCCTTGGTGGTTGGAGTCTCCCATGGGAGGTTCCACCACTAAGGTTCAAGCCTTGGTATGTATATATTTGTCCCACCTTTAGCCTTTAAATCCTAAAGTATGGAGAGCCCTTTCCCGCTCTCCAGTTGTAAGAGTTATAGTCTATTTGTATCCTCTCCCCGATAGTGGGAGTATTATTCTGTACCGTACTTGTAGAGTCTAATCTTGTCGGGTCCTGTCTACAATTGTAATTGTAATTAAAATAAAAATAAAAAAAATTTTAAAAAAAATATCACAGCTAATAGCTATTATTGATAGAAATATAAACATTTATTTATAATGATCAGTCAATGAGAATTTACGAGTTTGTGATACTGTATTATAGTCAACAAACCCTAAATAAAAAAAAATAAAAAAATAAAAAACTTGGAAGGAAAAATCACACATTATTTAATAATTAAATATTACATGATGGAGTCTTTTCTTTTTAAAGTTGAACCAGTAAACAAATACATCATATGTGAAATATAAAATAACCTGACGACGTGAAAGCTCCTGTTTTTTTTTTTTTCTTTCTAAATTATCACATTTAAAAATATTTACGTATTTGTGGCTTTATGATTCATAAATTAAAAAAAAAACAATATATACATAAATTTGTTTTATTTATTAGTCATAAAACACAATATTCAAAAAAAAAAAAAAAAACACGCCACATGTCCTCATAGAAAATAAAAAGATAAAATAAAATAAATAAAATTAAAATTAAAAATACAGCTTTAAAGCAAACAAAATATTGTAGGAGGTTCGGCCTCCTCCATCTTGGAGGCAACATCTTTATCAAGAAATTTTGGCCTCTTCCTTGTAACCTTGGTGCAGTCTTCACCATAGAGGGTATTGTTTATATATATATATACTCTCTACTAGTCCACTAATGATGTACATAACAACCTTTAAATTTTGATCCAATTGATAAAAAGTGGGTTTGTATATAATTTTATTTCAGGGGATGTGTAGGTGAGAAGCCTTATATATATATATAACACTATCCTCTTATATATATTTATCTTTTTCTATTTTAGTCAATTAAATTATTAATGGGTTAATAACACCAATGCCTCATGAATTTTATGCGAAATCGCATGTTGCCCCTAACTTTTTTTTTTTGCATAAACCCCCTAAACTTTCATTTATTGGCAATAGCTGACGGAAGGGAAATGGACGTCTAGGGAAAATTACACTTACACACCCTAATTATATACATAATTACATTAAAACTGGAAAAATATAATAATAACACACACACCCTTTGACATGTTGACTAATATAAAAAATATATAAAAAATAATAATATTAATAATATTAATATTTAAAAAAAAAACAATAAATAATGATAATAATAATAATAAACTTTAATAATAATAATAATAATAATAATATTAATATTAATAAACTTTAATAATAATAATAATAATATCTCACTTTCAAACGAGCAGGGATGTTAATAGATAAAAAAAATATCATTTTATATAATTTATTAGTATTATTACTATATATCATCATCATCATCATTATTATTATTATATATTATTATTTTTAAAGTTTATTAATATTATTATTATTATTATTATTATATATTACTATATATTATTATTATCATCATCATCATCGTTATTATTATATATAATATTATTTTTGAAGTTTATTATTATTATTATTTATTTTACAAAATTATTAATATTATTAATTTTTATTTTTTTGGACATTAGCCAACAGGTCAAAGAGTGTGTTGGTGTTATTATTATATTTTTCTAGTCTTAATGAAATTATGCATATAATCAGGGTGTGTAAGTGTAATTTTCCCTAGACGTCTGTTTCCCTTCCGTCAGCTATTGCCAATATTTGAAATTTCAAAGGGTTTATTGCTAGAAAAAAAAGTGCAGGGGGCAACATGCGATTTTGCGTATAATTCATGAGGCATTGGTCCTATTAACCCATTCTTAATTTTTGATTTTAAATTATTGTGATTGTGTCTTTATATAATGTTTATGTTTTCAATATCTTAAATAAGTGTATAATATATATAATTTTGATTGTTTATTTATTTATTAGTTGTTATTAATTTTATTTTTGGATAATTAAACAACTATTTAAGGGTGAAGTTTTAAACACATGTTTTTCTTACATACATTTTGGTCTTTTCATTTTCTAGGTAAAAATGTCAAGATTTAAAAAATTAAAGGGTAAAATTATTCTTTTAACTCGTTCAAGTGAAACTAAAGGTGAAAATATCCACGTGTATTTTTTGTTACATTTAACTATTATAAATTCATCAAATATACCAAATTGATGTAATTCTTATTATTTAGTAACCATATAAGAATATATATATTTATTTATTTATTTATAAAGATCAATAAAAGAATGACAATTTAAAAAAAAAAGAAAAAGAAAAGAGAGAGATAAAAACCAAAGTAAATTTCTTTACATATACATCAAATAGTATGTAAGTTAACCTAAGAGGCTGACTAATCTTTTCTTTATATAAAAAAAAATAAAAATATTTTCATTAATTTCACAAAAAAAAAAAAAAAAAAAAAAAAATCTCATGTTGTTAACTTTGTGGTTGTAATTATGAACCTTTCATAAACCTAACATTGTTGACCATTCACTCTAATTTTGTTTTGAGGCTGTGTAATAATAATGAGAATTGTAGTTTCAAAATAATAATAATAAGAAGAAGAATAGTTAACAAAAATAAATCTTCTGGATGTTCAAAATTGACAAATATTTTTAACTTTTGATACAAAGCAACCATGTGTTAACATGATATGTTGAAGATTGGCTTGTTCCAACTAAATTAGAAGAAAAAGACACCACTCAAACTTACACTTTTATTAATGCATGTGCGGGATAAGACTTTTTGTTTAGATTTATGGGTTTTTTTTGTTTTTGTTTTTTTTTTCACTATAAAATTTATTGCCTTTTATATCTTAAATTTAGATAAATCAGTTTGTTTGTTTTTTCAACTTATATCTTATTTTAAGATATATATGTCTTTTAAAAGAAATAATTTTTTTTAACTTTTATCTCAATAAAAAAGTGCTATAGTAGAGTTTTTTTTTAATAAATTTCCACAAATATCCTATAACAATTCATACATTTAAAATTGTATCCACACATAATAAAACTCTAAAAATCAATTTTCCAAAACTTTCCAATTTTTAAGAAACCCTAACACAACCTAATCAATTTTACATTTGTAATAAGTCATCCAAAATGAAAAAACAAACATATCATAGTATCTTAATTTATAAGATTTATACATATGTCTAACAAATTAAGGTCTTATAAGACTTTAGATAAAAAAACAAACAGCCCCTTAGAGAAACCATATCACCAAAACAAAATATTAAAGTGTCGTATCCGTATATAATAAAACCCTAAAAATCAATTTTCCAAAAATTCCTAATTTTAAAGAAACCCTAAAACAACTTAATCAATTTTATATTTGTAATAAATCATCTAAAATGAAAAAAAATAAACATATCATAGTATCTTGATTTGTAAATTTTATACATATGTCTAATAAATTAAGGTCTTATAAGATTTTAAATAAAAAAACAAACAGGCCTTTTGAGAAACCATATCACCAAAACAAAATATTAAAGTGTTGTAAAAATAATATTACAAAATTAATGTTGAATATTGGTATGTTTTAAAGAATTTTTTAAATTGTTTTTAGGTAAGGGAGACTATAGACCCTCCTACTCCTACCTTGACCTATCACTAGACCAACTCATTTTTACGAGCATGTTCCAACTTAATTACCTAAAAAGAAAAATAGGTCACTTATCTCAAATCTAAATGTATATTTTATTAAAGGGAAATTGCACAAACATTTCCAAGGAATTTCCAATAAATGATATCAACCAAGATAATAAATCTTTTGAACGTGACTCAAGATTACGTCGACAAATATGGGATTATCCTGTCAATAAACATGATGAAATCCGTCGAGCTTATATTAAAGCCGGTCCACTTTAACCCATTCTTGATCATTATATTTATCTAGCGTTAATTTGAATATATATAGATTTTTTATCTTGACCCCTTAAAATCGAAATTTGACTTTGCCCCTGTCCGTTTTGGTTGGAGGAGATCCATCATAGATCTCCCCCAAATGGGAGGAGGAGATGAGATGATATATGCGTTACACTTAGGGTGTGTTTGGTAGGGAGGAAAGAAAATAGGAAGGATAGGGATAGAAAACATGAGAGAAGGAAAGAAAAATAATTTTCCCTTGAGCTGTTTGGTAAACAGAAATGAAAGAAAAGATCTTTTAAATTTTTTTTTTTTATTATCAATTTTACTATTTTACCATTATATTATATTTTATATATTAAAAAAAAATGGACAAATTTATAATTTTATATCAACCCAAAAAGTATTCCCTCTTTCCCTCCATTTTTGGGAGGATTAAAATTTGTGCCTATAAATTTTTCCTACCACTTTTCCCTTCTTTCCATTTTTCTTTCCATACCAAACACATATTTCCTCATTTTCTTCTCCCTTTTCCCTCCACCATTTTCTTTCCTCTCCCTTTTCATCCCTACCAAACACACCCTTAGACTTACACATACATGTATACACGCAGTGGAATTGGATGATGGGTATTTAGTCCAAAATTCCAATGTCAACACCAACCAGATGAATAGATATGTTAATTTATGAATTATGATTGTTATGTCACCGGAAACAGACACACGGCAGTGTGGGAGTGAGACATACATTATATATATATATATATAAAGAGTAATGTTATTTTGTCTAAATTTAGTACCGGTATCTGATACCCAAATAATGTGGGATCACTATAATCTATTCATATAAATCATACAAATTTTTACAATTTAAATGAATGAATTATAGTGATACTGCATCATTTGGGCACCAGATTTGGATACCAAATTTTGATAAAGTAGAATTACATATATATATATACACAATAATGCTAGACGTTCCAATTTTTTTTTTTCAAATTCTTTCCCAAATGATGTGACACGTGAGGTATCAGCATCATATCAGTTACCACATAATCTCAAGATTTGTAGGATGTTTACACCTCATGTGCCACATCATTTTGGTATATATGTTAATATGTTATTATGTTGTAAAATAAATGCCAGATGTAAGATGCTGTAGATGATCAACAATTATTTATACTAATGCTAGATAACCTAAAAATTTAACCTAAATTTCAACTCAAATGATGTGACAAGTGGTTTTTTCATTAACTATATCATCTCATGTTGTGTATGGTGATGACAACTCACTTATTATATCATTCAGGTTAATTATTTGGGTTGTATAATATTACTCAATTATTTAACATGAAAAACCAATTGGCCATACACTATCTTCTAATCAGTCAAGAGAGTTGCACTTGAAACAAATTAATTAATCTATTCAACTTATCATATACATATATATATACTAGCAAGCAATCATTCTTATTTTAATTTGTACGTTTGTGGATCATGCCATCATCCTTAAATTTGACATTTATAGTTGAGGTAAAAAGGAAAAAAAAAGAAAGATATTCTAAACTAATCAGTATTGGGACTTGGGAGAGACATATATACTTATTAATTACTATAATTATATTATAGTTGTACACGCTAACTTCGGATAATCATAATTTAATTGGCTGTGCATTTCCTTTTCTTTCTTGATCATGAGAGAAGTCGGTAGCTGAACTACATTTTAGACGGAAGACTTAAGAAGTTGATGGTTTGATGTTGTCAAGAATGCTTTAATACTTCTAATCCATTTATATCGTGTCACGTGGTATGTATGTCCCAATAGTCTTTAACTTTTTAGATGATCATTAAGTATCCTGACCGACTCTTCAATTATAAACGGATTTATTAGGTTAAAACATTCATTTCTTCACTTTATTTTTTGAATAGACCCTTGATTGAAGTCTCTAAGCATATCCTTGACATGCCACATGACCTTAATTTTTCAAAATTTTAAATCCCAATTTCAACCCTAATTTTTACCACCTATGTAACATTTTGTCTAGAAGATTACAATTTGTGACAATTAGAAATATTTATACTATACTTCTAATCAAAATATAATTTTGTCTGTTTAAATCAATATATTAAATTCAAAATCAATCAAATTTGTAAAATTTAGAGATTGAATTTTTAGTTTTTAAAAAGCAAATCCAACCAATTCTATTGACAGACTTGTACAAAGAAATTTGCTCAAAACTAAACAAAATTACTAATATATAGTGTCTTTCTACTATCAATTCGTCCTGATATAAAATATATCATGGCGAATAATGTGGACCATAGATTATGAAAAAGTTTTGACAAGTGTATACACTTTGAGTCAAAGTATGTAAATCTAATAGTTTACATTCTTCATCCTAATATATTTTATATCAGGACGAACTGACAATAGAAAAATTGTATATATATAAATAAAGTTTCCACTGTTTATTAGATTACATTAAGAAGTATCATATGATTAATTTGCAACACCTATGATGTTCATGCATAAAACAATTATATGAGCACATTACCTCACAATATAGGTGGTACTTGGTAGAGCACTTCCCCTCCATGTTAACTGTATTTGTTCAAATCCTACCACGTGCATTTAACAAGCATATGTGAGAAATTTTCTCCTAGATATTTCCCGTTATGAGAATTTGATATTGGCAGGTCATGTTCGTATCAAAATTTCTTGTAATATTTTTATTAAAAAAACAATTATATGTTAATATCACTTAATTAAAAATATGGGTGTATTATCCTTTTCAATATATATATATATATATATAGGTGTATTTAGAAAATAGATGTACCAAGCTTGTTTCTTACGTGGCCCATATCTACAGACAATGAAGCCCAGAAACTGTGAGTTGTGTTTGTTTCTGGTCTGGACCGTCAAGTCTGGTCTGGTCTTTTTTTTAGTTTAGAGTATTGTTTTCCACGTTAGTGGTGGCCGGTGGGGTGTTTGAAACTTTGAATCATACCATGTACATTTTACAAGTATGTGTGGAGATTTCTCATGTATATATATATATATATATAGGGGTGAAATCATAATGACCCAAAAAATTTATAGGTTTATTGTTTTTAGTCACTAATTTATTTTTTATTGTTTTCGTCGCTTTTGACCACTTTTGGACAAAAATACCCCTAAGTTCGAAATTTGAAAAAAAAAAAAAAAGATGTTAGTGGGTAGATGGTAACAACATGGTATTTTTTTTGTTAGGGTTCAAACCATCCTCCAATTAAAACGATCAAAAGTAAAAAAGAAGAGGGAAGAGAAGAAAGAGATCGCCGTCGCCTCCAGTTGATGCCACTCGCCGTCACTGTCGCTGTTGGTCGCCGTCGATGCAGAGAGAGAAAGGAACAGAAGCTGTCGTCGCACCTCTGCCGGCGTCGTCACACCTCTGCCGGCGTCGTCACACCTCTCGGTGTCATCGCTGCCGCTGCTCTTTGTCTTCACAGCCTCTCGGCGTCGTCGCACCTCTGACAGTGAGGTGACCATCTTTCAATTCACCGACTATTTCTTTGTTTTAGGTTTGTCTTTCTTCTCGTACAGTGATAGATCCTTTTGATTTGATTTGTTTGTTGTTGTTCTTGGTTCTATACTTCTATTGGGTTGTTTTTCATATGGGTTTTGGTTTTGATCTGGTTTTTTATTTTATTTTTTATCTGGGTATTTGCTGAATTGGCATTGAATTATGAACGTGATTTTCAATTTTTGTGTTTGTTTGATTTGAAATTATGGGCATGAAATGAGGATGTAAATGGCATTGAACGTTTGTTGTATGTGTGTATGTTTTCATGTATTGATGTATTTCTCTGGAAATTGTTTGTGACAGAACGATAATCTGAGTTTTGTTTGTACATTAATAGCTTTGATATAGCTTCTGGTGTCGTTTGAAAAGGTTAGTTGATATTCCAAGTTTTGTTTCCGTTGTGCTTTCGGTTGCATTTCATATAACTATATGTATTTTAGGAAGATTATGATCATTATTTTCCACTATTAATTTCTTCAGGAGAAGGAGTCATGGGACATGAGCACTCCGGAAAAGATAGAAGCTGCTGGTAAGAAGAAGGAAGATGGGAATGCACTATTCAAGGCTGGCAAATATGCACGAGCTGCGAAAAGATATGAGAAGGTTTGAAATATGCTTATTGTGGTGCTGCATCAAATTATTTGATCCACTTACCATGGAATCAATCCAACTTGTTGAATCATCTTATTTTCAGGCTGTGAAGTACATCGAGTATGATTCTTCCTTTGGTGAAGAGGAGAAAAAGCAGGCTAAGGCCTTGAAGGTTGCTTGTAATCTGAATGATGCTGCTTGCAAGCTGAAATTGAAAGAATACAAGCAGGCAGAGAAATTGTGTACCAAGGTTTGGAAGCTGAAGTTATTTTTTTTTGTTTTGTTCTTAATTTTTGTGATCTGTAGATTATATATCATGGGATGTATTCGTACAGGTACTTGAGTTAGAGAGTAGAAATGTTAAAGCCCTGTATAGAAGGGCTCAGGCTTACATACAGTTGGCAGATTTGGATTTGGCTGAGTTTGATATCAAGAAAGCCCTAGAGATCGATCCTGACAACAGGTAAATGATCTGTTATTACTAGTCAATTTTAAGCCTTGAGTACTGTGATTTGGGGTTTTGTATTGATTTTTATTTTTAATGATTTGTGGACAAGTTAACGTTAGAGTTTATCATATGAAATCAAGTTTTATGGCAACATGTTTGCAAAGATGAATAAATTGGGATCTGTTGAATCGGATGTAAGTTTCTAAATCATATAGATCTTAAAAAAAATTAGAATCTATTTCTTGTGTTAGGTTGAAAAGAAATGAAATCATTATCAGGTTTCGGAGACCAGGTGAATTGATGCCCGTCTTCATTAATTAGATTCAACTTCTTGTGTACCCTGCGTTGAGGGGATTGTCTAAAAGAGAAGTTAACTGAGAAATGGGGATATATTTTGGTTTTTTTGTTTATTTTTTTCTTGTATTGGCATATACAAGTATTCTTGTTAATTTATTTTTATGATGAGCAGAAAGCGAGGGCTAAGGAGGCAGAACCAGAACCCATAAGCATAGACGGCAAGGCATAACCCATCAAATTGTTATCACAGTAATTTTCGGTTTCAGCGTTTAAATTACTGGGGTCTTGACCTATTGTAGGACATTTTTATCATTTGACGCGGAGAAGTTGTAATGGATATCTTATAGCCTGAGAATTTGACATAATTTTATTGATGAATTGCTATGTGGTTGTGTGTCGGTATGAGGTTTGAATCTACGAGAATTGACAATAGAGCTCAACAATGATAATGTATCGGCTGTGATGGTAATTGTATCGACTGTGATGATGAAAGTGAAACCGAAGTTTAACATTTTTTTTTGCTTTATCAATCTCATAAGAGTGGTTAACATGAACTCAGAATGAGCAACATTATTTTTTTGCGTTTGCTCAATATAGTGCAGGAAATTTCTTGAAGCAATGAACCAAAATTTGTGTGAAATTGAAATAAACAATTAAACCAATTTAAATGAGGAAAGATATGAGACCACCCCTCATTTTACATGGAAGGAAATTTTGAAATTTAATTTGATCACCATATTTTTTAAATGAAAAGAAGGTTGGACATGGATTCATAATACACTGGCATGTAACTTTAAATTATACTGGCATGTGACTTCAAAACAGCCTTGGTATGTAAAAATATTGGGATTCGATTGTGTAAGTAATCAATAATATCTTGACATATAACTTGAAAATACAATGGCATGTAATTTCAAATTACACAGGCATGTAACTTCAAAACAGCCATGGCATGTAAAAATACTGGACTTCGAATTTGTAAGTAATCAATAATATCTTGGTATGTAACTTCAAAATACACTGGCATGTAACTTCGAATTATGCTGGCATGTAACTTTAAAACAGCCCTGGCATGTAAAAATACTGGACTTCGAATTTATAAGTAATCAATAATATCCTGGCATGTAACTTCAAAATACACTGGCATGTAACTTCAAATTACACATACATGTAACTTCAAAACAGCCCTGGCATGTAAAAATACTGGACTTAGGTCTGAGAAATACATGAATTCATACATGACACATCATTGTCATTCTCAAGTATCGGTCGAGCAACACCACTAATCGTAGAGACCAATGTGCATAATTGTATGGTGTACCTAGCAACATCAACTTTGGCAACATCTTGTATCAACTTCACCAAGGCATCATAAGTCAAACCTCTAGGAACATGGACCAACTTTGTCAAACCACCCTCGTAACAATTGCCCACCCAACTTCCACCGTGATAGATGACCAATTTCTTTGTATCCATATTCCTGCATGTCAAGTATTTGACATGAAAATTTAAAATGACTACGAACTGACATGTAAAATTTTAACTAACCAGCATGTAACTTTAAAATAAACTGACATGTAAAGTTTTAAATAACCTGCATGTAACTTTAAAATAAACTGACATGTAAAGTTTTAAATAACCAGCATGTAAAGTTATAATTAACCAGCATGTAACTTTAAAATGAACTGACATGTAATAAAAGAATAACTGATGACATGTAACGTAACTTATAAAATAAACTTGCATGTAAAGTCTACATCTAAAGTCTACAACAACTGGCATGTAACTTTAAAACAAACGGGCATGTAACTTTAAAACAAACGGGC
The DNA here is from genome assembly GCA_008009225.1 of Acer yangbiense. Lineage (NCBI taxonomy): Eukaryota > Viridiplantae > Streptophyta > Magnoliopsida > Sapindales > Sapindaceae > Acer > Acer yangbiense. The sequence goes on along the minus strand of CM017773.1, from coordinate 15,799,484 downwards.
ATGTAAATTTAAAACACAAACGGGCATGTAACTTCGGTACAGAAAATTACAAAATCTGGGTTTCACTAAATATGGAAAATACTCTCTTTTTTTTCATATCAAACATTATGATATTTGTAAAAAACAACTGGGAAAGGGATACAAACCTTTTCGAAGGTCGTTCGGCTCCGGATCTATCTCGGTTTCGATGGAAGAAACGGAATGGGGTGGAAGAGACGAGTTGGAGATCGAGGAAATGAAGAGAATGGCATGGAAGAGAGGACTTCGCCGGAAAAGAGAGAGGAGTTCGCCGGAAAAGAGAGAAGAGTGAGAGATAGAGAGAGAGAGAGAGAGGAGTGAGAGATAGAGAGAGAGAGAGAGATAGAGGAGTGAGATTCTGATTTTGAGATACAGAGGGGGGGAATTTTTGGGAGGGAAAATGTTTGCCAAGTAAAACAAAAGTGTGGGCAATTTTGGCAATTCAAGGCTAAAGATGATGAAAACAATAAAAAATAAATTTTTGGCTGAAAACAATCACTCCATAAATTTTTTGGTTGTTTCTTGCAATTTCCTCATATATATATATCCCTTCTCTGTCAAAATTTATTTTAATACTTCAGAAAAAATAAAATAAAATGATAATATCACTTAATTAAACAGATGGGTGTATTTAGATAATAGATTTGCTTCTTACATGGGCCAAGTGTGCAGACAATGAAGCCCAGAAACTGAGTTGTGTAGTTGTGTCTGGTCTGGTCTTCTTTTTAGTTTATTGTTTTTCTATCCTAACTTTGTCACACACTCACAGTCCCGTGAACAATAAAATCTCTTTATGGAAACCAGTCGTAGTCACCAAAACCCAGTTAAATTTTTTACTTGTCGTTTCATTGACAGAGACACAGTCGACGCTTTGAGTTGATAATGGCAGAACCAGACCAAAACCCACCAGCATCGGATCCTTCTCCTCCGCCACCCGCTTCCCAACCCGATCCCTCTCCTCCGCCGCCGCCGCCTCCGTTCGATCCCAGTCGAAGTAATTTTTCTATCTTTATCTCTCTCTGTGTTTAAAAGTATTTCTTTTTTATTCGTATTAGGGTTCTTGATCCTTCTCTACGACTTTTAGCGATTGAATTAGTTTTAGTTTTGCTTTCTTGACCAAGAACTAGAAAAGTAACTTGGACGTGTTAAACTAGACAGACAATGCTGTTCTGTAATGTATGTGTTTTCTTGATACAATTGAGTCACTGAGATATGTGAGTGGTTGATTGTTTGTGGGGCACAATTGGCAAACTCATCATCCCATTTTCATTGTTCATTTGGATTTCTTGGTCTTGTTTTTATTTTCTTAATTGACTGTTTGTTTTGATTTCTTTTTATTGGGGGTTTAAAAAAAAGCAAATTTCGAGTTTTATTGTAGGTAAAATCTGTAACTTGTTCTAATTTTATTATTTAAGAACTAGAAGTGTTTACATTGATGGATTTTTGGGGTGAAATTTGGTATGGGGCATTTAGTGTCTTGAATGTTGACAATAACTTAATGAATTTCTTATGTGTCTTTACACTTGTGTTGAAGTGATTGGTATCATCAAAAGGAAAGCCTTGATAAAAGAATTGGCTGCCTTGTACCACGCGGAGTGCCTTGCATACTGTCAAGAACTTTTGGAACTTCAAAAGAAATGGGAAGAGGTTAGAATGGTGCCCCTTTATTTCATATATGTGCTTTTTACTGAACCTTCTTCACAAAGTTGATTCAAATTGGCTACAATATTGTTACTTTTTTATGTAAATTACCAGTGTTAGTACTATCTTTGATCCAATTATTTTAACTTTGCAATCATGTTCGTTTTTGGTCATTAATTTATGCATCTCTTTGGAGGAACTGTCCTTGAGTTGCTGTGCAAAGGAAGAATGGCATAGACATAGCATGTCTGCCTTCTTTCAGCTATTATTGCCAAGGAAACCTAGACAATTGTCAGAATGTTAGACTGGTTTCTCATTTTATCAGAAAACCCACTGCCCACAGAACTGTTCTTCTTTTTCCAGATAAAACTTATACTGTAATGATTTGATAAACAGTTCATTAAATAGAAGTAGATGAATAATATCCCCCCCCTTTCTCCCATAGAAGCAATAAGAAAAAAAAAATAATGTATGAAGCATTATCCTTGTATGCTCAAGAAAAGATGTTTAGGGGTTAATAGGGTTATATATATATATATATATATATATATATCCTCTATGACTGTGTTAGCAGTTAGCTAAATATGAATATTGATTATGGGATGTGGAAACCTTTTCTCTAAGCCTAACAGCCTAAGAACTTATTAATGGGTTCTAAAGGCACTTGATTTGGAGGTGATGGAAATTAGGTTAATCAACTGTTCTCCTTTAGGAATATTTTATCTTTCTTCCTTTTTGTTTTTGGGTGGAACGAGGGAGCTGTATACTGATTTATGGGAATATATTATTAGTCTCTTCTTATATGCCATCTTGGAACTCCTGTTGAGCAGGAACCACATCAAAAGGAAAGGCTGCTATGTCATAAGGCGTACTAGAATTACTTTAACCAATAAATTAAATTTGATGTTAGTAGTGCTGCAGAGAGGCATCAGAAGAAAATGGAATTTCGAGGCATTTTATCTATGAAAACAAGAAACTAGCTTAAATGATTCGTGTTGATGAACCCAGTCAATCTCAGTTGAACTAAGTGATTCCTGTAGTTGAACCCTATCAATTTGGGATTGAGACTTAGTTGAGTCGAGTTGCCAAATCAATCTCATTATTGAAGGTCTTAGCACAGTTTGTTCTTCTATCTACATTCTTAATTAATCACTTTTCCGGTTTGAATTAAAATATCGGTTGTAATGCTTATACATGAAATTCATCCAAATTTTTTTATTCTGGATTGTGTAAGTAAAACATCTGAGTTATCTTACCTTAGTTTGTTTTGATTTTGGACATTTGTACCTTTGGGCTCCCTTCTACATTTGTAATTAAATGTAATCCTTACTGATCATAATCTTTTGATGGACAATGGAATTGCATGTGCCTGTTGAATAATCTTGTCAAATATGTTAGTAATCAGTTTTTTTTCCATTTTAAAAATTTGTCGTCATTCATAGCTGTCTGTTTTGATGATTGATGTGTGATTTTGATTAATGATAATCAGCTTTTCACTTCTGTTGTGTGCTGTGCAGCCATTTGTGGACAAGAAAACACCTGATGACACGCGGAAAGAAACAATGAAACCCCCCAAACGTCTAAAGAAGACTCGATAAGCATATCGTAAGATCTCCATCATAGAAATTCGCAAGTGTCAAAATTATCTTATGCATTTTGAGGCTTACACTTCATTGCATCATCATAGGTTCTTATTACTTTGCAATGGATGTGCTTGTTACAGATGTTGCGATGCCAGCGGCTTTACATAGGTTTTACTCTGTCTACATAAGATGCATCTTTCAACCGCTTATACACAGTAACAGGAAAGGATGGATTGACGACAGATTTATCTGACTACTAGTGCATTGTATATTTTATATCTTACAAATATTTTGGTCTAGGAGCGCCACTTGGAATTAAGATTGTCAGAAATATAATCGTAAAACCAGTATCTGAATCGCGTGTAAAATGTTTGGTTGCAAGTGTGCTGCTGGATCGTTTATTTGGGAGTTTTGTGTTAGCAGATGTGTTTGTAATTTTGTATTATAAAATACTGAGCAGTGATTAAACCAGTGATTAAGAATGTCTAGTTTAATTTACTTAAAATCTTCATTTCATTGAGAATCAGTACACATATTTCCATGCTCCAGATTGCTCTGCTGAAACCAGTTTGAAGAATATAACATTATTACGTTACCTGTTGGATGTCTACCTTGCTTCATAGTTTGGATCAGGGGTTTGCCGAGATCAAACAATTTATCTGTAGTCCGGATATCTACTTCCACAATAGTGGAGAGAAAATACCCAATATATGCTTATAGAATGTGTATGGTGAGCTTTGAAAATTGCATTTAACTTAAAGATACGAGATGAGGTTGACCTAGTAGTTTCTTGTATATATATTTTGAGGTTGTTGGTTCGAGTCCTATTCCCCTCCCCCATACCCAGAATTATTTGTAATTGTTAAAAAAAAAATTGCAACCCAATCTACAATGTCTACGACCGACATATGGTATATTTTAAAAATGAAATAGTTTTTTTTTTTTTTTTTTTTGTGGTGTAATTCAAATCAATAAAAAAAACCGTTTAAACAGTTAATTTTTTGTTTTCAGAAAACTCACACCTAACCAAATTCTTTGTCGATTTGGTTCGTTTCGGTTTAATGGTTAAAGCAAATTGTTGCCGGTTGTCACCATGCCATGTTTAACAATTGCAACCATTACTAGAGTCTAGACACACATGGATGCCACATAAAAGAACAAGATACAACTCAAACGGCCATGGGCACATGACCCACAATTATTATTTTGTTCGTAGAGAGGAAAAAGGCATTCCTTAGCAATTTGTATAAAATATAAAGCTTCATCATGTTTTGGTCATCCTTAAATTGTATGACTTTTAAAAGGTAGAATTTCACATAAGTCCCACTTTTTTTTTTTTTTGGGTAATTTGTCACTTTTATAAATGTTTTTCCATATTTATTATTTTAGTTCTTATTTTTTTTTCAAAACTCATCACTTTAGTCCATTTGACCAAATATTTGAAAGTCAACTATTTTAAAACCAGTGAAAGTACACTTTTACCCTTATTACTATTTAATTTAGCTGGTGGTCATTAATATATGAATTTTGAAGGTCAAAAGATATCAGTTTGGAAGTTGGATAGTAAGTTGAGTTGTGGTTATATTTATTATTTAGATAGTCTATTATAGGTTTTAATAATTAATAGACTTAATAGCACCAGACCCCCCCTGAATTATACGCGAATTTGTAAATTGCCCCCTAAATGATTTTTTTCGATGGTAAACCCCTCGAATTGTTAGAAATTTGCAAAAAGGGACGGAATAGGGACGGAACTCTTATTCCGTCTGATTTTTCTCACACGCGTGCCTCACGTGCAGTCGTATAAAGGGCACTTTTGTCTTTACAGTTAAATTGTCTGAAATGAGTGTATCTTCTTGTTCATCTCTTCTTCTTTTTCGAAACTTCTTCTTCATGTACGAAAACTTTGAAATTCTTCTTCATCTTCGAAACTTCTTCTTCATGTAAGAAAAGTTCTTCTTCTTCTTCATCTTTGAAAACCCCATCTCCATCATCTCCATCATCTCCATTCTTCCTAGGGCAAACATAAATACGAATGAAGGCTTGGATTTTGTGGATTTTGACTCAAAGTGTTTCTGTGGAAGAAGAGCAATGCGTTTCACATCATGGACGGAATCAAACCCAGGAAGACGTTTTTGGGGTTGCTCAAATTATCGGGTTTGTGGGTGTTTAATAGCTCAAATCTTCATTACTCATCTTCCTTAATATCTGAAACAATTGAAGAGCTGATTAAATATATATATATATATATATATATATATTTGTTGTTGTTAGAGAGGTGTAAATTGTGGATTCTTCTGATGGTATGACCCCCCAATGTGTGCACGGTCGAAAAAGATTATTCTTGGATTGCTTAGAAGAATACAGGAGCTTGAGATGTGATTGGGGGAAAACAATGGTTTTCACGGTATTGATACAACTCAAACAACATTGGAAGATGAAGAAGTTAGTTCTGCTGCAGCAGGAGTGAGAATAAACCCTGGCAACAGAAGAAGAAATTGGTTTATTGTTTTGGTTCTAGCAATAGCGATTTTTTGTGTTTTAGGCAAAAATTGTCTGGAAAATATGTAACGAGTTTGGCAAAAAAGTTGTCTGGAAGATATGTTACAAGTTTGGTTCCTAGCAGTAGGTGTAAAGTTTAGTTGTACTTTAATGTTCATCAATGAAGTTTTTGTAAGCAATTATGTTAGTTGTTGTACAGTAATATCAGTTATATTTTGCACATTCAATTGTTATATCTGTAAAAGCTAATCTGTGTAACAATACAGAGTCTACTAGTTCACTAACAAGAACAATACAATTTCACAATGTTGATAACAACACAATCTTCTAACCCTATGTCCATAACATAACAATTGTTAAAGCAAATATCTTGATAACATTGAATGTGTTGACAACATTACAAAAGTAGAGTAGCATATCCAACATTGCAAAGTTAAGCATAGGATCAATGTTCACAACATAACAAAAGCTAACTAAACCTGTTAATAGGGTTGTTTATGGTATATAACAACCCTTAACACAAAAAATATAGGCCAGTGAAATAAGCATCCTAAATACATTCACACAAAATAACGGCACCAATAAAACATCCCAAACAGGCACCAATAATAAAACATCCCAAACACATTAAAACATCCCAAACACAGTCAATATCTCCAAAAATCAGTTAATTAAGCTAAGCATGTTGAGTCTGAGTTGAAGCTCCAGGTTGAGTCTGAGTTGAAGTTTGTCTTGGTTGCACAGGTTGAGTTTGCATAAGTTCATTCTAACTTAAAGCTTGTCTTGGCTGCACATGTTGATTATGACTTGAAGCTTGTCTTGGTTGCACACTTGAACCTTGTCTTGGTTGCACAGGTTGAGTCCTTCCACCATTTGCATTCCCTGCTACATTTGTTCCACCCATTTTCTCACAAGTTAACCTGTTGTGCCCTCCTTGCCCACATTTGTTGCACTTAACCACTATGTAATTCCTCCTCAGCTTTCCTTTCCCTCTTATGATAACCTCATCGGATTGGAGATTTCTGGCTTTCTTTGGCTTGCCCTTCTGTTTTTTGAAGTCTGGGCATTCAACAGGTATGTCATTGGTTTTTGGCCACATGCTTGGGCCATTTATGCCATAAATCACTGGGGTATAAACATTGAGAAAACTTTCCTTCTTGTACTTGATGTCTATGAAATCAAGTGGATTGCGGTTAGAACTCAAAATGGCAGCCATTCCATGAATGCATGGGATCCCAATCAGCTGCCACTTATTGCAAACACATGACTTATGTTCAATGTTAACCACAAACTGCTCACCTCCAATTTCCTTCACTTGAAATACGTAGTTCCCACAGTACGCAGGGTTGCAGATGCTACTCTCCATCTTAATCTTCTTAACAAACTTCATAACTTTGGGACCTATTTAATGATGCCATTTATGTACTTCAGCTCTCTTTGTTACTAACATTTTCATCAAATAAACCCTTATCATCTCCATAAGCGTGATCACAGGCTTGTCACGAGCTTGTAGTATTACTGAGTTAAAGGCTTCACACATGTTATTGCATAAGATGTCACAGAGAGCAGTGTCTTTGAAGAAGGCTCTTGACCAGTGCAATGGATCTTTGTCAGCTAACCACTGGTAGGCAGCTTCACTCTCAATCCTCAACCTCTCCATGTATTGTGTAAACCTGACAAGTGAAACACAAAATATGAACCACTTAAACACAAAAAATAAAAATAAAAATAAGCAAACCATAAGATAAAAGAGTTTAGTATTATTACCCTTGTTTTGTTGTAGACTTTGCAACACCCCACAGAAGTTGTTTCAGCATCAATCCCTTATATGAAGCTTTGAAATTGTTGTAAAAATGTTTGACACAATACCGGTGCTCAGAATGTGGAAACAATTCCCTAATTGCATCTATTAATCCCTTTTGTTTGTCGGTAATCTACACGATGCCATGAGAGTTATTGATTTCTAAATCTACACCCAGTAGCTCTAAAAACCATAACCATGTTTCTCTACACTCAGACTTTACCAATGCATAAGCCACTGGGTACATCTAGTTGTTTGGATCAACCCCAATGGCTGTCAAAAGTTGCCTGGTGTGATGTCCTTTGATGAAACAACCATCCAAACCTAAAATAGGCCTACATCCTTCTTTCCATCCTTGCTTCAAAGTACCAAGGAACATGTATAACCTCTGAAACTTTGGTTTTGCACCACCAGCTGCCGTAGAACACTTCATTATAACCGAACTATTTGGATTCTTCCTTCGAATCTCTACACCATACTTCCAAAGCTTGGAGTATTGCTCCACGATGCATCCACATTAGTGTCATTCCTCAATCGCTCAGCCATTCCAGTAAAATTCCAGTCTGGGTTTTCCTTCCACTGACCTACATACTTCTCAGCAATAAATTTAGAACTAACAAACTTATTCTTAAAGGACATAACACATGTGTGATCATCTAATAAAAACTTAATCTTGAAAGTTTTATGATCACTTAACTAAGATGCAAATACAAACCACTTACATCCCTCGTCCTTGCAAACTACCCTAATCCTGTTAGGATCGTTTTTCTTAAACTTTACAACCCTTCTATGTTTCACAGAATGTGCCCTGATGGCCTTTCTAAACACATCAGCATTGGAAAACTCCATTCCAAGTCTAAAAACTGGATCTTGCAAGTTATGTGTTGGATTGAACTCGTGGTACCTTCTCTTGATAAACTTCCTCACTGGTCCTTCAGCATCCTCCTCACCATTAGATCCATCCAAGCTCCCCAAATCCTCTGATCCATCATCCTTATTAGATCCAGAGCCACGAGGTAGGTCTGAAAGTTGTAAAGATTCCCAATCATTTGTAGGATCTACACAAGTTTCAGCAGCTATATCTTCTGCTTCTTGATCATAATCAGACTCTACTAGTTCATCAACCTTATCAGCTTCCACCTTTTCTTCCTCTTCTTCTTCCTTTTCTTCCTCTTCTTCCTCTTCTGTTATGTATTTACCCTTGTTTTTTCTCTGACTCTTAGCTCTCTCAGCATCCTCTTCAGTCAATTCTTCATCACCCTCTTCATTAACATGCCCATCACCAAAACCAGCAGGCCCATCTTCAGTATCTGCTGCTTCTGGTGCCCCATTATCGTCATTATCTGCTACTGCCCTATTGTCTACATCATCACTGTACAATAAATCCTAAGACTTTGGTTGCTGAGATTGCATCAATTCATCTCCTCTGAAAGCTTGCAATGGTTGTATACACTCAAGGTAGAGATCTATGACCCTATTCTCAGGAATTTTATCCCGAAACCACAACAATTCCTGATCACACATGCACTATCTGATAGGGCTTTCCATACCCTGGCAACTGAATCCAATACCCCACAGGGAGCTTATACTTCAGCTTAATATCAATATCATCAAGATCCAACATAGACAATTCATCTAAACTAATATAATCAAAATAATTAATACTTCCCCCATTATAATTATCCATTGACACATCAAACTGTCCACCATGATGCACCTTGAAGCTGAAGAATATGTCTAGGTCATCAGTACCTACAACCAAAGTGTAAAAATGGGTCAATTTAACAAATTGAAATACTGTAAACAGCATGAGCAGAACAAGACAAAAACAACAAAAATAAATACTGTCATCGGGACCTACCACTAGTCAAAGAATCAAAAGGGGCCAAAATTTAATTAACAAAGTTATTTCACCCAACAAACTATCAAAAGATTCCTCATACAATTCACGGGACCACAGCCAATCAAAGAATCCCACATACAATTGTCATCGGGACCACAAGCAGTTGAATATTCCTCACACAATTCAAATAAATACCCAAAAACTCAACCCACAACAACACAACCAAAACCAATAATGAAAACCCAAATAAAGCTTACCATATTCTGGCACTTCATCTGGGTTTCTCCTTTCTCCAACCATTTCTACCTCAGTATCAACGAAGTCACGAACGCAGCAACACCAGACCACCAAATCGAGAACGCAGACACACCAGACCACCCTAATTGAGATACCGAAATTTTGTAACCCTAAAACTCCATAACTCAATCAATCTAATTTTTTGACTTCCAATTTATCAAAAGGAAAACGATACAGTTGGTGAAGAAGAAGAAATTCGGTTGAGAGATTAAAAGAAATTTGGGAAATTTGGGGAGAATAAAAATGCCCTAATTTATTTAATTGTAAAGACAAAAGTGCCCTTTGTACGACTGCACGTGAGGCACATGTGTGAGAAAAATCAGACGGAATAAGGGTTCCGTCCCTATTCCGTCCATTTTTGCAAATTTCTAACAATTCGAGGGGTTTACCGTCGAAAAAAATCATTTAGGGGGCAATTTGCAAATTCGCGTATAATTCAGGGGTGTCTGGTGCTATTAAGTCTAATTAATATTTAACTTTTTATTTAACTATTTAATATTTAAGCTTTTGTATTAGGTGAATGAAGTGCTAAAATCCGTTAGTGAGTTGATGTCAGTTTCATAATTGGTGCATTTAGATTTTACGTTCATCAACGAGTATAAATCAATAAATGTAAGATTTTTTTTTTCTTCAACTCGAATTGTGATATTGCTATTTAATTTGTGGTATGCTTATTTGTGATATTTCAATTTAATTTGTTGCTTGCTTATTCCTTAGTAGGTTTTAAATACAAAATTGAATGGAAGAAGGTTTATTCGAGAGTTGATGCAGCTGCTTATGTAAAAGCAAAAGCAGAGTTGGATAAAACTTCTGCAAGAGTAATATTTATGGTAATTGTGAAACAAATAATAGCACGGTGTGTATAAAGCTATCTAGAGGGGGGGGGGGGGGGTGAATAGATTTTACGCTTTTTACCCAATTTTTCGTGTTAGTCAAAATTACGAAAATGCCCTCAAGATAATATAACCAAGCAATTGTAATATGGTGCGGAAATTAAAACAACACTTGGTTTTTACGTGGAAACCCTCACGGGAAAAACCACGGGCTATGTAAGTAAGCCACACTCGAACCTCGAATCCACTAAATGTGCAAACGATTACAACCTAATCCCGGAAGTAATCACACACCTACCTAATCCAGGTATGAGTGAACCTAGTCCATTTTGCTTGCGTTCTAAGCAACCTAATCCCGGATGCTACACACAAGACTTACTTTCTCTTTGAAGAGAATACAACCCTAAGTGAATATATGTGAATATCCAAAATGCAACATAGAGCAAGGGAAACCCTATATGCTTATCTAAGATGATTAATATGCAATTAAGTATAATCCTAGATATCAAAACTAAATGACATGTCAATTAGTTTAGCTAATCAATATTAAGCACAAAACCTAATATGCAAGCACAATATAAAATCTCAAACATACATCATACTCATCTCAATATTGTATCTAAAGCATACAAAATAACAAACAAGTAATTAATTGAGATTGCTAGATAAGAGAAACACAAAACATGTAAGATATTAGTGAAAAGCTTACCAAGCAAAGTATGATGAAGATTCCATGCTAGATGACATCTAGATGATCTAAGATGATGCTAGATGATGATTGATGATCATGAAAAAGTGTTTGAGAATCAAGAATGGAGTTCTTGGAATTTTTCTTCTCTTTGAAAAATATCCTAAGTATGAATTCTGAATATGAACTCTCTTTGTTGACCTAAAGTCAAAGTGGCATATATATAGGGGGCCAAATCAAAGTGTGGTCGTTTAAGTAAGTTTCAAAGAAACGCGCCAATCGGCGGTTTCAATCGGCGGCCAGGTCGCCGTTAATGACCGCCGAATTGAGCTCGTGAAGAACAGAGCATAAACGGCGGTTCATTCGGCGGTTTCGTGACCGCCGATTCCAACCGCCAAAACAGAACAGAGGGATCAAAATCAACCAGGTATGAACGGCGGTTTCTAACGGCGGTTTCATGCCCGCCGTTTCAACCGCAGAATTAGACTGAGAGATAAATCAACCAGGTCTTGAATCGGCGGTTTCGAACGGCGGTCGTGACCGCCGATCTTAACCGCAGAAAAGCTTCAGACCAATCTGGACTGAAACGGCGGTTTCATTCGGCGGCCAGGCCGCCGATCATAACCGCCGATCACCTAGATAGGTGAAAACCAAGGAGAAGCCAAGGGCATTCTCCATAGGCGGTCCTCGCGCTAAACCAAGCACATTCTCGTGCATGCGCGGACGTTTTCGAAAGTTATCGGGAAACGAATTAACACAACAACAAGACACAATAACACACAACAAAATATAATAAATAAGTGCAAGTGTGAATTGTGACAAATGAAGAGAATGCACACATATGCAATGAATGTTTAGTGTGTGTGTGCTTCTAAATCTCTTCAAAGAAAGGTAAGCACATAGAAATTTACCTTCGGTGCTTATCAACACGAGGTCTTCAAAGGGCTTCGAACAAGAAGACCGATACTTAGGCTACCCTTACAAAGAACCCCCACATATGGTTTGATCACGAAATAAGCCAATTAAAAACAACGGGAATCCTTACAAATTGTTTTTGAATCTTATTTTTTTTAAGCGGTTTTAATGTTTTGTTTTATTTATTTATTTATATTGCAGAGGTATCTTAAAGAAATGAATGAGACCATAAATAAGGCAGTGAACCAATGTGTAATGTTTTTTTTTTGTTTTATACCTTTTTTTAATGGAAAATATATTAAAACAAACAAACAAACAAACTAATTTGGAAGGTCTTCCAGCACGAACTTCTCCACATATTATGAATAGCTTTCAAGTCAAAAAGTTGGTCATAAAGAAAAACGACAAGACAAAATTTCTATATATGTTCAAAATTTAAACTGTAATAGATATTTGACTATTTGTTATCATTCATTATTGTTACTCTACTAATTTTCAAATTAATACAATTATGAAGATATAAACTTCTAGAGTTCTTTGAAATTTATTTATCTAGTGGTGAAATACCGTTGTCTTCTAACTCTTCTCTTTCCATTGATTTTGTAAATGTTGGTTTGAATGTATGAGTGAGGAATGACCATTTTTATTAACTCTAACTCACTATGTTTTTTTTTTTTCTTTTTTTTTTCTTTTCTGTAGATGAGGTTTCTTATCAAAGCATGATGGTTTGCCAAGCTAAAGAAGAAACACGTTCTTCAGTTAGGATTTAACGTTGGAGAAGAGCATGTAAGGATCTCTACATCTTATCCAGCCTTGAATTATGCGTTGGATTTTGGATATGTCTTAATCTTTTATTCAATCCAACTAATTTATTCAAGGGAAATTGCAATAAAGTACCCCAAATTTGATGAAAGTGCAACAACATCGTAGTTTTGCTAAAATTACAGGAAAGTACCTTTGACTAACTGTTATTTATCTTTATTTCCTTTTTAAAGTACAATATAATGTAATAAAATTCAAAAAAGTCATTATTTTCTTTGTTTGCTACTACTAGCAAATTACCAAACAAAAATATATTTTAGTAACCGTGATTGGGTGTGCGTTTGGCGAGGGTTGTTTGCTTTTATTGTGATTAGTTTGTTTTTCTTTTGGGTTTGCTTTTAGATTTGGTATTTGTTTCCTCTCTTGATAGGATTCAAATTTGGTACTTTTAATACCTCTCTTTCGTAATTGTTCAAAACGTTGGTAATGGAGAAAAGTAACGAGGCAAAGTTTGTTTATCTGTTCAAAATTTACATGTAACAGATATTTGACTAGTTGTTGTCATTCATTATTGTTACTCTACTAATTTTCAAATTAATAAAATTATGAAGATATAGACTTCTAGAGTTTCTTGAAATTTATTTATCTAGTGAAGAAATACTATTGTCTTCTAACTCTTCTCTTTCCATTGATTTTATAAATGTTGGTTTGAATGTATGGGTAATGAATGACCATTTGTATTAACTCTAACTCACTATGTGTCAGGTTCATGATTTGTATTGGCTTGATTCCATTGCAAAACACTCTATATTTGTATTAGTTGTTGCTTAGGATATTCTTTGAAGAAAGGAAGCTTAAATGGTGAAGAGCAACGTCTAGTGCAAAAGTCGTCTTCAAGAGGTGAAAAACGTCAAAGGTATATCTTGACTTCTATCCTCTTGCAAGGCGTTAGCGCACACATACACAATTCATACATGTGTGTCCCTGCATCGTGGTTCAAACATTTAGTATAACACATTCACACATCTCATAGTATGCTCATGTATTGATCTTGTATAGACAAACATTGTGGAATTGCATGCTTTGTGACTATCTCTTTGATATGGCATGCTTGTGTGAATATGTGTTTATTTGTTTGTGTATTTTCTGTTTTGACTTGAACATGTTCTTATTTGATACCTTATTGAGTTCTGGTCGTTTCGGTTACTCATTCATAAGGTTTCGAGTTCAAACGATGTAGCTACGCTACTTTTCGTTCTCATTCATTGAGTTGACTTTATCGTCGTTTTCCGAGATGATTTCTCAATAATTTTTCAAAGTTGTGTAGTCGTCGTCGTGCATGAGGGAGTCACAGTTCGTAATCCGAAAACGGATTCGAAATTGGAATTCGGATGCCCAAGATACGGTTGAAGAACCGAGGGAGCGCGCGAGAGAGGTGAGAGTGGCCAAGAGGCCACGTGAGCCACCCCGTGAGGGAGGCCGTGAGCCTCACGGCCAGAGGGGCTCTCTGCCCCCATGAGGCCCACGCGCCCCCCACGGGAGGATGACATGGCATGTGCTGATTTGCCCAAAAATTCTCTCTCTCTCTTCTTTTTAAACTCCTCTCCTTCCCTCTACACTTGTTGAAGATTTTCAAGAACACTTAGAGAAATTCTGCAGAAATTCTTCAATTTTCGTTTTCTTATTTTGATCATAACTTTCTCATACGAACTCGAAATCAATCGATTCAAAAGCCAAAATTGTTGGTCTTGAGAAGAGCTACAAACCTCAAGCATTTCCAGAGGGAGCTGACTTCGTCATTGTTCCCAGCAGCCTGTTCTTCATTACGAGTTCAAGGTTGTTTGTTCAACTTCTTCTTTTTCAATTTCATCTTTGATCATCTCTTGATTCTTACTATTTGATTGATGAAATTTGTTGAGAAGTATGTTAGATCATATGCTAGGGGTGTTTGATCATTTGTCAATTAAGTTTTAGCTTTGTGATTTCTCTTGAACATATTTGTGCTAAACTTGATTCAACATGAAATTGATTCTAGAAAATGTATATATGATGTGCTTCATGTTATTTTCTAGGCTTTATTTCATGATCTAAGAACTAGGTTTTTAGTGTGATATATTGAATATTCATACCTTGTTCTTATTGATTTGCATGCCTTGATTTCTAGATAATCTTGTGATTGTGTGTTGAAAGCATATTCTAGATTGTCATTGAACATGTACATTTTGCTTGATTGATCATCTAGCTTAATTTGATTGTGTTTGCATCATTTGCATCACTTTAGATCATAGCCTTGCATTAGGTTGAAGTCTCTAGCAAAGTGAGTGAAGCTTTGTGGATAGAGCAAGGAAGTCTTGATTAGAGTCGGGAGGACTCGGATAATCAAGCAAGGGAGTCTTGTCTAGGGTCGGGAGGATCCGGATAGGCAAGCAAGAAATCTTCCTAGAGACGTGAGCGTCTTGGATAAGAAGTTGCTTTATAGAGGTGTGGGATACATCTCGGATAGGAAGTAGGCTTGGTGATTCACTAGCCCGAGGGTAGATTAGGAGTTGATAGCTTGAGCGGATATCATGAGTTGATAGCTTGAGTGTGTAAGTCCTTTTTCACATAATGGATTGCTTTGCCGGTGGTTGTGGTATCAACCCGTGGATGTTTCCTCTTTGAGGTTTTACCACGTAAAAATACTTGTGTTCATTTTTGTTTTTACTTTTCTTTATCTTCCATATCTTTCATTGATTGCATATCTTGTAAATTGATTAACTCTTATATAAGTGAAATCAATTAATTTGTCAAATATAATCAAGTGTGCATTTTCTTTGATATATTCCGCATTATTTTTTAAATTGGAAGAATTTGGAGCCTATACCTATTCACCCCCCCTCTAGGTATATTTCACTACTACTTAAGGGAAATTTCATTTGGTATCAGAACGGGTGTCTAGACGCACTTAGATAGATCCTTTCTTTGTAGTGTTTTGTGTTTTTGTTTGTGATAGTCATGATTAAGGAAGTGTGTTCCTATGTGACTTCTTTTGTTGAACATATTGACTTAGATGAGAAAAAGATCGATGATCTTATTTTTGAAAATGAACATTTATCCAAAGTCAATATGTCCCTCAACAAGAAGTTAGAGAATCATGATCTTGGCTCAAAGGAGTTCAATGAACTTAAAGACAAGATCCTAAGTCTAGAATTGAATCTAAAAGATAGCAATGATAGACTTGGTATCTTGAAACAAGAAATTGAGCAAAGGGATTGTTCTCTTGTTAATGCTAAGAAACTTGAAAATGTGCTTAAATCGAAACTTGAAAATGTGCTTAAATCTAAACTTAATGAGCATTTAAATCAAGAGAAAAAGTATGAACAATGGCTTGATAAATCACGTAAAGATGTTATGTTTAGTGATGACATAGAGGAAAAATATGCCATTGAAATTAGGATGCTTCGTGAGAAACTTGATGAGGCTAATAGGGTGATTAGCAAGATGTCATCTAGTTCTAACAAAGTTGAAACCCTCATTAAAAGTGGAAAGCATCCATGTGACAAAAGAGGTTTAGGTTATATCAATGAGAAGGAGACTCCTTCATCTAACAAATCTACTTTTGTCAAAGCAAGTATTGAAACAAATGTAGGTACACTCACTCAAGGTAAAGCTATGAAAGCTACCGGAGGTGCCTCTTCATCAACAAGAATGTTCAATGGAAGAACACAACAACATGAACATCAATGAACATCAACCTCAAATGCAAGAGGTGGAGCATCAATGGTTGCACATCGAAGAGGAAAAATTATGAGAAGTCCAAAGGAGTTGGAAGCAAATGCAAATGGTAAATTTCTCAAATTTATTCCTATTTGTCATCATTGTAATATGATAGGACATATTCGACCTAGATGCTTTGAGTATATTCGGAAATGCAAACTTGATAATGTTTTTCATGATATGTCTTTGAATGGACCTAGGCAATCATCCATGTATGGATATAGAAATAGACCTAGGAAGACCTTGGAAAAACATGTTGTTGAAAAAGTTGTTGTTGACTTGCTTGCTAAATCTTGTGTTGTGCCTCACTCTACTATGCATAAGAAAGTTGATAATGCTTTGTTTGATATTTTTGAAAATGTGACCAATGAGGTCAAGGTGCATGATAAAAAAGCCTAACATTGAGTCAAAGCATGTTAGAAGTAAGAGTGAGAGGCATGTTGTGAAAAATGTGTGGATTAGAAAAGACACATCTAAATGTCATGTTGCACAATATGCTTTACGTGCCAACTCCTCATATTCTTGGTTCCTAGATAGCGGTTGCTCTAGGAACATGACCGGGAACAAATAGTTCTTTAAGAATCTTGTTTTAAAGGATGGAGGTTGGGTTACTTTTGGTGATGGTACCAAAAAACAAGTTCTTGGCAAGGGAACAATTTGTATCCCCGGATTGCCTAAACTTCGCAATACTTTGTATGTTGATGGGTTACAAGCTAACTTGATAAACATTACTCACTTGTGTGAAATTTTTAAAGAAGTTAGCTTTAACCAAGATGTATGCACTATAATTGATAAAAATGACAATGTTGTCCTAAGAGTCAAAAGGTCTATAGACAATTGCTATTGTCTTGAGATAGATCCTCTAACATGCAACATGGCACATGAGTGCAACAAGCTTGATTTGTGGCATCAACGTTTAGGTCACATGAATTTTAAAGATTTGAAAAAGCTTGAAAAACATGGCATTGTTAGAGGTCTTCCTAATCTTGGTAAAAAGCTTGAGGTGGTTTGTGAATCTTGCCAATTAGGTAAGCAAACCAAAGTGTCTCATAAGAAAAATTCTTACATAGCTACCAAGAGACCTTTAGAACTTGTGCATATGGACCTAATGGGGCCAATTCAAACCGAGAGCATTAATAGCAAAAAGTACATTTTTGTATGCGTTGATGACTTCTCTAGGTTTACTTGGGTTTATTTTCTTAGAAACAAGACCGAGGCTTTTGATTACTTTAAAAAGTTTTGTAATCAAGTTCAAAATGAAAAAGGTCTTGATATCAAGAAAATATGTCGCATTAGGAGTGATCATGGGACGGAATTTGAAAATATAAAATTTAGTGAGTTTTGTAATGGTTTAGGGTTCTCCGCACCTAGAACTCCTCAACAAAATGGTGTTGTTGAGAGGAAAAATCGTGTCTTGCAAGAGATGACTAGGGTCATGCTCAATAGCAAGAAAGTCCCTAGAAACCTATGGGCCGAGGCGGTCAATATCGCTTGTTATATGTCTAATCGTGTTTTTAAGAGGCCCAGCACAAAATAAACGTCCTATGAGCTATGGAAGGGCAAGAAGCCCATTGTAAGTTACTTCCACACTTTTGGGAGTAAATGTTATATTTTGAATGATAGAGATCACTTAGGAAAGTTTGATGCTAAAAGTGATGTTGGTCTCTTTCTTGGGTATGCTATTAATAGTCGTGCATATAGAGTCTTTAACTTGACTACTAAGACTATCATAGAGTCTATCAATGTGAAGATAGATGATCTTAGCATGCTTAATTTGTGTAATGATAATGGTGTCAATGAACCTAAAGAAAACAGGTTGAATGACACTAAAACACCTATTGATGTGGCTAGTAGTGTTTCTAGTCAAGATGATGAAAATGATAGTCATGTTGAAGTTGAAAGTCAAGGGTTGGAAAATGCTTTAAATGATAACCAACAAAATGACCAAGTTGTTGAACATTCTCACCCAAGACTTAGAAACTTACACTATCAAGAAGACATCATAGGTGATTTAAATGAAGGGGTTAGAACAAGAAATCAAATTGCTAACCAAATATCCTATGCTTGCTACACTTCTCAAATTGAACCCAAAAATATTAATGAAGCAATTGTTGATGAATATTGGGTTGGGGCTATACAAGAAGAACTTAATCAATTTGAGAGAAATGAAGTGTGGTCCTTAGTTCCTAGACCCAAAGATATAAATGTAATTGGCACTAAATGAGTGTTTAGGAATAAGACCGATGAAAGTGGCAAGATTGTGATGAATAAAGCTAGACTAGTGGCTCAAGGTTACACTCAAGTGGAGGGTGTTGACTTTGATGAGACGTTTGCCCCGGTTGCTCGTCTCGAGTCCATTAGACTTTTGTTGTCCATTGCATGCATTAAAAAGTTCAAATTATTTCAAATGGATGTCAAAAGTGCTTTCCTCAATAGATACCTTCAAGAAGAAGTGTATGTTGAACAACCTAAGGGTTTTGTAGACCCACACTCTCCTAATCATGTGTTTAAATTGAAAAAGGCTCTCTATGGCCTTAAACAAGCTCCAAGAGCTTGGTATGATAGGTTGACTCAATACCTTATTGACAACCAATATAGGAGAGGTGGCATTGATAGAACTTTGTTTATCAAACATCATGATCATGATATTTTTGTTGCACAAATATATGTTGATGACATTGTTTTTGGGTCTACTAATAAAACCAAGGTTGATGAATTTGTAAGTGTTATGTCAAGTGAATTTGAAATGAGCATGGTGGGTGAGTTGAATTATTTTCTAGGAATGCAAGTAAAGCAAACTAGCATAGGCATAATGTTGAATCAATCTAAATATGCTAAAAATCTAGTTAAGAGATTTGGCCTAGAAAATGGAAAAGATTTTGAAACTCCCATGAGCACCACTTTAAAACTTGACAAAGATGAAAAAGGGAAAAGTGTTGACCAAAGCCTTTATAGAAGCATGATAGGTAGTCTACTTTACCTAACGGCTAGTAGACCCGACATTTGCTTTAGTGTAGGCTTGTGTGCTAGATTCCAATCAAATCCCAAGGAATCTCACTTGAAAGCCGTCAAGAGGATCATTAGGTATGTCAAAGGGACTCATAGTCTTGGTCTATTTTATTCATTTGACACCAATGATATCCTTGTAGGCTATTGTGATGCCGATTGGGCGGGAAACATTGATGACCGTAAAAGCACATCGGGCGGTTACTTTTATGTTGGAAATAACTTGGTTTCTTGGTCAAGTAAAAAATAAAATTCGGTTTCCCTTTCCTATTCCGAAGCCGAATACATTGCGGCCGGAAGTGCTTGCACACAATTACTTTGGATGAAACAAATCCTTAAGGATTATAAGATAGAACAAGGAAAAATGACACTTTATTGTGATAATTTAAGTGCCATTAATATCTCTAAAAATCCGGTTCAACACTCCCGTACAAAACACATAGACATTAGTCATCATTTCATTAGAGATCTAGTTGAACATTCTATTGTTACTCTAGAGCATTTGCCTACTAAAAATCAACTTGTGGATTTGTTCACTAAGCCCTTGGACAAAGAGAGGTTTAAAACTCTTAGAATGTCCATTGACATGATTTGTGTTGATTAATGTCTTTGTGTGATTGTGAGTGGCTTGATGAGCAAAACTTTAATTGAATATCATTATCTTTGAGAGCTACTCACTTGAGAAGTAGTGATCTTAAACGAATATCTCTTATTGTTTCTAGATCATGCACTTGAGCTTGAAAATCTTATTTTTGAAAAAGTGCACTAATGCTTCTCTTATATGTTTTTGGTTTTGAGTATATGTGGTTGAATATGTGTAGATAATGGATGCATCTAAAAGTTTATTGCTTAGTATATGATAGATGACATATGGTATGTATCCATTTTGCTTCAGCACTACATAGTAATCAGCGAGCACCCTCATGGAAATGGCTACACACCTTGGTTGTGAAGCCACCCAATGTAGGAAAGGGCTACGCCATTGTGATGAGTGAAAGCCGCCATGAGGAGTATATGTTTTTGTTAGTAAAATCAAAGAAGTGTTGAAATGAATCATAAAAAAAAAAAAAAAAAATCTTTGATTCTAAGCCTAAAAGAAAAGAAAAATAAAAGGCTTATTGGTGTATAGTTGAGAATTGTGAAAAAGCTCGGGTTGACAAATAGAAACGGGAAAACGAGCCACATGCACACACACGCTCATATGTTAATATCTATTCATTTTAAAAGCAAAAAATTCGGATGAATATCGGTTTGACCTATTTTTTGGAAAGGCTTTAGATGGATAGGTGTGGATAAAGTTTGCATGTTGATATCACAATTATTCCTACTATATATGTGAGAAGCATTCACACACACACATTTTGCTTATGTGCTTGATTCATTAGCAATGTGAGAATATTTTTGAGAGATTAATGAAAATCTATGATTCTCTCTTGGACTTTGACAAGTTATGAAATATTTTCTCTTATTGCTTGATTGTGTGATTGTGTGAGTCCCTTGTGAACAAATCTACTTGGTGATAATATATGGAGCATATGTTAAGGGGGAGCTTTAGTTTATTCAACTTCGCTCTCTATACGATTTGTTTGCTTTGTATCTCGTTCTTTATCTCTTGTGTCTCTTGTCTATTCCTTGACAAAAAGGGGGAGAAAATGTATACCTTACCATGTTTGATATTGGGGAGATTTTGTATACTTCACACCTTGTGTGGAAAACATGTTCCAATTGTGTGAAACATATTCCTCTTTGAGCTTTGAAAGTAATTAAATACTCGAGGTGTGTTCTATATATAAAGCTAGGGGGGGGGGGGAGTGAATAGATTTTATCAAATATTACCCAATTTTCGCATGCAAGTCAATTTTACGAAAATACCCCTAGTAGTCAAAAATACATACAAGTGTAATAAGATGCGGAATTTAAATAACACTTGATGTATACGTGGAAACCCAACCACTGGGAAAAACCACGGGCTGTATAGTGCGCCACACTCGGAACTCGAAATCACTAATTGAAATGAAGTTTACAACCTATGTAGACCTCGTCTAACACTCCGGTCTGTAACCCCTCACTTCTACCCAGCGGGCCTTTATTAGCAACCCTATTCCAATTTGCTTGAGGCCTAAGCACTCTTAGCCTCAAGACTTACTTCTCAATGAAGAGAAACAACCTATGTGAATATATATGAATATTCAAATAACAAACAAGGCTAGGTAACCTTAGATGCTTATCTAGGATGATGAGATAATCAATTTAAATCAATCCTAGATATCAATTGCTAAATGACATGTCAAATAGCTTAGCTAATCAAGATTAATTAAAAACCAAATTAGCTATCACAATCAACACTCAATCATTTTCATCACAAATAATCTCTAACTTGTATCTAGCATATAATCAAAAGCATACAAGTAATTAAAGAGATGTATTAATATGAAAAACACTAAAGTAATATGAAATTAGTGAAGAACATACCAAATAAGATGTGATGATTCAAAACCATGCATGGATTAATTCTATGAAGGCATAGAAGATCAAATATGAAATTTGATGCAAAAGGGATTTGATTTGAGTGTTTAAAGTTGAGTTCTTGATTTGATTTTTTCTCAAAAATCTCTCTTGAATGTTTAGGGTTCTAAGGTCTCAAAGAACTTGATCAGAGAATGAGAAAATAAGATATTTATAGACATCAAGAATTGGGCATGTGAAAAGACAATTTTGCCCCTGAAACGCACCGTTCGGCGGTTTCAATCGGCGGCCAGGCCGCCGATAACGACCGCCGAATTGAGCTCGTGAAGAACAGAGCATCAATGGCGGTTTCATTCGGCGGTTTCGTGACCGCCAATACAACCGTCGAATCAAACCCGAGAGATTAAAATCGATCAGGTATGAACGGCGGTTTCGAACGGCGGTCGTGACCGCCGATCTGGACCGCATAATTGCTTCAGACCAATCTAGACTGAAACGGCGGTTTCATTCGGCGTCCAGGCCGCCGATCATAACCGCCGATCACCAACAATGGTGAAAACCAAGGAGAAGCCAATGGCATTCTCCGTGGGCGGTCTTCGCGCAAAACCAAGCACTCATTAGTGCAAGTGCGGACGTTTCCGAACAATGTCGGGAAACGAATTATAAAGCACATATACACACAACAAGATATATCAACCAAAGTGCTAGTGTGTAAAGTGACATGTGAAGAGATGCACATAAAAATAAGCAAATATGCAATCATAGCAAGAATGCTAAGTGTGTGTGTGCTACTAAATCTCTTCAAAGAAAACCAAGCACAAGAGATTATACCTTTGGCGTGCTTGTATCTTGAGGTCATGGAAGGGCCTTTGATCTACAACATTAAACACTTAGACTACCCTTACATTCAAAACCCCGTGGTTTGACCACGAAATAAGCCAATCAACAAAACGGGAATCCTTACAATCTCCCCCTTTGGCTATTTCGTGACAAAACCACCACTCACATTGATTCCTCACAACAAAATAAACCTATGGGTCAATGAAGATTTTCTACAATACAAAGAGATATATAAAAATAAAACTCGAAGTCTTCAATCTCTTGTAGAACAATCATTCCCTGAAACAAGGTTTCTAAACTTTCCAAAACAAGAAAAGGTGAGATGAATCAAGTGAGGACATAAACAAGCATTTGCATATTTTTAAAAAAAATTAAGCACAACATCATGTTGTTTTATGTATGCAATGCTCCCCCTCAAAGGGTTACTCCCCCTCAATATATATTCTCCCCAATGTGCACCAATTGCTACACAATTTGCACCTCCCCTTACCACATTCTACTCCCCCTTTTTGTCATGATATAGGCAAAGGAGTAATCCCCAACCGGGTCACTTAAGGCAAAGAGAGATAGTAGCATTCTAGTATATGCATAATCAATATAAGTCACTTTATGCAATCTCAATTAATCGAAGAGAAACGAGGAGATTTATTTAAAAATATGTGTGAAACAAAATGCTTTGCATACAAGACATATAGCATTCAAGTCCAAAATACCATGGTATTTGGCAAAGCAAATGACAAAGGTTTCTAATAGGAATTCAAACCAATTTCACCATTGTCATGAGAGAAGCAAGGATATAGAAATTTTATTGATTTCAATTTAAGAACAACTATATCCAACTTTATAAGCTAAACATGTCATGAGCAACTTTGCACCCTATTTGATTTTTCTGGGAATGAAACCCGTATGATAGTAGACATGTTCAACCAATAAAGAAAGAGAGACATTTGGATTGTAAAATCCTTGAATGGATACTAGATCCTTTTTCATTTGAGTCTCATAAGCTTTTTTTCACACAAGTTTTTGCATTTAAGAACGCAATTATCAATTCATGCTTTTTCATTTGAGCATGTACATGAATTTCATGCTTTTCATAAGACATTATCATGTTATAAAAGAATCACCATGTCATGGAGATAATCATAGGTCATTCAAATCATACTTCCTACATACATCTCCTAGTCCAAAAATGCATGTTTGAACATCAATATGACATGGATTGTAAACAAGCACGGTTCACACTTATTGAATTGAAAACATATATACATATGTGCAACCAAGCTTACTCAAGCAATCAACCAAGAAGCATAAGATTTTTCAAATTTTTTGCAAGTGACAAGAATGCAAAAATAGCTCTCTTTGCTTGAGTTCCCCATATGGGGTTAGTATCATCCTTCATCAATGAAGGTCATGAGGTCCTATGGACCTCCCAAGTCCATTTGACTTGGTTGAACCTATTTGAGACTTGTTAGTCTCATAGCAAGCGGGTTCATTTTTCCTTATCCACATAGATATGACATTTTTCTTCCTAGTGGACAAAGGTTGCATGTCATTCACTAACCTAGGATTATTGACAAAGGATTTCCTAGGCTCATGCAAGTGGGCTTTTCTTAGCCTCTTTTTCTTTATCATGCTATTAATCCTACAATGCTTAATGTACTTAAAGCACTTAGGCCTAATATGCCCATAAACACCACAATAATGACAAGTTGGTACAAAGTAAGAATTCATACCATATCCGTGTGAAGTCATTGGAGACTTATCATGCATTTGGTGTCTCCTTTGGTGTTGAGCCGGTTCATGTCTTCTATTTGGTTGAACCGGAATGGGTTGCCTCCTTGGATGAGGTAGCATGTTTTGCCTCTTTTCATAGTGAGTCATTTGTTGAGGAGAGTTGACTCGAGAGGCTCTAATCCGTTAAGCTTGGGGTTGTCTTGCTTTCACCACCTTCACTTGTGCATTTTTCGAACATTGTCCTAGTTCTAACTTCTTCCTATGAGTTTGCATCGGTGACGCTTCTATCTTACCCAAACTCTTCACAAAGACGATCTTCTTAGGAATAGAGCAATCCTTGCTCACTTCGAATCCAAGACCTCTTTTGTCACAAGGGCTTTTTCCTACACCAAGTATGTTGTCAAGCTTCTTAGTGCTTGTGGTCATTCTAGTCAATGACTCTTTGGCTTCAACAAGCTCTCTCTTCAAACCCTCTTCATTCCTTTTAGACAAAGCTAGCTCATCTTTTAGCTTGTCTTCTTCCACCATGGATCTTACCACTTCATCATTCAAGTGGTCCATTTGTGTTGAAAGCCTAAGTAGTTCTTCCTTTAACCTTTGAATCTCTTTTTCATTCTTTAACTTAGAGCTTTCAAAACTTTCAAAGTTGTCCTTAAGATCCATCTTCTCCACTTGCTTCTTTAGGAGGTCATTGTATGTTGTAAGCTCTAGATTTTCTTCCTCTAAAATCCTTAGAAATCTATCTTTCTTCTTCATGGAGCTTTTAACATTGACTATAAAGTCATGCATATCCATATTCTCTACATTTCCATTTGTAGAGTTAGATAAGGAGTCATCTCCACTAGTGTCATCTTCTAGACTCTCCTCCTCTCCTATGGATCCAATATCCTCATCAAGACCTTCACCTTGATCTCTTGAGTCAATAAGTACCATATCCCAATGTGAAGCAACAACTATCTCCTCTAGAGCTACTTCTTCGACTTTCTCTTCTATGGGATCACTAGCAACGGAATTCTTACCAACAACTTCATTTTCTTCACAAGTGGCACCCAATGCCTTGAAGTTATTGATAAGCTCATCATCACTTGATGACTTATCTCCCTCTCCGGAGTCATCACTTTCACTCCAAATGGCGGCCATCATTTTTTCTCTCTTGTTCTTCAAATTCCCACAATCTAGTGAGATATGACCTATGCCACCACACTCATAGCATTGGATCCCTTTCCTTTCGCTATTCTCTTGCCTATGCTCAACCTTCTTGAAAGGAACCCTTTTCTTCAATTCTTGCCTTTGGATGCATGACCCTTCTTCTCGAATTTTACAAACTTCTTGAATTTTCTCATTAAAAGTGCCATGTCTTCATCCGAGTCATCCTTGTCCTCCTTCTCAACCTTGGAAGCTCTCAAAGCAATCCCTTTTTGCTTCTTTGAAGGAGTGGAGCTAGGACCCTTCCTAGACTCGTAGGCGAGAAGTCTACCTATTACCTCGCTCGGCTTCATGTCCTTAAAATCACTGTTTTCTTCTAAAGCCGTCACCTTAGACTCAAACCTCTCGGGAAGCGATCTCATTATCTTTTGCTTGATCCTTCTATCCGAGTAAGGGTCACCAAGTTGATGACTTTGGTTGACAATGTCCATCAACCTAATCTCGAAGTCGTTGAAGCACTCATTCTCCTCCATCCTAAGTGTCTCAAATTGAGTTTGGAGGACTTGAAGTTTGGAGTCCTTCACTACTTCGGTTCCCTCGTGTGCAACCTTAATCACCTAGACTACCCTTACAACCAAACCCCAACATGTGGTTTAACCACGAAATAAGCCAATCAATTTAATGGGAATCCTTACAAGCTTAATTGTGACTTTGTCTTAAGGGGGAGAAAGAGTTCTTTCTTGATAGTGTTAAGGATGGTTGGTCCTTGGGAATTGGGAGACTAAGGGAGTGCTTTAATATGAAAATATTTTGGTCACTTGAGATAATGCATTTTTGTATGAGATAAGGGATGTCTTCTATATTTGTTTTTGGTTGATAACTCACCATTCTTCTTTAGAGAAGATATCTTGTTTTGGATTGCTATTTTCTCTCATAGGTACTTTGAAGACCAAAAGAGGAATTCTTGAAGACTTGAAGACTTTTAGTCTAGGAATCTCTTTGTAATGTGAGGTTGAGAGTATGCTATCAACTTGAGTTTATTTGAGTGAAACATTGTATGGTGAGGTTGAGGTTTTGCCATGGAATAGCCAAAGGGGGAGATTGTAAGGTTCATGATTTGTATTGGCTTGATTCCATTGCAAAACACTCTATATTTGTATTAGTTGTTGCTTAGGATATTCTTTGAAGAAAGGAAGCTTAAATGGTGAAGAGCAACGTCTAGTGCAAAAGTCGTCTTCAAGAGGTGAAAAGCGTCAAAGGTATATCTTGACTTCTATCCTCTTGCAAGGCGTTAGCGCACACACACACAATTCATACATGTGTGTCCCTGCATCGTGGTTCAAACATTTGGTATAACACATTCACACATCTCATAGTATGCTCATGTATTGATCTTGTATAGATAAACATTGTGGAATTGCATGCTTTGTGACTATCTCTTTAATATGGCATGCTTGTGTGAATATGTGTTTATTTGTTTGTGTATTTTATGTTTTGGACTTGAACATGTTCTTATTTGATACCTTATTGAGTTCCGGTCGTTTTGGTTACTCATTCATAAGGTTTCGAGTCCAAACGATGTAGCTACGCTACTTTTCATTCTCATTTGTTGAGTTGACTTCATCATCGTTTTC
Organism: Acer yangbiense; assembly: GCA_008009225.1. Classification (NCBI taxonomy): domain Eukaryota; kingdom Viridiplantae; phylum Streptophyta; class Magnoliopsida; order Sapindales; family Sapindaceae; genus Acer; species Acer yangbiense. The sequence goes on along the minus strand of CM017773.1, from coordinate 15,772,019 downwards.
CGAGATGATTTCTCAACAAATTTTCAAAGTTGTGTAGTCTTCTTCATGCGTGAGGGAGTCACGGTTCGTAATCCGAAAACGGATTCAAAATCGGAGTTCGGATGCCCAAGATACGGCTGAAGAACCGAGGGAGCGCACGAGAGAGGTGAGAGTGGCCAAGAGGCCACATGAGCCACCCTGTGAGGGAGGCCGTGAGCCTCACGGCCAGAGGGGCTCTCTGCCCCCGTGAGGCCCACGCGCCCCCCACGGGAGGGTGACGTGGCATGTGCTGATTTGCCCAAAAATTCTCTCTCTCTCTCTTCTTTTTAAACTCCTCTCCTTCCCTCCACACTTGTTGAAGATTTTCAAGAACACTTAGAGAAATTCTGCAGAAATTCTTCAATTTTCGTTTTCTTATTTTGATCATAACTTTCTCATATGAACTTGATATCAATCGATTCAAAAGCCAAAATTGTTGGTCTTGAGAAGAGCTAAAAACCCCAAGCATTTTCAGAGGGAGCTGACTTTGTCATTGTTCCCAGCAGCCTGTTCTTCATTACGAGTTCAAGGTTGTTTGTTCAACTTCTTCTTTTTCAATTTCATCTTTGATCATCTCTTGATTCTTACTATTTGATTGATGAAATTTGTTGAGAAGTATGTTAGATCATATGCTAGGGGTGTTTGATCATTTGTCAATTAAGTTTTAGCTTTGTGATTTCTCTTGAACATATTTGTGCTAAACTTGATTCAACATGAAATTGATTCTAGAAAATGTATATATGATGTGCTTCATGTTATTTTCTAGGCTTTATTTCATGATCTAAGAACTAGGTTTTTAGTGTGATATATTGAATATTCATACCTTGTTCTTATTGATTTGCATGTCTTGATTTCTAGATAATCTTGTGATTGTGTGTTGAAAGCATATTCTAGATTATCATTGAACATGTACATTTTGCTTGATTGGTCATCTAGCTTAATTTGATTGTGTTTGCATCATTTGCACCACTTTAGATCATAGCCTTGCATTAGGTTGAATTCTCTAGCAAAGTGAGTGAAGCTTTGTGGATAGAGCAAGGAAGTCTTGATTAGAGTCTGGAGGACTCGGATAATCAAGCAAGGGAGTCTTGTCTAGGGTCGGGAGGATCCGGATAGGCAAGCAAGAAATCTTCCTAGAGATGTGAGCGTCTTGGATAGGAAGTTGCTTTCTAGAGGTGTGGGATGCATCTCGGATAGGAAGTATGCTTGGTGATTCACTAGCCCGAGGGTAGATTAGGAGTTGATAGCTTGAGCGGATATCATGAGTTGATAGCTTGAGTGTGTAATTCCTTTTTCACATAGTGGATTGCTTTGCCGGTGGTTGTGGTATCAACCCGTGGATGTTTCCTCTTTAAGGTTTCACCACGTAAAAATACTTGTGTTCATTTTTGTTTTTACTTTTCTTTATCTTCCATATCTTTCATTGATTGCATATCTTGTAAATTGATTAACTCTTGTATAAGTGAAATCAATTAATTTGTCAAATATAATCAAGTGTGCATTTTCTTTGATATATTCCGCATTATTTTTTAAATTGGAAGAATTTGGAGCCTATACCTATTCACCCCCCCTCTATGTATATTTCACTACTGCTTAAGGGAAATTTCACTATGTTTTTTTTTTTTTGGTAGATGAGGTTTCTTACCGAAGCATGTTTGTATGTTTGTTTGCCAAGCTAAAGAAGAAACAAGCTCTTCAGTTAGGATTTGACATTGGAGAAGAACATGCAGGGATCTCCATATCTGACACAGCTTTGAATTGTGCGTTAGATTTCGGGTATGTCTTAACCTTTTATTCAATGCAACTAATTTATTTAAGGGAAAATTGCAATAAAGTACCCCAACATTTGATGAAAGTGCAACAAGATTGTAGTTTTGCCAAAATTACAAAAAAATACCTTTGACTTACTGTTATTTATCTTTATTTCCTTTTTAAAGTACAATATAATGCAATAAAAAACTCATTATTTTCTCTATTTGCTACTAGCAAATTACCAAACAAAAATATATTATAGTAACCATGATTGGGTGTGTGTTTGGCAAGGGTTTGCTTTTATTGTGATTAGTTTGTTTTTCCTTCGGATTTGCTTTTAGATTTGGTATTTGCTTCATCTCTTGATAGGATTCAGATTTGGTACTTTTAATACCTTTCTTTCGTAATTGTTCGAAGCGACGAGGCAAAGTTTGTATATATGTTCAAAATTTACATGTAACAAATCTTGACTAGTTGTTGTCATTCATTATTGTTACTATACTAATTTTCAAATTAATACAATATGAAGATATAGACTTCTAGAGTTCCCTAAAATTTATTTATCCAGTGGAGAAATACTGTTGTCTTCTAACTCTTCTCTTTCCATTGATTTTGTAAATGTTGGTTTGAATATATGGGTAATGCTAACTCACAATGTTTTTTTTTGGTAGATGAGGTTTCTTACCAAAGCATACTTGTTTGCCAAGCTAAAGAAGAAACAAGCTCTTCATTTAGGATTTCAACTAAACATTCAATTTCATGGGAAAGAAGGTCACTTAATTCATTATGCACAAAGACAGTCGTGTTTGGTGATCAATTTTTGTGTTTACAACAATATAATAGGTTTGTTATTATATTGTTGTAAACACAAAAACTGATCACCAAACACGACTGTCTTTGTGCATATTGAATGAAGTGACATTCTTTCCCATGAAATTGAATGTTTAGTTGAAATTTGTAAGTTGATCAAGTACTTTTAATCCTCTGAACTTTGTGGATGTGGCCTGCTGTAAGTTAATAATGCATGTCTGACACAACTATTAGCATCAATATTTTGCCTCGTGATTCTACTACTAAAGAAAATTTAGCTTTTTTTTTTTTTTTTTTTTTTTTTTTGGTTTCACAAACCCTAATAGCCATACTCTTGTAATGTTAAGGCTTGCTTATAGTCTTAAACACCATCTCCTCATCATCGTCTTCACTTTCTTCATTGATGGCCTTGAGAGCTATTCCCTTGCTCTTGAATTTAGGTTTCAAGCTTGCCTCATAAGTTTGAAGTGATCCAAGGAATTCGTGGATGCTCATGCAATTAACATCCTTGCTTTCTTCAATAGCCGTCACCTTAGCCTTGAATCGTTTGGGTAAAGATCTTAAGATCTTCCGATTACGGCGTTCTCCGAAGATTGGTACACCGAGTGCTTGACATTGGTTAGCTATGTTTAGAAGCTTGAATTGGGAGTCTTCAAACTTATCCTCTTCACTCATTTGCAAAATTTCGAATTGCAATGTAAGCATTTTTGACTTGACTTTCTAACCGCCTTATTTCCCTTATTAGTAACTTGGAGAGCATCCCATGCTTCCTTAACGGTCTGTAGATTTTGGATATAGAAAAATTGCCTACTATCCACTCCTCTAAAGATAGCATTCACCGCCCGATGATGCCACTTTGCCAACTCAAACTCATCTGCAGTCCATTCACTTCTTGGCTTAGAAACTAAGATCCATCTTCGAGCATCTTGTTAGGAGAGTTGTAACCCTCTTCTACCATCATCCATGCCCTCTCGTCAATGGAACGGATGTAGGCTTTCATTCGAAGTTTCCAAAACCATAGTTATAGCCTTTGAGTAGCGGATGTCTAGAGTTAGAAGCTCCTTCAGACATTTTTTCTTCTTGAAGGACCATGACTCCAAAAACCTTGCTATCAACCGTAAGTGTATCCCAGAACTCATTAATTTCATTCTAACGACCTGCTTTGATGCCAATTGAAATATACAAACGCGGTTAAATTACCTAAAACTAACCTAGAGGGGGGGGGGGGGGGGGGGGGGGTGAATATATATTATTTATTTATTTTTTTTTTACATGTTTCAATCCCTTGAAACAAACAAGAGTTTGTCCTTCTAGATAGCTTGAATCACAATACTTAGACAATATAAAACATGTGTAGACAATTGAAAAGTATTTTCAATAAAGCTTTGTCAATCAAGTTTACAAGTTGCTAGTGAAGGAATTATATTAAAACTAAAAACAAAGAATACTTGTATTCACAATTATGTACAATATGTACAAGTACTAATCATGATATGATTATATACAAATAAGTCAATGTACAAATAAAAAGATATTTACAACTTTGGTCAAATGAATTGCTTGCATCCCACACATTACAAAAATCTTGTTTACAAAGATATCAAGATGTGAAGTTTGTGAAACAAGATACAACCATACACATATACAAATATAAAAGAGAGAGAGAGGAAGAATTAACACAAGGTTTTTGTTTTTGTTTTTTTGTTTTTTTTTATTTTTTATTTTATTTTTTTAGCGTAGTAAAACCTCCAAAGAGGAAACATCCACTAGTTGAACACAACCATCGGGTACTATTATTATTGGATGATAGATTAGAAATTCCTCAAAAATGACCTACTCATGATACACTCCCTATTAGACTCTATGTCTACCCAACCCTATTGATAGATTAGAAATTCCTCAAAAGTGTGAACTACTCTTTATTGGACTCTATGTCTATGCAACACCATTGAAAGATTAGAAATTCCTCAAGAGTGATCAACTCATGAAACACTCTCTATTGGACTCTATGTCTATTCAATATCCTGGGCCTACAAATAATCCATAGTCAACTTTCTATCCAAGGTAACCCATGTCTCTAGAAAACCTCCCATGCATAGCTATCTGAATCTCCCTGATCCTAGCCATGACTTCTTGCTTAACTATCTGGATCTCTTCGATCCTAGTCAAGACTTCTTGCTTGGCTATCTGGACCATTTGTCCTAACCAAGACTTTATGCCTTTTACAAGGATTTCCTAGTGTGATCAATGGATGCAAATGCAAACAAGCACTCAACATAGAACATGAGATCAATACATTCTATGGGAACTAGACATTAGCATGTAAGATCATAAATCAAAATTGTCTAGTTACTTACATGAATAAATTCTAGAATATGTGAAACATCAAAAACACATTTAATTCCTAGATTCATTCATGCACCTAAAACTTGAATCAATCATATACATTAAGCACATATTCAAGATTTTAGTAACAATCTAAAACATGCTAGATTCATAAGATATGATCAATGAATATTCTAGCAAATATTTAAAGCATGTATTTACACTATAATCAATTAAATCCTAATTAACTCAAAATATAAAATCAAATGTGCTAATCCTAGATTTGTTCAACTAATGAGTCCTAGCTCATGATAAGGCTATCAATCATGAAATTAAAGTCAGTCAAAGTACAAATAGCCCTAGATAATAAGCTAATCACAATACAACTCATAAACATGTGAAAATCAAGATTTTAAGAAAAACTAGTTCACATTTAAGTCTCTAATTAGACAAGATTAGCCTATAATTGAAGCTCTACTTCTCAATAGAATTTGTCCAAGTAACACTTACATATAGAAGAAGAAAACCCAAGGTAATTGAAGACTTTAAAGATCAAATCACAAAGAATAGATCAATACCTTGTAATCTCGTGCAGTTTCGGTTATTAGGTGTAGAACCACCACAAAACTTGAACAAAAGGCTACAAACTAACTTGGAGAATATAGGGAACTTCAATACAAAGATTCTCCAACTTGAATCACTCAAATCGGATAAGAAATGAGAGAGTTATGGTGTTTGGAAGTTGTGAAAATTTGAGAGAAAATTTCTGCACATATTTTTCAAAATTTATTCTTAGAATGAAATGAAAGGGAAGAGAGATATTTAAAGAGAGAGAAAAGAGATGGATTCGGGTAGTCAATGGCCACACACCACCTCAGCTCCCCGAGGAGGTGCATGGCCATCTCGAGGGCAGAGGGTTCTCTTCCTTGAGATGGCCATGCGCCTTCACGGGGATGGGTGGCACAATGGCCTTTGGCCAATGCCATTCTTCCTCACGCTCCCTTCGCGTTCTTTGACTGTTCTCTAGCCTCCGAACTCTGAATTCGAATCCGTTTGTAGATTACAAACCATGAATCTCTCACGCACATGGATGACTATGAAACTTTGACTAAAAATTAATAATCTGACTCGATACACGAGGACAAAGACCATGTACGATAAATGAACGGAAAGCTTCGTAATTTCCTACTCGAACCTCGAAAACTAATGAATGAGTAACCGAAACGACCGGAACTCAATAAGGAATAATATGAAAACATATTCAAGTCCAAAGTCCAAAAAACACAAACAAACAAACACATGAACACACAAGTATGACATTTCATAGATATAGTCCTCGAACATACAATTTACAAAATTTGTCAATTTAAGTCTAGTGCATGAGCATACAATGAAAAGTGTGTGAATGTGTTTTACCAATTGAGCACAACGATGCAGGGACACATATGGATGCAATGTGTGTGTGCACCTAGGCCTTGTAAGAGGAATGAGTTCTAAATATACCTTTGATGTGCAATGACGTTTATTCCTCTTGAAGGCTTCATCTTGCTTGATAAGTTGCCAAATCTTCCTTTAAGCTTGAATCATCATCAATCTAAGACAACTAATCAATACAAGTGAAACATTGTTTTGATATGGAATTATACCAACAAGACTCAGAAACCTAACAAACCGGCTACTTGGGCTACAACATCGAATGCATGAGTACAAAACAATTAATTAATTTGAAAATTAAAAAATGAAACGAAAAAATCTCACAATATTTTTGTATCCTTACTAATGAAGTCAGCTTCAATTCCACCATTGCTGAATCGACCGGTAGGTTTCCCATCAGCAAAATCTACTTTAAACGATGGGCAATTGGCTTTGGATGTCAATGGCAGAAAATTGTTATTTCCACTATCAACTGTAGAGTCTCCAAACACATATAAGGTCGGGACATCAAATTTGATGTCATCTCCTAATTCTAAAAGTTTCAATAAATCCCTTTGATTAACATTCAACGGTGGTATCCTAAACACATCTCCATTAGACCCCAAAAGCAAATCAAGAAAAAGGGAAAACATGAAATAACTTGTCCAACTTCTCATTTTTTTTTTTTTCTATTGTAACTCAGCCTCCAAATAATTCAAATTTGAATGTATAGGAGAGAACTTTTAACTATATTTGACTTGTTTGATTACTACTTATATATATATATATATATACAGATTTTCTATTATCAGTTCGTCTTGATAATAAATATATCAGGATGAAAAATGTGGACCACTAGATTTATATACTTTGACTCAAAGTGTATGCACTTATCAAAACTTCTCCATAATTAGTGGTCCACATTCTTCGTCCTGATATATTTATTGTCAGAATGAATTGATAATAGAAAGACTATATATATATATATATAAATGTTATAATTACCTGGATGAACACTGCATTAGGTTTCTTAACGGTGTGTGATAATACACTGTAACATTTAACAAAATTATGTTAACATTTAAAAGTTGTTTTTATATTTATAAAAAAAAATCATTTGATATTAGCAATTGTCAGGATCAATTTGTAAACAACATTTTTCTTTAACACTAAATAAATTAAAACAAAAACAATAATCTAAAAAGGGACAAAAACACTAATAAAATGTTTGACATGCGAATACAATATTACAATAATTTAAAATTGAACTATAATTCTAAAATTATTTGTTCTGTGCTAGAACAGTCATTTTTTAACAACATTTTGTTAGTTTGATTAGTTTTTATTTATTTATTTTTATTTCTTTATTTGTACTTTTTTTTTCTTGAAAGAGCATAAAAACTTAATTTTATCATAAATTCGTTAATAAAACAAGATGGATTTTTTTTGTCAGCACAAATGAAAAAAAAAAATATAACAAAAACAACCTTATAAAAAGTTTCTCAACTACTTACCACTTTATTTTATCAAGAATGATTTCCAATAATTTTTTTTTACAAAACTATGATTGAATCTATCCGATCCAATCTTGGACTACAATAAATAAAAATTATATTATTTTGACTTTAATAAACATTTTTGCACTAAAATCAAATAATTTGAATTAAAAAGTAAAAATGTAATATTATTTCATTCTTTGTGTAAGTGTAAGAATTGACTGTTCAATTTAATTTAAATATATTTGACGAGAAGAGGTTGGTCCAATGATAAACCCCTCACATCAGCACCATGAGATTGTGGGTTCAAGTTCTCCCCCGCCCCAAAAAACCCCGAATATATGTAATAGTGTAATACTTCAATACATGTATAAATATATATATATATATATATATCTATCTATCTATCTCCAACACTCAAAAATAGACCGAGAAAGTATAGTTTAAACCAACAAGATTTATTGATTCATCAAATTTAATGATACTGTAAATTCACAAGTGAACTGACTATAAGAAGGGGCGCTGATCTTATTAAATGAACCAATAAATCACATTATAAATAAGAGTACCAAAAACACAGTGCCTCTTGCCAATGTGGTTGGTCCCTCCCTTGGGAGCCCCAACCACCACGGTTCAACGCCTGTGTGCGTGTATATATTTACAAATATTATTTGTCCCTCCTTGGCCATTAATCCCAAGTGTGGGTGCCCTCTCCCCAATTGTTTCTGGGCTGTGCTAGTAGAGTCATATCTCGTTAGGTCCCAACAGTTGTTGTAAATTCAAAATAAAAAATAAAAAAAAATAAGAGTACCAAAAGTAACATACGCATTTAATATTTTTAATTTCATTATCATAATATTGTCATTGTCATTATGATAATAATTATTATAAGGGTACGTTAGTACCGATGACCACATCAGTTAGGGTATATCTTTTGAATGTTGTGTTGCAATAGGCTTCCATATATGGACAATAGGTTTTTTTTTTTTTTTTTTTTTTGTTATAGGGTTTATAGTATTTTAATTAAAAATAATTTTTTATATCGAAGATTAAATTAAAACAATCTTTTTTATATGAAATATATTTAAAATATTTTCATTTTGATTTTAAAATATATTTAAATAATTTTTATTATAAATATTAACCGGCATGTGAATTGATTTTAATTACTAGCATTTATCTCATTTAATAAACCAGTAATTATATTAACAAATAAAAAATATATTAATAATAACAATTGTAATTATTATTGTCAGGCTCATTATAGTTATATTGTCATTATTTTATTTTACTCCATTCTTATTTTAAGATTTCTTGTTATATATTTAAAATATTTTTATTTAACTCAAAGAATTATTTGAAATAATTGTATGTTAATTTTTTTATATTCGAAGTAATACAATATTACATAAATTAAGAGTTTTTCGAGGAGGGGAATGACTTAAACCCGCAACCTCGTGGTGCAGGGTGTGAGGGGTTTACCACCAGACAAACCTCATCTCATCATAATTGTATGCTACTTGAAAATGATTTTATATTTTTATTTTATTAATTTTTTGTTTAACCCACTTTTATCCAGTACAATGTAGATGTGTACTTTATGATATTCGGTGCAATTTAGAGATGCTCGGAGACACAGTGGTTGGTATTTCTCCAAGGCTAAAATGGGGTCTATAATTTCGGGGGACTTCGTGGAGTGAAGCCTCTCTAGTTGATTCCGCTGGTTTTCGGGTGGTTGGTGTTTTAGGTGTTTTTGCCTAGTTGCTCTGTTTTTTGTTTTGCGGTTGTTCTTTTCTCTTTTCTGATTGAGTTGCTGTTTTTGGCTTCTCTACGTGTTTGTTTCCTTTTGTTGCTTTGATGTGCCTTGCTTGGCTATTTTAATAAAATTCTGATATTAAAAAAAAAAAAAAACGTAGATGTGTACTAAAATGATGAAGTTTAGGGCCAGTTTGATATTGCTTTTGAGAAGTTAAAATCAGCTTATTTTATAATTTTGACATAAAATAATGTTTGGTAAAACTTCCAAAAGTGATCAATTCAAAATCTGGCAAGTTTTGACAGTGATTTTGAGAAGTAAGTGGGGGGTTACTTTTTGAAAGTGATTATGGAATAATCTATTTCAACATTTAATGAATTTGTTAAAATATCATTATTATCCTTATGAAATCAAATTAAAATCATTTATATACCTTATTTCATCTTAAAATTAAAGATTCTAATTAAATATTGATTTGATTTATAAAACCTTTAAAAAAATATTTTTATTATTCTTATGGATCTTTTTTTTTCTAATTTAAATATTCTACTTAAATATTGATTTAATATATATAATTAATGAAAAAATAAAATAAGATTATAAAATCATGTCTATTTTAGTCATTGTAACTAATTTCAGCACTTTTGAAATAAAATTACCAAACATATGTATACTGCTTTTGAGGTATACAGTAGTTTTAAAAGAATAATTAACCAAACATCTGCTGATTAACTTCACAGCTGATTATTCCTTCAGCACAGCTAACAGTGATTATTATAAAAGTTACAGCAATACCAAACTGGCCCTTAGACTATAATGTTACAATTCAAAGCAACAATTAATGTTGACCTTTCAATGAATTTATATATATATAACATTTCAACAATATCAAAATGGTAATTTATCAAATATGTCTCATAATATTTAACTCTCTCTTTCCGGCTAACATTGTCAACATCTTCACTACACTTTATATGGTGACGTATCACGTCTAACGTCACTTGGTGATGAAGGGCAGTCATTCAGACCGATAAAAAAAAAAAAAATCAATATTACATGCTCATATTAATAAGAGTCCACAAGTAGATTATCATATAGTTACACGTGATAAATGTTGAAATATTGACACAACAGTGACTATAATTTAAAAAAATAAATAGTAAATTACATGTCATTACTAAAAACATCTTTTTATGAATTCATAATCGTAGAAATATAATACATGGGCATGGTCTTCAGATTTACTTTATAGTAAATAAACAAGGTAAAATACATATCACACCTATTATTAAATTTTGTGTATCTAAAACTTGAAAATCATCGGCTATAAACTAGTTTACGACTTAAGCTCGTAGAAAATCAACCAAATTTATGGGGCTACAAATCAACGATTCTTTTAAGCAACGTTTTGCTAATATGAAATGAGTAGTTTCACTGGCATGAAAAGGATCGAAGAAAACATGATCATTTCTGTTATTGCATGGACGTATATCAGGGATGTAAGGTCTAGTCCCATTTTCATCTGCAACGCAACAACAGTCTCTTGTATTGGTAAAGCCTGCATGGAAATTAAATTTGTAAAAAATTAATAAACCATATAATATTGTTTTATTGAGAATAATATGTTTGTATTTGGAAGTTTTTTCCCTTCTTAAAAAATTAATAAAAAACAGTACGTAGACACTTAGTTTTAATATGCCTACCATATGAATTCGGTGAAGCAAAGATGTCTGCAAAAACCTTGTAAACATCAGCAAAAATGAATTTCGATCCGAAGAGTTCGGATTGCAATTTTGGCAACAAGTCAGAAAGGAGCTTGTTAAGTATTTGGGCATGTTCATTATATTCATCATCGCACGTCGTTGAATGTTTTGAGTTAAATACCATCGGTGAACACCCCATCATACCAACACTATTCACTAAAAGTTTATGTGCACCCAAATCATATAGTCTCTAACAAAATAAGAAAAGCAAAACCAACTTTAGTTTCATTTCAATATTAAACAAAAACTCAGGATGACTTCGTACTAGTTTTATAATTTATCAAAACTATCTCAAGGGTTCTGAAAATTGCTTTGACCGACGAGAAGTAAACAAAACCATTATACATTTACTCTAAAAAAAAAAAAAAAAAACACAACCACACACTTAAGTACGATAGATCTAAGATGGAGTGCAGTTTATTACCTTTATATTATCAGAGAACTTTTGGGATATTGCTTGAGCAAATTTTGGGAAAGGAGTTTGTTGTTTCATGGTGTTATCAAGAAAATCATAGCCGGTGCTTATATCAGCATTCCCTATACTTATGAAAAATAGAGATTTTGATAAGTAATCGGCCATCTTTTGTGGGCTATCGAACAAAGGCTGTACAGTAGTTTCGAATAGACCGGTCTGCTTATCGAATGTTAGGCAAGTTCCCTGCGGTTAATGATAAAAAGATAACTAGAAAATCAGCTTCCATATTAAAAATCATTCTAATCTAATGTAGATATTTGCATGTTCTTCTTCCTTTGTTATTCGAGTGTCATAGTTTGTGACTATCGAGTTCAAACTATAATAAAACTTATAAAGTAAAACATATTTTAATACTTATTTTGATGCATCCGTAATCTAGGAATCGAGGATTAAACGTTCACATGAATTTTATATAAACAACTAAATCATAGAATTGTTATTCATATAATGAGCATGCATTATTATATTGCTTACAAATAATTTTCCGGTATCAGGAAGAACACCACAGGCACTAGATCCATAATTTACCCCAGTTCGCAATGTTTTCTGCTCTTCTTTCGACAATCCCAAGCATGGAGGAGGAAACGGCAAACCGGCTACTTGGGCTACGACATCGAATGCATGAGTACAAAACAATTAATTAATTTGAAAATTAAAAAATGAAACGAAAAAAATCTCACAATACTTTTGTATCCTTACCAATGAAGTCAGCTTCAATTCGACCATTGCTGAATCGACCGGTAGGTTTCCCATCAGCAAAATCTACTCCAAACGGTGGGTAATTAGCTTTGGACGTCGATGGCAGAAAATTGTTCTTTCCACTATCAACTGTAGAGTCTCCAAACATAAGGCCGGAACGTCAAATTTGATGTCATCTCCCAATTCTAAAAGTTTCAATAAATCCATCTGATTAACATTCAACAGTGGTATACTAAACACGTCTCCATTAGACCCCAAAAGCAAATCAAGAAAAAGGGAAAACATAAGAAAATAACTTGTCCAACTTCTCATTTTTTTTTTTTCCTTTTATTTCTACTATAACTCAACCACCAAATAATTCAAATTTGAATGTATATGAGAGAACTTTTAACTTTATTTGACTTGTTTGATTACTACTTACATATATATATTGAAATGTTAGAATTATCTGGATGAAAACTGTATTAGGTTTCTTAATGGTGTGTGATAATACACCGTAACATTTAACAAAATAATGTTAACATTTAAAAGTTGTTTTTGTTTTTAAAAACAAAAATCATTTGATATTAGCTATCGTCAGAATCAGTTTGTAAACAACATTTTTCTTTAAAACTAAATAAATTAAAACATAAAACATAAAACAAAAAATCTAGAATGAGACAGCAACACTAATGAACTATTTGACATGCGGATAAAATATTACAGTAATTTAAAATTGAACCGTAATTCTAAAATTATTCATTTTTTTTTAACAACATTGCGTCAGTTTGAATAGTTTATTTATTTATTTATTTATTTATTTATTTATTTATTATTTCTTTATTTGTACTTCTTCTTTTTCTCTTAAAGAAGTAGAAAAAGTTAATTTTATCATAAATTCGTTTATGAAACAAGTTGATTTTTTTTTTTTTTTTTTTTATCGGCACAAATGAAACAAATAATATAACAAAAACAACATTATGAAAAGTTTCTCAACTACTCACCACTTTATTTTATCAAGAATGATTTCCAATAATTTTATTATACAAAACTATGATTGAATCTATCCGATCCAATCTTGGACTACAATAAATAAAAATTATATTATTTTGACTTTAATTAAAAATTTGTACTAAAATCAAATAATTTAAATTAAAGAGTAAAAATGTAATATTATTTCATTCCTTGAGTAAGTGTAAGAATTTTTTTTTTTTTTGAAAAGGCGAGAATTGACTATTCAATTTATTTTAAATATATTTGACGAGATGAGGTTGGTCCAGTAGTAAACCCCTCACACCCACACCATGAGATTACGGGTTCTAGTTCTCCCCCCTCCTAGGGCCGTCTCCAGACATTTTGGGGCCCGAGCGATTTTATGATTTTAACAAAAATCGGGGCCCTATATAATGCAAGATTATTTTATTTTAACTTGTATTTTTTTCGTTTAAATCCGTTTGTGTATTTATGTTGACTGTAGTCAATTTGATTAATGATTATAATTATATAATTTGTTATAAAAGAACCCAATATAAAATATTCTTGTTTGGCCATAAAAGATTCAAGAAATGATTCAAGAAAAGCTTAACAAATTGACTACACAAATACACAATACACATACAGATCTGAGAACCGAGATCACTAAAGCCTAAAATTAGTGGATGCTAATCTACTATTGTAAATAAAATAAATAATTAAAAGATGAGTCAAAATCAACATGTAGAAATTAATGACTAAACAAAAACAATGACAAGTTTATTGGGTCTGAAGTTTTTTTTTGTTTTTTTTTGTTTAATTGAATTAGTTCATTGGACCGAAAAGGAAAATATATAAATAAAAGTAGTAAAAGGTTTGGAATCGGGCCCTTTTTAAACATAAAAATATTGGGTTTTGAGGCCCCAAAGAAGAAGAAGTAAATTGGGCCGGTTGGGGGCCCTAACAAAATGCTGGGTTTGTTGCCCCCATGGGCTGGCCCTGACCCCTCCCTAAAAAACCCCGAATATATATAATAGTGTAATACTTCAATATATGCAACATATATATATATATAACACTCGAAAATAGACCAAGAAAGTATAGGACCAAACTAACAAGTTTTATAGATTCATCAAAACTAATGATACTATAAACTCACAAGTGAATTGACTATAAGAAGGGGCACTGATCTTATTAAATGAACCAATAAATTAGATTAATACATAAGAGTACCAATAGTAACATATGCATTTGATATTTTTAATTTCATTATCATAATATTGTCATTGTCACTATGATAATAATTATTATAATGGTCAGTCAATAGTACTGCCGACCACATCACTTAGGGTATATCTTTCAAATGTTGTGTTGCAATATGCTTCCATATATGGACAATAGGTTTTTGTTTTAAGGGTTTATAGTATTTTAATTAAAAATAATATTTTATATCGAAGATTAAATTAAAACAATCTATTTTATACGAAATATATTTAAAATATTTTCATTTTGATTTAAAAATATATTTGAATAAGTTTTATTATAAAATATTAACTCGCAAGCGAATTGATTTTAATTACTAGCACCTATCTCATTTAATAAACCAGTGATTATATTAACAAATAAAAATAATATTAATAATAACAATTATAATTATTATTGTCAGGCTCATTATTGTCAAGCTCATTATAGTTATATTGTCATTGTTTTATTTTACTCCATTCTTATTTTTAGATTTCTATTTATATATTTAAAACATTTTTATTTAACTCAAAGAATTATTTGAAATAATTGTACGTTAATTTTTTTATATTTGAAGTAATACAATATAAATAAATTAAGGGTTTTTTGAAGAGGGGAATGACTCGAACCCGTTTATTTATTTATTTTTATTTTATTTTATTTTATTTTTATAATATTCGAAGTAATACAATATTACATAAATTAAGGGTTTTTTGAAGAGGGAAATGACTCGAACCCACAACCTCGTGGTGCAGGTGTGAGGGTTTTACCACCCAACCAACCTCATCTCATGATAATTGTATGTTACTTGAAAATGATTTTATATTTTTATTTTATTAAATTTTTGTTTAACCCACTTTTATCTAGTACAACGTAGATGTGTAATTTACGACATTCGGTGCAATTTAGAGATGCTCGGAGGTTTTTCTCCAAGGCTAAAATGGGTCTAGTATGTCGGGGGACTTCGAGGAGTGGAGCCTTTCTGGTTGATTCCGCTGGTTTTCGGGTGGTTGGTGTTTTACGTGTTTTTGCTTGGTTTCTCTGTTTTTTGTTTTGCGATTGTTGTTTTCTCTTTTCTGTTCGGGTTGCTGGTTTATATAGCTTCTCTACATTTTTGTTTCATGTTGTTGCTTTGCTGTGCCTTACTTGGCTATTTTAATAAAGCTTTGATGTTCCAAAAAAAAAAAAAAAAAGAACGTAGATGTGTACTAAAATGATGAAGTTTAGACTATAATGTTACAATTCAAAGCAACAATTAATGTTGACCTTTCTGTGAATTTATATATATATATATATATAACATTTCAACGATTTCAAAATGGTAATTTATCAAATATGTCTCATAATATTTAACTCTCTCTTTCCAGCTAACATTATCAACATCTTCACTACACTTTATATGTTGACGTATCACGTCTAACGTGACTTGGTGATGAAGGGCGGTCATTCAGACTGATAAAAAAAAAAAAAAAATCAATATTACATGTAGACCTGGTAAAATTTTAGACGACCCATTAACACGACCCAAACCCATTCGAAAATAGTGGTTGGTGGGTCAAGTTTATCGGATCGGGTTGTTAATGGGTCAACCCATTAAGACACGAAATATAATGGGTCGGTTTTTGGTTCACCCTTAAAAAAACCATTAATTCGATAACCCATTAATATAAAGATTTTTTTTAATGTGTTTATGAAAGTTATTAAAAAAATCTTTGTATAGTCACATTATGGAATTTATATAAAAAAAATCTCCATAATTATGGTTAGAATATATTTTACTAATTAATTTTTTAAAAATTTCTAATTTTTTTCTTTTTTTGAAAGATGAAAAATTTCTAAATTAAAAACTCTAAAACTCTAAATCAATTATTTCACAATATTATAACCCTAACCCTAACCCTAAAACTCTAAAAGTAGCTAGTGAACTTGATTGCATAAGTTTGATCGGGGGCAAACCCACCTTAAGGCCAGGTGGGGCCCGTGCCTTACCTCAATTTTTTTAAAAAAAATTGATTTAGTTTTCATTTATATATATTAATTAACACTTAATACAGATGATGACCGATGGCACAATTGGTATTGTGTCCATTTTCTATGTTACCAGTGAGGAGTAGACTATTTACACTTTTCAGGCATATTAAATATCTTTTTTCTTTAATTCAATTTTATCTTGTAATTTTAATACCTTTTTAATTTACCATCTTTTCCAATTCTTTTCTCAAATTTTCATCTCCTTCTAAAACAAAATAATTCACTTTCTCTTTCTCTGCATTGACAACTTCTTCACTACCTTTAATTTGTGTCTACTTAATTCAATTTTATTTTATATTAAATTATATATTATTATTTTAAACTTTTATTTTTTCTAATAATTTTAGTTTAACATACCTAACACATCCAATCAATAATTTATTGTATTAAAATAGTCCATCTATTATTATGATTTATTTTATTTTATCCTTAGTATTTTTCTTTATTTTATAATTTTAATGTTTTCAGAATCAATAAATCAATAATTTACCAATAATTAGAAAAACAAATATTCAAAAATATGTTTAGTAATATTTATTAATCAATTATTTTGTATAAATTTAAAGTGAATTCATTATAAATACCAAAAATAAATAAATTATTATTATAAAATTAGAATGTAATTTATTATTTTAGGAATAATTATTGAAAATTTTAATTGTTTATGTTGTTTTTCTTGTTACTATTTTTTTTTTAATATCACGTTTCCTGTTTTTATTTATTTATTTTAATGTAAGATTATTTAGTTTATCTTAAGTATGTGTTCTATTTGTTTTATTTTATCTAAACTTTGTTATATCATCAATTTTTCTTTATATATATATATATATATATATATATATATACACACACACACACAAAACTCATTTTAGTTGTAAAAAAAAAAAAAAAAAAAAAAAAAAAAAAAAAAAAAAAAAACTTATTTTACAATTACCTTAATTTTTCAGTATTTTTATTTTATTTTATATAATATATAATTGTTATTTTGTTCAAGTGCCCCACCTGATTAAAATTCCTGGGTTTGCCATTGAGTTTGATCATGTACCAGTGCTATTTATTTTCAACTTTTTAATAAATCTCAAATATAATATTTTGTAACGGGTCGGGTTCAGGTGAAGCAATTTTAACACGACCCAAACACGAAACGACACGAATTCGTAATAACACGACCTATTGCCAGGTCTAATTACATGCTCATATTATTGAGAGTCCACAAGTAGATTATCATATAGTTACACGTGATAAATGTTGAAATATTGACACAATAGTGACTATAATTTTAAAAAAAAATTTAGTAAATTACATGTCATTACTAAAAACGTCTTTTTATGAATTCATAATCGTAGAAATATAATACATGTGCATGGTCTTCAGATTTACTTTATAGTAAATAAACAAGGTAAAATACATATCACACATATTATTAAATTTTGTGTGTCTAAAACTTGAAAATCATTTGCTATAAACTAGTTTACAACTTAAGCTCGTAGAAAATCAACCAAATTTATGGGGCTACAAATCAACGATTTTTTTAAGCAACGTTTTGCTAATATGAAATGAGTAGTTTCACTGGCATGAAAAGGATCGAAGAAAACATGATCATTTCTATTATTGCATGGACGCATATCAGGGATGCAAGGTCTAGTCCCATTTTCACCTGCAACGCAACAACAGTCTCTTGTATTGGTAAAGCCTGCAAGGAAATTAAATTTGTAAAAAATTAATAAACCGTATAATATTGTTTTATTGAGAATAATATGTTTGTATTTGGAAGTTTTTTCCCTTCTTAAAAAATTAATAAAAATTAATAAAAAACAGTACGTAGACACTTAGTTTTAATATGCCTACCATATGAATTCGGTGAAGCAAAGATGTCTGCAAAAACCTGTAAACATCAGCAAAAATGAATTTCGATCCGAAGAGTTTGGAATGCAATTTTGGCAACAAGTCAAAAAGGAGCTTGTTAAGTATTTGGGCATGTTCATTATATTCATCATCGCACGTCGTTGAATGTTTTTAGTTAAATACCATCGGTGAACACCCCATCATACCAACACTATTCACTAAAAGTTTACGTGCACCCAGATCATATAGTCTCTAACAAAATAAGAAAAGCAAAACCAACTTTAGTTTCATTTCAATATTAAACAAAAACTCAGGACGACTCCGTACTAGTTTTATAATTTATCAAAACTGTCTCAAGGGTTCTGAAAATTACTTTGACCAATGAGAAGTAAACAAAACCATTATACATTCACTTTATAAAATAAAATAAAAACACAACCACACACTTAAGTACGATAGATCTAAGATGGAGTGTAGTTTATTACCTTTATATTATCGGAGAACTTTTGGGATATTGCTTGAACGAATTTTGGGAAAGGAGTTTGTTGTTTCGTGGTGTTATCAAGAAAATCATAGCCGGTGCTTATATCAGCATTCCCTGTACTTATGAAAAATAGTGATTTTGACAAGTAATCGACCATTTTTTGTGGGCTATCAAACAAAGGCTGCAAGTTCTTTACAGTAGTTTTGAATAGACCGGTCTGCTTATCGAATGTTAGGCAAGTTCCCTGCAGTTAATGATAAAAAGATAACTAGAAAATCAGCTTCCATATTAAAAATCATTCTAATCTAATGTAGATATTTGCATGTTCTTCTTCCTTTGTTATTCGAGTGTCATAGTTTGTGACTATCGAGTTCAAACCATAATAAAACTTATAAGATAAAACATATTTTAATACTCATTTTGATGCATCCGTAATCTAGGAATCAAGCATTAAACGTTCACATGAATTTTATATAAACAACTAAATTATAGAATTGTTATTCATATAATGAGCATGCATTATTATATTGCTTACAAACAATTTTCCAGTATCAGGAAGAACACCACAGGCACTAGATCCATAATTCACCCTAGTTCCCAATGTTTTCTGCTCTTCTTTCGACAATCCCAAGCATGGAGGAGGAAACGGCAAACCGGCTACTTGGGCTACGACATCGAATGCATGAGTACAAAACAATTAATTAATTTGAAAATTAAAAAATGAAACAAAAAAAATCTCACAATACTTTCGTATCCTTACCAATGAAGTCAGCTTCAATTCGACCATTGCTAAATCGACCGGTAGGTTTCCTATCAGCAAAATCTACTCCAAACAGTGGGTAATTAGCTTTGGAAGTCGATGGCAGAAAATTGTTATTTCCACTATCAACTGTAGAGTCTCCAAACACATATAAGGCCGGAACGTCAAATTTGATGTCATCTCCTAATTCTAAAAGTTTCAATAAATCTATCTGATTAACATTCAACGGTGGTATCCTAAACACATCTCCATTAGACCCCAAAAGCAAATCAAGAAAAAAGGAAAACATAAGAAAATAACTTGTCCAACTTCGTATTTTTTTTTTCCTTTTATTTCTACTGTAACTCAGCCTCCAAATAATTCAAATTTGAATGTATAGTTGAGAACTTTTAACTTTATTTGACTTGTTTGATTACTATATATATATATATATATATATATATATTGAAATATTAGAATTACCTGGATGAACACTGTATTAGGTTTCTTAATGGTGTGTGATAATACACCGTAACATTTAACAAAATAATGTTAACATTTAAAAGTTGTTTTTGTATTTAAAAACAAAAATCATTTGATATTAGCTATTGTCAGGATCGGTTTGTAAATAACATTTTTCTTTTAAACTAAATAAATTAGGTTTCTTAACGGTGTGTGATAATACACCGTAACATTTAACAAAATTATGTTAACATTTGAAAGTCGTTTTTGTATTTAAAAACAAAAATCATTTGATATTAGTTATTGTCAGAATTAGTTTGTAAACAACATTTGTCGTTAAAACTAAATAAATTAAAACATAAAACAAAAAATCTAAAAAAGGACAGCAACACTAATGAACTATTTGAGAAGCAGATACAATATTATAATAATTTAAAATTGAATCGTAATTCTAAAATTATTTATTCCATGCTAGTACAGTCATTTTTTAACAACATTGCGTTAGTTTGAGTATTTTTTTTTTCTTTATTAGTACTTCTTTTTCTCTTGAAGGAGCAGAAAAAGTTAATTTTATCATAAATTCGTTTAAGAAACAAGATGAATTTTTCTTTTTTTTGTCTGCACAAATGAAACAAATAATATAACAAAAACAACCTTATGAAAAGTTTCTCAACTACTCACCACTTTATTTTATCAAAAATGATTTCCAATAATTTATTTTTACAAAACTATGATTGAATCTATCTGATCCAATCTTGGACTACAATAAATAAAAATTATGTTCTTTTGACTTTAATTAAAAATTTGTACTAATATCAAATAATTTGAATTAAAGAGTAGCAATGTAATATTATTTCATTCTTTGTGTAAGTGTAAGAATTGACTGTTCAATTATTTTAAATATATCTGACGAGATGAGGTAGGTCCAGTGGTAAACCCTTCAAACCATGAGATTGCGGGTTCGAGTTCTGCCCCCTCCCCAAAGAACTCCGAATATATGTAATAGTGTAATACTTCAATATACGTATATATATATATATACAGATTTTCTATTATCAGTTCATCCTGACAATAAATATATCATGACGAAAAATGTGGACCATTAGATTTACATACTTTGACTCAAAGTGTATGCACTTGTCAAAACTTCTCCATAATATGTGGTCCACATTCTTCGTCCTGATATATTTATTGTCAGGATGAATTGACAATAGAAAGACTACATATATATATATATATATATATATATATATATATATATATATATATATACAGTCTTTCTATTATCAGTTCGAACTGACAAAAGTTATATCAGTTCCTTGTATGTGGGCCACTGGATTTAAATACTTTGACTGACAAGTGCATACAGCCAAGTCAAAGTATTTAAATCCAGTGGCCCACATGCAAGAAACTGATATAACTTTTGTCAGTTCGAACTGATAATAGAATTTCTGTATATATATATATATCTCTTCAACACTCGAAAATAGACCGAGAAAGTATAGGACAAAACCAACAAGTTTTATTGATTCATCAAAACTAATGATACTATAAACTCACAAGTGAATTGACTATAAGAAGGGGCACTGATCTTATTAAATGAACCAATAAATTAGATTAATACATAAGAGTACCAATAGTAACATATGCATTTGATATTTTTAATTTCATTATCATAATATTGTCATTGTCACTATGATAATAATTATTATAATGGTCAGTCAATAGTATTGCCGACCACATCACTTAAGGTATATCTTTCGAATGTTGTGTTGCAATAGGCTTCCATATATGGACAATAGATTTTTGTTTTAAGGGTTTATAGTATTTTAATTAAAAATATTTTTTAACATTGAAGATTAAATTAAAACAATCTATTTTATACGAAATATATTTAAAATATTTTCATTTTGATTTTAAAATATATTTAAATACATTTTATTATAAAATATTAACCGGCAAGCGAATTGATTTTAATTACTAGCACTTATCTCATTCAATAAACCAGTAATTAACTAATTATATTAACAAATAAAAATAATATTAATATTAACAATTGTAATTATTATTGTTAGGCTCATTATAGTTATATTGTCATTGTTTTATTTTACTTCATCTTAAATGTACTAGTCAAAGGACTTCAAGGTATATCCACAACTTATATATATTCAAACTCAACTTACTCAACTAAACATACAAGAGAACCAAAGTGCAATTTTTTTAAAACCAAATTTTATGACTTACAAGCACATGATCTAAAAGCAATACAAAGAGATTTACTTAAGATCATTACTTCTTAAGAGAGTAGCTTTCAAAGAATATAAAGCTCATATTTTTCAAAACATGCCACTCATCATTCAAACTTTCAATTCACACATCATGATCAAGATCAATGTGAACAACATCACCAAAAGATCTTAAGAGAGCAAAATGTCAACGAGAACTATAAGAACACTATACTGATTCTCTAATATGACATGCCTCATGATATAGTGCAAATAATGAGTTGAGAGATGAAAAGTCAAGAAAGCAAGCAATAGGATATAGAAATACCTTCGCACGCTATTTTCATCAAATGTAAAGTCTTCGCCCTTTTTATGAGTTCTCTTGGCTTGTTTGTCCTCATGACAACAAGTTATTGGTGTGTCTCCAAGAGAATAAAGACTTAGCATTTCAACTCAAACACATAAAAAAAAATATGAATTGCTCTAAAAGTCTTAACACAACTATCACCATATAGATTTCAATAAAGCAACTTCTCTAAAGTTAATCAATGGATTTAGACTATCATAAAAAAAAAAAATGTGAAATAGCTAATTTTATGTCAAGTTATAGAGATACAAAGCTAGCTAGCTAAGTTTCTTAACAACTTGACACTGTGCAACTTACACTAATGGTAAGAGCACTCACCTTTGACCCACTTGGTCGTGGGTGAACTTACACAAACATTATCAAGATCTTTCTTAGCAATAATGTTGAATTTAGAATAAATACCTTCTACCACTTGATCCATAAGAATATCATTGATACTCTTCTTTTCAACATTATTAGCAACACATGCTTTGTCAAAATTAACAAGGTTTGCATTCTTCTTATTCCGGACATTCTTAACATGCTTTGTGACAACATCATGTGTTCCATCTTCTAAAGCCCTAGCATGCTTAAAATGAAATTCAATCTCTTTATCCCTAGATGCATTTCCTAATTTGCAATATTCAATGTATTTAAAACACTTGGGCTTGATGTTGCCTACGGTGCAAAAATGAAATATAGGAATGAAAGAAGAGATTTTACCTTCCAGACTTAAAGAAGCATGTAAGGACCTCTACTTTGTGATTGGCTTATTTCATGACAAACCACATTGGGGATGATTGTGTAATGGGTAGCTTAGGTCTTCTTGATGATTATCAAGGTAAGCTTTCAAGCATCTCCATGACTTCAAGAGCGAAAGGTATATTCACTTGACTTTGCCTCTTGAAGAGTTTAGGTGCACACAAACACTTCATGCATGCTTTGTTCATCTTACATTTGTGTTCCAATTGTTTATATGTGTGCATCATTTACACAATCACACTTGCACTTCATTTTTAGATCTAAGTGTGGTTTTGTGTGATGTAATTCGTTTTTGTTTGTGTGATCGGAAACGTCCGCGCTTGCACGATGGTGTGCATGTCTTAGTGCGATGGTTGACCATTTGAGAAGGTCTCATTCTTCTCTTGGATAAGTGATAGATTTGGTGTGGTTGAATGGAGTAAGGTGTCTAGTTTCAAAAGATTGGTTTTTCAATGTTTTAAATGTTTTTCAAAACTGACATTTGTATGGTCTTGTGACCATAACGTTTTATACAAAGATTCAAATTGTGTTTTGAAAATTTCTGGATAAACTAGACACACATACCTTTCTAACGGTATATTATTTGTAATATTTCATGACCGTTTGGATTGATTTTAAAATCTCCAAAGTGACCACCAAATCAAGGCATCTTTGTTTTTATCTGAATCTAATATTTGGTCACTCAAAAGATCGTAACTCTTTCTATAGATATCCAAATCTTTTTTTTTTTTTTTTTTTTGTAAAAAGGAGTAGAAAGTAGACATCCATACATTTCCAACGGTATATTATATGAAAGGTTTCGATGTCATTTGATCATGTTTTGGGTCGCTCGAATATGGAGTAGTTGTGCTATCGGTTTGCTCACTAGAGGAGAAATAGCTATCATGACAGTTGTGGCTTTCACAGCGGTTGTCATAGTGGTTTGCTGACAGTGGATACCGCTGTGAAATCCACAGCAGTTCTCATAGCGGTCTGGGCTGTTTTGATGAAATGATGTCGTTTCACTTAGGGCTTCCATATAACCATCTCTTTCTCATCTTCTTCACTAAGACCACGAAATTAAAGCCCTAGAGAGATAAAAAAGAGTGGTTCTAGAGAGAGAAAGCTTCAAGCTTCATTCCTTAATTCTCTAAACCCAAAACCCAAGCATCCATGACATCTTTCATGCATCAATCATTCATAGGTCTTCTACAATACATCACTTGGTAAGTAGAACAAACATCTTATCTTTATTTATTGTTCTATATCAACACATGTCTTTGATTGCTTAATTTAACAAATCTTCACTCTTATTGCATATTTAGTGAAGTTATGACATGATTGAGTTTTGTTTGTGATAGCTATAATTTAGGACCATATTGCGCTTCTAGCTAAGTTTTTATGCCTTGCATCTAGACTTTGATATTTATGCCTCATTAATTGCATTTCTTGATTGCATATTTATTGCCCTTGTTATATTTTGTGAGTGTATACTGCATGATGACTCTCAGTTTATTAGAACTTTTAAAAGATCTAGTTATGACAGACCTGTATAGTTGGCTAAATTTGACTATCCCACCAAGCTATTAATTGCTTCACACAATCAAAATTCGATATCCTAATCGATCTAGTTAGGAGGTTTATTGTTTTTACCCAAGATTAGTATTTTTATTGTTTATGCCCTATAATTAACTGTGGAGACTGAAATGCCCCTCATTTTCCCATTTTTCATTATTTTATTTACCTCGTCTCTCTTTTTCTCTCTCGGAAACATTTTTTTTCTTCGTTCTCTCTCTTCCTTCTTTATCTCTCTTCAATCTCGTCTCTCTCTCTCTCTCCACCAGAAACAGTATCTTTTCAATCTCTTCCCATTTTTTTGTCTAAAATTATACCTCTCTTCAATCTCAACTTGAAACAAAATCTCATCTCTTTAAAGAACCCATTTATATTTGAAACCATTATTGTTGGAAACAAAATCTTTGTAACAACACCATTGTTGAAACCCAAAAATTGTGTTCAAACCCCTTTAATTCAGATTTGGCTTCACTTGTCACGGATTCGGCGGTGTTTCTCTAGATCTATTCTTCTTCTTATTATTTATTTATATTTTTTTTGTTTCTCTAGATCTGTTCTTCTTCTTCTTATCATTTAAGAAAAAAAAAAGTTTTTTTGATGAAGATTGGTGTTGTACTATTGTTGTTTGAGATTGATGATGAAGATGTTTGAGATTGATGAGGATTGGTTTTTTTTTTTTTTTTTTTTTTTTTTTTTTTTTTTTTTTTTTTTACTTTTTTATTTGAAGAGATCCAAAAATCCATCCAGATCTCTTCAAAGATTTTTTTAAATTTTTTTGGTATGAGGAAATCTAGAAATTTTCCAAATCTATTCAAATTTGGAAATTTTTTCAGATTTCTTTAAACACATGCACCAAACCACCAATTAAACACACCAGGGCAACTCAATTAAACACACCAGGGCAAACCAATTAATTAAACACACAAGATGTAAACCAATTAAACACACCAAGACAGACCAATTAAATAACACACCAAACTACCAATTAAACACACCATGTCAGATCAATTAAACATATCAGGGCAACTCAATTAAACATACCATGGCAATACCAGGTGTAAATCAATTAAACACATCATTGAAAATTAATTAAATACATCAGGGCAAGACCAAATTAAACACACCAAATCTAACACAATTAAACACACAAAGGCAAAAAAAATTGAAGAAGAAGAAGAAAAAGAAGGAGGTCTGGGAAGAAGAAGAAGAAGGAGGTCTAGGAAGAAGAAGAAGAAGAAGAAGAAGAAGATAGAGGAATTTTTTTTTTTTTTTTTTTTTTTTTTTTTTTTTTTTTTAAGAAAATTAGTCTTTAAAAATAAAAATCAATAAAAAAGAAGGGTAATTTTATCCAAAAAGTGAATTTTTTAATAGAAGCAATAAAAATACTAATCTTAAGTAAAAACAATAAACCTCCTAATTTTTTGGTTACTTAAAATTTTTACCATATATATAAGATGTCTATGGTCAACGACAGTTAATGAGAGCATGCAAGAGTAATGCCAGAATAATGTCAGAATTTGGTCAAATAGATGGAAGCAAAATGTCTTTGGTCATCTTCTATTCGGGCTTGTGTGATTAAAGGAATTTAGTTAGAATATTAAGAAACAATGTGGAACCATTAACGATCACAGTCAATATCAGAAAACATTGTAATAAAATATTCGTACCTAATTATGTTAAAATAACACTTTTTAAAAGTTTGACCCAAGTGGTGTAAATATAAATCAGAATCACTTAAAAAAATAAAATAAAATAAAAATCTCATTACAAAATGCAGTAGAAAATAAAAAAAAACGTGTAAATTTGATGTTATAAGCGACCAAACAAGAATTTTGAGTTTTTAAGAACGAAATTGAGATGAATTGATAATAAGTCGTATTTTAAAAATAAAAAAATAAAAAGAATTTTTTTTTTTTAGGTGAGGTTTCTTCTTTTTGGGTGATCATAATCAAATTTTTTTTAACCTTTTATTTACTTACGTGATCCTTAGCTGTTCCAAAATATATCAATCAAGTACTTCTTTCAGTCTATTGTTAATCAAATTTAATGGTTTAAAGGTTATTTTCGTTTTTTAATCCATAATCCAAACAATAGTGACACATGGCACAATAAATTTTTTTAAAATTTAAAGATCATTGTCCATCGATCTCCAAGATTGATCAAACTCCAAAACAAACCCGTAACTCGTAAAATTATAGATCATATTAAGTAGATGGTGCTGCCATATAAAAATTTCATTCAGTAAAACACAATCACCAAGTTGGGAAATTGAAGTTTAGAACTTGGTGTACAAATACCCAAATGAGGTTGGTCCGATGGTAAGTCCCTCACACCTATACCATAAGGTTGTGGGTTCGAGTCATCTCCCTCCTAAAAAAACCCCGAATTTATGTAATAGTATAATACTTCAAAAAAGAACTTGGTGCATGTACGGATTGTTCTACTGAAACCAGTTTGAAGAATATAACATTATTACCAATTAACATCTTATGCAACATGCAAGTACATGGAGGCATGTACAGATATATCATATATAGTCATAAGATCAATTAATATAAATCTATAATAAATTTCCTTCACATTTTTTTTTTGGATCAACAAGTTGGTGCAACAACTATGTGCAACACTCTTATTACAATATTATATATATTAATCTTCCTAGCAGATTTCTTCAATTTTAAGCCTTCTTGAACATGACTTTGAATGGTGTATCACTCAAAGCCAGACGGCGAATCCCCGTTGCCTGATCGATATAGATTCCGATATCTCTGCATAAAACTTTGCAGATATCACAAACTGAAGGGCAGAAAACAAGCTTGTAATCATCATCAAACTTTTCTATCTTGAACCAATTGCTCGTTGTCTCGCGACCAGGATTGCCTTCAACTCCTCCGGTTGTCACAAACCATTGTCCCAATGAATCATCATGACTATCCAGCTTCCACACCGTGGACTGGACGCAGATTGTCGAGGCAGAGAACTTGATGTTTTGATCAGTGGACAAACGAACGACACCTTTCTTTATGTTCACTGGTGAAAATGTTACAGGGAGACCATTTTCTACGTCGTGTCGTTCTTGGACAACATCTAGAGGACAGGTTTCTTTCCCTGTGGAGGCAAGAGTAAGACCGCCACCTCTTCCACGGATAACTGGCAAGATGTAGTAATCGGTGCCAGTGCGGAGCTTCTTACCCACGATGTCGAGCACCGGATCAGGTGAAGCATCGGCTGTCACAACCAATGGCGCCTTTGTTACAAATGCAAAGATAAAGAAGGAGAGTATGAGTAATGTGGTTTTCATTGTTGTTTTTATTTTTGTTTTTGTGTGAATGAATGATTGAATGAACCAAAAGAGTTCAAATTTATAGAGCCAGTGGATTCATGTACATGTACTGCATCTTCATGAGGACTTTCAATTGATTAGAATTTTTAAGAGATGTATATAGTTGTGGTTGACATGGATAGCTGGCTGAATTTGACTAGCCCACCAAGCTAGCTATTACTTCACACAATCAAAATTCGATCTAAACATGATTCTGCTGGTGGTTCCTAGTATATTTGATGTATACATCACGTTCACTTGCAATGTTGGTGACTCGAACTCAGGATATTGCAAAATTAAATGAACGTTTTTATCATGAGCTACATTTAATGGTGGTAAGTTGAAGTATTTATTGATACAATATAAAGAATTTATTTTTATTTTTTTTATTATTTAAGTGCGGAAGTACAAATCATTTCATCTTTATCTTAATTATGTTTATAATGTGTCCACCGATCAATATGGTTGGATGGAAATAACATTCATTTAGCTTGTTAGTCGATAATACCTCCGCCATGCAGCTGGTTTACGGAAAAAAAAAAATAGTAATATAGCATTATAAAGTCAAAGATATGATTAGAATCTAGAAAGTCAAGAACCTATAATCTTATCTTACACATCATGTCTCAATCTCTATATAATATATAAACAGTTTGAAGGGATTTGAAGATGTCTTTGGTCAACAACAGTTAATGAGAACATGCAAGGATAATGCCAGAATTTTGTTGAATTGATAATTGATCATCTTCTATCCATGTGTGAATAGAGGAATTTCATTTCAAATAGTTTTCATAAACTTCGTTTCAGTCAAATACTGTAAATTATATATGAATTAGAATATTGGAAAACAATGTGCAACCATTAACAATCACAATCAATATCAGAAAACATTGTAATAACTTTTAACATAATTAGGTACCTAGTCCACAATTAAAATGATGTTTGGTAATCAGCTATTAATTACTTCGCATAATCAAATTTCAATATCCTAATCAATCGCTAAATAAACTACCATCCAATTTGGTTTGGTGATAAAATGTAAGGGTTAAGAACTTTTTTTTTGACAATATTTATTAATTCGGGACCAGGTATTTTTTTGAAAGCTTTCGCTATTGGTAAGATTCGAGCCGCTGACATGAGAGTCATTTCCAGTAAATCCTATAAAAACTAAGGATTTAAAAATAAATAAATTTAAAAAAAAAAAAAAAAAACAATTATCTCTTACATTGCTGTTAATAGCAACTTAGTCAAACCTATATATATGGGAGAACTTTAAAAGTAACCATAAAATTAGTGGGTTTATTGTTTTTAGCCAAGATTAGTATTTTTATTGTTTCTATTAAAATATCCACTTTTTAGACAAAATTGCCCTTCTTTATAAAAAATAAAAAATAAAATCTCTATTTTTTTTTCTTTTCTTCTTCTTCTTCCTAGAAAAAAAGTTGCTTTTTTTTCTCTATTTTTCTTTTTCTTTTTCTTCTTCTTCTTCCCAGACCTCCATCTTCTTGTTCTTCTTCCCGGATGTGTTTAATTTTGTTAGTCCTAGTGTGTTTAATTTGGTCATGCCCTGGTGTATTTAATTGGTTTCTTCTTCTTCCCGAAAAAAAAAAAGCAACTTTTTTTCTCTATTTTTTTTCTTTTTCTTCTTCTTCTTCCTAGACCTCTAGTATTCTTCTTCTTCTTCTTCTTCCCGGATATGTTTAATTGTGTTAGACTTGGTGTGTTTAATTTGGTGTTGCCCTGGTGTGTTTAATTGATTTTCGATGGTCTGTTCAATTGAGTTTCCTTGGTGTGTTTAATTGAGTTGTCATGGTGTGTTTAATTGATTTACGCCTAGTGTGTTTAATTAGTCTATCTTGGTGTGTTTAATTGGGTTGCCATGGTGTGTTTAATTGGTGTTGCCCTGGTGTGTTTAATTGATTTTCCATGATGTGTTTATTTGAGTTGCCCTGTGTGTTTAATTGGGTTGCCCTAGTGTGTTTAATTGATTTACGCTTGATGTTTTTAATTAGTCTGCCTTTGTGTGTTTAATTGGTCTGCCCTGGTATGTTTAATTGGGTTGCCGTTGTGTACTTAATTGGTGGCCTAATGTGTTTAAAGAAATCTGAAAAAATTTCCAAATTTGAATAGATTTGGAAATTTTCCAGATTTCCTCAGACAAAAAAAAAAAAAAAAAAATCTTTGAAACATTGGATCTATAGTAAATTGAACAAAACCTGGAAAAAAAAAATTTAATTAAATTTTTTAAAAATAAAAAAAAAAACATAATCTAGAAAAAAAAAATTAACAAACATAATCTGGAAATTTTTTAAAATCTGGAATTTTTTCAAAATCAAAAAAACCTGAATTTTTTTTAAAAAAATATGGAAAAAATTTAAACAAAACAAAATCTGAATTTTTTTTTTAAACAAACAATACCCAAACTTAAGCACAACCACAACCACCCGTAAAATCAACAACTAACACTCAAATCCAAACTTTTTTAAAATCTGGAAATTTTTCAAAATAAAATAAAATAAATAAAATAAAATAAAATAATGAAATTAAAAGAAAAAAAAAACCTAGAATTTTTTAAAATCTAGAAAAAATTTTAAACAAAACAATATCTGAAAATACTTTAAACAAACAATACCCAAACTTAAACACAACCACAATCACCCTTAAAATCAACAACTGACACTCAAATCCAAACCTTCCGGCGTGAGATCTGCAAACCAAAGGAGAGAGAAGAGGGACAAAAAAAATGATTGGATTAAAGAGCTGAGGAGAGAGGCGTGAGAGAGGAGATCTAGAGAAGAGATTTGGGTTGCAAAAAAAATTTGTGATGGAGAGAGGAGAGAGGCGTGAGATCCGGTGGAGAGAGAGAGAGAGAGAGAGAGATTGAAGAGAGAAAGAAGGAAGAGAAAGAACGAAGAAAAAAAATGATTCTGATCTGACCAAAGGAGAGAGAAGAGGTAAAGAAATAATGAATAAATGAGGGCATTTAGGTCTTCTCAACTAATTATTGGATAAAAACAATAAAAATACTAATCTTGGATAAAAAACAATAATCCTCCTCATTTTTTTGACTAAAACGCGGTATTTCCTATACATATATATATATTATAGAAACAGTTTGAAGATGTCTTTGGTTAGGGATGGGCATTTATCCTCGAATACCCAAATCCCCACTTCACCATCCCCATTTGGAGGGGAATATTTTTTCTTTTGGTGGGGGGAATGAGGAAATGGGTGGGGATGGGGATGATTTTCATCCCCAATTAATGGGGATGGGGACATCACCATTTTCCCCACAAATGCATTAAAATGGGGATAGGGATGGGGGGACCTCCCCCATCCCCATTTTCCCCAGACCTTCTATATATATATATTTCTTAATATTTTTTATTCTTTCTATTGTTAATATTTTTGTATTTGTATTTGAATTTGTAATGGATTGTTTTTTTTAGTATGTAAGTTTTAGTAAAACAGGAGAAACGGGGGAACAGAGGAACGTGAAAAACGGGAAAAACGGGAAAATGGAGATAGGGATGTGATTTTCCCCAAATGCGGAAATGGGGGGATGGGAAAGGGTTTTGGAAATGGGGATGGGGATGGGGATGGGGGGGACCTATATCCATCCCTGTTTCCCCAATGCCCATCCCTATCTTTGGTCAACATCAGTTAATGAGAGCATGCAAGGGAAATGACAAAATAATGCCAGAATTTGGTCGAATCGATCGAAGCAAAATGTTGATTGATAATGATCATGATCATCTTCTATCCGATCATCTTATTACCAATTAACATCTTATGCAACATGCTAGTACATGGAGGCATGAACAGATAAATCATATATCATATATAGTCATATGATCAATTAATATAAATCTATAATAAATTTCATTCACTTTTTTTTAGGATCAACAGGTTGGTGCAACAACTATGTGCAACACTTCTTATTACAATATATATATTATATATATATTAATCTTCCCTAGCAGATTTCTTCAACTTTAAGCCTTCTTGAACATGACTTTGAATGGTGTATCACTCAAAGCCAGACGGCGAATCCCTGTAGCCCGATCGATATAGATTCCGATATCTCTGCATAAAACTTTGCAGATATCACAAACTGAAGGGCAGAAAACAAGCTTGTAATCATCATCAAACTTTTCTATCTTGAACCAATTGCTCGTTGTCCCGCGACCAGGATTGCCTTCAACTCCTCCAGTTGTCACAAACCATTGTCCCAATGAATCATCATGACTATCCAGCTTCCACACCGTGGACTGGACGCAGATTGTCGAGGCGGAGAACTTGATGTTCTGATCAGTGGACAAACGAACGACACCTTTCTTTATGTTCACTGGTGAAAATGTTACAGGGAGACCATTTTCTACGTCGTGTCGTTCTTGGACAACATCTAGAGGACAGGTTTCTTTCCCTGTGGAGGCAAGAGTAAGACCGCCACCTCTTCCACGGATAACTGGCAAGATGTAGTAATCGGTGCCCGTGCGGAGCTTCTTACCCACGATGTCGAGCACCGGATCAGGTGAAGCATCGGCTGTCACAACCAATGGCGCCTTTGTTACAAATGCAAAGATAAAGAAGGAGAGTATGAGTAATGTGGATTTCATTGTTGTTTTTATTTTTGTTTTTGTATGAATGAATGATTGAATGAACCAAAAGAGTTCAAATTTATAGAGCCAGTGGATTGATGTACATGTACATGTACTGCGTGCTGACTTT
Source organism: Acer yangbiense (assembly GCA_008009225.1). Classification (NCBI taxonomy): domain Eukaryota; kingdom Viridiplantae; phylum Streptophyta; class Magnoliopsida; order Sapindales; family Sapindaceae; genus Acer; species Acer yangbiense. The sequence goes on along the minus strand of CM017773.1, from coordinate 15,738,818 downwards.
CAATTGATTAGAATTTTTAAGAGATGTAGTTGTGGCTGACATGGATAGCTGGCTGAATTTGACTAGCCCACCAAGCTAGCTATTACTTCACACAATCACAATTCGATCTAAACATGATTCTGTTGGCGGTTCTTAGTATATTTGATGTATACATCACGTTCACTTGCAATGCTAGTGACTTAAACTCAGGATGTTGCAAAACTAAATGAATCACTTTTATCATGAGCTACATTTAACGGTGATAAGTTGAAGTTATTTATTGATACCATATAAAGAAATTTTTTATTATTATTATTTAGGTGCAGAAGTACAAGTCATTTCATCTTTATCTTAATTATGTATATAATGTGTACAAGTCATTAAATTGTGGCCAGCTATCAGGGCGCTAGCTCAGCTGGTGGAACTTGGAAGGACGGGCTTGAGGCACGGGTAACTCTCAGGTCAGTGGTTCGAATCCTACCCAGGCAAAGGCGAGTTCTGATTTACCCCGTTTGCATCTTTATCTGGCCGAAGGTGTGGGCCGAGGTTTCCTATCTGTCCTACCCCATAACATCCAACAAATAGACCATCAGAACCAACAAGTTGGCTATGGGTGTGTCACGCAGTTAGGGAGGACAGACGAATGGGTACCTAGACGAAGCCCAGGATCCTCGATACTACCAAAAAAAAAAAAACCATTCATTTAACTTGTTAGTCGGTAATACCTCAGCCATGCAGCTGGTTTACAGAAAAAAAAAATAGTAATATTGTTACAACACGTGTGGCTTTTCCACCGCATACATTCCTCTTGGCTTACTAAAGAAGCCAATCCACATGGAGGCTTCACATTCTTTGTCTTCATGCATAATGACTTGTAGCAAATGTGTGTTATTTAGTAATTGGATCTCTTGCTCTATAAATAGTAATCCAATTCATTTGTAACAATTTTTGACTTCTCATATCAATACAAAAAAAACTGAAGCAGTAATTCTTCTCCCTTTTAATGTTATTTTTATTCTCTCGTTTTCTTCATCTCATTTCTTCTTCTTCATCTTATTTCTACTATATTATATATTGTTATTTTAATTTAATTTACAACACGTTATCAGCACGATGCTGTTATTTCCAGAACCTGAAGTTCTGAATTTATTACTACCAGAATCTGAAGTTCCTAGATTTATTACCAGAACCTGAAGCTTATGAATTTACTTTCTCGCATTTTATTTTTACGCAATTTACTTTCTCGCACTTTTTTTACTTTTACGCAATTTTTATTTAAGCAATTTGGTCACCCATCCAGAACTTGAAGTTCATGGATTTATTTATTAGTATCGGAACTGAAACTTCTGGATTTATTTACTTACAAATATTTCTTTATATATCTGAAGATTTAAATTTCTCGGATTTTTATCAGACCAGAAGTTCTGACTCCGATTGTGATTTTCAGATAACCAAAAGCTGTAATAATGGCAAAGCTTGCAAGTTTGAAATTTGCTGCACTAGAAGTGTCTGGGGAAAATTACATGTCCTGGGTTATTGATGCCATATTACTCCTAAAATAAGAAGGCATGTATTACACTATTGAAGATGGGGCTGAGGCAAATGAGCAAGATAAATCTACCGCCATAATTATTATCCATCGCCATTTGCATGAGGATCTAAAAGCCCAATACCTAACTGTCACAGAACCAAAAGTTCTATGGCAAGAGTTGAAAGACTGATTTGATAACCAACCCAATGTTGCATTACTAAATGCCAGGTACCAGTGGCAACATTTACGCTTTCAAGACTTTAAATCAGTCTCTGAGTATAATTCTGCTTTATTCAAAATCACTACACAGCTGAAATTGTGTGGTTAGGATGTAACAGAAAATGATATGTTAGAAAAAACATTTACAACCTTTCATGCCTCGAACATGATATTACAGCAACAATATTGAGAACGTCAATTCTCAAAATATTCAGAGCTAATCTCATGTCTCATGGTTGTAGAGAAAAATAATGAGTTCTTAATAAAAAAATCATGAATCACGCCCGACCGGCTCTACAACATTCCCAGAAGTGAATGCTAACACTATTGAAGGACATACTCGCGGTTGTGGTCGTGGTCGTGGTCGTGGTCGTGGTCCTAGCCGTGGTCGAGGTCGTGGAAGAACATATGGTTATTTTGGTTTCGGGTAGTTATAATCAAAACAATGAAAACACTCCTCAGAAGTGGAATATTTATAAGGCCAGACCAGATAAAGGGAAGAGTATCCAAAAGGGAAGAGTATCCAAAAGGGGCCTAAGAAAGATGATAGCATTTGTTTCAGGTGTGGCTGTCATAATCATTGGTCACGTACATGCCGCACATCTAAACTTTTGGTTGAGCTTTATCAAGCTTCGATCAAAGAAAAGGAAAAGGGAAAGAATCCTGAAACCAACTTCATGGAGGATTCAGATTTTATGGATATCACCCAGTTTAATGTTTCTGATTTCCTAAATAATCCGAATGATAAAGTGACCACTTCAACTGGTGATGGAAATGTCCATACCAATTAAGTACTGCTTGTAATATTTTTTTGTTATCATGTGTTATGTAAATATTCCTTATGTAATATATACTCTTGATCACTCTATCTGATATGCACTTTATTTATTTATTTATTTATTGTTTTGTTTTGTGAATAGATATGTCTTTAAATGATAAGTTGAGTGATATTGAAAAGCAAGGTACATGAGATATATGTCTAACTGATAGTGCAACGACACATACGATTCTACGGAATCATAAATACTTTCTAAATTTAACCTTGCTCAAAGCAAATGTTAATACAATATCAAGTCCAGCAAATCTGATAGAAGGCTCCGGTAGTGCCATGATATTGTTACCAAACAATACTAAAATATATATCAATGATGTTTTATATTCAAGTAGATTCAAAAGAAATCTACTTAGTTTCAAAGATATACGGTGTAATGGATATCACATAGAAACTATAAGTGATGAGAATATATAGTATCTATGCATTACTTCCCATGATTCAGGCCAGAAACTCATTATGGAAAGGCTGCGTGCTTTATCATCTAGATTATATGACACTCTTATAAGAGGTGTAGAAGTTTATGCAGTTATGAACCAGAAGTTCTTAGATCCAAAAATATTTATGCTTTGGCATGACCATCTTGGTCACCCAGGATCTACAATGATGCGTAGAATCATTAAAAATTCTCATGGACATCCATTAAAGAACCAGAAGATTCTTTTATCCCATGAAAATTTATGTACTACATGTTCACAAGGGAAATTAGTGATAAAACCATCTCATTCTAAGGTTGGCTTTGAATCCATGTCATTCCTACAAATGATTCAAAGGGACATATGTGGACCTATTCATCCACCAAGTGGACCGTTCTGCTATTTTATGGTCCCAGTTGATGCATCCCTCAAATGGTCACACGTTTGCTTATTATCAACACATAACGTTGCTTTTGCAAGATTACTCGCACAAATTATCAAGCTTCGGGCACATTTTCCCGATCATCCGATTAAGTCAATACGCCTTGATAATGCTGGTGAATTTACTTCCAAGACATTTGATGAATATTGCAGATCAGTTGGGATTGATGTTGAACATCCAGTTCCACACGTTCATACTCAGAATGGATTAGCAGAGTCACCTATCAAACATCTCCAGGTAATTGCAAGAACTTTATTATTGCGAACACAATTACCAGTTTCTGATTGGGGACATGCTATTTTACATGATGCTGCATTAATTCGTCTTCGTCCCACTGCTTATCATCAATATTCTCTAATACAACTTGTATTTGGCCATCAACCAGATATTTCTCATATGCGTACTTTTGGTTGTGCAGTATATGTCCCAATTGCACCTACACATAGAACTAAAATGGGACCCCAACGGCGTTTGGGAATATATGTTGGTCTTGATTCACCATCAATTATTAGATATCTGGAACCTTTAACTGGTGATCTTTTTGCTGCATGATTTGCTGATTGTCATTTCGATGAGAGAAATTTCCCATCATTAGGGAAAGGAAAAACTTCTCCTGAAGAGAAGCGTGAATTTTCTTGAAAAGTTCATAGTCTAATTAATCTTGACCCATGCACATCTCAATGTGAGAATGAAGTACGCAAGATAGTTCATCTTCAAACAATAGTAAATCAGTTACCAGATGCATTTACAGATGCTACTAAGGTAACAAAATCACACATCTCAGCTGTTAATGTACCAGCACGAGTGATTGTTCCAGAAGAACGATCTAAACAAATAATAGCAAAAGAATCATCTACTATACGCCAGAAGCGTGGTAGGCCACTTGGTTCGAAAGATACTATTCCCTAGAGGAAGAAAACAAAATATCAAGATCATACTCCTGAAATGATAAATAAATCCACTTTCTCTAAATCAACTCCACAAGAGTCACTGAAAGGACACAAGAAACCCCTGCAGGGGAAGGAATCTCTAAAGAGATACAAAAACATAGAAATGAGGAAATTTCTATAAATTATACAGGAGGAATGTGGAATCATGAAGAAACAATCATTGATGATATATTTTCGTACACAATGGCTACTGAAATTTTAAATGATGATTATGAGCCTCATAACCTCGATGATTGTAGGCAAAGATCAAATTGGCCTAAATGGAAAGAAGCAATTCAAGTAGAATTAGCTTCATTAACCAAACGTAAAGTATTTTGACCAATAGTCCAGACGCCTGAAGACGTCAAGCCTGTTGGATACAAATGGGTTTTTGTACGGAAATGTAATGAGAAAAACGAGGTGGTGCGATATAAGGCACAACTCGTAGCACAGGGTTTCTCACAGAGACCTGGTATTGATTTTGATGAGACGTATTCACCAATGATGGATACAATTACGTTTCGATTTTTGATAAGTTTGGCTGTCTCAGAAAGACTTGAAATGCGTCTTATGGAGGTAGTAACTGCCTACCTATATGGCTCACTCGATTCAGATATTTATATGAAAATCCCTGAAGGATTTAGAATGCCAGAAGCATACAACTCGAGACCTCGCAATTTACATTCAATTAAATTACAAAAGTCCTTGTTTGGATTAAAGCAATCTGGGCACATGTGGTACAACCACCTCAGTGAATATTTGATTAAAGAGGGATATATCAATAATCCCATATGCCCATGTGTCTTCATAAAGAAATCAGAATCTGGATTTGCTATTATAGCAGTTTACGTTGATGATATGAATTTGATTAAAACTCCTGGAGAGCTACTGAAAACTGCTAAATATTTGAAAAGAAAATTTGAAATGAAAGACCTGGGAAAGATAAAATATTATCTCGGTCTGGAGATTGAGCATAAATCAGACGGAATACTTATCCATCAATCAGCATATATTGAAAAGATTCTGAAAAGATTTAATATGGACAATGCTCACCCATTAAGTACTCCTATGATTGTTAGAACCCTTGATCCTAAGAAAGATCCATTCCGACCAATTGAAGATGGTTAAAAGATACTTGGTCCTGAAGTACCATATATTAATGCAATTGGTGCTTTATTATATCTGGCTCAATGTACTAGACCAGATATTACATTTTCAGTAAATTTGCTTGCTAGATTTAGTTCAGCACCAACTCGAAGACATTGGAATGGAATTAAATATCTTTTTCGTTATCTTCATGGAACGAAATATTTAGGGTTATATTATTCAAAATCTAACAATTTTTTAGGTTTACTTGGTTATGCTGATGCCGGATATCTATCTAATCCCCATAAATCTCGTTCACAAACGGGATATGTTTTTACCTGTAATGGCACAGCAATCTCCTGACAGTCCACAAAGCAAACTCTTGTTGCTACATCCTCTAATCATTTTGAGATCCTTGCACTTCATGAAACAAGCCGAGAATGTGTGTGGCTAAGGTCAGTTATTTATCATATTCAAAATACATATGGATTTTCATTATCTACAGAAATGCCAACACTGATATTTGAAAATAATGCGGCTTGTATCGCTCAAGTTAGAGGGGGATATATCAAAAGAGACAGAACCAAACATATTTCTCCTAAATTCTTCTATACTCATGAACTTCAACAGAGCCGACAGATTAATATTAAACAAATACGGTCTACAGATAATCTTGCAGATCTGTTTACCAAAACATTGCCTACATCAACCTTTGAGAAACTGGTATATGGGATTGGCATGCGTCGACTTTGTAAATTACAGGATTGATATTGAAGTTTCATTCAGGGGGAACAAAATTTTGAATGGACATATGTGTACTGTACTCTTTTTCCTTCTACTGGATTTTATCCCACTGGGTTTTACTAAAAAGGTTTTAATGAGGCAGTTCTAAATACATCCACACCAGTTGATCCTGAAAATCATTGTATATACTTTTGTTAAGGTTTTTGTCCCACTAGGTTTTTCCTAGCAAATTAAAATACAAGTGATGGAAAATTCAAGGGGGAGTGTTACAACACATGTGTGGCTTTTCCACCACATACATTCCACTTGGCTTACTGAAGAAGCCAATCCACATGGAGGCTTCACATTCTTTGTCTTCATGCATAATGACTTGTGGCAAATGTGTGCTATTTAGTAATTGGATCTCTTGCTCTATAAATAGTAATCCAATTCATTTGTAACAATTTTTGACTTCTCATATCAATAAAAAAAAAAAAAAAACTGAAGCAGTAATTCTTCTCCCTTTTAATGTTATTTTTATTCTCTCATTTTCTTCATCTCATTTCTTCTTCTTCATCTTATTTCTTATTTTAATTTAATCTACAACAAATATAGCATTATAAAGTCAAAGATATGATTAGAATCTGAGAAAGTCAAGAACCTATTATATCTTATCTTACCCATAATGTCTCAATCTCTATATAATATAAGGGCAAAATTCATAAGTAGCCAAAAAATTATGGGCCTCTTCAAAACTGTTGATTTTCAATTAGTTTTCTCTTTTTATCTAAGAGAAATGTTTATTGGACAAGTATGCCCTTAATGCATTTGTAATGTGGCACTTAATTACAGTGATTTTTCAAATTTGAAAACAATAATATTTTTTTTTTTTATTACGGTGATTTTTGAAATTTGAAAAAAATAATAATATAAAAAATATAAAACTGAAATGAAATTAAAAACCTTTTTGGCGTCTAAACTTCGAAAAAGACAGGTGGGAAAGTGGTTTTCAGAAAGTGGTATTGTTGAGTGAGAAAGTGGTTTTCAGAAGGTGGTATTGTTGAGAAGATTTGTTCATCGTCGACGAACTATTCATCAACAAAGAGTTTCCACTACTACAAAAAAACGCAAAAGAAATTGGTTATTTTACATGAAAGACATCGGTTTTTCAAAATTTTGTAACCGATGTCTATTTGAGTGATGTAGAAAAATTACATGCAACAACATCGGTTTTTAACTGATGTAAATGATTTTAAAAACACATCGGTTATATATAAAACAGATGACGTATAACTAATGTATTACAAAAATTAATCCGCCGTCTGGCCACCGCCGCTGTACTTCTGATTTGTCATTATGAGGAATTAAACTTGAAACCTCAAGTCAAAAGTTGTAAGCCTTTACCACTTGACTACAATAGTTGATTTGTTAACAATTGCACAATATTTATAAATAACCTAATTGAGTTGTTAGAAATTAAAAAAAAAAAAAAAAAAAAAACTTGTTAGATAAATTTAAATTTATTCAACTAATCAAAATTCTAATTTCTACGACAGACATATATTAAAAAATATTTATTGGAACTTTTAATAAAATTATATATTTTTTAAACATATAGTCGAGCTATGGGTCTATACTCTCTAGGAGACTAGTGACATCAATTGTAATAAGCATAATTTGGAATACAACTCTCACTACATGGGAGATATTTCTCTACGTGCATCTTACAATTTAATAAACAAATGTAAGACTCAGATTCCTGATTTATATGGGTAATTGAATTATTAACGTGTCTCTTAGTATGAAACAAGAGGGTGAACAAATAAATAAACAATTTTTTAAAAATTATTTTTTTGAATTTTTAAAAAATAAATGATTTAAAAGTAAATTTGTTAAATTTAAAATTTTACTTATCCAATATCGGTTTGCTCAAAAACCGATATCTTATTGTAAAATAAATCCATATCTGTTTGCCCAAAATCCGTTGTCTTTTCAAACCGTAATATTTAAGACATCGGTTCATATAAAAACCGATGTCTAAATGTTTTTTTTAAATATCGATTTTCCCAAAAACCGTTGTCTTTTCAAAATGCAATATTTAAGACATCAGTTCATATAAAAACTAATGTCTAAACGTTTTTTTTTTAGTATCGATTTTCCCAAAAACCATTGTCTTTTCAAACCGCAATATTTAAGACATCGGTTCATATAAAAACCGATGTCTAAACGTTTTTTTTTTTTTTTTTTTTTTTGTCTTTTCAAACCACAATATTTAAGACATTGGTTCATATAAAAAACGATGTCTAAACATTTTTTTTTAAATATCGGTTTGCCCAAAAACCGTTGCCTTTTCAAACCACAATATTTAAGACGTCAGTTTTTTTATGAACCGATGTCTAAAAGTTTTTTTTAAATCGGTTACCTAAAAATCTATGTAAAGCACCGATGTCTTTTAACATTTTTGTAGTAATGTTCGTTGTGGACAGAGAAAGGCTATGTAGGTATGTGCCTTATTTCGATTAAAGATTGTTGAACTTTGGGTTTTAATTTATTTTTGTGAACAATGTCTGTGTTTTTTATCATTGATTTCTTAGTTTAAGCTTCAAATTACCCAGAATGGTTACACGCTAAAATGAGTTTACGATTAAGCGTGTAAACCCTAGTACAAGTCATCATGTAACGAAGATTGTTATGCAACGTGTAAGGATTCTAGGTTTGATTGTTGTGAACTTGTAAATTACCCAGAATGGTTACACGCTACAATGACTTTACAATTGAGCATGTCAACCCTTGCATAGGTCATCGTGTAACGAAGTTTGTTATATAGCGCGTAAGGATTATGGGTTTGATTTTTGTGAACTCTGTATTACCCAGAATGGTTACACGCTAAAATGACTTTACAATTTGGCGTGTAAACCCTTGTATATGTCATCGTGTAACGATGTTTATTATACAGCGTGTAAAGATTGTGGGTATGATTGTTGTGAACTTGTAAATTACCCAGAATGGTTACACGCTAAAATAACTTAACAATTGAGCGTGTAAACCTTTGTATGAGTCATCATGTAAAGAATTTTATGCTACATCTTGTAAAGATTATTGGTTTGTAGTGTGTAATTATCCTGGAAATATTTTTAGTTTGTAACCAGAGAATGAGAACGTACAAGAGACTGAGAACAAACCAGAGAATGGGAGAGAATCAAGACCGAGCAGAGAACCAAAATTTAATAGAGAATGTGAACATACCAGAGGCTGAGAACCAACCAGAGACTGGGAACGTACCAGAGAACGAGCATGTACCAGAGGCTGAGAACTAACCAGAGACTAGGAACGTACCAAAGAATGAGCATGTACAAGAGACTGAGAGCTTACCATAGAATGAGAACGTACCACAAAATCAAGACCCATTAGAGAACGAAGACCTAGATCAGTATTTGGTACACCCGAGGAATATGTGGGGGTATGACATAACGATAACAGTGCATTGCAAACTTAAATTTATCCATGACATTAAGAGGGTGTTGGATGACTACAGTGAGTTGGAAGATTTCAAGAAAAGTTGTTTCGGCCATTACTTGGATCTGCCACATTACATGCGGGGTTTATTTCAAGCGCAGTACATACATAACCTATTGCTTTGCCAAATTCGATTTCCAGGTGCCAATGATGACGAGATGTGGTTTGCTTTGGGGAAGACCAAGGTTAGACTAGGAAAAAGAGAGTTTTGTTTGTGCACTGGGTTGAAGTTTAGTGTTTTACCAAATATCTTTTTGAGAGATTATTCCCTAGTGCCAGATGGGATCCACATTAGATATTATCATGGAAATGAAGGTTTACTATTGGATGGTCTTCTAACCACCTTCATGAGTTGGAGTTTTCAGCGGAAGGGTGATGCTTTGAAGATGGCACTTATGTTGTTTGCGAACAACATTCTATTCGGGTAGGATTACCGTAGACAAGTTACGTACTGGCTACTAACATTGGCTAAGGACATAAAGGCATTCAATTCATTCCCATGGGGACATTACGTATTCAAGATGACATTGCACTACATCCGAAGCGGCTTTAAAGTGCCGGAGGCAATGGGTCCTACTAGAAGATACAACCTTTATGGTTTCGTTTGGGGAGTTCAGGTATCGTGCAAAGTTGACAATATTGCGAATGCATTCTTATAATTTTGAGGTTTTCATTTTACTCCTATATTTAACTGTTTTATTTTCTTGGTAGTTTTGGGCAATGGAGGCCATCCTATCGATGCGGAAGAAATTGAACAACAAGTTCGCTCCGCATGGATGGCCTCGTTTTAAAAAAAATGGGAATTTATCAAACAGGGATTAGAAATGTGTCAGTCATGATTGAAGAAAAAGGTTGAAGGAAAGGTAAATATACATTCGGTTTGGTATATAATTTTGTTGTATTTTTTATACTAATTGAAATCGTAATATTTTTCAACTCACTGGATTAGCCAAGTTATCTCCTTCTCAATTGGTAAAAGACTATTGGTTAGGAATTGATGATGACATGTCCGAAGGTCCTCAGTTTGTACCGTTGAAGGATTTCATGACTAAAGAGGACGGAGCCCAAAAGAAGAGATGAAACAGATACAAATGTCTTGATCAACCAATTAAAAAATGACAGAACTTGCCAAATGCATCACCACGTAGGTGCACCACTCGGCATGACGGTGACAGACGTGATCTATCACCCCCATTGCTAGCAGACCGTGACATACCTCTTGACGATCCACACTCGCATGTCTATTATCCATCCTTGGGTAGGATACCGACTGGATTACCGTCGTTTGGTGATATCCACGGGACTTTATCTCCTACTTGTCAGTGTCAACCTCCACCATCTCCTACTCGTCAATGTCAACCTCCACCATATCATTGTAGATAGCAATCGAAAAGATCAGAGGTGACTATTTTCATTATATTATTCCTTTAAAATAAGGAACATTATCATTATCATTGAAATTAATTTATATTTCTTAGGGATCGACCTCTACTGCAATTCCAAAGCAACTACTTGACAAAGTGCGCATCATCATACAGAATGAGGTCAAACTCATGATGCGATCTGAGTTTGCAAAGTTTCGGACCGAGTTGTTTAGGTTATTATCTTCTCAGGTATTGTAATATGCCCTAAACCTCCTAATTCTGAATTCAAAATGTTGCTTTAGTGCCATCAAACTAAATTCTTGTTTTAACTCTATTTTGGAAGAAAAAATTCTGCCTTTGTAAAACCGACCATTGGTGGTAGAAGACTCATGGTTGATGGTTTGGAATGAGTATTGCTCTGATATAAGAATTTTCCAAGGGCGAGGGACTCTAGATGAACCATTTTCTATAGTAGTATTTCTGACTAAATCGTCATTATCAAGACCACTAGAATCACAATGATCAGAAGCATCATATTCACTGCCACTACAATATCCTTCACCGTCAAAGTTAGAACTACCATAATTCACCCCCTCTCAATTGTCTTCTTCTCCAATGAAATCACCAAAAACTTCATCTTTTGTAAATGGGTATTGTTTATCCAAGTTATCCAATCCATGATCAGTATTGGTTTCAAATTCAGGTGGACTGGCACCATCTCTGTCGTTTGAGTCTGATCCTTCTGATGTCTCTTCAAGAATTGTGGGTATTGTTAGGGTAGGTTCGACCCCTTGTGCAGATGTCATTGAATAGCCCATTGTATTTCTCCCACATGAGGATTTAAACTGGGATTCCAGTTGTTCAAAAAAGCTTTGATTCACTCGTTTAATTGGTAATATAGGTTTGTGATGGTGAGGTGTAGGTTAGGCATTATGTTGTTATGTAACCGGTTGAAATGTTTGACCATATGTTGAGCAGTACGGTTGGGAATATGGTTGTTGTACATGCATATAATATGGATTTACAAACTGTTGGGGAAAATATAGGTACATTTGGAAGGAAATTATGGTAGGTTTGACCCTTTGTGCAGATGCCATTGAACAGCCCACAGTGTTTCTCCCACATGCGGATTTAAACTAGGATTCCAGTTGTTCAGAAAAGCTTTGATTCACTTACTCAATTGGTGATATAGGTTAGTGATGGTGAGGTGTAGGTTGGCACTATGTTGTTGTGTAACCTGTTGAGATGTTTGGCCATATGTTGAGCAGTGTGGTTGGGAATATGGTTGTTGTATATGCATATAATATGGATTTACAAACTGTTGGGGAAAATATGGGCACATTTGGAAGGAAATTAGTTCATAAGGCATTTGGGACGGCATTTGGGTTGGCATTTGGGTTGGCATATTACCACCAGTAGCTTGATCTCTTCCGACGATTGTAACGTATGCTTCAGGATTACACTTTCTTCCTGCATCAAAAATGACACATCTCTGTCGTTTTTAATGCGCACAACGGTACGTCTCCCACTTGTAGTCAAAATAGCTCTTAATTATATGTTGAAACTGGACGAATCAAACGTAAGAATATCTTCTACCGTCTTTATCAGGCCATCGTAAGTCAAATCGCAAGGTACGAAAGTCATTTCAAAATCCCTTCCCTCATAATTCTGACCACACCACTGCCCACCGTGCAATATAAGTAATCGTTGATCTGCCATCAATCTGTTCATAATGGAGGAGAGAAAATTAATATTATTTAATAAAACATTGCATGCTGGTTAAACAAAGGAAATGTTCAATGTTAACAAGTTGATAACTCGTTGACCAAATGAATGTTTACACGCTAATACTTGCTTACACAACTAAAAGTGTGTATGATTACACCCTGCAAATGAATGTTTACATGCTAATACTTGCTTACACAACTAAAAATGTGTATGATTATGCGTAGCAAATGAATGTTTACACGCTGATATCTCTACATGTGTACACGTTGAACAATGTGAATGCTTACACGATGATATCTGTAAATCTGTAAGGAGTCTCATCTATTGATTGGCTTATTTCATGGACAAACCACATATTGGGGCTTGATGTAAGGGTAGCTTAAGTATTTGATGGTTGGTGTTTTGCACAACCAATGCCCGCTCAAGACCTCAAGAGAAAAAGTACCAAAGGTATATTCTAGTACTTTCTTGCTTTGAAGAGATCTAGTTGCACACACACACACACAACTCATGCATAAATCTTATTCTTGAATGTTGTGTGTTTTTATACGTGTGCATGTATGTTCTTGAACATCTCTTCTTGTATGTTTTAATTGATTGCATCTAGTTTATTAAAATACCATAACCTGTTTAGGCATTAGGATGCAAAGCCATGAATTTTATTCATGCATGTTGAATTGATTGCATCTTGTTCTATGATAATGCCATGACATGTTAGGCATTAGGATGCATTCAATTCCCACACTTGCACTTCATGTATGATAGTTTTAAGTGTGGTATAATTCGTTTCCGTTTATGTGATCAGAAACGTCCGCGCTTGCATGATGATGTGTATGTCTTAGCGCGATAATTGATCACTTGAGAAGGTCTCATTCTTCTCGTGGATTAGTGTTAGTTTTGGTTTGGTTGTTTGGAGTAAAGTGTCTAGTTTCAAAAGATTGGATTTCAATGTTTTAAATGTTTTTCAAAACTGACATTTATATGGTCTTGTGACCATAACTTTTTATAAAAAGATTTAAATTGAGTTTGTAAAATTATGGACAAACTAGACACCCATACCTTTCCAACGGTATATTATTCGTAATATTTCATGACCGTTTGGATTGGTTTTGAAATCTCCAAAGTGACCACCAAAACAGGGCAACTATGTTGTTGTCCGTTTCTGACCTTTGGTCACTCTATTGACCATAATTTTTTCTACAGACATCGAAATATCATTCCATAAATTGGAGTAGAAAGTAGACATCCATACCTTTCCAATGATATATCATACGAAAGGTTTCGATGTCGTTTGGTCATGTTTTGAGGTGCTTGAATTTGAAGTTGATGCACTGTCGTGCCAAACCGCTGTTCACCCGCCCTACGTAGAGCGGGCACCTGATTGATTTTTCAATCCGCCCTACAACCGCCTAAAATCCACCCTACGTAGAGCGGTTTGCGCGGAAACTTTTTGGAAAATTTTCAAAACGACATAGCTTCAATTGGACATCATATATATATGCCTCTTTGACCTTAGGTCACTTTAATGACTCAAAAAACCCATATTTTTTATTGAGAGGATTTTCAAAGAGAGAGATTCACCTAAGAACTCATCTTTGATCATCCAAACCCATTTCCACATGCATAAATCATAATCTAAGCATCATCTAGGATCATCTAGTATGTGCTAATGCATGGGTCTTTTTCAACACACATGGTATGATTTGTTGAACACTATTATCTTACATAATTAGTGTTTTTACTTATCAATTTTATCTCATTTATTACTTGTATGTGTTTAGATTAAATTCTACATACATGATTAAGATTATGTGTTGATTGGGTTATTTGTGATAGCTAGGATTTTCATGTTTATCTAACATCTAGCTATTTGATCTCATTGAAATGATTGAGATTATTTTTTATAGCTATTGTATCTAGGATTGGTTATTTTTAACATAGCTAAGCTTTATGCCATGACATATAGCTATATTTGATATCTATGATTGATTTTATTGTCATCATATAATCCTAGATAAGCATTTGGTGTACCCTAGCATTATTTGCATATTTGGATATCATTGCATATTCACTTAGGGTTTGATCTCTTCGGAGAATTAAGTCTTGTGTGATAGACCGGGATTAGGTCGGACATCGGGATTAGGTGGTCATATGAGCAAATTGGACTAGGTCAACTTTTACAGGCCGATGGGTAGTGGTAGCGGGATATTGGCCGGGATTAGGCCGTCAAACCGGGATTAGGTTGTATACGCTATCACAATTAGTGGATTCGAGGTTCGAGTGTGGCACACTTACCAGCCCGTGGTTTTTCCTTGTTGAGGGTTTCCACGTAAAAATCAAGTGTCGTTTATATTTCCGCACTATATTACACTTGATTATTGTTTTGTGAATTTGGGTTATATTTGTAATATTGACTAATCCGAAAAATTTGGTAATAATGGATTAACAACCCTTTTTCACACCCTCTATGTCGTATTCAAAAAGACACGCACATTCTCAATATCTCTACATATTTACACGCTATTCTAATTAGGGATGGGAATTTCCCCCACAGGGCCCCACCCCCATTTGTTGGCAAAAATGGGGTTTTGGGGTAGGGTGGGGGGAAATTTTACCCCCAAAACCTAAATAGGGGTGGGGGTGGGGGAATCTGCCCCCACCCCCATTTCCCCATTCCCCTATTTCCTAAATAGGGGTGGGGCCCCAATTCCCCCATATATTTTTATTTATATATTTATATATTTTTAATTTTATTTTCTTAAAAAAATAAAATAAAATAAAATAACCTATTAGTCATATACTCAATTACTCTCTGCACACTAGTCACCTCACCGACCTAAAACTAACCCATGTAGCCACCTTACCTATAACCTACCACCACTAACTAACCCATGTTCCCAACTACCACCACTAACTCACTAATACACTAACCCACGGTACACACTACCCACAGGCCACAACCCACCTATGACCTAAGTCATCTTAACCAAGTCTCTTTCTTATTTTCTCACTTGTAAGTCTGTATAATGTAACCCAGTTCTCACTTTTCTCTGTTTTTTCTTCACAACGTTACCTCTCCAAAACCCTTTCCATCCAAGTCCCTTCTCCATCTTGTTCACCTTCGGCCGACTGCTACCATGGACACACGGTGAGTCTCTTTCTGTTTCACTAAGTCTCTTTTCTTTTTGTTGTTTTCTTTTTCACTAACACTAAGTATCTTTCTTTTTGTTGTTTTCTTTTTCATTAAGTTCCTTTTTTTTTCTTCTTGACTGAGTCATTGACACCAAGTCTCTTTCTTTTTGTTGTTTTCTTTTTCACCAAGTCTCATTCTTTTTGTTGTTTTCTTTTCACCAATATATACTAGTACACTACGTCTCTTTCTTTTTGATGTTTTCTTCTTCACTGACACCAAGTCTCTTTCTTTTTGTTGTTTTTTCTAGACAAAATGACTTCTCAACTAGAAGATCCAGAACCTCAACAAATTGATTCAACTAATGTAGATGTTCATGAATCTAGTGTTCAATCTAGAGAACCAAAAAGAAAATTTAGATCAATAGTTTGGCAACATTTTGTGTTAGATGATGTAAAAGGGAAGAAAATGGATATTTGCAACTATTGTAAAAAACCACTTTCTGTTAGCAGTGGGACAAAAAATTTACACGACCATTTTAAAATATGTAAGAAGCGGTTTGGACAAAAAAGGGTTGATATCTTACAGAATCGGTTAATAGGAAAAATGTCAAATAGTGACAAGAATGTGACAGGTAGTTCTTGCCTAACTCTAACAACTCAACATTTTGATAATGATTGTTCTAGGAGTGAGCTTGCTAGGATGATTGTGATGCATGATTATCCTCCTAGTATGGTTGAGCATGAGGGTTTTAAAGATTTTTGTTTGTCACTCTAGCCATTATTTAAGCATGTATGTAGGAAAACTATTAGGGGTGATATTTTAAGGATGTATGAGGAAGAAAAGGTTAAGGTAATGAGATTGTTGACAAACATTCCGGGTAGGGTTGCAATCACTTCAGATATGTGGACTACAACAAACCAAAAGAAGGGCTATATGACCATCACGGCACACTTCATCGATGAGTCATGGCATTTACCCCATAGGCTTTCGAGGTAATATAAACTTTTTATTTTATTTAATTATTACATATTGTGTTTTAGTCTTTCAATGGAACATTATTATTAAATTCTAATATATTCCAAATTTATTTATTAGGTTTTTGTATGTGTCATGTCCTCACACAGCTGAAAACCTTTCAAATCCATTATTGAACTGTATTTTAGATTGGACTATTGATAGGAAATTATCAACTTTGACGCTTGATAATTGTTCTACCAATAATTGCATGATTGATCTTATGTTGGATAAACTTGTTCCAAGTTCATTGATAATGTATGGACAGCTTTTTCACATGAAATGTGCTACGCATATTCTAAATTTGATTATGAAAAATGGGTTGGACGTTATTGATTGTGGGGTGGAAAAGATTCGTGATAGTGTAGCTTTTTGGACGGCAACACCAAAAAGAATGGAGAAATTTGAGGAGGCGACAAGACAATTGAATCTAGATTATGGTAAAAGGTTAGTTCTTGACTGCAAAACTTGATGGAATTCAACTTATTTAATGCTTAGTGTTGCTATGAATTACAAAGATGTATTTTATCGTTTAAAACAGCGTGAGTCTCAATATAGAAATTTGCATGAAGAGAAAGATTGGGATTTGGCCAAAGAGATGTGTGATAGATTGAATTTTTTTTATCATGTGACGGAAATGTTTTCCGGAACAAAATACCCCACAAGCAATCTTGTTTTCCCAAAATTTGTGAAATTAAGTTATCATTAAGAAAATGGCTTACTTCTAGTTATGTTGAGATAAGCAACATGGCATCAAATATGATTTCAAAGTTTGATCAATATTGGAAAGATGTGCATGGAGTGATGGCTATGGCAAGCCTTTTGGATCCAAGGTTTAAATTAAAACTCCTTGAGTATTTCTTTCCTCTCATTTATGGAGATGATAGAGCTTTGGAGGAGATTGCAAATGTTCGCAAACTTTGTGAAGATATATTTAAAGATTATCAATCAAGAGTTGTGTTACAAGTTTCTAATGTTGACACTAGTGGTATTTCTAACTCAAATGTTGATTTTGGTAGTGAGACGGAGTCATTAGATGCTTTTTTTTCATGGAACATTGAAGCTAGTACTGTGAATGAAAAATCTGAATTTGATTCATATTTGGAAGAAAAAACTTTACCTGGGACTCATGACTTTGATGGGTTGTGTTGGTGGAAAACAAATAGGATTAAATATATATCCTATTATGTGTGAGATTGCTAGAGATGTATTAGCTATTCCAGTTTCGACGGTTGCTTCAGAGTCCTCATTTAGTACTAGTGGTAGAATTGTTAGTTCACATCGTAATAGACTTCTTCCATCAACTTTGGAAGCTATTATGTGCACTCAAAATTGGCTATGGGTTGGAAAGGGAGGTATGTAAAACATTAAATAATTGTTCATTTTATTTACTTGTTTCATTTGTATATTATATTAACATTACTTATTAAATTTTATTTAATCGTCTCTTAGGCAATGTTGTTGATGGTGTTGGTGACATGCTTGTTGATGAGGAGAATGACTTAACTGAGGTAATCAAATTGTATGTTTGATTAAATAAATATTCCTTTTGAAAGTCTATATATAATATAGTAATGCTCTTTTTGAATTCTGTAGGGATCAGATGTTGTGGATGGTTGAATGGAAAATTTGAAGTTGGCTTGGAATGTGACTACTTGAAAGTTGAAATTGCTTAGTTTTTTTGTGCTTTCTTATATTTTGGATTGATCGAAGGCTTTAAATTTGTTTAGACTTTTTTGTGTAATACACTAGTACTAGATTATTATAGTTATTTGTATTAATTTTGGATTAAATTAAATCAATTATATATTTTAGATTGTATATTTTGTTAATTAATGGATTGATATTGAAACAGGGTGAAACAAAAGTTTGGTCCGATCGAATTCTGAATCCTGAATTCTAAATTTTGGATTTCGGATTGAAAAATTTTAGGATTAAAAATGGAAGAAATGGGGGAATGGGGGATGGGGCTGGGGGCAGGGGAACCTCCCCCCAAACACCCCCATCCCCAGTTCCCCCAAATGGGGTTTGGGGGTAGGGGTGGGGGGAGGTTTTAGGAATGGGGGTAGGGGTGGGGGGGACCCTCCCCCGCCCCATTGGGCCTCCAATCCCATCCCTAGTTCTAATGCATGCTTACACGATAACTGGGGGAATGAGTACACGTTGCTACAATGCATGCTTACACGATAAAATGGGGGAATGAGTACATTTCTTACACGATAAAATGGGGATGCTGCATATATAATGAATATATGAATGGTTACAAGCCGGAGGGAATCAAGCATTCTACCGTGTAAACATTCTGGTAAATTATTTAATTATGCTTGTGTTCATTCTGGAAATTTACTTTCACTTCAAGAAGTCTAGAACAACACTCCTAACTACTAGAAAAATAAAATGCAACAACAAAAATGAACTAATGTTATGGAAAGTAAAAGAAATAAAATATAAAAAAATATAAAAAAAAAAACATACCTTCTTTAGATTAGAAACCCTTGACAGATATGATATGGTGATTTATAAAAACCTTGCGAGATTTACGAAAAATCTGAGAGGGAAATACTTGTGTCTGAGACTCTAAGAGGGAAATAAAATATTAAGGGCCTGTCCTACAGGCGTTTTTTCAGCCTATTTTCGTTTTTGTTTTCCAAAAATGATTTCGAATTCGCATTCAGTAACCGTTTTTCATTTTATTTTCAAAATATAAAAATAAAATCAAAAACAAAACCAATGTTAAAAGTGGAAAATTTGAAAAACAAAAAAAAAAGATGTTTTTCTTGAATTTGTTTTTGTTTTCCATATGAAGTGGGTCCCATATCATTAAATAAGCGGGTCCCATATCATTAACATATATTTTATTTTAATAAAACTTTTTTTTCCACCGCCTCTTCTCCACTCTTCTTCTTCTTCCTTCTTCATTCTTTCTTCTTTCTTCTTCAAATTAAAAAAAAAAACACAGACTTTATTTTTTAAAATCATTCTTCTCTCCTTCGTTAACTCAGGTCAGTTCTTCTTCTTCTTCTTCTCTCTTCTTCGTCGCCGATGTCGGAGGAGGTTAGATCCTCCTCCGGCGACGCCGATCTAGCCAGATTGGTGTCGTTGGAGGAGGATCTCACCACCTCCGATCAGATCGGTGAATTATTGTTTTATACCAGAACACCAAATAATAAAATTGCTCGGTTGGGTTATATTCCAATTTCTCATTGATTAATTAAAACAAAGCGAAAAAATGGGTGGATTTCATGTGAAAATACTTTGCCTTCAATTCAATTTAACTTACAACAATAAGCCAATAAGGTCATACAAGGTCTGCACTCGTACGGACAATAATCAAGTATTTGATGTATTTATGAACAAGAAACACCAAGGCACGCAATATGCTCAACGCAGCAAATATCTCAGCCAAATATAGGCAAAGGAATATTGAGAATACACTCGTAAAATGAACAAAATTTTAATTATTCATGCTACCGAAGCTGGAGAAAATATCATCTCATGTTGTTGTCTACGAAGAAGATGTAAACGCAGATCTACCGAGACCAGAGCCAGATCCCATCTCCTGTTATAATTAATGAGATTTTCTATACAAAATAATTTTAAATAAAATATGTAATCAAATTGTTTTTAGGTTATAATGGGAAATAAAAAATTCGGACTTAGTTAATAATTGTTTGGGATGAATTGTTGATAAATTTAAACAAAAAAAAAAAAAAAAAGGTTAACCTACCTGGCGCGTTTTTAATGTTTTTATTTTCAGAATACTGTTTTCCGCATATGCTACCAAACGCGTTTTTAGATTTTCAAACTGAAACTAAAAACACTGTTTTCATTTTCATTTTTCTTTTCGAAAAACAATCAACGAAAAACGCTTACAGGATGGCCCATAAAGTTCTCTAAAAAGTAGATAAGGGCATACTTGTCAAAAAAATATTTCTCTTGAATAAAAAAAGAAAACTTATTAGGATGGGACAGTTTCAAAAACCGCTATAATTTTCGGGTCAAATGGGGGAATTTTGCCTATAAACAGTTTAAAGATGTCTTTGGTCAACAACCTATTATCTTAACATTGCTGTAACAAGCCAAAGAGAGATTTCAGAGATGATGTGCCATGTGTAAGACTTAATTACAGGTTTTTGACTTTCGATTCTAGCAGCATCTATGACTTTATTATGCTTTATTGCGTTTTGATCTATAAAAGTTTTAATATTGCATAATTAGTCATCTTAACCTTTACATTTTATCACCGAACCAAATTGGACAGTAGTTTATTTAGAGATTGATTAGGATATCGGATTTTGATTATGTGAAGTAATTAATAGTTGATTACCAAATATCATTTTATATCAAAATTATAAAATAAACTGATTTTCTCAAAAGCAATACCAAACTGCCCCTTAATGTCTTTTTTTTTTTTTTAACACGACTTATTATTATTATTATTGATTCACCTGAATCTCGTTCTTACAAATTCTAATTATTTTTGTTTACTGAATTTTTTTTTTTGTTTTGATATTGATTGTGATTGTTAATGGTCGCACATAATTAGGTATGAATACTTTATTACAATGTTTAATAATGAATAGTGCTGGCAAAATGGGCCGGGCTTTGGTGGACCGCCCGTCCAGCCCGTTTCGATCGCGGGCCCGGGCCGGCCCGGCCCGCCAAATTAACAGGCCAGGCCCAAGCCCGTTAATCTAGTGGTCCAGGTTGGGCCTATTTGGGGCCGTCGCGGGCCGGGCCCGGTAAGGTCCGCCAGGCTCGCCGGCCCAAATTTGTTTTTGAAATTTTGAATCTGGCGGGCACAAACAGGCCGGCCCACGGGCAGCCTGGTAGGCCCACCAGAATTCAATTTTTTTTAAAAAAAATTCAAATTTTGAATTGAGGGGTGGCTTTTGTAATTAACCAACCGACCGTTGAGGGAGGAAAAAAATATCAAAAACTTTTCAAAATTACATTTTTTTTAAATCTTTTACAATTTTTTCCAATTATACCCTTACCTAAAGTTTTCCTATAAATACCCCATCACTATCACCTCATTCTCTACATTTTCTCTACTTCCCTAATCCCTACTCTCTTATTCTTCTCTCTATTCTCTACAATCTCTCACTCACTCTTTCAACTATTTTGTAATTTATTTAATATATTATTTATATACTATATACTATTATACTAATATACTATACACTATACATTATATATTATATATTTACATACCTCCCACTCTTTAGTCTCTACTCTCTACTCTCTACACATTCTAAGGCTTTTACTCTAAGGTATTGTCTTGTTTTTTTTTTTTTTTTTATTAACTTTCATTTGTTATTTAATTATTAACTATTATTATTTATTAATATGTTTATAACTAATGTTATTATTTGTTATGTTGTTAGGTATCCAATTGATTAATTAATTCAACACTCTCAAGTCTCAACTCTCAAGCCTCCAATTTAAGGTTAGTATGTGATCAGAACGATTTATACACCTTTTGAGGTCCCCATTTCCTGTCATTTGCTTTCGTTTTCGAGCATTTTTGTGAATATAATATGTTTTTGTGAGCCTTGTGTAGGTTCATTTTGTTTTGGGACGTCTACGTGCGATAACGAGGTGTTTCCAGGCCAAAACGCAGCGCGAAAGGATGAAAGAAATTGGTGTTGAAATTTTCCAGATTTCGTCGAAGCGTACCGCGTTAGACAAAATTGCGTACTACGTTCTGTACCACGAAAGTTTGCAGAAACATTTCGTCAAACAAGACGTTAAAGCGTACTACGACCCATATTACGACCTGCACCAGATTTCGTTTTTTTAGGACTTTTCTTGAGGGGTATTCATGTCTTTTTACCCCTATTCTTGTACCCTAACTATCCCCACTATAAATATCCCCTATTCTCTCTCTTCTAAAAAAAAATCACTCAATCCCTAACTCTCCATCTCTTTCTCTTCTCCTCTTTCACGCCCCACACCAAATTTCTGCCATCTTCTTCATCTTCTTCATTTTCTTCACCCAATAAAGGAGAGACCCATGCTCCCATGGAGGTTCTTCCTCCATGGGAGCTCACCACACATCTCCACCACCCCTTTCTCACTTCATCCATCCATCATAGACTAGATTTCAAGGAATTAAGAGACAAATCCGAGCTAGGAAAGCTATGGAGCATCTTTGGAGGCTTGTCTTCAAGGGTTTGCTTTTATTTACTCATTTCCTTGTAATTTCTTGCTTCTTTGATGTGTAACCCCAATTTGGGGAATATTGTAAACCCTCACATGTGCTATATATATGTATTTTGTTTATAAATTCGTTTGGGTTTTGTTTTGCTCTTTGATTTATGTATGTTTAATCTCTTATTGTGAAATTTATGTTTGTGGAGGTTTGAAATTGACATGTATGCTTGAATGGGATTAGGAGTAAAGTAATTAATGTAGGAGTAGAGTAATTTAGCTTCCCATGATTGTTTGTATGTTAATGGATTGCCAAAATATCATTTATTGAATGATTTGAGTGTTAGGGATTTTATCCCCAAAGAGTAGAAAATGCTAGTTTATGCATTTAGTTGCTAAATTGGCTTTGGTTCACATCCTTGAGCTTAATGGGTCTTTTTAAGACACATTTGCCCATCCTTGGCTGGAATGGGTGATGAATTGATTTAGGGAAAATTCCCAAGTCAAGAGGAGAACCCTTAATTCATTTGAATGTTCTTAATGTTTAACAATTGCATTGATGCACATTAGTGTTAGGTGAACTTGTTTCCCATTTTTTTGCCATCCTAGGGAGATTGATAACCGAATCCGTATCTAGAGTAAAGACAAATTGAATTCCTCTTGTGCTCGTGTAGTTATAGGGGTATTTTATTGCTTAATGCTTTCACTCGGTTAGCCACCTTGTGAATGATATTTAGGTTGTGTGTTATATATCGCGTGGTGTCGCATTGACATGCTCATCATGATATCCTCTACATTTGACCAGAAAGATGAGAGATCACTAGGCTGGCGTGTAGAGCTCGTGTGTGTGTCCCACAGTCCTTAATGAATTCAAGCATTTATGCATGGATGTAATCTCTATGTCGCTCGAGAGAGGGTAGAGATTAATTAAGGGGACACGAGCGTATAATATTCATGTTATATGGGTATCTCGTATTCTTAATGCTTTCACTTGGTTGCCATTCCGTATTTGGTTAGCCTCGTGGATGAATTATTGGCTATAGTATGGCCCACGCGGTTGCGCATTACATGCCCAGCGAAATAACCAATGTATTTGATCGGAAAGTTGAGAGATCACTAGGCCGGCATACATGGCTCTTATTTGTGTCCCATGGTACTTAATGAATCCATACGTATGTGTGGATGTGATTTCTAAGACTCGAGAGAGATTAGAGATCAGTTAAGGGGACACGAGTCTATTAAATACTTGCACATTGAGGGACTAAATGAGTCTAGCACTTAATTAGAAGGATTGTTACGGTTGAATTGTTTCTCTAGTGTAACCACATTGCATGCCATCTCTCCATTCCATCCTATCATTGTAAATATTATTGTTTATCATTTATTTATTTATATTATTATTTACATTTTCCACACAAGCAACACACGAGTTCTCTCGGCTTGTTGTAATAATAGCTAGAACCGGTAACGGTCGGTGAATTCCACTTCCCTGCGGAACGATACCCTCACTTGCCGCTGTGCTAGTCTCTGTGACTCGTGCGCTAGCGAGGTCGAACTTAATTGTTCATCTTTTGACCGACACTGCAACGACGTGTCGTCAGTATGCCTACTTCTCTACTTTTGTTAATTGTTATTAATAACTTTAGATATAGTAATTATTATTATTTAGTTATTAGTATAATAGTATGTGTGTAGTTAATATTGTTGTTAGTAATATGTTAATTTTATGTTTTTTTTTTTTTTTTTTTTGTGAGTTTAACAACAAAATAATAAAACAAAAAATTAATTCCTAATTTTTTTCAAAATTTTTGAAATTATTATTATATTAGAAAGATTATGTTTTTTTTTTTTTTGGTGAGTTTAACAACAAAATAATAATAAAAAAAATTAATTCCTAATTTTTTTCAAAATTTTCGAAATTATTATTATATTAGAAAGATTATGTTTTTTTTTTTTTTTGTGAGTTTAACAACAAAATAATAATAAAAAAAAATTAATTCCGAATTTTTTTCAAAATTTTCGAAATTATTATTATCTTAGAAAGATTATGTTTTTTTTTTTTTGTGAGTTTAACAAAATAATAATAATAATAATAATTAATTCCTAATTTTTTTCAAAATATTCGAAATTATTATTATATTAGAAAGATTATGTTTTTTTTTTTTTTTGTGAGTTTAACAATAAAATAATAAAAAAAAATTAATTCCTAATTTTTTTCAAATTTTTTGAAATTATTATTATATTAGAAACTAGAAAGATTATGGTTTTTTTTTTTTTGTGAGTTTAACAACAAAATAATAAAAAAAAAATTAATTCCTAATTTTTTTCAAAATTTTCGAAATTATTATTATATTAGAAAGATTATGTTTTTTTTTTGTGAGTTTAACAACAAAATAATAATAATAAAAAATTAATTTCAAAATTTTTGAAATTATTATTATATTAGAAAGATTAATTTTTTTTTTTGTGAGTTTAACAACAAAATAATAATAATAATAATTAATTCCTAAATTTTTTTTAAAATATTCGAAAATATTATTATATTAGAAAGATTATGTTTTTTTTTTTGTGAGTTTAACAACAAAACAATAATAAAAAAAATTAATTCCTAATTTTTTTTAAAATTTTTGAAATTATTATTATATTAGAAACTAGAAAGATTATGTTTTTTTTTTTTTTTGTGATTTTAACAACAAAATAATAAATAAAAAAATTAATTCCTAATTTTTTTTCAAAATTTTTGAAATTATTATTATATTAGAAACTAGAAAGATTGTGTTTTTTTTTTTTTTTTGAGTTTAACAACAAAATAATAATAAAAAAAATTAATTCCTAATTTTTTTCAAAATTTTTGAAATTATTATTATATTAGAAAGATTATATATATATATTTTTTTTTTTAGAGTAACTAGAGTTTAAGAAGAAAATAATAATTTAGAAAAATTAATTAATTTTTAAAAATTAATAATGATTATGTTTTTTTTTTCTTTTTTGTAGAGTTTAAGAAATAAAAAAATAATAATAATTTTGAAAAATTAATTCCAAATTTTTTAAATTTTTTTTGAAATTAATAATATAGAATGATTATGTAAATGTAAAGTTGAAGAAATAAGAAGAAAAAAATATAAATTATTGGTATCATAATATAAAAATTCAAATATTAAGTTTGCCCACATATAGTTGCATACTGAATACTTTGTCCACAAAATTCTCAAAGTTACGAGTCCTACCAAGTAACGAGTCATACTTATGAATGTCCAAAGATTCTTCCATCTAGATGCTGTTAAAACCTATGTTTTGTCATTGAGATGAAAAAAATCTCTAGACGTTCATTACAATCTTAATTTTGATGATTAAGATTATAAACTTAGTATGGATGAGTCACTTTGAGAATTTAGTGGACAGAGTACTCGGTATTTGTCAATGCAAAGATATTCAAGATTTTACTCTCTCTTATGCTTTGCAATAGAACACAATGTGCAATGCAATGTGCGCAAACTTAATATGTTTTTTTTTAGAAAAATTAATTCTGATTTTTTAGAGTTTAACAACAAAATAATAATTAAAAAAAATTATAAACTTAATTGTGTAAATGTATAATTGTATATTTGTAATTTTGTATGTTTAATTTGTTATTTGTATAAATGTACATTTAATCATTTGTATCTGTCCACAAAACTCTCAAAATAACGAGTCATATCGTTGAACGTCAAGAGATTTATCCATCTCGATGACAAGACACAGGTTTTACTGTTAAAACCTGTGTCTCGTCATCCAGATGGATAAATCTCTAGACATTCGTTTACAATCTTAATTTTGATGATTAATCGATTATGATTATAAACTTGGTACCGACGAGTCACTTTGAGAATTTAGTGGACAGAATACTTAGTATTTGTCAATGCAAATTTGGATGAATATGTTTTTTTTAGAAAAATTAATTCCAAATTTTAAAAAAAAAAATTGTTGAAATTAATAATATATTAGAATGATTATGTTTTTTTTGAGTTTAACAACAAAATAATAATTATAAAAAAATTACTATGTTTAATTATGTAAATGTATAATTGTATATTTGTAATTTTGTATGTTTAATTTGTTATTTGTATAAATGTATAATTGTATATGTGACATTTAATCATTTATTTAATTATAATCTTAGGAAAATGAATCCTGAAGACTTGAACCTGAACCCCGGCGACTATTTGCCAGACGAGGAGATCGACCGATTATTCGGTGACTTCCATACCAATCTCGATCCCCCTAGTACTACGGGTGCGAGACCTTCTTCCTCGACACTGAATTCGAGTAAGAAGAGGAAGAAGAAGAAATCTGAAGTGTGGGATTGCTTTAACCCTATAATGGTAAAGAATACAAATGGTACTGAAGTTGAGCATGCCCAATGTAAGTATTGTCAATCTGTACTCACTAGTTCAAGTAGGGGAACTAGTCATCTCAGGAGACATAAACTCAAATGCATGGCTTCCCATGAGCAAGCGGCAAGTCGATACAACTCGACAAACCCAACTGCAGCGGAACCCAGATGGTTCTGTGAGTACATGGCAGTACTGCGCTGCAACTGACCAACCCATACGTTTTCAAGATAACCCCCATTTTCAATATTTTATTAATAATGCTTTTAACCCCCAATATGTCCTTGTTTCTAGAAACACAGCTAGGAGTGATTTGATTCGTACTTTTCAAAAATGTAGGACTGAATTGATTTCTGAATTGCAAAACATTTCTTTTTCAATTGCATTAACGTCCGACATCTGGAGCGGACATTCAAAACAAGATTATTTGTGTCACTGGACACTATGTAGACACCCAATGGATTTTACAAAAAAAAGCTCCTTGGTTTTCGTGTCATGGATTATTCACACACTGCATAAAATATTTTTCAGGTTATTATGTCTGTTATACAAGATTATGGCATTCATAACCGCATCATGTCAATTACTTTGGATAATGCATCTACTAACTCCAGAGCTATAGATTATTTCATTAATTCTAACATCCCTAATATTGCGGGAAAAATTTTCGACGCCCATTGTGCATGTCACATTATAAACTTGATTGTAAAATCAGGTTTAAAGCAGGTGGAAAGTCAAATCGACAATATTAGGGGGGCTTTGGGTTGGATTATGGCATCTAACCAAAGAATTGCTGAGTTTGCTAGATTTTGTAGATCAAAGGACCTAATACCCCGTAAGTTCCAAACAGATATGCCGATAATGTGGAACTCAACATATATAATGTTGAAATCTGCTTTACCATATGCTAAGGAAATTACTAGTTTTTATAACCTGAACACCACCAACGACCCCGAACGTGAAAAACTCACGGAAGGTGATTGATATGTGGCCACTGTTTTTGTTGAATTTTTAAAAGTTTTTTATGATGCTACTGTAGAACTTTCCGGGGTTTATTACCCCACATCTCCTCTTGCACTTCATAAACTTTATGACATGGCTGATTTACTTAGACAATATAGTGAACATGTGATGGTAGCTTCTGCTGTTGCTAATATGCAAAAAAAAATTGAAAAATATTGGGGGGAAATTCCTCTTTTGTATGCCTTTGGTATTGTTGTAGATCCTAGGTTCAGATTTAATGGTTTATAAGTATTTTCCAAAGAATTGGGTGAGGCTCTGGGATTAAGTGAAACGGATGTTGCTCAACATCTTAGTATACTGAAATCCCAAATGTTCGAGGATTTTTCTATTTATGAGAACAGTTACAACGATGGAACAACGAAACCGGTGCCTCCTCAGCAACAATCCCAACAACAATCAAAGCTCATGAGAATTTTTTTTAACAAGGCCACAACTTCTCGCGCTTCAGGAAGTTCGAGTCAGAGTCAAAGTCAAGGTCAACGACAACACGTGGAGCTGAACAGATATCTGAGTACGGAGTACTCCATCACGGACAACGATGACTTCACAACCAACGATCTTCTGAAATGGTGGCGCGGCAAGAGAAAAAGCTTCCCCATTCTATCGAGATTAGCATGTGACGTCCTTGCTATCCCGATTTCAACAATATCATCAGAGCAGGTGTTCAGCACGGCCGAACGAATACTAGAAGAAAGAAGATGTTCATTGGCCCCTGATACGGTGGAAGCTTTGACATGCCTTAAGGATTGGGAAAATACAAGATACAAACGACAACATCAACTGGAAAACAAAGAACTCAAGGATGACTTCTCCACCATGACCATCGAAGAGAGTTCCGGTAGCAACCAGCCGGCGAGCTGATGTAATTGTAAGTACTTAATTTTATTTTTTTTTTCTATTGCACTCTTTTTCCCTTACCAAGTTTTTATCCCATTGGATTTTTCTTGGTAAGGTTTTAACAAGGCAATCATGATTTGTAATTTATACTTTTCACCACAAATTTAATACGAAATTACAAAAAAATTATTCTTCGAAAATTAATTAAGTGTTGTATGAAATGAAAAATGTTATATTTCATATTAAAATTATTGCATTAATAATTATACAAAATTATTAGTTTTTACAATGTATAAAAAATAATATTATATAAAAAAAAGTTTAAAAAAAAAAATTGAAGCCTGTTGGGCTCGGCCCGGCCTGACCTAACACAGGCCTGGGCCAACAACCCCCCCTCCCCCCCAACAGGCTGGCCCGGCCCGACTCGTTTCCTAAAACGGGCCGGGCCGGCCCGACCTGTTTTGCCAGCACTAATAATGAACGCTTAGAATATTAAGAAACAATGTGCAACCATTAACAAATAACACAATAACAATCACAATCAATATCAGAAAACGTATATTGTAATAAATTATTTGTACCTAATTATGTACTTTTTAAAAGTTTGACCCAAGTGGTGTAAATATAAATCAGAATCACTTAAAAAAAATTGTCATTACAAAATGCGGTAGACAGTAAAAAACGTACAAAATTTGATGTTATAAGCTACCAAATTCTTAGAGTTTTTTAGAACGAAATTGAGGTGATTTGATAATAAGTAGTGTTTAAAAGAAAAAAAAAAATTGTTTTGGAGAGGTTTCTTCTTTTATGGTGATAATCAAATTTGGTCCCTAATTTTTTTGTTTACTTGCGTGATCCTTAAGTGTTCCAAAATATATCAATCAAGTCTTTTCTATCAGTCGATTGTTAATCAAATTTAATGGTTTAAAGGTTATTTTTGTTTTTTAATCCATAATCCAAACAATAGTGGCACATGGAACAATCAAAAATTTAAAAATTTAAAGATCGTTGTTCGTCATTCTCCGACATCGATCAAACTCCAAAACAAACCCATAGGCCGTAACTAGTAAAATTATAGATCATATTAAGTAGATGGTGCTGCCATATAAAAATTTCATTCAGTAAAACACAAAACACAATTACCAAGTTAGGAACTTGAAGTTTAGAACTTGGTGTATGGATGACGAGATGAGGTTGGTCCAGTGGTAAATTACCCTTCACACCTGCACCACGAGGTTACGGGTTCGAATCCTCTCCCCTCCCTAAAAAACCCCGAATTTATATAATAGTGTAATACTTCAAAAAAAGAACTTGGTGTACAGATTGTTCTACTGAAACCAGTTAGAAGAATATAACATTATTATTACGTACCAATTAACATCTTATGCAACATGCAATTAAGTACATGGAGGCATGTGCAGATATATCATATATGACATAACAAACATAACCCACAATATAATGAGCAATGCCAATAAGGTTACTGAAATGAAAACTACTAGTCATTGAATTTGAACAATAGAAAAAATAAAAATACTAAACCCACGTACAATTATATAAAGTCATAAGATCAATTACTATAAATCTATAATAAATTTCATTCACTTTTTTTGAGGATCAACAAGCTGGTGCAACAACTATGTGCAACACTTATTACAATGTTAAAAATCACTTCATCAGTAATTTTACAAGTATATTAATTATAGGGGTGAAATCATAATGAGCCAAAATATTTATGGGTTTATTGTTTTTAGCCACTAATTTATTTTTTATTGTTTTCGTCGCTTTTGACCACTTTTGGACAAAAATACCCCTAAGTTCGAAATTTGAAAAAAAAAAAAAAAAAGATGTTAGTGGGTAGATGGTAACAACAGGGTATTTTTTTTGTTAGGGTTCAAACCATCCTCCAATTAAAACGATCAAAAGTAAAAAAGAAGAGGGAAGAGAAGAAAGAGATCGCCGTCGCCTCCAGTTGATGCCGCTCGCCGTCACTGTCGCTGTTGGTCGCCGTCGATGCAGAGAGAGAAAGGAACAGAAGCTGTCGTCGCACCTCTACCGGCGTCGTCACACCTCTCGGCGTCATCGCTGCCGCTGCTCTTTGTCTTCACAGCCTCTCGGCGTCGTCGCACCTCTGACAGTGAGGTGACCATCTTTCAATTCACCGACTATTTCTTTGTTTTAGGTTTGTCTTTCTTCTCGTACAGTGATAGATCCTTTTGATTTGATTTGTTTGTTGTTGTTCTTGGTTCTATACTTCTATTGGGTTGTTTTTCATGTGGGTTTTGGTTTTGATCTGGTTTTTTATTTTATTTTTTATCTGGGTATTTGCTGAATTGGCATTGAATTATGAACGTGATTTTCAATTTTTGTGTTTGTTTGATTTGAAATTATGGGCATGAAATGAGGATGTAAATGGCATTGAACGTTTGTTGTATGTGTGTATGTTTTCATGTATTGATGTATTTCTCTGGAAATTGTTTGTGACAGAACGATAATCTGAGTTTTGTTTGTACATTAATAGCTTTGATATAGCTTCTGGTGTCGTTTGAAAAGGTTAGTTGATATTCCAAGTTTTGTTTCCGTTGTGCTTTCGGTTGCATTTCATATAACTATATGTATTTTAGGAAGATTATGATCATTATTTTCCACTATTAATTTCTTCAGGAGAAGGAGTCATGGGACATGAGCACTCCGGAAAAGATAGAAGCTGCTGGTAAGAAGAAGGAAGATGGGAATGCACTATTCAAGGCTGGCAAATATGCACGAGCTGCGAAAAGATATGAGAAGGTTTGAAATATGCTTATTGTGGTGCTGCATCAAATTATTTGATCCACTCACCATGGAATCAATCCAACTTGTTGAATCATCTTATTTTCAGGCTGTGAAGTACATCAAGTATGATTCTTCCTTTGGTGAAGAGGAGAAAAAGCAGGCTAAGGCCTTGAAGGTTGCTTGTAATCTGAATGATGCTGCTTGCAAGCTGAAATTGAAAGAATACAAGCAGGCAGAGGAATTGTGTACCAAGGTTTGGAAGCTGAAGTTATTTTTTCTTGTTTTGTTCTTAATTTTTGTGCTCTGTAGATTATATATCATGGGATGTATTCGTACAGGTACTTGAGTTAGAGAGTAGAAATGTTAAAGCCCTGTATAGAAGGGCTCAGGCTTACATACAGTTGGCAGATTTGGATTTGGCTGAGTTTGATATCAAGAAAGCCCTAGAGATCGATCCTGACAACAGGTAAATGATCTGTTATTACTAGTCAATTTTAAGCCTTGAGTACTGTGATTTGGGGTTTTGTATTGATTTTTATTTTTAATGATTTGTGGACAAGTTAACGTTAGAGTTTATCATATGAAATCAAGTTTTATGGCAACATGTTTGCAAAGATGAATAAATTGGGATCTGTTGAATCGGATGTAAGTTTCTAAATCATATAGATCTTAAAAAAAATTAGAATCTATTTCTTGTGTTAGGTTGAAGAGAAATGAAATCATTATCAGGTTTCGGAGACCAGGTGAATTGATGCCCGTCTTCATTAATTAGATTCAACTTCTTGTGTACCCTGCGTTGAGGGGATTGTCTAAAAGAGAAGTTAACTGAGAAATGGGGATATATTTTGGTTTTTTTGTTTATTTTTTTCTTGTATTGGCATATACAAGTATTCTTGTTAATTTATTTTTATGATGAGCAGAAAGCGAGGGCTAAGGAGGCAGAACCAGAACCCATGAGCATAGACGGCAAGGCATAACCCATCAAATTGTTATCACAGTAATTTCCGGTTTCAGCGTTTAAATTACTGGGGTCTTGACCTATTGTAGGACATTTTTATCATTTGACGCGGAGAAGTTGTAATGGATATCTTATAGCCTGAGAATTTGACATAATTTTATTGATGAATTGCTATGTGGTTGTGTGTCGGTATGAGGTTTGAATCTACGAGAATTGACAATAGAGCTCAACAATGATAATGTATCGGCTGTGATGGTAATTGTATCGACTGTAATGATGAAAGTGAAACCGAAGTTTAACATTTTTTTTTGCTTTATCAATCTCATAAGAGTGGTTAACATGAACTCAGAATGAGCAACATTATTTTTTTGCGTTTGCTCAATATAGTGTAGGAAATTTCTTGAAGCAATGAACCAAAATTTGTGTGAAATTGAAATAAACAATTAAACCAATTTAAACGAGGAAAGATATGAGACCACCCCTCATTTTACATGGAAGGAAATTTTGAAATTTAATTTTATCACCATATTTTTTAAATGAAAAGAAGGTTGGACATGGATTCATAATACACTGGCATGTAACTTTAAATTATACTGGCATGTGACTTCAAAACAGCCTTGGTATGTAAAAATATTGGGATTCGATTGTGTAAGTAATCAATAATATCTTGACATATAACTTGAAAATACAATGGCATGTAATTTCAAATTACACAGGCATGTAACTTCAAAACAGCCATGGCATGTAAAAATACTGGACTTCGAATTTGTAAGTAATCAATAATATCTTGGTATGTAACTTCAAAATACACTGGCATGTAACTTCGAATTACGCTGGCATGTAACTTTAAAACAGCCCTGGCATGTAAAAATACTGGACTTCGAATTTATAAGTAATCAATAATATCCTGGCATGTAACTTCAAAATACACTGGCATGTAACTTCAAATTACACATACATGTAACTTCAAAACAGCCCTGGCATGTAAAAATACTGGACTTAGGTCTGAGAAATACATGAATTCATACATGACACATCATTGTCATTCTCAAGTATCGGTCGAGCAACACCACTAATCGTAGAGACCAATGTGCATAATTGTATGGTGTACCTAGCAACATCAACTTTGGCAACATCTTGTATCAACTTCACCAAGGCATCATAAGTCAAACCTCTAGGAACATGGACCAACTTTGTCAAACCACCCTCGTAACAATTGCCCACCCAACTTCCACCGTGATAGATGACCAATTTCTTTGTATCCATATTCCTGCATGTCAAGTATTTGACATGAAAATTTAAAATGACTACGAACTGACATGTAAAATTTTAACTAACCAGCATGTAACTTTAAAATAAACCGACATGTAAAGTTTTAAATAACCAGCATGTAACTTTAAAATAAACTGACATGTAAAGTTTTAAATAACCAGCATGTAAAGTTATAATTAACCAGCATGTAACTTTAAAATGAACTGACATGTAATAAAAGAATAACTGATGACATGTAACGTAACTTATAAAATAAACTTGCATGTAAAGTCTACATCTAAAGTCTACAACAACTGGCATGTAACTTTAAAACAAACGGGCATGTAACTTTAAAACAAACGGGCATGTAAATTTAAAACACAAACGGGCATGTAACTTCGGTACAGAAAATTACAAAATCTGGGTTTCACTAAATATGGAAAATACTCTCTTTTTTTTCATATCAAACATTATGATATTTGTAAAAAACAACTGGGAAAGGGATACAAACCTTTTCGAAGGTCGTTCGGCTCCGGATCTATCTCGGTTTCGATGGAAGAAACGGAATGGGGTGGAAGAGACGAGTTGGAGATCGAGGAAATGAAGAGAATGGCATGGAAGAGAGGACTTCGCCGGAAAAGAGAGAGGAGTTCGCCGGAAAAGAGAGAAGAGTGAGAGATAAAGAGAGAGAGAGAGAGAGAGAGATAGAGGAGTGAGATTCTGATTTTGAGATACAGAGGGGGGGAATTTTTGGGAGGGAAAATGTTTGCCAAGTAAAACAAAAGTGTGGGCAATTTTGGCAATTCAAGGCTAAAGATGATGAAAACAATAAAAAATAAATTTTTGGCTGAAAACAATCACTCCATAAATTTTTTGGTTGTTTCTTGCAATTTCCTCTTAATTATATATATATATTAATCCTCCCTAGCAGATTTCTTCAACTTTAAGCCTTCTTGAACATGACTTTGAATGGTGTATCACTCAAAGCCAGACGGCGAATCCCAGTGGCCTGATCGATATAGATTCCGATATCTCTACATAAAACTCTGCAGGTATCACAAACTGAAGGGCAGAAAACAAGCTTGTAATCATCATCAAACTTTTCTATCTTGAACCAATTGCTTATTGTCTCGCGACCAGGATTGCCTTCAACTCCTCCGGTTGTCACAAACCATTGTCCCAATGAATCATCATGACTATCCAGCTTCCACACCGTGGACTGGATGCAGATTGTCGAGGCAGAGAACTTGATGTTCTGATCAGTGGACAAACGAACGACACCTTTCTTTATGTTCACCGGTGACCATTTTCTACCTCTTGTCGTTCTTGGACAACATCTAGAGGACAGGTTTCGTTCCCGGTGCTGGCGAGAGTAAGACCGCCGCCTCTCCCACGGACAACCGGCAAGATGTAGTAATCGGTGCCAGTGTGAAGCTTCTCACCGGCAATGTCAAGCACCGGATCAGGTGAAGAATCGGCTGTCACAACCAATGGCGCCTTTGTGACAAAGGCAAAGATAGAGAAGGAGATCAGTATAAGTAATGTGGATTTCATTGTTGCTACTGTTGTTGTTTCTTTTTTTTTGAAAGGTACTGTTGTTGTTTCGATGTTCTAATTTTTTGTTTTTGTGTAAATGAATGAACCCAAAGAGTTCAAATTTATAGAGCTAGTGGATTGATGTAATGCGCGTGATGATCATTCACAATTGATTAGAATTTTAAGAGATATTAGACATGTACGTATCGTGTATGGCTGGCTAAATTTGACTAACTAGCCGACCAAGCTAGCTATTACTTCACACCATCAAAATTCGATCTAAACATGATCCTGCTGGTGGTTCTAGAAGTATATTTTATGTGCAATGCTGGTGACTTGAACCCGGGATATTGTCAGACAGAATGAACGCTCTTATCACTGAGACATATTTGGCGGTGGTAAGTTGAAGTTATTTATTGATACCATATAAAGAATTTTTTTTATTTTTTTATTTTAAGTGCAAAAGTATGAGTCATTTCATATTTATCTTAATTATGTATATAATGTGGTCACCGTCCAATACGGCTCGGTGGAAATGACATTCATTTAGCTTGTTAGTCGGTAATGTCTCCGCCGTGCAGCTGGTTTACGAAAAAAAAAAAAGTAATATGAATTTGAATCCTTACTGAGCTGATCTTTGCCCTGACCTAAATAAGCAATGCTTGAGATTATTTCTTTTATTTATTTCACTTTCATTATCTTTAAATACATAATATTATCTTCCAGTGTTTTAGATCAATGAAAAGATCGATTCAGCAGAGGATCTAAATATATCCAAGTAATATAGTATTATAAAGTCAAAGATGTGATTAAAATCGAGAAAGTCAAAACTTATTATCTTATCTTTACAAATTACACGTACATCATGTCTCTATCTCTATCTAGAAACAGTTTGAAGATGTCTTTGGTCAACATCAGTTCATGAGAACATGCAAGAATTTTGTTGAATTGATAATTGATCATCTTCTCTTCATGTGACCATGTGTGATTAAAGGAATTTAATTATAATATCATGAATTATGTCTCTTGGAAAAAAAATTATTCATTTCTAATACTTTTCATAAATTTCGTTTCAGTCAGAATACTGTAAATATTAAAACTATTAAAAACTCAAAAATAAAATAAAAAATCACACAATTAATAAAATATTAATAAGAAAAAAAAAAAAAAAAAAAACCATATACGATCATGAAAACGCAATCCAAAAGATCATTTACTTTATACTTCATCACTCTTATGTTGTATCAACTATCATGTATGTACAGTGTACTTCAGAAACAATACAATTCTTCTCTCTGTGTCTGCCTTATGCCTAGCTATAAAACATAAATTAAACAGAATAAAGGAAATAAAAATATTAAACTCCAAAACAAACCCCGTAACCAGTAAAATTATACATCATATTACGTAGATGTTGCTGCCATAATTTTTGGGTTGAGTAGTATTAGTGAAACACAAAACACAATCACAATCACCAAGTTGGGAACTAGAAGTTTAAAACTTATTGCACATCTCACACAACTTGAAGATGGAAAATTTTAATTTGTTGGGTGTCTTTCATAAGCGTAAAAACCGCATCAAATAATAAACCAATAGTACAAATATATAACTGTGTTTCACGGATCAAGGTAAGATTTTATCAACTTTTGAATCATTTCAAATGAACAATTGCATAAAACAGATGGATATTTTTATCACTTGGGACAATCTTATTTGCACAATACATAGAGGCAAGGGAGTGAAATTCCCTTGCACATCATGTACAAAAAGATTTCCCACCGATTTTCACATCCATTTGGTTGCTTTAATTTTGAGATGGTTCGACCTAGCCCTTATATACTAGAACTCGATATGACCTAGTTTAAAACCCATGCGACAAAATTAGACACTTCAATATGCTATCACAAAGTTATAACCTAAGTCCAAGATTCACTTTCACCTTCAAGTACGAACCCACAAAGGTTCCAAAGAGAAAGACTTCTCCTTTCGGGCGTGAGCAGCTTGAGTCCCGGGAGGAGGTGCATGCACAGTTATAGGAAGGACCCACTCACTTTTGTATCTACCTTCTACCAGAAGTGGATGATCATATCTGGCTGAGGAAAATTGAAAAACTCAAAAAGTAACATCACAGATGAAAATATTCAAAAGATGCATCAAAAGTGAGTTATTCATTAAGATGGAATACTAATTCTGAAAACACTTAAAAGAAATCAAAAGTGCAGCAGTCATTCAGCATACAAACAGTAGTGAAAGGTAGCATTTACTCATTACACTAGACTAAACTTCGTCTCACCATAATTGTTAAGAACCCTACATTGATGACATCCATTTTTCGTTTACTCAAAATGTTTTTTTACATATTATAACGATTCAATTCAATCCACAAAATTTTATTGCTTATGATATAGAGGGCAATATTTTTTCTTTGGTCAACAACAGTTAATGAGAACATGCAAGGGAAATGACAGAACAATGCCATAATTTGGTCGAATTGGTCGAAGCAAAATGTTGATTGATAATGATCATCTTCTATCCGGGATTTTGTGATTAAAGGAATTTAATTATAATAGTTTTCATAAACTTCGTTTCAGTCAGAATACTGTAAATTATATATGAACTAAAACATTAAAAAACAATGTGCAACCATTAACAATCACAATCAATATCAGAAAACATATATTGTAATCAAGAGCGAAACCAGAAATTTTTTTCTAGGTGGGCCGTGGACAATTTCATATCAATAAAAAATTATACTACATAATAAAATAAAATAAAATCATTTTGATGACGAATCTCGATGGTACAAGAAAATTTTCATTAATTTAAATAAAATGGTATACCTAATCAGGGGACATAATGAGCATTACCCTCAAATACATATTCTAACCAAGAAAAAACACAATAAAATAAAAATGAAATATGCATACAAGGGAAATACAATAAGATCCTACTTAAATTTTGACTTCTAAGGCTTCAAAGAAGCGAAAGCATCTATTACGGAATCCGAATCAATTGTATCAGCAAGTTCTCTTTCAATATAAACAACCATACAATTATCGAGAAACTCATCATCCATCTTGTTACACAAATACGTTTAGACAAGTTTCATAGCCGAAAATAAAACTTAATTTTACAATTAATTTTACTACATAAACTTAAAAATAAAAATAAAAATAAAAATAAAAATAAAACTTACGATTTTCTCATACCAACATCTGTATACCTCCATAAATCCAAAAGCTATGAAAACTCATAAAATTTAATTTCTTGGAGACTTAGAGATTAACTTATATGGTAAATCTACTACTTTCAGTTGTTGTTTAGGGGTTAAAATTTCCAATTTGATTTTTGAGTTAATAAATGGTTAAAATTTCTCCATTTGATCTTTCACTTGGTTAAGGAAATAAAAAATATGGTAAATTAAGTCAGAATTAGAATTGGTCTGAGATATACTTAGAATTAAATAGGATATATTTAGAACTATGAAAAAACTTTTTTTTTATATAAATAAATAAATATATATAGGGTGGGCTGCCCACCCTAGCTAGGCCTAGGTCCGCCATTGATTGTAATAAAATGTGTACCTAATTATGTTAAAATAATACTTTTTAAAAGTTTGACCCAAGTGGTGTAAATATAAATCAGAATCACTTAAAAAAAATTGCCATCACAAAATGCAGTAGACAATAAAAAAAAACATGCAAAATTTGATGTTATAACTTATAAGGGGCCAAATTCTTAGAGTTTTTTAGAACGAAATTGAGATGAATTGATAATAAGTCGTGTTTAAAAGAAAAAAAAAAAATTGTTTTGGAGAGGTTTCTTCTTTTATGGTGATAATCAAATTTGGTCCCTAATTTTTTTGTTTACTTGCGTAATCCTTAACTGTTCCAAAATATATCAATATAATCAAGTCCTTCTATCAGTCGATTGTTAATCAAATTCAATGGTTTAAAGGTTATTTTCATTTTTTAATCCATAATCCAAACAATAGTGACATATGAAACAATCAAAAATTTAAAAATTTAAAGATCGTTCGTCGATCTCCGAGATCGATCAAACTCCAAAACAAACCCGTAACTTGTAAAATTATAGATCATATTAAGTAGATGGTGCTGCCATATAAAACTTCATTCAGTAAAACACAAAACACAATCATCACAAGTTAGGAACTTGAAGTTTTGAACTTGGTGTACGGATGACGAGATGGGATAGGTCCAGTGGTAAACCCCTCACACCTGCACCACGAGGTTATGGGTTCGAATCCTCTCCCCTCCCCAAAAAACCCCGAATTTATATAATAGTGTAATACTTCAAAAAAAAAAACTTGGTGTACAGATTGTTCTGCTGAAACCAGTTCGAAGAATATAACATTATTATATACCAACTAACATATTATGTAACATGCAAGTACATGGAGGCATGTGCATATCAGGGCTGGCCCTGGGCATAGGTCCACGAGGCGGCCGCCTAGGGTCCCCGTTTTCCAAGGGTCCCCAAATTCAGTTTACTGTGTATTATATCTTTAGGCCCGAGTAGAGTTTTTTTAAAATTAAAAAAAAAAAACAACCTCCATGTCAATTATCATTTAAAAGGCCAATCAAAGAAATATTTATATACGGCCCATATGTTTTTTTTGTTAAAAAAAAAAAGCCAATTAAAGAAACAAAATCATTATGCTTTTTTTTATAGACAAAATCATTATGCTTGCCCAACCACAACATATCAAATTGCAAATTGCAATTCATTGTATCAGACATTCGAAATTTTGTAGGGTTCTTTACTTCTTTAGCACTTGGTAGCTCTTAGCTTTGTTCTTGGCTTCTTACGAAACTGGGAATTAGCGGGAAAGTAATTGTTCTTAGATTGGAATTTGGAAGCTCTCTTCTTGAAATCAATCGTAGTTGTTTTAGAAGGTAATTTAACACCTCTTTTCCTTCTTCTTCTTCTTCTTTTAATCCGAAAAACCTCTTTTCGTTTTTCTATTTGAAGTTCTGTTAGAATTTTGTATGTATTATGTATTATGGAACCCGAAAGTAAGGATTCAAAAACCCAACTACCAAATAGAAAAAATTGTTCTTGAATTTTTCTATATGCATTGTTAGAATTGTTCTTGAATTTTGTATGTATTATGTTAGAATTTCGTTTTTCTATTTTAGTTTTGTTAGAATTTAATCTTGATTTTTTGTTATTATAATGATTTTTATAAGTATTTACTAGAGAAAAAAATCAAGTAAAAATATATGGAAAGTTGGGATTTGGGGGCCTCAATTTTTTATTTCAC
Source organism: Acer yangbiense (assembly GCA_008009225.1). Lineage (NCBI taxonomy): Eukaryota > Viridiplantae > Streptophyta > Magnoliopsida > Sapindales > Sapindaceae > Acer > Acer yangbiense. The sequence goes on along the minus strand of CM017773.1, from coordinate 15,697,719 downwards.
CTTGGGCCCCCGAAATCTCAGGACCGGCCTGGTGCAGATATATCATATTTGACATAACAAACATAACCCACTTTATATCCGGGTTCAAAAATTATATAGCACTTTTTTAAGGTGGTATTTTAAGACTATCACTCATTTAATAAATTAAGTTTAAATGGAACATAAAATGAGTTCTTTCCAAAAATGCCCCTCACAGTAACCTTCTTCACTATTTTTTTTTTTTTTTAAATCCTCCATCAATGGAGGTCTCAAATGAAGGTTGAAATCGGCCTCCAATGGAGGTTGAAATCAGCCTTTGGAGGTCAATTAAGAAGAAAATTTTAAGAAAAATTGGAAAACTTTTTTAGGTAATTTCCGAGACTTTTCAGGTAGTTTCCAAGACTTTTCAAGTAGTTTCTGAGTTTTTTGGTAATATCCGAGACTTTTGGTAATTTCTAAGACTTTCTAGGCAAAAATGAAATTTTCGAAATGACCAAATTCAAAAGTCTTGAAAAAATTCATTTTTGTCTAGAAAGTCTTGGAAATTACCAAAAGTCTCAGGAATTACCAAAAAGTCTTGGAAACTATCTGAAAAGTCTCGGAAATACTTGAAAAGTCTCGGAAATTACCTGAAAAGACTTGAAAATACATGAAAAGTCTCGGATACTACCTGAAAAGTCTAGGAAATTACATGAAATGTCTTGGAAATTACTTGAAAAAAATTTCCTAATTTTTTTTTCATCTTCTTCTTAATCAACCTCCATTAAAGGTCAATTTCGACCTCAAAGCTGGTGCTTATATAGTCATAAGATCCATTAATATAAATCTATAATAAATTTCATTCACTTTTTTTGAGGATCAACAAGCTGGTGCAACAACTATGTGCAACACTTATTACAATATTAAAAATCACTTCATCAGTAATTTTACAAGTATATATATTATATTATATATATTAATCTTCCCTAGCAGATTTCATCAACTTTAAGCCTTCTTGAACATGACTTTGAATGGTGTATCACTCAAAGCCAGACGGCGAATCCCCGTTGCCTGATCGATATAGATTCCGATATCTCTACATAAAACCTTGCAGATATCACAAACTGAAGGGCAGAAAACAAGCTTGTAATCATCATCAAACTTTTCTATCTTGAACCAATTGCTCGTTGTCTCGCGACCAGGATTGCCTTCAACTCCTCCGGTTGTCACAAACCATTGTCCCAATGAATCATCATAACTATCCAGCTTCCACACCGTGGACTGGATGCAGATTGTCGAGGCATTGAACTTGATGTTCTGATCAGTGGACAAATGAACGACACCTATCTTTATGTTCACTGGTGAAAATATTACAGGGAGACCATTTTCTACCTCTTGTCCTTCTTGGACAACATCTAGAGGACAGGTTTCGTTCCCGGTGCTGGCGAGAGTAAGACCGCCGCCTCTCCCACGGACAACCGGCAAGATGTAGTAATCAGTGCCAGCGAAAAGCTTCTCACCGGTGATGTCAAGCACCGGATCAGGTGAAGCATCGGCTGTCACAACCAATGGCGCCTTTGTTACAAAGGCAAAGATAAAGAAGGAGATCAGTATAAGTAATGTGGGTTTCATTGTTGCTATTGTTTTTGTTTTCGTTTTTAATTTGTGCTAATGAATGAACCAAAAGAGTTCAAATTTATAGAGTTGGATATGGTGCATGATGATGCCACTTGTAGTGTCGTGATTCGAACTTGGGATATCGACCGATTAAACAAGTAATTAGAATTCCTAAGATATGTAGTTGTGGTAGACATGTATAGCTAGCAAAATTTGACTAGCCCACCAAGCTATTACTTCACACAATCAAAATTCGGTCTAAACATGATTCTGCTAGTGGTTCTAAGTATATTTTACACAAGGAAAATATTAATGTGTACACATTACGTTCATATGTTAAAAGTTTTTTTTTTTTTATATATATCAGTAATACCAGAGACTCGAATTCGAGATATTACCGGATTGAATAAACACTCTTAACATTGAACCATATTGGACGGGTGGTAATTATTTAAAGTTATTTATTGATACCATATAAAGAATTTTTTTTATTATTTAAATGCTGAAGTATGATTCATTCCAACTTCATCTTTATTATGTATATAATATGGTCGGCTCAATGGAAATGACGTTCATTTAGCTTGTTAATAAGTAATGTACGTCTCCGCCTCGCAGCTGGTACAAGAAGAAGAAAAAAAAAAAAAACGTAATATAGTATTATAAAGTCAAAGATGTGATTAGAATCGAGAAAGACAAAAACCTATTATCTTATCTTTACACATCAGTACATCATGTCTCAATCTCTATGTACGGTATATAATTTAGAAACAGTTTGAATATATCTTAATATTCTAATTCATATGTAATTATTAAACTCAAAAATAAAATAAAAAATCTCACAATTAATAAAAAAACCATAGACGAACATGAAAACGCAATCCTAAAGATCATTTACTTTATACTTCGTCACTCTTATGTTGTATCAACTATCATGTATGTACTTCAGAAACAATACAATTCTTCTGTGTCTGCCTTATGCCTAGCTATAAAACATAAATTAAACAGAATAAAGGAAATAAAGATATTAAACTCCAAAACAAACCCGTAACCGGTAAAATTATACATCATATTACGTAGATATTGCTGCCATAATTTTTGGGTTGAATAGCATTAGTGAAACACAAAACACAATCACAATCACCAAGTTGGGAACTACAAGTTTAAAACTTGTTGTACATCACACAACTTGAAGATGGAAAAATTTAATTTATTGGGTGTTTTTCATAAGCGTAAAAACCGCATCAAATAATAAACCAATAGTACATATATATAATTGTGTTTCACGGATCAAGGTAAGATTTTATCAACTTTTGAATCATTTCAAATGAACAATTGCATAAAACAGATGGATATTTTTATCACTTGGGACAATCTTATTTGCACAATACATAGAGGCAAGGGGAGTGAAATTCCCTTGCACATCATGTACAAAAAGATTTCCTACCGATTTTCACATCCATTTGGTTGCTTTTGAGATGGTTCGACCTAGCCCTTATATACCAGAACTCGATATGACCTAGTTTAAAACCCATGCGACAAAATTAGACACTTCCATATGCTATCCAAGATTCACTTTCACCTTCAAGTACGAACCCACAAAGGTTCCAAAGAGAATGACTTCTCCTTTCGGGCGTGAGCAGCTTGAGTCCTGGGAGGAGGTGCATGCACGGTTATAGGTGACAGAGAGACATCCTAGGCACCATTCTTGGGGAATCACCTTTGAATATTATTCCTTTCCTTATACATTTGATGTAATTGACAGCAATCGTTTTATGTAATTGACAGCAATCACTTACCTTGATATTGTCCACAATTATAGGATACAATTGATAGGAGGTGATTGTGCTGTGACATGTATATAACAGAACCTCTGATCAATGAAAAGATACAACCATTTTCATACAATTTCATCTAATTCTATAATAGGAAGGACCCACTCACTTTTGTCTCTACCTTCTACCAGAAGTGGATGATCATATCTGGATTAGGAAAATTGAAAAACTCAAAAAGTAATATCACAGATGAAAATATTCAACGAATGCATCAAAAGTGAGTAATTCATTAAGATGGAAAACTAATTCTGAAAAACTTAAAAGAAATCAAAAGTGCAGCAGTCATTCAGCATACAAACAGTGAAAGGTAACATTTACTCATTACACTAGACTAAACTTCATCTCACCATGAATATTGTTAAGAACCCTACATTGATGACATCCATTTTCGTTTACTCAAAATGTTTTTAACATATTTTAACGATTCGATTCAATCCACAAAATATTATTCCTTATGATTTAGGGGGCAATATTTTTTCTTTCTTTCTTTTTTCTTTTTCTTTTTTTTATTAAAAAAAAAAATGCTTCGGTAATCATATAGAGGCATGTGATTATTATTACGTACCAATTAACATCTTATGCAACATGCAATTAAGTACATGGAGGCATGTGCAGATGTATCATATATGACATAACAAACATAACCCACAATTTCCATATCCATATAATGAGCAATGCCAATAAGGTTACTGAAATGAAACTACTAGTCATTGAATTTGAACAATAGAAAAAATAAAAATACTAAACCCACGTACAATTATATATAGTCATAAGATCAATTACTATAAATCTATAATAAATTTCATTCACTGTTTTAATTTTGAGGATCAACAAGCTGGTGCAACAACTATGTGCAACACTTATTACAATGTTAAAAATCACTTCATCAGTAATTTTACAAGTATATTAATTAATTATATATATTAATCTTCCCTAGCAGATTTCTTCAACTTTAAGCCTTCTTGAACATGACTTTGAATGGTGTATCACTCAAAGCCAGACGGCGAATCCCAGTGGCCTGATCGATATAGATTCCGATATCTCTACATAAAACTCTGCAGGTATCACAAACTGTAGGGCAGAAAACAAGCTTGTAATCATCATCAAACTTTTCTATCTTGAACCAATTGCTTATTGTCTCGCGACCAGGATTGCCTTCAACTCCTCCGGTTGTCACAAACCATTGTCCCAATGAATCATCATGACTATCCAGCTTCCACACCGTGGACTGGACGCAGATTGTCGAGGCGGAGAACTTGATGTTCTGATCAGTGGACAAACGAACGACACCTTTCTTTATGTTCACCGGTGAAAATGTTACAGGGAGACCATTTTCTACCTCTTGTCGTTCTTGGACAACATCTAGAGGACAGGTTTCGTTCCCGGTGCTGGCGAGAGTAAGACCGCCGCCTCTCCCACGGACAACCGGCAAGATGTAGTAATCGGTGCCAGTGTGAAGCTTCTCACCGGCAATGTCAAGCACCGGATCAGGTGAAGAATCGGCTGTCACAACCAATGGCGCCTTTGTGACAAAAGCAAAGATAAAGAAGGAGATCAGTATAAGTAATGTGGATTTCATTGTTCTACTGTTGTTGTTTCGATGTTCTAATTTTTTGTTTTTGTGTAAATAAATGAACCCAAAGAGTTCAAATTTATAGAGCTAGTGGATTGATGTAATGCGCGTGATGATCATTCACAATTGATTAGAAATTTAGAATTTTAAGAGATATTAGACATGTACGTATCGTGTATGGCTGGCTAAATTTGACTAACTAGCCCACCAAGCTAGCTATTACTTCACACAATCAAAATTCGATCTAAACATGATCCTGCTGGTGGTTCTAGAAGTATATTTTATGTGCAATGTTGGTGACTTAAACTCGGCATATTGTCAGACAGAATGAACGCTCTTATCATTGAGACATATTTGGCGGTGGTAAGCTGAAGTTATTTATTGATACCATATAAAGAATTTTTTTATTTTTTTTTTATTTTAAGTGCAGATATTTATCTTAATTATGTATATAATGTGGTAACCATCCAATACGGCTCAGTGGAAATGACATTTATTTAGCTTGTTAGTCGATCAATAATATCTCTATCGTACAACTGGTTTACAGTTAAAAAAAAAAAAAAAAAAAAAATTAATATGAATTTGAATCCTTACTGAGTTGATCTTTATCCTGACCTAAATAATCAATGGCTAAGATTATTTCTTTTATTTATTTTACTTTCATTATCTTTAAATACATAATGTTATCTTCCAGTATTTTAGATCAAGAAAAAGATCTGACTCAACAGAGGATCCAAATATATCTGAGTAATATAGTATTATAAAGTCAAAGATGTGATTAGAATCGAGAAAGTCAAAACCTATTATCTTATCTTTACACATCATGTCTCAATCTCTATATAGAAACAGTTTGAAGATTTCTTTGGTCAACAACAGTTCATGAAAACATGCAAGAATTTTGTTGAATTGATAATTGATCATCTTCTCTCCATGTGACCATGTGTGAACTTCAGAAACCATACAATTCTTCTGTCTGTGTCTGCCTTATGCCTAGCTATAAAACATAAATTAAACAGAATAAAGGAAATAAAGATATTAAACTCCAAAACAAACCCGTAACCGGTAAAATTATACATCATATTGCGTAGTTGTTGCTGCCATAATTTTTTAGTTGAATAGCATTAGTGAAACACAAAACACAATCACAATCACCAAGTTGGGAACTACAAGTTTAAAACTTGTACATCACACAACTTGAAGATGGAAAAATTTAATTTATTGGGTGTTTTTCATAAGCGTAAAAACCGCATCAACTAATAAACCAATAGTACATATATATAACTGTGTTTCACGGATCAAGGTAAGATTTTATCAACTTTTGAATCATTTCAAATGAACAATTGCATAAAACAGATAGATATTTTTATCACTTGGGACATCTTATTTGCACAATACATAGAGGCAAGGGAGTGAAATTCCCTTACACATCATGTACAAAAAGATTTCCCACCGATTTTCACATCCATTTGGTTGCTTTTGAGATGGTTCGACCTAGCCCTTATATACCAGAACTCGATATGACCTAGTTTAAAACCCATGCGACAAAATTAGACATTTCCATATGCTATCCAAGATTCACTTTCGCTTTCAAGTACGAACCCACAAAGGTTCCAAAGAGAATGACTTCTCCTTTCGGGCGTGAGCAGCTTGAGTCCCTGGAGGAGGTGCATGCACGGTTATAGGAAGGACCCACTCACTTTTGTCTCTACCTTCTACCAGAAGTGGATGATCATATCTGGATTAGGAAAATTGAAAAACTCAAAAAGTAATATCACAGATGAAAATATTCAACAGATGCATCAAAAGCAAGTTATTCATTAAGATGGAAAACTAATTCTGAAAACACCTAAAAGAAATCAAAAGTGCAGCAGTCATTCAGCATACAAACAGTAGGGAAAGGTAGCATTTACTCATTACACTAGACTAAACTTCATCTCACCATAATTGTTAAGAACCCTACATTGATGACATCCATTTTTCGTTTACTCAAAATGTTTTTTTACATATTATAACGATTCAATTCAATCCACAAAATTTTATTGCTTATATTATAGAGGGCAATTTTTTTTCTTTCTTTCCTTTTTCTTTTTTTTTTTATTAAAAAAAAATTGCTTCAGTAATCATAACAATCATTCTTCAGATCATTGAAAGTCCAAGCACAGGACAAAAGCTAAAATTTTATTCTCAATGGAAGTGTTCATATGGATGCTAAACTCTCCTATTAGAGTTTTCCATCTTCCAAATCTAAGGCAATTGGCAACCCCTCCATTCTATTGTATTTGTATACATAACAGTCTTCCTGAAGATTTAGTTGTTTTTATATAATAGATAAAAACTTGTGACCTCAAGTTTGAATAACATAAAGAGTTGATGAAAACCAATGGGCTTAACAAGATAACATATTTTTATTGTTTTTCTTTCATAATATCTGCAATCTTTTACCGCCACCAGTGCACCTATTTCAGACACCAAGCAGTCAAGCATATTAACTAAATTGCAAAATCAAGAGAACCCCTGCAACACATTATTTCTTTAAATAAGGACATACGAGGGCTACATAGGTGATACTATTAAGAAATACCTCGTCCAGTCTACATGTTTTGGAGTGGTAAGAAATTCAAATCGTAAAGCCCATTGCACGGAGACATGGGGAGTAGAAAAGGACATCGGCCCATCCATGGGAATAGAAAAAAGAAAGCTTGTCTGAATCAAATCTGCAACAACCTCATGGTGATCACTCTGAACCTGTAGGAATGATCAAACAAGCATGCCATAAAATAAACTGGAATTCCTATAGCCATATAAGAATGTCACTTACAAACTCAACTCCTTGAAAGTTCACAAAAGCATTACATTCTTGGAGCGTTACACGTAACTATAACAGAGATTGGTTAGATAATTTTTCCATTTTAAATTCTACTTTTAAGTTTTATAATTTATTGGCACTTAAAGAAAAGTACACTTTTGACTCACTCAAAGCAAAATACCCTTTTTGACTAATTTGTAATTTTGTATATGATAGGAATGACAGATCAATGAACAAGCAGTGGAGTTAAACGTGTTCTAACATGACCAATCAACTACATGGATAGCGTTTTATGCCAGAGAATTAATGCACATAACCTTTCCAAACTAAAGCTTTGGCTCTCTTCTACTTTATTCCATATTAACTGCAAGACAATGTAATAAAACCCATAGTCAGCTAAACAATGGAACCAATTACTGTTTATATGAACTATCGGATGAACTAGAGCTACCTAGGTGTCAATCAATGTTTACCATAATACACCAAAATTATCATTCACTGGAATCCGAAAGGCATAGATAATGAACTAGTCCTAGCGGTCATTTATTTTATTTTTTCCACTTATTATTCAACGCCTTAAAGGATCTGAATTGGACTCATTGAGTTGTTTTTGTTTGTTTTTTAATGTGGTTAAACAACTGAAAAATGCTAAAAAAAACACTCTAAAATAAAAAGTTAAAAAGTGACTTATCACTTGACACCTAATCACCGAATCATAATTAAAATATTTTCTTTCAAAGCTATCCTCCTAAATGTTATATATTTCCAATTTTATTTTAATCATATATCCTACAAATTCTCAATCTTCATATTTTGTTAGTAAATTAGTTGCTTTGATTTTAACTACATATTTTTTATAAAGTAAAAGTCTTATAATATTATTAAACAAAATAATAAATTATTTATTATTAGTAAAAAAATTAATTTATGATTATATAAATAATTTCTGGTGTAGGATTTTATTAAATTATTTGTTTTTAGCTATTTATATAATTCCAAATAAAAGTACATAACAATTAGTAACAACAAGAATATAAATGTAAAATTATTGGTTTTCAAACGTTTGTTTTAAAAATTACATCCCCTCTTAGCTCAACCTCCCCATCCAAATTAGTGGTGGGGGTTCAAGTCTTGTCATGCATTTACTAGCATGTGTGGGAGTAGATGTCTCTTAATTGTGGGAGTAGACATTCGGGCCACACATATAATGATTGATCTGCAGGTCCCGACAACCCCCAGACCCGTTCAATGTCGAATTACAAAAAAAAAAAATGTTTTTAAACAACAAACAATCAACACATATATTCATATGATAGAAGAAAAAAAACATATCATTCAGATTTTAGTTTCTCTTCAATCTTCTTTAAAATTCAAATCTATTTAGTCTTCATATATATATATATATATATATATATATATATATATGACCTCCTAGACATGCCACACGGTTCTCTAAGCTAGAAAAAGTGAAACTAAGAATTAGGAAAATGGAAAACTAAATTGTTTGCTATTGGAATGTCCTACACCCAATTTTTTTTTCCTGCGTAATTTTTTTTTTCTTCCTAGGATTCTATTACTTTGGAGACAGTAAAGTTACTTTTCAGGAGAAGGTACTGACTCCATGTTTTGCTTCATTGATATCATCCACCAACAATAAAATCATATACAGCACCTTGTTGCTCCTTTTAATCATTTAATTTATTTATTTATTTGCTTGCTAATTTTCCATATATTTTCCAAAAAAGTCGAGAACTCTAAACAGTAGGGTTATGTATTGACATAAAGCATATAAACTAGTTCACCAGATATTATTAATACAATATAAAGATATCTGAATATAATAGTGTAGAATTTAAAAATACACCTTCGTAATTGTCGGGGAGTTTTTCCGAGAAGGATGAACAAAACGTCGACTTATAGTCTCAGAAGTTTCTAATGTTATTGAAACCTGCAAGACGCCAAACTCATGAATCAGATATTCAAGAAGTACAACTGCACCATCTATTAAAGATCTGACAGTAATTTCTCGATCGACTGTTATCTGAAATTACCTCAAGGCATCTCCTAGCTTCTTCATGAAAAAAGGTAAGAGTTCCACCGATCTGTTACTGAAACAGGTAAGAACAACCAACAAGAGAAAAGAATGAAAAATAAGAGGTATAATGAGCATTGAACTGTCATTACCATATCACTGAAATAATAAGTTGAATCAGAGTTCTTTGGAGAAAATCGTAGCAGAACTTGATCATCCATCCTGATATTGTAAGACCTTCCTCGAATAAAGCTTTCTGCTGCAGAAAATGTTTCCAACAAATAAGTTTACCAGGACTTATATATTACAAAGTTACAAGCAGATCCAAGATGTATGAGATGCATTCATAAAATATTAAAAGGAAAAGAAAGTGCAGTAGATTTACATGCAGTAGGTTCACTGGCTCCTGCTCTAGGTGAAGGAGATACTCCTGCATTATCATCTACAGACAAGGGATTCAGCTTCAGCTGGCTTGGAGACACAACGGCTGATTTGCTGGGAGGCAAAACATCTGTTTTGAAAAACACCCACAATTTAGAAAAGCTCTAAGGTATTCACTGTTTTGACAGAATTGTAAAAAAAATCGCAGAGAAATACTCATAGTAAGAATAACAAAGAAATGGGATGAAGTTCAATATCTTAACTCAAAAAGAAAAAAAAGAAAGTGACTATTTTCAAGTATAACTCACCTGCATTAGAATCATACAAAACCTCAGACACGGACAGCTGAGGAAGTGCGGCATTGAAAGATAAACTTGTACGTTCACCTTCCAAATTTGGAATATCCTTAGTTGAAGATCTGGCCATAGATGATTGCAACGATAGCGAACTTCCAAAGGCTTTGAGCAAATTTTCTTTACTTGGGTTATAAGAGGAAACAGATGAGATCTCATCCCTTGAGCTCTCATATCCTTCCTCAACTCCATCATATAATTCATTTGCTCTAGACTGTACCAAATGATCAATTAAATGAGTAACTTTAATTTAAAATTGTCTGTAAAAAGCATTTCTTGAAAGATAATGCTGTTGAAGTGGCTGTACATTACTTCAAAAATGATAAAGACTTTTAAGATAAATATATTATACATGACATGGATAAGCAGCACCACCAACTTACCCATTCAGAATCTCCATCCATCTCTTTCCAATATAAATCCATTTGGACGGTTGTCAAAGGAACAATCCCTGAAACCACCGAGGACATAAGCATAATTTCTCCTGCCCTTCTTTGAATTTAGTGTGCATGTGTGACAACATTTCTTTAAAAGAACAAAAAAAAAACATAGCATCATTCCTTCTTTCTTTCTTTCTTTTTGAACAAAACATAGCATTATTCTAATAAGGAAAGGTTTACAATAATGGTGAACCTGTTGCCAGGGCAAATTTTGTAAAAATAACATGATATGCTATTAAACTTCATAAACAAGAAGAAGCACAATCAAATTCTGGGCTGTGCTATTATATAAGTAGCAAGGTTCCATCTTATTTCACATTGCCATTTAGACTTCTTAGTTTCCATCAAACATATTAAAAGAACATTGAAAACATCTATTAACAAACATACAGATGGATATTGACAAGTTTTTGATGCAGATACCAAAAGCAATTACTTGACAAGCCTAGTATCAATGACGATTATAAATTTAATTAAACGTAGAAACGGCTACCTATTTAATTCTCATTTTCTTTGGTAGGTAACAATGTATATTAAAGAGCAGATTCAGCAGAAGTACAAATACTTCCAGATTTCAAAATTCCATCCAGGATTGATCATAATTACTTATCCATCAAACATGACTGAAATTTTGACATTCTGAAACATGAGGATATGAACATATGTAGAGTGAATACTAAAATTAGCAATTTTGTAACCTGAAGCATAAACTATGAATTTCCAATGTTCCAGGACAGAAAATTATAATTTCCCTAATATTAGAGGTGGGAGAAAAAAGTTACTACTTTCACAGTTTCACCAACAATAAGAAGAAAATTTTCATCTGTCAATTTATTTGGACAACTAAAACCAATCATCTAAGCAAGTTGCCAAATTCAGAATAGAATTTGATACTTAAGCCTCAAATTTTGATAATGAACAAGCAGTTAGGACTTAAACCCATTGCAGAAACATCTTAAGAAACACATCATGGACAAGTCACATAAATCAGCTGAGTTGCAGTATTAGTGTATTACTCATCTTAATGCACTAATTTACAACTGAATTTGTATTTTTGGGATACAAACTAATCTTTCAATGAGAATGGGTATTGTTATTCCAGTGACACATGAGGTAACCACTAAAGCAACAGCCAAATACTATGTGAATATTCTATCAACTAAAACCAAAGAAAAAGAGGGGGCGAGGGTGCGGTGGGTTAAATATAAAGGGTGTGTTTGGTTCATGATTCAGAAACAGTTTTTATTAACTAAGATGCATTTCAAATTTTTGAATCTTTAGTATTTTCAGTATCCAAAAAAGTTATCAGCAGGATATCAAAAACTTTTTTCACATTTTAAAGAGATAACCAGACTCATTTGGAATCCTTGTTTGCATCTGGACAAGCTTCTTTGCAGAAAAACAAAAATCAGACTTGCCTCCATTGCTGGAAACTTTCTCGCATCTCCACCATCAACCTCTCTGGTCATCCAATCTCGGGAGAAACCATTAATTAACCTCTCCTTCAATCACAAATCACATTTTCACTATCACCAAAAAAATAATCACCCTAAACAACCAAATCAAAAACACCATTAATTAAATCTTCTAGCGAAAGCTTGTCACCAACAATTACAGACTAGCCACAAAAAACATACAAATGGGTAAAAATTTATAGCCTACCCTTCACTTTCTCACATCATTTTTCTCATTCCCAAGTTTTGGATAATTATCACTCTCCTTAGTCCTTCTTCCTCGGACTTCAATTTCCATATTGCCGATCAAAGATTTCATCAAACAATGCCATTACGTTCCCATACCCATTCCCTTCGCTCTACTGTTAACCTCTGTACCTTTTCACCTCCCACTAGGCAGACTACTGTGACACTGTCCAATCTAAAAATTGTCTCTTGCAATCTTTATGGTTTCAGTTTCTTCAGCACATTCTCTCTTACAAATGACGAGATTCTCAGATGAAAAATTGCTCTCTGGTGGAGAAACCTTTAGAAGATGACATTTTATCTTGGGACTTGAATTTTAATGTATTTGAGTCACAACTGATGTTTATCGGTGGTGACAATTGGTTAAAGTTAAAGATTTTCCAAATGTTGAACCGAGCCTAATTAGAAAAAGAAAACACAAAATGATAAATTATTGTTTTCTTTTTTAAGAACAAAGTTTTCAAGTCCAACTCATGAACAATTGCGAAAACGGTTGAACCAAGCACATTTTCTTTGAATTTCTAGCATCCCTTGTTTTTGTAAACAAAGAATTGTATCAAAATCCTAAACTAAGCACTCCTGAAGTATTTTGACATTTACTCTGATTGCATAACTGAAGTATGTTATTGAGCCTATCAATTCTTATTAAGGTAGTCTCCATTCAGGAGAAAATAAATGCTCATCAATATAACCAATGATTTTAGTACTGACTAAGATAATTTCACATTCTACACCGTTAATGGCATTAACATATACATATACATATGCATAACTTTTAGGTTTTAAAAATAATATATTAAATAAAATTTAGAATTTATCATACAAACAAAGAAATATGGATCAGTAACACTTTGTTATTGACTGCCAACATTTTGGTCATTCCATCTTTGCATAAGATAATTCCATCTCTTATACCATAACAGCATAACTAGCATGAACACACCATGAAGACATTAAGGATCTATTGAGTTACACTTTAAAACAAAAATATGCCAAATTATGAGTAAGAGCAACTCAAAAGCAGCTCACCATCATTTTGACCTTCCATTAGCAAGCCATTGCTTTTTTGAGAGACCCATAATTGTAATGGGATACGAGCTTCCTATTGGAAAATCATATATCCAAGAGAAAACACGAATATCAAAATGGTATAAAGCTGAGTTATAACAAAAATGTAGGTATTCCTTCTAAGATCTACACATTTCAACACGTACATATGTAAACACATGCATCAATATGAAAGCACAATTTATCTAACAACTACTCCTGATAAACATCAAAGAACTGTAAGTAAGCATCCGTAAGAAGAACTACATATACACTTCTTTGCAACCAATCAACCTATAGAAGCGTTTACATGCAAGGACTATGAAGCGTTTACATATATGTAAACACTTGAGGTGTGCCTCTTCTGTTGAGGAGGAATGAAACTTTAAATTCATGAGGAATCTGAATAATAGATAGCTGGGTCAATTTACTGATCTCTTAGAGAGTTTGAATGGTTTTTCCCTTCATAGTGGCACGGAAGACAAAAGAGTTAGGATGCTGGAAAGCATAGAAATTTCACTGTAAAATCTTATTTCAACTTCCTGATTGATAATTCTACTTCCCCCTTTTGTTTACCCTTCAAAATTTATTTGGCAGGTAAAGTCCCAAGCAAAGTGAAGTTTCTAGCTAGGTGAGTAACTCTTGAGAAAGGGGAACTAACATTAAAACCGGCATTCAAAAGACGAGACCTGGGAATGCCTAACCTCAATAGAGCGTCAGGAATAAGGTTGATTTAGAAATTATAGACCATCTCTTTTTGCATTTACCCCTAGCCCAGCAACTCTAGAATAAATTGTTTCAGGCTTCCTATCTATGCTCTCTCCGAATGCCTTTGGGAGATGCCCTTGGTCCTTCATTTAACAGTCACTTCTTTCAAATACCAGACTTGTGGTTAGAAATGGAGAGAGAATCAGCTTTTTGGAATGTCAGGCTGGAAAATTCATCCTTTCAAGATCCTTTTTTGAGAATGTACAGGGTTTCCACTTTTCACAATATGTCCCTATGTCCAGTATGAAAGGTGAGAATGTTGTTAACCATGTGATTGGTTGGAACTTGAACATTAGAAGAAACCTGAATTCATATATGCTGGAAAATGTTTCCTTGAATCCTTTTTCAAGATTATGGAACCTTTAAAAATCTGGGATTTTCACTTTCACTTCTTATTTTACATAGCTGACCCTAAATCCTAATGTGTCATAGTTTGAGCCTTACAAGATGATTTGGTGGCTTAAGTTCCATCCAAAGTCCAGTTTCTGGTTTGGTCAGTGGCTCTTAACAAAAGAAATAGTATAGATAATCTCTGAAGAAGACTATATAGTATAGATAATCTCTGAAGAAGACTATCTTATATGTGCTTGTGTTCCCTGAGACGGGTGCTCTGAAAAGAGGAGACGAAACTGTAAACCACCTCTTCCTCTTGTTAATTTTTTATATTTGTTCGATTTTTGTATTTTTGAGAGTGGTATATGCATATCATTGGAATTTGGATAGCTCTACAACCCAAAAGACTAGCTTATAGGGTTGTGGCATCCATTGCTATAGTATAGCCTTATCTTTCTTTCCATGTTTTAATATGAGATTCATTTCAATCTTCATTTAAGCTTCACATGTGAGTGATCTTGAACCCTCCCCCTCACGTGTGATTCCAGGTTGGCTATTGATGTTTGTCAAATTACCCACCTTCTTTTTCTTATTATTATTTTTTTATTTTTTGGGTTGCCATTCGGAAAAACTAGTAATTTGGCCATTGACGTTAGTCTAGACTCTAGAGGCTCTAATACCATATTAAATTTTTATATTTGTTTGATTTTTTTATTTCTAAGAAATGGTTTATCTATCATTGGATAGTGTTACAACCCAAAAGACTAGCCTATTGGATTGCGGTATCTATTGCTATTTATAGTCTTCCCTTTCTTTTTATCTTTCAATGTAGGATTCAGCCCCATTTTCTTAAGTTTCACATATGGGTGATCTCTAACACCTCCGCAACCCAATCGCCTCAGATTTTTGGAGTTTCTGTTTAAAGCCAATCTAAATAGGGCTTATCCTTTATCAAGTAAGAATCTTTAGGTGGAGGACGTTAGAGCTTTTGGAGGAGGCAGAAAGGCCAAGGAGCTTTGGGCATGTGCTGTCATGACACTATTTGGGTAACTTGGTCTGAAGAAAATACAAGAATTTTGAAGACTCCTTAGGGGATGACACAAGCCTTTCGGAATAGTCTATTTTTGGTCTTCCTTGTGGGCTTTAGTATCTTTAGAGTTTCATAATATCTCATTTTACTCATTCTCAACAATTGGGAACAAAATATTCTTTATTGACTAATGCTTTCTTTGTGATTAGTTATAATTTCTTTTGTAAAGATTGGTTCTTTGTACGATATACATTTTTATTTTGCTAATGTGTTGGCTTTTGGGGAGAGTTTTCATTTTTTTCCTCTTTTTGACTTTGTGGACCCCGATTCACCTCTTTTTTTTTTTGTACCTATTTGTTTTTTATTTTGGTTCAATAAATCTCATGTTACCTATCAAAACAACAACAGCAACAACAAAAAATAATAATAATAAATAAATAAAAAGCTTCCAATCTATGCTGGGTAGCTCCTTACAACAAGGCCATTTCTAGTTTTTCTACAAAATGGAGTAATGGACAGCTTTACATGGATAAAGGAAATTTAGAGTCTTATACGAATGTGCTAGATTTGCTACCTTATGGCTGAATTGGAAAGAGAGAAATGTGAGAATCTTTGAAAATATTAAAGGGGATGATGTGCTGGCCTTAAGGGAGGAAATCAATAAAGAATAATTGTCTTCAACTGATAGATTGTGGAAAACAATTGATAGTAGCTGCTACAGGACATCTAATAGCCAACTTATTTGAAGAGTGAGTATAGTTGAAATTCGTAAATGTTTCCAAGTACGCACTACAACATTGCACAGTTTATAAATCTACATTAACCCTTTTCATCTTTTAAATAAATTTGAGGATAAAAGTTGAACCTAAAAGTAAAAGCTATCTTACATCATTCTCAAAGAATTCCAAAACCACTTCCATCAAATCATTTTTGACAATATCCCAACATTTATGGAAGAATTCAAGATTAAAACCATCCGGCCTAGGGGATTTATCTTTACTACATGTCTACATTCACACATAGCTTTCTTGACTTCTTCTACTTCTAAAGGTCTCTCCAACCAATCAGCTTTATATCTAGATTCTCTACTGATACAGGCCCAATTTAGACACTGATTTCTAGGTCTAACCATCCTTTCTTTGTATATAAAATTTAAGAAAAACTGAATAATTTCATGTTATCCCATAATTCCAGCTTATTAATACAGTTCCCGTTCATTCTTCCATTAACAACCTTATGGAAGAATTTTGAACTGCAGTCCCATTCTTTTGCCTATCTAACTTTGCTTTTTGTCTCCATAAAATTTCCTCCTTACTCCTTAGACACCACATTCTCTAACTTCAGCTTCAACTGATTCCTCTCCATCTTCAAGGAATCTCTATAAATCTGCTGTATTTTATTTGATCTATATACAAAAAAAAAAAAAATAATAATAACAACAACAACATTACCCGATTACTCATCTTCTAAGTTCTCCACATTACATAACATGGCCTCTACTGGGCAGCATATAATTCTAAAGGGAACCTGTATTTTGTCATTGAGCCTGAACCAGATTGGAGTGATGAATTCAAGAACAGAATAGATCCCCTGAATTTTGGAATCGAATGGAAATATTTAGAAGAAATTGATGAAGGGGGAGTCTTGAAAGGTGTGGTTTTGAACCTCAAACCTTATGGGCTCTTCTAAGGGGTTATATTCTGTTAAACGAACTTTGGGTTTGGGGTAGAGTTCATACAAGTTTCTATACTTGTTATGACATAGTTTTTGTGGACATCTTGTTTTCCTTTATAACTTTTTTTCTTCAATAATCGTTTAAGTTTCTTATCAATGAAAAAAAAAATTAAAAGTAAAGCAGAATACTATCTATGCAACTAAGAAAATAAAATAAAAACATAATAAAAACATAAAAACTTCAGCAACTTAATAGATAAGAAAATATTATTGACAAACCACTTCTGTAGGATCTTTTATCGACTTTCCATGGGTGTGGCCATTATCCAGTATCAGCCACCTTGCAGATAATGTACTCTTTATGTAGTAAAGATAGCGAATCGTTGTACCCTTGTAAGATGGTGGTAAAATGCTAGGCAACATAGCTCTAACTATATCTGCAGATAAGTAAAAGATGCTCACCGAATCAAATACCATGAATTACACACCAACAAAACAAAAAAAAAAAAAATAGGAAGGTATACTATTATCCTTATTCACCGCATAGCATAAACTTCAATTCAAGAAAATAAATACACCATGATTTACGGATAGTAACCTTACAAAATTGACTATGCATCAGTTGCAAAAACATAGTATTTTGAGACATACTTTTATGAATTATCAGCAACTATGCCCTAGAATATTCAGGAAGAGAAGTCAAAAGAAAGTCCATCTTCCCTAATAGAGTATTCATTAATCATCAAGAGAGATGTGCTTACATGATTTTTTAGTACCAGATGACACAATATGATTTGAAATCAACCTTGGAGTGGAGCAGTCTAAGAAAACATGTTCACCTGAAAGGCATAAATATATGAAATATATATCAAAAATTCAAGATCCCCAAAACACGAATGCCAGAAGGAAGTCAAGAAAAAACCTCTTCTCTGTTTGGATCCAGGAAGCGACTTCTGAATTGCAAACCACTGAGTATCCAATTTCTGGATGCCTTTGATTTCAAAAGTAAGGTTTTCAATCAAAAGAGAAGACAAAGTAGCATCACCAACCAAAGGATTAGATATCTCGACAGTAACGAAAATGGAGTCCCCTGGTCTATACACATCTTTATCTGTTTGTAGTTTGAGATTGGGCAAAACCTGATCATCTCTGAGATTATCCTCCACCTTTTTCGATCCACCATTCCCAAATAACAAAAACCTAGCTCCCAACATTGTCCCACCTGACAATTTCACACCCAAATCTGTTCACTAGAATTTTGAATCTTAAATTGAATGAATTTAGTTGAAAAGGTTTCGAAGTCTCTACTGCTTTTTAACCTGAAACTCAAATAAAATTGATCTTCAGTCAAAGACAAATACGAATTAATTTATTTAACATTGTTTTATGATCATTTGCTTCGTATGATCATAAAATCTGATCATACGAAGTCCTAGAGAAATTAAAAACAAAAAAAACAAAAAACAAAAAACAAAAAAACGAAGAGAGAATTGAAGTGTTAGAAATAATTACCTGTAATATTAAAACACGATCTAAGGAGCAGATGAGGAAATGAAAACACGAAGAGAGACAAAAGGATTTGATCCAGACTCCAGAGTGTCACTCGAGACGAGACGGTAGATTTCGGAGGAACAATCACTGTTTACTTACAAATGAACTTACAAAGTTACAAATGACAACAAAAGTTATATATATTTTGTTTTCAACCTCATACAAAGTTTTTATTGTTAAAATAACCATATTGTAAAATTTCATTTCGGTCCATAAATTTAAATTACCGAAATACCCTCAACAACTTTTTTTTCCTTCCTTCTTCTTTCTTTCTTCTTCATTTTCTTTATTTCTCCTTCTCATTCTCTCTTAAACTTTAGCTAACAATTGAAACAATAACTTGAACAAAAATTATTGAGATATTTGCTAGAAGAGTAAAAATTGAAACTAATCATAAAATTAGTGGAGTTTTTATTTTTACCCAGCATTAGTGTTTTGATTGTTTTTACTAAACAATCCACTATTTAGACAAGAATACCCTTAATGGTTTTTGAAATAAAAATACTTTTAAATTTTTTTATTAATTTTTTTTGTAATTATTGTAGGCCATTGGAGGTCGAGCATCCGGTCTAAAAAAAATGAAGAAGAATAAGAAGAAAAAAATTGGGTGTTTAATTCCTAAGGTGTTTAGTCTATATGTATTTAATTCCTAATGTTTTTAATTTATGTGTGTTTAATTAAAAAAAAAAATGAAGAAGAAGACGTAGGAGAAGAAGAAGAAAGAAAGAAAAAATTCAATGGTGTGTTTAATCCAGTTTTTAATTTCTAGTGTGTTTAATTTCCCACATGTTTAAATCCTAGCGTGTTTTATTCCTAGTGTGTTTGATCTATATGTATTTAATCTAACGTGTTTAATCTTCTACATCTTCGCATATTTTTTTTCCTTTCTTCCCATTTTTTTTTATTTTTTGGTTTGGTCAACGATCTCCATTGGAGGTCACCCCAGATGGAGATCTGTGTGACCTCCAATAAATTAAAATAATAATAATAATAATAATAATAAAAGTTTTTTGTTAAAGAAAATTAGTTTTAAAAAATAAAAATAAATAGAAAAAGCATGGCCAATTTTGTTTCTTTCGTAGATTGTTTGGTAAAAACAATGAAAACACTAAGTCAGGCAATAATAGAAACCCCCTTATTTATTTGGTTAGAAAATGTTATTTCCTCTTTGCTGGAATAAGAAAGATTGAAACTCAAGAAACACATTTGGTTAACAAAACAATCAAGGATTATGTTAGAGGTTGGTGGTGAGAACTTGGATTGGCTCACAAGGGTTGAATATGTGTAAATCTTTTTCATTTTCCACTGGTTAGTTTGAAACAAATAATTTAACATGAGTTTTGGATAATTTCAGCATTTATTTAGTTTTTGATGAATATCTCTTCAAAAAAAAATTCCCAACTAGTTTCATGTTTCAGATATGTGAAACCATTTTTGAATCAAAACGCGAAAACCATCAAATTGTCAGAAAACGTGAAACCATGTTCTCAATGAAACCGAATATTATTTATCATTAAAAGTTATACTAGCAGGCAAAGTGCCAATATCCAACTGGACTTGGCATAATTCATCCGTAAACATATAAAATTAGCAAGATGTGTATAAAACTATAAACCATAAAAGATTAAATCTTTTATAAGGAATTTTATAACTGTATAGATCCAAACAAATACAAATTCATCACAACTGTGACATGTCTCTGGAGATTCTTGTTACACTAAATGTGTGCTTTATACTTCCTATTCAAAATTCCATTCCCGTTTTATCTCTACAATTACCAGCAATACACTCTGCTAGGCATAGTCGAAACACCAAAAAAAAACAACTTCTACATATGATGTCTACTACGAAGTGATAGCTCCGGTAAGTTACCTATGTTTTAACTATAGAAGCCAATATCCTTCGCAATAGGCTACTTGGAGAAGTAGGTGAAGAAATATGTCCTTCCATTATCGTTTCCACAGAGGGTCCCTTTTCGTGGACAAATGTGACGGATTCCGATAGTCGATTCAGAAGATTCATCAAGGCAATTACTTCGTTTCGTTGCAACTGCAGCTGAAGGTAACAATAAAAACAAATGTCAATATCAAATAAACAGCTAATGACACAATGTATGCAAAATAGAATTTGTTTTGATTGATTGATTTACTAATGACTAGTAGCTGATAGACTTATTACGAAGAGAATGCAAAAGAACTCAGCATACTTCATTGGAATACAATTAGTTCTTCCATGAATGATATCTGCAATAGATAAGTTGGATTGGCAATGCAACATGCTCAAGAAGATAAAGACAGCTATGCCCCTTCCAAACAATTACTTGCCATGAAAATGCAACTTTAATCGCGAGAAACATAGAGGGATGGGATTTGAATGCAGTACTTTTAGGTTCACATCTTATTTAGTGCACTTGAGTCTTATGATGCAATTACTTTCCATGTTGTATGAAGCATACAAATGAAATTAAAGCATGAAAATTAAAGTCAAATGTATGAAAAGATACTTACAGTCTGACCCAAGTGTTCTTCACCATTAACAGAGAAGAGGATGTTCAATGCAGTACCAAGACCAAGAACCTGAAGCTTCCCCCAGAGCCGACACTTTTCACAGCCTACACAATCCATCAAGGCACTACAGTAAAAAAGAAGAAGAATGTTATATCACTACCACAGTGACAGGCTTATTAGTTATTGCAGTAGCTATACAGTACTCAAAGGAAAGGTGTGAAAGCTAGGGCAAAAAAAGAAGGCAGATCTAGTAGTTTAAGCAGTAGTGAAAATTTCATTAAAAATCAAGAGAAACGTAAACGTTCAAGTTCAGACTTCTTATTGATGGAAAAACAAAAATTGAGCCTTTTGGCGCTCCATCTTGTTGTGTTAAGCAAAATGATAATATCGTTTAAAATCAGTTCTTAAGTATTTGAACATGCTTCCATTTAAGTAATTGCAGTTTCATAATCACAAAGGGTCATATAATAAAAAGAGCAACCATTAGTCTAGAGGGATTTGAGATAAACCTAATGTTCCTAAATTGTCCTTGAATTCTCTGTTTCAGTTCAGGTCCACTTTGGCCTTTCCATAACTTAGCCTCATCAAATGGGAGAGGGCACGCAGCTTGTAGTTTTGGATTATACAAAAGCTGTTTCATTATGGACTGTGTCTTCAGGTCCTCAATAGGGTTACCAGTTTCATACTCAGCCTGTTCCAAATAATCTGCTGCCTAAAATGCATTCAGAAAGAGATTGCAATCAGGTTTACATCTTATCTATGAAATAAATAAATAAAATATCCCATCAATTTAGCGATTTTCAAAATAAATATTTATATTAGGAAAAAAAAAAATTGTACTATATTTTTTCAGCATTACTTCCTCTAAACAAACTTTAATTCATTACCCAATTGTAGATTCTTACCTTTGTCACAGCCCGGAGAACAAAGAGAAATGTGAAGTACAAGTTCCCGACACGATCTGGGTATCTTAAAACTCGATCATATATCAATGTGAGATTTTCACCCCACTGAAATTAGGAAAAAAAGGAATGCACAAGATGGTTAGACATCTCATTATATTAATATGCATACATATGATTTATAAATTGCAAAGGGAGATATTTCAGCATCCACAATATCAGGTACAGCATATAAGACTTACACCCTTAAGTGAAAATTTGATGTAGCTTATTTTTGGATAAGTTTGTTGAATTTTAATCAGTGGTTAGATGTGTAACTTATTTCATTTTTCTATTAAATATACCTTTTTCTATTAAATATATCTTTTTCTTGAAATTCACATTTACGTTTAACTGTAACCTTAGGATTGGATTAAAAATGTTTTATAATGTGTTCACAGTCTAAATCATTAAGGTGGAACAAAGTTTTAGATAGTAAAAAGCCAAAAGGCTTAAAAATAATATTTCAATAAACTTAAGCAATTTCAGATAGCTATCCCTTCAAGAGGGCACCTAAGCTGTCTGAATTTATGTGTGTTAAGGATATGAGTTTATCTTGGATGAAGTGCATGATTTTGCAAATACCATGTGAAATTGCAACTTGTGAGTAAAAAATTAGAGAAGAAGGCCATGAATTGAAGTCCATACCGTGTTGGTAGCTTCATCAAGCAGATAATCAGCAGCTATATGGACTGAAATAGAGGAGTGAAGACCAGATATCAATTTGTACAATATTTTCTCTTCTTGGCATAGCTCTTCAGATGGATCTGCACAGCAGGTGGAAATTAAATAGAGATTATCATAATAAGGATGAATAACTGGTCAGCAACTCATCTTAGTAGCAAGGAAACTTGAAATCAGAATTACTCAACAAATATGAAATAAAGCACGCAAGAAAACTAAATAAAATCTTCAGGCAGAATCACTAAAATAAAATCAACATCACACTATGGGAAACTGCATGACTAAGTAGAAATGTATAGCAGCTTAAGTAATATAACTAAAAGCCAGAATCCAGTCCATGAAGACAAGAAAATTCAGGGTTAGCAAACTCATTTGACAATATTAACTTCCAAACCTTTCAAAATGGAAATGTTAGCCCAATGTCCATGAGAATGAGAAACTTTTGTACATGCACAATGGTCAGTGTGTGAGAATGAAAAGCAAGGATTTAAAAGTATTAAACTAGCATAGACTAGAAACTATAGATGTTATAACTATCATCAAAACAATTTAGGCTTGAAAGTGTTGGTAACATGCATGCACATAGGAGAGAGAAAGAGAACTCACATTTGGGACAGTTTTCTGAGTAGACAGCATCCCATATCCTTCTAGCTGATGGGCCTAAGTATCCAGTATAGCGTTCAGGGTTCAGTTGAAGATTAACATATGTCATATCAGCTGCAAAAGGAAATGCACTATCAGTCACTGCATCAAGTCTAAATACTAAACTTACACGGACAATAAGGCTATCTATTCTGGTGAGAAAATTGACAAACAAGGACTGTTAAAGGCTACACAATCTCGATATAGATCTTACAAAATATAACATTGTCTAAACAGAAATTGCCATAAATCTCAGTTGCAGCTTCAAAATTTGACATATTTGTAGTTGTTGAATATAATGATACAGATCTTTTAAAAATGTAACAATTTGGCAGGCTTGAAAAGCAAAAATCCACAATAACGGTTATAAGCAATATTAGAACATTTTAGCATGTGCTGGTAAAAAAATGAGACAGACCATTGTCAGTTTCATCATCACTTGTCCATGGGTTGTCTGTTACAGTCCAGCCTCTAAAAGCTTTACTGTCTACAGTACGGTCCACAGCAGCCTGTGGTTTTCCTTCCTGACACACAAGATCGTCTGATGAAAGACCATGTCTGAGGGGATTCTTAAATGATTCAGGGAATTCACTTTCAGGGCATTCACAAACACTGCAATCCCGTAAACGGCACATACCATCTTCAGGCCAGAAAGGGCAGTCACACCATAACTTAACCTACCACATATATAGATCAAACAAGCTTAAGAAGATCAGATACCAGTGATCCAAGATAAGTAAGAAATATAAACTTAGAGAATCAAAATACATAAATAAAATAACAAGTAATCTGAACAATCTTAACCTTTATAGACTAATTTTACATAACCACTAACTTTACATAACCTCCATTACATAGTGCTCTAGTAACTCTCCACTTGTTCCACAGTTGAATGGGAATTGGGTTAGATCACATCAACGTCCTTTAAATAAAGATTCTTCTCCATTTTCAATTCAATTTCCTAAGCATGATTTCTTATTGATTCATTAAAAAAACAGAGGTATGATTACTACTTTCAATAAGATTTTAAATTTAAGAATGCACAATTCACAAAGTGAAATAACCTAATTATAGCAACGACAGTAATTCACATTTTTGAGATTTTTTTCATTTAATTGGTCTACAAAATGGTCTGTAAAGAACTTTACATTTGGGACTTGGTATCCACATTGGCTTATGATTTTGCTGCCTTAATAAATAAGTAAACTTAGTTTATTCACTGTTATCTTAGAAAACTTTAAAAGAGACGTGGTATGCACACAGCACACTATGGATCTTGGTTTTCATATAAAAACTATATCTAATTCATCCATGTCATTTGACACTGCAGAATGATATATTAATATAGACCTGGTCATAGTAAGAAAAGAAAACAGAAATCCAAACAGCTCCTAACAACTATATAGTCAATACTTAGGATCATTCAAGGCACCTATGTTCTTACCACACAAAACCACGAGTTTAGTAGTAAAATTATTATAATTATACAATAAGGTGAACTTATACAATTAGTAAAATCATTTCCAGTGTAAACATTTTGCTATCACAAAGTTTTTCCTATGTCCACAATGTGCTAATGTGTTGTCTAATCTTCTATTTAAACTTGAAACTACAAATTAGAAATACATTAATGGCATGTTAGTTGCATCATGCAATAGCCTACTTGTCGTATAGAACAAGAACCAGAACTGTACCTTGAAATATCGAAAAAAGGAGGTTTTAACAAGCTCTTGCAGCGAAGGATGCAACACTTGCTCATTAAGGTGGTTCACAGTCTCATAATCACAACAACAATCCTCCACTACCCCACTATACTTATCTTTGTCCTGCACAATCAGATAACAATCCATCGATCCATCAAACGAAACGAATTCAAATCAAATTAAAGTCATCGCATGGTATCTAATGTAAATTTTTCTTATGGCATAGAAACGGCATTCACGTGAAATGATCAACATTTTTATAGTCATTTTTCTAAGAAAGCAAACAGAGAGAAACGAAATGATACCTTAGCACAAAGACAGCTCTTGTGAATCGATCGAAAGAGAGACAAATTCGGAGAATTATAAGCATAAGCTAAAGCTACTGCAATCAAAACCGCGATTAGAGCACCGAATATTAAAATCCATCGCTTATTATGACTTATGTTCTTCGTTTCACCCTCCAATTTCACCATTATACAGTAGCTACGTGGTTGGCTTCCTAGAAAAGAAAAGAAAGTTTCGTTTGACTGATGTTTTCAAGAATGAGATAGTTGTGTTTAAATAGAAAAGTTTAGTGAGGAATTGTGTTATTCGAAAAAGTAAGAAACCCAATCTGAAAATGAAAACGATGGGCGGTGAATTAAGAGAATGTTAATGGTTTTTTTGTTGTCCGAGAATTCAAACAATTAAACGATGGGCAAGAAGAAGATTAAAATGAAAATCAGGGGAGGACTAACAACAATTTTTTCCAATGGGCCCGGCCCAATATTTCTACAACTGTTCTACCATCACCAAACGTTTGGAGCAAATTACAGTCAACTCCCTGAGGTTTACTTTTTTACGATCAGAAACAACTTATGTTTGATCAAATATTTCACAAAATGTTTGGGTACGGCTATTGACACCTATAAATATGATAAGCACACATATATTTATAAGTACACTCATTTCTAAAATTTAAAATTAAAACATTACTATAAGCACCCATCTTAATGCCAATAGTACCCTTATTTAAATGAATGTTTTCATTTTAATACAATTTATTTATAAACCCTCATAAGTTATTAATACACCCAATTTTACAAATGATAAATTTTTAAGTTCTCCAGGCTCAAAAACACAGTCTCGAGAATTCTTAAATTCTTAAAGAAACCCATCATATTGTTAAGCTTCGAAAGCTTCATTGTTGAAATATTTAACCGTCTGCAATAGAGCAAAAAGAAAGCATTAAATTAAATTATCCAAACCATCATATTTTTCAGCTTTGTAAGCTTCATTGTATAAATATTTAACATTTTGCAATAGAAGAAAACCATAGCATTAAAGTAAAGCCATCAAAAAAAATTCATAACTTATACACCGACACACCGTAACCTCACCTCATAATTGATTAGTGAATCAATTGCCCTTGTACTTGCATCATTATCAGCCTTATTCATGGCCTTCCTAAACTTGGTCCGCTATTGCAGAAAATGAACAAAAGCTTCAATAAAAAACATGAAGACCAAAAATTATTACTACACTTATGTTGAAGATTATTAATGTACTCTGTTCTGCTGGCTTTTTCTTTGTTTTGGTTTGTTTTTGGAGGTCGTTTGGTGTCTTGGTGTTGTAGCTTTCTGCGTTTGTTTTTCTGTTTTTTCGTTTTTTGGCCTTTGTTGTTGTGGCCTGGTGTTGTTTTTACCAGGTCTAGTCTGGTGTTGTTTTTACCAGGTCTAGTCTGGTGTTGTTTTCACTTTGTCTTCCGTAATATATTGGCGATTGTTTCAAAAAATAAATAAATAAATAAAGTTTTGCTGTTTATAAAAAAAAAAGAAATAGAATTAGGGTTTAATTAGGGTTTGGTTTTTTTTTTTTTTAAATAAATTAAGTGATATAATTGAAGATATGAGTGTAATTAATGGGTGTACATAGTATTTTGTTATTTTTAATTAAACTAATTTGTCCTTATTGGTAAATTCCTATTGGGATATTTTTGTAATTAAAATTTTTATTAAAATATGGGTGTACTTATCATATTTATGGATGTTAATATCGGCTCCCAAAATGTTTTAGTTTTATCGTTCAATATATAACTTGCAGCATCTCATCCTACTCAACTATAATTACAAATGGCAATTACCAATTAGGTCCTGGACTTTTTTTCAAATTTCAAGTTATTTGCGGCTTTTATAAAAGTGATCAAATTAGTCCTCACATTTTTCCCAAGGTGGAAATTGCCAAAAATGACAACATATATTATGAGAAATTCGTTTTTAACCACAAACGAAATTTTATTTGTTAATAACCATGTTTTTGAGAAATTACTGGAAAGCTCTCATATAAAAAAGGTTCCCAAAACACTCTCTTTTCTTTCTCTCTCCTCTCCTCTCCTCTCTCTCCCCGATCTCTCTCTCTCCCTTACAGTCATCGACGGCGGCGTCGTCGCCTGAGCACACCGCCAACAAAAGTGTGCTCGCCAAGCACCGACATGCTTCTTGGCTTCGCCACAACCACAGCGTCATCATGTTTCACCGGCTTGAGCTGTGTGGCTTTGCGAACCACAAACGACTATTGCGCTTCACGCCTAGCCATCGCTGTCGTCGTTCTTCACTGCTGCTTCGTGCGTCGATCATCTGCGTCAGTCATCGTCGTGGTTCACTGACGACACATCGTTGCGGTGTCGGTCAAAAGATGAACAATTAAATTCAACCTCGCTAGCGCGCGAGTCACAGAGACTAGCACAGTGGCAAGTGAGGGTATCGTTCCGCAGTGAGGTGGAATTCACCGACCATTACCGATTCTAGCTATTATTACAACATGCCGAGAGAACTCGTGTGTTGCGAGTGCGGAAAGGTGTAAATAATAATACAAATAAATAAATGATAAACAATAATATTTACAATGATATGATGGAATGGAGAGATGGCATGAAATGTGGTTACACTAGGGAAATAACTCAATCGTAACAATCCTCATAATTAAGCTCTAGACTCATTTAGTCTCTCAATGTGCAAGTATATAATAGACTCGTGTCCCCTTAACTGATCTCTAATCTCTCTTAAGTCTTAGAAATCACATCCACACATACGTATGGATTCATTAAGTACCGTGGGACACAAATAAAAGCCATGTATGCCGGCCTAGTGATCTCTCAACTTTCCTATCAAATACATTGGTTATTTTGTTGGGCATGTAATGCGCAACCGCGTGAGCTATACTACAGCCAATAATTCATCCACGAGGCTAACCAAATACGGAATGGCAACCAAGTGAAAGCATTAAGAATACAAGATATCCATATAACACGAATGTTATATGCTCGTGTCTCCTTAATTAATCTCTACCCTCTCTCAAGCAACATAGAGATTACATCCATGCATAAATGCTTGGATTCATTAAGGACCGTGAGACATACACACGAGCTCTACACACCAGCTTAGTGATCTCTCAACTTTCTGGTCAAATGTAGAGGATATCACGTTGAGCATGTCAATGCGACACCACGCGATATATAATACACGGCCTAAATATCATTCACGAAGAGGCTAACCAAGTGAAAGCATTAAGCAATGAAATACCCCTATAACTACACGAGCACAAGAGGAATTCAATGGTCTTTACTCTAGATATAGATTCGGTTTTATCTAGACCTGACAAGGTTTCAGTTCGAACCGTGGAACCGGAGTGGAACCGAAACCAAAATCAGAACCGAAAAAACCAGAATCAGAACCAGTTTTCTAGTTCCGATTTAAGAACCGAAACTAAAATCGGAGGAGGCCAGTTCTGGTTCCGGTTCCAAGGTTTATGGAACCGGGCTGTTCAAATCGGAATGGAACCGACGGTTCCGATTCCGATTCCGGTTCGAACCTGCAGTTCCAAATATATATATATATATTTTAATATAAATACTAAACCTAAACCTAAATCCTTCTTCTACCTACTCACACACAGCTATCAGACTTCTTCTTCTTTCCTCATCCTCTTCTTCTTCTTCTTCTTCTTCTTCTTCTTCTTCTTCTTTTTCTACTTTGATCTCCTTCTCTTCTTCGATCCCCTCCTCCTCTTCTTCTTCTTTACTTCAATCTCCTCCTCTTCTTCTTCTCCTTCTTCTTCTTCTTCGATCTCCTCCTCCTCTTCTTTTCAATCGATCTCCTTCTCTTCGATCGATCTTCTCCTCTTATTCTTCGATCCACCATCATCACGGCATCACCACCATGGCACCATCTGATTTTGATTTTTTTTTTTTTCTTCTTCTTCTTGGACTGATCTGGGTTGGATGGACGGTTGACAGATTGAGTTTTATTATTAATAAATAAAAAATAATAATAAATAAATAAAGGTTCAAAACCGCAGATTTGGCTGGAACCAAAACCGGAACCGGAACCTGAACCTGAACCTGAACCTGATCCTGAACCTGAACCTGAACCTGAACCTGAACCTGAACCTAAACCTAAACCTGAACCTGAACCTGAACCTGAACCAGCGGTTCCGAAACCAAAACCAAAACCAAAACCAAAACCGGAATCGAAACCGGACCAGAACCATGCCACCTCTAGTTTTATCAATCTCCTTAGGATGGCAAAAAATGGGAAACAAGTTTACCTAACACTAATGTGCATCAATGCAATTGTTGAACATTACGAACATTCAAATGAATTAAGGGTTCTCCTCTTGACTTGGGAATTTTCCCTAAATCAATTCATCACCCTTTCCGGCCAAGGATGGGCAAATGTGTCTTTAAAAGACCCATTAAGTACAAGGATGTGAACCAAAGCCAATTTAGCAACTAAATGCATAAACTAGCATTTTCTACTCTTTGGGGATAAAATCCCTAACACTCAAATCATTCAATAAATGGTATTTTGGTCATCCATTAACATACAAACAATCATGGGAAGTTAAATAATACTATTCCTAATTTAATTTACTCTACTCCTAATCCCATTCAAGCATACATGTCAGTTTGGACCTCCACACACATGGATATTACAATTAAAGCTTAATTCATGAAATTATCAAAGAGTAAAACAAAACCCATATGAATTTGAGCACAAACAACATATATAACACAAGTGTAGGTTTACAAAATTCCCCAAATAGGGGTTACATATCAAAGAAACAAAAATTACAAAGAAATGAGTAAATAAAAGCAAACCCATGAAGACAAGCCTCCAAAGATGCTCCATATCTTTCCTAGCTCGAAATTGCTCCTAATTCCTTGAAATTTCGTCTAAAATGGATGGAGGAAGTGAAAATGAGGGTAGTGGAGATGTTTGGGAAGCTCCCATGTAGGAAGAACCTTCATGGGAGCATGGGCCTCTCCTTTATTGGGTGAAGAAAATGAAGAAGATGTAGAAGATGGCAGAAATTTGGTGTGTGGCGTGAAAGAGGAGAAGAGAAAGAGATGGAGAGTTAGGGATTGAGTGATCCTTCTTAGAAGAGAGAGAATAGGGGATATTTATAATGGGGAGAGTTAGGATACAAGAATAGGGGTAAAAAGACATGAATACCCCTCAAGAAAAGTCCTAAAAAATGAAATCTGGTGCAGGTCGTAGTACGCTTTAACGTCCTATCTGACGAACACATTCTGCTGAAAGTCGCGGTACAGAACGCGGTACGCATTTTTGTCTGACGCGGTACACTTTAACGAAATCTGGAAAATTTCAACACAAATTTCTTTTGTTCTTTCGCGCTGCGTTTTGGCCCAGAAACACCCTGTTATCGCACGTAGACTTCCCAAAACAAAATGAACCTACACAAGGCTCACAAAACATATTATATTCACAAAAACGCTCGAAAACGAAAGCAAACGACAGGAAATGGGGACCTCAAAAGGTGTATAAATCGTTCCGATCATTCACGTCTTGGTCGTCGTCGGAACCCCCCTCCGCCAGCGATTTGATCTGAAAAAAAGGGAGACAAAAACCTAATTGAATTTTGGGAATTTGGGGAAAAAGGGAAATTGGGGAAGAATGGAAATTGGGCATGATTTCAAGTTTCACATATTTCATTTTAGGCATGATTTCAAGTTTCACATTTCATTTTAGTCATGATTTCAAGTTTCAACATTCAAGTTTTAGCCATGATTTCAAGTTTGATGTTTTTTTATAAAAAAAAAAAAACTAAAAAAAAAACATCTAATTTCAGGGGTACTCTTGTAATTTATGGACATACACTGAATTTTTTTTTAAAAAGTGGATATTAACAATTAAAGTTTCAAAAGTGGTTACTAACAAAAGTTTAATAAATCGAATGGTTAGTTTTGGTTTTCTCTCTTTCCCAAGTGCCAAATTAGTCTCTCTCTTTTTAGAAGTGACCAAATTGGTTCCTCTAACGATTTAACAGTGTTAAATATAACAATTGACTTTAACAATTTTAGTTAAAGTACGTAAATACCCTTTATTGTCATATTAAAGCAAAGTTGATTTGTCTTTTGTGTATTAAATTTACCATTATAATTACAACAAAATCCAAAAATATTATTAATGAACACCATTTGTACCTTTTTTAATTAAAATTTTCTAAAAAAAAATTAAAAATATTTTAATAAGATTATACACTTATTTTATAAACAAAGTTATCATTCATTCTCAATTTAGTCTTTTACCATTTTTATATAATTGTTTTTTTTTTTTTTTGTTAATATTATTCAAGCATTGTTGTCAAAATTATTATAAATAAAAAACCCACAAATAATAAACAACAATATACATGTGTTAAAAAAAATTGTGCATGTGTCATTATTTTTTTTATGAGTAAAGTACAGTTTTAGCCTTACACGGTTAAAGTTGACTAACGGAACTTATTTAGAGGGACTAATTTGGCACTTGGGAACAATATAAGGACCAATTTAGTTACTTTTGTAAAAGCCGCAAACAACTTGGAATTAAAAAAAAAAAAAAAAAAAAGTCCAGGACCTAATTGGTAATTGCCCTAATTACAAATTAACTCTTTAAATTTTAGGGCATGTTTGTTCCACCGAAATGGACAGGATAAATGGGTCGAATAGTATCAGATGCCTAAATTTAGTCCAGCCTAGGACAAATGGGTCGGACAACATCCGATGCCTAAATTTAGTTCAACCCACACCGCATTATTTAGTCCGACCCAAATAGGCTTGTCACGATCAGACTACAAAACAAGCCACACTGCTAGTACTATCCTTTTGGGGGTTTAGCTATATTACTGAAACTGTAGCATTATTGATTTTGAGTAATCCTACTTTGTCCAAATTTAGTGCCCAAATGATGTAGAATCACTATAATCCATTTATTTAAATCATGCAAATCTAATACATTTTAAATAAATGAATTATAATGTGCCCATCATTTGGGCACCAGATTTAGACACAACATTTGGGTAAAATAGCATTATTGATTTTCAAATCCTTAATTTTTATACCTCTTGGATTGATCCAGCAACTATACATATCCTATATAGTAGTTGAACCCTTCTTCTGATATTCTCAATGCATCATTAAGGCCATGTTTGTTTGCATGTATTGTATTGTATTAACCATTTAAAATGTATTAAAACAATACAATACAGTGTTTGGTGCAAACACTGTATTGTATTATTTTAGTACATTTTAATTGCCTAATACAATAAACACCGTATTAGCTAATATATTATATTTGGTGGTTTTAGGTTGTATTGTATTAGAAAAAAAAAAAAAAACTTTTCATTTCTCTCTATTTTTCAACAAATATGGAATATTGAAGAAATATGTGTTATGTTGTCAATATTTTTTTATAATTTCAAAATTATATAGGAAATATTTATTTTATTTGTAAAAATATTAGTTATTTAAATTTTTTGTTTCAATTAAAATAAAAATATTTATTGATTTATTCATTGTAGGGATATTTAAAATTAATTATTAACTATTTTTTAAAAAAATATTATATTTTTATAAAATAATAAAATACAATAAAATCATATATGAATAACTTAATACAATATAATACAATGCATCACCAAACACTGGTTTGTATTAATGATAATACAGTCCAATACAATACAATCCAATCCAATATAGTCCAATACAATCCAATACTGTGTGCCAAACGAGCCCTAATTGCATTTTTATTTTGTAAGCCATTGATGTGACATTTTCACATCAGATGGCATGTTCTTTTTTTTTTTTTTTAATTTAATTATAATAATATATATATAAAGAATTAATATTTTAAATATAAAATATGTTAAATTAGGATATAATACAGCCAAATCATATTCAGTCCAGTCCAATGCTGTACAGTACGGCATGCCAAACATGTCCTTACAGTATGTTTACATACAGTACAAGTACAATCAAGGACGGAGTCAAAATTTCTTAAAATATAAGTACTAAAAAGAAATTTTCCAATGGCCTCTAGGCCAACTAATAGCTTCGTCCCCGATTACAATCTAGGTTTTTATGGACAAATGTTTTTCCCACAAATGAAATAACTCGCAAATACAACTAGATAAAAGGCTATAAAATAAAATAATAGTCCAAACTAGGGCTGGGCACAGTCCGGTTTGGTCCGGTTTTGACTAAAACCAGACCAAACCAAAAATTTCGGTCTTTTGAAAAATAGGAACAGTTTGGACCATTCTGTTTTTCAAACCAGACTAGACCAAATTATATTTATTCGGTTCGGTCTAGTTCGGTCTAACGGTTTTTGACTTGAAATACAAATACTTGACCATTTAAAAACATATATGACATGATAAAGTGATCAATTAACGAGACATGCAAGTTACTATTACGTACGGTTCATCAAACTAACAAAAGCTAAAAGATTAATAAAAATAAAACTAAAAATAAATTGTTGTGTAGAATTTCTGGAAGTAGAAAAAATAGTAATAAATAAAATCGCTTGCTATTGATATAATCATGACAATGCAATTGAATGTATGCAAGTCAAAAAAAATTTACAACTCAATCATGAAAATTGCACTAATTTAGTTTAATATTATTTAAAAAAAATTATTATTAGTGATAACTTTGTAAAATAATGGAAACAAATTGAAATCTTTGACTATCCCATGCTTGGAGATTTTATTTGTTAATGGAGGTTTTCATTTTGTATGAACTTGTACGGTTTGTGTAAAAAAACAAAAAAAAAATTTTGAAATAATAAATTAGCGTTTTTGACCTTAACCTTTTGTTTTTAAAATTTTATTAAAAAGTTTTGGGTGTGACATATAATAGTAATACTAAAAGTATTCGGTTTACGGTTCGGTCCGGGTTTAATATTCTTGGACCATAGACCGGACTGAACCATATGATTTTACTAAAATAAACCTATACGATTTTTTTTTTAAGTACAAAACCAGACCAAACCAAACGGTTTGGTTTGGTCCGGTTCGGTTTACGGTGTATGGGCTTTTTTGCCCACCCCTAGTCCAAACAATGAATACGCGATGTCTTAATACGGAATCAATTAATTTACTATCAAAAACGTTAAAACTAAAAGGAAAAAAAGAACAAAAGATTAAAAGAACAATTCAGCAAAACCAAATCACTTCCAAATTCTAGAGTCATATCTACATGAGGTCGTAGGTTCAAGTCGTATGTTCTAAACCCCGAATTATTATAATATTTTTTAAAAAAAATTAAAAAATTATATTTATTTTTTCAAAACATATTGTACCTGATGTATTTTTATTGTGTCTAATGCTTTTATTTATTTATTTATTTTAGGATTGAAAAACACATTGTACCTTATGTATCCAATGATGATGGTAGCCATAATAAAGTTGATTTGTCAAAAGGTAATAAAAGATTTTGGTAAGTCCTAAATGAAATAATTTCTTGTGGATTCGGTATATACAGATTTTGAAGATAGACCTTTATTTATGGGCTAATTGCATAAATACTCCTGAAGTTTGACAATATTACACTGATATGGACACTGTTGGAGTAAAGTGGAGCTTCTTAATTCTCAGCCAGTCAGCCTTATGAATTGTTTATTAGTTCAGCATTATCCATGATTAATGGACTTTAGAATCGTTTATAATCTTTTGAGGCAAAACTAATAACCAATTCATTTTTTTATATTTCAAAAAAAAAAAAATCATTTATTTGTCATAAATCAACTACCTCCTTCTCAAAACAATACAAAATTTTGATTACAAACTAAATTTTGAATATTCAATATGATTTTTTTAATTACTTTTATAACTTGCTAGTGAGTACTTAGGACGTGTTTGGTAGATTGTATTGTATTGTATTAAGGGTTTAAATTGTATTAGAATAATACAATACAATGTTTGGCATTTTTTTATAATATGTATTGTATTGTATTAGCTAATACATTTTAATTGCTCCAATACAATGGATGTCGTATTAACTAATTCAAAGAGGAGATAATAATAAATATATCCAAATAATGATAATAAAATTAATAAATATAATAACAATGATTATAATAGTAATAACAATAAATTTAAAAAAATAAAAATAAATAAAAATAAATAAATAAATAAATAATAACAACAACAACAACAACAATAATAATAATATATAATAATAATATATTTAATAATAATAATATTGATGTTTAATAATAATTTTAAATATAATATAGAAATAATATAATTTTTTTAAATATTAAATTGTAAATTAAAATTAAATTAAATTAATATTATGTAAATTTAATTAAATAAAAATAAAATATTAAATATTATTCTAATATTATATATCTAAAAATTATATAAGTTAAATAAAATATTAAAAATAATTGGCAAATATTATTGATATTTGTTACTATAATTTATGTAATAAAAATGTTAATTATATATTAATTATTAATTTTAAAAATAATATATATATATATATTCTAAAAATATATCAATTTTATTAGTTAATAAAATATTGAGGAACAACAATCACATCCAAACATTGTATAACTTAATACAGTTTTTAAAGATATATTGTCAAACAATCTACATACTTATAAACATTTTTTAAATTGAATACCAAAATTCTTATAATTTTTTTGTTAAAAATTCTACTAAATAATAGCTCTATTGGTAAAATATTTACTCCAAAAACTCTACTTGAAAAGTCATTGTAAACAGTACACCCTTAGGTTTCGTTTATGATAACTTTTACTTTAGGCTTATGACAGTAGAATAAGAGAAGTAAGAACTTAAGCTCTTAAGTTGCTGTTTAAACAATGTATTTCAAATGAGCTTTTGCTATTTTGGGTTTCAAAAGAACTTTTAACCCATTCCATTAGTTATGCCAAACACATCTTCAATGTAAGTTCAAAAGAGCTTTTCTACGAGTCAAAAAAGTTTTTTTTTTTTTTTTTTTTTAATTTCAAAAAAGAAAAAAAAAAAATGTCGTTTGGTTACCACTCTGATAGAGCTTTTGGATGATTAAAAAAATTGTTTTACAACTTCTGGGAGAAGCTCAAATTTGGAGCTTTTCCAAGCAATTTTTTTTTTTTTTTTAAGTTTAAAAAAATATATAAAAAATCTAATATAACCCTATTATATTTTATTAATTTAACAAATACCTTTTAACTTCAAAACCTTGATATAAACTTTTATTTTTAGGTGTATTATCACTAAAGTCCCTACTTTTTCATGAATTGTCACCTATTTAAACGTATTTGCCATATTAGTCACTTTAGTCCCCTGTTTTTTCAAAATACATCACTTTAGTCAATTTGACCAAAAAACTAACGATCAGCTATAACAAAATGTGTAAAAATACAAGTTTACCCTTTATTGTTATTTTTAAATTTTTTTCTTTTAATCCCTCTAGTTTCAATAATAGCTGGTCAACCCCTAAAAAAAATTAAAATGCCTCCATCAAGGATCAAACCTTTAACTTTAAGGTTAAAAGTCACAAGCTTCAACCAGATGAGCTACTCTAGCTC
The DNA here is from genome assembly GCA_008009225.1 of Acer yangbiense. Lineage (NCBI taxonomy): Eukaryota > Viridiplantae > Streptophyta > Magnoliopsida > Sapindales > Sapindaceae > Acer > Acer yangbiense. The sequence continues at coordinate 15,660,286 of CM017773.1, read as the reverse complement.
ATTGTTGAAGGTTTATTGATTTAAATGTATATATAGTTATATAATTTGTTTAAACTAATTTAAATCTGTTTATATAATTTAAAATAAAATCATATTTAATAATAATATATAAAAACATTTTTATGAAAATGAAAAAGAAAATAACAAAACAAAAGGAAACCTAGAAAATCCAGAAAATCAAAGCCTGTAATTTTTCTTTCTTTCTATCTTCTAGAGTAGCTCAGTTGGTTAAAGTTTGTGGCTTTTAACCTTAAGGTTGAAGGTTCGATCCTTGTTGTAAGCGTTTTAAATTTTTTCAGGGGTTGACCAGCTATTATTAAAACAAGAGGGACTAAAAGAAAAAATTAAAAAATAACAATAGAGGGTAAAATTGTATTTTTACTCATTATGTTATAGTTGACCGTTAATTTTTTGGTCAAATGGACTAAAGTGATGTATTTTGAAAAAACAAGAGACTAAAGTGACCAATATAGCAAAGACGTTTAAATGGGTGACAATTCATAAAAAAAGTAGGGACTTTAGTGATAATACCCCTTATTTTTAATATGTTATATTATTAACGATACAACTTCACTAATCTATGTGTATCCATTTCACTTTCCACGTTTTTAATTAATTGCAATTCTTGTTTTTAATTATAAGAAATCATTTTTTTTTTATAAATTTTTTTGTTGTTTTTTAAATTCATTTATCTGTTTGGTAATTCTACCATTTAAAATAGCTTTTAAAATTTATAATTGACCAACAACTTTTTTTTTTTTAAAGAGCGGTGATATATGCACCTATTAAAAATTTTATGTACACCCTCAAATTAGTATCTTTTTGAAAATCTAATAATACCCTTTGAGTAAAATGACTTAGGAAACTAAATAGTTTGTAAGTACACCCATCAATGCATATAACCTCTTAGCATAGTGCACCTGATCCCTTCCACAGTGGTGGTGATGGGAAGCACTTTACAAGCATATGTTGAGAGTTTTTCTTCCGGTTTGTATTTTTATCAAATATATTTTCAATTTCTTTTAAGGAATACAAACTGATTGCTAAGTATGCATGGAGAATGAACAAAAATCATTAGATGAATATGGTTGTGAAAAAGTAAGTTTTAAATTAATTTTTATTAGAAGAACAAAATCATTATACACTGTTTTCTCTAAAATATATGTATTTTTTTCATTCAAACACGCTTTAGATTTTTTTTTTAAATTAATATTAGCCTTCCTTCAATTTCTTTAAACACCTTTTTAATTAAATGTATCAACCTTTTTAATTATCAAATTTTCAAAAATATATATATATCATTTCAAACGCCTTTTTAATTAAACATATCAATCTTTTTAATTATCAAATTTTCAAAAAAATATATCACTTCAAACACGTACCTTTTTAATTAAACGTATCAACCATTTTAATTATCAAAATTTCAAAATATATATCAATTGCTCTCTCTAAATTTGAATTGTAACCAAACCCCTTTTGCGTTTGTGAGAACCTTTGGCGGTTTCCACTTAGTTTTCATATATATATATATAAATGTTCAAGTCAATGTGCACTGATATAACTTCATCAATGCATTGGATGTGGACCATTAGATATACATATTTTGACTCAAAGTGTATGTACTTATCAAAACTTCGCCATAATCATTGATACTGATGTAGTTACGTACATTGGTGCGCACTAATATGAACGGGACTATATATATATGTGTGTGTGTGTGTGTTTATCTTCACCGGGCCCTTTCTTTTCTTCGATTTGTAATTCAATTAGACATGAATCGTTAATTAAATGAACCATAGCTATATAACCCTATTACTAATATATTGACCCCGAAATAGTATATCCAAATTATAACAAAGCCCATAGAAGCCACAATTGCCGAATTTAAACCTTCCATTTTTTTATTTGTAGAGTATGGAAATAAAGAGTCGAGATATTTATATTCCTGAAAAATTGTATGTGCACCCCTTTTTGTATGTATACCCCTATTAATTTTTTTTTTTTTTTAATTATATTTTGTAAGCACATCCCACACATTACCAAATATGTCTTTTCTTTTAATTTAGAAAAATTATTATAAATGAGTGAATTATAAAATAATTGTAGTGATACCATGAAATTCTTTGTGATTTTGTAAATTATTGATGTGTATGTGAGATGCATGCGAACAGGGACGTACCCCTTCAAGGGCTAGGGTCCAATCTTGATTTTTTTATTTTTTTTTTAGTTTGAAATTTTCAAATATATCCTTTTGTTATTGTGTATTCTCAATATACTCTTTACATTTGCAATATTATTATTTTTTCCATATCAATTAATACTTGCAATAGATTTGTTAAGTTAATTGGAGTAGACCCGCTTCAATCTTGAAAAAACCCTTATCAAAATTTAGCTCAATTTCTTTGTCAACATAAAAAATTGGTCTTCAAATTAGGTATATTTTCATAAGTTATATGAATTTCAATATTTGTTATTTTGAAATTTCATAGTTAATCTAATTTCAAAGTTATAATACAAAAATCAAGTGCATAATTAGGGAATAAAAATTTAACTATATAATTTTCTATCATCTTTTGGTGTCTTTTATGACCTAATTTTATATATAAGTCATAATTCAATGAAAAAAAAAATCATCATTTGAATACAAATTTTTTTTGAAAGGCAAACTTTATTAAGCCACCAGGGCAACACAACAACAGACAAGAGGCCACCACAACACAACAAGGCAACAAAAGCCACAACAAGACTAGGAGCCAAAACAAAATAAAATGCAGAAAAGGAGCAAAAACAGAGGCCCCAAAACGCAAACAAACAAGCAGAACCACAACCCGAGACTAGAGACGCAAACCACTCAAACCAAAGCAACAGAGAACCAAACGAAAATCCTCAAAACAGACAGCCCATTCCACAAAAACGCCAACCAAGCTAGACCCCAGACTCCAATAAAAAAGGCCAAGAAGCCAAAACACAGAGAACCCAAAAAGAGGAAGCCAAAACGCACAACCCACAGCCACACCAAGCCCACACTACAACTATTTTAAGAATGATGGTCTCATTTAGTTGATCTATCTATTTTGAGAATTTTATTCTAGCCCACTCTATCATTCAATCCTGGTTACGTCCTTGCATGCGAAATGTCGAAAATAAGTGATTTTGGGACAAATTTTCTTAATTGATGTGTCTTGTGATTATTTTTCCTCAATCAGGGAAAAAAGATATAGGGTTTGAATAAAAAAAAATCTCTTTGTAGCCTTTTCAGTATCACCTAAAAATTGCTTATGAAATCAAGATGCCCTTTTTCAAAAAATAAAATAAAATAAATAAATAAAATCAAGATGCCCTTTATCTTATAATAATTATTAAAAAAAAAATCATCTAACACTATTAATTTTTGTAATTTTAAAAAAAAATTAGTTTGATTAATTTTTTTTTTTGAAGTAAATTAGTTTGATTATTAAAAAAATCGGAAAAGTAATAGTTAAAAAAATATAATATATTTTCATTAAAATATTATTAATTTAATTTAAGGACAATATTGGAATTTTAAATATATTCAAATTTGGGGTATACATAGAGGAGTACAAATATCGCAACTCGGAAATAAATCCCGAATATAGTCTAAGTAATAAATACCCAAGTTTCCTTTAGATCCCAATTCCAATATGATCCCCATGCCTCATTAGCCCATACTAAGAATACCTATGGTTTAAAAGATAAACTCTAGACTAATAATATGATATTGAAACTTGCTAGCGAGATAAGGTTGGTTCGATAGCAAATCCCTCACATCTATATTATGAAATTACATGTTCGAGTCCCCTCCCTCCCAAAAAACCCAAAATATATATAATCGAGTGAACCATCCGGCAATGCATCCGATGGACAAGATTTTGTCCAAATCTATTGCGGTGTAGAAGTGATAGAGATAGTGAGCGGTCAAACAAGAGTCTCGAGAACGGTCAACAATGAAATAGACAAGAAGAAGAAGAGAGAATTGGTTGGTTAGAAGGTCACATGATATTTGTTTAGGGAAAAGAGAAAATGAATGGTCCTTGGATGGTCAAAACTATATGATATGATCATATCTGAGTTATGATATCATAACTGATTCTCATAAAATCCTTGAAAACGAAACCGAATTTCTCTTTCTCTTTCTCTCACAATGTAATCATTTCTCTATAGTACCAACTGCCTCTCTCTCTCTGCCTGCCATTGATATATGATGATCATAAACATGTGATCTAATGCTATTGGTGTTTCATTTTTGGTCTAAATTAAAATTATATAACTAATCAAAGACCAAATGATATTAATTCAGCTGTTACTATTGAAATTCTGAGTTCAAGACATGTCTTCCTTTTCGAATTCCAAAAAAAAAAAAAAATCTAAATCACATCAATTACATATTGATTCACTTTAATTTAGGTATATGAGAGTGAAATGTTCATTGCTAAGATGGATGAGTGCCCCTTTACTACCCGGTTACATTTAGCGGGTAATCAAGTATATAATTTTCTAATCATTTACACTATTTATATATCTTTGAGCTTTTTATCAAGTTTGATTTAATTAAATATAGAAGAACACGAGAAACTTTTTTAAACTAAATTTTTCTAAGAATTATCTTTCATGAAAACACACAAAAACTGTTTGTAAACGTACGGTGTAACAAAAAACTAAAGTCTAGAAAAGGAAAATCAATTTTTAATTATGTTATGTTAATAGAAATAAACCTTTTATATATATATATATATTAATTAGATAATAATTTTTTAATTTTTTTTAGAAGTAGTTAAAAACTAGTAATTAATTTTGTTAAAATTAGGAGACTCTAAAACACTACTTGTCTAGAAAGATTTATGTGTGGAGAGAAGCAGGACCACATTCTAGCAGGGCAACAAAATCATATTGAAATATATTTGCTGCAAAGCTGTCTCTATTGATGTCATTATGTTTTCTTATCATTTCTCAATAACGATTTTTAGTTATTTTGGTTTTTGAATTAAAGGAATCCATTTATTTAATTTACTTGTACACACAAAACACAATCAAATGTTTTATTACTCTCCATTTCTAATTATAATGAAAATGGACCTAGTTGATTCGATGATTAACAAAACTAATCCCAATTAATCAAACCATCATATCTCTAAAACTAGCTAGGGTTTGATAGATGTTATATCTTGCTATTATGTATGAGAAGCTATATATGTTCGGATGTATCGTGCATCTTCCATTTGGATTCTGCCACATGACAAATTTCATGAAATCCGAACGGAGGATGACACAATTGTCTAATGTCTGATCACTTGCCAAGGCATTGCAAACTCATTGCTTCGCCGGCGCCACATTCTCCGGCAACTTTTTTGGAGTCTTAAGTAGCAAAAACAAGAAATAAAGATACAAGTGAGAGAGATAGTAATCATTCTGCACTAATAACAAATTAACAAGCCATAATATCTTTGATAATAAAATTTTCATATGACATTCAAATTCCCATATTACCCTCTCAGGCTCTCACTCTCTCTCTCTCTTTTTCCTTTCATGGAAATAGAAGAACAAAGCAAGCATCTTTGATTTTCATGTTAACTGTACAAACCATCGTATCTTAATAGTTAATAGTTAATACTACTACTATAGAATTAAAAGCAAGCATAAACCTAACACTTCGACGATAAGAAGCCGATCGATCGAAATTTCAGAGCCAAAGCGCGCCGGCGTCTTTGAGGAGAGGGACGAGAGTGCCATTGATGTGGCAAGCCATCAGAGTCTCGATTCCACCGAGAAACTTGCCACCCACAAACACCGCGGGGACGGGCTGGTGTTGAGCGTCGGAAGCCAGATGGAAGAGGACTGCCTGGATGTCGGAACCCGCCGCGTGGTGGTCGAGCTCAACGATGATGGGGCCAACGCCGAGGCCGAAGAGGAGGCGCTTGGCCACAGTGCACATGCAGCAGCCGCTCACGCTGAACAACACCACCGCGTTGCTTGATGCAAGCTTGCTTACCATCTCATACGTGCTCTCTAGCTTTATGGCTGTAGCCAACGACGACGAGTCGCTGTTGATCGCCATTGCGTTGCTCATTCTGATCCCGGCCGTAGAAGACGATTTCTTGGCTACCTGCATTTTTTTTGTTCCTTTGTTTTTCAAGTAATTCAATAATATTCAACTCTTGATATTGAGAAATAGAAAAACAAGAAGATGGGTACTTGGAGAGCAATGTTGCTGAGAAAGAAAATAACATTTGAGAGAGACTCAAATACTAATTTACTATATATATAAAGAATAAAGAGTCAAGGGTTTCAAGATGTGATACGTTGATTTTGGAAAACACTAGTCAAAGATGTTGAGAGTGAGAGATACAGTAGAATATTATAATAATGGTAATAGATTATTAATTTTCCATATAATAAATTAACGTGCAAAAAGAATTTATCCATTAGAATATCTTAGAATTAATATTAAAAACAAAAAACAAAAAAAAAACGTGTTAATTAAGTAGAGAAACCGTTTTAGGGTTTTAAGATGAGTTTAATTAGGCATTGACTAGTGGAGTAGTAGTTGTATTTACCGATGCAACGTGGAAGAACCAAACACAAAAAACAAGACAAACACTTGGGTGAGATGATCGAAGATCAAAGGTCCCTCTCTACATACACTTGTTAGAAGATTTTCTAGAAAGAGAGAGATATCAAACCTGAGAAGAAGGGACAAAGTCTGACGAGAGGTAGAGGAAGGAGCTGTGGTGATGGAGTAGTTTGTTCAACGATGTACGGAAAAATAGGTCTAATGATCATACAATAAGCCTTAAAGAGGCATGCATGCCCTTCTTTTTGACGTCCCCTGCCTGTAACTGCAATATACTATCAGGAGAAAGAAAGAAGAAAAAAAAAAGACACAGATAAATCAGAAATTGATAGAGATAAAGATGCCTTGAGACACAACACACAACACAAGGTCTTTTAAAAGGATGTAGTTGTGTCTCTTCAAAAGAAAAAAAAAAAAGATGTGGGTGTGATCACGCGCCGGTCAAAGGAGCCACAAAATAAATCAATGGGTGGATTCTTAGTGGGACCATGATATATTGAGATAGAACTTGGATAAAACCGTCTCATTATAAATTTAACATTAATAACATGCTTTTATTCGTAGACAACAGGATGAGGTTGATCCAGTCGTTTACCCCTCACACTTATCCAATAGGTTGGAGATTCGAGTCTATCTCTTTTGAATTATTTTAATATTTAAAAAGAAAAAAAAAAACTTCTATTCATAATGTTTATTGTTATGGGAGTGAAAAATATTCATTGAATTTAAATTCAAGAATGCACAAAATATCAATGGAAAGAAAAATAGAAGAAATAGAAAGGATAAAAAAAAAAAACTAACAATATCTATCTATCTGCCTATCTAGATTCTAGATAAGATGTATATATTTTTTAAACTTTTTACCATTGCTACAATTCGAATTACTGACTTGAGAGTCAGTTGCATAAGCTATAGCTAAACACTAATCAAACATGTTGAGCACTATATACTATGGAGTAATTATGAAAGGATGATATTTTCTTTTCCTTAAAAAACAGTTTTTTTTTTTCATCAAATATTTAATTTTAACAGTTGGTTATATATTTTTAAAATTCGGATACACTCTCATATTGAAATCCTATAACTAAGAGCAACACCAACCATGCTAGCTGTAACGTACACTTCCTACTTCCTATATTGTTAACTATTTTAGAGCATCTCCAATGCAAACGTGGTTTTTGAAAAAAAAAGATGCCACATAGGATAAATAGACGTTATGTTAATAATTGTATCTCCAATGCAACTGTGCATATTCAATCTCAAGCTGACGTGTCAAAAACAAAATAAAATAAAAAATTATCAACATGAACGTCCACTTTCAAACGGTCTGTTGCACAATTATTTTTTAAGTTAACTCAGCAAACATTTAAAACTGACTTAATTGTTCATATATTTTTTGTAAGGAAATAAAATAAAAAATAAAATAGAAAAAAAAGATGGACACGTCATTAAAAAAAATTGTGTTTTAGACGGAAGTATGGGAGACTAAATTTTGAATTGATTGTCTATTAAGTCTATTTTTATGCGACATAGAAAGCAAGTATCTTAATATTGTTGCCATGTCAATAATTATTTGTATGCAAGCCACTTTTACATTAGAGATGCTTTTAGAGAATTTGAATGACACTAGCGATGCTTTTAGAGAATTTGAATGACACTAGCTAAATGTGAAGAGCCAACAATCTTAGCCAAACTCTCTCTCCTATTATTTTAATATTAGATTTGAAACATTTTTTTTTTTAAATAAAGAAAAACATGTAGTTATCTCACTTGATTCCAAAAGTCTTTTTTTTTTTCCAATATGTAGCAAGATAATCTTTAAGTTATTACAATATTTGACTCCAACCATTTCTTTGTTTTTGTGTAAAGTATTTAAGCATACTAGTTTCATGTGTATGAATCTAGTGTATTTATAAAATACTATTAGTTTCATATGTATAAAACTAGTAAATATGTGACATTGAAAACTTATATGAAAACTTGGAATATAATATTTTATTTATATTTTAAATTCAAAAAATTAGTATTAAAATATTAATGTTTACCAAAGTAGAGAGGTTGGTTAGAGTAACTCACTCAAAAGTTCAAGCTATTTAGCTAAAATTTAGGAAGCTCCCTTAGAGATGCTCTTATAAGATTAGAAAACTATAACGAATATATGTATAATAGTAATTAGTATGACAATATTAGAAAATGTTTGATACATCGGGTGCAATATATACTACTTAATAATATCATGTTATGTAATATAAATAATCATAAAACCAGATTTTCTATATGGTAGGGTAAGATTTAAGCGGTGATTTGAATTCTCTGTTGATCTGATTTTTGTCCTAACCTATATAGTTCTAGTCACATGTGTAATCAATAGCTGAAATTTATTCATTTCATTTTAATTTTTTTATTAAATATAAAATGTTATATTTAAGTGCTTTAGATCATGAAAAATATCACTAGAGGATCCGGATTCAAATCCATTTCATAAAATAATTTGATTTTGATTTTGAATGGAGAGCGAGTCATGCAGATTATGGCAAGGGACAGGTGTTTTGCTTATTCATGCAGTCCTTGCTGCGCCTGTTAAGCTGTTCTCTCTCTCTCTCTCTTTAAACGCGTGAGCCATCGTACAGACTAGAGATGCTTTGATTTTGAACAACCAACAAATTTGGGGTGAAACTGAATTCTAATAGTGTAACCGACAAACCGACAAGGAACGACTGAAACGCCGTCGTTTTACAGGTCTCTCTGTGGCTCGTCCTTTATCGGGGACAGTGACGCCGTCAGATTATCCCTCCTTTAACCTCATCCCTAGGATCCCTCTAATAATATTCTCCTTTTTTTTTTTCTTTTATTATTATTATTATTATTTTGTTTTTATCAGACTATCAGTCAAGATATCATAAAATTCATGGCATTACAGATTAATTAGGCTATTTTTAAGGTCAGTTCACCGTAAATCTTTAAAAGGATTTTATTTATGTTGATACCTTGATATTGATCTTTTAAACTAGGAATGTAATTGTCTCGTGTATTTGTGTATTAATATCTTAAAAACAAATATCATTAATATATAAGTAATACTACACAATCCAACAAATTAACCCAAAATTCAACCCTAATGAAGTGATAAATCATAGGGTGATGTGGTGAACGATATGGTAATGATAATCACTTGCCATATCATTTGGGTTGATTTTTGGATTGTCTAGCATTAGTGTGTTATATATATATTACACTATTATATAAAAATATAATAGATTATGAAGGTGAGGAGATAAAATGTGAGGAGAGGATCTAGATCCTTTTTAGGGAGGGGAGGACTCGAACCCGCAACCTCGTTATATATGTGTAAAGGGTTTACCATCGGACCAACATCATCTCGTATATATATATGGTGGTTCTCTAGTCGGGACGTCCTGACTTTATAATTTAAGAACGTCCAACCACAGCCAAACATTTACGGGACGTCCTGACTTTATAATTTAAGAACGTTCAACCACAGTCACACATTTACATTGGGCCCACAGTCACATATTAACAAATACAAACACCCAATATGAATGTGTGGGGTAGGTGATTGTCCAAATTTTATAATACTGACGTCTTTACTAGAGAACCACCATATATATATATATATATATATATATATATATATATATATATATATATATATATATATATATATATATAACACCCAATGTAAATGTGGGGTTGTGGGTGATTGTTCTCACTTTATAATACCGGACGTTCTTACTAAAGAACCATTATATATATATATTTATTTAAAATCTTTATTCTTTAACAATTAACTTGTATACACAAAACATGTTAACATAGTCTAATGTATGTAGTAATGTCGCTTGATATTCATTCGTAACTTTGTTTGGAAGTCAATATAATAATATACAATATTTAAGAGGCAAAATGTAATAGTAAAATACAATATTTATTCTCTTAAAAAAAAAATACAATATTTATTGGGTAAAGTAAGTTAAAATTCTATAAAACTTACAATTAAAAATATAAGTTTTAAAGTGATTTTTTTTTAAGGGGTCATGGACCTTGACTGCCCCTCCCCAAATTCACTGATGCTTAATGAGTTTATTTAGCTTGAAAATGTTAAATTCGAGTCATAGGATATAATAATAAATAAATAAAATCTTGACAAATATTCATGATCAAGACATTTCATATTCAAAATATTGGGAGAAGAATATAATGTTTATTTGGATAATAAAAATATTGAGAATACTATTTAATTTCTTGGATTATATCTTAAATATTTTCAAAAATTATTTTCCATTTGATTGTGAAACAAATGCAATATATAAGTACCACTTTGCCCTTTTTAATATACAATACAATCTGAAAATGTCAATTACCCTTAAAATGTTTTGTTATTAAACTTTTACTTTTCAAAAAAAAAAAGTCAAATACTTTCAAGATTTTAATATTATTTTTACCAAAAAGATTTTAGTATTTTTATTTTTAAACAAAAAGATTTTAATATTAAAATGATTTACTATTATTTATTTATTTTTATTTAAATGATTTATAAAATTAAATTAACAACAAAAACTTATTTTCTCAAAAAACAAAAGCAAATAAATATATATATATATAATTATTTAAAAAACAGAAGAAAAAAATGGATCATAGCAAATATATATTTTTTGACATATAGAAAATATTATTCAAAAAAATTAAAAAATAGTAAAAATAAATAAAAATAAATCAAAGGATCTTCAATACCATTGGGTATGGATTTATCCAATGGTGGAGATCTTCGCTGTTGAAACGAACCTTGCATCCCTACAAATCTCACAAGCAGAAAGTGGATCTCTAACCGGAGGAAAAAAAAAAAAAAAAAAACTTAAATCATAGTGATTTTGTGGATAAAAAACAACAATAAAAAAAATTGAGAGAGCTACTTGACGCGAGGATAGAAAAAAGAAATAAAAATGAAGTCTGATTTTGTGAAAGGAAAACAAAGAAGAGAAAAATAGCTTTCACTCGATGGAAGAGAAAGAGTGATGAGGGAATTAAAAATAATAACAAAATTTAAAATAAAAATAAAATTGATTAAATAACATAATAGATGTATATGTGGTGTACTTACTAAATTACAATACAATATAATTAAAGAAGTTGTATTTTTGGTATTAAAGTGTGGTTTTTTTTTTTTACATTTGTATTAAAGAAGTTGTATTTTTGGTATTAAAGTGTTGGTCCCACTTATTAGTTTTGAGGACGGTCAACAATGAAAATAGAGATAGAGTGCAGTCAAAATACAAGAGTTTTGAGGACGATCAGTTGGTTATAAGGTCACATGATATTTGTTTAGGGAAATGAGAAAATGATGTAGGGATAGTCCTTAATTGGATGGTCAAAATTATATGATATGCTCATATCTGACTTATGATTTCACAACTGATTCTCATACAATCCTTGAAAACGAAACCGAATTGCTGTGTTGTTTCTCTCACAATGTAATCATTTCTCTGCCTTTATCTGTCGTACCAACTGCCTCTCTCTCTCTCTCTCTCTCTTCCTGCCATTGATAAATGATGATCATAAACATGTGCTCTACTGCTACTTGGCTGGTGTTTCATTTTTCGTCTAAATTAAAAGGGAAATAATCATTTTTACAAGTAGTTTGCACTATTCTCCGGTTTCCCCATATTGTTTCAACATTGGCTAAAATCTCCCCTGTAAATTGAATTTTTCTCCGTTCTTCCCTTAGAGCATCTCTAATCCATGCACCAAATCATCAATTTGTTGCAATTTTGCTCTCCAACCAATACGCTAAAAGCTGCGCCACCTTGCCTCACTTTCATCTAGTGCGCTTGATCAAGTGCAATTCCTTTCTTTGCGCTTCTTCTTTATTTTTTTAACTCCCTATATTTTAACTTATTCACACATTGACCCTTATTTAATAAAATTTATTATGTTTGTGTCCCTTATTTGAATGTTTTGATTAATTACAGTTTTACCCTATTCAATCAAATTTATTCCAATTGCATCCTTTTTTTTTTCTTTTATGAAATGTAATGTTTAAGTTAAATTATTAATAAATGCTATATTTTAGTTAATTAAATTAAATTTCTTAATTTACTAATTTATTAATTTCTTAACTTATTGTAATATGTTGTTAATTAAGGGGTGAAATGTTAATTGTTGAGAAATAATAAACAAGGGAATATTCTCTTTAGAGTAACATTCGGTGCAATGGGTTAGAGATGAAAAAAGTAATTGGTGTGAAAGTTGGTGCAATTTGCTGCAGAATTGCACCATTTTAGCATTTTGGGTTGGAGATGGCCTTACCGTTAATAAAAACCTCAAAATACCTCTACTGTTAAGAATTCTATTAAATCCACAAGGGATAATTTTACTAAAGTCCATAGATTTTAGAAAAATGTCACATCTTAAAACGTCTTTGTCATATTAGGAGCTTTGGTCCTTACTTTTTCCAAAATACATCACTTTAGTCTTTTTATTAGTCAAACTTAACATAAATACGGCTATTTTGGTCACTTACATGTAAAGTGATTTTTTTTTTTTTTTTTTTTTAAAAAGTCGTCAACAGTGGAGATCTAGAGATGGCTCTCCACCGTTAGATGGAGCTCCATCAATGGTGGAGATCCATCTTTGGATCACCACTAGCGACAGATATCCATAAGGGGATCTCCATCTCCGGTCAATAGAGATCCTTTGACGGTCTCTATCACCGGCCAATGAAGATCTATCGTCTCGATCTCCATCGCTCGGCGAGTGATGGAGATCATGTCTCAATCTCCATTGCTCGCCGAGCAATATAGATTCATAGATCTCCATTTTTAACAATGGAGATCTTTGGCTCTCAATTGTTAAAACAATGGAGATCTATGAATCTCCACATCCAATGATGGAGATCCAATCAATCTCTTTAATTTTTATATTTTAATTAGTATTATGCTGATACAAAAAAAAAAAATGCTACTTTTTTTTTAATAAAATTTTTTTTTTTTTGGCTTTTTAAGAATATGTATTTTTTTTTCTTATTAATTTGATTTTTATTTAATATCCAAATATGAAAAGTATTTAAAAGAAATTTTGAAAAATAAAAATGTAATAACAAAAAACCTTTTGGGGTAAAATTGACATTTTCAGTTTGTATTATGTACTAATAAGGGCAAAATCTTACTTTTGTACATATAGTCATAGTTGACCGTTAGTAATTTGGTCAAAAGGACTAAAGTGATATGTTTTAAAAAAAGAAAGGACTAAAATTGCAAAGATAAGAAATACGTTTAAAAAGTGACATTTCGCAAACAAATAGAAACTTTAGTAAAATTACCCTAATCCTTAATGGTAAACATGCAAATTGGTAAAAACACTTAAAGTAAAATTGTTTAACGGATAATAAAATTTAATAAAAAAATTAGATTTTAATAAAAATAAAAAATTCTTCCTACTCTCTTAAAATAAATCAGATTTTAATAAAAACAAATTAAAACAAACTTTTTTTTTTGTTAATACTGTCTTTGTTTTAGGCTCTCAATTCACGAGTCTTGATTTTTTTTTTTCCTTTTTTCTCTTACTATTCTCCAAATTTACTAAAATTTGGTTTCCCTTTTTAAATTTTTTTTTTTAAACCTTATTATTTTAAATATTTTATTCTTATTGAAATTTTAGGATTATCATAATTTCTTAAGTTTATAAAATTTTAGAAACAATTTAATTTTAAATTTACAAACTAACGATATTGTTTTAATGAATTTCTTATTACTTTGTTTTGGTTGAAATTTTGATACATGCTCGTTAAGTTATTTTTTTTAATCATTCTTTTGCTTCTAGATTTATTAGTAAATAGTAATTATGTGACGTGATGCTCCATCAACAATGAAGCTTATCAATACATCACATCGCAACAAGATGGAAAATAAATTTTTTAAAAACTCTATGATTGTCTACAACTATACATTGAAAGAGAGATTGCTGGTGTTATTGATCCAAATTTCATAATTGATAAGTTTGATCTTTTGAAAAATCATAGGATACAAGTATACAACTTAATTAATTAGTGCTGGATTGTATTTGTATTTCATATTTCTCTTTATAATTTGTTTTGACTTTTTTTTATTAATTAATTTTCTTAACGTATTTATTAAGAATATACATTTTACCGGGTAAGTCTCACTATGTCCTCTTGAGTCTTGACTAGGTGTATCTTCATTTTTAATGGATTTGGATCATCTTCTTACCTCATCTTTTTCCCGACCTCACCTAATCTCATGACACATATATAATATAATCATTACAATAAATGTGTGGTTAAGATGTGATTGGTTTCCACAATCATTTTATCAACAACCGATCACATACTTTAAAAAGGCCATGAAAAAGATGAAATAAAGAGAGGATCTAAATTCATTTTTAATTAATGAAATTTTATCATATCATTGTTTAGTCAAAAATATATATATATATATATATATTCTAGTCCACCTTATTGTTTAATACTGGTTAGGTCCCTAGCCATATATATTTTTGAAAGTAACGATAGTAATCTCTATTTGTAACTGTATTTATTTATTTTTTCAGAAAACTTTTCCGGTATGTGGCAATTGCGCATCTTTTAAATGAATTGGGGAGAATTCATGAAATAGGTTTCTCCATTCCCTTCTGAAATAATCATTTTGTGAGCAGCATTAGGCATTTAGGCACGACCTTCTTAGATTGCTCAAAAAAAGCCAAACAAAAGAAACCGTTATCTCATCATTGAAAATGTACAAACAAAGATTTAACTCTTATCAATGGATCAAATATTATGCCATATCGGTTGGTGCATGTTGTAGGTGGTATCGAATACAACCACATCAGTACATCACCATAAATATCATAAATCTGTATAGACAATAATGCATCGGCCGAGAATAATGAGTAATACTATCTTCATTTCTTACCTTAATAGTAAAACTAAATTAATGCACCGTTAAAATTTGGTCTTATATTAACATTCATAAGGAAATTAATGAAACACAATCAATTTTAACGAATTTTGATGTAATTTTTTATTTATTTTTGTGGACCATAACGTCAATGAAAACTATATATTTGAGCACTAGAATTCATTAAAATTTATTAAATTTCATCAATGATCTTACGAATGTTAATGTAAGTGATACCTTATTTATGTACGTAAAACCTCTCTATAGTCATAATGGTGGAACCAAACTAATTTTATTACTATAAGAAGGTTATAACTTAATAGAGGTGTAGTTACAAAAATTATTGTTTTGACTTAGTTATCCTTAGTGCAAGTGGTATAGTATAGAGATAAACTATGCGCTATATTAATAATTAATTAATGGAGTATGTCAAATCCAAGTTATAGACATTGATAAAAGAGATATGAGGAGTGTTAAATTCACTGTCTCAACCTACTCTCTCAACACATTCTCTGTTTCTGTGTTGATATGTGGAAAATAATAAATGTTTTACATTAAAAATCTAACATTTATAAATAACCTACTTTTTCATGTTATTTATAATACAAACCAAAAATTTATTTCCTAGATTGCCCTTCTTCATTTAATATCAATTTTTTTTAAAATAAAAATAAAAATTACTCAACAACTCAACAACTTTTTTTTTTCTACAGTTCCATTAACTCAATATTTACAAACAAAAATTGCTTTCTTACCATTGTTACAACTCTATCCAGGTAATTGTTTTACTGTTTTTTATTAAATAATTTTATTGTATTGGATTAAATTTTAACATTTCACTTATATAAAAATAAAGAAGTTCAGTTTAAAATTTCAATACAATACAATAAAATTATTTAATAAAAAAAACTATCAAACAATTACCTGAATATAGTTGTAACAATGGTGAGAAGACAACTTGTGTTTGAAAATGGTGAGAATTGAAGTTTACTATATATACAAGTTATGAAAAACAAAATAAGAAAAAAAAATTCAATATAAAATTTAACCCAATGCAATAAAATTATTTAATATGAAAATGAATTAAAAAATTACCAGGATATAGTTGTAACAATGGTAAGAAGAAAAATTATGTTTGAAAATGGTGAGAACTACACAAACAAGTTTTGAAAAAAAAAATCAAATAAAAGAAGTTCATTATAAAAATTTAATCCATACAATTAAATTATTTTATAAAAAAAATATATAAAAAATTTACATGGATTGAGCTGTAACAATATTGATGAGAAGAGAACTTGTGTTTGAAAATGGTGAGAATTGGTTTTTACTGCACATACAAGTTATGAAAAGGAAATTAAGTAAAAAAAATTAAATATAAAAATTTAACCCAATACAATAAAATGATTTAATATTAAAATCAATTAAAAAATTATTTAGATACACTTGTAACAATGGTGAGAAGACAATTTATGTTTGAAAATGGTGAGAACTGCACAAACAAGTATTGAAAAATAAATTCAAATAAAAGAAGTTAAATATAAAAATTTAATCCAATACAATAAAATTATTTAATAAAAAAAATACATATGTTTATATCTGTATAGAGCTATAACAATGGTGAAAAGGCAATTTTTGTTTGTAAATGTTGAGGAGTTAAAGTTAACTCAGACTTGATGGAACCGTAGGAAAAAAAAAAAGTTGTAAAGTTGTTGAGTAACAACACAAACCTGATATTTTTTTTTATATAAATTTTTTTGATATTAAATGAAGAAGGGTAATCTAGGAAATTAGTTGTTAGTTTGTATTGTAAATAAAATGAAAAAGTAGGCTATTTACAAAAGTTAAATTTTTAATGTAAAACATTCATTACTGTCCATATGTCAACACAGGAACAGAGAGTATGTTGAGAGAGTGGGTTGAGAGAGTGAATTTAGCACTCCTCAAGAGATAGACATAGTTTCAAAAAACTAGTACATGTATCTATGTAGTGTTGGGAATATGCAAAGTCGATCATCCTTAAAAGTCTAAAATTTTGCATTCTCTTTAATGTAACATAGCATATATTTTTTGCAATATATAGATAATTATTACTATGTGGATGCAAGTTCCTTAAGACGGGATCTAGAAAAATTATAAATTATTATAATGTGGAGTTTATTCTTATTTATAACTGGCCCAAGTTGGAACCAGAATTTTTTATGACTACATAGAGGTTATTCTTATATAGAGAATCGCTATAGAGAGGTCTTACTATATATATATATATATATATATATGCTTTGTACGCTTTTTTTCTTTCTACTACCAATTTAGGGTTGGAGAAGAGAGACATGATTCAAATCCACAATCTTATATATGTTGATATGAGAGACCCCTCACGAGAATCTCTCCTCTCCTCTCACGAAGAGGGTTGTTCTAACTTTTAACAAATTTTGAGGTTAATGCAATGTTCTTTGAATCACCAGGAAAATGATATATTCTTTGTTAAATGATTATAAGCTTAAAAAAAAAAATACAAGTATATACAGAGAATTATTAATAATCGAAATCTATTGCATCATTCAAAAAACCTAGCTGTAATATAAATTTGCTTTTTTTTTTTTTTTTGAGATATATAAACTCTGTAATAAAAATTTGCTCTTTCTCTCATACAAAAATGGATGTTAAAACATCATAAAAAAACAAAAAACAAAATGTAAATGACACTAAAGAGGAATCAAACCCTATATATATATGTATACTTTTTCATGACATCCGAACCAAACCATTCCACACATTTTCTACAGTGTGAGCAAGAAGCCTATAAACATGTCGAAAACAAGATCGTAAAGGGTTCCTGATCTCGTATATACCATTCCAACGCAAATAAGTTTGAGCTCTATTTCTTATATTCCCCCAGAAACTAACAAAATAGTTCTCATTACGCGTCACCAGAATGGTTGATGATTGAATATACGCAGAGGCTGCTCGCTTCACCAGCTCGTTTCGAATGCTAATATTGGATGAATTGATGAAATCGCTGCCTCCTAGTAAATTCGTAGAATAACATGTTGGTGTTGAACTATTCAAGATAATGTCCTTCAAGCTTATGTATCTAAGATCATGATGATCTTCAACGAAGCTCGTCGTCTCCCGCCAACTCGCATTTGAATTCGAAGAATTTCTACTTATTCTTAATGAGGGAAATTTGATAAGCTGGCGAGATCCTGTGTCCATATCAGATGATATTAGAGATTGAAAATAGGGTATTTAATTTGGTCATTTTTTATTTTTTTTCTGCTGAATGAAATGATTGATTTTTGGTTGAAAATGGAGGTTGCTATTAATGTGAAGTTTTAGTGATTTTGAAGGGATTGCATTGTTTGTGTTTATGTTAGAAACTAAGGCAATCCTTCAATGTAGGACATGGACTCGGACAACTTATTGGGATTTTGCTGTTTTTGATGATTCCGATGGTTTAAGGTTTTTATTTTAAAGCGAACACCATTATGGATTAGGAGTCTGTCGATACCTAAAAAGATTTAGACTCTACAAGCACGGTCTGAAATGCAACTCTTAGGGGAAGGGTCTCCCCACTCTTTGCGATTTATTTAATAAATAAATTTATAGGTTAACTGACTGACATCTTTGAAATTAATTAAGTGATTTGATTATAGAAATATCTAGGTGGTTTTTAAACTTTATACAAATTTAATTTAAAATTAATTTAAAAAAAAAAAAAAAAACCCTTTATTTGTCGAATGCTTTATTGCTTTATACTGTAATCAATTTTAGTTTGCGAAAAAAATCTATTCCAGACAGTTTTGACCAAAATAAATCTTAGATTTTCAAACCAAAAAAAAAAAAAAAAAAAAAAAAACTTAGAACTTCAATATAAACAAGAAACCCTAAACTTGGTCCAATTTGATTTAATGGGCTGGATTGTGGCCCAATATTTCCAACTATAGATTGTTGGAAGTAATAGGGTTGTAATAGGATATTTAAATACGTTATACACACATATATATAAATATATAGTCTTTCTATTGGCAGTTCGTCCTGACAATAAATATATCAGGACGAAGAATGTTGACCACTGATTATGGAGAAGTTGTGAAGTATGTAAATCTAGTGGTCTATATTCTTCGTCCTGATATATTTATTATTAAGACGAACTGATAATAGAAAATTTGTATGTATATATATATATATGTATATATATATATATATATATATATATATATATATATATTTGGAAACATAATACACCATGGATGAGTTTACTTATATAATATATACACATTTGAAAACATAATACGACATGTATGAGTTTACTTACTTCAAACACATATGAATCCGCTCTAGTTCTAGAAGCTCAAGAATCACTCAAACCTATACAATTATATATAGCAAATGTAATCGGTATAAATGACTTATATTGAACTAAATTTAGAATCTATTCTTCTAGCTAATTACCACAATTGACTAAACTCTGATCCACTATTTTTAATTAATTCCCTACATCTTCAAATCTTACAAAATTTGACATGGATAATCTAGACATATAGTACAAGCTACAATAAAATTTGCATATTAATCCATGATTTTTTTTTTTTTTTTTTGAAGTATTACATGTACATCTATTACAATACGGTTGCTGGGACCTACCAAGATCAGACAATACATGTGCAACCCGGATAACTACTCCTACCAACCGAGAGGAAACTCACCACACATGCTTATAAAATGCGGATGGTGGGACTCAAACCCCTGACCACTAGATGTGGAAGTGTGGTGCACTACCATCTCTGCTATAAGGTGATGTGCGTTAAGGACAGTACAATTATCCTCTGTTGAACTATGACTGTGCTGAACTAAACAGTCCTTTTAAGGATCTAGTGACACATGTCTTTAAAAAAAAGTGTGGTTATGATTTATTTTTTCATATGTTTCTCTTTTTTTTTTTGGTTTACACAATCCGGTTTCCGGGTGGGGCGGATCCACCATACGGTGCAATCAGCCCAGACCACACCCCGACTAATTCGGACTCGCACCGGGTCAGCCCACTAAGGGGTAAAGTGCTCCCAATATGTGTAACTCCGTTCACAAGGGGAGTTGAACCCACGACCTAAATTACACCGTATATGATTGGTCATTTGTTTCTCTTTAACTTGAACTAAAACTACACCGTTTTGTTATTATTATTTTTTTCACACTATTAACCTAAATGATATCGTATTGGTCCATCTCTTACAGAAGCAGTGAAGCACCTTTAGAAAACAAATTTATTTATTTATTTATTTTTTTATTTACAAAATCAGAACCCAAATATTGTTAGAGAGAGTTTGTTAAGTTGTTTGGGATTCGAAGTTTGAGGAGAAGAAATATTTCACTGATTAAAGACTATTTAGTTCCAAATAAATAAATATATATATATTAAGGCATGTACATTCAAGTTATTAGAATTTAGGTGGATTTGGATTTACAAAACGACATAGTCTTAGTTTAAGTTAAGAGAGACAAATAAAAGAATATATCCTGATCACAATTTTTTTTAAAAGACACATGTCACTGGATCCTTAAAAGGACATCATAGTTTAGCACAGTTGTGGTTCATCAGAGGATCCTTATTCTATCCTTTTAAGGATCCATATAACATGCATCCACTATTTTATAGCATCAAATAATAATAATCAACACTCTTGAAACTAGTGTTGAGTGGCCTCCGGACTTGAGGTCTCTTCCGTTCCCTTCACTATTGTTGTTGCTATTCTTGTTGTTTTTGTGGTGTTGGAAAAATTGTCCATGGTGGTGGATTTGATTCAAAACGAATAAGTAATACATAACCAACTCAAAATCAATGGATTTTCATAGTTTGAATTAATCTATTAAATACAATAAGAATTCAATATTATATCTTGCCATTGCCTTTCAAATTGAAAATCAATGGCATTTGTTTATGTATCTGTTTTTTTTTTTTTTTTTTTTTTCCACTGAGAAAAGAAGATAAAAGCCTACAAAGGTTTGGAGCAATCACCCAAAATGACATGACGTAAGCAAGGAGGACATTCCTCCAACCAAAACATATCAGTATCAACTCACAAACCAAGTTTGGCAAGCCCATGAGCTGCCTTATTAAAAGATCTAGGAGTAAAGTCAACAGCACAAGAAGGAAAATCTTCTAAAAGCATCTTAATATCCTTAATGATTAACCCAACTTCAGAGCAAGGTATACCAGGCAACTTAATAAGATTAACCACAACTTGCACATCAGATTTGTCGGAGCACGGGAAAGTCCCACATTGCGAGCCAATTGCAACCCCCTTTTAATGGCCAGAGCCTCTGCTATTTGAATCGAAAGACCAACCTAAATTAACTGAGCACTAGAAGACATTACATCTCCAACAGAGTCACGGATGATGATACCAATGCCCACCTTGCCACTACCCAAAACCACCGTTGCATCAGTATTAATCTTGTATATTCCCTTTCAAGGGGGCTACCAAAGAGGAACATTACTACTCCGATCGACCACCTTATCTTTTAAGAGCTAATTAGCCCATTGGTAGTCAGCATGGAAAGCCTTAGCCAAAGGAATAGTCTCATTAGCCAAATCATGAATTTTACAATTGCGACCATACCAAACTCTCCACAGCACCAAACAGAGAAGTTCAAATTCCTCATGAAGTAGCTGATGCTTGCAATAAATCATAAAGTCTAAAAAGTCAGAATTGTCATCCCCCCAAAAGCCTTTCATAAAGTCACATAACTCTCAAATTAATCTGAGCAGGGGACAAGACCACAATGCATGCATGGTTGTCTCAGAATTTTGGTCACACAACGGACAAATGGATTCGATAGGAACCTTTCGCAACAACAAATTAACATGTGTCGGAATCTAATTATTGCAAGCACGCCAAATAAATAACTTAACCTTTGAAGGAAGCCTCATCCGCCTAAAGAATTTCCACCTGGATTCAGTCGAATTTAACCCCTATGATCTTGGATTCGACCACACATTACAACCAAAATAATAGCCACTCTTAACAGAGAAAGAGCCCATCTTATCAAAATGTCACATGATGGAGTTGAACAAAGAAGGAGTAGAAGAAGAATAGGGTAAACTTAAAATCAAATCTGCATCTTCAGGAAAAAAAAGGAAGCACGAATCAAATCTTCATTCCACTTACCTGAAGGAAGTTTCAAAGATGACACCCTATCAATCTCACCCAGGACCGGAGGCAAGATAACTTAGAAATTCAGAGGTCTAGTAATCTAGTGATCTCGATAAATGAAGACAGACTCTACACTTCCAAAACAACTCAATACCCCACATAAGGACCTGCCAAAGATAAGAGCTACCAGCACTGCAACTAGCATGGAACAAATTATCAGAGAATTAGGAAGAAATAATGTTTTAGAATTCTGGCTACCAGAGAATTGGGATATTGAATCAGCCTCTAACATTACTTAGTAAGAAGCATCTTGTTAAAAATATTAAAGTCCCAGAAACCCAATCCACCTAAGTCCTTACTAAGATAAAGCTTTTTCTAGGAACACTAGTGTTAATGTACAGTTCTCATCACTGGGTGCCCCACCAAAACCTAGTGCTTAGTCTGTGTAACTCATTCATTAGACCCTTGGGAAGCCTGAAAAAGGGACATCGAGTATGTCAGAATTGCTTGTACAACAGCCTTCAGAGGCACCTCTTTACCCTCGAAGAAAACAACTTATTCTGCCAACCCTTAATCCGGTCCCAAACACGGTCTTTTATACTAGCAAAAACAACTTTTCTGTTCTTCCTTGCAAAACTCGGAAGACCAAGGTAACGTTTATGACATGTAACCAACCGACTCTTAAGATTCTAGCCAAATTCTCCTCCTTAACACGGGAGACTTTCCTACTCTCACACATGGCCAATTTTTGGAAATTCGCCATTTAGCTTGAGGCTCGAGCATAGGCATCCAACACCCTTCAAATAGCTCGACGGTCCTTATCAACAGCTCTAGATAATATCATATTATCATCAACGAAGAAGAGGTGAGAGATTTTTAGGCTTCATCTACTACAATGAAACCTAGAAATATCATTGGTCTTCTCAACCGAAAAAATAAGTCTGGAGAGCCCATCTGTGTAAATTAAGAAAAGATTTGGAGATAAAAGGTCTCCATGTCTAAGCCCTCTACACGGTTTCAAGGAGCCACATCGGACCCCATTCACGAGAAACAAAAACAAGACCGATGTAATGCATCGCATGATAAGTCTGGAGAGCCCATCTGTGTAAATTAAGAAAAGATATGGAGATAAAGGGTCTCCATGTCTAAGACCTCTAGACGATTTCAAGGAGCCACACCGGATCCCATTCACAAGAAATAAAAACAAGACCGATGTAATGCTTCGCATGATAAGTCTGGAGAGCCCATCTGTGTAAATTAAGAAAAGATATGGAGATAAAAGGTCTCCATGTCTAAGCCCTCTAAACGGTTTCAAGGAGCCACACCGGACCCCATTCATGAGAAACAAAAACGAGACCGATGTAATGCATCATTGCAGCTAGAAATCCCCACTCCACTCTATCATATACCTTTGACATATCCAATTTCAAAGCCATCGCACTCACCTTCTCTTTTTTCTGACTCCTTAACACATGCATGCATTCAAACCTACTATGGCATTGTCTGAAATAAATCTTCTAGGGATAAACGCACTCTACATTTAAGAAATAATCTCACCCAAAACTCCCATGAATCTGTTAGCAAGCGCCTTCGCCATTATTTTGTATAAGACATGACATAAGCTAATCGGACGAAAATCCATAGTTTGTTCCGCTTTTATGACCTTAGGAATCAAAGTGATCAATGTCTCATTGACATTCTCTAGTCTGTGTCCCTCATTTAGAACACCCAGGCATGCCTTAGTAACCTCAGGGCCAACTACAAGCAAAAACTTCTGAAAAAATAGAACAGAAAGACTGTCCGAGCTTATAGCCTTCATAAGAAACATGTCAAAAACTGCATGACGGACCTTATCCGAAGAGAAATTCTTGTCTAAATAAGAGCTCATCCTTGTCCATAAACAAGGCTAGACACAACGGAGAACTCTATCCGTGTAATCTTGGCAAGAACCACCCAAAGAGAATAATTCCCTATAATAAAGCTCCATAACTCTACAAATGTCTTCCTGGTCAGAGACCTAACCCCCAAAATTATTATAGATGCCCCTGATTTTATTTCAACTTCTCCTAGAAAATGCTCTCGAATGAAGTTATTTGGAATTTTTCTCCCCACTCTAGAGCCAATTTTCATGAGATCTTTATCTTTAGTAGACCTCCTCTTGTTCGAGAAAGCATCCAAATCACACTCGATTTTGTGAATTCCAGTCTAGTAACTTGGTCGAACATGAGTTGTAGCTTCCCGAAGTTTCCTCTATTTATCACCAATATCCTGTCATTCTATTCCTATTGCCCACATACCACCTCTCCAATTCAGCAGAACAGAGACAAATTCTTGACACCACTTTCGACATACAAA
The DNA here is from genome assembly GCA_008009225.1 of Acer yangbiense. NCBI lineage: Eukaryota > Viridiplantae > Streptophyta > Magnoliopsida > Sapindales > Sapindaceae > Acer > Acer yangbiense. The sequence goes on along the minus strand of CM017773.1, from coordinate 15,635,258 downwards.
CTCTTTGTCCAAAACCAATCCAAGACTGTTTAATCAACTTCGCACATCTTTCATGATCTGCCCAGCATTCTTCAAAATGGAATCGATGTAAATGACATCTAAAGGAACTAGACAAAAGGCCATTAGATTGACAAACCTCTAACAAAATAGGACGATGATCTGATTTCCACATCTCCGAGTGTCTCAACTTCGACCCCGAAAACAACTCAATCCATTGTAAATTTCCCACCATCTGATCCAGTCTCTCTTGAATCATATCCGAACCACTTCGTTTTTTACACCAGGTATAATTCGGACCCAAATAACCAAGATCTTGCAACCCACACTCATCTAAAGCTGATCGAAATTTCTCCAATAAAAACTGCTTTTAATCAGGTATCAAACGTAATAAAATGGGTTTCGAGGATAAATGAAGGGATTAAAGTTGTTAATAATATTTAAGGTCAATTTTGTTATTTGATAGGGTTTAGAGAGTAATTAATTGATTTGTAGAATTTTAAGTTGGGTGTAGAGAGTAATTGGGTGTGGAGAGAACTTTCTATCGCCACCCAAAACTAAATTGTGCTAAAATTTTGAAGGTTATTGTATAATTTAGATATTGATTTTCTTTTTTCATAAAAAGGATATTCAAACTATCCCTTTTGAGTAGTTTTTGTATTTTTGATATTTTTGTCTGTTTTTTCTAACTTATCAATTTTTATAAAAATGCCTTGAAATTTTCTTAAAATTTCATATCTTTAACATCTAAAATTATCCTAATTAATTTATTATAATTAAATTAATAAGCCCATTGTATTTCCTTAACCAAGTGAAAGATCAAAGCCCATTGTATTTCCTTTAACCAAGTGAAAGATCAAATTGAGAAATTTTAACCCTTTACTAACTCAAAAATCAAATTGGAAATTTTAACCCCTAAACAACAATAGAAAGTAGTAGATTTACCATATAAATTAATCTCCAAGTCTCCAAGAATTTCAATTTTATGAGTTTTCATAGCTTTTGAATTTGTGGAGGTATATAGACATTGACAGGAGAAAACCGTAAGTTTTATTTTTATTTTTATTTTTAATTTTATGTAGTAAAATTAAGTTTTATTTTCGGCTATGAAACTTGTCTAAACATCTTTGCACAAGAAGATGGATGATGATGATGAGTTAATTTCTGAGAATTGTATGGTTGTTTATATTGAAAGAGAAATTGCTAACACAATTGATTCAGATTTTGTAATAGATGCATTTGCTTCTTTGAAGCCTCGGAAGTCATAATTTAAGTAGGATCTTATTGTATTTACATTGCATGCGTATTTCATTTTTATTTTCTTGTGTTTTTTCTTGGTTATAATAGGGTAAGACTCATTATGTCCCCTGACTATGTGTGTGTGTGTGTGTGTGTGTGTGTGTGTTTGTGTGTGTGTATATATATATATATATATATATATGTATTTTAATTACTGAAAATTCTCTCGTACCATCTAGATTCGTCATTAAAATGATTTTTTTTATTATATTGTATAGTTTTTTATCTATATGAAATTGTCCATAGCCCACCCAAATTTTTTTTTTCTGGTTTTGCCCCTGCATGCATCCACTATTTTATAGCATCAAATAATAATAATCAACACTCTTGAAGTTGGTGTTGAGTGGCCTCTGGACTTGAGGTCTCCTTCGTCCCCTTCACTATTGTTGTTGCTATTCTTCTTGTTTCTGTGGTGTTGAAAAAATTGTCCGTGGTGGTGGATTCGGTTCAAAACGAATAAGTAATATATGACCAACTCAAAATCAATGGATTTCCATAGGTTGAATTAATCTATTAAATACAATAAGAATCCAATATTATATCTTGCCATTCTCTTTCCAATTCAAAATCAATGACATTTGTTTGTGTATCTGCATTTAATGAGGTATCAAAAGTAATAAAATAGGTTTCAAGGAAAATGATGGGATTAAAGTTGTTAATAATATTTAAGGTCAATTTCGTTTGATAGGGTGTAGAGACTAATTAATTGATTTGTAAAAATTTAAGGTGGGTGTAGAGAGTAATTGAGTGTGGGGAGAACTTTTTTGGGTGGTAATAGAGCCACCCAAAACTAAATCGTGCTTAAAATTTGAAGGTTATTGTATAATTTAGATATTGATTTTCTTTTTTTATATATAAAAAGGATATTCAAACTATCCCTTTTGAGTAGTTTTTCACTTTTTTGTATTTTTGATATTTTTGTCTGTTTTTTCTAACTTATCAATTTTTATAAAAATGCCTTGAAATTTTCTTAAAATTTCATATCTTTAACATCTAAAATTATCCTAATTAATTTATTATAATTAAATTAATAAGAATTATTTTAAAATTTTTATTTCAAGAATTGACTGAAAAAAAAAAAGCGATTGTCGTCGTATCATATTCACAGGAAAGCGACCACATATGCAGAAGTAGTTATCAAAAGTGTTTTTTTCTTTAATTTCTTCTTTTTGGTATCCAAAGCACAAAACATGTTCCTTCGGCGGCTTATTCAAATGGGGAGTTTCCTTGTCAAAATTTTCGAGCATTTAGTAAAGTAAAAGGGAAGAAAAGTAATCTTAGAAGAAAGTAGGGAAAAAAAAAAAAAAAAAAACAAGAGCGATCCATGAACATGACACGTTAGCTTGAGAAATATCCCGAATCACAAAAAGTGTTTGAAAAGTAAAAAAAACAGTGTTAGACTGTTAGTTTTATACAAAATTAGGTATTCATTGGTAAATTATTTATGTTTCTTAAGAATCTTATAGATACTTGAATAATTTTTTGACCAAGTACTCATAATCATTATTGCTTTCTCCACCATCGTATATCTTTTAAATTTTAGCATGTGAATTTGGTGACAAATTAACAATTAAATAACATTATCATTTTTATCAGTAATAGTTGATAATTATTTAAATTATTTTATCCATTAATAATAGTTGAGTGGTTACACTGTTGACAACTCACTAATGATCTAATAATCGACCGACCTACCTAACTATTGATTATTGAAAGACTATACATAAATAATGAAATTGAGAAGAAAAAAGGAAATTAAATTTGAAGATTTTGAGCAAAAGAGGTGTGGAATAAAAAGGACATGAAAGGTGGGAAGAGCATGAAGACATGAATGAATAGATAATGGAGGACAGTGTAAGGTAGTAGAATTGCCAGGGGTCTTAATCTTCTCTCCATACAATAATTTATAGTGCATGTCAAATTTAAACCTTGTCTGTTTCCATGCCTCTTTTGGCCCTACGATCATGTATTCATGTGCTCATACGAATCCCATTGAATATGACTTAAGACCATAATCTAACCTAGAGACCACCACACACATTCTGTACAAAGTGATGACTTCCTCAATTTTGATATGTATCAACTGCTATAACTTATCAACTATGTACTGGTCGAATTCGAAAATCAATATACTGGACGACCGGCCAATTCTATTCGAACTTATAACAAGTTTAATAGGGTTTAGCTATAATTTCTAATCAACATGTACCAGAATATTATTATTATTATTATTATTATTATTATTATTGACAATATTTATTAATCCGGGACTAGGTATTTTTTTGAAAGTTTTCGTCATTGGTAGGATTCGAGCCGCTGACCTGGGAGTCATTTGCCCAAACCCCAAGCTAGTCTATTTACTAGCTGAGCTACACCTCTGTTGGCACCAGAACAATATAATTGATCAAGAGGTTTTGTGTTTTAATCTTGAAAAAATTTATTAAAAAAACAAAATAGTGGTAATACTAATTTATTAATCACATGGTGTACATGAATCATGATGTTGATGAAAGATGACTACATGTCTTTCGGATTTCGATTATTAAAAATTCAATGACGATGTAAACCAAACAAGCAGTAAGATAATCATCCAGGACGTACGAGTTACTGCCGGCCAATTCTATTTATAACAAGTTTAAGATTAACATGTTGCAGAAGAAAGATGAGTACTCTATGTGTCTTCCGATGACAATGTAGACCAAACAAGCAATATATTAATCCAAGTTGGAAGGTGGCAGAAAATGATGTGAAAAAAAAAAAAAAAAAATTGTGATTTATTCCTTTTTTCTTTTCTCTTTATAGTTTATGTATAGAAAACCAAAAAAACAAAAAGTAATAATTGATTTTGATATCTTTCAATATATATATATATATGTCCAACTTTGGTAGGACAATTTAAAGACTTGCATTGCATGTTCTTTTAATTTATAAAAAGGTTTTGATCATCAGACTCATGAAATTGTGAATGATCAACATGGACTCAAAATATGGTCACTAGCTTCTTAATGCCACAGCTTTCCAGCAAGTTATTTATTTAAAGAAACAATTAGGGAATCTTAATATTAATTTGGTCTCAATCTTTTTAAATTTCCATCAACTAAAAAGTTTTAACAGTCCAAAAATTCTTAACAACTTGCTCGATCGTTGTGATCCATCAATTAATGAGTCAATTAGAGTGCTAACAACTTGCTCGATCGTCGTGATCCATCAATCTTTTTTTTTACACTTATCATTTGATGGGTCTGAATTAAACTTATTAAGTATTTTTTTTTTTTAAGTGTTCAAAGAACTTTAAAATGTTCTAAAACAACTTAAAATAAAAGGTTAGAAATCTGGATTATCATTTAATTATAAACTGTATTTTTTTAAAAAAATCTTGCTAAACAATCTTCCTGAATTTAATATATTTCTAATTTTATTTTAATTATAAATCATCCGATCTTTATATGTTGCTAATAAATTTGTTGTAAAGTACACGAATTTTAACTAGTTTTTTAAATAAATAAAAATTAAAAGGAATATATTAAAAATATATATATAATTTTAATTATTATTATCAATCCAAAAATTTAATTTATGAAATGTTATCAATATTTAATAATTTTGGTTTAGGATTTGTGATTATTTATTTTTTTTCAGTTGTTTGCGTATTTAGTAGCAAATAAAAATAAATTATAATATCTTTAAAAAAAAAAAAAAACATTATAATAAGTAATTCAGGATAACACAAACCAATATAGCTCGGTTATAAAAGAATGTTTATTCAGTATCAATTTTAACAATGTCTTAGATTCGACTTTTAAGTTTAGACGTAATTCAAGAAAAATGTAATTCAAGAGTTTAAACTTCAAATTGTTTGATTTCAAATTTTTGTTTAAATATAAAAATCAAAATAAAAAAACAAACAAACGATCAACACTTATAATATTCAAACGTCGAGAAAAAAAAAAAGTCATTCGAGGTTAAGTTTCAGTAACTATCAAATCTTCTGACCTATTCAATTTTCCAGAATTTAAAGACAGTGATCATCTGCCGTCATAAAATTGAAGAGTTATTGTCAACTTTGATGATCATGAATCACGATTCATGAATGGCCAACACTAGAAAAAGGAGCAGCGCATTTTCATAGCATCACATAAAAAATAAAAAATAAAATAAAATAAGTGGGAAAAAACTAATTATTAAAGTGTCTTTAAAAATCTCGGTGGAAATTGTTTTTTTTTTTTTGGCTTTGTTACTCATGTTATATTTGTCTGAATTTTAGTGGTGACTTTTGCAATTCGTACTAAAAAATATTATTTCAATTCTTCTTTTTTTGAACTTGCCTATCTGCCATCACCCCCACCAATCCTTGCGCGCATGCGACATTGACAACCTTAATTATGTTATTTTTCATCATACAATTTGGAGATCATGATGATCATCACTGCAATTTCAAAATGCATGATATCTTAAAAATGAAACTATTATATATCTGGGTTTGGTTGATATGGGTTGATGTCATGTCGAAAAGCCGTTTAAATCTCAATCACATGGGCGTAAGAGCTCCATCGAACCTACAAACTCAATAATGTAAATGTAAAGAGTATATTAATGGGTCAATCTTATCTCGTCAATCGCATCAAGGTTTTTCCTATATTTTTTTATATGAAATTGATTATATAACATTACAAAGTCCAATTTGTATCCGGAGGTGAAGATAGAAATTCTAATTTGGAATTTTATTATATAAAACCAAAAAAATTTGGAGGAGTCGAAGTGAAAAGTAATTAAAATTTAATATTAATTTTATAAGAAATTTTATAAGAAATTTTAAAAAAAAAACTTTCGAGGGAAAGGGGGCTATATACGGATCCTATGCCCTCGGTCTATAGTGTTACATAATGGTATGATTTATATATATATATATATATTTAACAATATATGTTAATTCGGGACCATGTATTTTTTTGAAAGGTTTCGCCATTGGTAGAATTCGAGCCGTTGACCTGGGAGTCATTTACCCAAGCCCCAAGCTCGTCCATCTACTAGCTGAGTTACACCCCTGTTAGCTATAATGGCATGATTTATTTTTAGGAAAGTATACAAATCACTATGTAACATTACATAATTGATCCTACATGAAAAAAAAAAAAAATGCTGAAATTCCGCATCTGATAATTCATAAAAACTTGTATCATTTGACTTTAATTTTTCTTTATAGGTTTCTGTCCTGATCTCTGCATTTACAATTTGATCTTACAGGGGATTTTATCCAAATCTGAAACTAGTCAATTGCTGATGCATTTTATATATAGTTTATATGTGCCTCCAAAATGCATGTGAAATTGTTTAGATACTTATAAAATTAAAGCTTCATTTCTTAAAATATGTATATATACATGCAGAAACGAAGAGTGATTTGAATCAATGAATGTCAGAATTAGGTTTGAAATTTGTGGTCTTCTCATGATCTTCCTTCATATAATCATATGGAAACAAGCAAAAATGAATTTTAATACTGCATCAACTTAATTAACCACCAAATCATGATCCAAGTGTCACTATTAATAAAAGTGTTTGACTGACTTTATAATTATATTATTTTTAATATATTTCTAATTAATTTCTTTCATTTTCTAATTAGGCCACGTGAGGTTGACATGAAAGAAAATACCTTTTTTAAGACAAAACTTCAAACTGACCTAATAAATCCTACTCCATGGTTTGGTAACATTAACATTGCATTAAAAAAAAAAAAAAATTAGATTCAATCAATTAATAATAGAATTATAATATCCACATCATGGTCAAATGTAACCTAATGGTAAAAACGCCAATTTAGTTACCTGACAATATTTTAGATTCAAATAAATAAAATAATAAAATCCATACATTTGCAATTTTTTTTTTTTAAGGAAGAATTAATATGAAAACCCGTGAGATTTGACTAAATTCAAAAAACAATACTAGGTTTTCGAATTTGGATTAAAAAAAAAACCCCTTTTGACCATTGATGACAAATTTAATTTTATCCCAATGTAGATGAGAATTCCATATTATAAAAGCAAGAAAAGCACTTATAACTTTGTAAGTCTTCCGATCTTTTTTTTTATATGTACTTGTTTGAAGTGAAGAGAAGGAAGGACCAGGATCCTCTCCTCTCCTCTCATCACCTCACTTTACCTCATCCCCACCTTACTTAATCTCATGATACATAAACATTACAATAAATGAATGGTTAAGATGTGATTGATAATTTATCAACGACCAATTACATGCTTTAAAAATGTGAGGAAAAATATGAGGTGAGGAGAGGACCCTGATCCGAAAAACATATACTCAAAATTTATCAACTAAAAGCGAAACAATAAATATATATGACTTTTTTTTTTTTTTCCTATTTTGTGGTGGCTAGTTGACCATATTCAACTATCTCTATAAGACTATAATAAATGAAATTGTGAAAGTAGCAAAAAAGAAAAAAAAAAAAAAAGGATTGATGAAGTTAAATGGACCAAGAGAGCACGTGAAGTCATCATTCAAAGAACTTATTGAAAATAGTGTGGACCTCACCTCACGTTAAACCAATCATACAAACATTTTGAATTTAACAAAATTATCACATTTGATTTTTTTTTATCACACTACTTTTTTAATTATCAAAATCAAATCAATTTAAAATTCAAATCCCATACACGTTGACACTTAACAATATGAATTATGTTTGTGCCTTATTTTTTTTTTTTAATGTTTAATATAATAATTATCAATTGATTTGTATAATTGTGTTGACATACAATAGTAATAAAATAAAGTGATTAATAGTTGTTCATTTGGGGTTAAAGTCATTTATAAAAGTATGACTTTAATAAAGTATGGTCAATTTAATTAATTATATAGATTATGTAAATAAATATTTCAATTTACTGTTAAGCAAAGTACACATCCATTCTTAATTAATAGAGTGATAGAGTGTCACGTCTCAATCAATCTCTTATCCTACTAGTATTAGTAGTTTTTTTTTTTTTTTTTTTAAAGAAAAAGTGTCATAATTAAGCAAATTCATTATTGAAAATATCTCCATCAACAAAAAAGGAAAAGAAAAAAAAAAAAAAAAGTGCTATTTTCCCTTTATCAACTCTTTTAATTCTTTTTAATTGATTTATATATTTTATTTTTAAAACTAAGGAACTGTAGGTTTTTTTTTTTTTTTTTTTTTAATTTTTTATATATATATAAGAAACAACACAGAACACATTACAAAGCCGAGCTACATGTAAAGGGACTAGAGTCCAACCATAGCCGCTCCCTAACGGAGGAAAAAGCTAACAATGCAAGCTTAAGAGCCAAGGAAATGAGGAATTTCCAGACTTGGAAACCGCTAAACACTTACTAATGCCTACATCTAAGAACATAGCCTTAATGTTTTTCACAATGAAATTACATAAAATAAAAAAAATAAAAAATAAAAATCATTTTTTTTTAATTCTTTCTGACCCCTCACCGCCAATGAAACTGGACTCAAAAAAAAATAATAATAATAATTAATGTTTGGACAAAAGTGTAATGTCAGAGCTTGCAAGTCTAAATCAGATCACTAATGACTAATGACTAATGACTTGTTTAAACTTATCCATAATTGGGTTCCGTGGCATTAATTTCATTAGAATCAGAGAGTCCTTTACCAAGGTGAAGGTGATGCTGATCATATTCTAATTAGGTTTTTTCTTGACGGGTGTTAATTGAATATGTTCCTTTCATTGTATTAATATATTTTAAATCAAGATAACATTTGAACAAATGTATATCACTATATCATATCTCCCAGAGAGATCCGATAGAATTTGGAATGAATATATACGTCCATGACTAGGCTAGTGGCCGTACAAAACAAAACGAATATATATATATATATATGATTGGATGTTTGAGAAATGAATTCTGAATTTCTAATGATATATGATGAATATTATTGAAATATTGGTAACAAAATTAGCGAATAGAAGAAGAATGGTGTACTAGTTAGATTCAATCCTGATATTTTATATAATCTTAATTACGAGATATTATCAACTATAAGCTAGTGATCAATATTTGCACGTCATCTATTTAAAATAATTAGGTAGTGTTAACATGTGCCCTAACGGTTAGGGCACAGGTTAAAAATACAAAAGTTACTATAAAAGAAAAGTCAACTGCAACATTTATTGTATTGTTATAATAAGTATGGTGATTGAGTTTCTTATAAAAGAAACTTTTATGTTTTTAAGAGACACAAAGTTAACATTACCCTTTAAAAAATATTCAACTAGGGTAAATGCCGGTACACTGAGGAAGATTTTAGTATAAAGTATTTTAGAGATTGTATACCAAAATTATTTTTATATATTTTCTTAATATATTTCATTCCTTAATTTTCTCTATATTTAAGAATAAAATTATGTAGATATTTTGTATTATAATATTAGGATTATGTCTAAATGTCATTGCATTACATAAAACCATGAGAATCTCTAATTAAAGTGATAGATTTTTTTTTTTAATTAAAATAATTGTCAATCATGCGAATTAATAATTTTGATCCTTCTCCGAAGGCCATTAAATCTTTAAAAATCAATACTTTTCCCCCCCAAAAAAAAAAGAATAAGAAGAAAAAGAAGAAAATTAAAATTTTAAAGATTAATTTCTAACAATTGAAAGAATTATCCCAAAACAATCATCAGCTTGATTCTAACTAATAAACTAATCTAAAACTTGAAATTTAAAGCTAAAGGTTAAAGCTATTCTCCACTAACCGATGAACAGAAAAAGGAAAACATACTTTTCTTTGATTTTTTTAATCTCAATCACATCATATTCATCCACCATATTTCATTTCAATTTTTTTTTCTATTTATTAGTATTGTAGATTCAATTTTAAGAATAACAATTCTAAAGGAAGTACATTCCAGTCACCAGGGGCGTACCCAGGATTTTTTTTTTAGTGGGCTAAAACAAAACTATAATCGAAAACGAAAATATACTACATAAATGGACATAACGAATCTTACCCTTAAAAATGCATATATTAAATATATTATATAAAATTTCATTAATCGAAACAAAAATACAATTAGCTAAAAAAACATAATGAGTCATACCCTTAAAAATGCATATATTAAACAATGTACATAATGATTCAAACCACTCCCACCTAATGATTGATTGATTTTTCCTAAATTATGAAAGTATAGTTTTTCGTAGCAGTGATGTCTGGTTGTTTGATATTGTAAACTAAAATTATCAAAAGTGATACTTTATAAATTATAAATAACCCTATAAATAATAGATCGCAGTATGAAAATAAATTGAAAAAAATAACAAAACATTAACTTATAATTATGAATCTTGTTAATTAGTTAAAATGAAGATGAATAAATTTTTATATTTAATTTTATAATTGAGATGATAATTTAGAGAATGGACTGAGTGAATTATTATTTGGAAGAGAGGGAGAATTGAGACTTGTGGGAGACAGAGAGTGGTAGAGAATTGACACCAGTGATAGAGATAATATAAATAGAATTATAATAGATGTTGATGTGATCATAAAAAGAAGAGAATCATGATGCTACTCTAAGGTGTCTGTTTTTTTATCTGAAGACCGAATAATTCTGAATTTTACTGAAGACTGAATAGTGACTAAAACCTGAATCTGAATGACATGTTTGTTTTTTATTTTCTCACGTCTGAATGTACTGTCAACATGTTTGTTTTTTAAAAATAAAATTGTCTGAAAATAAGTAATTTTACATATATACCCATACTAATTAAAAGAAGTAATTTAACATGCAACACTCTTTATAAGATTTTGCATGTTCTTCCGCAAATAAAGTTTAATTTAACAAAACAAAAAATTCATCCAGAAATATAATTTTACATGTTATTTTGCAAACAAAATTCAAGTTCAATTTATTGTAAAAAAAAAAAGTTCACATTCAATTTTACATATTGTTCAAATATCTAGTATATAATTCTAGAAACCATTTTTTTTTTTTTTTTTTTGTTTAAAGGTTCCTAGATACCTTTTTTTTTTTTTTGAAATAGGTCTCTAAATTATATACACCGGTACATATATATAAACAATTATTCTATAACTTCTTCAAACCACAAAATATACTCAATATCGAATGCAACCACAAAAAGAATATTTGATAAATTATATAACTGCAACTATGACAATCATAACAAATTATCATTCTAAATTATGTTTAAAGAATTCTATAACTGTCACTACACGTAGACAAAAAAAAAATAAAAAAAATTAAAGAGTTCTTACCAGGATTTGGTAGGAGAGAAGTTCAATTGTTTAATCCCAGAAAGATTTCAATATGAGAAGTGATTAGGGTTTTTTTTTTTTTTCCCTTTCTAAAAGCCTTTAAAATAAGAAATACGTTAAAAGAAAGAATTCTACACTATATCAAATTATGATAAATTTAGAAATATATCTTTTTTTGGAGGATAGACTTGGAAGAAAATATTTTAATTATAATTCAGTGATTTGAAATTAAGTTAAAAGTCATGATTTCTTACTTTTTTTAAAGTTGTTTTTTGATATTTTTAAGTTGTTTGACCACTTAAAAAAACAAACAAAACAATTTAATGAGTTCAATTCAGACCCATTAAGTCTTAAGTGGAAAAAATAAATGACCAATAACTGTACTAATAATCTAATACTCTAACTCTGATATTGCTTGTTGATTAATTAAAATAGTATTAAATTAATTATAAACTTTTTTTTTTTTTCAAAAATCGTACCTGGCTAAAGCCGAGTTAGCCTCCCATGATGGTACGCCCCTGCCAGTCACTATACTATATCAATTAAATGTTATATATATATATATATATATATGTATAGTCTTGTTCTGATCAATACGCATTTATATAACTTCGTCGGTGCGTTGAATGTTGGCCACTGATTATGGAGAAGCACTAACAAGTGCATACACATTTGAGTCAAAACATGTAAACCTAATGGTCCACATGCAACGCATTAATATAAGTTATATCAATACGCACTGACTTGAAATTTTCTATATATATATATACATATTAAAAATAAATACCAATAATGTTTCTTTTGACGAAACAATAAATAGAAAAATAATACCACATAAAAGTTAAAATAAACAAATTAATAGTTAACACAATTTTTTTTGTATGAAATGTATAAAGACTAAATATATACTAGTTAATTTAGAATGATCATGTAATGTTAAACAGCAACAACTATGTAACGAGTTATATAACACAACATAGTCACTTAACGTGTAATCAATTTAGAATAGTTGAGGTTCATATTTTCCTCCAACAACGGGACGAGGGGGTGGCGAGTCTCCTCAACAACCGAGGGAGGGTCATATGACACTCCCCATTTGGTAGCAAGCTTAATTTGATGGAATTTGATTATATATATGTTTATTATTTTTAACATTCTTTTTTATTCATAATTAACTGCATAAGTCAAAATTACCCTATCACGTCACTTATTAATTGATTAAAATAAAATAAAAAAGTAAGGGAGGATTGAGTTTATAAATACAAACTTATTCTCGCACTATAATTATCCCAAATTTCAGGGTTGTCAATGTACTTAATTACCCAACCTAAAATAAAAATAAATGGAAGTTCAAGCTATACAAATAAGATTTGGTGTCCAAAATGTATCTTTCACCTTAACACATTAATTTATGTAGTTCTTAAAGTTTTCATATAGAAATTTCAATATAATTAATTGTTACATAATGAGATTAACCATCTTTCTTTAGTAATTAATTAAAATTAAGCTCCTAATAAGTCCTAATCACTATAAATCTTATCTTGTTAATTTCAATTATTTTATATTTTTTTGGTCAACCAAACATTATTATTTTATTTATTTGAAAAATAAACAGCTGTAGGACAATGCATGTGAATGAACATGCACAACATAGTATATTATTAGTATGTATCTAAAACTAATGGTTGTTATCAAAACCGACGTAAACATTATTATGCAATAAAAATAGTTTGTGTTTTTTTTCAAGCAATAAAAAAACTAATTTTCTATTATCACAACCATGTGTCGAGTTAGAGTACCAAGGTTTTGTTTTTATGCGTGTGTTTTCAATTTTTTTTTTTTTCAAAAGTATTATAAAAATATGCCGAGACATGACTTTATTAAAAACTATATGTGCCGACTAGATATTTACTCATATAACGGGAGATATCTATTCCTACAACATTATAAGAAAACTTCTTATACATACTTGTAAAATATGTATGATGAGAATCAAAAGCCCACCATTAACATGAGATTAGGGTCCACAATATCTTTTTATTTTTATTTGATATAATATAATATTTAATTTCGGATGAGTTAAAATGATTGTTTAAATTAGATCCAAAAGGTTTATACTGTAGATATATCTGAATCATCGGCCGTGAAGATGACACGTGACATAATTTTTTTTTTAAGAAAAAAAAAATGGGTTGAACAGAAGCTTAGTTAACAATAAACAAAACTTTATATTAATATTATTTAATTAATACCAATATATTAATTAATTTGGAATTATTAAAAAAATAATACAAATGAAGAGGGAAAAATAATAACATATATAGCTATAGGCTATAGCCTAGCTAGGTCTTGGAAAAGAAATACAAAATAAAATAAAATAATAAATTATCTGTAAAAGAAAAAATAGAAAGGAACCAATCATGTGTTGGTGTGAGTGGTTCGGCGCTCTCATCCCTTAAGCAAGATCGTGGGTTCAACTCCCCTTGTGAACCGAGCTATACATATTGGGAGCACTTTACCCCTTAGTGGGCCGACCCGGTGCGAGTCCGGATTAGTCAGGGTGTGGTCTGGGCTGATTGCACCGTATGGTGGATCCGCCCCATCCGGAAACCGGATGGTGCAAACCAAAAAAAAAAAATAGAAAGGAACAAAGTGAATGAAATGCTTTAGGAATTTAGAATTTGGAGTTCTGAGATTTTGTGTTTAGTATTTTTTATTTTTTATTTTTTTGAGTGAAGAAAAAATGAATTTCTATATAAAAAAATGTTCTTAGAATATGAAATCTTGATTCTTGCGTATTCATAATTAACTTAATTATAATTTAACATTTTAGGAAAATAGAAACATCAAATTCTATGGTATCAATATGAAAGAATATTAATTCTCGACGTTAAGAATTGAATCATTGGTCAAGAGAATAAAAGACTTCAAAGTTTTTATGTAAAAATATTATTCTCAACTTTAAAGAACCCGTAAAAAAAAATAGTATCGATTACTTAGTGACTGTTTGGTATGGCTTTTGTAAAGAGCAAAAGTGTTTTTTTAATATTAGAAACTGTTTTGAAGGTTTTTTTTTTATTGTTTGACAAAAATCAAAACATCTTTTTTAATATAAGAATTGTCTCAATTACCCTTTATAAAAGCTATTTTCTATATCTACTAGAAGAAGCTTAAAATTTGGGTTTTCCCCAAAAGTTTTTTTTGAGCTTTTTTAAAACTTACGAATTATCTCAACTACCATTTATAAATTTTAGATATTCCACCATACAACTTTTTCATTATAAATACATTGTTAACACTTTTTTTGTAATTTACACAACCAAAAGCTATTTCTAAAAAATACATTATCAACACTATTTTTGTAATTTATACAACTAAAAGCTTTTTTTTTTTGTTGAAAGCTCTACTCAATAAAAGCTTCATTAGTAAAATATATAATACTTTAGAAGTTCTACTTGAAAAGCCATACCAAACATACCCTTATTAAAGTGGTTGGACACTTGATATTCACTTATATAATAAAGGTTAGAGTTTCATAATTATCCATTCAATCACAAAGTGTGAAGAATAATTACATTTCAAAACATGCGTGTATAGAAGTTGGTCTCGCCAAATCCCGCTAAACTTCAAATAGATGATATCATATTTAATATATATATATAGTATTGATTAGGAATGCAGAAAAAAAGTTAATGTGAAAAAAAAGCAGTGGGTCATGCAACAAATGATACATGCATAATTTTTATTTATTTATTTATTAATATTTTAAAAATGAATTGGAAAGTAAAAACACGCGCTTGAAAATGGGGGATGTACATATTACACGTGTATCTAAAAGACAAATTTGGTTGACTTATTGACTTTGGCCGATAGAATCCCAATACATTATCACTCTATCCTCTCTAAAAATTTCCAGCAAACCAAAGAAAATCCTTATAAATATTCTTATCTCACTTTCTCACCTTAAAATACAGCAGGAAATCCAACAACAGCAACAACACACTTTTTTCTCTCAAACAACCTTAAACACTAATACTACTACTACCGTAACAAATTATACAGAGTTTCGAGTGTCGTGAAAATGGAGGGAGGAATACCAGTGGCCGATACGACCGCGTTTAAGGAGTGTTTCTCTCTCACTTGGAAGAATCCTTACATCCTCCGCCTCGCCTTCTCCGCTGGAATCGGTGGCCTCCTCTTTGGCTACGACACAGGTACTCTGTCTCTCCCCTCTAACACAAACTCTCTCTCTCTCTCTCTCTCTCTCTCTCTGTTACTGTCTCTGTTAAGTGTTAACGTTGTTGTACGTGATGTTGTGTTTTATGAAACAGGAGTCATATCAGGAGCTCTGCTTTACATCAATGACGATTTCAAGTCTGTGGAGAGACACACTGTGTTACAGGTAACGTAACGTATAATTTGCCGTTGTATTATACGTATATATATATATATATGTACTGGTTTCTATACCTTATCTTCTTTCTCGGTAATTCCATCCATTTTTGGACTTCGCTGTTCCATTTCAAATCTAATCATTTTAAAAACACAAATTTATATATTTTTGAAAATTTTAAATCCATAAATTCATGGTTATCATCGTTAGGACACCAAATTTTAAATCTCAATTTGGTTGGTTAGATATAAATCCGGACATTATTTTTGGACAGGTAATTTAAGTCTTCATCATTTTTCACTCTTTTCACCACTCCATGGTATTAAGAAGGCCGTGTTTTGTATAGACAGTTTTTAAGTACAATAAAATATTAGAAGAGTTTTTTACTTTATTTATTTATTTATTTATTATTTATTATTATTATTATTATTATTTTTAAGGCTAATTGACACTGATACCTCCTAAATGCTTTCAAAATTTACACTATGCCCTCTATACCTTTTTTTTTTTTTAAGCTATTAAACCCCTTAAACTCTCACAAACGCCGACTGTAAATACCCCCTCACATGGGGCAATAATCCTAAGTGTTTGCCAATAAACGAGAGTTCAAAAGGTTTAGTGGCAACAACAAAAAAAGTACAAGGGACATAGTGCAAAATTTGGAAGCGTTTAAGGGGCATCAGTGCCAATTAACCTATTTGTAAATATCATACATAAACATGTTATTTCTTTTTAATTTGTTACAAATTAAGAGGCTTCTCAATTTTGTGGACTGATTGTTAATAGATTTTTAGAAATATAATGAAATTAAAGAACTTTTAGTTTTATTTTTCATGGAACATGTAGTCGCAATAAAGGAATCAAGAGATTTGATGACAAATGTGAAAACTTGTCTCTCTTTGACGCTAAGATCAACGACATGCACACCGATGAGTCATGACTCAACACATGCACGTTTATATTAAACTTGTGTTTGATTTTCTAAAGTATGATTAAGAAACAATTTCACGAAAAGTAGTATAGAATTCATAATTTTAAGTAGAGCTCTGCAAAGCTGATAATGTATGGTAGTTGTTATATATAAAAACAGGAGAGCATAGTTAGCATGGCATTAGCTGGAGCCATCATTGGAGCAGCAATTGGTGGGTGGATGAATGACCGCCACGGACGGAGGACTGCACTCCTTGTAGCCGATTTCCTCTTCTTTATCGGTGCAATTATCATGGCCACAGCTCCTAATCCGGCTCTTCTTATCGTCGGTCGCGTCTTCGTTGGACTTGGTGTGGGAATGGCTTCATTTACATCCCCTCTATACATCTCTGAAACTTCTCCTGCTAAAATCCGAGGTGCCCTTGTTAGTACCAACGCGTTTCTTATCACCGGCGGCCAGTTCCTGTCCTACCTCATCAACTTGGCCTTTACCAAGGTAAGCTAGCAACCTATATTAATCTAAATAATAGACAACGACGACCACGCACTAATGATAATCCTATTTGTGGGTAATTCTGTTCAGGTTCCAGGGACATGGCGGTGGATGCTTGGAGTTGCCGGTCTTCCAGCTCTGCTGCAGTTCGTATTGATGTTTTATCTTCCAGAATCACCCCGTTGGCTGTACCGCAAGGTGCTTCGATAATTTATACTCTCGAACTAACAAGTTTATATGCTCAAAAGTCACAAAATCACCAACCTTGTGTTCTCCAAATTGCAGGGTAGAGAAAAGGAAGCAGAATGCATACTAAGGAAAATATTTCCTGGCCATGAAGTTGATGCAGAAATACGGGATCTTAAAGAATCGGTTGAAAGTGAAATCAGAGAAGAGGGGTCGTCTGAGAAGATAAACCTTTCGAAGCTAATGAAAACCAAGACGGTAAGAAGAGGACTTGTTGCTGGTGTTGGCCTTCAAATTTTCCAGCAATTTGTGGGTATAAACACGGTTATGTACTACAGTCCTACGATAGTTCAGTTGGCCGGTTTTGCCTCCAACCAGACTGCTCTCCTCCTTTCGCTTGTCATTGCTGGCCTAAATGCCTTTGGCTCCATTGTCAGCGTATACTTCGTTGACAGAAGCGGGAGGAAGAAGCTTCTTATCATCAGTTTGTGCGGCGTTATAGTCTCACTAGGGCTTTTATCTGCTGTCTTTCATGAGACTACTTCCCACTCCCCCATGGTAGGCAGAATAGAAACATCTCACTTCTCGAATAACACCTGCCCAGATTACAATTCAGCTGCAAACTTCGGTAGATGGGATTGCGTGAAGTGTTTGAAGGCCTCTCCCGATTGTGGGTTCTGTGCTTCGGCTTCTAACAAGGTAAAATACATTTTCCCTCACTCATCAGCAGCAGCATAGTTCTTCTAAGTTGTAGTTAATATTCACTGTTCTTGTCATTGTAGCTTTTACCTGGGGCATGTCTGATCTCAGAGGACAATGTGAAGAAATCCTGTCATGGTGAGAGGAGGGAATGGTACACAAAGGGATGCCCCAGCAAATTTGGATGGTTGGCCCTCATCGGCCTGGCACTCTACATCATATTTTTCTCTCCGGGAATGGGGAGTGTTACATGGATTGTCAATTCTGAAGTCTATCCGCTAAGGTTCCGAGGGGTCTGTGGAGGAATAGCGGCAACAGCTAACTGGACTTCAAACCTCATTGTGGCACAAACCTTCCTGTCTTTGACAGAGGCAATTGGAACATCCTTTACATTTCTATTATTCGGGGTCATTTCAGTGGTAGCTTTGTTCTTCGTACTGCTTTGTGTTCCGGAAACAAAAGGACTTCCCATTGAGGAAATTGAGAAGATGCTGGAGAATAGACCCGCCCTGCACTTCAGGTTCTGGGAGAAGAGGTCTGACCTACTAGAAAAGACCCAAGCTGTTTGAATAATAAAAAACAATAATAAGAATACATGTACTTCAATTTGAATAGGAAACCACCCTGGAGATTGCTCACTAGAGTTCTAGAGTATAATCAAATAGAATATGAAACCAGCATGTAAAGACTGTTTTTCCATATTGGAAACGGACCTCATGAATTCTAACTTTCTAAGGGACTGTTAGTTTTTTACAATAAAAGTCTTATCAGCTCTTATCACTTAAATCAAGATAAACAGCTTTGTTTGTTTTTTCAATTTATATCTTATTATATGGGTTGACTCAGAATAGGTTATACATGTAAACAGGAAAATCATCGATTACACTATCAAGCGATTCCCATTTCTGTAACTATTTCCTCAAACAAGGAGGTGGTGCTGTGGAAATGGCTATAACTTATAAAGCTAGGCAACCTACTATTTTAGCTCTACT
This sequence comes from Acer yangbiense, assembly GCA_008009225.1. Lineage (NCBI taxonomy): Eukaryota > Viridiplantae > Streptophyta > Magnoliopsida > Sapindales > Sapindaceae > Acer > Acer yangbiense. The sequence continues at coordinate 15,615,969 of CM017773.1, read as the reverse complement.
ATCAGAGGATGAAGCACCTTATACGACAATTTGTCACTGTTTCCTAGATTTTCTTTCAATATTTCACTGCAACTAGAGCTTTCATTATCTGCAGAGTATACAATTTAGAGGGTATAATAACTGCTACTGAATTGTGGTTATAGAATAACTCAGGAAATAATGTAATCTGCTACAGGTATCCAAAGTCTTTTGAGAAATAAGGTGAGGAAGATATAATAGATAGTTATGTTGACACTTCGAGGGGTCAATTCCTCCCACATAGCAACTCGAGAGTTGATAAGTTAATAATTCCACGCCTTTATTCAGAAATCAACAAAGACTTAAATACAAAATATTCCCAACAGAAACATTGCGCAAAAACAGAGCACAAATAGTCCCTACGGAAACACTGCAGAAAAACAGAGGAAAAATAGGAGATACATTAAACAAGTTTACTCCTTTAACAACCCAAATCAGAAGATAAAGCCTATAATAAAGGAAAATATCAAATGGCCTACACTGAAGCCAAATGATGACAACAAACTTGACTTGCTCCACGTGCATGGCAATGAAGCTCTGCATGTGCTTGACCAAAATATTGTAACATAATCCCTCAAGCTAAACCTTAAAATATACCTCACTTTTGACCAACAGGAATGTTTTAAGGTGAAGGATGTTATAAAATAAATCATTGCACACTCGGTGAAGAAAAATTGACTGTGTATACATAAGTGGTCCAATAGTCAAATTCACTATAAGTTACAGAATAAGCATTACTTGCATATGAGAATATGATAGCTTTGATTCAGAAGCCGATGATTTAGCACTCAACATTGTCAAATTCAGCTCTTGAAGATATTTTCAAAAATAAAAAGAAATTCCTTCCTCATCAATACACCAATAAGAACCTAAAAGCATTTAGGCAATTAGTATCTATCAGAAAACCTTACCTCAGGCAATATGCTCTGCCAAAGTAAGGATCTTCACATGTTTTTTCTTCCTTAGCTCATGCGGGACTGGCCCAAATACTCTGGTCCCAATTGGCTGACCTTGCTTGTCAACGAGTACTACAGCATTGTCATCAAATTTTACCTCACTCCCATCACAACGGCCCCGCTGCATTGCAGCACGAACAACAACTCCATACACAACCTTTCCTTTCTTTACTTTACCATTAGGCATTGCTTCCTTGACTGATGCAACAATAGTGTCCCCCAATCTTGCCCCTTTCTTCCCCTTTAAAGATTGTATGCACATCACCTTTTTTGCCCCAGAGTTATCCACAACTTTGAGAATGGTTCTCATTTGTATAAACGTCCTCTGCTGCTGTAGAATTTTAAACCAAACATTAAGACAGGCCATGTCAACAGGAGGTGACAACATAGAGCACCAATAAACAAAAAATAAATAAAGAAGATAAGAAAGAGACTAGAGCTGTTAGCGTGTAAAAGCACAACACACTGAAACTCAACATAAGGAAAGCATGCAACATCTTATTCAAGAAACTAGGTCTTCAATTTGGGAGAGATATAAAATGATCAACTTTGCGTTAAGACATGGGAGCTTGAAGTATTGGAGTGTGGCGCTTCAAGAAGAAAACAATAGTTACGGGCTTTCAAGTCTGAAACTTTCAGGGATTGGCACTCTTCAAGTTTCCTGGTTCAATTTTATCTCTTATTTTAATCCCATTTATGTTCTTTTTATTTTTTATAAATACATTGTATTAAGGTTAGGATAAAGCCACATAAAAATGGTAACTGCCTCTTCCGCAGCGCTTACTCCCACAGCTTCATAATTGTTATCGAGTCATGCGGTTGCAAGTAATTCAAAATTTGACAAAAAAAAAACTATACATTAATGTATCTAATTGCATCTAGAGAGAGAAAGAAAGCATTAGGAAGGTTTTCTAACTATTTTAAGTTGTGAAAGTATAATCCTCCAACAACCTCTTGAATTGTTCTACACATAGTAGTTGTCAGGTAACAGAAAAATACTTCTTGCATATCTACAACACAGATCTGTACAACCTTTTGAACACAACATAAAATCAATGCAAATTGAATGGATATCTAGCAAAAATGCAGCTATAAGCTTAACACTCACCTGGGACAAGAAATGGCTGTGTGTCATCTCATGTGATGTGCTCAGTAAATTAGAAAAGTTGTTTCCAAGCCCCACAAACAATGAACGGCCCACTAGTTTTTGTTTTCCAACACAACAAATAAAATCCAATGAGTGATAGAGGAAAAAAAATACTACTTAAGCCAAAAATAAAGGATCACCAATAATTTTTCACGACATCATTTGAGTCAAGTTAGCAAGTACAACATTTGTAGCAAAAGAGTGCTCATGCAAAAATCCCAAAACTTTTCTAATAGGGGAAAACTTTATCGGCTATTCAGTGTGGAGTTGTGGTGGCGACTATACCAATTACCAAACACATAAGCTACACGGAGACAAAAATGCTGTTGTTTAAAATCAAGAATTTTTAGATAATTTTAGCAATTGCCTAGAGCAGTCTTTCATCAACAATTTTAATAGAGCATATTAAACTGAAAAATAAAAAATGTCCCAGATAAATTCTGTAGGTAACAGAAAACGATACAATCAATGAACAGATCAAGCATAGGCCATCAAAACATCAGATTTTGCATCCTTTTAAACTTGCTTTATCCAACAATCTAAAAATTAATTATCCATCGACCACTCTTTAACATCTATTTACTTTACACAACCACAAGAGAGCGGTTGATATGACTATTAATCATCATCTCTACTTTTTACTATCATAAAACATTAAGTATTTAAGAATGTAGAAAAGCAATTAGGCCCACGAATCCACGATAAACGATCAAATTGTACTCATTGATTGCACCAGTATATGCAGATGTTTACGTAATATATACTTTAAGAAGCTACCCAGTGTGTCATGGGACATATATAGTTTTGTCTAAGGGAGCTTCAACCCGGCTAATTGAACTTTAATACGTCTCCAACATGAACATCAATCAAGTTTGAAAAGGTCAAGATTCAATTAACAGTTCAGGATAAGCTGATTTACACCTACACAATTCAAATCAAATACACAAGGAATTGCTATTTTTTGGTTTCTGACACTAATCAAGGATCACAACCCAGAAAAATAAACTAAAAAACATTAGTGGCAGGGTGCATAACCATTTAATTCTACCATATACAATCATGTCAATGAATAATAGTTTCATATATGAACTGCACAACTATAAATACAATAAACAAATAAATAAATAAATAACAAACCAAAATCTATTTAAAAGCTAGAAATTGCATACCACGAGAACATTTAGAAGCCAAATTTGCAGCCATTTTTGCAACTTAATCTGCCAAAAGGATCACAACAAAAAGAACTAGCACAATTTAAAAAAAAAAGTCACAAAACAAGCTTTGCTCTATAAGCAAAAAATAAAGAACAACAAAGAGAACACTAACCTGTACTGAACAAGTACAAGTGAAAATGAACTTCTAGACAAACCCTGAAAACACCTTTTTTTTTTTTTTTCTTTTTTTATAACAAGACAGAGACTGTGAGTGAGAATAGAATAGGGTTGAAACTTGAAAGAGTGAGAATAGAATAGGGCCTGAGCCCAGAACGTTGTAGGCCCACTCACTCCCACAACTCAACAAATGTTTTTTATTTTTTTACTATTGGTAGGATTCGAACCGTTGACTTGGAAGTCATTTGTCCACACCCCAAACTCATCTATCTACTAGCTGAGCTACCCAACAAATGTTTTTGGGATTCAAAATTGGACAAATATGTTCTTTTGACATTTTTATACCAAAATTTTAAAATAGGCCTCAAATTATGCAAAATTCAAAACATAACCACTCTCAAAAAATTTTCTTTTTAAACAAAAAAAAAATATATATATATTTTAAGATAAAATGCAAAAAGTTTAAGATTCGGCCTGAAACATGGCAAGTGAATAGTAGTAGTTGAATAAAATAAAAAATTGTGACAAGCACAAAAGGACAGAAAAATCTTAACAATCTATGCAACCTTATCGCCACGATTTTCACAACATATAAATCGTGTGATGACGTGAAGAATAACAATGAGAATTCGAGCCGCTGATTTGTGAGTTATTTATCCAAACCCCAAGCTCGTCCATCTATCAGCTGAGTTACACCCATGAGGGGCTTTTTTAGACTTTCTAGTTGTGCATTATTTCTTTTCCTTATGATATCAATTAACATTTAATATATCATATGATATAAATTATCATGTTACGTACTGATTTAAATTGAGAATGCATGATTATTATTATATATACTCCCAAAAGATCTTGAATAAGCACTACATTTTTACTCTATCTAGGGATTTATAAACAAATTTGGATGCATTACTTTGGAGTAGTACTACTTTCTAGAACATCTATAGTTGTATTTTCTTCTAAATTAGGTTACATTCTAGTCCCAACAGTGTCAACATAACCCACAACAGAATTGTGGGTTATGTTGAAACCTAATATACATAGTAATTTTCTTCTAAAATAGTTTCAATAATTTTAACAATTTTTTTTTTTAAAAATTTAGAAACTAATTTAATCCAAATTTATCAAATCTATTTTCCATTCCAATCCAATCCTATAGTATTATTATATCCAATTTAATAATATACAATGTATGTCATGCCAAAAGAGACCAAAAAAGGTGAGTTGTTACTTGTTTGACTGAATAATGACTTTGAAGGAAATTATGCGAGTTGTTACTTGTTTCTTGTGACCAATGAACTGCAGCTGTGAGAGTGAAGAAGGTGATTGTGATGGGTGGTGATGGTGAGTTTTTCTTAATTAGGAAGCTCTCTTTTTAGGGTTCAAATTGGTCCGTACGTTTTTAGAAAGATTTGCATCAAAGCAAGGTGGAAAAAACAAATAATATTATGTTTAGTCAAGAATCAAGACACCTATCATATTAATTATATAATAAAGTATAGGTTAATATATTATTCGATTCAATAATTAATTATCCTATTATGCGTCATAAAGAAAAAACAAGGTCAACATGAATCTTCATGGTAATACACCTTCACTTCCACACTAGTGGTATGGACGTTCGAGTCTCACCATCCGTATTTTACAAACATATATGATCGAGTACTTTTCTCTCTGATGTTATAACAGTAAATATTATGACCGAACATGTACCGTTTGATCTTGATATAAGAGGTATATTGAGTCTCTGAACAAGTGAATTACTTAAATAGATTGTTTAATGAATTTACAGGTCAATGGCTTTGCTCATCAACTTGATAACTTAAAAACTAAAGTTGGAAACAAGACAGGTCCACAAACTCAATGAATGATATATTTTTTTCATGTTCAATAACAACCACTACAAAAAAATGATGAGAAAATTGTAAAACAAAGTTAAATTCTAAAATTGGGGTTTGTTTGTTTTCCCTGTTCAAATGATTTTGCAGTGTATTTGGGTGAAAAATTCTGGTGATCAATCAAGTATTATTTGAGTACAAAATAGAAATGCACCAGGAAGAGTTTTGGTGTGCCAGCTGAGGTGCACCAGTGAGTACTACTTTGAGTGAAAAAAGCCAGTGGCCACTGCTATGCTATCACTCACTATATGTGTCATGTGTGTGTAATTGTAAATTGATATCATGTGAGCTTTCATTATTATTATTGTCAAAACTCTCTCTCATCTCCTCCATCCACCACTGACAATATGCAAACCTGTACTATATATCAAGAATTATTAATCATCATCATCATTACATCTTTGAAAGATATTACTATAAACCTATATATGATCTGTGTTTGACATGATTAAAAAGGGTCTTTTCAATAATTAAGACCGGGTTTTAGCACCGCTCAATATGTTTTGGTGATAAAGATAGTTCATTCAGCCAGCCTGACAATGTTTCTGGTTCGAGTTGTCACACGGTATGTGGTATATCAAAAAAATAATTAAGATAGGGTTTTACTGTAGTCTTTTAGGAGATCAATCCCTTATGAGCTGGATTTGAATTATGTTTGAATTTAAATGTGTATTTATAATAGAGTTTGGGATGAGTTTACGGAACTAAACATGAATGAAAATGAAAGAGATATAAGGGTGAAAATGAATCGATAATTCCTTAGGTGGGAAAGGGAAATTCATTTTTGTTTTTCTAGGATCCACATAATTGATCTCTAACAAAGTTTAGTAAATATTATAAAGAGTAAATAAAAATTAAGTTCCATTTCTCTCATTAAGAGTCTTTAAACATCCCCCTAAACTTGGGACTCTGATTCTCTCATAATTCTCATTGTCTTTTTTTTTTCCAAGTTTTGTAGTCCTTTTTTTTTATTTTTTCATGCAAGCAGGTGTTTCACTTACACTTGAAAAAAAACGAAAAAAAATAAAAAGTTAGAAAAAAAATAAAGCTATAAGAGGATCCTAACTCAACAAAATACTTATAGTGAATTTTTTATTTTTTATTATTTGATAGTATGTGTAGTTAATTTAACATTTAGTAAAATTGAGCATTAATTAATATATGTAATTAATTGTCAAATATATTAAAAGTGGATCGATACCTTGGAAATTCGTTTTAGTATTGTAGCAAGGCCCGTTAAGATATAATCCAAACAGTTAAAGCTTTAATACTATTTATTGGCATCTAAAAATTATTTTCGATTTTCAAAACCACAAAAATGATTATCTTTATTGCTTTCTGTATTGACTTGAGTTTATATATTGTATTCAAAAATAAATTTGTAATATAATTTAAAAACTCTAACCAAACATTTTTTTTTTTTGTTTTTTTTTTGTAAAAAAGGTATTAATTATTTTACTTTAAAAAAAATATATTACAAATTTAGAAATGAGAAAAGATGATATATCTTTATGATTTCATCGATGTGGTTGTGAGGAGTTTACTGTTGGGTCACTTCAACTTTTATCATAAAAACCGTATTCAAACTCAAAATTAATTAATCACCCGTTAAAATCCGATAAATTATATTTGGAGCTTAACATAACAAAATTATGTGTGTCATCCCTATCTAGGTTTTGAAGGAGCTCAATATTTCGGTTAATTTTATAAATATTTACTAGTCACGGTATCTTGGGAGATAAAATGATAAAATTCATTATATTTTCACACAAATAAGAATTCTTTTTTTTTTTTTTGTTAATTACTATTTTAAAAATGACACAGAAATAAGATATTGGAATTTGGAAGTGATGTGATATCAATTATCATTGGTTTTAAAGGTTAAATAGAGCTGAAATAGCTATCGGCACGGCCTCTTGCCAATGTGGTGTGACTCTCCAATGGGAGACTCCACCACCACGGTTCAATGCCCAGCATACATATATATGTGGGTGCCCTCTCCCCATTTGTGGGAGTAGTAGTCCGGGCTGTGCTAATAGAGTCTAATTCTCGCAGGGTCCCGTCAGTTGTTGTAATATCAAAATAAATAAATAAATTGAGCTGAAATATTTATGGCATAAAAACAACATTGCTGACAAGTTTGTGGCACTAAAGGAAGTTTATGGCAATACGCCAAAACCAATGCATGCCAATAGCTACTTTATTTATTTATTTATTTATTTTAGTATTACAACTATTACAATATAATTGTCGGGACCCATCAATATCAAACAATACATGTACGGGCGTACGGTCAGGATTAGAGACGTAACCAGGATTAAATGCTAAGGTATGCTATAATATATATATTTTTTCTAACGACAAAACGAGAAAAATTTATTAATTATAAATAAATATATACCTAGTCAATATGACATATTAGCGAGGTTTATCCAGTAAATATATATTCTAAATAAATACATTAACAAAATTAATAATAAAAAAAAAAGTAAAGTAAAACAAATTCTAAAATAAACATGAAATGCAAATATAATCGAATACTAATTAAGTTGCATTCAACGATTTTTCAAAAAAAAAAAAAAACACACACACACACACACACAAATAAAAGTTATTAAAATAATCTTTATTTTATTATCTTCTATACATGTCAAGAAAATAAAAATGTTTATATTATTACTCACTAGCAAATATAGAAGAAAAAGAATAATTAAAAAACTAATGCCAGATAGCCAAAAAAATTAACCCAAAAATCAACTCAAATGATTTGGCAAGTGGTTTATTCATTAACCGTATCATTCCATGATTTATGTGGTAATTATTTGGGTTAATTATTTGGGTTATATAGCATTATACTATTACTCTAATTAAAAACCTTAAAAAATATATAAAAAAAATTAATAAATAAACCTTAAAAAGCATGCTTCTAAATTTCAATCAAAACAATAAGAAATTCATTAAACAATATTGTTAGTTTGTAAATTTAAAATTAGATTAAATGATAATTAGATTATTCCTAAAATTGTATAAACTAAAAACAATAGTAATTCTTAAATTTCAATATAAAATAAAATGTTTAAATTCATAATATTCATAAAAACATAACTTATTAGAAGATAAATTGTTGGTGTTAATATTTAAGTAAATCTAGAAAAAAATGAGAGAAAATAATTATTGAAGAAAGAAAAATAAAATAAAATAGGTCATACCACCTCGTGATTCGTGATGAAAGTATATAAAAGCATATAAAAGCACAATATATAAATGCCACCTACAGCTACAGTACTCCCAGTAGTAGATCCACTACTACTACACGTCTTCTTTTGTTATTAGGAAATATATTCATTATTAATTTTTATTTTTTTAACTTTCCAATTTTTTTAGAATGGTTAGGGTAGGCTTGAGCACACCCTAGCCCCAATGATGGTTCAACCATGATCAGGATATCTACTCCTACAAATTTGAAGAAAACTTTCATAAATACTTGTAAAATATGTATGGTGAGACTTAAACTCCTTACAATCAATGTGGAAGAGAGGTGTACGTAAATGAATTTAGATTCTATTAAACTCCTCACGGCCACAATATCATTTGGATTTAGATTCTATTAAAATAAATAAATGGAAGGAAAAAAAAAAAAAAAAAAAAAACTGATCAGTAAAAAAGTGAAAATGTTAGGCAATTATTAATCATAATAGCCAAGAAAAAGAAGTTAAAAAACAAGAGAGAACAAACAGTAAAATTTAAAAAATATATATATATATATATATAAAAGGTAGAAATGAAGTAAAGGTAAAAAGGCAAGTACAAAAGAAAACATGGTACTATAAAAGCAACTGCAGACAAGAATACAAGATAAAATCATAAAAGCATTTCTCCTTGTATGAAATTTGTAAAACTATGTATAAAGTTTCATGTCACGTGTCTTTATTAAATTGAAAGTGAAATATATATATAAAGGTTATCATTAAAACCTCCATTCTAGTTTGAACTATCGATCATTTCGTCCCACTAGAGTCTAGTTTAAGAAATGATCATTTTCATCCATGCTGTTTAAATTAATAGTCAATTTAATCCCCATCGTCCATCACGGGTCCGTAAGAAAATTGAAACACGCAGTTAAAATTAATAAATATGATTAAATTAAATAATAAATATTAACATATATTAAAAAAAAAAAAAAACATTTCAAAATTCAAAGCAATTTTTCAAATCGAATTTCAAAAATTTAAATTTTAAAGGTTTTTTTTTTCTTAAATAAAATAAATAAATAATAAGAGGCCACCTAAAGGTGATTTCCTTAGAAATACTTGTGGATAACTAAAATCACCTTCTCCGATATTTATTTATTTATTTTTGTTTAGTTTTTTATGAAGTTATGTATTTATTTTAACAAAATGACTGTAATGTCCTTACAGTGTTAGTGGTTAATGAATCTAAGTTAACAATAGGGGGTGTGAGCGTAGAAAAACCAATTCTGCTCATCTATGTGCAATAATGGAAAACCTCAGGTATGCAAATGCAAATCTCCTGAATTTCAAGCATGGAGCATGCCGATCCGATTCCAATCCGATCGGTTCCACCACTGTGGAGGCCGGGGGGGACATGTACCCCTCGTTCAACTTCAAGTTTTTGTAATTTGGTCCCTCCAATTCCCGTCTCCGGTTGTCGTCCCTAGGGATCGAAAAGGAAGAGAAGAAAAGTTTAGAAGAGAAAAGAGAAAAAAAGAGGACAGTGACACGTGCATTGTAGCAACCGAGAAGGGTAAGCATAAAAGCATTGATAGATTACACGCAGGAGGCAGGAGGTCTTATTACTTTTGAGTATTGAGACCGCGACACGTGACACTGCCCTCCCTCCATTTCCTTCACTTCTCTCGAACTTATACATTTTACTATTTTAGTACAAGGTGGTCTTTTTCTTGATTTTATTTATTTACTTTTTTTTTAATTTTATTATTTTAATTTTGGCTTCTTTTTAACCGGCAAGTGATTTAGCGTGGAATTGCGAGAACACGCCTTCCATTTTTTTTTTTTTGGTTTACACCATCCGGTTTTCGGGTGAGACGGATCCACCATAAGATGCAATCAGTCCAGACCACACTCCGACTAATCCGGACTCGCGCCGGGTCAGCCCACTAAGGGGTAAAGTGCTCACAATATGTGTAACTCCGTTCACAAGAGGAGTTGAACTCACAACCTTACTTAAGGGATGAGAGCGCCGAACCACTCATACCAACACATGATTGGTAACACGCCTTCCATTTTCACTAACTAATATTACATTATATTTTTAATTTTTAATTTTTGGTTATCAGGGGTTAATAGGAGACATTACTATGATTTGGATAAGAATCATAGCATATTAGCTTAGCATAGTACAACCACTATTTTTTCTTAATCTTTACAAAAATTTTCCTTAAAATAAAGAAATTCTTATGTTATCATTGCCTTAACTAGCTTAGCTGCCCATCTTTTTAAGTAAAATAGGTGTCATCAAAAGAAGAGGCCACCTCATCTTTAAGCCTTTCCTTTTTTTTATAAATTTTAATTTATTTTATTTTATTTTATATATATCCAATTTCCTTTTACTTTCTTCTTTCTTCAAACCTAAACCAAGTTTTATTAAAGTTTCTTCACTTTTTAAAGGAGAATAAATAAATAAATAAATAAAGCAAAGATCTTTTATTTAAGGTTTAGACAAATATAATAGATATATGCCCTTTTCTTTTTTTTGAAATATGATATTAAATGGGTAAGAGTTTATCGGATATTCTTAAATCAAAAAATAAATATACGGTACAAATTTTTATATGAATTAAAAAATTTCTTGTGTTTGGATGGAGCTAACTTTTTAGCATTTATTTATTTATTTTTTTTTTGTGTACAATAATTGTTATAACTTTTGAAATTAAAAGAATAACTATATGCATATATAGTTAGCAACTTAGCATCGTGGAGATCAATCATTACATGCGCATCCTGAATGTCTATCCTCCCAATTGAAGATATTTATACTCAAACCACCGATAAAAAAAAAACTCTTCACATATATTTATAAAATGTGTATGATAAGACCCATATCAAATTGATTTTTTTGACATAGTTACAATCCTCCCATGCTTGATGCGGCTATGTCAAAATCGAAACATGGATATATTTTCAAATTTAACATTGTTGTGTAAGCTATATTAATTTTTTTTTTAAAAAACATTATAATAATCCGATGTTTGGGGGATCGAGGGGACACGACTCGAACTTGCGACCTCTTGGTGTAGGTGTGAATGATGGGTATACCACTAGACTAACATCACTAACATCATTTAGTTAGTTTATTTTCTTATTTATTAAAAAAAAAAAAACTAGTATTTTTTTTTTTTTTTTTAAAGTAAGATAAAACTAGTATTGTTACTAAATATTCTATATATAAATTAGGACAAGGTAGGTGACCATCAAATAATCCTCTTTATCCATATGTTTGTAAATTAATGGGAGTCTAAGATGTTTGTAAATGAATAATTCTTTTTAGACAATTACTTGGAATATTTATTTCCTGAAAAAAAAAATATAATATTGTTTCATATATAGAAATTAAACTTTCTAAATTATAGTGAAAATATTTAATTACAATAGAGAAGAGATGCTAATAATATTGGAGCCTAAAAGGTATAAAAATTAACAAAATGGGACTATATTATAACCTAAAACATAGAAAAATTAACAAAATAAGCCGTAAATTTTAAATTAACAAGGCAAGGCTTTATTCAATTTCCCCGTTTGTGTGACCATTAGGTTTCAGTCTCTCCGATGTCATTCAACAATATTCTTAACTTTTGGGAGACTACCGATCATCCATTGATTTTCAAAAATCCAGATATACATAGCAAAACATGTTCAAATGAGAGAAACATTACGATGAGACTAAAAAACCGTGCTACTGTTTCAATCCCTAAGGACTCGTTTGGCACACCGTATTGGATTGTATTGGACTGTATTGGACTGTATTGTATTGTATTTGACTGTATTATCATTAATACAAACATGTGTTTGGTGATGCACTATATTATATCGTATTATGTTATTCCTATATGACTTTATTGTATTTTATTATATTATAAAAATATAATATTTAAAAAAAATACTTAATAATTAATTTTAAATATCTTTACCATGAATAAATCAATAAATATTTTTATATAAAAAATCAATAAATATTTATTTTAATTGAAACAAAAAATTTAAATAAAATTTTACTATGTATTTTGAAATTATAAAAAAAAATATTAACAACATAGCACATATTTTTTCAATATTTCATATTCATTGAAAAAAAAAATGTTTTTTCTAATACAATACAACTTAATACCACTAAATATAATGTATTAGTTAATACGGTGTTTATTGTATTAGGCAATTAAAATGTACTAAAATAGCACAATAAAATAGCACAATACAGTGTTTGTCAAAACACTATATTGTGTTATTTTAATACATTTTAATTGCTTAATACAAAATAATACGACCAAACAAACAAGGTCTAAATTAATTGTAACTACAATTGAAAAGGAAACACCGATATACAATTAAAGTGGTTTCATTAAATTTGTTTGTCTTGGTCTTTTCATCAATGAATGATTTTTTTTTTCGTAGATGACAAGCAAGTAAGATTGAGAACTATGTAGATACCTAGAAATTCACATATCAAACAAAATCATGAACATGAGTTATTGTGGTCAATCGTCAATGGCAATGCCTAGCTAGCTAACCTACTCAGCATGAGAAAAAAAATATATATATATAGGTCTAAAGTCTAAACCCATCTTGTATTTTTGCCTCTTTAATTGCAACTTCAAGTGAATTATAAAATATCTTAATTTAAAGGAGAATTGTTGCTTTCAAGTTATGAAAGTGAGACAAGATATGAAATTGAAATGTGTAAACTAATCCCTGTTTTCAATCAAGTCTTCAAGAAGTCAAATTCAGAAAGAAAATGACATGTCTCTATTTATAGGAGAAAGAAAGAGGCAGAGACTCAGGAAAAAAGGGAACTGCCAGTTGCCACCCTTAATACAAGTCTTGCTCTAATTGCGTATTCTCTAATCGGAAATCCTAACGAAGGAAAAAGTACTTTAATTCCTGATTTACCTCACACATAATAACTCAAAATTAAGTTTTATTGGAAAGAGAATTTAATACATTCAGATTTTTTATTTATTTATATTTTTTTTGAAAAAAATTTGTAGATTCATCTTAGTGGTTTCATTACTATTTTTAAATCACAAACAAAATGTTCCCAAATATGCTGACACCACATATTGGAGCCTTAACTTTAGGTGGATGAGAATTTCGCTTTGGCCAACGATTCCACCAAGCAAACACCCACTAATTAAATATTAAAATCGAAATTATAATAAAATTTTCTATATCCGAACCATTTTGGTGTGCCCTTTTCAATGTTCGTGATTAGAGTTTGAATCTCATTATATGTATTTTACAATCATAAATGAAAAGTTTTCTCATTCATATTGTGATAATAAATATTTAGACCGCGTTTGTATTGTTCGATCTCGTCAAAATATGACAGACACTTGAACCGTTCCGCCTCGGATTAAAAAAGAAGTAGCCTTGGGAGTGGCCAAATAAGTGATAAGAGGCATTACAAGCTGATGATACTGGGTTTGTGCTTTGTGCTGCTTCCATTTTCTTGGCCTTCCCATAGGCCATAACTGAATTAATTAATTAATATATTAATTAAGGTTTTTTTGAAAGTATATTAATAAAGGGTTGGATGGAGCCATGGAGGCAAAGAGAGAGACATGTCAATTTTTTTTATTTTTTATTTTAAGAAGAAGAGAGACACATCATTACTTGTACGGACCAATGGTTTTACTTTCATTAATTAAATTATAAAAAATCCTTAATGCCCCTCATCAAACAAATCTTTTAATTAAAATTAATTAAGTGAATTATTAACCCAAAAAACAACCTTTTCTAAAAGTTTGTGATTTCAATTGGAAGAGTGAGTGTAAAAGTTCTCAACTCGACATTTTGGTGGTGGGGAAGACCCTTTAATTATTATTATTTTTCATCACTTCAGGGAGCTTTAGTGCTCTCTTTTACATCATTCTTCCAATCAACCCAAAAAAATACTAATAATTACCATCTTGCTACCCTCATCCATCATAGTATTAGTAATTTTAGTTCTTTTTAATAAAAAAAAATCTAAACCGAATAGGTCAAGAGCCCGACTGGATAAACCGAAATCAAATATTACATGCACAAATTCCTCGTATGCAATGGAAAGATTTACACATATCGGTAAATGTGTATTTTGAGAATCGAACCCTCCACCATGAATGTTGAAGAGAGAAAATTAATCAAACTTTGAAATTTGAGTGAATTTCATTTAGGTTTATGTTAGTATATTAATGTAAGTTTACATATTAATTAGGAGAATATCAATTATCCATCTATATTGTTTAATATATTAAGATTTGTGATAATGAACTTAAATATCACTTATGTGTGCTGACTTTGTGGGTTTGTCAGCAACTTAATAAGTTAAGTTTCAATAGTATAAAAGTAATGAAATCGACCAAAATACCCATACTTAACTTAAAAGACGAAAGATCTGGAAAATAATAATAATAATAATAATAAGTGAAACTGAATAAGTCTAGACCAAAGACTATAAAGTATCATATATATTTTTTTGTCTTTATGGTATTTTTGTCAAAAACACAATTTTTATAATTTTAAACTCAAGTTATTAAGTGGGTGCTAGCTATACAAAACAAGCACTAATAGGTGCTACAAATTTAAAAAAGCTTTAATATTTTTGTATTTTTAATAAATTTGATTTTATATATTTTATGAATGTTAATAACAATGAAATATAATTATTTAGAAAAATTGAACTTTTTTTTTTTAAGTATTAAAACTATTTTTATCTAATTTTGAATATAAAACATTTTTTAAAAAAAGTCAAATGCTACAAAATATATTCAAACTTTTTCTACAAGTATGTTTTTTGTTTTCATCATTCATAAAAAAAAAAATGTTATAAAAGTTCATTGAAATTGATTGGATTTCATTATGGTCCTCACGTATGTTGATATAAGAGATCTCTCAATAATTAGTTGAAATTGAGGGCCATGATGAAAACCAATATCGTTCATGAATTTTATGATATATTTTTATGATAAGAGCAGTGAAATATATATACTTGTATAAAAAATTGAATATTTTTTAACACTAGAATTACTTTATTTTTGTCGACAGGGGCGTAGCTCAGCTGGTAGATGGACGAGCTTGAAGCTTGGGCAAATACAGGTCAATGGCTTGAATCCTATCAATAAAATACCTGGTCCCGTAATAGATATTGTCAAAAAAAAAAAAAAAAAAAAGGAATTACTTTATTTTTATATTTTTCGTAAATAACTTTAGAAAGGAAGGACGAAAAATAGAAAATATAGAAAAATATTTATGTTGCTAAAATCATTTTTGAATATTTCTCACAAATATGTTTTATTGTTTTTATCATCTGCAAAAACAATTCTTATCAAAATTCATTGAATTTCATATAGAAATTTTAAATAAGCTAGGAATCCCTCACTTTTATCTTGCGTGGATAATAATTTATGAATTTTTTAGTTTAGCAAATATCTATTATTAGAATTAAGACAATATTAGTTGATTTTCAATTTTAGATATTCACTAAAAGACGAAAATCACAAAATAATTATTACGGAATTTTCTCTCATATCGATTGAAATCTAGACTAGTTTTCGATATAAATAAATAAGAACTAACATTAACCCCTCAATACCCCTTTCAAAGGACAACACCATGAGACCTAATAGACCCAAACAAATATCTCATGGGTGGTGGCCTAGTATGCATAAAGTACGGAATTTCAAATTTCGGCGATAACAAATTGTAAATTAAATATTGAGCTATTTATAAATTATGTGTTGAGTGTAACACTATGACATTTATGGTAAGTTGTCACATTATTTAATGGAAACTGCTATGGAAAATTAATCTTATTTAATGCATGTAACATTTTTACCATTAATTTCGTTGTTCATAAAATTAATGGCATGCATGTAATAGTTAAATAAAGTTTCTTTAGTAGTAAAACAAGAAATCAAAGTCAAAATGCGACCCTAATTTTTGACGGTATCTATCTATTTAAGATTATGTATTTTTTTAAAAAAGTCTTTTAACCTTTGGTAGGATTCAAGCCGCTGACTTGGGAGTTATTTGTCCAAACCTCAAACTCGTCCATCTGCGTACATGTTTATCAACTCCCATGAGATAATTAATCAGTGATCTTCGAACAAAATTTATGTATAGAGATTTGTGATATATATATATAAATTTTCAAGTCGGTGCATCATGATATAATTTCGTGAGGATATTAAATGTGAGCCACTCGTTTTACATACTTTGACTCAAGTATGTATGCACTTGTCAAAACTAGTGGCTCACATTCAATATCTTGATAAAGTTATATCAGGGTGCACTGACCAGATCGGGACTGTGTATATATATATATATATATATAAGGGTTGAAAGAAGAAATTGAATAATTAACAATAAAATTGAAGGGGACTAGACATAGTTTTGCATTCACAGGATGCATTTATCCAAAAAGACAGCTACCATATCCTTCTAAATTGGCTGTCTGATGTTAACCAATACGTACATATATGTATATGCTACTATACTTTGATTACGTGACAGTCAAGAATCAATATCAACCAGAAAAACTAAATACAATACAAATAAAAATGTTGTCAATAGTTTTACATTAAAACTGTTATGGTTATGACGAGTCTTGATTATATATAATTACCATATTTGTTTCTATTATCATTTTATAATTTATATGATAGTTAATATATATATATATAAACATCATCAAATACTTTTTGTATACATTTTAATATAATGGAAATTGTGGGAAATAACACTCTTTTTATGTTGAATTTTAAGAGTATTAGTAGTTTAATAAGTTAAGTATAAATGACACAAATAGACTAAAATACCTTAATCTTCTTCTGTTATTACGTTTGTACCATTTTTAGGTTTTTTTTTTTCCTTTTCAAAAACCTTCATTGATAGAGGACCAATGGAGGTCCTCTATAAATGGAGATGAAAGACCTCCATTGGAGGTCGAAATCAACCTCAAATAGAGGTCTCGATGAAGAAGATGATCAATTTTTTTTTTTGGAAATTTCATTTTTACCCGATAAATCTCGAAAATTGTAAATATGCCTAATAAGTCCCGGAAATTACCTAATAATTCTTGGAAACAACAAAATAAGTCTAAAAAATTAGAAAATAAGTCTCTGAAACACCAAAATAAGTCTTAGAAACACAAAAAGCGTGGGACTCATTTTTATGAGTGTGTATTAAGGGTATTTTTATTAGATTCATACTTTAGATGATATTAAAACTTAAGTTTTTAAGTTGATGATGGTCTTAAAGTTCAAAGTGATATTAAATTTTTGAACCATTTTAATATACATGTATACAATATTTCTTGAATCTAATATTCACCTAATTTTGCATTAATTAGATAATAACTTAATACAATGGCTAGTGCCTAGTAGCTAGCAACAATTTTAATAAATGTTTGGTTTGGTTCCAATATTATTGATGTTGGACAGTTGGGTTTCATGTCATTTCTTCAGAAAATCAAAATATTCCAGGAGGTAGGTGACACCAATTACCAGATATAATCCAACAAGATGAGACATGTATAAGATAATGCACTAATTAATGATATCCATCTTACATTTTTGTTTGTTTGTTCTATTTTACTTCTTGTAACTAAGAACATTTTTTTTTTTTTGGGGATAACGGGTTTGTTGGTATTAGGCAAAGTCAACTGCTATAAACATAGGTAGAGATCTAATGTGACTTGGAAAAATCAATTAAGGACGTACAACCACAATCACATATTCATATTGGGTCTGGGTATTTATTAATTTAGAGCTGTAGACCAATTGTAAATATGTGGGCTGTGGTTGGACATCTTGAAATTATAAAGTCAGGACGATCCCGATTAAAGAAGTATTATATATATATATCTTGAAATTATAAATTAAGGACGTACAACCACAACCACACATTCATATTGGGTGTGAGTATTTATTAATTTAGAGCTGTGGACCTATTGTAAATATGTGGGCTGTGGTTGGATAACCTGAAATTATAAAGTCAGGACGATCCCGATTAGAGAAGTATTATATATATATATAGCAACTTTCACGATACATGAGAAAGGTCTTCCCACATTTGCGATTTTATAAGAAACCGTTAACAGTTAAATTTGAATTAAGAACATGTACTATAAATTCTAGATGTATTTGAAAATTAATCATCATCATTAGTGCATGCATGAATGAGCCGTGGTGCATTTAATCATTTCTTGTATTGCCTCGTCCTTCATAAGATTTATTTATTTCCAATTTTGAAAATGATTCAAATCAGCTATCCAAAAATGGTGTTCCAATTTGTGTCTAACAAATTGGTTGTCCCAATTTATTTCCATAAATATAGATATATGCCCTAATTTAGTTGGTTAGACACAAATTAGGATACAATTTTTAAACAGCTGATTTAAGTCTTTTTGAAAAGTGTCCATAATATACATACATATATATATATATATATTTCAACAAAGGTCTATATAAAAAAGTAGTTAAGATTCTTTTTTTTTTATTTTTTTATTTTTTACTTCTTTACAAATAAAACATTTCATATGACACTATCTGTCTATCTGGAAGGCATGTGCATCATTGATCGTATGTCAATCATACTCATGTATATATAATCACATATATAAGTTGATTTATATAACACATAGCACAGCAAAAACCAACAAAAAATAAAAATAAAATAAAATATGACAAAATATCTAATTACATCAATGAACTAGGGATTAAAACAATAATCCATTGTCTTGGTGGTTGGAGACTTCAAAATGAAGCTCCACCACATATGAACGTTATCTTTGTTTTAAGATTCAAATAAAAATAATACTAGCGTCCACTTTGGTTTTGATGATAAAACATACTCATTCAGTCAATCAATATTGCTAGAGTCCCATGTGGTACATCAAACAAATAATAATAACAAAATCCTACATATTCATTAAAAAACTATAACTTGTTTTGAATTTTTTTTTTTTTCATTAATAATAATATATAGATAGCCCTTTTATTGAACAATTTCCTCCTATCAGAAAATATGCCATAATATTCAAATACCACATCTTAATAAATCTTAATCCAATCTAATTTAAATGATTGATTAGATAGCTTCTCTAGACCACATATGTAGGGAAAAGTCTTACACGGAAGTGCATGCCTAATATACATTGCAAACTTATAATGTCTAAATACAAAAATAAGATGAAGAAAACATCCAATCAGTCAATCACAACACAAGCATTTACGTGGAAACCAAAAGCAAAGAAAAACCACAGCTGTCAAGACTATGAGAGAAAAATGTCCATTGTGTAGAAAATTGTTACAACTACACAGTACATACTCAATATTCTCTCTCAAACCCCAATTACAATTGAACCTTACCGAGCCCAAGCTCACAACCGAGCTCTCAACCAAGCTCTTAGCTCACAGCTCTCTCCAGGTCCCCCCTGAGTGTTTCCCAAACATTCCTTAGGTGTCCCCTGAATATCCCCCTTGATCTCTTCCCATATATCCCTTGATCTCTTCCCAGATATCCTCAGATCTCTCTTCGGATATTCCCTGGATCTGCCCATGGGTCTCCCTTGCATATCTCCTCGATCTTCTGCCATTGGATATCCCTTTGGTTTCCATCTAGATCTCTCCGAGATCTCACTCCTCGGATTCACCTACACTCTGATGTTTCTAGGTGTCACTCGGCTCCTACTATTCTAGGCATAACTACCCTATTTATAGATTTAGAGTACTTGGAGCCAAAGCAAACTCCTTGGAGCCAAAGTAAGCTAACTTGGCTTCTTTCACACAATTATCACAGACTTTACGCACACACCGTTTGAACCACTTCCGTTCAGTTGAATTCCTTTCGGATCACATTGGAATACGAGTCAATTTCCAACAACATATACATTTCATTTATTTTGCTAAATTTTTTATTTTTTTTTTGAAATAAAATTTATTTTCTATTGGAGCTATAGATTTGTAAGAATCGTGTTATCGTGGGTTTATATTTTTTGTTATTTTTTAAAATCAATAAAAATTGTTCACTTCGTAGGTTAGGGAAAATCTAGTTTCAAATATTATAAGTCTTTAAATAAATTTGTAAAGTTGACCTATATATAAAATTGTCCGTTCCGACATATAGGTATAGGGTTTTCAGAAATTCCAAAATATATAGTAAGGTAATTATTTTCTTGAAGTCTATATATATAGTCTCTTTCTCATGTGATATAACTTTTGAATATGAGCTACTAGTTTTAACAAGTGCATATATACTTGAGTCAAAGCATGTAAAACTAATGGCTCACATTCAATATCCTCATAAAATTATATTAGGATGACGTCCTCATTTGAATATTTCTCTCTCTATATATATGGGCCAGTATATTAACACAAATTTCTGACTCAATTTTTTGATTTCAATATCTCAACCAAATGAATATATATATATGTACAGATTTTCTATTGTCAGTTCGTCCTGACAATAAATATATCAGGACGAATTTATGCACTTGTCAAAACTTCTTCATAATTTATGGTCCACATTCTTCGTCATAATATATTTTTTGTCAGGACGAACTGACAATAGAAAAATTGTATATATATATAAATATAAGTATAAATATAAATATAAAAGGTAATATATTTACAAAACAAAATGATCATATATATTTTTTTGAAGTAATTTAGTGTGACGAGATGAGGTTTGTCCATTGGTAATTTGGCATACCCCTCACACCTAGTACTTTCCCTTCCCAACAAAACTTCGAATTTAAAAAAAAAAAAAAAAAAAAAAAAAAGTAATTTAATATTTCTCTACAAATTAAATCTTTTGATTCAGTATGTACATGAGATCGACTAACATCTAAACAAACTATCACATTAATGTGATGTATGCAGGAATTCACAAATATTTAAAAAGAGCTTCTCCTTACGATCCACAAATTATTTATTTACACTCCAATTTAATTTTTTTTATTAATGACAATTTTAACACGAATTAAAATTACTAAACAAGACAAACAAATTCTAAAAACACTCCAAACTAATTAAATTATTAAAAAAAGAAATTCTCTCTCCTAAATCATTACTAAATCTGTTATTAACATGTTAAACTCTCTCTCCTAATTTCTCTCTCTCTCTCTCTCTCTCTCTCTCTCCATTTAAAAAAAAATCCTTTCTCCATATATACTTTCTCAATCAATCTCTGATTAATAGTTAAAGAAAAAAAAATCTTATGAATATTTTGGTTTTTTATTAATAGTAATATATATATATTAAAAAGTCAATACAAATACCTTATTAAAAAAAAAATAAAAAAAATAGATATATGAAAACTTAATTTGTTGCAACTAGATTCGATTAAATTCAGAATTTCTAAGATTAATGAAAGAATTAAAGTTCTCTAGGCAATCACATACCTACAAAAGTAACAAAAAACATTTTCATATTTCAAATTTTTTTTTTTTGAAAAACATGGTACTTGTTTTTTGAGTTTATATACATATATACGGTTCCTAAAAATCAAGTTTATTCATAAGTTTTTTTTTTTTCCTTAACTGTTAGTCTTGTTAGAGAAAGAATTGAGATAGAAAATTAGAGATATGCATTGGAGGAGAGAGAGTTTAATATAGTAATTAAAAATTTAGGACAGAATATTTAATATGTTATATTTAATATAATTATTTAGGAAAGATAATTTCTTTTTTTAATAATAATTCAAAAAAGATTACTTATCGGATGAATCTAAAGACTACGATGGTTCGTCCTAACTTTTATTAAAATAAAATAGAGTGTCTTTAGAAATTTTATTTTTAAATGGAGTGTCTTTGGAATATAAGTGCCAAAAAATAAAAAGAATAATCTTGGAATAAAAGGAAGTGTCTTTATAATTTTTTTAAATTTAAAATTTGAGAATGAAGTGTATTTAGAAAAGAAGTGTAAAAAGAAAAATTTGAATTGTCAAAAGAAGCTCTCATATTTAAAATTATAACCAATTTCCAACATTAATACAAAATTCTAAATGTGGGTTTGATTCCTTATCTCAATCTAGTTTTCATGCTTCTTAATTGTATTTTTAGTATGAAAGCCAAAAATTGTTTTAAAGGAACAAAAGAAGCGTGACTTTTATTTTATTATTTTATTTAAAAAAAAATTAATTTTGACTCAAAGTTTTTGTGTTTTGTCTAAGAAAACCCCAAAACCCTCATAGCCATACACTCAAAATTTGAACTTTTGTATTTGTTGTATTTTTAAAATAAATTAACATTGCTTTTCCATTCAAAATCAAACACACACATATATAGAGTAATACAAGCTTGAGTAGTTATTTGGTGAGCACCCTATTAAAATCAACACATTCACTTTTAAGAAACTCTAAACATTTTGATTCAAGTTCATCTATAAAGCCAAAAATCCATGAAACCCCGCATGTATATTACAGCTAGGGATGCTCAGAAGATAATCTCTAATACAAGCTTATTAGTAATAATTTTCCGCACAATTATCAATCGTCTCATCATTTACATGAATGTTGAATTTGGATCTCCTACTCACTTATGCTTATAAGCATTACAGGTTAGGATGTGATTGTTGTCGAGTATTACTTTATTTAACCGATGATAATATGCTTTTAAGAAAAACTATGACTAAGAGCCGAGTTGAACAAAGGATCAAAGTCCATAAATGTACGTAACCAGTAAGGTAGTATAACACTTAATCAGTTGTATAATATCTCAAGTTCGAGTCGTTGCAATTGGCCGTGTATATATAAAAAAGTGGTATGACTTGATGCAATGTATTTTATCAATAATTAAACTAGTATCATGATTTTAGGTCTAGATATATAGTAAGATAAAAAATAAAAAGTAATGAAGAAGAAGAAGCAAGGGCAAAAGAGAAATAAAAAGAAAAAATAGGGGTAGAATAGGGAGAAAAAAAACATAAAAAGATATAAAAATAAAGGGTAGGGAACGGCGCAGTTGTCTGTCCTTTGCCGATAAGCCCGGTGATATGCTCTAATGGAAATCAACAACAAATACCACTTCACTTCACTCCACTTCTCTCTCTATCTCTATCTCTTCACTTGTAACTTGTAAGTACTTTGAACTCTCTCAACTCTCTCTCTCTCTCTCTCTGTCTCCACAACAATTCCTTATTTTTATCTCCCAACCCTAAACCTGTGTACATCTATCTATCTCTTTCTAAACATCTCCACCTACCTTGTAAGTCTCAATTCTTTTGATCTTATATATACACAATTTGCTGTTTCTGTCTTTGCTTTCCATGCCAGATTTTTTCAAGCTATTTGTTTATGGCTTGTGGGGGAGTTTATAAAGAAGAAAGGAGAGAACTTTTTTTTTTTCTTTGAAAGATAATTGATTGAGAAAAATGAGAATATTTTGAGCTGCAAAGTGCACTCTTATCCAAAAACAAACAATTTGCTGAATTTTCCAAAAATGAATCCTTTAATTTCAATCTCTTCTTCAACCCCATCCATCTCTCTCTCTCTCTAGCTCTTGTTGTCAGTCACTGCTACTGATTTTTTATTAAAAGTTTCCATCTGTATTCAATGTTTTATAGTTGTATGATTCATGAGCTGATCTGGGGAAGTTTGTTTTCTCTAAAATGAGCTAAGAAAAATATAGTTTCAAAAATGATATGTACATACAAGATTATAAGTATTAAATAAAAGTTTAATTAAATAATACTTATAGTACACAGTAGTAGACATATGGATTATGAAATTTAAATGTCTGATTTTTTTTTTTTCATTTACAGGGGCTGATCTGTGAAGATACATACAAATACAACCTTCTTCAACCAGCTCATCAAGAGTACTACAGATCTGTGACCTGTTTTGGATTCTAACAATTTTGATTCTTATAAAGATGCAAAAGATCTGTGAGTGAGAGCTTCAATCCAAGAGAAAAAAAATGTTCTAAAAAAAAAGTGTTTGGCTTTGCTTATCATCTGGGAGCTTGACACCTGTAACAACATTGTCCACCATTGTTTTGTTCAGAGTAAGCAAGTTAGAAAAATTAATATTTAATTTTTATTCCCTTGTTGCTGTTGTTGTTGGTAAATTAGAAACAGTCTCTTTATTAATGATTTGTTAGTCATTTAATAGCAGCTGCTTAATAGCTAACTGTGTTTACTGTCTCTCTGTGTCCACCATTGTTTTAGAGTCAGCTATATAAAAGAGAGAGCTTTAAATACCAGAGAAAAAAAAAAAAAAAAAAACAGATCGGAGAGAAGATTGTATATACACATACATACATACATATATGCAATTACTGCTTCTTGGTTTTACATAATAAGAAAAAAAGATCAAAGCTTTTATTAAAACAAGACTCAGATCTCAGCTACAAATATGGTAAATAGTGTTATTAAAAGCAGTATATATAAATGTGTACGTATGTATATATATATTGAATCAAGATGCCTTCTTTTTTTTTTTTTTTTTTGACTTGGTTGTGGTGGTGGGTTAATTGGTTTTGTTTTTGCAGGTTGCAGAGAAATTTCAGGGTTTGCTTTTGAAATAAACAGTGCTGCTGCTGAGACTCTGCAAAAAGCTTAAACAAGGAGAGAGAGAAGAGGTCTATAAGGTTTATTAGGCACACTACTGACTTGGACCATGATATATCAAAGCGTAAAAAAAGGCCTTTTTATCACAACACATCCGAAGTACTTGTCTGTGTTTTCGTCATCAATGCACAAGACTCAGCAACCCCACCTGCACTACTCTTCTCTTCTTCAAACCACCACCATCACCATCATCAACACTACTTCTTCTTCTTCTTCTTCTCTCTAAAACAACCCCCCCACCACCATCTCTCTATCTCTCTCTCTCTGCTATAACGACAAGTACAAACAAAAGCTAATTAGAGGGATTTGGTTTTTGGGTTTGGAGAGTCTTCTTTTAAAAAGGCATGAAAGTGCTATGGAGGTGGAAGAGATTCAGACACAAGCATGTAAGTTCCCTAGAATTGGCAATGGAAGACTTGATTCTACTAAACTAGCTCACAAAGATCAATACCCAGATGATGAAGAAGATCATAGAGATCAACAGCTCAAAAGGGGTGCTGGTTCTATCACTGTTGGTGGTGACAACAGCGTCGTCATCGGTGGCGGTGCTAATCGGCTTCGAGGATGGCACCACTCGCGAATCATTCGTGTTTCTCGAGCCTCCGGTGGGAAAGATCGGCATAGCAAAGTATGGACTTCGAAAGGTCTTCGAGACCGGAGAGTCCGGTTGTCTGTAACCACCGCTATACAATTCTATGATCTACAAGACCGGTTGGGTTATGATCAACCCAGTAAAGCTGTGGAATGGTTAATCAAAGCTGCTGCAGATTCGATATCGGAGCTTCCTTCGCTCAATAGTCCATTTCCGGATACACCGAAGCAATTGAGCGATGAGAAGAGAGCGAGTGAAGGCACTGATCAACAGGGGTTTGATTCAGTCGAGTTAGATGGTGACCCTTATAATCAGCACAATCAAAGCAGCCACAACCATCTCTCCTTAACCAAATCGGCTTGTAGTAGCACTTCTGAGACCAGCAAGGGTTCCGGTCTGTCCTTGTCTCGATCTGAACAGCGCGTTAATCGGGTCAAGGCCCGTGAGCGCGCAAGGGTTAGAGTTAAAGAGAAGGAGAAGGACAATGAGTCCTCTCGTGGGGTTGCGAATACTAACGAGCACAACCACCACCACCACAGCCATCACCAGAATGTCAATCACATTTCACAAAGTTCGTCTTTTACTGAGCTGCTCACTGGTGGTATTGGCAGCGTCAACAACAACAGCAACAACAACAACGCAACGAGTCCTAATGGTTCTTCTCCTCATCAGCAGAACCCGAATGAAGAGCCTAACAACTTCTTCCCAAAGACAAGATCACCATGGTCTGCTGCTACTGCAACACCAATGGATTATTTCAACACAGGGCTATTGGGGCCGTCAACTTCGAGACCCCATCATCATTTTACAGGGCAAATCCAATTGGGAAGTAGTTCGAATTCTCTCCCGCAGACAATGTCGATCCCACCGCCTTTCAGTGACCACCACCACCACCACCACCACCATCAAGAAATGCAACATTTGTCATTTGTTCCTGACCATCTGATACCAGTAGCAACAAGCAGCCAACAACAGGGGGACTACAATCTCAACTTCACAATCTCTTCCGGCCTTGCTGGTTTCAACAGGGGGACCCTTCAGTCCAATTCATCATCAACGTCTCTATTGCCTCACAACAATATTCAGAGGCCCTTCGGTTCTAATTTAGACGGATCCAATCTACCTTTCTTTATCGCACCACCACCGTCCGTGGAGAATCACCACAACCACCACCATCAGTTCCCAGCTGGGTTTGATGGCCGTCTGCATCTCTACCATGGTGATGGAAGCAGCAGGCATTCTGCAGACCAGAAAGGGAAAGGCAAAAACTGATCTTTTTTTGCTCCTCTTCAACCATCTTCTTTCAGGTATCTAAATATCTAATCAATTTCCAATCTTGACATTGTTTTGTTTTTCACTGAATTCATTTTTAATTAGCTTTTACTATTGTTTTTCTCTGAATTCATTTTTAATTAGCTTTTACTATTGCTTTTTGGATATATGTGCAATGAAATTGGTTCTCTTGGTATTCATAAAAAAAAAAGCTAGCTATTGGTCAGATATTATTTTGATGGTGTCTTGTTATATGTATTATATATATTATATTGTTATAGACTATAGAGATTCCTGCATGGATTGCTGTGAATATATATGTGTGGTCTGATTGTCTCAATGTTTGTTGTATACCTAGCTGCTTCCCTTCTCACTAACATTATATGGCAAGTCCATGCCAGGTGTTAAGTCACTAATCAGAATAAACTGATCCACTTTTACAAGGATTTTGTGTTGTGTGGTGTGGGTTTGCTACCTTTACTACAATCCCAATCTTGTTTTCTGCTTCCTAGACTCATCACTCAACCCCAGATGGCAATGATTCGGCGCACTGTGGGGTTCTGCAAAAATGTTAATTAGGGTTTGTGTTTGGACTTTGGACAATCACAAGAGGCTTGTCTTCCACACTCACCTCTTATTAAAACTCCATGCACGTACCACTACTCACTTACCCTTTTCCTCTTTAACTTTTACTTTTATTATGTGTCCCAACAAATACATGGAAACAGCCCAAATTATTTACTCTGTTTAGTTAATCACCATTTAGGGCTGCTTCATAAATGAGAGTGACAAATAGGATTTACTAAGGAGCATCATTTGATTGATATAGTAGAAAATGACAAAGACCTAATTGACTAATTTACATGTTGATAGATGAAGTTTATTTCGTAGGCATGAGATAGCATTACACATAGAGTGTTTGGTATGACTTTTCTACCGGTATAAAAGCTTTTTTGATATTTTTTTTTTGTTGTTGGGGAAAACAAATTAACTCAAGAAGATCTTTTTAATATAAATAAAGATATTTTATATCCATGGGAAGTTTAAGCTTTTTTTTTAAGAGATAAATTATCTCAACTACCCTATATGAACTTGAGATATTTCACCACATACCAATTTTATTACAAATACTTTGTGATTGCTCTTTGTAATGTATAACTATAAAAGCTCTATTAAAGATATAAAACTTAAAAGCTAGTTTTTAAATGAATATCAAACAACATATAATTTTTTGTTGAAAGTTTTGCTCAATAGAAGTTCTATTTGTAAAATATCTACTCCATAAGCTCTACTTGAAAACCATTCCAGACACACCTAAACAGATGAGCCTAAAAGAAGACAACAAACATATAAACCTTTTGTCAAGGTTAGGTTGGCTGGCCTTGGCCTTGGGTAGTCACGTGAGACAACCGCCTAGGCCCTAAATATATAAGGCACCAACTTTTTATACTATTTGTATATTATATTATGTTCAATTATTGTGAAAAATAATTCTACTAAAAAACAAAGCATAACTTGAAACGTGAAAACCCTTGGTGTTCCATAAACTCTCGAAAAAGTAAGAGAGACATAGGACAACTCAAAGTGAACCGATTCTTTTCTCGACCAAGTAAACGTACATGATGGGTCAAAGGTCTCATTTTTATAGTTAGTCTCGGGCCCCCAAAATCTTAGGACCAGTCCTACCTTTTGGATTTATGAGTTTATTATTTTGAACTAGGAGATGTCGACAATAGTGAAATTAAGGTCTCCTCATAATGGTTAAAACAAATAGTTATACAAGCCTATGTCTTGAAAATTACCATAACTATAAAGTCAGGGCTGGCCTTGAGATTTTGGGGGTTTGAGGCAAACTACAAAAATGTGGCATTTGACCCTCTACAAACGTTTACCTGATATAGGAAATAATGGTTCACTTTGATCTTTTCTATGTTTGTCTTACTTTTTTAGAGTTTCTTTAACACCAACAATAAACCACTAGAGCAAAAGGTTGGGTACTTAGGAAATTTACTTTTAGTGTTATGAATTTTTTTATTAGAACTTTTTTTTTACAATAATTGAAGTAAAAAAAATTGGGGCCCTAGATATTTGGGGGACCCTAGACGGTTGCCCCATTGCTACCCAAGCTGGTCCTTCCAAAAGCCACTTATCTCAATTGTCTCCATCATAAGTCTTGAATTCTTATATTAGTTTCTCATAATTTCCTAAACAAATGAGATCATTCACATATAGAGAGATGATAAGGGTATTACAGTTACCTTGAGTCTTGATGTACAGTGGCAGCGACTCTTCCCAAATCATTGATTTGATTAAGTAATTGTTGATGTGCAACTGTACCTTGCCTGTGGCTCTTGCTTTAGTCCGCATAATGCTTTCTTGAATCTTACAACTTTATCTTCAGTTTCTTGCTGCACAAGAGTGCCTTCACCATGTAGATCTTCTTCTAACTTCCTATTTAGAAATTCTGATTTGTTAATGCTACAAAGGATCTTTTAGTATCAAGTCTTGATTGGGGTGTAAAGTTTCATTACCACCAGTTATGTTTTGTTTTGTGTTCTAGAAGCTACCAAGACTTGTTCTTCTATATTGTTTTAATCTCTTCTTAAATACTTTTTCTCTATATTTCTTCTGATCCTAACCTCAACCTTTCTGGTTCTAAATCAGTGAAGTTGCATCTCTCATATAATTTTCTAGGTTCTTAGTGGTGACTCTAGAGTGAAGATTCATCTTGCCTAGATAGAGGGTCTATTCATGGTAATATCAATGTTGAAGTTTTTGAATTCATATATGGTAAAAAATCAAAGTGAGGTTTGGTAGGATAAATAGTTTGAAAAAGATGGTTGCAATTTGTGGTTGTTAAGATATAGTTAGAATGAGTGGTATAATTTATAAATGAGAAGAGTTTGGTTGTAAACTAGTATAAAAAAGGATGTAGTGTGTCATTTGAGAAGCAAGAGAAGAAAACAACAAAAAAAATCTTTCTACTCCTCATTTATATATTATTTACAACTGACTTGATCTACTCAATTTTACTACTAAATGTAACTAATTTTAAATAACCAAGAAATTGCAATTATCCTTTTCTTAGTTTCTAACAATTTCTTCCTACTAACTTCTCTTGGACCTTTTCCACAATCGTTGCTAGATTTGTTTTAGATCTTTTGCACTTTATCATATGTGGCATTCAAGCCAATAATCTGGAAATTTTGTAGCCTGCAAATTGCAGGACTTTTTACAGTATGCATGTATAGTTTTTGTACCCCAGAACACAAAACAGTGTCTATAATCTCATTGTAGGCTTTTTAGATTATCTACCACACCATAATACTAAATTCATAGTTACTACTCAAAGAAGCCCCACCTTCTCTAGCCTATTAATGCAAGTCTTTCCATTTTCTTACCATGACTATTGCTCCTACTACACAAAGCCTATTGGAGAGTTTGTTTGTGTTAAGTGATAGATTCTTACCTTACTTGAACATGTTGCATTAGAGTTTGCCCCATGCATGCCTTCGTTAAGGACATTCAAACTTCTTGAGTGCTTCTAAACCAGTAAGTATTCGTATTTTATTATTCAAGGTGTTCTGCAATAAAACCAGTCAAAATGTTTAGATAAAATGTGGTTGACGCCTTTCAAAAAAAAAAAAAGGTGTGGTTGACTGAGTGGTATGCCCCTCATACCTACACTAAGAGGTTGTGAGTTCGAGTTGTGTCTCTCCCTCAAACTCCGAATTTATTGCAACATTTCAAAAAATAAATAATGTTTAGTAATTAGTATTCAGTCGTCACTATAAATATTCATCTTAGTAAGTCATCCAGCTCCTAATTATATGTTTATTGCCATTTGCCACAATTATAGAAAATGCAAAAATAAGTCATTTGGAAACATCCCTAATTGTGAAAATGTGATTAATGAATTGTAATTAATCTTGGAACTATATCTCAACATCATTCTACATAATATGATGCCAAATTTTGTGTTTAAATTCTTGTACAAGAATTGCATGAAGAAAAGGATTTAAAAA
This sequence comes from Acer yangbiense, assembly GCA_008009225.1. Lineage (NCBI taxonomy): Eukaryota > Viridiplantae > Streptophyta > Magnoliopsida > Sapindales > Sapindaceae > Acer > Acer yangbiense. The sequence goes on along the minus strand of CM017773.1, from coordinate 15,584,926 downwards.
CATTGTAATATGTATAAACATATGTAATCAGAGGTAGCATTACAAATTTAGAAGTTTTGTAATCAACTCTACCCAAAACTTTTAGGATATGACTGTTAGTAGTAACAATAATTTGGCTCTAGAGTGTGCCCTATATCTAATTACCATACTTGAGTTCTGAACCCAAAAGCAATGTGAAAAAGATGAACAATTAAAGTCAAATCTCAATTCAATGGTAGCCTGAAACATCCCTACTGTTTTGTTATGTGTATTCATTACTTGTAACACTCTTTCTTAATGCATTTTTAAAGCAATCTTCACAAAAGATTTATCATGAGCAATGTTTGATGTTTGAACACAAATGTACATAGTGGTTACTAATTTTTCTCATCATTGTATGTACTACAATAATCTCATAGTTAGGTTCATGTTAAAACTTATGCTCATGTGGTAAATGTGATGCAGGCAAGTAAAGATGGACGCGCGCGGCAAGCAGCCACGAGTGGAAAGTGTGTGTGTGTGTGCCTCAGCAGCTGCATATGGGAGGAATACCTTTTTGTGTGCTTCTGAAACTACTAGTGTTTTATGGTTTAAATTATCCATTTTGTTGTGATTATGCATCATGTATGGGTGCAAAAGCATTGTGTGTTTCAAAGAAATATGTGGGAACAATTGGATGGAAGTTATTCTTTTATTTTCCATGGCTACAATTATTTTGATGAAAATTGTCCATACTACTACCAAGTACCAAAGCCTGCAGTCTTGTTCCTGAAATCTCTTGCTAAAGATTTGGTTAATTAGTTCTACTTCTTGTCTGCTTTCTGTTGACAAAACAAACTATATAATTTGGTGGATGGAGTTACATTACATGCTTGCCTAGGTTGCTTGGTTTGCTTACTTGCTTTTGGTAAACTTTGAACAAGGTTGGGTTGGGGTGTTTAGGCTGATTAATTATATATATATTTTTTTTTATGGGTGTTTAATTTTGTATAATTTAATGGATTTAAAATGTGTAGTGGTGTTGTTTGCTTTTAGGTTTTTGGGTGGATTTGTTACAACAACCTTTAGTTTATTAGGCTTTGGAATATTAATTATCAAGACAAATTGTTGTAACACTCATTTTCACAAGTGGTGTACATAACTCATAACTGTTTTGTTTTTTTAATTATAGTTTTGGATATTTCATACTAATAAACCAGTTTAAAACATATGTATATATTAGAGTTGTGATCAAAGCACATCAATTTCTCTACCACTAAACAGAAAAAAAAAAAAAACCCACAATCATATTAATTACTTTTTTTTTTTTTAAAGTAAAAGACAGAGACCTCCCTATCAAAAGAAAGAACCTCTTAATCTTATGCTTAAATAATTTATTCTTTTATTAATATTTTCTCTTCTAAGTGAAAGGACTAAATTGTTAGTTAACCTTTCTATCTCTAAACATTTTCTTTATATATAAAAAAAATATATTCATTCTACTTTTGAGAAAGCAAAAGTTCACGAGATGGAAACAAACAGTTGGGCAAAGTTTACTACTTTTTCATACGATATTTGGCAACAATTTTCTTTGTTTTTAAGAGTTAAGACCCCCCAACCCCCACCTCACCAATCAAAAAAATCAACAGGTGTAAAAGTTGTTGCAGAAAATAGTAAAATGTATGGCCAAAAAGCTTAAAATTTAGAAAATGCAATTTCAACTCTCTAAGGTGTCTACTAGAATCATCCATTCAATTTACGTTATCCCGCTCAAGTATGACCTAGTAATAGTTGTCAACAATGGGGGTATCAATCAGCTTTTCATTTTCTTCACTCTTGAGAGTGATGTGTCATTCTGGGTCTAATGCAAATAAAGAGCACATCACATGAGCCATTAAAATAACAAAACATTACTTGAAATGTGTATAAATTAAGCACAGAAACTTTGAGAGTTTTTACTTTTTGGTGAGAATAATTAAGTGTTTTAATTTATGATTTCACCTCCTAATTAACAATCACAGGTGCCAGGTGGGGCTTGGATGGATATGATCATATCATCTGCTCAAATCATGGACAGAAAATAGTATAGAGACACAACTGTGACATCTCCAATTATTATTATTATTATTAGGCTAATTGGCACCGATACCCTCTAAACTCTTCCAAAATATTTACTATGCCCCCTATATTTTTTTTTTCACCACTAAGCTCTCTGAATTCTCATAAATTGGCAAATGCTGACCGTAAATACCCCCTAGCAGGAGGCCAAAAAAACCCAAGTGTGCACCAAAAAACAAAAGTTCAGAGGGTTTAGTGGCGAAAAAAACAAATATAGTGCATATTTTGGAAAAGTTTAAGGACATCAGTGCCATATAGCCTTATTATATTATTATCAACATATACATAATAATAATAATAATAATATAATTCAATAATTCCCCCAAAAATTAAATCTCAAATCATTCCCCTTCCCAACTAGAAATGCATTTATTGTCAAAAAAAAAAAAAAAAAAAAAAACCTAGAAATGCATTTATGGTTCTTACAACAAAATAAATGACAACAATCCTCAAGATTATTATTGCTATTCCAGGACTTACTATGTAATTTCTAGTGGTGTAAACTGGGTGGTGGTCCTGTTGAGAATTAATGGTCAAAAATATCTTCTTACCTGTTTATTTAGTTGCAAATTAAAAGAAAAGCAGAAGCAGAAAGCGATTGTTGATCTTTCTCAAACACTTGGCCACTTGACAACGTTAACACTTAACAGTAGCAAGTTGGTATATAATCAGTGTCATTCATGGCTTGTTTGGTAAAGGAATCTGCCTAATCTTTCCAACACATTATCATATTGTCAATACACATGCCAAGAAAATAACACCTCTCATTTTTCCAAAACTTGACTTTCAATGGAATTCTATTTAGTCATTACAATAATATATCACCCTTTCATGTACAACAAACAGGTAGTTTTGTGATATCATAACCTATCTCTGCATAAACACAACTGTAAAATGGCAGCCAATGAAAAAAGGAAATCATCAACGTACATATATCTTCATAAACATTCAGGAAACCGATCAGATCCTTTGTACCTTTAATCACCATGATCATCAAATCCAAACACACAGCATTATTCCTTCCATCCAGCCTACTTTATCAACTAGCTACAATGCGCCCTACACGGCTAGGCCAATACTATCTATAAGCTTATCATATACAGTTCCTCCATACCAAGTCCTCCATACCAAGTCCTCTAACTACAAGCAATTTCAATGACAAAATAACCATGAACTACCATTTTAAAGCAAACTATATTACTCAATGAACTTCGAAAGTATATCACATAAGCATAACATACTGATGATACCTACAATATTCACAAACAAAGAGTGAGATATATATATATATATATAGAGAGAGAGAGAGAGAGAGAGAGAGATTACATATAGAAGTAAAAGACTAGAAACTCAAAGATCTTACAACATCAATCTAGTTACATGTGTGTGCACTCTTACAAGCATGTGCCTGATATAAAACAACCAGCATATGCATTCAAACTATTAGCTGAAGCACAAACAGGAGAGCTTTGCAGCACATTATTAACCTATGATGGGTATTTCGGTGGAAGTCCAAAGCAAAAGATTTTACATCGCATGACACTTCACCCGATCTAGGCTATACATATAACAAAATTGTTCTCTGATAATTCACTTCTTAAAAGCATGCACGTATCCTTTTCCCTTCAACCATTGCGCTTTCCCTGCAAAACCAACACAAACCTGTAAATCGAAAGTGGAATCGCATACAATTATTCAACAAAGAAATCCTAATTGATGAAGACACACAGAGACAAGCAGCACAGATCCAAAATTATAGAGCAGTAGAGCACAAAGTTCAACAATATCCAAATAAGGTAAGCATGCGAGCAATTATTTCAACATGCTTAGAGCACTAAATAACTACACTTCATACAAACTTGATCTAAAATTCAATCCAAATTCGACAAATTATCTGTGGCACATTCACAACATCAATCTGATACAATATCTTGCTTCAGAGTTTAACCTTCCTAAAGTAAATTTTAAAGCGATCAAAACTACGAATTCAAAACCCCACATCTTCTATTTACATATTAAGGTTGCAAGTGCCATTATCATGTAAATTTCACTAGTAACTAACAACACCTTATATAAAATTTGAGGTATATACTATACAATCACAATCACACACAAATTGAGCAAAGCTAAAAAGAAGTGATAAGATACAAACAATGTGAATTATACCTCAGATCCTAATGTTGTCATCAGAAAGAGTTCATCTCTAAACAGTAAGTTCTCCTCTTCACAAGCATCTTCGCAGCAGTTCCGTATGGCTCCTCGAAAGCTGATGCGACCCAAGAGCAGTCGGATACCTCCTTTTTCAGTGCAGATTGTTCGCTAGGTCTAATAGCAACCAAGGTTGCACCTTTCAACACCACCCCATCGGGCAATTCCAAGTGGGGCGCGTACCAGAGCCTCATATTGAGGGCAGGCACCAGCGTCCTCTTCGATGCTGAAGAAGCCGACAATGGCTTCACTCTTAGCTCCTCTAGCTGCTCTCTATTCATACACAACACTCCTTGTCCATCAGCATCTGTCAAAACTAGACTATCAAGCGTCTTGTGCTCTGCTATTATCGGTTGCAGCAGATAATGTCTAGCAGAGGCAGCAATCAGAGAGCTTATTGTCCACACAACCCGCAATTTCAAACCCCCGTTCGTGTAGAACGATTCAGGTATACTTCCATTATCATCACCACCACCACTACCATTGATGTTGTTGTTGTTATTAGTATTCACACACGAGACATCTGCTGCTCCATTCTCCTGCAGAATTGAAGATTTGGTAATCGAATTGGCGTTGTTAATAACAGAGGCAGCACCAAGAATGACGCAGTTGTCGAGAGTGGAACCGAAATCGGCTCTCCATTTCAACAAGACACCATCGTCGATCCCGAGCTCACCACTAGGCAACTCGATTCGGAGGAATCGAATCTCGTTGAAATTCTTCAAAACCTGAGTGGGAGAGTGGTGGGTGACACCAGCTTGATCCACGTCAGCGTCGTCGTCACCGCCGCTGCCAACGGATAAGCTGGAAGCGGCGGCGCAAAAGGCGTTAGCAGCGGTGGCGGCGTTGTTGTTGTGGTTGACATTGGTAGGATTGAAATGGGTTCTCTTAGGACCCAATAACTGACCGAGAGCCTGAAGAGGTTTGACGATTCCACCGAAGACGAAACGGAAGAGATTAGAGAAAGGAGAACGGGATTTCTCGGAAGTAGAGGAGGAGGATTCATCGTCGGAGATGACACAATCGACGCGAACGACGACGTTTTCGACCTGAGGGACCAAGGAGTGAAAACGACGTGAAACGACGCAGCATCGGCCGAGAGCCTTGACGTCGCCGATCCTGTTGAAGACGAGGAGAAGAATAGAGTCTGGGAGGCGGTCAAAGTGGTCGATCGGTTCGGGGAAGATTCGAGAGGTGGGATCTGCGCGGAGGCTGCTCATGTCGAAATCTGGAGATCGCAAGAGGAAGAGGGAGAGGGAGATCAAAACGACGACGGAGAGGGAGATCTGGGAGTGGGAGGCGAGTCAAGAGGCCATGGAAATTGTGGAGAGAAGAAGATTGTGGAAATGGTGGGATGAGATAGATCCACGGTTTTTGTCTTTACTCTTTACAGAGAGATAAAGATGCCCCTATTCTTTTTATTATTACAATTCTGCCCCGTTTTTATTACTTTTATTATTATTTATTTAAAAAATACAAAAAAAACAAATGTGTAATTGAATTATCGTATTCGTATAGTTGCCTTATGAGGCGGAGGCGGTGAGACGTGAGTCGGGTGATAATTTTTTCGGGGGAGAAAATAAACAATAGACTCTTAAAATATTATATTTTTGTTTTTGACCATATACAAGGTTAATAATCATGTTTTTGAGAAATTATCTAAATACCATCCTATAAAAACTCTCCCCAAACTCTAATTCTTTCTTTCTCCCCTCTCTCCTCACTCATCTCTCTCTTAGATCCCACCTTCACTAGGACAGCGCCGTCGGGACAAATCGGACCAACGGTGCATTGCCGTTTGTTGCACTGTCGGGGATTTCCCTTCCTGGCGACTATTATATACTCAAGGAAAAAAAAAAAAAAACCTAATGAGGATGAAGTACAATATACCGAAACACCCTCCATAATGTGTTTTAATAATTTTCTTTAACAAAACATTAAAAATATAATTTTAGAGGTGTTGTTCGGTAATATTTCCTAAATTTTACGATTTTTTTTTAACGTTTCATGTGTTGTTCAATATTTTATGACTTTTCCAACATCTCATGAATTTTTTTCAACATTTCACTATTTGTTTTTTCAAAAAATAGAAAAATGTTACAAGGATATTTTAGTAATTTATGGTTATGGACTGAGAAGAAATTTTATAATATGGTTATTAATAGTTAAAACTTCATATATGGTTAAAATCAAAATTTATATAATTTATATGGTTATTTTTGACAACTTTCACAAATTTTTTACAATTTTCATTAAGGACGCGTTTACTAATCAGGAATGAAATGAAAAAAAAAATCAAATTCCATTAAAAAGAGAGTAAAAAAGGGGGAATTGCTTATATGGTATGGAGAACTTAATTTTAGTAGTAACTTAATTACTGATTTTATATGGGATCCACATGATTTGATTTCCAACAATTAATTTTAGATTCTCCAAAATATTTGCCTCCATCATAAAATGATATGATGATTGATGTTCACGTACCATATCATTTAGTATGAATTTGGAAAAAAAAAATTGAAAGCGAATTGCCTTAAGCCCATAACCCGTAAACACATGGTTTTGAATTTAGGTTGGGTCGACACAAATACAACATCTTTTGTAAAAAATTGGTGAATTTTTTTAATTTGTCTTAGAATTCCCAATAACACAAATACAACGAATTCTCACCTCTATGTGAGAGTGAACTTACATCTTAATAGAGGGAAATTGATGAGAACTAGGAGAAAATTTTATTGGAGCGATGGGTGTATTTTAGGTTTTTATAGAGGAAAATATTCTTGTAATTAAGCTATTTTTTAGGGTTAATTGCACTAACTTACCCTTGTTTTATTAAATCTAGCAAGATTTTAAAAATATGCCATAAATTAACACAAACACCCATTACCATCAAGTCAATCCGTTAATTTTAACAGTTGACTAACCTTGACCTATGGAAAACCAAATATACCCCTGCCACATCATACCAAACATAAAATATTTTTTAATTAAAAATTGAAAAAAAAAATTAATAAAAAAAAAGATAATATATCAACCCCTACAGAAACATTCTCAATTCACGGAGGTGCCTCCTCTATGAACTGCAGGAGGTCGATCTCCGAGATCGGTGAAGATCTCTTCCAGTAAGTAGGAGATCATCAAAGATTTCTTGTTTCCTTCAACGGTGGAGTTTTATAGCAGGTAGATTATCTTGTTTTTTTATTTTTTTATTTTTTATTTTTATTTTTTTATTTTATAAATAATAATGATTTTTCAATTTTAATTAAAAAATATTTTATGTTTAAGATGACGTGGCAAGGGTATATTAGGCTTTCCAATTGTCAAGTTTGTTAACCGTTAAAGTTAACGGATTGACTTGATGGCAGGGGTGATTTACGTTAATTTAGGGTATCTTTTTTAAATTTTGTTATATTTAATAAACTAAAAGTAAGTTAATGCAATTAACCCTTTTTTTTTTTAAGTAATGAGATTTAATTAATGTGATATCAGCACCTTATGTGCCACATCATTTGGGAAATAATTTGAAAAAAAAAAAAAAATTAGGTTGTCTAGCATTAGTGCATCACTCTATTTTTTTATAAACAAATAATTAAAATAAATATAAATCAAACATATTATATCCTTGAGTATCAAAAAAATATGGTGTATTTAAAAAAAAAAAAAAAAAATTTTTTTTTTTTTTATAGTGAAGACCTCTGATACAATCCTTCCTGTGTTGCCCCTATAGCTTATGGGAAAATCTCATTTCCCCTTGCCGACCTTACTATGTGAGCAAATTACACAAACTATTCTAGTTATATACATAATTACATAAAAATGGGTGAAAAAATCACAATAACATTGACTATCTCTTAATCCGTTGACTAACGGTTCAATCACGAAAAAAAAAAAAAGGCAATGTCTGTTTTGCCCTTGCTCTGGTATTTAGAAAATGTAAAATATTATATTAAATAAAATAATTAAAAATCAGAAATTTTAAAAAATATATATATAAATCAAATGGGTCAGGCTTTATCAACTTAAATTTCTGACTTAATATTTTGACTTCAATATCTCAATCACTTATGTGCTTTTTAATCCAATGGTTGTGGTGTTGAATTCAAAAAATTAAGTAAGAACATCTCCAATGGTGTAAGAAAATTTGGATCCTCAAAAGTTGCCATTTCAGCATTTGGGGATTGTTTTCAGGGATTGTTAAATTTGATGATTGCATAATCCACAATGGTACACTTGTAATGGCACATTATTATTATTATTATTTTTGCTAAAAAATAAAAAAATAAATTATAAAAGACAAGAAAATGTATATAATATGGGTATTGATCCATTCGTAATAAAAAGACGAATTTTACCTGATTGAAATTTTTGGGATCAAAACAATGATAAGATACATAGGTGATCAGAGAAAAAAAAAAAAAAAAAAAAACCTCAGAAGAGAGAAAAAGAATAAAATTACAATAGTTATTTTGACTTAAGTTTGTATTTGATGATTTAAAGTCAATCTTCAAATTTGATTATTGAAGAGGCAATTTGATTATTGATAACTACTATTACTAAATTTTAGTGACTCTGTTGGACAGTGTTTTTTGGATAAATAATCAAATTTTGATTACTCTTCTATTTTAAGGATACCATTGAAGATGCTCTAAGAAATTTAAGTTAATATAATCTGACCAAAATCAAATAATTAAAAAAAATGACCTCTCTAAGGAGATTAGATTGATTTCCATGGAGAGATTTGGCTCCTCTTTATTTTTGGAGAAGAACTTCGAAATCTCCATTAATGAAGGTTTTGGTTCCATAGCTTCTCCAAAAATAGAGGAGATCTAAAATCTCCATTAATGGAGATGGCAGATCTCCTCCAATATTTACACTCACCTAGCTATTATAAACCCTAATTGATCTCTCTCGTATAGACGTATAGTCATAGCTAATTCAACCTTTTCTCATGAATCATTCTTCATCTCCAAATTAAATTGTACCAAGTGTTTATGAGCTTCAAGCCTTCAAGTATCATTTTGTATATTAAATTAAACCTTTAAGTTGATTCCCTAACGTGGTTTCACCCTTTTCTCTCTCTAAAACCATAACTTTAGAAAACTAAGGACGAAGCAATGAATTTGCTTTATAAAAAGGATGGTTTTTATTTTGTTTTCCTTTAATATTCCAGAACAATTATTAAAAACTAATTTATTGAAAGAAATTAAAAATCTCAAATGAAAATAAGAAACTCTTTGATATGAATATAATTGTTAAACTAAATAGAGAAGGAGAAGGGATATTTTTGGAACTACAATAATGTTTTTTTTTTTTTTTTTTTTTTTTTGAAGTATTACGATAATTTTTAAGGTAATTTAATTTTTAGTTTATTAACTTTATATTATCATATTGTGAAAATGGGTGCAAATAACACTTTTTGTAGCATATTTTGTGGGTTTATGAAGCATTAGAAATAGGGCGAAAGAAAAAAGGAAAATGAAAAAAAAAAAAATAGTTGTAGTTTTTGAATTCAAATTTTATTTATAAGTAGATTTTATTAAATTTTATTTTATTTTATAAGCAGCAAGTTGGGTTGGATTTATGGGCTGGCCCAAAATAAGACTATTAAAATAATTATTAATAATTTATAAAAAAAATTATTGTTTTTAAAAATAAATAAATTATAATAGCCTCTTTGATGAACCCATCAATAAGACTATTAAAATCTTAAACTTCATTTATTGAAATCAATATTCATAAAATTTTATCATATTAATATTTTTGACATATATTTTATTATATTAATTTGAGTGGAGCATCTTCATGTTGTTGAAGATATATCATGGCCTTTCTTTCATTTTTGGTTTCCTTTATTCCTTTAGTGGAAAAAAAAAAGGGTGGCTCATTCTCTAGCCAAACAAACATGCTCTTTTATTCGGGTAACGGATAAAAGTGTTGGTTGCTTGTAGTCCACCTTTTGTTCATTGGCTTGTAATTAGCCTAGATCTATAAGTAAAATTGTTTGATTTGGGTTTCGCTTCACTCACGTGTTATTTACCTTTACAGATTTAGTTTAGATCACAAGTTTCATACAAGCGTCCTTCGTGTATAACTCAAAATACGTTTAATTTGTTTAGAGAGACCAAGACTTATGAGTTATGAGTAATGCTAGGTTTCTCAAAAAATTTATCCAAATGATATGGTATATGAGTTGTTAACATTTTATAAATCATGAATGACAAAATTTTGAAAACTCACATACCACATCTTTTGAGCTAATTTTTTGGGAAGCCTAGCATTACCTTATATACAAGTTGGGCTGCGAACCTGGCTTTGATACCATCTATGGCAAAACCCACCAGGTAGATATTGTTCGTTTGGAGTTTCACACGCATTCTCTACTCTCATGGATTTACTTATGTTTGTGTACTTCATACAAACGTCATTCACCCATAGCTTAAAACACGCCTACTAAGGGAGACCAATGCTTATATGCAAGTCTTGACCTCACTTGTGACCATATAAGAGCATATCCAAGGGGCTTCCTAAATCCCCTCCTTAGCTAAAATATGAAGTGAATTTGGTTTTAGAGCACTCTAAAGGGCTCCTTAAATGACTCTCAATTTTAGAGAGCAACCCAGAGGCTCTCCAAATGTAGGGAGCCATTTCAAGCTCCCTATCTTCTCTCTCTTATTATTTATTTATTTATTTATTTCTAAGTTGATTGATCTCCTCTCTCTTATTTTTACAATTTAAAACAAAATAAAAAAAATATTAAAATATGAATGACTAGCTATAATATGGAGAATGGTTGAAGTAATCTCATAAAAAGTTGCTAGCTAAAATAGCTAAAATATATCTAAAATTTAGAGAGCACTAACAATCGCAGAATTATCTCTTAAATAAAGTCTAACGAATATCTCCTTTCTAAACTTTAAGTATGACTAAATATGCATAAACTTTTGACTATTTTAAAGTTTCTTGCAGTATTAAAAATATATTCTAAATAGATATAAAAAAATAGAAAATTAAAAGAAAATAACAACAATAAAAAAAAAGTTAATATTTAAAACCTCACCTCACTTTTGAACTATTATTGTATGTATAGTTACAAAATGCTTTTATTTTAAAAACGTCCCATATGGACTAATACCGTTAGCATTCCGTTTGTATTGACTTAGTTTGACCGTTAAAAAGTCTAAAATGTCTCTATTTAAGTTTCAATTGTATGAATTGACCGTTATACCTTCATACTTTTACCAAATAAATTAATAAAATGATATAAAAGACAGGAATGTTAACTTGCAAAGGAGAAGTTATTTTGTGAAAAAAAATTATCTCTAAAAATAACAAAATTATAAATAAACCAAAAGCATTGAAAGTAAACCAGAATATGTATTTATTTGGCTTTATTTTATTTTATTTTATTTTATTTTATAAATCCAAGTAAATACTCATTTTCAATGCTTTTGGTTCATTTGTAATTTTGTTATTTTTAGGGATAAAATTGACCACAAAATAACTTTTCATTTGCAAATTAACATTCCCGCATTTTGGATCATTTTATTAATTTATTTGTTAAAAGTATGAGGGTATAATGAGGGTATAATGGTCAATTCATACAATTAAAGTTTAAATAGATACATTTTGACTTTTTAATAGTCAAACTCAGTTAACACAAACGGAATGCTAACAGTATTAGTTCATAGGGGGTTTCTAAAATAAAAGCATTTATAACTATACATTCAATAATGGTTCAAAGGTGAAGGGACGTTTTTAATATTAACCCTTAAAAAAAAAAAAAAAAAAAAAAACATAAGGTACCAAAAGTCTATCATCACTATAGTTCATTAATTTTTTTTTTTTTTTTTTTTTTTGAAAGACACTATAGTTCAGAATTGGTAGGACTCATATTACACCATATAATGTGAGTCAAAAATGTCATTGTACAAAAGATACGAGTGAGACGTATACGGTTGAAAAGATTATCTTTAATTAGACAGCAAAGGTACACAAGTTTAGGTTAACTTTACCCCACAAAATAGAACATTAATCCTCCTTTGCCATAAAGAGAAGATTATAGATTCATTTAATTGGAATTTGAATATGATTAGATAGACTCATAGACCCACTTTTTTTTTTTTTAATGAGACTAGCAAATAAAAAGGCACCTCACATCACAACCACCACCACCAAAATTAGTCATAAATAAATAAATAATAAATTAACAAAAAAAAAAAAAAAACTCTCAATTTATTTCATTCCTAAATAGGTTGGACACTACTAAAACCTTAGCATACAAGAAAATAGCAAATTCCTCTTTCACTTTGGTTGATGCTACTCAAAATGGAGATGCAATTTTGAAAACTGTGCTCTCAAAAGTTAAGCTTTTTCTATCATAATTCATATACAACATTTATGTGTGGGCATCTAATGCTCTCAATCCTACTATAAATTTTGGTTCTTGCTTCATTTTTGGGTTTATTCGGTGAAATCACATCACCAAATTGGAATTTTGTACTATAGATCCAAAGACGTTTGCTTTTCCATTTCCTAATAAATTTAACATGTTAGGATAATGATATTTAATTAATTAAATAGATTGTATTACTAGCTCATAATATATTGATTGTATTAACTAGATCAATATTAAACAAGATAATGTTGGTTCAATGGTTTGTCTCTCATACCTATACCATGAGATTGTAGGTTCGAGTCTATCCCTCCATAAAATCCTGAATTATTGTAATATTCTTTTCTTTTTATTTTTTTTGAAGCTAACTAGCAAGATCAATATTCGACATAAACACTACACAATAAGATGAAGTTGCTCAAAAGTTTATCCAAATGAATGAATGACTGCCCTATCATTACCTAATCAAATATGGTCACGTCATTAAGATAGCATATCACTATTGATAAGACGAATTATCTATATATATGCAATCTCCATTGACAAATGATTGATAGAGAATGAGAATTTTTTTTATTTATTTTTATTATTTTTTTTACGGTATCAAACTATCCACCGATTTAGATCAGATATTTTTTTAAAGTTTTTTATCATTGGTAGGATTCGAGTCGTTGACTTGAGAATCATTTACCTAAGCTCCAAGTTCGTCCATCTACCAACTGAGGTACGATCATAGGGGCTCTTTTAGGGTGCAACACGAGGACTTCCCATGAGATCATCCATGACCCATCCTAGTACTGCTCTTACCCAAACATGCTTAACTTCAGAGTTTTGATGGGATCCGGTGTATTAGTGCTGGTATGATCGCACTCTTCCATCCTCGTTATCAATTATTAATAGTCTTCTATCATTAATTGGATAATCCCTGTACAACTTGTTATAATTCTTCAATATTAATTAATAATAAGATTGATGAATTGGAATTGAGTTGGAGTTTAATAGAAAATTAACGGAGATGCAAAATGATAGAATGAGTATGAATAATTAATTAAATTATTGGAGAAAATGACAGAGTTGAAATGCTTTAAACAAAAATGATAATCATTAATTGAATTGGCTATAATAAAAGAGTCCATTTTTGCTCACCCCCTTCAAGGGGGTAAGCATTACCCCTCTCCCCAACACATGACATGTGTCTATGGAGCCGGTATTTTTGTTTAAACACATAACAGTTTTTGGATAAAAATACCCTTCCCTTGCACATGTTAAAGTGTTGAGGAGGGGTAATGCTCACCCCCTTAAAGTTCTCCTAATAAAACCTCTATTGTTGATGTGATATATCATGTGCAATCGTGCATTAATTAGGTGTAGATCTCATCTGAGAAATCAAGTTTTGTTAATTAATTAAAGAAGAAGCACACGTTGTGGCATGTGTACATGTTTTTGGCAACACGAATTCTAAAGCAAAGGACGGATCATACCAAGCCGTACACACACTTCACTTGCTTTGATTGCAAACTTTACTAACTTTTTTTTTTTTTTTTTTAAACCTCATTAAACTCAATTATTTGATCAACAATGGATTAATTGAAGCTTTATCCCTTCTAATAAAATATTATTAAGTTTAAGAAATTTTAGACACAAATATACGATGTTGTTAAAGTTGAATTCTTAATTTCAACGGTTGTTAAATCTATGAACAAACAAATTTACTCGTGCTCTATCATCCAAAATATATATATTTATATTTATTTATTTATTAAAATAATTTAATTAATTAAAATAATTTTATTAAAAAAAGGCAAAAACTCCATCTCTAACTCCATTCCCATCTCCAACATCATCACCAACTCATCCATCTCTTCTTAATTTCATATTCATCACAAGTCACAACCAGCTCACACAAAACGCAAGCCACAAGCCACAAATCATACATCATAGTCCATAGATCATCTAAAATAATTCCATAGAAAATTAATGTAATTCCAAGAAGAAAAAAAAAAAAGTTATGCTCCATTAGAGGGAGAGATCTACTCCATATTAGAGTATCTCTAATACAGCTGTGGATTATTAAAAAATTATATGCCACATAGGATAAACAGAGATCAAGTACAATTATGCTTCTCCAATGCAGTCATCACTTCTCAATGTCAAGCTGAGGTGACACATTGTCAACATGACTATCCACTTTCACACGGTCTGTTGCACAACCATCTTGTTATTGACTCAACATATATTTAAAATCCCCCAAAAAATGTCTTAACAATGAAGCATTGGAGACCAATTTTTTAGTTGGCTGTCTGTCAAGTATATTTTTATGACACATATAAAGCAATTGCCTTGACATTGTTGCCATGTCAATAATTTTTGTCAGACAATCTACACTTGCATCGAAGATACTCTTATGGAGCGACCTTTAAATCTCTCTCTCTCTCTCATTAAATGATCTTCAAATCACTCCATCTCTCTTCTTAAATGATGAAGGAGACCATCCATTTTCCTTATCTCTAATTATTTATTATTTAAATAATTAGTTTTAACTATATAAACAAAATGATCGAACTATCCTTCTATTATTGACTATCATCGGACATACTTTAATGGTAGGGTATGTTTGTTTTGAATTTCTCAAACTTAGTGATATTTAAAAAAAAAAAAGATAAACTCAGGGTGCTGTAGTGCAATTAATCCATAAACTCAAGTTGAAGTTGAAGATTGGTTTGGGGTGGATTTGTAATTACTTAAAGATTTAGGATAAAATTGTTATTTCCCAAGTGTTAGCCCTAGATTACAATTACTGAGAGGCATTTTTGACTTTTCAGAACGTAACATTAGTCTAAACTATGTTATGTCTAACGGCGTTCAACGTTTTTCAAGGGAGGTTTGTGCAATATAATGAAAAGTTGAATATACATTTCACATAAACTTGGGGATATTTGTGCTATTAATTCGATGTTTTAAATACAATTTCTCTTGTTTTTTTTTAATTAATTGAATCAGTAAAACAAAAAGTAATGCATTTCACCGGAGATCTGAAATTTGGACGAAATCAAAGTCAATATATCTTGACTAGACTTGATAAGGAATGTTGACAATTATTTTATAATTAGTTCATTTTAGTTTTTTTTTTTTTATCTATCAAAATAAAACAATACATACTGTTTATATATCTATTCACATAACAACGGAAATACATGCGGTTTATGATTTAATGAGAAAAGAATAATGAGGACCAAAATACAATTTGGGATTTTGGGTAAAGGTTTGGTATGCCCGTCGTTGGTTTTGGACATATCACATATGTTTGATTCATTCAATTTGCTTCTATAAACATCGATTAATTATTATTGTATTCTCTTATCAAAATTTGATGTTAGTGATTATCTTATAATTTGATCCATTCGTCTAATTAATTTATGGATAAGGTGTGAAATTGAATAAGACATATATAATTAAGTTGGCAAGTCATGTTTAATTAGTTGGTTTGATCAAATCATCTATTGATTTGGATAGACCATCGAAATTATATCAACTAGGAATGTGATTGATTAATTATAAAGATGTTCCATCAATACATCTTATAATTTCCTTAACAATTATTTATGAAACAAATAAATCGATACCCTTACAATGTAGGAAATTATATGCATTCTAATTTACGTATAATATATGATATTTATTTAGATAGTGATATTACTCCAATAAATTAATTAGAGTCTAATTATATGTTTCATCTTACATTACATGTTAAGTCATATACACAAATACCCATTTTCTTGTGGCTTTGCGCTTGTAGCTTGAGACCTCACAATCTCCATAAATCCATCAAAGTTTAAATATTGACATCTTATATATATTGTCTTACCATTGGCTATAAAACCATAATAAATGTGAGAAGACCTCTCCCGACGTTGAGAGCTAACTTCTTCCGATTATGAAAGTAGACATCTGATTCGCGCTATAATATTACTATTATTATTTGTATATTATATACCTATTCAAATCGAAGGGGTTAATATTGATATAACTATATTCAATTGCAAGTAATGTTGATATATAACTAGATCTTTAAGAAATCAATAAGAGTTTTTTTTTTTTTTTTTTCACCTATGAATTTGGCGACACAAACCTATAATATTACCAACGGTGGAAAGAACTCAAGAAGAGTTGAGATCATTGCAAATACTCTAAGAATACAAAAAGATTTAGATAGAGTGGTTTAGGGAAATGTAATCATGCTCAAATAAGACATGTATGGGTTGTAATTGCATTAGAAAACGTAATTAAGTATAAAAACAAACTTAAATTTTGGATCACTCAAGTATTATTGTTGTGGTTCTTAAATCTCTATCAAAAGCCACAAGGTTGGAATTGAAGTTTGGCTTGATGTCACGGTCTCATTTGGCTGGCCCGATTTATACTTATATATATATATATATAATTTCAATTCATAATTATTTCATTCGATTATCTTTTAAGTATCCAAATTGATACCCATATTAGATTGAGCTTATACATAATTTAATAACTTGTTTGGACTCTTTTCACCTTCAAAATCATATCCTACAATTAAGGAAGAATTGGGAAAAATCTCGACCGAATTTGAAAAACAACACTTTGATTTTGGACTTAAGTAAAAATCTTCCTATTCGCTTTGCTTTAATCCTAAAATTGTGGGGGTTATTATTCAAATGGGACACTATATTAACTTAAATTTTTTGACTTTAACTTATAATTTTAACATCCATTTATTAATTTTATTGCAATCCAATTATAAAGAAGAGTAAATGAATTCAATATAGATGACAACCATTGGATTGCACTAAATGAAAATTGTAAATTTAAGTCAAATTTTTAAGCTTATTTAGACTAACCCTTTTCCGAATTATCCATATTATTAAATCTTGCAATCAAAATATACATTTTTAATTTAGTTTTTCTACCATTTTGTTGAATGTTGACGTAAAAACTAGGATTAAAAAGGACATAAAGTTGGGTTGGCATAAAGTTGTATGGCCTTTTATTCTAAAAAAAAAAAAAAAAAAACCATTTGGAGCCATATAGTAATTGTATGGCCGACTATTTTTGTATTGGAGATCTCTTTATGTTGTGATTTCGCGATCACAAGTCAAAACACCTTTTGATGTTTTTAGTCATGATTGTTGATTAATAGGTTAACTCTTTTACGATACTTTTGTTCCACTTTATCTTTATATTCTATTTTTACGGTTATTTATAAAATAGGAATTCCAATACAGTTTTATGGTAAATAACGCTTATTCAACATAATAATATTTTTGATTCGAATCTGCTGTGGCCGTTGATATATCAAAATAAAATAAAATAAGTATTATTATACTCAAAGTTGTTTATTTTAATAAAAAATTGTGATATCATAATTTTTAATAAAATAATATTCCTCACCTGATAATTTATATATCTATATATTAATTAATATTCTAATTTTTTTTTTCATCTAATATTATATGACAACTAATAATACTGTTTTATTTTCTGTATCGTCTCATTATTCAAATTATATGAAAAGAAATTTTAGAATACAATAAAAGAATGTTGCTTTAAGAAACTAAATGATTATGTATACCAAAATACAGACCAAAATTCACCATCAACAAACATGATTTAGAGTAGAAAAGAAATATATATATATATTTTTTCCATATAATAATGTGAATTTTATTGTGATATCCTATAACTTCAAAGCTTGA
The DNA here is from genome assembly GCA_008009225.1 of Acer yangbiense. Lineage (NCBI taxonomy): Eukaryota > Viridiplantae > Streptophyta > Magnoliopsida > Sapindales > Sapindaceae > Acer > Acer yangbiense. Next base: position 15,566,521 of record CM017773.1, on the reverse strand, counting down.
AAGGCACTTTGGAGCTTTATAAGTATAACCCAATAGAAGTATATAACTATGGAAGAGATATTATAATAAAGGCATGGTAGTGGTAGCTACTCTAGTTAAAGCAAGAAAACCAACCAAACAAAGAAGACAAATGTATAGTCACTTTCAGGCCCCACTTACCTTCTCCACTAGAGAGGCCTATCAAAGTGGAAGACAGACAAATATACATGCACCCAATGGGCTAGGGCTAGGTCCATCTCATGAACAAATTTAATTAAGGACTAATTGCACAAACATCCCCTAACATTAGACATAATTACACGTATATGGAACTTTTGTCCATTATTACACAAACCTCCCCTGCCGTTAGTGGTCAACGGTTAAACTTAACCATTGACTCACTTTTCCATTTAAAAAGTCTAAAATGCCCCTTCTGTGTAATTTATTATTTTAAATAGTTAGTAAAAAAAAGATCCAGCTTAATTACTTATGGGCATTTTCATTTCTTATTTTGGCAGTATGGATGAAAGAAAAGAAAAAGAGAAAATTGGTTTTTGATTTTTTATTCATTTTAGAATTTGATTTATAAGTTTTTTATTTTTTATTTTTTTTAGATTGGAAAAAATCCATTTATAGAAGAAAAAAAAAATCTGGATTTAAAAAAATAAATAAAAAAAATATATGGATTTGTTTTTTAAAATAAAATATGGATTTTTTTGAAATAAAATATGATTTAAAAAAAAAAATAATAAAAGCTGGATCTTTTTTTAATTAACTATTTAAAATAATAAATTACACAGTATGAGCATTTTAGACTTTTTAAATGGAAAAGTAAGTCAACGGTTAAGTTTAACCGTTGACCACTAACGGCAGGGGAGGTTTGTGTAATAATGGGCAAACGTTCCATATACGTGTAATTATGTCTAATGTTAGGGGATGTTTGTGCAATTAGTCCTTTAATTAATTTATGTACAAGTTATAATTAAATAGAGTAATGCTATTTTATCCAAATTTACTATTCAAATTTGGTGTCTAAATGATGTAGTATCACTGTAATCCATTTACTTAAATCTTGTAAATCTAATATAATTTAAATTAAATTAATGGATTATAGTGATGCAATATCATTTGAACGCCAAATTTGAGCAAAATAGTATTATTGAATCAAATAAAGAGCATTAGCTTTCTTCAAATATGACATCCCTAATTTTTGTACCTTTTCTCCTTAGACAACTCTTAAGTTCCATAAAAATGAAAGTGAATCTCGGATAGGAATGAAAATAGGTCGGGTTTGGGCAGGTTTTTTAAATCTAGTGGGTTCGATTTTTTTTTTCTTTCAAACCATAACCTGAACCTGTTTTGGGTTTGAATTTAACAACCAAAACTACCCGCGAATTTGATTAGCAAAACTCATACCCAACCGTCTTGGTTCGGGTTCGGTTGGGTATCCACGGGTTTAGGTGAAGTTTTCATCCCTAGTCTTAGATATGAAAATGACTGAGAAAAAGTAAAGGAACAAAGTTTGAAATAGCATGGGAAGAACTCAATTGTAAGTGGTGTGTTTGGCATCTGATTTTGCCAGTTATTTTAAGAGCCTATGCTCTTTGGTAGGTGTTTTAATGGGATTTGTAACCCCTAATCAATTGTCTTATGGTCCCCTTTCTTTGTGGAATGTATATGTAGTGACCCTTAGCCTCCAAAATTCAGAAAGGACTTTTAATAAATAAGATGTGGAAGGGTCTTGTGACAAAATGATTATCTTAAGTTAGATAATGTTGTGCCCACTTTATAAAATTGTGCCTTCCCATCATAGATTATAATTAAGTGAATGATGTAACATTATGCACTTAATAGGTGACAATTTGACAACATGAAAATGCCACCATACCACTAACAAGTGCACATTCATTCATTGCAAATCAAAGTGATATTTTTGATACGATGAGAATATAGATTTCTTTGTTTAAGGAACTAAGACAATGACCTTTTTATTTATTTATTTATTTATTTTTTTTATATACGAGGCACCTTTCATTTGAATTTATGATGAGTAAATTGATTAATTAATGTCAATTATTATTATTATTATTATTATTTTTTTGACAATATCTATTAATCATGGATCAGTATTTTTTTTGAAAGTTTTCGCCATTGATAAGATTCGAACTGTTGACCTGGGAGTCATTTACCTAAGCCCCAAGTTCGTCTATTTACCAGCTGAGCTACGCCTCTGTTGGCATTAATGTCAATTATCTTAGAAGTAAAACTTAAGCAAATAGTATTGGTTACTTTATTATTTAGTGATGAATTCATCTAGGTGGAACAGTTTTCTGTTTTTACAACAAATTTAAGAAAATAAATTATTGTCGAGGAATTTTATAATAATCTGAATTTGTATGTATTTAGATCAAATATCTATAAAGTTCAATAAAATTGTAATTCACTTTTAACAAATAATTATTTCATTAAGAATTATTTAAGAACATTCTACATATATAATGCCTAATAATGGCAAACACGGTTGGAAATATGTCTCAGAGAAATTTCTCTCTGTGGGATAAAGAATACGGGTCCAATTGGGAAAAAGAGTCTTAAGATGTGTTTCAGATGGCATTTTAAGTAAAGCTTCTGGAGTAGATCTTTTATAAATAGAGTTTTTAACAAAAAAACGTATATTGTTTGGTATACACTTAAAAAAGTTCTTTTAAGTTAGTAAGTTGTTTGACAAAATATATGTAAAAGAGCTTTTGTTATTAAAAAGTAAAAAATGGACATTAATATAGTATTTGTAATAGAAGTATATATAGTGAAATATATAAAGTTTATGGAGGGTAATTGAGACCATTTATCTCTTAAAAAAAAAAAAAAAAAAAAAAAAAAAAAAAAAAAAGCTTAAAAAGAGCTTCTTAGGAGAAGCCCAAAAGACATAAAATAGTTTTTATTTTTTAATTTTTTAATTTTATTTTATTAAAAAAGCGCCTCTTTAGTTTTGTCAAAAAAAAAAAAAAAAAGACCCATCAAAGTAGTTTTTACATTAAAAAAGCACTTTTGGTCACTAGAAAAGCCATAATTTGTATAGGGGAAGTAATTATTGCTTAAAATTTTGACTTTAACATCTCAACCATTCATATGTTCTTAATACAATAGTTGAGATTTGAGATGCAATTTGCAACTCTTAGATTAAAAGTACATGGGTGATTAAGATGTTGAAGTCAAAATTTTAAATCACAAATTTAAGTTGGTTTAACCTAACATTTTCTTATAAAAAAATCGATGAAAATAACCAAAATAATTTTTTAAAAGTCGCTTATATGTAAACATTTATATAATGTTGTTTATAAAAAAACCTAGTTTTTCCTTTGAAAAAAAAAAACCTAGTTTTGATAATGAGTTCTTAAAATTTATAGTACATTTTTGAGCTTGTTTTGTTGGCTTAGCAACATGTTAACTTGAGTTTTTTTATATTTTTTATCTTTAAATATTTTTATTAATTTGAGTTTTGAGAGCATCAAAAATGTGTTTTAATAGTACCATTTTTATATTGCCATTTAGGATTTATACTTTTAAAAATATTTTCATCTATTAAAATAATATATTTCATTATTTTAAAAACTCTTCACCTTTTCAAATACATTATTTTATTTAAAAAGAATCATAGCATATCTCTTTAAAGAGAATAGACCATTTTACCTTTTTCCGTTAACTCTTAACGGCCCCTCACTGACGGCAGGGGTTGTTAGTGCAATTATGAGAAATCATCTCATATACGTACAATTACACTAAATGTCAGGGGATATTTATAAAATTTTCCCTTTTACTTTTGATAAATTCATGGGCACTTTGGTCCTTTTACGAGTCGACTAAAAGGCAACCTAGTGAAACCGATAAGGGAAGTTTGAGTATAAGAACTCAAACTTTAGGGGTTGTCTGTGTATTTATCCCTAATTTACAATAAAGACAAATCAACTCATATGACTCCTTGAATGGAACTCCCCCTTCTCTCGTTTTCTCTTACATTTAATTTAGCAAAAATCCATTTGATCATAGTATTAAAACAATGTTTTATATGTTGACAACTTTAATTCTGATATGGAATGATTAAAATCCAAATTAATGTTTATATCAATTGAGTGGTCCTCATGCTTCCATTTGATGTAACAGTGCATGGAATTTCATGGGCCCATTGTTGGTTGGAAAATCTGATCACATTTTTGGTCCCCACATATAGTGATGAACATCAAATAATTGTGATTAAGCACAAAGTTTAAACTTTAATAAAAGGTGAAAAAAAGAAGAAGTGTTTGTTGGGTTTGCAAATGTAAATGTGATCTTTTACCCCATGGGTATAACTCAGTCGGTAGATTGACGAGCTTGGAGTTTGAGTAAATGACTCTCAAGTCAGCGACTTGAATCTTACCAATGGTAAAAAGTTTTAAAAAAATACCCCGTTCTAGATAGATGAATAGATAGATATTTAAAAAAAAAAAAAAAGTAAATGTGATCTTTTAGGGTTTGGATTATATGACATGTTGTTACTTCTTGTTCCCAAGAAATTGTTCTTGATTAAATTATCTAAAAGCTAAGCTTAATCTTGTAATTATTTAATATGATTGAACTTTTGTACACTGATATAAAGATTCCCTTAACAAAATTTGATTAGTTTGGTGTGTTAAAGTTGGTTCAAATTCCAATAGTTTATTTTAGTTGAAAAATATCATCTCACCTAACACTAGACTCTGCTTACTCCATTTGGCCTCAAATCTCAATGCCAAAATATTCAAAACAAGATCTCATATCCACAGTGTCTGCTTCTTTGTAACACATCACCTCTCAAAACAGTTGGTAGTGCACCTTCCCTCCCACATTAATGGTGGGGGGTTCGAATCCTATATAGGCATTTTAAAAATATATATGGGAAGTTTTCTCTCCAATATTGTGGGAGTATATATCTCCCGCTATAAAATTAAATACATGTGTGAGAAGTTTTCTCTCCGGTGTTACATAAGTAAATATCTCCTGTTATGATATGGGAAAAAATGTCCGAGACACACATGTACTATTTGATCTCTGTAGATTTCTGACCCCGTTCGGTGTATCATATTCTCTATTAATTATTCAGTAACTATTTTGACAGTTGAACTACCTCATCTGTTAAAAATTTGGTTTGTGTGAGTGTGAGCAGACTGCTAATAACATGCAGCAGCAAAGATGGTATTCTTTAATCATATTCTTCAGAGATCTATTGAAGTTTTTAGTTACAAAACATCAGACTCCCATTTTACAAATTTCAATAATAAACATAATAATCTGATAATAAAAGCATAATCGTAGTTAAATGAAACGAAAACTTGATAATATATGGACACCATAAAACAGCTAAGCATCTTCCAAAGAAATCAAAATACAATAATGAAATCCAGCTAAGCTAAGAAGATAACGTGTAGAAAGATCCTCCCATTAAACAAAAAAAAATATTTAAAAAAAAAATTGTTGAGCTTCAAAGGCTCTCATGGGTTATAATATGACCATCCACTTTGATATTATTTAATTACATAACCACCACCAAAGTTTCTGCATTAATGTGTCTCCACCTTGTCTCATAAATAAATAAATAAGACAAAAACAAAATATATTTAATTGATAAAAGTTTTTGTGGGGAAGAGTTCACTTGGGACCTCTCCATGATATATTCTAGATGTAACATATTTTGTTTATAATCTAACAAAAACACAATCATGCATGACAGAATATACAAATCAAATCAAATCAGCCATAGATGACCAATGATGGAGATATTTGAACAACTATCAAAATTAGAAGAGATGAGTGATCAAATAGTACCATGGTCTCAAGAACACAGAAGATATCAATGAACACACCAACACTTGATAAAATTATCATCCAGATTGAGAAAAGGGATCTCAATCTTAATTTTATTTTATATCATTCATGCATCCTGAAAAATCCATACAGAGGAATCAAAGTTACAATAAATTGCATGGAGATTTATAAATCTTTGTCTCAGTACAAGTTTCGACCACAACGGTTGCATGTGGTAGTAGTAGTTTGGGAGACTTTTGCTGGCTTGACCTTCTGCATATTAGGTAAATCATGTTCCAGAACGTCATGCAGCGCCTTCGAGCCTTCTTGTAGCTCATTCAAACTGAAAATACCACATTAGTTCATATGAGTGTAATGTATAAACTAACATCTGCATGTAAAACATCATTTGAGAAAGCAGATTACAGGCACTTGAGAGCTAGTTACTACATTTTGACCACAAATTACCAGTGATATAAGAACATGATAATCTAAAAAGCTTAATTCAGAAACCTCAATAAGTCAGTTTAGTCGTAAAAGTCCCCTTATTTTGCTCAATACCACTTCAACCTTTGTGTTTTCAATTAATTCATTAGTCAAAATGCTCTAGGAAAGGCATCACGAAACAACATGAAGACCTCAAATTTTAACGCTGAGAACTATTGAAATTGAGTATGTTTGCCTTACCTAATGCAAAGTGGGGGAGTTAACCGGACTATGGTATCATGTGTGGGCTTAGCAAGAACTCCTCTCTCCTTCATCTTTAGACAGATGTCATATGCGGAAACAGGAGACAAAACCTTGCTGTCAAACTCCACAGCATTGAACAAACCCCTTCCTCGAACTTCCTTAATGTAATTTGGAAATTGCTGCTGAATTTTAAGCAGTTGATGCCTAAGCTCCTCTCCCAAATGTGCAGATCTGTCGAACAGGAAATATCAACTAAGAAATCTTGTATACATTACTTTCAAAGAGAAAAAAAAAAATGAAAATAATATAAGAGTTTATAATATGGAAAAAGGCTAGAATTTCTTATATGAAACCTTAATTTAATGCAGAATTCTGTTTACAGGAGCCAAAGTGTATCTCAGTTAGTTATAAGACAGTCTGTTAAAACCTTTGATATTGGTTTGAAGAAGTATGAATTTGAAAAAGAAAAATTTAACAAAAAAAGAAATATGAAGGAGTATTGTGAAAAGCATGATTGCATGTTATCTTCCAAAAAAGAAAGTCAAACCCTATGTAATTACAATAAACTACTACCAAACTCTATATCGGCAATTCAAATCCATCGTCACTTGGCTAGAAAAAAGTGAAATATATGGATGATATAAAAATCAACGACCAAATGTTTCTTCATGAATTAGATATTCGTTCCCAACAGCAGTCCATATCATATTTATAAATGATGCTAAGCAATGGATTCGATACCTCTCAGCGAGTTTTTCTTCTTTGATCACATCTAGTGAGGCTATTGACACTGCACTGGCCAGAGGATTTCCACCAAAGGTGCTGATAACAATAGCAAAAAGAGCAGAGTGAGCTCATAAGTAAATCTGAATTAACTGAACAGAAGTGATAGACAGATCAGGAAATAAATTATATACAACTGAAAAAGGAAACAACAGATCGAGATGAAAACCAAGGAACAAAATGGAAGCACTGTCTCTCTATTTACCAGAAGAGTGTAAGAAAATTAAAGAAATAGGTGTTCTACACATGAACCAAAATAAGATCTGCATTTCATAGTTACACTCTTTCTTACTTCTCCCCCCTCCAAAAAAAAAAAAATGGAGGAAGAAGTTCCAAATCAAGGACTCCTTCAAGCCACTTAAAAGCCTTCGATTTAATCGAACTAATTGTCATACAGTTTTCACTTTTACCGATAATATTACGAAGACCGAAATCCAGTGCTTCTTTCTATCCAGCTACTTGGACTTTTACATCCACGTAATAAAATTTTTCTCACAGAACAGGTGCTCAGAAATGAACAATAGCATGATTATCTAGTTAAACATTGTTTGTAGTTGGTCAAGGTTCCAAGAAAAAGATCATTAGTATTTAATATACTATGTTGCTTACTTTGGGAAGCAATACCCTTAAATGAGTGAACAGATGTAGATTTGGCAACATCCCATCAATTCCCAAACATCTGGCTTCACATGTCAAGGAAAAGTTCTCCAAACCAATATATATAGATGTTAGTAAGTAAACTCCGACACTGATATAGTAACCAACATATTCTTGTCAAGCAACAGGTCTGAAAAGTAAAAGGTTTATATACAATCAAAGAAACAGCAATTATAATAGCAAACCTTCCATGCTCTCCAGGTCGAATACAAAGCATTACATCTTTATCTGCAAGCACTGCACTTACAGGTATGACTCCACCACCCAATGCTTTTCCCAGGATCTGAAAAAAGAAACCATATTTCAATTAAAAGCATTTTTAAGAAGCCTATGGAATGTAACAATTACGAGCAAAGAATAGATCGTATTTCTTAAGAATCCTTTATCATCACACTAACCTGTAACCAACATAAAGTTTAATTAGACTCCAGCTTAATATGCCGGTTTAATTAGACTTCTAAAATTTTCTACGTAACATTTCCAGAAATGAGTGGTGCCTATATCTCAACGACTCAACATCAGCCTCTAAGATATTACTCAGAATTTTTTGTTCGGTTTAATCTGGGTACTTTGGCCCCTATCTTTCTCATCACTGCTACCAATACTGTAACTGATAATTGACAGGATCGCATATGAAATACATAGCAAAGGAAGTGCTTTGAAACCAGTTATGAAAAATAGTTCACATGTTGATTCATGAGCTAATTAAGGACTTTAACACAAAATATTCTAACCAGAGAGTTTCCATGTCAAAATAAGTAGGCATTTCTTCCTTGTTAGTTTCCTCAAAATTCATAAAGTCATTATCACTCTAACATAACTAATTTGATTTAGAGACCAAATTGCAGCCCAAAAATTTGTCTCATACATTAGAACAGTGTTTCCAGAATGGTTAGAATAACAAAATAACAGCAGCTGCTTTAGGGCATTGCTATAACACTTTGAAAGTATAGCAACATGTGGATCAATCATCCTTGAACAGTTTGTACTCATGCTAACCTATTTATCTTGGAAAACATGAATTCAATACAGAAGGAATCAAGGAAATAACAAAAACTGTTTCATCTTCACATCTGAGAATGGGAGAAGTCAGCAAAAGTAAAAACAAGAAAAATAAAAAGGACCTTACCACCATATCTGGGCGAACTTCTTCCCAGTCGCAGGCTAGCATTTTTCCTGACCGTGCTAACCCACTTTGTATTTCATCAGCAATCATTAAAACATTATACTTAGTGCAAAGATCTCTCACAGCTTTTAAATAACCATCTGGGGGAATTATAACCTAGCAAAAAGAAAAGGATAAAGAAAATTCTCAACCAAATAAGGAAATGTTATGATTACAGAAGAAATCTTGCTCTCAGATGCAGGAGAAGTGGCTCCCCTCATTCCCCCTACAGGGCGCTTTTGACATAGTTCAGTATGTTACAGAGAACTAGATTTCAGAAAAGACCAATTAAATTGGAGAAATGATGAAAACTTTTGACAATTTTTTATTATAATACAAGATGTTAGAATCTGACTCCTTGCTAACTAGAAACTTAATATCTTTTATCATTTCCGAGTTACTTGGTCATGTAAATAGATACTTTTGGGGAACACAACTTGAGACCATTAGGGTATGAGATATGTTGTGGATATATTTATTATCAAATATATTTCATCAGGTGTGTCCAACAAAGTAAAAGATTTCACAACATCCATGGTTTGCCACAGGCCCACAAATGCTCTTATATGCTTTCTGAATTGATTCTAATTTTACATGGAGATTTCAGCGCAACCAAAGATGCTGGTCAGCAAGCAGAAAAAGGTAAAGGACATATAAATCGGCAATTTGGTCATAACTAAATGGAATATTACAAAAGATTACTAAAGACCTTATAACAGATTACGTATCCAAAAATTGGTCATAGATTTGGTTGAAAACACATACCCCGGCCTCTCCTTGAATGGGTTCAAAAAGAAATGCAGCTATGCGGTCTCCACTTTCTACACACCACAACAGAGACAAGTTATCAGTTTCACTACTAAGGCATCCCATATGATATAGTGGTACACAGATGAGATGTCAAAACCAGAAATGAGTAAACTATAAATAGAGAAGCACCAAAGTAAAATTTAAAAAATTAAATGTGAAATAAAAAAGAATCTGTAATACACACCTTTAAAAATTTTCTCAAGGGCAGCTTCATCACCAAAATCAACTTTAAGATGGCCAGATAGCAATGGCCCAAAACCATTAGTAGCTTCATTGTCACAGCTCATAGAAATGGCAGCCAATGTACGACCATGGAAGCAACCACAACAAGAAACAATGATAGCCTGCACAAGGTTCAGTCTCAGTAAAGGACTAAAACAAATCATTTGAATGGTTCTTCAGAACATGAGTACTTGACAGGTAACCACACCAGAGAACTGCTATTTAAAGAGTAATAGTTAAATAGCCAATGGAATTTTATATCAAATTTATTCAACTGAAGCAAAATAATTTTGCTATTAATCAGAAATCCTTTATATCAAAACTTTAACCTTAATATACAACTACATTAACAGACCTTATATCTATGAAGTAATATCTATTGTTTGAGACTATCACAGACTCACAGGAGGTAATATTTCTGAATGATTATCAAACTACCTGTTCTTCCTTAGCTACCCCTAGCAAATCCAGATTCATACGTTAATAACAGTGAATGCCCAGGCAAGAAGAAATGAAGTAAAAAGAATATCATTTTTTCACAATTCTACAGTAGTGGTACACTATTACTAAGACATGAAGAAAATGGCCAAATTAATCTTATCATGTTCTATGAAGATCAACGAAAGCAGCAGTCTTCAGAAGTATTTCATTTCACCCACAAAAAAAAAAAGGCCATGAATTAGTGATAGGTATACCAAATTCCCCACTATTCCACTCTGATTCCATATCATATCACATACAGTCAGGTAAGTTAAAACTAAGTTTAACTTTTTCATTTTATAGTTCATGATTTAGACCTAACAACAGTCTCCTACATGGAGTCATGGACAAGGAAGGTCGTGGTAAGATGACGCTCATGAACACAATTTACAACTTTGTTGAGGTATATTCCATATTGTATCATGGTAACATAAGCTGATTCATTAAACAATTTTTTTTTATTTTTTTTTTTCTGAATTTATTTTATGTTGTATATCAGTCCTTGTACAATTAATATTTTATTCTCAAATATATTTTAATCTTCAGAGCACCTAGGGACCTACCTTGAGGGAAGACCAAATGTTATGCCACCACTACCCACTTTCCGAAACTAAGATTACTGATAATTATAGATCGACTGAAAAGGAAATTCTCCATCTTAAGCTTTTCCATTTCTTGTTTTCTCATGTAAAGTATTCGACACGTATGTCATTTATTTCTTTTGATAGAATATATCATATTAGTCTTTAACCTCTGGTTATTATGAGAAATGAGTATTAACACAATCAAGTGAAGCCAAACACAGACAATAGATGCATTAGGTTGACTAGAATCAAGTTCTGTTTAATACGCCTTACAAACAATAAAACGGAAACATGAAACTCAATTCATAACAAAGTTCTCAAAATAAGCTTATGCTCCAAGGATTTACCTCATCGTTTGGAATCTTCTTCTTCTCGTAACCCCACTTCCTAGCCACCTTCAGAGCTGTTTCCACCCCTTCAGCACCAGTATTCATAGGTAGCACCATATCGTAGCCAAACATGCTTGTTAGACGCTCAGCAAACATTGGAAATTTATCATTATAGAAGGCTCTAGAGCTGAGAGTAAGCCTTTCTGCCTGTTCTTGTAATGCTTTCAAGATCTTTGGATGACAATGCCCCTACAGTAGGAAGTTATAAAGTTGAATATTAAGCTTCATGTCAAATTCACTACGAAAAGGAGTATGCACTAGGTGTAGAAGATCATTGGCTTCTGCAGTCTAGCAGAGAACAGAATTATGTATTTTATTCAAGTAGAGAGCACAAAGTTGCTGTCAATGAATCAATAAAAGAGTTAGAAATTGTATATTACGGATTTCTTTTATTCCTTTTCGAACTATCAATCACTTTGACAAGTTAAAATACATGATATGCAGATAGTCAGATAGTCACTGTGATGAGCTGAATATATGGAAATGATTGGGAGAAAGAAAAGTATATGGTATCCAGATGGTTAGATATTCACTGTTAATTAGCTGAAAAGATACACAGTTATTGCATATCTATTCCATCGTTAATACCTGATTAACTGCAGAGTAGGCTGAGAGAAAATCTAGATATTTATTTCCCTCTGGGTCCCATATCGATGATCCCTTTGCTTGAGAGAATACAATGGGAACTGGATGGTAACTGCATTTGAAACAAAGCAACTGCAGTTAAGATATGAGAGAGAAAAAAAAATCAGTCTGCAAAACACCCAATAGCAAGAGTAGGCGACAAAAGACAAAAACAAATAACATATATTACCACAGTGACTAGAGAACGGGAAAAGAAAATATCCATTAATCCAGCATCCATCTTGAAGCAACAATATCTACTTGGAATAAATTTATATCAACCAGTGAATGAACTTATAGAATGAATTGACTTCTTAATATCCTGAAAAACCACATAATGCAGTTTCAGGGAGCTAAAAAACCCAACTCATCTTCGAAGGAAGAAATTCTAATTGCATTAGCTAAGACCAAGAAAAAGGCCAGATTAACACTGTGGTAATACAATTGGTAGAAAACAGATTTAGCTCCTTAAACTTGACTTAACATCAAAAACCTCTAAGTTTATCAAAGCTCCTCTCCGCGGCCAGAATATGGACAACAAAATAACACATACGGGCACACAAATATACACTGTATCAGAATAACATAAATTAGAATTGAGCTAAATTTTACTCATAAAGAGATTAGAAATTAAGCTTCCAGATTATAACTTCAAATTTGTATATGTTGCATTTTCAATTTACTGTCTAATTAGTTTGTAAGCGACTATATTGTATATATATATTTTTGAATTTATTCAATAACTCATCCATATGCAATAATTTAACATGTTAATCGATACAAAAGAGACAGAGGATACAAAGTCCAAGAATTCAATAGAACAATAGATGATAAAAGATGCAAAGCCTAGAAGCCAAAACATAGATGATGAATATTGTGGATTGAATTGTCAAAAACAAACAAACAAACCCAGAAACCAAAACATGGAAGGAACTGAAATGATCCAAAAGCAGATGGAAATAACGAAAACCCAGAAACCAAAACATGAAAAAAGTTGAAAGAAAGAAGAAAAAAAACAGACTTGTGGGCACTGTATTGATACTCCAAATCGATGAGTTGTTGAGAAGAGGAGGAAGGAGTGGTGCCCTGAGGTAGAGCGCCATAACCCCTCCTGCAGATTACTCTGCTCAATAAGCACTGCACACGTCCTCTTGTAGTTGCCATTAAAATTCACAAAAACTGTGTTATTATTATTATATATTTCTCTTCTTCTTCCTCTTCACTGAATCCTGAAGAATGTGTTTTTAAGTTTTTTTTATGGTTTCAATTTTGTATTAATAAGAGCTTATGGTGATGACGTCATCATGCGCTGTTTGCATTTATCTTATCTGATAAATAAATAAACAACTACTATAAAAGGAAAACATATATTGTTTACAACAAAATATTTTCCTTTTATAGTTAATTTGTAGTTGTCATCGTGTGCCACTCATATTAAAAAACGTGTTTAGTATTTATTTAGTTAAAAATCAACCCAAATAATATGGTAAGTATGGTGATGACAATTCATTTATCACATCATTTAGATTGAATTTTAGGTTAATTTTTTAGATTGCATAGTGTTACTCATGTATCATTTAATTTTTTGAATTGTATAGTATTACTCATATATCATTTATGTCTGGATTACTGATCAAACTTGTAATGTACTATAAAAACGGAAATGAATCTACCATATTATCATTGTATTCCATCTAAAATATACCAATAATTCAATAAATTCATTCGAGGCTTGGGATGGAGGACACAACTCGAACCCATACCATTATACCATTAGGTTGGATCTCCGACTTTTTTTTTCATTCTCTTTATTTTGTTAAATTATTTTATTTTATTCATGTGTTTTTGCTAATTTAATTATTATAACACAGACATTTTATTTTTTAGACAATCAAATTTGCTCAACAATTACAATTTTTCTCAACTTTGAACATATCTTGAATATACTAGTATACATCACCACATTTTTACCATGTCAACAATAAAACTTCAATCATAATAATACATTTTCACATTTACTAAGGGAAGTCATTTTCAGCTTTTGGTAGTTTTATATTCATTTTCGTTTGTAAAAATGACGTTTTGATCTAGGAATTCTGGTGTAAATTACTAAAATAAAAATAAAAGCATTATTCCAAAAGAAATTTGGTGCAATTTATGAAATAGGATTAGTGGTGACAGACAATAAAACAAAATTGATTGTGTAGCCAAATGGAAGTTGAGTACACGTATAAATCCATCCATTGTATCATATAAAGACAATATGATATCCTTATCTACACTTTTTTAGATAATTGAAAATACCCAAAAAAGTGTTGTTGGCTGCAGCTGCACTACTCTTGAAACCCTCTTTTGCAAGTGAAATCTGCACATCTACTATCCTTATACAGAACGTAAGAAAACTTGGGACTTTTGAGAACAAATTGCAAACTCTGTACACCATTTTAGTTTCATATATTCCTATCAACAACTACTATATAACCATAATATGCATACGTCTAGCCTAACATGCCTTCGGAAATGGTCCCCGATGTCATTTTCTCCATCGTGAACCCTGAATCGAAGGTTTCAAGGATATGTAATGCAAGCTAGATGAAGTTTTTACTAAAATTATCAAACACAACCATATATAAGCTTGTGTTTTTTTATACAAGCATTACAGAAGCTTATGCAAAGACAAAGATCCTAGCAATCGTACGTAAATTTTTTGTTAATGTCTAGCAAAGGGATAATTCAAGCACGAAGCATATACTATAATTATATTTGTAAATATTTACATGAATAAAACATATAAAGTAGACAATATTAACTAGCAAGAAGAAAAGCAGCTTTTCTTCCTCCGAATATACACCACCACCTTCCAGATCAAATTACACTCACCACCCGACACTAAAAATGCCAAGGCAAATATTTCCTCAGCACTCACTACACTTGGAAATATTGATAGGACTTGCACAATACAATCCACACTAACAGGTAACTACAAAGTCAATTTATAGAGATATCGCGAGATTTCAGCACCAACTATTTCTAATCCTAGATTTGATGCTTACAACACTAGAAATCATGTTCAATCTAAAAGCTTTTGGAAGACAGAACAACACATACTACTGAATATCCTCACTGGCGAGGTGTGCTTTATGTTGCCGAATCCTAAATATCAATTGTGCAAGGCTCTACAAGATGTAATACTGCCTAAAAACAGTAGAACTGAGGTCAGTTGATTTTTAACTTCGTCGATAGGCATTGGTCCAACGCAAAGCTAACTTTTGAACAACGAGAATGCCATAAAAATAACCCAGAAAAAATATAATTGGAAATAAGGTACGCATTATGGAATGCACACTAACTAGATGATGTTGCTGGATGAAACTTCAGGAAAACAAAAATGGATGGCGGCATATGAAAATATATCTGAAACCTTCAGATATCAACATATAGATGGTTTGAAGCAAAGAACTGTCCCCTACTTAAAGAGATCTTAATAATGGGACGAAAATTAGATCCAACTAGTATCGGTATGCTATCAAGTATATAGGTTGGCCGTTGGCCAAACCATTCTCATCAACAGAAGTAAGACAGAGCAAAATTTTAAAAGTACTTCAAATATTTAACAGACAAGTTATATACGAGTCCGAGAAAATGCTTATGTGAAAATAAGAGCAAAGTAAAAATGAAGCCAGCATCACACTATTGAACTGATGCTTCTGTGATGACCTACATTAACCAAGAATATCTGTTTGATATGATTTTTATCACCACAGCAGATCTGGTAACCCTAATAGGAAGAATCTCAGTACAAATGAGACTCCAGTTTTGACTCACTAGATCTTAAATAAGCTATCAGAAAATACCTATGTCATAAACACCTAAAGCAGGAACGCAGTCAATAGACTGTTAGGATCAAGTTTTGGTCAGTACTAGGCTTAATTGAATTCTTATACCAACTGAGCTGTACGATGAAGTAGTACAGTAAAGCATGGAACTGGTAGACGTAGCAACCGGTGAATACAAACTCGAAATTTCAGACCAGGCATAAGAGAGTTCCAGTGAGGTCATCTTCAATTAAGAAAGGAGTTAGAAAACCTTTTCAACTAGCCAGGAAGCAATGCAACTAAAATGTACACTTGCTTTTCGATTCAACAGTAAACCGAGAACTGTCCAAACAAAAATTCAAATAAAGAGTATCCTGGACAAGTATTTTGAGGCCAATCTAGAAATGCAATAGATTTCATAGACACCTTTGCAATAAGCAAAACATGAAACTGACTGCAATAAGAGCTAATAAGGGCATTACTACAATAGAAACCCAGAAATCAACTAGTATTCCGTGACAGAAAAGGCAAGTTCATGATTAAACATGGCATCAATCTATTCATAAACCGGGACTGAGAAACGAGATCAAGACATATGAGAAATGACAGAAGAAACTCGTTGTTCCATGAGTTGTCGGTAGTATTTAATTCCAGGGAGACAATTTTCCCTTCTTTTAGTGCTGTACATGCCAGCAAAGAGATTATTGAGTGAAAGGCAAAATTACCAACAGCAATGCACTTCACATTTTTGATAGAAAAGATCCTTCGGGTGAGAAGCTGAGAGCAAGAGATTGAACGCACGAAAAGTAACACAAAAACATTATGAGTCTGACAATTACGGTTACTGAAAATATTTCCTTGCACAAACATCAAATTTATAAATTATAACATTATCGGAAATATGGACTCCCAACTAGTCAAAGATAAGACCTGACAAAACAATACGGAAGGAAAGAAAGATCCTAATAAGCTACCGCAGATGAAGAATGGATTAAGCAACAGAGAAGGAAACCTAACTCCATTGATATATTAAACCAGCCGTGAATCTTCCAGATGATCTTGATGGGCACAGTTGTTGGAAGAAACAGGAAGAGTCCAGTTGAAGTAGCCTAGAATATGAACTCCACTCCACTCTTCAGAATCAAGCCTAAAAGAACTATGGAGAGGAAACCTTATTTTTTTGGGGAAAATTCCAAGATTCTAACTATTCACCCTCTAATAATAACAAGACTTTTCCTCAATACTCAGGAAGCCATTATAAATGCCTGGATCAAGTTTTCGGCTGCACGCATCTGCTCAGGTGTACCAGAAATAAGAGCAACACGATCACCCCGGGAAGATTTAGAATCAGAAATATCTATCGTTGCTCCAGATATCTGAAAGAGAAACAATCCAGTGCCGGAATGTCATTCAATCAAGCACGTTATAGAAGGAAAAATGCTAAATGTGCCGTATTATATGAACATATATGATGAGAGAAACAACAGATCAATCAAATGGTCCTTCCAAATGCTGACAACTACAGGATAAACCAGAATAGTGATAACATATAAAGTTTCTTTCATGTTCTTAAGTCCTTTTCCTATCTTTTGTGTACACATACAACCTTTTATATCTCTGGTTTGGTTAGTTTGCCTTTCGGTTCAATATCAGCTTCCATCTTAATTATATACAATAGAGCTTAAGTCATCTTTAGAGAGAGAGAGAGAGAGAGAGAGAGATGAACCAACCTGCCGAAGGTTGGCTAAATTTGCCCCTGCTTTGCCAATCACTTTGCCCACTGCATTAGCAGGGACCAACATCTCAAGAGTTGAGGAAGGAGGTAACCTGAATATATAAAATAACTTCAGAAAGCATATTTGACAGAAGTTATACTAGCGAAAAAAAACATTCCATCAAAATAACATACTAACCCTTCATAAAGCTTGGATGAATATGATGACATCGATCCATAGGAGCCGTCGTTCATCTATCAAAAAGAATCCATTGAAGTGAACACCAACAGAGGCAAAACTTTTTTATTACGTAATATTAATGTAATATTAATGGAAAGCAGATTCCGAGAACATAACAAGATTATCATGATATCCAGTCTTTTAAATTCAACTCCTCCAGCATATATAACAGACGGAAAGAGAAGAAAAGAGAACAGAGAACAGAGAACAGAGATAGAGATAGAGATAGAGAGATATGAGATGTCATTTCATTTGAAAAAATTTCCATCCATTACTTTACATGCATACAGACCTTGACATTAAATTAATGCTAACAACCAAAAAAAAAAAATCCTAAACAAAGGTTTGAAATTTGATCATAAACTCAAAATGAGCAATGTTCACATAGTTTTAAAGGAACCAGCACGAGAGTTGGGATAAATAATCTGAACAGATCTCACTATCTTACTACCTTGAAAATGTTTCCGGTTCTACTTATCAATCAAAGTATCAAACCAACTTGAACGAAAGCAAAGAACCACATGAACTTCTAATTAAATTATAAGGTGCAAAAATGCCACCATCACACCAATCTGAAATAAAATAGGATTGTTATATCATTTGACACACGACAGGACTCAGGAGTATGGTGGTGGTTTTTTATTTTCACGCGGGGGGTGGGGGGGTTGGGGTTGGTTAATAAATAAATGGAATGCAACTAACCACATCGGGCAGCTAGTTATAAATGAAATCTTACATGCTCAATTTTACACATGGACTTTTACACGTCAAATTATAAATGGAATTTTAAATGACAATTATAGAAATTTTATACATCAATGTAAAAATTAAGAATATTAAAATGACCGAGTTCTCAATTTCCCTCTCCAACTTCTTAATTCCTCTCTCTTCTAATTCTCTCAGTAACTTTCTTTCTCTAACTTCCAATTCTAACTTTATCTCTCTAACTTCTAAAGTTGTTGGAAATCAAACTTTTTCTCTCTAATTAATGACATACCATAACAAAAGTAAAAAAGCTTGGGTGCGAAAATGGAGAAAAATGCATAGGGAGATTTAAGAAAGGAGAGAAGTGAGAGAAATCTAACCTATTTCGTCTTTAAATTTTTTGTATAGTTGTTATTAATTTTTCATTTCAAAATTCTTTTTCAATTTATATTTCGTTAAAAACGTCGAAAATGTTCCTTTCATAAACTTATCAATATTAAAAGCAGATGTTTAAACTATAGATCTATAGAGTAGCTATTACAATCATGCAATATTAAGCCTCCACAGACCAACTCATCCTATAGTTATATAGCATCAAACAATAAAACCTAAAGACGATGAGAGCAATTAAAGATGCTGAGAATGAAACAAAAATAATGATGATTACATGCAAAAGCCAAGCAATGACATACCGAAAAAGATCCATATCCATAGAGACTACTTGATGAAAGCATGCCTAAGCCACTTCCAGTTTCAGCCCTCTGATCGTAACCATATGGAGCAACTGGGGGAACCGAAGGCAAGAGTGGGGGCACAGAAAGACCAGTACCACCTGAATATAGAGAATCGCCACCTACAGGAGGATTACGGCCACCATCCCTATCTCTCAAGGCATCTTCACGGAGTCTCAAAACAATCTGTACAAGTGCATCTCTCACACTACAAACTTCTCCGACCACCTAAAAGCAGATATAGTTTACCATTAAACTGCTGATCCAATAAAAAGAAAAGCACACCACAGAACTAAAGAAATATAAATATTAATAAATCACAAAGACAGACCTCTACAAGCTCATCATTGATATCAGCACATTTAGGTTTCTCCCCTTTAGATATACGAACATCGGCTTTGGTCCTTCTCCGAATTTCATTTATAATTGAACCACTCTTTCCAATAATACAGCCAATAACTTTTGATGAAACAAGGAGTCTGATAGAAACAGTATCATCATCTTCATCATTGATCTTTGCTTGCAGCAAGAGGACAGCTTCAACTGCCATGGATTTCATATCATCAGGTGACTGCAAAATAGCAATGACATTAAATGATCAATATATTTTAGAAAAAGTAAAACTAAGCACCTCATATAGAAACAAAAAAATAAAGCATTTCCCATTTATTATTAGTAGATAGCATATCAATTAATCATGGAATTTAGATATCAATTAATCTTGGAATTTAGATACAACGTTGATAATATTTTAATCCCAATGACTCAATGAGCATTACTCCTTGGAATATGTGATCGGTGAGCTCGGTTTTAGGCAGTGTTGTAAAACGCCGCCTAGGCGCTAGGCGGCAGCTAGCCACACCAATTTAAGGGTAATAAGCAAGTCCAGGCAAACTGGTGCCTTATCGCAGCCTAGGTGGGCTAGGTGGTGATAAGGTGCCCTAGTCGGTGCTTAGGGCGCTTTTTTTTAAGAAGACAACCCCAAAACGACGTCATTTTGGGGTTGTCTTCTTAAAAAACCCTAAGAATTTCTTCTTCTTCTCCTCCTTTGTTCTCTCGCATCCACAATCCACGCATCCAGTATCCAGCCTCCGCCGAGGAATTACCTAGGCACCGGCCCACTGCCCGACTAGCACCTAGCGCTTTTTACAACACTTGTTTTAGGTTCAGATATATTAAGTAAAAAATAAAATAAAAAATATAGACCTATGGATGGAAAATCCATTCTCAATAATGTCACTATACCAATTAATAGGTTGTTTAAGGAAAAAAAAGGTCAAATATTTGACAAGCTGAATATTATTTTTCCTTAATTTTTCTAGCAAGTAACAATATGCAATGAAAAAGTCACAGGAAAATGGCCTAGTATGCCAGTACAAGACAAAAGTAAAACATGGGGAAAAAAAGGAAAAGGAATACATTGAAAATAATCAAGGCCTATAGAAAAGATACCCTGAAAGAATCAGAAAAAAGAGCATTAACTTGCAAATGAAAAGTTAAAAGCTGTGAATGGGCATACCTCAGTTGCAGTGACAGTGATGATACATTCATCACGATCATCCTTAGTATCATCAACATCCACCTGAGCACCACTAGCCTGCCTTATACTTTTAATGGTGCCTCCTCCCTTCCCAATGACGCGACCAATCTTGTTAAAGGGGCATAAGACTCTTACAACTAAATCCTCACATCGAGAGGCCCCCGCAATACCAGAAACTACAGGAAGGGTAGCTGAATATACAGGCCATGGATTCCCCGTATCAGCATAACCCTGAAGATCCTGCATATGTGTAGCACCTAAGATAGAAGGAACGGATCTAGAAGGGAGGATAGGATCTGCATTTGAATATAATCCGCTTGGCGGATAAATAGGAACATCTGATGGAATAATAATGCTTGGGCGAGCTTCTTGTACAGTTGTCTCAAGAGGAATGTCTTCCCTAGGAGAGAATTTGTACATGATAGCAGAAACTGCAAATAGTGCTTTTTTCACTGCTTCTGGTTCACCACATATCTGTTATAAAGTTGAAAAAAACAACACTTAAAACCGACAACTACTAGAAAAAGAAAATATTATGAAAATGACCATGCTTAAATCCCAACGAAGCATGAAGCTGTACAATATTTTCTGCTAAACAAAACAAGATTTATTAAAATTCAAATTTGAGACACCTTAATAAAACTTGAATTCAGAGTATCGTGCACCAGATCAATAACAATCTAGATATTAGTAAGTAAATCTTTTATATGGATAAAGCTTCAGCCTTAAACCTAAATTAGCAAGTGGTTTAACGTCTCTGATACTAACCACAAGAAAGTTATCAAACTCCATTGCACATGAATGTGTTGGGTCTGTGGCATCCTTTGCAGCAACCTTAATGTTTGTCTTTGTCTTGCTTCTCAATTTCTTTATAGTTGTCCCAGCCTTACCAATGATATTTGCAGATTGGCTAGATGGAACAAGCAATTGACATTCCTCCTTATCTTTCCATTTCTTATCAGAATCCGAGGTACTGGCCAATGCGTTGGCAATTGCAGCATGAACTTTAAGAAGAGCATCCTGAGCAGCACACAGAGGCTCTTTGTCGTTGAACTCGTCATCAACTTCAACATCTTCCTTATCCTTAACATTGCAGTAAATAGTTATGACCCTATTCTTAGCACCTGGAAACGGGTCCACCACCTTGACCCTTGCCCTTGTCTCTTGCCTTATGGAATTTATAACTTTCCCACTTTTACCAATGACACTTCCAATAACCCCATCCGGGCAAAGTATTCTATAAACGACCAATTCATCATTACCCTTTTCATCCTTTTCATTTACTCGTCTCTTTTGATTCTTGCTGTCTGCATCATGATCTCTATGATAACGAGAACGCTTCCCACTCTCACCCATTCGAATTCAAAGCAAACCACCTCCTGAAAGCATTAAAAGAAGTTTTAAATGCAAGAAACACATAAATGGAAAAATGAATTACGCGAGAAAAGCTTCAATACGTCTGGACGTATACGCCCAACCCATTTATATTGTGCCATGTGGCATACATCTTTCTTGTGATTGATTATTCATGCCACATGGCATGATTTGATTGGACTGGGAATATATGCCAAACGCACCCAAGCATTTCTCAAATTAGACAACCTTCCATTAACAATACAAGAAATCAGAGAATAAAAAGAAATGTTGGCTCCCAAAGAAAGGAATGCCCAAAATTATACACAGAAGTGATTACATATGACATGAAATCGGAGAATAAAAAGAAAATTTCTTCTCCCCAAAGAAAGGAATCCCAAAGCAATAATATACACAGAGCATCCTCGTAACTGTAAAAGATGCTATAATTTCAATGCAGTTTTTCCATAAATTCCCAAACATCAGCAACCCACAAAAGGAGGTTCTAGTACGATCAAAACAAGTATGCAATCATGAAAATGTTTCACATTAAACTAAAATATTAGACAGAAAATCCACAGAACCAACCCACAATTAAAATATGAAAATTCACAGTACAAACCCACACAAAAATATCATTGAAAAACGTAAATATATAGGAATTTAAAAAAAAAAAAAAATTTGAAGCATACAACGAGACAAAACACAACAACAACTCATTATCAGTTCACAGATAAGTATCTCAAGACTAAACGAAACAACACCTACGTTGAAACAAAAACAAGAACACACAATAACCAGACAACCCAGAAAGAAAAACGAATACAAACACCTAAAACAGGAAAGAAAAATCCTTGCTTGGAAAAACAAAGCAAAACCCTAAAATTCAGATACAACATCAAATCCGAATGTATACCTGTTAATGAAAAAAGGACGAGAAAGAGAGAGACGACCAGGCTTTCCGGGTAAGCTTATTTGGATACGCAGAGCTGAACCACTGTCTATGATTTTTCACCGGCTACTCTATGAAACTCAAAGCTTTTGCTTTTTGGTTTTCTTTTTTGTAACTGTGAAGACTGGTTATCATAATAAATAAATATATATATATATATTTTTTCGATAATACAACCTTAAAATTTAATTTTAGGGTTATAAATAATAGGCTAATTGGCATTGAACTCTTCCAAAATATATACTAGGCCCCCTATACTTTTTTTTCGCCACTAACCCCCATGAACTATCGTTTGTTGGTAAACACTTGGATTTTTTGTCCCCTTTGAGGAGGCGTCTACGGTCGACATTTACCAATTTGTGAGAGTTCAAGGGGTTTAGTGGCGAAAAAAATAGTATAGAAGGCATAGTGCATATTTTAGAAGAGTTTAGGAGGCATCAGTGCCAATAAACCTAAATAATAATATGACATAAATATTGTTTATTTAAAAGAGATAAATACATCGAGTACCCCTAAATTTTGTTATAAATGCAGCTAGAGATATGTATTTATCAACTCAGACACCGTCCGCTCTTATTATGAATATTTTATGAAAAGAATATTTTTGGACATTTTTTGCGAAATATAAATTGAAAAAGAATTTTAAAATGAAGAATTAAAAACAATTATATATATATATATATATATATATATATATATATATATATAAAGATGAAATTGGTTATACTTTTCTCTCTTCTCTTTTTTCTCAAATCTCTTTTTGCATTTTTATTCATTTTCACACCCCAGCTTTTTTACTTTTATTTTATTTTATTTTATTTTATTTTATTTTATGGTATGTCTTTACTTAGAAAAAAAAAGTTTGATCCCCAACAATTTTAGAAGTTAGAGAGATAAAGGTAGAAGTTAGAGAAAATTAATAGAAAGAAAGTTAAAAGTTAAAAAGAGAAATTTACGAACTCATTTATTTTAATATTCATAATTTTACATTTTTGCATAAAATTTCTATAATTATTATGACAAGCAAGTAAATTTCCATTTATAATTTGACGTGTAAAATTCCATGTGAAAACTTGAGCACGTAAACTTAGTTGGGCTTTGTTTGGTGTATCGTATTGGACATGATTAGGATACTGTATAATATAAATTTAGTACTATATCGATCATGTTTGATAATATTTTATACCCGTATAAAGTTATGCGATGTGATAAATTTAAACGGTTTGAATTGTATTAAGTTATATCAGTTATGACTTATGACAGGTGTTTATTAACATTTTTTAAAATAGAAAATTAAAAAAAATATATATATATATATATATGTTTTTATTTTAATTAAAACTTAAAAGTAAATCAAATACTATGAGACGTGCTAACAATGGTTGTCCTGACTTGTCCAAGCAACTATCGTTGAAAAGTCTTTCTTTATGGAGATGACAGTATGACACATGTATTTTTACCTTCTTCTTTTTTTTTAAAAGTTTTTTTTATTTCTGCTTTCTGCTTTTTACACTTTTGTCATACATTTTCAGCTAATCATATATCAGCCCCTATTTTGATTTTTTAAATATAGCCAGCCATTTCTTCTAATTTTCAAAATTGTCATTGTTTGGATGCCTTCCACTCCTTGGATTGGCCGTATAATTTATTTATATAATATAGTAAAATGGTACCTCACCTTAACACGTGTTGTCTTGTGGAGGCTTTGACATTTAATTTTTTTTTTTTATTAATAGGTGTGAAATAGGAGGAGATTTATTATTGTTGATTAATGTTAATTAATTAGTATTTTTTTTTTGAATGTTTTAGCTCATTTGCGTCAGTTTTTGATTTTTTTAGTTGCTCAATTATTGCATGTGAAATAGGAGGAGATTTATTATTGTTAATTAACGTTAATTGATTAGTATTATTATTTTTTTTTGAATGATTTAGCTGTCTTGAGTCAGTTTATGATTTATTTAGTTGTCCAATTATTGTCATTTGTATCAGTTTTTGAATTTTAATTTGCTCAATTATTGCATTAATTTATATAGTTATTACTTGAGTCAATTTAGGAAATTTTTAGGTATCCAATTCCATGACTATCTATTTTCATGGTTATTATGGCCAAATATTATTGTTCCTAATTTTTAGCTGCCCAATTATTACATTAATTTACTTTGAATCGGTTTTAGTTGACTCTCTATTTTCATATTAATGGGATCCACTTGTTTTTAATTCTCTATTTCCACCCAAACTAACTGATTTAATGATTTTAAACTCTCCATTTCCTTAGATGTCAGATATTTCCACCAAACTCTTCATTTTTCCCTGTTTTCTAAAGTTATAAATTGCACTAATAATTCTTCAATATCCACCGTTTTCTATAAAGAGCCATCACACGTGTAAATGCTAGAATAGATTGATACATTCTTTTGATTTTGTTCTGTTTCCATTTTTTAATATTTTCATAATTGTATAATTGTTTTTCAATTTTGTGTAGATTGATATCGTTCCTACAGCCATGCATAGAAATGTACATTCTTTTCCTCTCTTTTTTTTAACTATATAATTGTTAGAGATTAGTTTTACGTTTTTTTTCCCTAAAAAAGAATAATTTAAACAGAAAAAAAAAGTTAGAGATTGGTTTTACATTTTTTTTTTTTTTTAAATACTTATTGATATTTCAGTATTGATTTGGATTTTATGAACAACATTTGATCTTCTTTTATATAATTGTTTTAAAATTATTTTAAGTATAAACTAATATTATGTAGTGTTGCATCTACTTAAAAATATATATATATATAAACAGAAAATAATTTAAAAAAAAAAAGCTTGAGAACATTGTTTATGTCTTTAAAAAAAATAATTATAAATATATAATAGATTTTTGCTTAAAAAATGATATAAACAGAAAATAATTTTAAAAAAAAGCTTGAGAACATTTTTTACGTTTTTTTTTTAAAAATACTTACTAATATTGTACAATATTTTCTTGATATTAATTGGAATAGATAAAACATAGAAATTACAAAAGAAACAAATAAAGAAATCACCCAAAAAAAAAAAAAATATTATAGACACGGATAAAAAATTTAAATTTTTTTTTTTTAAGTTGTTGATTTCTACTTATCTTATAATTTAGATTTTATGGACTACAATTTATCATTTTACCTACTTATCATATAATTTAGATTGAGATTAGAATACAAAGTAATTCAAAAAAATAATAATAATAATAACTGAAACAAGAAATTCTAGATAAAGGTTAAAAAAAAAATTATAAAAAAAAATTGAAGATAAAGATAATGTTAAAAATAAGTCCCTGTTCAATGATTTCAGTTGGAGAAAATAAATCTTTTCTTTACACGATCCTTAGTAAAAATAAGAAAAAGGTATTTCCATTCAAATTTTGTGATTGATGATAATTGATCATTTTAGATATATCCTAATCATGTATATAGTATTTTAAAAAGTATATTAGCAAAGGCTGCCTTGATTAGATTTTAATTTTTTTTAATTTTTTTAAGAAGGTCCGATTAGATTTGGTAAAGATAAAAACTAAAAATACAGAAATCGGAAAAAAAAAAATTGTACATAAAGATAAGAAATAAAAAAATAAAAAAAAAGTTTCAGTTGCTGATTTCTATTTGTCTTATATTTTGGATTTTATGAACAACATTTGTACTTCTTTTATTATATTTTCTTTTATATAATTGTTTTTAGATTTTTTTTGAATAAGTACAAATATTATGTAGTATTGCATGCAGCCTTATTATAAGTATATAATAAATTTGCTTTGACATTTAATTTTTATTGATTAGTAGGTGTGAAATATGAGGAGATTTATTATTGTTTATTAACGTTAATTGATTAGTATATATATATATATATATATATTTTTTGAATGTTTTAGCTGCCTTAGTCAGTTTATGAATTATTTAATTGTCCAATTATTGTCATTTGCGTCAGTTTTTTATTTTTTTAGCTGCTCAATTATTGCATGTGAAATAGGAGGAGATTTATTATTATTGATTAACGTTAATTGATTAGTATTTTTTTTTTTGAATGTTTTAGCTGCCTTAAGTCAGTTTATGAATTATTTAGTTGTCCAATTATTGTCATTTGTATCAGTTTTTGAATTTTAATTTGCTCAATTATTGCATTAATTTATATAGTTATTACTTGAGTCAATTTAGGAAATTTTTAGGTATCCAATTCCATGACTCTCTATTTTCATGGTTATTATGGCCAAATATTATTGTTCCTAATTTTTAGCTGCCCAATTATTACATTAATTTACTTTGAGTCGGTTTTAGTTGACTCTCTATTTTCATATTAACGGGATGATTTTAAACTCTCCATTTCCTTAGATGTCAGATATTTCCACCAAACTCTTCATTTTTCCCTGTTTTCTAAAGTTATAAATTACACTAATAATTCTTCAATATCCACCGTTTTCTATAAAGAGCCCTCACACGTGTAAATGTTAGAATAGATTGATACATTCTTTTGTGTAAATGTACATATTCTTTTGATTTTGTTTTGTTTCCATTTTTTAATATGTTCATAATTGTATAATTGTTTTTCAATTTTGTGCAGATTGATATCGTTCCTACATCTATACATAGAAAGGTACATTCTTTTCCTTTTTTTATCTATATAATTGTTAGATATTAGTTTTATGTTTTTTCCCTAAAAAAGAATAATTTAAACAGCTAAAAAAAAAAAAAAGTTAGAGATTGGTTTTACGTTTTTTTGTTTTTTTTTAAATACTTACTGATATTTCAGTGTTGATTTGGATTTTTTTTTTTTTTTGAAAGAATGTTGATTTTGATTTTATGAACAACATTTGATCTTCTTTTATATAATTGTTTTTAAATTAGTTTAAGTATAAACTAATATTATGTAGTGTTGCATGCTGCCCTATTATAAATATAGAATAGATTTCTACTTTAAAAAAAATATATAAACATAAAATAATTTTTTTAAAAAAGCTTGAGAACATTTTTTACGTTTTTAAAAAAATAAATTATAAATATAGAATAGATTTCTACTTAAAAAATGATATAAACAGAAAATAATTTTTAAAAAAAGCTTGAGAATTTTTTAAATACATACTAATATTGTACAATATTTTCTTGATATTAATTGGAATAGATAAAACATAGAAATTACAAAAGAAACAAATAAAGAAATCACAAAAAATAAAATAAAAAAATAAAAAAATTATAGACAAGGATAAAAAATTTAAAAAAAAAATTTTAAGCTATTGATTTCTACTTATCTTATAATTTAGATTTTATAGACTACAATTTATTATTTTATCTACTTATCTTATAATTTAGATTGAGATTATATTACAAAGTAATTAAAAAAAATTAACTTAAACCAGAAATTCTAGATAAAGATTAAAAATAAAATAAAATTAAAATTGAAGATAAAGATAATGTTAAAAAAATAAGTCCCTGTTCAATGTTTTCAGTTGGAGAAAATAAATATTTTCTTCACACAATCCTTAGTAAAAATAAGAAAAATGTATTTTTTTTTCTTTGATATAATTCGTCGGTGTGTGCATGCATCAATTCGGATATGGACTTATTTCTTTCTTTCTTATTTTATATAATTGTTTATAAATTTTTTTTGAATATAAACTAATATTATGTAGTGTTGCATGCGACCTTATTATAAGTATATATAGAATAGATTTCTGTTTTTTTTTAAATAATATTAAAAAAAATTTAAAAATTATGGATCAGTGTTTGTTGTTGTTGTTTTTTTTTTTTTTAATATTTACTAATATCGTATTATATTTCTTAGTATTAATTGGATTTGATAAAACATAGAAATTACAAAAGAAACAACTAAAGAAATCAAAAAAAAAAAATGTAGATAAAGATAACACTATTTAACAATTAGCTTAACTTTTATTTCCATTCAAATTTTGCGATTGAATATTCACTATATATTGAATATTAAATATTACATTTCATGGAGGATGATAATGATAATTTTAGATGTCTCCTAATCTTGTATATAGTATTTTAAAAAGTATATTAGCAAAGGCAGTCCTGATTAGATTTTAATTTTTTTTTTTTAATTTTTTTTAAGAAGGTCTAATTAGATTTAGTAAAGATAAAAACTAAAAATACAGGAAAAAAAAAGTTGTACATAAAGATAAGAAATAATAAAAAAAAAGTTTTAGTTGATGATTTCTATTTGTCTTATATTTTGGATTTTGTGAACAACATTTGTACTTCTGTTATTATATTTTCTTTTATATAATTGTTTTTAGATTTTTTTCAATAAGTACAAATATTATGTAGTGTTGCATGCAGTCTTATTATAAGTATATAATAAATTTCTACTATAAAAAAAGAATAATATAAATAGAAAATTAAAAAAAAAATTAGAGATCAATGTCTACGTTTTAAAAAAAATATTTACTAATATTGTATAACATTTTCTTAATATTAATTGGAATCTATAAAACATTAAAATTACAAAAGAAACAACTAAAGAAATCACAAAAAAAAAAAAAAAAAAATGTAGATAAAGATAACAATAATTAACAATAAGCTTAACTTTTATTTCCATTCAAATTTTGTTATTGAATATTGACAGTTTATTGAATATTAAATGAGCATTTTGTATATATACCACGAATAATTTGACTAATGTGTGATGTAGTTTGTTACCCTTAATTAGCTATGCTTTATTTTATTTTCCCAACTTTTCTAGAAAAAGTGACATGATAATGTTCTTCTCTTTTATATTTGTTATAGTAATTATATATATATATATTGGTAATATAGATTTTTTTTTTAAAAAAAAACGTAAATTCTACCAAATATCAAATTTTGTTTTACCATTAAAAAAAAAAAAAAAAAGTTAAATTACATATCCTAATATAACATTTTCACATGTAGACATTGTGAAATTTCCAATTAATTAAATGAATTGTAATATGATTATCTTTTCTCTATGCATGTGCAGATTAGTCGATATGGAACCTTTGTGTGTTGATATATATTATAAAAGCCTACTTAATAATGTGGTGGACAAATTAAAAATAAGAAAATATTGTTACGGATACGAAGTTGAGGGTTCAGAATTGTTTAAAGCATACGTTAAGATCGAACTTAATATTGACTCCACATTCAAAACCCGAGTGTTTTGGGGTGTCCCTTCAAAACATAAAATTGAGTCTGAGCAAGATGCCGCTAAAGAAAAAGTTGATTATCTGCAAATGAAATACAAATTTGAAGTTTGTGATGTCAATTTCTCTAACTTCCAATACTACAAGTGGTGTTATCATATAATCAATGGAGGATTTGATGAGGCACTTAAAGAGAATAAAGCTTTGAAGGTCAAAATCGAAAAATACGAAGCAATTTTAAAACAAAAAAACAATGACGATTGTGTATCAATTCATTTCCATCATTGTTCCCAATTCATATCGCCCACTCTTTAACAACCTCCATTTTTAAATAACTCCCCTTACCCAATCCACCAAGTAATATTGCAACCATAATCTCCCAATAGATTTTACAATGCCCGCACATCGTGCGGGCTACAAACTAGTTTATTATTAAATTTGTTGTCATCGACTCCTCTATTCTAATTACATTTCTATGCTCTATATAAAAAGAGCCTACAACCTTTTTAATTATAATTTGTTGTAACTTTATATACCTATAATATCCTTAGTAGAACTATAAATTACTTTCAATGATTGATGTAGTTATATAAAATCTATATATATAAAAAAAAAAATAGAGGGTATATATGGTATTTCATTTTTAAATTTGTTTACGATTATTAGCACAGTATAGTTACACTTCTATCCTTGGAAGATTCTAAAATTACATATATTTTTTTTATTAAACAATGTATAAGTGAGGGTATAAATGTCTTTTGTATTGTATGATTGGGGACCATTTAGAAATTTTGCATGTAATTAACCATGTGTATTTTTTTTTCTCAGATTCTCTCTCTCAGCCACATCTCTCATTCACTGTTCAAATAAAAACGTGTCGCTCTGGTCTGTCTTCTCTCTCACTTACTCTTCACTTCTTGCTTCTTTCCCATTTCTTTCTTTCTTCTTCCCATTTCAACCAGAGACTTCACATCCGTCATACTAGAAGCTTCAAGAACGAAAAGGTAAGACTACTACCATTTTTCTTCATCTCTTTCTTAGTTTGGTTCTCTCCTTCTTCCCTAATTTTGTTCTTTGTGTAGAATTTTAGTGTATAGATTTTAGTTGAGCTTCTTTATCATATCTTTGACATTTGTATGTGACGAAATTGAGTTTGTAAATTTTAAAGCTCTCTCACACCTGAAAAGTTTTTGATTCGAAGATATTTTTCCCCTTTCTAATCATTTTAACATATTTAAATATTAAAAAGCATGATGTAGAGAGTATTGAGATCTGTATTTAAATTGGATTTATGAGGAGAAGAGGCAATTGAGAATGATTGATGGCTTTGTTTGTATATCTACTTAGTAGAATATAAAAAAGAGACGGTTTAGGAGAGAGTTTTAATAGTTTTTTTATTTTTTATTTTTTATTAGGGTTTATAAGAAGATAAATTAGGGGTGGGCACTAAGTTCAAAACCGAACCGAATCGAATCGAATCGAACCGAAAAAAGGGTGTTCGGTTTGGTTCATATAAGGAAATCGGTTTAAAATAATGAAAACCGAAATTTTTTCGGTTTAAACCGGTTTTGCTTTTCTAAAACCGGTTTAAACCGATTAAACTGAGTGAAAAGTTGAAAACCCTAACCCTTTCATTCTTTGAGTCTTTGTGTGGCCGACTTCTCTCAGAACTCCTGAGTTCTCTCAAATCTCATCTGTTCCTCCACTCTGCTCTCAACCTCCATTATGGTCCACCGCCTGCTGCTCAACCTCCGACTTCTCTCAGTTCAGAGTCTTCACATTCTCAAGGTTTATCAACGACTCCACGCCTGTCTCTTCTTCTTTTTCTAATTTTATTGTCTTTTTTTTTTCACCTTCGATCTGGTCCTCGTTTGTTCGATCTTCTCTTCTTCAACCTTGCTTCAGCTTGTTCGATCTTCTCTTCTTCAACTCATCCGATCTGCTTCAACAAGAGTACAAGACAAAGCTAAAAAAGGTTGGTTCCTGTCTCTTTGTTCAACAGCAGCAGGGTTTCAATTTTGTTTGGATTTTTTATTTATATTTCATCTGGGTTTCTCTTATATTGTTCAAAGTTACTATTTTGTGTGTGTTTGTTTTGAAGAGTTGATGTTTTGAATATTTTTATTAGTTGAAATAATTATCTGTGTAAATAATTATCTGGGTTTCTCTTATATTGTTCAAAGTTACAATATGTACAGCAATAAACCGATGCTCTGGATTGTAACTTTGTAAGTACTGATGCTCTGTGTACAATAATTATCTATGTACATATTGTAATTATCTGTGTACAATATGAGTTTAAAAATTAAAACAATCTATATTGTCGAGTTGTGGCTGTATCGATCAAAATCCTTCAAATTGTATTGATTACTGATTAGACTCAAATTAAAGAGATATGTGTGGTCTTCCATATTACAGGGTTCACTTCTTACATTTCTTGCTATTGGGTTGTTACTTGTTTGTTTACTGTCAAGTCAAGTGATCAAGAAATTGTAGCACAGATGCTCCAAGAAAGACTCAAATATGCTATAGAGTTCAATCATGAAGGCAACAAGTCCTAGAGCTCTTGCTTGACTCCACGAAAGAGATGATTACGACGATACCATTGCAGTGGCAATATGGATCTGCACCTTGCTGTGTCAAGAAGACATCTCCTGGAAATATTTCTTCTGCGGCCAATTATTGTAATTATTGTTATATATAAAGGTAACGGAGAGAAGTTGAAGTTGAGGAAATAAACCATATGAATATGAGTGTGTTGTCTTCTAATTTTTTTTTTATAAAATTGACCATCATGAATATGATATGTGATTTTGCAATTTAAAAACATATTAAAAAAGACTCATCCAGCCCATTAAGCCCATAAGGCCCATTAGGCCTAAAACCGAAATGAACCGAACCGAACCGATTAAAATCAGTTCAGTTTGGTTGCCATTTCTTATTCGGTTTAAACCGGTTCAATTTTGAATGAACCGAAATATTTTCGGTTCAATTCGGTTTTGCCCAAAACCGAACCGAACCGAACCGAACCGAACTGAACTGTGCCCACCCCTACTTCCTATATCTTAAAAAACCCATATATAACCAAAAAAAAAAATTCCTCTTCGTCTAATAAAAATTATACTATTAGTTAATATATATATATAAATGGCAGGATCCATGGTCCCATTTTTTACACAAGATTTGACACAACTCTACGGCCATTGGATTTGGATGGTTAGGATTTAAGGATTACATAATTTATTACTGTCTTCTCTCCCTAATTAATTGCTTACACTTTCTCTTTCCTCTCTCATATTTTAATTTAATATATTAATATATTTTATCCCTCTAATTAATCTATCTCATCCCAATATCATCTTTGCCATTAAAATTGAATAACAAAGAGAAAAAAAAAAGAAAAAAGGTACGGATATTGACACCCATAAAACTTATTAGTACACCCAGGGGCGGATCTAGAGGGGGGCTGACAAGGGCCATGGCCCCCCCCAAGAAATTAAAAAAAAATAATAAAAAATCAGTTAAAAAAATTGCAGAAGAAGTTTGGAGTAGAGGTTAGAGACGGTGAAACAAATAGAGAGAATTAATAGGGAGAAGTGAGAACTTGTGAGTTGTGAGTGAGGAAAAAGAAAGAGAATATTGGGCAGTGTGTCTCTGACATGCTAGTTGGAGTGTTGGACATTAATTTTTATTTTTTAAATAAAACTTGACTTTATTATTATTATTTTTAAAATTAAACTTGACTTTGTTTTGACTATTGGATTATCACCCATTCTTGGAAATACACTTAAAATACATATCCCTTATTAGTTTTCATTTAAATCTTTATTTTAAGTTAATTTAATTTGAGATGAATATTATAAAATTAAATTACAAATAGTTAAATAATTATGATTTAAATATATTAATATTACAGTGGTATTTTAATATGTTATGATGAATATATTTGTTTTATGTCTCTTGTCATTTAAATTATTTAATATTTATTATCAGTCTTTTATGATGTTTTAAAAAAGTTATTAAAATTTATATTTTATTAGTTGGAAACTAATAAAAAAAAATAAAAAACCATTCTCAACTATGTTAAGATTATACATTGGTTTTGTAAAAAGAAGAAAAACATTTTATCACAAACTAAATCATTATGTAATTGAAATGAAAATCGAACTGAAAATTTAATAGATTTAGTTATAAATGATTTTCGAGATATAAAACAACGACATGTTATAATTTGTCTTGCATGACATTGAATATTAGTTTTTGTTTTGGCCCCCCTAAAACTAAAATTCTGGCTTCGCCCCTGATTACACCCATTTTTATAAATACACACATGTCTAAAATTTTAAAAATAAATATTACTATAAGCACTCATCCTAATGCCAATAGTACCCTCATTGAAATAAATATATTCATTTTAATATATATTATTTATAAAAACTCTTAAATTATTATCACACCCAATTTATAAAAAAATTCATATTATTTTTTGAATCAAATCATTTTTTAATGATGATCCAATTTACTTTTGGAAATATATCGAATGTAAGAGCCTTATAAAAGGGAATATGTGGAACCGTATATGGGGTCAAAAAAATTTCAACATGGAATTATCTTATTTATACAGCTATCTTAAAAAAATAAAAAATAAATTTTATTGATATCTATGGCTATCTTAAAAAAAAAAAAAAGTTGTTGATATCTACAGCTATCATTAAAAATATATATATTTGTTTATTGATAGAGTTCATAGCTATATATAAAAGAAAGACAAAAACAATATGATAATTATGTGATGATGAGAAAGTTTGATACTTGAAATAAAATTAGATTTTAATTAGCGTTTATCATAAGTTTTTTTTTTTTTGTAAGGTAAGTTTTTTTTAATAAAGAACTATAGTTGAAGATATGTGTATAATTAATGAGTGTATATAGTATTTGATTTATTTTTAATTGAAGTAACTTGTCCTTATTTGTAAATTTTTATTGAAATATTTTTGTAATTAAATTTTTTAATAAAATATGGGTGTACTAATAAGTTTTATGGGTGTCAATATCGGTCTAAAAAAAAATGGTTATATTTGTATCATGATATTCTCTACGTTGTTTTGCCATTGAAACTAAATAACAAAAAGAAAAAAAAAATCATTCATGTAATATTTGTTTTGCCATTGAAACTAAATAACAAAAAGAAAAAAAAAAATCATTCATGTAATAGATGCACAGTTTTTACCCCATTTATTTTTGTAATACGAAGTGAACATATTAGATTAAAGTTAAAAAAAGAAAAAAAAAATTCCATTCATGTGAAGAAACATTTTGTTCATGGTGAAGAGAATGAATAAAAAAATATTATGTTAAATTGTGTAGGATGACAGGTTTTATTTTATTTTCCAATCAATCAAACAGTGTTGATTTTGTAACAAAATGAACATTATTCATATAGATAATGTTAAGTAAACAAAACAAAAGGAGAGATTTTTTTTAAATCTTTGTTGTTATTCGGTTTGAATGGCAAAACATATAAAAAAACAAAAAAAAGGAGAGATTTTCTTTATGAGTGGTGCTATTGACACACCCCGGTCTATTTATGCCTCACTTTTTAAATTTTGGATTTAATTAGATAAACTTTAATGTTTTTATTAAATTGTTTGATTTATTTCAAAAACTACCCTTTTATTTATTTTTCAAATTTAATACACCCATCTTTGATCTTTGTTCTCTCTCTCACCTCCATTAATCGATTTATTTTTTCTTCTTATTTTTTTTAGTTTTTTTTGCTTCTTCTTATTTCATGGTGAAAAAGAAAAAAAAAAGAATAAAGTTGTTTCAACACAACGACAACTTGATATCATTATATATATATATATATATATATATATATATATTGGTAAACATACATAATATATACTGCATAATAGAGTAAAAATAGTTTTAATGTCATATTAGTTTCTGCAACATCAAAGGAAAAAATAAAATAAATAAAACCCTAAATTCATGATAAACAAGATTTTTGTTGTGGCTATTGGGGTGCTCTGTTTTGTTGAGGTTGATGTTGCTTTGTTGGGTTTGGGACTCTGGTGTTGTGTTTTGGGTTATGACTTATGAGAGCTGTCTGATGTGTTGTTGGTTTTTTCTGTGTTTTTTTTTGTTTTTTTTTTTTTGTTTCGCTCTTGCAGCTGTATGTTTGTGTTTGATGGGCGTTTTGCCCTCTTCTATTAATGAAAATTGTTATAAATTAAAAAAATAAAATCAATATTGTAGGAAAATTAAACATTGATGAACGATGATGGTTAAAATTCAATTCAACTTTTGGGTCCGTTTGTATTTCTTCATAGGCTTAAATGAAAACCATGGATTAACCAACCTTGAAATTCCTTCTATATAAAATTCATCTCCAACTATCCAAGACTTGATTCCTGCTTTTAGACCTGAAAATCTTGACATCCCTTCTATAGGCTTTCGTTTCCAAATCTTCAACACTTGAGTTTCAGCTTCCTGGATTGGGAATGGACAATCATTTGCATGATTGGGTTTAAGAGTTGAGAAAGAAAAAAAATTTCTTCAAGAAACAGATTACAAGAACGTTTTTTATTATTATTATTTTTTTAATTTTTTAATTTTTTAATTTTTTAATTTTTTAATTTATTTTTATTTGGAAGGGAATGTGGGGTTTTATTAGATTTATTTTGTAGAAGATTTTGTTTCCTTAAATTGTATGTCCTTTTAAGTAATTTTGATAAAGAAAAAATAAATAATGCTGTATAATTAAAAAGTGGGGTATAAATAGACCGATACGGGGTGTGCTAATAGCACCACTCTTTCTTTATCTGTTATGTTATACGGTTTGAATGGCAAAAGATGATTCAAGGGGAAGAGATAGATTAATGTAGCTTAATTAGAGAGAGAAAATATATTAATATATTAAATTAAAATATGAGAGAGGAAAGAGAAAATGTAAGCAATTAATTAGGAAGCATATACTTTCATTGACAGCGTTTAAATATGTACCTACAAAAATAAAAATAAAGATTTGTATATAATAATACAAAATTAATTTTTAATTTTTTCATATCAAAAAGTAAAGGAAAAAAAATGAAGAATATCTGTTTAGCATACAATACCTCGGAAAAATAATTAAATATTGGAATACAATATAAGGTGTCATGCTCTTGAATATAAATCCATTTGAACCTTCTATTATACAACAGTGACCAATAATTATTTTTAAATATAAATTAATATTTCAATGCAAAATACTTTTTTTTTTTTTAAGACATACCATCTTCCGTATCTTGCACCATTGATTCAAAGTCAACACACTGTAAATGTCAACTAGAAAAGCACTTTAACAAATTATACTCTCCCTGTAACATAAATTAATAATTCATTATATAAACTTGAATAATTATGATTAAGAATAAATTAAAATTACATATACAATATTACTTACCGTGTGATATTCTTGTTCTTTTTATTCAATATCATGATTCACGATGATTATCAAAGAAAGATTAAGTTCTCGTATTTATATGATCCTACAATGAGAAAAAAAAAAAAAAAATCAAAACTAATATTATTTAAGTTCAAAATTATTCACATAAGAATTTGTCAATATCATATATCATACCATTTCTTGAAAGTAATCTTGTATGTTATGAAATTCATCATTGTGATCCTTTTAGTTTGCATGAATCTAATTGCAAAATAAATAGTTTTATTTAAGTTATTTTAAGATAACAAATAATAATTAATTATTTATGTAAAAATAATCTTTTTTTTTTTTTTTTGAAGTATTACATTATACATACATTCAGGGTTTTTTGGGGGAGGGGAGATGACTTGAACCCGTAACCTCGTTGTGCAAGTATGAGGGGTTTATCAATAATTCACCGCATCAACCTCATCTTGTCATGTAAAAATAAATTCAAAAAAAGGTTTAAAAATATAACAAGCCAAATAGGGGCTAATATAAAATTAGCTGAAAAAGTAGGACAAAAACATAAAAAGCAAAAATCAAAAAAGCTGGAAAAAGGGTAAATGGACATATGTCATCTCCATAAGGAGAGACGGTCCAACAATAGTCACCCAAGCGACTATTATTAGCACGCCACCAAATACTATATACACCCATTAATTATATCCATCATATTTTTAACTTTATTCAAATCTTTATTTTATATATAAAAAAATCTTTCTTTAAAAAAACAAAAGAAAAAGAGAAAGATTACGATTAAACCTAATTAAACCCTAATTTTAATTTATTTTTTTCAAATCAACCCTAATTCTAATACACGACTATTGGCATATGCACTCAAGTGATGGTCTTTTTAATTTCAAAATTGAAACAAAAAGAAGTGCATGAGTAGTTAATAGAATGATTTTTTTTTAATCAAACTAAAGAAAAAATTACTCATGCCGTTTATGCATATATGGCCGACAAACAAAATGGAAAAATGAGTGCTAAGTGAGTGAAAATCAAAAGAGGCAAGAGATGTGTGTGCGGTGTGTGTAACATAAAGAGAAAAAAAAAATACAGTGTAACAAATCAGGAGCAAAGGGTAGAGATAAAATAGGTTCTTCACATAGTTGCAAGTACAATTTATTAAATTCCAATTAAGATCATCTTCACCAACAGAACAATCATGCTATTTGTTAAAAGAAATTAATGGTGCGTTTGGTACGCAGGACGGGACGGGACAGGACAAGGTATGACAACTTTCTCTTGTCCCGTGTTTGGCGCGTCCTTAACATGGGACAGGACGGGATAAGGTGGGACAAAAAACCCAAAAAATTGTCCCATCCAAATAGCTCGGCCAGACTTGTCCCATGCATGGGACAAGTCTTAAAAAGACTTTTATACCCTTAATTATTTCAAATATTACAAAATTATCCAACATAAAAAGTAACCCTAATCAGAACACATCCATTTCTCCTTCTCTTTCTCTCATCTCTGGCTTCTCTTTCTCTCATCTCTGGTTTACTACCTTCGTGAAATCAGACAACCCAACCCTAGCCAAACAAGACAACACAAGCCATCAAACGGCCGGCATCTTCTCAATCATCTTCGTAGTCTGATTCTCGATCTCTCTTATCTTCGGTGAGTTTTGCGATGCTTTCTTTCTAACTAATTTTTATGGGTTATTTATTTATTTATTCATTTGAAGAATTATTTTGGTTGGTTTGTTTGTTTGTTTATTGGTTTCTCGCTCATCTAATCATCCATTTAATGTAATTTTTATTAATATTCGTTTTTTTTTTTTCATAATTGTTGCTAATTTTGTTAACAAAATTGTGTGGGACATTTCTTGTGTTCCTTTCAGGTGCTTTTGCCCTGTTTGATGTTTTTGTTTCCATGGTTGTTTTTTGGGTTTCTTGGGCAAGCGTGGGTGAGAGAGGTTTGGTTGCTTTGAAGAACATCAAGAAGGGTGTGAAGTTGCTCTTTGTGCCTTCCTCTCTCGTCATCACTTCAGACTCGGTAATTCATTTTGTTTTTTGATCTGTGGAGGATTGTTCGAACCAATTCTTGAAAAAAGTTATTGATCACTTTTTGTTTGTTTGTTTGTTTGTGTTTCTATGAGAGCTTTTGTTATGTTGTTTGTTTGGTTTTACTTGGTAATAATTGGTTTTGTTATGTTCTTCCGTATGCTTTATCTATGAATGATAGTTCAATCAGTACATGGAAAGTTTTTGATTGGTAGTAGTAGTTTTCTAGTTTTCTTCAATGCAAGTTATCATCTATGAAATACTGGGATTTCAATATAAAAACCTTCTAGTCTGCTGCTTCTTATGGACTTGATGTTTATCTTTGTAAATATGATTATGGGTCTAGCAAATATTTATAAATAAGATGCAAGTGATAATGTTGTCTATATGGGCAAGTCTTTGGGCTTTGGTTTTTGCTTATTTATATTACTAAAGTATTAAAAAGAGACAAATTAAGATATGAAAAGAAAAAAAAACAAAAACAAAAACAAAAACAAAATCAGTTCAAATATGTAGTAGATCAATTACAGTTTTAGGATCATTATGACTTATGAGCTGTCTAATGCTTCAATATCATTTTTGGTATGACTTCA
Organism: Acer yangbiense; assembly: GCA_008009225.1. Lineage (NCBI taxonomy): Eukaryota > Viridiplantae > Streptophyta > Magnoliopsida > Sapindales > Sapindaceae > Acer > Acer yangbiense. The sequence continues at coordinate 15,526,050 of CM017773.1, read as the reverse complement.
TAAATCTATTCATGGAATAAAACATGTGTTTTTATTTTTTATTTTTTTTTAACTTGAGGGAGCATATTTGAATTTTTTTTAGTAAATCTTCTGAACTCAATTATGGTATATCCCTTATTATAGAGTAGCTATGTAGCTGCAGATTTTGGAAGCATATCAGTCATTTTAGACTAATGTTGCATTAAAAACCCTAATATTAATTTTCTATTTACACTAAGTGTGCAAAGTTGTATTGTGCTTAGATACCAGGTACTTTATTGAATGTAATTAGCTACTATTTTAATTTTAAAAAATTATGACACTCTCCTTGCATTCTTGATTTAGCTTTAGCAAGATACATGGATGAACCTGTCAATCACTTGATTTTACTCATTAAAGCATGAAGGCTTTACGTACACATGCTGATGTGTTTTGCTACAATCCATGTTTATTTATTTGAATACGAGAGAAGACAATTTGAAAGGAGAAATTTAGGTCAAAGGGCATTTTCTAGACTTGAAATTAGGTCAAAAGAAATACAACGTATCACACGTGTAAGTGATACTAATTGTGTATAGGAGTTGCAAATGGATATGAATGCCTTTGCAATGTTGTACGATTTGATAAAAACTCGTGGTGGGTTGTTAGATTATGGTAATGTCACCATAGAGGAGCAAATTGCTAGTTTTGTAATTATATTAGCACACCACAACAAAAATAGAAGTATTCAGGTTATATTCTGTAGGTCTGGTGAAACAATTAGTCGGTATGTCCATCAAGTTTGCGTGCTTTGCTGCGTTTAGAAGACGTGCTATTTGTCAAACTAACTCCCGTTCCGGATGTTTGTATGGACTCGTAGTGGCAATGGTTTAAGGTAACAATTGTAACATTACCATTATATACATTACCTAATAATTTATATTATCAATATAAAACATGAATTGTCTTTTTTTTTTTTTTTAGGGTTGTCTAGGAGCACTAGCTGGGACATTCAAAGAAGTGACTTTACCTGAGTCTGATAAACCAAGGTATCGAACAAGAAGGGGACATATAACAACCAATGTATTAGGTGCATGCACTTGTGATTTGAAGTTTACATATATGTTTTATCTGGTTGGGAGAGCTCGGCTACCGATTTTAGAGTTCTTCGGGATGCCATTACTAGACATAATGGATTGAAGGTCCTATTTAGTAAAATAGTAATTTAAAACTACAACAACTTAACTCTTATTATTTGGTCTGTGATGATAACTCTTATTTCTACATGTTGTGTAGCCCTTTACTTTCATATTTTATGCTTGTTTCCCGGGTAAAACCAGGTATTTAACGTTGCACATAAGTGTTTCAGATTATTTTCCAGTTGAGGGGCTAAAGTGCAAAAATGAAGAAATGTTGGGGCAAAAGTGCAATTTTCTAAAGCTAGATTATGCACCCTTGGTTCTGCGATTAAGGGCCGCAAAATTCTTGGCAGTGATTCAAATTTTTGCAATTCTGCATCCTAGGGCCGCAGAATTAGGGAGCAGAATTCACGGGAGTTGAAATTGAAAACTTCCTACAGAATGCTCAACTTTCAAGGGCTATATCTCCCTCCTCAGAATGAAATAGGTTTCGTACTATCTATTGTTGGAAAACCCTTGAAGTCTTCTTTCCAATGGTTCTTAAAGAATACGATTCTGATGTTTGTGGAGAAATTTATACCCGTTTTCGTAACAGTGTGTGCTGTTGGAAACCCACCCGTGAAATGCCCAAATTTTTAGCCACTTTTGCAAGGGCATTCTCGTCCTTTCACCCCATTTCTGCCCTAAGCCTCCTTCACACTATAAATATCCCTTTTTCTTAAGACAAAACATAATCCTTAACTCCCTCTCTCTCTCTTTCTCTTCCGCCCAAAACACACTTCTTCTCAATTTTCTTCCTCTTTCACGTTCTCCACCAAATAAGTGAGAGAACCAAGCTCCCATGGAGGTTCTTCCTCCATGGGAGCTCACTATACACCTCCACCACCATTTTTATATTTCCTACACCACATTTAGGAGTAGATTACAAGGGAAATGAGTGGTTTCTGAGCTAATTTTGAGCTAGGAAAGCATGAAGCATCTTTGGAGGAGTTGTCTTCAAGGGTTGTTTCTATTTACTCTTTTTCTTGTATTTCTTGTTTTCCTTTATGTGTAATCCCAATTTAGAAATTTTGTAAACCTACACTTATTGCAATATATGTATGATTGTTCTTATATTCTTTGAGTTTTGTTCTACTCTTTGCTTATCTATGATTAAATCTCTATTGTGATATGCATGTGTGTGATGGGTCTTAATTAATGTGTCCATGAATGGGATTAAGAGTAGTGTAATTTAATTTAGGAGTAGAGTAATTTAGGATCCCATGATTGTTGATTGATTGATGGATGATCCAAAATACCATGTTTATAATGATTTGAGTATTGAGTATTAGCTCTAAAGAGTGGGAGAAGTTTGATTGATGCATGTACTTGCTAAATTAGACTTTGGTTCTATATTCTTGTACTTAATGGGTCTTTATTTTTAAAGGCACAATTGCTCACTCATGGCTTGGGTTTGATGATGAATTGATTTTGGTTAATTCCTCAATTAAGAGAATGAACCCCTAACTTAAATTGAATGGTCTTAATGAATAATAATCAACTTGTTACATGTAGTTGTTTGGTAAGCTTGTTTCCATTTTTAGCCATCCTAGGGAGATTGATCAAACCGAATCTGTATCTAGAGTAAAGACAAACTGAATTCCTCTTGTGCTCATGTAGTTATAGGGGTATTTCATTGCTTAATACTTTCACTCGGTTAGCCACCTTGTGAATGATATTTAGGTTGTGTGCTACATATCATGTGGTTCGAATTAACATGCTCAATGTGATATATTTTACATTTGACCAGTAAGTTGAGAGATCATTAGGCTGGCGTGTAAAGCTCGTGTGTGTGTCCCATGGTCCTTAATGAATCCAAGCATTTATGCATAGATGTAATCTCTAAGACATCGAGAGAAATTAGAGATTAATTAAGGGGACACGAGCATATAACATACGTGTTGTATGGGTATCTCATATTCTTAATGCTTTTACTTGGTTGTCATCCCGTATTTTGTTAGCTATTGTGAATGAATTATTGGCTGTATTATGGCCCACGCGGTTGCGCATTACATGTCGAACGAAATAACCATTGTATATGACCAGACAGTTGAGAGATCACTAGGCTGGCGTACAAAGCTCGTGTGTGTGTCCCAAAGTACTTAATGACTCCATGCATTGTGTGGATGTGATTTCTAAGGCTCGAGAGAGATTAGAGATTAATTAAGGGGACACAAGCATATGATATACTTGCACATTTGAGGGACTAAGTGAGTCTAGAGCTTAATTAGGAGAATTGTTATGGTTGAGTCGTTTCCTTAGTGTAACCAAATTTCATGCCATCTCTGTATTCCAGTCTATCCATGTGTATATTATGTTAGTTAATTTATTTATTTATATTATTATTCACTTTCCCGCAAATGCAACATACGAGATCTCTCGGCGTGTTGTAATCAAGGAACGTAATATCGGTATCGGCATCAATGTCGGGCTTCTAAATTTACGGATATTTCGAGGATATTATCGATATCGGTGGATATTTTGTCAAAAATTAAAAAAATGATGGATATTTACATTTAAAGTTAGATTTTTTTTGTGAAATTTTAGGACAAGTTTAAACAAGTAATTATACATCGTATTAATCATATTTCAATGATAAATTAGCATAGTTATGAGTTTATTATAAATTATAACATAGATAGAGTCTGTATATAATTTTTAAAATTGAGTATTTAATAGAATAATATTTTGTTTCACTTTTACAATATTATATACAATATAAAGAGATTAAATATTTAATAAACAAAATTATCATTAAATATATATATATATATATATATATATATATATATAGTAATAGTTCCACACTTCCAGATTCTATCATAAATCATAATTCATACATAATAATACATTGCATGTCTGAAATTTAAAACCAAAATGAATTCCTTGCTGGTTCAAATACATAAGATACATTTCTATCTTGATTCAAACAATAATTTTCCCAAGAAAACGTGCTTGCATAGTTTTCAATGTAGTTATTAATATGCCACACATATGTTGCTTGATCTCTTCCAACCGATCCATGAATTGGATAGTTTGGATTTACCCAACTTGGTGGATATTGTTGATCTGCATGCATAGGTATTGCATATGGCATTTGTGGTGAAGGATAATCAAATATATTGCAACCACCATAACTACCATAATATGGCACATGAGAACTTGACACTGTCTGTGAATCACCCAAAGAACTATTTTCAGTGTCTATACTCATTGAGGAGAGAGTCATATTCAAAGAATCTTCGTCATTTTGAATTGTTCCTCCATGTTGTCTACCACGATTATGATCAAAATTACCTGTATGAGCATCCCAACCCGCCGCACTAGCATTCCAACCTGTTGCACCAGCATCCCAACCTCCAGCACGAACATCCCAACTTGCTGCACCAGCATTCCAACCTCTTGCACCAGAATCCCAACCTCTTGCCTCATCCCCACCATCCCCATCATCTCCATCATCTCCATCATCTTTTCCTTCACTATTTATATCAAAGGTATGTTGGTCATCGGAAGAGCTGGTAACAATAACTCCACGATCTACACCAACTTCTTCTCTAATCACTTGTTCAACATTTATTCCCATGTCTTGAGCATGAGAAGCAATATGTGAATCAGGATTTCCGTCGTCATCATCCAAGGAGGCAGGTCTAACCCAGTTAAAAATAGGATTCTCATTATCGTCTCCTGCTTCAGCAGCTACTTGAAGTAGATCCATAAAATCAGTTTCATTTACTTTATCTTTTTCAGCTGCCATATCCCTAAGTTTCAACTTCAAATTATAATAACAATAAACAAGTTGTTCAAGCTTAAAATATGCAAGACGGTTCCTTTGTTTTGTGTGGATTAAAGCAAATGTTGACCAATTTCTTTCACATGCAGAAGATGATGATGTTTGTGATAGTATGCGAACTGCTATTGCACTCAATGATGGAGCACAGTTTCCATACATTACCCACCAATCAGCTGTAATAAAAATTATCAAGTATTATAAGTATGAATATTATTTCAATGATATTATTATTTATTATTAATATGTAAATTTTTGTAATAAAAGTTATATACCTGGTTGCATTTTGCTTCTAGCTGCAATGACTGCTCGTTCACCAAAACTTTTCCTTCCGTCCTTAAAGTATGTGAGCTACATTCATGAGATCAATGTGTATAATATATATTAATATGACACATTACTCACATGCAAAGAATTTATAATATTGGAATTATAAAATTGGTTGTAAATTGTAACTTTTTACCTCATTTCCAAAATTAGCAATTCCTGCAGCTTCCGTGTCTAATTGCGTATAGACATTATGTACGGCTTTAAGAAGATCCGAATTATCCCCAATATTGTCTCTATATTGGTACTTTGGGTTCAAATAGTAAGCTATAATATATAAAAAAAAATGAATAATTTTAGTATAAATACTATACTAAATTTTAATTATGAATGACAAACAATCCAAAATAAAATTTACCTGCAGCATGTAGTGGGTGATTGAGCATTTTATCCCATCGGTCTTGTATAATGTTTAGAACCCATTTACTCCCTCTTTGTTGTTTTACTGTATCTTTCATCACACGCATTAACTCATACACGATAGGCATAGTGGGTACAACTTCTGTATCAACCAATCTCAGAACTTGGTACAGTGGCTCATATATTTTGACTACAGAAGCCACATTATCCCAAAACTCTACATCTAAAATGCGTCGTTCTATTCTTTTTCCATTTACTGTTCGACTCAACCGATTTGCAGCCCATGCATCACTGGTAAATAATTGTTTCAAATTTATCTTTTTTTTCAAAAGACTATCAAGGGCAATATGATTGGTCGCAAATCGAGTTGCACCAGGCCGCACTATCTCCCCTTTACAAACCTCCCTCATTTGTGATAGTAACCATCCATGATTATATATAAAGTTTGTCACAGCCCTAGCATCATGAATGACACTTGCAACAATGTTCTTCTTTCCAATATCCTCAAAAATCAAATCTATACAATGTGCTGCACAAGGAGTCCAAAATAAGGAATATTTTTTCATCAATTTCTTACCTGCTTTCACAAATGCAGAGCCATTATCTGTGACAATTTGCACAACGTTCTTCTCACCGACCTCTTTCACCACATCTTTGAGCAATCCATAAATATACTGATGATCTTTAATTTTGTTGGATGCATCAACAGATTTTAGGAAAATTGTGTGACCCTTACAATACACCATAAAATTAATTATCGACAATCTTGTCGGTCCCGTCCACCCATCACACATTATGGTGCAGCCATATTTCTCCCATTTAATTTTGAAGCTATCAACATACTCTTTTATTTCCTTGTACTCGATGTCTAAGTACTTATGCCTAATTTCATATGCTGATGGTGGTTGAACTCCAACACCTATATTCACATGCATGTTAAATTTAATTGTGAAATAAAAAATAAAAACAAATCAAAATTTCAAAAACATTATTATTTAAGAAAAAATGATACCTGATTCTTGAGCACCAACAATCATGTTCTTAAAATGATGAGAGTCGGCTTTATGTGGGGGCACATTATCATAAATAAAAAACTTCGATACTAGCCTCCCCATTTTTTCTCTAATGCTACCCCCCTTGAACATATCTTTAATATTCTTTTGCTTTGCACCTGATGATTTGTACATTGAAGGTGCAACAGGAAGTTTATAATGCGGCTCTCGCCCACTTTGAGTGCGACGTACTTGTTGTGGTGGTTGACTACTACCACCGGCTCCTGAACCCTCTCCTCTCTTTGACCTCCCTCCAAAGAATCTTGCTTCTTGTTCTCTTTGCCATTCAGATGCTTTGGATGCATCTACTGCCAAACGATAATCCTCCCGTTCATCAGGAAGCATACCTTCAGGATAATGATAGATATCTTCTTCCTCTTCTGTATGACGGAAATTTCCCCTCAATTCTTGTTGAATTTGTTCAATCTCCCTTGCAGCTTTTTTTTTTTTGTTATTTCTTTATTTTTTTGCAATTGAGATATTTGAAATTTAACTTCCGGTGGCACCTTTGAGCATACTTTTACATTTTTATACAACTCATTACCAGTTAAATGAAATTTAAATCGGGTAATTCCTCCACTTTGCATTGTGTGACCGCAAAATGTGCATATAGTACCATTTTTATTATTCGGTATTGTTCTGCAATACTCCCATGCTGGATCACTTTTAGTGCTTGACATCTTATGCAATATAATTCCCTATCAAAACAAAATTAAATTTTGTACCAATCAATTTATAAATATGAAAATTCTAATGAGTATTTGAAATAATACCACACAACATCTAAAATTTGCATACAATATTACAATTATAATATCATTATTTTTTTTATAAATTTTTTTTTTTATCAAAGTAAACATTTACATACCTGATTATTTGATGAAGAATTGAAGATATTGAGAATTTGAGATAAACTTGTAATGTAAAATTTGCTATGTCAAGTACTCAAGTGTAGTCGTCTGTTGTATATGATGAAAACTTGAAAGAGAAGAGTGGAGATTATTTTATAGATGAAGTGAACAATTAGATGAATGAATGAATGAAAGAGATTTTCGTTGTTGCATTCATTTATATTCGCTGCAACGAATAAATACATGATGCATATGCATTCATTTTGTTTCTATTTGGCATAGCCATACTATTTGGCATAGGCATTCATTATTAATATTCTCTGCCATACTATTTGGCATAGGCATGCATTATTATTCTCTGCCATACTATTTGGCAAAATTCTATCCTTATGATTCTCTACCGTACGGGCCATACCAAATAATTGTGTTATTATTTATTATTTATTTTATTTTTTGATAAAAATAATTGAGTTTCTTTAGATTCTCTACTCAAAAGAAACAAATGTGGGTTTTTACACGTTTTGCACAAATAATTTTAAGATTCTTTTATTTGGAATGTCGGTACAAAGTTACAAAAAAATCAATTCTACATATTTATAAATTGATCGGTACATATTTAATACTATTTGGAATTAGTTTTACACATTTGAGTCACAAACAAATTTTTTTTTTCAGATTGCTTTCACAAAATTTTACATATTTTACACATCCACTCTTTGGTTTTTTTTATCCAATTTTACTTCAAGTCCTCAATAATTTTACTATTGACTATTATGTTAAATTTTTTTATAAATTTGTTAATGCTTCTTCTAAAATAATTTTCATTTTAAATTATTTTAACAATAATTTAATTGTTTAGGATTAAAAAAATTATTTTAATATTATGCAAAATATCCATGGACTTTCGGGGTAAAATTCATGAAATTTCGGGAATTTCGGGATATTTCGGGAATATCGGGAGATTTTTACAGATATTTCGAAATCGGCCGGATATTCTGTAGGATATTAGATATTTGCCTGTTTTGATGTCGGTCTCTCCAAAATACGGATATATCGGTGGATATTTCGGTATATCTATCGATTTTAAGTACCCTGGTTGTAATAATAGTTAGAACCAGTGAAGGTTGGCGAATCTCACCTCCCTGTGGAATGATACCTTCACTTGCCGCTGTGCTAGTCTTTGTGACTCGCGCGCTAACAAGGTCGAACTCAAATGTTCATCTTTTGACCGACATTGCAACGACATGTCGTTAGGTGACAACTAATATGTTTAGTTATTATAGGTAATTATTATTTGGCCGATGCGGGGCATACCAGCGGTCAAGATTTTCTTGTACCATATAGAGGTACAAGGTATCATTTACAAGAATGGAACAACTACAAAGGCAATTACAAAGGCAAGGGCCAAGAGGATCAAAGAAGCACTTAATGACTTGATATAAGAAACTTAGGTTGATTCAAAAATGTTGAAGTCCAAGATAGGCCCACACGAAGACCAAGGCTTAGTTAACGGCATCAAGGTAACCGATTTGGCTGAATAAGAGAGCTTGGGCATGTGGCACAATAAGGGCGGCTTATGGATGGGGGAGATTCCAATTTCAGTATGTTTCCTATTTTATTATCCTAAAATAAATGAGCTGATTTGTTTCCCAAATAAAGGGGTTAATTTGTTTCCCAAATTAAACTTTCCAAATAAGGAGCAAGTCAACTAGTTGTCAGTTTTAGTCTTTATTTTATTACCTAAAATTTATGCCATTTACTTTCCTAATAGTAAGGCATTATTATTGAATATTTGTTTCCTTTGTAATGCTTGGTGTGTAGCCTTTTAAGCAGTGTTCTAGTAAACGCTAGGCGCTAGTCAGGCGGTGGACCAGCGCCTAGCACCTAGGCGGCCTAATCGGTGCCTAGGCGGCCTAATCGATGCCTAGGCGGATTTCTAGGCGGCCGATTTTTTTTTATTTTTTTTTATTTTTTTTCCTACCTATAAAACCAATAATAAAACTCATATTATGATGAAATTCAAACAAAATCATCAACATAATTCCCTTTTTATTTTTATTTTTTATTTTTTATGTCTTGTACCTGTTTAATATAGTTTTTACTTCTTGTTGCATATTTTAGATATTTACATTGAGAGAAGGTGTCTTTTGTTATTTTACAAATTTGTTTTTTAAAAGTCAACAAATCTTTTATTTTTCATCTCTCTCTTTCACGCAATCACCAAATTTTCTTCCATCATTTACTTCTTTAATAATAAAAAAACTAATAACTTTAATAATATTATATTATTATTTCAATTTTTTACGAACCCTACCAGGTAATTACACTCCCCAAAAAGGCTCACGTTTTCACATGCCACTATGTCAGGTAATTGCTTCTTCTCTATCGATCCTCTCTCTTTCACTCTTATTTCTTCTTCTGTCTCTGTGTTGCTAACCTAACCCTTTAATAAAAAAAAAATTCTTCTTCTTTCGACTTTCCAGGCTAGATTTTGATCCCCAACTACAAAGATCGGATCTGATCCTCTCTCTTTCTCAATCTAATTTTGTTCTTCAACTCTGTTTCCACTTTCCAGAAAGCATTCTTCCAGATCTATAATTTTTCTCTCATTTCGCCGTTAATGGTGTTGGATCTGGACACCGAGGCACATGGGTTTTCTTCTCCGACGCCTCCTGAAGCTTCTGGTCGAGGTTGTGACCACCCACTCGCCGGTGGTGGCGAACTACGATGACGATCACGTTTTGAACAACTAGGCGGAGTCAACGACTTTGACTCCGCATAACCCGATTTTTTTGGCCAAATTCGGTCGATTTTCTGACCATATTGCTCGATTTTTCAGCCAAATCGTTCAATTTTTCGTTGACCATTGACCGTTGACTTTCCCCACTGACCGATTTTTTTGGCCGAACTAAGCAAGTTCGGGACGCCTAGACTCCGCACAACGTCTAGGCGGCCGCCTAGACCGTTTTTTCGAACACTGCTTTTAAGGGAGGCGTGTATGTCTTTTGAAAGCTGAATTTGGGAAACAAATCAACCCCTTTATTTGGGAAACAAATCAGCCATTTATTTTAGGATAATAAAATAGAAAACATGCTGAAATTGGAATCTCCCCCATCCATACGCCGCCTTTATTGTGCCACAAGTCCAAGCTCTCTTATTCAACCCAATTGATTGCCTTGATGACGTTTACTAAGCATTGGTCTTCACGTGGGCCTATCTTGGACTTCAATATTTTTGAATCAGCCAAAGTTTCTTGAATCAACCCATTAAGTGCTTCTTTGATCCTCTTGGCCCTTGCCTTTGTAATTGGACCAACTGGGACATATAATGGATCCTTTGGTGATGCCTTTTGATTCTCATCATTCCCCCTTTCCTCAAAAGGATTCAACCTCGAAACTTCACCGTAATGTTGTTGATAGCCTGGATCACGAAGAATGGTCCCCCCCTCTCTTCTTTGTTTGATGAATCACCCATGGAAGACATATTAAACTATAGAAAATTGTTAGAATTGTTCCTTACAACACTCCCTCACGTGTTTGCACTTAGATAGTGTCACTCACACTCATGTTTTCACTTTGTTTATTTTATACTCTTTTTTTGTACTTTTTTTTTATACTTTTTTTTTAACCTCAATGCAACAAAATCAAGAAGAAAGAAAGTTGCTAATGAAACAATAAACAACGACCTAGTTAAGAAATAACAAAGACGTTATCAAGAAAAAAACACAAAACAGGATAATTAAATTTGATTTTTAGAGAAGAGCTTTGATACCAAATGATGCGAACATCAAAAGGACGTGCCTTGAAACCAAACAAACAATTAGGCATAATTGTCCCAGAAAGCTAAAATTAAGATCTTTTGTGAAAAGAAAAACCCCGACCCAATGATTATTTAAATCAATAACCGTAGGTATGTGAATTGAATGCCACAATGTAGATCAAACCTGATTTAGAACCCTAAGCTCTGATACCAAATGATATGAACCTTAAAGGACGTGCCTTAAAACCGAACAAACAATTTGGAAGGAGAGAGAAAATATGTCTTCCTAGGGTGATTCATCAAACAAAGAAGAAAGAGGGGAACCATCATTTGTGATGTAGGCTATCAACAACATTACGGTGAAAATTTGAGGTCGAATCCTTTTGAGAAGAGGGGGAATGATGAGAATCAAGAAACATCACCAAAGGATCCATTGCATGTTCTAGTTTGGCCAATTTCAAGGAAAATGCTAAAAGGATCAAAGAAGCACTTAATGGGTTAATTCAAGAGATTTGGGTTGATTCTAAAATAGCGCATTTCAAGATGGGCTCAAAAGAAGATCAATGTTTAATCAATGTAATTAAAGCAATTGGTGGGGCTGATTAGCTTGATTTGAGTGTGGATTACAACAAGAATAAGATGATTACCTGTCAATTTCAGACCATTAATGGGCGTGTTGACTTGCTAAATTCAGACCATTAATGGGCGAGTTGACTTGCCTATTTTCAAATTTAATTAGTTGCTGTTTTCTTTATCCTTAATTTCCTGATTGTAGACCATTTACTTTCCTATTCCTATAAAGGGCTTTAATTGTCTTAGGATTTTATGTTTTTATTTTCCTGATTTTGTGTTTTATTTGCAGCCCTATATATAGAGGGCATGAATAGCACTGTAAAAACGAATTTGATTGAATAAAAATTATTGTGAGGTTGCTTTCTCTTTGGTTCTTCAGAGAACTTGTGAACTTATCAAGGGATCTACCTTGTGGCATTCAAACCTTAACTTATCACTCACAATCCTTCATATTTCTTGAGTGTGGCGTCTACAATCTTTCTTTTACCTTTGGTTCTTATCTCTTTATAGATAACGGGTCAAGAACCTTTTTAATTTTTCTTTGTTATAAATCTGAATTAGAACATGATCCTAATCATGTTACCTTTTATTGATTCCGAGTCTCACTACCCTTGGTGAGGTTCATATCATTTTGAGGTTCATATCTTTTGTAAGGATTCCCTTTAATTGATTGGCTTATTTCGTGGTCAAACCACATGTTGGGGTTTGGTTGTAAGGGTAGTCTAGGTGATTAAGGTTCAAGATCTAAGACCCTTTCCAAGACCTCAAGAGGACAAACACCAAAGGTATATTTGTAGTGCTTACTTTGCCTTGAAGAGATATAGTTGCACACTCACACAACATGCATAACTCTCATTCTTGAATGTTGTGTTTATATTTTGTGTGCATTGTGCTTTATTGTTTATTCAATATCTCTTCTTGCATTAAATTGATTGCATCTTGTTATATGAAATGCCATGACACGATAGGCATTAGGATGCATTCAATACCCACACTTGCACTTCATATATGTTAGCTTTTAGTGTGGAGTAATTCGTTTCCCGAAGGATGTTTGGAAACTTCCGCGCGTGCACGTTAGTGTGCTCGGTTTTGCGCGAAGACCGCCCACGGAGAATGCCCTTGGCTTCTCCTTGGTTTTCACCATTGTTGGTGATTGGTGTCCTAGCCGCCGAATGAAACCGCCGTTTACTTCCAGAAGTGTCTGGAGCAATTCTGCGGTCACGATCGGCGGTCACGACTGCTGTTCGAAACCGCCGTTCAAGACCTGATTGATTTTATCTTTCGGTCTAATTCGACGGTTGGATCAGCGGTCACGAAACCGCCGAATGAAACCGCCGTTGTTCCCCTGTTCGTCTCGGGTTCAATTCGGCGGTCTCTATCGGCGGCCTGGCCGCCGATTGAAACCGTCAATCGGTGCGTTTCAAGGGCAAAATTATATTTTCACCTGCCTTATTTTTGGTCTCTATAAATACATCATTATCTCTGGTTTAGAACTTAAGTCTTTGATCATAAGAACCCTAGAGAGATATTTAGAGAGACTTGAGAGAGAAAGCTTAAAGATCATAGCTTTATCTCTCTAAACCCATTCCCACATGCATAAATCTTCATCTAAGCATCATCTAGGATCATCTAGCATATGCTAATGCATGGGACTTCTTCAACACACATGGTATGATTTGTTGAACACTTTTATCTTACATAATTAGTGTTTCTACTTATCAATTTTATCTCATATTTTACTTATATGTGTTTAGATTAATTTCTATATATAAGATTGAGATTATGTGTTGATTGGGTTATTATTTGATAGCTAGGCTTTAATGTTTATATGTCATCTAGCTAATTGATCTCATTTGTTGATTGAGATTATTTTTCATAGCTTATTTGATTAGGTCATTATTGCCTAAAAGCTATGCCATGAACATTCTTGTGTGATGTATTGATAACTAGGTTAATAGATTGTCTTTTAATCAACTAGTTAATCCTTTGAATGTTTGTGGGTTTTATGTGATAGCTTTATATCTAGGATTGGTTATCCTTTACTTAGCTAAAGTTATATGACATGACATATAGCTATATGTGATATCTAGGATTGATTATATTGTCATCTTATAATCCTAGGTAAGCATCTAGAGTACCCTAGCTCTTATTGCAATATTTGGATATCATTGCATATTCACATAGGGTTGTGCATCTCTTTTGAGAGATTTATGTCTTGTGTGATTGACCGGGATTAGGTCGGACACCGGGAATAGGTGGTCACATAAGCAATTGGACTAGAGCCACTTTTAAAGGCCCGCGTGGTAGAAGTGGGGGGTTATTGACCGGAGTGTTAGACGAGGTCTACATAGGTTGTAAACTCCATTTCAATTAGTGGATTTTGAGGTCCGAGTGTGGCGTACTAAACAGCCCGTGGTTTTTCCCAGTGGTTGGGTTTCCACGTAAACATCAAGTGTTATTTAATTTCCGCATCTTATTACACTTGTATGCATTTTTGACTTGCTAGGGGTATTTTCGTAAAATTGACATGCACGCGAAAATTGGGTAATAATTAGATAAAATCTATTCACCCCCCTCTAGCTTTATAAAGAAAACACACCGTATAACTTTCATCTTTGGTATCAGAGTCTAAGGTTCTAAGTCATGTTTGATCTATCCTTGTTCTTCATTCTCTTGTTATTTTTTTTTCGTTGCCTTATTCCTCCTTGGCAGAGTTTTGTGTTCCTAACTTTTGCTTAATTTCGTTTGATTGCTGATTTGATCAAGTCAAGCACTAAAAAAATAAAAAGAGTTCTGAATTTTAGCTTTCTAGGGCAAATATTCCAAATTGTTTGTTGGGTTTCCAAGCACGTCCTTGGTGAGGTTCATATCATTTGGTATCAGAGCTTAGGGTTCTAAATCATGTTTGATATATCCTTGTTCTTCATTTTCTTGTTATTTCTTTTATTTCTTTTGCCTTATTCCTCCTTGGCCGAATTTGCATCCACAACTTTTGCTTAATTTCGTTTAGTTGCTAAAAAAAAAAACAAAAAAAATCTGAATTTTAGCTTTTTGGGGAAAGTCAACACATCTATTAATGGTCTGAAATTGGCAAGTCAACACGCTCATTAATAGTCTGAAATTAGGCAAGTCAACTCACCCGTTAATGGTTTGAATTTGGCAAGTCAACATGCTCATTAATGGTCTGAAATTGGCAGGTAATCATCCCATTCTTATTGTAATCCACGCCCAAATCAAGCTAATCAGTCTCATCAATTGCTTTAATTACATTGATTAAGCATTGATCTTCTTTTGAGCCAACCTTGAAATGCGTTTTTTTAGTATCAGCCCAAATCTCTTGAATCCACCCATTAAGTGCTTCTTTGATCCTTTTGGCCCTTCCCCTTGAAATTGGCCCAACTGAAACATGCAATGGATCCTTTGGTAATGCTTCTTAAAATAACGTATTTTAAGGTGGGCTCAAAAGAAAATCAATGCTTAATCAATGTAATTAAAGCAGTTGGTGGGGCTGATTAACTTGATTTGGACGTGGATTACAACAAGAATGGGATGATTACTTGCCAATTTCAGACCATTAATGAGCGTGTTGACTTGCCAAATTCAGACCATTAATGGGCATGTTGACTTGCTTATTTTCAGATTTAATTAGTTGTTATTTTCTTTATCCTTAATTTCCTGACTGTAGACTATTTACTTTCTTATTCCTATAAAAGGCTTTAATTGTCTTAGGATTTTATGTTTTTATTTTCTTGATTTTGCATTTTATTTGCAGCCCTATATATAGAAGGCATGAATAGCATTGTAAAAACGAATTTGATTGAATAAAAATTATTGTGATGTTGCTTCCTCTTTGGTTCTTTAGAGAACTCGTGAACTTATCAAAGGTCTACCTTGTAGCGTTCAAACCTTGACTTATCACTCACAATCCTTCCTATTTCTTATGTGTGGCGTCTACAATCTTTCTTTTACCTTTGGTTCTTATCTCTTTATAGATAACGGGTCAAGGTCCTTTTTTATTTTTCTTTGTTATAAATCTGAATTAGAACATGATTCTAATTACGTTAATTTGCATCCCAAATTAGGAGAGGGTAGTGAGACCATCCTTCGTGATGCTCCTTGATGATGCTCTGATACCAAATGATATGAACCTCAAAGGATGTGCCTTGAAACCCAACAAACAATTTGGAATACTTGCCCCAGAAAGCTAAAATTCAGATCTTTTGTGAAAAGAAAAAAAAAAACCCCGACCCAATGATTATTTGAATCGAGAACCTTAGGTATGTGAATTGAAAATCAAACAAGGATAGATCAAACCTGATTTAGAATCCTAAGCTCTGATACCAAATGATATGAACCTAACTAAGGGTAGTGAGACATGGAATCAATAAAAGGTAACGTAATTAGGATCGTGTTCTAATTCAGATTTATAACAAAGAAAAATAAAAAAAGGACCTTGACCCGTTATCTATAAAGAGATAAGAATCAAAGGTAAAAGAAAGATTGTAGACGCCACACTCAAGAAATAGGAAGGATTGTGAGTGATAAGTCAATGTTTGAACGCCATAAGGTAGATTCATTGATAAGTTCACAAGTTCTCTGAAGAAACAAAGAGGAAGCAACCTCACAATAATTTTTATTCCATCAAATTTGTTTTTACAATGCTATTCATGCCCTTTATATATAGGGCTGAAAATAAAACACAAAATCAGGAAAATGAAAACATAAAATCCTAAGACAATTAAAGCCCTTTATAGGAAAAGGAAAGTAAATAGTCTACAATCAGGAAATTAAGGACAAAAAAATAGCAACTAATTAAATATGAAAATAGGCAAGTCAACTCGCCCATTAATGGTCTGAATTTGGCAAGTCAACACGCCCAATAATGGTATGAAATTGACAGGTAATCATCCCATTCTTGTTGTAATCCACGCCCAAATCAAGCTAATCAGCCCCACAAATTGCTTTAATTACATTGATTAAGCATTGATTTTCTTTTGAGCCTATCTTGAATTGAGCTATTTTAGAATCAGCTTAAATCTTTTGAATCAACCCATTAAGTGCTTCTTTGATTCTCTTGACCCTTGCCCTTGAAATTGGCCCAACTGGAACATGCAGTGGATCCTTTAGTGATGCTTCTTGATTCTTATCACTTGGTGAGGTTCATATCATTTGGTATTAGAGCCTAGGGTTCTAAATCAGGTTTGATCTACCATTGTTCTTCATTTTCTTGTTATTTATTTTATTTCTTTTGCCCTATTCCTCCTTGGCCGAATTTGCATCCCCAACTTTTGTTTAATTTCGTTTAGTTGCTAAAAAAAGAAGAAGAGAGAAAATATGTCTTCCAAGGGTGATTCATCAAACAAAGAAGAAAAGGGGGAACCATCCTTTGTGATGCAGGCTATCAACAACATTACGGTGAAGATTCAAGGTCGAATCCTTTTGAGGAGAAGGGGGATGATGAGAATCAAGAAGCATCACCAAATGATCCATTGCATATTCCAGTTGGGCCAATTTCAAGGGCAAGGGCTAAGAGGATCAAAGAAGCACTTAATGGGTTAATTCAAAAGATTTGGACTGATTCTAAAATAGCGCATTTCAAGATGGGCTCAAAAGAATATCAATGTTTAATCAATGTAATTAAAGCAATTGGTGGGGCTGATTAGCTTGATTTAGACGTGGATTACGACAAGAATTGGATGATTACCTATCAATTTCAGACCATTAATGGGTGTGTAGACTTGCCAATTTTCAGATTTAATTAGTAATGAATCACTACTTCAAAAAATAAATTAATAATAATGAATCACACATAAGATTTACTTCCAAAATTATTCTCATAAATATAATTTCATCCTCCCTCATAACCTGGCATATCTTTTCTTATGAACTTGAACTAACACAAACAAATTCCTCATAAAATGAGCATGATGAATTTTTAATATCTTTAATATGAAATATTATTTTTCGGAATAATTTTAAAATCAAATAGTATTTTAAATAGCATTATTAGTCATAAAATTAAAATTTTGAAATATTATAATAACTATATATATATTTTTAAATCAATCAAATCATTTTTTTTAATTTTTTTTTAATTTCAAAATATAAGTATATGTTTTTGCTCATCAATTGTTAAAAGGGTTAATTGCACTAACATACCTTAACTTTATCGAATCTAGCAAAATTTCAAACAAATGTATAAAATTAACACAAACACCTCTTACCGTTAGTCAACACCGTTAGAGTTAACCATTGACTTTCAAAAAGATAAAATTGACCTTATTGAGAAGTCGAAATTACAGTTGCCCAACAAACTTTGAAAAATGAATACAAAAATATTGCCACATAAGCTCTAATTTTTTTTTTATCAATTTAAATAAAAAACAAAACAATTTGGTTTCTAAAAAAACATATCAATTTAAAAAAAAAATATATATATATATATATTTGAGAGTATTTTTTATTTTTATTTTTAAAATTGATATATATTTTTAAAAATCAAATTGTTTTGTTTTTTATTTAAATTGATAATAAAAATTAGAGCTTATGTGGCAATATTTTTTTATTAATTTTTCAATGTTTGCTGGGTGGTTGTAATTTCGACTTCTCAATAGTAAGGTCAATTTTGTCTTTTTGAAAGTCAATGGTTAACTCTAACGACTAACGGTAAGGGGTGTTTGTGTTAGTTTCAAGCATTTATTTGAAATTTTGCTAGATTCGATAAAGTCAAGGTATGTTAGTGCAATTAACCCTTGTTAAAATCATCATTAGTCCTGTGTCCTAACTCCTAACGGTGGTCTTTGATATAAGTTGATTATTTGTGTCTTATTGTGAATTGTCAGGGTACTAGATTACAATTAACCCTATAAATAAATAATTTCAAATCACGACCCAAATGATTTTCACTCTTCACATAACAAAACCAAGTTCACGCGGGCACTCTGCTCTCCTCGACGCACCTTCGGCCGCCAGTCGCCGCCATCGACACACCACTCCTCACGCCTCGCGTCAACGGTGAAGCTTCTCGGTTAGTCGTCTCTCTTAGACGAACTCTTTTCGAATCTCTCTACGTAGAGAGCGGCTTCAACAGGTACTACTTTCTCTCCCTTTTCGTGGGTGGTTTTGGTTTCTGCTTTGTTTGTGTTTTTCGTGTTGATTCAGTGATGGTTTTTGAAGCATAGGGATTAGGGTTTTTTTAGGTTTAGCGAAAAAGGTGGTTTTTTATTTTTTATTTTTATTTTGTTTTGGTATACGTTTGATGATTTTGATCCACCGCAAAAACAACGCAATCATAATCAAAACTAGTGGCATACTGTATAATTTACCACCATTTTCAACTGTTCTTGCGAACCCGTACCCAAATTTTTATGCTCCTTTGCTGCTATATATTTACTTGAATCTTTGCTTGATTGACCTCCTGTTGTTGGATAATCTGATACAAACCGTCTAATTCTAGAAAGCTGTGTAGTGCAGTGTACCAGTGTAGTGGCCTAATAACAGTCTCCATTAGTTCGAATTGTAGCACCAGTTAGATAATACCAATATATTAAGTAGCGGGGCATTGACGCCTTTAGCTCCATACTGAAAGAGAGGTATGTATTGTTATCCGACGAGGTTGACAGTCATTGAGAAAGCAGGATTCTCGAAACTGTTCTAGTGTTATAGCGTGGGTTTAGCAGTGTCCTTGGAGGTTTTTGAAAAGTTCTGGATAACATCATACCCTTGTGTAGAGGTCAATTGACAAACCCATCTGGGTTATACAAGCTCGGATTTGAAGATCATGTGCTTGAAATGGGGCAAGAATTTAGTTGTTGGTCTCTCATTAAAGTCGAAAATTGTGAGAGAGTTATGAGTGGTGGCATGATGCCAGTGATCTTATCTATATCATACTTTCTCTCAAGATGTGTGCTCTATAATTAAATTCATACAAATCTCAAAGGGCCTTAGCTCTTTGTAAATACTAATCATAATGCAAGTTAAATTATTCTTTCCAAAGTAGAGTACCACTGTGTTTTCTTTCTGAGACATTACTTTTTTTTTTTGTTCTTTTGTCTCTTTTATTTTTGAACCCATACAACTTTAAAGATGAACCAGTTAGATCTTGAAATTGAATGGGATGGGTGATTCCAACCCCCAAGCTTCCACAGGACTAAATGGAGGTTTCATTTGCCTTGGGAAAACTGTGCCTCTGCCATGTTACATGACTTGCAACTAATAGATGTCCAATCTGTTAAGTTTCTATCAGCCAGATTTTCCCTTCAAGTTTAAATAAACAATGCCATTCATATGACACTTATTACCGGTTGATGCTTATGCTTCCTCTTCTTTGAAAGGAATTTTAGCTTTTTGCTCCCTGTTCGATCAAAGTTAAAACATTCAGGGTGCTAACATTCTTAACTATGAGAGCTTCCTCCATTTATGTAGTGTTTTGATAGCCATCATCCTAGAATAGAGTGGAACTTGTTGGATATATCATACATATATCGGTGCTTTCTCTTTACTAGTGTAAGTTTGTTGGTAGTTATAGTTAATTAGATTAGAGATGTATAACTAATCAGCTCTATTACATAGTTTTTGTTTAATTCAAATAATATATTACTAATGGTGGATTCATTCATCAGCATTTAGATGGAACAAGAAGCAGAGAAATCATCAATGGGAATGGGGAGTTCAGGTGGGTCTGATACAGACGGCTCAGAAGTTGTAAGTCAGGTGAGGAAAATGCTATTTCACCGGATGCTAGTGGGCATTCAAGATGGACGGTTTTTCTTGGGCACCTTTCACTGCATTGATAAGCAAGGGAACATAATTCTCCAAGATGCAGTGGAATACCGTAGCACCAGAAGGTCCTCTCCTTCTCCGATGGAACAGCGGGGACTTGGACTCATTCTTATCCCTTCCTCTTGTAGAATTTCTTGTCATGTAGATTTCTCCATTTATGAACAATTGTTGCTGCTAAAAATTAAGCAATAGATTGGTGTCGATGTGTTCCATAATGTTTTTTTTGTTGTTTTAACCAAAATTTCCTTTGGTTTAAGAAATGAAGAATTATCATTTGTGAAAAATATACATTTGAGATTGCTCATTTGCTCATAATAGAGATTCACAGTCACAGCTAAAGCATTTGTTAATTACAAAAGATAATATGATCAGTACCTATCACTATAAGGTGTTCCATACACAATAAGATAAGGTACATTTTTCACAACTGTGTCGATTGGTATTGCAAAGTTCACACCAGACGATACTCCTGTCCCTGCAAACACAACGAAAAGTTGAATGACATGAAATCGAGGAATGGGAACTCCAAAATTCAAGTAGGAAATTGCATCAGAAGAGTTGACAGTCTCACAAAGTTCCAAGACCCAGAAACATGCCAAATATCTTCAATTACAAAGTACAAATAAACAAAAATGACGAGCATGGTTATCATGTCTCAAAATGTTTTGCTCTGAAGGAATGACTGAGGGGGAAAGCATTAAAAAAGCATCTCTTTACCTTTGCGAGTGAAAGTTGCTGTGTTAACTCCAATAACATGACCATATGAATTAATCAGTGGCCCCCCTGAATTCCCTGTATAGATATAATATGATTAAGCAATTTATTTCCCAGATTAAATAAAGGAACCACAGTGACTATTTTTATTTATTTATTTGTTTATTTAGTTAATGAAGCTTAATTCATAAGTTTGCTAACTTATAATACCCTACTCTGCAATCCCCAGGTGATGACTATAAACTAACAACACCAAGGTTAACAAACATGAATTTTGATAAGCTGAGTTTAAAATTTTCACTTGCAAGAAAACCAAAAATGGGAAAAAAGAAGAAGAAAGAAACTGACAGAGACACACATACAAACACACCATGAAAATTACACAAATGACAGAGCATGTTGAAGTGAAAATTATTCATATTTTACCTGCATTAATAGCAGCATCTGTTTGGATAGCTCCTCGAATAGCTCTTCCATTTGGTGATGGTATCTCTCTGCCTAGTCCACTCACCACCTGTGTGATTCGAATTATTTAACATACAGGCATCATATTTCTAACTTTTTACCTGTCTACTTCACTGCATTGAAGTAGTATGTGATTCGTGGTCAAGGAAAAAAGAAATGAAAACATAGTATGCGAGTTATCATTACAAGAATCAGATTAAAAT
The DNA here is from genome assembly GCA_008009225.1 of Acer yangbiense. Classification (NCBI taxonomy): domain Eukaryota; kingdom Viridiplantae; phylum Streptophyta; class Magnoliopsida; order Sapindales; family Sapindaceae; genus Acer; species Acer yangbiense. The sequence continues at coordinate 15,504,042 of CM017773.1, read as the reverse complement.
GATCTTATGATTTTCAAGCACAAATCAAGCTAATGATAAATCAATTTGTTAAATTACTAGAAAAGACACCAAAAGTCCTTGACTAAGTACTCAATATATTACGAAACAGAATTTCAGAAACTATACAGATGCTTCATACAATTCAAGGAATTTGTCAATAATGAATTTCATAATAATCATAATATTGAAAGGCTACTCCTGTTAGTATTTATTAGCTAGTTCAGCTGGTAAGCCCTCTTGTTCTTGTGCCTTGAGAGTTCAAATCTCACTCCAAATAGGATTTAGTGGGGGTTTAGTTTATAATTAATATCATAAATGTTTTTTTTTTTTTAAAGAAAGAAAGAAAGGTTACCCCTGTTGTTAGAGTGTCTTCAAATCCATAAGGATTCCCAATGGCAAAGCAGCTCTGGCCTACACGTAAATCATGTGATGTACCAAGAACAATGGGCTTCAATTCATATCCTTCAGCATCAACCTGCATAGAAATTAGGTCATGCATTTGCAATCGCTTACTGAATAAAAAAATCATGCACCAGCGAAAATTCAACAGATTAAACTTAATACAATGCAATTACTCATAAAAATAGTTAGCCATGTCAAAGGGAAGCAGAATTCTGAAGGATGCATTGTGTGCTTCTGGAAGCCTACATGGGTTTCTTTTGTTTTAATTAATTACATGCATACAAAACTATGTTTATCAATCTTATTGCTCGGCTCATTTAGTAAGAGTTAAAGTTTTGAATCATTTCCTAGCCTTTTTCTTTAAAGTAACCCATTAGTTTATTAATTACAAAACGATACTTCCAACAGTTTCACCTTTTTTTTTTTCATTTTAGTCCATACTCACACAATGACATGCAAGAATTAGGCTTATAGCCTTCTATCACGAGGTAACTCATAAAATTTGCCCTGAAATCACTGCATCAATAGAAAATTTTACTGGTGTAATGGTCCAATGTAATTTAGATGGATTTGTACTTCTCAAATATCAATCAAAAGTACAGAACAATCGAAACGAAATGGGTTAGAGTGGATACCTTCAGGACAGCCAAATCATAATCCGGATCATAACCGACAATCTTGCCTTCCTTGAAAAAGCTATTGCCCTTGGCATCAACCAAAAGAACCTGCAAAGAAAAAAACCAAGAAACTATCATGATTCAGCCAAATGATCATTACACTTAAAGCAGGGCAATTATCTGCATAGTTAAGGTTTGTTAGAAACAATTGTAATCACAAAACAAAGATTATAACTAGACAAAGGAAAAACCTTACAACGCTGAGATCCGCTTTTATCCGTGGCCAATTTAGCTACAACATGGTAATTAGTGACCTGTCACATACTCACATAAAATGAATAAAACTTTTCATTGATTTTAGAGCCAATATAAATAAACTGAAGGAGAAGAAAATTGCTACCTTGTACACAAAATATAATCTGATATTACACTCGAATAGAGACATAGATATTAACCATTACACATATCTGTGTAATAACATGAATGCAGGCATCTTACATGAGTAACAAGTAATGATTGCCAGAATATTGCGATAAAGATTACTTTGTAAGCTTTTCATGGATTTCAAAACCTTCAACACAACCTAAATGTTGCCCCCAGATTTACAAGGGGAAAGACAATGCTTCAAGGGTTATGAATTACAGTGAAACCCATATGACAACTCCGAAAAAAATAAAAGAAAAAAGCAACAAAATGCTCATCCTTTTCAAGTGGTTAAGTAGCTTTTTTCCTTTGAAATTATTTCTTTCACAAAGAAAACTCATGAGATTAGTAAACCAGAAGTGATCACACATATACTGCTTCATAAATTTTTAATGTTAAAAGATAAGAAAAGAATGCCTACAATGTGACCAAATTTATCCCAAATGAAGCCTGAACCTTTGCCTTCGACTTTTGCATTTTCGTCATCAATAGGCAGGACTTCATTAGAAGTGCTCTTTCGGTTGTTAGCTAATTCAAGGTCTTGAATAGAAACGACCGAAGGTGAAGTTTCCTACAATAATTTAGAAAAAGAAAGTCACTGTGCCGTTACATATACATGGCATATAAACAGGGAACAAATTTAAAACTTAAGATACACACACACACGAACAGGCAAGCAAAGAACCTATCTGCATTAAAATCAACACTGTCACAACACATAAAGATAAAGGAAGAATTATGGCAAGCTGATAGAATATGCTGCCCTGCAAAATCCTATAAGAAAAGAATAGGCCAATAACTTCTTCTCTCTGACCCAAATGTAATAAGTTGTTTCTAACCTGATCAGGAGTGATTACTGAGAATGTCATAATAAAATTCTAGCTTAGAACAACAATAGACCATAAAATTGGTGTGATTGAAAGCAACTTTATGAAAGTATGACTTGTCAGTTGTCATAGCCAATTTTGTTAGATATATTGGTTCAACAAAATGACAGTCCTGATCATCCATAAGTTAAACAACTAGTATAGCCCTAATCATTTGTTCCTTTTTTAATTTCCATTTAGGTAATTTGAACTCAAATCTTTTAAAGAGCATCTCTATACCTACTCTTGAGAAATACTTGGGTGGGACGTTTGCAAATGCACCTGCTCAGTCAGAGCAGGCATTCGCACTCCACATTGGCACACAACTAAAAAATGATTAGATAGACACTAACCCCGTGCCATGTGACATGCTATGAGTGGGCGGGAGCCTATCCCAAGCAAGTTTTTCTCCCTGATCTTAGAGCATACATGAGAATAACGAATATGATTTAAGAACATGGGTACCATGCCATGTTGCCACAATATTATCGGCGCAGGCGTGGTGAAGCTTTCTCTAAGAAAAGAAGTTCAACTGAATTGTTTAATCTATTTAAGTTGCTAATAAACACATCCTAAATTACCCACTTTATAAGCAAATTATTGATCACAGTTCATACAACATCTACCACAAGCTGCAAGCCAATTACATAGCATATGATTAAAGATTCTGAGACTTAATTCTAAACATTGAATTTGTTCTTTTAACAGCAAAATGGGTATTGGAATTAAAAGCTTAATGGGGTGTGTACAAAATTAAGAGAAAAATTAAAGTGGGACCTGGAAGAGGTGAACAAGTCTGTCTTCTTCCTGCTGAAGTTCATCTTCTGGGAGGGCAATAGCAGATGTTGAATTTGGATTGTAAAAATTGAGTAAAGGAGAGAGCATAACAGTTGAAGAAAAGACTAGGGCTCTTCTCCTTGTAACAGCATGAGCAAGGGTTTTGTTTATAGAATTTGAACAACAAATGGTGGTTGAAAGTGGAGATGATGGAGTGGCAAGTGTGTGTGAAGAAGCCACTACCACCACCACCATTTTTTCTGTATCATATCACAACTTACTTGGTCCTTGTTTTCTTCGTTTTTCTCCCGTAATGGCGTAATATCACTCCTACGTGGCTTTATTTTTATTAATTTTTTAAATTACTACATATAATTTGTTTTTAAATACGTAGGTATAAGAATATGTTTAATTGTATAAAGTATAAACAAATTTGAAACCTCAAAAGTTACATCTCAACATTTGAGGTTTGTTTTTATAGATTACTAAAATTGATGATTGTGTAGCTCACAATGATACATTTTATTGAAATAAAAAATCTACTCACGCCACATATTTTTCATCGTTCTTGCTATTTTTATTTCGTTGTTCCTGCTATAAAAACTTTAAAACCGGTAGCATTTATATATCTCAACGTGGTCAATTTTGTATTTCCAGTAACATCACACACTCACTTTCAAATCTCAACGTGTAAACATGTTCTTAGCATGTAAACACGTGCTCTCAGTATGTAAACGTGTTTTTAATGTGATATAGAACACTTTCGAAGGACTTTTGCAAGGGTAAATGATATTAAATTTGCACTTATAGTATGTCGTTGGAATCGTCTCGACGAGGAGAAGAGTGTTGTAGATAAAAGAGAGCAGAAATAGAAAAGATAGAGAACCTACTGAAGGAAAGGAAGAAAATTATAGGGAGAAACACAAACGGATGAAGGAAAATTATAGAGAGAGAAAATTAACTATCCCATGGCCCATTTTTTTAAGGGGCCAAAAATTAATTATTAGATAAAGGGGTTGGAATAATTTTTTTTTTAAAGGCCCAACGAAAATTGCTTTCCACATATAGGGCATTTTTATTTTACCTTTACTCATCTCTCAATCAATAGGCCCAACATTTTCTTCTTATTATTCTTTTAAAAAAAAAGGTTTAATCACTAAAAAAAAATATATGTACTTTGAAAAGTAAATCACTCTGGTAACAAAAATATTTGAAATACTTTCCAATCAATTTCCATTTCTTAATTTGTTTTTTTGAAAATGTATAGATCACCTCTTAACACAAGTGGTAGTGCACCTGATTGGATGATTTACATACCTATTTGAGGTCCCCATTTCCTAGATTTTGTACTCGTTGTCAAGCGTGTTTTTGTATATAATGCGTTTTGTGAGCATTGTGTAGGTTATATGCTCTAAAATAAGGTGTTGAGCATAATTGAAGAGTTTTGGAGGTTAAAGGGTTGAAATTAGAAATCTTCGTGCAGAGCTTTCAACTTTCGAGGGCCATATCTCCCTCATCCGATCAAACTACATTTTGTATAACCTATTTTTGGAAAGCCCCATGAGTCTACTTTCTAACGCCTTTTGCAGATTGGGATTCCGAGTTCTCTAGAGAAAGTTATGGCCGTTTTCGTAACGGTGCGCGAAGCTGGAAAACTGCACCCGAGAGAGATGCGAGCTCACCAAGCTCGCCCCTCAAGGTCGCTAACCTCTCGGGTTTTCAACGGTTTTCTTCGACCAAAGAGCATCCAAATCGCCCCCAGGTCGCCTCAAGCTCGCCCTTTTACCCAAAATATGTTAAAAATCAAGATTTTACCTCCTTGCCCTTGACCTAATTCATTCCTCTATATAAACCTTTGATATTTTTAAACCACCCAAGCTCTCTCACCCAAGAATAGTTACCAATACCTCACCTTTACACATTCCTCTTACATCACCATCTCCATCCTTAGAAACCCACCAAGATTCCATATCTCCATAACATCCAAACACACCCATCACTTACATTTTACCACAATCACCATCACTTCATCTTTTTGGCAAAAGAGAGTTGAAGAAAGAGCTTGGAAGAGGAAGAGCAAAGAAGGAGGAGCTACTCTACATAGTTTCTTCTATTACTTTATTCTTTTTCATTTTCTTTATTACAGCCATGTATTCTTTTGAGCATATTTATTGTATGGCTACATTTTGTGATATGAGCTAAATATTACTTGCTAGGATTTGATGAAACCCCACCCATGACTATATATTTATATTGATTCTTGTTTACGCAAAGTGTGATTTGTATGGGTATTTTAGTGTGCTTAAAGCTTTCAATTGATTGATCTCCTTTTGAATGAATCTTGTGGTGTGTTATGTACTAACCGGAGACGCACACCACATGTTCGATAAAATGCCCTCTATGCATGTTTAGAAAAGTAGACCTACTTAGGCTAACGTATAGGATTCGTTAGTGTACCAAAATCCTTAATGAACTCATTCATACATTCCGAGTAATCGAAAGATAAGCTTGGGTATGTTTTGGGTGTAACCTATTCTACTTGACCAAGATTGTAGGTTAATATTAGGGTGCATGAATCTATAAATTGCATGAGTATGTTTTGGGTGAATAATTGAGTCTAAAACGGAAGTCAATATAGGGTGGGGTGGAGTCAAGTCCTAGCATGTTTCTTTATACCATCACATTCGAGTTTATTTTTCGTATTATTTCTTCCTTGCATTAGAATTAATCTTTAGGTTTAATTTAGTTAATTTACTTAGTTTGAAAACCTCTTTATTGATTGTTTGAATAGCAATTAGGCTAATCGATTTCGGTAATCGATCACTCGGTCCCTGTGGGAACGAACTCTACTCACTATTGTGTTAACTCTTCGACCTCGTCCTATTGAGAGTGTCGCCCTAAAAGAGGCTAGCCAGCACCTCCCATCCACATTTGTTGTAAGGGGTTTAAATCCCATAATACACATTTTACAAGTATGTGTAGAGAGTTATCTCCCCAATTTATAGGGTAGTTATTGTTAAAGATAATGTTAAAGATAAAATTCCAACCGTTCCAAATAATGCAATTTAGTTCAAATACGTCTCATTGAACAATTCTGTTTTGCATTCCTTGTGCAACGCACATTACTTGTACAGCTCTTAGTTTAGGTTGAGTAGAATTCCTTATGTAAATAGGCTTTAGTACTTTACTTATACAAAACCTCGGTATATCTCCAATCGTATAAATATGTTCAATAATTAATGATAAACTATTGATTCAACATAATACACTTTTTCTATATGGTATCAAAGCCTTTCTAAACTCAAATGAGTTCCTCGATCCATCATGACTATAGGTACTGCTGCCAACGTCACTTCTTCTTCTTCCTCCCAATCCATAACTGTTGTTTCCTCATCCTCCTCCTCACATGAAATCAACTCCTTCGCAAAGACAATTATTTCCATTAATGTGGCCGCCCAAGCCCCTCTAAAACTGACAGCCACCAACTATCGATCATGGAAACTCCAGTTCATACACTCCTAGTCGGATTCGACCTAATGGGCTTCATTGATGGCCAGAATCCATGTCCTCCAGCAACCGTGACATCAGATGATGTCTCTGTCCCAAATCCGGCTCACCACATCTGGACCCGACAAGATCAGCTTCTTCTCAATGCCATTATTGGCTCCATCTCCCCATCCATCATCCTATTCATTGTTTCCGCCAAAACCGCACACGATGCATGGACGACCCTTGCTAACACATATACTAAACCCTTAAGAGGACACATCATGCACCTCAAAAGCGTCCTCACCAACATCTCAAAAGGTTCGCAATCCATAATTGAATTCTTACAACATGCAAAAAACATTGCTGATGAGTTGGCTATGCTTGATGCTCCGGAAAACTCTAAGGACCTAACAGTCAAAATCCTAAACGGCCTGGGAGATGAGTTCAAAGATATATCCACTGCAATTCGTGCTCGTGATTCCGCAATCACGTGTAAGGAACTACATGAGAAACTCCTCAACTTTGAGGCAGTCTTGAAGCAAGAAACCTTGATTAATAATCGGTCACCCATCACGGCAAACTATGTTGCCAAACCCAACACAAGCGGCAACCAAGCCAATCATCACCGAAACTCTTCCAACAACAGGTCACTTGCATAACTAACGCAACAAGCCAAACCAGCTGCCGTAAATTTTCAGTCCAGAAATTCTTCATCTTCGGTAACTAAATCCGACGGACCAAGGCCCTACCGTGGCTTCTGTCAGCTGTGTAGTGACCAAGGGCACACAGCTAAGAGGTGCTCGACTTATAGCTTCTCTCCAATCGATGCGCATCAACGGCAGCAGGTGTCTGATTCACGCATGCAATGGCAACCACGTGCACACTTTGCTGCACCAAACTCGCCCACTCCTAACTGGCTTCTAGACACCGGTGCTTCACATCATGTTACCTTTGATCTACAGAACTTGTCCCTGCACTCTCCGTACACTGGTTTTGATGATATAATGATTGGTGACGGCTCAGGTTTGGCTATCACACACACTGGCTCTTTAAATTTACTTATCAAAAACTCATCTTTTTTGTTATCTGACATCCTGTGTGTACCTAACATGAAACAAAACTTGATATCTGTCTCAAAATTCTGTGTATCTAGCCAAGTTACCGTTGAATTTTCCCCTTTCTCTTTTGTTGTGAAGGATCTTCGCACGGGGGCGCAACTCATGCAAGGACGGACTAGGAATGGTGTCTACGAGTGGCCATCTCATGCTCAGCCGAAAAAACCGCCTATCCTTGTGTTCTCGAGTCTTAAGGCCTCCCTCCCTGACTGACATCATCGTTTAGGTCATCCTTCACCAAAAATATTGTCTAAATTAGTGTCGTCTCAAGCAGTGTCTGTTCTTTCATCCAGTAATTCTAGCAATCCGTGTAGTGCATGTCTTATTAATAAAACGCATAAGTTGCCTTTTTCAGTTTCTACTGTTGTTAGTTCCAAGCCACTTGAAATTATTTATTCTGATGTTTGGAGCTCTCCAATTATTTCTAAAGATGGCTACAAGTACTATGTACTATTTGTTGACCACTTTACGAAATATATGTGGATATACCCCTTAAAACTAAAATCTGAGGTCCATATAGTTTTCATTCGTTTCAAAACTCGAGTGGAAATTTTTTTCAAAACCTCCATCATCTCATTCTACAGTGACAATGGTGGTGAATACATAGCTCTCAGAAAAACTCTGGCAACTTTTGGTATCTCGCACTTCACTACACCACCACACACACCGAAACACAATGGTGTCTCCGAGCGTCGGCATCGCCATATTGTATAGACGGGCTTGTACCTTCTCACACATGCCTTACTCCCTCTCACCTTTTGGTCCTATGCCTTTCAGACTGTTGTTTACTTGATTAATAGGATGCCTATACCTGTCCTAGACATGTCATCTCCTTTTGAAAAAAAATTCGGTGTCAGTTCGTCATATGCCAAGTTGCACGTATTTGGGTGTCTTTGCTACCCATGGATTAGGCCATATAATAGTCACAAACTTGAACCTAGGTCTAAAGCATGCATCTTCGTAGGGTACTCCCAGTCACAAAGTGCTTATCACTGTTTAGATCCAGAAACCGATCGTATATTCGTCTCCAGACATGTCAATTTCGTTGAGTCAGTGTTTCCCCACAAAACATTACACATAAATCTTCCTAGGTCTACCAATCAAACATGTTCTTCTTGGCTGCTCCATGAGTCTCCGTTTGTTGTAATACCGATCTCCCGTGCTCATTCCCCGCCATCTCCGGCTGCGCATGAGATACCTTGGCAGACCACGCTCCTTGATTCCCAAGCAAGGGCTACGTTTCCGCCCTCACATGCACCAAATTTGGCCAGCCCTCACTTGCATTCACAATCGCCACATGCAGCACATACTCCATGCAACGTCCCACTCACCCAGCTGCCCCAAATCCCACCGTCCCATGCACCAACTACAATTCAACCAATTGCACCTTGCACCGCCCAGCCACATGCCCCACACACCGACCCAAAATCTGCTCCACCCGATCACCACCTGATCGCACCTGACACCTCCCATCAAATCGCCACAAATCTCAACCACACTGTCACCCAACCAGCTGCTTCAGCCTCACCCGAAATAACTCCCACCAATAGCCATCCCATGGTCACCCGGTCTAAAAATAACCTCCACAAACCCCTTTCCAAATTGTCTCTCACCAGTGTGTTATCCCCTACCCATGTCGAGCCCACTTGTGCCTCTCAAGCTATGAAAATTCCAGAATGGAGATGTGCGATGTCTGAAGAGTTTGATGCTCTTGTTTGCAATGAAACGTGGGACTTGGTTCCCTTGAGTGCCTCAAATAATGTTGTGGGATGTAAGTGGGTGTTTCGCATAAAACGAGCTCCGGATGGCTCAATCTCAAGATATAAAGCTCGCCTAGTCGCCAAGGGATTTCATTAGCGACCGGGTCTTGATTACACTGACACTTTTAGTCCGGTTATTAAAACCACCACAATTCACATTGTCCTGAGTATCGCAGTGTCACGTGGGTGGTCTCTTCGCCAGCTTGATGTGAACAATGCATTCCTACAGGGTCACTTGTCTAAAACCGTGTTTATGGCACAACCCCTAGGGTTTGTGGATCCTGCATATCCATCACATGTCTGTCATCTCAAGAAGGCGATTTATGGTCTCAAACAGGCACCTCGAGCGTGGTATAATGAGCTTCGCCAATTTCTTCTCCAAAATGGGTTTGTCAACTCCCACTCTGATACCTCTCTATTTATCCTTAATACTAATGGTTGTATTCTTTTTTTGTTGGTTTATGTTGACGACATTATTGTCACTGGGAGTGATAGTGTCTCCGTTGACAAATTCGTGATGACTCTGGCTCGGCGGTTCTCTATTAAAGACCTTGGCACCTTATCCTACTTCCTCGGTGTTGAAGTCCTCCCCTACTCGGCCGGTCTGTATCTCTCTAAGCAAAAGTGTGTTCTTGATCTCCTTTCTCGCACCAAGATGCTTGATGCCAAGCCGGTCTTTACACCCCTGCCCACTGATCATGATCTCAAGCTTCTCGATGGCACTGCTCTCACTGATGCCACTGAGTTTCGGTAGGTAATCGGGGCCTTACAATACTTGTCTTTTACTCGTCCTGACATTGCTTTTGCAGTAAATAAACTTGCCCAATTCATGCATTGTCCGACGACTGGCCACTGGTCCCTTGCAAAACGTCTCATGCGATATCTGCATGGTACGATCAATCATGGCTTACTATTGCGTCGTGACTCCTCTATATCACTGTATGCATACTCTGACGCTGACTGGGCTGGAAACAAGGATGATCGTACCTCCACCAGTGCATACGTCGTCTTTCTTGGGTCAAATGCTGTCTCATGGTGCTCTTGCAAGCAGCGCACTATTGCTAGATCTTCAACTAAGGTTGAATACAGGGCAGTTGCTCATACTGCTGCAGAGGTAATTTGGGTTTCCTCTCTACTGCGCTAGCTTCTTATCTCGCCCGCTGCCCCATCGGTCATTTACTGTGATAACATTGGTGCTACTTACCTCTGTTCCAATCCTGTGTTTCACTCCCGGATGAAGCACATTGCTATTGATTTTCACTTTGTTCGGGAAAAGGTTCAGAGTGGCAAGCTTCGTGTGTCTCATGTTGTCTCGTCTGACCAACTGGCCGACTCGCTCACCAAACCCTTGTCTCGGACACGGTTCTCTCTGCTAAGGTCCAAGATTGGTGTGTCAGAAATGCCCATCATCTTGCGGGGGCGTGTTAAAGATAATGTTAAAGATAAAATTCCAACCGTTCCAAACAATGCAATTTAGTTCAAATACGTCTCCTTGAACAATTCTGTTTTGCATTCCTTGTGCAACGCACATTACTTGTACGGCTCTTAGTTTAGGTTGAGTAGAATTCCTTATGTAAATAGGCTTTAGTACTTTACTTATACAAAACCTTGGTATATCTCCAATTGTATAAATATGTTCAATAATTAATGATAAACTATTGATTCAGCATAATACACTTTTTCTATAGTTATCTCCCGCTATTGAAGTAGATATCTGGGCTACACATTTATTATTTAATTTCGACAGGTCCTAACAGTCCTATTGTAATAATTATTACTGTAATACTTCAAATTTTTTTTTGAAAAGATTGGATTTTCAAAAAGGTACTAATCGGGGGTGTACATAAAGTTTTTGAGGGGTACGAATATCACCACTCATCATTTTTTTTTTTTGAAGTATTGCACTAATACATAAATTCAGGGTTTTTTTTTAGGGAGGAGAACTCGAAACCAACAACCTCGTGGTATAAGTGTGAGGGGTTTACCCCTAGACCAACCTCATCGTACCAAAACTGTCATGCCCCAACCCAAGAGTCAAGACATGATCTTACTTACTAACAAATATCTTATAAATTCCGAAACAATAATTCCAAATACAATTACATAATCCCAAAATTCATATCTAAGAGAAATATTAACAATAGTCTGAAAGATCAATAACTCCTATCACCTAGGCTAGGGAACCAAGAACTAAACTCCGCTGAGATGCCAATCCATGCTATGTGCGAATCACAACCTTAAGAATCTGGAATCACAATAAACTGAGTGAGTTTGGAAACTCAGTAAGCATACTAGGACTTATACTAGAATAACACAAAATATGAAAAGCCATAAATTTCAAAACTCAGTTCATAAATCATTCGAATTATATACTTACCGAATTTTGCTAGATTCCCCTTATCCATTATTGCATAGTAGAACTTAGCACATATCACATATCATAAACACATAGTCCTAAGGAAGGCACAATTGTTTGAAGACAAGTAAGTTTTTTTTTGAATATTCTCAACATTCTAAAAGATTGAATTTAATAACAAAAAAGTTTGCATAAATTGATTTTTAATGAGAATACTCTTGAATTTGATTTGTTATAATATATTAATGAAATTATCATTTTCAAGCCAAATATATGAATTTTTTTTTTTATATATATATTTTGAAAAAACAATGAATATGAATAAAAAGTCTCACTTTAGATTTTTGCCATAAATGTTGAGCAAAACTGCAAGCCAAGGATAATAAGTGAGGGATATATACTCTGTTCACAATGGAAGGAAGAACAAAGTTTGGCAGGTAGAAACCAGACAGCAGTTACCTGAAGGAAGAGCGAAAAGACCAGTTGAATGAACCTCCACACAAAAAACTTTGGAGGAATGAAAGAAGACCAGAATCCAGATTACCTTACTCCAAGACTGATGAGGAAACCTATTATGAAAGCAATTACAGCAATCCCAAAATGATAAAGAGCCCGTAATAGAATGCTTGAAACATCATAATCCCTTCTCATATTACTGTTTACTTTTCCTGCAAGTGCTTGCACTGTATCCTCCAACTCAACAACCTTTGCTCCCCCATGCCGCCTACACAGCCTCGTTTTGGATGATCAGGTGTCCTCAATGCTTGAATTCGAATATCCCCACCACCAACACTTTCTAGCAACCTCGTTTCAGATGATTGCATTAGTTCATCCTAGAGTTATTTGCAACATAAATTAGCATGGAAATATATAAACTAATTAAATCATCTAGTTGTTCAGTTTAGAGAACACTTACAATCATGTAAACAGGATGGAGCCAGCAATATTTTCAGTGAGGAAAACTTCAAAAATTATAAAATTTTAAACAATCTCAGAATGGACAGGAGCTGTGAATACTATATTGGAGCAGTATTGTATTTGACAAGATGCCTTCTAAGTTCTAAATTGGAGTTATAACATATTAATCAACCTATAGTTTGTGACATGACTTGTTGAAAAAGAAGAAAAAATATATATGCGGATTGTTATCAACTTTTTTAACTGCTTGAAAACCATAAAAATAGATTTGGTGTCATCTAAATTTTACTGTTATATGTATTTAACATTTAGGTTGGTTCAATTTAATTTGATTCATAATGCCTTTTAATTGATTCTGTATATAAACAACAAAACATATCAAACATGAACATCATTAAAAAATAAAACAAATCAATGCAATTTATATACATTAAAACATCATTTTCTACCACCGCCCAATGTCGCTTGGTAATATAGGGCACTCATTTAGCCTGCCAAAGTCTCACGACAATGCATGTGGATATATATATATATATATATATATATAAAATCCAGTATAAATGATTTTTTGAGGATTCAAAAGAAAATTATGTGTAAACAATTTTGATAGATAAATGCATAGAAATATATAAAATTAAATACCTTGATTTGCATTCGATTTTTAAATGAAACAGAAAGTTTGCTGCTCTTCTGGTGTGGGCCATGCGGTATCTCTTCCTCCATATGCATATCAGCAACAAAGTTTCCGTTGATTTTTTCCAGATATTTACAGAAGTAATCCTCATCAGAGCTGGTACTAAGGATGGAATTCCCAAACTCGTGTCTGGATATTAAACGAACCCCGCATTTTTTCACCTCACAACAATGCATACGTTCAGAATAATAATCCTCAATGTAGAATTGCACAGAGAACTCATTAGTGTAATAGTATTCACCAAAATTTTCTGGATACATAACGAAATCACATCCCAGGAAAATGTAAAAAAGACTGTGAGAGACCTCATCCAATTCTGTATAGAGTGCAGATGGTATAAACTGAATTTTATTCAGAGCATGATCCACAAGATATCTGAGAGCATTCTGCTGCAATCTGAAACAATTGATGAAGTCAACTACCAGTGTATATGATGGGCGACACGTGAATAGTTCGAATGCTTCCAGTGATGTGCAATTATGTGCTACTAATTTTAGATCCCTTGGAAGAATTGGCAAGGATTTCAGCCTCTCACAATAGCTTATGTTAAGCAGAATCAACTTTGAAAGGTTTATGATGCTTTCTGGTATACTCTCAAAATTGTTTCTGCATAGACTTAACATTTTTACCGAGAATAAACTGCCAAGACTTTCAGGTAATTCCTTGATATTGCAATCACTTAGAACTAGATTTGTCAGATCGTACAATCCTAATAAAGAAGGCAATTGCCAACCCATCAGCTCCTGACCCTGACACCTCTCAAAAGATAATGTGCCACTGTTGATTAAACATGCAATGGATGATGGCACTTCTCTTACACCAGTTCCCGAAACTTTGAGCTTTTTCAAAGCTTTTAAGTTTCCTAAGTCATCAGGCAACCTACCGAGTTTTGAACAACCAATGAGATTGAGTTCTTCCAAACATTTCAACTTACAAATGCCATTGGGGAGACAAGTAAGCCTTGAACAATTCTCAAGATCCAGTATAACCAAACAGGAAAGATGTTCAATGGATGAGGGCAGTTCTTCTATAATAGTTCCACCTAAATATAACTCTTGTATGTTACATTGTTACCTAACATCTCTGGAAACTTATTGAGATTTGAACAGCCAGAAAGAATAAGTATTTTAAGAGATTTCAAATGAATGTTATTGGGAAGAGACTTAAGGCTTTTACAATCTCTTAGATTTAATGTAACAAGATTATCCAGATATCCAATAGATGACGGAATCTCAAGCAAATTGTTACAGCCTTCTAAGATCAAGCTCTCCAAAGATGGGGCGACTGGGATATCAGGAATTTTGGTGAGCTTGGAGTGACTGAGATTTATATATTTTAATTTGTCAAAATGCTGCAAGCAAAAAACAACATAACAACCATAAATTATTAAATAGGTTTTATATATACTATTTATAGGACAGAAAAATATATACTAATATTGATATATCATATACCTTATCATCCGGAAGTTGCTCAAGATTGCTATAAGGCAAGTGAAGTGCACGAAGTTTTCCTGGATAAAAGTCTGAAGGCAATGATTTCAACGGGTATGCATGCCAATAAAAATAGCTTAGCTCTGTGGAAGGAAGTTCAGTGCCAGGAAAAAGATGCACCTTACTATTCCTTTCAAGAATCTTAAGTTAAGCATTTCTGAGAAAGCTCCAGGATCTAATTGTATATTTCTGAGAAAGCATTTCTGAGATTCCCCGCACTGCATCAGTCCCCTAATAAGCAAGAAGATATGACAAAGTTAGCAACATATATAGATATACTGACATATATAAACTAATATATGCATGTACAAGAACAAATTAAAATGATAGATCTACTCACCACATTTTTTTGTAATACATAACAAATATCCTCATGATCCCAAAGCCGACTGCGTCCAGCAGGATTTTCGACAGATTCTGTTCGGTCAATTTCCCTACCCATCGTTTGTATCAAATTGTGCATTTCGATCTTGTTCTTTGATACAGTTAAAAGGGACTTATTCATGAGAGTACTTATCCAGTAAGCATCCGTGCATGCTTCTACAAGATCTATGTCCTCCCCTACAAAGAAACAGGCAATATCCAGAAACACTCTGCTCTCCCCATAATCTAGTCCATCATAACTTATTTTTAGCACATCAAGGACTTGATTGTCAATACTTCTTGTAATTTTACTTACCACTGTTTCCCACTCCGGTTTACTACGGTCAAGTAGCATGGAACCCAAAACTTTAAGTGGTAATGGAACGCCTCCTATATGTGATACCATCTTGTTTGACAGTTCCATAAACTCTACTGGAGGATGATTTTGTTTGAAGGCATACCTGCTAAAAAGCTTCAGAGCTTCATCATGAAATAATTCATTAACCTGGTATATCTGATCCACATTCCAGTTAATAAACACCTGCTTATCTCTTGATGTTATAACGATTGGACTTCTTGAATTTCGAAAATCAAAACCGCGGATCAAATATTCTATTTGTAAGAAATCGGACACATCATCCAAAACAATTAGAAGCTTTTTTCGACGAATTATATTCCTTATGAAGGTTAGTCCTACGGTAAAAGCACCTGTATTTATATTTCCTTCCCCTAAAATCTTGTAAAGAAGTTCTTTTCGCACACAATTGAATCCGTCACTTGCTTCCAATTTCTCTCTAACGTTCTGAATAAAGCAAGAACCGTCGAACCGACAAGCAATTTTATTGAATACAGCTTCAGCAAGAATTGTCTTGCCTATACCCCCGGTGCCCCAAATTCCTAAGGCACACAGAGACGATTCAATTAGATTTACTTTTGACTCTATTCCAACCAGCTCTGTAATTGAGGACAAATATTCCAGTTTCCCCAAAACATCCTTGACAATTTTGTTAACAAGTACATACTCAACCCTAACAAATGCGAAATAAATAATAGTTAATAACAAATAAATGAATAGTCATATTACTGGTAAGTAAACACAATATACAGAAAAAGAAAAAAGAAAAATAAAGAAGTTGCTTATGTAAAAATTACCGGATGACGCTCGAATCCCACCCAGAAAGATCGGCTGCTTTAGTCAAAGCAGTCCTCCATCTCTGTAGCTTCTCTGACTTGTAGCCAAAAACCTGTTCATGCTTAGCAAATGCATCCTGAAAAGTGCCAGTTTGTTTCCTGACATCTGATGGGTATATGCCATAAAAAACCGGTATCACAATTTGACCGTACATCTCCCTGCATTCAAGAATTTTCACGAGTTCTTGGAGACACCATGTGGATGAGGCATAGTCTTTAGAGAAAACGACAATGGAAATCCTCGACTCTTCGATTGCTGTCAGCAGAGATGGCGAGATTTCATATCCTTTTCTGAGTTGATAATCTATGAAGACTTTAATATTTTTCTTATATAAAGCTGCGTGGAGATGGCTGATAATATTGTAGCGGGTATCCTCGCCTCTGAAACTCAGGAAAACATCATACTTGAATTGAGTATCTTTAAGTTTTACACTGTGAACATCCTCCGTCCTAACTTGTAAAGATGATTCAATTTGTTCGATCTTTGAAAATCTGCCGACTAAATTCTCATTATCACTCGAAGACATATTGGTACTGCACTTCAAAATATCTTGGGCAATCTCCTCTACATGTATACACTCAGGCCTATCAAATATATAAAACAGCCAATAACTAATCACTAGAAATAGGCAACTTCAATAAAAATTCAAAATGGAAGACAAACATTTCCATATGTCATCTCTATCTTCAACATATATTAAAAATAATTATAAACTTGATCTAAATAACTGTTATAAGAGAAACTGATTACTTACACACAGATTCTTGAATAAAGACTAACTGCTTCAGTCAACGCAGCCCTCCATCTAAGCAGCTTCTTTGAATTCTCTCCAAAAACTTGTTGATGACTAGCTAATGCATATTAAGGATACCTACACCTGATAGTTTTGTAATTCCTATTGTAACTTTACTTTCGTGCTTATCACTTTAGTCTTTGTATATAGGTAAAACTCTTCCTCTGTAAACTACTCTGTAGTCTATTGCTGTACTGATGCCTATATATTGGCTGATTATTAACGTGAATACATTAAGAAGTCTTATATTCTATATGGTATCAGAGCACTTCTAAAAACTCAAACGAGTTCCTCGATCAACCATGACTAACCCTGCTTCTGCCTCTGCTTCTTCCTCCCAGTCGGTCACAGTTGTTTCATCAACTTCTCCCTCGCATGAGATTACTTCCTCCACAAAGACAATCGTTTCCATCAATGTTACTGCACAAGCTCCCCTAAAATTGACAGCCACAAATTACCGGTCATGGAAGCTGCAGTTCCACACTCTTCTCATCGGTTTTGATCTCATGGGCTTTGTAGATGGCCGGAATCCATGTCCACCAGCAATCATTACAATTGATGCCGTTGACACACCAAATCCTGCTCATCATCTCTGGACTCGACAGGATCAGTTACTTCTCAATGCCATTATTGGATCTATTTCTCCTTCAATCATACCATTCATTGCTTCCGCTCAAACCTCTCGTGACGCCTGGACCACACTTGCCAACACATACGCGAAACCCTCCAGAGGTCATATAATGCATCTTAAAGGAATTCTTACAAGTGTTATGAAGGGTACTCAATCCATTACGGAATACATGCAACACATCAAAGGAGTGGCGGATGAGTTAGCAATGTTAGATGCACCAGAAAATTCCGAAGACCTTACTGTGAAAATTTTAAATGGTCTGGGTGAGGAATACAAGGACATATCGTCCGCTGTTCGGGCTCGTGAAACCGCCATATCTTTTGAAGAACTTCATGAGAAATTAATTAATGTTGAGGCAATTTTAAAACAAGATGCAGCCAAGGCACAACAATTTCCAATCACAGCCAACTATGCCAACAAACCATTTTCTGGCAACAATTCCAACAGCCATACACGGTCAGCCAGATCTCCCAATCTGTCCAACAGCAACAGCAGCGGTAACAACACAAGGCTGGCCGCAAATCAGCCTCAGCCCAACAACTTTCGGCAGCCTCAACCTAAGCCTAGGTCCTACCGCGGGTTCTGTCAGCTTTGTGGAGAACAAGGCCACACAGCTAAGCACTGTTCCTTGCTCCCAATGGCCACCACGACCACCCATTCTCAGTCGAGCAATTCTCCTCGACAGTGGCAGCCTCGCAATCAGCCGCGTGCTAATTTTGCCTCTCAAAATTCGGCCATCTCTCAAGATTGGCTACTTGACTCAGGGGCATCTCATCATGTCACAACTGATCTCAATAATCTCTCGCTTCATTCTCCATATGGTGGTAATGACGACATTATGATTGGTGATGGCTCGAGTCTACCTATCACACACACTGGTTTCCTACAACTACCCTCTGAATCCTCAAATTTTTTGTTATCTGATGTTTTGTGTGTTCCGAATATGGAGAAAAATTTAATTTCCGTATCTCAATTTTGCATCTCTAACCATGTGTCTATTGAATTTTTACCAAACTCTTTTTCTGTGAAGGATCTTCGTACGGGGGCGCAACTCATGCAAGGACGGACTAGAAACGGTGTCTACGAGTGGCCGATTCATGCCAAGCCAAGGTCATCTCCAGTTTCCGCTTTCTCAAGTGTCAGAGTCTCCATTCCAGATTGGCACCATCGTCTAGGTCACCCGTCATCCAAAATCATAGGTCAATTATTGTCGTCTAGAGTATTGCCTGTTTTATCGCTTTCAAATTCTAGTGTCCCATGTAATGCTTGCAAGTGCAATAAAACTCATAAATTACCTTTTGCAACTTCGACTGTCTCTAGTTCGAAACCACTTGAAGTCATTTACTCTGATGTGTGGAGTTCTCCAGTAATTTCAAAAGATGGTTTTAAATACTACGTACTCTTTGTTGATCACTTCACAAAGTATATGTGGTTATATCCTCTAAAAAATAAGTCTGATGTTCATGGAGTTTTTAAATGCTTTAAACTTTTAGTTGAAATTTTTTTTGGCCACTCTATTATTTCATTTTATAGTGACAATGGTGGAGAATATGTGGCACTAAAACAAACACTCTCAAATCATGGCATCTCCCACTTCACCACCCCCCCACACACACCGGAACACAATGGTGTTTCCGAGCGTCGTCATCGTCATATAGTTGAAACAGGTCTCTCACTCCTCACACATGCATCTATGCCATTACACTTTTGGTCTTATGCATTCATCACGGCAGTGTATTTAATCAATAGGATGCCCACACCATTGCTGCAAATGCAATCGCCTTTCGAAAAAATATTTTCAAAAACTCCTTCTTATGAGAGGCTTCGTGTGTTCGGTTGTTTGTGTTACCCCTGGATTAGACCGTATAATAATCATAAGCTCGAGCCGCGATCCAAAGCTTGTATCTTTGTTGGGTACTCTTTGTCGCAGTATGCCTATCTTTGTCTAGACTTGGAGACCGATCGTGTATTTGTCTCCCGTCATGTTACATTTGCGGAGTCTGTCTTCCCCTACTCTCAAGTCTCCTGTCAGTTTCCTCGTGCTCATATTGACACATGTGCCTCATGGCTCCCTCACTTGTCGCCACTGGAACAAGTCCCCACTACTCATGCTCACTCCCATTCGGTCTTGGCTTTGCATGAATCTTCCACGTCGGCGGGATTGCTTTCATCCGGAGCTCGAGCTGCTGCCTCCACACCGCCTTCATACTCCACACCTGTCCTTGTGAGTCACCAGCCACTTGCCACAGCTGACCGACACTTATCTCACGCTGCAATTCCACTTGATGCAGCAGCCCCACTCGGTTCACCAGCTCCATCGTCAACTGCAGCACCTGACCCCGCCACCTGTCAACCCACTCCTTCAACCGATACAGCCCAACACACACAAACTAATGCCGCATTACCTCCTCCCACCAACCATCAGCCCACAGACCAAAATGCCCACCCTATGGTTACCCGGTCAAAGAACAATATTCACAAACCCCTTACCAAGCTGTCTCTAACGAGTATGTTATCATCATCTTTGCAGGTTGAACCGACGTGTGTATCTCAGGCCCTGAAAATTCCTGAGTGGAGGAAGGCTATGTCCGAAGAATTTGATGCGCTCAATCGCAATGGTACCTGGGACTTAGTTCCTTCTCATTCGTCCCACAATATTGTTGGGTGCAAGTGGGTGTTTCGGATCAAGCGCTCTCCGGATGGCTCGGTCTCGCGCTACAAGGCTCGCTTGGTAGCGAAAGGCTTTCATCAGCGACCAGGGCTCGACTACACCGAGACCTTCAGTCCAGTGGTTAAGACCACTACCATTCGGGTCATATTGAGTATTGTTGTCTCGCGAGGATGGTGCCTTCGCCAACTTGATGTCAATAATGCCTTCCTGCAGGGGCATCTGTCTGAAGATGTCTTCATGGCTCAACCACCAGGCTTCGCTGACACCGTGTATCCTTCCCATGTGTGCCGTCTAAAGAAGGCAATTTACGGTCTTAAACAGGCTCCCCGGGCATGGTACACCGAACTGAAACAGTTTCTCCTTCTTTCCGGGTTTGTCAACTCTCAATCTGACTCATCTCTGTTCATCTATAATTCTAATGGCTGTGTTGTGTTCTTGCTTGTCTACGTTGATGATATAATTCTCACTGGGAGTGATCCACTGGTAGTAGACAGATTCGTACTGGCACTTGCTCACAGATTTTCTATCAAGGACCTTGGCCGCTTGTCATATTTTCTTGGTGTTGAAGTTCTTGAATCTCCTCATGGGCTATTTCTTTCTCAAAGGAAATATGTGACCGATATTCTTTTGCGGACCAAAATGCTTGATGCTAAACCTGTTCAAACTCCGCTACCAACTGACCAGGCAATTAAACTCCTTGATGGCACCTCCCTCACTGATGCAACTGAATATCGTCAGGTAATTGGAGCTCTACAATACCTGTCATTCACAAGGCCTGACATTGCGTTTGCCGTCAACAAACTTGCTCAATTTATGCATCGCCCTACAACTGGTCATTGGTCTCTCACCAAGCGTCTCCTTCGGTACCTAAAAGGAACCATCGACCATGGACTGGTGTTGCGTCGAGATTCACCCATCACTCTACATGCTTTTTCTGACGCGGATTGGGCTGGCAATCACGATGATCGAACCTCCACGAGTGCCTATGTGCTCTTCCTTGGCTCAAATGCTGTCTCTTGGTGTTCTCGCAAGCAAAAGTCAGTTGCTCGATCGTCTACTGAGGCTGAATACAGGTCCGTAGTGTTGGCTGCAACTGAGGTAATTTGGCTGTCTTCCCTTCTGCAAGAGCTGCTCGTTCAGCCCACTTCTCCTCCGACTATTTTTTGTGACAATATTGGCGCCACATACTTGTGCTCTAATCCGGTATTCCACTCCCGTATGAAGCATATCGCCATCGATTTTCATTTTGTTCGTGAAAGGGTTCAGTGTGGACAACTTCGAGTCTCCCATGTGGCGTCTGCTGACCAACTGGCTGACTCTCTCACCAAGCCACTCTCCAGGACACGGTTTGCAAGTTTGCGTTCCAAGATTGGTGTCTCTGAAATGCCCACCATCTTGCGGGGGCGTATTAAGGATACCTACACCTGATAGTTTTGTAATTCCTATTGTAACTTTACTTTCGTGCTTATCACTTTAGTCTTTGTATATAGGTAAAACTCTTCCTCTGTAAACTACTCTGTAGTCTATTGCTGTACTGATGCCTATATATTGGCTGATTATTAACGTGAATACATTAAGAAGTCTTATATTCTATAATGCATCCCTAAAAGTCCTAGTCTGCTTCCGCACAACTGATGGGTCTATGCCATAGAAAACTTGTATCACAGTCTTACCGTAAATCTCCTTCAATTCAAGGATCTTCACGAGTTCTTCTAGGCACCGAGTATTAAAGGCGTAGTCTTTCAAGAAAATGATGATGGAAAACCTGGATTCTTCAATTGCCTTCAGAAGAGACGACGATATTTCATACCTTCTTGTAAGTTCGTAATCAATGATAGATTTGTTTTTTTTCTCCTTTAAAGCTGCCTGGAGACGGCTGATGAAACTATTGCTGGTAAGATCGTCTGGGCAGCTCAAGAAAATATCCCACTTCAACGAAGAAGAAGAAGACGAAGATGAAGACTCCATTGATGAGAGTCACTGTTGAGATCAATACAGAGCTAAATCCTTTTTTTTTTTTTTTTTTTTTTTTCATTTAACAACTCTGTGTGTAAATAAATACTTGAGAAGCAGTTTCCATGATAGCACTCTATTTTCGACTTTCCATGCAATTAAAGTCTTTACGATGGTTGACCTATTTAACTTCTTATCAATTAATAATTTAAGTATCGGTCTAAATCAACTTACATTTTTTTTTAATTCAACATATCAATCTCTTTAATTCAAGTTCACACGAGTGATGAGATGTTGAAATAATAATAATAAAAATTAAAAAATTAAGAAGGGCATATTCAATCTAAAAATAGTTGAAATTTAAAAGATTTTAGAAATATAGTATATTCAATCAAGATTTATAAAGATTTCAGCCAGTTGTATCCAAAAAAGTATTTTGCTTCAAGGAATGAAATTTGATGAATTTTAAAATGAGATTTATAAATATAAAGTTTTTCATAACAAATGTTGAAATTAGCAATTTTTTTTTTTATCACCCTTTGATAATTAAAATTAAAAAAAACCGTTATTTTTTTATAATATCAAAATTGTCTAACAAACTCTATATGGAAAAAAATAAAAAATTATATAGAATTATGACAACATCCATACAAAATATCACTTTAAAAAAAAAAAAAAATAGATTGAATATTACCACAAAGTCACAAATTAAACTCATTTAGCTTACTCCTTAAATAGGGATATCAAAAAAAAAAAAAAAAAAACAAAACCCGACCTTGTGGGGCCCTACCTTGCCCCATACGAGACGGGGTTTTATCAAAATAAATAGGGTCAGGGCAGGTTTGGGGTCGAGTCCTCCGCCCCGGCTTAGAAATGGGTAGGGTTGGGGTTTGGTATCCCCGTCCCGGTTTTTTCCCAACCCCGTTTATTATTTATTTATTTATTATATTAATATTTATAAAAAAAAATTAATTTTTTAAATTAGTTAAATAATATATATTTTATTAGTAATATTAAAATATAAAGAATTAACATTAATTTACTTTTTATCTAATTGTAATCTTACATCAGATAAAAAAAAAAAACCCTACTTATTATATATTATTATTCAGCCACAGCTGTTTAGTTCAAGTCATCAACCCTAAAAAATACAAAGTTCAAATCAAACAATCAACGGCCACATTCTCCGTTTCTCACATCTATCAACAAGACAACAACTGGTAGCTTTGTTTGGACTCAGGTGGATTTATTTTAAAGTTTCAAGGGAAGATTGTTTTTAATACTATTTCATACTATTAAAAAAAAAAAATTGGGGTGGGGATGGGGCAACCTCTTCGTCCCAAAAATTCCCTGCCCCGAATCTGATCTTCAATAGTTGAGGTAGGGATGGGGTTGAGGCCAAGTAATTTTTTTTTTCGGGGTGGGATTGGAAATTTTACTTCCCACCCCATTAACATCCCTAGAACGAGAAAAAAAAAAAAGTTAGCTTCATTTAAATTTTAAAAGTCTACTTTTTTTTTTACACCAACAAATACACTCATTTGATTCATAAAAATGAACCGATAGATCTAGTGACATATATAATATCGCTTAGATTTATTTATTTTATTTATTTCACTTTTATTATCTTTAAATTCAGAGTATTATCTTCGAGTGTTTATATTTCAGCTTATTGATTTGAGTATTCTTTTTAGTTTTTGAATATACTTCTTTACTTTTAAAAATATATGATACAAATATTAAACATAAATGTTTGTTTGATGACAATATTTTTAGTAACTGTTGTTAAATATGATCTTAAAGTTTAATTAATTCAAAAGTTAAAAGTGATAAGAAGCCATATTTATAATGTTGTTTGAGGTTGAATCTGCGTACTATTCTAAATTTTTTAAATTGCATCTATATTTGCATATATTTGTTGTAGAATCACATACCATATGTAGTTTACATATTGTTTCTATCTCTATTAAAAATATATATAATTATGATATAGTATCAATTATTTTCATACCATATTGTTTTTACCTCCCGGTGTGATCTCCATCAGCAATGAAGATAACTGGGATCTCCATTGCGCGATGGAGATCTAGTGGAGAGGGAGGCTCGTCTCTCTCCGCTTGGAGATCCAGTGGGTGATGGAATGAAGATCCAAATCCATCCATCCACTGATATGGACGGTGGATCTCCACCCCATTCTTTAAAAAAATTCTGTTATTTTTTTAAATATAATTTATAAATGTTTAATTTAAATAAAAATATTATATTAACCAAACAAATGCTGTCCAATACTACTGAATACTGATACCAAAAGGAGTGGAGAATGGAAACAGAGTTAAGGGACTAGACTCTAGAGGAGAAATTGGGCGCAGCGGGAAATACATATACATTTACACAGCTGCAACCAAGATTTTTCCAACAAAGGACTCTACTTTTAGTTAAAGTCTACGAATCCGTCAACAGAATAATTATTAAGTTTCTTTGAGAGAGAAGCTTCAAGGAGGCTGCTTATTAGAGTACTGGTTGATGAAGAAAGAGCTTAGCTCTGTGTTGATCTCAACACTCATTTTCTCATCAATCAAAGTATTAACTGTGCATTACAGTGAAACCCATATGAGAACTCTGAAGAAAAATAAAAATAAAAGAAAAAAAGCAACAAAAGGCTCGTCTTTTTCCTTTGATTATTTCTTTCACAAAGAAAACTCATGTCATGAGATTATGAGCAGAACAATTTATTAGTAAACCAGAAGTGCTCATACTTGCTGCTTCATAAATTTTTAATGTTAAAAAATAAGAAAAGAATGCCCACAACGTGACCAAATTTATCCCAAATGAAGCCTGAACCTTTGCCTTCGACTTATGCATTTTCGTCATCAATAGGCAAGACTTCATTAGAAGTGCTCTTTGGGTTGTTAGCTACTTCAAGGTCTTGAATGAAACGATCGAAGGCGAAGTTTCCTAGAATAATTTCGAAAAAGAATACTGTTACAGATACATTGGCATATAAACAGGGAGCGAATTTAAAAATTAAGATACACACACACGAACAGGCAAGCAAAGAACCTATCTGCATTAAAATCAATACTGTCACGATACATAAAGATAAATGAAGAATTAGGGCAGGCTGATAGAATTTATGCTGCCCTGCAACATCCTTTAAGAAAAGAACAGGCCAATAACTTCTTCTCTCTGACCCAAATGTAATAAATTGTTTCTAACCTGACCAGGAGTGACTACTGAGAATGTCATAATAAAATTCTAGCTTAGAACAACAATAGACCATAAAATTGGTGTGATTGAAATCAATTTTATGAAAGTATGACTTGTCAGTTGTCACAGCCAATTTTGTTAGATGTATTGATTCTGCAAAATGCCAATCTTGATCATCCATAAGTTATACAACTAGTATAGCCCCAATTATTTGTTCCTTTTCTAATTTCCATTTAGGTAATTTGAACTCAAATCTTTTAAGGAGCATCTCTATACCTACTCTTGAGAAAGACTTGGGTGGGACGTGTGCAAATGCACCTGCTCAGGCAGAGCAGGCATTCGCATTCCACATTGGCATGCGACTAATATATGATTGGATAGGCACCAACCCTGTGTCATGTGACATGCTGTGAGTGAGCGGGTGCCTATCCCAAGCAAGTTTTTCTCCCTAATCTTAGAGCATGCATGACAAAAAACAAATATGATTTAAGAACATGAGATTACTATACTATGTTGCCACAATATTATCGCCCCAGGCGTGGTTAAGCTTTTCTCTAAGAAAAGAAGTCCAACTGAATTGTTTAATCTATATAAGTTGCTGATAACACCCTAAATTACCCACATTAAAAGCAAATTATTGATCACAGTTCATACAACATCTACCACAAGCTGCAAGCCAATTACATAAAAAAAGCATTTGACTAACATATGATTAAAGATTCTGAGACTTAATTCTAAACATTGAATTTGTTCTTTTAAAAACAGCAAAATGGGTATTGGAATTAAAAGCTTAAAGGGGTGTGTACAAAATTAAGAGAGAAATTAAAGTGGGACCTGGAAGAGATGAACAAGTCTGTCTTCTTCCTGCTGAAGTTCATCTTCTGGGAGGGCAATAGCAGATGTTGAATTTGGATTGTAAAAACTGAGTAAAGGAGAGAGTATAACAGTTGAAGAAAAGACCAGGGCTCTTCTCCTTGTAAGAGCAAGGTTTTTGTTTATAGAATTTGAACAACAAATGGTGGTTGAAAGTGGAGATGATGGAGTGGTAAGTGTGTGCGAAGAAGCCACCACCACCACCACCATTTTTTCTGTAACATATCACCCTTGTTTTCTTCGTTTTTCTCCCGTAATATCACTCCTACGTGGCTTTATTATTATTAATTTTTTTTTATTAAACTGAATTGTTAAAAATTGCTACATATAATTTGTTTTTAGGGAGTATTGTAAATAAGCCCCTCACTTTTGTTCGAATACCAAATCAAACCTTCTGTTTGAACAATCATCAAAAACTCCCTACCATTAGTTGACAGTTTAGTTGACTTTAATTAAATCTAATAAAATATAATTATTTAAGTGGTTTTTTCAATAATTGAACTTTAAAAAAAAAAAAAATGAAAAAAATGTACTATAAATATGTTAGAAAATAAAAAATAAAAAATATTTTAATGAAAATTAAATATATAAAAATATATTATAATAGAGCAATAACATCATTATAAAATTTAAACAAAAAAAATATTTTAAAATATAAAAAAATATTTTTTTATGAAATTGATTTTATTATTATTAGTATGTATTTTTATTATATTTTCCTTTTTTTTATTATGTTTATACTATTTGATATACATAAAGTCAATTGACTATCAATTAATCGTTAACTAATAGTTTGGGTTCTTTTTTGTTTTTTACTGATTCTTCAAACTAGAGGGTCGATTTGGTATTTAATCAAAAATCAAAGGGTTATTTACAATTATCCCTATTTTATTTTATTTTATTTATTTTATTTATTTATTATTTATTTTTTTTTAGGTAAGAAACAGATTACATAGGCATATCAGCCTGGACCAAACTAGCAACAAACAAAGGAACCTCCTCCATCCAGAAAAGGTCTTTAAAGCATCTCAGAGCATTCCTAGCAATAGAATGGGCAACCTGATTGGTCTGACGAGGCTCAAAGCTAGTAGATAAATCACTTCTCTCAGCAGAAAGATTAGAGATATCAGAGAGGATCACTCCGCCAGCAGAGTCAAGGTGGCTACCCTTATTAACACAGTTTACAACCATTTCCGCATCAAACACATGAATACAGGGAAACAAGCCACAACCATTAGAGAAATGAATGGCCCTTAGGATTGCCATAGCTTCTGCCACCTGGGCATTAAAAGTTGCCACAAGCACTTGAGAACTGGACGCCATGACAAAACCATTAGAGTCCCTGATAACAATGCCTATACCAACACGAGCTGTTTTGGAATCAATAGCGGCATCACAGTTGATTTTGTAAACACTTAGACACGGGGGGCACCATTTAACAATGCTGCTTCTAATAGAATGGACTTCTATGGGCACACCCAAACTGTTGAGATTGTACTTAGTAAGAATTTTTTTTGCCCACTCCCTAATTTTTAACTACGTATGTATAATAACTACATTGTGAAAAATTTTGGTACATGACCACAAATTACTGAAATCTCCTCCAAAACTATTTTCACATTTTTTTTCTTTTCGGAACGTGATTCACGTTTATGTTTTTTTTCAAGGATTCATGTTTACTCAAGGATTTCAAGACCCTTATGCACTCTACTTCAAAAAGAGGTAGAATTTGAGTTCAGTGATGAGTGTTCCATAGCATTCAAGGTTTTGAAAGTGGCACTAACCACGGCTCCCGTCATCATGCCACCTAATTGGAGTCTCCAGTTTGAGCTTAAGTGTGACGCTTCAGATTATGCCATAGGTGTAGTTTTGGGGCAGCGAGTAGAGAAGCTCTTGCATGTCATTTATTATGCATCCCGTACTCTTAACGATGCTCAATTGAATTACTCAACTACGGAGAAGGAGCTCTTGGCAATAGTGTTTGCCTTGGAAAAATTTAGGCAATATCTTGTTGGTTCAAAGGTTGAAGTGTACACGGATCATGCCGCCATCCGATATCTATTACATAAGAAGGATGCAAAGCCTAGGTTGATTAGATGGATATTACTTTTACAAGAATTCAACCTAGAAATTAGAGACAAAAAGGGGTGTGACAACTTGGTAGCGTATCATTTGAGTAGGATGACTCAAGGGACCATTGGGGAGGAAGATGTATTACCCTTGAGAGAAAGCTTCCTCGATGAACAATTATGGATGGTACAAGAGAAGGATCCATGGTATGCAAACATAGTGAATTATTTAGCCTCAAACGTGATACCCTCAGAGTTGAACCCACAAACAAAGAAAAGGTTCATTACTAGTACTAGATTCTACTTTTAGGAATAACCTTACCTTTTTAAATGTGGTCCGGATCAAGTAATTAGAAGGTGCGTCCTGGAAGGTGAGCAAGAAGAAATACTAAAATTTTGTCATGAACGTGAGTGTGGAGGTTATTATAGTGGACGAAGGACAATGATGAAAATCCTCCAATGCGGGTTCTATTGGACAACTTTGGCGAAAGATGCTTACGAGTTTTGCTTGAAGTGTGATATATGTCAAAGGTAGGAAAATATTGGAAAAAGGGACGAGATGCCACTAAATAGTGAGCATGTTGTTGAATTGTTTGACGTTTGGGGGATGGACTTCATGGGTCCATTCGTTACATCCCAATGTTACAACTTCATTTTAGTGGCCATTGACTACGTGTCTAAGTGGGTGGAGGCGATCCTTACAAGGACGAATGATAGTCATGTGGTCATTGGTTTCATTAAAGAGAATAAGGGAATTATCATTTTAGTCCCTATGTTTTTAAAAGTTGACACTTTTTTAACTGTCTTTCCAGTTTTCGTTGAATGGTCCCTATGTTTTAAAAAATCCATCAATATAGTCCTTCAGTGAGTCAAACGTTGGTCAAAGTTAACAGAATGAGGGTTATTTTCGTCTTTAAGCAATGAACCTGCCACGTGTCAACAAAAAAAAAAAATATATTTATATATTACAAAATAAGATTTTGCTATTTGTCTTTAAAAAAAAACTAAAAATAATGTGTCTATTTTAAAATATATATAAACAATTCAAATAAAAAAATTATTAAAAAAACTAGATTTCACACAAATATATATATAATAATAATAAAAAATAATAAAAAATTAAATTTAAAGAAAATATTTTTTTGATTAGGTCCAGTGTCCACCGTCCATCACATGATCCAAACACAAAAAAAAAAAAAAAAAAAAAAGTAAAAAACTTAATTGTGGGTGACAGTACGCCACCGTCAATCCATATACACCCAAATCCACCTCCACCGTCAACCACCAAACCCAGAAATACCTTCTTCATCTTCTTCAGATCCAAACCCAACCACCCCCACCATCAACCACACCACTCAAACACCAAACCCACCGCCGATCCCCTTCTATTTCTCAAGCCCTATTCTGCACATCACCATCTTCTCTAACACCCAAGCCATATCGATCCGCGATTCAAGCCAGATCTTCCACGATTTGGGAACCAGATTGATCCGCGATTCAAGCCATACCGTCGATCTACCTAACCTGTTCAGTTTGGTTTGGAAGCTTCGATTCGGTTTATGGTGGATGGTGATTGAAGCTTAGGTTTGATTTGGGTGGTTGTGGGGTTTGTTATGAAGCTTAGGTTTGATTCGGTTTAAAGGGTTTGAAGTTTAGGGTGGTGGTGGTGGTGGTGGTTTGAAGGGTTGATGATGGTGGTTTGGTGGCTGGAGATTGGTTTTGGTGGTGGGGTTAGGCGGCTGGCTGGGTTGATTTTCTAGTATGGTTTAAGATTGGTGTTGTTGTTTGAATAGGTTTCTGGGTTTCAGGTTGTTGTATGGTGGTGGCTATGGTTGTGACTGATTTCTAATTTAGGTTTAGGTGTCTGTGATTTCGTTCGATTTTGCCTGTGTTTGATTTAGATTTTATTAGATTTTGTTAGATTTTGTTAGATTTTGTTTTCTGGTGTTTGGTTTTCTGGTATGGTGTTGTTGTACAATGATGATTATGAACTGGACGATGATGAACTGTGATTGTTTGAGATCGATTTTGGTGATGATGATGAACTGGACGATGATGAGTTATGTTTGGTTTTCTGATGATGGTGTTGTTTGTTCTATGAATAAGATGGTGTCATGGTGATGATGATGATGAAAACTGTGATGGTTTGGAATTATTAAAAAAGATATAATATGATTTTTTTAAATTTATTTAAATCAATTTTTTAAAACTAATTTGATCTCCAACGTCCATCATGGTGATAGACGGTGGAGATCAATATTTCATTTTTTTTTTAAAACAAATTAAAATTTTTAATCATATTCTTTTAAAAAATATTTATTTTTCTTTTTTATAAATAGATTTAGATTTTAAGTTTTTTCTTTTTATTTTTGAAAGATTTTCATTTAAAAAAATTTTTATCAAAAGAAAAACTAAATTAGTTTATTTTTTAAGTTTTGTGACACGTGTCAAAATTTGATTGGATTATAAATAAAGTTAAATTGTGAAATTTTATAAAGTTTGAGGGTAAAATCGTAATTTTAAACCTTTTAATTTAAGTGAAGGGTAAGAGAGTCAATATACATTTTCTGTAACCGTTGACCGTTAAAAACCTAGTCAAAGGGACTAAATTGATGGTTTTTTTTAAAATATAGGGACTATTCAACTAAAAAGGGAAAGACAGTTAAAAAAGTCATCATCAGACAAAACATAGGGACTAAAATGATAATTCCCCAAGAGAATATCTTCTCAAGGTTTGGGATTCCAAGGGCGATAATTAGCGATGGTGGGAGTCACTTTTGTAATAAGATTTTTAAAGCCTTATTGAAGAAATATGGGGTCAGACATAAGGTGGCAACCTCTTACCATCCCCAAACTTCGGGACAAGTAGAGGTGAGCAATCGGCATATCAAGCAGATTTTGGAAAAGACGGTTAATAAGAGTAGAAAGGATTGGGCCTCCAGACTGAGTGACGCATTGTGGGCGTATACAACAGCTTTTAAAACACCTATAAGGATGAGTCCCTTTTGGCTAGTCTATGGGAAAGCTTGCCACTTATCGGTGGAACTTGAGTACAATGCCTTATGGGCCATTCGGAAGCTGAATCTAGACCATGACAAAGCCGGAGAGGAAAGGAAGCTCCAACTCAGTGAACTAGAAGAGTTTTGGTTAGAGGCTTATGAAAGCGCAAGACTCTACAAGGAGAAAACGAAGTTTTTGTTAGGATTATGCTCAATAGCAATAGTGTAATAATGTTTTTGACAATCTATTCATATTAATAAAGTGATTTCTGGTTTAACAAGTCTTATAGCATTTATAGTTTAATTATTATAATTGTCAAAAGTAAATAATCATAAGGTCAAAAGACTATGAGAAAAGAAGAATTGTTCGTACATCTGGATATGTATGAGGTAGACACAATTCTTTAGTTAGTCTTGAATAATGTTCACAACTTAAGGTAAAGGTTGGGCACCTTTATCTTGTTAAAGTTGTAGATTCTTTTGCTAGCATTTGAGTGGGATCAAATGTGTTATGATGAGTCTAAATCATCAAAGTGTCTTTGAGTAAAAGAATCTAGTGCACTAGGTGCATTGAATAGGATCACAATGAAATACTTTATCTATAACTGTTAGTAGATAAAAGGTTTTTCATTATGAGGACAATTGGAGAGTCTATCTTAATCCTAAGATAAATGATGGACTTATGGTTACAAGTGTTATCATTTGAGCTATCAATGAGTACAATTATATAGCATAGTCTATCCTCGATAGTTTGGTGGTATTCATTTGCTAATCGATAGAGGAATTCATTTATAGATATGGACATCGTGACTCCATTTATTAAATGAGAGTATAATATTATCATATGGATGTTTTGAGGTATTGGATGCTAAATCTCAACGTTGAGTTTTCAATAGGGTCTATTGAAACATGGCTTCTGGACAAGTCAAAATATCCAAGTTCAAAATGTGGTCATATGAGTAAATATGGTAACTAGGAGAGCTATAGGTGGTCTATGAGCTCTTGGCGATTACTGATATTATTCACGAGGATACACTATCTCAAATAAGATTGTCTAGGGTATGAATGAGAATCATTTACTTATTCTATCTTTATTTAAGAGTGCAATTTTAGTTCGTTAGTGGAATGAACAAAAATTAATAGATTAAACCTAAGTGAATCATTTGTTGATTGTGATTGGGTTATGTTTATTGAAGCTTAAATTTAGATAGCTCGCTAAGATCCCCAATCCACACGGACTTGCATGGATAACTTGATATATTCTACTAGACTAATTATGAGTCCATCTAGAATTGTATTAAGGCATGTGGACTTGTTTCTTTTAGTAAGAATGAGCCTAGTTCACATGTGAGCTTTTTATTAAGGTCCAATGGATAAAATAAAATGGAAAATAATATATAGCCCATGTGGAGTGCACTTGGGTGGCAAGGCTATTGATTTAGTCTAATATATTATTTTATTTTATTATTTGATTAAATGGAGATTAATTAATTTATTGATTAATTATTTAATTAAGAATCAAAATCTTTTTATGACTATGAAATATGTTTCTTAGTGTTATACTATTGTTAGTAGTATAATAAATATCAAAGACTTTATTTGGTAAGTAGATAAATAAGGAATTTATTTATCTAGTCAAATTAGGAAGTCTTTTGATATAGTCATAATAGAATAATACACTAAAGGGTTAGATTAGGGTTATGATTCTAAAGATTGATAGGAGTCCTTTTTGTGGGTAGATTTCAGCCAATCCTAAATCTTTTTGAAAAGAGGATTCGGCCATCACATAATTTCCTATCATAGAATTCGGCAACTCTAAGGGATTTTTTGAGCAATGGATTCGGCCACCATAGTTTTTGTAACTATGG
Source organism: Acer yangbiense (assembly GCA_008009225.1). NCBI lineage: Eukaryota > Viridiplantae > Streptophyta > Magnoliopsida > Sapindales > Sapindaceae > Acer > Acer yangbiense. Next base: position 15,470,513 of record CM017773.1, on the reverse strand, counting down.
TTTCGGCCACCATAGATCTTGCTAGAGAGAATTATTTCTTTTGCTTGAAAAAAAATCCAATTCTAGAGATTAGTGTGAGAATTCGGCCAAGAGGAAAAGAGAGAAGAGATCATTCTTATTTCGATAGTGCACTAGTAGCTTTTACATCAAAAGGCTTTGTGCACAATTTCGAATTAGGTTCGCGCGAATTTTGATCAAAGGATTGAGAATTTAAAAGTGACCGGAACGTTCTTTGTTATCTCTTGGAAGTTATTGTGACTAACGAAAAAGAAAAGTTTTTATTATCCATCCTCAGGTACACAATTCAAAGAAAGGGAGATCACGCTCCTAGGTGATTCACGTTCGTGATTGGATTGGAAGATCTTGCGAATTACCATCGACGCGACGTCAACCGGATCACACGACAAAGGTACGATACTTTTAGTTATATGTTAATTAATCAAGGGGTTAAGGTTCAATTTAAGGAAAAATTTTAAACTATACTAAACCTATTTTTATTCTCGCTTCCGTTGTGTGCACGTGTTTTTCCCTACAGTTTTATCATGACAAGAGTCTTAGAAGAAAAGAACTCCATCCGGGAATGCTTGTTCTACTTTTTGAATACCGTTTAAAGTTGTTTCCTGGGAAGCTTAAATCAAGATGGTCGGGACCTTATAGGATTGTACATGTTTTTGCTCACGGTGCTATTGAGATTGAAAATATGAAGAGGGGCGAGAGGTTTAAAGTGAATGGACACTGGTTGAAATCATATAGGGGAGGAGACCCAACTTGGGAGGCTATTTCAAATGAAGAATTGATCGATCCACTCGGATAACCATTGTTCTTTCTCTTTCTTTTTATGCCTTATTTTTGTGAGTTTTTAGTTTTGCCATTTTAGTTCTTATTTTTATTTCATTCTTGTTCTTGTTTTGCTTTTGGTTAAAATAAGAGTGTGTGTTGATTTTTGGTAGTGATTTAGGATGATTGTGCTTAATTGATGATTTTTGGATGATAGGAATGTTGAGAATATGCTATTCATGATTATGCATCCCTTTGGGATGAATTTATGCATATTAGAATGAGAAGGCATTTTTGCCAAAATTTTGGAAATTCTTTGATTATTTGAGGTCATATATGCTTTCTTTGCTTTGGATGTGTGGGTTGCGCCATTTAAACAAATACTATCTCCCATGAACATTGAGGACAATGTCCAACTTAGGTTTGGGGGTACATTTGCACAACACCACTTTGCTTGGTTTTACAAATTTGAGTCGAACTTTTCCAAAATTTTCAAATTTTTGCGATAATGCCATATTGAGCATACTTTGCTTATTGAGATTATGATTTACATGAGTTTTGAGGAATTGTGCATATTTGCCATTGTTTGGTTTAGATTAATGTCATGACATTTGGGACTTCATTGAACAAAGTGCGTTAATCTTTTTCTCATAATGTTAGAGTGGATTATCATTGTTGCTTGAAGGCTAAGAATTAATAGTGAAAATTCTCGAGAGGATCACAAACACGGCCTGAAAGAAGCATATTTTGAGTTGTCAAAAATTCAATCTTTAAACACTCACTCTCAAACACTCTTTTTAAGCATGTATAGGTCTCATTTGCACTTAAATGTTGCATGTCATAGAATATTATGGACTGTTTGTGGATGCTTTGATTTGCTTATGGACAAACCTTTAGAAATGACTTTAGGCAATGCATGTGAAGAAAACCATAAATTGGCCTAAATACTTCCATACCTTCTAAATGTGTGTGCTCCTAAGCCCTTTCGAAGCCAAATACATCTTAAACTTTTCATTTTGTGAACCACATCTAAATTAACCATATAGCTTACATAATTAACTTACCTCAACCAAATGATTTTTCTAAGGCTTATGTTATGAATGTAAGCTCTTTTATGAGAAAATGTTAATACATGTACCTAGGCATGTAATTTTGTATAAAGAGTATTAAAATGCAAGAGTGGATAAAAAGCAATGATAAAAAGAAAAGAAAAAGAAAAGCAAAAGCAAAGAAAAAGAAAAAGAAAAGAAAAGATTGAAATGAAAAAGATGTATGCAAAAGAAAAGAAAAGAAAGGCAAAGCCAAGAAAAAGATAAAATAAAAAGAAAAATATGAATTAGGCACAATTGGCCTAGATAGAGGGTTAAGAATTGAATAGGCTACTCAAGAAAAGTTTGAGTAGTGAATATGCAATTGAAATGATTGTAAGCAATGGGCACTAAAGGTGTAAACAAATGTGTAAAGCAAGTGGAACTTGTAATTAAAATGTATGCCTAAAGCATAATCATTAGGTTCCTTGTTTTCTATTGACCCATTATTTGACTCACCATTCACCTAAGCCCCATTACAACCAAAGAAAGACCTTCACGATCTTCAGGAATGTCCATTTGTGAATTTGGGTTTCTGCATGTTCTTTCTAATTCATGATTTGCAATTCCATTCATGAGATCTCATTTTTCAGAAATTGCGTTTTAAAATGACATCATATACAATCAATTTGATATTCATGAATTAACTCATATTGCATATGTATTTTTAAGGAAAGCCTAGGAATATGAGAGAAGAAATGAGAGAATCTTGTAAGGACTAGCTATCAAGGCGAATTACATTCTAAACTGAATAGTACCTTTGCTTTGAAGCTTAGGCATTTTGAATGTAAGATCGCGCTGCGTGCAATCATATCTAGAGTGACATGCTCTTAATTTTTACTTGACATTATCTTACATGAATAAGTCCTCACTAGTGCATCATTGTTCTAATCTCTTCATTCCTTGGTTTCGCTTATCAATCAATGGCTTATAAAACCTTGCTAGGATGATTTGAACTTATTTGAAAAAATGTGAGATATCTTGATGAAAATCCTAGAGGTTAATTGATCATTGTTTTGCTCGAGGACGAGTAAAAGATAGATTTGGGGGTATTTGATCGGACCAAATATAGTACAATTTTGTACCCTTATTTCCTATTCTTTGTGCTTAATTCTCAAGCGTTTCCCTGTATTTAATGTTGTAAAATCAAGTGTTTCAGGTTTTATTAGGCCTCAAAGGCATTTGTGAAGAAGAGGAGGAACTTGGTGCAAAAAGGAGCATAAAGACATGAAACAGGGCATTTTCGCCATTTGCTGAAGCTAGGTCGCCATGGCGACAGGGAGGTGTGTTTCAGAAGACCAGATGTCGCCCTCATGTCACCATATGGTCGTCATGGCGACAGGTAGGAGTGTTTCAAAAGATCAAATGTCGCCCCCATGTCGCTATATGGTCGCCATGTCGACAGAGGATTTATTCCAAAGAATAATTCATCAGGTGTTGTCACCATGGCGACATTCAATGGCAAATGGCGACATTACCCAAAATTCCTCAGTGTCACCATTTGCACAAGGATGAAAAAGATGATGTTCGTGGCGACAAGTGAATCTCAGAATGCGTAATCGTTTCACGCCACGAGGTTGCCATGGCAACAAAATGGCGACAATCCCGCCACATCAGCTTTCTAAGCGATTTTCAGCACAAAATCAAGACCAGTATAAATATCCCTCTTCTCTGAGTTTGAACGCACACAAGAATATACAGTGTTTCAAAAGCACCATTTTTAGACCTAGCTTTTCTTCCATGATTCCCACTTTCAACTTCCTCCATTTCTAACCTTGAACTACATATTCCATCAAACACTCAACATCAAATCTATTTTACCTCACCAAATCATTCCTCTCTTGCCATTTTCTTCACCATATTACCTTTGAAACAAATTATAGCACGGTGTGTATAAAATTATCTAGAGAGGGGGGGGGGGGGGGGGGGGGGGGGGGGGGGGGGGTGAATAGATTTTAAGCTTATTACCCAATTTTTCGTGATAAGTTAAAATTACGAAATTACCCCTAACTAGATATAGCAATAAATTAAGTATAAACTGCGGAAATTAAATAACACTTGATTTTTACGTGGAAACCCTCACGGGAAAAACCACGGGCTAGTAAGTAAGCCACACTCGAACCTCGAATCCACTAAATGTGTAAAACGATTACAACCTAATCCCAGAAGTAATCACACACCTACTTAATCCCGGTATGAGTGAACCTAGTCCTATTTGCTTGCGATCTAAGCAACCTAATCCCGGAAGCTACACACAAGACTTACATTCTCAATGAAGAGAATAACACCCTAAGTGAATATATGAATATCCAAATGCAACATAGAGCAAGGGAAACCCTATATGCTTATCTAAGATGATGCATTTGCAATTAAAGCAATCCTAGATATTAAAAACTAAATGACATGTCAAATAGTTTAGCTAATCAAGATTAAGCACAAAACCTAATTAGCTATCACAATACAACTTCTTAAACATACATCACACTAATCTCAAACTTGTATCAAAAGATATATGAAAATCATACAAGTAATAAATTGAGATTGCTTGTTAAGAAAAACACAAAATATGTAAGATATTAGTGAAAAGCTTACCAAGCAAAGTATGATGAAGAATCCATGCAAGATGACATCTAGATGATCAAAGATGATGCTAGATGATGATTGATGATCATGAAAAAGTGTTTGAGTAATTAAAAATGAGTTCTTTGTGTATTTTTCTTGTCTTGAAAAATATCCTAAGTATAGAATATGAATATGAACTCTCTTGTCTGACCTAAAGTCAAAGTGGCATATATATAGGAGCCATAAGTGAAGTGTGGTCGTTTTGAAAAACGCGCCAGAATTTGCTCTGTGCGCTGGACGACCAGTGCACGCCTGATACTAACTTTTTCCGTCGTTAAGAAATTGCAAGGATCAAAAGATTATTTCATTTAAAAATGGGGTTTCCTACGCAATGTGCTCTAAACTAGCAAAAGACTAGTAAAGCGGCAAGCGAGGGTATCGTTCCGTAGGGAGGTGTGATTCGTCAACCGTATCAAGTTCTAGAGTTTATTGTAAGCATGTAAATAGAATGTGGAAAGGTAAGAATGATGTGTGTGAGATGTATGTACAATGCGATGTGTGTGTGTGTAGAGAATAAAAATAAAAACAAATAAAAACAAAGAGAATATGGAAGGGTGAGAATGGTGATTAAAGTGATAAATAAAATGATGGATATGAGAGATGCATGAAAATGGTCACACAAGGTTCAATAAGTTCACCATACCTAAGTGCACAAATAGTTGGTTGTTAGACATTAAGGACATCCAATTTTAGTTAAGGGTTCGTTCTTGCCTCAATCCGATTTATACCCATTCATAGAGCTAACGGTTGAAGAGTGTGCCGAGAACCTCTCAAACACGAAACCGCAACCAACATATGTGAACCGATTCTACAAACAAAACTACATTGAGCCCCAATAATAGATTCGTAATGTAAAATGGCAACGTTAAAGTCTAATAAATGTGGAAAGAGTGATTGTATCTCCGACCATAACTCACCTAGAGCCCCTAGCGTGAGAAATAGCCAAAGACCAATAATTGTAACTATAACCATGACTCACCTAGAGCCCCTAGAGTGAGAAATAGCTAAAGTCCAATTGTTAACAAGAACATTGAACCAAACCCTTATAATATGGCAATTTATAGGTTTACCCACTCTTCCTAGCTAATTAGCCAAAACTATGCCCAGAGAGCCCCTCCAAAAGGCACAATCCTAACTCTAAGTCACTCAAACTCATTCATGACATGCAATTTTGACCTTCCAAAGACATACATACACAAATGGGATATTTGATTACAACTACTCCTACAATTAAGTTAATCTACTCCTAATCCCATCCATGAACACATATCAATTTCCAATAATCCATAAACATGCATTTCAAGATAAGAGATATATTCAATAACAATCAAGAATGAATCAAAACACAAATTGGATATAAAAACAACCATTTATATATTGAGCACAAAATAGGTTTACAAATATTCCCAAGTGGGGATTACACATTCAAGAAAACAAGAAATACATAGAGAGTGAGAAATAGATACAACCCTTGAAGAAAACCTCCTCCAAGTGCTCCTTCCTTTGCTAGCTCGAAATTGACCAAAGCCCACTCCTATCTCTATGCAATCTACTCCTAAATGTGGTGGAAGATGTGTAGAAGGTGAGATGGGGAGCATCCATGGAGGAAAAACCTCCATGGATGCTCTTGGAAGCTTCTCTCTCTCTTATTTGGTGAAGAAAATGAAGAAGAAGAAGAAGAGGAAGTTTGTGGGGAGTGTGTTCTGATGGTTGAGAAGAGAATAAGGTGTTTATATAGTGTTGGGAGGTTAGGGCACGAATTGGGGATGAAAGGACGAAACTGTCCCTGAAATTCGCTCAAAAAATGACTTTCTGGAGTGATTCGGCGGTTTATTTCGGCGGCCTGGCCGCCGTTTAGACCTGACAGCCTTTCAGCTTTTTCAGCATCGCGCACTGTTACGGAAATAGGCATAACTTCCTGCAGAAAGCTCGGAATCACAATCCGTAAAATGTTCTGGAAACTAGACTTCCGGGGCTTTCCGAATATATAAAGATATCCATGTGGTTCGATCTGAAAAGGAAGATATGATCTCCGCAAGTTGTACATCCTGCACGCGTATATACAATTTCAGCTCTTTTTGCTCCATTTTGCCTCCCAAACTAATCTTTAAGCTCAAAACCTTATTATAAGGAATATGTACCTACACAAAGCTCAAACAAAACATTATATACAAAAATACGCTCGAAAATGAGACAAACGATCGGAAATGGGGGACCTCAAATAGGTATAAAATAGTTCGATCAACGCCCAGCGCATAGGCAAAAATTGCACAGGCGCTTGACGACCAGCGCACAGAAGGGCGCACGTCCAGCGGCACACAACTGGGCGATTTGCGCTGGTGTGGACCAGCGCACGACCAGCGACAGACCATTGGGCGATCTGCGCTGGTCTGGCGCATGACGACCAGCGCACAACCTACTCCTTTGAACCCACAAAAAAACATGCAAGGGGTAAAAAGGTAAAACTAGATGCATCCTAAAAGTCTAACATTATATGACATATAATCACAAGATGCAATCAAAATAACAAGCAAGAAGAGATGAAAATTAGCATTAATGCACAACAATAATAAACACAACATACAAGGATTAATCATATGCATGAGTTGTGAGTGTGTGCAACTATCTTTTCAAGACAAGTAAGCACAAAGAAATTTACCTTCGGTGCTTATCAAGACGAGGACTTCAAAGGGCATCGAACAATAAAACCAACTCCTAAGCTACCCTTACAAAGAACCCCAACATGTGGTTTGTTCACGAAATGAGCCAATCAACAAATGGGAACCTTACAATCTCCCCCTTTGGCTATTTCGTGACAAAACCACCACTCACATTGATTCCTCACAAAGAAATAGAAACTACGGGACAACAATGATATTCTACATTACAAAAAGATAAGAAAATGCAACTTGAAGTCTTCAACCTCTTGTAGAAAATCAATCCCTGAAAATAAAGTTTCTAACATTTCCAATACAAGTAAAAAGTGAGATTAATCAAGTGAGAACAAAAAATAAGCATTTGCATATTAAAAGATTAGGCATGACATTATGAAATGTATGTGTATGCAATGCTCCCCCTCAACGGGTTACTCCCACTCAATGTATATTCTCCCCAACAAGCACAATATTTGCAACTCCTCTTACCATATCCTACTCCTCCTTTTTGTCATGATGTAGGCAAAGGAGTAGTCCCCAACCGGGTCACTCATAGCAACGAGAGATAGTAGCATGCAAGACATTTGCATAATCAATATAAGTCACTTTATGCATCTCAATTAATAGGAGAGAAACAAGGAGATTTATTTAGGAAAATATGTGAATCAAACATGTTTTGCATACAAGACATGTAGCATTCAAGTCCAAAATACCATGGTATTTGGCAAAGCAAATGACAAAGGTTTCTAAGAAGAATTCAAACCAATTTCACCAATGTCATGAGAAAAGCAAGGATATAGAGATTTTATTGATTTCAATTTAAGAGCAACTATATCCAACTTTATAAGCGAAACATGGCATGAGCGACTTTGCACCCTATTAGATTTTTCCAGATAAGATATCCGTATGATAGTAGCCATGTTCAACCAATAAAGAGAGAGAGACATTTGGAATATAAATTCCTTTGAACGGATACAAGATCCTTTATTCATTTTGAGTCTCATAAGTTTTCACACAAGTTTTGCATTTTAAGAATATGCAATCATCAATTCATGCTTTTCATGTAAGCATGTTATATGAATTTCATGCTTTTTCATTTGACATTAGCATGTTATTAAAGAATCATCATGTCATGGAGATAACTATAGGTCATTCAAATCATACTTCCTAGTACATCTCCTAGTCCAAAAATGCAATTTTGAACATAAATATGACATGGATTGTAAACAAGTAAGGTTCACACTTATGGAATTGAAAACATATATACATATGTGCAACCAAGCTTACTCAAGCAATTAAAAGAAAAGACATAAGATATTTCAAATTTTTTGCAAGTGACAAGAATGCAAAATAGCTCTCTTTGCTTGAGTTCCCCTTATGGGGTCAATCATAAAACATCACTCCACAAGACATATCCCAATAGATCTACTTAGTGTTTTAAATCGAGTAGCATCTAAGGGTTTAGTAAACAGGTCCGCAAGTTGATCATTATTACCTACATGTTCAAGTACTATGCATTTATTTTCAACAAGCTCTCTAATGAAATGATGGCGGATGTCAATATGCTTAGTTCTAGAATGTTGTACCGGATTCTTGGAAATATTAATGGCACTCATATTATCACAAAAGAGAGTGAGTGTACCTTGGTTGAATCCGTAGTCTACTAGCATTTGCTTCATCCATAGGAGTTGTGTGCATCCACTCCCTGCGGCTATGTACTCGGCCTCGGCCGTGGACAATGAAATCGAGTTTTGCTTCTTGCAAAACTAAGACACTAAGTTGTTGCCTAGAAAGAAGCAACCGCCCGATGTGCTCTTCCTATCATCGCAATTTCCTGCCCAATCCGCATCACTAAAGCCTACAAGACTAGCATTAGTGTCAAAAGAGTACCAAATCCCATAGTTGGATGTCCCATTCACATAGCGAATGATTCTCTTTACGGAAGAGAGATGGGACTCTTTAGGATCCGCTTGGTACCTAGCACACACACCCACCCACACTAAAAGATATATCGGGCCTACTTGCAGTCAAATAAAGCAAGCTACCTATCATGCCACGATATAGAGTTTGTTCCACACTTTTACCACTAGCATCCTTGCTTAGCTTCAAAGTGGTACTCATGGGTGTATCACAATGTTTGACATTTTCAAGACCAAACTTCTTCACTAGGTTCTTAGCATATTTGGCTTGGGTTATGAAAATCTCATCATTCATTTGCCTAATTTGCAAACCTAGGAAGTAACTAAGCTCATCAACAAGACTCATCTCAAATTCATGAGACATGACATCAACAAATTGTTGGACCTTGGTGTTGTTGGTGGAGCCAAACACTATATCATCAACATATATTTGAGCTATGAAAAACTCATCATTGTCTTTCTTGATGAATAGTGTCTTGTCAACACTACCCCTTATGTAGTTATTGTCAACAAGAAATTGAGTGAGGCGCTCATACCAAGCCCTCGGTGCTTGTTTCAACCCATATAGAGCCTTCTTGAGGCGATAGACATGGTTGGGGTGGTGTGCATCCATAAACCCCTTGGGTTGTTCAACAAACACTTCCTCTTGCAAGAAGCCATTGAGGAAGACACTCTTAACGTCCATTTGGTGCAATTTGAATTTGTGCACACAAGAGATGGACAAGAGAAGCCTAATGGACTCTAAATGGGCAACGGGAGCAAAAGTCTCCTCAAAGTCGATACCCTCAATTTGAGAGTACCCTTGTGCTACAAGCCTAGCCTTGTTCTGCACTATGTTGCCATTCTCATTGGATTTATTCCTATAAATCCACTTAGTTCCTATCACATGTGAGCTTTTAGGCCTAGGAACTAGAGTCCAAACCTCATTCCTTTCGAATTGGTTTAGCTCTTCCTGCATGGCAAGAACCCAAAATTCATCATTCAAGGCTTCATCAACCTTTTTGGGTTCAATTTGAGAGGTGTAGCATGTAAAGCTAATGAGATTAGCTATTTGACGCCTAGTCCTAACACCCTCATTCACATCTCCAATAACATCCTCTTTGTTATGGAGTCTTCTAACCCATGGAGCGGGTTCATTAGAGTCTAAGAGAGGGACTCTAGTAATAGGTTGTGTGACCTTATTATTGTCACTAGACGTTCCAACATTGTGAGTCACCACAACCCTCTCCAAAGGAGAGTCATCCTCTAAAACTTCCTCCTCCTCATGGTCATTAGACTTGAGCCTTGTATCATCAATGACAACATTCGATGATTCCATGACAGTTCGAGTCTTCAAGTTGAAAACTCTATAGGCTCTACTATTCAAGGCATAGCCAATAAAGATACCCTCATCACTCTTAGCATCAAACTTGCCAAGTTGATCACGGTCATTTAAAATGTAGCATTTGCTTCCAAATGTGTGGAAGTAGCTAACATTTGGCTTCCTACACTTCCATAACTCATAGGAGGTGTTTCTAGATCCGAGCCTTAGGAAAACTCTATTCCCTATATAGCAAGTCGTATTGACGGCTTCGGCCCATAGGTTCCTAGGGACATTGTTGCTAAGCAACATCACTCGGGCCATCTCTTGGAGGACCCTATTCTTCCTCTCAACAACTCCATTTTGTTGATGAGTCCTAGGAGCCGAAAACTCATGGGAGATGCCTAAGCTATCACAATAGCTTTCAAAAGAGGCATTCTCAAATTCCCTCCCATTGTCACTTCTAATCCGTTTAATGCTTTTAATGTTAGAATTCATTTCATTTTGTATTTTAGTACAAAGCATTTTAAACTTATCAAAAGTTTCGAATTTTTCTCTAAGAAAATATGTCCATGTAAATCTAGAGAAATCATCAACACAAACAAAAATGTATCTCTTTCCACCTAAACTCTCGGTTTGCATAGGACCCATGAGATCCATGTGGAGAAGCTCTAGGGGCTCCTTGGTGGAGAGATACTTGCCCTTTTTGTGCGTGCTTTTGGTTTGTTTTCCTTGTTGGCAAGGTCCACAAATACCATTGGCTTTCTTCCCAAGCTTAGGGAGGCCACGCACACAATTGAACTTTCCAAGGGTTCTTAAATCCCTAAAGTTCATGTGGCCAAGTCTTTCATGCCACAACTCTATTTGCTCATCCATGGACACAATGTTTGAGACTATTCTAGTTTCAAGACAATAACAATTGTCACTAGATCTCATACCTTTCAACAAGGTTTGTCCATCGGGCTTTAGGATAGAGCAATCATCTTTACAAAACAAGACGAAATATCCTTCATCACTTAGATGTGAAATGCTTATTAAATTGGCTTTCAAGTCATCAACAAATAAAACATCGGATAAGGAAGGTAATCTGGGAACGGAAATGGTTCCTTTCCCTACAACCTTCTTTTTGGATCCATCACCAAAAGTGACATATCCTCCTTCCTCCATAACAAGAGTCTCGAAGAAACTCTTGTTTCCCGTCATGTGCCTAGAGCACCCACTATCTAAATACCAAAAATTAGAAGAATTTGCCTTCAAGGCTATTTGAGCAACATGGCAAACATTTTCATTCTTTTTAATCCACCTAGAAACAATCTTAGCTTTCTTAGTGGTCTTTGGTACATGGGCTCTAGATGTTCTAGGATCATGCATAATAATATTATCATTCCTAGGAACATGCGTCATGGCTCTTTTCTTTTTCTTCTCAATCATGCTTCTAGTTTTGCACATTTTAATATATCGAAAGCAATGTGGTCTAATATGACCATCAAATCCACAAAAATGACATATAGGAGTAAAATAAGGAATCATACCTTGTCCTTGTCTTTATGGATGAATGGGTTCAAAGCATCTTCGTTGTTGAATCGGTCTAGATTGCTTCCTAGCTTGAGGTTGCATGATTGGTCTCTTTCCTTTGTGAGCCAAGTGTGGAGGAATGTTGGCTTGAGAGACCCTAGGGGGTTGAGCTTGAGGTTGCCTTCTTGGCCCCATCTTCACATGTGCATTTGAACATTGTCCTATTTCTAACTTCTTCCTAGGAATTTGCACAAATGAAGTTTCTTCGTTCCTCAAACTCTTGACAAACACGGTCTTGTTAGAGGTTGAGATCTTCTTGCCATCTTCATACCCAAGACCCCTCTTGTCACATGGACTCTTTCCAACACCAAGCATATGGTCAAGCTTCTTGGTGCTAGAATCCATCCTAGTCATAGACTCTCTTACTTTTTCAAGCTCCTTCTTTAGACTTTCTTCATTCCTCCTAGATAAGACTAACTCCTCTCTTAGCTTATTTTCCATCTTTTTGAATTTTTCCACTTGTTCACTTAAGTGGTCATTTTGAGATGAAAGCTCAAGATTTTCTTCTCTCAACATCTTGATATTTCTTGTGCTCTTGATTGCTAAATCATTAAACTCGGCATGGTATTTAGCAAGCACATTTTTCTCCACAAAACCATTTATGGAGTTAGAAAAGGAATCACTTTGTTCTCCACTTGAGTCATTTTCCTCTTGACTCATTTCCTCTCTCTCACTAGCACTTTTGCTTTTATGGGAGGAGGCAAAAGCTAGGAGATTAGCCATGAGCTCTTTATCATCCGAAGACTCATCTCCCTCATAGGAGTCATCACTACTTCAACTCCAAGTGGCGGCTATCATTTTTCCCTTTTTCTTCTCATTGTGATTTGCACATTCGGGGGTGAAGTGACCTATGCCACCACACTCGAAACATCGAGCCCCTTTCCTTTCGGTCCTTTCGGTCCTAGGTTCAAACTTCTTGAAAGAGCCATTTTTCTTCAAATCTTGACCTTTTGATTCAAAGTCCTTTCTCCTAAACTTCATAACCTTGTTGAACCTTTTTTACAAACAAGGCAAGATCTTTATCTAAGTCAATCTTCTTTGCCTTCTTTTCATCCTTGTAGGTTTTTAAAGCAATTCCTTTTTGCTTTTTAGTGGGTGTGGAGATAGGACCTTTCCTAGACTCATAAGCTAGAAGTCTCCCAATCACCTCACTCGGCTTCATATCCTTATATCCATTATTTTCTTCTAAAGCCGTCACCTTCGATTCGAACCTATCGGGGAGAGATCTCATAATCTTTTGCTTGATTCTCCTATCCGAATATGGATCACCAAGTTGATGACTTTGGTTGACTATGCCCATCAACTTGATCTCGAAGTCGTTGAAGCACTCATTATCCTTCATCTTAAGCATCTCAAATTGAGTTTGGAGGACTTGAAGCTTAGAGTCCTTCACAACTTCGGTTCCCTCATGTGCAATCTCTATGATGTCCCATGCCTCCTTAGCTATCCTAGTATTTTGAATCAATTTATATTGATGTTAACCGCCAAAATTGGCAGGGATCAAAAAAGAATTTTCCATTAGCTTTGAGAAGAAAGCCGGGATCCAAAGTAGAAGCAAAAATGTCTGGGTACCCCGCATGCTAGTTAACTGACTAGGGGGAGAGCCTCCACCCACTCCGGCCAGGTCCAAAATTCCCGGGACCATGAAAAGCACCAGGAAGCCAAAAGATGAATGGGGGGTTGGAGGACACGGCCATCGCAAGGTCCTAGTACCCAACTACCTCGAGTACCCCGGTACCTGGGTGTCTGGGTACCCGTTACTTGAAACCCCGACATCTGTGAACATCATTTTACAAGAAGCACGAGGGACGCGGGGTATCCGGGATATCCCCGACTAGCGAAACACGTGGCATATACATGGCAAGGTATATACCAGGGTCCCAGTAGACCGACCCCACAGAAGCAGGTAGGGGGGGGGGGGGCGGCACACCGAAAAATAGATTACAAACACTAAACGTCACCGTTCAAAGATAAAAAGTCAAGCTACAAACACGGTATTCACTCCCGCCGTTTAAAAACCTATTTTAAATAGGAGTCAACTCATCTAGGACCAAGAAGGAAGGAATCGCCTGATCTTCAGGGATCAATTTCCCGACGAAATTGTCGGACTCCAAAAAAGGCCCGTGCAGCACTAAAACCCTAGACCGTAGTTCTAGGAGTGCTCGGCAAGAAAAGAGGCCTATATATATTGATGATATGATAACAGAAAAGAGGAGGCAACCCTAGCCGACTACATTGGTTTACTACTTATTGACAGGCACGAAAGCTCCATCTCCATTCTGGTTCTCCTATGTCTTTTATTTTCTCCTTACATCATAATCCACATTATGATCTTTAGGGGCTCGAACACCGAGTTGTAAGAGTTCATATTGAAACCATTGTGTATATATACTCAAACAGTTTTCCTTTTTTATGCTCCCAATATATGAAAAACTCACTCACCCTACTATGTACATTCACCATCGTACTTGATACACGATATCCAGCGGGGTACCAGGCTACTAAATATCTCGCTGGCCCCTGATCAATCCAGATCCGGATCCTACACATCCAAGTCAGATCACACCACGCAGAAATCAAAGAACCTGCGGGGTATCGAGGTATAAAGTATCCCGCTAGCCTAGATCCAATTAGATCCAGGTCCCTCACATATCGTTAATTCTGAATTGCACCCCGGTGACAATTTTGAGTTAACATTTTGGCGCCGTCTGTGGGAACACCCCCCACCATTAACAATCTTTCAAGTCCAAATCAGAAAAAAATAGAAGATGAGACTCCGATCCTCCCAGGGGCAGCCCACGAACTCCGGACCCTATTCCCTGGCTTCCACCTAAAAGAATTAGGGAAAAATGAGAGGAACCAGAAACCAGATCCTGGTACCAGTTCCGCCACCGAATCCCGGACCAGCACCACAGGACCCCGCGGTCTCACAAACAAACAGAGAGGCCATAGAGCAACAAGCTGCTGCTTATGTGGAAAGTATCCGCCTTCGGATGATTGCCCAAGGGATACCCTTTGAATCACCCAGATTCGCAGAAGGGGTTGGGCCAAGTATCCGGGCGCCGGTTTTTGACAGACTCAGACCGCCGTTACCAGTACAGAATCATCCTGAGGATCTCAGACATCGATTGGTAAAGTCAGCTATCAACATCCCACCCAGAAAGGCCCAGTCAACAACGAGGCCGGCTGTGAAGAAGAAAGATCCTCAGCCCGGTGCAGGTGGCGATACGGGACCCAGAAGGAACCAGCAAGATACCCGCCACCGAGAAGAGAAACATGAGGAACTTACTGGGGAATCAGAAGCCTCAGACAATGAAAAGTTAGTAACCCGATCCGGACGCAGCGGATCTAAACACCTAGAGGATCAGATGGCCAAGATGGCAAAAGAGCTCGAGAAACTGAAGAAAGGGAAATAACGGGGTACTCGGAAGAACCCCCTGGGGGAGATGAACGCGTTATTTTCCAGGAGAATCCGGGAAGTCGAGTTGCCCCCCAAGTTCAAGATGCCCACTAAGAAGTATTCAGGATCGGAGGATCCCGTGAGTCACATGGAGAGTTTTGTCCACCAAATGGAAATTCAGAACGCTACCCGGTCAGCTATGTGCAGGATGTTCCCCTCAACTCTGACCGACTGTGCTAAGACTTGGTTCAGAAAATTGCCCCCATGAAGCGTGGATTCATTCACAAAGCTAACTACCGACTTTTGCGCTCAGTTTCAGGGAGTCAAGCCCCGCCCTAAGGATCCCGTCCTATTACAATATGTGATCCAGGAACGAGGTAAAGCTCTGAGAACTTACGTAGAAAAGTTCCACAAGGAAGTCATCCCGATGGGGGTGTTCGCTGAGAAGGAAACCCTCGCCAACTTCAGAAGAAATTTATGGGCTGACAGGTTATTCCGATTGTTTGCCAAGCACCCACCTGAGACGTATCAAGAGGCTTATGATAGAGCGCTGGAGCAGGTGGACATAGATGAGCAGCTCCGAATTAAGGTGGAACACGATGAAGCCCGGACATCTAAGCTATCTAAGAAGGAATCCCCAAAACCTGTACTTGTGAGGAGAGTACAGAACCCCCCCCTCCCCAAATCGATCAACATATAGGCCACCACCTCCTCAATACCCGGAGAGATATCCTCCTAGAAGAACTCCACCCCGAGCAACCCCTCCGCTAAGAGAGGTAACTCATATATCAACGAAGGAAGACTGGTATAACCATTACACTCCACTCAGTGCCTCCTAAAAAACCATATACCTAGCCATCCGCGATAAGGGCCTGCTCATGAAGCCTGATCCAATAAAGGTCCCAGCTGATCAGAGAAACCGATACAAGTATTGCGACTTTCATGAGGATGTCGGGCACAACACATCAGAATGCTATAGCCTCCGTAACCAGATTGAGAGTTTGGTAAAAGGAGGACTGTTAACGGAGTTCTTGCAACAAGTACGGGACAGCATCAAGATGGGAAAGGAAGTACAAAAGGAGATGCGGGAGGCGGAAGAAAAGAGGAAAGACGAAGGAAAGGATTTGATGCAACAGATCCATGTCATCCATACCATTAGTGGAGGACCAAATCTAGCCGGGACTTCCAACAATTCAAGAAAGAATCATGCTAGGAAGATTCCGAAGCTCGCCACTGGTCAGGATGTGTTCCGGGTATCCCGGGGATCCCGAGAATACCCTCGATCCGCCCAGATCATTTTCACTGAAGACGATGCTTACAACACAGTGCAACCCTACGATGATCCAATGGTGATCACGGTCCAAATTGCTAACTGCCGGGTCTACCGCATCCTTGTAGACACCGGAAGTAATGTGGATATCCTGTTTAAATGAGAGTTGGAGAGGCTTAACCTTAAGAATCCCTGTTACAACAGTTGCACTACACCCTTATACGGATTTACAGGGGACTCCATAATGCCAATAGGGACGCATATTTTGCCAGTGATAATTGGAGAGGTCCCCCTTCAGCAGAACATCATGACCGAGTTCATAGTGGTTGACACCCCGTCCGCCTATAATGCAATTCTAGGAAGGCCATTTTTATCAAGTATCAGGGGAGTGTTGTCCATTTATCACAATGTCTTAAAGTTCCCGGTTGGGACTGAGGTAGGAGAAGTCAGGGGAGATCAGCAAGCAGCCCACACATGTTATGTAGTATCAACCAACCCTGCTGTGTTGGCCAAACAATATGTTCACTGTGGTCATGAGTCGGGATATAGGATGGCATAGTTGGGGAACACAGTAGAGGAAAAGCGGGAAGGATTGACAAGTATCCTGCATAGCAGTTATGAGATAGGGCAGGTTTCTCAGTTGATCGCTCTAGGAAGGACAGTCACTCTAGGAAGTCTTACTTTTTAAGTTGAAAGAGAAATGTTGTCTCGATTGGTATATTCCTGATAAATATATACCCCGACCTTTTCTGCTTTGTATTTGCCTTTTTTTTCAATAAAGTCAGTTTTGGATCTCCTAGTTTCGCCTAGCAAGTCCTCGCCATTTTTTTTCTTTCTTCGCCTCAAGACCAGGAAAAGCTATATGGTTTTCTTGCTGCCTTGGTCGGGGTATACCCTTCTCCAGGAAGGGTCTGGTGCTTGAAAGCATAAGGGGTGTAGTCACCTGTCAGAATCAATCGTATCAAGACCAGGGAAACCTACACAGATCCCCTGAAGCCTCGGTCGGGGTATACCCCCCTCCAGGAAAGATCTAGTGCTTGAAAGCATAAAGGGTGTAGTCACCCACCAGGATTAATCATATCAAGACCAGGGAAACCTACACGGACCCCCTGAAGCCTCGGTCGGAAAATTCCTCCCCCAGGATGAACCCAGCGTCAAAGTGATTTTAGTTGATACCCAGGACAAGGCATCAG
Source organism: Acer yangbiense (assembly GCA_008009225.1). NCBI lineage: Eukaryota > Viridiplantae > Streptophyta > Magnoliopsida > Sapindales > Sapindaceae > Acer > Acer yangbiense. Next base: position 15,452,715 of record CM017773.1, on the reverse strand, counting down.
AGAAATCATGCCATCATTTTCAGAAGCCAGACATTTCACCCCGATAGGTAATTAAGTTGAAATTGGGATCCCTACCAGGATCCCCAACAAGGAATTTGACACGGGCAATAATCGTAGCAGGGTATCAAGGTTACTACTAAGGAGAATTACTAATCGAAAGCTGTATTCAAAAGACAAGTCCAACAAAAAACCTAAGGTCCACCAGCGAGTTAAAGTAGAAGTCAGACACTGCAGAAGATCGGGATAGTCCTTATTTTTATCACGTTCAAACATAAGTACCTTTCTTGAACAAGGCATAAATATACAAGCAAGGATATGAAGGAAATAGGAAAGGAACGATTGCAATAATGAGAGGAGTCCATTAAATCAAGCAGGTTGCCCAATCCCCGTTTCAAGGCTACAAATAGGTTACAAGGCAAGCCTCATTAAAGCAAAAGAAAAAAAAAATCATGTGTCGCCCTTTTCTCCCGCATGCACCTCCTGCTGGGATCCCTCCACCTGTTCTCCTCCTATCCGCTTTCCTTCAAGTAAACTGGTTGCAACCGAAGAACCCATTTCCCCCATGTGTGGAGCAGAAGACCCTTCAAGGTCATTTAAGGCAGCAGGGGGATCCTGAGCCTCAACTCCGAGTGAGCCATCAGAACCAGGCAGATTAGTGGATGGGCCCGGGATGACTGTTTCCTGCAAGGAACCTCCTTGATCAGGATCAGGATCAGGATCAGGATCAGCATCAGAGAGAGCTGCTGCCGCCTTCGCCATAATTTGGTCTCGGTCCCAGCCCAAAGGAGTCGACAGATCGAAAGGAGGTGGGAAGGCCTTGGCAACCTCGTAGGAGGCAGTAAAGTATCCATCCGTGAAGGAAGAATCCAATCGGGATTCCAAAATCTTCACGGAACCCCTCAAGAATCGGTTCTCGTCCAGGAGGACTGCTCTCTCTGCCTTGACAGATTCCCTCTCAGCTTTGCGCTGTGTGGAAATGATTGTTTCTGTGTCATAGGCGCGTTGCATTCTTTCCAGCTCCACCAAGGCATCCTGCCTCCGGGATTCAAATTCAGCCGCATCTTGCACCAGGGAAGCAACTTTCTCTTCAGCCTGAGCCAGCTCATCCTTGGCTTCCTCTACCTGAGCCTGGAGGGCCAAATTGGCCTCCCTTAAAGCAGACACATGTTGCCCCATGGCTAAGGCAAACTTGAAGCCCTGCATAAAGAGGGAGTTAGCATCTAGAAGGAAGTTATATGTAGCAAACAGGAAAAGATGGAAGCATATACCTCGGCAAGCAAAACGGCCCCCTTGGTAACGAGAATATCCGTAGGCAAGGAAGACATCTGATGTAGGCCTCCTTCAGGACAGGCGGCTATAAATTTAGAAACGATGTCGTCCGGGTCGCCATCTAGCAGCCTTGGCCCAGAAGGGAGATTAGTAGAAGGAATTTTGGGGGCGGATACTTCAGCTTTCCCCACCTTGGCAGATTTGTTTTTCTCCACCCCTGTGGCTCGCCTGGCTGAAGGAACCCGAGAGGGAGGAGAGCCTGCCGGGATTGCGGGCTTGGGGGGCATAACCTTAGCAGCCAGCTTTGCCTTAGGGACTGGAGAGGTCTTGGCTTTAGCTGCTTTTGCCAACATCTCACTAAGGGAAGGACGCGAAATGATCTTCGTCAACGAGGGATCTGGGAAACGAAGTGTCGGCCCCGAGGCGGCCCCGGCGCCAGGAGGAGATGGGTTAGGAGAGCGGGATGCCCGGGAAGCCGGGTTTGGCGGGCCCGAAACAGTGGGAGGAGATGCTGCAAGATGGACTGCTGAAACTAAAAAAAAAATAATAATAATAAGAAGATATGTAATAAAAAGAGAGAAGGAAAGAAGGATGTTGACAACACATGATCACATACCCAGTTCAGCAACAGATATCCTTAGATACCTCTCTAACCGGGCTCCTTCGAAGGGGTCACAGGAGGGATGCTGCATGTTAATATAACCCCGCTGCTGGATCCTTGTCAGGATCCCCACGGATTCAGGAGACAATTCCTCTGAAATCCACTTGTCTCTAGGAGAAAACTGGGTGGGGACGGGGTATTCGGTTCCCCCGATATGCACCGAGCGACCCCATTCACCTTCAACGACGATCCATTCATCCTTCCAGGGCGAATTATACTTCACGTTGGCACCAAGAACGAAGAACTTCATCGCATTGCTAGGTCTCAAATAAAACTGACCTCGTGGTGACATGTTGGTCACCTGGTAGATGTAGCGGATCTCGGCGAGGCATGCTTCCCTCTGTATGTTATCCTTCTCACATTGCTCTCTCCAGAGCACCAAGAACCCCGTTAAGTTCTTCCAGAACCCAGGAGAAATCTGGAGTGGGGCTAGCTCCAAAGCTACAAGCATTCTATGGAGTGAAGGGTGAAGTGGAAGCCGGACCCCGCATTCAAAGGCGGCTATGTGGATTAGTAGACGACCTTCAGAAGGGGTGTAAACATCGTAACCCCGATGAGGGAGAGATAGCGAGAGATAATCTGGAATCCTAAAGGTCCTCCTCAACCGGATGAGTGTATCAGATGTGCAGACGGAGTCCGAGATAATTCAGCCGTCGTGGAAGGAGGACAATGGGCCTAGGTGAACCCCAGTTAGGTCGATGGAAGGGGCGTCCCCTTTGTCCGCCTCGATCTCAGCGTTGACATCGTCCTCATCAGCAATGTGGGCTGGGTCTTCAGGTCCCGTACCAGAACCTGACCCGATTTCTCAATTTTTGCTAGAACGATGGCGTTTTAGCGGAGTACAGTCATCAACAACATCACCTTCGTCCCGACCTCGTTTCGACGCTTTAGATGTCTGGGAGTCCTCTCCTGACCCTGTTTGCCCCGCACCAAGCATCTCGTCAATGCTATCAGGAGGATTTGGAGGAGAGGTTGGGGGGTTAGCCAGGACCACCGGGTTATCTTCGGGGAGGACCGGCGTGGAAGCTGGTTGGTTGGAAGATGAGGCCATTTGACCACGAGAAGAAAGGCAAAGATAATTTTTTCTTAAGAAGGAAGTTTTGAGAAAGAATCAGAAGCAGGAGCTTTGAAGTGTTTAAAGAGGCGTGAGCGTATGAAGAAAGAAGGAAGTGTGCATTTATAGGCAAAGGCGGACAGATATCGAGGTGGAGGGAGAAACAGAGTCGGAGATAAATCATAACAGTTCAAGGGAATCGCGCCAAAGGCGGCTCGTTTTAATCCGAAAATAGACGTTATCCCGCACGTGGGTCAAGCATTAAATGCTACCAAATCCAAGGAAGATCCTCTCATCGATTACGGAAGCCAGCTGGAAGAGATTAGACGAGCAGACAAGACAGAAAATCCTTCGAGTGGACTTGGGAATCCTGACTCTAACCCCAGCAAGATACCGGTGTTCAAGTCAGGGGGGACTTCTGTTAACCGCCAAAATTGGTAGGGATCAAAAAAGAATTTTTCATTTGCTTTGAGAAGAAAGCCGGGATCCAAAGTAGAAGCAAAAATGTCTGGGTCCCCGCATGCTAGTTAACTGACTAGGGGGAGAGCCTCCACCCACTCCGGCCAGGTCCAAAATTCCCTGGACCATGAAAAGCACCAGGAAGCCAAAAGATGAATGGGGGGTTGGAGGACACGGCCATCGTAAGGTCCTAGTACCCAACTACCTCGAGTACCCCGGTACCTGGGTGTCTGGGTACCCCGTTACTTGAAACCCCGACATCTGCGAACATCATTTTATAGGAAGCACGAGGGACGCGGGGTATCCGGGATATGTAGGGAAAAATACCGTAGTACACGCAGCGGAAGCGAGACTAAAAATAGATTTAGTATGTTTTAAAATTTTTCCTTTTTATGAACCTTAACCCCTTAAATTAATTAACCATATATAAAGTAACAAAAGTAGAATACCTTTTGTCGCGTGATCCGATTGACTTACGTCGATGGTAATCCGCAAGATCTTCAATCCTAGCACGAATGTGAATCACCTAGGAGCGTGGTCTCCCTTTTCTTTGAATTGCAAACCTGAGAATGGACAAACAAACTTTTCTTTTTCTTTTGTTAGTCACAAAACAATCAAAAGAATACAAAGATTATTCCGGTCACTTTTGAATTCTCAATCTAATGATCGAAACTCGCGTGAACCTAATTCGATGTTGTACACACAAGCTTATTGATGAACAAGCAATTAGTGTACCATTAAAAGAATAATCTCTTCTCTCTTTTATGTCTTAGTAGAATAATCAAATACTTGTCTATGAGTTTAGAAGAAGAAGAAAATTGAATCAATCAAGCATTAGAGGTGGCCGAACCCTATCATAAGAAATATATAGGGTGGCCGAATTTCACTTCCTTTTTCTATTAGGGTTGCCGAAATCTACCTCATATGCCATTAGGGTTGCCGCAAATCACATAGTAAAAAGGATTTGTTTTGCACCCTAATACACATCATCTTTTAGACTTCTAACCCTAATCCAACTCATAAGTATTTTTATTCTTTTATTGACTAAATAAAAAGACTTCTTATTTGATTAAATAAATAAACTTAATTATTTATTTTTCTTATCAAACAAGTCTTTTACTTTTAGTATAACTCTAGGAAATATATTTCCTGAACAGAAAAATATTTGTTTCTTAATTAAACAATCAATTAATAAATTAATTAATTCTTATTTAATTTAAACAATGAAACAAAATAATATGTTAGGCTAATATTTTAACCTTGCCGCCCCACATGTATAAAATGGGCCATATATTATTTTCTTATTTCATTTAATCCATTGGACTTTAAATAAAAAGCCCACATGTGAACCAGACCCATTCTTACTAAAAGAAACAAGCCCACATGCCTTTCATTAATATATAAATATAATTGAGCAGTCCATTAAATAATTAATGTGCAAATTATATTCTTAATATATTAAATGCAATTCTAGATGGACCCATAAATTGGTCCGGTAGAATATATCAAGTGATCCATGCAAGTCCGTGTGGATTAGGGATCTTGGCGGGCTATCTAAATTTAAGCTTCAATAGACACAACCTAATCACAATCAACAAATGATTCACTTAGGTCCGATCCATTAATTTTAACTCATTCCACTAAAGAGCTAAAATTGAACTCTTAAATAAAGATAGAAAAGAAAGATGTTCCTCTTTCATAACCCTAGACAATCATATTGGAGATAGTGTATCCTCGTGATTAATATCAGTAATCGTCAAGAGTTCATAGACCGCCTATAACTCTCCAAGTTACCATATTTACTCATATGACCACGTTTTGAACTTGGATATTTTGACTTGTCCAGAAGCCATGTTTTCAATAGTCACTATCGAAAACTCAACGTTGAGATTTAATATCCAATTACCTCAAAACATCCATATGATGATATTATACTCTCATTTAATAAATGGAGCCACGATGTCCATATCTATAAATGAAGTCCTCTATCGATTAACAAATGAATATCACCAAACTATCGAGGATAGACTATGCTATATAATCGTACTCATTGATAACTCAAATGATATCACTTGCAACCATAAGTCCATCATTTATCTTAGGATTAAGATAGACTCTCCGATTGTCCTGATAATGAAAAGACTATTATCTATTGACCGTTCTAGATAAAGCTTTTCATTGTGATCCAGTTCAATGCACCCAGTGCACTAGATTCTTTTGCTCGAAGACACACCGATGATTTTAGACTCATCATATCTCATTTGATCCCACTCAAATGCTAGCAAAAGAATTCTACAACTTTAACAAGATAAAGGTGTCCAACCTTTAACTTAAGTTGTGAACAATATTCAAGACTAACTAAAGAATTGTGTCTACCACATACATATCCAGATGAACGAACAATTCTTCTTTTCTCATAGTCTTTAGACCTTATGATTATTTACTTTGACAATTATAATATTAAACTATAAATGCTATAAGATTTGTTAAACCAGAAATCACTTTATTAATATGAAAAAGATTGTTAATTACAATATTACACTCTTGCTATTGAGCATAATCCTAACAGGATATCCCCGACCAGCGAAACACGCGGCATATACATGGCAAGGTATATACCAGGGTCCCAGTAGACAGACCCTGCAGAAGCAGGAGAGGGGGGGGGGGGGGGGGGGGGGGGGGGGGGGGGGGGGGGGGCAGGGGGGCACACCGAAAAATAGATTACAAACACTAAACGTCACCGTTCAAAGATAAAAAGTCAAGCTACAAATGCGGTATTCACTCCCGCCGTTTAAAAACCTATTTTAAATAGGAGTCAACTCATCTAGGACCAAGAAGGAAGGAATCGCCTGATCTTCAGGGATCAATTTCCCGACGAAATCTTCGGACTCCAAAAAAGGCCCGTGTAGCACTAAAACCCTAGACCGTAGTTCTAAGAGTGCTCGGCAAGAAATGAGGCCTATATATATTGATGATATGATGACAGAAAAGAGGAGGCAACCCTAGCCGACTACACTGGTTTACTACTTATCGACAGGCACGAAAGCTCCATCTCCATTATGGTTCTCCTATGTCTTTTATTTTCTCCTTACATCAGAATCCACATTGTGATCTTTAGGGGCTCGAACACCGAGTTGTAAGAGTTCATATTGAAACCATTGTGTATATATACTCAAACAGTTTTCCTTTTTTATGCTCCCAATATATGAAAAACTCACTCACCCTACTATGTACATTCACCATCGTACTTGATACACGATATCCAGCGGGGTACCAGGCTACTAAATATCTCACTGGCCCCTGATCAATCCAGATCCGGATCCTACACATCCAAGTCAGATCACACCACGCAGAAATCAAAGAACCTGCGGGGTATCGAGGTATAAAGTATCCCGCTAGCCCAGATCCAATTAGATCCGGGTCCCTCACATATCGTTAATTCTGAATTGCACCCCGGTGACAATTTTGAGTTAACAATTGATTTTCGTCCATTGCACATAGGATGGCATGCATCGCCTTTCTATTCCACCTTGAAGCCTCAAACTCTTGCGCGTTCCATTGCGCCTTAGGTTTCAATACTTCTTCTCCTCCACCACCAGGAGTCATCTTGGGTAGATCATATCCGTCTTCCACCGCCATCCATGCACGGTCGTGAATTTGACATATGTAGGATTCCATCTTCCCTTTCCATTGGGAATAGTTTAATCCGGTAAGAAGTGGAGGCCTTGTACTAGAAGCACCTTCGTTGCCACCACCATTTCCACCGTTTCCACTCATAGTGTTTATGCATGAATGAAATGAATGCAAATGTATGAATGATCAAAAATTACACAAAATGCAAAACACACCAAAATAAGCAAGGATCACCTAAGTATATCTAGGAACCCGCTCTGATACCAATTGAAACAAATTATAGCACGGTGTGTATAAAACTATCTAGAGGGGGTGAATAGATTTTAAGCTTATTACCCAATTTTTCGTGATAAGTTAAAATTATGAAATTACCCCTAACTAGATATTGCAATAAATCAAGTATAAAATGCGGAAATTAAATAACACTTGATTTTTACGAGGAAACACTCATGGGAAAAACCACGGGCTAGTAAGTAAGCCACACTCGAACCTCGAATCCACTAAATGTGTAAAACGATTACAACCTAATCCCGAAAGTAATCACACACCTACCTAATCCCGGTATGAGTGAACCTAGTCCAATTTGCTTGCGATCTAAGCAACCTAATCCCCGGAAGCTACACAAAAGACTTACTTTCTCAATGAAGAGAATAACACCCTAAGTGAATATATGAATATCCAAATGTAACATAGAGCAAGGGAAACCCTATATGCTTATCTAAGATGATGAATTTGCAATTAAAGCAATCCTAGATATTAAAAACTAAATGACATGTCAAATAGTTTAGCTAATCAAGATTAAGCACAAAACCTAATTAGCTATCACAATACAACTTCTCAAACATACATCACACTAATCTCAAACTTGTATCAAAAGATATATGAAAATCGTACAAGTAATAAATTGAGATTGCATGTTAAGAAAAACACAAAATATGTAAGATATTAGTGAAAAGCTTACCAAGCAAAGTATGATGAAGAATCCATGCAAGATGACATCTAGATGATCAAAGATGATGCTATATGATGATTGATGATCATGAAAAAGTGTTTGAGTAATTAAAAATGAGTTCTTTGTGTATTTTTCTTGTCTTGAAAAATATCCTAAGTATAGAATATGAATATGAACTCTCTTGTCTGACCTAAAGTCAAAGTGGCATATATATAGGGGCCATAAGTGAAGTGTGGTCGTTTTGAAAAACGCGCCAGAATTTGCTCTGTGCGCTGGTGAGCTTGCGCTGGACGACTAGTGCACGCCCAGCGCATAGGCGAAAATTGCACAGGCGCTTGACGACCAGCGCACAGAAGGGCGCACGTCCAGCGGCACACAACTGGGCGATTTGCGCTGGTGTGGACTAGCGCACGACCAGCGACAGACCATTGGGCGATCTGCGTTGGTCTGGCGCATGACGACCAGCGCACAGCCTACTCCTTTAAACCCACAAAAAAAAAACATGCAAGGGGTAAAAAGGTAAAACTAGATGCATCCTAAAAGCCTAACATGATATGACATATAATCACAAGATGCAATCAAAATAACAAGCAAGAAGAGATGAAAATTAGCATTAATGCACAACAATAATAAACACAACATACAAGGATTAATCATATGCATGAGTTGTGAGTGTGTGCAACTATCTCTTCAAGACAAGTAAGCACAAAGAAATTTACCTTCGGTGCTTATCAAGACGAGGACTTCAAAGGGCATCGAACAATAAAACCAACTCCTAAGCTACCCTTACAAAGAACCCCAACATGTGGTTTGTCCAGGAAATGAGCCAATTAACAAATGGGAACCTTACAACCTTAGTCACTCACCATTTGACATTCATCCACACTTTTGCACAAAGGAGCATCTAAGGAGAGAAATGATTAAGCACTAAAGAAGGGGACCTAAGGGTGATTTCCTTATTTATTACTTTCTTTTCTTATTTGTAACTATGTGTAGCTAAACCCCCAATCTAGGGGGTTGGTGTTAGGAACACTTGGACTTAATCTCTATATGTTTTCCATTTATTCTATCATTAGATTCTTTTCATTATGTGATTAATTTGTATATCAACTTGTTGATCATAATCTTGTTAGAATAATATATTATATAATCACCTTTGGATTGACAACCTTGTGTGATTAAAGAATCCAATGAATGGGATGGATTAGTGGAGGGTATATCAACCACATTAATCTAAACCTTGTCTTATAAACAACCAATCCCACCTTGACCTCCTTTCCTTAATCGGTTAGGCATTGAGGTGGGAAGATGTTTTTGGTTCATGGTTATGGCATAAACACACTAAAGAATACAAGAGGTTAGCTTATAAGAGATTGATTCTTTATGATAGTTTGAAAAGCACCCCTTATCCACTTGCATCTTCATCAATCCCCTAACGTACCTCTTAATTGTTTACACCTACTTTTCTTATCATAGATTGTTGAGATTCTATTTTACCTATCACTTTTGTCACTTTTATTTTATGCATGTTTGGTGGTACATTAAACCACACACTATCAACTTATTATGATTTATGTTATTGCATTTTAGATTAGTTAATCAATCTAACGTATTGCTTCATTTCCCTGTGGAACGAATCTAGCTTACCATTATTACGTTTTATATCCTAAGAGGATTCCAAAATGGTAAAACATTATTTTCAAAAGATCACATATATACATTGTTTTGATATGCAAAAACGACCTCATCAGTTCTCTAGTAAGGACGTTCTGAAATTATAAGTTAAGGACGTCCAATCACAACCACACATTCACATTGGGTCTGGGTATTTATTAATATGTGGCTATGGGCCCAATGTAAGTGTATGGATGTGGTTGGACGTCCTGAAATTATAAAGTCAGGACGTTCTGATAGGAGAACTATCCTATATATATATATATATCATTTAATTTATATGTAAATTTTTACCTTAAAATATGGATAATATTTGAAATTGTTCATGATCTCGGGGGGTGTATCCCTTTGAATTTCTGCTCGTATAATGCGTGGTGCCAATCCACAAACTGCTTTCAATACACGTTTAAATTTCCTATGAATGGTGTCTTTAGAATATTGAAAAAGCTCAGTGGCAACCCGCATGCGTACACTATGAGAAACTATAAATAAAAAAATTGCAACAGACTCATAAACACTAACATGTCTATCATGTTCCAACAATTGGAAATACTCCAAAATAACACATAACCTTAGAAATACATGTGTTGACGGTGATTTTTGGGTCTACATAAAATTGATCACGTGTCCAACAAACAATCGTAAATTGCTAACTATGTTACGGAAAGAACGAGAAAGATAGACATGAAAACACACAATTTTACGTGGTAAAACCCCAAATTGGGGAAACATCCATGGTTGCCGGTGACGGCGAGAAAAATAATCCATTTGGTTATAGGTGAGGGACGAGATGTCATATTTACTGATAGTGTGGATGATCCATTGACATTTAATTATGCAATGGAAGATCCTGACAAAGAGAAATAACTTAAAGCCATGAATCTCGAGATGGAGTCCATGTAATCTAACTCAGTCTAGGAACTTGTAGACTAATCGAATGGGGTAAAACCCATAAGGTGTAAGTGGATCTACAAGAGAAAGAGAGGAGTATAGGTAGAGATCTTTAAGGCAAGGCTAGTGGCCAAGGGTTATACCCAGAAAGAGGGGGTCGATTATGAAGAGACCTTCTCGCCAGTAGCCATGTTTAAGTCTATACAGATTCTTTTATCCATTGCTGCCTATTTCGATTACGAAATTTGGCAAATGGACACCAATACTGCATTCTTGAATGACAATCTTGATAAGAGCATCTTCATGATGTAACTAGAGGGATTCGTGTCTCCAGATCAAGAGCAAAAGGTTTACAAGTTGCAAAGGTCCATTTATGGACTTAAGCAAGCATCTAGATCTCGGAACATAAGGTTTGATGATGTGATCAAAACCTATGGCTTCGAGCAAAACGTTGATGAGCCTTATGTCTACAAGCGCATCATTGACAAAAAGGTAGTTTTCTTAGTTCTTGACGTAAATGATATCCTACTCATTGGGAATGATGTATGGGTATTATTGGAAGTAAAGGGCTGGCTGGCTAGCCAATTCCAAATGAAAGATTTGGGAGAGGCAAGTTATATTTTAGGGATCCAACTTATAAGGGATCGTAAAAACAAACTCATAGCATTGTCTCAGGCATCGTATATCGACAAGATTCTTATGAGATTTTCGACACAGAATTCCAAGAAAGGTGTTAGTAGGAAAATGTTAACAGGATCAAATTCCTATTAACATAGAATATCTATTGAAATGGAATAAATAACACTGTTTTATTCTTGGAAGATACACAATTCAAATGACATAATGGTGTAGTACAAAAACAAAATGGAGATTTCTGGGAGGCTTAAGCATGGAGCTCTCAGACACGGTTGGTGATGGCGATCTCGTGCAAGTCGATAAGTGGGAAAATCTATAAGGTCTAGGTTGAAAGTATCATTTTCGATCCCCCTCTCTTTCGATAGTCTTGAATTATTTATAGGTCCCCTTTCCTGCCCGTTACTCTGATAATCAGTCAATCAACTGAGCAATCAGTGGGACATTAATGGTGGCGTTATTCAGGCGAGGGAATATGTAAGGTTTATAGTTTGTGTTGGCATAAATTCCATATCAAAATGTGTTTCTCTTGTAATGTTTAGTGGTTCGTATATTGAAGAATTAAGAAGACAAAGGATGTCTCAACCACAATTCATTCAAGAAGCCGGCTTTTAAGAGATTCGTGCATCATTGTTCAACAAAGGTATTAAAGGACCTCATATCTCTTACAAGGCTAGGCACACACACACACACATAGCATTCTTGTGTGTTCCTTCATGATTAAATATCACTTATGTTTCACTTTCACACACTTGACAAAATATGCTCATGCATTCATACTATATTGATAATATTTTGTTTATTGCATTTTCTAGGACTATGTCTGGAAATTAGCATATGTGTGTGTATTTGTGCTTGTATGTTTTCATATTTTTGTACATGGACTTGAACATGTTCTTATTTGGTGTCTTATTGAGTTTCGGTCATTTCGGTTACTCATTCATGTAGTTTCGAGTCCAAACGATGTAGCTACGCTACTTTTCGTTCTCATTCGTTGAGTTGACTTCATCGTCGTTTTTCGAGATGATTTCTCAACCATTTTTCGAAGTTGTGTAGTCTTCGTCGTGCGTAAGAGAGTCACGGTTCGTAATCCGAAAACGGATTCGAAATCGGAGTTCGGATGCCCAAGATACCGGCTGAAGAACTGAGGGAGCGCGCGAGAAATCAGTGCAGGCCGTGAGGCCACTTGGCCTGGCCGTGAGGGAGGCCGTGGGCCCCACGGCCAAGGGGGATCTCTGCCCCCGTGAGGCCCACGCGCCCCCCATGGCCAGGGGTGATGTGGCCTCACCTGATTGGCCCGGAAATTCTTCTCTCTCCTCCTTATATCTTCCCTCCTCTCTCTCCATTTGAATTTTTAAGAAGAAAATTTTGTAAAATCCCGTCAGAATTCTCCAACACATTTTCTCATCTTCCAAACATCATATCTCCCTCATCCGGAGTCGGATTTGAGTGATTCGAATTGGAGAACGTTCGTAATTGAGTCCTCTATCATTTCTGAATGGTTTGGTAGCTGATTGATCGAGTTTTCTGGTGGTCACACACTGATTTCCGAACCAGCTATTGAATCAAAGGTATTGGACTAATCTTTGGGATTTCTTTCTTTTTAACCTTCAATTTGCTTGGGGTTTCTTCTTCTATATCTATGTTTATGTTTGGTAAAAGCTATTGAGAAAGGTAGCTTGATAATCATTCTAATTGAAACTCAATTTATAGACAATATGGACTAGTTTCTATGATTCTAGGTTTTACATATGTTTGTGAGTTGTATTGTGATTAGAATGGCATCTTAGGTTGTTTGTGACTTGATTGAATCAATTTTATGATAAATGACCTTGAGATTTGATTTGATCCTTTGATTGATGAAATCTAGGATTTGTGTATTTGTTTGTGATTTAGAGAAATCTAGGTTTTGATTGATGTATATCTCAAATCCTTGCTCTATATTTTTGGCTAGAATATTGATTGATTAAATCTCATGTATCTAGCATTTTATTGTATGTTGATTGCATCTTGAACTTGTACTTAATGAATATATTTTGATTCAAGTGTTGTATATGTGAATGAGACTTTGAGCTTATGTGTTTAATGTTTCACATGCTATAGGTTTTATTCTTGTATTTTTGCATCTAGACTTTATTACTTGTGATATCACATGTTTAGGTCTATTTGTACCGTAGAATGTATTGATCACATGTTCTATGTTGATTTGATTGTTTGCATCATTTGCATTCACATGATCACACTAGGAAGTCCTTGTAAAAGGCATGAAGTCTTGGTTAGAGTCGGGGTGACTCGGATAGCCAAGCAAGAAGACTTGCCTAGAGTCGGGATGACTCGGATAGGTAAGCAAGAAGTCATGACTAGAGTCGAGAGGACTCGGATAGTCATGCATGGGAGGCTCCCTAGAGGCAAGAGTGCCTTGGATAGGGAGTTGGCTATTGTATTGGTAGGCCTAGGCGTATGGTTAGACATAGACTCCGATAGAGCGGGGTACACGGGAGGTGTATGCACTCTTAAGGAATTTCTAATCTACTATCGATGTTGGTTTTGTGTGGTGTCCAATATATGGTGGTTTCGCATTATTGAGGGATTTCACACTTTCCAATAGGGTTGGGTAGGCTTAGACTTCACTAGGTTGGGTGAGCTAAAGATTGGTCACTTTGTGAATGTTCTATGTTTACTTTCCAATAATATAGTACCCAATGGCTGTAGTTCAACCCGTGGATGTTTCCTCCTTGGAGGTTTTACCATGTTAAAAAATCTCTTGTGTTAATTCTTCATATCTCTTTCTCTTATATTTTAATTGTATATTTTATTATCTTGATTCATAATATTCACTTATGATGTATTATGAAGCAAGACTTTGTATAGTGTGATTTGTGGATTCATTCTTTTGATCATTTTTATATCTATGATTCTTTTGTATATTGTAATTTTTGTATAGTGATATTTTGATCACTCTTGTAACTCATTGAACATCTATTGATATACAAGCTTACTTTGTTGTTGTGTTTATTTGTTCTTATACCTCACACAACTAGATGATATACTTAGACCTTGCTCTCATGATTGTATTCTCGTATTGTCTATGTATGTCTTCCTTGGCTTATTTTGTTGTGTGTAAGGCTATCTTGAGGAACAAACGAAAGTTTGTTCAAGGGTTTGAAAAAAGGTGTAAAAACCTATTCACCCCCCTTCTAGGTATGCTTTAAGCAATTTAACTACATTTGTATACTTTCAGAATAATTCCCATAATCAAGTGATTTTATTTCCTTCTTTGGTGATTCTGAGAGAGTTGACCAATCCCTTTAAAAATGGAGCTTTAAAGGTGGCTGGAGGAGTCAATTTTCCTTGTATTTGAATGTTGGTGTATACTATCTTACGTGGAGCTTGATTCTGGTTCCTTGGTGTACTGGTCCATTTCTTCCTTGGTAGTCTTCTCTTTGTCTCGGCTTTCCGTTGCCTGGTAGACTGGTCAGGGTATATGGGTGCCCTGTATCCTGTTGGGTCGTGGTACTTGTATTCCTTGTGTATTGGGTATCGGGTATCAGGTATCGGGGTACCGGGATACTGGATAAGACAGTAGCTGGGTACCTAGACATTGAAGTAGTGAGGTCCTTAGGACCTTAACTTCTCTGTTTCCTGGTACTTGGGGGGTCTAGGTGTGATGCAGTAAAATCTGTGTTCAATTTACTAAGAAAGTTCGTTCACTAGGATCGGCTATTCTATCGGTCGAAAGCCAATTAATCTAGTAAGGATTTACTCTAAATATGAAAAGACTAAATTGCATAATGCTTTACTTTGGAAGTTTGTTGAAATCTAAAATTAACCTAAATTATGACCACTTGAACTAAAGACCAAAATCAAATTAAATCAAAGATCACACAAGGGATGAATATATGGAGAGAAATACTAGGGAATCGATGTACCTTTCTTAGACACTCAATGCTCACACTTAGTCTCGTTAAACACTTCAATCTAGTTTACGGGCTTGTTTTCAAGATAATTCAATTAGGTTCAAAGATCATTTCCAATACTCGCACACGGTCATGCAACGAATACGGAATAATGATCTATGGTTCTTCCTATTACTCACACACGGTCATGTAATGAGCAATTGTCAAAACCCATATTTTACACAAAACTCTAAGCCAAATTAATATAGCACGGTCATGCATACATCAATTTTCTTGTTTATTAAGCTTTTGATTCAGATTTAAATGGAACGGTCATCCACATCTAAACCCTAATCTCATAGATAAACTAAGCTACAAAACTCAAATCACTTGCGATCACAACATAATCAGAGAAAGTAGAATAGAGCAATTAATTCAATAAACAAAACGAAACCTAATTGATTAACAAAAGGTAGACTAATTGTTCACATAGAGTTATCCAAAATCGGTTACATCAATCCCCTAGTTAGAGGTTTAGTTACACATCAATGGAGAAGATAAAAACATAGAAGAGATGTAGAGAAAACCCATGTGTGTGGTGGTCGGAGTGATGGGGGACGGCCCCCTTCTGTGGCTTGGAACCTCCCTTGGCTGTCTCTTGGCTGTCTCCTTGAATTGAAAAGAATATGAAATATTTATAGGTGACTTTTCCTTGTGAACCCCCAATTCTTCTTAGGTTTAGAAAATACACCAAGTGGGAAAGTAGAATGAAACAAGGAATGAGAATCCTTTCCTAACTTGGATTTCCTATCTTGATGATTGACTCCTAATTTGAGTTTAGGAAGTTTCCCAAACATGTCTTGATTTTCCCCGGCATATTCCATTTTTTTTTCTTTTCATATTATTTATTTATTTATTTATTTATTTATTTATTTTTTAACAAAACGAAACCTAATTGATTAACAAAAGGTAGACTAATTGTTCACATAGAGTTATCCAAAATCGGTTACATCAATCCCCTAGTTAGAGGTTTAGTTACACATCAATGGAGAAGATAAAAACATAGAAGAGATGTAGAGAAAACCCATGTGTGTGGTGGTCGGAGTGATGGGGGACGGCCCCCTTCTGTGGCTTGGAACCTCCCTTGGCTGTCTCTTGGCTATCTCCTTGAATTGAAAAGAATATGAAATATTTATAGGTGACTTTTCCTTGTGAACCCCCAATTCTTCTTAGGTTTAGAAAATACACCAAGTGGGAAAGTAGAATGAAACAAGGAATGAGAATCCTTTCCTAACTTGGATTTCCTATCTTGATGATTGACTCCTAATTTGAGTTTAGGAAGTTTCCCAAACATGTCTTGATCTTCTAAAGTTATTAGGATTTGATTTGGGAAGTTTTGGAACAGTTCTGGACCAATTCGGAGTTGAAATCCGCCAAAAATACGTAATACAGCTCATTGGGTCGCTCCGGAGGCATGTTGCCTCGGCAGCTGCACGTCAAGCGGAAATGTTCTGCTTTGGGTCGCTGCCTAGATCACTCCCTAGGCAAGTTGCACGGTGGGCGGTCTGGGCCGCGGTAATTCTTTTCAGCTCTGACCTTCGGTTACTAAATCAGTCATAACTTATTCTAGGAATATCGGAATTGCGATCCGAAAAGTGCGGCGGAAACTAGACTTCTGGGGCTTTCAATCCATAGGTAGTAGGACACACAATTCAATCGGAGCTGAGAGATATAGGGACCGCAACTTTGCCATTCTGCACTGGCCGAAAATCATCTTTTCATTGTTTCTTCCAATTTGCTCCTTTTCTCCATCTTTTGACTTCTTTTCTTCCAAAATAAGATTCAACACCACTTTTATGGAATGTTACCTACACAAGCTCAACAAACACATTAAACACCCTAATTCACTCGAGAACAAATCATAAATAATAGGAAATCGGGGCCTAAAACATGTATAGAAATGAACCGATCAAGGTGCCTCTGACCTTGGCCTGGATTGGCAGAGGGTATATCTGGACACGTTGGTCTGGCTCCTTCTCGGGGTAGCTAGATACTCTCTGTAGTGTCTTTCTACTTCAAACAGTCTTGGTCTGGATGAAAAATTCTTCTTTGAACCCCTGCCATTAACAAATGGTAATTTACAAAAGGTAATTTACCTTCAGGGCATGGAGTTCACTTGTCTAAGGAACAGTGTCCTAAGACACTTCAAGAAGTTAAGGATATGAAACGTGTTCCCTATGCGTCAGTAGTAGGTAGTTTCATATATGCTATGTTATGCACAATATCGGATGATGCAATAAAGATTTCTTTCAATTTAATTTAAGTTCGTTCACTAGGATCGGTGATTCAAATGGTTAAAACTACTTAGTCTAGGAAAAATAAAACTACTCTAAGTGCAAGAAAGTTAAATTGCATAATGCTTTTGGGTTGAAAAAGTGATTTGGTTTCTTGAAATTGCTTAAAAATGCAAACTTGTAATCTAAAAATGTAAACTTAAAACTAAAGATGCAAACTTGAGAAATAAAAATGCAATCTTGCGACTAAAAACTAAACCAAACACAACAACAATCACACAACGAATGGATATATGGGAGAAAAACACTAGGGAATCGATGCAACCTTCTTAGACCACTCTATGTCCTTACTTAGTCTCGTTTAGGCACTTCAATCCAATTTTAGGGCTTGTTTATCATTAAGAGCTAGGTTCTTCCCATTGCTCCCACAAGGTCAAGTGACAAGCAATGGTCATCACCCAATAATTGTATAAACTCTAAGCCAAAACAACATAGCAAGGTCATGCATATATTATCTTTCTCAATTACTAAGCTCATAATTGGTATTAAGGTGGAAAGGTCTTTCAGACCAAAACCCAATTTCATAGATAGTCTACACTACACACCCACATCACTTGAGGTCTCAAAATAATATGAGTAATAGGCAAACACAAACTAATCAAGTAAGAGAGACTAAAATTAAATTGAATTAAGAAAATAGACTAATTAATTCATAGAGTAGTCCAATACGGTTACATCAATCCCCTAGCTAAGGAATTAGTTACACATCAATGGAAAAGAAAAGGAGAAAACAAAGGAATAGAGAAAACCCATATGAAACATGAGAGCTTCCTCTTGAGAATCCTTGCTTCTTGCTTGCAAAACTTCCAAGGATGGATGGAAAATGGTTATGGAGAAGGAAATATGTGAAGGGATGATGAAAATGGTGTGGAAAAACTACAGCTTGGGCCAATTTCGTGTGGTAGATGATGGATAGATCTAAAAGAAAGAAAGAGAGGCTTATATATGGGTTCCAAAATAGGTTAAGATTCCTTCTAGAAGACCAGCTGACGGACTGCCGCGGTCGCTGATTGCCGTGGTTGGAGAAGACGGCAGGTGAACCGCGGAAATTGTTGCCACTTGAACGCCGCGGTTGGACAAGACGGCACTTCAACCGCGGCATCACTTTGGCTCCTTGACACAGGCAACGGCACATCGGCGGCACTATCTTGGATGGTTTCTGTCACTTGATCGCCGCAGTTGGCCAAGACGGCACTTCAACCGTGGCACATTTTATGGATTACTGTTGCTTGAACGACACGGTTGGAGAAAACATCACTCCAACCGCGGTAATATCTTCAAAGGCACCCAAAACTCCAAAAATTGCACTTTATGCCCTAAATCTTCTCTCTTGCACCAAAATACCCTTGCTTACAATAATAACCTGCAAAAGCCTCAATCAAGCCATTAAATACTCGATTTCACCCGAGAATCGAACAAAAGCAACAAAAAGGGAGGCCAAAATCTAGTATTGAAATGGCTTGATCACCGGACATCTGCTTCGCAGTGGGAGTAACCAGCAGATACCAGTCTAACCCAGGATTGGATTATTGGGTTGCTGTCAAGACTATTCTCAAGTATCTTCAGAGAATGAGAAACTATATGCTAGTGAATTCTGGATAGGATTTGATCACGTTAGGATATACAGATTATGATTTTCAATCAGATAGGGATTCTAGGAAATCCACATCTGGATCAGTATTCACCCTTGGTGGTGGAGCCATTGTGTGGAGGAGTGTTAAGCAATCTTATATTGCTGATTCCACAATGGAAGCCGAATATGTAGCCATTTGTGAAGCTATTGAAGAGGCTGTTTGGCTTCGCAAGTTCTTGAGTGATCTGGAAGTTGTTCCAGATCTGGATAAGCCCATCACACTTTATTGTGATAACGGTAGTGCTGTGGTTAATTCCAAATAACCAAGAAGCCATAAGAGAGGTAAGCATATAAAGAGGAAATATCATCTCATCGGAGAGATAGTGCAGAGAAGAGATGTGACTGTGACCAAGGTAGCATCACAGGACAATCATGCTGAAGACCTTACCAGCTAAAGTGTTTACAGGTCACCTAGAGGGTCTAAGTTTACAAGACATGTCTCACTTGTTTTAGTGCAAGTGGGAGATTGTTGGGGTTTTTGCCCTAAAGCTTGTAATTTGTAAATGTGAATTGAACATAAATAAAATACATAGCTTATTCATTCAAATTGTCTCTTACATTTATATATAACATGTGTACTTAACATCCAAGATTGCCGGATGTATTTTCAAACTGAGTATATGAATGTCATATACAGATGGATTCAGTTTGAAACGAGCAATCTAAAGAGTCCGTAAATAGCAAATAAAGCTGGGTACTTTATTTGTGGTTAATCTACAGCTGCGGTCTATTCCGTAATGTACGGTGATCTTATCATGGATCATTCATATGGTGATATGAGAATGGAGGCACCTTGTTTGATATGATCATATAGGACTGGGCCACGATCTATATGAATCTCTCAATAAGATCCGTTACATGATGAGATTCATATATATCGACAAAAGATGGCTACATATGGATGATCTTAATCCTGAGTGTCTTATCGACCTCTTCAGGTTAGATCGTGTTTTTTGACATACAATAGGTGAGATCGGAGTTACATTCTCGGTCAATATGCTTCGTATGTTGGAATCACGGTTTGGCTTATAGTTGGGAAGGTTTGTACACAATAGAAAAATCCACTCCTTCTTGCGAGAAGTAGATAGTAGTTTCCTTAAGGGTTGATTCGAGGCTTGAACAATATGAGCGCTCTCCTAATTCCGTAAGGAATGTAGGATTTATTGTTCATTAGAGAATCAATGGTACTTAAAGGAAAATATATAATTAGAGGGGTGATCCCGCTATAAATGTTCTCATTTAGCGTTCCTTTTTCCTATCTTTTGTATTCGTTTCCGAGCATTTTTGTGTATTTAATAGGGTGTAAATAAGTGTTTCAAGTAATTAGGAAAGTTCAGGGGTATTTTTTTCATTTTGGACAAATCAGAGGCAAAAGTGCAAGATTTTGAGAAGTATTGAATATTATGTGAATAGTGAAGAAGACCACGGCTAGTTCGTGCAGCAAGAATGAACCCGCGGTGCAGGGGAGCATGAACCCGCGGAGCACCATGGCTAGTTCAGACCTTCTGGCTGGCTAGACATGTCCCGCGGCATGAACCCGCCAGGATTTCTGGCTAGTTCGTGCGGCTAGACATTTCCCGCGGAATGAAGTGCACGAACCCGCTAGCTAGTTCAGTCATTCTGGTTGGCTAGAATATTCCCGCTGTCCAAGCTCGCAAGGATTTCTGGCTAGTTCGTGCGGCTAGACATGTCTCGCGGCATGAACCCGCCAGACCCTCATCCGAGCTGAAATGTGATATTTTGCAGGGGTATTCTGGTCTTTTCACAGCCCCAAACCATGCCCAAATCATTTCCATATAAATATACAACCTTCCCAACCGTAAACACTCTCTCTAATATCCAAGTTTAGACTAAATTATACCCAATAGCTTAGAATTACACTTAGAATAGCTTAGATAACTTAAACTCACACTACATGGTTACATGTGAGCTTCATAGCTTGGAAGGAGTGGAATTGGAGCTTTATTGAAGAACAAGAAGTTTACCATCTTGTGGTTGTTTCTTACCTTTTACTTCTCTTCCATTATTTGTGATTCATGTAACATGTATGTGTGAAATACTCTTTATGTTGAGGGATTGATTTCCATATGACTTATTATTGTAATTAATTGATCTCTACTTTTATCATATCCATATTTAGCTATTGAATGTTGAATTGAGTTAAATTGAATGGATGTATGTTGTTGATTGACGAATTATTAACATGTATCTTGATTAATAACATTTGATTAGCTATATTGGAGAAGATTTGGTTAGTAAGTATATGATCATGCTTATTGACTAATTCTTATGTTCTAGGTGTAAATCCTCTATTATTGTCATTCTAAGATCATTAGTTGATAATATTTAGAGTGGTAGTTGTTGAATTACCTATGCCATAGAACTAGTGTACTTAATTGTGATCAATTGATAATATCCCTTTTCATTTATCTTTGCTCTTGCATAACCTTGCAAGAATTAGTTAGTTTAGTTAGTTGTAGTTAAGTTAGTGTAACTTAGTTGTAGTTGATTAATTAAGATTTTAATGTAATTTAATTGTAGTGACTTAGTGTTAATTTACTTACTTGCTTATTTAGTTGCTAATATAATTAGTTTAGATTAATTAGAATTGTCTTGTGATCGCATCTTTAATTTATAGTTGTAGTATAGAGATTACGTATCCGTGACCATAGGATACGCATAGTTTTAATTCTTCCTCTTAGCCATTAGTTTAGATAATTGCTTGCCACCCTCTCCTTTTACTTTTCTTGCTTGTAATTAGTGTAAATAGCTAGCCTATAACATAGACATAGAACCTACTTAAGTGTACCATACTTTCCCTGTGGAACGAACCGTACTTGCTGCTGCGCGATCGTAACGATCCGTGCACTTGCGGATAAACCACATGCCCCATTATTTATGATAGTTTATAGAACTATCCCATAGCGCATCAAGGGGTATAACAAACTTTATGACCTAGCTCTAATTATGAACTACTTGTGGAGGATCATACCGTATGCAATAGCTATATTGATGGACAACTGTAATTTCGGTTTGTGTAATACATCTACAATTGGGAGAGTGCAGCCACGGGTTTTTAGGGGAATAACTCCGAGGTTAATAATCATGAAATATTAATTAAAGAGTTTAATTAATTATTTCTAATTATTATTGGAGCTCAAAACTGTGGGTTCATTAGATCCCTTTGCTAGCCCAATTGATTAAAGGTAACAAGGGTCACGGTTAATTAATTGGATTGTCCAATTAATTGTGTTACGAAAGTGACACGTATTTATTCAGGGATTAATTGAATAATGAGATTATTATATTGGAGGTTGCGGGTTCAAATCATGACTAAAACATAAAATAATTAGATTATTTTATTCTTTGATAAGTCAAGTATTCAAGTTTAAGTCAACTAAGGTTATGTGGGAGTTAGAATCCTACTCTCCCTATGACACTTAAATACTAATTATCTTTTGAATATATATAGATATATTTGGAAAAAGATAATGATCTAGTTTGAAAAATATATAGAGATATATTTATATAACTAGATAATAGAGACTTAAAGGTGATTAATTGATACACAAAGTCTGATGAATTGAATTGAACCACAAATTCATGCGAGAGAAAAAGAAACACAAAAAACAGGGGTACGGCCAACTCAAGGAAAAAAAAAAAGTTTCTTGTTTTTGTAAGAGGGTGACTGAACTTCACCATACAAGGCAAGGGTTTGCTTTCGTGTGTCTCTTCTACCTCCATTCAAGTTCCTTGAAGATCGTGACGTGCCCACACGTAGTTGCTGGATCACGGGACATAGCGACGAAGACATGGTGGTTCAAAACGGAATAAAGCTTAAAAAACCTATTCTATTTATATATTCTCATATATTGTATACGGTTTACATGTTGCATAAAAATTTAAAAACCTATTTTCCGTTGTGCAACGTAAATCCGGGTTCTTACAGAAAGCTAGGCTCTCTACGCCCCCTCTCGTCTTGGCTGTTTCACCATTTGTACCCTTGTGGCCTTGGTCTTCTTGGCGATCATCTCTCCTTTGAGAATGCTCCCTCCTTCCATGAAGATCCGCCCTATCTCTACCAGTCTTATGGGGCGCTCCCGGGGTCATGCCTACTTTCTCGAAGCACACCTTGCCTATATGCATAGCTAACTGATATGAAGAGGTCAGGTTGGCAATTGTGGTTATGTTGATTCCCTATCTAGCGTCGTCTTCAATGACTTTTTGTAGGGACTACTGAACTTTCCGAAATGCGTCTAGGGAAATACCTGGGGGAAGGTCCGTGGAGGTTATCACGGCCTGACCAGTTTAGGTTGGAGTCACAGAGGGTAAATCTCCCTCGGTGACGCTGGCGTTTATTGCACTAGAATTGTTATTCCAACGTTATGTAGGGACTGACTTCTGTCTCTACTATTCACCATGGTGTTGTTTCACGAGTTCTTTTGAGGTTTGATCTAGTAATTTAGCGAAAGTTACTTAGCAACCCCCCCCCCCCTCTCCTTCTAGCCCCAATTGTTGACGGTAATTTTTGGGTCTTCGTAAAATTGATCACGCGTCCAACAAACAATCGTAAATTGCTTACTATATTATGGAAAGAACGAGAAAGACAGAATATGCAAACACACAATTTTACGTGGTAAAACCCTAAATTGGGGAAACGTCCACGGTTGCTGGTGACGGCGAGAAAAATAATCCACTATGTATGAGATGATTACACACTCTAATTCTCTCTCTCGCGACTGATATCTTCTAACTATTACAATGATGTTTTTTGGGTCTATTTATACATGTGTAGAACCTTAATTCTTGATACACAAGTAATGAAAGTTGATGATATTTAATGGAACTCTAACTTGACGGAGTCGTGATTTTCTTCTTTCTTATTCTGCATCTCTTGTATTTTGAATGCATTAGATCTCTTGTCTAATCCGGACTTTGATATCTTTATGCTTCGAGACACCTTGCTTGAGTAGGACCCTTCCTTTGCGTATTTGAATTGTGATTGCACTAAATTCAACAGTGTCCACGTGTCGCTCAATCAACTGCCTACCAACCAGACCAGACTTCACTCTCCCCGACCGGTTACTCTACCCCGATCAGATATCTTGACTCGACCAGTTTAGTGATCCTAACCGAATCACCTTCACCCGATCGATCCTACCATCTCAATTGAGTTAATTCTAACTGATCATCTATATGACCCCGATCAGGTCTTGTGAAGTCATCTTTGGTCAACTTAGGTTGGTTTAGTCCAGTTGACTCTGGGTGACATGGCATCTCTGATTATCGTGAATCTCGATGACCACGCTAACTTGTCATCCTTCTAGATTTTACCAATAACAACATGTTTATTCATCCTAAATGAATCATAAATTCTATCCAGGTGTCTGTTTAACAATTCTACCACATATTCAACACCTGTTAGAGAAGATTTGTTACATGGGATTCTTTCATTATACGAACTCCAAAGTTCATAAATTTGCATGCATGCAAACATGTGTTGTCGCATATCTTCAAGATCTGACGAGCTATCAGAACTGTTTGAAGAATTATTATCCTTCATCAATTGCAAACTGATATAAGGTGAAAACTAATTAAAATGTATCACACACCAATAAAAAATTGTATCACACACTAAAATAAGTAAATTATCCAAATCCATTATATAAAAATCCAGAACATAACAATTACAAACAGTAAATACATAAAGATAAGTTCATAACATATGCCACATAAACACACCAAATTTAAAGGTTGATCAAAAATCATATAACAAACACTACAAGAGACTATTCAAAGTTGTTGAACCCAAGTCTTTCTTCTTTTTTCACTCATGGTCAGAAAAATTTTCCTCCACTCCAAAGACACAAATTTTTCCATCAGCTTAGCAAAAGCTTCATCATCAACATCCAATTCCTCAATCATTTGCATACACTCCTCAATTGAATATTCCTCCACCCGTTTTCTTTTTGCCGAATTGTTTTGTTCCTTATTGCTTTCCCTTCTCATATTATTGTTTACTTGCTCTGTGTCCTCCAACTCAACCAACCTTTGCTCCCCCATGCCGCCAACACAGCCTCGTTTCAGATGATCAGGTGTCCTCAATGCTTGACTTCGAATATCCCCACCACTAACTCTTTCTAGCAACCTCGCTTCAGATGATAGCATGAGTTCATCCTAGAATTATTTGCAACATAAATTAGCATGGCAATATATAAACTAAATCATCTAGTTATTCAGTTTAGAACACTTACAATCTTGTAAACAGGATGGAGCCAGCAATTTTTTCAGTGAGGGAAACTTCAAAAATGATAAAATTTTAAACAATCTCAGAATGGACAGGAGCTGTGAATACTATATTGGAGCAGTATTATATTTTGATAGGATGCCTTCTAAATTGGAGTTATAACATATTAATCAACCCATAGTTTGTGACATGACTCGTTGAAAGAAGAAAAAATATATGAGGTATATATATTCAGATTGTTATCAACTTTTTTTACTGCTTGAAAACCATAAAAATAGATTTGGTGTCATCTAAATTTTATTGTTATATATATGTATTTAACATTTAGTTTGGTTCAATTTAATTTGATTCATAATGCCTTATAATTGATTATGTATATAAACAACAAAACATATCAAACATGAACATCATTAAAAAATAAAACAAATCAATGCAATTTATATAAATTAAAACATCATTTTCTACCACTACCCAATGTCGCTTGGTAATATAAGGCACTCATTTAACCTGTCAAAGTCTCACGTTTGAGTCGCCACAATGCATGTGAATATATATATATATACAGTAGAACCCCTTTAAACTAATATTTTTGAGACCCATCCTTGTGTATTAATTTAGAGGGGTTATTAATTTGAAGGGTGTTATATTGTAAAGTGTTATTTTGTCTTAGAAAATGTGTGGAAGTCAATTTTCTTGTTTAGGGAAAGTTCTTTTTCTGGATTCCTTGTTTAGTCGGTTTTCTTCTTCAAGGAAAGTGTTATTTTTTTATTTTTTTTATTCTTTTATTTTTTATTTTTTCAGGATTCCTTGTTTAGGAAAGTTTTATTAAGAAAATTTCCAATTCATTTTGAGAATGTGATTACTTAGTGACCAAGGATACTCACCCTAAAAATATTGAGGCTTATTTTTTGGTTGTATATAACAAGAGATATACCTAAAAATTCTATTCCTAATGGCTCTTAAAAATTCTCTATTTTCTATCTTCTTTGTTATAACTTATAACAAGAGGACAATTTAAAAGATGAAGGATAAAGTCAAAACTATCAAGCATGGTAGCCTTTTGCAAACTAGCATCTTGAAGTACTTTTCTAGTTCTTGATTATTATGTAATTTATGCGACAGTTGGGACTGAAATTTTACATTGGGTTTCAAAAAGAAATTATTAATTATTACGATAGAGGGGTTTATTAATTTTTAACACTGACCCAAGTAATTTATAGGAGATTAATTTACAGGGGTTCCTATCTATCTATCTATCTATATATAATAATCCAGTATAAATGATTTTTTGAGGATTCAAAAGAAAATTATGTGTAAACAATTTTGATAGATAAATGCATAGAAATATCTAAAATTAAATACCTTGATTTGCATTCGATTTTTATATGAAGCAGAAAGTTTGCTGCTCTTCTTGTGTGGGCCATGTGGTATCTCTTCCTCCAGATATTTACAAAAATAATCCTCATCAGAGCTGGTACTAAGGATGGAATTCCCAAATTCGTGTCTGTATATTAAACGAACCCCGCATTTTTTCACCTCACAACTATGTATACATTCAGAATAATTATCCTCAATGTAGAATTGCACAGAGAACTCGTTAGTGTAATAGTATTCACCAAAATTTCCTGGATACATAACGAAATCATATCCCAGGAAAACGTGATCCGACCCAACATAGTGGATTCCATACTTATCATTGCCCCAACCAGCAAAATAGCCTCTAGCAACATGGCGGCATCCATCTTCAGATTCGAATTCACATTTGCAGACAAGAACCAATCCTCGCCCATCATCATAATGATTTTGGAATGCCACAACAGCACATATAGCTAAGCCAACTAAGTTATCACTGAACCAACCTTGAGGTAGATGTTTGACAATCACAAAGGATCCTGTACTTTGAAAAGTAAACCACTCTGGAACTTCATTTCCAGGGTAACAGATAAAAACCTTAGGCATTTTATTATCAGATTCCTGCACCATGAAAATCATCATTTCTTAACATCATTGACTTCAACATAAAAAAAAATTCCAGTAAGAAAAGAAAATAATATAACAAAATGTAAAAAAGACAGAGTGTGAGAGACCTCATCCAATTCTGTATAGAGTGCAGATGGTATAAACTGAATTTTATTCAGAGCATGACCCACAAGGTATCTGAGAGCATTCTGCTGCAATCTGAAACAATTGATGAAGTCAACTACCAGTGTATATGATGGGCGACACGTGAATAGTTCGAATGCTTCCAGTGATGTGCAATTATGTGCTACTAATTTTAGATCCCTTGGAAGAATTGGTAAGGATTTGAGCCTCTCACAATAGCTTATGTTAAGCAGAATCAACTTTGAAAGGTTTATGATGCTTGCTGGTATACTCTCAAAATTGTTTCTGCATAGACTTAACATTTTTACAGAGGATAAACTGCCAAGACTTTCAGGTAATTCCTTGATATTGCAATCGCTTAGAACTAGATTTGTCAGATCGTACAATACTGATAAAGAAGACAATTGCAAACCCATCAGCTCCTGCCCCTGACACCTCTCAAAAGATAATGTGCCACTGTTGATTGAACATGCAATGGATGATGGCACTTCTCTTACACCAGTTCCCGAAACTTTGAGCTTTTTCAAAGCTTTTAAGTTTCCTAAGTCATCAGGCAACCTGCCGAGTTTTGAACAACCAGTGAGATTGAGTTCTTCCAAACATTTCAACTTACAAATGCCATTGGGGAGACAAGTAAGCCTTGAACAATTCTCAAGATCCAATACAACCAAACAGGAAAGATCTTCAATGGATGAGGGCAGTTCTTCTATTATAGTTCCACCTAAATATAACTCTTGTATGTTACCTAACATCTCTGGAAACTTATTGAGATTTGAACAGCCAAAAAGAATAAGTATTTTAAGAGATTTCAAATTAATGTAATTGGGAAGAGACTTGAGGCTTTTACAATCTCTTAGATTTAATGTAACAAGCTTATCCAGATATCCAATAGATGACGGAATCTCAAGCAAATTGTTACAGCCTTCTAAGATCAAGCTCTCCAGTGATGATATCTGGAATTTTGGTGAGCTTGGAGTGACTGAGATTTATATATTTTACTTTGTCAAAATGCTGCAAGCAAAAAACAACATAACAACCATAAATTATTAAATAACTTATATATATACTATATATATAGGACAGAAAACATACACTAATATTGATATATCATGTACCTTATCATCTGGAAGTTGCTCAAGATTGCTATAAGGCAAGTGAAGTGCACGAAGTTCTCTGGGATAAAAGTCTGATGGCAATGATTTCAACGGGTATGCATGCCAATAAAAATAGCTTAGCTCTGTGGAAGGAAGTTCAGTGCCTTGAAAAAGATGCACCTTACTGTTCATTTCATTGTCTGAGCTATAGAATTTCAAGAATCTTAACTCATGCATTTCTGAGAAAGCACCAGGATCTAATTGTAAATTTCTGATTTTAGACATATCCAAGGAGATTCCCTGCACTGCATAAGTCCCCTAATAAGTAAGAAGAGATGACAAAGTTAGCAACATATATAGATATACAGACATATAAAAGCTAATGCATATAAAAGAACAAATTAAAATGATAGATCTACTCACCATATTTCTTTTCAATACACCATAGATATCCTCATGATGCCACAGCCGACTGCGTCCAGCAGGATTTTTGACAGATTCTGTTCGGTCAATTTCCCTACCCATCGTTTGTATCAAATTGTGCATTTCGATCTTGTTCTTTGATACAGTTAAAAGGGACTTATTCATGAGAGTACTTATCCAGTAAGCATCCGTGCATGCTTCTACAAGATCTATGTCCTCCCCTACAAAGAAACAGGCAATATCCAGAAACACCCTGCTCTCCCCATAATCTAGTCCATCATAACTTATTTTTAGCACATCAAGGACTTGATTGTCAATACTTCTTGTAATTTTACTTACTACTGTTTCCCACTCCGGTTTACTACGGTCAAGTAGCATGGAACCCAAAACTTTAAGTGGTAATGGAACGCCTCCTATATGTGATACCATCTTGTTTGACAGTTCCATATACTCTACTGGAGGATGATTTTGTTTGAAGGCATGCCTGCTAAAAAGCTTCAGAGCTTCATCATGAAATAATTCATTAACCTGGTATATCTGATCCACTCTACAGTGTCTAAGCACCAGCTTATCTCTTGTTGTTATAATGATTCGACTTCTTGAATTAAGATAATCAAAACCTTGGATAAAAAATTCTATTTGCATGAAACTGGACACATCATCAAAAACAATTAGAAGCTTCTTACAACAAAGCATCTGTCTAATCTTTCTGAAGTCATATCCTACAGTAAAAGCACCTATATTTACATTTCCTTCCCCTAAAATCTTGTAAAGAAGTTCTTTTTGCAAGCAATATGATCCGACATGTTCTTCCGATCGTGCTCTAACGTTCTGAATAAAGTAAGAACCTTCAAACCGACAAGCAATTTTGTTGAATACCGCTTCAGCAAGAATTGTCTTGCCTATACCCCCGGTGCCCCAAATTCCTAAGGTACGGACATCATTTGACCCAGCACACAGAGACGATTCAATTAAATTTACTTTTGACTCTATTCCAACCAGCTCTGTAATTGAGGACAAATATTCCAGTTTCCCCAAAACATCCTTGACAATTTTGTTAACAAGTACATACTCAACCCTAACAAATATGAAATAAAAAATAGTTAATAACAAACAAATGAATAGGTCATATTACTGGTAAGTAAACACAATAAACAGGAAAAAAAAAAGTTTCTTATGTAAAAATTACCGGATGACACTCGAATCCCACCCAGAAAGATTGGCTGCCGTAATCAAAGCAGTCCTCCATCTCTGTAGCTTCACTGACTTATCACCAAAAACTTGTTTATGCATAGAAAATGCATCCAGAAAAGTGCCAGTTTGTTTCCTGACATCTGATGGGTTTATGCCATAAAAAACCGGTATCACAATTTGACCGTGCATCTCCCTGCATTCAAGAATTTTCGCAAGTTCTTGGAGACACCATGTGGACGAGGCATAGTCTTTAGAGAAAACGACAATGGAAATCCTCGACTCTTCTATTGCTGTCAGCAGAGATGGCGAGATTTCATATCCTTTTCTGAGTTGATAATCTATGAAGACTTTAATATTTTTCTTATATAAAGCTGCGTGGAGATGGCTGATAATATTGTAGCGGGTATCCTCGCCTCTGAAACTCAGGAAAACATCATACTTGAATTGAGTATCTTTAAGTTTTACACTGTGAACATCCTCCGTCCTAACTTGTAAAGATGATTCAATTTGTTCGATCTTTGAAAATCTGCTGACTAAATCCTCATTATCACTCGAAGACATATTGGTACTGCACTTCAAAATATCTTGGGCAATCTCCTCTACATGTATACACTCAGGCCTATCAAATCTAAAAAACAGCCAATAATTTATCACTAGAAATAGGCAACTTCTTCCAATAAAAATTCTAAATGGAAGTATCTTTTATGTAAAGTAAGAACGAAAACAGAACACAGGAAGACAAACATTTCCATATGTCATCTCTATCTTCAACATATATTAAAAATAATTATAAGAGAAACTGATCACTTACATAAAGATTAGCTGCTTGAGTCAAAGCAGCCCTCCATCTATGCAGCTTCTTTGAATTCTCTCCAAAAACTAGTTGATGACTAGCAAATGCATTCCCAAAAGTCCCAGTCTGCTTAAACTGAGAAAAGAAGGGTACCATGCCATGTTGCCACAATATTATCGGAGCAGGCATGGTGAAGCTTTTCTCTAAGAAAAGAAGTCCAACTGAATTGTTCAATCTATGTAAGTTGCTGATGAACACACCCTAAATTACCCACATTATAAGCAAATTATTGATCACACTTCATACAACATCTACCACAAGCTGCAAGCCAATTACATAACATATGATTAAAGATTCTGAGACTTAATTCTAAACATTGAATTTGTTCTTTTAACAGTAAAGTGGGTCTTAGAATTAAAAGCTTAATGGGGTGTGTACAAAATTAAGAGAGAAATTAAAGTGGGACCTGGAAGAGGTGAACAAGTCTGTCTTCTTCCTGCTGAAGTTCATGTTCTGGGAGGGCAATAGCAGATGTTGAATTTGGATTGTAAAAATTGAGTAAAGGAGAGAGTATAACAGTTGAAGAAAGGACTAGGGCTTTTCTCCTTGTAACAGAAAGGGTTTTGTTTATAGAATTTGAACAACAAATGGTGGTTGAAAGTGGAGATGTAATAACTTTAGATGTTTGTGTGTAAAATACTGCGTGAATTATTTTATTGATATAAGAGAGTATTTATATATCCATCAAAAAAAATAAAAATAAAAGAGTATTTATACATGTTACAACCTAACAGTGTAGAGAATTAATTGAGCTTAAACAGTTAAGGAAATAGAATACACTTTAGTATTTACAATCCTATCAGTACACGGCAACTTGTGTAACTGATTATGTGATGTCGCTAATAAGATGATGGATTGACAAGTGTGTGTGAAGAAGCCACCACCACCACCACCATTTTTTCTGTAACGTATCACAACTTACTTGGTCCTTGTTTTCTTCGTTTTTCTCACGTAATATCACTCCTACGTGGCTTCATTATTATTAATTTTTGACAGAATTTCACATAAGTCCTACCTTTTTGGTGATTTGTCACCTTTATAAATGTCTTTTCAAATTCATTACTTTAGTCCTTACTTTTTTCAAAACTCATCACTTTAATCCATTTGACCAAATATGTGAAAGTCAACTATTTTAAAACCTGTAAAAGTACACTTTTGCCCTTATTACTATTTATTTATCTAAAATGATTATATTAGCTTTAAATTAAAATTAAAAATAATAAACTGAATTTAACAAAATATGATATGTTCTTATTTTATATTAGTGAAAATTGTTAAAAATTACTACATATAATTTGTTTTTAAGTACGTAAGTATAAGAGTATCTTTAATGGTATAAGCAAATTTAGATTCTCAAAAGTTGCCACCTTAGCATTTAAGGTTTGTTTTCATAGATTGCTGAAATTGATAATTGTGTAGTCTACAATGATACATTTATCTAAATTAAAAATCTACTCCCATCACATATTTGTCATTATTCCTACCCATTTTTATTTTATTGTTCACGCTCTAAAACTTTAAAACTGGAATCATTTATATATATATATATATATATCTCTCTCATATCTTAAAGATATTAAATACTCTCTCTTTATCTCTTTCTTTCTCTGCACATCAAAATGATGGATTTCTTTTTTAGTTTCTTTCATCGCTAATTTGGTAAGACTTACATCAATTCTCTATTTGTTGGGTGGATTAAATTTAATATAATCCTAACCTAGTTAACCGAATGTGGTGATTTAAAATTAAAATTATACCAAATAAGATCGAAAGCAATCAACTAAAGAATACTAAGATATCAGAATCTACCACTGTGAAATTTCATAACTTCCTAATAATTTATTAATTCCCTAAATTAGAGTAACAATTAAAAAATCAATTCATTGTCTACCCATGAATTTAACAATAAGCACATTAATCAAAATCATAAGTTGGCTTTTCTTCGCTTCAAAATATAATCCTTAAGCATTCTATGAATCCAATTTAATGAAAAACAAATAATCAAAGAAATTATAATTAACATTACGAAACCAAACATTGATTAATTAAATATATATACCTAACTATCGATGATACATGATATCAAAGATGAAAGGGTTTAATATTTTATAATCAAATGAAGTAAAACCCATAAACATTAAAAAATAATATTTGGGAATCAATAAATATATCTGAAAATTATTTCATAACATAAGGTTTCATGACTTCATCATCTACCCTACCACAGGGTTTCACTATTTGCTTTTGCCGGATCAATTATTATAGGACATGTGTCTACAATTGGATCAAATCACCCACTAATATTTGTCTAGAATTATTATTGAGCTTGGATTTGGGCTTTAAAATTGGATAAGAGACTTAGGCCTCAATGATTTAACACATTTTCAATTATTATTTTTTAAAATTATTGTAATTGAAAGTGAGTTATTAATATTGTTTTTCTCTTTTTGTTTAATTTGTTTGATCAAGTCAAAAGTTAATCTAGGATGATATCCCAAAAGGCAATAGAATTTCAAAATTTTCATCTCATTTCTCCTCAGATGAAAATAATACATGTGGTTAGTTGTAGTTGTCTTCTCTTTTCACTTTTGTTGTATGAGGTCATTTTGAGATTATTAATAATGAAAGTATCCTATTTACATTTTTAAGTTTCAGAGACCATTTGGATCTCTTTTTTGTTACTAAATAATATTGTTAACTTGGTGAGGTTCTATCTTTTATGTGTATATTCCTACATTATTTGGTCAGTTGGTCATGACACTGTTGTTGAGTGCTTGCCAACCTGCTGGTCAGAAGAAAATCTTCCCAAGTAATTTATGATTTCCATTTAATTTTACTAATAATATGTGCGAAGAATTGAAACTTTTTACATGTCCTGACCCACACCCTATTTTGTGGTGCCCATTTTTCATTCTACTTGGATAATATAATAAGAGTATATAACTGTCAAATTTTATAATGGAATTTTTTTTTTCTCTTAAATGTGTGGGTTTAATAATTTGATTTACCACTTTTCGTTATAATTGGATTTAAAAAGTCAGTCTAGTCGGTCAATGACGACTCAATCAACTAGACCGACTAGTCAACGACTAGACGGTTTACCGTCTAACCACATTGATTTCTATGAAATTACCGCGGTCAAAAGCACCTAGTTGACGCAAATCGACAATTTTTGCAAAATGAAAGCAATAAAATTTTCATCTTCCTTGCAAATATCTTTTCACTCTATTTCTAGTATTCATTGAATCTGTTTTCTTATTTTTTAAAAAACAAATTATTGTTGTTAAAGAGAGGCCCAAGTTCAAATCCACTATCTAAACCATAGAAATTTCAATATTTTAACCATTTTCATATTGTAACCACCAGATGTGTTGTTTAATTGTTGAGTTGATGTTTTTCTTAATTCGATGGATTTCATTGATTTTTTGTTGGCAATATTCTGTTGGACTGCATAAAGTCCTGGTTTCATTTCAAGAGGTTTGATTTTTTATTAAAAAAAAAAAACCCTTGCTCTATTTGATTGCATGTTATTCGGGTTTTGATTAGTGAGCTATTTAATGGTTTTTTTTTTTAAAATAAAGTTTCTTAGAAACCGGCCATGCTTGTTTGCCAAGCTAGTGTTGAAACAAGCTCTTACCTTAGGATCTAATGTTGGACGCGTTCAAGTAGGAGTGTCCGTATATGATACAGCCTTGAAATCTTCCTTAAAATTCGAGTATGTCTTCTCTTTTTATCCAATTATGCAACTTTTTTATTTAAAAGTTTAAAATCTGTTTATTCAACTAATTTATTTATAAATTCCTAATCTGATTATTTTACCATTGCAGTTACTTCTCTAGAGCATAAGACATGAGTAATTTGGTTCGCTTGTTGAAACAATCGGTAAGTGCAAAAATATATATTTTTCTCTATATTGTATGTCATTTTTTTTGTTTTTGTAGAAATCCTTTGAAAAATTACAGGTTTGGTGATTGGAGTCCACCCGTAGAACAAAACTATTGAATTGATGTTCAAAGGCAAATATCAAACTAGGATTAGATTCATAACTATTTCTCTCACTCTTATTTTTAACTTTTTGTTAACTATTTAACCTTTTGTATTAGGTGAATGATGTGTTAACATTTGTTAAGGAGTTGATGGCAATTCCTTGATAGCACTAGTGTTTCACACGAACTCAAGTAACTCAAGTAGTGCAGCTCAAGTAATATACATCAGCTCTTTTCATAATTCCTTATGTAATTAGGTTAGTATATTTTTCTATTCTGTCCAGTGCAATGTATACATATAAATATTAACATCAATCAATGAGAAAGCGTGAGATTAATTATTCACAAACATCAGACTCTATTATGGTATCAAAGCACGCTTAATACAAGCCAAAGATTCTGAAACCCTAGCCGCTCAAATCTTTCTCTTCTACCTCTACTTTCTTCACCCGTCTACCTGAAACAATGACTTTCTCCACCACATCAGCAACCAGGGGAGGAGATAGGCGGGGGCCGATAGGGGCCATGGCCCCCCAAACTAAAACATTTTCAACAAATATTTCATGTATCAAATTGACATAATGTGTTATATAATCAAAGATATCTCTGAACCATCACATTATTTTTTTTTTAAATTATAATCATAATTATTACCATTTAAAGTACAATATATTTAAGAAAGTTTGATATGAGGAGCATCGGCAGCTATGAACATGTGATCATAATCGTTTTAAGAATAAATTATTCATATGTTCCTATTTAATAATGTATTTAATGAATAGATATCATGGAGATTATTGACCATGATCACTAAGAAATACTTGATGTGATAGATTATTAATTAAAGTGGTAAGTTCATTTTGTGAGACATGCAAAATAGATATTCCAAATATTAATTCTCGCTACATTGCAATACGAGGTCGAACTCACCAGTAACAAGATAATTTTACAATTAAACAGTATTATTAGGTATGTATATATTTTATGTTGCAATTGATTCACAATTACAAGAATTAAATATGAGTATAGATTCGATTATAAATGATTTTTTAGATTTTAAAGAGCGTCATTTGATTCCTAAAACTTTTATTTATTTTATTTATTAATTTATGAGACTAAATGGTATTACATTTGTTTTTTGTTTTTTTTAATAATTTAGTTTTTAAATATTAATATATTTGTCTTGCACAAACTTAAATTTCTTTTTGTCTTGGCCCCCCTAAAGCCAAAATCCTGGCTTCGCCCCTGTCAGCAACCTCCTCTCCTCCAGTTGTTCTCCTAGGGACGAACAGCTCCAGTCAGCCACAATCATTGATAGCCATCAACTCCACTTAAATTCCGATCAAGCTCTCAAAAGGAGGCAACTATGCTGCCTGGAGGTCCCAGTTTGAAAATCTTCTCTTCGGCTATGATCTTATGGGATGTCTAGACGGTATTAAAAAATGTCCTCCAAAGGTTATTGTTCATCCCACCATTGCTTCTTCATCTACTTCTCCTTCTGCTTCCACAGATTCTACTCAGGGACCCGCTCCAACCCCGGATCAAAGAACCGTTGCGAATCCGGATTATCACATCTGGCTCCGCCAAGATCGCCTGCTACTCCACGCCATACAGGTATCGTGTACTGGGGCTGCTCAATCAATTGTTACCCGTTCCACAACTTCTGCTCAGGCCTGGGATAAACTTGAGGCCACCTATGCTAATCGCTCCAACACTCGTAAACTTGGACTCCTCGATTCATTAACGACTGTTTGTTTAGCTGACAAATCAATTGCAGATTATATGCAGGGAATTAAAAACATACTTGACAACCTTGAACTCATTGGTCACTCAGTTGATGATGGGGCAGCCGTCATACACACTCTAAACGGTTTGGGTCCATCGTACCTACCACTTGCTTCCGCCATTCGAGCCCGAGACTCCACGATCTCCTTTGAGGAACTTTATGATAAATTGCTTGATTATGAGGCGTTTCTCAAACGTGAAGACACGAAGAAGGGAGTACCACAGATCACAGCACAGTTTAATCAGCGCACGTCCTACCGTAGGGGCCGTGGCTACCAAGGTAACTCACCCTCACATATGGGACACAACCAATCTAGCAGCGGTCACAATTGGAACCAGCAGCAAGGTTTTGGTCAACAGCAAAATTACGGATCAGCTGCAACAGGGGGTGGCCGTAATTTTTCTGGTCAGGGAGGCTCTTACCGTCCAAGTCATTCACCTCACTCCTCTCAACAATGGCGTTCACCTGCCTCACACTCTCAATCCCGACCAGTGTGTCAGTTATGCGACAAAGTGGGTCACACTGCCCGTGTATGTCGCTCACGGCCCTCATCTGGACCTCCAACTTGGCCTCAAGCAAACCACATGACTGCCGAGCAACCAAGCTCCCGCAATAATTGGATTCTTGATTCCGGTGCCTCTCACCACATGACTTCAGACCTTCAGAATTTATATCTGCATTCAGAATATGGCGGCACAGAGGATATTGTGGTTGGGGACGGTAAAACAATCCCTATTACTCACACTGGATCCACTAGTTTGTCTTCTCCTACTAAATCCTTTTCACTTAAACATGTCTTATGCTCACCGCACATTACACAAAATCTGGTGTCTGTCTCTCAGTTTTGTTCTCATAATAATGCTTCTATTGAATTTTTCCCTAACTCTTTTCTTGTGAAGGATCTGACCACGGGGGCATCCTTGGTCCGCGGCTAGAATAATGGTAATCTCTACGTGTGGCCTTATTCGAGTCTTCCGAGTCCCTCCACCACGAGTCCCCGCCAATTTTTTGCGTCATCTCAGCCCACAGTCTCCTCTCAGTCATGGCATTATCGTCTGGGTCACCCTTCCTTCCAGGTCTTCTAGCGGCTTATTTCGTCTCATAATATACCAGTTCCCAAGTCTGGCACTAGCTTATCTCATTGCACTGCATGTTTATGTAATAAAAGTCATAAACTTCCATTTGGGACTTCATCTTTGACAAGCAATAAACCTCTTGAAATTTTGTTTACAGATGTTTGGGGTCCTGCTCATGTACAATCTTTTGACAATTTCAAGTATTATGTGATTTTTGTGGACTACTTTTCAAAATATTCTTGGTTATATCCGCTCAAACACAAATCTGATGTTCCTAATGTTTTTAGGCGGTTTAAATCGCTAGTGGAAAATTTTTTTGGCACCCAAATCAAAACGGTGTATTTAGATGGCAGTGGGGAAGCTCAAGCCTTAGGTCATGATCTGCAACAATTAGGTATCCAACATCTCATCTCCCCACCACACACACCTGAACATGTTGGTACTGCTGAACGCAAGCATCACCATGTAGTCGAAACAGCCTTAACTCTCCTCCATCATGCTTCCATGCCACCAAAATACTGGTCTCTGGCATTCCAGGCTGCGGTCTATCTAATAAATCGCATGCCAACTAAAGTCTTAGGTCACCAAAGTCCTTACTCACTTCTATTTCATTTGAAACCGAACTACCAGAAACTCCGTGTATTCGGTTGCTTATGCTACCCCTGGTTACGTCCGTATACGTCTCACAAGTTACAACCTCGTTCCCGTCCTTGTGTCTTCATTGGTTACTCTACAGTCCACAATGCTTATCTATGTCTAGATTAGTCATCCGACAAGGTATTTGTATCCCGTCATGTTGTGTTTGTTGAGCGTAATTTTCCTTTTTCAGGTGTCATTGGTCCTGCGCCACATTCCGCTTCCTCACAATCAAGTCTTTCACTCATAGAGAGCTCATCACCAGGTGTTAATTTCTCCCCTCCACACGACACACTCTCCCAACCTGAGGCAACTTTGCCTGACATCATCCCACTACCTCGTGTGCATACACTATACCTGTCTACCCCTGCTCGTCACCCCACTTCAGCTGATAGCAACACCCAGCAACCCGACCCGGTCCATGCGCAGCAGTCCCCCATAGCTGACGCTGAACCCGTGACCTTGCCTATACTGACCTCGCTAACTCCAGTCCCTCAACCGAACCAAATCCAGACACGTTCCAAGAATCAAATATTCAAACCTAAAGCCATATTTGACCTTCATATGTCCGCTAATCCTCCTCCGCAAACTGAACCGACCACATTGGTCCAAGCTCGGAAATGTCTAGAATGGCGGAATGCCATGAGTGAGGAATATGATGCTCTAGTCAAGAACGATACATGGACATTGGTCCCATCTCACTCCTCTTACAATATTGTTGGCTGCAAATGGGTCTATCGTATCAAACGCCACCCTGATGGTTCAGTGGCTCGGTATAAGGCTCGCCTTGTGGCGAAAGGTTTTCATCAACGCCCTGGCATAGACTTCACCGAGACTTTCAGTCCTGTAGTGAAGCCAGTTACTGTCCGATTGGTTCTCACCCTTGCTATCACTAACGGTTGGCCTTTGCGTCAACTTAATGTTAACAATGCTTTTTTGCAGGGTTCTTTAACTGATGATGTGTACATGGAACAACCGCCTGGATTTACTGATCCCGCTTTGCCTCAACACGTGTGCAAGCTCCGGAAAGCAATATATGGTCTTCGCCAAGCTCCTCGTGCGTGGTACAATGAATTACGCTCGTTCCTCCTGGACACCGGCTTCACCAATTCTCTATGTGACGCCTCTCTTTTTGTTCAGTGTCGATCTGGCCACACCCTATATCTCCTAGTGTACGTCGACGACATCATCATCACCAGGTCCTCATCTGTCCATGTCAGTGACTTCATTGCCATACTAGCTCACAGGTTCTCCCTCAAGGATCTCGGTCTGCTGTCCTTTTTTCTTGGTGTCGAAGCCACTCATTCTTCTGGTGGGGTGTTTCTCTCGCAACAAAGGTATATACGGGACCTTCTAGCTCGGGCGAAAATGTTGGAGGCCAACATAGTCTCAACTCCCCTCTCTCTCACAGACACTTTAAAACTGACTGATGGCAGCGCCCCCACTGATGCAACCCAATATCGCCAAATTGTGGGCTCCCTACAGTACCTATCACTGACTCGTTCGGATGTCTCTTTCGCGGTAAACAAGCTGTCCCAATTTATGCATCGTCCGACAACTAACCACTGGAATGCTGTCAAACGGGTCTTACGCTATCTCAAAGGTACAATGACACATGGCCTGCTCATTCGTCGTAACTCTCCCTCTACTCTCCATGCTTTCGCTGATGCCGACTGGGCTGGTGATCCTGATGACCGCCGGTCAACCTCGGCTTATGTCATTTTCCTTGGTACTACACCCATCAGCTAGAGCTCCAAGAAACAACACACTGTTGCTCGGTCCACCACAGAAGCCGAATTTCGGGCAATTGCATCAGCTGCAGCGGAACTTACCTGGATATGCCAGTTGATGTCCGAGCTTCAGGTTCACGTCTCCCTCTCACCTGTCATATACTGTGACAACGTTGGTGCCACATATGTTTGCGCCAACCCTATGTTCCACAACCGCATGAAGCACGTTGCCATCGATTTCTTCTTTGTTCGAGATCATGTGGCTCGTGGCCAGCTGCGTATCTCTCATGTACATACAAATGACCAGCTCGCGGACTCTCTCACCAAGCCTCTCGCCTGCAGACAATTTCTTGATCACAAGTCCAAGATAGGCATCCTTGACGGTAGCTCTATCTTGCGGGGGCATGATAGCACTAGTGTTTCACACGAACTCAAGTAACTCAAGTAGTGCAGCTCAAGTAATATACATCAGCTCTTTTCATAATTCCTTATGTAATTAGGTTAGTATATTTTCCTATTTTGTCCAGTGCAATGTATACATATAAATATTAACATCAATCAATGAGAAAGCGTGAGATTAATTATTCACAAACATCAGACTCTATTATTCCTGAATTAACACATTTGGATTTTACATTTGTTAACGAGTATAGATCAACTATGGTAGGATTTTTTTTCTTTTGCCCTTCTTTTGCTTTAACTCGAATTGTGATATTTCAATTTAATTTGTCGTATGCTTGTTTGTGATATTTCAATTTAACTTGTCATGATATTATGGCTATTTATGTAGCAACAAAACGAGGCTTTGATATACTCTATTTTTTTTTTCTTTGAAGGGATACTCTACTTTATTCACTATGGTTGAAATGGATAAGAATCTCGCGTACATTACACTATAATGAGAATATGGAAATGTAAATGTCAAAGTACATATAACCGTGTATAAGAAGAGCAAT
Source organism: Acer yangbiense (assembly GCA_008009225.1). Classification (NCBI taxonomy): domain Eukaryota; kingdom Viridiplantae; phylum Streptophyta; class Magnoliopsida; order Sapindales; family Sapindaceae; genus Acer; species Acer yangbiense. Next base: position 15,411,522 of record CM017773.1, on the reverse strand, counting down.
AGAACAAATATTTTCAACAAAAAAAAAAAAAACATAGGGACTAAATTGTTGAGATGCTTATATCTTTCACATACAATGAATTTGTGTTGATCTTGGGGATTTGGATCTTTTTTTAGGAATGGGAAGGTAGGGGCTATTGTTGCTGCTTCGTGTTCTTCCGATAGAAGGCGAGGAAAAAGGATTTTTTTTCCTTCAATAATCCATAGGATGAAGACTCGGAATGGGGCTCGTGGTTGCAATTTCAGTAGTGCTAAAGAAGAGTTGGCGGACCGAATTACTAGAGGGAAGGAAGATGACAAAGGCTAGTCTAGAGTTAGTTGTGGCCTGGTGTTGTTGGAAGAGGGGCTAGTGTCTTTGTGTTGGGTTGTGGTTGTGGTTGTCGCGGTTGTCTTCAGGTCAAATGTGTTTTTTTGTTGTTTTTTGGGTTGCGTCAGGTCAGATGCTTAGTTTTTTTGTTTTGCATTAGGTCTGATGCTTGGTTGCCTCTTGTTTTGGTCTTTAGTTTTGCTTTGTGTTCTTGTTGTGTGGGCCGTGTTTGGGGGTCTTTGTTTCATGGCCTAGTTTTGTTCTCGGTTGGCCTAGTGGCTTTTTCTTTTTCTTCCGGCCTTATTGGTTTGATGATTAAAGTTTGGCTGTTAAAAAATAATTGGGATAATTCTAAGACTTTTACAAAATATAAACTTTTAAAATGGGTAAAGGAAATTTGAGGAAAATATTACGGGACACATATTTCATAGTAGGATGAGATTATATTTAATTTTGTTTCATAGAACTACTTAAAATACTCTCTTCTACCTATTTATAAAAGGGGTAATTACTCTAGTGGCCATCAACTCTTGCCACCACTATCAAAATGGCCACAAAATGGGGAAATGGATGGAAAATGACCATTTTTGGCAAACATTGTTACACTAATGGCCATTCCATCCATTTCCATCCAATTCCATCAAATGAATGGCATTTTGGTAAATAAGAGGATGACATTAATTAATTTATTTTATATGTTTTTTGGAAATCAATTTTTTCTTTTGTTTTTTGGAACAAATAATTATATTTAGTGTGTATATACGTATAGCATATCTCAAACATATATATATTTCTTTTTTTAGAAGATTAAGGCTATAAAATCTAAAAAAAAATTCTAAACAATATATTTGAGATAAGTTAAAAAGAAAAAGAAATATATATATATATTTTTTCTTTTTTTGAGAAGATTAAGGCTATAAAATCAAAAAATTCTAAAAAACATATTTGAGATAAGTTGAAAAGATATATATATTCTTTTTTGAAAAGATTAAGGTTACAAAATCTAAAAATTCTAAAAAATATATTTGAGATAAGTTGAAAAGAAATATATATATAAAGAAATTCTATTATCAGTCCGAACTGACAAAAGTTATATCAGTTCTTTGCATGTGGGCCACTGGATTTAAATACTTTGACTTGGCTGTATGCACTTGTCAGTCAAAGTATTTAAATCCAGTGGCCCACATATAAGGAACTAATATAACTTTTGTCAGTTCAAACTGATAATAGAAAGACTGTATATATATATATATATGTTTGATATATGCTATATGTATATGTAGACACTAAATATAATTATTTGTTTCAAAAAACAAAAGAAAAAATTGATTTCCAAAAAATATCTAAAATAAATTAATGTTATCCTCATATTTACCAAAATGTCACTTATTGGATGCCACTATATTGGATGCCACTATATGAACTGATATAACTTTTGTCAGTTCGAACTGATAATAGAAAGACTATATATATATATATATATATATATATATATATATATATATGTGTGTGTGTGTGTGTGTGTGTGTGTGTGTGTGTGTGTGTGTATGTGTGTGTGTGTTTGAGATATGCTATATGTATATGTAGACACTAAATATAATTATTTGTTTCAAAAAACAAAACAAAAAATTGATTTCCAAAAAATATCTAAAATAAATTAATGTTATCCTCATATTTACCAAAATGCACTTATTGGATGGAATGACCATTAGTGTAACAATATTTGCCAAAAATGGCCATTTTCCATCCATTTCCCCATTTGGTGGCCATTTCGATAGTGGTGGCAAGAGTTGATGGCCACTAGGGTAATTACCCCTTTATAAAATTTGGGGTAGTTCTAAGAAATTCGTAAAATATAACCCTGTTCGGTAATGTTTTTGTTTTTCGTTTTCTATTTTGTATATTTTTATTTGATTTTAATGTTTTCAGAAGCTAAAAACATTGAAAATGCGTTTGATAGAAACAACTGAAAATAAGGTACGGATATTCACACCCATAAAAATGATAAGCGCACCCATATTTATAAGTACACCTATGTCTTAAAATTAAAACATTACTAGAAACACTCATCTTAATGCCAATAGTACCCTTATTTAAATGAATGTTTTCATTTTAATACAATTTATTTATAAACCCTCATAAGTTATTAACACACTCAATTTTACAATTCTAACTAGTATTTCCATCTCTCTATAAAAACACCATTAAGCTACAAACCCATCCCAATTTAATTGAATAGAGTAGAAGGATGTCTCTACAAATCTTTGGAAACGGAATCCCACACAGAGGTTAGAAATTGGACTCTATCCCACAAACAGCTGACCTCCTTTTCTCTTAAATCTTCAATTGTAAATAATTCAATTATGCAGTAGTAAATTAATTTGATTGCCAAGTACCAAAGTTCATGGAAATCAATCATACTTGTTTTCCCTTAATGTTTTTCCTATTCTATGCTAGTAATGCTATTCTCCCGGTGTTTGGGGCTTGTTTTCACTTAATCTTAAAGTTTGAAACATGTTCAAGAAGTAATTAATATGTGTTTTGAGAATATCAGAGAAGTGTGAATACTTAAGCATATATATACAATATGAATACAGTTGTTTGACAGCAGAAGCTATACACGTGGATTTTATCATATCCAAAAAAATAAAAGCAGTTATATATAGTGATCAATAAAGTAAACTGGGCATTTGGTTATAAAGAATTTGATAGGCGAAATGCATCTTGTGGTAGATCTGCAGCACCATATATAATGTGCATACAAATCTGCTTAAAACAGTTAATAGTCTTCCCCGAACTCTAAGCATATTCAAACGGAATTCTGGTGGCGATCAGCCACAATACATGCAGCTAACCTAAACCAATCATTATAGCTTGTTTCCTCTACTGTGAATCTAAACCCAGAACTAGGGTTTTGAATTTGAATGTGACCTCATAATGACAGAATCAAAATGTAAAACCTGACGCAGATCATTATTTTTCTTTGCAACCCAAATAACAACACATTGAAGTGATCTCGGAAACCAGCACCATTCTCTGTGTTGTATGGACATGGTGTAGGCCCTAAAAAATATAGTCTAGGTATTTCTTATGAGTCTATGGACCTAAAATAGGCAATACTTACATGCTAAGGGTTGACCTCGAAAAAAAAAAAAGGATATTTAATGGAATATACACATAAAAAGTTAACACTTGAGGTAGAAAGCTTACCATGAATGCAGAATGGATCAGCTCCTCAACGTAATTAATGGTAGCTCCTTTTACAAAATCATATGAAATATCATCAATCACCAATTTAATTCCTTCTCTCTCAAAAACTCCGCAGCTATTATAAAACACGAGAAGTAAGCATAAGAAAACTAGAAATTGATGAATAAGATTTGAATAAAGTAATATAGTTGAAGATATGGGTGTAATTAATGGGTGTAAATAGTATTTTGTTTATTTTTAATTAAATTAATTTATCCTTATTGGTAAATTCCTATTGGATATTTTTGTAATTAAATTTTTTATTAAAATATGGGTGTGCTTATCATATTTATGGGTGTCAATATCGGCTCCCTTGAAAATAATATTCTGAACAAAAAAATTATATAGGCCCTATCATTCTTCTTTTTCAAAATAATTATTGGTAACTTTTCATTTTTTTTAATATTAAGGTGAATTTTTATTTTTTAATTGTTAAAAAATTCATTGATATTAAGGGGGTAAGCGGAATTTGAGCAAAAATTTATGTATTATATAGTAGGATCTATTCCTTATTTGACTATAAATTTTTATCACTGTTAGAATTTTTATTTTTACTTTTTAATTTTTTAGGTAAAGGAAACTAAGATCATATTGTTAGGTTTTGGGAATTTTACTTTTATTTTTTATTTTCCTTCGATTTATCATTAGCCAAGCATGATAAAAATGAAAAAACTGAAAAAGACAAGAGAAAGTATATGATATGGGTATTGATCGATTCGTAATGAAGAGACGAATTTTACCTGATTGGAATTTTTGGAGTCAAAACGATGATGAGATACTTATGTGATTAGAGAAAAAAAAATCCATAGATGAGAGAGAGTAATAGTTATTTTGGGTTAAGTTTGTATTTGATGATTAAAAGTCGATCTTCAAATTTGATTATTGAAAAGACGATTTGATTATTGATTAAAGCTATTGTCATCATCATCGGTTAGCTCACCCCCATGCCACACCATTGTTGGGTCGCGTGTCTAGGCCATGTGCAACACCGCCGATGAGAGAAGGGTGGATGGAAGAGAATGGTGGTTTATGGTTAAAAAAATTTTAAAAAAATTTGGTTTATAGTTATAAACAAATTTTTAATGTTTTCTAAGGTTACATGCAACTTTTCATTTCCAAAGGAGAGAGAAAACAAACATGAAGAGAGAGAAACTAAAAATGTTTCGGTAATTTTGGGTATAAAAGTTGAAAAAAGGGTTTTTAGAGGATATTTCAGTAATTTTTTGTTTATGGAAAAAAAAACGTAAACATGAATCACGTTCTAAAAAGAAAAATATGAAAATAGTTTTGGAGGAGATTTCGGTAATTTGTGGTTATGAACTGAAATTCTTTACAATGTACTGCCTTGGCCGCATCTTCGCCTAGGCATACTTGAGCAAGGGTCGCATCGGCGACATTGTTTCAATTTTCAAAAAAATAAAAATAATAAATAAACTGTGAATCACGTTTTACCAAAACATCCCTCTTGGAGGGTGTTTCACTGTTTCTCCTAAAATTGAAGAGAAATAAACCAATATTATAGAGAGAGAAACCAAAACTATAAACAGACAAACTAAAATTGTAGAGAGAGAAACATGAAACCAAGAGAATTATAAAAAATTAACTTGGCTTGTAACTTTTGATAATTTTTGAATTAAAATCATATGATTTTGTATGATAATATGTACTTAATATGTTGAATTCATGTGTTTCGTTGATTAATTTGTTTGATTTGGTCAATTTTGTATTTTCAGTAACATTACACGCTGACTTTCAATTCTCAACATGTGTTTTCAATGTGATATAGAACACTTTCGAAGGACTTTTGAAAGGGTAAATAATATTATATTTGCTCTCATAGTATGTCGTTGGAATCGTCTCGATGAGGAGAAGAGTGTTGTAGATAAAAGAGAGCAGAAATGGAAAAGATAGAGAACTTACTGAAGGAAGGGAAGAAGATTATAGAGAGAAACACAATCGAATGAAGGAAAATTAGCTCTCCAATGCCCTCTTTTTAAAGGGCCAAAAATCAGTTATTAATTATTAGATAAAGGGGCAGGAATAATTTTTTTCTTTTTTTCTTAGAAGGCGCAACGAACATGCTTTCCACAAATAGGGCATTTTTATTTTACCTTTACGCATCTCTCGATCAATAGGTCCAACATTCATTATTATTATTATTATTATTATTATTATTATTATTATTATTTTTAAAATATAGGTTCAATCACTAAAAAAAAATATGTACTTTGAAAAGTAAATCATTCTAGTAACAAAAATATTTGAAATACTTTCCAATCAATTTGCATTTCTTAAAAGAAATTGAATATATATATATCACACAAGTGGTAATGCACCTCCCATCCACATTTGTAGTGAGGGGTTCAAATCCCACAATGCACATTTTACAAGCATATATAAAAAGTTTTCTTCCCGATTTGTGGGGTAGTTATCTCCCATTATGAAAGTAGATATTTGGGCTGTACATTTATTGTTTGATGTTAGCAGGTCCCGATAGTCCTATTTTAATAATAGGAAACTTCATTAGTAATTTATAGGTGTATTTACAAACTATTTAGTCATTTTAGTACTTTTAATCGATGTTAAGATTGGATTTTCAAAAAGGTACTAATTGGGGGTGTACATAAAGTTTTTGAGGGGTGCAAAAATCACCACTCAACATTTTTTTTTTTTTTTTGAGGAAGGCGGACTCGAAACCAGCAACCTCGTGGTGTAGGTACAAGAAGTTTACCACTAGACCAACCTTATCTCGTTGCCACTCAATATTCTCAACATTCTAAAAAATTGCATTTAATAACAAAAAAGTTTGAATAAATTGATTTTTAATGAGAATACTCATGAATTTGATTTGTTATAATATATTAATGAAATTATCATTTTCAAGCCAAATATATGAAAAAAAAAAGTTATATATATTGAAAAAAACTATGAATATGAATAAAAGACTCATTTTAGATTTTCGCCCTGATAGGTATTAAAAGAACTGGCCAGCCTTTACCATAAATGTAGAGCAAAAATGCAAGCCAGACAGATATGCCCTGTTCACAATGGAAGGAAGAACAAGGTTTGGCAGGTAGAAACCAGACAGATTGCCCTTGTACATAGTTGATCATCAGCAGTCAACCTCCTCAAAATGAACCTCCACACTAAAAACTTTGGAGCAATGAAAGAAGACCAGAATCCAGATTACCTTACTCCAAGACTGATGAGGAAACCTATTAAGAAAGCAATTACAGCAATCCCAAAATGATAAAACCCCCGTAATACAATGCTTAAAACATCAGAATCCCTTCTCATATTATTGTTTACTTGCTCTGCAAGTGCTTGCACTGTATCCTCCAACTCAACCAACCTTTGCTCCCCCATGCCGCCTACACAGTCTCGTTTCTGATGATCAGGTGTCCTCAATGCTTGAATTCGAATATCCCCACCACTAACACTTTCTAGCAACCTCATTTCAGATGATTGCATTAGTTCATCCTAGCATTATTTGCAACATAAATTAGCATGGAAATATATAAACTAATTAAATCATCTAGTTATTCAGTTTAGAGAACACTCACAATCTTGTAAACAGGATGGAGCCAGAAATATTAAACAATCTCAGAATGGACAGGAGCTGTGAATTAGAGAAATACTATATTGGAGCAGTATTGGTGTATAACATATTAATCAACCTATAGTTTGTGACATCACTTGTTGAAAAAGAAGAAAAAATATATATGCGGATTGTTATCAACTTTTTTAACTGCTTGAAAACCATAAAAATAGATTTGGTGTCATCTAAATTTTACTGTTATATGTATTTAACATTTAGGTTGGTTCAATTTAATTTGATTCATAATGCCTTATAATTGATTCTGTATATAAACAACAAAACATATCGAACATGAACATCATTAAAAAATAAAACAAATCAAAGCAATTTATATAAATTAAAACATCATTTTCTACCACCGCCCAATGACACTAGGTAATATAGGGCACTCATTTACCCCGCCAAAGTCTCACGTTTGAGTCGCCACAATGCATATGGATATATATATATATATATAATCCGGTTTAAATGATTATTTGAGGATTCAAAAGAAAATTATGTGTAAACAATTTTGATAGATAAATGCATAGAAATATCTAAAATTAAATACCTTGATTTGCATTCGATTTTTAAATGAAGCAGAAAGTTTGCTCCGGCCATGTGGTATCTCTTCCTCCATATGCATATCAGCAACAAAGTTTCCGTTGATTTCTTCCAGATATTTACAAAAATAATCCTCATCAGAACTGGTATTAAGGATGGAATTCCCAAATTCGTGGCGGTATATTAAACGGACCCCGCATTTTTTCACCTCACAAGAATGCATATGTTCAGAATAATAATCCTCAACGTAGAATTTCACAGAGAACTCATTAGTGTAATAGTCTTCACCAAAATTTTCTGGATACATAACGAAATCACATCCCAGGAAAACGTGATCTTACCCAACATAGTGGATTCCATACTTATCATTGCCCCAACCAACAAAATAGCCTCTAGCAACATGGCGGCATCCATCTTCGGATATGAATTCACATTCGCAGACAAGAACCAATCCTCGCCCATCATCATCATAATGATGTTGGAATGCCACAACAGCACATATAGCTAAGCCAACTAAGTTATCACTGAACCAACCTTGAGGTAGATGTCTGACAATCACAAAGGATCCTGTACTTCGAAAAGTAAACCACTCTGGAAGTTTATTTCCAGGGTAACAGATAAAAACATTAGGCATTTCATCATCAGATTCCTGCATCATGAAAATCATCATTTCTTAACATCAAAAATAAATTTGAGTAAGAAAAGAAAATAATATAACAAAATGTAAAAAGACTGTGTGAGAGACCTCATCCAATTCCGTATAGAGTTCAGATGGTATATGCTGAATTTTCTGCACAGCATGATCCACAAGATATCTGAGAGCATATATTCTGCTGCAATCTGAAACAATTGATGAAGTCAACTACCAGTGTATATGATGGTCGACGTGTGAATGGAACTGTTAAACCTGAGAATGCTTCCAGTGATGTGCAATTATGTGCTACTAATTTTAGATCCCTTGGAAGAATTGGCAAGGATTTCAGCCTCTCACAATAGCTTATGTTAAGCAGAATCAACTTTGAAAGGTTTATGATGCTTGCTGGTATACTCTCAAAATTGTTTCTGCATAGACTTAACATTTTTACCGAGAATAAACTGCCAAGACTTTCAGGTAATTCCTTGATATTGCAATCACTTAGAACTAGATTTGTCAGATTGTACAATCCTAATAAAGAAGGCAATTGCAAACCCATCAGCTCCTGACCCTGACCCCTCTCAAAAGATAATGTGCCACTGTTGATTAAACATGCAATGGATGATGGAACTTCTCTTACACCAGTTCCCGAAACTTTGAGCTTTTTCAAAGCTTTTAAGTTTCCTAAGTCATCAGGCAACCTACCGAGCTTTGAACAACCAGTGAGATTGAGTTCTTCCAAACATATCAACTTACAAATGCCATTAGGGAGACAAGTAAGCCTTGAACAATTCTCAAGATCCAATATAACCAAACAGGAAAGATATTCAATGGATGAGGGTAGTTCTTCTATAATAGTACCACCTAAATATAACTCTTGTATGTTACCTAACATCCCTGGAAACTTATTGAGATTTGAACAGCCAGAAAGAATAAGTATTTTAAGAGATTCCAAATGAATGTAATTGGGAAGAGACTCAAGGCTTTTACAATCTCTTAGATTTAATGTAACAAGCTTATCCAGATATCCAATAGATGACGGAATCTCAAGCAAATTGTTACAGCCTTCTAAGATCAAGCTCTCCAGAGATGGGGCGACTGGGATATCTGGAATTTCGGTGAGCTTGGAGTGACTGAGGTTTATATATTTTAATTTGTCAAAATGCTGCAAGCAAAAAACAACATTACAGCCATAAATTATTAAATAACTTATATATATACTATATATAGGACAGAAAAATATATACTAATATTGATATATCATATACCTTATCATCCGGAAGTTGCTCAAGATTGCTATAAGGCAAGTGAAGTGCACAAAGTTTTCCTGGAAAAAAGTCTGATGGCAATGATTTCAACAGATATGCATGCCAGTAAAAATAGCTTAGCTCTGTGGAAGGAAGTTTAGTGCCATGAAAAAGATGCACCTTACTATTCATCTCATTGTCTGAGCTATAGAATTTCAAGAATCTTAAGTTAAGCATTTTTGTGAAAGCACGAGGATCTAATTGTATATTTATGATTTTAGACATATCCAAGGAGATTCCCTGCACTGCATAAGTCCCCTAATAAGTAAGAAGAGATGACAAAGTTAGCAACATATATAGATATACAAACATGTACAAGCTAATGCATATAAACGATCGAACAAATTAAAATGACAGATCTACTCACTGTATTTCTTTTCAATACATGATAGATATCTTCATGATGCCACAGCCGACTACGTCTATCAAGATTTTTAACCGATTCTCTTCGGACAATTTCCCTACCCATCGCTTGTATCGAATTGTGCATTTCGATCTTGTTCTTTGAAACAGTTAAAAGGGACTTATCCAAGTGAGTAAGTAATCCAAATGTGGGTAAGCCTGTAGCAGAAATGAATGTTTCTACAAGATCTTTGTCCTCCCCTACAAAGAAACAGGCAAGATCCAGAAATACGTCTTTCACCCTAGGATACAGTTCATCATAACTTATTTTTAGCACATCAAGGGTTCGATAGTCAATACTTCTTGTAATTTTACTTAGTGCTGCTTCCCACTCCTGTTTTCCACGCTCTCGTAGCGTGGAACCCAAAACTTTAAGTGCTAATAGAACGCCTATTGTATGTGATACCATCTTGTTTGACAGTTCCATATACTCTTACTGGAGGATGATTTTGTTTGAAGGCATGCCTGCTAAAAAGCTTTAGAGCTTCATCATGAAATAATTCATTAACCTGGTATATCTGATCCACTATACAATTTCTAAGCATCGACATATCTCTTGTTGTTATAATGATTCGACTTCTTGAATTTAAACAATCAAAACCTCCGATCAAAATTTCTATTTGGCTGAAATGGGACACATTATCGAAAACAAGTAGAAGCTTTTTTCGACCAAGTCTATTCCTTGTGAAGGTGTGTCCTACGTAACAAGGACCTCTGCTTACATTTCCACCCCCTAAAATCATGTAAAGAAATTCTTTTCGGAAGCGATTTAATCCGCCATATTCTTCCGATCGTGCGCTAACGTTATCAATAAAGCAAGAACCTTCAAACTGACAAGCAATTTTGTTGAATACGGCTTCAGCAAGAATTGTCTTGCCTATACCCCCGATGCCCCAAATTCCTAAGGCACGGACATCATTTGATCCGGTGCACAGAGATGATTCAATTAAATTTACTTTCGACTCTATTCCAACCAGCTCTGTAATTGAGGACAAATATTCCAGTTTCCCCAAAACATCCTTGACAATTTTGTTAACAAGTACATATTCAACCCTAACAAATATAAAATAAGTAATAGTTAATAACAAATAAATGAATAGGTCATATTACTGATAAGTAAACAAAAAATTAAAAATAAAAATAAAAATAAAAAATAAAAAATAAATAATAAATAAATAAATAAATAAAAATAAAGAAGTTGCTTATGTAAAAATTACCTGATGACATTCGAATCCCACCCAGAAAGATTGGCTGCTTTAGTCAAAGCAGTCCTCCATCTCTGTAGCTTCTCTGACTTGTAGCCAAGAACTTGTTCATGCTTAGCAAATGCATCCTGAAAAGTGCCAGTTTGTTTCCTGACATCTGATGGGTATATGCCATAAAAAACCGGTATCACAATTTGACCGTACATCTCCCTGCATTCAAGAATTTTCGCGAGTTCTTGGAGACACCATGTGGACGAGGCATAGTCTTTAGAGAAAACGACAATGGAAATCCTCGACTCTTCGATTGCTGTCAGCAGAGATGGCGAGATTTCATATCCTTTTCTGAGTTGATAATCTATGAAATTTTTTATATTTTTCTTAGATAAAGCTGCGTGGAGATGGCTGATAATATTGTAGCGGGTATCCTCGCCTCTAAAACTCAGAAAAACATCATACTTGAATTGAGGATCTTTAAGTTTTACACTGTGAACATCCTCAGTCCTAACTTGTAAAAACGATTCAATTTGTTCGATCTTTGAATCTATGACAACTAAATCCTCACCATCAGTCGAGAACATATTGGTACTGCACTTGAAAATATCTTGGACAATATCCTCTACAAGTACACACTCAGGCCTATCAAATATATAAAACAGCCAATAACTTATCACTAGAAATAAAAATTCTAAATGGAAGTATCTTTTATGTAAATTAAGAACGAAAACAGAACACAGGAAGACAAACATTTCCATATGTCATCTCTATCTTCAACATATATTAAAAATAATTATAAACTTTGATCTAAATAACTGTTATAAGAAACTGATTACTTACACATCGGAACTTGACCATGGCCCATAAATATTAGCTGCTTCATGCAAAGCAGCCCCCCATCTACGCAGATTCTCTCCAAAAACTTGTTGATGACTAGCAAATGAATTCCCAATAGTCCCAGTCTGCATCCCCACATATGATGGGTATATGCCATAGAAAACTTGTATCACAATCTTACCGTACATCTCCTTCCATTCAAGGATCTTCACGAGTTCTTCTATGTACCGAGTATTAAAGGCACAGTCTTTCGAGAAAATGACGACGTAAACCCTGGATTCTTCAATTGCTTTCAGAAGAGACGACGATATTTCATACCCCCATGTAAGTTCGTAATCAATGATAGTTTTGTATTTTTTTCTCCTTTAAAGCTGCCTGGAGAGGGATGATGAAACTATTGCTGGTATGATCGCCTGTGCAGCTCAAGAAAATATCCCACTTCAACGAAGAAGAAGAAGAAGAAGAAGAAGACGATTCCATTGATGAGAGTCACTGTTGAGATCAAAACAGAGCTAAATCTTTTTTTCTTTTTTTTTCATTTAACCACTCTCTGTGTAAATACTTGAGAAGCGGTTTCCATGAATATTCAACTCTCTGTCCGTCAGCAATTTAAAAAATATATATATTCAAAAACGATTTTCCTTGTTTAAAGCGTTCGAAGCCGAGATCGGTGAGAACAATTAATTCATGGAATAATGCTTGGGTACAATTAATTCATATTCTCAACTTTTTGGTTTTGTTTTAAATTTTAATGGGATTCGATCCGGCAATTAATTTTTTATTTTTTTCTTAAAGAAAGCCAAACAGATTAACTACTTTATGATTATCTCATTAAAAAATAAATTATTTTATGATTATCTTTCTTTTATATAAAATCATAATTTTATTTTAAAAATAAAAACAATAAAAAAAAATCATAATTTTAATTTATCTCTTTATTAAAATTTGAAATGCCCAAAAATTAAGTCAAAGTGACGTGGTAAGTGATTTGTACATATCTTATTATCCACCACATATTTCATGGCTCATAGGGCCAACCACTTTGAAGCCCAAGCTAATCAAGTGTAGATCCAGAAACAGTAGACATAACACGGGTTGACCCGCCCACTAGCATCAAGTCACCTTTGACTTGGTCGTTAATTTCAAGTTGGTGAGCAGTTGAGAGGATAGCTCAGCCAAATTCATATCCACGATTCTGTATCCCAGGAAATCCGGTCGAGATTTCTGGGATCAAATACTCCACCATATCCATGCCCAGCAATCCCAACATCTATAAATAGAGGAATATATGGACGAAGAACTCTCTCGGTTCTCCAAAATCAATATTAAAGCTTTGGAGTGTTGAAACTCTGATCAGATACGAACTCCGGTCACCGAAAATTGTCTTCTCTTCTAATCACAATTAATCGACGTCTAAACGCTCAGCCCAAGCTTAACTAAGGCTAAGATTATATAACCCCCTTTCAATCCTTTTTTTTTTTTTTCTATCGTTTTGTGTTGTTTTCTATCTTTTTGTAGGTTCTGCAGCATTTGACACGATAGATTCAACGGATTGAAACCAAATTGCTTGGGCCTGATTTGAACCCGATCCGACCCATCTCAATTGTAGATCGACCACCTACAGTTTTGCGCCCACCGTGGGGCCCATTGCAATTTCCTAACGACCCAGTTAGATAAAGCAGAAAACCTTCTCATGATGTTAGGAGACGGAAGCACCCCCACTATCAAGGATCAGATCGCCATGTTGACTGCCCAGATGGCCGTGAACGCTGAAAAATTACGAGTGCTCGAAGCAGAAAATGTTACAGTTCAAACTCATAATGCAGAATTATGGGCCATCATCGATGGAACTCCTAGCAACGTGGCCCCTAAGCCATCGACCCCGACACCTGACAATGAGCGTATTGTCGACAGAACAGCCCCGGTTGCACCGCAGATCCACAAAGGCCAGAACTGATACCCGATGCGGGAACAAATCAAAGCGCGACCCAAACAGTTCCAGTTGAACGCAATCCGAATAATTTTCCTGTTTGACCCGAACCATTGCAAGAGCAAAACCCAATCATCGATCTGAAGCTAAACAATGCTCTCAGGACGCCATTATCACTACAGTCGACACTAAATTTGGTAAAATCTGATTCCGGTTTACATTTGTTTGCTGACCCTGAACTTTCTCGCATATTTGCAGAAATTGATGCCCTAATCCAAAGGATCCCCAGAGTACCTGCACCAATTAAGAAAAGCATAGCGAACAGCTTCGCAGATTCGCCTTTCGTCGACGCGATAGCCTTTATCAAAATGCCTAGGAAGTTCAGTTTCCCTAACATGAAACAGTTTGAGGGCATAACAGATCTAAACGATCATATAGCACGGTACAAATAGCGCATGTTCACCGCAGTAATTCCACACGACCTTAGGGAAGCATGCATGTGCAAAGTGTTCGGCTCCAGTCTCGGTGGCCCGACCATACAGTGGTATACTAACCTCCCTAACAATTCGATTACCTATTTTGCGTAGCTTACAGATACGTTCGTGGAACAATTCGCGAGCAGTCGCAAGCTTGAGAAACACTCAGACGACCTTTATACCATCACTCAAAGATGCGGCAAAAACCTTAGGATGTATGTAGGACGTTTCAACAGAGAAAAAGTTCAAATCCCACACAGCAATCAAGCTACGGCAATCTCTGCTTTCAGTAAAAGGACTCAGGTTCGACTCCAACCTCTACAAAGAACTTACGAAATACACTTGCAGGACTATGGAGGACGTATTAGCAAAAGCATGGGCTTAGATTAAGTCGGAAGAAGATGAAGCTAATTATATCGAGAAAACCAATAACTACACCAATAGCAAACGAAATGACCGTGTCGACATGAGAACAAGCGATAGGAGGGTCGAGCCTTATCCAACGAGAGATCGACGCAGTAAGCAACCTCATTACGATGGTCCAAACAATAGACGACTGTACGGACAAAATCAACACAGAATAGGTCGATCGTAAATTCAAGTCCCAGAATACAACCTCAGTATCGAATATGTCGACCTCGTAGCAGTGATGAAAGAAATTGGGAAAACTGTTAATTGGCCACAACAAATGAACGCTCCTCCAGAACATCGAGACTCCAGATTTCGGTGCGAGTTCCATGGAGATCACGGCCACCGAACAGAAGATTGTATCGCCCTTAAATTGGAGGTAGCCGAACTTATGAAACAGGGACATTCGTAGGAGTTCCTTACCAACAAAGGAAAAGACACTTTGGCTCGACACGGCGAGAAACAACAAATCAAGGCAAATGATGGCCCACTAGAGCCGCCTTAACCAGACAAAATTGTCAACTACATTGCAGGTGGGTCAAAAGTCAGCGAAGTGAGCTATTCAGCCGCGAAGAGACATACTCGACAGGTGTTGAACACAGAGATACAGCCGGAGAGGGAACATCTAACAAAAATTGATAAAACCGTGACCTTCAAGTCCATAAACAAATCATATTTGTTTTCTCCTCACCATGATGCACTCGTTATTTCATTGCATATTGCTAACTGCTTAACAAAAAGAATTTTAATCAACAATGGTAGTTCTTGTAATATACTGTTTAACAATGCTTTAAGAGAAATACAAGTCGATGAATTCAAGCTTAGCCGTCGTATGACAATGCTAACAGGATTTAGCGGAGAACAAAAAAGCACCTTAGGCGAAATCATGCTGCCAGTTTACGCTGAATGAGTCAACCTCTATATCAACTTCCTGGTGCTCGACTACCAATCTCTATACAACGCAATCCTGGGTAGACCGTGGATACACGAAATGAAAGCAATCCCATCTACTTACCACCAGATGATCAAGTTCCCAACCAAGTGGGGTGTGCGAGAGATAAAAGGGGAATAAAGAGCCGCAAGAGAATGCTACTAGAATGCTAGGAAGAAAAAGAAAGAACAGTTATAGCAATTACGAGAATCTTCGGTCGAGTCGACTCTAGATAAACCAAAGATGGAAGAACTCGATGAAATATCGATCTATCCAGACTAGCCGGAGCGAAAAGTCTTTATTGGATCCAGACTACCCGAAGAAATATAAAAACTATTAATCGACCTATTGAAGGAACACCGCGATAGTTTCGCCTAGTCACATTCAGATATGGTCGAGATTGACCCGAAAGTAATAGTTCACAATTTCCAAGTAGACCCCGATCACCCACCTGTCAAACAGAAGAGGAGGAAAATCACACCAGAAAGAAACAAGATAATCAACGACGAAGTTCAAAAGTTAATCGACATCAGATCGGTCAGAGAAGTCAAGTACTCGAATTGGTTGGCAAACGTCGTGGTCGTGAAGAAGAAAAATGGAAAATGGAAAATGGCGTGTTTGTATCGACTTCACAAATCTCAACAAGGTGTGTCCTAAAGATTCATTCCCACTTTCTCATATCGACATGTTAGTTGACGCCACAGCAAGGCACGAACTACTCAATTTCATGGACGCCTTCTCCGGATACAACCAAATCTTAATGCCCCTAAACGACTAAGAAAAAACTGCCTTTATCACCGAAAGAGGCATATTTTGTTAGAATGTAATACCTTTTTGGTTTGAAAAATGCAGGTGCAACCTACAAAAGATTAGTCAACAAGATGTTTACCGACATGCTCGGCTCGACAATGGAGGTCTACATAGACGACATGCTGGTCAAATCACTCGTTGCTCAAGATCATATTAACCATCACCGGGAGTCGTTTGACGTTCTCGATAAATACGGTATGAAACTTGATCGGTTCATTTCTATACATGTTTTAGGCCCCGATTTTCTATTATTTATGATTTGTTCTCGAGTGAATTAGGGTGTTTAATGTGTTTGTTGAGCTTGTGTAGGTAACATTCCATAAAAGTGGTGTTGAATCTTATTTTGGAGGAAAAGAAGTCAAAAGATGGAGAAAAGGAGCAAATTGAAAGAAACAATGAAAAGATGATTTTCGGCCAGTGCAGAATGGCAAGGTTGCGGGCCCCATAACTCTCAGCTCCGATTGAATTGTGTGTCCTACCACCCATGGATTGAAAGCCCCGGAAGTCTAGTTTCCAGCGCACTTTTCGGATCGCAATTCCGATATTCCTAGAAGAAGTTATGACCGATTTCGTAACCGAAGGTCAGAGCTGAAATGTTTACCGCTGCCCAGACCGCCCATCGTGCAACCTGCCTAGGGAGCGGCCTAGGCAGCGACCCAAAGCAGAAGAATTTCCGCTTGACGTGCAGCTGCCGAGGCAACATGTCTCCAGAGCGACCCAATGAGCGGTATTACGTATTTTTGGCGGATTTCAACTCCGAATTGGTCCAGAACTGTTCCAAAACTTCCCAAATCAAATCCTAATAACTTTAGAAGATCAAGACATGTTTGGGAAACTTCCTAAACTCAAATTAGGAGTCAATCATCAAGATAGGAAATCCAAGTTAGGAAAGGATTCTCATTCCTTGTTTCATTCTACTTTCCTACTTGGTGGATTTCCTAAACCAAAGAAGAATTGGGGGTTCACAAGGAAAAGTTACCTATAAATACTTCCTATTCTTTTCAATTCAGAGGGAACCAAGAGACAGCCAAGGGAGGTTCCAAGCCACAGAAGGGGGCCGTCCCCCATCACTCCGACCACCACACACATGGGTTTTCTCTACATCTCTTCTATGTTTTTATCTTCTCCATTGATGTGTAACTAAACCTCTAACTAGGGGATTGATGTAACCGATTTTGGATACTTCTATGTGAACAATTAGTCTACCTTTTGTTAATCAATTTGGTTTCGTTTTGTTTATTGAATTAATTGCTCTATTCTACTTTCTCTGATTATGTTGTGACCGCAAGTGATTTGAGTTTTGTAGTTTAGTTTATCTATGAGATTAGGGTTTCGGTGTGGATGACCGTTCCATTTAAATCTGAATCAAAAGCTTAATAAACAGGAAAATTGATATATGCATGACCGTGCTATGTTAATTTGGCTTAGAGTTTTGTGTAAAATATGGGTTTTGACAATTGCTCATTACATGACCGTGTGTGAGTAGTAGGAAGAACCCTAGATCATTAATCCGTATTTGTTGCATGACCGTGTGCGAGTATTGGAAAGGATCTTCGAACCTAATTGAATAATCTTGAAAACAAGCCCGTAACTGGATTGAAGTGTTTAACGAGACTGATTGTGAGCATTGAGTGTCTAAGAAAGGTGCATCGATTCCCTAGTATTTCTCTCCATATATTCATCCCTTGTGTGATCTTTGATTTAATTTGATTTAGTTCTTAGTCCAAGAAGTCATAATTTAGGTTAATTTTAGAGTTAAACAATCTTCCAAAGAAAAGCATTATGCAATTTAATTTTCGCATTTAGAGTAATCCTTGCTAGATTATTTGGCTTTGACCGATAGAATCGCCAATCCCAGTGAACGAACTTTCTTAGTAAATTGAACACAGATTTTACTGCATCAATTTTGGCGCCGCTGCCGGGGATTGGTATAGATTCTATTTGTTGAGTCTAGTTAGTTTAGTTCGGTAGTGTGTGTCATTAATTAGTTTTTAGTTTAATTTTATTTTATTTTATTTTATTTTATTATTTTTTTTTCTTTCCCTCTTTTTCGATTTTGTTTTCTTTTTATTTTTTTTTTCTTTCTTTCAGGAACAATGGATTTTGATAGGCAACATAAACTTGCTATGCAAATGGCTGCTTTACAGCAAGACGTTGACAAATTGTCTTTAATATTTTGGGAAAAAGAACAAGCAAGAACCGTGGTGTGCCATCAATGTGGAAATTATGGGCATGATATGTGGAGCTGTCATTTGAGAAGAGAATTTTCGGAACACTACAATCCAGAACCTATGTGCAGACCATATGGAGATTCCTACAATCCAGGGCTGAGCTATGAGCCATATAACAATTCTTGCAACATGGATGGGAGGAATGATCACGATTTATCGTGGAGCTACAATGAGGGCAATACCTATGAGCAGCCTATCTCGCCCTACCAACCAAGAAAGCGATCACTTGAGGAGATAGTGAACAACTTGGCTCAAATGACGGGAGCTACTGAGGAAATTGTGAACAAATTTAGACAAGACAGTATTCAAAGCCGTCTAGACATGGAAGCCTCTGTGGAAAGAACTTTAGTGCACATGGAGAACATCGCTAAAGCTATGCAAGAGCGAAAGTATGAAGAGTTCCCAAGCCAACTGGAGCAAGAAGATGCTACCACAATCCCTTCGAATGGTGAGATTGTCGATACCATAGTGAGCCATGAACTTTCTGATGATTTTTCTTGTGTTGCAGATGAAGAAGTAGAAAAGGAGGAGACAGATGAAAAAGAAGTGGAAGATGTACCTTTCGAGGCACCGCTCCTATACAAGGAACTCAAGCCTTATGTCCCTCCCATTACTTTCCCGAGCCAACCAGAGCAAGAAGATGTTGCCACTTTCCCATTGAAGGGTGAAGAAGTAGAAAAGGAGGAGATGGACGAAAAAGAAGTGGAAGATGTACCTTTTGAGGAACCACTCCTATACAAGGAACTCAAGCCTTATGTCCCTCCCATTACTTTTCCGAGCCGCCTACACAAAAGCAAGTGGAATAAGTGGTTTTCTGAACTTATTTCATCATACTTTATAGTGAACATTTACTTGTCTTTGCTTATTGTGTGTAGGAACATACCGGTGCGTGAATTTTTTTTCCAAGACCTAATCTCATATAGGCGCAAATTCGAGACATTGGAGTTTGGTTGAGTCAGCCCTTGCACCTGTCTTGCCGAGACGTTAAATTAAGCGCTTGGTGGGAGGCAACCCACCTAGGTACTTTCTTTTTAGTTTTTAGTTTTTAGTTTTCTAGTTTTGTGTGTGTTGAGTTCATACATGCCATGCTTTTTCTTTATTTGTTGTCCATGCTTTTAATGTCATACAAACATTGAGGACAATGTTTAGATTAGGTTTGGGGGTGTGAATTCGTGTTTGTTTGATTTTTTTTGATTCATTGACAAATCGGCTAAAAAGTGACCTGTTTTGAAAAGTTTTGAGGCAAACGTTTTGTTAAAACTGTATTGATTGGTGAGGAAATAAATTTTTCCATCCATGTTGGGTTCTTCGTTTTTTCGATATGAATCCAACGGTATAAAGAATGAAAAATTCTGGGCAGTGGTTTTAAAGTTATGAATGTTTCTTCGACCAAAGGTCATGGGCAATGCCCTGTTGCTGCGAAACGGTGCGTGCACTGTCTTCGTCGTCTGTTCTCTCACTTTTCCAATGCGAATTTTGAAATATGTTCTACATGAAAAGTGTGTGTTTGCATGTCTATTATCTTATGCTAAAATTTGGTTAACTTTGGTTGAGTCATGTGAGAGATATACGTTAAAGAACAGACATAGGTCAATTTCGAAAGTCATCAGTTTTTGAATTTTTGTCCTCCGTGTTGAGATGCTTCTTGTGTGTGCTTTAAAAGCCGTAATATATGTTTTATTCACTGAGTTTAAACTAACTTCTTGCCACTTAGAGTATTGCATTGTATTTTCAAAAACTTATGACATGCTCTTGATATGATAGTGGATAGGATGCTTAGTTGGATTGTCATGATTAATAGTGGAGACTACCCTTGTGAGTTCACTAAGCCAAAAAGCGTACATAAATGACATATATGAGGGATTATTTTGTTTCTACTCTTTAAACACTCAGTAGGTTCTTAGCATTAGATTCGATCTCTATAGGTTGTACATTGAGCATTAAAGAACAATTCTCATAAAAAGATATCACATGTGGACTTTGCTCTTGTTTTGGTTGAACCATTAGAAGTGATATAGGCAATGCGTGCTTGAACTCACTTAAAAGGCCTTAAATATTTCCTACCTTATGTGTGTGCTCCATAGCCCTGTTTGAAGCCAAACACAATAAGCCTTTTTCTTTCATCACCCACATTAACTTAACCCCAATAAGCCGTAATTTAGCCATACCATATAACTTGGGATCATATAGAGGAAGTGATGAAGATGATTGAAGGGAGTTCGAAATGTGCGACTCGTGATGTACATGTACCAAAGAAAAAGCAAGAGAACAAACACCAAAGTGGTGTCAAGAAGAAATAGATGGAAAAGTTGTTATATTGAAAAGGAAAAAGAAAAAGAAAAAGAAAAAGGAAAAAGGAAAAAAAAAGAAAAAAAGAAAGAGATAAATGAATGAGATGATGAATCAAATAAAAAAGAAAAGGAAAAGAGCGTTACAATGAAGTGATGAGAAATCAAAATCAAAATCAACTCAAGAAGGAGGACGAACGAAAATTGTTCAAGAAGCCTAGATGCAAGTGGAATGAAGAATTCGAAGAAATTCGGCCGAGTATGAAGATTGCCGAAGAATTTCTCGATATGATCCTAGGTTTGTTTGCTATCCTTTTCCCGTTCTTTCTTAGCCTTCACCCAATGGCCCCGTTACAACCAAAGAAAAGACCCAATTGATCTTTTGGGGATGCCAGCTCGAGAGTAAGGTAAACATGTGCTCTATCTTGTTCTTAATGTTTGATTTTTTTCATGAGATCTTTTGCATACAAATCAAGCGTTCTTTCAATGATATATTCATATGCGATTATAATTTGAAAATTCTTGTGCATAACTTCTTTCGCATATGCTTGATGAGTGTATCTGCCTAGGTTCTGTGTGAAATATGAGCGATATCTTGTGAGGTTTAGAGTCGAGGCGAATTATATCTATAGCGTTTGGCGAATGTGTTTTTGAAGCTAGAATGTCTTGAGCTTGGGCTTTTCATTAAAAATTGAGCAATGCTTTCAAATTTGTGACTTAACTTTAGTCTTTACCTATTGGCTCTATCATGCATTGGCTTGAAAGGTACATGTGAATTTGCATCTTGATTATTTGACTTTTCGCAGAAATATGTTTGTGGGTAGCATAGCTGTAAACCCTCAGGAGACAACACTCCTCCTACTAGGGACACCTAGAGGTTTAAAGGCTTGTAGCATACGCTCAATGCTATCGTGTTCCCTACGAAAGTGGCCTAGCTTAGATTTAATTTTGTTTTTAGATTTTTAGTTTTTGTTTTTAGTTTTGTTTTGCTCGAGGACTAGCAAAAGATAGGTTTGGGGGTATTTGATCGGTTCATTTCTATACATGTTTTAGGCCCCGATTTCCTATTATTTATGATTTGTTCTCGAGTGAATTAGGGTGTTTAATGTGTTTGTTGAGCTTGTGTAGGTAACATTCCATAAAAGTGGTGTTGAATCTTATTTTGGAGGAAAAGAAGTCAAAAGATGGAGAAAAGGAGCAAATTGAAAGAAACAATGAAAAGATGATTTTCGGCCAGTGCAGAATGGCAAAGTTGCGGGCCCCATAACTCTCAGCTCCGATTGAATTGTGTGTCCTACCACCCATGGATTGAAAGCCCCGGAAGTCTAGTTTCCAGCGCACTTTTCGGATCGCAATTCCGATATTCCTAGAAGAAGTTATGACCGATTTCGTAACCGAAGGTCAGAGCTGAAATGTTTACCGCTGCCCAGACCGCCCATCGTGCAACCTGCCTAGGGAGCGGCCTAGGCAGCGACCCAAAGCAGAAGAATTTCCGCTTGACGTGCAGCTGCCGAGGCAACATGTCTCCAGAGCGACCCAATGAGCGGTATTACGTATTTTTGGCGGATTTCAACTCCGAATTGGTCCAGAACTGTTCCAAAACTTCCCAAATCAAATCCTAATAACTTTAGAAGATCAAGACATGTTTGGGAAACTTCCTAAACTCAAATTAGGAGTCAATCATCAAGATAGGAAATCCAAGTTAGGAAAGGATTCTCATTCCTTGTTTCATTCTACTTTCCTACTTGGTGGATTTCCTAAACCAAAGAAGAATTGGGGGTTCACAAGGAAAAGTTACCTATAAATACTTCCTATTCTTTTCAATTCAGAGGGAACCAAGAGACAGCCAAGGGAGGTTCCAAGCCACAGAAGGGGGCCGTCCCCCATCACTCCGACCACCACACACATGGGTTTTCTCTACATCTCTTCTATGTTTTTATCTTCTCCATTGATGTGTAACTAAACCTCTAACTAGGGGATTGATGTAACCGATTTTGGATACTTCTATGTGAACAATTAGTCTACCTTTTGTTAATCAATTTGGTTTCGTTTTGTTTATTGAATTAATTGCTCTATTCTACTTTCTCTGATTATGTTGTGACCGCAAGTGATTTGAGTTTTGTAGTTTAGTTTATCTATGAGATTAGGGTTTAGGTGTGGATGACCGTTCCATTTAAATCTGAATCAAAAGCTTAATAAACAGGAAAATTGATATATGCATGACCGTGCTATGTTAATTTGGCTTAGAGTTTTGTGTAAAATATGGGTTTTGACAATTGCTCATTACATGACCGTGTGTGAGTAGTAGGAAGAACCCTAGATCATTAATCCGTATTTGTTGCATGACCGTGTGCGAGTATTGGAAAGGATCTTCGAACCTAATTGAATAATCTTGAAAACAAGCCCGTAACTGGATTGAAGTGTTTAACGAGACTGATTGTGAGCATTGAGTGTCTAAGAAAGGTGCATCGATTCCCTAGTATTTCTCTCCATATATTCATCCCTTGTGTGATCTTTGATTTAATTTGATTTAGTTCTTAGTCCAAGAAGTCATAATTTAGGTTAATTTAGAGTTAAACAATCTTCCAAAGAAAAGCATTATGCAATTTAATTTTCGCATTTAGAGTAATCCTTGCTAGATTATTTGGCTTTGACCGATAGAATCGCCAATCCCAGTGAACGAACTTTCTTAGTAAATTGAACACAGATTTTACTGCATCAAAACTTAACCCTACTAAATGCTCATTTGGTGTGTCTTTTGGAAAGTTTCTAGGTTACCTGGTGACTCGAAGAAAAGTCGAAGCCAACCCTAATCAGATCCGATCGATCTAAGGAATCGAGTCACCAAAATGCACCAAGGACGTTCAAAAATTAACAGGTTGAGTAGTAGCACTAAACCGGATCATTTCCAAATCATCTGAACGATGTCAACCTTTCTTCAATACCCTTAGAAAAAACAAAACATTCGAATGGAATGAAGAATGCGAAAAGGCACTAAGAGACTTGAAGAACTATCTAGTCTCACCCTCATTGCTATCGAAACCCAAGGACGATGAAACCCTGTTCCTATACCTGGCAGTGTCGGACACGGCAGTGTCGGACACGGCAGTGAGGGCTGTACTTGTCAGAGAGGAAGAAGACTCACAACATCCGGTATACTATATGAGTAAAGCCCTACTGACACCGAAACAAGATACAGTCGATTGGAAAAGCTAGCGTTGACCCTCGTCGTAGCCACTCGTAAATTAAGGCCATACTTCCAATGCCACCCTATCAAGGTGTTGACTTTATTCCCACTTAAAAATATACTGCATAAACCTTAACTTTCAGGTCGACTCACGAAATGGGCGGTCGAACTAAGCGAGCACGACATAATGTTCCAACCACAGACAGCGATGAAATCACAGGTATTCCCTGACTTTATTGCTGAATTTACTCCTTATGAGAATGTGCAGGCCGAATAAGAGTTGGTAGCTCTCACTGAAAATCCCAAAAGTGGAACTTGGATCTTTTCCATTAACGGATCTAGCAACATAAAAGGCAGTGGACTCAGACTCGTACTCAAATCCCCACAAGGAGAGACATTAGAGTAGTCGATTCATTGTAATTTCCCTGCGACGAACAACGAAGCAGAATACGAAGCCTTGATAGCTGGCCTCGACTTGGCAAATGGCCTAGGAATAACAAAAATACAAGTACAAAGTGATTCACAATTGGTTGTTTGATAGATGAACATGCCATACGAGGCTAAAGATAAAAGAATGGCAGTATATTTGGCGAAAACTAAACAGTTACAGTCGACAGTCGACATTCGACGCGTTCGTCTTACTGCAAGTATTATGGTCGGAAAATGCTCGAGCAGAAGCATTAGCAAGCCTAGGGTCAACAACGTCGATCAAAGGCCTAAGTCAATTCAAATAGTTCATCTGCTACAACCAACAATTCAAGAAGAAAAAGTTAGTCAAATTGACGACCACAATAAAACGTGGATAAATCCTCTCTACGACTATCTTCAAGCCGATATTCTACCAAGAGATCAAGCTGAAGCCAGAAAGATTAGAGCTAAGGCAGCTAAGTTCTGCATCCTATACGGTAAGCTCTACAAGAAATCTTTTATAGGCCCGTACTTGAGATGCTTGACGCCATACGAGTCGTACGATGGCTCTTCAAAAGTCTTCACCACAAAGAATGCGGAAACCACTTTGGCGCAAGAAGCTTGTCGAATCGTGCAATTATAGCTAGCTATTACTAGCCAACCATGCGATTCTACTCCTAGAATCATGTGAAGACCTGCGACAAGTATCAGAGATTCGCTCAAGTATCCCAACTTCCTCTAGGTACGTTGAATTCGATTTCGGCCCTTTGACCTTTTATAAAATGGGGGATATACATTGTAAGTAAGCTACCTATAGCACCTGGCGATGTCGTCTACATGATGGTTTTTATGGACTACTTCACCAAGTGGATCGAGGTAGGATCTTTTCAACACATGCGGGATATAGAGGTACGCAATTTCGTATGGAAAAATATTATTTGCAGGTTTGGAGTACCCAAAGAGATCGTAACCAACAACGGATCCCATTTCACCTCCTTCGACTTCCAAAATTTATGCGACAGATATGGGATAAAATTGAGTTTTTCAACTCCTCGGTACCCCCAAGCCAATGGACAAGCCGAATTGACAAACAAGACAATTATCAACACCCTAAAGAAAAGACTTGAAATCGAAAAAAACGAGTGGGCCGACAAGCCACCTGAAATACTCTAATCTTACCGAAATACCCCGCGATGATCGAAAGGAGAAACACCATTTTCACTTGTCTACGGTTTAGAAGTAGTCATTCTAATTGAAATGCGACTCACGACCGCTCGGAGTGAAAATCCAAACGAAGAGCAGAATAACTTGGAACTGGCGTTCGAATTAGATCACCTTGATGAACGCCGAGAGAGGGCGGCTATAAGAGTGCAGGCTTACCAATAACAAGTCGCTCGACACTACAACAAAAATGTGAAGATCAGGACTTTCAAAATTGGTGATTGGGTTCTACGACGAGTATTTCAAAATACTAGAGAACAAGGAGCGGGGAAATTGGGTCCAACTTGGGAAGG
The DNA here is from genome assembly GCA_008009225.1 of Acer yangbiense. NCBI lineage: Eukaryota > Viridiplantae > Streptophyta > Magnoliopsida > Sapindales > Sapindaceae > Acer > Acer yangbiense. The sequence continues at coordinate 15,385,264 of CM017773.1, read as the reverse complement.
CACTTACCAAATAACAGAAGTCAAAGGACGAAGGGTGTACAAATTGAGGGGCATCGACAGTCGAGAAATTCACAATGGTTGGAATGCCCTACACTTAAAACAGTATCACTTCTAAACTTGTCTTCCTATTTCGCATATTTTCTTTCCATTACATTCACTATATCTACATTCGATACTAACAAACTATCAACCAAGAGCAATGATGAAAACTTAGTTGCAACTAAGTGCAAAACTGAGCTCACAGAAAACATTTTTTCCTACTCACTACTTCAATGCTGTCGACTTCGATATGCAGTCAACTGAATCATTGCAGGACAGTGGGATTAATGAACGATAAAAGCTGAGCCCTGCATTCAAGGGTTAGCAACGACGTGATATCCTGCATTCAAGGATTTTCAAACAAACTCTAATCTCGATCAGATTCAATACTCCCAGTACTCTTTTTCGACATCGCATACTAGCAGATTGGGGGAATACTACTGGGGACAAACAACTAGATTATGCATGTACGTGATATTTTTTGTTAATCGCTAAGCATGTAAGCGATTCAATGAAATGAAAAATGGTCATGTCGACCAGATTAAGCATATACGCAATATTTTGTAAATCATTATGCATGTAAGTGATTCAATGAAATGAAAAATGGTCGTGTCGATTGAATTACACATGTACGCGATGTTTTGTAAATCATTACGAATGTAAGCGATTCAATGAAATATGAAATGGTCATGTCGACCAAATTACACATATACGCGATATTTCATTAGTCATTACACTTGAAAATGATTCAATGCAATAAAAAATGGTCATATTGACCGGTTCTATCATTCACGATACTTCACATATGATTCAATGCAGTTCACGCAAAAGAAGTTGATGAATCTATTCGATCGAAAAGAGAAATCAAATGATGCCAGATAAACTACAAATAAAAGTTAACACGGGAAATTAAAACAGTTGATCAAACTAATGTTGAGTCGACCTGTCGGCTGGAGCATTCAAACCATCAGCGGCACCAAGATTCGCATTAGCCTTTCCTGCACTGTCAGTCTGTATGGCTTCCCTTGCAGTCGACGCTTCCTCATCTCTGAGTCGTTCAAGTTTGGCCCACTCATCGATCTCAGCCTGCATCGACTGAGAATCCCACTCTGTATGCTTGCCAGATAAATACTGTTTGAAAAGCCCCGCCCCTGGCACCACACATAAGCTGATCATTCAAACTGGCAATCTGCCACGAAACAAATTTAGGTGTGTCCTAATTTAATCTAGAAGGGGGTGGGGGGGGGGGGGGGGGGGGGGGGGGGGGGGGGGGGGGGGGGGTGGAACTAGTCAAAATAATAAATCAAGTGTAAATGTGCAGAAATTAAATGACACTTGATTTTTACGTGGAAACCCTAATCCTGGGAAAAACCACGGGTTGTCATGTGCGCCACACACGAACCTTGAATCCACTAATTGCGATAACGTTTACAACATCGGTTGACCTCAACCTTTAACGGTCAATAACCTGCTACTACTACCCACAGGCCTGTAAAAGTGGACCTAGTCCAATTGCTTATGGCCTAAGCAACCTTAGCCACAAGACTTACTTCTCAATGAAGTGATAATAAAGCATGTGTGAATACAAATGATATCCAAAGTGCAAATAGAGCTAGGGAACCCTAAATGCTTATCTAGGATGATAAGATGACAATTAAATCAATCATAGATATCAATTGCTAAATGACATGTCAAAAAGCTTAGCTAACCTAGATTAAACAATCATAGGTATAGCTATCACAATACAACACTCAATCAAAACAACACATCAATCTCTATCTTGTATAACAAAATATAATCTAAGAACATACAAGTAATTAAAGAGATGCCTTGATAAATAAAACACTAAGATTAGATGACATTAGTGAAAAACATACCAAGGGATATGTGTTTAGTAAGACCTATGCAAGCAAGCATCCCAGATATGCTAGATGATTTTTTATGCATATGAAAATGGCTTTGAGTGTTTAAAGGTGAGTTCTTAATTGATTTTCTCTCAAGTATCTCTCTTTTTCCTTTAGGGTTCTTAGAGTCAAGGAACTAAATTCAGAGAATGAGATAATGAAGTATTTATAGACATCAAGAACATGGCATGTGAAAAGATAAGTTTGCCCCTGAAACGCGCTATCGACGGTTTCAAAACCACCAATCCAACCGCTGAATTGAGTCCCGAGAGAACAGGGGATCATCGGTGGTTTCATAACCGCTGATCACAACCGCAGAAATAGACCTGAGAGATAAATCAGGTATAAACGGCGGTTTCAAACGATGGTCTCAAACGGCGGTCGTGGCCACCGATCATAACCACGGAATAGCTCCAGAACCTTCTGGACTCAAACGGTTGTTTCATTCAATGGTCATGGGAGCCGATCAAACCGCCATTTCACCACTTTTAGTGAAACCAAAGGAGAAGCCAAGGGCATTCTCCGAAGGCGATCTTCACGCTGAACCAAGCACACATTCATGCATGCACGGACGTTTCCGAATAATGTCGGGAAACGAATTACAAGACACTCTGACACACAACAAGATACAACAATAAAGTGCATGTGTGAGATGTGACATGTGAAGAGTATGCACACATATGCAAATATGATAAGTGTGTGTGTGCAACTCAATCTCTTCAAAGAAAAATAAGCACTAGAGATATACCTTTGGAGTGCTTGTCACCTTAAGGTCTTGAGAGGGCCTTTATTGTGCATAAGCACCAACAATTAAGAACCTAAAACTACCCTTATATCAAACCCCAATTGTGGTTTGTTCACGAAATAAGCCAATCAAACTTTGAGGAACTTACATGCTGCTCCAACCCCGTGATCACCTCCTTCGACTTCTCCACCTCCTCACGCTGTCAACCCTGATCCTCCCTCGACCTTCTCAATTCCTCCTCCAAGGCCAGGTTTTTCCTTGACCGGGCGTCGTTGTACCCATCAGAAAAGATATTTCTATTCTAATCACCTCGCAAATGCAACGAGTCACAGGACTAGTATAGCAAGTAAGCAAGGGTCTCGTTCCACAGGGAGATGGAATCCATTAACTATATCTAGCTCTAGTGTTTATTAAAGCATGTAAATGGAATGCAGTGTTGTGTGTGTGTGTGGATATGCAAACTAACTAGGATAGAAATGTAGCCGGGTGTCTTGGTTATCTAATTAATCTACTCCTAATTAAGTTAATCTACTCCCAAAGGCAAGACACCCTAGCTACAAAAATAAAGGTGGCTGGGAGATAAGCAACATATGCAACACGTATGGGAAATCGGTTCACCAAACACAATATGCAATTTACGTCGATTGTTTAACATGTGAATCCAATTAATCCAGTAAAGGGTTCGTTCTCTTGATTAGGGAATTACCGAAATCATGTCATCACTCTCCAATTCGGAAAAGTGATTGTGTCTAGGTTTAGACCCATTAAGCACAAGAACTATAAACCAAAGCTATCATGGCAAATTTATGCACAAACAAGCTATTTCCATTCCATAGACCTAATAGCCAAGATTATGCAAGAAATGGCTATCTAAGCACAATCTCAACTCTCAATCTCTCTAATCATTCTAAACACATACATAGTAAATCATACACCAACATACATAAACAAATGAGATATTTGATTACAACTACTCATAATCATTTAATTAATCTACTCCTAATCTTATCCATACATACATATCAATATATAATCATCCATACACATGAATATCATAATAAGAGATTAATCAATATACAACTAAGGAATGAATCAATACTAAATCAAATCAAATGAACAATACATACATATATTAGCATAAGTGTTGGTTACAAATATTCCCACATGAAATTACACATCAATAGAAATACAAAGATGAGCAAAGGGATTACCCTTGAAGACAAGCCTCAAATAGCTCTTCCTTTCTAATGAACATATATGGCTCAGTTTTGACACACGAGTCTCTCCTATCTCTATATATCTACTCTCCATGAAAGGCTTTCCATGGAGGAAAATCCCCCATGAAAGGCTTGGAGTTGCTCTCTCTCTTTTGAGATGTAAGAGCAAAAGCTCTAAGTGGTGTTTTTGGTTGGTCACCCTAAAAGAGAAGCTATAGAGGTGTATATATAGTTAGGCAAGTTTAGGCATGAATAGGGTGTGAAAAGACCGGAAATACCCCTGAAAATATCATCATTTCAACTCGGACAGGGGTCTGGCGGGTTCATGCCGCGGGACATGTCTAGCCGTACGAACTAGCCAGAGTCTTGACGGCTTCATGCCGTGGGAAATGTCTAGCCAAACAGAAAGTACAAGCTAGCTAGCGGGTTCGTGCACTTCATTCCGCGGGAAATGTCTAGCCACACGAACTAGCAGGAATCTTGGCGGGTTCAGTTCCGCGGGACATATCTAGCCAACCAGAAGGTCTGAATTAGCCATGGTGCTCCGCAGGTTCATGGTCCCCTGCTCTGCAGGTTCATTCCAGCGGCACGAACTAACGGTGGTCTTCTTCACACATAATTGCCCTATTTTACCTCCATTTGGTACAAACACCTTCTATGTGGGATATTTACCTGCACGTAGCTAAAACAAACATTATATACACAAAAGTGCTCGAAAACGAACACAAAAGATAAGAAAAGGGAGCGCTAAATGTGAACATTTAGAGCGCGATCATTCCTCTCTAGTTCCTTATTTGCCTTGTCAAGCGTGTCACTCTCCTTCTTGAGGGTGTCGTTAGCTTTCTGAAGCTTTGCACACCTCTCCCTACTAATCTTGTATCTGTCATGTAAGTGCACATGCATCTGCAAAGTCTACAAAATGAAAATCATGCAATGAATACTTCACATAAAAAGAAACAAACTTCAAAAATAAATCAACTTACTTGGAAAGCTGAAAGCAACTCGGTGTCATACACCTCTTCCATTTTCTTCCCTTAAAGATATTCCTCATCGGCGGAGAAGAAGAGGTCGCTCGACTTCTTCAGAAAGCCAGTTGGTTCTTTAAATGATGACACTCTAGGAGGGAACAAAATTAGAGTTGAATCGGGTTTAGTCGACACAATTGTAGTAGATTTCCCCTTGGGATTAGCTTCGACATTCTCAACATGCACGACATCGGTTGCCTTCGTCTTTTTTGTCCTCAAAGGACTTGATTTTAGAGATGAGACAAGAACGGGTTCTACGTTTGCCAACTCTTTCGACGTTGACTCCTCCGTAGCTTTCTTCCTCTTTGCAGCCGCCCATTTCTTGCTCATGTTCTCCCTATGAATCCTCATCACTTCAGTCGGATCAAGCATCTTGAAATTCGAATTTGACATTGATTTGTCTGCGAAATGATGTTCAGCATCAGATATAGGAGTTAAAAATCTTGTACCACAAAATATCTCAAAACCCCTCCTAATCCAAATATATGACACGAGGTTTTCTACAATAGGGTATGGTGTTCGCAGTTCATTCCACGTCGAATAAAGCCACAAGGTACTAGGCCAAAGATTACCTTCCTTCAATAGCACCCTCCAACTTCTTTCCTCGGCAGGAATCTCCAAAAGTTTATTCGTACGACCAACGGGATCAGAACATGGTGGTTCTCTCACTTAATAAATCTACAAAGGCAGATAAGGTCGTCAAAACTAGGAAGAAACTCATAACTAATCTAAATAACATACGATCAACACTCACCGGCTAGACTCCAAACTGAGCGATATTTGTAAGTCTCTATCCTAAAAGGCCCATCAATTAATGGACCCTTAGCAAAGAAGAAAGTATCTTTCCATCCTCGGTCGTTAGTGGTAAGGTCGGTAATGAGCGGAGCAGCTTTAGACCTCAGAGTTAACGAAAATCGACCTTTCTCTTTAACATGCTGCTTCAAGTAATAACTATGAAGTATGAGGCCTAATCCAAAACTCAACTTCTCCTTTTCACAGAGGACAGTTAAACCCAAAAGTATTCTCCAACTATTCGGTATCAACTGGCAGGGGGTAATGTCGTAATACACCAACAGCCGTCGAGCCAAAGAAGGAACCGAAAATCTTAATCCTTGGCTCAAGTTATACTCGTAGAAGCACGTCCATCCCAGAATATCCCAGTCGGCCCATTCATGCTCTTTCACCGCACGAAGCATGACAGATTCAGGAATCCCGTACATAGCTCATAGACGCTCCATATCATCGTCCCCAAGCACACTCGCTGGGCTATCTCCAAGAAGAATACCCAACGGACTACCTGAACACGACGGCTCTTTGGCATCTACGTATTCTGAAATTTCAACCCTTTGAGCGACAGCACACATGACTCCCCTCTCTAACATATCTCTCCTATTTACTAGAGCGACACTCAACGGGTCCGCCACTGACACCTGTCCCTCGACATTAATTTCACCAGAGTCGACCTCTCAATCGACTTCACTCTCCAAGCCACTAGTAGACTAGTTAACTGGCAAATCTGAAACCGTATCTTTACTCGACATGTCTCCAAAAGCTGACAAGTGCAAAAACTGCAAGTCGGTCTCACAAATATCGAGATCTAAAATCAAAACCTAAGGCTTCTACGCAAGATCTAGAACCTAAGAGAAGATGAGTCAATTCGACAAAAACCTCAACTAATATAGGTCGAGCGACTGTCTAACTACAGTGACGTCACTAGCTAACATCAATATCATCTAAAGCAATTAGCCCAATCGCAAATCCAGAAATCCAAAAAATGCACAAGACAGAGAACTATGTTTCTAACTAGATTTGCTGGAATAAAAGCATTACTAGTTCCCTAAACATTCTTGAAAATAAGTCGAGCAAATAAAAAAGAGGAATATGTATATACAACACAACACGAATTCAATCCTTTCGCAATCAGTATTCTGAGTAACAACGAAGAACTCAATAAAGATACATGTTTTGTTTTGCAAAACTCTGACAGGAATAATTTCGCTAGTCCCCTACACAAGACAATAGACTTCGTGTAACCAAATGACAAATGACGATGAGAAGAGCTTTATGTACCTTCGAGAAAAAAAGATCGACGGGAAAGCGATTGACTTTGATGAAGATTCGCTCAAACAGGAGGCAACTTTTTAGAAAGGTAAAAGTGAATTTTTTCTTTACAAAATGAAAAGTGGGAGACTTAAGGGAGAAGTTTGATTAATAAACCAACACCTAACCGCAGTTGCCACGTGTCACAACCGCTGCGGTTACTTGCCAACTTGGGTAACCCATTTGGTTAGTTTCAAAATTCAAAATGTTAAACCAAGCGTTAAAAACTAGGCGTGAGGTCAGTCCTGGGTTACCTAACCATTCCAGCCCCATCGATTGAACTTCCCACTGAGCATGCGTAGAGTTCGAGTGGTGAACCATCTCAAGGATTGCGTAAATGTCGACAACCCGGTTATCTGTCAAAATTTGGAAACAACGCGATAAAAAATATATACACCCGACATTGCAATAATTTAAGAATGATACCTTGTCGAACCTACATTCGACTCGATGAAGGAAAACGACTTTCCTAGAATAGGTAATCGAATCGACATCTTGTCGAATCCATACTCGAATCAACAAATATCACTCTCTAAAATCAACGAATGCTTCCTTAGAGAGTGGGGGACAAACTATGGTAGCCAAAAAGGGCTCCTAGGCCCAACCGCTTTGAAGCCCAAGCTAATCAAGTGTGGATCCAAAAACAACCCACGTAACACGGGTCGACCCACCCACTAGCATCAAGTCACCTTTGACTTGGTCGTTAATTTCAAGTTGGTAAGCAGTTGAGAGGATAGCTCAGCTAGATTCAAATCCACGATTCTGTATCCTAGGAAATTCGGTCAAGATTTCTGGGATCAGATACTCTTACCATATCTACGCCCAGCAATCCTAACATCTATAAGTAGAGGAATCTATGGATGAAGAACTCTCTAGGTTCTCCAAAATCAATATTAAAGCTTTGGCATGTTGAAACATTGATCAGATACGAACTCCGATCACCAAAAATTGTCTTCTCTTCTAATCACGATCAATCGACATCTAAACGTTCAGCCCAAGCTTAACTAAGGCTAAGATTATATAACCTCATTTCAATCTTTTTTGTTAGGTTTTTGAGTTGTGTTGGTACTATTCTATATCAAAACGACTTTTCCTTTGTTTTGTTTAGTTGTCTAAGTTTCTCGGATTAACAAGCTTCAAGGAAACTGGGCAACATATCATGCAAAATGAAGCCTTCAAGAAGAGAAAGCATCAAAGGTATACTTAGACCTCATTCCTCTTACAAGGCATAGGCATACACACAAAAATCATTCATAAATGTCCTTGCATGGTTGTGCACATTTTATATAACACATTCACATGTTTTAGTATGCTCATGCATTGAACTTAAATTGTCATACATTGTAGAATTGCATGTTCTAAGACTATGTCTAGGAAACGGCATATATGTGTGATATTGTGTTTATATGTTTGTGTTATATTGTATTTGGACTTAAACATGATCTCATTTGATTCCTTATTGAGTCCCATTCATTTCGGTTACTCATTCATTAGGTTTCGAGTCCAAACGATGTAGCTACGCTACGCTACTTTGCGTTCTCATTCGTTGAGTTGTGTTTGTCGTCGTTTTCCGAGATGAATTCTCACCATTTTGTCAAAGTTTCATAGTCATCGTTGTGCATGAGGGAGTCATGATTCGTAATCCGATAATGAATTCAAAATCGAAGTTCGAAGGCTCAGATGCAGCCGAAGAATGCGAGAGATGCGCGAGAGGAGCAAGCATGGCCAACGACCAAGCTTGATGGTCATGTGTGGAGGCCGTGTGCCACACGGCCATAGGTGCTCTCTGCCCACGTGTGCCACACATGCCCCATATGGCTAGGGGTGACGTGGTAGCCTGTGGTTGGCTCGTTTTCTCCCTCTCTTTCATCTCTTTTAAATTCCTCATTTCCCTCCCATTCATTTCAAGAAGAAAAATTAGAAAATCCAAAGTGTAAAATTTTCTCTCAACTTTTTCTCACCTTCCAAATACCATAACTTTCTCATACGAAGTCGGAATTGAGTGATTCAAGTTGGAGATTGTTTGTAATCAAGTCCTCTACCTTTTTCAAGTGGTCTTGCAGCTGTTCGATTGAATTTTCAAGTGGTTCTACCTAGAAAACCAAACCAGCTCGTGATTGCAAGGTAGTTGTCATATCTTTGAGATTTCTTCTTTTATAACCTACAATTACCTTGGGGTTTCTTCTTCTATATGTATGTGTATGTATGGTGAATGCTACTAAGAAAGATAGCTTCACAATCAAACCTAACTAAAAGTCTAATTAGAGACCTATGTGAACTATTCTCTAGGATTCGAGGTTTTTCACATAATTGAGAGTTGTATTGTGATTAGTTTGATATCTAAGATTATTTGTGACTTGATTGAATCATTTAATGATTAATAATCCTAGAAATGTGTTTTGATCCTTTGATTGATAAAATCTAGGATTAATGCGTGTGCATGTGTTTTTTAGAGCTATCTAGGATTTAATTGATTTATCATTATATCCTTGCTCTAAATCTTTAGCTAGAATATTCATTGAATACATTTTGTACTTCGAGCATTTATGTGTATGTTTGTAACATCTTGAATATGTGCTTCATGTATATGACATATTCAAGTGTTATTTGTGTGAATGAAACTATGAGCTTTTGTGTTAAGGTGTTTTTCATATGCTCTAGGTTTAATTCATGTTTTGGCATTTAGACTATATTACTTGTGTTAGGTCTCATATTTTGATTGGCTTGTTTCGTGGACAAACCATATGTGGGGTTCATTGTAAGGGTAGCTTAGGTATTGGTATTCAAGTCAAGGCCCTTTCAAGACCTCATCTTGATAAGCACCAAAGGTAAATTTATAGTGCTTACGTGCTTTGAAGAGATCTAGTTGCACATACACACAACTCATGCATAAATGTTATTCTTGTATGTTGTGTGTTTTTATATGTGTGCATTCATATTCTTGAATATCTCTTCATGCATGTTTTATTAAGTGCATCTTGTTCAATGACAATGCCATGACATGTTAGGCATTAGGATGCATTCAATTCCCACACTTGCACTTCATGTTTGTTAGTTTTAAGTGTGGTGTAATTCGTTTCTCGAAATATGATCGGAAACGTCCGTGCTTGCACGATGGTGTGCATGTCTTAGCGCGATGATTGAACACTTGAGAAGGTCTCATTCTTCTCTTGGATAAGTGTTAAATTTGGTTGGGTTGATTGGAGTAAGGTGTCTAGTTATAAAAGATTGGATTTCAATGTTTCAAGTGTTTTCAAAACTGACCTTTGCATGGTCTTATGACCATAACGTTTTACACAAAGCTTCAAAATGAGTTTTGAAAATTTCTGTACAAACTAGACACGCATACCTTTCCAACGGTATATTATTCGTAATATTTCATGATTGTTTGGATTGGTTTTAAAATCTCCAAAGTTACAACCAAAATAAGCCAACTCTGTTATTGTCCGTTTCTGACCTTTGGTCACTCAATTGACCATAACTTTTTCTACAGACATCGAAATGTCATTCTATAAAAACAAGTAGAAAGTAAGGGCGCGTTCGGTAACGTTTTCATTTTCTGTTTTCTATTTTTGTTTTCTGTTTTTGTTTTCTATTCTTGTTTTTTTGTTTTTTGAGTTTGAAAACGTGTCTGGTAGTAATTATGGAAAACGATATTCCAAGAACAAAAACATAAAAACGCGTCCTTTGATGAGCTTCTCGAGATTCTCTGAACAACACAAACAATAACAAATTGGGTTTCTTTGTTCGAATAGAAATCCAGCTTCAAAGCTAGGAATTGGATTCTCATATAGATTTCATCAAAATTCAGATATAACAGTTGATAATAACAAATGAAAGTGTAAAAAAAGAAGCTTTTTTTATTTCTATTTTATTAAATCCAGAGATAGATCACCATGGGAGCCTTCCTTTTTCTTAGCGGCCCAGTTCAATCGTCGTTTGCCCACCAGTTGGGCATATCAATCGCCGTTTGCGGCCCCGATTGCGGCCTCCTTCATTTCTCAACCACCACATCGCCAACATCTCCACCACCAGTTCCAGCTCTGGCCACCCCACCTCCATCTTCGTCTAGGCAAAACCCACCTACCAGGTCGCCACTGCCGCCACCAAACAAGCAAGCACGAAACCCATTTTTTTTCTTTTTTTTCTTTTTTTTTTCTTTAACAACACATACAAAATTCCATTAATACCGTAGATGAGATGGGGAGAAGAAAGAAAGTTTTAGATGAAGAGAGATAAATGGTAGGTATGATCCAGATGGGATGATTCAGATGAAGAAAGACGTAGAGAGAAACTCAGAAAGAAATAAGATAAGATTTTGGTAGAGATGAGTCAGATTTTGGTAAGTTTTCAAAGAAAAATAAAAATAACTTAATGGTGGGCCCATAAAAAACAAGAACAATAATGTGAGAATGACTTTTTGTTGTTTTTGATTTGGATGAATTTTAATGCTTTAAACTAAAAAACAGTTCCCAATGTTTTTGTTTTCTTTTTTAAAGAAACGGCCTACCGAACAGATTTTTTATATTTTTGAACTGAAAAAACGAAAAAACAACACTCAAAAACGGTACCGAACGCACCCTAAAAATCCATACCTTTCCAACAATATATCATACGAAATGTTTCGATATCGTTTGGTCATGTTTCGAAGCACTCGAATCTTAAGCCGCTGCACTAACGCGTGTACCACGAAAATGCCCATAATTTTTCCATTTCTTCCAAAACGACATAGTTTCACTTGGGCATTATAAATACATATTCTTTCTCATCATTTTGAGGGCAGAGCCACAAAATCAAACCCTAGAGAGAGAGGCTCCATTTTCTTGAGAGAGAAAGAGAGACTTGAGAGAAAAAACTTAAAGATTACATCTTTACCTCTCTAAACCCATTCCCACATGCACAAATCATCATCTAGGTTCATCTAGTATGTGCTAATGCATGGGTCTTCTTCAACACATATGGTATGATTTGTTAAACACTAATTTCATCTAATCTTAGTGTTTTTACTTATCAATTTATCTCTTTTATCACTTGTATGTTCTTTGAGTAATTTCTACATACATGATTGAGATTATGTGTTGATTGGGTTATTTATGTTAGCTAGGTTTTCATGCCTATTTTATATCTAGCTAATTAATCTCATTATATGATTGAGATTATTTTTGATAGCTTAATTGATTATGTCATTATTGCCTAAAAGCTATGCCATAAACATTCTTGTGTGATTTATTGATAACTAGGTTGATAGATTGTATTTTAATCAACTAGTTAATCTTTTGAATATTTGTGGGTTATTTGTGATAGCTATTGTATTTAGGATTGGTTATCCTTAACATAGCTAAAGTTGTATGCCATGTCATATATCTATATTTGATATCTAGAATTGATTTTATTGTCATCATATAATCCTAAATAAGCATTTAGTGTACCCTAGCACTTATTGCATATTTGGATATTTGCATAATATTCACTTAGGGTGTTGATCTCTTCGGAGAAGTAAGTCTTGTGTGATGACCGGGATTAGGTCGTACACCGGGATTAGGTGGTCACATGAGCAAATTGGACTATGTCCACTTTTACAGGCTTACGGGTAATGGTAACGGGTTATTGATCAGGATTAGATCGTAAACCGGGATTAGATTGTAAACGTTATCACAATTAGTGGATTTGAGGTTCGAGTGTGGCGCACTTACCAGCCCGTGGTTTTTCCCGTGAGGGTTTTCACTTAAATATCAAGTGTTATTTAATTTTCGCACCATATTACACTTGCTATATTAAATTGTCTAGTTTGGGGCATTTTCGTAAATTTGACTAAACGCGAAAATTGGGTAATAACGATTAAAATCTATTCACCCCCCCCCCCCCCCCCCCCCCCCCCCCCCCTCTAGATTAATATTAGAACACACCGTTAATTTGTTTCAACTTGTGTTTTTACATGTTTAGGTCTAGTTGTTCCATGGAATCCTTGTAAAATGCATGAAGTCTTGACTAGGACGAGATGTCTGGATAGTCAAGCAAGGAAGCCTTGGTTAGGACATGAGGTCTGGATAACCAAGCAAGAAGCCTTACTAGAGTCGGGATGACTTGGATAGTTAAGCAAGAAGTCATGGCTAGGATCGAGAAGGTCCGGATAGTCATGTATGGGAGGCTCTCTAGAAGCATGAGTGTCTTGGATAGATAGTTGGCTACAATATTGGTAGGCCTAGGCATATGGATAGACATAAACTTCAAAATAGCGGGATACATGGGATGTGTATGCACTCTTTAGGAATTTCTAATCTTCCATCAATGTTGGTTTGGTATGATCTCCAATATATGGTGGTTCCGCATTATTGAGGGATTTCGTATTTTCCAATAGGGTTGGGTAGACATAGACTCCAATATGAAGTTGATCTAGATTGGTCACTTTTGAGGAATTTCTAATATATCATCCAATATATAAGTACCCCAATGGTTGTAGTTCAACCCGTGGATGTTTTCTCCTTGGAGGTTTTACCACGTTAAAAAATCTCATGTGTCAATTCTTTCTATCCCTCTCTTATATATGTTTATGTGTATGTTTTAATCTTATGGTACAATATTCACTTGTGATATATTTGGAAGCAAGATTGTGTAAAGTGTGATTTGTAATCAATATTCATTTTGATCATATTTGTATATACAATTCATTTGTGTAAATACAATTCTCTTATTATTTGATTCCTTTGTATAGTTGTATTTAGATTAATACTTGTACATATTGGACATTATAATGAATACATGTATTCTTTGTTTTGGTTTTAATATATTTCCTTCATTAGCAAGTTGTAGTAGTTCTACTTAGTGTACTTATATTGTAATATTCAAAGTACAACTTGTGGAATTTGATCTTAATTGAATATCTTGTGTATGAGATACATTGTTTGTTAGTATATGTTTTGTAGACTAAGGGTGGTGAATTGAGCATACATGTGTTAATTGTTTTCTCATAATAATCATGTTTAAGGTTAATTTGTATGTTTACCAATGTTTTGACATAAGTCACGAAAGAGTTTTTAAAACTAGTGTGTTAACCTATTCACCCCCACCCCCTAGGTTGTTTAGTATAACCTTGTAGGTATTTTCACTTTTATTTTCTATCGTTTTGTGTTGTTTTCTATCTTTTTGCAGGTTCCGCAGCATTCGACACGACAGATTCAACGGGTTGAAACCAAATTGCTTGGGCCTGATTTGAACCCGATCCAACCCATCTCAACTGTAGATCGACCACCTACACATACTAATCACATCCCACCTTATTTAAATTGATTTTTGAGCTTATTTAACTACACACTACTTATTTTTACTCTTATAATATATTGAAAATATGTTTTTAAAACAATTGGGTTGAGCACATAACCTCATAAGTGGTTGAGATATTGAAGTCAAAAAAATTAAGTTCGGATATTTTAGTTGTTATAGCCTGGCTCCTGATCACTAAATATGTATTATAATTTTTTTTTTCTTAAGAATATTGTTTTCAATTATTTCTACCAGACACATTTTTAGAATTTTTATTTTCAAAATATTGTTTTCAATTATTTCTACCAGACGCATTTTTAGTTTTTTCAGCTTCTGAAAATATTAAAATCAATTTCTTGTTTTCAAAAGAAAATATATAAAACAAAAAACGAAAAACGAAAACATTACCGAACGACCCCTTACTCTTCAATCTTCATGATAGCACACTATTTTCCACTTTCCATATGATTAAAGTCTTTACGATAGTTGACCTATTTAACTTTTTAAGTAATGCTATACAACCCAAATAATTAATCTAAATTTCAACCTAAATGATGTGTCAAGTGAGTTGTCATCACCACACACAACATGAGATGATGTGGTTAATGAAAAAACCATTTGACACATCATTTTGGTTGAAATTTGGGTTAAGTTTTTGGGTTGTCTAGCCTTAATGTAACTTTTTTATCAATTAATAATTTAAGTATCGTCTAAATCAACTTAAATTTTTGATTCAACATACCAACCTCTTGATTCAAGTTTACACGAGTGATGAGATGTTGAAATAAAATTAAAAATTAAAAAGGGCCTATTCAATCTAAAAATAGTTGAAATTTAAAAGATTTTAAAAGTAAAATGTATTCAATCAACTGATCAAGATTTATAAAGATTTCAGTTAGGCGTATATCCAAAAAGAATTTTGCTTTAAAGAATGAAATTTGATGAATTTTAAAATGAGATTTATAAATATAAAGGTTTGAAATTAGCAATATTTTTTTTATCACCCTTTTTTTTTTTTTAAATAAGGTTGTTGGTGATCGGGATCAACCCCACCCCAACATTTTATTAAAGAAAAAAGAAAGAGAACAAAAGAGAAAAGAAAATAAAAAAAGAAAACAGATCAACAGAACCTAAAAGAATGTCTGCTACAAAAATCATTGAAAATAAAGGAATTGTAAAAATTTGGAGCGGTTCACCACCATGTAGGAGAGACGATACTAGGGCTCCTGGAAGCTAAACTATCTGCAACTTGGTTACCTTCTCGATAAATATGAGTGACATCAAAGTTCATTTGGGAGATTAAGCTCAAACACCTATCCCAAGCAGGGCGCCAACGCCAAGGAACTTTTCGAGACCTAGAACGAAGGATATCCACTACAAAAGTCGAATCGCTCTCCAACCATAACCGACGCCAGCCAAAAGTCCAAGCATAATCAATAGCGTGAACGGCAGCAGCCAATTCAGTCTCAAAAGCAAAGCAGACACCAAGAGGAAGAGGAATAGCAAAGCAACCTTTAACAAATCCTCTGCAAGTGCGAAAAACCCCTGCACAACCAGCAAGGCCAGGATTACCAAAAGCAGCCCCGTCCGTGTTAACCTTAAGACAGCCCGGTGGGGGAGGGCGCAAATTAACCTCTAAAATGTGAGGAGCCTTGGAAGGACAACCAGAGACATGAAACCGTTGAAGAGTCTGAAGTTCATCCACTAAATTTATCACCCTTTGATAAGTACAATTTTTTAAAAAAATTATTTTTTAAAATATCAAAATTGTCTAACAAACTCTCTATAGAATTCACTATAAAAAAATAAAAATAAATAAAATAATAATAATAATAATAAAACTATATATAGAATTATGGCAAAAACTATATAAAATCTAATGCTTAAAAAAATTTCCATAAAACTAGATTGAAATATTGAATACACTTATACACCCACCAAGTCGCAATTAACTAACTCATTTAGCTCACTCATTATTAAAATTTTAAAAGTATATTTCTTTGCACCAACCAATCCACTTATTTGATTCATAAAAAAGAATTTGGATCCTATGCTAATAGATTAGTGACATATATAATCTGGTTGAAATTTATTTCTTTTATTTATTTAATTCTCATTATCTTTAAATGTAAAGTATTTAAGTGTTTTAGATCGGGACAAAGATAAGCTCAGTTGAGAATCTAAATCTAGTAACAGTTGAAGAAAAGACTAGGGCTCTTCTCCTTGTAACAGCAAGGGTTTTGTTTATAGAATTTGAACAACAAATGGTGGTTGAAAGTGGAGATGATGGAGTGGCAAGTGTGTGTGAAGAAGCCGCCGCCGCCGCCACCACCACCACCATTTTTTTCTGTAACATATCATGACTTACTTGGTCCTTGTTTTCTTCGTTTTCTCACGTAATATCATTCCTACGTGGCTTTATTATTATTATTAATTTTTTTATTAAACTGAATTTAACAAAATCTGCTATGTTCTTATTTTATATCAGTGAAAATTGTTAAAAATTACAACATATAATTTGTTTTTAATTACGTATGTTTAATAATTACATTGTAAAAAATTTCAGTTCATAACCACAAATTAACGAAATCTCCTCCAAAACTATTTTCACATTTTTCTTTTCAGGACCTGATTCACATTTACGTTTTTTTTTTTTTTTATAAACAAAAAAGTTACTAAAATATCTGTTGGAAAATTCCTACATATAGGGCCACACATGTAAATATTAAATGTGTTGTACTATCTTTTGGTTAAGCCTAAATTAAAGTGATCTAATTAAAATTTAAAATTTTAAGGCTTAAGGGTATAATTGTCATGGAATTAATGTGTAGATACCAGAGTGCTATATCTAATTTGATGAGGGACCAAATTAGAAATAGCAAACCTTATAATAATCTAATTATTATATATAAGGGTTATGGTCCCCAAATTACACGATAACTTTTGCTTGTCTGCATCCCCATCACCAGAACAAGAGAGAACGCTTTAGGGTTCATAAAGATCGTGATAATTTGGAAGATCACAACCTGTCCACCAACCTCCGACAATGGATTCAAGTACGCTTTCGCATTCTCTTATCTCCCTTTTCTCTTGAATTGACATGGGTTAGTTTTATGTATTTAGGGTTTGATTAATCACGACATAGAAACATGTTTAGGTTGAGATTCGGATTAATTATGTGCCTATGCATGTTGATTTTGTGTTAATCAAATCTCTTACAATATCCTCTAAAAACCCCTTTTTCAACTTTTTTTTACCCAAAATTATCGAAATATTTTTAGTTCTCTCTTCTCTAGAAATGAAAAGTTATGAGTAACCTTAGAAAACATTAGAAATTGGTTTTTAACTATAAATGATTTTTGTTAACCATAAAACACCCTTCTCTTCCATCCACCCCTTTCTCTCGTTGGCGGTGTTGCACACGGCCTAGGCGTGTGGCCCGTCAATGGTGTGGCATGGGAGTGAGTTGGCCGACGACGGCTCTGCTTGGGCGTGCTGCCTTGGCCAAAGCTTCGCCTAGGTGTGCTTGGGCAGGGGATGAATTGGCATCATTGTTTCAATTTTAAAAAAATAATAATAATAAATAAACCGTGAATCACGTTTTCCCAAAACATCCCTCTTGGAGGGTGTTTCGCCTAAAATTGTACAAAAATAAACCAATATTGTAGAAAGAGAAACCAAAACTATAGAGAAACAAACTAAAATTGTAGAGAGAGAGAAACATGAAACCAAGAGAAATATCAAAAATTAACTTAGCTTGTAACTTTTGATTATTTTTGAATTAAAATCATATGATTTTGTATGATAATATGTACTTAGCATGCTAAAGTCATGTGTGTCGTTGATTAATTTGTTTGATTTGGTCACTTTTGTATTTCCAGTAACATTACACTCTGACTTTCAAATCTCATCGTGTAAACATGTTTTCAGCATATAAACATGTGCTTTCAATGTGATATAGAACACTTTCGAAGGATTTTTGAAAGGGTAAATAATATTAGATTTGCACTCATAGTATATCGACGAGGAGAAGAGTGTTGTAGATAAAAGAGAGCAGAAATAGAAAAGATAGAGAAACCTAGTGAAGGGAGGGAAGAAAATTATAGAGAAAAACATAAGAGTGGTGATATTGACACCCCTCAAAAACTGTATATGTGTCCCTTTCGTAAGTACACCCCTAAAATATTTTAAAAATCTCTGGTTCGTAAATAAACTCCACTTAATGCCAAAAATACCCTTTCTTTAATTTTATTGTATTATATTTTTGTTAGCACACCCCACTATTTTGTTATCTAATTAGATTTATTTAAAATTTTATTATTATATATCTTTTTATTCAAATAAATAATTTCTCCTTAAAAAAATAATTTCTAACTCCTGCAAAAACATTTGATGTCACTAAAAAATTGTATGAAAAAAATTTATTTTCATTGCATTAAAACTTTTTTTTTTTAATTCTTTATTTAAAAAGAGGCTCTCAGCACATATCAGTGTATCTCAATTCCTTTGTTCCTAAGAAAGTTTTTTTTTTTTTTTTTTAAAAAAAAATTTCATAAGAAAGTTTATTGTTTGTATTGATTTTTGTTTCACTCAATTATAGCAGTAAATTGTTTGTCAACTCAATCAATTTGTATTCCATAAAAGAAACTGAAATTAGTATTTAAAATAAAAATTAGGGTTTGATAAAATAGAAAGGTTTTTATTATCATATCAAACAATAAATAGGAAACTTCCTTTTTCTTTTTTTACAAAGGATTGATATAAAACCAATTAATAATTATTGGTGTGTACTTACAAACTATTTAGTCCTTTAAGTAATTTTACTCAAGGATAATATTGGATTTTCAAAAATATACTAAATTGGGGTGTACATACAGTTTTTGAGGGGTGTAAATATTGTCACTCAAAACACAAACCAATGAAGGAAAATTATAGAGAGAAAAAATTAGCTAGCCAGGGCCCATTTTTTTAAGGGCCCCAAAATCAGTTATTAATTATTAAATAAAGGGGCTGGAATAATATGTTATTAAAAAAGGCCCAATGAAATTGCTTTCCACAAACAAGGGATTTTTATTTATCCTTTACTCATCTCTCAGTCAATAGGCCTAAAGTTTATTCTTATTATTAATTTTTTTATATAAAAAAAATAGGTTCAATCACTAAAAAAAAAATATGTACTTTGAAAAGTGAATCACCCTGGTAACAAAAATATTTGAAATACTTTTCAATCAATTTGCATTTCTTAAAAGAAATTGAAAATATACATATCACCTCTTAGCACATGTAGTGGTGCACATCCCATCCACATTTATGGTGAGAGAGATTCAAATCACACAATACACATTTTATAAATATGTGTGGGGAGTTTTTCCCTGATTTGTGTGGGTAGTTATCTCCTACTATGATAGTACTCTTGAATTTGATTTGTTATAATATATTAATATGGCATTATATGTAGTAGCTGTGGCACATAACACATTATTATTTTCATAATTATTTTTTCAGATGTCATTTAAATCCTAAAGATTAATTATTCTAGACAAATTTTTACTTAAAGAGAATTTAATTATTTTAATTAATTATACCAAGTAGCAACAGTAGCAAAAACCCTTATCATAAAAAATAAAATAATAATAATAATAATAATAAAATAAAAAACCTCAATAGATTTTTGGACATAATGTTTTTTTTTTTTTTTGTAGGTATAAGTTATAACTCAATGACCTGACTTGAGTTAAATTAACTTTATTTTATTGAGATTTTGGTCTCCAGATTTGTAGATCATAAACATTATCTCCTAGATAAGATAAGCTTGATCCGGTGGTAAACCCCTCACACCTGCATCATGAGGTTGTGGGTTCGAGTCTTCCCTCTTGGATTTATATAACAATTTAATTCTTCTTCTGCATAATCACCTTGCTGCATCGCATCCATAATCAAACTAGACAACCCCTCTGCTACCGAAAGATAAAGATATGGAGAAATAGGGTCCCCCTGACGAAGAGCCCTAGTCGGACGAACGGAACCAATTATCGTCCCATTAAGCAAGAAAGAGTATGAAATTGTAGTAACACAACCCATCACCCATTGCACCCAATTTTTTGAGAAGCCCAACCTCTTCATCATCTTAGCAAGGAAGTCCCACTCCACCCAGTCATACGCTTTCGACATATCAAGTTTTAGTGCCATTGACCCTTTTTTCTGCCGTTTCGTTCTTAAGGCATGCATGCATTCATATCCAACAATAACACTGTCCGAAATTAATCTCCCCTGAATGAAGGCACTCTGATTTTCGGAGACCACCTCACCGATTACGGTTCAAAGTCTATTCAACAAAGCTTTTGCCACTACCTTGTAAATCACATTACAGAGACTAATGTGACGAAACTTTGTAATTCACTACGCTGACGGACCCTTCGGAATTAGACACACAAGCGTATCATTGACTGAACGAATTGAGGCCCCATCATTAAAACACTTCAGGCAAGCCGCAACAACACCACTCCCCATAATGCCCCAATATTTCTGATAAAAGAACAAATGGGAAACCATCCGGTCCGAACGCCTTAGTTGGGGCCATATCAAATACAGCACCATGGATCTCCTCAGGAGTGAACGACCTATCCAGAGTGCCTATTCTTCTAATAATAATAGATCACTAAAGCACAACATTAACAACAGTATAGACCATTATCATTACGGGCCTTAGGGTGCGTTTGGTACGCAGGACAGGACAGGACCGGACAGGACAACGTGGGACAATTTGTTGTTGTCCCATGTTTGGCGCATCCTTAACATGGGACAAGATGGGACAAGGTGGAACAAAAATCACAAAAACTTGTCCCACCCAAGACCCTAGGACAACTTTTCCCATGACATGGGACAAATGTCAAAAAGACCAATTTACCCTTTAAATTTTCAAACAATTACAATCATGTCTAATATTATATATATATATATCCTATAAATAATAATATTAAATATATCATATAATCTTTAATATATTATATATTATTAAATATAATAATATATAATATATATATATATATATATATATATATATATATATATATATATATATATATATATATATATATATATATATATGATATATTAAACATTATTATTATATATACGACATAATATGTATATATATATATATTAACACATAATATATATAATAATATGTATATATTATAATATATATATATATATATATATATATATATATTATATAAAATATATATGTAATATAAATATGAAATATATATATACAGAAATTCTATTATCAGTTCGAACTGATATAATTTTTGTCAGTTCGAACTGATAATAGAAAGATTGTATATATATATATTATTTTATTAATATATATGATCGGACTTTTGCAAGTACCAAAATTCCACACTTGAAATACACAAATCGAATAAGATGTACAATGGCAAGCGGGATCGTTCCTCAAGGAAAGGGAGGATACTTGGCTATAACTAAGCTATGTACACTAATCTAAACTACATGCGGAAAAGTAAATTCATTGTTGGTTTGGAAATTGTTTTAGCAACTAAACTAAATGAAATTAATCAATCTAAAACAAGTAATGAAAATGATAGGTGTGATATATGATGATGGATATTGGGGAATTGAGTTGACAACTAATAGATTTCCTAATGCAATGAACTAGCCCAATTGAACACCTTCATCCTACTCAAGGGTTGTTCTTAAATTGATTTAACTTATTAATATGCAAATTCAAACCTTGACTCAAGTAAGCCCTACTATGAGTCTTGGCAAGAATATAAGTTCAAGCGATCCTACTCAAGTGAACCCCACTATAAGTATTTACCCAAACAAGATTCTCAAGAACAAACTTAAGGTCTTGTACAATATAAAACATTCAAATCACATATATTCAATTTCATGGATGCTAAAGGTTGGAGAGTGAGTTGAAAGCCATTCTAACTCTAAACCACAACCTTCATATGTGAACCACCTTACAACCAAGCTAAATTGAGCCCCAATATTAACTTAGTAAAGTAAAATGACAACTTCAAAGCAATGAAAATAGAATATACCAAGAGAGGATTTATATAATATATGACTAGCTCAAATACATGGGATTATCATATAAGTTGTCTCATTAATTCCCCAATATGAGGGTTTAGTTACACATAATGGAAATATAAATAAAGAGAGCAAAGTTGTAGAGAAAACCCATAAAAGCCTTCACAAGTCTTCTTGTTCCTTGATGTGCTTGAGATTCCCTTGACCTTGGTGAATCTCTTCTTCTCTCTTCAATTAATTTCCAAGATGAGATGGAAGGATGTTGGTGGGATTGATTAATGGTGGAGCTTTGAGTTAATGGAAGGTTAGAGAGAGGTTAGGGTTCAAGAATGGTGGGGAATGGATAAGAGAAGGAGAAAAGGGAGGTATTTATATATGGTCCCAAAAGAAAGGGTTGAAATCCCGGTGCTGCTGACGTGTCGCGTAATCAGCGGTTTCAAACGGCGACCAGGCCGCCAAATGGAAATTGGAGTTACTGGAATGGATTGGCGGTTGGAACGGCGGCCGAATTATGGCCGCCGAATTGCATTGGTGCCTCTGGAACAAAACATCGGTTTTAATATGCGGCCAGGCTGCCGAATTGAACCGCCGATTGCTTCTTTTCTTGTCAAATGATCGTTTTGCCCCCGAAAGCTCTCCTTTCACCACTTTTAGTCCAAAATCATCGAGTTTCTTCATTGATCAATCCAGAATCCAAAAAATACCTGTACAATCAACATCGAGCCATAGATTTCATGAATTTACTCGAAAGTCAATCATAAGTATCGGAAATAAGGGGTGTATTTCTATATATGTAATGGCTCGATCAATATATATTATAATAATATGTATATATTATAATATATATATATATATATATATATATATATATATATATTATATATTATATACATTATATACATTATATACATTATATAATATATATATTATTATATATATATTATATTTTCTATATGTACTAATATTTAATATTATGTATATCTATATATATCTTATATATATTATTAAATATAATAATATAATATATCAGATTATTATATATATAATACATGTAATATTCTATATTAATATATAATATTATCAAATAATAATAATATATAATAATATGTTATATATTATATATATTATTATTTAATATATATAAATATATTATTATTTGATATTATTATATATTAATATATAATATTATAATATTATAATATATGTTGTTATATATATATAAGAGGGGTACTCTGGTCATTTGAACCTCTTGTCCTGTCCTGTCCCAGCCATATCAAACGTATAATAGTGCAGTCCACAGTTCTGCCCCAAGCCTTCCAAACACAATACAGAACAACCTATCATGTCCCGTCCTGTCCCGTCCCATATCCATGCCAAACGCACCCTACTACGGCCGCTAGTGAATATCACATATACAGTATATTAATAAATATAATTGACTTATTTAAATATATATATATAGTAATTGACTTGGAAAGATCATTAGAGATTTCGCCATACTGCTTGATGCTTGTTAATACATACATAACTTATCATAAATGTTAGAAGAAAATTTATATATCATAATAATATAATATCATCTAATAATCAATATATTAATACACATATAAACTTAGCAAATGAATCATGACATGCACAGCATTACAGCTACACAAAGTTACAAAAAATGAATTTGAAATCTTTACCAACTATTACAGTGAAATAATATAAGAAATATAAGGTAACTATCAACTAAAGCTATAATTAAAAGAACCATTAAATTAAATATGATTTTGTAGATTAGTTGATGACTACATCCAAAAATGTTGTGGGTTCGAGTCATACGTCTTCCCCAATCTCAAAATATTATAATAGTTAAAAATAAAAAATATAAATAAAAAATCAATTATTGATGATTATATCATTAAAAAATTTCATTTGGAATCTTGCCTTCATAGCAATTGTACATTTGTACTATATGTTCTGAAAATAGAGCAATCATGTTTTCAATCATATACAGTATATGATTTTACTAATATGAAAAAACCTTAGAGTTGCAAGGCTGATCAGCTTATTATAGAAAGTTTATAGGTCTTTTTATTATTTTTTTAAAATATTATATATCTTTAATTAGTTTTTTTATTGGTTAATTAAATTTCATTTGAGATTCAACCTTTATATACCTTCAATCAATCTCAAGATTATCTCACTCTCACTAAATTAAGTTACAAGATAAAAACCAAAGGTAATTTAATCAAATATACAATTCATAAGGAAAAAAAAAACTAAAATTAATTATTATTAGGATTAAATTTAGAGAAAGAAAGAACTTTTTCTTTTCATTTATAAGTTTGTATCATAAAATCTTTAAAAATTAATAAAATATTCACATAATTAAGTTACTAATCCTAGTTTCAACAAATTAACCTATTAAATAATTTTCTTAGATACTAAACTAATCAAATTAATCCCATAATAAGTTTATGTTAATAAAACTACTCAAAAATCATAAAAAATTATAAGAGGGAAAGAAAATATGAAAATATTTATTGAAAAAGACAACTACATATCTCTACACACAAAAAGTAAAAGGGTTAAAAAATTAAATAGCACTATTTGAGACTCTTTTTTGGGAACAGGCACCAACTTACTAACTTAAGTTTAAAAGGCACCATTTATGGTGAACGGACAAAATTGCCCCCCACAGTAACCTTCTTCACCATAATATATTGATAGTTAAAAAGGCTCGAAAATGTTTAAAAATGTTCGAAAAAGGCTCGAAAAAGGCTCGAAAAAGGTTTGAAAAGGCTCGAAAAAGGTTCGAAAAAAGTTCGGAAAAGGCTCGAAATGATTTCGTGCCTTTTTGAAATATTTTCGTGCCTTTTTACACTGTCATCGTGCCTTTTGAAGTTGTTATCGAGCCTTTTGGAAAAGTTATCGAGCCTTTTAGAAAGGTTATCGAGCCTTTTGGAAAAGTTATCGAGCCTTTTAGAAAGGTTATCGAGCCTTTTTGGAAAAGTCTCGATAACTTTTCCAAAAGGCTCGATAATCTTTCTAAAAGGCTCGATAACTTTTCCAAAAGGCTCGATAACCTTTCTCATCGTGCCTTTTGAAGTTGTTATCGAGCCTTTTGAAAAAGTTATCGAGCTTTTTAGAAAGGTTATCGAGCCTTTTGGAAAAGTTATCGAGCCTTTTAGAAAGGTTATCGAGCCTTTTTGGAAAAGTCTCGATAACTTTTCCAAAAGGCTCGATAACCTTTCTAAAAGGCTCGATAACTTTTCAAAAAGGCTCGATTAAAAAATTAAAAAATATTTCGAGCCTTTTTGAACAAAGTTTCCAGCCTTTTTGTACAGTAATCGTGCCTTTTTGTACATGAAAAGGCACGATTGGTGTATGAAAAGGCACGATTGTACAGTAATCGTGCATTTTCATTAAGTGTTCGAGCCTTTTCATACACTAATGAAAAGGCACGATTGGTGTATGAAAAGGCTCGAACACTTCATTTCGAGCCTTTTCAATGGAAGATTCAAAACCAAAAAAAATCTCCACACCCCCACGAGCTGACCGGGCAGCTCGACCACCGCGAGCTCAGCGGGGAGCTCGACCCCCGAATGCGTTTGCGTAGAGCCACAAAACTAATTATCCATTGGAGGTCTGTTTTTAATCTCAGAAAACTTCAAAGTAAGAAAAGAATGTGTAAAGTAAGGGTATTTTTGTCCGTTCACCATAATAGGTGCATTTTAAACTTAACTTATTAAAGCAGTGACATTGTCACCAAATCAGTTTAAAAAGGTGACATTTCTCACCAATTCCACAAAAGTAAAATTCCAAAGCATGATCTACACCGACTTCGCTTAGTATATACTACACAAAATATTACAAAGTTTCTTGCCTACTAAACACAACTCAAGTTTCTTGCCAGCCGTTTCCTTCAGCTGACCCTTTACACTCCACAATTTTTCCTCCTTGCTTTGGATCGAAAGAGCCTCACAAAGTCTAGCTATCTCATCCAGATCCATTGCGAATTGAAAGAGAAAGAAAGAACGGCCAACGAAAACCTAGCAAAAAAAAACCTGGCTGCTTCCATGCTAGGGTTTCAAAGAAAAAACCCTAAACCCTAGAAGTTTTTATCTCAAGATAGGTCTTTTTGATAAACTTTACATTTAAATATATGGTAAATTTGGTATATTTATTGGTTTGATAATTTATTTGAAATGAGTTAGTTCGATCTGGATATGAATCACCCCACCCCAAACAAGTTTGGATGTATAGTCCCATGTAAAGCGAAAATCGAAAACCCGTTCCAGGCACATGTTGGTTATGGGGCACCTTGCCCCGACCGAATTTCGGATATGAGGCATAATGATTTGACCTTGCCCTCCGGACACTTTTCGAATTCTCCTAATAATAATATATCACTAAAGAACAACAACATTAACAATAGTTATAGACCATTATCATTACGGCCGGTAGTGAATATCACATATACAGTATATTAATAAATATAATTGACTTGGAAAGATAATTAGAGATTTCGCCATACTGCTTGATGCTTGTTAATACTGTTAGGATTATGCTCAATAACAAGAGTGTAATATTGTTTTTGACAATTTTTTCATATTAATAAAGTGATTTCTGTTTTAATAAATCTTATAGCATTTATAGTTTAATTATTATAATTGTCAAAAGTAAATAATCATAAGGTCAAAAGACTATGATAAATAAAGAATTGTTCGTACATATGGATATGTATGAGGTAGACACAATTCTTTAGTTAGCCTTGAATAATGTTCACAACTTAAGATAAAGGTTGGGCGCATTTACCTTGTTAAAGTTGTAGATTCTTTTGCTAGCATTTGAGTGGGATCAAATGTGCTATGATGAGTCTAAAATCATCAAAGTGTAGTGTCTTTGGGTAAAAGAATATAGTGCACTAGGTGTATTGAATAAGATCACAGTGAAATACTTTATCCAGAACCGTCAGTGGATAAAAGTTTTCATTTTGAGGACAATCAGAGAGTCTATCTTAATCCTGAGATAAATGATGGACTTATGGTTACAAATGTTATCATTTGAGCTATCAATGAGTACGATTATATAACACAGTCTATCATCGATAGTTTGGTGGTATTCATTTGTTAATCGATAAAGGACTTCATTTATAGATATGGACATCATGGCTCCATTTATTAAATGAGAGTAAAATATTATCATATGGATATTTTGAGGTATTAGATATTAAATCTTAATATTAAGTTTTCGATAGTGTCTATTGAAACATGACTTCTGGACAAGTCAGAATATTCAAGTTCAAAATGTGGTCATATGAGTAAATATGGTAACTAGGAGAGCTATAGGCTGTCTATGAGCTCTTGGCAATTACTGATATTTTTCACGAGGATAAACTATCTCCAATAAGATTGTCTAGGGTACGAATGAGAAACATTTACTTATTATATCTTTATTTAAGAGTTCAATTTCAGTTTTTTAGTGGAATGAGCTAAAATGAATAGATCGAACCTAAGTGAATTATTTGTTTATTGTGATTGGGTTATATCTATTGAAGCTTAAATTTAGATAGCCCGCCAAGATCTCCAATCCACACGGACTTGCATGGATCACTTGATATATTCTACCGGACTAATTTATGGGTCCATCTAGAATTGTAAGGCATGTGGACTTGTTTCTTTTAGTAAGAATGGGTCTAGTTCACATGTGGACTTTTTATTAAAGTCCAATAGATTTAATAAAATGGAAAAACAATATATTGCACATGTTTTACACTTGGGCGGCAAGGCTAAGAATATTAGCCTAATATATTGTTTTATTTTATTATTTAATTAAATGGAAGTTAATTAATTAATTAATTAAAAATCAAAATCTTTTTTTCTAACTAGGAAATAGGTTTCTTAGTGTTTTACTATTATTGGTAGTATAATAAGAATCAAAGACTTTATTTGATAAGTAGATAAATAAAAGGTATTTATTTATCTAGTCAAATTAGGAAGTTTTTGATTAAGTCACAATTTAATTTATATTCAATATATTATTGGATAATACACTAAAGAGTTGGATTATGGTTTGGATTTCTAAAGTTTATAGGAGTTTTGGTGAAACACAAATCCTGTTGGTGGGAGGATTTCGGCCACATGGTAAGAATCCTCTTTAGGAGAGGATTTTGGCCACCACATAGAATACCTATCATAGAATTCGGCCAACCCTAGTATTTTTGAGCAAGGATTTTGGCCACCCTATATATTCTATGATATAGAATTCGGCCAACTCTAGTTTTTTAAGAAAGAGTCTTTCTTTTGCTTAAAAAAAAATAATCTAACTCTAAGCATAGTGTATGAGAATTCGGCCAAGGAGAATAGGAGAGTGAGAACGTTTTTGTTTTCGATAGTGCACTACTAGTTTTTATATCAAAAGGCTTTGTGCACAACTTTGAATTAGGTTCACGCGAGTTTTGATCAAAAAATTGAGAATTCACAAGTGACCAAACGTTCTTCGTTTTTCTCTTGGAGGATTATTGTGACTAACAAAAGGAAAAAGTTTTTGTTTTCCATCATCAAGTACACAATTCAAAGAAAGGGAGCTCACACTCCAAGGTGATTCACGTTCGTGATTGGATTGGAAGATCTTGCGGATTACTATCAACGCAACATCCATCGTCACGTAGAAAAAGGTACAATATCTTTTATTATATGTTAATTAATCAAGGGTTAAAGTTCTTCTTTTAAAGGAATTTTTTTTAAATATACCAATCACTATTTTTCGCTTCTGCCGCCTGTATTTTCTGTACAAATACATACATAACTTATCATAAATGTTAGAAGAAAATTTATATATCATAATAATATAATATCATCTCATAATCAATATATTAATATATACATATAAACTTAGCATATGAATCATGACACAGCTAGCATTACAGCTAAACAAAGTTACAAAAAATGATTTTGAAATCTTTACCAACTATTACAGTGAAATAATATAAGAAATATAAGCTAGGTAACTATCAACTAAAGCTATAATTAAAAGAAACATTAAAATTAAATATTGATTTTTAAGATTAGTTGATGACTACATCCCAAAAATGTCGTGGGTTCGAGTTATACTCCAAATCTCAAAATATTGTAATAGTTAAAAATAAAAATAAAAAAATAAAAAAATCAATTGATGATTATATCATAAATAAAAAAATAAATAAAATAAAAAAATTGGAAACTTGCCTTCATAGCAATTGTACATTTGTACTATATGTTCTGAAAATAGAGCAATCATGTTTTCAATCATATATATGATTTTACTAATATAAAAAGACCTTAGAGTTGCAAGGCTGATCAGCTTATTATAGAAAGTTTATAGGTCTTTTAATTTTAATTTTTTTTAGTTTTTTTATTGGTTAATTAAATTTCATATGAGATTCAACCTTTATATTGCAATTTGACACCTTCACTCAATCTCAAGATTATCTCACTCTCACTAAAGTTACAAGATAAAAACCAAAGGTAATTTAATCAAATATACAATTCATAAGGAAAAAAAAAATACCAAAATTAATTATTATTAGGATTAAATTTAGAGAAAGAAAGAACTTTTCCTTTTCATTTATAAGTTTGTATCATAAAATCTTTTAAAATTAAGAAAATATTCACATAATTAAGTTACTAATCCTGGTTTCAACAAATTAACCTATTAAATAATTTTCTTAGATGCTAAACTAATCAAATTAATCCAATAATAAGTTTATGTTAATAAAACTACTCAAAAATCATAAAAAATTATAGGAGGGAAAGAAAATATATGAAAATTTTTATTGAAAACTACATATCTCTACACACAAAAAGTAAAAGTCCAAAGCATGATCTACAACGACTTCTCTTAGTATACACTACACAAAATATTACAAAGTTGAAGACAAAACAGAGAAGAAAAAAAAAAACTAATTAACTAAATTCAAGGGAAGTAAATTTCCATCTCTTTGGAGCCGAATTTGTCTGTTGAAGCTTTGAATAAACTCTTCAACTCTCCTGTTCAGTTCCTCGTCCGACATGTTCGAAAACTCATCATTCTCTTCCACTACACTTTCAGCTGGCTCTTGATTATCATCATCTTCCTTTTCAGTCTCCGAATAATCTGACCTACTACGTGTAATGTTCTTGCTGACCACTACTTCTCTTCTGGGTTTCTCAGACTTGCTACTTCTATAATTCTTCTTCTTTTTCTTCTCATCATCTTGAAAATTCTCTGTAATCTTTTCGGGTTCGCTCCGGACAACAACAATTTCCAACGCTTTTTCTTGGTTTTCTTGAAAGCTCTGATATTCAACCTCCTCTTTTTTGGGTGAAACAGAAGAAGAAATATTAGTAGTAGGACTCCTCGCCAATTGGCTATGCATGACATACTCTTCGTAAAGATCGTGCTTGTTTTTCGAGGAAGAGAAGGCACCGTAATCGGCGGCGATGATGAGAATGAGAGTGTTGGAGATGAAGAACCAGAATTTGTTGTTGTTTAGAAAGGTGGAAGGAGAGAGGTTGAATGCGTAGAATATCGACATGTAAACGAAAATGGAGAAAACGAACACTATGAAAGATGTTGTTCCCTTTGCTCTTTGAGGGTATTCTCGGTATTTGGAGGCGGCTCCGGAAGGTTTTTCATCCCAAAACGGTGGCATTTTCGCCATGGCCATGTCTACAGTTGTACAGTGGAGCAGAAGAAGTCGAAAGAGAGCTTGTGGTTGTGGTTGTGAGTGTGTTCAGTGAAGAAGTTACAAAATGGAGGGCTTTTATAGTTATCAACTTATCATTTATCAACTAAGGTGGCAAATGAATGAATGATTGGACCTCTAAAATCACAATTAACTCCTATTACTTTTTACATATTTACTAACATGTCCTCTTACCTTTACAGACATTGATTAGATTAGACGACACAAAAGTCAAGAATACCTATTGCCGATTTGCCTCCACAATTATTTTTTCTACTAAGTAAACCGACATTTCTAATTAATCTTACAAGTAATTACAGCACATGAGATACATATTGCCACATATACTAATAAATAATCATGACATGGCTTGAATGCGTACTACAAACGTGAAAGTAAAAGTGTAGACTATTGTTGTGCATAAATGTCCTCGAGGTCATAATGGTTAGTATTACGTGTTTGAACTCATGAAAAATATTCAAAGGGTATATATGTTACACATCTTTTATATGTATATAGATCAGGTCGGCTAATTAGAGTTAATATGGTGAAATGATATATATGTTACTCATCCAATAAGGTCGGGTTGGCTAAAAACCAATGTGATGAAATGATGAAATCAATATAAGATTGGATTAGCTAAAAGCCAATCTGACTTAACTACAGATTAGAAAGTTAAGAAGAAGTGTACGTGTCAAGTCCAAGAAATAATGAGCGCTACTTGTCAAAGAAATAATAGAAAGTGGTTAGAGAAGAGACTGGATGCGTAAAAATCCAATCTAAGCTCATAAAACACGTGTCAAGTGCTGAGATAAACGTAAAGTCATGTGTCGTATACTAACACGGAAAAAAACTGAACTAAGTTTCTAAATGGCTGATGTTTAACGAGTCATCTAAAACAAGCTGCAAAGCCGATTGTTTACCCGATTTTAAGCTCAAAAACCATCAAGATAAAAGTGAAAATATTTGTTATATGTTGATTGCGTCTTGATGTTAACAAAAATCAATTTTGACAAATGGTTTTATTCAAATATTTCAAAGTTTTGAAAATCTTGAAACTGAATCAAGGCTCGTTAATGTCGTCAAAAATTTGATTAAAAAGTCAGATTAATAATGAAGATGGTTCTAATTATTTCTTAATTAAAATCAGGACAATCTTGAATTATTATAGGTTTAGATGATTATAGATGGCGTATGAGAAGTGATTTGCTGTTTAGAGTACAGCGATTTTAAAGTTAATAAGTTGCCACCTAATAACACCCAACTCAATACGAAAGGTGTACCAAATCATTCATTCCATGTGTCCTTTCCCACCTTTCACAAACTCTATGATCAAATTTGTTTTGATGGTTGGGATCATCTTGCACGCAAGACCAATTAACAGGTCCACTTTTCTCTTTAATTAACCATAAACAAACAACTTAGGCTTTACTTTAATTATGATTGATTAATCATTGCATTCGAGGACTTGAATCCCACCGCACATTTTTATTAAGTACATATATGGCAATTGTTTTCTCATCGGTATTATAAAAATAGATATTCAGATTATATATACCCGATATCGATTATCCTAAACTTTTTTATATTCAAGATTCATTTGACCTTTCAAATTTTATGAAACTAGTTCCGTTTTTATACATAACAAATCTCAAAAACCCCCGACCCGGTGTCAGAATTTAAAAAAAAATATATATATATATATATATATATATATATATATATATATATATATATATAATTATGGACAACCATCCTAATAAAATCTATCTAGGTTTAAGTTTACCTCTCCAAGTGTCGATGATAGATATGGGAAGATTATTTGAATAGAAATAAAAAAAATAAAAATAAAAAAGATTAAAAATCTTGTTGGAAACATTGCATGGCCTTCCTGATATTAAGCACAAAATTGTGGTAGTGGACCCAAGTGTTAAAAGAGTTGCATAGTTTAATTGATGGTCTAACACTTGTGCGATACAGTTTTATTTATAGGACCCGGACCCTACAATTGTGATGATTCTCTATTAATTGAGCCGCCATTTGTTGGGTCCCAACTCACTTGGATGTTTGCCATGTGTGATGTGTATGATTGATTGATTCAAGTCCAACAACACAACAATATTATTATTATTATTTTTTTTTGTTGAAGAGACAATATTACATTGTTAGATGTGGAAGTTTAAGAGTATTTCATCTTTAATCTAAGTACTGAATTACAAGGCTTGGTTCTTATATACAAAGGGTACTACAACATATCTACTTATAACTGAAGCAATTGTGCACATTTTCTTTGTATTCGGGTTTTATTTTTTGTGTGGGAGACCCCTCTCTTGAAGTGGGAATTGCTTTCCGAATTGTACTTTTAGCTATTGATAACGTTAAACTCTTAACTCGACTGGTGTTGTCTGACTTCAAAAAAATAAATTTTCTAGATCGAATTTTTTTAGTAAATTGTATCCTAATAATAATAGTAATAATATATTAAGGTTCTCTAATATAACATTCAAAGTTAGTTCAAAATCTGAAAATGAGGGAATTAGAGGATCTTAGATTTGTTACAATAAAATGATTCTAAAAAATGGATATAGATTTGAGCTTTTTCTAAAGATGGATACAAACTACAAAGTCTACAATTAAAAAAATGGGAAAAAAATTGCTTTAATTTTAGATTATAAAATAATTTTAAGGTTGGATTAAAAATATATATATTTACTATAATCAACCAAGCAATAATATATATATATATATTAAGTGAAGAATTATATTTAAATTGCTATAAGAGGATCGAGTCATGTGATAAGGTTTTAAGTCTCACATTTGCTCTTTAAATCGGAAAGTGTGAGAAGACCTCTCCCTTATATGGAGAGTTGTACTCCGAATTATGTTTATAATAATTGATTTCGTCAGATCTGAAAAGCCCTTAAATCAATTGGTGGCATGTTTATTTTTAAAAAATAATAAAAAAATTACAACGTAATTTCAAAATTTATTTTTTAATCGTGAATGATACCTGTTTCCTTATCATGTCATCACCATCTCATTCTCAAAATTCATGTATGATGGAGGTGTATCTTAATGATTACAGTAATGAAAGATTATTGTACTTATAACAACACATCATCATGACATGATTCGGTAGAAAAATTTGTGGTGGATGGCATTGTGTGATTTGTTTGTTAAATATAAAAATTACAAAGATTGGGAAAGACATCATGTCACTTGCTGATTAGTTAATCACTTAATCCTATCTTTCAGTCTTTCTTTCGTGATCAAATCGACAATTTAGATTTTAATCATTTTATAATTAACCCCACTTAATCATGTTTTTATGTTTTATGACTTTGAATAAAAAAAATTTAGAAACGAAAGGAACACTCTAAAGACAGCCAGACAAAGCCATCAGTTCCGTGTGTTGGTTAATAATCAATAACATTTGCTTGATTTACGCCGCACCTTTCCGATTTTGATATGACCGGGTAGTCGATTAAGGGCAGAGTCATAAAATTTTGTTTAGGAGTAAATATACTAAAATACAATATTTAAAGGATTAAAGTAAAATTTTCAAAAAAATTAAACAGTAAATATATTAAAGTTTAATGATAATTTTTTTTTTTAATGGGACCATGTCCCCTAGCCCCATACCACCTATGAGTCTATGACCTATGGATTCTCCATGGACGGTTGTCAAGCGTTAGATCTCAGATTAATGAGAAATAGTAGAAATATTAGAGATATACCACATACAGTGCAGTGACTCGACACATTTAGCAGTACTATAATTTTGTTTCATTTTATTTTATAAATTAAGGATTGATGTATGATTTTGTGTTCTTTGTCTTCGCTATAAACCAAGTAATAGTTGGTCCAAATTATCATTAAATGTCATTATTCGATTAGTAAAAAGCATAATGATAATATAATCATACGGAGATGATGATCTGGTCAAGTATCAGATCATGACTTCTAATAAAGCTAATAACTTTATTTGATATGCGATGCAATTAGTGCTTGTTAATTAAAAGATTATTATGAAACAAAAAAAAAAAAAAAAGAGGATTGAGATCATTCTTCTAAAAGTCATAAAGAAAGACGGTACTTATCGCTGTTCAATGTGACTTGATAATGACTAGTAAAGTACACTCCTTTAACTTGATAATGTTACAAATTTGAATGTTGTACCACATGTGATATATTTAATATATGAGTACTGATACGCTGCTCAAAAAATTTGTTTAAATTTATACCCAAATGAAGTGACATGTGAATTGTCAATAATACATTGCTCATTATATCATCTCATGATTTACATAGTGTTGAAACTTACATAGACTATATGTCATATTATTTGGACAAATTTTTCAGATATCCTAAAAAAAGGTCATCAAGAAAAATATTAATTTATAGGAGAATTGTAAATAACTATGATGTTTGATCAAATGCCAAATCAAACTCTCTAGTTAAAAAAAACATCTACCATTAGTTGAATCAAATATGACAATTTAAATACTTCACTCTAAACTGAATAAAAAAGGGAAAATATAATAAAAATATACTAATAATGATAAAATCAATTTCATAAAAAAAAATATATATATTATATTATAAATAAAAATACAAAATAAAAAATAAAAAATGAAAACCAAATAATATTTGATATAAGAAACAAAAACTAAGGAGAAGACATGCATATTAGTGATATTATCAAGATGCATATATGTTTTTGAAAGGTTCATCCATATATTTTTTATATTTAAAAATAATTTTGTTTTAATTTTAATTTTTTAATAATTTTATTGCTTTGTTATAATATATTTTAAATAATTATTTTTTTTTATCAAATATTATTTTTTCTAACATATTTTTAGTATATTTTTTTTTATTTTTTTTTTCATTATTTTTTTTAGTCCAATTTTTGAAAAACTCACTTAAATAATTATATTTCATTAGATTTGATTAAATTCAACTAATAGTAGAGATTTTTTTATAATTTTTTAAGCTAGGAGTGGTGCTATTGGCACATCCCCTACCGGTCTATTTATGCCCAACTTTTTAAAAAATTGATTTAAGTAAATGAAATTAAATGTTTTTTTTTTTTTTTGATTTATTTCAAAAACTACCATTTTTACTTATTTTTCAAACTTAATACACCTCATCTTTGATCTTTCTATTTATGATCTCTGTATACATCTCACTCTCAAGTAGTCTCACCTCCATTGAATGATTTATTTTTTCTTCTTTCTTTTTTTGAGTTTTTTTTCTTCTTCGTATTTCATGTGGAAAAAAGAAAAAGAAAAAAGAATAAGGTTGCTTCAACACAACAATAGCTTGATATCATTATAAAGAAAAAGTAAACTTCAAACTTACTTCTAGAGAATTAATTTTTTTCAGATGCTTGATATCATTCTCAGACAATTCTTCCAGATGTTTGATATCATATACTTGATATTGTTCTCATACGCTTCCGTAATATTTTATATGTGTGTAAGAAGCAAATTTTAAGGTTTAAGAGTTAAGAAAAAAAAATTGGAAAAGGAACGTGGGGTTTTATTAGATTTACTTTATTGAAGATTTTTTTTCTTCTTTAAATTGTATGTCCCTTTAAGTAATTTTGATAAAGAAAAAAAAAATACTACATAATTAAAAAAAGTGGTGTATAAATAGACGGTAGGGGGTGTGCCGATAGCACCACTCTAAACTAGAGGGTTTAAGTTAACATTTAATCAAACGTCGGGATTATTTACAGTTCTCCTCTTAATTTATTTACTTAATCTCATCTTTATTAATGTGTCACTCTATTTAATTATATTTATCTTTATGTCTATGTTCCCATCAGACATTAGTCATCACCTCTATCTCCATCAGTGTTGTAAAAGTCGCTAGGCGCCAGTCGGGCGGTGACCCACCGCCTAGCGCCTAAGGGGATTAATCGGGGACTAGTCGGGGACTAGGCAGATGGTCGGAAGTCGGCCATCGGCCGACCGACGGCAAGCCGGTCGGAATTTTTTTTTAAGTATTTTTTTCTTGTAATTCAATAAATATCATAATATTACCTATATTTTCATGTATTGAATGTTGTTTAAATGTTTATAGTTTATATTCTTTTATGTTTATAGTACAATCAATTTGTACTACACAAACTTTGTAGTACATATACAAGTAAACAATGCACAATACACAATGTACAAGTTAATAATGCATAAAACAAATTAAATATATCAATTAAAACAGTGATGAGAGGAGCGATGAGATTCGGCGAGAGGAGTAGAAGACCAGTTCGACTGGCGAGAGAGAAGATCAGGTTCGATGGCGACGGCGACGGCAACGGAGGCAACAAGCGACGGCAACAGAGGCGACAGGCGACGGCGGCAAGAACAGAGGAGAAATTCGACGTAGAAGAGAAAAGACCAGGTTCGATTTGGATGTTTTTTTTCTTTTGAAAGTCAACGTCGACTTCCAACGCCGTTGATCACCGCCGCGACTAGCTCCGACTTGGACCAACTAGCTCCGACTTGCTCCGACATGGACCAACTTTGACCACAGCCGACTACCCTATAATCGCGGCGGAAGACGAGCGACTAGTCGGCGACTAGGCGGCTCTAGGCACCGACTTCTGCAACACTGATCTCCATCATGCTTTATCCGCTCTCTGTCTCTATATAATAATGGATTTATAAATTGTGATATTATTATTTATTTATAATCTACCAAATATCTATTCACACTCCATTTTAGTTTTTTTTAATCGATAAGAACAATTTTATTCTTAATTTAAATTAATAAATGACAAAAAGTTATACATTTTAAATTTTTTACTGATAATAACAATTTTATTCTTAATTTAATTAATGACAAAATTTATACAGACACTAGTAACATGTCTTTGAAATACTTAGGGCCAATTTCATTTTTCATTTTTCGAAAACGATTTTGAATTTTCGTTCGTTAACCATTTTTTATTTTGTTTTCAAAATATAAAAACAAAATAGAAAACAAAACCAGACTTAAAATTGAAAAACACGGAAAACAACTAAAAGATGTTTTTCAAATAAAAACTGCAGTTTTTTTTTTTCTTCTTTCTTC
The DNA here is from genome assembly GCA_008009225.1 of Acer yangbiense. Lineage (NCBI taxonomy): Eukaryota > Viridiplantae > Streptophyta > Magnoliopsida > Sapindales > Sapindaceae > Acer > Acer yangbiense. Next base: position 15,347,144 of record CM017773.1, on the reverse strand, counting down.
ATCTGCATCATCTCTCTTCAGCTTATTCTTCTTTCTTCTTCTAATTCTCCCTACTCCCTACTCCCTACTCCATGAAAGCAAATTTAGAGGAGTAACTAATTTGCTTCTCCAACGTCGGAGGAGTAGGGATGGCCATTTTCCCCCGTGGCCCCAAAACCCCACTCCCCCAAATTTAAATGGGGTTGGGGATAGGGGGACCTGTCCCCATCCCCATTTCCCCCCACAAATTTCTGGAAATGGGGATGGGGATGGGGGAAGGTGCCCCTATCCCCATTTCCCCCAAATATTATAATATTATAATATATTAATATATATTTATTTTTATATTTTCAATATTTTTATTATTTATATTTATATACATCTTTATAACTTAAAACCTAACCCTAAATCATATTTTTACGTTTGTGCGTTATTTTGTACATGGGGATGCTATTTTGTACATGGGGATGCTATTTTGTATTTGAATTTAATGGATTGTGCATTTGTGCGTTTTTTTTAATATATAATTGGGAAAATGAGGGAATGGGAAAACGGGGAAAAAGGGGAAAAAAAAGAGAAGGGGAAATGTGGATGTGGATGGGGGGACTTTCCCCCAAAACTACCCCATCCCCATTTCTCCCAACTGGGGGGGGGGGGGGGGGGGGGGGGGGGGGGGGGGCGCACCTACATCTGCCCCTATTCCCCCATTGGCCATCTCTACGGAGGAGGTGAGATCCTACTCCCACAACGCCGATCTAGCCAAGTCGGCATCGCCAGAGGAGGATATCACCTCCTTCGGTGTTGGAGCCACCAATTTGCTCCTCCAAAGCCGGAGTAGGTGAGATCCTCCTCCTGCAATATCGATTTGGCCAGGTCAACATCGCCGGAGGAGGATCTCACCTCCTTCGATGTTAGAGCTGCCGATCTGCTCCTCCAAAAACAGATCGGTGGCTTCTTTATTATTATTTTTTTTTTAAAAATGTTTTTTTTCTTTTGCTTTGTCATAGCAGATCCATGGATCTACCCTCTATTTCTTTTTTAATTTTATAAAAAAAAATTTCCTTTTTTTTTAAAGATTTTATATTAATAAAAAATATATATATATTTATTTAATAAAAATGAATATTATTATGATTTTAGTTGATAATTATTCATGATGAATTTACAAATTATAATTGTAAAATTACTAATTATTTACCAAATTGTTCTACCATTTTAGGTTTTTTTATTTATTTTATTTTTCCTTCTTTTCTTTTGAAAGATTTTAAATATTTTTTTTTAGGAAGTTTATGAGTTATTATGAGTTTTTTTTTTTTTTTTCTTCTTCTAAATCATGAGTTATTTGATAATTATTTATGATGAATTATTGACCACTTTTTATTCAAATTAAAAAATTACAATAGAAAAAATAATAAGACAATTTTTTATATTTTTCTGTTAACCTACCAATCACGTTTTTTCTATTTTTATTTTCAAAATACAGCTTTCAGTATATGCTACCAAACCTATTTTTAGATTTTGAAACTGAAACCAAAAACATTATTTTTATTTTCATTTTTATTTTCAAAAAACAATAAATGAAAAACGTTACCCGTCTCCTCTTTCTCATTCTAACATTTTTATAAACCCTACCCCGTTATAATTCTTATCCCATTTTTCACATATGTTTGAAGTTTGATTTGTTTTGAAGTGATGAATAATGTTATTATGCAGCTATATTAAGAATTAATTTTTAAATTAGTTTTAAACTAGCAATTCATTTTTGTTTAATATATACTTGTATAAGAAAGAAGAAAACCTCTATAATTTTTTTTTTAATGAGGTGTTTTTAGGAAAAAAAAAAGTGAGTAAAAATTATAAAAAATAATGTCTATAACATCACGATTCACGAGTGTTGACAAATAGCCCCTCACTTGATTTCTCTAATGGCACGTTTACTAATCAGGAATAAGAAGAATCAGAAATAAGTTACACAAGAAAGGGAATGGAAGGAAATCGTAATTAAGTAACTAAATTTCATTTCTGTGTTTACTAACTTTCTTAGAATTAAAGATGGAAACAAAGTTGAATACAAAAATACCCTAACCCTTGTGTACAATATATATATTTATGAGAGATGTATGACCGTAGCTAATAAATGAAAAAAAAAAGTTTATATTTATAGATGAAAAAAATCCAAAGCAAAAGCAACATGAATTTGTGTCAATTCACTTTTTTTTTTTTTTTTTTTTTTTTTGCCGTTTTTTTTTTAAATTCACACACACACACACACATATATATATATATATAGTTATTTTAAAAAAAAATAAGTGGGGATATTTTAATAAAAATATATGAATTCCTTTTTCAATCGGGAAAAAGAACTTGATTTCTAGGGTGAGTGAAAGGAATCAAGTTCCTTTTCATTCAGGAACTTATTTCTTGATATTTGTGTAGGGCCTATAAAACTTAATTCCCCAAAAAAATTAGTAAACATATGAATTCGAAAATTAGGAACTTAATTAGTAAACACTACATAAGTAAAGAGTGTCACTCGTTCCATCCCAACAAATATAGTTGATATTACAACGAAAAACAGTCGAGAGAAAATTACGAAAATTAACGAGGATGTGTTTGATATGAATTTTTGATAACTCAAATTGGCTCCAATATCAATGAGATACTTCAAATTGATGATAAAAGAATTGAATTTATTAGCAAAATATGAACTTCTATCTTTGATTTGATGTTCTCTTTTAAGTAATATTTATATCTTGGTTGATGTTATTTAGATATATTTATTATCATTGTAAATATGAAATTTATTTAGCAAAATATTTAGCATGTATAATAGAAGGCTTTATTGTAAATTAAAAAAAAAATAAAAAAAAATTAATAGAAGGCTTTATATATTTAGACAAGCTTCGGGTTTGGGTCACCCGTTAGCCCGTTTATCTTTGGTTTTAGGCCCAGCCCACTATACATGTCTCAACAGTCACTCTGTTTCTCTTCTGCTCTGCTGCTACTAATGATTGATAACAGCCAAGTTTTGTCAAGTAAGCTCTCTATCTGCCATTTCTAATTTCAAAAGTGGCAAATTTTTCATGAGGGTCTCGACTGTTAACTTGTTTTCTTTGAGTAAATTCATCAAACACCTTCATTCCATTGGCCTCCGTTCAGTTTGAGCTCTTGCCCAGTTGAAACCGTTGTAATATGATTCTGATTCGGGAGCCCAAAATACAACTAAAACCGACTGTGTGGTTGTGAACTTGATTTTTAAATGCTTTTGTCAGTTGGGTAGGGTTTTTGAAATTGGGATCGTTGACAATATTTCTTACAATGTAGTAGTTGATGATGCTTTGTGCAAACTTGGGAGAGTAGATGAAGCCATTGTATTGTTCAGTGAAATGATGGATAATCAAATGGTTTTAGATGTTATCAACTACAAAACTATGATTTATAGTAAACTTTTTGATGCTTTGATTTTGTTTAAGGAAATGAAGGGAAAAGGGCATAAAAACTTGCTATGTATAGTGTAGACATGTAGGATGAAAACTTGAAAGAGAAGAATGAAGATGATTTTATAGATGAAATGAAAACGAAGAACAAATAAATGAATAATTGAATGAGATTTTCTTAAACGTAATAATTTATATTCTCTGCATAGAATAAATCATTCATGATGATTTTTTTTTTTTTTCAAATGCATTTATTGTGATTCCCTACTATATCACATAATTGAGATTCCTTTTTATTTTTTGTTTTAAAGTTAAGAAAACAATAATAGTAATAATTATGGGTTTTACACGTTTTATGTAAATAATTTTTTTTTTTTTAGATTACTTTCACAATCTTTGCCCAATTCTACTATTGACTATTGTCTTGGAAATTTTTATCACACCCTTTTAACTAAACAATATTGCAATCATTATGTACTTAACCATCTGTGAATGATTTTTCTAAAAAAAAAAAAAGAAGCAATGTTGTAAGTTGATATGATACAAGAACAAGATGTAAAGGAATTCTCAAGAAACTTACAGATGAAGAACAAGTCAAATTCACTGAAAACTCTTGTTGATCTAAACAAGTTGAAAAAAGAAAGAATAACTATATATAACCAGATACATGAAGTTTATCAATACATAAATACTTATATGGATAAAACTTAGGAAGGGAATAATAATAATTATTTTAATAGTTTCTTTGAAATTTTTTTTTTTTTTTTTTTTGATAAGGTTGTTGGGGTCCAGCCCAACTTATTATTAAAGAAAAAAGAAAGAGAACAAAAGAGAACGGAAAACAAAAAAAGAAAACAGATTAACAGAACCTAAAAGAAGGTCTGTAACAAAAATCATTGAAAATAAAAGGGTTGCAAAAACTCGGATCGGTCCACCACCATGTAGAAGAGACGATACTAGGGCTCCTAGAAGCTAAACTATCTGCAACTTGGTTTATTTTCTTTGTTTATTTACAGGTTATAGTGTTGGGTGCCTACTTAACTCAAGGAAAGCACAAAATGCATGCAAATATACCAGATATGGGAGCCTTATTGCTTCTGACCATTAGTTTAATCATGCAATGTGTTGCACTGAAAAATGGGGATTCCATTTAATAAAACAGGAATGATCAAAATATATTTTCAAAATTACTAAGAGCATCTCCAATGTAAATCCTAGTCAACATTTCTAAGAGAGTTTCTAAAATTAGAAACTCAACTCCATATTCTTTAATTTTTTATTTTTTTTTGCCACATCATCTCCATATTGAAGTTATAGATAATTACATTAGAAAAAGTTTTTCTAACTTTTTAACTTTCTAGTCAATTTTATCCGAATGCATATTTAACAATCACTGAAATAGAGTTATGTCCCATGCATACAGCCATAAAGATACCACCACCGCAATATACTCACTAGAATTGGATTCAATCTATTAAAACTGGATTAAACTTACGCTATCAAAAATTACAAGTTTTCCATTTTATACAAAACCACAATAACTCGAGAACACTGAAAAATTTGTTATGGAAAATCCATGCAAGTCTAGTATTCGAACTCGGTTAAACCATTGGCATGGTTCTGAATAGAAATTTTAATCCTTCCTGAGTTCCATGTATTCACGGCGAATACCATCTGCATTTAAGACGACGATTTCAAGCTTGTCTCCCTGTTACACATCACACAAATGTTAGAATAGAGGCAAACAAACTTTAGATGAAAAAAAAAAGGACTTGGTAGCCAATATCTCTTGCTCTTCTTATTCTAAGTGTAGCACATATCCTTGATGAATATCCCACTCATAAATAACGTGATAACATGCATAGAAATATATAGCAGTGAGATCTCCATTCTACAATCAGAAGAAGCCTATTACTGATTCAAAATAACTCACCGTGTAAATATCTCTCTCAGTTGCCGATGCAAAACAAGTTTTGACCAAATCAACAGCTTCAGCTTCTGAAAGTGGAGTAACAGCATCCTGAACAGGCATTGAATTTTCAATCAGGATATCGGAATAGACGCAATGAAGAATATGTGATGCTGAATATTTCAAATTAAGAGAAGTAACTGGGCAGGCAATAAGAGTGGACTGGGAGACTTCAGTTGATTATCCAGAAAAGGCATGATTAGTGTTGAACCGGAACCTTGGCAACCATATCCAACCCTCTCATAGGAACCAACGGCATCGTATGTGTAGACACAGCCCTTACCTGAAGTTTTGAATAAGACAAGGATCAGAGCCGACAAAGTTAAGAACAACAAAAGCTTAAAACTGGGACTGAAAGTTTGTAACAAGTTTACCTTCAGTGTCAAGGCCACCCAAAACATTAAATGAATAGTAAGGAAAGAACCGCTTATAATAAAGAGTGTTGGAAAGCAGCTGAGCCATCGCAGGGCAGCTCATTTGCTTATTGTGTTGGTGCTGATAGATCTGCTTTCAAGGAAAACCCAATTAAGAGATATGAATGGCGTCAGTGCCAATATATACTATCAGGAGACTTGCCCCTTTAACAACATGTGTACACTGTTTGCTTTTTGAGCTTACAAGTTTATATATTACAACAAAAGACTACATTCATAACAAGTTCCATATATAAGGTGGTCTCAATATAACCAACACGCTTAAGAACATTTATTCAATCTTCATACCAAATTCTTCCCAAGGACAATAACAACACTGAAAAGTTTAGAGTAAACCAATGTAAAACAATCAAGAACCAACCTATGAAAAGAAAATCTCAAAGCATATCATTTACACACACATATGAGTAATCAAACATAGTGGCAATGTAGTAGTTTGAAACCAAAGTTATAAGACATTGGTTATATGCCTACATCTAAGATAACAAACTTCAAATGCTCTTCTATGGCAGAAAATTTTAGATAAAAAAAAACTATCAATTAGAGTTTTGGAAACTCACCAAGTGCCTTGCAGCCAAGAACTTTTGTAAGGCTTTCACATCGGCTTGAAAACCAGAAGAAGCCATCAAACTTTTGTCAGCCCTGCCAATGGTTACAAAAGTACAGAATATAAAAGACAAAATCATCATTGAAGACCTCACACAAAACTTATAAACCACACAACATACCCAAGAGCACAAGGGCCTTACTAACAGGTATAGGAACCCAATACAGTATAAACCAAAATAACAAAAAAAATGCCATTCCAAAATCAACCAACAAAATTGTTTGAGCATATGAAACAAAATTACTCATTTCAGCTTTTATTTGATGTTAGTTTGGGCAAATTCTGGGTAGATCAAAATTGTTGATCAAGTATAGTTTCCCTCTTATATCTTAAAGACCGAGATCACGTTTAACACTCTTGCAAGCATAAAAGCAAAAGAAGTACAGTGTCAGTGTGTCTGTGTTATAATTGCTTTAATGCCAAACTACATATGCAAAACAAAGAAATCAAATTGTTACAATGTCTAAAACATTAAAGCCAAAAATACACATTCAACACTTCCTAGAAACCAAACACTCCAGAAACATGTTGAAATAATATCAGTATCTACTACAAGTCAATTCGCACGCAAAACAAAGAAATCAAATTATTACAATGTCTAAAACATTTAAGCCTAAAATACACATTCAACACTTCCTAGAAACCAAACACTCCAGAAACATGTTGAAATAATATCAGTATCTACTAGAACCCTAATAATTGAAATTCGAAACTTAAATATCAGTAATTTCAATGCCAACCTCGAATAAGAATCAAATAATAAACAAAACATAAAAAGAGATACGTAATTAAGGTCCGTACAGTTTACAGATTTTGGAGTACTCACGAGTGAGGATACTATAACCAGTTGACATTCGAGTATCGGCTGCTATAACACAATAATCGATTCCGGCAATCGCAACACAAGATCTGCGAAACAGATACAGTGACACCGAGAAAGCTTTAAACTTTTTTTTATATATATATTTTTAAAATTATGTATACAAGCATATGACGAAAGAGAGAGTACCCTCCATTGTTGTCGTACGGAGACCAGTTGGCGGCCTGCTTCGTCATGGTGAGTGAAGCGAGAAGGTAGGGAGAGATTGTTTATTACAGGGCCGGAGCCTTTGTTTAGGCGGGGGAAGGGGACTCACCTTTTATCTGTCAAAAATCATTTATAATTAAATTTATCTAATTTTTACTTTATTTTCATTTTAATTACATAATCAAGGAGATTGTGAGAAAAAATTTCTTCCTTTTGCCAAATCGATGTCTAATTTATTATTATTATTATTATTTGGGCATTTACCAAATTGGTCCTGGACTTTTTTCTTTATTCCAAGTTGTTTGCGACTTTTTAAAAGGTGACTAAATTGGTTCCTAACTTTTTAAATTGTACCAATTTTATCCCTCAATTAACTTTCTGTTAGTCAAACCTAACAGTCAATGGTATTTTAGTCGGGTAATTACCAAATTGGTCCTGGACTTTTATCTTTATTCCAAGTAGTTTGCGACTTTTACAAAAGTGACCAAATTGGTCCCTAACGTTTTTATGGAGTACCATTTGAGTCCCTAATTTTTAAGAAACAACTAAAAACAACCCTTATTGTTAACCTTGGTTATTTACACCATTACTTTGACTATGGTTTACTTTTAAAAGACTAAAGTACCCCTCTAAACTCTAAAGTTAAAAATGTTTAAATAAAAATAAAATAATTATTTAAACAAGAATGTAATGAAAACAAAATAAAATAAATTATTTGCAACTCTCTCATTGATTCGAAAATCACTACCGAACTTGGAAACACTTACTACCAACAATCTGACCCCTTAAAAAAAATCAAAGGTTGGCAAATCCAGAATCGGCCAGTGCCTCAAGAGTTAGAAATCTCATATCTCCGATGGAGAACACTAGACAGAGATCGGGGGAGATCTAGGGCAGCTTCGTGGATGACATGTTTTCTGGTTTGGCTCGGAGTCAATGGGGTTATTCTCTCAAAAATGGGTCTCTAATGCTTATATACTGAAGGCATCTCCATGACTCCATCATTGTCTGGTTCAAGTTCTTGAAAATGAGTCATTTTTTGGGTTCAATATTGATAATAAAAATTTATAGAAACCCGTATAATTTTTTGGGTTTTGTATCGATGAAAAATTGATAAGATATGGATTGTTTTTCGAATCAATGAGAGAGTTGCAGATAATTTATTTTATTTTGTTTTCATTACATTCTTGTTTAAATAATTATTTTATTTTTATTTAAACATTTTTAACTTTAGAGATTTGAGGGGTACTTTAGTCTTTTAAAAGTAAACCATAATCAAAATAACGGTATAAATAACCAAGGTTAATGATAAGGGATGTTTTTGGTTGTTTCTTAAAGTTAGGGACTTAAATGGTACTCCATAAAAATGTTAGGGACCAATTTGGTCACTTTTGTAAAAGTCGCAAACTACTTGGAATAAAGATAAAAGTCCAGGACCAATTTGGTAATTGCCCAACTAAAATACCATTGACTGTTAGGTTTGACTAACAGAAAGTTAATTGAGGGATGAAATTGGTACAATTTAAAAAGTTAGGGACCAATTTGGTCACTTTTGTAAAAGTCGCAAACAACTTGGAATAAAGAAAAAAGTCCAAGACCAATTTGGTAATTGCCCTTATTATTTTGTACAAATCCATGTAAATCTAAGCTTTTTCTAATAACAAAATTGTTATATGTGAATTTTTGCTGATTAACACATCATCAAACTAGCAAGAATATCGGAGAAAAGATATGCCACGTCATAGAAAGTTAACCAATCAAACTTATTAAAAAGTTGAATAAGGACACACCATCCGAGCAAACACATTGTCGAGCAAATAAGCAAGAACTATAAAAACGTTGCAAGAATAGTGGCTCGGCCATAAGAAAATCTTGGCAAAGCAAGATTCTGGTCGCCCAAGATATCTCCCCAGCGAAGACCACTCGCCCAAATCAAGATCTAATAAGCATCATTAATACCCGGTGTCTAGAAATGAAACTTCACCAAGATATAAGAGTCAAGAATCACACTTCCACAAAAAAACAAACTTATCTCTTTCACAAGATATTAGAGCCCTAAGAGCATCTCCAATGCAAAAGTGGCTTGCATACCAATAATCATTGATATGACAACAATGTCAAGAGACTTGCTTCTTATGTGGCATACAAATATACTTGATAAACAATCAACTTAAAATTTGGTATCCAATACTTCCGTCTAAAACACAATTTTTTTAATGACGTGTCCATTTTTTTTTTCAGTTTTATTTTTTTATTTTATTTCCTTACCAAAAATAGTTGAAAAATTAATGTCAGTTTTAAATATTTGCTGAGTCAACCAAAAAATTAGTTGTGCAACAGACCATCTGAAAGTAGACGGTCATGTTAACAATGTCTAATATTTTTTTTGTCATGTCAGCTTGAGGTTGAATATGCACGGTTGCATTGGAGAAATATTTTTTAACATAACGTCTATTAATCATACGTGGCATCTCTTTTTTTCACAAGCCATGCTTGCATTAGAGAGATGCTCTAAGAGCATCTCCAATGCAAGCGTGACTTGTAAAAAAAAAAGATGCCACGTAGGATAAATAGACGTTATGTTAATAATTGTGTCTCCAATGCAACCGTGCATATTCAACCTCAAGCTAACGTGGCAAAAACAATGTTAGACATTGTCAACATGACCGTCCACTTTCAGACGGTCTGTTGCACAGCTATTTTTTAGGTTGACTCGGCAAATATTTAAAACTGACATTAATTTTTCATATATTTTTGGTAAGGAAATAAAATAAAATAAAAAATAAAATAGGAAAAAAAGATGGACACATCATTAAAAAACATGTGTTTTAGACAAAAGCATTAGAGACCAAATTTTAAATTGATTGTCTATCAAGTCTATTTTTATGCCACATAGGAAACAAGTCTCTTAACATTATTGCCATGTCAACAATTATTGGTATGCAAACCACTTTTGCATTGGAGATGCTCTAAGAGCATCTTTAATGCAATAGTGGCTTGTGAAAAAAAAAAAAAAGATGTCACATAGGATAAATAGATAATCTATTAAAAAATGTATCTCCAATGTAGCTATGCATATTCAGCCTCATGTTGATATGGCAAAAAAAATATATCAGACATGGTCAACATGATCGTCTACTTTTAGACGGCCTGTTGCACAGCTAGTTTTTCAGTTGACTCAACAAGTATTTAAAATTGACATTAATTTTTCATCCATTTTAGTCAAAGAAATAAAAGAAAAAAGATAAAAGGAAAAAATTGGACACGTCATTAAAATAAATGTGTTTTTAAACAGAAGCATTGGAGACCAAATTTTGAGTTGATTGTTTATGGTAAGAAGTAGAACCCTAATAATTAAATCCAGTATCTACTAGAACCCTAATAATTGAAATTCGAAACTTAAATATCAGTAATTTCAATGCCAACCTCGAATAAGAATCAAATAATAAACAAAACATAAAAAGAGATACGTAATTAAGGTCCGTACAGTTTACAGATTTTGGAGTACTCACGAGTGAGGATACTATAACCAGTTGACATTCGAGTATCAGCTGCTATAACACAATAATCGATTCCGGCAATCGCAACACAAGATCTGCGAAACAGATACAGTGACACCGAGAAAGCTTTAAACTTTTTTTTATATATATATTTTTAAAATTATGTATACAAGCATATGACGAAAGAGAGAGTACCCTCCATTGTTGTCGTACGGAGACCAGTTGGCGGCCTGCTTCGTCATGGTGAGTGAAGCGAGAAGGTAGGGAGAGATTGTTTATTACAGGGCCGGAGCCTTTGTTTAGGCGGGGGAAGGGGACTCACCTTTTATCTGTCAAAAATCATTTATAATTAAATTTATCTAATTTTTACTTTATTTTCATTTTAATTACATAATCAAGGAGATTGTGAGAAAAAATTTCTTCCTTTTGCCAAATCGATGTCTAATTTTTTATTATTATTATTATTTTGTACAAATCCATGTAAATCTAAGCTTTTTCTAATAACAAAATTGTTATATTAGAGAGATGCTCCAAGAGCATCTCCAATGCAAGCGTGACTTGTAAAAAAAAAAGATGCCACGTAGGATTAATAGACGTTATGTTAATAATTGTATCTCCAATGCAACCGTGCATATTCAACCTCAAGCTGACGTGGCAAAAAAAATATTAGACATTGTCAACATGACCGTCTACTTTCAGACGGTCTGTTGCACAACTATTTTTTTGGTTGACTCAGCAAGTATTTAAAACTGACATTAATTTTTCATATATTTTTGGTAAGGAAATAAAATAAAAAATAAAATAGGAAAAAAAGATGGACACGTCATTAAAAAAAATGTGTTTTAGACAAAAGCATTAGAGACCAAATTTTAAATTGATTGTCTATCAAGTCTATTTTTATGCCACATAGGAAGCAAGTCTCTTGGCATTATTGCCATGTCAACAATTATTGGTATGCAAGCCACTTTTGCATTGAAGAGCATCTCTAATGCAATAGTGGCTTGTGAAAAAAAAAAAAAAAGATGCCACATAGGATAAATAGATAGTTTATTAAAAAATGTATCTCCAATGTAGCTATGCATGTTCAGCCTCATGCTGATATGGCAAAAAAAATATATCAGACATGGTCAACATGACCGTCTACTTTTAGACGGCCTGTTGCACAGCTATTTTTTCAGTTGACTCAGCAAGTATTTAAAATTGACATTAATTTTTCATCCATTTTAGTCAAAGAAATAAAAGAAAAAAGATAAAAGGAAAAAATTGGACACGTCATTAAAATAAATGTGTTTTTAAACAGAAGCATTGGAGACCAAATTTTGAGTTGATTGTTTATCAAGTCTATATTTATGCCACATAGGAAACAAGTCTCTTGACATTGTTGTCATGTCAACGATTTTTGGTATGCAAACCACTTTTGCATTAGAGATACTCTAATTAAGCATGAAATCAATAACATTTATTACATGATAAACGTCAAATAGGAAAGAGATCGAGATAATCAAGGAATCTATACAAGAAGAATCATAACGATATCTTACAAGTCAACTGCTTGCACAAGAAGTTATAGTTACCAGTGGGAATATAAATATAACCCCACTTTTCATTGTAAACAACGCTGAGAAACATTTTTACAGGCATTAAGAGAGAAAAGTGAGTTGAGTGTGTAATCCATTTCCTCATAGTGAAACTCATTTATCACCGTCACTGACAACCGTGATTTTTTCCCTTTTCTAGGGCTTTCCACGTAAAATTGTGTTTCTGTTTATTTTCTTTTATTTTTTGCCATTAACCAATCACGACTTTACTGTTGGCTGGTTGATATTTCACACGACGAAAAATCACCATCAACAACTATGTTTGGATTGATGGAAAAAAAAAAAAAAAGGAAATGATAAGTTAGAGAGAAAAGGAAAGGAAATGAGAGGAGAGAAAAAGATATTGTTTTTAGTGATGGTTGTTTAGATGGTTATGAATAGAAAGGAAGGAAAAAGGAAACAAATGGGGTTAGATTTGGAATATTGAAAAATTCATTAACTTTTAATTCTTTTCCCATCCAATTTTGGAGAGAAACCAAATTGGATAAAACAAGAAGAAACAATTCCCTCCCTTCCCCTCCCTTTCTCTCCCTTTCCTTTCCTTCTCATTTATTGATCCAAACAAGAGATAAGAAATTCACATGTTATTATTTGTATTAATCCATGTAAATCTAAGCTTTTTCTAAGAAGGGATCCTGCATTTTTAGTTTTTTTAGTGTATTTCCGGATATGGATGGTGATCCAACCAAAACCAAGTCTATCAAGTTTTATTTAAATTTTAAAAAATAAAATTACTACCCAATGTTCTCTGTCCTCTCTCTCTCTCTCTCTCTGGTTCTCTACCCCTGAATGGCAACATATAATAAATGATTATATAATTAAGGGTGTTGATATGGCCACCCATAAATATGATTTACACACTTATTTTATAAGTACACCCATATCTATAATTTTAAAATTAAACAATTACTATAAGCAATCATTCTAACGCCTCTTAAATTGTTAATACACCAATTTTTTTCACTTTTTGTTTATCGATAGAGTTCATAACTAGACAAAAAAGAAAGACAAAAAGAAAAGAGTAAAGAAATGAATACCTTTGTATGATCAGAGTTTTTTTAAAAAAAAAATTACATTACTTTGTTATATGATAATCAGGCAATGATGTGAAATTTTGATACTTGAAAGAGAATTAGGGTTTAATGAGGGTTTATCAAAGTTTTTATATATATATATACAGATTATCTATTATGATCAGTTCGAACTGACAATAAATATATCAGGACGAAGAATGTACACCACTAGATTTATATACTTTAACTCAAAGTGTATGCACTTGTCAAAATTTCTCCATAATCTGTGGTCCACATTCTTCGTCATGATATATTTATTGTCAGTTCGAACTGATAATAGAAAGACTGTATATATATATATATTAAAGATATATAGTTGAAGATCTGATAGGTGTAATAGTATTTGGTTTATTTTTACTTAAAGGAATTAGTCCTTATTAGTAAATTCGTATTGGAATATTTTTATAAATTATCCTTACCTAGAACGATTCGGTTACCTAAATCCACCCTTCCTATGATGATTAGTTTGATGGTAACTTAGAGTTTGCCGTCAAATGGATAAAAATTAAGTTTTTATGATGGAATTTTTTTTATTTTTTATTTTTTTTAAAGTGTTAAAAGGATAATTTTAGAAAAAAAAAATTGGAATGTATTTATAATTTTTTTAAAATTAAAATTTTTAGAATGAGGTGTATTTAGAAAATGAGTGTGAAAAGGAAAAAATGGATTTTAAATAGAAAATCTCATGATAAAAATAGAACATTTTTTTTCTTTTTTTTTTTAAAGTCTAAAAAGAGGTGTTTACTCTTCTAATAAAGCAATTGTATTGGTGGTGCCTATTTTTGAATTGGAGATGAGGCAACAGGTGGAAACAACAGTAGTGGAAGAAGGTGGAAGGTGCACGGTGGTGATGGATGCAATCTGCTTTCTTGCAAAGCAACGCTGCTTCCAGATGAATAATGGAAATGGAGTTTGTGTGAATAATGGTGGAATATGATTATGATGACCGATAAGTGGTGTTTCAGTGTTATTATTATTTTTTTTTTAAAGATTTATTTATTTTTTTAATTTGTTTTCATTTTTGAAATACTTCAAAAAAAAAAATTTGTTTTCATTTTTCTTTAATTTTTCTGTTTTTTTTTTTTCAAATGAAAAACTAAATTTATTTTATTTTTTTAAAATGGAAATAAATGGTCAGGGGTAAATATGTCATTTTGTTTTTTCTGTGACGGTTAACCGTCAAAAATTTGGTTAGAGGAGGGACCAAATTAATGGGTTTTTAAAAATATAGTAACCAAACCAGTGAAAAATGGACTTTCAGTTAAAAAATAGATGATTAAAGAAAAGACATAGAGACCGAAATGATAATACCAAAAAAGAAAAAAAAAAAAAGATGATGCAATTATACAACTCTAAAATAATATATAATAATTATAATAACAATAAATTTGGAAATTACTTTTTGTCATTGATCGGTTATATAACATGTAATTAATGTTATATTTCCTTCACCAAGACATTTGTAAATGTATTGTCGATCAACTACTTCTTACCATATTTTTTTTATTCCGTTAGTTAAATCCAATTGTCAAACAATTAAATTAAATTAAATAATTTTACTTTGCTGCACATCTCAACAATTAATCTTTAAAGTTGATGTACGCGGAATCGGTTTAGTAAATTCCAAAATTGTAGTAATCAGAATTCAAAATCTTCTACTTTAAAATTATATATGATTAAAAAAATATATTAAAAGAGTAAACATATTTACTAGCTAGAGAAGAAAAGGATTGAAGGATGCTTATTAACTCAATGACATATGCCAATAGCCCAATAGGGGCATAACTCAGTTAGTAGACGAACGAGTTTAGGGTTTGGGCAAATAACTCCCATATCAGTGATTTGAATCCTACCAATGGCGAAAACTTTAAAAAAAATATACATAATCCCGAATTAATAGATATTGTCAACAACAACAACAACAAAAACTCAGCGACAATATTAAAAGAATAAACATAACGACAGATCAATATATCAAATTATCAATACCATATTTTATTTAAGTTTAAATTCCACTTAATTATTCAATCATTAGATTCAATCTAATTCTCCTTTGCAATAATGAATTATGATGCATATAAAGCATGAATTCCTTGAACATCATCAGCATCCAAACCCTTAGTAGAATTAGCACCAATATATGGCCACATAATAGCTGCCTCAATTGTGGAATGAGCTAGCCCCAATACGTGCCCTAGTTCATGCAACCCAACCGTCATCAAGTCCACTCCACCCTCCACTACACCGTTTACCCATGTCTGGTTCAAGTTGTAGTGAATTTGCCCATACGTTGGGGCAAATGCATGCGCATACGCGCCACCCCCTGGCCCGACAAATGGACCATCATCTCCATGATACCCTGTATAAAAACCTATCTTTATATCAGCGGTACCAAAATCGTCGATCTTTTGATACGCGAACCTTGTGTGTTTGCTCCATTCTACAAGCGCCTTACGGATGGGTTCACTAACGTCTATTGGATCGCCGGGTTTGAGTGCCCAGGTGAGTATGGTTTTGTTGGATGGCCATTTAGGGTTTCCATCAAAGAATACATAGTGAGAATGAAACTGCAAATTATTATTCATTCGTGACCTAATCATATCATGGTCTGGCACCCCACATCGTGGCTTTGACATCAATGTTATTGTTTCAGAGTCTAGAAATCCAGTAGGGTTAAGGTTGAAATTGGTTTGGTAAGTTTTGATGGCGGATTCGAGCTTTTCATCGAAAAAATCATCATCATCATAATTGATAGATGAAGGAGACTTATCATGGTTGCTCAAGTAACCAAATCTTTGAAGGTATTTCTTGAGGTATTTGATTTCATTCACTTGATCACCCTTTCGATAACCTTGCAGATTCTTTAGATACGTAAGTGGCGAGTGTTTCACAACTGCATGCGAATGGGAATGGAGAGGAAATAGGAGAATCGTAAGAAGGCAAGTGAATGCAAATACGAAAAAACTTTTAGATGCCATCATATTCATAGACAGAAATGAACATTACAAGAGAAATTGATCAAGCATTTGTATGGAGTTTGTAATCTTTTCAAGATTATTTATATCTCTCTAACTAAATGATTGTTATTTAATATTAAATAATTGTCGTGATTGATTCAATATTGAATATGATCATTATTTAGAAGGAATTTCATTTAGTCATTATTAAGGAAGAATCAATTTAATGCACAATCTCCCTCTGTCAATGCACATAATTCTCTATAATTCTTTCCATCATTATCATCCAGAAATCAGGCTATTATTTTGTTTCCCTAAACCTAGAAATGTGTAAAGATTTTTTCCATTTTTCACTTGTACAGTTTGCATATCAATAATGCTATTTTACCCATTACCCAAATTTGGTGTCCAAATCTGATGTCCGAATAATTTGGCAACACTTTAACCCATTCATTTAAATTAATTATATTGGATTTGTATGATTTAAATGAATGGATTAGAGTTGCCACATCATTTGGACACCAAATTTAGGCAAAGTAGTATTACTTTTATAAAAAATATTGCGTAATGCTAGGCGTCTCAATTTTTTTTCCCAAATTCTGTCCCAAATGATGTGGCACGTGAAGTGTCAACATCATATCATTTATAAGATGTTGACACTTCACGTGCCACATCATTTGAGACAGAATTTGGAAAAAAAAAATTGGGACGTCTAGCATTACTCAAAAATATTATATAAAGAGTAATGCTACTTTGCCCAAATCTGGTGCGCAAATGATGTAGCAACACTCTAATCAATTCATTTAAATCATGCAAATCAAATACAATTTAAATGAATAGATTATAGTGTTGATACATTATTTGGGCACCAGATTTTTCACCAAATTTGGGCAAAGTAACATTATTGTTTTTATAATTTAAAAGTATAAAAGACAACAATTAATGCATTCAATATAATTATAAAATTGTATTTTTGTAACTGAAAAAACAACATTTATTGCTTTGCCAAATCTGGCATATGCTATACTTTTACTATGTTTGGATTGGTGGAATATGAGAGAAAGGAAAAGAAAGGTAAATGAGGAAAGGAAAGGAAAGGAAAGTGTTTTTAATATTGTTGTTTGGATGGTTATAAATATAAAAGAAAGAAAAATAAACCAATTTTATTTGGAGGGAAGAAATAAATGAATTCATTTTATTCTATTTATGAAAATAACATTCTTTCAACTATATAAATACACAATATTAATAGGGTTAATTTTGGGATATTGAAAAAATTATTCATTTTGGATTCCTTTCCCTTCTTTTCCTCACAAATTTGGGTGGAAACCAAATTGGGTGAAACAAGAAGAAATTATTCCCTTATTTTCCTTCCATTTCCTTCATTTTCCTTTCTCTCTCATTTAATAATCCAAACAAGATATTAGAAATTCATCCAAATCCTTTCATTTTCTTTCTCTTATAATCCATCAAACCAAACTTAGTGTTTGTATCAAATTTGGCATAAAAAATAGCATATGTCAAATTTGGCACAACATTTGGCACAACATTTGGCACCACGTTTTTGTTACTATGTGCTAAATCATAGCATTAGCACACTAAGATCATCTCCAATGCATATGCTATTGCTAAATTTGGTACAAAAATAGTAAAATGTTATATTTGACACATTATTTTAGCATTGTATTCTAATGTAAAATTTTATTTGATAAAATATTTTTTTATTATTATTATTTAAAATTATAAAAGTCAACAAATACAACCAATACATTCAATGAATACATTGAATATTTTTTTTAAATTGTTTTAATCTCAATTTTCCTTACCCAATTTGTTAATTTTTTATTATTTAAAATTAAAAAAGTCAACAAATACGACTGTATTTATTACTTTTTTTTCTTTGTGCTAAATTGCATAATAATTTAGCATTGCATTGGAGATGCTCTAAGATCATCTTTGATGCATATGATAATGCCAAATTTGGTATAAAAAGTAGTAAAATGTTATATTTGACACATTATTTTAGGATTGTACTCCAATACATAATTCTATTTAAAATATTATTTTTATTTCATTTTTATTTAAAATTATATAAGTCAATAAATACAATTAATGCATTCAATTTAAATAATATTTTTTATGATTTAAAATTATAAAAATCAACAATTAATGCATTCAATATAATTATAAAATGACATTTTTGTATTAAAAAAACATTATTTATTATTGTGCCAAATTTGGTGCAACATTTGAAACTGTATTGGAGCATGGTTTTTTTACTCTGCTAAATTATAGCATTAACACAATAAAATAGTATAGTATTGGAGATTTAAAGATGCACTAATTGTTTAGTTTTATAAAGCAGTATTATTTTATTGTACTCTACAATTTCTTTTCATATAATTTGAATAATGAGACAATAGTATTATTAGTTATCATATAATATTAGATGAAAAAAATTAGAACATATATATTAGGTGGGGAATGTTATTTTATTAAAAAATTTGATAACTGAATTTTTTATTAAAGCAAATAATTTTGAATTGGCATCCACTTGAACCTGGACGACATTTAGTACCAAGATACTTTGGGCACCCTATCTATAGTGTAACCGTGAAAATAGAATATAAAGATGTTGTTGAGATTTTTCAACTAAGAACATCTCTATTCTCCGATGCAAAAGTGGTTTGCATACCAAATATCGTTGATATGGCAATAATGTTAAGAGATTTGCTTCCTTTATGGCTTAAAGATAGAATTGATAGAAAATTAACTCAAAATTTGGTATCCAATACTTTTGTTCAAAACTCATTTATTTTTAATGACGTGTCCAACTTTTTTTTTTTTATTTACTTTTTTTTTCTTTGGTTTACACCATCCGGTTTCCGGGTGGGGCGGATCCACCATAAGGTGCAATCAGCCCAGACCACACCCCGACTAATCCAGACTCGCACCGGGTCGGCCCACTAAGGGGTAAAGTGCTCCCAATATGTGTAGATCCGTTCACAAGGGGAGTTGAACTCACAACCTTGCTTAAGGGATGAGAGCGCCGAACCACTCACACCAACACATGATTGGTTATTTCCTTACCAATAATAGATGAGAAATTAATGTAAATTTTAAATACTTGCTAAGTCAATCTAAAAAATAGTTGTGCAAGTAGATGGTCATGTTGACAATGTTTAATATTTTTTTTTTTTACCACATCAACATGAGGTTGAATATACACATCGGCATTGGAAATATATTTCAATATCGAATATAATCATTATTTAGAAGGAATTATCATTTAGTAATTATTAAGGAAGAATCAGTTTACTATGCTAATGCACAATCTTCCACCGTCAATGCACAAAATTCAGCACATAATTTAGCTTCCTCTGCTAAAGCACAATCTCCCTCAGTTAATGCACATAATTCTCTATAATTCTCTCCATCATTATCTTCCTTAATTCATGCTATTATTTTCCATTTTTAACTCATTCGCCAATAACTTTGTTTCACAATTTTATAGTAACGTCGGGTCAGGATTCAGGTTAGAAAAACAACCCAACCCAACATAATATCGGGGACGAAATAATTTCGTCAGGACAATCATGGTCGAGTAGGGTTTTAGCCGACCTCGCCGCCTAAAGAGGTTTTAGCCGACAAATTTATTCGTCGGCTAAGAGTATATATTCGTCTGCAAATATTTTGGAACTTTAAAAATTAATCCGACGTCCGGCCCACCCTTGATAATTTTTACAATTAATTGTCGTTATGAGGAATCAAACTTGCAACCTCATATCAAAGTGGTAAGCCTTTACCGCTAGACTATAACAATCATGTGTTGGTGTGAGTGGTTCGGCGCTCTCATCCCTTAAGCAAGGTCGTGGGTTCAACTCCCTTTGTGAACGGAGCTACATATATTGGGAGCACTTTACCCCTTAGTGGGCCGACCCGGTGCGAGTCCGGATTAGTTGGGGTGTGGTCTGGGCTGATTGCACCGTATGGTGGATCCGTCCCACCCGGAAACCGGATGGTGTAAACCAAAAAAAATAATAATAATAACAATTGATATGTTAACATTTGCATTTTATTTATATATAACCTATATGAGTTCTTATAAAAAAAATAATAATAATAAAATAAAAAAACTTTGTTAGATAAATTTAAATTTATTCAACTAATCAAAAATCTAATTTGAATGACAAACATATATTGAAAAATATTTATTGGATTGCAAATCGGGTTTGGTGATAATGTTTTTTTTTTTTAAAATTTCTGTTATTTAATTAAATGAACAATACCTCAAAGTGGTAATCAATTGAGATGGTGCTAATTAAGAATGTGATAAGAGTTAATTAATAAACAATTAATGATATATTTAGGGTTGCACATTGGAGAAATGAGGATGGATATAGGTCTCCCTATCCCCATCCCCATCCCCATCCCCACTTCCCAAACCCACACCAACCCCACCCCCCACACCAACCCCACCCCCCACCCCATTTGAGGAAAATAGGGGATGGGGAATTTTGGGGGGAGGCATCTCCATCCCCAACCCCAGTTTCCCATTTTCTCCGTTTTTCCCCGTTTTCCCCCGTTCCCTCATTTCCCCATTTGACTAAAAATTATAAATTAACAATAAAAAACAAACATTCCATATATTCATATATATATATATAATTATTTATATATAATTATATTTATATATGTTTTAGGGAAAATGGGGAAATGAGGATGGGGGGACCCCCATTTCAATATAGTTTATATTTTATTTAATCAAAGTTTTATGTACCGGGTGTCCACTACTGATTAGTTTGGTAGTGGTGGATTTATCCAAAAAAATTAATTTTAATTAATTAACATTTAATATTTTTTTAGCATATATATTTTTTAATTAATTAATTAATTTTAGTATATATATATTTTTAATTTTAATTAACTTTTCCCTTCAAATACAATGTTTGTTTGGAAAAAAATTCGTTAACTTTTCCCTACAAATTTTGAGTTTTGTGGGGAAAGGTTACCTTTCCCGACGAAACTCGTTTGTGGTGAAAGGTTGGGAAAAATTTTGTACCATTTCCCGACGAATTTTGAGTTTTGTAAGGAAAGGTTACCTTTCCCTACAAATCTTGCTTTGTCTCCTAAAATTTTGTCTAGAAAGACTAAATTTCTTACGGTGGAAGTTGTAGGACATCATAATAAAATTTACATTATTATATGGAAAAAATATTTCTTTTCTACCCTAAATCATGCTTGTTGATGGTGAATTTTGGTTTGTATTTTAGTACATATAAGACTATCTCCGATACATATGCTAATGTCAAATTTGGTACAAAAAATAGTTAAATGTTATATTTGACATATCATTTTAGTATTGTACTTCAGTACACAATTCTTTTTTTTTTTTCGTTGACAATAGGTACACAATTCTATTTGAAATACTAATTTTATTTTATTTTATTATTTAAATTATAAAAGGCAATAAATACAATTAATGAATTCAATTTAAATTATATTTTTTATTATTTAAAATTATAAAAATCAACAATTAATGCATTCAATACAATTATAAAATGACGCTTTTGTAGTTAAAAAAAGCATCATCTATTGTTGTGCCAAATTTGGCACTGCATTGGAACATGGTTTTTACTCTGATAAATTATAGCATTAACACAATAAAATAGCATTGCAGTAGAAATTTGGAGATGCTCTAATCGTTTAGTTTTATAAAGCAGTATTCTTTTATTGTACTCTACAATTTCTTTTCATATAATTTGAATAATGAGACAATATGGAAAATAAAATAGTATTATTAGACCATCTCCAATGCATATATAAATGCCAATGTTAAATTTGGCACAAAAAAATAGTAAAATATTATATTTGGCACATCATTTTAGCATTGTACTACAATGCAAAATTATATTTGATATGCTATTTTTTTATTTTTTTTATTATTTAAAATTATAAAAGTCAACAAATACAACCAATGCATTCATTGGTGCATAGAATATTTTTTTAGAATTGTTTTAATCTCAATTTTCCCTACCAAATTTGTTATATTTTTATTATTTAAAATTTAAAAAGTCAATAAATACGGTTGCATTTATTAGAGCATCTCCAATACAATGCCATTTTAGTGTGTCGATGCTATAATTTAGCACAAAGTAAAAAAAAAAAAAAAAACACAAGGCTTGGGATTAAAAACCCAAGTCATTGGTTCTACTCTTGGCAATTACATTGTGGCCAGCCCTCAGGGCGTTTAGCTCTGCTGGTGGAAGAACGGACATAGGGCTAACGTCAGCAGTTCGAATCCTACCCAGGCGGGGGCGAGTTTTGATTTACCCGCTTGCACCCTTATGGGGCCAAGGGTGTGGGCCGAGGTTTCTTATCTGTCATACTCCGCGAAGCCAACATATAGGCCAAGCGGGTCACGCAGTTGGGGGCTTGCTTTCAACATACAGGCCACAACGAGTCATGCAGTTGTAATGCAATGCTAAATCATTGTGTCAATGCTATAATTTAGCACAAAGTAAAAAAAAGCATGCTCCAATGCAATATTAAAAATTGTGTCAAATTTGGCACAGCAATAAATGTAGCCGTATTTGTTGACTTTTTAATTTTAAATAATAAAAATTTAACAAATTTGGTAGGAAAATTGAGATTGAAACAATTCTACAAAATATTCAATGCATTCATTATGAATGCATTGGTTGTATTTGTTGACTTTTATAATTTTAAATAATTAAAAAATAAAAAATAGCATATCAAATAGAATTTTGCATTGGAGTACAATGCCAAAATGATGTGTCAAATATAACATTTCACTATATTTTATGCCAAATTTAGCATAAAGTATAGCATATGCCAAATTTAGCATAGTTTTTGGCACTGTATTGGAATATACTTTTTTTACTTTATGTTAAATTATAGTATTGACACAATAATTTAGCATTACATTACACAAAGTATAGCATATGTCAAATTTGACACATTGGACACACTAATCTATAGTGTAACCATAAAAATAGATTATAAAGATGTTGAGATTTTTCAACTACGTATAATATTGAATATATATATATATATATATGTTTTTTATTTATTTATTACATCCATTTAATCAATAAAATAATGAATATTTTAATTCAAAATAAATACTTTCAAATAATCAATTTTTATATATAATTAATATTTAATATAATAATTAACTCTAAATAATTCCGTAAAACAAAATAATGACATTATATGGCCAATTGGCCAAGTACCTCATAAGAAAAGGTTCTTTTAGCTTCTTGTTCATGGTTGCTGTGATCAGCAGAAAGATTGAAAGAGATTCGGAGAAACTAAAAATTACAACAATTTAATTAGTAAATAAATTAAATTAAATGATAGCAGAGTAATATAATACGGACATATTTTTATCTTTATTTTCTTGTCTTCACAGTGTCCATGAAACCAAACCCATTGATATCATCAACTTTTTGTTTTATTTTTGGGGTTAGTTTCTTGTGCTCTTTGATTCAAGTGATAACCTAAGTCACTGTTTATTCAAGATATAGATAGATTACAATCACATCAACGAGCAATTTCCACCTAGAGATAAATATGATCACCAAAATTTTGAGTAGGTACTACATTTTTTCGCAGGTTTGATTGTTCAAATGAAATCCTAAAAAAATAATTGAGTTTTGGAGTTACGAAAGGTGGAGCCATAACAATTCAGCTCTACTGTTACTTGGAGATGAGATATTATAATTGGATGATTAGAATCATGTTGCTGTCTGCAATTTTAGGTGCTTCAAATTAAGTAGCTATGTTAATTGATCTTTTTATTTTTCAATATTCCATGTGGGAAATATGATCTTCAGGTTCATGTTCTGCATATTTGGTAAACCTTGACCTGGCACGGTTCCGGTTGGAACCGCCGGAACCGCCGGAACCGGCCGGAATCGGAACCGGCCGGAACCGGAACCGGAACCTGAACCGGCGGAGACCGGTTCCGGTTCCGGTTCAAGAGTTTGGTCGAACCGCCGGTTCGAACCGGATTGGAACCGGCGGTTCGACGAATTTAATTTATTTTTATTTTTTTTGGGCTGCCGTTGGAGCCCAACGGTCGGCTGACGTCAGCCGACCGTTAGGCCCAACGGTCTGTTGACGTCAGCAGGCCGTTGGGGTCCAACGGCTACCCTTTTTTTTTTTTTTCTTTTTTTTTTCTTTTTTTTTTCTTTTCTATAAATACCCCCCTACCCCCCCCCCCCCCCCCCCCCCCCCTTTCATTTTTCCTCACACCAATTTCTTCTCAATTCTCTCTAATTTCTCTCCAACACTCCCCCCCCCCCTTTCATTTTTCCTCACACCAATTTCTTCTCAATTCTCTCTAATTTCTCTCCAACACTCTCTCAACTCTCAACTCTCAAGTGATAAGTCTCTCAATCTCCAAGTTTCCAAGGTTTTTAATATTTATTTCATTTTTTAATTATTTTGTTTGAAATTAATTTTATTTCCAATTTATTTTATTTGCAATTTATTTTATTTTCAATTAATTTTATATCCAATTTATTTTATTTGCAATTTATTTTATTTCCAAATTCCAATATATTTTATTTTCAATTAATTTTATATCCAATTTATTTTATTTGTAATTTATTTTATTTTCAATTAATTTTATTTCCAATTTATTTTATTTGCAATTTATTTTATTTCCAATTTATTTAATTTCCAATTAGCAATTATTCTTCTAAGTTCTAAGTTTCCTATTCTCTCCCAAATTTATTTTTAAATGGCAAGTGGAAGTGGTGGAAATGGAAGGGGTCACGGCTGTGACGGTCCTAGGCGTTCGATTTCAATGAAAGGTAAGGGTCCTATGATCAATAATCTCGATCATAACAACCCCACCTATCATGAATATCTGCAACGTCGGACCTATGCTGAAGACCTAGGCCTAAATATTTCTGATCCCCCTTTTACAATTTATGAACCCGATCCCAATGAAACCACCCCCAACAATTTGACAAGCCAGTCAGAAAATATGCCTGATATTGATACACCTCCGGATTTTGGTTTTGATACACCGGAAGTGGATCTAGAAACGGAGGAAGATCTGATACAGAAGCAGAACAAATCTGATCTCTTCGTCAAACATATGAAGAAAATTAGGAATGAAGATGGAAGCTTTACAGCAGCTTGCAATTACTGCAACAAAGTATATAAATGGAGCAAATCCGGAGGATATGGCACTTATTGGAAGCATATTGAAGTCAAACATCCAGACGCAGTGGTCAGAATGAGGTCACAAACACAAATTCCCAGGTACGCTACTCCTAACCAACAATTATTTCGTTATAGTGATGAACAAAATAGAGAAGAATTAGCTAGGATGGTAGCAGTAGAACATTTATCATTCAGTTTTGGTGAGAGGGTTGGCTTTATTAACTATTGTCGATGAGCATTAAACCCTGCTGCATGCCGTGTCCCTAGATCCACGCTCACACAAACACTTGAAAAGATTTATGTGAGAGACAAAAAAAGTTAGAAATTTTTTTGAAAAATATAATGGTCGTGTTACCGTATGTGCCGATATATGGACTGACCATTGGCAAACGCATTCATACTTGGGTGTCACTTGCCATTTTATGGATAATGCATGGACAATCCAAAAAAGAATTCTTGCTTTTAGAGTTTTTGATGATTCACACAATGCTCAAAATATTTTTAGACAGCTTAGAATTATTTTTTCAGAGTATAGTATTGAAAACAAAATTTTTGCAATTGGTTTTGATAATGCTTCTGCCAATACCGCTGCTATTCCACTTTTAATTGATTTATGCAAACCCTTTCTTGGTGGTACATTTTTTCATCAAAGATGTGCATGCCATGTTTTAAATATATGTGTTCAAAAAGGATTAGAAACTCTTCAATGTTTTATTGAACCTATTAAAAAAGCCCTAATGTTTTTTATGGAGAAATCCTTCTACAATGAAAGCATAGGCAAGATATTGTAAACAAAATGGTAGACGTGCCATTAAATTTGCTCGTGATGTTCCAACACGTTGGAATTCTACTTATAAATTGCTTGCTCAAAGTTATAAGTATAGGGATTTATTAGTTTCTTTTATTCAATTTCATGTTCCTAACATTCAACTTTTTGAATCTCATTGGGATGCTTGTTACAATGTTTTCAATTTGTTAAGAGTTTTTTATAATGCTACACAAAATTTTTCTAAAATTTATTTTCCTACAACACATTTATTTGTTATTGAGAGTATTAATATTGCTGGTGCATTTTTTTATTGTGAATCTGACCAAGCAATAAAGGAAGCCGTTAGTTCTATGAAGCAAAAATGGTTAAATTATTATACAGAATTTCCAAATATTTATTTGATTGGTATGGTTTTTGATCCACGACACAAATTACAATCTTTATCTTATTATCTAGATGGTTATTATGGCAAAGAAGGTTTAAATATTGAATATGATATTGAAGCATGTTGTGGTAGAGTTAAAAAATTATTGTATGATTTATATGATGAATATGTTACATTTTATGGATCCGGTACTCCGAACGTAGATGTTGCACGAACAAAAACTGCATCTCAGCCTCTATCCTCCTCCTCTGGATTTATGAATTTAGGGTATAGTATGTTCTCAAAAAAAATAAAAAACCAAGATGTTCTTCATCAAGCTCCGATTTGCATGCCGAGCTTGAATCTTATCTAGCTTCTTCTTGTGATTTTCCTGAAGAATTTGACCTCTTAAAATATTGGAATGATGCTACGAAGTACTATCCAATTTTGGCTATGATAGCCAAAAATATTTTTTCAACACCGGTTTCTACTGTGGCGGTGGAACAAGAGTTCAGCGCCGGGGGCAATATTTTGGATGAAAAACGTTCGTGCTTGACTCCAAAAGCACTACAGATACAGGTTTGTGTTGACGACTGGACGAAAGCGGAATACAGACAACAAGAAATCCAACAAGAACCGACATATGATTTCTTTAACAGCGACGAACCCGAAGCGGGCGAAGGCTCTGGAGTAAGCTGAGCACCGAAACCGTAAATCTGTAAATCTGTAATAAAAGGTATGAGAACTACGTGGCCTTTGATTCCTCTAAACCCCCCTAAGAGGATACGTAGGCAACTTAATTGTGGTAAAAATTAAGTGCAAGGCTAATAACTTTACATTTTTTTTAGTTTTATTTTATTTTAATTTAATTTTGTAATTTGTCATTTATTTATTTTATGTTATTTTTGAAATTCGGGTGACTCAATTTCCAAATACCCAATGAAATGTAAATTGTAATTTTGTTTACTTTTATTTTAATTTAATTTTGTAATTTGTCATTTTTTTTATTTTATTTTCGGTTGGATACTCGGATGACGATGATCTAACTTCCAACATCCAATGAACTTATGAACCCAATGAATTTTATTTTGTAATTTGTCATTTATATATTTTATTTTATTCAATTACAATCTACAACTTATAAGTTACAAGTTAGAACTTAGAAATTTTTTTTTTTGTTTGTTAAAAAAAAATAAAAAAAATTAAAAATTAAAAATTAAAAAATCCGGTTCGGAACCGCCGGTTCCTGTAGAACCGGAACCGGAACCGGCGGTTCCGGTTCCACTAAACCTTGGAACCGGAACCGTCGGTTCCGAACCGGACCGGAACCGTGCCACCACTCGTAAACCTATGTGCGTGCCTCGATCTATATTACCACGACTTGATGAATCGCAGAGGGCAAGCTAAATAAACGTCTCAAGCCAGGGTTGGATCCAAATTTGTCTAGTCAACTTCACTTTCGTTTAGAAGTTGGAAGTTGGAACATTGAAGATTATTATTATTATTATTATTATTATTATTTTTAAAAGGAACAAAGATTACAAACAGCACTCAGCCGAAACTAAAAAACCAACACAGGGAGGGAAATCCTCCAGCCAAAACATGTTGATGCAATTCACTCAATAATAGAAAGCTTTTGGAATATCAATCTCTGATAAGCCAAAAGGATTTGGAAATCACTTCCAGAAATTAGAATCTCTCTAATATAACTGAATTTGGGTTTTCAGTGATCAATATTTTATTGCAAAAACAACTGAGCATATATACATGCTCTTTACAACTAAAAGTCTGAAACTTTCCACAAATAAAGCAATAACTAAAACACGTAAACAACAACTTCCATTTGTAATGGGACAGCTCACAACACTCTTGATAATGTCAACCTAAACCCATAACAAATGATAACAACAAATAAGGGAAATGTGGTCCTCAAAACAGGGGTCATGAAACCAGTTATTTGCTTGACTAAAACCAACAAAACAATTTAACTAATTACGTGGGCTGCAACAAAAGGATCATGCAGAGCATGGCAAATATTCTGTCATTTGCATCAATTGCCTCCCCCTTTAGAACTTGACTCCGGCAAGTGCTGCTGCAAGTAATTGTTAAGCAACTCAGGATGGAGACACTGAACTTCTGGAGCTTGTAACCACACAGCTTCAGATATTGGCTTCATAGCCCAGCGGACCAAAAATTTGTAATACCCACCTCGTCTTGTGGACACAAATTGATGGTCCAAGATAACATCAATGGTGTCACGAGTTTGAGGAACTGAAGGAACGCGAGGGGTGGAGTCAGATGGTCGAATATTTAGCTCATCCATGCCCTCAAATTCAGTCAAGTCTTCCACATTGAATATCGGACTAAAACGATAGTCAGATGGAAGGTCTACCAGATAAGCATTAGGACCCAATTTTTTCAAAATGGGAAATGGACCAGCTCGCCGAGCATGGAGCTTGGTAAAACTCCCTGGGGGAAATTGTCCGGAACGAAGACGGATGAGGACCATTTCACCAACAGAAAATTGAACATCCCTTTTTTTTTTTATTCACATGAGCCGCATAGTCAGCAGTATTAGTTGCTATTTTCCTTCTGATATCATCATGCAAAGTGGACATATGGCTAAAAAAATCTAACCCAGCCTCACTAACATTGGTGGGTAAAGGTAGCTGCTTGTATCAAGGGGAGTCTTGGGATTGAGCCCATAAACAATAAAAAAATGAGTATTACCTGTGGTACGGTTGACTGAATTATTATATGCAAATTCAGCTTGGGGCAAAATTAAATCCCAACTTGAAGTATGTTCTTGAATCAAACAACGAAGCAAGTTACCAAGGCTGCGATTTGTCACCTCGGTTTGGCCATCCGTTTGCGGATAAAAGGCACTTGAAAATGACAGTTTTGTACCTAATGCAGCCCATAAAGTCTTCCAAAAATAGCTCACAAGTTTAACATCCCGATCCGAAACAATCGACATAGGCAAACCATGTAACCGCACAACTTCTTTGAGAAAAATTGATGCAATATGAGAGGCATCAAATGTTTTTTTGACATGGTATAAAATGGGACATCTTTGAAAATTGATCAACAACAACCATGATAGAATCATTGTTGAGAAGCGTCCTCGGTAAACCCAAAACGAAATCCATACTAACGTCTTGCCATGGCTTTTGAGGAATAGGGAGAAGAGTATATAATCTTGCATTCTACTTTGTTCCTTTGTTCACTTGGCATACTCGACATCGACTAACAACAGTGTGGATGTCATGACGTAACCGTGGCCAGAAAAAACGATCAGCGACTAAAGTCAGTGTTTTGTCGAACCTGAAATGGCCAGCAAGTCCTCCCCCATGTAGCTCACGAATGATGAACTCGCGCATGGATCCTTTGGGCACACAAATACGTGAATGTTTGGTCAAATAACCATCTTTGAGCATGAACCCTACATGGTTTGGAGTTGTAGCATTCTGCAATAAGTACCAGATATCCTTAAAATCTGAATCCAAGGCATATTGTTCCTTCATAGATTCAAACCTTGTAACATTAACACAAAAAATGGTTAACAAATGTGGCCTGCGATTAAGAGCGTCTGCCACCTTGTTCTCGCGACCCGCCTTGTGACGAATGGAGAAATCAAACTGTTGGATGACGTCAAACCATCTAGCATGTCGAGCATTCAATCTGGTCTGAAAGTGTAGATGCTTGAGCGAGTCATGATCAGTAAATAAAATGAATTCTCGGTGGATAAGGTAGGGGCGCCAATGTTTGAGTGTTTGAACCAAAGTATAGAATTTCATATCATACGCGGAGTACTTACGTCGAGTTTCGTTGAGCTTCTCACTAAAGAAGGCAATGGGATGACCTTCTTGGCTGAGTACTCCTCCAATTCCCACATGCAACGCATCGCACGCTACCTCAAAATTTTTTGAAAAATCTAGAAGACGTAATATTGGAGCAAAGGACATCTTTTGTTTAATAACTTCAAAGGCTTTGGTGGATGCGGGTGTCCATTGAAAGAATTTAGCTTTAAGACACTCGGTAATAGGTGACATAATGGTACTGAAATTCTGAATAAACCTTCGATAAAATGTTGTCAACCCATGGAAGCTTCTAACATCAAAAAAAGACTATGGTGTAGGCTATTCAAGGATGACTTGTATTTTACTAGGATCTGCAGCAACTCCTTTGTGAGACATAATGAAACCAAGGAAATTAGCTTCATTCTTTGCAAAGGTACACTTCTTTCGATTAATAAAGAGCTGCTCTTTTCTAAAGGCCTCTAAGATTTGTCAGATATGAGTTAAATGTGCTGCAAGAGAATGACTATAGATGAGTATATCATCAAAATAAACAACCACACACTTACCCAAGAATGGTTTGAGAGCTTGAGTCATCACTCTCATAAAAGTACTTAGGGCATTAGTTAAACCGAAAGGCATTACGAGCCACTCGTAAAGTCCTTCTTTGGTCTTAAATGCCGTCTTCCATTCATCCCCAGGGTGAAGACGGACTTGATGATTGTAGGGAAAAATACCGTAGTACACGCAGCGGAAGCGAGACTAAAAATAAGATTTAGTGACTTTTAAAATTTTTCCTTTATGAACCTTAAACCCTTTAATTAATTAAACATGCATATACAATAACCAAAAAGTAGAATACCTTTTGTCGCGTGATCCAATTGACTTACGTCGATGGTAATCCGCAAGATCTTCAATCCTAGCATGAACGTGGATCACCTAGGAGCGTGGTCTCCCTTTTTCTTTGAATTGCAAACCTGTGAATGGACAAAACAAACTTTCTTTTCTTTGTTAGTCACAAAAACAATCAAAAGAATGACTGAGATTATTCCGGTCACTTTTGAGTTCTCAATCTAATGATCGAAACTCGCGTGAACCTAGATCGATATCGTATACACAAGCTTATTGATGATTAAGCAAATAGTATACTATCAAAGAATAATCTAACACTCCTATTTGTTTTAGTAGAATAAAAGCTTTCTATGAATTGAGAAGAAGAAGAAAAATTGTCTCCAGAACAACTTGTGGTGGCCGAAATCTATAAGAGCACTTATATAGGTGGCCAAATTTTCTTCTCTTCTTTCACTTAGGGTGGCCGAAAATCACAACCTAAAAGGGACTAGGGTTGCCGCAATTCTCAAGCCCAAAAAGGGTTTGTATTGCACCCTATTTCCTATTTAGTTTAAGACTTTAAACCCTAATTGAATTCATAAATCTTTTATTCCTTTATTTGACTAAATATAAAAGACTTCTTATTTGATTAAATAAATAAAATTAATTATTTATTTTCTTACCAAATAAGTCTTTTACCTTTAGTATACTACCAACAATAGTATAACACTAGGAATCATATTTCCTAATCAGAAAAGATTTGTTTCTTAATTAAACAATTAATTAATAAATTAATTAATTCTTATTTAATTAAAACAAATGAAACAAAATAATATATTAGGTTAAAACTTAACCTTGCCGCCCCACTTGAATAAATGGGCCAAAATATTATTTTCTTATTTCATTTAATCCATTGGACTTTAAATAAAAAGCCCACATGTGAACCAGACCCATTCTTACTAAAAGAAACAAGCCCACATGTCTTTCATTAATATATAAATATAATTGAGCAGCCCATTACTTAAATAATGTGCAAATTATATTCTTAATATATTAAATGCAATTCTAGATGGACCCTTAAATTGGTCCGGTAGAATATATCAAGTGATCC
This sequence comes from Acer yangbiense, assembly GCA_008009225.1. Lineage (NCBI taxonomy): Eukaryota > Viridiplantae > Streptophyta > Magnoliopsida > Sapindales > Sapindaceae > Acer > Acer yangbiense. The sequence continues at coordinate 15,314,490 of CM017773.1, read as the reverse complement.
ATGCAAGTCCGTGTGGATTGGGATCTTGGCGGGCCATCTAAATTTAAGCTTCAATAGACATAACCTAATCACAATCAACAAATGATTCACTTAGGTCCGATCCATTAATTTTAACTCATTCCACTAAAGAGCTAAAATTGAACTCTTAAATAAAGATAGAAAAGGAAGATGCTCCTCATTCATACCCTAGACAATCATATAGGAGATAGTGTATCCTCGTGATTAATATCAGTAATCGCCAAGAGTTCATAGACCGCCTATAACTCTCCAAGTTACCATATTTACTCATATGACCACGTTTTGAACTTGGATATTTTGACTTGTCCAGAAGCCATGTTTTCAATAGACACTATCAAAAACTCAACGTTGAGATTTAATATCCAATTACCTCAAAACATCCATATGATGATATTATACTCTCATTTAATTAAATGGAGCCACGATGTCCATATCTATAAATGAAGTCCTCTATCGATTAACAAATGAATATCACCAAACTATCGAGGATAGACTATGCGATATAATCGTACTCATTGATAACTCAAATGATATCACTTGCAACCATAAGTCCATCATTTATCTCAGGATTAAGATAGACTCTCCGATTGTCCTGATAATGAAAAGACTATTATCTATTGACGGTTCTAGATAAAGCTTTTCATTGTGGTCCTGTTCAATGCACCCAGTGCACTAGATCCTTTTGCTCGAAGACACTCCGATGATTTAGACTCATCATATCTCATTTGATCCCACTCAAATGCTAGCAAAAGAATTCTACAACTTTAACAAGATAAAGGTGCCCAACCTTTAACTTAAGTTGTGAACATTATTCAAGACTAACTAAAGAATTGTGTCTACCACATACATATCCAGATGTACGAACAATTCTTCTTTTCTCATAGTCTTTAGACCTTATGATTATTTATTTTGACAATTATAATATTAAACTATAAATGCTATACGATTTGTTAAACCAGAAATCACTTTATTAATATGAAAAAGATTGTTAATTACAACATTACACTCTTGCTATTGAGCATAATCCTAACAATGATAACCACTCCGAAGGTCAAGTTTCGTGAAGATAACAGCACCTCCCAATTGATCTAACATATCATTAAGACGCGGGATGGGAAATCTATATTTAACAGTAATCTTGTTTACTGCTCGGCTGCCAATGCACATCCGTCAACTACCATCTTTTTTTGGTGTAAGTAAGGTCGGTATTGCGCAGGGGCTTAGACTCTCCCGGATGAAGCCTCGATTCATAAGTTCTTGAACCTGACGTTGTAACTCGTTGTGTTCTGTAAGGCTCATTCGGTAATGTGGTAGATTTGGTAATGTGGATCATGGCACTAAATCAATAGCATGTTGTATGTCACGCATAGGTGGCAGCTGGTGGGGCAAATCTTCTGGAAATAATTCTTAAAATTCTTGTAGAAGATCATTAAGGCTGATTGGAATTCGCCCATCAACTTTGTTTGTTTCTCGTCCAACTAACACAAAGAATGGCACACCTGCTTGCAATTCTCTATCAACTTGATGAGGAGTAAAGACTGAGTTGGTTACCTTCTGTACCTTATGTGATTTGTCATCATAATGAAGTCCAAAATCGGCAATTGGCAAGGTTTGTAGAGTGATTTTTTGCTTCTGAAAAACAAAGGAATATGAGTTTTCGTACCCGTTATAAAGAACCCGCCGATCATAGAGCCAAGGCCTCCATAGCAGAAGGTGACACACGGTCATAGGTAGGACATAACACCAAACCTCATCAGAATAATTGGCCCCTAACAAAAACTTCACAAGACATCGATGTTGGACGGCAACGGTGCTTATGTCATTGATCCAGCTTACTTGGTAAGGTGTAGGGTGAGGTTGTTATGGTAAGTCCAATCGTTCAACCACCGCTTTCGAGATGACATTCATTCCGCTACCGTTGTCACTAATCACATTCAAAGCTTTGTTGCCGTGAACCACTCTTGTATGGAAGATGTTGGTACGCTTCCAGTCATTAATCCTTTGTTCTAAAGGTTGCCTTTGCCCTGTTAAAACTCTGTTAGTAACACAAATAGGAAGATCAGTGGCTTCTAAAATTTCTTCTTCTTCCACTTCGAGAGTCTCTGGATGTGTGTGGTCTTCACTTGGCTCATCTTCACTTTCCAACAACAACTCTTTTTCACATATATAAGCCACTCGCTTGTCTCTGGTGGGGAAAACAACAGCAAAATGCCCATACCCTTTACATTTATAACATTATGGACCTTCCCCAAACATTTTTGTCTTGTCTCTGATATCTTGCATTGCTCCTCCTTTCACTGTAACCTCAGTATTTTTTTGACTGATTGTTGTAGAAGGACGAGTGTGGGTTCCAAATTCGACAATTTGATAGCGTCTTGGACCTTCTGAACTCACTTGTTTTTCTAATTGTAACGCCAATTGATACGCCTCTTCCACGCTATAAACTTGGGCTGTTAACATATCTTTCCGAATACTTGTTTTCAATCCATTCAAATAGCGTGCTAAAGTTTGAACTTCAGTCTCCACAGCTTTGCTTCGCACAGTTAATTCGTGGAACCTTTCCGTGTATTGATCCATCGATGTTTTGGGTTCTTGTTTCCATTGTAACATTTCTTCGTAAACAAGTTGATCATAATTAACTGGTAAATATTTGCTCTCCAATCGTTCTTTCATCTCGCCCCAATCAGAAATAGGAGCTTGATGGATCCTTCTCAATTGTTTTTCTACACGGCTCCACCAAGCTCTAGCTGGACCCTTTAATTTTAGCTTAACAAAACGCACCTTTCAATCCTCAGGCACTGAAAACCAGTCAAAGTAATCTTCCAACGCTGTTATCCAATCATGGAAGGCATCCGGGTTGAGTCTACCCAAGAAGTCGGACACTTCCACTTTCATTCTTTTAGTCAATTCGTCCATGGGTTCATGTCGTACGTTTGGACCACGAAACTGCACTGGTACTGCTCGGTGTGCTCGTCGTCGACCTTCGCCCAGCTGTATTTCCCGTTCATCATCGCTATCTCCAATGCCTTCTCTCCGATGGGGTGCCCTGTGTTCCATCCTGAAATCCCTCCCTCTTCTTATTGTACTGTGTTCTTCAATAATGTCTAAACGGTGCATGATGGTTCCTAGGGTCTGTGACAACTGATCAAGTTATTGTTGAATATTGGGAGGTGGTGGATTAGGATTAACACTCGGGTTTGAGGGATTGGGGTTGTGTGAAGCTTGCTCCATGGAATTGTATGATTGTCCACTTCTAGTTTCAGGCATGAGGGAAATTCTAAGACCTAAACCTGGCTCTGATACCAATTTGATGCAATTCACTCAATAATAGAAAGCTTTTGGAATATTAATCTCTGATAAGCCAAAAGGATTTGGAAATCACTTCCAGAAATTAGAATCTCTCTAATATAACTGAATTTGGGTTTTCAATGATCAATAATTTATTGCAAAAACAACTGAGCATATATGCATGCTCTTTACAACTGAAAGTCTGAAACTTACCACAAATAAAGCAACAACTAAAACACGTAAACAACAACTTCCATTTGTAATGGGACAGCTTACAACACTCTTGACAATGTCAACCTAAACCCATAACAAATGATAACAACAAATAAGGGAAATGTGGTCCTCAAAACAGGGGTCATGAAACCAGTTATTTGCTTGACTAAAACCAACAAAACAATTTAACTAATTACATGGGCTGCAACAAAAAGATCATGCAGAGCATGGCAAATATTCTGTCATTTGCATCACATGTCCTCAACAAAGGAGAGACCATTTTTAGCTAATACATGGGCTATTTGATTTGCCTTTCTAGGGGAGAAGTTGATTGAAACACAACGAGCATGCAACAACAGATTTTGAATGTCCAAAATGACCACCCCAATCTCTAAATTCAAAAGCTTACCACTATTAATCCAGCGAACAACCACTTCAGCATCTAAGTCAAGCACACAAGGGTATAGACCTGAATCCAAAGCCAACTGCAGACCCCGCCTAATTGCTTCAACTTCCGCCATTTGCGAAGAAAATACTAGACCATCACAATTACGGATTACAATCCCGAAACCCACCAAGCAGCTAGCCACATTTAACACAGCATCACAGTTGATTTTATATAATCCTGTATCAGGAGGAATCTAAATGGGGCTCCTATCAATAGCAAGAGAAGGAGCCAAAAAAAGAGGATCACAGGCATTATGAAAATCTGCAACATAACCACTAGCCCATTCCACAACATCAACCACGCAGGAAGAAGAAGAATCATGCACCACAGCATTTCGCATCGACCAAATCTTCCACAGACACACACATAGCAGCCTCAACTCATCCTCTTTCAAACGCGAATGACACTCAAGAATAAAATCAAAAAAATTGACTTTACTTTTCTGAATACCAAGCAGAATCTGATACCAGAAAGCCCGGATTGCTTTTAGCTTGCTGCAACTCCAAAGGCAGTGGAGAATTGATTCAGATTTGCTCATACAAATAGGACATAACCTGTTAACAGGGATTTTACGCCTATCCAGGACCTCATTAGAAGGAAGAATGTTGTTACATGCCTTCCATATAAAGAATTTAATCTTTGAGGGGAGATAGATCTTCCAAAGAGATTTCCACCAAAAAGCAAAAGAGTTTGAAAGAGGACCTAAAAAGGAAGGGCCAATCTCCAAGTTAATTGCAATTCCCACCTGATAGCCACTCTTAGAGGAGTAAGAACCTTTCTGCTCATAGTGTCATTGGAGAGAGTCTTGAACACTGCTATGACTAATGGGGATGCTAAGAATGGCAGTGGTATCCTCTTCACAAAAGGCTCTTTTAATCATGTCAACATTCCAACCACCAGAGGCTGAGAAAAGCTTATCCACAGTGGTATTGTCGCCCAAAATAGGAGGAGAAAAGGGCCTGAAAGTAGTAGGTCTCGGAATCCAACAGTCCTTGTAAGTACGGATCGTTTTCCCGTCTCCCACTCTCCATCTGGTACTGGCCACAATAATATCTTTTCCCCACATCAAACTCTTCCAGATATAGGAAGTTGAAGAATTACATTTAGCATCAATGAAATCAACATCAGGGAAATAACTGGCTTTAAGCACACGAGCAGTCAGGGAATTGCCATTTGCCATAATTCTCCAACACTGATTAGCTAACAGAGATTGGTTATGGATCTCTAAATTTCTAAAATCCAAACCCCCTTTTTCTTTGCTATCACAAAGCCTAGACCACTTACACTAATGAATTTTCCTTGTTGAATCATTACTCCACCACCAGAACCGAGCGCAAAGACGGTAAACCTCATTTAAAATTCCTTTTGGAAGCTGAAATAGGTTCATCGAATAGATGGGGATAGCCTGAATTACGGCTTTAATAAGAATTTCTTTCCCACCTATTGAGAGGAATTTATCCCTCCAACCCTTGATCTTGTCCCAAATTCTAGAAGAAATGTCTGAGAAAAGGTCTTTTTTCTTTCACCCTGTGAAACAAGGGAGACCTAAATATTTCTCATGGCAATCTATAGATTTGATACCAAAAATAACTGCTAGCTGCATACATCATACATGATACATGTGAAAGTTATAAATAATGACTTTGAAAAGTTAATAAAAAAAATTATATCTGGCAGGTACCCCTGGGTGCCTCTCATACAGGTTTTTAGAGTTTTCCCCACAATGGCGGCCTAACCACGGCCTAAACAGGGTACTAACTTTCCAACCCACTAGAGACAGACAGGGACCTTAAGCCAAAAGCCAACAACATCTCATCTTCTGATGTGCAGGATCCTCAACTAGAGACAAGCACAGAGCATACTGAGATAATTACATACTGTTAATTATATGAGAGACATGGCAATCAAAGGAAGAGGAGGAGATATTTAGCAAGACATGAGAGTTTAAACACAAGAGAGAATTTTATTCTGAATTTTCAAGTCTAAGTTACATAAGTGACGAGCTCCCCTTATATGGGGGAGAGATAGAGTACAGACAAACTTATTACACAGTAGACCAACAATCATGGCAATTCACTAGTAAAAGTAAACTGACTCAAACCAGGGCCATCGGCCAAACTAAAACACACAAACTAACAATCAAAGCCTAATAAGGCCAAAAGAGCCTAATAAAGCCAAACAGTTGCCTAATAAAACAAAATAGCATAATAAAAGTAATAATTCATAGGATAAGAGCACAGTCTTGGAACTCGGGTTGAGTGGAGATTACGGACTTGATGATAGATTACAGTTGGCATGATCTTCATCATCTGAGTCTTGGGCTCCATAGATGAGGCAGGGCCAGGCAGAGTCAAAGGGGTCCTGAGAGTCAATCATGTATGAATTTAGAAAAGGGTTCCAGCTTTGAGTGGGGTCTCTAGGAATATTTGGTAGGATGAAAACTTCGTCGGTGGAGACGTAATTAACATCACAGAAGAAATTGAGTAAACCGACTTGGAGAATTTGTGGATACATATTTTGATAATCATACGTGGTATGCCATTCATAACTGGAGTTGGCAGTCCAAAGGAGTCGTTTGTGGGGATTGTACCTGTAGGGCCTATTGAAGATCCATATACAGCATACAGAGGCAGCTGATTCATAATCAAGCTTCCAAAGGTTATATTGGCCATGAGCTCAGTGAGTTCGTTCTTCCAGTTGGTCAAGGACGTGAACCATTGGAGGAAAACCCATAACAGAGAGTTCTGTTGAGAAGGATCATGGAGATGACCATATAAAGCTTGAAGTGGGAAGACGATGGCATGGTGATGTAGAACTGATAAACACTAGAGGAACCAAAGGAGTTGTGGAGAAAAGTAGTAGAATGGTGGCATGATGAACGGGTCAAGAAATGGTCTGGACATGTTTTTGACGGTGTGACGATAATCTTGTCTGTTGATTTGAGCTAAGTAGACCAGAAGTTGAGCTTTGGCGAAGGACTGGATCTGCCTTTGAGAAGGTTGATGATCGGGCGGCAATGTGGTTAAGAGTTCTGGTGGGAATAAGTAATCAAGTATGGCTGGTGAGGATGATGAGGGGCTAGCATGAGATGATGAAGGACCAGCAGGAGAAGTCATGAAGATAAGAGGATAGTGACCTGTAGGTGTAATGAGATGGGTGAGTGGAGGTCGGGAGAGCATGTCAGCAATTATATTATGATGGCCTTTCACGTGACGAATAGTGAAGTCATATCGGGCAAACCAATCTTTGAGTCTCAAAATGAGAGGATTGGGAGGAATCTTATTGCGAAAATCGAGTATCTTTGGAAAAGATGAGTTGTCCATTTCAACAATAAAGTTTCTTGTCCTAAGGTGAAAATCCAACTTTTGGGTTCCGTATTTGACAGCAAGAATCTCTTTATAGATAGTGTTATAATGTTGTTGGGCATCTTTGAATTTTCCACTAGCATGACCACAGTATCTTCTTTGACTGTCTCGATCTTCAATGAGAATGGCTCCCCAGAAAATATCACTGGCATCAGTCTGGAGAATGAGGTGGCCCGAAGAAGGGATGACGATGGCAGGAGGAAATTGAGTGATCTTCTTTAGTTTGACGATGGCCTCAGTGTGGGAGGAATCCCAGGGAGGAGGATGCTTCTTAAGCAATGTGGAGAGGACCGAGGTGTAATGACTGACATGAGGAATAAAGTCTCTGACATAATTGACGATTCCGAGGAATTGCTGAACTTGTTTCACACTGAGATCAGAATCGGGGAAGTCTAATAATCGGACAGCCAAATGAGGACCAGGACGGTATTGGCCGTTGGAAATGTGCATTCCAAGAAATTCAATTTCAGATTTCCCAACTATGCTTTTCTTTTCGGAGAGCATGATACCATAGTGATGAACAATGTCATGGAATTGTTGGAGAAGGAGGTTGTGAGAGGTATCATCTGGAGAGAACAGAAGGATATCATCAATGTAGACGAGTGCTGAGTGTAAGAGAGGATGAAAAATTCTGGTAACAGCCTTTTGGAAAAGGGATGGAGCAGTTTTTAAACCAAAAGGGAGAACAGTCCATTGGTATTGAGTATTAGGAAGACAGAATGCTGTCTTATATCTTTCATCTGGATGAATACCAATTTGCCAAAAGGCACCTTTGAGATCAAATTTGGAGAAGATCGTAGCTCCTGGAAGTTGAGAGAATAAGACATTTGGCCTGGGAACAGGAAACTTGTCATCTCTGAGAAAAAGGTTGAGAGGCTTGTAATCCACAACTAATCTCTTTTTTCCTCTGAGCAATTCTGTACGTTTTTCAACATAAAAGGCTTGACACGCCCAGGTGGAAGAGGTATGTTCGATCAGACCTTGACGGAGGAGTTCATTGCATTCTTTATTAGCGAGCTTGAGATCTGAGGGAGACATGCCTGAGTGGGTAGCCTTGGTAGGATTAGTATCTTCATTAAGCTTAAAGGGAAGCTTGATAAAGAAATCTAGATTCTTCCATAGAGGAGAAGGGTGAGAGAAAGTAGCATGATTGTCAGCACAAAGCAGGAGCAATTTTTGTTGAATATGTTCAAAAGGGGCTTGGATTTCCGAGAGCGGGAAAATCTTCGGAATATCAGAAAAAGCTTTGAAATGCTTTTTGTATCGAATACCAGCAGGGAGAATCCGGAGAGAGTTACATTGACAGAAAATATCCCAGCCGATGAGGATGTCTTTATCCAGAAGAGGAGTGCCGACGACTTGGACCCAAAGAGTAAAGGATGGGAAAAACTGGATACCAATCTTTTTCCTGGAAATCAGATTAGTGGAAAAAACCTTTCCATCAGCGGCTCGAAAATGTCGAACTTGGGATTTCTGAAAATCTAGAGGAAGAACCTTTGGGTTCATCATTGTAGTGTGAGAACCTGTGTCAAAATAAGCGATGACATCAACAGGTTTAGAGTACTTGGCAGGTAGAATCCGAACCGGAGCTTGGGGACAGAAATGAGAATCCAGTTGAGTGGCCTGATAGGAATCTGGGATAGAACTGTAGTCAGAGGAGCCAGAATATTCTGAGTCAGAAAAATCTTCTTGAAGAACAAAGGTCGTGGAGGAATCTGCATGATCTTGTTCAGAGAAGATGGATTCAATGTCTGCATCGGACGGAACTTCATCAGCAATATCTTTTAACTGCTGAACTAATCTGGCGGACTTTGCCTTTTTGTTGGGACATTTCTTAGCATAATGTCCGGGTTTGCCGCAAATGTAGCACCGTTGGGATTTATTCCAACCTCGCTGTGCTTTCTTGCGGAAGAACTTGAATCTTTTAGACCTTCCTTTCTTGTGTTTGAAGCGTTTGAAATGATTCTTCTTCTTCGTGTTGCAGGTGCAAGAGCCTAAGGATTTACACTTGATCTGAAGAGAAGGTTGACGGCATTGGGACTGCAGATGTTTGCCTTCTATGAGCATCTTGGAGAAGAATCTTTGAGTGGCACAGAGTTTGTCCAGAGCTCTGAGAGCATACATATGGAGTTCACCTAAGAATGTATCATTGAGAGATCGTCCCGAAGTGTCTATCTTTCGTTGTATCTCATCTTAGAGGTCATCTGGAAGGGAGTTGACATAGACTTGTTTAAGACTATGATCATTAATTCCACCAAGGGTATGATATCGTTGAGACATCCGCTTGTAATGGAACATGATGTCATTTCTTTTGAGAGAGCAGCAACGCATGTCAAAGAATTCTTGTCTGGCTTGTTTATAGATATGATCAGGATCACCAATAAATTCTCTGAAAATGTATCCCATGGCTTGGGAGGCTAAGGGGACGCGAACAAATTGGAGTTGTCTGTATTCACCAAGAGCCTGGTACCAGTCTCTGAGAGAACCAGTAAAACGAGAGACAAACTCACGTAAAATTGTTTCAAGGTTCTGTTCAGACTTTGCCAGTTGTAGGTCAAGCCATGCGCTCATCTCTAAAACCCTTTTTCTCCAGGAACCAGGAGAAGTGTCATCGAGAGTAAACCAAGGGCCATTGGGGCCATTGGTTGGTTTAGCAGAAGAACGGCCAGGAACATGTTCTGGAGGTTTTTTTGACAAAGGGAGCTGGAGTAGTGGAGGCAGTCTCATCGGGAGACTCATAGGTTCTAGTTGAGGGTTGAGGATCTGTGCGAGATGCCATGAAAACTTGGGTAAGGTCAGCGTGATCATGAGGAGAAGAAGTGGCAGTATCCAGCCAGGATGAAGGATAGGAAGTCTGTGACGACTGGGAGGAAGCGTCTTCAGATAAGGACGATATATCAGACTTCGATGAGGAGGAACAAGTCTTAGAAGCAAATAGAACTGGGTCGTATGAACTGGAAGCATCTTGCTTGTCTTTCTGCTTCGAAGGAGACCTCTTCTTAGGTTTTGCCGGTGGAGAAAAGAGAACGAGATATTTTCGGAACAATTCACCAGTGGATTTGAAGTGGTTGGAAAAATCATCAGGTTTGGAAGGAGGTGAATGTGTAGGAGATACAGGGAAAAATAATAAGTGTGAGTGATGAGAATAAGGTTTTGGTTTGTAAGAATGATCTTTGGTCAGCTGTTCAAGCTGTTCTTTAAGTTGCTTGATTTCTCTTTCTTTTGTGTCAAAATTTGGGCCAGAATATCCATGAGAGATATATCTGTGAAGATCAGAATGAAGGTTTGCAATTCTTGATTGCAGGTCAGAGGCCAAGTCTCTAAAGGAGGCATCAAGACTTTGGAGATGGTGGTCATGTTGAGAAACATGTCTTGTAACACGATCAATCTTCTGATCAATAGAGTTAAGAACTCTGTTCTGAGCTCTGGCATTGTGAGATTGCCAGTTGAGGACTTGTTCAGCCTGGGAGGGCTGCTTGTAAGAACCATCAGGTTGGACTTTGGTAGATTGGACAAAAGGTTTTGAGAAACGAGTTTTTTCTTGATTTGAGGAAGGTTCAAGTGGAGGGAAATCACAATCATAATCTGAGGTCATGTAGCAAGGGACTGGTGCGGGTTGATTAGGGACTGCAAGGGCAGATTGTGGAGGTAGGAGACCTTCAGATCGTAAGATCTGTAAAGCTCTGTCATAAATGGGTAAAGGTTTATTTTTGATAGGATGGAGGCCTATTCAAGGACTATCAGGGTGATCTGGTTTCTGAGGTTTGTTCCAGGGTTTGCAGAAGGTAGGAGAGGTGTATTTGAGACAGCGTCGACAGATACAGTCTGCATCACACAGATTGGGATCATCATCCCAGATGAAGTGACCACGGATCTTATCAGTGTAGATCAGAGAACCGTCAGCTTCAAAACTGTGGATAGGAATATCAGTTTCAGTGGTGACCAGTTGGATTATAAGGGCTTGGAAAATCGGAGGAGTCTCTAAACTGGAAGGAGCCTTAGAACCGGTAAGGGGTGCATAGATTGTTTTGATGAAGCCATCTGGCTAGGGAACATATGACATATCAGCAGCAACGACAGGAGCTTCGTCCTGGAAAACCTTTTCATAATTTGTGAGTCATTCAAGAGGCATGATTTCGGTGAGCTTTTCTCTGGGTAGCTGTTTTGGGATTTGGAGGATGGTAGGGACTTCATCTTCTCTTTCTGCTTTGATGAAGATCGTATCACCGTTATGACTAGGAAGTGGGAGATCAAGAGCATGATCTTGAAGTCTGTAGGCAAGCTGATGATGAACAGTAGCCATATAGGAATTAGCTTGCATGGGTGCACTAAGGATCTGAACTTGGATTTTGAGACATTTGTGGAGGTTCTGATCTCTTAAAGGAATGTTGAAGTTGGGATAGTATGTGAGGGATATGCTACCAACATGAAAAGTAGATAGGCAAGTGCCAATCACAGCATGTTCATACTGAGTGTAGATAGTGTTGAGCAAGGCCAGTCTGGCAGTGACAGGTAAGCCTTTTTGGCCGTATAGAGAGAGGATGATTCTGACAGCACCTATGTGGAGATGGGAGTATCCTTCTTTGATCCATTGATCTATTATGTTCTGATCAATGGTGAGAGTGACATATTGTTCACTGGGAGAGGATGGAATCAAACATTTAACTAAGCCTGTGGACTGGACATATTCTTTGATGGGAATGGGTCTAGTATGGACAAGACGAGTTAACCGGGTGGCGAGAGATTTGTTTCTCTTGAAGATGTTGTATGGATTGAGCAGAGGGAAAGTAGTTTCATTTATCTAGGCAGAAGCAGGGATGTGGGTGTATTCTACTAAATCTTGGATTCTGTTGGACTGGGTTCTTTGGATAGTAGGAAAAGGTAAGGACATAGAAGAAGACAATCTATTAGGAACTAAAGTAGCAGTAAAGGAATTAGTGGTAGTGTTTGCTATTTTTGAGAAATTTCTTCCTTCTATACCAGTCTAACATACTCATAACAGTCTAACTCTTTTCCTGAACTCCAGGGACTCGAGACATGGCTCTGATACCATTCGGGTGGCAGGTACCCCTGGGTGCCTCTCATACAGGTTTTTAGAGTTTTCCCCACAATGGTGGCCTAACCACGGCCTAAACAGGGTACTAACTTTTCAACCCACTAAAGACAGACAGGGACCTTAAGCCAAAAGCCAACAACATCTCATCTTCTGATGTGTAAGATCCTCAACTAGAGGCAAGCACAGAGCATACTGAGATAATTACAGACTGTTAATTATATGAGAGACATGGCAATTAAAGGAAGATGAGGAGATATTTAGCAAGACATGAGAGTTTAAACACAAGAGAGAATTTTATTCTGAGTTTTCAAGTCTGAGTTACACAAGTGACGAGCTCTCCTTATATAGGGGGAGAGATAGAGTACAGACAAACTTATTACACAGTAGACCAACAATCATGGCAATTCACTAGTAAAAGTAAACTGACTCAAACCAAGGCCATCGGCCAAACTAAAACACACAAACTAACAATCAAAGCCTAATAAGGCCAAAAGAGCCTAATAAAGCCAAACAGTTGCCTAATAAAACAAAATAGCATAATGAAAGTAATAATTCATAGGATAAGAGCACAGTCTTGGAACTCGGGCTGAGTGGAGATTACGAACTTGATGATAGATTACAGTTGGCATGATCTTCATCATCTGAGTCTTGGGCTCCACAGATGAGGCAAGGCCAGGCAAAGTCAAAGGGGTCCTGAGAGTCAATCATGTATGAATTCATAAAAGGGTTCCAGCTTTGAGTGGGGTCTCTAGGAATATTTGGTAGGATGAAAACTTCGTCGGTGGAGACGTAATTAACATCACAGAGGAAATTGAGTAGACCGACTTGGAGAATTTGTGGATACATCTTTTGATAATCATACGTGGTATGCCATTCATAACTGGAGTTGGTAGTCCAAAGGAGTCGTTTGTGGGGATTGTACATGTAGGGCCTATTGAAGATCAAAAAGGGTTTCAGAGATGAGCGCATGGCTTGACCTACAACTGGTAAAGTCTGAACAGAACCTTGAAACAATTTTACGTGAGTTCGTCTCTCGTTTTACTGGTTCTCTCAGAGACTGGTACCAGGCTCTTGGTGAATACAGACAACTCCAATTTGTTCGCGTCCCCTTAGCCTCCCAAGCCATGGGATACATTTTCAGAGAATTTTTTGGAGATCCTGATCACATCTACAAACAAGGTTAGTACTTATCACTGATATTCTTATATATTATACCTTTTAGTTTTTATGAAAAAAAACTTAAGACATGCCTCGACTAAAACTAGTGTTGGATCGATCAATTTATATATTTATGATTTATTTGTGAAATTGATATATATATATATATATATATATATATATATATATTGGGTGGTTCTCTAGTAAGGACGTCCTGAAATTATAAGTTAAGGACGTCCAACCACAGCCACACATTTATATTGAGTGTGGGTATTTGTTAATGTGGGGTTGTGGTTGGACGTCCTGAAATTATAAAGTCAGGACGGTCCTGATTGGAGAAGTAATATATATATGTTCAAGGCACACTGATAAAATTTCATCAGTGCGTTGGATGTAGACCATTAGATTTATATATTTTGACTCAAAGTGTATGCACTTGTCAAAACTTCTCCATAATTTCCACATGTATTGGTACTGAAGTAATTACATCAATGCGCACTGACCAAAACGGGACCGTATATATATATCTATGTATATATATATATATATATACAAAAAAGTCTAAGTCAGTGTGCATTGATATAACTTTATCAGTGCGTTGGATATGGACCATTAGATTTATATACTTTGACTCAAAGTGTATATACACTTGTCAAAGCTTCTCCATAATCAGTGGTCCAAATGCATTAGCTACATCAGTGCGCACTGATGTGAACATGACCGTATATATATTAGTGAATCTCTTATAAGGGATCCTTTATTTTAATTTCGATAAGGATCATCATGAAATCACATCAATTTGAATGAATTTTAGTTTGAGTTTTTGTGTGGATAATAAGTTCATCGAAATCTATCTATGAATAAAATTTGATAATTTTTCAAGCACTAAAACTATTTTTCTTGAATTTCCTATATTTCACCTATTTTTTTGATGCCTTCATATTTAAAATAATTAGAATCTATTACATGAAAAAAAAAATTCAAATTTTATTCATATGTAGATTTCAATGAACTTATCATCCACAAAAAAACTCAAATCAAAATTCATTCAAATCGATGTGATTTTATGGTGGTCCTTACCAAAATTAAAATAAGGAGGGACCTCTTATGAGAGACTCAATATATATATATATATATATATATATATATATATATGTGTGTGTGTGTGTGTGTGTGTGTGTGTGTATACAGATTTTCTATTATCAGTTCGTCATGACAATAAATATATCAGGATGAACAATGTGAACCACTAGATTTACATACTTTGACTAAAAGTGTATGCACTTGTCAAAACTTCTCCATAATCTATGGTCCACATTCTTCATCCTGATATATTTATTGTCAAGATAAACTGACAATAGAAAGACTGTATATATATATATATATATACAAGGGCGAAACCAGAATTTTTTTTTTGGGTGGGCTATTGACAATTTCATATAGATAAAAGATAATAATAATAATAATAATAATAATCATTTTGACAACAGATCTGGACGGCACAAGAGAATTTCTATTAATTAAAATAAAAAGTACACATAGTCAAGGGACATAATGAGCCTTACGCTTTTATATATATTATAAACAAGAAAAACACAAGAAAATATTTTGAGACATATTTTTCTCAATTTAGTTTTTCACTTAGTAAAGGAAATACAATGGGTTTGAATGATGGTTTGAGACATATTTTTTAAGTTGTTGGGTTTATTTTAGTTATAACAAATATTGAATATGGATATTGACACCCATAAATATGATAAGCACACCCATATTTATAAGTATACCCATGTCTAAAATTTAAAATTAAATCATTACTATAAACACCCATCTTAATGCCAATAGTACCCTTATTTAAATGAATATTTTCATTTTAATACAATTTATTTATAAACCCTCTTAAGTTATTAATACACTCAATTTCTCTAGAAACTCATCATATACTATGACAAACATCATGAACAAAAGGTAAATGAACACACATAGGTTTTTTTAGAGATAATCGAAGGAGGATCCAAGATACAACTGTAATACCCAAAAACGCAAACTGAAGATGTAATCGAATATGGATAAGTAGAAACGAAAACTATCTTAACTAACTTAAAATATCTTCCATTGTAATATAACGTGTCAAATTTTTCTTAATTTTGATAACCATGCTTGGCTTCTTGGTCATACAACAAAGAAGCTGGGTACAAGCTGCCCACTGTGCTAATCCATCATAAAGTGGGAGTGCAATGCATGATTCAGGAGTCAGAAAACCACCCTCATCACCACATTTGATGAATCTTGAAAACCATTTATGTTGATCCAGGACCACCACTTCGGTAGTCAATGCGAGGCCAATGAGTCCTAGAATGAAAAACAATCGTTAGGTCACGTCTTTGGAACTCAACCCCACAATTTGTCTTATCTACCAACTGCCAACTCTTTGGTCCAAGCTCAATCATTTATTCACAGTCTGTCATTTAACCTTTTTCCCAGATTCTAGCCGTATACCCTGTTCTGATACAGAGATTGAGAGCTTCTAAGAAAAACCAGAGTTAAGACTCCAGCCCAATTTCTCTAGAGCTAACATCTAGAGATGGATAAGATTCGAATCCAAAGAGAACACCCAAAATTCAATTTTCAAGTAAAAATAATTTAAGTTTGTTTTCTGTTCTACAAAAATTAAAATTTTGATACTTTAAATAGAATTAGGGTTTAGTTTTTTATTTTATTTTTTATTTTAATAAAGTGATATAGTTGAAGATATGGGTGTAATTAATGGATGTATATAGTATTTGGTTTATTTTTAATTAAACTAATTTGTCCTTATTTGTAAATTCCTATTGGGACATTTTTGTAATTAAATTTTTTATTAAAATATGGGTGTGCTTATTATATTTATGGGTGTCAATATCGGTACCCAAAAGTTTAATAGGCTATTTCAGTTGGACTTGGGAGATTTAAACTAAATTGAGTGTATTTAGAACTAAAATGGATATATTTAGAATTATTGTAGAAACTTTTGTTTTTTTTTTTTTTTTAAATTCTAGGGTGGGCTACCCACCATAATCAGGCCCAATTCCATCCCTATACACACACACACACATATTTATATAGTCTTTCTCTCATCAGGACGAACTAATTTTATTAATTATATCAGTTCTACAAATTTCAACCATTAGATTCACATACTTCAATTTAATTAAAGTCTTCTTTAACTTAATCAATTATTCACAAGCTTAGGCCGATTAATCCCCGATGGGATTAATCGGTCGGTGAAATTCTTTAATTTTTTTATTTTTTCTGTAAAAAAAAAATTTAAAAATCTAATAACAAATAAATTCTCAACCCTAAACAATATTAGACTAAACATAGTTAAAATACTTAAACAAATAGGCCTGACAATATATCAGTCCAAAGAAACCTAAAGAACTGATACCGGACCAATAAGCAGCCAAGGCCCATCTCTACCCTTCTAGAAAAAGCCCAGTTTTTCATCTACATAAAAAGTCTAGTCAAACTTTCACTGTTTCACACTATCTCTAGAGTCCCAACAAACACGACCTTCTAAACTTTCATCTTCATAACAAGTTTGGTGGTGGCGGTGGCGGTGGCGCACCACCACCGAACAAAACCTTCTTCTTCTCTCTCCGACTTCAACTCTCTCGCAATCTATTCTCCAAAACCACCACGTCTCGACCGCCCGATTCGAAAGCTTTTGGTGTCCCCCCATCACATTTTTGCTACATATATCAGCTCTCCAGATCAATTCTAGATGTTTCCATCTCAATCATTCTATCTTCATCGACAAATCTGGTTCGTTTGGTCGAGTGGTTTCAGGTTTGGTCGAAGATGGCGACAGATCTGGTTCGTTTGGTCGACATATTTGGTTCTGTCTAAGCCGTCGTGACCGATTAATCAGCGAATAGCGTCGACTATGTGTTGGCCACTTAATATGGCTGACTTTCGGCTTTTTGCTACGGCATGAGGCCACATAGCGGTTAGCCGGCGATTAATCAGCCGATTAGGCCGATTAGGCCGATTTTTCGAACACTGCTTAAGAGATGTTGTGCACTTACTTGTCATTTTATTTTCATCAAATATGAATAATGTATTTTATGAACTATATTAATTTGTATTTTCACCTAAAACTTAATAATAAAATACCTTTTGTCTTTAAAAAAAAATAATAATAATAATAATAAATTGTAAATATTATATAAATACCCCTGGACTTAGGTATCATTGTACACAATGACAATTTTTTGCTACAAACACATCTGGTTTTAGCTCAAAGGTAGTTTGATTATTTCTCAATTCAATATTAGTCAAACGACAAGTTTAACGGTAATCAACGAATTTTAAAGGATGTTTGTGCAATTATGACAATATTGTTGCTTTCCATAATATTTCCTAAATTTAGGAGAGCTTGTGCAATTTTCCCATATATATTTTTATATTTAACTACAAAAATAGTGGAAATTACCAAAAATGACCACATATATTATGGAAAATTCTTTTTTAACCACAAACAAAATTTTAATTGTTAATAACCATGTTTTTGAGAAATTACTGGAAAGCCCTCATATAAAAACCATCACCAAAACACTCTATCCTTTTTCTCTCTCTCCTCTGCTCTCTCTCTCTCTCCCGATCCTCTCTCTCTTTTCTCCTCTCCATCACGTCGCCCATCATCGGAGTCGTCACCGAACTGTTCAGGCTACGCCAAACGTCGTCACGTGACCTTCACGAACCAGTGGCGCCGTGGTTCGTCAAGCACAGCGCCGTTGGTTCATGCGACGACAAGCGATGGGTTCGTGCGCCGCCGCTGGTTCGTGCAACGACTAGGCGACGTCCGACGTTCGGCGATGTGGTCTGCAATTGGTTCAATTGGTTCAAAAAAACCTAACCCTAATTTCAATTGAGGAAGAAGAAGAGGAAGAATGTTAGGTTTATAGTTTGTGTTGGCATAAATTCCATATCAAAACGTGTTTCTCTTGTAATGTTTAGTGGTTCTTATATTGAAGATTTAAGAAGACGAAGAATGTCTCAACCACAAATCATGCAAGAAGCCGGCTTTAAAGAGATTTGTACATCATTGATCATCAAAGGTAATATAAGACCTCATATCTCTTACAAGGCTAGGCACACACACACATGGCATTCTTGTGTGTTCCTTCTTGATTAAACATCACTTATGTATCACTTTCACACACTTGACAAAATATGCTCATGCATTCATACTATATTGGTAAAACTTTGTTTATTGCATTTTCTAGGACTATGTCTGGAAATTAGCATATGTGTGTGTATTTATGTTTGTATGTTTTCATATTTTTTGTACTTGGATTTGAACATGTTCTTATTTGATGTCTTATTGAGTTCCGGTCATTTCGGTTACTCATTCATTTAGTTTCGAGTCCAAACGATGTAGCTACGCTACTTTTCGTTCTCATTCATTGAGTTGACTTCATTGCCATTTTCTGAGATGATTTCTCAACCATTTTTCAAAGTTGTGTAGTCTTCGTCGTGCGTAAGAGAGTCACGGTTCATAATCCGAAAACGGATTCAAAATCGGAGTTCGGATGCCCAAGATACGGCTGAAGAACCGAGGGAGCGCGCGAGAGAGTGGGTGGCCGTGAGGCCACTTGGCCCACACCATGAGGGAGGCCGTGGGCCCCATGGCCAGAGGGGCTCTCTGCCCCCGTGAGGCCCACGCACCCCCATGGCCTGGGGTGACGTGGCCTCACTTGATTGGCCCAGAATCTTCTTCTCTCTCTTCCTTTAAATTCCCTCATCTCTCTCCATTTGATTTTCAAGAAGAAAATTTTGCAAAATCCCGTCAGTCTTCTCCTCTACATTTTCTCATCTTCCAAACATCATATCTCCCTCATTCGGAGTCGGATTTGAGTGATTCGAATTGGAGAACGTTCATAATTGAGTCCTCTATCATTTCTAAGTGGTTTGGTAGCTGATTGATCGAGTTTTCTGGTGATTCCACACTGAAATCCGAACCAGCTGTTGAATCAAAGGTATTGGACTTATCTTTGGGATTTCTTTCTTTTCAACCTTCAATTTGCTTGGGGTTTCTTCTTCTATATGTTTGTTTATGTTTGGTAAAAGCTATTGAGAAAGGTAGCTTCATAATCATTCTAATTGAAAGTCAATTTATAGACAAATGTGGACTAGTTTCTATGATTCTAGGTTTTTCACATGTTTGTGAGTTGTATTGTGATTAGAATGATATCTTAGGTTGTTTGTAACTTGATTGAATCAATTTTGTGATAAATGACCTTGAGATTTGTTTTGATTCTTTGATTGATGAAATCAAGGATTATTGTATTTGTATGTGTTTTAGAGCAATCTAGGTTTTAATTGATTTATATCTTAATTCCTTGCTCTATATTTTTGGCTAGAATATTGATTGATTAAATCTCATGTATCTAGCATTTTTGTTGTATTTTGATTGCATCTTGAACTTGTACTTCATGAATATACTTTGTTCAAGTGTTGTATGTGTGAATGAAACTTTGAGCTTATGTGTTTGATGTTTGCACATGCTTAGGTTTTATTATTGTATTTTGCATCTAGACTTTTATTAAATGTGTTATCACATGTTTAGGTCTATTTGTACCATAGAATGTATTGATCACATGTTCTATGTTGATTTGATTGTTTGCATCATTTGCATTCACATGATCACACTAGGAAGTCCTTGTAAAAGGCATGAAGTCTTGGTTAGAGTCGGGATGACTCGGATAGCCAAGCAAGAAGACTTGCCTAGAGTCGGGATGACTCGGATAGGTAAGCAAGAAGTCATGGCTAGAGTCGGGAGGACTCGGATAGTCATGCATGGGAGGCTCCCTAGAGGCATGAGTGCCTTGGATAGGGAGTTGGCTATTGTATTGGTAGGCCTAGGCGTATGGTTAGACATAGACTCCGATTGAGCGGGGTACACGGGAGGTGTATGTACTCTTGAGGAATTTCTAATCTACCATCGATGTTGGTTTTGTGTGGTGTCCAATATATGGTGGTTTCGCATCATTGAGGGATTTCACACTTTCCAATAGGGTTGGGTTGGGTAGGCTTAGACTTCACTAGGTTGGGTGAGCTAAAGATTGGTCACTTTGTGAATGTTCTATGTTTACTTTCCAATAATATAGTACCCAATGGTTGTAGTTCAACCCGTGGATGTTTCCTCCTTGGAGGTTTTACCACGTTAAAAAATCTCTAGTGTTAATTCTTCCTATCTCTATCTCTTATATTTTATTTGTATATTTTTATTATCTTGTTTCATAACATTCACTTATGATGTATTGTGAAGCAAGACTTTGTATAGTGTGATTAGTGAACTCATTTTATTGATCAATTTTATTTCTATGATTCTTTTGTATATTGTATTTGTGTATAGTGATATTTGATCACTCTTGTAACTCATTGAACATATAGTGAAATACAAGTATTTTTGTTGTTATATTTATTTGTTTGTTTACCTCATACAACTTGATGATGTATGTAGACCATGCTTATATGATTACCTATTCATATTGTCCATGTATGTTGTCTTTTCTTAGTGTATTTGTTGTATGTAAGGCAACCTTGAGGGACAAACGAAAGTTTGTTCAAGGGATTGAAAAAGGCGTAAAAACCTATTCATCCCCCCCTCTAGGTATGCCTTAAGCAATTTAACTATATTTGTATACTTTCAAAGAAGAAGAAGGGGAAAAAAAGAACCTAATCCTAATTTCAATTTAGTCCAGATTTCAAGTTTGGACATTTCAATTTAGTCATGATTTCAAGTTTTGACATTTCCATTTAGGCATGATTTCAAGTTTTGACATTTCAATTTAGTCATGATTTCAAGTTTTCTTCAAGGTTTAAAAAAAAAAACTATTTTCAGGGGTACTCTGGTAATTTATGAACATACATTGATTTTTTTTTTAAAAAGTGGTTATTAACAATTAAAATTTCAAAAGTGGTTACTAACAAAAGTTTAATGTTTCAAGTAGTTAGTTTTGGTTTTCTCTCACAAAAATATTATAGCAATGTACTAAAAAGTAAATCCCAAACATTGTTTATTAGTAAAAAGTAGACAAGATTTGTCAATTTTTTCTAAACAATAATACTACTTTGCCGGCAAGATGAGTTGGTACGGTAGTATGCCCATCACACCTCCCAATGGTATACTTTTTACATCTACACTACAAGGTTGTTGATTCGAGTATCTCTCCCTCCCCTAAAAAACCTCCCAAACTATCGTAATATATTTTTAAAAAAAATATATTGATAATACGATTTTACCCAAATCATGTAGCATCCTTGATTTCTTTAAATTAGAAGAGAGATGTTGTTGGCAATCAACAAATTATCTGTGTGCACTCCATTTTAATTTTTTTTGTTAATGACAATTTAACTTGAATTAAAATTACTAAATAAGACAAAAAAAAAAAAAAAAAAAAAGTTCTAAAGATACTCCAAACTATTTTTTTCCTTCTTTTATGTTTTTTTTTTTTTTCTTCTCTAGTGTTTTACGAATCCTAAAATATCTTCTTCTTCTTTTCCAATATTTTTAAAGTTTTTCTTGATTGAGAAGTGATGAAGAATGATATTCCCAAACAATGAGAGGAAAAATTCACAAACAACCAAAAACTCTTGCTTCCAGCCCATTTATAAAGTGCAGTAGTAATCCAAAATTTACAGACTCCTAGACTCTATCTGTAGGTACACCTCGATGTTTACATTAACATAAAATAAAACAAATTCCCAAAGTCCTTATACTTTTATGGTAGTGACAGAAACTAGTTTTACATACATTACAATAACCAATTGCAGGTGAATTAGCAATTCTGGCCTTCTGGGTTACAAACCCAAAGCAACCAAAGTCAGCCTGTAACTCTTGGTTCTAGCCCAATTACAATCTGCAACAATAGTATATAATCTGTTACTCCTATACAAGTACATATCAAAATTTACATAAATAGGAAACAAAAATTCAAAAGTCCTTACACTTTCATGGTAGTGACAGAAACAAAGATTACATAAGAAAATCTTAATGTGACAGAAAAAGATATGCAACTAGAAGGAAATTCAGACGTGATGAAGAATGATATGCACTTGACACTTTAAAATATGTTTGCATCCAGTAGTTTAAAGTTCCATATACTGTCGTTTTTTTTTTGGTGGTTTACATATATGTTAAGATTAAAATTAAAATTTTAAAATAATAATGGATAATATTAAATTAAAATTGAGTGTCTTTATAAATTTAATTATTTTTTTTAAATAGAGTGTCTTTAGAATAAGATTATCAAAAGATAAAATGGATAAGTTTTGAACAAAAAAAGTGACTTTAGGGGAAAAAAAAAAAAAGGATCGTAAGCAAAGCTCTCGTACTAGAATTGGGATTAGAGGGTGCGTTTGGTATGCGGGACAGGACAGGACAATGTGTGACAGTTTCTTCTTGTCCCACATTTAGTGCGATTTTAGCATGGGACAAAACGGGACAAGGTGGGACAAAAATCACTAAATTCTGTCCCACCCAAGACCCTAGGCGAGACTTGTCCCATTGTCCCATACATGGGACAAGTCTCAAAAAGACTTCTTTACCCTTAAATCTTCAAAAAATCACAAACTTGTGTAATATTATATATATATATATATATTATATTTTATTGTTATATATAATAATATATAAAATATATGTATGTATATATATATTAAAATATTATTCATACATATGAGGGGCACTATGGTCATTTAAACCTTTTGTCCCGTCCTGTTCCATCCATACCAAACACATAATAGTATAGTTAACAGTTTTATCCCAGACATTCCAAATACAATATGAAACAACTATCCCGTCCCGTCCCATCCTGTCATGTCTCATCCCACCCTGTCCAATCTCATCTCTGTGCCAAACCACCCTGAGGGATGCCACATTATTTATTCAAAAATTATATTGCGGTCGACAATAATAAAGAAAATTAAATTGGCAGTTTTGTTTCACTTTCTCCACGAACGAGCAGAGGCTGCGCGCTCTGTTAACCGATTTGCTTGAGCTATTCGGTGGTGGGTTATGACAGGCAATTGGGTTTTTCCGTCAAGTAAGCTCTTTCTATCTGCTATTTATACTTTCAAGTTGCAACCTTTCGATGTGGGTCTCAACTGTCAAGTTGTTTTCTCTGAGGAAATACATCAAACACATTCGCTTCCAATCGGTTTCAGCTCTTGCCCAGTTGAAACAATCGCCTTCTTATTCTAATTTCGATAGCCAAGATAGAGAACAAATGAATATTAAAACCTTTGGCTTGAATACAGTTACAGTAGTTGAAAATTTGAATTGCTTGAAAAATGAACCCAATGCTGCAATATCACATTTCGAAAACTTAAAAAGAATTGGGTTCTTACATGATGTTTATACATATGCAGCATTTGTGAGAATATTGTGTTGTTGGCGTTTTAATAACAAGTTGTCTTCTGTATTCATGGAAATTGTTAGGAAATCGAATAACATAGATTTTGAAGTTACAGACTTACTTGAAGCAATTTATGATGACGGGTCGAATTCGTTTGTTCTAGCTTCTAATGCAATGGTGAAGGCTTATGTTTCCCTGAGAATGTTTGACCAAGTTATTGATATTTTTTTCCCACCGAAGCGCCATGGATTTGTTTTCTCTATATTATCATTGAATTTCCTCATGAGCCAGTTGATTCAATGTGGGAAAGTGGCTATAGCTCGATCCGTTTATCAGCAGCTGAAGAGATTGGGATTGAGCTTAAACCATTATACTTATAATCTTGCGATTAAGGCCCTCTGTAAGATAGGTAGTTTAGAAGAAGCGGCTGAAGTATTTGAGGATATGGATAAAGCTGGAGTAACCCCAAATGCATATGCTTACTCTACTTATATAGAAGGACTTTGTATGAATGGTAAGTCAGATTCGGGTTATCAACTGCTCCAAGAATGGAGAGTGGCAAAGGTTCCTTTAGATACATTTTCTTACACTATTGCGATTCGTGGGTTTTGTAATGAGAACAGGTTGAAAGAAGCTGCAGGTGTGTTACTTGACATGGAAAAACATGGGGTAGTTCCTAATGTATATGTATATGGTGAATTGATTTCTTGGTATTGCAGATATGGGAACATAAGTAAAGCTTTGTTTTTTCACAATAAGATGATGTCAAAGGGTATTGAAACCAACAGTGTGACTGTGAGCGTTCTTTTAAAATGCTTGTTTCAGTTGGGAATGACTTCTGAAGCTCTAAGTCAGTTTGAGGAGTTTAAAAAAAGTGGGATTTTTGTTGACCGGGTTTGCTACAATTTAGTATTGGATGCTTTGTGCAAACTTGGGAAAGTAGAAGAAGCCATGAAATTGTTCAATGAAATGAAGAAAAAGCAAATCGTTCCAGATGTTGTCAACTACACAACTCTAATTAATGGTTACTGCTGTCAGGGTAAACTTCTCGATGCTTTCAATTTGTTCAAGGATATGAAGGACTCAGGGCAAGATCCTAATCTTGTTACTTGTAACATACTTGCTAGCGGACTTGCTAGATGTGGCTATGTAAAAAAAGTTTACGATTTCTTAGATTATATGAAGACACTAGGATTGAAACCTAATACTGTTACACTTAACATGATCATTGAAGGCCTGTGTCTGGGAGGTAAGGTAAAGGAAGCTGAAGCCTTTTTAGATAGTTTGCAAGAGAAGTGTTTGGAAAATTATCTTGCCCTCTGTAATGGTTACTGTGAAGCAAATAGTTTAGAGAAGGCCTTTCAATTATTTATGAGGCTTTCTAGGCATGGAGTCATAGTAAAAAAAGGTTCCTGCTGTAAAATAGTGTACGAGAAACTTATAGATGTACTTTGTCGAGCCGGAGAAATGGGAAAAGCACGGATGGTGTTTGATATTTTGATTGATAGAGGGTTCACTCCTGATTTGTTGACCTATACACAGATGATAAAAAGTTATTTCAAAGTAAATTGTTCGCGGGAAGCTTGTGATCTCTTCAATGATATGAAGCGGAGAGGAATCAAACCTGATTTGGTGACTTATAAAGTTCTGTTTAATGCCCATTCAAAGATAAATCCTAAAAGTTCTTCCTTGCCAGATGCCATTCAAAGTAAATAAGACGTGGTGGATGCTTCAATGTTTTGAAGTGAAATGGAGAAAATGGAAATAAGACCTGATCTTGTTTGTTACAGCGTCATGACTCATGATGGCAAGGTACTGTAAGATGGACAACCTTCAAGAAGCTATTAGTCTTTGATGAAATGATTGATAGAGGACTAGAACCTGATATTGTGATGCTCACTACTCTATTATCTGGCTACTTTGCAAGAGATGTGGATAAGGCTGCAACCCTTACCAAAGATACATCAGTTATGGCCTATGGGTATACAACCAATAACTTTATCACGACATTCTTATTGCGGAACATATTGAAGATCAGTATATTGCAGAATCAACATTAAGAGTATGTTTGGCATGTATTGTATTTTTTAAGATTGTCTTAGATTGAATTGGATTGAATTGTGCTATACTTAATGCAATCTTGTGTGGTGTTAGTTTATATAGAGGGTATAAATTAGTTATAAAATGTTTGGTGCACAAGTGTACTAGATTATACC
The DNA here is from genome assembly GCA_008009225.1 of Acer yangbiense. Classification (NCBI taxonomy): domain Eukaryota; kingdom Viridiplantae; phylum Streptophyta; class Magnoliopsida; order Sapindales; family Sapindaceae; genus Acer; species Acer yangbiense. The sequence continues at coordinate 15,288,328 of CM017773.1, read as the reverse complement.
ATACTTTTTAAGCTAATGAAAAATGAAATTTTAGTTTAAAACCAAATTTCTAGCCTCCTTTCCCTTATCTTAGATTGCAGGTTTGGTTGGTTTGATCCTCAATTCCAGTCATTTTCCTGAGAGTTTCTGACTTGAGTTTTACTCTCTCTCTCTAAAAATTTAGAATCAAGGGTGGGACACTATTAGGTTTTGAATATGGAAGGTTATAAATTTATTGTTTCAACATTTATTTGGATTCAAGATTTTGTGAGCTTTATTTTTTAGCTGAATAATATCACATTCAAGTGTCTGTTTTTGATTTTTAAATTTTATTTCATATCTTGGTACAGTTTTTGTGGGTTAGCCTTATCATTGACACTCTTGGAGCAGTTGTTGGCTACCAGACCACCAACAGACCGCCATATGCTTAGATCTCCAGTTGGCCAAAGGATTGAACCAGTGGTTTTTGCTGAATGTGCTTTATTATACATGAATTGTTAAATTTGGTTGTCTTCAATTTTTGTAGAATGTAGCATTATGCTGCTAATCATATTGTGCTGTTAACAGTTCAAATACTATGAACAGTGATTCTGGGAAAATTTTGACAGATTTAGGGATCTCATATGTTATTAGGAAATTCATGGTTTTTCAGCATTGGGCAAAATTTGAAAACTTAAAACAATTCACTTAGCTTCAGAATATACTGTATGTTTGGTTTTAAATGTTTCGGCAATTTTTGGCCTCCTTTATGCTTCTGAATTCTTGGAATATCTGGAACAAAGAAAATTTCAGTATGCTTTCCTTTTGCTTAGTGCTGAACTCTGTTGAAATAGAAATTCAGAACGTTACACAACTATTATAGGCTGTAGTTGACTATGGTAGTTTGCTTGTCTGGAGCAATGCAGATTTCCTTTTATATTTCACAATTATTCACATTTGCTTCTTAATTTCTACATATGGTAAGTCACTTTTTTTCTTTTTCCCCCTTTTTTTTTTCAAGTCCCCTCCAATATTCTTCCATAATATTCTTGTCAATTTTTCACTCAAGGGAAAATGGTGTTTTAGTTAGAGCCGAGACCCCTGTCTTTGACCATCCTGGTTGGATTCTTTGTGGTGATCTTAGATCTACACCAAAATGGCACGTGAATCAATTGTGCTTTTGTTTGTGCATGCAGATGACTGCACCTTCGCACATATGGAGAGATGTTCTCCCATAATTTATGGTCATAAAGAACTACAGGATTTTTAGGAGTGAAACTCCTGTGAAGAAGATGAGAAGTCTTGTTGAATTACGTTCTTGTTTTTGTTTCTTTAAATATACAGGTAATTTGTCTCTTTTGAATTACGTTATTGTTTTGTTAAATTACATCTGACTATTAATGTATCTGGGCTGCCTTGATTTATTCTTATACGTCTAGTTGCATGCCTTAATTGTATGCATCAGTCGTTTATCAAGTAAATACGTACGTGTTAATAATTATTTATAATAAAGAGGAGTCCTCAAATAATTTGGTAGGATTTTGGTATGCAATGCCTTCACTGCCTTCAACATGTCCACTGCAGTTTGCTTAAATTATGATTAAAAGCATGATTTTTCTTCTGTTTCATATTACAGATATTCGAAGAGTTCTAACGATCGAAAGTCCGATGAATTCAGAAACAATTGATGGCATTGTAACCAATCTTCATATGGGATGTTGTGGTTGCTGCTGTTGTGCATACTAAACCTAAAGATGGAATATCTGAGATTGAGGTTAAATAATTTATTGTTGAAGCTGACAGATTGATCCAACACATCCCATAAACTGGGTCCTGAAATTCCCACTTCTGCAATCCAATGCCTCCTCTTAGATGCCCTGGAAGTTGCTGCTTCCACAGAAAATGTTCTTCATATATGTAAATAAATAATTTGTCTAAAATTTTCCAATATATAATTTCTTACATCTTAGTAGACATAATTTAGTAACAACGTTTGCATTATTACACGTAACAGCTCTAGACGTGTTTGAGTTAATTATTGTTAACACATAAAAAGTCACGACTGAGCTATTACAATTAATTTAGAATTGGGGGAATTTCACCGAAGTCCCTATTTTTTTTTTTTCAAATTGTCACCTATTTAAACGTTGTTGTCATATTAACAACTCTAATTCTTTCTTTTTTAAAATACATCACTTTAATTCATTTGATCAAATCAACTGTAACTAAATGTATAAAAAGTCAAATTTGCCCCTAAAAGTTTTTTTTTTAATTACATTTTAATTTTCCAAAAAAAAATTCAAATTCTTATCATATTTTAATATTAAGTAAAAATCAAAATTAAGAAAAAATATATATCTTCTTAAAATAAATAAATAAATAAATAAATAAATAAATAAATAAATAACAGGGTTTTTTTTTTAAATTATGAGTAGAATATTAATTTAAATATTAAAAAATATTAAAAAGCAAAAAACAAAAAAATAATAATAATAATTTTTTTTATGAGATCCAGATCTGGAAATTTCCAGATCTCCATCGTGGCACCGCCTCCACCAAATTTGTTGGGCTCGCAGCTCCTGGGATCGGCAACGAGCAAGGTGCTGTCGTAGCCACGGAGGATGCCCTTGATCTCCTTCTTTGACTGCTCGTCCACGTACTTCTGGAAGTACGCCACCAGAGCCTTCACGCGGATGAGCATGTCGACGACGGCGAAACGGTGGCGGCCGAGTAGGAGGATCGGCTCGTAGACCATAAAACGGAGGATCTCGGGCTCGACGAGCGTTTCCAAATCTGAAAACCCATTTTGATTTTTGAGCTATTTCAACCATAAAAATCATTTCTTTTTGTTTGTTTGGTCTTTTATGATTACTCAAATCTTTTTTTTCTTATTAAACAGCAATAACAAGAACCAATTACAAAACAAAAGAGACAAGAAAAACAAAGCAAAACACAAACAGGGGAAAGCAAAAGAAAACAAACCCAGACAGGGCACACCGCACACGACAAACAAAAGAAAAAGAAAAAGGAAAACCACTACCCAGGCATATCAACCTCAACACCCTTTATGATACAATGGGGGACCTCTTCCATCCTCATCAATGGGGGACCTCTTCCATCCAATAGGCATCCTCATCAATCCCCAACACAAATTCAGCTTTTGTTTTTCGTTACCTTGTTGAAACGATGGAGATCTTGAAATTTCCAGATCTCAATCTTTGGAGATCCATTGAATCTCATAAAAAAATTAATTTTTTATTTTATTTTTCTGTTTTTTAATCTTAATTTTTTATATTTAAATTAACATTCTACTCATAATAAAAAAAATCCTGTTTTTTTAAGAAGATATTTTTTTTTCTTAATTTTGATTTTTATTTAATATTAAAATATAAAAAGTATTTGAATTTTTTTTTGGAAAATTAAAATGTAATAACAAAAAAAACTTTTAAAGGTAAAATTGACCTTCTGTATATTTAGTTATAGTTGACTTGATCAAATGGACTAAAATAATGTATTTTAGAAAAAGAAGGGTTTATAGTTGTTAATATCACAAAGACATTTAAATATGTAACAATTCGAAAAAAAATTAGGATTTTAATAAAATTCCCCCTTCAGAACTTGAAGGAGAGCAGACTTGAACCCTAAATCGAGATGAGGTGTAATTAGACCAACACTAACTTGTCGATCAACAACATATGTTGTTCACTACAAAGATTGTTTATAAGAAGCACCATCATGTCACATATCCAAATTGTTCATTCATATTTGTTTTTTGTTTTTTTATATCGAAGATCTTGGACTTTGTCTAGGCATCTATCAATCTGTCCTCACCCTATCTGTGTGACTCATAACGGTCTGTTTGTTGGTTGTTGAGGAACAAGACATATAGGAAACCTCGGCACACACTCCCAGCCCCACAAGAATGTAAACTGGTAAATCAGAACTCGTTTTCGCACTATTGACCCGGGAGTTACCTGTGCGGCTGTGCCCCGCCTACACACAATGACACAAACTAGCTACGTTTTGAAGCCCGAAGCTAACAAAGATTCGACTACGGTGGCTTACAGGCTTACAGCCAATCTTACAGGGAGAGAGAGAGATATTTGTAAAAGCAAGTGCTTCTTGTCATGTCGGCCTCACATAAGATACTGATCAAGAAGAGCCAAGTCCCATCATAAAAATCACACATTTTTCCATTGAATACCCTGTTTTGACTACTGACGCTTGTTTCCACTTATAGTAACCGATTCTTCCTGTTTTCAATCTTCAGTCCCTTTTCTATGCACACCAGCACCATCATCACTTTCGCTTCTAAGAGGCAATACCCTTTTCAAGTCTAGTGTCTATGCAGCTTGTCTCACGCTGACACTGCTTCTGGTAATGTACCGATAGATAATATCAAACAGCTTGTCAAAAACATGAACCATAACTTTGTTTCTTGGCTGTAATAAAACTGTCTTCTTCCAATGCTTTATAATAATATTTGGCATCTCATCAGTTTAGTGATTGAATTGATTATCTTCTTTCATTAATGGCTTCTTCTCTAGCTGTTTTCTTTGTTGGGTTGTTTCTTGTTTTGACAGGTGAGGTGATTGCAATGGTGAATATGAATGAAGATGAGCTTGTGGGGCTTTTTGAAGTTATGGGTTCACTTCTTGATTACTCTGACTGGGCTAAACAGTACCCACTACCATGTACTGACACTCCATGGCCTGGTGTTGAATGTGAGATAAGTCTAGACAACTTTCCAACTTTTCATGTCACTAAACTTCATATTGGTCCTGATGTTATTGACCCACCTTGTAAAAACTCAACTAATCTATCAGATTCTTTGCTTAAGTTACCTTACTTGAAAACACTCTCTATTTTTAACTGCTTTGTGTCATCATCATCTCCAGTCAATCTTTCTCCAACTGTTTTTGGTTCACTAACTTCCTTAGAGCATCTAGCTCTACAGTCTAATCCAGCTCTCTCTGGAGAGATTCCTTCAACTTTATCAAACATTGTTAGCTTAAGAGTCTTGAGCCTGTCACAGAATAGTTTACAAGGAAAGATTCCTAGAGAGCTTGGCAAGTTGGTCAGTCTACAGCAACTTGATTTAAGTTACAACAATTTCAGTGGTGAAATTCCTGAAGAGATTGGTGGGTTGAAAAGTTTGTCAATCTTGGACCTCAGCTGGAACAATCTTGAAGGTGTTGTGCATTGTTCTCTTGGTATGCTTAAGCTTCTTCAAAAGATTGATTTGAGTTCTAATAAGCTCAATGGAAGTCTACCTCCAGATTTAGGTAAGCTAAACAAGTTGGTTTTGCTTGACTTGAGTCACAATTTTATAAATGGTCCAATCCCAGAAACATTTTCAGGTTTAGAAAATTTACAGTACTTAATTGTTGATCACAACCCAATACATTCCACAATACCCTTTTTTGTTGGGACCTTGAAAAGTCTCACATCAATCAGCTTCTCAGGTTGTGGATTAACTGGGAGAATCCCTAGTTACATTTCTTCATTGAATACACTCACTGCACTCTCTCTTGACAACAACAATCTTAGTGGGTCAGTTCCTCCAGGTTTAGGGTCACTTACAAGTCTACACCAGCTAAATTTGAGCAACAATCAATTGGGTGGAGAGCTGCAGCTACCAGAAGAATTCATTGACAGGCTTGGGAAAAGGCTTGATGTTAAAGGAAATCCTGGTTTATGTACTAGTGATTACATGAAGAAAAACATTTCTATGCTGTATCATCAAATCCCTCCTTGTTTGGAGAAACAGATTATTACTGGTGATCATGACAACAACAACAACAACAAAACTTTCCAAAATCATCCAGATGACACAAATGCTCAATGGCTGCTAGTGATAAACCAAAAGCTTCTCTCATCAACTATTGTTCTCTGTTGGGTCATTATTATTTTATTGTAACAACACTTTTTTTGGGTGTTTTGTTTGGGTCTTGTATGATCATGATATGATATATCTTAGTGAAAAGGTCTCCTGATGGAGCAGTAGTGAGTGTTGTTGTCTGTACCAGCTTTTACAGAAAAAGAAAAGTAGCAGAAGTGTCTGGTCTGACATTATTGTGCATTGATCGCCAACCAGTGGACCTGGAGATAAAAAATGTACAGAGAGAGAGAGAGAGAAGGTGTTGGAATTGTGAAATTGAAGTGTCTAAATCAGTGCTACATACAATGAAGCTGGATGATGATGAATCCTTTTTGTCTTTACTTCTATTCACTACAAATGCTACTACTACTGTTGTTACTGTTTTTTTTTTTTTTTTTTTTTACTATATTTATTAATTCGGAACCAGGTATTTTTTTTAAAAGCTTTCGTCATTAATAGGATTCGAGCCGCTGACCTGTGAGTCATTTATCTAAACCTCAAACTCGTCTATCTACCAGCTGAGTTACAATGTTACACCCCTGTTGGCATTGTTGTTACTACTTACTAGTACTCTATGGCTCCAATTTTCAATGTTGTCAAACAATACATTAACTTTTATGATAATCAAAAACCATTACTATCTATGACTTCGGAGTTAGGATTGATGATGTTAATTTCTCTTTTTTCATGTATAAAAATGAAAAGGCTCAAGTATCATATTAACCAGTTACTAGGGTTGTCAAAGTCCATGCATGTACTCTGCTCTCTCTCAAAAACACAAAGTCCAAGCATGTCAAATGGGTGGGCCGGGCTTGACTATCAAGGCCTGTGGTTTAGGAAGGCCACACTTTCACAGGATTGAGGGTAGGGTCGGGATTAAAAATAGAGTGACGATATTTGCACCCCCTGACAACTATATGTGCATCCTGATAAAATTTTTAAAAGATGAAATCTGGTAAGTGGTAAGTACACCCCACATATTACCAAATATGTCCTCTCTTTTAATTTATAAAAAATATTATAAAATCAAGACCTTTTAATGTCAACCGTTAGATCAATCCAAGAGTTCGTCATTAAATGGCTCATTTTTTCTTTATTTTACATAAAACAAAATAAAATGAAAAAATTAGTTATAAAAATAATAATAATAATAAGGAAAATTTAAGAACGCATAAACAAAAAATTGCAGACATCTTCTCCATCTTCTTCCTTAATTTTCTTATCACTTTTATTGTTAATTTCCCTTGCGAGAAGCAAAGAGCATGTTTTTGTTTTTTTTTTTTTTTTTTTTTTTTTTTTTTTTTTTTTTATCTGTGCTTCTGCCTTCTCCATCTTTTCTTGGGAGAATGATTATGATTTCTGAGTTTTTTCTCTTTTTGATTTGAGTTTTTATTTTTCTTTATTATTTTTAATTTGATTTAATTAGTTAAAAATTCTATAAAAAGTAAATAGTTATAAGAAGCTATTAATAATTTAATTTAAAGGTAAGATTGGAATTTTGAAAATATATAAATTTGAGTTGTATATACTATTTTAAATGGGTACAAATATCGCCACTAAATAAAAAAAACATTAGTACTACATATAAAATGAGGTAATATACCGCCCAAGCTTGTACAGGCAAGCCCTCTTTGGAGAGGACTCATGGGCAGAGCCGAGTCTTACCAAAATATTTAAGGCCCGGCCCTCAAGCCCACTTGGGCCTTAAAATTTACGGCCCTAGTTTGACCCGACTCACCCATTTGACACACTTCTATTTGCTACATCTGACGTCGTGCAGTGTAAATTTATGATGTAATATAAGTGCACAATAAAATTTTATTACTTGAGGATCACTATAAACTAGATATTAATATATTTCAGTCAAAATATTAATATATATAATATTTGTTTTTATATACTATCTACGGGTATAGCAATTCAAACTTAAGATATTACCGAACTGAATGAATACTCTTTTACCACAGATATTCTTAACATAATATGTTTTGACTAATTCATGGTCTCAATCCCCTAAAATGGAAAAACAAGTTTCTTTGACTATTGTATGGAAAAGATTTATGCAGCCATATACGATCTTTCTTCCGATACATTTTACTATCAATTCTAAGGGATTTATCAAGGAGTTTTAATTATAGGTTGGACTTTTGCAGCATGTGCTTAATTTTATTAGGGAAAGTTATAATAATAAAGTATTTTTACGACATTTCTACGATTTAGTTTCTCTTCATACATTCTTGTAAAATGTGTATATTGAGACCGGAAATGGAGATGCAGTACCACATGTATTAAAAGGTGACATGCATAGTGATATAATAATTTTTTTTATTTTTTATTTTTTACACTATCTATCCACCTATCTAAACTAGGTATTTTTTTTTTTTTTTGAAGTTTTTTGCAATTGGTAGGATTCGAGCTACTACTTGGGAGTCATTTACCCAAGCCCCAAGGTCGTCCATCTACCAGCTGAGTTACTGCCCCTCGGGCCTTGGACAGTGATATAATAATTACTACTTATGTTTTACTATAACTTTAAGAGTAATGCTAGACTTCCCAAATTTATTTACAAGATAATCTCATGATTTATAAGATATTGACACCTTACGTGCCAACATTATTTGGGAAAAAAATTATGAAAATTTTTGGAAAGTTTGGCATTATTCTGACTTAATGTGGTATTTGTTTGATATTTCTTTAATTTCTAGCCCCAGCCAGATAATTTATGTGATAAGTATTGCAAAAACGAATCCAAGTTGAACAAGTATTTTATTTTAACGAGTCAAGCTTAATCCGATTCAAAGAACCATTTATTTATTTATTTATTAATGTAATATAAAATGACGACTGCTTAATTACAACTTGTCAAAAGCTATAATATTCTCTTACATAGACATTTTGTTTTTCACTACATATTTTATATTTCTATCTGATGGCTCACCAATCGAAGGAAAAAAAAATTATATATATCAAACACTACATATGCGGTTTGCTTATAAAATAATTATAGATTTCAATATCGTAAATTTTTATCAACAGGGACGTAGCTTAGCTGGTAGATGGACGAGCTTGGGGCTTACGTAAATAACTCTCAGGTCAATGGCGAAAACTTTCAAAAAAATATCTGGTCCTGAATTAATAGATTTTATCAATATTGTAAATTTTTTGCTATAAATATATACAATACTGGAATTGGAGACTTATGTTTGTAGTGCTGGCATTAGTTAGATATATTAGAATTAAAATGGTAGATTTGCTGTCATTGCTTTCAGCATGGAAATTTTAACTGTACAAATGATTATGGTAATAATAAATTTAGATCCTCTACTGATTTGATCTTTTTCCTAATCTTACCTAATCATATGACACATAAGCATTGCAATGAATTTGTGGTTAAGATATGATTGGTTTTTACGACCTCTTTATCATCCACCAATCACTTACTTTAAAAAAAATCAGAAAAAAGATCAGATCAAGAGAAGATCCAAATCTGGTAATAATAGGCAGGGTACAGCAGGATGAACTATGCATCTCCTACTATGATTCTGCCACGTGGTAAATTTTGCAATGTGGTGCAATTATATGTTGTTGGTGGATGCATGTTCGAAAGAGACTGGTTTCAGTCCGAGCATTCACACCGGAGAGAAACCCATGATAAAAATTTCCAAAAAAAGAAAAAAAAATTTGAAGAAGAAGGACGATTTGCTGCATATACTGAAAAGTCTGAAATACATTGGTCATTGGATAATGATAATTGAAGAAAAACGTTTTCTTCCACAAAAAAAATATATGAAATTTCCAATCAATCAAATTTGAAGTTAAATACTCACCTTGAAAAACCAATCCTTTATTAGCCCATTTGTCTTTACTCTCATATCTTTATTATTATTTTCTCTCATTTCATCATTTGTATATTGTATATATATATATTTGTTTTGTTTGTTTGTACTACTTGCTTCACTTCTCTCTCCCTCTCTCAAATTTCTTACATTATCAGCAGCAGCAGCCCTTCACTTTAGCTGCCCTTCTTCTCTCTCTGTCTCTCTGATTGGTTAAGCAACCCAAGGTCTGTTCTTTTGCTCTTCCATTCTTGATTAATATTTTCTTTACATCAATATCGTCTTTTTTCTTGTACTTGGATGTTGGGTTTAGTTTTTTTAATTTATTGTCATCCGGGTCTGATCAGAAACATGTGTAGAATTTAATGGTTGTTGTGATATACTGATATTCAGTATGTGTATTGACTATGGTTTCGAATTGTTTTCCAGTTTATGTTACTGGGTTTCTGTTCTTTGCCTTTGGTTACAAGTAATTGGAGACTAAGTATTTGAGTTGTGTTCTCAGTGAAATGGAATTATATCAAGTTGATGAATATAATATATATATATATATTATATTGCATGTAGATTAATTATAATTATAGTATGTGATAATAGTGAAAACTTATTTCAAAAAGTTAATGTTTGATCTCTAAAATTATCTAGTTTAATGAGGACATAATTTCATGTTATCAGTATTAATCTTATATTGGATACTTGAAAAGTAACCAGTTATGTGGGGTTCACATCCTCTGTGATCAAAAAGCATGTAAAGTTGAAGAATCCTTCTTTTCACTTTTCATGCTTATTGAATTCAAGAATCTTGCAGAGTAGTACTTCTGTCACATAGTATAAACAAAAAGGCAGAATCTTATCTAGAGTAGTCACAGGACCGCAGGAGATTTTTTTGGGTCCTGCCTTTTTTTTGGATTTAGAGGGTATAGTTTCTTGTTTCCTTTAATTGTTTTCCTTGGATTGGTACTTGGTATTTCTTCTCTTCCAGGTTCTCATAACTTGATCTTAGATTCCTTTGTATTTGTATAAACTATGTACTGTTGTCTTCATGCCTTATATCCCAGTATACTAATTCTAAAATATATCCAGGTGGAAAGCCTTAAACAATCAATTGGAAAGATGGAGATTACAAATGTGAATGAGTATGAGGCCATTGCAAAGCAGAAATTGCCAAAGATGATTTTTGACTACTATGCATCTGGTGCAGAGGACCAGTGGACTCTTAAGGAAAACCAGAATGCGTTCTCTAGGATTCTGTAAGCTCTTCTTTTCATAGGAATCATAGCCATTCAATTCAACCTATAATGACTTTTCTTTTGGTTTATTTCTGTCTTATGATTAAGCATGTTCTTCACTTCTTCTAGTCATATTCATTTCTGAAGAAACTGTTTCTTTTTCTTTTTCTTCCAAAAACAGGTTTCGACCACGCATTCTTATTGATGTAAGCAAGATTGACATGACCACAACTGTCTTGGGATTCAATATTTCAATGCCTATCATGATCGCTCCTACGGCAATGCAGAAAATGGCTCATCCTGAAGGTATACGCCCCACCTTGGCTGTTTCCGTGAACTTTTCTTCTTTTAATGATTCATTGAATCGTTTACAATGGGAACAAGTGAAATCTGTGAGTTGATACATGCATTGAGCAGATCAGTTTGTGTTCATGTGCATAAGTCGGTTGTATATCTGAATTCATAGTGGTCTAGATACAAGGACACATAAAGCATGATATCTGTACCTGATGATATTGGCGTTGAAGCTGCATGGATCTTAAGGTGTCCTTAAAATAATTTTACTGAAAATATGGTCCTACTCCTACCAACAGTTCAATTTGAAATAGGTTTATAAAGAATTATAATAGTTCATACTGAAATATGTATTATCTGTTTACCAGGAGAGGTCAAATAGCTTCTCTGCTTCCAAATCCTTTCTAACTGCCACTGATATGATATGTTAGCTAATTTGATATATTTTGAACTGTTAGAAAAAAAAATATGTCAAGTGACTTCCGTTGGATGCTGCTCTTGCTGGGCTCTATAGCCTATAGGCACTGCATTTTCAAGAAGTTACTGGAACATTTTACAGTCTCAAATATATTCAAGTGGAACATTGTTTTCAAGTAAAACAGATGTTTCAAGTCTTCTTGTAGTTTCGTTCATATGAAAATCTTTTAGTTTTAACTTTCCACGCTTCCTTATTTTCTATAAAAATAATTTAATAATGAACCCAAATAAATAAACTTCTATATCTGAACATTATAGTGTATCTTATGCAGGAGAGTATGCAACAGCAAGAGCAGCTTCAGCAGCTGGCACAATCATGGTTTGTTTCCTTCGTTCTGCTTTTACTTCAATTTGCATTTGGCAATTTTGTTCCTAGTGTGGATTTTGCTGTTGTACTATTCATCTTATGCATGATTTTTTGTTTCAGACACTCTCCTCATGGGCTACTTCCAGTGTTGAGGAGGTTGCATCAACAGGACCTGGCATCCGCTTTTTCCAACTCTATGTGAGTTTCAGAGATTATTTTTCACTTTCTACCATATATTTACTCCGAACATTGTGATATAATTATCTTCTTCCAAAAGAACCTTAAATTAAAAGGGTACACATTTTCCAACCATATTTTACTTCATTTTACTGCTGATAAGCATTCATGGATCTCTAATATTGCAATTACCTCCTTGAGCAAGTTATGTAATCCGACCCCTGCTCCCCCCAACAGACACACAATATGATCCCCCACTGTTTGAAGAGGTTAATCTTTCAAATTGAATCTAATATTTGTTGTAAAACTTTTGTTTTCTTTTAAAAATACACTCGAAATAACATATCTATTTTGAAATGAATGAAAGTTATTTATCTTACCAATGGAATTGAATGATATTTATCCATGGAGTCCTTGATAACTAATTGCATCCATTGATGATTCCTCAATTTCGAATCATTTATGGGTGCATATGCCTCTAAATGCTGAATTAAATGATCCGCTTGAGTTTTCATGTTAATTTAGATATTCTACCTCATCAATAATTGTTCTACACAAAATTCAGGTCTACAAAGACAGAAATGTGGTTGCACAGCTTGTGAGACGAGCTGAAAGGGCTGGTTTCAAGGCAATTGCCCTTACTGTGGATACACCAAGGCTAGGCCGTCGGGAAGCTGATATCAAGAACAGGTGAATGTTGTTTTAGAACAACCGAAAGTAGGAAAAATGTTTAAGAAATAGATGGTTTGATTATTTCTATTCAATGAATATATCATCTCTCTGTTCAAGATAGTTTTTGACAGATGTTTTTCACTGTTTCTTTGTTTAGTTGTAGAGGATCCTTCTTTTTTTGGGGGGGTTTTAAGGTCCCTTTAGCGGACTTGTGTTCATTTATAAAAAATTTTGTTGCCTATAAAAGGAAAAAGTTAATCTTACAATGAGATTCCAGATTTATTTGATTTTGAACTAAATCTATTGAATAAAGCAAGAGAAAAAGGGAACAATAAAGACCACTAAGTTTAGTATCTTTCATGAAATGTTGATTTTTCAATGGATTTCCCCTCAGATTTACTTTGCCTCCATTTCTGACCTTGAAGAACTTTGAGGGCTTGAATCTTGGCAAGATGGATAAGGTAGGTGACATATCGTTACCTAATTTTTAATTATGATTTTCTTGTATGATACCTTGTTTTAACGATGACTTTGGGATGACCTTGTAGTCCGATGACTCTGGACTAGCTTCATATGTTGCCGGCCAAATTGACAGGTCTCTTAGCTGGAAGGTAAGATGGCTGTTTCGAGTTTCGTAATTTTTTGACTATACAATGTAGAAATGTTTTTGATAATCCTCACTACAGCTTTTGATAAACTTCATTGTGGCATTTGAACAGGATGTGAAGTGGCTTCAAACAATCACCTCATTGCCTATTCTAGTGAAGGGTGTTCTTACTGCTGAGGATGGTAAGCCAACTACTGTGAAAAGAAATAATAGAATTCTCTTTTCCAACCTCCTTTTAACTGTACTTAACGAGTTTATCATTTGATTCAACCACTTTTTGATTGATAATGCAGCAAGGCTAGCCGTACAACATGGAGCTGCAGGAATCATCGTCTCAAATCACGGAGCTCGCCAGCTAGATTATGTCCCTGCCACTATTATTGCTCTAGAAGAGGTACATTTGTTTACATTTTACATCATTATATTTTAATAAGATTCCCATAATTTTTACAAGTTTCCTGAATCTCACATAATTGTAGTACTTGTATTGCTCATTTCTTTCTAGATTTATCTTTCTTAATTATTACGGATAGATAAATGTCCTGAACCTGACATAATAATGCTTCGTTTTCATCACTTGCCGACTTGCATGAATTGCTTTTTCTGAACTCCTACTTTTCTGTTATATCTCTAGTATTCATTTTTGTTAGTTCACAGGCTACTAAATATATAGACAATATTTATACAGTAAAGTCATCTAAGTTATTCATGTCAAGTATTAGCACTTTGTCAATACTGGAACATCAATGAAGTTGAAGTTGTTCAAACTGAATCCAGTACTACTTTGATCTAATGATTTTGTTGAAACTTGCAGGTTGTCAAAGCTGCACAAGGCCGAATTCCTGTTTTTCTTGATGGTGGTGTCCGACGTGGAACGGATGTCTTCAAGGCTTTGGCTCTAGGAGCATCTGGAATTTTCGTACGTATATACATGAGAGATCACCATCATGGCATAATATAGAAAGCAATTACATATGATATCTGTTGACTTGATAGTACAGTCTTTCTTAATGAAGATGATTTTTTAAGTCTTCTGCTTCATAAACATGTACTCAGTTATTCCTCTGTATAAATTTCAGATTGGAAGGCCAGTAGTGTTCTCACTGGCTGCTGATGGTGAGGCTGGTGTAAGAAAAGTACTTCAAATGCTTCGCGATGAATTTGAGCTGACTATGGCATTAAGTGGCTGCCGCTCCCTCAAGGAGATTACTCGCAACCACATTGTGACTGATTGGGACACGCCTCGTGCTATAGCCAGGTTATAAGATGGTCTCCTACATGCACACTCAACCCAATACAGGATTTGCCATATGAATAACTGTATCTCAGATTGAAGGGTTGATGATTATATTGAGACTGTTAACGTTTTGTAATGACAATATTATTTTCATAAATGGCTGCTGCTTTACATGTTCATTCTTTCTTCTTATTATGCCCTTTGGCCTCACTTTTTTATGAAGGATTCTGCAGTTTTCTAGTCTGTGACATACATTAGAATAAAATTGATTGAATTAAGTTGGTTACATAAAAATTCATGAAACTTGTTTGAACTCATCAAAATGATTGAAGTAATTGTATATTTCTATTCATCAAAATGATTGAATTAATTGTATATTTCTCTTGTAAATAATAACAGTTTAATTATGATTTAGGTGTTATTTATTAAATAGTGAAATTTTGTTAACCTTTGTTGAGGTTTAATCAACCTACAAACAACTCTTATTGAGTTTGAAAATTGTTATATATATATATATATATAGAGAGAGAGAGAGAGAGAGAGATGCCCTTGTGTGCAACTTTGCATGGTGCAACCTAAAATTATTTAACTATGATCATGTCTTTTTTATACGATCGCATGGTGCAACCTAAAATTATTTAACTATGATCATGTCATTTTTATACGATCACATCAACTTATATGTGATCACATATAATTCATATGCGATAACATTATATATATATAGTCTTTTTATTATCAGTTCGAACTATATATCAGTTCCTTACATGTGGGCCATTGGATTTCAAAGATGCTTTGATAAGAGCATGCAATCAAGTCAAAACATTTAAATCTAATGGCCCACATGCAAACTGACAATAGAAAAACTATATATATATGAAAATTTTCAAGTAAGGATCCTGTACAAAGTTTTTGTACGGAATCACTAATCCAACCGGTTGGAATCATTGTAAAAAAATTTACACTGGTTTCAATCAGTTGGAATTAGTGATTCCGCACGTAAAATTTGTGCCGGATCCAGCATTAGAAAGTGACTATATATATATATATATATTACTAACTTTCTAGTGCGGGATCCCATACGAATTTTTCATGTGGTTTCATTGATTCCAACCATTTGGAATCAGTGATTACTAACTTTCTAGTGCGGGATCCCATACGAATTTTTCATGTGGTTTCATTGATTCCAACCATTTGGAATCAGTGTAATTTTTGTTCACTGATTCCAACCGGTTGGAATCAATGAAACTGCACGAATATATTGTGCGAGATCCTGCACTTGATAATATATATATATATATAGTTTTTCTACTATTAGTTCGTCCTGATATAAAATATATCAGGACGGAGTTTTGACAAGTGTATACACTTTGAGTCAAAATATGTAAATCTAATGGTCCACATTCTTCGTTCTGATATATTTTATATCAGGACGAACTGACAGTAGAAAAATTGTATATATATACCACATCTGACATCCTATATCGCTAGCGGGTGAAGTCCATGACTTATATATAAGTCTTGGTCTCTCCTAACTAAGTAGACGCGTTTTGGGCCATAGTTGAAGGATACTTGTATGAAGCCCATGATCCAAAGCAAATCTATGAAGGACACGTGCGTAAAGCCCAAAGCGAATAATATCTAGAGTGGCGATATTTGTATCCCTATAAAACCGTATGTACACCCCATATTAGTAGTTTTTAAAAATTCCAACATTACCCTTTAAGTAAAACTATTAAAAACATTATTTAAAAAAAAAAAAAAAAAAAACTATGTATATTATTATTAATACAATATTGAATATAAAATAATCATTATTTCACTATTATGAAAATGAAAAACTAGAAAGCCAGATATTAATTGTTTTAAAAAAAAAACAGAAAACCAGAATTAATCAAAAAAAAAAAAAAACCAGACAACCAATTTTTTATATATTAAAAAACTGCACGAGAGAGAGAGAATAGAGACAGAGAGAGTGAGAGAGGTAGGTGTTGAATATGAGATTATGAGGTGCGGCTTCGAAGGAGGATCCATCTCTAATACTTTTCATTTTTTATTTTATTTTCTATTAATTATGTTATAATTTTATAATTTAGAGAAAGGATTATTTGGTAAAATGCGGGGGTGTATTTACAATTTTGAATATTTTAAAATTTTTAATGGGGGTATACATATAAAAATGGGTATACATATAAAAATGGGTGTACATACAGTTTTTCAGGGGTGTAGATATCATTACTTTAATATCTACTTTGTGGGCCTGAGCTGTACCCTAACCAATATTCTGTAGCCCCATCTCTTAAAAATAAAAAGTCTTGGGTTTCGAAATAAATAGAAAACTAAAGAAAGGTTCATTTCTCTGGGCCGAAATAACCCCATATATATATATAGTTTTTCTATTATCAGTTCGAACAGACAAAAGTTATATCAGTTCCTTGTATGTGGGCCACTGGATTTAAATACTTTGACTGACAAGTGCATACAGCCAAGTCAAAGTATTTAAATTCAGTGGCCCACATACAAGGAACTGATATAACTTTTGTCAGTTCGAACTGATAATAGAATTATTGTATATATATATATAATTTTATTTAGAATCACTATTAATCTATTATAATCGACAATTCTTGAAAAGAAAATGCAATATGGCATGATTTTATATTGGAAATACATAAAAATGATCTAAATACTGATGTGTCAAACTGTACCTTAAAACAGCATTAACTCGTTACATGATATAGTCCCAACTCTCAGGGGTATAACTTAGCTGATAGATGGACGTGTTTAGGATTTGAGTAAATAACTTTCAAATCAGCGACTTGAATCTTACCATTGATAAAAAAAAAAACTTTAAAAAAAAAAATAATATGATAGCCGATAGATACTGTAATAATAATAAAACTCATTACATGATATGAATATGATGATATAAAAATAAATAAATAAATAAATAAATAAAAATCTCATTACATGACATGTACAGTTGGGCAGTTGGGCAGTTGGGATGTTATTTACTCTCACTGCAAGAGACTGCTTTTGCAGTGAGAAACCCAAAAAAATAATCCCTTCAAAAAAAGAAAGAAAAAGATTTTGCATACATTGGACTATTGGAGGGTCATGGGATGGATGAGGAATGGTGAAGAGTGAGTGATAATTGGAGAAAACATCTCCACACATGATTGAAGCAGACATGATCTCAAATGCTCACCCTGTAAAACCAATCCACTCAAACCACAATTTCTCTCATTTCAATTTCGATCCCCATCTTTTTTGTCTTCATGCTAAACATTTGCATGAAGCAGATTTGGTCTCAAATTCTCACCTTGAATACCCAATCCACACAAATCCACTGTCACTTTCTCTCTGTCCTATCTTTTTGTTAGTTGCTACTACTTCAACAGTTCAACACCTTGAGAGTTCACTCTCTCTTTCTCTCTCTCATTTCCACCTTTCTCTCTGTTTTATTGGATAAGGAAGCCAAGGTCTGTACTTCTGCTCTTCCATCCTTAGTTATTATTAGCTCCTTCTACGACTTGAACTCTCAATATATAATGTTTAGTAGAATTTATTTAACTTATTTTCATCTGGGTCTGATCAAAATTTTGAGTATTGAATGTGGGTTTAAATTGTTTTCAAGTTTTCAATTTATAGTTTTCTGTTATGTGATTGGAGACTGTCTATGTTTTTATCTGTCCCAAATGAAATTTAATCAAGGATATGTCATATTCTTTATTTGGTTAAGCTTAGTTTGGAATTTAATCTCTAAATTAATTAGCTTTAGCTTTAAAAATATATAATCTCATAATTTCTGTAGACTATAATGATGGATGCTTGAACATAATCTACTAGGTGGGATTCACATCCCTGTGATCAAAAGCATGCAAACCTTGTTCAAGAACCTTGCATATGAAATAGAATCATAAATTGGAAACAAAGTATAACCGAAAATGCAGAAACATGAGCTAGAGCAGTAGCAAGACTAGAGAATGTTTATGAGCCCTGTATGTTAGGTGGTTCTCTGAAGTTTCCTGGAATTTAGCAGAACTTGCCCTCAGTTGATCAGCCTAAGTTGCTATTATGGAATTTCATACACTAGTTTGACAATTTTAGCTTGTATTGTCGCTTTTCTTCCATTCTTCGTCCAAGTTATTTATAATTTGCTTCTAGTATCATAGTATGCTTCTTAGTATCAATATTTGCATACATCCTTGCTAGCGTCGCTGTACATATTCTTCTTTTGCTTCTATGATATTAGAAGCACTTAACATGAGAACAATGTAATCCTAATCCACTGTTTCTAAAATTATGTTCTGTTTATTCGTATACAGCTAGGCATAATCAATTGAAAAGATGGAGGAGATAACAAATGTAATGGAGTATCAGGCCATTGCCAAGCAGAAATTGCCAAAGATGATTTACGACTACTATGCATCTGGTGCGGAGGACCAGTGGACTCTTGAGGAAAACCGGAATGCATTCTCTAGGATTCTGTAAGCACTTCTATTCATAGCAATTCAACTTATAATGAATTTTCTTTTCGTTTATTTCAGTCATATGATTAAGCATGTTCTATCTTTCCTTGAATTCATCTTAATCTCTGATAAATGTTGTTCTTTTTCCCAAAAATTAGGTTTCGTCCACGCATTCTTATTGATGTAAGCAAGATTGACATGGCCACAACTGTCTTGGGCTTTAAGATTTCAATGCCCATCATGATTGCTCCAACAGCAATGCAGAAAATGGCTCATCCTGATGGTATATTCCTCTGCTTACAGATTAATACTACGTTTTAGAAATCTAAACTAATCATTTTCTATGCTGTTTTTGGATTTAGTTACCGCATTTCAAGAAATTACCGGAACATCATTCTATGTTGATTTTTTTTTTTTCAAACTTTTGATTTTTGTGGACCCTGAATTAGAACTCAATAACTAGTAACGAATCCTGTAACTATATTTCTACCCTTAACTTGAACATTGTTTGGAGAACTAACACAAATTTTTGAGGTCTATAAAGTTTGTTTGACGTATGAGTCATATAATTTTCTCTACTACTTGTTAAATATATTTAGACTACAAACACAAGCAAGATAAATGCATATTTATGTCTAAACATAGTAGTGTATTTTGTGCAGGAGAGTATGCAACAGCAAGAGCAGCTTCAGCAGCTGGCACAATTATGGTTTGCTTCTCACCTTTTGGTTTTATTTGCAGTTGTATCATACAATTTTGTTTCATTTTGTGGCTTATATGGTAAGAAATAGGGGCTTGCTATGCTCGATGAATTTTCGTTATAATTATAATCAATGCTAACTTCCGTGTTCAATTTATGCATGATTGTTGGTTCAGACACTTTCCTCGTGGTCTACTTCCAGTGTTGAGGAGGTTGCTTCAACAGGACCGGGCATCCGCTTTTTCCAACTCTATGTGAGTTTAATAGATCGTCAGTTTTTTTAATTAAAATTATGTTTTTCCCATGAAGCTAATCTGAATCTATCTAATATCTCTGTGGAAATGAAGTCAAGCTTGTTGTCTTCTCAATAGATTGATCTTTATATATTCACGGAGTTTTTGGATGCTAAATACCTTTTCTAGTTCCAGATTTCTAAATTATTCCTGGGAACAAACGTTTTGTACATTAAACTAAATGAGCCCTTTTGAGGCATTCAGGCCATATTATATCGTTCACCCAATGAGTAATTGCTTTCTTTACAATTCAGGTGTACAAAGATAGGCATGTGGTTGCACAACTTGTGAGGAGAGCTGAAAGGGCTGGTTTCAAGGCAATTGCCCTTACTGTGGATACTCCAAGGCTAGGCCGTAGGGAAGCTGATATCAAGAACAGGTTAATAATCTTTCAAAGCATAATGAAATGCGAAAAACATTGTCTACAAAGATTTAGTTTATTCATATCACCATTCAATGAAAATATCAAGATAATATTACAACGAGAATTTATATTAATTTATTGTGTTTCCTCACAGATTTGTTTTGCCACCTAATCTGAACCTGAAGAATTTTGAGGGCTTGGATATTGGCTCGATGGATAAGGTGGGCGATATATGGCTGACTAGATTTAGTGTTATGGTTCCTGTATGTGGTACTTTTTGTTTTACAGTTTATTTTTTTTGGGTGACCTTGTAGGCCAATGACTCTGGATTAGCTTCATATGTGGCTGGCCAAATTGACCGGTCACTTAGCTGGAAGGTAACATGTCTTTCAGTTTTCAAAATTTTTCTAAAATAACTATACATAGTAATTTTCGGATAAATGCCACTCTGGCATTTGATAAACCTTACCCCTTTGAACAGGATGTGAAGTGGCTTCAAACAATCACCTCATTGCCAATTCTAGTGAAGGGTGTCATTACTGCTGAGGATAGTAAGCAAAATACTTCATCAAGAGATTATAGAATTCTCATCTTCTCTTTTTTGAGTGGAATTCTTAACAATATTATCATTTGATTCAACCCTTTTATGATGATAATACAGCCAGGATAGCAATACAAAATGGAGCTGCAGGAATCATTGTTTCCAACCATGGAGCTCGCCAACTAGATTATGTCCCTGCAACTATTATGGCTTTGGAAGAGGTACATTTGTTCGCATTTTAAATTGTTTGTAATTCTCCTATTGCTCATTTCTTCTGTTAATCGATATCATCTTACTGTTTCCTTGTCATCATTTGCATCGAACTGCTTTTCATGATCCTGTACATTTTCCTAGTTATTATTTCCAATATTCCTGTTCTTGATATTTTGGTGGTTCTCTGGTTAATGAAATGTTTCAAGAATATATATACACCATAGTTTGAAATCATCTGAAATCTATGTTATTCTTAAGTTAGTTTCACTTTTCATTTTCTATAATTTGCATCAATACTGGAACAACCACTGAATTTACTGTTGTTTAAAGTGAATTCCATACTAATTTTATTTAATAATTCCATTGAAACTTACAGGTTGTCAAAGCTGCACAAGGCCGAGTTCCTGTTTTTGTGGATGGTGGTATACGACGTGGAACAGATGTCTTCAAGGCATTGGCTCTAGGAGCGTCCGGAATATTTGTAAGTATATAAATGTGAAATCACCATTATGGAGTATATAAAAAGCAATGACATAGGATTGAAGTTGGTTTACTGGTTAGTAAATGTTTACTCAATTGTTCTTATGTATGAATTTCAGATTGGAAGGCCAGTAGTGTTCTCACTGGCTGCTGAAGGCGAGGCTGGTGTGAGAAAAGTACTTGAAATGCTTCGAGATGAATTTGAGCTGACAATGGCATTAAGTGGCTGCCGCTCCCTCAAGGAGATTACTCGTGACCACATTAAGACTGATTGGGACCCTCCTCGTGCTGTAGCCAGGTTATAAGGTGGTCTCTTTACAATCCCACTGAAACAGTTGTATAGGATTGTCATTCAAATGACTTATCTCAAATTTGAAGGGTTGGGAGGATTAAGTTTTTTGTAATGACTACATATTACTTTTATAAATGGTTGCTGCTTTCCATATATATCTTTCTCCAAATCAACAATTTATGTTTTTCTTATGATACCTTTTTGCATATCTTCAATTAATATTTCTTAGTAGAAATCTGTCTGAAAAACAAACATGGGTTATCTTTTCTTTGATTGCTAGCCCTTCTGAGTTCTGATGATAGCTGATGATGATCTGCCAAGAAAGCAGAAATGAGACACCGGGATTTTAGTATCACTAGTTTCTCTGCTCCTGCTACCAAGCAGAAATGACTTTCCAGTCAAGTTTGCGCTAGACTGCTAGAGCTCTCATGCTTGAAAATTGCTCATGCTGACACCCTATTAACAGTGTGTTGATTCTAAAGTTATCCAATTTGGATTGTATTGAAGAGAAAATTTTCATTAAGGTAAATTAGACAAGGGGTTAGAATATATTAACTTTAAAATTTGATTTCAATGTTCTTATGTCTATTTTGTTTAGTGGAATTAGGGGTGGACATGGTTTTATGATCCGAGATAAATCAAACCGAGCCGAACCTATGTATTCAAATCGAGTCACCCTGTTAGGATGAGTCAATCCGATTAAAAACAAAAAAACAAAAAACAAAAACCGAGTTTATACTAGTCATAGACGATTTTACCTTACCCAAAACCGAACCAAACCGAATAAACCAAGTTAATATTATATATATATATATATATATATATTAGATGAATAACGATTATAAAAGAAGAATTTGCAGTAGGAAGTAAGAAATTCATCCATCAAGTCCTCTACCTAGAGAAGCTACTTATGGAAAATTATTGGTTTGGGGGAAAAAAAAGAAGGAACACTGCAAAGATGGTTGAGAGACGGGAGGAAAGGCTCCCATCCATTCTCTCACAAGTATTTCATTTGTTCACTATACCTGGATGTTCAAATTGAGTCCACATCATTTGGGCAGAGAAAGTGCAATCGATAAGTGTAAGGCAACCCTCACCCTATGATTCTGTTAAAGTGCCCGTGGACCTAGCTCAACCTCAAAAGCTAGCTTATAGGGTGAGGACTAAGAAGAAAGGGTAAGTAAAATTACTATGTTTACACCCAAATTAGTATCAGTTTCCTATTAATGTTTTGTCAAAAAAAAAAAAAGGTCCATATTATTTTAGTGGATCTTCACTAGGAAAAACCTCCGATCAGAGTGATTTTTGTGGAAAGAAAACAACTAAGAAATAAGAGAGAGAGTTACTTAACGTGATGAGAGAGAAAGAGAGAAAAAAAATGAAGTTTGAATTTATGGAAGTAAAATTACAAAACATATGTATACTGCTTTTGAGCTATAAAGTAGTTTTAAAAATATAATTAACCAAATATCTTTTGATTAACTTCACAGCTGATTATGTCTTCAGTATAACTAATAGTGATTATTATAAAAGTTACAGTAATAACAAACTGGCCCTAAAACATAGAAGGATAAAGGGAGAGAGGTGTTTTTTCGCTTGAGTGACAGAAGAATAATGGAAGAGAAAGTTGAGTTCTACTGCTAAAGCAGATATAAATAATAATAATAATAAAACAACTATTATATATATTTTTTTCTAGAATTTTTTTTTTTTTTTCCGGTATTCCTTAAGTTAAATATATCTCATCCTAACTATTTTTTTTCCGTTATTTTAATCTACAAATGGTAAACAAAATGAGCTTAAAACACAACTCCATTTTAGTATACTTTTTGTATTTAGAATTAGAAATTATTTATTTGAACAATAAGAAATAAATTAACAATTTTAAATTATAATAATATGGGTAAATTGTACAAACTCACCTTGTATTTTGGAGATAAGGCAAAATATACAAGATATACCCTTAGTTACAGTCAACCCTCTCCCTTTGACGGATTTAACTGTTGACATTAAAGATAAAAAGTAAATGGTCATTTCACCTATCCACCACAAAACATAATTCTAAACTATTCTCAAAACTCTTTATAAATACAAATCTATCTCATGAAAATTATATTAAAACCGATAATTCTAAGTAATTATAAGACGTTCCCAACATAAGTAAATTTATTTTTTTTTATAAAAAACTTAACTGTCATCCACACACCCAATTGCGGTTGCACGCCTGCACCAATGCAGAAACCATTTTTTCTTTTTCTTTTTGAGAGATCAATAAAGAAACAAAATAGTAAAAACAAAAGAAATTCATTTCTTCACCCAATCTCATTACTCTAAACAATTTTTAATGTACATAAGCTTTGTTGCTACAAAGACTTGAAATTGTGTAGGTAGAGGCCATACGAAGGTGAGTAACCAATCTAGGTCAAATAGAGAAAAAGAAAGATGGTGATGAGTTTTTGAGGAATTGTGTGATAAAATTCTGGGGTTATGGAAATGTTGAGAGGAGATTCAGACGATAAAGTAATGATTTCTCTTGTTTTTGCTATTTTGTGTCTTTATTGATTTAAAAAAAAATATTGGTTTCTAGGTTGGTGCAGGCGTGCAGCAGCAATTGGGTGTGTGGATGAGAGTTAGTTTTTTTTTTTTTTTTTTTTTTTAAATCATTTTACTTATATTGGGAACTTTTTATAATTACTTAGAACTATACGTTTTTCTATAATATCTATGAGGTAGATTTGAATTTATAAAGAGTTTTGAGATTAGTTGGGAATTATGTTTTGTTGTGGATAGTTGAAATGACCATTTTTCAACAGTTAAATCACTGTTAAAGGGAGAGGGATCGACTGTAATTAAGCACATTTCTTTTGAATATTTTACCTTATATCCAAAATATATGGTAAATTTACCCTAATAACATTGATTAGATAACAAAATTGGTATATATATAGATTATAGGGTGTGCTTGCAAAAATAAAATGTTATAGGATTAAAGAAAGCAATTATTTGTTCACGCGCGTAACAATTCTGCAACCGAACGCAATTCCTTGTAGTACAAGTGTTATATATATATATAGCCGTTGCTCTCGCTCTGCTACTCACCAATTGCTTTCTCTTCTCTGTTTTTTCAGCGCTCTCTTCACTCACCAATTGCTCTCTCTTCTCTGCATATTATTTCTTCTTTGTTTCTTTGACCTAATTCTCTGTTTTCCAGGCTCTTCTGTTTCATTTTTTTCTATAAATATTTTGTAATGGATGCAGATTCTTCTTCTTCTTCCAACTTGATGGGAAAATCTAGATACCCACTTCATCTTCACAGAAATTCTGATGAAAATGTTAGGAATTTCGAATCTTGGGCAACTTCTTTTTTTATTTTAGTTTTATTGTGATTTTTGACATCTGATTGATGTTTTCTTGATCGCAGTTGGACAGATTCATACCAAATAGATCCGCAATGGACTTCGATTATGCTCATTTCATGATTAACGGAGGCAAGAAGAAAGGTAAAGAGGACCTGAACCCGGATTCTTGCTTTGGCATGAGCTCGCCGTCCAGGGAGGCATACCGGAGGCAACTGGCGGAGATCTTTAATATGAACCGCGGTCGGATTCTTGCTTTCAAGAACAAGCCACCGACCCCAGTTGAACTCATCCCACAATCACATTCTGGAAGTGGAACTCATCACTCTAAACCCACCAAACCTCGCAGGCGACGTATTCCTCAGGTGGGTCATAATCCATTGCATTATTTAAAGTAATGGGTCACTTGATTTTCTTTTAATCTGATTATTATTTTGATTTTGATTGTACAGAAACCTGAGAAAATATTGGATGCTCCTTATCTTGTGGATGATTACCGCTTGAACCTATTGGATTGGGGAAGCAGCAATGTTTTGGCAATTGCTCTTAACAGTAAAGTCTACTTGTGGGATACTTGGCTTCCTTCGCATGATGCCACCTCAGAACTTGTCAACATTGATGATCAACTTGTCACAAGTGTCAGTTGGGCTCCTGATGGTCTTCATATCGCTATTGGCTGGAACAATTCTCAAGTACAAATATGGGATTCCAGTGCTAATAGAAAGGTACATTCTAGATGGATATATGGTTTCTTTGAGGTTTTAGAAGAATTTACATTCTGTATTGATCCTATTTGTTGTGTGTGTTTGTGCAGCTAAGAACTATGAGAGGTGGACACACATCAGAAGTAGGGTCTCTGGCATGGAACAACCAAATCCTCACAACAGGAGATATGGATGGGAACATCGTTAACAATGATGTGAGAATTCGAGATCATGTGGTTGAAACATACAGAGGTCACACTCAAGAGGTTTGTGGGTTGAAATGGTCGCCCTCAGGCCAACAACTAGCCAGTGGAGGCAATGACAATCTCCTCCACATATGGGACAACAGAAAATCCACACAATGGCTTCATAGGTTGGAGGAACACACTTCTGCTGTCAGGGCTCTTGCTTGGTGTCCTTTCCAGGGAAATTTGCTGGCAACTGGAGGAGGAGACGGTGATGGGTGTATAAAATTCTGGAACACCCACACTGGTGCTTGCTTGAACTCTATAGATACCGCTTTGAACTCAGTAGAAGATACCGGCTCTCAAGTCTGTGCTCTGCTGTGGAACAACAATGAGAGGGAGCTGCTTAGCTCTGATGGCGGATTTACTCAGAATCAGCTCACTTTATGGAAGTACCCCTCTATGGTCAAGACAGCAGAGCTCACTGGACATACCTCCAGAGTCCTTTTTATGGCACAGGTAAAACGGTATCTTGTCCTGTTTGATATCAACCTTTTAGTTTTACTTGGCTTCATGAATATATCCTGATAACATCTTTTATCTTCAGAGCCCAAATGGTTGCACAGTGGCATCAGCAGCAGCAGCAGCAGACGAAACATTAAGGCTTTGGAATGTTTTCGGGGATCCCCAAGTGGCTAAACCTGCTTCGAAAGCAGTCCGTGAGCCAGTTGCTCACCTATATCGTACCAGTATCAGATGATGAGAACCAGATATGTGCCCTCATCTTCTGATACTGGGGCCAAAGAACCTGACACTAGGGAATTCTGCATTGAGGTATCATTCAGTTCCTCTTAATTTAAATTTTATGTAGTCTTAGTAGTCATGGAAGCTGCATTTGGACGTGTTCATATCAGCACAATATGACTAATGATGATGTTTAAATGGATTGACAAGTAAGAGAAACTATGAAACTATGTCAACAGGATTTTAGTTGTTGCTCCCAACTATGTCATTGATTGATGATGTTTAAATGGATTGACTAGTAAAAGAAACTACGAAACTCCTCTTGAGGCTCTTAAGCCTTGCACAGAAGCTGAACGTTAACTCGGCCATCTGTTCCACAACAGGTTGGCCTTACTGTATTATGGTAACTTACGGCCAGAAAACTAGGATCTCTAGTCCTTAACAGTCGAATTCGATAGTTTAGCACCATTAACAAGGGAGCATCAGTCTTGATCTATCTGATCAAATGATTAACTGAAATGTTGTAATTTAAAGTAATTAATTTAGGGTTGTAGCCAGAAGAGGTGAAATTTATTCTGGTTTTTGGATATTGGTTTACACTGTTATTTTTGCATTATTAAAGCCCATGCTATATTTAGGATTTATATATGAATTTCAAGGTCTTGCAAATACATAAAATCTCTTGAGTGATGCACCTGTTTCATTTAAAGCTTTTTGGCTGTTAAAAGAGTACTTGGAAATGAGTTTGATGTGCATAAATGCAATATCAAAATTGCTTGACCGTTCAAACCTTCAATCTGGTTCAACAGATGTTGCTGAAGGGGATTTGGAGAATGATATGCTTCTCTCAGTAAAGGTGAGGTCTTATGCTTGTGTCTTTACCTTCGTAAGTAATTATTCATCTATGGCTGTGTGAAATTATGAATGAATTTTACTCACATGTGCACAAAACAATCTCTTGCGTGTGAGGCAGGATCTTTTTCTTATTTTGTACTGTTATGTTGGTTCTGTAATATGTTTGCACTATTAGATTCTTTGAAGTTATTTTTTTAGATAGACAGGAGTAATAGTTTTGACAGAAAAAGGTATTTGCACTATATATGAGAGAAGTTTAAATTTAAGATTTAGTTTTCCATATTAGAGAGTTGGACTAATCGTGCCTAAGATTCAACTGCATAAAGATACTAGGTTGCGATACACTGAAAAATTTCAACAAAACAGCCAAAGAAATGATGAATTTGACCTTGACAACCACCGGATGGAGAGGGAGGGAGATAGAGAGAAGTCAGTAGTCAGTTGCACAATCAATATAATTAGAATGCTGATGTTAACAAAGATAGAGTGCAAAGTATAAGACGATATCGTGAATTGAATTTAATCATACTACACATGAATACCAATATATCCCAGTTGAACATTTCTTTTTTAAATCTTTAAGAGTTGGTCATGTTCGATTTGCTGTTCAATGGAAAAAAAAATTCACAAACATAGATTAGTAATTGATGGGAACCAAAGAATTTTTGGGTTTCAATATCAAGTGGCATAAGTTAGCTGGTGGAAGATTATTTTATTTGACCTTTTAAATGAACACTACTGTAAATAAGTTTGAAACCTGATAGTAAACCAGAGGGGAGGTCTCAAAGGTGGTTGCTATGCATGGCAGGTGAAAGTATGTGCATTACAATATAAATTCAAGATTTAATTCACTTTTTAGTGAGGTAACAATTGGACCTGAGTTACACACCCAGTGTCCTGCCAATGACAAAAATGGTATTCGAGTGGCTGGATTGGTTCCAGAAGTGAGAGAGAAGTCTTTACTCTTTAGTAATAGACTTGGAGGATGAAAAATTTACTTGGTCATCAGATGCACCAAAGAGTAAGAGCACAGGCAATACAAGCTCACTGCCTGCCAACAATTTGTTACCAGTTTTGGGACTGTGTGCATGCTAATAAATTAGAGTCTTCACAAAGAAACTTTTCAAGATCCAATGGCAGACAAAGCAGGCCAGCTTCTAGACCAGAGTTTCCATTCAGTCTAGCTCCTAACTCTGGAACTTTAATTGAGACAGAAGTAAAAGGTAGACAAATCAAAGTTGCCAGATGCATCAACCGAAATTTTGCAACATCGTCTTAGCCCTTAGGAGTAGCATGCCAGACAGTCGACTTCCGTTTATTCCGGTACCCTCTCTCTCACTCTCTCTCTATCCGTGTCCAATTCACAAAAAAAAAAAAAAATCTGCTCCGTTTATGCTAATTATTACAATGTTTTTCTGTTTGCAGTATCCTCTACCTGTCTCACAAGGAAAAGTTTCTGGCCATTTAGAAAGTTCTGCTGCTGCTTTTGCTGATTTTCGAGAAAAGTTGATGCTACCTAAATTACCTTACGACGAGAAATTGCTGGCTAGATTTCCACTTCCTGCCACAAGCATGGGGATTCCACACCATGACTTATTGACTTACTAGCTAACTTCTCTCTGGGAACCAGACTTGAAGCTGTAAATGAATGTATGATAGACCTCCCAGCAACGCCACTCTTGCGCCCCAGATATATAATCAGCTAGAGATGGAAATGCCTCCCACATTGGGTTTGGGTCAAATGCCATCCACATTCTCTTAATTTCCTGAAAATTATCGGAGGGTGCTTGAAAACATAATGATAAGGACTGGATCTGGATCTAACTTGTATAAGAAAAAATCAAAAGCAGATGGCTGGTCTGAAGATGAACTTGATTTTCTTTGGATTGGTGTTCGCAGACATGGACGAGGCAATTGGAGTGCGATGTTAGAGACCCTAGATTGAAATTCTCGAAGTATAAATCTTCAGAAGATTTGGCAGCTAGGTGGGAGGAGGAACAACTTAAAATCTTGGACTTTCCTGTGCCAAAATCTACCAAGTCAAGTAAATCTAGTAAACCTTTATTGTTTCCATTATACCTGAGCATTACAAGGAAGTAAAAAAAAAATTCTTCACTCCTGTGATTATCAAATTCGAAGGGTTGATTATATTTGGGAGGTTCAAGGTTTTTGTAATGACTATATTACTTTTATAAATTGCTGCTGCTTTCCATGTATATTCTTTCTCTAGACCAACAATAATATATATTTTTTTGATGCTACCTTTTAGCATATCTTCAATTATGGATATTACTATTTCTTAGTAGAAGATGTGTCTGAAAAACACACATGATCTTCTCTTTGGTTACTAGCCCTTCTGATCATAGCTGATGATGATCAAACTCAGCTAGGAAAGAAGCAGAAATGAGACACCAGGATTGTAGTATCTCTACTTTTCCTGTCAAGTCAAAATATAAAGTTATTCAATTTGGATAGGATTACAGAGATACTTCTCGTGATTGAAGAGATAATTTTCATTAAGGTAAATTAGAGAAGGGGTTAGAATATGTTAGCTTAAAAAAAAAAATTGAAAGAATATTAGCTTAAAATTTTAATTTCAATATTCAAGTTTGTTTAAAACGTGTTTATCAATAAGAAATTTTAACATAGAAAACAAACTTAATTTATGATTTACAATTGCACATCACCTCTTAGCTGGAGAGTTGTTATCTCCCGTTATGGAGTAGTTATCTAGGCGTATGTATTGTTTGATCTCAACAGATCCCGACAGTCTTATCGTAATACTTATAAAAAAAAAAAAAAATGATTTACAATTAAAATGTTAACTAAAATCAATTAGAAATTAAATTACGTTGTGTGAAAAAGAAGTGAATAAAACAAAAAATAGATGAGGGAGGAAAGTGAGGGAAGTTACAGAATTTCAAAGTTTGAGAGAGACCCGTGTCCAATTTGATTGGAGTAAGCTGAGTATGGCAAATTGGCAACTACTTGGATGTATATTTTAATGAAAATATAAAAGGAGTATAAAACGAGAGTGGTGGCTTCACAGTGATTCACACTTCACAGAATCATTCACAGGTGAGGCGGCCCTTCTTTTTTCCAGTTGGTAAGATCTCATATACTAGAGCTTGCTGGTATCAAGATCAGTTTTTTTTTAAAAAAATTAATTGTCATCTGGGTCTGATCAAATTCATATAAAAATTTAAAATTTAGTGGTTTGCGATCTTCATACTGTATATTGAAATATGGATTTATATAAAATTTGTTAATCTCACTTTGTGGTTTCATATTCTTTGCCTTCCGCTGCAAATGATTGAATAATGTTCATTTGTGTATGTTACTCTCTCTTAATCAAGAATATGGAATTTTATTTTTTGGGTTCTACCGTGAAATCTATTTCATGCAATTTTATAATTCTAGTAGTGACTCTGGTTTTGAGGGTTTTAGATTGTATTGTTGTTTTGTTATACATATATTCTTTGTAGTTCCATCCACATGCCTTGTATGTTTTGCTTTTGATTCTAAGGATATGAGAAGCACATCACATGAAATTGCTGTAGTCCCAGTTCACTATTTCTAAAATTTTATTCAGATTATTCAAAGATAGCTTGAAACAATCAATTGGGAAGATGGAGATAACTAATGTGACTGAGTATGAGGCCATTGCTAAGGAGAAATTGCCGAAGATGATTTTTGACTACTATGCATCTGGTGCAGAGGACCAGTGGACTCTTAAGGAAAACCGGAATGCATTCTCTAGAATTCTGTAAGTTCTTCCATTTACAGCTATTCAACCTCTAATTAAAGCATGTTCTATCTTTAATTTGCCTCATCTTCATTTCTGATTATTTTTTTCTTAACAAAAATAGGTTCCGACCGCGCATTCTTATTGATGTAAGCAAAATTGACATGACCACTACTGTTTTGGGATTCAAGATTTCAATGCCCATCATGATTGCTCCAACAGCAATGCAGAAAATGGCACATCCAGAAGGTATACACTCCTGCTTCGTGAACTTCTTCTCTGCACATGGTATTCTTTGAATTGATAAAATTCGGAGTGAGTGGATACGGTGAGTTAATTCTTGTATGTGTCCATGTGCATACGTTGGCTGCAAATATGCATTTATAGAGTTGTACATTCATTGAAAAGATACAGATTATGTGATACTTGTGATGATATTGACCTCGAAGCTTTATTGATCTTAAAGTACCCTTAGAAACAAATTTACTAAAAATATGTTCCTAGAACAAGTTCGATGTGGCATTGTCTTGTAAGGGATTGTAATAGTTCATCCAGAATTATGTAATATCTATTTTCAGGAGAAATTAAATATTTTATTGCTTCCAAATGCTTTCTAAGAATAATGTGTAGTATCTAATTTTGACATTATTTTTGAACAATTAGAAATTCCCAAGTCTAGTGACTTCAGATGAATGTGAGTCTTTTTTATCTTAAAACTAGCCCTATTCATTGTCCTTTTTTTTTGGCTTAGTTACTGCAATTTGAAGAAATCACCTGAACATTTTACGTTATTGAAAATGATCAAATGGAATACTGTTCCAAAGTAACACCAATTGATAGGAAAATCAATTGTTTCCCAGCCCATGAACTCTTCTATAATTATGATTTTTTTTATGAATTCAAACAAGGTAAAGACATTTATATCTTAACATAATGGCAAATTTTATGCAGGAGAGTATGCGATAGCAAGAGCAGCATCAGCAGCTGGCACAATAATGGTTTGCTTCTCATCACTTTGCTTTAACTTGTATTTTACAATTGTGTTCCTAGTGTGGATTTTAAATGCAAATCAATAGGGGACTGTTATGTTCTATGGCTTGTCAGTTGTCATTATAATTATAATTTTTTTTCTTTATTCAATTTATGCATGATTTATTGTTTCAGACACTATCCACTTTAGCCACTTCCAGTGTTGAGGAGGTTGCATCAACAGGACCCGGCATTCGCTTCTTCCAGCTCTATGTGAGTTTGAGAGATCATTTTTCACTTTCTGATGTTGACCTGTATTGTGATATAATTTTCTGGTTTCAAAATTTAAAACATTAAGGGTTAGATTTTGTAATCACATGTTACTTAGATTTTGCTACTTGTAATTATTCATGGATCTCATTTCAATACTTTCTCAAGCATGTGGGTGATGCTTGAATGACTCTGGAACCAGTAATCCTACCAACTTTGCAAAGATAAACTGTTAACATTAATTCTAAGAATTCTATCTGATTACTGCTATAAAAAATTGTTGATTTCTTGAAACTTCACAATGAATGCCATATTTATTTAGAAATAAAAGCAAGTTCTCTGTTTTCCTAGCAGAGTCAACCTGTATCTATTCATGGAGTCCTTAGGTGCTAATTGCCTTCATTAGTTCATAATTTAAATCTTTCATAGGTGCAAACAATTTGTAAATACTAAATTATGAGATCCATTTGAGCTATTCATACCAATTCGTTTCATTTAACTGATGAACAATTTTTCTATGTTAAATTCAGGTATTGAAAGACAGGAATGTGGTTGCACAACTTGTAAGAAGAGCTGAAAGAGCTGGTTTCAAGGCAATCGCCCTTACCGTGGATACTCCAAGACTTGGTCGTCGAGAAGCTGACATCAAGAATAGGTGAATATGGTTTCAAAGCATTATGAAATGAGAAAAAAGTTGTCTAGAAAGATCTAGTTTAGTCATCTCAATTTCGAAAGAGTATAACCTAACAAGGAAATTCTTCATTAATTCAATTTCGTCCTGCATTTATTGAACAAAGAAAGATATCATTAACCACTAGACTCAAATGCTTAAACTGTTAGAAAAAGGCCAAGCAATAGCGTTTAAGCACTCAAAAAGAGAGAGAAAGTGACAACAAAGACCATGAAATTAATTTTGTGTTTCATGAACATAGTTAATTTTTCCATGGATTTCGTCACAGATTTAGTTTGCCTCCATTTCTGACTTTGAAAAACTTTGAGGGCTTGGATCTTGGCAAGATAGACCGGGTGGGTGACCTAGCAAAATGATTTTAGTATTTTGGTTACCATGGTTGGCACTTTTTGTTTCACAATTCTTGCGGGTTGACCTTGTAGAGCAATGACTCCGGACTGGCTTCATATATTGCTGACCAAATTGACCGTTCGCTTAACTGGAAAGTAAGATGTTTTGATTTTTAGATTTTTGAACTGTACCATAGAAATATTTTGATAGATGTCACTATGGTATTCAATAAACCATGGCATTTTTGCAGGATGTGAAGTGGCTTCAAACAATCACCTCATTGCCAATCCTGTTGAAGGGTGTTCTTACTGCTGAGGATAGTAAGCGAACTATGGCCTGAAGAAATAATATTTGTACTTTATTTCTCTTTTTAATGGACTTCTTAACAATTTATCATGAGATTTTACTTTTTTATGATGATAATGCAGCAAGGTTGGCCATACAAAATGGAGCTGCAGGAATCATTGTATCCAATCATGGAGCCCGCCAACTAGATTATGTTCCTGCAACTATTATGGCTTTGGAAGAGGTACATTTGTTTGCATGTCACATCATTGCGTGGTATTGTAATCATCTTAACTTCCCAAAAATTTTCTAGTTTTTCAATTTCACTTAATTCTTCATAAAGATGATGGACCTAATCTTACCATACTAAGGTTGTAATTCTTATGTTGTTCATTTTTACCTTTTTGTATACTTTTCCAAATCATTAACTATCATATAAATGCCCTGTACTTGTTATAACTGCTGCTCTCTTATCATTAGTTGCCTGAACTGCTTTTGCCACTTTTTCCTAGACATTATCTCTAGTATCCCTGTTCTCTAGATTTTGTTAGTTCATTGGTTAATAAAATTGTTTAGAGAATAATCTATACAAGATACTCTGGAAATGTAAGGTTTTCGATGTGTAAAATAGTTCCGTTTCATTTTGGATCATTGCTGAAACGCTACTGGAATCACAGTTCTTCAAATTGAATCCTGTGTTTTTGCATTTATTGACTGTTGAAACCTACAGGTTGTCAAAGCTACACAAGGCCGAGTTCCTGTTTTTCTTGATGGTGGTGTACGGCGTGGAACAGATGTTTTCAAGGCACTTGCTCTAGGAGCATCTGGAATATTTGTAAGTATATGTTTGCAAAATAACCATATAGAATTAGATGGAAGTCATTCCTGGGTGGGGTGGGGGTCAATTGTGGTCAAACAAATGGTGGGTGTTGTTTACTTTCTCTTAAAGCGCGTGGGTAATAGGGTTGTGTTTCGTGGAACTAGTAGATTACTTTCTCTTAAAGCGCGTGGGTAATAGGGTTGTGTTTCGTGGAACTAGTTCTAGATTTATATTCAGATTGTGTGAATGTGTTCTAATTTATTTTGAACTTTTTGATTCCATATTATCTCATATTGACTTTCTTGATGTCTTGTATTTTTATTTTGACATTTGGAAGGGTTATTGTAAGACACTGACTAAGAGGCTGTTTGTTTTTTTATCTAAAGTCTTATAAGACCTTAATTTATTAGACATATGGATAAGTCTTAAAAATTAAGATACTATGATTTGTTTGTTTTTTTTATTTTGGATGACTTATTACAAATGTAAAATTGATTAGGTCATGTTAGGGTTTCTTTAAAATTGAGAATTTTTAAAAAATTGATTTTTAAGGTTTTATTATGTACCGATAAAATTGTAAATGTATGAATTATTATAGGACATTTGTGGAAATTTACTAAAAAACTCTATTGTAGCACTTTTTTAATAAGATAAAAGTCAAAAATATTTACTTTTTCTAAAAGACATATATATATCTTAAAATAAGATATAAGTTGGAAAAACAAACAAACTGATTTATCTTAATTTAAGATATAAGAGGTAATAAGTCTTATCGTGAAAAAAAAAACACAGCCCCTAAGTAACTTTTTTCCATAAAAAGTAATTATTATAAGGGTTAATTACAATAACTTACCCCGAGTTTTTATAAAAATGTTTAATATTCAACTATTGCCTTTAATTGCAGCAGAGCCCCCCTGCCACAATTGACTTCCATCTCATTTAACAGTTAACTAAGAGTTGATGCAAAATTATATATACGTTTAATACTCTCTCTCTCTCTCTCTCTCTCTCTCTCTGAAATAAGTGAATGTGAAAATTAGGCATTGCTTCAACTAAAACTTAGTTAATTCTTGAAATACTTGAAAACTCAATAGAAGTATACAGATTAAGTTGTTGTCTTATGGTCATTCTACATATGGAATTTATCCCAAAGATTTAAGGCCTATGGTTAGCAAATATTTACTCATTTCTTCCACTCTATCAATTTCAGATTGGAAGACCAGTAGTATATTCACTTGCTGCTGAAGGTGAAGCTGGTGTGAGAAAAGCACTTCAAATGCTTCGTGATGAGTTTGAGCTAACCATGGCATTAAGTGGCTGCCGCTCACTCAATGAGATCACTCGTGATCACATCAAGACCGATTGGGACCCTGTTCGTGCTGTAGCCAGGTTATAAGGTTTGGGACATTCTCCGCAGGTTCACTCTGTGAGGATTAACCTAGTTGTACGATTCAATTACTTTAGCAACCCAGGTGATGTGGAATGGCGAATAAATAGCACTTGCAAGATTGAAGATGTACTAAAGAGCCGTTTGTTAGATGATTTTAAATTCATGGAATAATTTGGGGCATTGAAACGTTAAAGGACCGTCATAATAACAACTTTTCTTGATATTTGAAGGTTAGATTGCATTTGGAATGAAAGGCTTTGTGATGACAATATTAATTTTTATAAAAGGCTGCTGCTTTACATGTTTATTCTCTCTCTGTACCAAGCAGACACTGCCCTTTAGAAATCAAGTAGTGGAAAATGTCTGGGAAACATAGGAACATATTTCCTCTAAGAAGATTCAATTTGGCAGTCTTTCTGCTTAAGTTCATCTATGCATATAAGCAAATTAAGTTCATTTAATTTAATGACTCTTCTGAAATGCTCATACCATGCTTATTTATCTACTATAATGACATGTTTATTATTGTTATCTAGAATCGTGACATGCCAAATAATCAAATTAAATAAAGATCGGATGAGAATTCTCACTTGCGCCAGGATGGATTCTCAACCGTATGTTTTATGAGCAGCGCTAAATGAGCCGTCCCCTGAGCAAACTTAAAATCCTTGGCAAGCCTCTCAATTGTATAAATCTCAGGATTTTCCTTGTTCAAGCGATACATCTCTTTTATCTCTCGATTTTTAAGCTTTCTATTCTTCAACATATCTCTTAATGCCAAAATTTTAGCCAATGTCTCTGCCGTAGTGTTTTAAACCTTAGCAAGCTTTTCTGGTGTATAAAATTCTTGATCCTCCATGTGCAATCGATACATCTCTTCCTTATCTGACTCGTTAATAAAGGACGGCAATACCCCACTTGGAACCTCCAATAATTGTGAGTTAACCTCTACTGTAACCAATTTTCCATGACGTCCACCTAAGAAAGCATTGCTCTCCTTGTTTGTGAAGGACCATTCAACTAAAACTCCCAAATCTTCCGTGGAAAGGTCGAAATCTGAAGAAATCCGATGATAACCAAAAGAATTAGCATTGCTCTCCTTGTTTCTAATACCACCACTAGGTCCACTACCATCATCACCGTCAGGGTCAGATTTTTTTGGACCTTTCAACAACTACTACCTTTTTTTTTTTTGTTTAGGCTTCAAACCAAAAAAAAAAACTAATGTTGGGCTATTTACATATCCATGTTTACATAATCAAATATACTAAATTCCTGTTTACATCAAAAGTAGCTGCTATGCTACCAGATTCAGTCCAAAATCCAAATTCAGTCCAGAAATGCAGTCCACACAACTTCAATTACATAGAACGATATAAGTCCAAAATGCAGTCCAAATCAAAATAAGATCCATAATAAAATTAAACTTAAAATACAATCCATAATATATTAAAACATAACAAAAATAATTCAAATCTTATCCCTGAAAATAGGAAAAATACAATTAACTAATAAAAAAAACATAATTATAAATAGAGAAAATACAAAATTAAAAAACAAATACCAAATTAAAAAAACAAGGCATGTATTCAGCAAGATCAAAGACTATATAACATGCAATTAAAAAAAAAAAAAAGACATCTTGATGATGCAGGAGCGGCAATAAATAGCTTCAAATAATCAAATAGTTATTATAGAAAATGATAGATGATGATAATGATCAACTAGAAGGTGAAAGTCAATTCTAATCTATTTTGAAAAACAACCTACTTTGTGTTTTTGAAAAACAACCAACTTTGTTTTTTTGAAAAACAAGTTCTACCGATGATTGATTTTTCTGTTCATTTTTTCAATGTTAATTAAATTAACTTTACATATGATTACTGATTAAGGTTTTTTTTTTTTTTGCTTGCAGTTGTGTATATATATATATATATATAATATTCAACAAATTAATATTAGAAACAATAAATACAAAATAATAAAACACACAGAACTGACAATCAAATATAAAAATGAAGCACTAAATCCTTAACAAAAAAAAATCAAAAATTGACCCGCTAATAAAAAAATAATCAACATATGAACATTTATTCAAAAATTGACCCGATAATTTATCCAAACCATTGAATTAAAATCCATGCGTTGAGAAGGGAGAAAGACAATAATTTAAGACAGCATCTATATAATATTAACTTCACAATCTTTAATATCAAATAATTATAGTTAATGTAATACAAGAAGTTTTTGAATATAGGATATTTGAAACGTTTTTATTAATTATTTTTTCTCAAATTCATGAGCATGAAATATTACATGAATTTGACTCTTAAATGTCCAATATCTTTAATAAAACAATGACTCGTCATTTTCACCAGTACCAAGACTATTTAGATGAATAGAGAAAACTCTTATTTCAAAAGCAATATTCAATCAAAATATTGATAAGAATTTAGGTCATCATAATACATCATTTGACACTTTGGAAGCAAGCACGCTTAAAGATTCAAATTATCGGATCACATCATCAAACACTTTAGTCTCAAGCTTGCCGATAGTCAAGGGCGAAGCAAGGATTTTGGTTTCAGGGGGGTCAAAACAAAAACTAATATCGTGGGTCACGCAATCTTCAAATAATATCAGTATGAATCCTTCACAAGCAAAAGTGCGGAATCCCGCACTTGATACTTTAATTTTCAACAAAATGTAACATCGTTTGGTGTTAAAACTAATGATAAAATACTTGCTTAATTGATTCAACAAAAATACCACATTTTCAATGATTCTTCAAATGAACTGAGGAGCCGATGCATTTTCGGAATTGTTATAAGAATGGTTCAAATTGAGCAAACCAAGACAAATGAGAGAAACCATAAGTTGAATGACAAATTTCGAAGAAGTAAGAGTATAATGCCAAAGAGAAAATTAGGAGGATGAATCTTAATGCCACTTACTTGGCTCTTGGAGCATTGCCGCCGGATCTTCGAAGGGGAAAATTATGTTTTATTTTAAAATGATGGTTTGAAAATGATGAAAAACTGTTATAACTTATAAAGAAAATTGTTTTTGGTTTTCAAAAATAGTTTTGTAGAACGTGTAACCAAACAATATTAAAATTGTTTTTTGTTTGAAAACATAAAATATTTTTCAAAAACACATCCAAACATAACCTAGTCTTTTATCTCTTTATTTAATTGTATTTTATGTTTGAATTTAATATTTATATAATTTAAATGTTATTTTAAATTAAATTTAAGTTTATATATAAATTTTAAGTGTATACTAAACTTTACACATGGTCACTTGCCATGGTGGTGGGTATTCCCAAGGGAACTCCCCACCACCAAGTTTCAAGACCTGGTGTATGTACAATATGTGTAAAATTTCCCACAAAAAAAGTGTGGGTGTTGTCCCACTATATGTGAGGTGCTGTCTCTCCTCTTGTGAGAGTCACAATCCAGGCTGAGCTTGTAGAGCCCAAATCTCGCCGGTCCCGGCAGTTGTTATTGTAATAAAAAAAAAAGTGTACACTAAACTTTAAGTTTTAATATTTACTTGTAGTTTATGTTTAAATTTAAATATATGTTTAAATATATATATATTTTTTAATTTAAATGTATTTTTAAATTTGATTGAATATTAAATTTTAAGTTCACATACTAAAATTCCAATATATCGTAAAGTTTGTATATTTAATGGTTTAAATATTTTTTTCATAAATAAATGAAACGAGTCAGATCGGATCGGATATGGGTCAACCCATTCCAAACGAGTTTAGATATAGGACGGAAATTAAAAACCTGTTCAGAGTACGAATCAAGTATGGGCACCTTGTCACAACCGGATTTCGAGTTTGAAGCATGCTGATCCGGAAATGATCCGAGAGGTGGATGACAACTCCAATGCGCAATGAACCAATGATAATCGAAATTCATTTCCTAAAAGACAAGCGAGCAAGCAACCACTCTTTTTAATTTTATTTGAGGAGATGGTAATGATTCATCACATATTCACATCAGCTTTTTTTTTTTAATGTCTATGTTGGAGAAAAGGAGATAATATTATTCACAGAATCACAGCTAAAAGTGAAGGAGCTACCTCTGCAAATGCCTCATTATATTGTCTCTCTCACACTTATAGGCATGCAAAGCCATGCGCATGTGTCTACTCTTTTTCTTTTATTTTTTTAAGGCTTTATTATTATTATTATTATTACAACAATTCATATATTTTTTTACTAGATAAAAATTCAATAAATTGATTTTTTTTTTTTTTTTTTTATCTTTAATGATTTATATCTTTACAGATTATTGTTTGCACAATTTTTTTTTATTGTATATCCGCACCTAGAAAATTATATAATCACATATAAAAATATGTACTATAGTCGACGTATTTTGTCGTTATGAACCTATATAGAATAATTCTTCTTGATTTAAATTCAATATGAATCTATTTGTAAGTACCTGTAAGTAGTATTAACAAATATCTAAGTCAAAGAATCATCATAATAGTTCTCAATTCTCATCGAAGAACATAAATTTAAATTTGTGATTCAAATCTATACTTCAACTTCAAGTTATTTATAATATTTCTTAAAAGATAATAGATCCATTGATTAGTCTAATAACAGATCATTAGCTTCAATTACACACTTTCATTTGAATGCAGGGAATAAAAAAGGGTCAATTTGGATTAATTACCCATTAATAATAATAATTATTATTATTATAATAAATGGAACAAATAAATAATAAACATGATTGCTCTAATTCCAATCCATAATGTCTACAAAATCAATAAAGAAAACGACTCTAAACTCTAAAGTATCCACCCAACGTTTAGTAGATGTCTTTTTTAAATTCAAGTCATTATAATCTATACAATGATTGGTGTACGTGGATCTTTCAATTTGTCATTTTTTTTTTGGTATGCCAAAGCATCTCAACCATTTTTTATTTTTTTTAACTGGCCCACTTCAAGATTATACTCTTTTTTGTTTTTTACTTTTTGGATTATGTTAATATTAAGATTCTTACTTTTTAACGGACCCCATGAAAGCATTTATCTCTCTGCCTTTGAAGCCCTTGCTTTGCCTTTACCTCTTTAATCACTAATTAATTTCTCCGTTTCTAATTATTTAAGGGAATCAGAAATTCTATTATCAGTTCGAACTGACAAAAGTTATATCAGTTCCTTGCATGTGGGCTACTGTATTTAAATACTTTGACTTGGCTGTATACACTTGTCAGTCAAAGTATTTAAATCCAGTGGCCCAC
This sequence comes from Acer yangbiense, assembly GCA_008009225.1. Lineage (NCBI taxonomy): Eukaryota > Viridiplantae > Streptophyta > Magnoliopsida > Sapindales > Sapindaceae > Acer > Acer yangbiense. The sequence goes on along the minus strand of CM017773.1, from coordinate 15,246,675 downwards.
ATACAAGAAACTGATATAATTTTTGTCAGTTCGAACTGATAATAGAAAAACTGTTAAGGGAATTACTACATTAATGAATATGAAACTTTACTGCCCTTTGGCCCTCCTCGAGAGTTGTTTTCTAGACTCTATTTGTAACGGTTGATCTTGTCGTACCTTGAAAAAAAAAAAAAAAAAAAAAAACCCTTCTCTTCACCAATCAAATGTATTTTTTATTTGATATTAACGAATTATGTTATGCGGTCCGCATAATCAAGCAAATGTGTTTTTCTTACTATAACATGAATTCAATGACTAAATAAATAATACAACGTAACAAAGTGTAATTATTTGTAGTTTTTAATGTGGGATTCCAATTGATACCAATTTAAAATGTAATTTTTTTTTTTGTTTCATTCTACACCGGTGTCTTGGGATCTTGTATAAATAAACATACGAAATTCTCACACCTAATAATTTTCAACACAACTACAATGCTAAGAGTCAAAGATAACCCATTAATTAAATTAGTAAATGATTTGATTAATTTTAAATGAATGTTAAGTAACTCTCTCCCCACTGCACATGGCTTAGCTGCACAAAGCAGGTAGCTGTTAGCTGTAACCTCAAACATTATCAATGGAATTAAGAAATTAAATATCTCTCTCTCTCTTTTTTTTTTTGTCAACACATTATCATTGTTCTTTCTTGTTGAGGCCCAATTTGCTTTGCTTTATTTAAATAAAATAAAAACTGCTCTAAGTTCAAGAAAACCAATGAGTGTGTTTTAAGCCAAAGGGCCCCACATGTCTGCATGTGTAGAATGTGGTTTTCAGTGCTGCCATTAATGACCATGTTTCAGGTGGGCACTTTGGATCCGAACCGACCCGACCCTAAATCGTAGAGTTGGGTTGGGTTAACTATAAAAAATCAGGTATAACGGGTCAAAATTATGCAACCCGAATTTATTCCGTGTCGGGTCGGGTTATAATGTCAACCTGCAACACAACCGACATATATATTTAAAAAAACAAAATCTCCTGTTAAACTCTTTTCTCATTTTTCAAACCCTTAAATCTAATCACTCTTTTCACATTTCTCCAACCAGCCGCACTTCTCTCACAGTTGTCCAAGCCGGTGCCGTTCTTCAATTCTCCACGCCGGCGCTGCTCTTCCGTCTTCCACGCTCTTCGTTCTTCAGGTATGAATTTATTGAATGTACAGTAAGAAAGACCAAATTCTTCATCTTCAAATTTGGGCTTTCATTTTTTTTAAGATGTTGTAAATCCCATTTTGGATTATCAAGTAAAAATGCCGAGTTTGTTTCTCTGTATCAAATCTCTTCTTGAAATAGAGCTTCAGTGTAGATATATATATATATTTTTATTGTCGCTTTAATTTTTTTGCCAATCTTTGTTGCCTATACCATGACAAATGTGAACTGTTTGCGTTTGCTTTTGCTGATTTGCTGCTGAGTTAATCAAAGTTGCTGATGTTGAAATCATTAATCTGCTAGTCTGCTACTGATTTCTTTTATTTTTTATCCTGTTTAAATTTTACTGGATTTGTTTCAGCAGTACTAATTTTGTAAACTGGATCAATCTATGCTATTTTGTGTGATTTTCAAACTATTGAAAAAAAAATGTATATATATTAAATCTCTTGTCTCTCTATCTTTGTTTTTCTGTCTTTGTACTATATATATATATAATTTTTTTTCTATTGTATACCGATTTGATGATGGGTTTTTGATTTTAGGCATTATTGAGGTTTAAAGTTTCATTTTATGCATTATTGAAGTTACTTGCAACTATTTTGCAGAGAACTTGCTCATTTCTAATTCCAAGTGCTTAAGAATTCATGGGCTGATGGACTTCTTTTTGCTGGGTCTATTAACTACCAATTCCCACATGTCAGTTCTAACCTCTCTCTTGCACATATTTATGTATATTTTAGGTTTATCATCTATGGAAATGTGTCTGATCGGATTCATCACTGGAAATGAATGAATGGCTGATGTATTTTATGAAAACTATGGAAGTGAAAATGCCTGATGTATACTTTAAGGTTTTATCATCCATGGAAGTGAAATATACTGCAATTTGCTTGAATTAGTTGATTTAGAAATGTATTATAATCTCCCAAGCTCGTTAAGAAATTGGAATTTATATGTTATTTTTCCATACTTTTTGTTTGTGTTTTATGGATTAAAGTACATTGATGATGCATATGTGGTGCTTGAATTATATGTGAAGATAATATTACTAGTATTGATATTTGATGGAATATTTAATATTTTAACTAATATGTGATGTAATTGGTATGTAATTGATTTTTTTGTTGTAATGGCCAACCCGATCAACCCAACCCAACCCGACAATATTGGGTTAGGTTGGGTTGGGTTAAATTTTCCAACCCGAAATATGATCGGGTTGGGAAATTTCCAACCCAACCCGAAAACGCCCACCCCTACCCATGTTGAGTTTTTCAAGCATTTTGCTTACCCTTTTGGCTTTGCATATCATTGCATCAATTCATTGATATATAGATAGATAGATATATTATTTATCTCTTAATTGTTGTTTTTGTTTAGTGGGTATTAGTGGGTTTTGGTCTCTCTCTCTCTTGTGAGTGACCCATATAGGTTTCAATTATAGAATATTCTTGGTTAGGTTAGGGGCGGCAAAGGAACAGTAAGCTAATGAAGTTGTTTGGTTTATAGGGGAGTTGACCTAATTAGGGAGTTTTTGTCTGAGATTTTGAAGTGGGTACATGTTTTAACTTTTAACATTTGGAGTGGTTTTTTAGGGTTTATATTGAACTGGGTTTATATTGCATTTTGTTCTCTTTCAGCTAGTAAAAACTAGTAGCTTGAGGAATTTGGGTTTGAAACTGTTGTTTTTAGGACATCAATCAACTGGGGTTTTTGTGTTATGTGTTTTGGTTTGGAGCATTTAAGAAGGTTGTTGTTTAGTTTCTGGGTTCTACTCTAATCTAACTCAATTCCTTATTTGAAGTTGAGCAGTTGACATCCATCACAACTTGCAGTGTGAGAAGATGGCTTGTGTGAAACTGGGATCCAAAAGTGATGCGTTTCAACGGCAAGGGCAGGCTTGGTATGATAGATACTCTGTAACTCTATTCTCTGCTATATTCTGTCTTTGAGTTTTGAATTTCTATTTTCATTTGCATAAATTTGTGTATCCGTTGAATTTGTTTCCATTAGTAACTTCTAACATTACATGGAAGGATCACCACCTGCACCTGAAAAAAGGAATTAGAAATGTTCATTATCAATCTCAAGCTTAAATCTGTTTTCTATTGGAAACTTGTTTATGCTATTGAAAAAAGACCTAGTATTAGGTGAAATGTTTTGAATTTTTCGTTTGGTTTATTAAAATGCTTTGACTACTCAAGAGGTCGATGGACATCCTTCCTGACAAGCACTACTTATGCTTTGAAAGCTGATGGATGTTTCCGTTTCTGTGACATTTTGTTTAATTTCATGAGCCCTATTATATCATACGGTATGTGTCTCATCTTTGTGTAAAGATCTTTAGCATTTATGTCATTTGTGGAGGCATTGCTTCTTGAATGTGCTCAGTGCTCACTCTGAATGAAATATTGATCTTTTTAGATGCTTAAATAGATGTTACTTCTGATTTGGGTTGTTGTGATACTAATATTCTAGAGATTAAACATAGGTGAAACAATTAGGAAAGAGGGAAATCCTCATTCTACAAATTGACATACATTGTCAAACTTTGGCTGTCAATTTGACAATTTTATAAGTTTCAAACTTCATTATTGACGTTTTATGCCCTAATATTCATTTGGCTATAGGACGTACTGAATAAGCAAATAATATATTCCCATTAGATCAATGACCCTGAATGTGGGCTAGAAATGTTATAATGGGTTCAGCTTGGTAGGAGTGGAGTGCTTGTACAACCCTTGAATTATCGTACAGTATTATTATATCATATGGCCTTTTTGGTTATCTATATTGCGTGTGTAAATGTCTAATGTTGACGTCCGCATTTTAACATGCATCTGAACATAAATTCTCAGTTATTGGTTGCATCCAACTGAGATCTATAATAGACCTTCTTTATCCTTTATTTTGTTGTACCTATGTGTGTTTATTTGTGTTATTCCTTTTTTGTTCCCCTGCATAATGACCTTTCAAGTACATGTAATAATTCTAGGTTCTGCACAACTGGTCTTCCTAGCGATATTGTTGTTGAAGTTGGAGAGATGTCCTTTCATCTTCACAAGGTAATGTTCATCTTTGTAATCATATAATGATTATGTCAACTTTTTTCTAACATGTATATATAATATATCTACTTGATAATTTACAAATGTTAAAGTCATTTGCTTTGTTGATTTGGGAAAATGTATGTTGCTCCTTTTCGGCTTTCAATATCCATTAAAAGCAGTAAACTGAATTTACTGTCTTTAATTTGCCTAATAGCTACCTTCAGCTGCCGTGGTGAATTTGGTTAGCAAGTTTCCCACTTCCCATCAAATTATCTATATACAATAAGAAGTTTAGCAAGTGTTTTTTTTTTACCCTCCTTTCTACTGGAGTTTAAAATCATTCTATTGGAGGTGTCGTCCAGAGCCAACTTAATATAAATTTAGCATTTTAGAATTACTCATCTTAAAATGCTTTCTTGCTTAAGTTGGTTGCTTGTATTTCTGCTAAAGAAATTGATTTCATTCAATATTTGAAGTTTATACTTTAGTAGTTTTGGAGGGAAATGTTAAAATCATATGTTGGTACTCTTCATGATTATCCGACCGCATACGTAATTTGATTTAGCTATCTGCCATTTAAATTATGGTTATACTGTCAGTAGATCCATTCCTATTTGATATTTAAACCAAATAACAATCCATTTGAATCTAATTGTGGTCTTTCATATCGAAATTATATTGACATCATTACATCAAACTCTGCTTTTTGGCGGATAACTTGAATCAAATTGTGAATTTGATATATATTATCATTAATACAATCTTTTATGCTTAGACAACCCTTAACCCTGCATATATTCTTCTTTTTATATCTATATCGAACTGAAAATGATCATATATTTAGCAAATTAAACACAGATCTATTTACAAAAAAGTTATAAGTTGAGAGTGATTCAATAAATATTCGGTTACCATCATTATGCATGCCAAGTAAAGGTCATTTTGCAGAATAACTGATGATTTGCCTAGCAGAGCTCTCAGTTAGAATATTAGAGGTGGTGATTTTCAGGGATTCAAATCATAGCAGGGTATGGGAAGATGCGGTTTGATGTAACCTTCTTTATATCTATTACATTTGTATTAAACTCATTCATAACTATTACATGTTAATTACGTAAAATAAAAAAAAATAAAAAAAAGGGTTTTGGAGATAGTGAATGTCTCTCTTGCCTATCTTGGACAAGGACATGCTGATCGAATTCAGGATGGGTTTTGTTCTGGATTTGTGATCGACGAGTCAGACCAAACTACAATAAGCGGGACTATTAGTACCTGCTTGTTAATTAATTAGAGACTAGAACATTGGCATTGCATAGAGCCGATTTGCCACATTTTCTTCTTGTTTTTCTTGTGGGTGAGTTGACCATTTGCATAAATTGTTTATCTCTTACACATTTTTTGTCACTTGATGCAGTTTCCCTTGCTCTCTAGAAGTGGAGTTATGGAAAGACTAATTGCAGAGGCATCTGAACAAGGAGAAGAAAAGTGTGTCATAAATCTCCCGGACATTCCTGGTGGGGCCAAAACGTTCGAACTTGTGGCCAAGTTCTGCTATGGGGTGAAACTTGAACTTACTGCCGCAAATGTTGTGTACCTTCGATGTGCCGCTGAGCATCTCGAAATGACAGAGGAATATGGAGAGGGGAATCTTATTGTACAAACTGAAACCTTTCTCAATCAAGTAGTGCTTCGAAATTGGAAAGATTCTATAAAATCGCTGCAGACAGCTGATGATATACTTTCAGAAGCAGAAGAACTTAATATTGTAAAGAGGTGTATTGAGTCACTAGCCACGAAGACATTTACTGACCCAAATCTATTTGGTTGGCCTGTAGTGGAGCATGGAGGACCCATGCAGAGCCCTGGTGGGAGCGTCTTGTGGAATGGGATAAGCACAGGGGCTAGACCAAAACATTCGACTGCAGACTGGTGGTATGAGGATGTATCAACTTTAAGTTTGCCTCTCTATAAGAGGTTAATTGCAGTCATGGAATCTCGTGGTATCAGACAGGAGATCATTGCTGGGTCTCTTACTTTTTTTGCGAAAAAGTATCTACCTGGGCTGAACCGGCATCAAGGTGGCACTGAGTCTAGCACCCGTCTGGCACCTGTGGCTTTGGGGGGTCTTTCATCAGAAGAAGGCCAAAAACTTCTACTTGAGGAGATAGATCGGTTACTGCCAATGCAGAAGGGTCTAGTCCCAACCAAGTTCCTATTTGGCCTACTTCGAACTGCCATGATACTTCGAGCAAGCCCTTCAAGCATATCCAATTTAGAAAAGCGGATAGGGATGCAGCTCGATCAAGCTACTCTTGAAGATCTGTTGATGCCCAATTTCTCTTATTCCATGGAGACACTTTACAATGTTGACTGTGTGCAGCGGATTCTGGACCACTTCCTTACCATAGATCAGATTACTGGCGGAGCCTCGCCATGTTCAATTGATGATGGCCAGTTATTGGGGTCACCTTCATTAACACCAATTACAATGGTTTCCAAGCTGATTGATGGGTACCTTGCAGAGGTTGCCCCTGATGTCAATTTGAAGCTCCCCAAGTTTCAAGCTCTTGCTGCTGCTGTTCCAGAATATGCCAGGCCCTTGGACGATGGTTTGTATCGAGCAATTGACGTATATCTGAAGGTAGTAACCTCTTTATTTTCACATCTAAATCACAAAAATAAATAGCTCATAGCATTATTTGTTTGTTACTTATGTTGGTTCAAATTGGCGTATGAATATAACTAGAGCTCACATTATCGCTTGCATTAAACCAAATAGATATCACATTGAATCCTAAAGTATATTACTTCCCATGCTGATTAAGCTTATTGTAGTACATTCAATCTCCATTATGTGTAATCTGTTCTGTTATGGTTATTTGAGGTGACATGATAACCTGAAATCAAATCAATCTGAAGTTGCTTCACTCAGTATAAGCTTTATAACATTCTAATGTCCCCAAACCAATATAGGATACGGTTAGTTTGATCATCATAGGAAACTTATAAACTAGAAAGAGGGAAAAAAAGGACACTCGGATAAAACATATTGTCATTGTGTGTGCAAGCCTATTGATTTTCTTGTGGTTGTATAACTTGCAGTCACACCCATGGTTGGCAGAGTCTGATAGAGAGCAACTATGCAGACTAATGGATTGCCAAAAGCTATCCTTGGAAGCTTGCACTCATGCTGCGCAAAATGAGAGGCTGCCTCTTAGGATTATAGTCCAAGTCTTGTTCTTTGAGCAACTTCAGCTTAGGACATCCATTGCCAGCTGCTTTCTTGTTTCTGATAATCTCGATGGATCAAGGCCTTTAAGAAGTGGATTAGTTGGCTCTAGTGAGGGAGGAGGCTGGGCATCAGCTGTGAGGGAGAATCAAGTTCTTAAGGTCGGAATGGATAATATGAGATCACGTGTTTCTGAGCTCGAGAAGGAATGCTCAAGCATGAGGCAAGAGATAGAGAAGTTGGGTCGGGTGAAGGGTTCTAGCACTTGGAATAGTGTCTCCAAGAAATTCGGGTTCAAGTTAAAGTCTCAAATGTGCAGTGCTCAAGAGGGTTCGGTTAGCAACCCGAATAATGGCAGTGGGAAGCTTGAGAAGGTGAAGGAAATTAGGCATGGAAAGCACAAGAAAAAATTGTCTGATGGGTAAAGATAAGACCCCATATTCCTTTGTTTCTTTGCTTCTAGAGTTTTTGTTATTTGTAATTCCACTTGTGTTATATTGGTTTAGAAAACAAAACATCTATCAATCACCCTGTAATTGTGTCATAGCTGTTAATGTTCTTTCTTTTTTGATTTCTGCATGTTCTCACATCTCAATCTGTAACAGAAATACAAGAGGACATCGTTGTGTAATTTGTGTTTCATATATAACTGTCAATGGAATTAAGAAATTAAATCTCTCTCTTTTTTTGCTCAACACATTATCATTGTTCTTTCTTGTTCAGGCCCAATTTGCTATGCTTTGCTTTGTTTAAATGAAATTAAAACTGCTGTAAGTTCAAGAAAGCCAATGAGTGTGTTTTAAGCCAAAGGGCCCCACATGTCTGCATGTGTAGAGGGTTGTTTTCAGAGCTGCCATTAATACCCATGTTGAATTTTTCGAGCATTTTGCCTACCCTTTTGGCTTTGCATATCATTGCATCAATTCATTGATATATAGATAGATAGATAGATAGATATATTATTTATCTCTTAATTGTTGTTTTTTATTTAATGGTTATTAGTGGGTTTTGGTCTGTCTCTCTTGTGAGTGACCCATATAGGTTTCAATTATAGAATCTTCTTGGTGAGGTTAGGGGCGGCAAAGGAACAGTATGCTAATGAAGTTGTTTTGTTTATAGGGGAGTTGACCTAATTAGGGAGTTTTTTGTCTGAGATTTTGAAGTGGGTATATGTTTTAACATTTGGAGTGGGTTTTTTGGGGTTTATATTGAGCTGGGTTTATATTGCATTTTGTTTTCTTTCGGTTAGTAAAAACTAGTAGCTTGAGCAATTTGGGTTTGAAACTGGTGTTTTTAGGACATCAATCAACTGGGGTTTTTGTGTTATGTGTTTTGATTTTGGAGCATTTAAGGAGGTTGTTGTTTAGTTTCTGGGTTCTACTCTAATCTAACTCAGTTCCTTATTTGAAGTTGAGTACGTAGTTGTTGACATCCATCACTACTTGCATTGTGAGAAGATGGCTTGCGTGAAACTGGGATCCAAAAGTGATGCGTTTCAACGGCAAGGGCAGGCTTGGTATGATAGATACTCTGTAACTCTATTCTCTGCTATATTCTGTCTTTGAGTTTTGAATTTCTATTTTCATTTGCATAAATTTGTGTATCCGTTGAATTTGTTTCCATTAGTAACTTCTAACTTTACATGGAAGGATCACCACCTGCACCCGTATTTGTCTGAAAAAAGGAATTAGTAATGTTCATTATCGATCTCAAGCTTAAATTTGTTTTCTATTGGAAACTTGTTTATGATGTTGAAAAAAGACCTAGTATTAGGTGAAATGTTGTGAATTTTTCATTTGGTTTATTAAAATGCTTCGACTACTCAAGAGGTCGAAGGACCTCCTTACTGACAAGCACTACTTATGCTTTGAAAGCTGATGGATGTTTCCGTTTGCTCTGTGACAGTTTGTTTAATTTCATTTACTCTATTATATCATACGGTATGTATCTCATCTTTGTGTAAAGATCTTCAGCATTTATGTCATTTGTGGAGGCTTTGTTTCTTGAATATGCTCAGTGCTCACACTGAATGAAATATTGTTCTTTTTAGATGCTTAAATAGATGTAAGTTCTGATTTGGGTTGTTGTGATCTAATATTCTAGATATTAAACATAGGTGAAAATGTATGTTGTATTGAGAGAGATATAACTAAAACAAAATTGGACAAGTTATGAAAATTTCGGTAGAATTTTCAATTTAAAGGAGGGGAAAAGATGTGGAGAGGAGAGGCAAAACGGGCAAGCAAGGGCACCACTCCATCTCAGCTTCCCGTGGAGGCGCGTGCCGCGTGGCCTCCACAGGGGTGGGAAGGTGTCCTTCCCGTGGTGACCACGCCCCTCCATGGGAAAGGGGGTGGTATGGCCCTTTGCCACCTCTCTTCTCCTTCGCTCCCTTTGTGCACCTCTCACGTTCTTTGACTGTTTTCCGGCCTTCGAACTCCGAATTCAAATCCGTTTTCGGATTACAAACCGTAACTCCTTCACGGACATGGACGTTTACAAAACTTTTATCAAAGACTTGGAATTCGACTCGATAAATAAGGACAAAGACCATGCATGATAGAGATACGGAAAGTTCGTAACTTCCAACTTGGAACTCAAAAACCTATGAATAAGTAACCGAAAAGTTCGGAACTCAATAAGGAACAATATGAGAACATATTCAAGACCAATATCCATAAAACACAAACAAAAAAACACAAAAACACACAAGTATGACATTTCCTAAAGATAGTCCTAGTACATGCAATTTTACAATGCTTGTGAAATTAAATGTAATTCATGAGCATACTTCAACAAGTGTGTGAATGTGTTATACCAATTTAGCGCAACGATGCAGGGACAAATGTATACAATGTGTGTGTGTGAGCTTACACCTTGCAAGAGGAAGAAGAATCTCGATACCTTAACATTCAAGAAGCACCTTTCCTCTTGAAGACAAACTTTGCATGCGAAGTTGCTTTCCTCCTTTGAAGCTTGATCTAATCACGAATCACCAAAGCAACTAAGCAATACAAACAAAGAACGTTTTGTTATGGAATCAAGCTAACACAAATCTAAAACCTAACATTTTTTTTTTTTCCACCGGAGTTTAAAATCATTCTATTGGGCCCTTGTGAGTTCAGATGTGTCGCCCACAGCCAACTTAATATAAATTTAGCATTTTAGAATAACTCATCTTAAAATTCTTTCATGCTTAAGTTGGTTGCTTGTATATCTGCTAAAGAAATTTTGATTTCATTCAACATTTGTAGTTTATGCATTAGTAGTTTGGGAGGGAAATGTTAAGATCATATGGTGGTACTCTTCATGATTATCTGACCGCATACGTAATTTGATTTAGCTATCTGCCATTTAAATTATGGTTATGCTGTCAGTAGATCCATTCCCATTCGATATTACCAAATAACAATCCATTTGATTCTAAGTTGGAAGTTCAACAAGCATTTTATTACTATAAAGATAAAGTTGAGCTACAATTTTCTCTTAAAATGAAATCTTTTCCAAAATGATTGTGGTAAGGAATTTTTAGTGCTCAACATTACTTCAAGCAGCATGGTATTATTTTGAGTCAAAGTTGTCCTCACACTCATGAACAGAATGAAGTTGTTGAGAGAAAAACATTGACATCAAGTAGAGACTAGGCTTACTCTTTAGCTCAAGCCTTTTTCGCTATTTTCTTTCATATTAACAGGATGCCAACACTTGTTCTTCAAGATCAAGCACCCTATGAAGTTCTTTTTCTGTCAAAACCAGCTTATGTACTGTTGAAAGTATATGAATGCTGTTGTTATCCTTACTTTAAGATCTTATAATTCACACAAGCTTTGTTTTAGAAGTTGTCATTGTACATTTTTTGGGATATAGCTCAACTCAAAATGGTACAAGAGTTGGGATTATGCTAGAAAAATATATATTGTTAGGCATGCTAGAAGTTCCAATTGTACATTTTTATTGAATTTACTGTATTTTAGGGTTTATAATTGATTTATTTTAGAAGCTGTAATTATCGGTATTTGAATTGGTTTCTAGGATTAATGAATTTTGTCGTTGTCAATTCAGGTGTTCCAATGAAGAAGAAGAAATCGGTTACCAGCTCTCTGATTTTTTGTTTGATTAATTTTTTTTTCTTCACTCCTGTGATTATCAAATTCGAAGGGTTGATTATATTTGGGAGGATCAAGGTTTTTGTAATGACTATATTACTTTTATAAATGGCTGCTGCTTTCCATGTATATTCTTTCTCTAAACCAACAATGTATGTTTTTTTTATGCTACCTTTTTGCATATCTTCAATTATGGATATTCCTGTTTCTTAGTAGAAGATGTGTCTGAAAAACACACATGGGTAGCTAATCAAACTCAGCCAGGAAAGAAGCAGAAATGAGACACCAGGATTGTAGTATCTCTACTTTTCCTGTCAATTCAAAATATGAAGCAGTCTCAACTCAATTGTTGCCCAACAGCTCTCATGCTTGAAAATTGCTTTAGTGTGCCCAACATACTATATGCCTGATTGCCTTCCACTAATATCACATCATATTTTATAGTAGCTAAACGCATAAAATTTTATATCACATAATATAAATACGATTGGACATGTACGTTGCACTAGACATACCATATGCTCATATCTTATTAAATAGTGTTGATTTTAAAGTTATTCAATTTGGATTGTAATAGATTGAATTGGATTACAGAGATACTTCTCATGATTAAAGAAATAATTTTCATTAAGGTAAATTAAAAAAGGGGTTAGACTATATTAGCTTAAAAGAAAATTGACAGAATATTTAATTTCAATTTTTATATGTCTATTTTGTTTAAAACGCTCACTAATCAAAAAATTTAACATGAGAAAACAAACTTAATTCATGATTTATGATTAAAATGTTAACTAAAGTCAATTAGAAATCAAATTACATGGTGTGAAAAAGAAGTAAATAAAACAAAAATAGATGAGGGAGGAAAGTGAAAGAATTTCAAAGTTTGAGTGAGACCCGTGTCTGTAGTACTCAAATTTGACTGGAGTAAGGTGAGTATGGCAAATTGGCAACTACTTGTAATGTATATTTTAATGAAATATAAAAGGAGGGTGGTGTCTTCACACTTCACAGAACCACAGATAGGTGGTGGCGGCCTTCCTTCTTCCGGTTGGTAAGATCTCATATACTAGAGCTTGCTGGTATCAAGATCAGTTTTTTTTTAGTTAATTGTCATCTGGTTCTGATCAAATTCATGTAAAAATTTAAAATTTAGTGATTTGCGATCTTCATACTGTATATTGAAATATGGATTTATATAAAATTTGCTAATCTCACTTTGTGGTTTCATATTCTTTGCCTTCCACTGTAAGTGATTGAATAATGTTCATTTGTGTATGTTACTCTCTATTAATCAAGAATATGGAAGTTTATTTTTTGGGTTCTACCCTGAAATCTATTTCATGCAATTCAATTATAATTCTAGTAGTGACTCTGGTTTTGAGGGTTTCAGATTGTATAGTTGTTTTGTTATACATATATTCTTTGTAGTGCCATCCGCATGCCTTGTATGTTTTGCTTTTGATTCTAAGGATATGAGAGGCACATCACATGAAATTGCTGTAATCCCAATTCACTATTTCTAAAATTTTATTCAGATTATTCAAAGATAGCTTGAAACAATCAATTGGAAAGATGGAGATAACTAATGTGACTGAGTATGAGGCCATTGCTAAGGAGAAATTGCCGAAGATGATTTATGACTACTTCGCATCAGGTGCAGAGGACCAATGGACTCTTAAGGAAAACCGGAATGCATTCTCTAGAATTCTGTAAGTTCTTCCATTTATAGCAATTCAACCTCTAATTAAAGCTTGTTCTATCTTTAATTTGTCTCATCTTCATTTTTGATTTTTTTTTCTTAACAAAAACAGGTTCCGACCGCGCATTCTTATTGATGTAAGCAAAATTGACATGACCACTACTGTCTTGGGATTCAAGATTTCAATGCCCATCATGATTGCTCCAACATCAATGCAGAAAATGGCACATCCAGAAGGTATACACTCCTGCTTCGTGAACTTCTTCTCTGCAATGGTATTCTTTGAATTGATAATATTCGGAGTGAGTGGATACAATGAGTTAATTCATGTATAAGTCCATGTGCATAGGTTGGCTGCAAATATGCATTTATAGAGTTGTACATTCATCGAAAAGATACAGATTATGTGATACTTGTGATGATATTGACCTCGAAGCTAAACAAATTTACCGAAAATATGATCCTAGAAAAAAGTTCAATGTGGCATTGTCTTGTAAGGGATTGTAATAGACTAATAGTTCATGCAGAAATATGTAATATCTATTTTCAGGAGAAATTAAATATTTTATTGCTTCCAAATGCTTTCTAAGAATAATGTGTAGTATCTAATTTTGACATTATTTTTTAACAATTAGAAATTCCCTAGTCTAGTGACTTCAGATGAATGTGTCTTTTTTACCTTAAAACTAGCCCTATTCATTGTCCTTTTTTTTTGGCTTAGTTACTGCAATTTGAAGAAATCACCTGAACATTTTACAATATTGAAAATGATCAAATGGAATACTGTTCCAAAGTAACACCAATTGATAGGAAAATCAATTGTTTTCCCAGCCCATGAACTCTTCTATAATTATGATTTTTTTTTTATGAATTCAAACAAGGTAAAGACATTTATATCTTAACATAATGGCGAATTTTATGCAGGAGAGTATGCAGTAGCAAGAGCAGCATCAGCAGCTGGCACAATAATGGTTTGCTTCTCATCACTTTGCTTTAACTTGTATTTTACAATTGTGTTCCTAGTGTGGATTTTAAATGCAAATCAATAGGGGACTGTTATGTTCTATGGCTTGTCAGTTGTCATTATAATTATAATTTTTTTTTCTTTACTCAATTTATGCATGATTTGTTGTTTCAGACACTATCCACTTTAGCCACGTCCAGTGTTGAGGAGGTTGCATCAACAGGACCCGGCATTCGCTTCTTCCAGCTCTATGTGAGTTTGAGATATCATTTTTCACTTTCTGATGTTGACCTGTATTGTGATATAATTTTCTGGTTTCAAAATTTAAAACATTAAGGGTTAGATTTTGTAATCACATGTTACTTTGATTTTGCTACTCCTAATTAATTATTCATGGATCTCATTTCAATACTTTCTCAAGCATGTGGGGGATGCTTGAATGACTCTGGAACCAGTAATCCTACCAACTTTGCAAAGATAAACTGTTAACATTAATTCTAAGAATTCTATCTGTGATTACTGCTATAAAAAATTGTTGATTTCTTAAAACTTCACAATGAATTCCATATTTATTTAGAAATAAAAGCAAGTTCTCTGTTTTCCCAGCAGAGTGAACCTGTATCTATTCATGGAGACCTTAGGTGCTAACTGCCTTTATTAGTTCATAATTTAAATCTTTCATGGGTGCAAACAATTTGTAAATACTGAATTATGAGATCCATTTGAGCTATTCATACCAATTCGTTTCATTTAAATGATGAACAATTTTTCTATGTTAAATTCAGGTATTTAAAGACAGGAATGTGGTTGCACAACTTGTAAGAAGAGCTGAAAGAGCTGGTTTCAAGGCAATCGCCCTTACTGTGGATACTCCAAGACTTGGTCGTCGAGAAGCTGTCATCAAGAATAGGTGAATATGGTTTCAAAACATTATGAAATGAGAAAAAGGTTGTCTAGAAAGATCTAGTTTAGTCATCTAAATTTCAAAAGAGTATAACCTAACAAGGAAATTCTTCATTAGAGCATCTCCAATGCAAATATGCATTTGGAGAAAATTGATTGCCACATAGGATAGATAGTTAAAACGTTATAAAACTATCTCCAATGTAATTATCTAACTTCAGTATGGAAATGATGTGGCAAAAAAAAAAGTTAGAGAATATGGAGTTGAGTTTTAGAAATACCGACTAGGATTTCTAACTTTTTCCACCAATAATATTAGAGCTCATTTAATTGTAAAATGAAAAAGGAGAGAGTGTAATAATTGTTTTATTATGATTGGTCATAAAATAGATGCATATTTGATTTTAGAATTGCATTGGAGATGTGAATATGCATTTCTCTAAATATTTTTCAAAAGTGGGCCCATAATGAATTGAAATGTTGATGTGACACTATTTAGAAACTCAAAAATGTATATTTGCATTGGAGATGCTGTAATAATTCAATTTCATCCCGCATTTATTGAACAAAGAAAGATATCATTAACCACTAGACTTAAATACTTAAACTGTTAGAAAAAGGCCAAGCAATATCGTTTAAGCACTCTAAAAAAAAAGAGAAAGTGACAACAAAGACCATGAAATTAATTTTTGTGTTTCATGAACATAGTTAATTTTTCCATGGATTTCGTCTCAGATTTAGTTTGCCTCCATTTCTGACTTTGAAAAACTTTGAGGGCTTGGATCTTGGCAAGATAGACCGGGTGGGTGACCTAGCAAAATGATTTTAGTATTTTGGTTACCATGGATGGCACTTTTTGTTTCACAATTCTTGTGGGTTGACCTTGTAGAGCAATGACTCCGGACTGGCTTCATATATTGCTGACCAAATTGACCAGTCGCTTAGCTGGAAAGTAAGATGTTTTGATTTTTAGATTTTCGAACTGTACCATAGAAATATTTTTGATAGATGTCACTATGGTATTCAATAAACCATGGCATTTTTGCAGGATGTGAAGTGGCTTCAAACAATCACCTCATTGCCAATCCTGTTGAAGGGTGTTCTTACTGCTGAGGATAGTAAGCGAACTATGGCCTGAAGAAATAATATTTGTACTTTATTTCTCTTTTTAATGGACTTCTTAACACTTTATCATGAGATTCAACTTTTTTACAATGATAATGCAGCAAGGTTGGCCATACAAAATGGAGCTGCAGGAATCATTGTATCCAATCATGGAGCCCGCCAACTAGATTATGTTCCTGCAACTATTATGGCTTTGGAAGAGGTACATTTGTTTGCATGTCACATCATTGCGTGGTATTGTAATCATCTTAACTTCCCAAAATTTTTCTAGTTTTTCAATTTCACATAATTCTTCATAAAGATGATGGACCTAATCTTACCATACTAAGGTTGTAATTCTTATGTTGTTTGTATACTTTTCCAAATCATTAACTATCATATAAATGCCCTGAACTTGCCCTGAACTTGTTATAACTGCTGCTCTCTTATCATCAGTTGCCTGAATTGCTTTTGCCACTTTTTCCTAGTCATTATCTCTAGTATCCCTGTTCTCTAGATTTTGTTAGTTCATTGGTTAATAATTTTTTTTAGAAAATAATCTATACAAGATTCTCTGGAAATGTAAGGTTTTCGATGTTTAAAATAGTTCCGTTTCATTTTGGATCATTGCTGGAACGTCTACTGGAATCACAGTTCTTCAAATTGAATCCTGTGTTTTTGCATTTAATGACTATTGAAACCTACAGGTTGTCAAAGCCGCACAAGGCCGAGTTCCTGTTTTTCTTGATGGTGGTATACGGCGAGGAACAGATGTTTTCAAGGCACTTGCTCTAGGAGCATCTGGAATATTTGTAAGTATATGTTTGCAAAATTACCATATAGAATGAGATGGAAGTCATTCGGGGGTGGGGTCAATAGTGGTCAAATAAATGGTGGGTGTTGTTTTCTTTCTGTTAAAGCGCGTGGGTAATAGGGTTGTGTTTCGTGGAACTAGGTCTAGATTTATATTGAGATTGTGTGAATGTATTCTAGTTTATTTTATCTTTTTGGTTCCATATTATCTCATATTGACTTTGTTGATGAACAAAGTACGAGCAACAAAGGATTGGATTTGATTAGATTCGATTAGATTTGATTAGTGTTCGTTTGAAACACCGCCGAAGAAAACTCGGTATGTGTGGTCAAACAAATGGTGGGTGTTGTTTACTTTTTCTTAAAGCGCGTGGGTAATAGGGTTGTGTTTCGTGGAACTACTTTTTGGTTCCATATTATCTCAAATTGACTTTGTTGATGTCTTGTATTTTTATTTTGACATTTGGAAGGGTTATTGTAAGACACTAAGTAACTTTTTTCTATAAAAATTAATTATTATAAGGTTAATTACAATAACTTACCCTGAGTTTTTATAAAAATGTTTAATATTCAACTATTGCCTTTAATTGCAGCAGAGCCCCCTGCCACAATTGACTTCCTTCTCATTTAACAGTTAACTAAGAGTTGATGCAAAATTACGTCTCTCTCTCTCTCTCTTAGTCTCAGAAATAAGTGAATGTGAAAATTAGGCATTGCTTCAACTAAAACTTAGTTAATTCTTGAAATACTTGAAAACTCAATATAAGTATACAGATTAAGTTGTTGTCTTATGGTCATTCTCCATATGGAATTTGTCACAGATTTTAGGCCTATGGTTAGCAAATATTTACACATTTCTTTCAATCTATCAATTTCAGATTGGAAGGCCAGTAATATATTCACTGGCTGCTGAAGGTGAAGCTGGTGTGAGAAAAGCACTTCAAATGCTTCATGATGAGTTTGAGCTAACCATGGCATTAAGTGGCTGCCGCTCACTCAATGAAATCACTCGTGATCACATCAAGACTGAATGGGACCCTGTTCGTGCTGTAGCCGGGTTATAAGGTTTGGGACATTCTCCGCAGGTTCACTCTGTCAGGATTAACCCAGTTGTACGATTTCAATTACTTTAGCAACCCAGGAGATGTGGAACGCGTATAAATAGCACTTGCAAGATTGGAGATGTACTAAAGAGTCGTTTGTAAGATGATTTTAAATTCATGGAATAATTTGGGGCAATCAAACGTTAAAGGACCATCATAAAAACAACTTTTCTTGATATTTGAAGGTTAGATTGCATTTGGAATGAAAGGCTTTGTGATGACAATGTTAATTTTTATAAAAGGCTGCTGCTTTACATGTATATTCTTTCTCTATACCAAGCTCTCACTGCCCTTTAGAAATCAAGTAGTGGAAAATGTCTGGGAAACATTGGAACATATTTCCTCTAAGAAGATTCAATTTGGCAGTCTTTCTGCTGAAGTTCATCTATGCATATAAGCAAATGCACAAAAAAGTAAATTCAAACTTTTTGATAAAATTTGTCAAAGACTGGAGCAGAAACTAAATTTACAAGTATATACCAAATTTTCTCTAGTTGTGTTGTGGTTGATAATTTAAAAAGTGATGAGATGACATTTATGCTATAAGTTTGTGTGCCCATAAGAGAAAAACTTAATATACACTGCAATCCAGTTTATTGATAAAAATGATTTTATCAACAAGCTAGACTCTAGAGGTAGAGCCATTAGGATGGATTACGAAATCCTTTATTAATAATGATTACAAGCGTGATAATAATAAAGATAAATAAATTTTTTTGGTAACTACATGGATATCTGGATTTCTGGAATCGGTTACTCTTCTTGAATTGCATAAAACAAAAGAAATTTTAAAATAATAATAATAATAATAATAATAAAACTGTGGATATTATGTGATTAGTGGGTATTCAAAAAGGATAATTCTAATTAAAGTATACAAGTCGAAAAGGAGAGGGTTGAATCAAAATAATTCTTTTTAAAGTTCACTCCTGATAGAAATAAGTGAATCAGATTTTCTATTATCAGTTCGAACTGACAATAAATATATCAGGACGAAGAATGTGGACCACAGATTATGGTGAAGTTTTGACAAGTGCATACACTTTGAGTCAAAGAATGTAAATCTAGTGGTCCACATTCTTCGTCCTGATATATTTATTGTCAGTTCGAACTGATAATAGAAAGACTGATAAATGAATTCCAAAGATCTTAGGCAAATCCAAAGAAGGTTTTCCTGTGCGTTCATTACCAAATATTTCTAGATCCCAATACACCCAATGCCAAGAAAGACAAGCCAAAGAAGAAAATATGCGCCCCGGATACACCTTTGTAACTCCAAAACCCAGGATCTATTATTGTCCCTCCAGTAATACTCCAACCGCCCCATGAATTGGTTATCTTAGGAGCACAGCAAGGTTCAAATTCAATAATACCGGAAGAACACACATAATAAGATTAAGGGGTAGTAATGTACTATAAAATCATGAAAAAGCAAGGAACGAGGAATTACTTTCATGCATAATGTCATAACTTCCAGTTTTAATTAACATGTGCATTCAACAAAGCATTTCTTTATGTCTCTTCAAAACTTCCATATCATGTTTTACCTCCTCCTCCATCTGGCCAAAATATGGTAATTATTTATTTATTAATAATTGAAATACTTCAATTGCTCGTTAACATTTAACCACGTGATATAATAGATTAATAGTTAGGTTGCATTTGGAATGATTAAAGGCTTTACCAAGCTCTCACTGCCCTTTCAAAATCAAGTTGTGGAAAATGTCTGGGAAACATTCTAAGAAGATTCAATTTTGGTAGTCTTTCTACCCAAGTTCATGTATGTGGCACATAAGCAAAAGCTCAAAAAGTTAATTTAAAATTTCATAATGAAAACTCGTGGTTTATGAACCAAGACAGACAATATGACAAATTTGTCATGGACTGCAAGCAAAAACTAAATTTACAAGTATACACTGCAATCCAGGCAAGAAAGCATATAATCTACAGATGAAACTGACCTTGTTTTATTCAAGAAAGCATATAATCTACAGATGATATCAAGAAAAAATGAAAAAACTGACCTTCCAGGCAACTAAAATGATTTAAGTGGTCTCTAATGTTGCCAGTAACCTCCTTTAACATTGAAACTCACTGGTAGCAGGAGGAGATCACATTTGAATCTGAAATTCTGCATGCAGGCTTCCTATGCAAACCAAGCTCATGTCTCAACTGTCAATAAAAAAGCCAGACTCTAGAGGCACAGCCACTAAGGATGGGGAAACCAATTTCAAATACTTGCATTCTTCATGGAAACAATAGCTGATCATCCCCACACTTCCACCTTGTCTGCCCACCTCTAATGAGCGGTAAAAACGGAAGGCACTGAGCCATTGATTTTGATATGCAATAGTCCTTAGTAAGGACTCAAATTCAACCTCAGAAGTACATCAAGTCATACTGTTTCAGGTGATTTACAACTCTCTATGACACACATCTCAAGTAGTCATTTGAAGCCACAAATACTTGTCGCATACTTGTCAAGCTGACCATTGAACACCTTGTGAGATCCACTGCATATTTTGGATGCAGAAGTTGAGTTTAAATTCGGAGAGATTCAATGCTGTGACAAAGAAGCCATAAATCAAGCAACGGTTTCAGCATTGTAAGATTATCCATCTTCCACACTTAAGATCAAACCCTGGAGTTCCAAGTTGCTTTTTACTTATCTTCCTTGAGGAAAGGCTGTAGACAAGTTTTGGCACTAGACTCGTCCCAATCCAAGCGATCCCACCACTGTTTGCTTCCTGTAATGTGCTTGAGGGAGGATGGCTTATTGGGTGCTGAGAAAGGCAGTTTTTTCAGCTTCCCACAATCCCATACATCAATTGATACCAGTGAGTTACAAATAAATAAACTCTTAGAAATGCATTTCAACTCTGGCAAAGCAGAGAAGTACATGCGCCTTAGCCTTGGAATTGTTATAACAGGAAAGACACCACCCACTTCCTCTCCTTCAATTATCTCCTCTATCAAACGGGAATTCCAAACCTCGATCTCTTCAAGGTTTTCTAGGCACTTTATCATACCAAATGAAAATAAGTTTATAACGTTATTACAACTGTGAACATGCAAGGTTCTTAAGCTTGAAAAGACACCAGCAACTACAGTTCCATCACAAATAGACCTTAAATTGGGCAGCTTCCGTAGTATCAATTTATCAAGGCTTGGAAACGAATCCTCCTCTGCCAATGTGATATGCTCCAAACCATCGCAACTGGAGACATAGCATTCTTTTAAATTGGTCAAGTTTGATAAAGCTGACACTTTTGATAGAATATCAATATCATGACAACCTTGTAATGCCAATTGCTCAGTGTTGTTTGGGAGCTCTATGAAGTTATCATTGGCACTGAGGTTACATCCTTGAATTTCTACACTACAAGTATCTCTTGAAATAGGTGAAAAGCTTGAAAGATGTCCTATACCAATATGGTAGCTTCTAAGCAGTTACCAATGTCTGGACCTCACATAGATATTGAAGCTGCATGGATCCTCAAAAGAAAGGCCTAGATTAGCTAGTTGTGGCAAGCTAGTGATTTCTTCAAATTTTGTTCCCTGGCTTGTGTCTTGAGAACCCAAGGACCATCTCCATCTGCTTTTAAACACTGATAGGTTTTCTAAACGGGACAGCTTTGAGATTGCCCCGGTAGGAAACCTTTTTAATTTTTCTGTGTAAGAGAGATCAAGGCGCCTGAGATTTACCAAGCTTTTAATATCATGTGGCAACTCTTTAATCAAGGTATGTGAAAGGTCTATCACCCTGAGCTCCTTGAGTGTTGCCAAGGAAGGTAGTACTTTAAGATCACAAAAGCATAATAGAAGTGAACGGAGGCTCTTTAAGCAGGAAAGAGAATCAGGAAGTGACTTGATTTTAGTACCTGATAGGTCAAGTACTCTAAGTTCATGCATGTTGATAAAGAATGAGTCAGGAATGCTACTGAGACTCTGAGAGGGTGGTTCCATTGCAAGAGAAAGGTTGATAAGTCTGTGCAATTGCTATTTTTAATTCATATATGATTATACAGTTTCTGAACTTAAGACTGAATTAATATTTTTTCAAGTGTATGTATATATACAATTGAGAGTAAAAAAAAAATTCAAAATTTATCACTTTACATATATGTTTATACACACAAAATTCAATTTGACAAACATATATCGGGAAGCATATATGTTCAACGACCCTCTCTTGGATCAATCCTAATATCCGTTTTATTTTTAGGGATGGAAATGGATATCGTATATGGATATCAATCCACATCCGACTCCATTATCAATTTTAATATTTTAAAAACACAAAATAATAATAATAATAATATGTGTAGGATAATATTTTGTGGAGTTATATAAAATATTTAATGAAATGAAATTTTTTCTTACCCAAATTTGGTGTCCAAATGATGTGGTAAACTCAATATGCAATTCTAATACAAAGGAATCAATGATGCCATATCATTTGGACACCAAATTTGAGTAAAGTAGAATTTTTTTTTTTCTTTTTTTTTTTAAATATCTTTCAAGATTTGTTTCTCTAGATCTTTATCGTGGTCGATGGAGATTTGGATCGTGGAGATCTAGATGAGATCATCGAACCATCTATGTCGCTTAAGATGGACTTAAGCGACGGAGATGGACTCATCTTCGATCTCCATCATGGTCGATGGAGATCTAAATCGGTGTCTGGATCTCCACCGATCTAGTTTTTATTTTTTATTTTCCTTTTATCTCCATTCGTTCGAATTTATCTAGATTTGGATCCAAGATCTCCTTTGCGAAATCGCAGGGGAGGCAATACCTCCCTTGTTCGCTGCTGAGAGAGGCCAGAGCCTCCCCGCCTTGAACCACCTTCCCCTTCGTGGCGGGGGAGGATCTCCATCCATGGGTCTTGATGGAGATCCAATCAAATTGGATCTCCAACTCTATTTTTTCAGTTTTTTTTTTTTTTTTTAGGTTTTTTTTTCCTTTAGTTCCATATATATATATTTTTTCAGTTTTTTTGTTTTCTTTTCAGTTTTTGCTTTTTTAAAATTCTATTTAATATCCACCATCTATCTTTTAGTTGGATGGTGGAGATCCATCCATATTTCTTTTTCAGTTTTTTTTAATTGTTTTATTTTAGAAATTTTGACTATCTTAAAATCTGAATATCTAAATTTCTTTTCTTTTTATTTTATTTTTTATTTTTATTTTTTTAATTCAATTCTTAATCTCAATCGTTCAACTTTGTGATGGACGGTTAGAGATACGTTTAGAAAAAAAAAAAAAAAAATTAATTCTTTCATATTTTTTTCCAAAGAGATTTTTTTAATTTTGTGATATGAGGGGCATTTCGGTCTTTTATATTAATTTTTTAATTAATATTTAAGGGGCATTTTGATATTTTAACGGTCAAACCTAGTCAACGGTAATGTTTGACCAAGTTTGACTAACGGTAGGAGAGGTGAGTGTCAATTAAGATAAAGTTGTTTTTTAGTGTAAAATGGCAAACCTTAGGGGAGTTTGGTGCAATTTACTCATTATTTATTTATTAATAATTGAAATATGGTAAAAATAACATTTAACCACATCATATAATAATTAATAAAAAATAATTTCAAAAAAGCAATAAATAAATAATCATATATATATTATATAATAGATTAATAGTTTAGGTTGCATTTGGAATGATTAAAAGGCTGCTGCTTTACCAAGCTCTGACTGCCCTTTCAAAATCAAATAGTGGAAAATGTCCGATAAACATTGGAATATATTTCCTCTTAAGAAGATTCAATTTTGGCAGTCTTTCTATACTGAAGTTCATATATGCACATAAGCAAAAGCTCAAAAAGTTAATATAAATTTTTTGATAAAATTTCATAATGAAAACTCGTGGTTTATGAACCAAGACAGACAATATGATAGTTGTGCAGTAAAAAGTACTAAAAACAAACAAATTTGTCAAAAACTAAATTTACAAGTATACACTGCAATCCAGTTTATGAAAGATTACCAAGCTCCTTGCATTCTTCATGGAAACAATAGCTGAACATCCCCAGACTTCCACCTTGTCTCCCCATCTCTTACGAGCGGTAAAAACGGAAGGTACTGAACTTGATAGGCAGTAGTACTTAGCAAGGACCTCAAATTCAACCCCAGAAATACATGAAGGCATAGTGTTTCAGGTGATTTACAAGCTACAACACCATATGACATGCATCTCAAGTAGTCATTTGATGCCACAATATACTTGTTGCATACTAGTCAAGCAACGGTTTCAGCAGCAATCCGTCTTCCCCACTTAAGATCAAACCCTGCAGTTTCTAGTTGCTTTTTTACTTATCTTCTTTGAAGAAAGGCTGTAGACAAGTTTTGGCACTAGACTCGTCCCAATCCAAGCAATCCCACCACTGTTTGCTTCCTGTAATGTGCTTGAGGGAGGATGGCTTATTGGTTGCTGAGAAAGGCAGTTTTTTCAGCTTCCCACAATCCCATACATCAATTGATACCAGTGAGTTACAAATAAATAAACAATTAGAAATGCATTTCAACTCTGGCAAAGCAGAGAAGTACATGCGCCTTAGCCTTGGAATTGTTATAAC
Source organism: Acer yangbiense (assembly GCA_008009225.1). Lineage (NCBI taxonomy): Eukaryota > Viridiplantae > Streptophyta > Magnoliopsida > Sapindales > Sapindaceae > Acer > Acer yangbiense. The sequence goes on along the minus strand of CM017773.1, from coordinate 15,221,931 downwards.
AGGAAAGACACCACCCACTTCCTCTCCTTCAATTATCTCCTCTATCAAACGGGAATTCCAAACCTCAATCTCTTCAAGGTTTTCTAGGCACTTTATCATCCCAAATGAAAATAAGTTTATAACGTTATTACAGTTGAGAACATGCAAGGTTCTTAAACTTGAAAAGACCCCAGTAACCATAGTTCCATCGCAAATAGACCTTAAATTGTGCAGCTTCCGTAGTATCAATTTATCAAGGCTTGGAAATGAATCCTCCTCTGCCAATGTGATGTGCTCCAAACCATTGCAACGGGAGACATGGCATTCTTTTAAATTGGTCAAGTTTGATAGAGCTGACACTTTTGATAGAATATCAATATCATGACAACCCTGTAATGCCAATTGCTGAGTGTTGTTGGGAAGCTCTATGAAATTATCATTGGCACTGAGGTTACATCCTTGAATTTCTACACTACAAGTATCTATCGAAATAGGTGAAAAGCTAGAGAGAAATCCTATACCAATATGGTAGCTTCTAAGCATTTGCCAATGTCTGGACCTCACATAGCTATTGAAGCTGTATGGATCCTCAAAAGAAAGGCCAAGATTAGCTAGTTGTGGCAAGCTAGTGATTTCTTCAAATTTTGCTCCCTGGCTTGTGTCTTGAGAACCCAAGGACCATCTCCATCTGCTTTTAAACATTGATAGGTTTTCCAAACGGGACAGCTTTGAGATCACCCCGGTAGGAAACATTTCTAATTGTTCTGTGTAAGAGAGATCAAGGCGCCTGAGATTCACCAAGCTTTTAATATCATGTGGCAACCCTTTAATCAAGGTATATGAAAGATCCATCACCCTTAGCTCCTTGAGTGTTTCCAGGGAAGGTAGCTCTTCAAGATCACAATAGCATAATAAGAGTGAACGGAGGCTCTTTAAGCAGGAAATTGAATTGGGAAGTGACTTGATTGTAGTACCAGATAGGTCAAGGACTCTAAGTTCATGCATGTTGATAAAGAATGAATCAGGAATGCTACTGAGAGGGAGGTTCCCTTGCAGGAACAAGGTTGATAAGTTTGTGCAATTGGGATAATCAGGTAGAATCTTGATGTGGTTTTCCATGAAAGACACCTTTTCAAAACCTTCGATCCATTCCCTTGGCAGTGTTTTCAATCCAAGACCAGCTTTTACCATGAACCGGGGACTCTCCCTTGTGATTCTTATTGCCATATCCCTCACTAAATCATGCATTTTCACCCATCTTGTTCCAGCACTCTCTAGTAAGCAAGCATCTTTAAGTTCCTCTAACATTGCATGCCCCTTGTTGACCTCATTCTCTCTCTCTCCCACTTCATCTATTAACCCTTCCGCCATCCAGTACTCAATTAACTCCTCAACCTCAATCTTGTAATTATCAGGATAGAGCGCACAGTACAAAAAACAAGCTCGGACCTTATCATTCCTCAAGTGACTATAGCTGAATATTAGGCGCCCAAAGACATATTCATCCATGCCTTCGATTTCTGCTCGTGAAGTCTTTAGTTCTTCCAATGCATTCTTCCAAACTCTAACATTGTCTGTTTTCCTCATGGCACGTCCCACAGTGATGATTGCAAGAGGCAAACGACCGCATTCCTCAGAAATCATTTTCGCTATAGGTTCTATTTCAGGAGAATAAATTGCTTCTTTTCCAGCTTTATCAACAAACAATTCCCAGGCCTCCTCCTTAGAAAGGACATCGACTTTGATTTCCCTGTGTGTCTCCATGCCTCGACAAACATCCATGAGCCGTGTAATGATTACCAACTTACAACCATTTTCTTTATTTGGTTGAGGGATCCCCACTTCATCTAAGGCAAAATTATACCATAAATCATCCAAAATGAGCAAAAAAGTCTTCTTTCCCAAAAAATGCTCATACAACATGGTTGATCTCCTAATCAAATTTGGTTCATGTGACAGGTCCAAATTGACAGATCTTGCTATGTCAGTCTGCAATTGCTCCAGATTACAGGTCTTTGATGCAGTCACCCAAATGACATTTTCAAAAAGTTGTGATTCATTGAGAAGATTGTTCATATGCATCATGGTGGTTGTCTTCCCAACACCACCCATACCATACACACCTATTCTGTTGATATTGACATCCATGAGGCATTCCCATACCTCATCCAAAACCTTCATTGGAGTTATTTTACAAATCAAATTGGTTGTTGGCATAATCATTCCTGTATCGAGTAACATATTAACAAATACTCCATGCTGAAATACCCCTCTCATCTTTAGCTCATTCACTTCTTTAGCAAATTGTGCAAGACGCTTGCCTAATTTATAACGTGAAAAACAATTAGGAAAACAGCATTTCATGCATTTTCCTTTCTCAATAATTTCATTTTCTATGCTACCCACTTCATTTGTTAAATTCTCCACATTCTTAAGCCATAACTGAACCTCATTTCTCAGCTTCTTTCTTGGGTTTACCATTGTCCCGGTCATTTCAATTTTGATGTCAGACTCTTGGGCATTCAGATCTTCCATAATGACATGAAGTGTCTCTAGAAGTTGCTCTACATTTTTCATATAATAAAACCGTCTAGCTAGTGGCACCCTTATTAAATCTAAAATACCTACTGTAAGTCCAACAATATCCATTATCACTGCATTAAGTCAAATGAGCATAAACAACAGGGAAAAGTCAATGGAAGATCAGAAAAACAAAATAAAATAAAGAAGTGATTGCAGCCACATAATAGTCTACATTACAAACAGGTTTCGAGAGTTGATGCTCATAATAAGCAATACAAGCAACACTTATTTCCAAAAATATGTTTTATTTCACCTGAGAGACATATATGCCATCAGATGAGCTAATGTCTCAAAAGAAGACTGAGTTTCGTTTCTTAATGCTTCTTAAAGGTTGAGTTTTGTTTCGTGTTTTCCACGTTGAAGGCACTCATAAGTGGATTATCTCATTCCTAACACCCTAATAAAGGTGTAGATACCTAGTAAGCTTAGGGAAATCTAAACCATAGTAACCCACCTAAGCGTGGAAAACCATCATGGCACATAATCAGTGTCTAGAATTGTTCTTTCATAACTTTTTTTTTTTTTGACAATATCTGTTTAATAACTTTTTCAGCAAATGAAAACTTGGCATAAAACCCCCATCCAATCCCTTTAGGACAAGTAAATGAAGGCCTGATAAAGCCTTTCCTTGACCAAACTAAGGCAAAGAAGACGATGTCAATGGCAATTGAAAATCTGGTTTAAAAAAACCACAAAAATAGCTATGTTCAACCCATATGCAAAAAGTAAGCAGATGAAAAACATGGACCAAGCAAGACCCTTTAATGGATAGTGGATAATCGATTTGATTAATAGATAATTGTTGCTGTAGAGACACACAAAATCATTTATATTGGTTTCAACTTTTCGGTTCAGGTATCAGCTATGTTAAGTCAAGGAAATGAAAATTTGGTTTAAAACCCACAAAAAATGGCTATGTTTCTACCCATATGCAAGTAAATATGTAAAGTGGATCAAAATGTTGGACCAAGCAAGACCCTTTAAGGATGTAAGCAGTTAAGCTAAGAAAGCACATCTAGTCATAAAAGTTGAGATTTTTTTATGAGGGCAAGTCAAACTGGAAATCTTACACAAATTCCCTTGATCTTAAGTCACCAAATAAGGCAAATCATTTCCTTTTAAACAAAAAATCACTTAACACAGAAGATTCATATGAGCATCATCAGCTCGTTCAATAATGCAATAAACAATTTCTCAATCATCATCAACCCAGCTTTTTGAAAACTAGCATGAAATTTATAATATAAATAAAGTAGCACATATGTTAATGAGAATTATAATGGCACAAGTGAGTTTTACCTCAAATTTGGAAAGCTGGATACAACGCAGATCTACCCAAGTCTCCTCCAGCAACAGAGTTGGCCTGTAGAATATGAGAGTTTGATAAGCCTATGAGTCTATGCAGATTATTGAAGTTTTTATTATTGCAAAAAAATAAAACAGATATTGATCTAGTAGTTCTTTAAAAAAAATCTCTTTTTAATCAAAGTTAGTCAAACATAATAGATATAAGGATATTTTTGTCATTGAAAATATGTTGAAAGAAATAAATTAGAAATTCATAGAGTTTTGGATTTATGAAATGTTAAAGAGACGAATATGAGGAAAGATGTTATCTATTCTAAAGATTTGTGTACAAGTGTTTCTAAAACTTTTTATCTTGTTTAATACATAGTTTAATTATGAATAAAATTGTCTTTAATAACAAAATATTAAAATGGAGTGAAAAATTATTTGGTTGATTGGCTAAACTCTAAAGCATTGCTTAAATCATTTTTGGGTCGTAAAAGTAGCTAGTTTGACCAGAACGAAAAAAACAAAAAAAAACAAAAAAAAGTTCATCGATTTTCATACGGGTATATTTATAGTATACTAATATACATCATCATATTTTTTCCATGTAAACAACATAACTTCAATTATAATAATACACACAGTAAAAATGTGGTAATGTATATTAATATGCTATAAATATGCATATATTATATGCCTACTAGAGAAAAATTGTAAATACTACTATGTAATTATGTAAAATTACAATTGTCTAATATGGTTTAGTTGTAAACGATGCTCATTAAATATAATAACGTTTTAAGAGTTGTCACACCCCGTAGGTGGTAACAAATATATATATAGTCTTTCTATTGTCAGTTCATCCTGACAATAAATATATCAGGACGAAGAATGTGGACCATAGATTATGGAGAAGTTTTGACAAGTACATATACTTCGAGTTAAAGTATGTAAATCTAATGGTCTATATTCTTTGTCCTGATATATTTATTGTTAGGACGAACTAACAATAGAAAATCTATATATAAATATAGTATTATGTAAAGTTATGTCATTTGCATGGAAATATATTGGATGGATTGGACGCATGTATGATGATGTATCACAGAATTAATCAGATATGGTCCTAAAATGTTTTTGTGGGCTGGTGCTCATTCTAATAGAAATGGGCTCTCATAAGCCTATAGACTTTTGTTTTAATTGCTCCACCCTATAAGCCCTTTCTATAACACCAATGTGGATCCGATAAGATTGGGCTAACGGGGAATATGTCTAATCTGTATAATGAATAATTATATTTATCATAAGATTCCAATTATATGATAAATATAATCTTTTAGGGTTTGACCTAATGGATTTTGCTACTATGATAACTATAAGTATGCATGTATGTAGTTATAACTTATAAGAGAAGAGGGTTCACGATATCTATTCAAATTTTTTTCTTAAAATTATTAAAATATAGATTTTTCTCCATCGTTACATTTCAAGCCAATGAAAAATTAATTACCTTATAGCTATACTATCATAACCCTTGACTAATATATATATCCAAAAAAAAAAAAAAAAACTATACAAGGTAGTTGATATAGAAAGTCTTATAAATTGTAACTTTGTTTCATATATTTTAATTTTCTTAATTTTAATTTTTAATTATTGGATTAAGATCTAATTAATATTTTGTTTTTGATAGATCACTTACCGAGTTACCAGCGACTCAAACCATAGGACATTGACAGTCTGAATCAGCGTTTTTACTACCAAACCACATTAGACGGTGGTAAAATCTAATGAATATTAACCACAACATTACTGGTTTTGTACAATAGGATAACCCAATTTTCTAATACAATTAAAAAACAATAATTTCAATGGAAAGATTGATCTGCATCGCCATAATCAGAGATTATACATTCTATAGTTTACAAGAGTTACTTAATGGGAAAAAATGAGAGTAAGAAGAGGCATAGAACATGCATGAGTTAGGGTGAGAGGTGTAAACTGAATATTGGTAGCCACAAACATTACAAGAAGCTAGCAAATAGCAATAGTGTTGAATCTTGATCTTGAATTAAAAGAAGCAATTTTAACCACTAATTTCAAGCCTACTCTGGCTCAGTCCATATATACAAGTGCATGTGCAGGGCTCGTGATGCTTCATTTTTTTTCTATTTCAAGTTTTCTCACGTTTTCCATGCAATTCCTGCTTATATTATTACAATTAATTTCTCTATATATGTTTGATCAGTTACCACATCTTTTAATATTTTTTGTTGGGTGTTTTGGTGGTGATCATGCGATTCCATGTTCTTTGGTAGATCAAACTTCAAACTGTCATTTGATTAGGTCAACCGCCCGACACAACACAAGCACTGCTTATACGAAATCCCATATCCATACATCCATCCAAGCCTGATCTTCTTCTTCCACATGCATGGAGTTACCTTAACACGTGCGGCCCACAACAATCACATATATTTTTATTTTAAATTTTGAAATATTACAATAATTTGGGATTTAGGATATGGGATAGACTCAAACCCACAACCGGCCTCTTAGTGTAGGTGATGTGAGGCCAATAATCACATACATTTCAAGTATAATTAACAAATTATTAGAATTCAATTGTTTTTTTAAAAAAAAAATTATTATCTTTGTATAAGTTTGATTTGCATTGTGTTGTTAGAGATTTTTTCCACATAGCTAGGTTGGATTCAAGAGTAATCTACGGTATAAATAAGCAAAATCTAACCTTAACCCCATGACGACCATTTTAAGACAAAATTATAAGATTCGATCGGCTAAAGTGGACAATACCTCGTGGGTAGCAACCTCGTGTTGTTGACTTGTTGTGCATATGATTTCAAAAAAGATTCAATGGGCTAAAGTGGATAATACCTCGTGGGTAGAAAAAGTACATCCGTGTTAACCGTGTTAACATAGACTAATGCATATATGTTAACAAACAATATATAGTACTGTTGCGTCTTTTTACAAAACAAAATTACATAGACTCCCAAAATAATGTTACATATTACTTGTTAATGTATGTCTTAATGACACACGTTAACACAATCCATAAAAATATATCTAGCCTTCCATTAGTGAAGAGAATGACTGAATGAGATCTGTTGACTATTAAATTTATTATCAATTGTGTATAAAAAGAAAATTAGTAAGTAAAATTAGGGAATATGCATGTGTAACACATGATTATGCAAGTATTCATAGATAGCATCCTCCCTTACAATATGTGTTCTTTTCAAATTTAATGTCAATATATATAGCAAACTTATAAAATGAATTAATGGTGGTGAAATCATGCATTTAAGAGATTGCATTTGCATGTTGTGTAGTGCTCTCAAGATACACGTTTTCATTAATAAAAAATCGTGGTATGTTACATGCTTATAAACCACTCTTCACATGTTCGGTGCGAGCCTGCCTGCTTGTGTGCTTCGCATTTTCTCTTTATTTAATTAATCATTTCATGGGATTAATTAGTTATTAAGGTGTGTATTATACTATTATGTTCTTTCTATATTGTTTAAGTACCCAGATTGGATTCATATTTTCTTCTTCTTTATTTTTTAAGTTATAAATATACATTGAAATCCAATTCACCAAGGGTACGTATTATTTTTTTCTACAATTTCAAACCCAAATGTGTGATTTCTAGATAACTTTATGAATCAAAGATTATTAGAATTGTGTTAATATGCGTAGTTCATAATACACATATAGATAATAGATATCAATAAAAATATAGTACTTATGATGAGCCGGAAAAAAGAGAGAAAAAAAAAAAAAACATTGTGAAAAGGTGTACTTTTGCTCCACACAAATAACCTGATTAAAAGATTCTATTTATACTAGTTACAGAAAGTTTAAACCTACAAGGAAATCCATCTCTTACACGTACAAGACTTTCTTGTTTTACATAAATACTATTTTCTTTTATACACAAGTCTTCTTGTAAAGAGAAATTATTTTTCCTTCAAGCACAAGAACTTCTCAAAAAGAAATAACTTCCTTTTCAGCTAAAGATTTCCCGTTCCGCACAAATCTCCGCCAAACCGTTGTCTGCAGCATAGCGTTTCTCACAGCGTGAATCTTTGGCATTGGACCACTGTGCAATGCACAGTGCAAGGCACAACGTTTTCTTCATTGATGGAAACCACTCCCTAGACCGCTTTGCAAGGACAGCGCTAGGCATAGCGCAACTCTTCGGTCTTCGTGTCTTCGCGTCTTCAGTTCTTTTTGGTCTTCAAACCTCCCTTAAACATGAACTCCAACTTCCAAACGTTCCTCACGTCTCCAAGAAGTTTCACATTAGTTGAGTCTTATTTGGTTCACATTGGATTCACTTGAGAATACGAGCTAAAACCTAACATGATTGTCACCAAGTTAATAATTCAAGTTTAAATGGCACCAAAGTATGGTGATGGATAAAAATACCCCCATTTTTACATTTATTCTTTTTTATATCCTCTTTTTTCTTTGATTTGTTTTTTCAAAAACTCTCCATTGATGGAGGTGACCTCACCTCCATCAATGGAAATTTAACAGATCTCCATTGGATCCAATGGAATTCGACTGTTTCGACGACTTCCATTGGAGGTCGAACAAAACTCCATTGGAGGTCAAAACGACTTCCAATGGAGGTCATCGAAACGGTCAAACTCCATTGGAGGTCGTTGTCGTCGAAACGACCTCCATTGGAGATCGATGAAGTAGTTAAAAAAAATGTGGAAATAAGTCTCGGCAATAAGTCTCGGGTAAGGCATCCAAGACTTATTACCTGATGTTTTTGGGGCAATAAGTCTCAGGTGCCCTACCCGAGACTTATTCACCCGAGACTTTTTGCCGAGACTTATTTTCAATTTTTTTTATTTTTTTTTTTATTTTTTTTTTATCTTCTTCTTCATCGACCTCCAATGAAGGTCGAGGTCATTCCTCCATTGATGGATCAATAGAGGTCTTTGAAGAAGAAAAAAACGAAGGATAGAGGAAGAAAGAGAGAAAATTTTAAAAAGTAAAAAAATAAGCGAGGGTATTTTGATCTCACCACATACTTTGGTGCTATTTAGACAAGAATTATTAACTTTGTGTTATCCCTACAAAGTCAACCCCATTTAGTGTTATTTCCCGTTATTTCCTCAATAATGAATTGATAAGAATTAAGCTGGAATAAAAAATATTATTGAAATTAACAATAAAGTGATAAAAATTAATTTAGATTAAAAAAATCTATTAAAATAATAAATTTATAAAAATTAATCTAAAATTAAAAAAATCTATTAAAATAATAAGTGATAAAAATTAATTTGGATAAAAAAATCTATTAAAATAATAAGTGATAAAAATTAATTTGGATAAAAAAAATCAATTAAAATAATAAAGTGATAAAAATTAATCTGAAAAAAAAAATCTATTAAAATAATAAGTGATAAAAATTAATTTAATTAAAAAATCTATTAAAATAATAAAGCAATGAAAATTAATTTGAACAATTTTTTTATTAATATAGTAAAGTAATAAATTAATCTAAAACAAAATCTATTAAAATAATAAAGTGATTATAGGTAGAAGTAAAAAAGAAAAGTATAAGGTGGAATATGGTATTTGGGAGGAGATTGTGTTTGGTTTGGTTTGGTTTGGTTTTTATGAAAATTTAATATTTTAAAAATTTTATTAATGGGAAAACAGCTTCTTCTTTCTTTTTTTTTTCCTTGGAAAGAGAAGAACCAAGGCTCTAGCTTCTATCCGTATATAATCATTTTTTTACAAACATGAAAAATATACTAGGTCATTAAAATTGGAAAATGTATTAGAAGATTGTAATTATTTACCTAATTTTTGACAATATGAGGTTGATCCGGTAGTAAACCCCCTCACACTTGCACCATGAGATTACGGGTTCGAGTCCTCCCCTTCCCCTACAAAAAATCCCGAATTTTTATAATAGTGTAATGCTAAAAATAAAAAAATAAAAAAATAAAAAGTAATTATTTATCTATTTTTTTGCTTGGGTGAAGAAGTGCTTTTAATCTTTTTTTTTTTTTTACTATATCTATCTGTCTATCTATCCACATATCTAGACCAAATTTTTTTTGAAGCTTTTGTCATTAGTAAGATTCGAGCCGCTGACTTAGGAGTCATTTACCCAAATTCAACGGCCCCAAACCCATTCATCTATCAGTTGAGCTACGTTCCTGAGAGCGAAGAAGTGCTTTAATCTTAATTATGTGATTATAAATTATTCCAGTTTTTATAAAGCAATTTAAAAAAAAAAAAAAAATTGAAAAACATTGGGAGACGTACGATATAGAGAGGTGTCAATAGATGCATCGATCATCATACATGTAACTGTAGGGGTGAGCGTTTTCGGATTGGGTTGGGTTGGGTTGGGTTGGGTTGGGTTGGGTTGAAAATTTTTCAACCCAATCCAACCCAACTTAAATTTTAAACCAACCCAATATTTGTCGGGTTGGGTTGGGTTGGGTTGATCAGGTTGAGCTTCTTAAGCCCAATAGAAAAAATATATTTGAATTCAAATTTTGTTATATCAAAATTCAAATTTAAAATAATTTTTTCACCTTAATATTATATCACATAGAGTTTAAATTTCCTAAAAACATCAAAATCAAATCACAACATATAGTACAAATTGTTTAAATATCTGTTACATAATTTAAAAAAAAAAAATACATAACAATTTATTCAACTTGGAAAGTCTCCATCTAAGCCTCTCATCCATTTTACAATTATAATCACTTCGTCGAATATCTCGTGGTTGGATAATCTATTATTTATTTCAATCAACATAATAGTTTGAGTTTATATACAATTATTAGACTTTTTTCTACAAAATTCTTAATCAAATCCTAAAGAAAAAAAATATATTTTAAAGTATAATTAAGGATGTGTCAATTAATACAAAAGATGAAACACAATATAATTGCATATTTTTAATAAATGTATTATATATTTATAGTATAAAAATATTTACAATTATGTATTTATATTTGTCATTTATAATATTATAAATATTGCATGAGTAAAATTTTTAAATATTTTTAAAAATAAGATTTCATAATAAATCTAATAATAAATAAAATTATTTAATTTATTTTTTATTATTTATATCGAGTTGTCGAGTTGGATTGGGTTATATTTTATTAACCTAACCCAACCCAACCCAATCTTAAAAGCAACCCAATCCAATCCAGTTGAGTTGGATTAGATTGAGTTGGATTAGATTGGGTTAGAGGTGGCACGGTTCCGGTCCGATTCCGGTTTGGAACCGGCGATTCCGGTTCCGGTTCCGGTTCCGGTTCCGGTTCCAAGGTTTGGTGGAACTGGAACTGGAACTGGAACTGGAACTGGCTTTATACCGGTTCCGGTTTCGGAACCGCCGGTTCAGGTTCAGGTTCAGGTTCAGGTTCAGGTTCAGGTTCAAGTTCCGGCCAAACCGGCGGTTTTGAACCTTTTTTATTTATTTATTTATTAATAATAAAACTCAATCTGTCAACCGTCCATCCAACCCAGATCAGTCCAAGAAGAAAAAGAAAAAAAAATCAAAATCGGATGGTGCTATGGTGGTGATGCCGTGATGATGGTGGATCGAAGAAGAAGAGAAGGAGATCGATCGAAGAGAAGAGGAGGAGGATATCGAAGAAGAAGAAGGAGGAGAAGAAGAAGAGGAGGAGATCGAAGTAAAGAAGAAGAAGAGGAAGAGGAGATCGAAGTAGAAAAAGAAGAAGAAGAAGAAGAAGAAGAAGAGGAGGAAAGAAGAAGAAGTCTGACGGCTGTGTGTGAGTAGGTAAAGGAAGGATTTAGGTTTAGGTTTAGTATTTATATTAAAACAAAATTTGGAACCATCGGTTCCATTCCGGTTCGAATCGCCCTGTTCCGCAAACCTTGGAACCAGAACCAGAACCAGAACCGGAACCGGCCTCCTTCGGTTCCGGTTCCGGTTCCGGTTCCACGGTTCCGGTTCCGGTTCCACGGTTCGAACCGAAACCTTGTCAGGTCTAGGTTGGGTTGATGGGGTTGGTGCCCACCCCTACATGTAAGGCCGCAAATTAATTACTAAAAATTGCCAACCACATGAGCCTCGCTTCGGTCGCCAAATTTGCCCCAAAAGACAACAACTTGTGCACTTGTGTCCTGCCCCAATAACAATCACGTGACCAAATTGCACAACATTAATCACATGCCATAATTAAATAAGAGGATATTATTACCTTTCGTCACCTTAGACCAAACTCGTATATTATTATTTATTTTAAATCAGTGGGAAGCTTATAAAAAGTTTCAAGGTAAAGATCTTGAAATTTCGATAGCAATTATTAAATGAGCAGATGAGATAGTTTCAACTTTCAAGGTAATGATAAATGTGGAATTTTCAATTTTGCAACAAAGAAGAAAAAGAGAGAAATGACTGATGAGTCATGAGCCGCAAAACACATGTTGTATTATTTTAATCGCCGCAATTCACATTTCACCTTTTCGTGTCAAAAGGGTGTGACACGCGCCGCCCTCAATCTCCAATTCTAAATTCTCATTACATATTACTTTTGCAAGTATATGTAATTATTTTCAGATAATATATATATATATATACAGTCTTTCTATTATCAATTCGAACTGACAAAAGTTATATCAGTTCCTTGTATGTGGGCCACTGGATTTAAATAGTTTGACTGACAAGTGTATACAGCCAAGTCAAAGTATTTAAATCTAGTGGCTCACATACAAAGAACTGATATAACTTTTATCAGTTCGAACTGATAATAGAATTTATGTATATATATATAGGGCAAATTGTACAAACTTACCATGAGTTTAACCAATATTGCACTCAGATGCAACTTTTGTCAAAATTACATATACTTCCCCTGCTTTTCATTGACTAATTATTTAACTAGCCTTAAAATTTAAAATGACTAAATTACCCCTGAATTAATTAGTTTATTATAATAATTATTATATTTGAGGATTTTATTATAATAAGATTAATAAACTAACCATTTTTTTTTATTTAAACAGTTAGAGATTTTTTTTACAAATAGAACCTAATTAATTAACTAACCATTTTTTTATATTTTTTATTTTAAAACATTTTTATCAATTTTTTTTTATTTTTCTTAAAAATATGTTTTTTAAAATAAAAAAAAATGGTTAGTTAATTAATTAGGTTCTAAAATCCCTAACCGTTTAAATAAAAAAAGGTTAGTTAATTAATTTTATTATAGTAAAATCCTCAAATATAATAATTATTATAATAAAATAATTAATTCAGGGATAATTTAGTCATTTTAAATTTTAAGGCTAGTCAAACAATTAGTTAATAAAAAACAGGGGAAGTATGTGTAATTTTGACAAAAGTTACATCTGAGTACAACATTGGTTAAACTCATAGGAAGTTTGTGCAATTTGCCCATATATATATAGTCTTTCCATTGTCAATTCGTCATGACAATAAATATATTAAGACCATTAATGTGGACCATAAATTATGGAGAAGTTTTGACAAGTGTATACACTTTGAGTCAAAGTATGTAAATCTAGTGGTTCACATTCTTCGTCCTGATATATTTATTGTCAATACGAACTGATAATAGAAATATATATATTAATTATATATTTTAATGATATAACTTCATCGCAAGGAGCCCAATTAGGTAAGTTATTTTTTTGATGACAATTTTTTTTTTTTTCATAACAATGGAAAATATTTTTGACAAATTTCAAATTTTCATGACAGAATTTTAATAAAACTTAAATTTTAGAACCATGAACGTTAGCATATATTAGAATTAAATTATATATAGAAAATGAATACAATAATTTATAAATGTTTCACAACAAATTATATAATTTTAATTTCTTGAATATTCTAACATTTTGTATATCTTAAAACTTCAACCTAGATAAAAAAAAAAAAAAAAAAAATGTTCAATCCATTGAATTTGAGCCTCATATTGAATTCTCTTTAGTATTGTTTTTTCTGGTTTTTTTCTAAAAAAAAATATATTATAAATAATTTTTTTTAAATATTACAATAATTCAGGATTTAAAAAAGTGAAAAGACTCAAATCTAAAGATTTATAACCTCATAATATAGGTGTGAGAGACATACCACGTAACCAATCTCATCTCGTAAAATGTTATGAATAATTCTTGACATCATTTATCCGATTAAAATGTTTAGGCAGACAAAAAACATAAAACCGACAACTAAAGTACCAGAAACTCCGGGACTCATGAATCATGATGCTCACAGCTCACTCACTTGTAATAAGATAAAAATTAATTAATTAATAAATTAAATAAATAAATAAATAAAAAAGACAAGTGAGAGAAAGGCACGTGGATGAATATAAAAAAAAAAGCATATGTGGAAAAATGAAAAACCAAAACATATGAAGTGGCGGTTTTTTGGTACATTTAGCGATTCATATCATAAGTCATAACATAACAATTACATTGCATGTTCCACGTGCTAATTATATTGTTTCTCTTTTTCTATGTGTCTGGTTTTTGTGCGTTACGTGTTTAATTATTAATTATTAATTATTAATTACAAATTAATCTGTCGACACCACCGGTCCACCACATGTATATAACTCTTCTCTCCTTCAAACCTGCTCTTCCCAACTTTTTCTCTCTCTGAAAAAACAGAAAAGAAAAAAATTCCCATCAGATTGATTGTTTGTTTTTCGTGAAATTTATTAAATTTCGATCTCTTTCTCTTCTTAAAATCGATTCTGTCAAGATGAAGAGGAATTGCAGTTTGGAACTCCGCCTTCTTCCGCCATCGGATTCTCTTTCCTCCACCGATTTCGCCACCGGCCACCGTCACAACCACCACCAACATTCAACCCCACAGAACCAACAGAAACAGCTAACCATTTTCTACGGTGGAAGGGTCTGCGTCTGCGATGTTACAGAGCTTCAGGTTTGTAATTTTTTTCTTCTTTCTTTTCCTCTGTTTTTGCATATACAGCGAATGCAGTAAATGAAAATCTCCATGTGCAGGATTTTCCGTACGGAATCCTAGATTGCTACAATCTAGGAGGATTCCGTACAGAAAATCCAGCACCAGAAAGTTATTATGTATATAATTTTGATTTATTGGGGGTTGTGAATTAAATGTGTAAAATGGTGTATCATGAAATGCAGGCAAGAGCGATTCTAATGATAGCAAGTCGAGAAATGGAGGAGAAAATGAGAAGCCCGAGTGGTGGATCGCCGTCGCCGTTGCCGTCGACAATATCGTCACCGGTATCGCCGAGTATTGAATCTCAAATGTATAGTCCTGTCCCTCCAACGGGTCTGTCGATGAAGAGATCGCTGCAAAGGTTTCTCCAGAAGAGAAAGAACAGAGCATCCCCTTATTGATCATCATCAAATCACAAGAATCATGAACACAGTTAAAAACCATGATGATGATGATAGATGTTGTTGTACAATTATATGGATTGATTTCACATTTGGGTCAAAGTAAATTATGATCATCATCGTGTACGTGTTCATTGATGGAACACCATTGATTGTGGGTGCTGGCTAGGATCTATCAGGCTAGCTACCATGGAATTCACATTTGTAAAATCAGAAGAAAAAAACAATTTCTTTTTTCTTTTTTTAATGAATTTTGTAGCAACTCCAACATTTTACATTCTGGGATCTATCATCTACATTCGATGATTTATTTCTCTCCCTCTATTTACATTTGAAAATGTACTTAAAAGGGGATTTCTGGGCTATTTTAATTAAGGGATGAATTAATATTTCATTAAGTTTTGTGAAAATTAAAATAGGACTTGTCATATCACCGAAAAAAAAATTACGGCTTTCACAATTAAAATGTGTAAATGATTATTCTAAAAAAATGCGTGTTTAAAAAAAAAAAAAAACGGTGTAAATGATTTTCTTTCTCAAGATGTGTAAATGATTAAGCTGCTAAATTGTATAAAACTTACCCCTTCAATTTTATTTATTTGTTCAATTTAATTTTGATTGTTAAAATGTATAAAAAAAAAACTAAAAGTAGGTCTCACAATTGAGTTGGGATCCTCTCCTTGATCCTTGTTTTTCCTTGGTATTCTTCAAATGTAATTCAAATATCAAGTTGCATGAGAGAGAAAAGAGTGAACAAATCTTGACCATGTGTTTTGTATTTTGTATTTTGTATTTTGCTTACGTGTCATTGGATTATAGAAAGTCAAGAAAAAACAAGTCAATGAGCGGATCTTGATCTCTCACAATTTATTGTTATAGTATCAATTAGCTAGTTAAAAAAACAATTCTAGCGTGGGTTTGGTAAAATCCACCCAAACCCAATCCATTGCCATCCCTAGTTTGAACTAAAAGATGATGTGATCCAATTCAATATACGTTGAATTATATAAAAGCGAACAAAAATCATTCTGTCAATTCAGTAGAGGATCGAGTACTCTTCTGACATAGTAATTAATATTGAAACTTCAAATTTGTACTTGAAATTGTTTATTCAACAAATGCCAAAATATCTTCTTCTTTTCTTTTTCTTTTTTTAAGAAAATATCAAAAATGTTAATATAACATGAATAATCGAAAGAAAATCAAGTTTTGTTAATTCCAAAACGTGCACTCCACACTAATTACTTTCTTTGTGAAAATGCTACATAATCATCACACTTTGATAACTCTTAAAACAAATATTTGGAAAAACAATTTTCCTATAATTAATGAACTCCCTTATTAGGAAATTTACTCTTCTTTTAAAATTAAATTTTGCATTTATTTCACATATTGACGGTGATATTATAAATTAAATAAATAAATTATAAAATAAAAATAAAATAAAAAAAAAGGTTCTAATTCTAAACGTTTGTTTAGCTCCATTTTCTTGAAGTTGTTTGATTAGCACAAATAATGATTGTATTTCCTTAATTATTTGCTCCATTTTCTTGAAGTTGTTTGATTGCATATATAATAATATTGGTGAAATGTTAGCCTAACTTAGCACAAATAATATTGTTGCAAGCAAATCTTTCTCTTAACGCTTAGATTAATACTAAAAAAGAATATTCTATCTGAATGAATGATTTAATATAAGACATTGACACATGTTTGTAAGGTGGCGAATTATAAAGCACAAATAATATTGGTGGACACATGTTCCTTAGTAGCACAAATAAATTGAATAATATTGGTGAAATGTTATTGCTCCATTTTCTTGAAGTTGTTTATTGCATATATAATATTATTTGTGCTAAGTTAGGCTAACATTTCACCAATATTATTTGTGCTTCATAATCCGCCACCTTACAAACATGTGTCAATGTCTTATATTAAACCTTTCATTCGGATAGAATATTCTTTTTAAATATTAATCTAAGTGTTAAGAGAAAGATTTGCTTGCAACTAATTATATCTTCAAAAGTAAATGTTGATTTTAATATTGAATTCTTACCGATAAGATATGTGGTATTGTTTGTGTTTAGGACACGCGGTTAATTGAATTTATTGATAGAAATTATATAGGTATGTATATGTACATATGTACGGCCTTGTTTTAGCCAGGGGCATCTATATTTTAATTTCATTCGAATCTACGTTGTAGTCTTATAGAAAAGACGATCGTTCAGATTGCAAAACTAGTTGTTTTGATTTAAGTCCTTAAAATTTTAATTTCATTCGAATCTATATTGTAAAAGCAGTAAAATGACCCTCTATTTATATATTATCATTTTGCCGACTTTGTATTTATTTGGTATAATTTGTTATAAATAATTATAAATATCCTGATAATTAATAGTTAAATTAAAAACAAATATCATTATAATAGGTAAAAACAATATTAAGTAGTGATTTGAAGGTTTTCTTTTTAAAATCTAGCGTCAGCAAACTGCGAACGGGTTGTGAGTGCAGTTTGCTGACCCACACTTTAGGTTCTATTAAAACTTAAGTTATTAAGTTGGTGATAGTTTTAAAACTCACTCTTTAAATAGTGCTGAATTTTTGAGCCCACCACTAATGTGAAAAGGGAGATGTATACCATCGATGTTAAAAAGGCATGTGATTATCATATAATTAAACTTATGGTAAGGTCAAAATACTATAGAGATGACTTGAACTTTGAAAATTGTTAACCTGAATGAAAGTAATTCACCACCAAACTACATTGAGTGGTGATATAGTTGCATATTATTTATATTGAAAAAAAAAAAAAAAAAGAGGTCAATTTGATAGAAAATTAGTAGATTTTTAAAATTATAATTAAGCTTCCCAAATCATAATTGAATTAATTTTATAGTACCTAGTTACTTTTTAGTCTAAGAACCCACCCACGTTTTATTTCTAATCTAATAGGTGAGAATATGAATATCATATTTTTCTATTTTTGTTATATATATTATGTTGTTAGTCATGTGGATTTTTTATTTTTTTATTTTTTATAATGTTGTTAGCACTCCTAAATTCTTTTTAAAACCTATAGTTGAAAGTAACTAAATGGAGGAAGAAGAAATATGAGCGGTAGATATTTGGTTATTTAGAGGAAACCAAAGATCTCCCAAAAGTACTTTGACTTGAATTTATTTTCTAGATACTTTATTCAAGATAATAGAATTACTTAAATACAAGTTAACAGACTAATAAACATTAAGCAACATCAAAGGTTCATATAACAACATGAAAGAAAATGTTCAGTAAAAATAGATGATTAGGTTTGACTGTGTCCTTTTACAGCCTGGTAGCTGTAACAAAGTTAGCATCCTGATTTTGAAAGCACTTAATAAGTTTAATTTTTAATGATTTAGAATTGATACTTCACTTAATTAATTAGTATTATTTTATATACAAATAATAGATTGCTATTCTAAATAGAACATTAAAATATTAATATAATATGTATTTTGAGTCGGTTTCTGCTTTTTCTGGTCTGGGTCAGCAAACTGCGAAAGGGTTGTTGAAAGCACTTTTAAAAAAGGCTTCTGAGAAAAAAAATAAAAAAAATTCTTTATATTATCTTAGTAGATTTCATCACATTTTGTTTTCTTTTTCTTTTTAAGTAAACATTACTCCAACCAACACTACTCCGTAGTCTGTACTACGAACATGAATGTAGTTCAACTGGTAGATGAACGAGTTTGGGGTTTGGATAAATAACTCTTGGATCAACGGTTTAAATCCTAAAAATGATAAAAGTTTTTAAAAAAATTACCTGATCTCGAATTAATATATATTATAAATAAAATAAAATAAAACCATTAAATGGTGCCCACAATACCACAATTGACGTCAATCACGATGCAATAAAATAAAAACGTGGTTGGAAGTGTAGATTTTCCTCATCAAAACGATTCAATTAATTAATATCTCATTGATTTGTGTATTTTTGCGTGATCATTCCCAACCTGAGGCCACATGTAACTTTGACAAAATACAACAAAGTAATTAGCATGTAATTGGGTGCATATGCCGACAAATAAAACATGTTATATATAATAAGAAAACGAGAAAGCAAGAGCAAAGTGTGCGGCTGAAAAGTGAAAGTGATGTGACCCAAAAAAGCACAAATTGAATTCTTATAGTTATAGTTTGATAAAATGATTATAGGCCTGTCATTAAACCTACCATCCGGTGAGAGTTACATTCCAGATAAAGTCTAATTTCGTTAGGTCCTGTCGACACACATGCCACAATAATGTAAACTTAAAAAAACAAAAAATAAAAAAGCAAATACATCTTTGGCAACATGATAGTTGATATAGGGCCAAGAATTCAAAAAAGCAAAATACATCTTCATTGCCTACACACACTCTCTAAATTTTTTATTCATTGTAAACGTGCGCAAACCAAACCAAACCAAACCAAACACTTTCAGAAGAAGAGGGTTGATGTGTGCATCAAAGACAACAGCCAACTCATTTTTGTCAGATATTTTAAAATTTGGAATCTACTATACCCCCACCTGTTAGCTGTTAGGTAGCCTATCCTTCATGTGTTGAAAACAGTATAAATAACTGCAAGTTGGTAATCGGTTCAAGTCCCACAATACACATGTGTGACGGTACTGTGTGAGTCATTTCTTTATTATAGTTGAGAGTATTGTCACATATATATATACTGTTTGATCAAGGTTCCAACAAACCCATAATCCATACTTTTTTAGATTTTTTTTTATAAAATATTAATAATAATTGTTTAAAGATTACAATTTTTTATTTATTTGTTTTTTTTTTTTAAAAGTGTTGTGAGCTTTACACTACAGTGAAAGAATATTGCTAAAACAGAAAAAAGTTTGAATTACATATGAAAAAGAATTGTCACTTTTAATTTTTAACAATAATCTCTATATTCAGATTGAAATTCATTTAATCAAACCGCAACCCTATCAGCTCCTTAAACCAGGAAGGACACCACTGCCCAATATGGCTTGGTGGTAAGGGCACTCAATCTCTCATTCAATCAATGTTCTAAGTTCGAGTCATCGCCACCATATATGGTATTAAAAAAAAAAAAAAAAATCAAGAACGACCTTTTTTTCAACATCAACACTTGAAACACCTCAAGCAAACTTATTAAACCAACCAACATTTCAATTGTTTTTCACAAATTAACTCCAGAGTATTTTAAAAGAAAATAATTGTAAGTTTGTAACATAAAAGATAATATGATAATCTAATAAGAACTGGCCAGCATTGGCTAGGACCGGACCAAGATCTGGACCCAAGCAATGGTGTTTATATTTTTTACATTAAAGTATGTGTACTTTATCACACATACATCAATTGTACAACAAATTACCACATTTTCCGTGCTTTTATTGAAGAAATACAGTCGGTTCATTGAAGAACTTCCCTTCAAATTGGCAACACCTCCAGTAGATTAAATGTTTTGTTATGAATCACCAAGCATGGTGAACCCCGCATAAATTGGTAAACGCAGTGGTATTATGTACCCAACGGAAGTAAATAAAAGAAGCATATCCTCCAATTAAACCGGATAATATAAATCTTACCTCATGACCATGGCCACTTAGCATCTCTCCACTTAAACCACCGATTCCCATTGATTCTACCAGCAAGAGATCTCGGCTCACTTCCTTCCACTTGAAGATTATTATCATTCTTCCATCCAACTGCTGGACAGCATTGAAGTTTCTGATCACGGATCAAAGCTTCCTCCCTATATGCTGGGTTACTATACCTTGGATGTTGGACAAATGTCACATTATTCCACCATAGCTTTAATGCCTATAAAAACAATCAACGACATATAACAAGTTAACTAAATTTTAAAGCATCATGAAATGTACTTCCATTATAAAAAGTAATTTCCATTTGAATTTTAACTGTTAGGACAACTACCAACGTAAGGCTGTGTTTGTTACCGAAAAGTCAATAAAAAGGAAGATAAACTGTGGAAGAATTTGCTTAGGCAAGGAAAAAAAACATAGTTTTCCGAATATTTCAATTATGGAACCACTTTAGAGGGAATAAACAAAAACTCTCAAAACTGTGTTCATCACTTAGTTGTATGATAACTAAACGCCCAAGTAGCAGAAGCCAGATTTTATAATTGCATTCATTACTGAACTAAATGAGAAGGATAATCTTCAGGTACAATCAAGATTAAGGCAAAAGGCAGGTATTAAGTTATTCCAAAGAGTTCATATAAAAGCTTTGCTAATATGATTGATGCTAACACTGAGAGCATAGCCAAGATGTGATTAGCAAATTTTTCACTCCCACTTACATGCCAATATATCCAGACGGCAACCTTATGGGGCATCAACCAGAAGAACATGGCATGATCAGACACCATTGATGAAGGTACCCTTTTAGCTTTTAGGGTAGCTACAAAATAGTCACCAAGCTCAGGGTGTTGAACAGAAATTGTTACAATCAAATTCTCCCCAGGAGCATTTGCCCTGATCCTCCAATTCCCGAGCATGTCCTGACATATTTATGCAAAAACTTGCTTAGTATAGAATTTCTATTCAACTCTAAGACTGAGCAAAATGTTCAAAATCCCCAAGACAAGGCATAAATTTTCAATACAAAGACTAATTTTTGTGCAATTTAAATTGTACGAATCTTAATTAGTTAAAATGTTAAGCAGCATATTCTAATTTACCCTTTCCCCCCTCCCTCCCTTGCACTATATATAGAGTTGATCAGCTGTTATCTTGTTTAGGTCTACATCAATTTTTTAGGTCTTTAATTTGTTGAGTTGAGATAAGTATCAGGTTTCCTGTGCATCTATTTAAGTATGTGTATCTGTCTCCATTTTGTATTTTGAAAATTATTCAGCTATAGGTCTTCAAATTGATAGAAATATCAAATTTCACATCAATCTATCTATATCTGTCTATATCAGTGTCTTTATGCATGTATTTTGAAAATTATTCTAGAGCTGATGAATAAGATTTGAGTTTGAATCTTTGTTTAGAGTTGAATAGGTCTTATTTAGGTCTGCTAATCTAATAAGTCATTAATTTGTTGATTTAGGAGAAGCATTAGTCAAATTTCCCATCTTTCTCTCTGCATGTATGCATGTTTTTTGAATACAATTGAAGTTTGATTCTTGAGAGTTTTATAGGATTTCTATGATTGTTTTTCTTCTTCTTCATTGTCAAAACTCCTCCATATAAATAATAAATATAATTTTCTTCTCAATAAACCATTAAAATCTCCTTCATTGAACAAAAAACTCTTACATCTATTACTGCACTACCAATTCACTGTTGTTAGGTACCTGCTCATAGCCTAGAACAATAGTCGAAGACTTGGCTTATTCCCCTTCATTGCAACTTCAAATTAAACCATTCTTTCACTACGTCAATACCTTAATTTCGCCATAAATTATGTTTACTTGTTTCTGTCATGTAACTTATCAAAAGCACTACACTACCAATAGATGAACATTGTTTCAAAAATTATCTAAAACATCTAAAAGAAATATATTTGTAGGTTCAACACAATAAGAAAGAAACAAAAAGTGCAAGATTTAAAGGAATGAAGAAACTTACCATAAAAGGACTGACATGCAATGGTTTTGCCACTAAATCAGAGTTGGGATTGAAAACAAATGATACTCTTTCGCCCCATGGTGTATTAGTTACCTGAAAGACCAGAAATCTTGTATAAGGAAGTCAAAACACTCCATCTGTAGAATTCAATAAATAAGGAAGTCTAAACAAAAAAATTTCTTCAAGTAAAGGCATGTGGTGGATCATGGATATATCTTAATTTCACTTGTTGGCAAATTCGAACCACAATTTGAATTGTATTTTGTCTCTCAATCATCAATAACTCAACAATCGAGAGTCGTAATTATATCAAAATATGTACTCAACACAACATGAACTTTACTGGTAAAAAGTGTTTTTGTATGAGTAAGATCAAAAGTACATTGCTTTAAACTGGACTAAATGCGAAGGATAATCTTACATCAACAAATAACCTTGAGAATACCAAACAACTTTCTCATTAATGAAGCATAAGATTTACACACCTCAGCTATGCACTTCTTCAAATGCTGAGTAGATCCTTCCAAATCATAACAATAGTACAAACTCAAAGGATTTTGTTCATATCCCACACTACGAGGTATTGTCAAGAGGAAACTGCAAAATGGACGCGAATATCAATTTTTGAAACATTGAAACCCTGAATTATATACTGCATGGAGAAGGAAAATAATAAAGATCGAAATAACAAGAATGAAGTGGGACAGATAAGGAATACCTAGAAGAATGATTGTAAATCCTACATCAGTTATGTTTTGGATATTGTTGGACTTTTTTTAATGGTAGGAACTCTCCACCTTTTTGCTCAAACTTTTTTGGTTCATGAATTTGACACGAGCTAATGTACCCTATTTGGTTCGGCTTCCTAGGTCACATGAAAAGCCAATTTCTCAATCCTGCACATAAGCAGTGTCAATATTTCCAATAAGGTGGGTTTAGGATCTTATAGCTTCTTAATATTTCGGGCCTTGCCACTGAATAACATGATCGATTAGAGTTAGATTTCCTAACAGCTAGATTCCTCAATTAGCAGTTTGATCCTTACATTTGCATTGACAATTCAATTTGCAAACATTAATTGATTACTTTAAGAAAAAGAATAAGGGCAAAGCTTATTCAGAAGCCAAAATCATAATCTCAAATGTCACCAAATTATACCAAACATTTTCTATTTTATAATCTCAAATGACCCCAAAGTCAACATGTTGAAGAGGTAAGACTCACTAAAAACATGAAAATAGAAGATATACAAAAACAAAAGGAGGTCCGAAGAAACAGATTTTAATAGTGTAATAACAAAACCAAGCAGCACAAGCAATATCAATTGATTTTGCTGGTTAAATTATAACTGTAAACTCAGGTTGACAAGCAAAGTCCGGCGTGTACTCTAAATTCGGTGAGATTACTCAAAATCCTTCAAATAATAACACACCATTTCAATTCTTCTCAGACCTGACTAATTTCAAAATTTAGTTAACAAACAAAGTAATTTTAAAATACAGTCAAGCTGCAGGTAATAAGATGAGTTAAAATGTGTACACTGGCCCGTTAGTCTCGGCAATTCGGCGAGCTTCGTTGGCGGAGAGATGGTCAGGCGGCGGTTGGAGTGTACGATCGAGGTCGATGAACGCATAGCGCACGGAATAGTTAAAAGCATGGTGGACGGGGCGGCGGCGCTCGTGCCAGACTGTGCCTTGGTAGAGAGAGACGGGGGAATCAGAGGCGCGTGATGGACGGCCGCGGCGGAGGAGCGCGTGGAAGGGGAGGAGGAGAGAGAGAGCGAGGGAAGTGAAAAATGTGGAGACGATTGAGCACAAGAGATAGAGTAATTCCATTCCGTCGTCGTTTTACTCAACTGATAACTCAAAGTACATAACTATATTATACAATCATCGATTAATATTAGGGTGAATTGTAAAAACCTCCCCGAAGTTTGATGAAATACATTGTCAAACTCATTACTTTTAAAAATCAGAAGGAAAAAAAAAAAAAAAAAAAAACCTCCTATCATTATGTGATTGTGAGGCTCAGACTAGGGTGTTTGGTAAAATTTTAAAGAAGTGTTTTTGGTCATTTTTTACTTCTACGAAATGAGAAAAAGAGAAGCTACATTTTGTAGCTTTTAAAAAACTGCTTAGCGTGAAAGCAATAATGAAAACAAATTATTTTAAAAGGGTTTTCTTAATATATTCGCAATATACGTGGCAATAAAAAAAAATGTGTTATGATCACACAAAAATAAAACAATTTATTTATTTATTTTATAACATGTTTATGGTCACACAAAAATAAACAAAATTATTTATTTTCAAAATATCTTCAATATTCATTCGTGTCCTTTCTAGTAAATTTTAATTTTAACATATATACAAACCCACGAGTGCATTTGGAACTTCAAGCTACTAGATGCAAACATATTTTTAAAGTGTCAAGTGAATATCATTCTCCATCACTTTCGAATTTTCTTCTAGTTGCATATCTTTCTCCGTCACATCAGGATTTTCTTATGTAAACTTAGTTTTTGTTACTACCATGAAAGTGTAAGGACTTTTGAATTTTTTTTTTTCCTATTTATGTAAATTTTGAGATGTACCTGCATATAGGAGTAACAGATTGTGTACTATTGTTGCAGATTGTAATTGGGCTGGAACCAAGAGTTATTGGTTGTCTTTGGTTGCTTTGGGTTTGTAACCCATGATTGCTAATTCACCTGCAATTGATTATTGTAATGTATGTAAGAGTGTAAAACTAGTTTCTGTCACTACCATGAAAGTATAAGGACTTTGAGAATTTGTTTTATTTTATGTTAATGTAAACATTAAGGTGTACCTACGGATAGGAGTCTAGGAGTCTATAAATTTTGGATTACTGCAGTACTTTGTAAATGGGCTGGAAGCAAGAATTTTTGGTTGTTTGGGAATTTTTCCTCTCATTGTTTGGGAATATCATTCTCCATAACTTCCCAATCAAGAAATTTTTTAAAATATTGGAAAAAAGAAAGGAATATATTTTAGGGTTCATAAAACAGTGGGGAAGTAAAAAAAACACAAAAGAGGAAAAAAAATAGTTTGAGGTGTCTTTAGAACTTTTTTGTCTTATTTAGTAATTTTAATTCATATTATATAGTCATTAACAAAAAAATTTAAAATGGAGTGCACCTAGATAATTTGTGGATTGCCAACAACAACTCTCTTAATTTATATATAATTACCCTCAAAAAGTCTATTTTGCCCTTATAACATTAACTTAACCATTAGTCAAATTGTTAGTCAAGGATTTTCAGGGGTGTTCGTGTGATAAAATAACATTGTGTCAGAAAATGTAATATCAACTAAAGTCATAGAAGTTAATGCAATATTTTCAAAATAAAATTAGGGTTAATTGCATTAACTTACCCTTACTTTATTGGATATAGCAAGATTTCAAAAATATACATTAAATTAACATAAACATCCTCTGTCATCAAGTCAATCCGTTAACTTTAACGGTTGACTAACTTTGACCTATGGAAAACCAAATATACCCCTGCCACATCATCCTAAACATAAAATATTTTTAATTAAAATTTGATAAATAAAAATTAAAATAATAATAATAATATATCGGCCGCCTACGGAAACTTTCTCAATTCGGGGAGGAAATTCGCGGAGGAGCCTCCTTTGCGAACTGCATGAGGTCGATCTCCAAGTAGGAGAAGATCTTTGAGGATCTTTTCCGATAACTAGGAGATCGTCAAAGATCTATTGTTTTATGCTCCAACGTCGATAGATTATTTTGTATTTTTTAAAATATTTGATTTTTCAATTTTAATTAAAAAAAATATTTTATATTTGAGATGATGTGGCAAGGGTATATTTGGATTTCCAAGGGTCAAAGTTAGTCAACCGTTAAAGTTAACGGATTGATTTGATGGAAATGGGTTTTCATGTTAATTTAGGGTATCTTTTTAACATCTTGCTATATCTAATAAAGTAAGGGTAATTTAGCGTAATTAACCCATAAAATTATAACAGGATTTTTTTTACCATAATTCTGTTACGCGAAACACAAAACAATTATTTTCATTTCTACCCCACGACACAATCTCCTTTCTCTCTCACAGGAGACTGCTAAAATAACAGAGGTTTAGGGTTTAACTTAGTGAGTTTTGAGTTTGAGTTGAGTTCAAAATGGCGTTCAGACTCCGAAGCGTAAAGTTGCCGCCCAACTCGGTGAGCTTAGAGGAGGCTCGGAGCCGCGTTTTCGATCTCTTCAGGTCTTCGCGCCGATCGATTCACGCTGCTACGATGGACGTCCACAACCTACACGACGTCGTTTCCAAGTCCCAGCTCCGCTCCACCATCGCCGCCGAGATCCGAAAAAACTCTTACTTCACCGAATCCAAGGTTCCCCCGCCCTCTTCTCCTCATAATATTATACTCAAAAGTTTTTGTTTATCTCGTGTGCGCTTAAATTATAATTTATATCGTTTTTTATATTTGATTCTGACTGGTTACGAATTTTAACTTCTCTATTGGAATTTCAACGCGAGATTATTTGTGATGGGTGTTTTTAGGAAGAATTGAAGATGAATATGATTTCAATGCTTAATGTTGTCGATGCTAAAAATATTAGGTTTTGTTTCAAACGATGTGGGTGTTGAGTGCCCAATAGGTTGCATTGAATAGAACTATAACAATGCAGTAAAAATTATGTTCGTCCAAGGACCCTGATTTATCTGGGTCCTGGATATTAAAAAAAGTATACCCAGACTAGCTTAAATAACGCTCGCAATACATGTAAAAACGAATCAAAGAACATCATGTACCACATAACATGTGAAAACGAATCAAAGAGCATCATGTATCACATTTCGCTTGTACTTTCTTTTTTCCATTGTTCTGTAGCAGAGGGAAATTTTGTTGCAGTTTCGGAATTCGAACAAAACAACTAACAATTTTATTTACTTCTATTAATGGCCATGAGTTACCTCACTTCAATTTTTTATTCCTTTTTGTGGAACATGAACTTTTATTGCTGCTTACTTTCGATATCCAAATGCCTTGTAAAATGCATGTTAAGAATTTTACTTTGTCGGTTTGCCCTTGTGAGAAAATGATGGGAAGATTAGAATGACTATTTCTTTTGATATAATTACTTGCTAAGATTATTAATTAATGTTGTATCTGTATTTGCTATTAAGTTACTTTCTGATGATGTTGCAGTTGGCCACGGTATTGAGATCAGATATTACAAGACTACCTAGTGCTGATTCCAATCAGAAGACAAAGGTGAGACGATCACTTCTTTTTCACTCCCTTTTTATTTTTTGTCATATAGCTGCAGACTGATTTTTTTCTTCAACTTATGCTGCAGGAGGTACTTGGAGCTTTTGGTAAGTGACTGTTACTCTTATTATATCTGTTGATTTATTTTGATTTAAACTCTTCTATGAGGATAACAGCCATCTTAAATAGGTTAGTGCTAGGAAATGGCATGTTGGATTTGTGTGTTAAATCATAAATGGTGGTAGCTTTTTTCTATTTAAAGAGGGAAAATATGTAAATTTTTTATTAGATTTTTGCATGTAGTACGCTTTTGTGCTGTGTTTTCCTGGTGTTGAGAAGCCAGTGTTTGGGCAAATGACTGGGGTTCTGCAATATTATTTATTCCATTATCTTTTCTGGTTGACTTGGTCTCACTTTTCTCTCTCTCTCTCTCTCTGGAAACCAGGCCCTTCGACCCCTTTCATGGGTTTCCAATAAAAGTTCAGTGTTTTGGCAAATGATTGGGGTTCTGCAATATTATTTATTCCATTATCTTTTCTGGTTGACTTGGTTTCACTTTTTCCTCTCTCTCTGGAAACCAGGCCCTTCGACCCCTTTCATGGGTTTCCAATAAAAGTTCAGTGTTCTTGTAAATAAAAACGAGAGAAAAATTTATAGTCTCATTGCTTAATAATCAGTGCCATCTTCTTGCTTTCTGATAAAAATAGAAAAAGAAAAAAGGTTTCTTCTCTTGTTCTGTATGTGTCTATTTTTGTAAGTATCATCAGCAGTTTGTCCTCTCAACAGTTGAGATTTTTATATGACCATTATGCTTTAGAATACTACTTTTGTGAAATACATATACTTGTTTCTGTCCTGTGCATTTGCTGTCTTGTCATGAGCGTAGTAGGAGAACATGAATAATTGAGTAATTGACTCAGTGGGGATGCATTTGAAGGAATGAATTATTGGGCATTTAGCTTCTATAGAATTCTTGACTGGCCAGTAACCAAATTTGTATGCTAGACGTTTAGTTGAAATCTGTCTAGCTCTGAGATTCAATAGCTATATGATGGCTACCAGCCTATCTCATGCTCTTGTTAAACAGATATATGACAGGTTAAAAATTAAATTTAAATAAGTGATACACAAAGTTCATATTCACATTCACTAAAAGACATGCAAATCCACTGTTAGTGAGGTGGAGGAGAGAAAATATGAATATGTTTATCTGCTTATCAATTAATATACTTTGTTTCCTTTTGTGGACTATATTTTGATGATGTGTTTCACAGGAATGTCTGATCTTTTTAGACATCAATATACTAGGGGATACATAGTTAGCTGTCGGTCACCGCTTCATCTCTTAGAGAAGCATGGAGCAAACACCATAACGCATTGTTCTGCTCGGTCATTTGCATCAAGAGCTTCCAAGAAGCCGACTGAAACATCTTCTGAGGTTTGGATGTGAACTGAAGTTTTGAGCTTATGTGTCTGCTGTCTATCTTCTTGTTTTTGTTTGCTAATCTGTTGGCATAATATTTTGTTGGTAATGCCATCACCAGCTGTCAGTTGATAAATGTGCTTGGTCCGGAATCCGGAATTTGATCTGTCAGTAAATGAAACAGAAAAAATGGAGTTTAAAACTCTCTCCTGTCACTAATCCCTGTCTAAGAGGTTCCTGACTGAAGTTTGTATTCTAAACATCTTACTTCACAGAAAAACTTAAAGAGCAACTCATCCTATTACATTGTATTTGAAATGTAAACAGAGCCAAAGGATGATCAATAATGGACAGTTCTAATTGTATATTGTTATTGAACATAATGCTTTACTGTCAAGAGTCTAAAACTTCATCCTGATTAAAATACACAATAGTCAGACCTTGCACACAGAAAATGGTATACTGCTCGCCATTGACTTATCCTCTACTGCCCTTACAGTCCAAAAAAGAAGTATCTACTGTTGAGGATCCCTTTGACGATATTACAAACAATATCCCTCAGAAGCCAGTGACCTTTGCAGAGGGTGCTTCCTACAGTCTTATAATTCTTGCAGGGCTTGGGGTTGCCGGTGCTGCAGCATATGCTGTTTTCAAAGAGCTCATATTTGAACCAAAAGAGTAAGAGATTTCTTGTTGAATTATGTTGTGAGGTAGATTTACTGAATTGTAATCTTTAGTACTTTTGTCAATCCACCCAAATTTAAATTATTGTCTGGTTGTAGGTATAAAATTTTTAACAAGGCTCTGAAAAGGATTCAAGATGATGGTCAGGTTTGTCAAATTTACTAAAACACTTGTGGATACGCCTATATATTCAGTTACTACATATAGCTACAGTTTAGCAATAATACAAAAAAAAAGAAAAGAGAGGGGTTGCAAAGGCTTTTGTTTATACAAATATTTGCTGGAACAAACGCAAACATGTAAATGATGATTTGTTATTTATAAACTAAATGATGTTGTACTATTTATCATTCATAAAAGTCTGCATTCTATTTTGAGTGTGAAGTAATGAATAATTGAATAGTACTAAAAGCTTCTATGTTTATATCCATTGTCAAAGACATAGGATGGTTCACAAAGATTGACTTTGCTTTGTATCAGGTAAGAGTGAGGATTGGATCCCCTATTACCGGCTATGGTCAGGAAAGTAGAAATCGTGCTGCTCGTCAACGTATTCCCAATAGGGTATTCACTGATGAATTCGGCATAGAGCACGTAGAGGTAACTCCCTCCTACTTGATGACAATATTTTAAGTTTGTTCATGAAACCGATGGATAATTCTGAGCACCACCCAGCACACACTCTCAACCCCAACAAGGAAACATAAATAATATAAACAAAATATGACACTTTTAAGTGTTTAACATTTCTCGTTTCTCAAATATTTTGAAACCGATACTCACATTTCAAAAAACGATTGGCAATAGTTTCCTCCAATGAATGATTTCAATATAATGTAGATTAATTTCTACATTCGCGGGCCTCATGGAGCTGGAAAAGTTTTCACGGAGATGTTCAAAGACCAGGAAGACAAGCAATGGAAGTTTACATACTTGATTGTTGAGATCAATTCACCTTCCAAAGCACAATTGATGCTAGAATCTTACATCCCATCAGCAGCATCAGCAATAGCATAAAGATATAAGTTCAGTTGGGGCTTCATTCTGTATCAATGAAAGTGTAATTCTGACTGTTTTCAATTGATAGTCACTTGAAATTTCAAGTTTGGTGGAAGCGATTGAGTTTTGTTTTTTCTCCAATCGCAGTTAATACAAATTTTGACTGCTAGAAGCGACGAGTTCATTCGCTCACGACCAAATCATATACTAATCAGCCTTGCCCTAATACAATTTCTTAATTATTCTTGCATCTTGTGGTCCATAAATATTTTTGAAGCAGAAATATTGGTGACATTGAGGAACATTTATGTTCACTTTTCATTTCAACAGTTTTGTACCAATTTTCATCCTAATAAGATTGCACTGGAGGCATTATCATCATGTCAGAGTTTTATCTTTGTGTCGCAAGGCACAATGATCGCATGGGTAGCTTTATCTACACTTTTTAATCCTTTCTATTATTTGCAATTTGTCACTTTTGGAATGGAAAGGTCTTACAGAAATTGTGGCAAGATTAAATGAAATTGTTGCCAACTCTGGCATTGAAAGTCTTTTCTAGCAGTCAGACGAGCCTCTTCGTCCCTTGGCGGTCGACTTTCAATTACGGCCAGCAAATAGGAGCCCAGAAATTCTCCAACGACTGCTAATCAATCCATCAGTTTCCATTTCTCTATCTCCACTCTCCAACACATTTGTGGTAAACAGCCGGAGTTGAAGCTTCAAAAATCCCTTTCACTATTTGAATTTGACCAAAATAATACCATTTTTAAATTATGGGTAGATAATAATATATAGATAGGTGGCAGTTGGTACTCATAACTCAATAGACGATGGCGAGATACTATTATAACCTAGTAAAAATTAACAGCTGCTTGTTACAGTTGGTTGGTTAAGGTTGGTCACCAACGATCTGTAATCTCATTTTTTTTTTTTTTCTTTAAACAATCAACCATCTCCTAATAAGCGCAATCTTGTAATTCAACTACTAAACTGTTCACGTCAACGGACATATTCACCCTTCCTTGTCTTTGATGTTAATGCTTTCGAGTTTGGATCAATCAACAAAAGAAAATTGCAAAATACAAGAATAAATCACAACAATAATACGTTGATTTCAATTTGAATCCCAACACATTTTTTTACCTCGATCAAATTATAATCAACCATGTGTTAGTTTTATTCAACTTATTCGTGGGCCTCGTGGCAAGTAAAATTAATTTGTATCGACAACCTTCTAACGTGTCTCGATGGTAAGAATGTTTATTTTAGTCTAGCAACTCTCTGTCACCGTATGTGATATTTCAAAAGTATAAAATAAAAAATATGTAATAATTTTAAATATTCATATTTATATTTCAATTTTTTGTTAAATGTCATTTTATTATTTCACTTATGAGTCAATTGAAATGATGCCCATAAGTTAGAAAATAAATTTTAAAATACAAATTTAGGATTTAAGCATACAAGACAATAAATCATGTCAATAGGGGTGTAGCTCAGTTAGGAAATGGATGAGCTTGTAGTTTAGGTAAATGATTCCCAGATCAGCCGTTCGAATCCTACCAACGGTAAAAACTTAAAAAAAAATACTGATCTTGAATTAATAGATATTGTAAAAAAAAAAAAAAAAAAAAAAAAAATCATTATTAACATGAATCAATTTATTAATTAACACGTCAATAGTCGAGATACGAGGATGTGTAGCATCCATAGTGTTACACCGTGAGGCAAAGGAAAGAGAAGGGCGATAGAAACTATGTTGGAGGTGGGGGTAGCTTCAATTAAATCGCCCAACGCTAAGAGAGCAACATAAACCGGTAAACAAACAAACTCAAACTCACACCCCAAACCTCTATTTCTCCGCCCATTCTTCTTCTTCTTTCTCATATAAATTCAAATCAAATCACTTCTCTTCTCTCTCACTCTTACAAAAAAATAAAAAAAAATAAAAAAAAATAAAAATAATCTCACGTTCTTCTGCAAATCCAATGGCCGCGATTTTCCAGGGATTGGGAGCTGCTACGGCTTTGTCACCGTCCAATTGCTTCGATTCCAACAAGCTTCACTTCTCCTCTCGCAGATCTCTTTCAGGTCTGGTGCCGTTTTACCGTTTTTTTTGCTTCAATTTAGAAATCATTTCACTATTGAAATAACGAATTGATTGTTGATTTAGGAAGGAAAGCGAGCTTCTTCGTGGTCAGATCTGATGGAAGCGTGAATTTTGCTTCTAACTCTAGTGCTCACAGGGCTCAGCAAGTGATCACCAATGCAGTTGCAGTTATACTCTTCTCCTTTTCTTTCTTTCTATCTATGTTTTTTTAAATTTTATCTTATTGTTGGTATTGTCTCTGAATTTACTTCTTGTGTTTTTTTTTTTTGCAGACGAAAGCTGACAATTCTGCGGCTTCTACGAAAGCAGGGTAATTTTCTGTTCTAATTCTGTAATTGTTTTAGCTCCTGGTTCATGCTTTGAATTAGCCTCGATTTCTACTGGCAAGTTTTTTTTTTTTTATGAATCCTGGATTGTATATAAGATTCTTCGAAATGATATCGAGTATCGACCTCACCAAATGTTAATTTAATAGAGTAAAAACAAATCATTTAAATAATAATGGGGATTACTCTCTCTTTCATAAGTACTGCATCTTTTTATGTCTTGGTATATTATACTACTGAACCTGATCTTTTTTTTTTTTTTTTTTGTGCTGAAAATTCATCCTAAATGATATGACAAATGATTTGTAAAGTCCCCATCATTCTGGATTGGATTAAGTAGTATTTCTTGGTATATTTTACCACTCACATAGCCCCCTTTAATTTAATATCAGCTCTTTATAAATATAGTTTCTTCAATATGAATACTTTTTACGATTTCTAAGTTATTTAGACCAGAGTTTCTTTTGGAAAGTAAATGTTAAACTTCATATTTTTTCAGTGTAAATGCTAAACGTTCTTTTAATGATTTCCGTTCAATTTTCTTCATTATTGTGCACAAACTAAGATGAATTTTGTCATATATTTTTTATTGAATTGTGGGAGAATGTGTCTACAGACCTCCAATTTAAGTTTTAATAGACTAAGAGATAAAATGTCAAGATTGTTCCGATAAAAAAAATAATGTTTTAAGGTTGTGAAGGTTCTTGCATTATATTGTATTCTACATTTCTACTAATAGAGCAAAGGAAATTTATCTGTTATTCACGAAATATTGCTTAGTCAATAAATCTTTCCCATATAATGCAGAGTATTGATGGTCTTAACTTATGACTGGTGTTTCACATGATTTCGTTAAAATATGTATGTTCTATGTGTACCGTTATTTTGACAATTATTCAGAGTTATCTGTATATAGGATCAGCTCTGCTGGACTGATAATTTTTCAAGTGCATGCAAAATATATCTCTGCAGTTATCTCTAGTTAATAATTAAAATGATTTGAATGATATTATATTGACTAAAAGGACTTTACATTTGAGAGCATCTGTTATAGCCATTATCTTCTGTTAATCTGTGCTAGTGTAATGGTTTCACTGATATTAGTTTATGAAGTTAAATTGATTTCTATTCTTTTCTTAGGCATGAACTTTTACTCTTTGAAGCTCTACGAGAAGGCTTGGAAGAAGAGATGGACAGAGATCCACACGTATGTGTCATGGGTGAAGATGTGGGTCACTATGGAGGCTCGTACAAAGTGACCAGAGGTCTGGCAGACAAGTATGGGGATCTCAGGGTTCTTGACACCCCTATTGCTGAGAACTCCTTCACTGGTATGGGTATTGGGGCAGCCATGACTGGCCTGAGGCCCATTGTTGAGGGTATGAACATGGGATTCTTACTTTTAGCTTTCAACCAGATCTCTAACAACTGTGGCATGCTCCACTATACATCTGGTGGGCAGTTTACCATACCGATTGTTATTCGTGGACCTGGTGGAGTTGGTCGTCAACTTGGAGCTGAGCACTCTCAACGTCTTGAGTCATATTTTCAATCAATCCCGGGAATTCAAATGGTAGCATGCTCAACCCCCTATAATGCCAAGGGGTTAATGAAAGCTGCAATCCGAAGTGAGAACCCGGTGATACTTTTCGAGCATGTTTTGCTGTATAACCTCAAGGAGAAGATCCCTGATGAAGAATATATTTGTAATCTTGAGGAAGCTGAGATGGTTAGACCTGGGGAGCATGTCACTATTTTAACTTATTCCCGAATGAGGTATCATGTGATGCAGGCTGCCAAAACTTTAGTGAACAAGGGGTATGATCCTGAAGTTATTGACATCAGGTCGTTGAAACCATTTGATCTTCACACCATTGGAAATTCAATTAAAAAGACTCACCGTGTGCTGATTGTGGAGGAATGCATGCGGACAGGTGGAATTGGTGCTAGTTTAACCGCAGCAATCACCGAGAATTTCCATGATTACTTGGATGCTCCTATTGTATGCTTGTCTTCTCAAGATGTGCCAACTCCATACGCTGGGACATTGGAAGAATGGACTGTGGTTCAGCCTGCACAGATTGTGACAGCAGTTGAGCAGCTCTGCCAGTAGTTGCAGTAGATTCGGTAACCATCTTCTTTCTATGCAGATTATTGCCCTTGCTGCCTTCATTTTGAAATCTTTATTTAATTTCAGTTTGTTAGCAATTTTGTGTTGTGAAAACATGCAAATGTTGATTAGTCGAGTTTGATGTTCTTGTTTTTGTTTACTGTAATGTTATTATTGTATTGTTTTTGGTAATTCAATGGAATTACCTTGTCCATTTAACCTGTGGGGTTAAAGTTTAGAACTCCTTGAGTGGTATGTTGGACATTTGATATGATGATTAATTAAACCAATTACGGGTTCCTTGACATTGCCAGACTGTATCAAAATTTTGGTATTATGTTAGGACTAAAGTATATTTATTCTTTGAGGGAGATGCTTTAGTGTGATGATCAATACAAATAATGTCACGTGGTACGGGTAACCAATTACATGAGACTCATGCTGAACTAAATAATCACATCTTAATATCTTATCTACCTCTAAACCTAGAGCATATATTAGTCAGAAAGTATCTTTTATGAGCACGATTAAAATGCCAATAATAATAAGAGGAAATTGTCAAAAATAGTCCTTTAAAATGTTTAATTGTTATTCTTAACCGCATGTATTGTTTTTCATATATTTTTTGAAATGTTGTTTCTCATGTTTTTTGAAAATTTTATTTAATCCTATAAGCCTATAACCAAACAATTACATTAATAACTTCGTATCCGGAGAAAATATCCGCCCCTATTTCAAGTTGGGCTCAATGTGAAATAAAAAATAGGGTTTATTTCACTGACTTCTTTTATGTTGGGCCCAAACCCAATACAAAATGAAATAAGGCCAACCCTTTTTTCAATAAGGCCTATTTCATTGATTTATTATACATTGGGCTTGGCTTTGGCCCAATGTGAAATAGACTAACCTCTCTCTCTCTCTCCAACTCTACTTCGGTGCCGAACTGTCGTTTCCCGACGACAATTCATCTTCTTCGATGTTCCCTCTTCTCCGTCGACGATTCCGCAGCTCCTCTCTCTCAATCTTCTTCGGTTGGAATGAATCTTCTTATTCTCCAGTGTCGATCACTTCTTCCCGTCACCGATGTCCCTCCTTTCTTTCTCTTCTTCTTTCTATTCTCTCTCTAGGGTTGTGTGTTTCACGTTGAGGTTGAGGTGGGTGTGAGATTAGTGTGTTTTCATATAGGGGTACTTTGGACATTGAATATTTCATACGATTAAATATATGAAAAACAATCAGCATAGGTTGAAAACAATTTTTAATAGTTGTATAACTTGTATTTGGTCAATTTTGCAAATAAAAATTATTTGAAAAACGATTTTAAAAAAAAAATAAAATAATAATAATAATAATAATAATATGTGGCCATCGGGGGGGTGCGCAGTGCAACGACTAAGGGTCCAAAATTTATTAAGTTGTAAAAAAAAGCCCAAAATATAAAATGGTCCCATTATTTATTTTAAATAGAAAAACTCAAATACTACCTAAAATATTTTTAGGGATAATTACCCTAGTGACCATTGAATTGATGACACACTATCAAAATGGCCACTGAATTGGAAAGTTGTTTCAAAATGGTCATTTTTAGCGAACTTTGTAACACTAATGACCATTCAATCAAATTCTATCAAATTCCATCCAATGAGTGGTATTTTGGTAAATAAGGGGATGACATTAATTTATTTTAAATGTTTTTTGGAAATTAATTTTTCCAATGAGTGACATTTTGGAAAATAAGTGGATGACATTAATTTATTTTAGATGTTTTTTGGAAATCAATTTTTTCTTTTTTTGAAAAGAATAATTATATTTAGTGTATGTATATAAATGCACACACACTAAATATAATTATTCTTTTCAAAAAGTAAAAGAAATTGTTTAGATCAATACACGTGTCTCTTCTTTGTTTTTTAGATTTTTGTAGATTTTGTAGCTTTTATCTTCTTTAAATATATATATTTGAGATATGATATACATATATACACACTAAATATAATTATTCGTTTCAAAAAAAAAAAAATTGATTTAAAAAAAAAAATCTAAAATAAATTAATGTTATCCCCTTATTTACCAAAATGCCACTCATTGGATGTAATTAGATGGAATTGGATGGAATGACCATTAGTGTCACGAAGTTCGCCAAAAATGGTCATTTTGGAACAACTTTCCACTCCGGTGGCCATTTTGATAGTGTGTTATCAATTCGATGGCTACCGGGGTAATTATCCCAAAAATTTAACACCGGACCCAATTTGTTTTATTCAGTACAAAACACAAATATGTAAATTTATTGTTAAGGGATATTTCGGTGAATTTTTCCTATACTATATAATGTAAAAATCAAAACCCTAAACCTAAATTTTACCTTTTCACCACCACACCCTAAACTCTCTCTCTCTCTCTCTCTCTCTCTCTCTCTGTTTCAAAGGTAGGCCGTATGCTCTTCTTCTTCTCTTCGTTGTTCTTCCGCTTCAAGGCCGATTTAGGGTTTGTTTTATTCATAATATTTTAAAAATTAATTCATAATCTTATTTTCTTGATTCATAACATTGTTATTTACTTATTCATAATCTGAGTTTGCTTCGGTTGGATTATTATTGAACTTTGGTATGTAATATTGACAAATTTTGTTTTTGTTGGTATTTCCTGTCCATATATAGCTGTATAGGTGTTTTTTTTATTAAAAAATATAGTGTTGGTTCTGATTCGATAACAGTGTGAGTTGATATCGCTTGTTTTTTTTATTAGGGTTTATTGATAATTGGAATAATCTTTTATTTTTCTATTATTATTTGATTAGTTTATTGGTTTCTTATATTTACGCCTGAAAATATAGCCGTAGTAAGTTTAAGAATTGATATATTTGTTATTGAAATACTAGAATTAGATTATTAGGTGTCAGGTTTTTTCAATTAAAGCATAAGACCAGTTTTCTAATTTTAGATCCGATTGTGAATGTCAATTTTTTACCTTTACAATTTTGTGTTAATGTGAAATGAAATACGGTTATTTTTTGGAATTTTAGGGGTTTATAAAGATAATTATTGAGTTTGAATTTCCATGATGGATGTCTTGAGAAATTGGGTGTACCAGGACATGTTGTAAAAAAAAAAAAAAAAAAAAGTTGGGATATTTACACCCCTTTAAAACCGTATGTACACCCCGTTTTGTATGTACACCCACGTTAAAATTTTTAAATATTATAATTTGTAAGTACATTCCACATTTTACCGAATATATCCTTTCTCTAAATTTATTTATAAATCCATAAATTAATAAATTATAACATAATTCATAAAAATGAAAAATAAAGGTGAAGACTCTCCTTTCCTTTCGAGCCGAAACCTTCTCACTGAGTTGAATTTGAAAGTGTTTCTTCAAGGAGTATATTAAGATGTATTCTCCAACCCTATTAAACTTATTACAAAGAAAAAAAAAAAAAAAAAGCCTTCTCACTTGATATGGAACCAGGCCCAATTCACATTCTGTGCCAGTTTAATTTGTCGAAAGAAGAACACACATACTCTACTCTATATATTTACAGCCAGAGACGAAGCCAGAAATTCAAGATTGGGGCCAATATACAAAAACAAAAAAATTAGGGGGATCTAAGTGAAAAAAAGTTAATTTTATAACTATTTTATAATTTCTTTTAATATGAATTTTAGAGTTTTTTTGGAGAGAGGGAGGCATGGCCCCCACCAGCCCCCCTCTTCCTCCACTGCTGGTTACAGCTTACGTACAAGTCCTTATTGATAAAATCTGTATTTTTGAATTACACCTTACCATGTACAACTTTTTATTGATGTAATGGATTATTTGGAATATTTATTGTATATATTGCTTTCTTTTTTAGATATAAATTCCTTCCTGATTGCACTCAACAAAATAATAATTATTATAATAATAATTAAAAGAAAAAGAATTAAATAATTATCAATTAAAGCAAATTAATATTAATAAATTTTACATTTAGTTACTCTTTTACTTTGTTGATAAATGTATAATGATAATGTCACTAAAGATCAAATATATATAAATATAAATGTTGATAATAAAATTAGAAATATTTATTAAATAATTTTACTCTACGTGACGTATTTCAAGTATCGTTAAAAGTGTTGCTTTGGTAACAAATTAAATTCTTTTGACATTTATAGCGGCACTATACTTGTGTAACAAAAAGTAGTTTTTAGAGACAAAGATCATAAAACGTCTCTAATACTAATCTGCAACATGGTTAAGACGACGAGTTGGTGACACTTACTTTTGTGTCGTTAAATTCCTTTGACGACGTAGAGTTAAGATTTGTAGACGTCTCAATGGCATTGCAAAATGGCAATTTTCTTGTAGTATGGATCAAGAAGTTGTGTGTGGTCATGTTGAATCTACAGGTTGTGTTCGATATGTACGATTGAGTGCTCAGTATTTGTCTGTTTAATAATCCTCTCACATGGAATTCTTATATGCCACTGAAGTCATGTTCATAATTATGGCATGTTTGTTATGGTGGATATCACCGAATTCATGTTTGTTATGTAATCTGGTCAACTCAGTAGTACACTAATTATATTCCAGTGGAGAAGATGGTCGTCCATGACTGGATCCGATAAAGATCATCGGATGTGAGGTACCCGTTGAAGGAAATGAAAACAAAGGTTGCTTAATTAACATATATACGTCTAGTCCTATCATTCATTGTCGAATGTGAGCATGTGAACAGCAAGTGGATTATTACCTGGACATCATGTCCACAGCGCAGGTGCTGAGCATGTGAGCTAGTGACTCATACCTGATCATGATAAATCGATAATGTTTGGTTGGTTGGTCAGTTGTTATTGTCCATTTATTGAAAAAAGCTACATATGAGAGAAGAATTTATTTGAACCAGTTTGATGAAAGTTGAATTTGCAGGCTCTACTTGTTTATTTTCTGCAAAAATGTGTCTTGAATTCAGAAAACAGGCTTTCTAAAGACGTTGGTCGGTCTTCTGTTGTTGATTCAGCATACAAATCTACCCAAGTGGAAGACACATGGAATAATAATAAAGAAGGGCCACTTCTCTTTAATGTTGAAATGTGACGTGGAATTTGTTGACTTTTACTAATAGGTTTCCATCGTCGATCCACACCATATATAGATATCAGTGGATTTACTTCTTACAAAGGTCATGTTCTTGTGTCTGAAACTGAAAGTCGTCGTACGTAATTTAAAATGCAATTCTGTGAATTTAATTTATATATGCTACTTAATGATAATGCTCTCTTGTTGCTCTTCATTATGCATTTATGCTACTTTTTATAATTACCTTTATAAAGGATACTATAATATGAAAATGCATTTATCGGTTTAACGAGATTAAATTGGTCCAATGGTATATGTTAAACACCTAGACCGGTAAGGTTGTAAGCAGGGGCGAAGCCAGGACTTATCGTCTGGGTGGGCTAAAATTAACTATAATTTTTTTGTTATATAATGCCTGTGGTGTAACGACTCGAATCTGGGACATTATCATACTAAATCAACGTAATTTTCTACTCAATCCATACTGGGCAGTAGTACAAAGTTTTTTAAAGCAAACCTAACGGAACAAAAAAACAGCAAGCAAAATAAACTTAAATACTTGTTCAGACAAGCAAACAAAGTAAGGAATTCAAAATTTGTTTCATTTATCTATGGAAGAAAAGAGAATGGAGAGAAAAATGAAACTTTAATGTGTTTGAGTGTCAATAAAATATTTAGTATATCACTCTAATGAATTTATTGAGATTATCTCAATTAAATTAAATTATAAACTAGACTATTTCTATGAATTATCAAGTAATGTAATTGTCAAAAAAAAAAATAAAAAAAAATTGCAATTGTTTTTCATTTGTATTTTTACCTATTATTTGAAAAGAAAAAACCAAAATCATTATTTTTTAGGATAATTACTTCGGTGGCCATCGAATTGACAACATACTATCAAAATGGCCACTAGATTAGAAAGTTGTTCCAAAATAGCAATTTTTGGCGAACTTTGTGACACTAATGGCCATTCCATCCAATTCCATCTAATTCCATCCAATTCCATCCAATGAGTGGCATTTTGGTAAATAAGGGGATGTCATTAATTTATTTTATATGTTTTTTGGAAATCAATTTTTTCAATGAGTGATATTTTGGTAAATAAGTGGATGACGTTAATTTATTTTAGATATTTTTTGGAAATCTTTTTTTTTTTTGAAAAGAATAATTATATTTAATTATATATATATATATTACACACTAAATATAATTATTTAGTGTGTGTAAATAATTAGTGTGTCAAATTGAGGCAGAGTAGTTATTGAATTAATGTATGAACCAATTAATCAAACCAGTGTCTGGTGACTTGAAAATTCGAGTTCTAACGTGAAACCACATTTACTATTGTCATTTTTTAAGAGAGTGATAGTTTGAACTTCAATGAACCACCGCTCAATGTGACTGAGATATTGTGACAATGGAAACTCATTCAACACTTCAACCTGACAATGTTGGTAATATTTTAGGTTCGAATTGCCGTGTGGTAAAAAAATAAAAATAAAAATCGAACATATTATCAGGTCAATTGAGATTCTTATGTAGAATAAGTAAACTAGGCACTACCCAACATAATACGTAGTACAGGATATAGTTTAGAAATGATCTAAACCATTTCTTTTGTTATATATATATTTACACACACTAAATATAATTATTCTTTTAAAAAAAATGATTTCCAAAAAACATCTAAAATAAATTAATATCATCCACTTATTTACCAAAATTTCACTCATTGAAAAAATTGATTTCCAAAAAACATTTAAAATAAATTAATGGCATCCCATTATTTACCAAAATGCCACTCATTGGATGGAATTAGATAGAATTGAATGGAATGGCCATTAGTGTCACAAAGTTCGCTAAAAATGGCCATTTTGGAACAACTTTCCAATCCAGTGGCCATTTTGATAGTGTGTCATCAATTCGATGGCCACCGGGAGTAATTAACCCTTTTTTTATTTATTTATAGAAAAAGCTAGCATGGGCTTCTTCAGCTTAGGCTAGATTGCATATACCTCCGCCCCTGGTCGTAGGTTCAACCGAAACCTTTAATTGTTAAAAAATAAATAAAAAATACATAGCTCAGAAACTTAAAATCAATTTTGTATTATAATGTTTTCAGGTCTGTGTTGTTTTGTTTTTTGTTTTTTTGTTTTTTTTTTAAATTAGGTTTTACATAGTAGTTCACAAAAAGATAACCGGTCCTTGAATGATCCGTACATGTTTTTATATGGAAGACTTCATCATGGTCGTATTAAATAAGGTTTAATGTTTAAATATGTAGAAAATGAAAGCAGCAAATCGTATTCGACAAACTTGATTTAAAGTTTAAACATGTATAGAGACAGCAGTTTCATAAGCATGTGAGTTGTTTCAAATACAATCATGCATGGTCACAATGTGGGTACTATAATTACAAGATATCCTTCAAGATATGATTCGTCTCTTGTGTTGTCAATTTATCAATGTGAAATCAAATTGGAATATGTGGATTTATTTGCAAAAGTGCTTTCTTAAATACCAACTTTATAAATTTCTCATGTTCTTATTATGCCCAAACCTTTTGATATAAAAACTTTAATCAATTTGCTTCTTTTGTCCTTTTCTTTGTGCACGTGTATCACAACATAAATTCAAATATGCAATGCACAAATCATACTTTTATGATACAATTGATCTTATTCAATTGATTTCTAATCTATAGAGTAATGAAATTTCAATATTATAAGGACTTTTTATTTTTAATATATATGTAGAAGTTCTCAAGTTTTTTAATTTTTTTAAAAAAATTAAGTAGCATCTAGTAGAGTCATGACTCATGGCCGAAAGCTTTACAGTACGTACATCTTTCTGGAAGATAAGCTTTACACTTCATACATCAATGGAAGATTAGTCAAGTTAATTAGTATTGTATTTATTCCTTAAAAACGCATGGATTTGTTTTGCGTTGGCAGAAAAAAACAAAGGGTAAATTACACTCACACCCTTAAGGTTTGAGGCAAAAACACTTAGATGGAAAATTTTAGTTATTCTACACTCACACCCCTATTTGACCATTGTAAGGTCTAAAATGCCCTTGGGTGTTAGTGTAAAAAAACTTTTATTTTTTATTATTATACAAGGGCATTTTTGACAATACAGGGGTATTAGTGTAGAATAACTAAACTTTTCCATCTAAGTGTCTTTGCCTCAAACCTTAAGGGTGTGAGTGTAATTTACCCAAAAACAAATAATTAACTCATATATATATATATATATATATATATATATATATATATATATATATATATATATATATATATGTGTGTGTGATATGTCAAATGTATCTTTCGATTGAGATTTTAAAGTCAGTGACTTTGTTAAATATGGATGATATACTTACTAGTTACTATATAATAATTATTTATATATATA
This sequence comes from Acer yangbiense, assembly GCA_008009225.1. Lineage (NCBI taxonomy): Eukaryota > Viridiplantae > Streptophyta > Magnoliopsida > Sapindales > Sapindaceae > Acer > Acer yangbiense. The sequence goes on along the minus strand of CM017773.1, from coordinate 15,177,646 downwards.
TCATACTACGATAACCTTATTACATTGATCTAAGTTGGCATTTGATCACCATTGAAATCTTTAGTAGAACTTTAGATCATTATATCACGTGAATCTTTTTATGCATGCATGTGTATCATATTGCTAGATTGCTAGGTTATTTTCTCAGCCAACAACCAGACCAGTTGCAATGCCAGAAAAGGGCATTCACAGTTTCACACTAGAATTTAGACAATGAAAATAAATATTGGTATCCATAGATATATATATCAGGATTCGAAATTATTATTCAGAAAACAATTCAAAATTTTCAAAAAAATTATTTGGAACTAAATAAATAAATAAATGATTTTATAGTATCATCGATATATCCCGAAATATTCTGATATTTCTATTCTATTATATTATTATCTAAATATATATTTATTTTCAGTAAGGCTATGTTTGGTTGGAGGGAGAGAGAGTATGAGGGATGAATGAATTAAGAGGGAGAGATAGTAAAAGGGGTGGAGATGATAACATCTATCATCCATGTTGTTTGGTATTGAAAGGAGGGTTGGATGGATGGATTGGTATTTAATTTATAAAATTACTATATTACCCTTAAAAAAATTGGAGGGTAATGAAAAATTTGAGAGCATTTCGGTCATTCCCCTCCAATCTTCTCTCCCTCCTTCCTCATCCACCTAAATTGGGTGGATTGATTTTTGTGGACCCAGAGGGAGAAGCTCACCCTCCTCTCCTCCTCTCCTTTCACTTCTCCCTCCAACCAAACAAGGGATTTACTCTCCCGCCCTTCTCCTCTCCCTCCAACCCTCTCCCTCCCTCCATCTTTTCCTCATACAAAACACAGCGTAAGATACTTCAAAAATGCATGAATTAATTGAATTTCAGATTTTTATTTATTTATTTATTGTCTCCTGCAGGTCCATTCGGATGTGACTTCATATTATCTCTTTTTGAAATCCCATAAACCCATGTGAAAGGCACGTGCAATAAGCAAACTTCAATGTCGTCAACACCTCCATCGCTGTCTCTATTGCTTATTCGTTTACTATGTTTTAATATAAATATTTGTATTTAAGTGCTTGATTCGAATTTTTGAAACATCTACCGTCTACGGACTAAATAAGTGTGGTGAAACATTTAAAATATTATTATAACTCAAATTGGATCGTGTATATTTTAAGACCCCAAAATTTCTCTGTAATTTTCGAATATTTATGTACCAATTCTGACATGGTGTATGGGACCAATGCGTGTGGGTTCACCACGTCTAACTTGCACCAGTGGCGTTATTGATATTGGTGTGAATGTGACTTATATTTATTATTGTTGGACATATTTGTAAAATACCGAAAGATAAGTCGAACACCGTTTCATACTACCTCTGAAATATTGCTTCGGATTCCCAAACCCTGCAGTACACCTAAAAACCATGACCTACCGATCCCTCATCAGTGGCTTTCCATGTAAATCGATACTTGTCGATTTAAAAACGATACTAGTCAAAACCAACTAATAGGGCGACGATAAGACATTTTCGGTATCAAAACAAAGCTCTATATAAACCCCTTTTCACTTTACTTAACATGTAACTTTTTTTCATTTTTATTGGACCTAACTTAAAGATAACCATTCTAACATATACCTATTTACACTCATACAAGAGAAACCTAATCCCATAATTAAGAAGAGCATCTAAAGGGCTCTTTTACATCGAACAACCGAAGGTACATTTTCTACCGAAGTTGGGATATAATAGTAGCAAATAACCTAACAAATTGATATTTCACTTGATAAATTATTACATTGTCGTTTAAGATACTGATATTGAATCTCATTCACATTAGGGTTTTGTAGGTCAATTTTGTTTTTTTTATATTAAACGTTACATAAATTCGGGTTTTTTTTTTTGGGAGGGGGAGGACTTGAACCCAAGACCTCATGACATAGGTGTGAGAGGTTTAGCACCAGATCAACATCATCTCATCTTGCAGGTGATTCTTTTTTTTTCGGTAAGAAAAATTATGAATATAATGAGTTTTTTTTTTTTTCCTTTTTGAAATATTACATAAATTCAGGTTTGGAGAGGGGATGACTCAAATCCATAACTTCGTGACGTAAGTGTAAGGGATATAATGAGGTTTGAAAAGAGTAATATAGTACATTATTTTTGTTCATTTTTGTCTATTTCCTTAGAAAAATCTTGACGATTATCCTTGAATTGTTTTGTTGCAGAAGAAGACCGAAAATTTGAGAAAGGAATTGGAAAAGAAGTTAAAATAAAAACAATATTAAAAGTGAAGTACGAAGTGGAAATTAAGCCATTACCGTCAATGTAAATCGAAAGTGCAGTACCAAATATGCTAATTAACATTTGTTGTAACGAGTGTTGTTTGATATATATATATATATATAACAATAATAAAATCAAAACCATTTAAAAAAAATTGAGGTGGGACATGCCTAGTCTCAACGTGGGGCCGCTCTTGGTAACAGAAGCAGATAAAAAGATACGGGTAATAAACGATAATACAACACCAAAATAACATAAATTCACTCTTTTATGCATGGTTGGAACATATGTGGTTCTAATTTTTGTCCAACAAATTAGGATAAATTTAGATATATGGATAGGGTCTAACAGGTCAAGTTAAATCAATTTAAATTTGTGATTTAAAATTACGACTTCAACATCTTAATCATTATGTACTCTTAATCCAATGGTTGTGATTTGAATGTATTTATAATTCTTGGATTAAAAACACATGGGTGGTTGAGAAGTTGAAGTTAAATTTTAAGTCACAAAGTTAAGTTGTTTTAGTCTAACCTATATATATGAGAGCAGTGGCGGACCTAGAGATTTCGTTCAACGGGGGCTTGCTTATAACACTTTAATATTTTAAAATGTAAACTAATAGTATATGTAAGAAAGAAAAATAACAATGATAATAGTAAAAACAATTTATTTATTTTTTTAAGTAGAGGATACGAGATTTGAACTTAAAACCTCATCATTTGTTGAGTTGTATGGTTAACACCATGTTGTACCTCTAACCAGTCCGGACCCAAAAATTTATATCATTAAAGATAATAACTGTTATCCTATTAAAAAACATTTACAGTTAATGTGGTTTTGTTTGTTTGTGAATTTTATCACACGAAGAAGTTTATGTATAACAAATTTTTTTTTTTGCACCTGATTGAAAATGTTTTATTTTAAAAATATTTTATAATAATAGGCTCTATCAATTTTATTGAAAACAATTTTCACTGCATGTGCAAATTTGGAAATCATTCAATCACTAATCTTCTATATAATGTAGTCGATATTATTTTTATTCTTCCATAACAGAAAATTGATTATTAAACTACATATGCCACACAAAATTTCAATTAAAAAAAAAATCACACATAATATATCTGTACTTTTGTATCTGTGATATATATTTTTATTGTGATTTTCTTAAAACTCATTTACCTGAGATTTGTTTAAAAAAAAAAAAAACTCATGTGTTTGTAATTTTTGTTTTTTAAAACTCATGTATTTGTGATTTTTATTTTTTAAAACTCATATATTTGTGATTTTTTTAACTCATGTACATATGATATTTTTATTTTAAAAAAAACCTCATGTATCTGTTATATTTTTTTTAAAACTCCCGTATTTATGACATATATTTTTTTTAAACTCAAGTATCTATGATATTATTATTATTATTTTTTTTGTAAAACTCCTATATCTACGATATTTTCTTTTTTTAAACTTACTTACCTGTGATTTTGTTTATAAAAAAAATAAAACTCATATATTTGTGATTTTTAATTCATGAACCTATGATTTTTTTTATAAAAAAAATAAAACTCTGTTACAATACATGTGTGGCTTTCCACCACCTCCACTTCTCACTTTCTTGGCTTCTTGGACACACCAACACACGTGGAGGCATGACCTTCTTTGCTTTGTCCCCAAGTACATTTATGTATCTATTTAGGTGGGGAATTGCAATTAGCACCCCTCATGACTCTTGCCTATATATATATATGGGCATATGGCTTCCTTTGTAAGTATTGTAGTTGTTGTTTTAACTCATACTTTCAGAAATCAATAACAAAAGGCAATTCATATTCTCTCGCCTATCTCTCTTATTTCTCATCCCTTGTTCTATTTTATTTCTCTCTCATTTATCTTGTCATAATTCTCTCATCTTATCTCTATTATATTATTTGTTATTTTAATTTTATTATAACACGTTATCAGCATGATGCTGTTATTTCCAGAACCTGAAGTTCTGAATTTATTATTACTAAAACCTGAAGCTTATGAATTTATTACCACTGGAACTTGAAGTTCCTAGATCTATTACCAGAACCTGAAGTTCTGAATTTATTATTACTAGAACATGAAGCTTCTAGACTTTTATTTATTAATACCAGAACCTGCAGTTCTGAATTTACTTTCCTGTATTTTATTTTTACGCAATTTACTTTCTCGTATTTTATTTACTTTTACGTGATTTATTTTCTCGCATTTATTTATTTATACACTGTTATGAGATTGGCTAGGCCAACCTATCAGAACCTGCAGTTCTGGATTTATTTATTATGCACTTTATTTATATGTATTTATTTATTTATTCGTAATTTATGAGATTGTCTAGATTTACTTTTTTCGCACTTATTATTACGCATTTTATTTTGTGATTTTTATTTAAACAGTTTGATCACCCATCCAGAACTTGAAGTTTATGGATTTATTTATCATTACCGGAACCTGAAGCTTCTGGATTTATTTATCATTACCGGAACCTGAAGCTTCTGAATTTATTTACTTACAAATATTCCTTTATATATCTGAAGGTTTAAATTCCACAGATTTCTCGAATTTTTGTCAGACTAGAAGTTCTGACTCCGATTGTGATTTTCAGATAACCAGAAGTTGTAATAATGTCAAAGCTTGCAAATTTGAAATTTGATGCACTAGAAGTGCTTGGGGACAACTACGATTTGAAAGCCTAATACCTAACGGTCACAGAACTAGAAGTTTTATGACAAGAACTAAAAGATCGATTTGATAACCAACCCGATGTTGTGATACCAAATGCCAGGTATCAGTGGCAACATTTACGTTTTCAAGATTTTATATCAATCTCTGAGTATAATTCTGCTTTATTCAAAATCACTACACAGCTGAAATTATGTGGTCAGGATGTAATCCGAAATCATCAATAAAAGTAAATAGTAAATTTTCTCCCCTTTTTCACTTTATCTCATACTGTTATTCTCTCGTTCTTCTTCATCTTATTTCTGTCATATTATCTGTTATTTTAATTTTACGCATATATTTAATTTTATGCAATTTATGTATCTGAGTATGCCAACTAACCAGAATCTGAAGTTTCTGGATTTGTATAAATTATGTGTTGAGCCTAACTAGGTCAATCGTTAAGTTTCTGGAATTTAAACCAAGCTCGGCTTGACCGACTAACCAGAAACTGAAGTTTCTGGACTTATCATTATAATAATTAAGTTGGCGCGGTTTTACAAACCAATCAGAATCTGAAGTTCTAAATTTTAAACTTCAGTAAAAATATGGAGTTCTGGATTCGTTATTATGTCATACTTGGGACCTGAAATTCCAAAATTCGAATTCTATATAGAACCTGAAGTTCTAATTTTGAATACGAAGTATTGAATCTGAACTTAAAGTTCTAATCAGACTTGAAGCACTGAATTCAATTTAAATTGTGATATTAAAACTTTTATGTCAAAGTTTATTATAACCATAAATTCTGAATTGGATCAAGTTACGATTCTTTCATCTAGAAAGTCAATTTGTAATTTATATTTAGAACTTGAAGTTTTCTGAATTTTATGAACCTGCAGTTCATGGTCGAACCGGAAGTTCAAAAAATCAATATGATTCATGATTTTGTTTTATGAAGTGATCTATTTTCATATCTATATGTTTACGCTTTTGATCACTTTGTCTGATATGCACTTTATTTTTCATTATGAATAGATATGTCTTTAAACGGTAAATTGGGTGATATTGAAAAGCAAGATACAAGAGATATATGTTTAGCCGATAGTGCAACGACACATACAATTCTGTGAAATTAGAAATACTTTCTGAATTTAACCCTGCTTAAGGCAAATCTGATAGAAGGCTCTAGTAGAGCCATGATATTGTTACCAAACAATACTAAAATATGGCTATCATATAGAAACTATAAATGATGAGAATATTGAGTATCTGTGCATTACTTCTCATGATTCAGGCCATAAACTCATTATGGAAAGGCTGTGTGCTTTATCATCTGGATTATATTACACTCTTATGAGAGGTGTAGAAGTTTATGCAATTATGAACCAGAAGTTCTTAGATTCAAAAATATTTATGTTTTGGCATAACCGTCTTGGTCACCCGAGATCTACAATGATGCATAGAATCATTGAAAATTCTCATGGACATCCATTAAAGAACCAGAAGATTCTTTTATCCCATGAAAATTTATGTACTGCATGTTCACAAAGGAAAATAGTAATAAAACCATCCTATTCTAAGGTTGACTTTGAATCCCCGTCATTCCTACAAAGGATTCAAGGGGACATATGTGGACCTATTCATTCACCAAGTGGACTGTTCTGCTATTTTATGGTCCTAGTTGATGAATATTGCAGATCAGTTGGGATTAATGTTGAACATCCCATTCCACATGTTCATACTCATAATGGATTAGCAGAGTCACTTATCAAGCGTCTCCAGGTAATTGCAAGAACTTTATTATTTCGATACAATTACCAATTTCTATATGGAGACATTCTATTCATCTCTGACCCATTGCTTATCATCATTGTCTACCATTACAACTTCTAATTGGTCATAGACATGCTCATTTTTAAGATATTTGATTATATTGTGTATGCCTTTATTGCATATCTGACATGATCTAAGATAAGATTTCTCTACCATTCTAAGATTTATGACGATTTTGATTAATCTTTTATTAGATTGTCTATGCTTCTGATAGTTTATCTTCTTGCGCACGACATGCGTATTATTATATTGATTAATTTCCAAATGGAAAGTTTCTCTAGAAAGAATAAATAAAAAGTCACTCTTATACAAAATGGAGATAACATTTCGATTCTCTATATATATAAATGTGTCTCATTTCAGGCTTCGTATCACTCAAATACGAAAGATAATTATTAATCGGTTACTTGATATATTAAAAGTGACAAAATTTTATAAGTTGCTATCTCATAAACCCCGGCCGGGTGATTGTTCCTGAAGAACGATCTGAGTAAAATGCAACAAATAAATCATTTGATGCATATCATAAGCTTATGAACTTTTGAAAAGTATTGTTATCAGGATCCTAATGTAAACAAAACTCGAGTTATAAATAAATCCACTTTCTCTAAATCAACTCAATAAGAGTCTGATATATCTAAGGAGACACGAGTCTATGAAATGACTAAATCCATTGAAATGGAAGAAATCTCTACATAGATACAAGAATATAAGAATTAATAAATTTCTATAAATCATACATGAGAAATGTGAAATAGTGAAGAAACAATCATCAGTGATACATTTTCAAATACAGAAGCTACTGAAATGATAATTATGAAACTCATAGTATCGATGATTGTAGACAAAGGCATGATTGGCCTAAATGAAAAGAAGCAATTCTAGAAGAATTGACTTCATAAGCCAAACATAAAGTATTTAGACCAATAGTTCTCCAGACACCTGAAGATGTCAAACTAGTTGGATACTAAAAGGTTTTTATACGGAAACGTAATGAGAAAAACGAGATCGTAAGATATGAGGCACGACTCGTAGTATAAGGTTTCACACAGAAACTTGGTATTCAATAGTGATGAATACAATTACATTTCGAATTTTTGATAAATTTGGCTGCCTTTAAAAGGCTTGAAATACGTCTTCTAAACGTAGTAATAATTTATATGGTTCACTTAAAACAGATATCTATAATCCTTGAAGGATTTAAAATGCCAGAAGCATGTAAATCAAGATCTCGTAATCTATATTTAATGAACCTACAAAAATCCTTATATGGATTAAAAACAATTTGGACAGATGTGGTGTAACCATCTCAGTAATTATCTGATAAAATAAGGGTATAATAATTATATTATACACCCATGTGTTCTTCTTAAAGAAATCTGAATCTTGATTTGCTATTATAGCAGTTTACGTTGATAATATGAATTTGATTGGAACTCTTGGAGAGCTCCTGAAAACTGTTGAATAGTTGAAAAGATAATTTGAAATGAAAGACCTGGGAAAGATAAAATATTATCTCGGCCTGGAGATTGAGCATAAATCAAATGACATACTTACCCATCAATCAACATATGTTGAAACTATTATGAAAAGATTCCATATGGACAATGCTCACCCATTAAGTACCCCTATGATTGTTAGAACCCTTGATCTAAAAGAAAGATCCATTCCAGTCAACTGAAGATGGTGAAAAGATACTTGGTCCTGAAGTACCATATCTTAATACAATTGGTGTTTTATTATATTTGGCTCAATGTACTAGACCAGATATTGCATTTTCAGTAAATTTGCTTGCTAGATTCAGTTCAGCACCAACTCGGAGACATTGGAATGAGATCAAACATCTTTTTCGTTATCTTCGTGGAACGAAGGATTTAGGGTTATATTATTCAAAATCTCATAACTTTTCAGGTTTAATTGGTTATGCTGATGCCAGATATTTATCTGATTCCCATAAAGCCCGTTCACAAACGGGATATGTTTTTTACATATAATGGCACATCAATCTCCTGGTGCTCCACAAAGCAAACTCTTGTTACTACATCCTCTAATCATTCTGAGATCCTTGCACTTCATGAAACAAGCCGAGAATGTGTGTGGTTAAGGTCAGTTATTTATCATATTCAAAATATATGTGGATTTTCATTATCTACAGGGGTGCCAACACCAATATTTGAAGATAATGCGGCTTGTATTGCTCAAGTTAGAGGGGGATATATCAAAGGAGATAGAACTAAACATATTTCTCCTAAATTCTTCTATATTCATGAACTTTAACAGAGCCGATAAATTGATGTTAAACAAATACAGTCTACAGATAATCTTGCAGATCTGTTTACCAAAACATTGCCTACATCAACTTTTGAGAAACTGGTATATGGTATTGGCATGCGTCGGCTTTGTAAATTACAGAATTGATATTGAAGTTTCATTTAGGGGGAGCAAAATTTTGAATAGATATTAGTATACTGTACTCTTTTTCCTTCTACCGGATTTTATCCCACTGGGTTTTACTGGAAAGGTTTTAATGAGGCAGTTCTGAACACATCCACACCACTTGATCCAGAAGATCATTGTATATATTTTTGCTAAGGTTTTTGTCCCACTGGATTTTTCCTAGCAAAATAAAATACAAATGGTGGAAATCAAAGAGGGAGTGTTAAAATATATGTGTGGCTTTCCACCACCTCCACTTCTCACTTTCTTGGCTTCTTGGACACATCAACACACGTGGAGGCATGACCTTCTTTGCTTTGTCCCCAAGTACATTTATGTATCTATTTATGTGGGGAATTGCAATTAGCACCCCTCATGACTCTTGCCTATATATATGGGCATATGGCTTCCTTTGTAAGTATTGTAGTTGTTGTTTTAACTCATACTTTCAGAAATCAATAACAAAAGGCAATTCATATTCTCTCGCCTATCTCTCTTATTTCTCATCCCTTGTTCTATTTTATTTCTCTCTCATTTATCTTGTCATAATTCTCTCATCTTATCTCTATTATATTATTTGTTATTTTAATTTTATTATAACAAACTCATCTATTTGTGATTTTTGTTTTTTTAAAACTCATGTATATGTGATTATTTTTTAAACTCATGTAGCTATGATTTAAAAAAAAAAAAAAAAAAAACTCATGTATCTGTGATTGTTTTTTAAATGTAAGTAATTATGATTTTGTTATGTATTTGAAGAATATTGATGTGTTTGTTATTTACTTATGATTTTTTATAACTCATGTTTATTTGATTGTTTTTTCAATTCAAGTACTAGTATATTGTGATTGTTGATAGACATTGATGTGTTATTGTGTTTGTTATTTATTTGTGATTATTTTTTTTAACTAAAGTACTTGTGATTTTGTTATGTACTTGTGTATACGTAATTGCCTATTTATATAATACCTTTGATTATTTTTTTGGCTTGTACCAGTTGATTTGGTAATCTTTTTTATTTCCTTACTGTCATAATTTACAAATCCATTGTTTATACCCTTATTTGTAATTTATCACAACCAAAAGTATTTTTGGAAATATACTGCCAAACAATCCAATTACTGAAAAGCACTTCTGTAACTGAATACTAAACAACATATGACTTTTTGTTAGAAGCTCAACTCTAGAAGCTCAATTTGAAAAGCCATACCAAACATACCCTAAATATTACTGGCCTTAGGCTTCAAATGTAATTATTTTTTAGATAGACTTAGATCAAATTAAGGATCACAAGATTTATTTAAATGGGTTTAAATTAAAATTATAAGTCAATTAAAAATTTTAATTAAAAAAAAATCATTTTGACCCAATGGGGTATGAATTGCCTTTGCCCTTGTACGGAAGGGATCGGGGATATAATTTTTGACAGTAGATTTGATACGATTTTTTAACCATTGGATCTATAAGAATTGGAGAGTTTAGATTTAATATATTGATTTTTTTTATATAGATTTCTTTTTTATTTTCTTCCCCTTTATCTATCATTAATTACTTTTCTTTTCTCTCTCCCTCATAGATTCACTTTCCTATTTAAAATCTAATTAATATTTTATCTTCCTCCCTCTTAGTTTTTTTATTTTTATTTTGTTGAATTTCTATCCTCTCTTATCTTCACATCTTTCTCCTCTTTTAAAATACTCACATAGTAAATATTTCTTCCCCAAGCATAAGTTTCAATAATGAATTCACATGGCACATCTCTTGTGAATTCACATATAATACTAGGGGTGGGCACGGTCCGGTTCAACCGGAACCAAATAAAACAAAAAATTCTGGTTTTTATTTTTATTTTTTTATTTTTTTATTTTTTAAACAGTACCAGTTTGGACCAATCTCCTTTTTAGCTCAGACCATACCAAATTACATTGGTTCGGTTCGGTCTAACAGTTCTTGACTTGAAATTTTCTTTTTTAATTTTTATGCAATTTAAAATTTATATCAAATGGTCCATCATTTAAAAGAAATATATGGTATGATGAGTTATTGACCAATTCATATATACAATATAAATTAAATAAAATATATTAAAATTTAAAAATTCAAATTCAAATTCAAATATCTTTTCAGACCAAATAAAGTAATAAAATGAATAGATTATTGGTGCTTTTAATAAAACAAATATGAAATAATAAATTAGGGTTTTCACTTTTAACTCTTAGTTTTAAAGTTTTGGGTGTGATATGTAATAGAATAAAAATGTGTGCTAAAAGTATTCGGTTTACGGTTCGGTCCGAGTTTGATAAGCTTGGACCATAGACCAAATCGGACTATACAGTTTTTTTAAAAGTAAAAAACCAGACAAAACCAAAGGGGTTGGTTTGATTTGGTCTGGTTCAACGGTTTTGGGCTTTTTTACCCACCCCTATATAATACAAAGTAACATTAAGGCTGTGTTTGTTACATTGGATAAGGGGAGGATTGGATTATTTTTGAGTCCTCTTTGCCCTTGTCCGGTGTTTGAGGTCCCACCAGATTGTACTCTCCAATCTAGTTAGACCAACCACAATCCCATTGTGGGGGGATTATATAAACCCACCATTTTGGTGGGTTTATATAGTGCCACTTGGCGGGACAATTTCTTTTTAAAAAATTCTAATAATGAATTATATATATATAATAATAATATGAAACTATAATTTTATTTTTGGATATTTTATATTTAATAATACATAAATTAAATAATTATTTCATTCAATAAATTATTATAATAGTTTGTTATTCAATTTTCACTGGATTACAATGAATTGAGATTATTTAAATCATGATCCATCCCAATGGGATTAGAGAATCTAAAATCGATGAACCAACCATAATCCTACCTATGTTCTTATTAATTTTTTTATTAAACAAATAAATTATAAAATTTAAAATATTTTAATTTATTTTAAAATAATATAAATCTATATTTTAAAAATATTTATGGATATTGTTACTTTAATAATTAATATATAAATTAAAACATTTATTTTCATAAAAAATAGTTCAATAATTTATTTCACAATTTCAAAATATTATCAAATTTAAAATAAAATTATATATAATCAAATCTCATGTTTCATCAAACAAAATATAGTATTAATTTAGTCTAGTCCCATGTTTATCTAAACACAACACAATATTAATTTAATCCAGCCCAATCCAATCCAATTCAATCACATCTAATCTCAGTTTCATCTCAATCCAATCTAATCCCATGAAATAGTCCAATCCAATCTTGTACACCAAATAGGGCCTAAGTGTTGAGGTTGTAAAACTAGCCGATGTCCCCTGTTTTTTTTCTTTTATTTCAACAAAATAGCTTGTCTTTTATATGTGTTTTCTAAACTAATAAGGAGCTTAACACATAGATATGAAAATGCCACATCAACTAGGCTAAATACATGACAAAATAACAAATAAAAAGTCGTGATAGAGTTGAAACAAAAACAGGGAAGCAATACATCATATTAGTTATCAACATTCTCCCCTTTAATGTGATGTTCTTGAACACCTAAAAGTTCCATAAAATATTAAAATTTCTCCTTTGGAAGAACCTTTTTGAAGATGTCAGCCATTTGATTTTCAGACCTACAAAACTTGAGTTGAATCTCACCATCTACAATTGCATCTCCAATGAAATAATATTTGGTGGTAATATGCCTTGTGCGGCTGTGGAAAATAGTGTTTTTGGCCATAGCTATAGTTAATTTGTTGTAACAAAACATTTATGTACCTTCCCTCTGCTTCTCATTCAAGTCTTCAAGAATCATTCTCAACAAAATAGCTTGTGAAGTAGCCAATGATATTTAGCTTCTGAAAAGGATTGAGCAACTATTTGTTGCTCCTTTGATGACCAAGAAAAGAAGTCGGAATCAAGAGAAAAAGCATATCGGGAAGTGATGTTCTATCATCAAGACATCCACCCCAATCACTATCACAAAACTTAATCAACTAGACATTCAAGTTCATTTCATACTTGATTCCATAATGCATACCTGGTAGTAACTCAAAACTCTCTTAGTTGCACTATAATGAAAATGACCATGGGAACTCATATATGTAGACAATAAACTTGAAGCAAACATAATGTCCGATCTTATGGTCGTGAGATAAGTCTAATCCAAAACATGATAAAGACTAATATAATATCATCTGATAATAATAGATAATAAATAAAGATAATAATGAGACTTTGTTTAATTTATCCAACATTGCTCCCTTTAAACCAAAACTTTGGAAAACTGTCTACTTGTCAGATATACCAATCGTCTAGTAAAACTGGATGATCGCTAGTCATTGTCCTCTTTTAAGAACCAGAATCTTTTGAAGTATCATGATGCAAGTCTTCATAAAATTTTTTGAATCTCCCATGATCTTTTCACAAATGACAAAATCAACAATGTCATTAACATTACCAAACTCACTGCCGAGAACTTCAATTCTGCAAGTGATAATCAACTCTTCAACTGAAGAAAACACATTCTCTTGGAGATAATCAGTCTTTTGTTGAAGTTCCACTACTTAGGTTTCCACACACTACAAGAATTTTTTACTTTCTCTACAAAATATTTTTGTGGGGAGAAGTTGAAATTTGTACGTATATAGATTAGTCGATGAAAATTTTTAGTTGACAAATTCAGGGGGACATCATGGTCGGGCAGGGTATTGCACGACGAATTTCTAAGTTTTGTCGGCACAAACCTAGGACGATGAACCTTTAGCGACCCAAACAATGCGTCGGTTGTATGATGTTCCAACAAATGCATTTGTTGGCTAAAGCCGTTTCTTTAGACAAAAGTGTTTTCTAGGCAGTGAGTATGCTTTTGCGATGAATTATTTGGTTGGTTTTCTTTTGTGATGAATTATTTCGTTGGCCAAAACCAACCAAAAGTTAAACCTGTACATTGCTAGGGCAAATAATTCGTAGGCTAAGTGTTGCTTTTTTGTACGAATATTAATTCGTCGGCTCATCCATAAGTTTGTTCCAATGAAGGAATTTGTCGGAGGAAATTAGAAAAAAAAAAAAACTAAATTCTTTTTAATATTTTATTTTATTTATTTATTTATAATATATATTAAAAATAAAACAAGTAACCAATATATAAAATTGTAGCCAAAATATAATAAAAACCAAAGATTAAATATAATCATACTACAAACTGAGTCTGCTCATAATAAAAACATAGATTAAGTGTATATATAAGAAGATGAATCAGCATGCTCGATATATGTATCTGGAAAAAAGAAATAAATATTCGTATGAAAGATGAAATGATCTATTCCCATGAAGTTTTCTCCTTGTCCTCACCAAAATCGTCCTCCTCATCCTTCATTGACAATGGTGTAAATGGAGATAGGACCAAACCTAGAACATGAGTATATTGCTGTTGCATAAACTGATGCCAAGACTGAAGTGTAGCATTGAACTTCTGCCCAATGACCTTTAACTTTTTTTGCATCCTCTGCTCTGTCCATTCGAGCCGTATCAGCTGCCATCCAAGCAGCACATTCTGCTTACAGCTCCTTCTCCATATGGTGCACAATGGAAAAAGATGCCCCAATGTCTCGAAGACGACCATTTCCTAACCCACGAATTTGACGTCCAAGCTTCACACCTATTACAGACGTCCATCATTGGGATCATCTACATGTATATCCTCCCTTAGGGTATCCTTAGAAAGTTGCTACTCATTTGCCGTCTTTGCAAGATGTCCATCCTCTTTAGTAAGCATCCCATCCTTCAAAGATTTAAATAAGTATATATGTGAAGAACATGCTTAACCATTGAACATTGTGGCATATAAAATACACACACAAACACAAACATATATATATATATATATATATATATATATATACAAATATTATATTAGAATCCATATCTACTTGTCATAATTATTTTGTTAATCTTATAAACCAGACTACACCAAAAAGAGAAAGAAAAACATGTAATTAATCTCATGATTCTTTTTTTGAAACAAAGTATAACAATAATGGTTATATATATATATATATATATAGTTTTTCTATTATCAGTTCGAACTGATAAAAGTTATATCAGTTCCTTGTATGTGGGTCACTGGATTTAAATACTTTGACTGACAAGTGCATACAGCCAAGTCAAAGTATTTAAATCCAGTGGCCCACATGCAAGGAACTGATATAACTTTTGTCAGTTCGAACTGATAATAGAATTTCTGTATATATATATATATATATATATTGGTGTTAGTTTCAGGGGATATGACATTATTTTGATAGCAAAAGCTGTAGTATCGACTTTGCATTAGTTGATTCTATAGTTCTACTTATCATGTTCATTCATTATTACATAGACCTGATCCAAGCACATAATTGTCTCAACAATTAGAAATAATGAATATAATAAAACAGAGCATGCACAAAAAAGAATATAATCCGCATAGTTCAACATCAACTTACATATTGAGCATTAGTTACATTATTAGTCCAATGCTTGTTCTTCCCCACATAAGCGATATCAAAGGTTTCGACCTCAAGAAACTTTGAACCCTCATAATATTAAAAACATATCTTTCAAACACTATATTCAAATTGTCAATGAAACTACTTAAGTACATGTATATAACATATAAATTCATTACCACTGCCCTCTTCTTCACTGTGTATGAAAAATGGCATGAACAAGTGCGACGCTAGTGCTTCTTCTTCGCCCGGTTCGCTGTGTTTGCTGATGATGCCTTTTGCAAAGACAAGAAGATAGATAATACACAACAAAATTAAGAGAAAAAGCATTTCAATAGGTTAAAAAAATACAAAAAAAAAAATACCATGAACTTTTCGGACTGGAAATGGTTACACACTACCACCCAATGCTCTACACCTCTTTCAAGCATCTCTAAGGGGGGTTGGCCAATGCGTTCTCAGGTGCCTTGCAAAGCTTATAGTATGCACTCAACTCAGCCTTGAACTTCCTACATCTCTCATTGTATAGTCTATTAACATAGTTTTCCATTCTCAAGTCTTTCAAATCTACCTGAAAGTTCGTTTGAAATTGATATAATTAAAAAAATCACAAAATAAAAAGAAAAAAAAAATTACAAAACAAAATGAAAATAGAAAGACAACATAATACCCAAGCCTAGATAACAAATGACAAAATAGAAAGAAAACATAATGACAAACTGATTTTAGGAAGATTACGACAGTTTCCCTTGGCTATTAACCCACTGTGATCTCATCTGTAAGGTCATTCCTCTCACTCGCAGAAATGGTCCGCTAATAACCCGTATTCATAGGGCAATGTAACCGAACGATGGCTCCAATATCATGAACTAACAGACTATGTACTCTAACAATTGTTGCTCGTTTGCCCATTGAGTTGTATGAAACTCGAATCTTTTCTTGGGTCGTACGCACAATATTTGAGGTCTTAATTTGTCTACATGCCCCTTGAGTAGGATGAACATTAGGAACCCTTGGCAAGTGTCCCGCACCTACACCTACAAAACTCATATTAGATGTCAACTATTTAAGTCATGTAAAATGAACATGTAAACTACACTTCACATATTAAAAAACCATTAATAAAACAAGCAACCTACCATCATCCCCTTGTATTTCATCATCCAATGCCCCATCATTTTGTGTCATCCCATATACATTATTATTCTTTGCTACATCTATCAAAGTCATACAAATTATGTAAAAAAATTAATAATTAAATACCGATTAATATTGGTTGAACATATGTTTAATTTATTGCAATTTAATAACATAGTATTTGAGACTTTTTGACAACCTAGAGGACGACGGACCGCAGTCATAGGACGAGAAAATGGCTGATTAAGATTCTCGGTGGAGGGACCATGTTGTATAGCTGGGTGATGAAAAGTCCTCAAGGGTGCATGAGAGTGTATAGGAGTAAGAACAGTCTCGCTTGTAGGGGCAGAGCGAGTGGGAAGAGTCGCAGTGGTTGAGCGAGTCAATCGTGACATCGTAGGTTCAACCGAGGTTGGTCGTTTCTTATGAGAAATCAAATTCATCTGCCCAAAAAATCCAAATAATAATTAGATTTATAAACATTATAATATGACAAAACAATGACTTACAAGTCTGAATCACATTAGGAAAGCTAAGGTTGATGTAAAGACTTACTAGAACAACCTTGTAGTACAAGTTATCTAAATCACATTCACGCATGCTTTAAATATATAATGATATTACTACTTATCTAAATCGTTGTCTTCTAAACTATGTTCACTAATTTTGTCAACCAAATCATTATCATTCTCTTCATCACTTTCACTATTTATGTCTTCATTATTTTGTCTAAGAGGGCGTCGATCAATGGATTTTGGATCAATCAAAACATGAGGAACGTCATCCATGATCGAATAACATCATAGTTCCGAACTTCAACAATGTTTGGTATATCTGAAGAAGAACTCTCTTGGTATGCCACGCCATCATCGTTATCAATGTCATCAGAAATCTTCTTCTGTGGTATATCATATATGTTCATATGATCCATCTTTGAACTACTTTCCAACCACCACCCATTTTGGGATCGTCTACGTAAAACACTTGTTTCGCCATTGTTACAAGAATGTAAGGATCACTATCATACCACTGAGTATTCGAGTCCAAAGATATTAAATGGTAGTTGTGTTTGATAGATCCCGTCCTATGAGGGTTTGTATTAAACCAATGACACTTGAATAGAACAACCTTTTAGCGTTGTCTATACAATAGTTCAACCACACTTATCAACTTGCCATAGAAATCTACGTTATCAGTATTGTGATTTCTATGTACAAAGACCTCACTTTTTACGTGGTCAACTCATCGTCTCGTTCTGCAACTACAAACTTAACTCTATTCACAATGAAACCATGGTAAGCTTCAACTAGAAGAGACCCTCTTGCTAGCTTAAATAGCTCATCATTGTACAATGGGTGATTTTGCCTCCCTTCAACTTCTCATCTAATTAAGGATAAAAAAAATTAAGGCATCAAGAAAAAATGAAATATAAATTTTCTAAGACATCTAGATAATCATGAAGCTCATTATAACTAGAAAAGGACTTACATGTTCTTTAAACCAATTAGGAAACAATTTTCTATGTCTTTTTTATACGTTTACACTACTTTCACACTTTATCGTTGCCTCATGCTCCTTGCATAGCGAGCGAATGTATATAGTACATGCATATATAGTTACTTGAAGTAGGTGCAGAGATTTACTTACATTAGGAAAGGAAGAACCTTGTCACAGTTGTTCAATTTGAACTATTAAGCAACCTTCATGTCAGTATTCATAAATGGAATACTTGAACTACTCATAAAAGGCCATGCTACTTGTGTAAAAACAGAAAGTTTCTCTGGTCTAGAGCTACCATCAATGTTTCTTTCAGTTATGTCAAAAGGTGTCTCAAATTGTGGAGATACACTGCACAAAAAGTGAGAGATTCATTTGCAATGTATGCCTTTGCAATATATCCCCTAGGTCGAGCCCGATTTCACACGTATTTTTTGTACATGCCCAACATTCTACAAACGAAATAACATTGTGAGACATGTTGTATAACGAGCTAGCATCGAGTAAGAAAAGAAATTGGATATCATAAATAAACATTTACATTTCTATTAGGTACATCCACCTATAACTCACAGAATCTGCAAGTTTTGTCTCTCTAAGTAAATGCACCATTAAGTGAATCATGGAAACAAAGAAAGTCGGTGAATTTGTTTTTTTCCACCTTACACAGTATCTACACAATATCATCCTCCAACCTTTCCATGTCTTCTACACGTAACGTTTTAGCACATAATTGTTGAAAGAAACTCGATAATTGAACAATCGGCTCAACCACATCCTTAAGCAAATATTTTCGAATATCCACAGGAGTAGTCGCTGCAATAATACAAGATGATCATAACTCTTCAATCCATAAATTTTTCTACTTTCGACTACCCATTTCTCAAGATATTGGCGGCATAGTAATCTAGATATTTTACAGATTTCAAAAATTAAAAGAATTATTTTCTTAACTTTGGCTTCATTGTGAAAAATGGATGTCCCTTAACTCACTTCTCCCCATTCCAATCCAACCATAAATATTTTTTTTATTCCCATGGCTTTCAAATCTTGGCGAGCCTTGAATGTGTCTTTAGATTTTCCCTCTATACCCAATATTTTCCCAACAATAATCTCACAAACGTTCTTCTCAATGTGCATTACATCTAGGTTATGTCAATTTTTAACTTCGACCAGTACTCTAACTCAAAGAATATGCTCTTCTTTGTCCTGTTTCATTCTTCAAGAGTCCTCTTCCTATTTTTATCCGGGTAATTAAGATGTTTACCAATCTGACCAAAGTCTAAGTTTTTTACTTGAGACAAAATTTCATCACCTTTGAGTTTTCTAGGTCTCACACTCTCTTCAGTTTTCCCATCAAAGGATTTCTTGTTTTTGCACCACATAAGATCCCACGGTAACCATCGTCGATGCCTTATATAGAAAACCTTGTCAGAACAATCTAGATGTTCTATCATCATTACAAACAGAGCATGCATTATAACCCCTAGTACTTCATCCTGATAGATTTCCATAAGCAAAGAGATCATTAATAGTGTACATCACTGCAGCTCTTAAGTTAAATGTGGAATTAGTCACCTTATCATATGTATGCACATTAATTTCCCATAATTCTTTCCGCTCATCAATTAGCGGGCGCAAATAAACATCAATTTTTTTATTATGATCATTCTTGCCATGAATTAATAAGGTCAGCATGATAAATTCTTTTTTTATGTACATCCAAGACGGAAAATTATAAGGAATGACCACCACTGGCCACATGCTATATGACTGGTTCATATTCCGAAATGGGTTTAAAACTGGCACTTGCAAAGCCCAACTTTATGTTTTGTGGCTCCGCTACAAAATGAGGATACATCTTATCAAACTCCTTTCAAGTAACTCCGTCGATTGGATGTCTCATGACACCATAATCAACTAGCCCTTCCTTGTGCCACTTCATATGACCGGCAGTATGCATTGACATATATGGCCGCTGCAATCTCGGCTTAAACTGAAAATAACACAACACTTTTTTAAGGAATCTTTCTTATACCTCAACTTAGTACAATCATGGCACTTATCTAACCCTTCATTTTCCTTGTAGAATAGTGCACAATCATATTTACATGCATGAATTTTTTCATAACCCAACCTGAGATCCTTCAAAACTTTATGTGCATGTCGATGCGTGGGAGGCAAATTATTCCTTTTTGGAAGCATTATCTTCAAAATCCCCATTACCACATCAAAGCATTTGTTAGTCATCAGATTTTTTACCTTCACTTGCATCAATTCCACAATTGTTGTTAGCACAGAGAAACCTTTGTAACCAGGGTAAAGTTCCTTTTATGCTTCTTTCAACAATAATTCATACTTATCTATCTCTTGCTTATGCAAGTTGGACGTCCTATCATCTCTCAATGTATCATTATCAACCAATACATCTTCTTCTTTTAAAATATTTTGCTCGTAATAATGTGAGGCAGATGGATACATATCATTGATTATACCCATTACTTGATCATTTTCACAACCAATGTCATCACTAGGTTTGGTAACTGAACTAGTGGTGGATGAACTTGATGCGGTTCCCAAACGTTCACCATGATGAGTCCATATGGTGTAATTATATGACATCCCATGCATCATCAAGTGCTGTCGAATTTCACTAACTGACTTCCAAGAGCAGTTATTACAATTCTGGCATGGGCACTTGATATGACCTTAATAATTGACATGGTTATGTGCAACTCCGATAAATTCCTTAATCTTTGATAAATATTCATCACAAGCTCTATCTGGATTATGTATCCAATTTCTATCCATAGTATAGCCATTGTATAGCCCTAACATGCATACATAATATATAACAATTCATGCAAACACAGCACAAGTTATATTAATGAAGTATTGAAGTCTGGATCGTGGCAGGGTAAATAGACCATATTTTATATTAAAAGACAAAGAAATCACTTCAAGCCTTTCCAAAATCAAAGATCAAAACATTTTTTTTTTTTTTTTTGAATAGCTGAGAATTTTATAAAGCCAAAAGGTAAGTCATAAACAAACAACTCCAAATAGAGGGGCAGAAGAATAGAAGGCATGGCCTCAGCACAGCGAAAACAGAAAAATCAGAAGACAACAAAAAGGGCTACAAGCCAAAACCTGCAAAGCAAAATAGGACTAGGAAGTAGAAGACACCCTAAACAACAAAACAAAAGCCAGAAAAACCAAAATAAAAAACAAACCAACAAAAAAAAAATGCGCAGGAGGAAACCAAAATGAAAATAGAGCACGAAGAAAAGAAGAAACCCAGCAGAAAGAACTGTAGAGACGAGCATCAAACCACCTCCCACATGACCATTTCCTCTTCCAAACTTGAACATTTCTTTGCCAAAGAATCGAAAAAGCCATTGCTTGATCTTGAATTAAAAAAAACCTTAGTTCTTCATAGGAAACTCAGAAGAGCACAAATATCGTAAATATAGTTGACATATTAAAGACTTCTAAAACCAGAACCATTAACCCAAGAGACGACCACCTTTGAGTCGCTAATAATGTTGATCTTCTTGCCAACCAGAACGGGTGAGCCAGCGCATAACACGCAAGCTTGATGAATTGCAAGAATCTCAGCCGAATTGGCGTCCGTAATCCCATTGTGCCTGGAGAAGGAATTGAGAACCTTTCCGACCAATGCATGTAGACCCAGGATTTTCCCTGGTAGACCCATCCATATTAAACTTCAGAGCACTTATCAATGGGTGGGGGTCAACTTTGCTGGTCCTTCCTTCAACCCCGACTCCCTACTTTTAGACTCTGTCTGGTACCTAAATCTTTCGCCAATCATCCGTCCTAACAGCCTTTGCTGGCTTTGAAACAGAGCAACATTCACCAATGTTTTGAAAAAAGGAAGTGACCGAATCCGAAGAGCCTTCCGCATGATGCTTAGACCACCAAGCAACTCTGAATTTGACCATATCAACTGCTTAGGAGACCACCTGATCAATATTTTTAAAGACCACTTGATTCCTTGATTCCCAAACGGTCCAAACGGTGGCAAAGAAAAGAGTGTTCCATGCCTTTCCTTGTCTAGCTTTTGAGCATAGACCAAACTAGCCAAGAGCCAAATCCACCAAGGATTTATTGGCGCACCAAGACACTCCCCACCAAGCCATGCAACTTCTCCAAATTTCAGTAGTCCAACTACAGTGAAGAAAAAGATGATCAATCGTCTCCACCTTAGACTTACACAATGGGCATTCCAGAGAAATGTTTAGGCAAAAACCAAATCTATTCATCACCTGCATAACCATTATTCTTCCCTTTAGTAGTTGCCAGGTGAACACCTTAATTTTGTGAGGGCAAATCCCTTGCCAAACCCAACCAAACCAAACCAAAGAAGAATCCACTACACTATCCACAGCGGAGTCCTCTAGGCATCTACGAAAGGAACTCATAGAGAAAGTGCCTCTTGAACAAAAAGACCAAACAATAGCATCCTTAAATAGACTACGAGGTTTAAACTGTTTAAGCCTACAAATAAAGGTCTTCCATTGGTCCTTCTCCCAATCAAACAATTGTCTCCTCATAGACACCTTCCAAACCCAACCCTGATCTTGCTATGACCTACAAGCCGAGACTGGACCCAACTTCTTTGATGCTAAAGCAAAATTTCTAGGAAAAGCTGACTTGAGAGGCATTTCCTCACCACCTAGTTCATTCCAGAAATCAATTCTCCTGTCATCACCTAAGATGAATTTCATGCAATCTTTTAGGATTTTCTCAGTTGTGGAGCCAGTGTTAAAAAGGTTGCTCACCGCTTTAACAAATTAAGAAGCCAAATTAGAACACTTCCAATCTCATACCAACGCATCTCCCTGAACACCATACTTGACACAAATCACCCTCCTCCAAAGAGTAGTCTTTTCATTACCGAACCTCCAAACCCATTTGGAAAGCAAACTCTTGCTCGCTTTCAGGGGTTGTTGTTTTCTTAATGTTAGTTATCTCTTGGAATATAAGGGAGTTGGGAATGAAGAAAAAAAGAAGAGTGGTGAGGAATTTTAAACCCGTGGTCTTATTCCTTCAGGAAACCAAGCTGGGTGTCTTTGACAATAGCATTGTTAGTTCGTTAGGTGGGGGATGACTTTCAAGAGGCATGGGAATGGAGGCTCAAGGTTCGATTGGTGGGGGTGATTACTCTTTGGAATGAAGATCTTTTTTCAGTCAATGCCTGCATTAACAATCATAGGTGCATAATTATGGCGGGAGAGCTATTGCATATTAAAAAATTTATGATTTTTTTGTAATGTGTATGCAGCCAATATTGAGAAAGTCCGTAAGGAGTTATGGGATTTCATTCTTCAATCCCAAAATTCGTTCTCTTTTCCATTGCATCGGAGGGGACTTCAATACGGTTCTCAACCTTTCGAAAAGGAGAGGCAGAGTATCTAACAGCGCCCTATTGCCTCTTGAGCCTCACATTCCTCTTCCCTAGACTACTATCTCAAACTAAGTTTCTACCACCCCCTATCTTCTTCCTCACATCCGCCATTAACCTGTCCAAGTTTTTGCATTTCTTGAGTAGCAAACTTCTTTAAACCCAGGTACTTCTCTACCCAAGGACCGTTAACTTGCATTGCTTCTTCCTTTACTGTAACCATAAGCGAACCTTTTCCTATATCAACTTTGACATTGACAGACACCATCTCTTCCTAATGAACAAGAACCAAGACTCTTCCCTTATCCAACCTTCTCTAGAGAGATGTCTCTTCATCCACCAACAATGGCTCCCCAATCACCCAACCCAAATTCATAAAAAAAATCAGAGCTACAATAGCTTAATAGGATCCCCGAACAACTGATCCAAACCTTTCTCAGATTAGGACTTGGGATATCTGACCAATTTCTCATAGAAACGAAACGATCATCCCAAAAAAATTTATTTTTAATGAATCCTTCCTTATCAAATTCTGATTCGAAGCACCATAAAACACTCTTAAAGCCCACAAAATGCAAGGAGAAAGTGAAGCCTCTGTTTTGTAATCTTTCATTATCACTTTCCACATTAGAGAGAGATTTCAGAACTCCCACAGTGTATCTTCTCATCCAATGCTCCTCTTTTTGATGGCTAATCCAGAACATAGACAATTCCTTCGTGCTCTCTTGTGCACGCCCCACCAGATCATTCTCATTGCTGTCTTGAGATCCCTTCATAACTCTGATTCCTTTCAAAACCTCAACAAAAGATTTTTTCCCCTTGGTGGTCAACTTTGCTGGTCCTTCCTTCAACCCCGACTCCCTGCTTTTAGACTCTGTCTGGTACCTAAATCTTTCGCCAAGCCTCCTTTTGTTGGCTCCGAAGGACGCTACCTTTGACACAATCGACTATCCATACACGTGCATGCCGTTTGTCAATCTTGCCACCTTGATTGCTTCTTCCATAGTTTCAAATCAAATAAAGGTGTAAAGGCTTTTTCTTGAGCTGTTCCTTGACGAAAGATACACATACCGTACCCTTCCGAAAGGTTTGAAGATGCTCCACAAACCCAACTGATCCATGATTGGGTTGAGATTATCAACATGAATCGAAATGAGCTTACTTCTGAAATCATCACTTCATCCATGACCCCTAAGCCATAAAGACTCAGAGCCTCTCTCTTTAACTTTCTCTCTCAATTTTTTTTTCCTATGACCATCTACAAAGATCAAAACTTTAAAACAAAGATATTAATTCAATCCTTTCCAAAATTAAATACCCCAATTGCCATTAATTGTCACTATATACATCAAAATAGAGAGGCATGCACATGCTCTTAATTGGTTAGAAATTGCAACTAAACCTTATATATATACTATGTTTAGAAAGCACATTGCAAACCCTTTATTCTTACAAAAGTTAGACTCATGTAGGTCACACAATTCCATGAATGGCTCAACAAATAGCTTTAAATCTGAACAAGAAATTCAATACGACACTAGAAAACCATAAAAAAAAAACAAGGAATTAGGCAATTATGTATTAAACCAAATTCAACAGCCAAGAATTTCATGTGTACTCCGATTATCAAAAAATAGGTAATTGCTTAACGAATTCAACGCTCAAAAAATTTATAATATACAAATATTGAACGGTAAAACAAAACCCTAAGGCAATAATGGAAGGAAAAAAAATAAGCAAACAATTACCTCTTCTTGTGTCAATATAAGTAAAAATTTTAGGGTTTGGTTTGAGGGAAATTGGAGAGAGAGACGGGGGAATATGAGAGAAAGAGAGAGAAGCTGGGCGGAGGAGAGGATGATAGCTAGCCTAGCAGAAGCAAGCGGAGGAAGTTCTGAAGTGAGATTTTTGAGCGATCGTGGGTCGTGCTTACTTATATAACTTTATAACCTCGAAACAACGTTGGCGCCTACAAATCTTGTTTTGTCACCCAAAATTTTGTGGGGAAAGAGTTAATTTCTTGTGGTGACAATAGAGGTTTTCTGAATTTCCTTAAATGTTTCGGGATTTTTTAGGGACTCTAAACTTTGCACAATATGAGAACAAATGGAACACATAAATTCATCGAGTGTCACGTTACTAATGTTTGTCACCTTAGCCTTGAACCGCTTTATCAAGGTTCGAAAAACCTTCTCCATAACTTAGAGATTCGATACCTTTTCACTGTTAACCTTTATTTGATCAACGAGTTCTAATGTCCAAACAATAATTAGAAATTTGTTATAATTCCTCCATCTGAAGAAGCTTAAAATTTCTTCACAAAGTCTAAAGATGTGCTTCTTTTGTCTTGTATGTATTCATCAAGATGTCTCATGCACTTTTTGATGTTGTTGTGTGCTCTATATATTTGAATATCAATGGATCTATTGACTAATAAATCTAAACTCGAGCCTCAATTGTCCTAATTGATCAGCGGTTGTTGATCCTGCTGGTGGTGTCAAAATCGTCCAAAACTTTACAAATTGGCATAGAGCGAACAACAAAATGAATAAACATTGTCATATATTAATCCGATTTTGACTGAATCTAGTACTAGATCTCTTCGAATTATTTTTTTCACACGCTCACTTTATTTATTTGCATGATCACTTTTTTTTTTTTTTTTTTGGCACACCCACCTTGATCTCACTCTAGTTCTGATATAAGGACCAGTTTTATATTACTTTTAAAAAGTTAAAATCAGCTTATTTTATAATTTTGACATAAAATGATATTTGATAAAACTTCCAAAAGTGATTAATTGATAATCTGACGAGTTTTGAATGATTTTGAAAAGTAGGTGGAGGGTTACTTTTTGAAAGTGATTATAGAATATTTTATTTCAGCATTTAATGCATCTTTTAAAATATCATTACTACCCTTATGAAATCGTTAAAATTATTTATATACCTTATTTTATCTCAAAATTAAATATTCTACTTAAATATTGATTTAATATATATAATTAATGAAAAAAATAGTAGAGTTCTAAAATCATGTATATTTTAGTCATCGTAACTGATTTCAACACTTTTACAATAAAATTACCAAACATAGGTATACTGCTTTTGCGTTATAGTAGTTTTAAAAATACAATTAACCAAACATCTGTTGATTAACTTCACAACTGATTATTCCTTCAACACAGCTAACGGTGATTATTATAAAAGTTACAGCAATAACAAATTGGCCATAACTCTTGTTTTATCTAACCATTATAACGGGATTTGATACTCTTTGTAGGATCAAAATGAATAAACAAGTATCCAACACTCTTGTTTTTATCTAATCCTTATAACGGGCTTTGATACTCACTGTAGGATCAAAATGATTAAACAGGCATCCAGCCAACAGGTATTCTGAATTCTTTCCCAATCCCCTCCATTAGCATCCCTAACTGCTGCAGATTATATTTGTCGCAAAAACTCTTGTGGCGATCGAGTAGCTACATTTGTGGCAATATATATATATATATATATATTTACCACATATTATAAATTCACGACTACTTATAAATGAAACACATATATGGCAAGACATATTGCATGGCATATACATACATATATGACATTTTATATCATTTTATTTTCTTTTAATTTGATCTTACATTATAACGAAAAAAAAAAAAAAATCGATCTAACATACATGCACACGATGATGACATGACTCTTTATTGATGATCATCTTCCTTTATAGTTTGATTATGCAATATATGGCAATGTCAAACTTTTGTTTCAAAAATAATTAAACAATATCTTGTTATTTGCTTATAAATGGTTCTTAAAATGTTACAGTTTCTTAACCATATCTAGAATTGTTCAATTTTCTTTAAAAAAAAAATTAAAAAATATTTATAATTCTTGCCTATTTGTGTTGCATCAACTTTTTGTTATTGTTCGGAATCAAAACCATAAATAGTTATATTTATATTTTCACAACCTCCGTGCATCCTTTTCCCATGAATTCTTATCATCTAACTATAATCTAATTAAACTTCCATGACTAAAAGTGTATATTAATACCAAGTTTTTCTATGGTAGGCATATGACTGTGAGTATATTTATAACACACTTATCCATATCATCACTTTTTGCTAGAAAAAGCAACGTAATTGGGTTAAATAATGCTTACATAGGAAAAAGTAATGAGGTGGATTAATAAGCTATAAGTATATTTACAGTTATATGCCTACTAGAGAAAAACTTTATTAATACCATCAAGAGTTAATTGACATTGTTGTCATGGGCTCGATAATTTAATAGCAATTTTTAAAGAGTGTGTTTTAAGACTATCACCAACTTAATAACTTAAGTTTTAATAGCACATAAAATGTGGATCTGACAAAAATACCCTTAAAACACACTCACAAAAATAAGTCTAGCTCGTGTTTTTTTTTCCAAGGCTTATTTTGGTGTTTTCGAAACTTATTTAGTATTTTCGAGAATTATTTTGTAATTTCTGGGGCTTATTTTGTAGTTTCCAAGATTTATTAGGTATATTTGCAATTTTTGAGACTTATTGGGTAAAAATGAAATTTTCTAATTTTTTTTTTTTTTTTGT
The DNA here is from genome assembly GCA_008009225.1 of Acer yangbiense. Taxonomy (NCBI): domain Eukaryota; kingdom Viridiplantae; phylum Streptophyta; class Magnoliopsida; order Sapindales; family Sapindaceae; genus Acer; species Acer yangbiense. The sequence goes on along the minus strand of CM017773.1, from coordinate 15,149,264 downwards.
TCATCTTCTTCATCGTTCAACATTGGAGGTCTGTTCCATCTCCACAATGGAGGTTTTTGAAAAAAAAAAAAAAAAAAAACCTAAAACTGGTAAAAACGTAATAAAATAAGGAGATGAGGGTATTTTTTTTGTCTATTGGTATCATTTAAACTTAATTAACTTATTAAACTATTGTTACTCTTGAAAGTCAAAAAAAAAAAAAAAAAAGATATTATTTCCCCCTATTTCCACTTGTTACCACCCCGAATATGGCTTAGAGAGCTCATTCAACCTTACAATGTATAAAATAATAATAAATAAATAAATAAAAAGAGTTAATTGTCAATTGTTAAATTTTACTTATGGATCTTGCAATCCAAAGGAATAATATATTGAGATGTGATATCCATTAATATATGAGTAATGCTTGGTTTCCCAAATATTTTCCCAAATGGTATTGGCATATGAGGTGTCAACATCATATCGGTCACCATATAATCTCATGATTTACAATATGTTGAAACCTCAGGTGCCAACACCATTTGGGAAAAAAATTGGGAAGCCTAGCATTAGTGTTTTCAACGTGGGATTCATCCTATCTTCTTGAGTTTCACATGTGTGATCTCTAGTCGACATCATTTCCATACGTTGACAATGACACTTTTTTTTTTGGGATTGACTGACACTTTTGATTATTAATATATTTGTTTTTTGCTTTTTATCTTTTTTTTTTCCCTCACAAACTCAAAATTTTGATATTTTTATGTTATTATGCTGATGATACTTATCGGTAAAGATAATTATTCATTATATTAAATATCAATTCAAACAAAAAATGTTAGTGTCATAGTCTAAAACAATCTAAAGAGGGCCAAAGTGTACAGGGACCTAAACCTAATAGAGGTAGTTGGTAACAAATTGGGTCATAAATAAGATAAGAAAAAAAATGATTGAGTGCCTTTTTGCTGATTATATTTCATTATTCAGTTAATTAACTGAATAGAACTAGTCAATGTAGTCATGATTATGAAGAGATTTTATGATAATTATAATGTCCGTTTACACATTTACTTATTATTTTCCCAAAATCACCTTCAAACCGTAAGATTCGATGGAAAAACCTCTTTTCTAATTATAAGAGATCCTAGTTAGTATTTCTAGGAGAGTTTCTAGAATTAGAAACTCAACTCCATATTCTCTAACTTTTTTTTGGCCACATCATCTCCATATTCAACTTAGATAATAGTATTGGAGAGAGTTTTTCTAACTTTTTTAATATCTATCCTATATGGCACTCAATTTTCTCCAAATGCATAATAGCATTGGAGATGCTCTTATTTTCCCAAAATCATCTTCAAACCGTAAGATTCGATGGAAAAACCTCTTTTCTAATTATAAGAGATGTATATATCTCGAAGCGAAGCCAATTTCATCGGATTGAGAGAGCTCATAACAAAAGATTTTAAAAGAATATACAAGTAACAACAAATTTGAAACAAAAATTAAAGAAATATTTAACTATTATAATAAACATTTTGAGTCCGGGGCCTTAAGAGGCTTCAACGCGGCTTCTCCATTGTAAATATCACTAGCTAAGCTAGCGAGTACTTTCCATTAACTTCACCACAAACTTTAAATTTAATTGTCTTGATATTCTAAAAAAAATGGTATTTGAAATTATTCAACTATCACTCAAAATGATTGAAAGAATTCAAAGATGCATGCATGTTTTCCTTTACTTAATTTAATCCTGTCTTCTCTTATCACCAATATCCATATTGATTTTTAAAACAAAAATGTATAGTGACAGTTTATGTTCGGTTATTTAATTAAACTTGTTAATTTCTATTAATGTTAGTTGGACATGAGGATAAATATATTAATATTTGACCGACTACAAGCAAAGCAAGGCACACTTTGTGTATTTCTTTTGGGTATTTTATTGTTGATAATTGGGTGTTTTGTTGGTCATCACCCCCTTTCCACTAACGAAAATACAAGGTTCTAGGATTAAGGATTCTAAAATATTCTTTAATTTATAACTAAATTAATTATATTTTTTCTTATCCTCATAAAGACAATGGAATTCAATAAAGTTGGCATCTATCTATTCAATGGAAGTGGATAAAATAAGAGTGGCCACTCGCCCTCCTCTCTCCTTTTCTCTAATGTTCGAAAAATGCAAGTCTTAGTAGCAAATTCAAAGTAATTAAGAGTGGCCACCACTTCTTTTAAAAAAAAGAAATCAACACTAGAACAATTATTTAATGAAGAAAATGATGATGTTGCATTAAGAGACACTGATCAGAGGAGTTTGGTAAGTGTAAAGATGACATAGTAAAGAACAATGTGTCATCTTGTCAATGAATATAACGTTTACGCGGACATATTGATTATTATTAACTTATATATAATAATGTTCGTGCTTCTTCAAATTATTAAAATTAAGAGAAATGAATAGAAAATTCAAAATAATAGATGTTTACATCATCTTATGCGTCACAGTCCATGAATTTCAGGGTTTAGATATATGATGAAAATGAAACTATTTAATTATCGTCAGCTTTGAAGATGAGAATGCAAATGAAAGTGATCTAACGTGTGCTCTCCACTTGACCGAATTAAAATTAGAAGCGAAGCGGGGACGTGTCCGCCGCAATCAGCTGACACACACAACACACCATGTTTTATATGTATAAGATAATAGACATGTGAATTAGTGAGATTTTGACCTTTTGTCAGGACGAACCAACAGCAAGGCAACCAATGGAGGCCCTTGTCGGACCCTGACACAACCATTTACTGTCTCATTTCTAGTTTTGCTTATATATGTATTACGTGGACGGCCTTTCTTCTCATATTTTGATTCGTTTTTCCATCTAATTTTAGTCCAATTAATTCTACAAGTGGGGTTGCACGTGAACTCGATCTCCAAGGCCCCTATGTTTCTGTGCATGTAGGGTTTTTATTTATTAGTTATGAATATTTACTGTTAGAGCATATCTTATATAACATATGAAAAAAAAAAAAGAGAGCACATACGGTCTTTGACATTTCTTTAAATTTGTGCTTTCAATTATACAGACAGCTAGTTTGTTCAAATCACACGAGATTTGTTCTTTCAAGAGCAGTCGCTAAACGTTTTATAAATGGCAATTATTAGAGACTAGAATCAGAATCTCCCCATTTTTTATTGCGAAACATTGATATACTTTGAAGGTGATTGGAGCCAAAGTAAAACAATTAACTTTTATACCGATCCAAAGATCAATCAAATCCATCCATTTATGCCAATTTAATTTAATTTCTTTGGGCGGTGACCGAGTCGGGAAACTGTAAAACATATAGACAAAATAAAATAAAGTCACTGAAACTAATTAAAAACTGGTTTATTTTCTTGTTTGTGCCATGTAAACTAAAAGATCATCATACAAATTCGAAACAAACGCTAGCTGACAATATACTATTTAAAGGAAGTGGGGCTTTTTATTTATTTATTTATTTATTTATTTTTTATTTTTTTTTATTTTTACCTCTTATATCTTAAATTAAGATAAATCAGTTTATTTGTTTTTCCAACTTATATATTATTTTAAGATATATATATCTTTTAGAAAAAGTAAAATATTTTGACTTTTATCTTATTAAAAAAGTGCTATAGTAGAGTTTTTTTTAATAAATTTCCACAAATGTCCTATAATAATTCATACATTTACAATTTTATCCATATATAATAAAACCCTAAAAATCAATTTTCTAAAAATTCTCAATTTTAAAGAAACCCTAACACAACCTAACCAATTTAAGGGGGCGACAACGCCGCTGCCTCTTGGGACCGGAGGAGCCCAACCACCATCCTCCCATTCATTTTTTTTATTTTTATTATTATCAATTTTAAAAATACAAATTATTTTGTTACAAATATCAAAGGATATTGAAAGGTTATAAATGGAAAATGTTAAAAATTTTACATTTGTAATAAGTCATCCAAAATGAAAAAACAAACAAATCATAGTATCTTAATTTGTAAGACTTATCCATATGACTAACAAATTAAGGTCTTATAAGACTTTAGATAAGAAAAACAAACAGCCCTTAAGGCTTCAGAATTTAGATTGAAGAGAAGAGAAAAACTTAGACCATCTTTAACCCATTGCATCAATTTGTTGTAACTTTGCAGCAAATTGCATCAACTTTCACACCAATTATTTTTTCCATCTCCAACCCATTGCACCAAATGTCACTCTAAAAAGAATATTCCCTAAATATTCTCTTTTTTATTATTCCTCAACAATTCATATTTCACCACTTAATTAACATAATATTACGATAAGTTAAGAAATTAAGAAATTTAATTTAATTAACTAAAATATTGCAATGATCTTGGAGGATCTGCAAATGATCTCCGGGACGGCTAAATTGTTGTAAATAGTGAAATGATGAAATTGGCCTGTCAAAATCATGGTTGACCTTTCGACACTAACCATCAATCATTAAAATGGACATAACTCTTTTTAGAAAATTAGAAATCGCGAACCATAAATTTTACCAGAAACTAGACATCCAGAGCTTTCTGAATATTTATAGCATGAAACCCAGTTCAATTGTGGAGAGAGTTATAGCATCCACAAGTTGTCGTTCTTTACAACCCTTATAATTTCAACTCTATCGGTGGCTACAAAGGTCACCCCAATGTCGTATCGATGTAAAGGGGGCGACATTCACTGTTTTTGCATGTCGCTATGAAGGTCACCCCTAAGTCGAAGTGTCGCAAAGGGGGCGACATCCTTTGGTAAGGATATGGCTACGAAGTTTGCGGTCTACCCGTAGGGACAATGGCAGCAACATTCCTTTTTTTATTTTATTTTTATTTGCATTTTCTTCAGCTTTTCAACCCCAATCTTCTCTGATTGAGTCATACACCTTATTTTAGAGAAACTACCTACACAAGGCTTAACAAATATATTAAAACACCAAAAATATCTAAGAAACGAGTGCAAGAGATCGGAAATGTGGACCTAAAATAGGTATATGAATGGTACGATCAAGCACATAAGGAAAACATGATGAACCATCCACTTCAGGTGTTCAAGGACATAACTTGGAACCAAGAAGAGGGAGAATGACGAAATTTCCAAAGTGTTTGGACCAACCTTCGTTAATTTCTTGACAAAAGTATAGCAACGAATATTTAAAAAAGCTATGGTTTCATCTGAGGCTCATTTATGGAAGGAAGGAATTAATAGTAAAGTCAAATCCAGTATGCAAAATCATACATGGCAATTGGTTGACTTACTGCCCTATAATAAGCCAAGGTTATAATTGGATTTTTAAAATGAAATCGGTAAAAAGAGGGGTTGGATTATTGACCACTCCAAAGGTGGCACTCGCAATCGTACGAGACCGGGAGTATAGTATAATAACAAGTAAAGTTCGTTCCCACGAAGACTGAGTGATTGATTACCGAAATTGATTAACCAAATTGCTATTCAAACAATCAATAAGAGATGATTTTCAGATTTAAATCCTACGATTAAACTAAATTTTCCTACTCAAACGATTTTAAACTAAGATTATAAAATAATGACTAACAATAAAATAGAATGTAACAATATGAGATAATATGCTAAGACTAAAATACACTCCACCCTCTACTATTTAAGCTCTAGACTCACCTAAATACCCAATTTGTGCAAATATGAATTGTAGACTCGCGCACCCAACAATAATCTCTACTCTCAATTGAGTAATAGAAATTACATCAAAACATACCCAAAGCTTATCTCTCGTTGACCCTAGAATATATGCATGAATTCATTAAGAATTTTGGCACACTCAAAAGAGCCATATACGCTAGCCTTGCGTATCTCTACTTTACTAGTCATATATAGATGACATTTCATCAAACACGTTGTGTGCGTCTCCCTTTGGTTCATAGCATACAACCAAATATCATTCAAAAAGAAATCAATCTAATGAAAGCATTAAATCTTAAAAAACATCCATACAAAACACAAGCACATATGAATAAATTCGGTGGTCTTTATATATAAATTCAAGGGTTTGGTTTTATCAAGCCTTAGCACTAGAAATTTAGCTCATTTTACAAGATAGAGCCATACAACATATAAAAGAAAATAAACACATGGCTCTGCAATAAAGATGAAAGAGAAAAAGTTGTAGAGAAAACTATATGGATAGCTTCCTCTTCTTCTTGGTTCTTCTTCTCCTTCGAATTTCTTCAACTCTCTTTTTCCCCAAAATAATAAGTGATGATGGATGTGGTCAATATATGTGGTGGATGTGTAGGATTTTAAGGAAAGGTGGAATCTTGGTAGTTTTCTTGGAAAGAGGATGGTGATGGAAGAGGAATATGTAAAGATGATGTCTTGGTGAATATTCTTAGGTAGAGTGTGGTCATTCTTGTTGAAAATAGCAAAGGGTTATATAGGGGAATGAATTAGGTCAAGGGCAGGGAGGTAATTTTCCTGAAATTATACCTTTTCTGGACAAAGCTGCGACATGGGGGCGACCTGCTCTTAAGACTATGCAAGTCATTTTCTCTCTAAGCGAAATGAAGAGTTGCTAACCCGAGAGGATAGCGACCTTTGGGGAGACTTGGTTGAGGTCGCCCTGAGGTCGCTTTCTTGTTTGGTGGAGAGTGGCTTAAGCCGAGAGGATAGTGACATTGGGGTGACTTGGTTGAGGTCGCCCTAAGGTCGCTTTGAGGTCACCTTGAGGTCGCTTTTGTGTCTGTTTTGGCCACTTGAGCATTTTCTATTCCACTTCAACTCCATCCAAGACCATTAGGCTCCATATCTAACTTAAACCTACACAACTTATTTAATTGGTTAAAAACACGGTTTTACCCGAGAAACGAACACAAAAAAATAAGAATATAAGGCTACACATAGTGTAGAAGTGAAGCAATCAATTATTTTGACACTAATATCTAGTATTATCAATAATAACATCTATTAGGATGTTGATTGTGATAAATTCTGTGCATAATATGGATATACATCAAATGGATTTAAACACAACATTTCTAAATGTAGAATTAGATGAAGAAATATACATAGAACAAACAGAAGGCTTTGTGGTAAAATGACAAGAAAATAATGTTGTTAAAAGGCTTTGATAAGTGAAGGGTTTGTGGTAGAAACGCGACGAGCAGCGCCACATGCATGTCACGGATTACAGCAAACAATTTCTGCCCACAAGCACAACGAAGCAATGCGATGTGTACGTCGAGGTGGCTCGTCGCCAGACACACCAAAAGACAGTGTCGTTACTCCAAATAGTTGTCTTTTTAATAAAAACGATGCAAACAATCATTTTCAAAAGTTGTAACTTTACCAAAAGACACATCGATCTAAAAATATAAATAGAAATATCATTCATTCCAAAATATAGAAGTTTTTGGAGTAATAATTATGCACAAATTGTAATTCATTCAATATTTTGAGAGGAAAATATACAAAGTTCTCTAGGTAATGAGATCTAGTGCTAGAAAGAGGTAGTTTTATCGTGGGAAATAGTCATCCGCAAAACTTCAACCATAAAGAAGGGTAAAAATATTGATTTAGGACATTGCAAAATTCGCAAACCTCGATCTATCTTTAGAAATCAAGTTAGCAATATGATTTTATTGTATATCAATTTCTTATTGTATTTCATTCACACTACTCTTTTTTTTTTTTTTTCCTTGTATACATTTGTTGTATAAAATATCCTCTTTATCTCACTACAAGAAATTTAGTCTTTCCCCACAAAACTTTAGGAGACAAAGCAAGATTTGTAGACACAGTTAACTTTTCCCCACAAAATGAGTTTCATCGGGAAATATAACATTTCGTCGAGAAAGGTAACCTTTTCCTACAAAACTCAAAATTTGTCAGTTAAGGGTACAAAATTTTTTCCCAACCTTTCCCCACAAAACTCAAAATTCGTCGACTAAGCGTATAATTTTTTTCCCAATCTTTCCCCACAAAATGAGTTTTGTCGGCTAAGGGTACAAAACTTTTCCCCACAAAACGAGTTCGTCAGGAAAGGTAACCTTTCCCCACAAAACTCAAAATTCATAGGGAAAAGTTAACGGAAAATTTTCCCAACAAACATTGTATTTGAAGGGAAAAGTTAATTAAAATTAAAAATATATAAACTAAAATTAATTAATTAATTAAAAAATATATATGCTAAAAAATATTAAAAGTTAATTAATTAAAATTAATTTTTTTGGATAAATCCATCACCACCAAACTAATCAGTACTGGACACTCAGTACATAAAACTTTGATTAAATAAAACATATACTATACACTTAAAAAAATAAGGTCTTATCCAATAGATTTCCACTTCCTAGGTTTAGGGTGTGGCATCTTCTCTGCAGTTGGTCCTCATTAAACTAATCTGTCTAGGGTTGCATATTTTTCCCCGGATCCCCAAATCCACATCCCCATCAAATTTTTTTTTTTTTTTTGGGGAAAATGGGGAAATGGGTGGGGATACCCAAATTGAAATGGGGATGGCCCCTATCCCCATTTCTCCATTTTCCCTAAAACATATATAAATATAATTATATATATATATATTAATATAATTATATATAAATAATTATATTAATATGTTATATATATATATATATATATATATATATATATATATATATATATTAATATATGGAGTGTTTGTTTTTTTATTGTTAATTTATAATTTTTAGTCAAATGGGGAAACGGAGAAACGAGGAAAAATGTGGAAAAACGGGGAAAATGTGGAACTGGGGTTGGGGATGGAGATACCTCCCCCCAAAATTCCCCATCCCCATTTTCCGTAAATGGGGAAATGTGGGGATGAGGATGGGGGGACCTATATACATCCCCATTTCCCCAATGTGCAACCTTAAATCTGTCATTAATTGTTAATTAAACTCTTATCACATTCTCGATTAGCACCATCTTAATTGATTACCACTTTGAGGTATTGATCATTTAATTAAATAACAGAAATTGAAAAAAAAAAAAAAAAAAAAACATTATCACCAAACCCGATTTGCAATCCAATAAATATTTTTCAATATATGTTTGTCATTCAAATTAGATTTTTGATTAGTTGTATAAATTTAAATTTATCTAACAAGCTTTTTTTTTCCCCTAATTTCTAACAAGCTTTTATATAAATATTGTGCAGTTGTTAACAAATCAAGTGTTGTAGTCCAACAGTAAAGGCTTACCACTTTGATATGATATTGCAAGTTCGATTCTTTATAATGATAATTAATTGTCAATATTATCAAGGGTTGGCCGGACGGCGGATTAATTTTTAAGTTGGTACTAAAAATACAACATATGATCTTCAAGATGAGATGAGAATGAACAAGTGAAACGTGTGCTCTCCATTTGCTCGAACGAAAATACATGCTACGTGTCCGTCGCAATCATGCACACATACACGCACAGGCATATAAATAATAGAGATTACAATTACTGAGGCCTCTTTTTTTTTTTTTTGATATATAAGAAACAACACAGAGCACATTACAAAGCCGAGCTACAAATGGAAGCTCTTTTGTTACACACCTAGCAAACCAATGGAAGCTCTTGTCGGACCTTGACACGAATTCTACTTAATTTGTTCGACCATATCTTCATAAATATATTACATATCCTATACATTATTTTGATTCATTTTTTCATCTTTTAGTCCAATTCTCTAAGTGGGGTGCACGTGAACTCCCTTTTGTGTGTGTGCATGTAGCCATGTAGGGTTTCAATAATGGATTTGCATTTCTATTAATTTCTTATTATTATTATTATTCTTAGATTTAGTTTTTGAGCTGAGCATATCTTATAGAACGTAATTATTCTTGAAGATTTGACCTGTGACGCTCGATGGCACTCTTGAAATTTGTGCTTTCTATTATATATAGACAGCTAGATAACATTTTTTTAATCTTCTCATTTTTTATTTCCAAACATTGGTCTGCTGATGGAGAACAGAATGTTATGACAATTAACTTTTTTACCGATCCAAAGATCAATCAAATCCATCCATGTATGCCAATTTAATTTAATTTCTTTGGGTGGTGACCCGAGTCGGGAAACTGTCAAATATATAGACAAAATAAAATAAAGTCACTAAAACTAATTAAAAACTGATTTATTTTCTTGTTTGTGCCTTGTGACTAAAAGCTCACCATACAAATTCAAATTAAACAAACACTGACAATATACTTTAAAGTAAGGCTTCAGAATTCAGATTGCAGAGAAGATAACAGCTTAGAGTAATACTACTTGTTTATGCTAAGAGCTTAGAGTAATACTTGTATATGTTATCGATATGATAAAGAGTAAAAGTGACAACTAAAGCTTCCTTGTAAGCAACATATATCTATCTGTACAAAACTTGACAACACCAATCAATAAACGCAGGTCATGTTGGATTTTGGTAAGAGTTTAATTAATAAAAAGAATTGTGTGGATAAGAATAAGCCAGATCCAAACATAGTAATCTATTAATTATTATTAATTTTTTTACAGTTCCAATTTACCAATCAGATCACATTTGAAAGATATTTGTGTTCTTACAATTATGTTAAAATATCTGTTGATGCACCCCCACCACATGGATGGCGTATGAATCCATGAATCAATAATTGTGGGTTATAATCCCACAAGAAGACATTCTCGATCTACATCATGGGGTATGTGTGCCACTTAATTTAATAATGTGATACACATACATTATGGCATTGTCATCATATACTAACATTAATTTAGCAGCTAATAGTCTGTTGTGGGCTACTTAATTACACACTGATCATCGTATATTAATTATAACTAGCTAATTAATCTTATAGTATATATCCTTCCAGTGCTCCATCTTTTTCAATTGAATCATACACTAAAGGAACCAAAGAGTGTACATATATGAAGTCATTGCTCCACATCCGACTCTTGCACAAATTTTCAAACCTTTTAATTGTTTGCTACTGATCTTTCTTGTCTCCGACCTTTGATTTTCTTCAAGAAATAAAGAGAAGGAAAGCATGTATGTTCGTGGTGTATGAGTGTATGACCGATTATATTGCAAAGGGAATTAATCATGTGTTCCATAAAATATATTGCAGAATTTACACGGGTAGTCTTCAATTAAACATTCATGCATGTTAGTCTTGTATAAATAAGTTTTTTGGATTTTGGGTGTATGCATGAAATATGAAGTTGAAACATCTTTTTCTTTTCTTTTTTTGATATAATTAGGTTTATTTTATTTTTATTTTTTTAAAGTATTTTACTATTACATAAATTTGGGTTTTTTTAAAGGGGAAGACTCGAACCCGCAACCTCGTGATGCAGGTGTGAGAGACTTATCACCGGACCAACCTCATCTTGACGAAGTTGAAACATCTTTCATCAACTTTTTATCTCACTTTTAAAGGATATTAAGACGCGGATCATTCTGATTATAAATAAGGGAAAAATCATAAATAACCCCCAGAAACATTAAGGTTTTGTTTTTAACCGTATACAAAAATTTAACTGTTTATAACCACGTTTTTTGAGCAATTACTAAAATACCCCATATATCCTCCTCCTCTCTCTATCATCTCTCACTAGTGTAGCCTACGCTTGAGACGGCACCGCCTGACAAAGGAATTTCTTGGACCAGCGTTGCCTAGGTGCAACATCGCCTAGGTGTGACAACATCATCACCAAGGAATCCCATCCTATCCTAGCGACGAAGAAGAAGAATCAAGGGGGTTTCGAGTCCCTTCATGTGTATTTTTCAAGCATATATACAGTTCGATCTCTCGATAGGTCTTGACAAATCCTTGATATGACTATTTAGTGTTAAAACTTATCGTAATATTATATACTTAAAAATAAATCTTTCGAGGCAGTAACATGCATTCAGTCAGGGCCGGCTGGACCTCTAGGCAACGAGGTTGTTGCCTAAGCAACTGAGGTTGTTGCCTAAGGCCCCCGCCTAAAATCAAGGCCTGTATTGTCATTATCAATATATATTTAACAATTAATATCCAATATTTTTCTTTCTATTTATTATTCAAAAAATATCTCCTTAAACTTATAAATTACGGTTCACTCATATTTTCAAGTCAAAAATTCCTATTTTCAAGTAAACCGCATTTAAGTGAACTTAAATACTCATTAACATTTTCTTTAAAAACAAATTACACTTTTATGTTATTCCTTTTCTTTAAACGGTCAAACTTTTTTAATTATATATTCACATTAAAATCTATTATTTTATATCTTCTTCTATATTCAATCAAACCATCCCATCCTCAAAATCAAACTCTCATGCTGCAATCAAACTCTCTCATTGTTTCTTTACGTACTCTTTCATAAACATTTCAAGTTCAATTATTCCAAACTCTATTACATTAATTTTATTTATTTATTTATTTTGTTTTCAACTATAACAGAATTATTTGTTTTGTTTTTTTAGCTTTGATAACTGATAATTGGATATTTGACATGTCTAGTAGAAAATACGAATCCGGATACGAAAAACTAAAAAAAAAAATAGAAAAATTATTTGAATTGCAAAAAGGTGGTCATGATAAATTTGTAACTAGTAGCAAAAAAAAAAAAAAAAAACACAAACACAAACACAAACAAAACAAAACTCTGGAATCGCAAGGCCTCGTTTTATATTTTCGCCTAAGGTCGTATACCCTTGAATCGTCCCTGCATTCAGTAAAATATTATCATTTCATATTATAATAATGAGCATGATAATTTAATTAGTTGTTATTGCCAAACGTCAATGAGATAAAAATGATAGCGACTAATCTTGACACCCTTTACAGATTTAAATTAACCGTAGTAGTAACGGTAAATAAACTGAAGTATTAGAATTATAATTATTTAAAAAGAAAGCCATACCACTTTGGCCTTGATAACTATTTTTACTACCTAAAGATTATATTTATTTTCATGTGAATGACATATTGACATGCTAGCTAGTACTTATTATTATTAATTTTTTTAATGAAAATGATCATATAAATAAAGTGGATTGATTAATGATCATTATAAATATCATTATCAAAAGCATCAGCATTTTAACTAAAAGGGTAAATAAGTTAAAAGCATGGTAGTTGACAATCATCAAAGGTGAGTGGAGCCACTTCTATATATGTCAAAATAATTGGTACGTCTTTTCAAAAGTTGTCTTGTAAGGGTAAATTATTGGTCCATGGGAAAGGAAGTTGTTAGAATGTTCGAGTAAAACAAGACAGATCGATTAAACTATTCTTGAATTCTTGAACCCAAAGAAGAGTCAAACTACATATCAAGATTTTCAACAATTAATAAAATTGAGAGGAGAATTTGAAAAAATCCCTCTAAAATTTGATCGAATCAAGTTAAAGAACCCACGTGTGAACTTCAAGAAGATAAAATGAATTTCATATTAAAAAGATAAATAGCAAGAGAAAGAGAAAGGATATATATTAATGAATGTCAAATCCGATATACTAGTTTTTTAAATTGTAAAGATATCCACAAATATATTACAACTTTTTATAAATACATAAAATATATATATATATATTAAAATTTAATAATTCAAAAATAAGTTCCTAATTTGGAATTCGGTAGGACTCCTATTCCGTTTTTATTTTTTATTTTATTTTATTTATTTATTTATTTTTTCTTCTTCTTCTTATTAAATATTACAGTAATTTAGGGTTTGTGGAGGGGGATGGGAGAGACTCGAACCCACAACCTCGTTATGTAGGTGTAAGGGGCATACCACTGGGCTAACCTCATTTTATCTAACTCCCGTTCCAATATTAGCTGAAACATTTCTTGTCATTAGAGGGTTTTTACATAATTGTGAAATCATATGATTGTTTTTCGAGTTAGACTAAACTTAATATAATGAGTTTTTCAAAATTTCTCTAAAGTATTAATTTGATAATTTGAATGATACATATGATACTTTCGGACATGTATCAACACAATCGATCGTTTTAGCAAATCGATTTGTGATTATATTAGAGAGATATATTAAGAATTTAACCCTATCTTGACCTCATATATCTTCTTCACCTTTTAATGATCTCATAAATCAGAACATTATAATGAATAGTTGGTTAGGATATGATTGTTTTTCCACTATTATGTTATCAACAATCGATCACATGCTTTATAAAAAAAAATGACGGAAAACATGAGGTTATGATGATCAGGGTAAAATGAAAAGAGGATCCAAGTTTCGATCGACAAAAGATACCACTACTTGCATACCATATCAAAAAGCAAATGCAACAAATTAAGTTTGTTGCAAGGAAACAAAATTATTAAAGCTTTGGACATAGGATTATTTTTTGTTGTTCACGAATAAGTAATAACGTGTGTGAAGCACTCATGATCGACCACTCCGGCCGGTAGAGAATTAATTGTGCATTTTCTAAGTGGTTTCTCTTGAATGGAAATGGAATTCTCCAAGGAAAATGCATAAGTCGGTGGAAAATCCATTGCCAATGCATAAGTCGGTGCAAAATCCATTGCAATGATGACTAGTCTAAGTGAATGTTTTGTTAGTGATAAAAAAAAAAGAAAAAAAAGTCAAAGTCCACTCACTCGGTTGCAGAAGATTTTGTAATCTCCGTCAACCCACCAAGATTAAAACCTTAACACTTTAAATATATTATTTCAATATTATTCATGAAATCACATAAGTATGTAGATACATATCCCGATGTTGGGAGCCAAATTCTTATAATTATATATGAAAATAGATATTCCGACCGGACCGCCCTATAAGATTTGATCTCGGTACACACAGTATGTTAAAAATGAAGAATAAGAGAAGACCTTTTGTGGGTCTTTGTCTAAGTGATCTTTTTGGGAGAGAGACTATACTTTTTGGACAACCTGCGATAAAGCTTAGTGGGACATTTTACTATCTCTCTTCCAATGAGAACCAAATTAAACATGTAACTGTCAATATTGCCCACACCACAAGACACCTTTTGCAAAGTTATGGCTAATATTGATTATGCGGCAAAATCCTAATTCTACTTTTAAAAAATAATAATAATAATAATTTTTTTCAAAATAATTGACGGTAGTTTATAGCATGCATGTGCATGCCCCTATTTGTCACGTGACTATTATTTGATGGTTGGCTTGAATAGTATTGTGCATGCATGCCGACAAGATTGCGTTGCATATATAAGCCCTTCTTACACCTATTATAAATAAGTGATAATTATCCGGTGGCCATCAATTTGGGTCACCATTATCAAAATGGCTATTAGACGAAGAATCGGTTTTAAAATGGTCATTTTTTATAAACATTGTTACACTAATGGTTATTCCATCCAATTTCATCAAATGAGTGGCATTTTAGTATATAAGAGGATGACATTAATTTATTTTAGATGTTTTTTGGAAATCAATTTTTTCTTTTATTTTTTTGAAACGAATAATTATATTTAGTGTGTGTATATATGTATAGCATATCTCAAATATATATATATTTGAGATATGTTATACGTATATACATACACTAAATATAATTATTCGTTTCAAAAAACTGAAGAAAAAATTGATTTTCAAAAAATATTTAAAATAAATTAATGTCATCAACTTATTTACCAAAATGCCACTCATTAGATGGAATTTAATGAAATGGCTATTATGGTGTGTTTGATAGGGGGGAAAGAAAATATGAAGGATATAAAGATTTGGAGGGATATAAAACATAAAAGAAAGAAAGGAAAATGATTTTCCCTTGAGCTATTTGGTAAACAAGAAGGAAAGAAGGGATCTTTTTTTTTTAATTTTTTTTTATTATCAATTTTACTAATTTTTATAGTTTATATATTTAAAAAAATGGACAAATTAATTAAAAGTAAGAAAAAAGATTCCATCATTTCTCTCCCATTTCCTCCCACTTTTGGGAGGATTAAAATTGGTGGTCTCACCCTCAAATCTTTCATCCCATTTTTCCCTTCCTTCCACTTTTCTCTCCATACCAAACACATATTTCCCTATTTTCTTCTTCATTTTCTTTCCTCTCCCTTTTCCTCCCTACCAAACAGACCCTAAGGGGCTTAGGGTCTGTTTGGTAGGGAGGAAAGAAAATAGGAAGGATATAATGATTTGGAGGGATAGAAAACATGAGGGAAAGAAAAAAAAATGATTGTCCCTTGAGCTGTTTGGTAAACAAGAAGGAAAGAAATTTTTTTTTATCAATTTTACTATTTTACTCTTATATTATATTTTAAATATTAAAAAAAATGGATAAAATTGTAATTTTAAGTCAACCCAAAAAGCAAACTTCTTTCCCTCCCATTTCCTCCCACTTTTTGGAGGATTAAAATTGGTGGGTCCCACCCACAAATCTTTCCTCCCATTTCCTCCCACTTTTGGGAGGATTAAAATTGGTGGGTTCCACCCACAAATCTTTCCTCCCATTTTTCCCTTCCTTCATTTTTTCTCTTCATACCAAACACATATTTCTCCATTTTCTTCTCCCTTTTCCCTCCACCCTTTTCTTTCCTCTACCTTTTCCTCCCTACCAAACACACCCTTAGTGCAACAATATTCGCTAAAAATGGCCATTTTAAAACCAATTCCCCATCTAATGGTCATTTTGATAGTGGTGACCCAAATTGATGGTCACCGGGATAATTATTCCTATAAATAATATTGATTGTTTTAAGACTCGTTCATGGTGTTTTTATTCTTCTTGGCTTTTTTGCTGAATTTTTTAAGAGTATTTTAATTTGAAGGAAATGCTTATTTACATGTGAAAGAAAAGAAAGTAACAAATTTTGATTTTTTATGCTTAGATATCACTATAAAATGATCAATATTCAAGTAAAAATTCAGACTACGGGAGAATTCAAAGACAATTATATTAAGATTCTTCTTTAATAAGGACTAATCAATTTCCATGAACTAGTCAAATTCTTTTTTGAATTAAAGTAAACTTGCAAGATTAAAAAAATAGAAAATAAGTAGAAAACTCAAAAGTAAAGAACAAGTTCTTCGAAATGGTTTGGCTTTTTCCGTGAAGTAGGATTTGGTGATTTTCTTGGTCTCAAAAGAGGACCAATTACATTACGAAGGTGGGTGGGCGGGTGACGTAGAGGTGGGTCACCATCCTGTGATGCAATCACTTCATTGGGGTCCATTTTCACCGCCAAGACAACCTTTATTGGGATGCTCGCTCTCTAACCGCTTGTGAAGTGGTTGGTATTTCGGGCTTTGTGCCTTCTTTTTCGATTCAAATTCCGTTTAGTCAAGTATTTACAATCATTATTTTCTTTAGGGATATTATCATTTGGGTCCCTAAGTGTTTTTGAAATATGTATTTTTTACTCACTTATTCATTTTTCACTGGATTAGTCCCTATGTTTTTAAAAACCATTCAATTTGATCTCTTTGACCAAAATATTGATGGTCAACCGTCACAGTAAATATGAAATAACAGTTTTACCCTTGAATTTAAATTTAAAATAAAATAAAAAGAAAACTTTTGTTTTCTTAACTTTATTTATAATTATATAATAATTTTTAAAAAAATTAAACAAAAGGATAAGAAATATAAAAATTATTTTCTTATATTCAAACACTAACTCAAACCCAAACCTAAATTCGAACCCAACCACCACCCAAATTCGAAATCAACCACCATACGAAACCCATACTCTAACCTATTCGCCACCACCTTAAATTCGAACCCAGCCACCAAACCCATACTCAAAATCAACCACCTTACCAAACCTAAACCTAAATTCGAAATCAATCACAGCCATAGCCACCACTATACAACAACCTGAAACCCAAATCGAAACCAGAAATCAGAGCAACCTAGAAATGAAACCTAGAAATTTATCAACAAAAAAAAAATGAAACCCAAAAACGAATTGAAACCCAGAAACCCTTCATCAACCCAGAAAACCCTTCAAACCACCACTGCCACTGCCACCACCACCACCGAAACCAAACCCTCCACCTCCCAACACCAAAAGCAAACCCAGAAAACCCAACACAACCCCTAAAACCCATTAAGAAAAACCTACCTACCAGGCCGCCGCCACCACCATCACCACCGTCATTCCTAAATTCAACCACCGCTGGCAGCCTAACAAAGCCCAAACCACCCAAACACAACACCCACCGTTCCTAAAATCAACAACCACTGTTAAATCCAACCATAACCACCTGCGGCCAAACAAAACCCAAACCTAGGCTTGTTTCGGTTAGAACCCAGTTCTAGTTCGAACCAAATCTGGGTTCCTTTTAGTTCGAACCCGGTTCTGGTTCGAACCAAATCTTGGTTCGTTTTGCGACGGGCGGTAGGAGATGGATTCGAGTAGCTTCTTTTGGGTTTTCATGGAGGTCAGAGAGAGATTGAGAAAGAGAGATAGGGAAAGAGAGATGGATTTCGAATGATTTTGGATTTTGGTTTTTGGTTTCTGGTTTCTAGAAAGAGAGAGAGATGATTGAATCTGGTGTTGATTGGGTTTAGGTTTTGTTGGTGGCTAGGTTTGATTTTTGTTGGAGATCATCAATGAAGAACTGATTTCCAGCCACCACCACTCCAAGAACTTATTTTTGCTGGGATTGGTTTTAGGTTTCGAAAGAGATATATATTTTATTTTTATTTTTAAAATTTTTCTTTTTTTATAATTTTGTAATTGTTCTTTTGTTTATAATTTTTGAATTTGTATTTATATATTAATTTAATTATTATATATATATATATATATCTATTTATTTGTGTGTTGACACATGGCATATCAATGTTTAAAGATAAAAATACCCTTAGAACTGTTTAATTTGACTAATGTTTGACTTACACAAGGACGAAATTGAGTGATTTTTGAAAACGTAGGGGCCAATCCAGTGAAAAATGAATAAATGAGTAAAAAATAGATAATTCAAAAACATATAGGGACTCAAATGATAATATCTCTTTTCTTTATTATCGCATGAATCATTCATTCAATTTCGTAAGAAACAAATTGTCGGTCCAATACATAATTTGAGTGCCGATATTTTTAAATATAAATATAATTTAAACAATCATTTTATAAATATATTTTTATTTAAAATTTAAAAATGAAAAATTATTCTTAATGCCAATAGTATTTTTATTGTAATTGATATATATATTAAAATAAATATTTTAATACATTTTATTTATAAACCCTTTATTTACTTTTTTTTTTTTTTGAAGTATTACAAAAACTATTACAATTGGACAAAATATACCGAAATCAAACAATACATGTATGGTCCGGATATCTACTCCTATAAATGGAGATAATTGCTCCCACAAACCAGGAATAAAACTCTCCACCCATACCTGTAAAATACGCATGATGGAATTTGAACCTCTCACCACTAACGTGGAAAGGGAGGTGCACAACCAAATGTGTTAAGAGGTCATGTGCCTATTTTAAATTATTAATAAGTCCGATTTTCTTATATATATATATATTATTGTAATAAGTCAGCAATGGCTTTTTTCGATCAATCAATCTTTCAATAAAAAATACTGTAATTCCAAATAATTAGTTAGTACAAATTGCAATCAGCTCAGCAAAGGAGCATCAAATCGAAAGACTAAAAGTACAAGCAAAAGTCATCACTCAAACAAGTTGTCTTACATTGATCAACAGCTAGATCGGAGGCCGGGGAAAAATTGGATCTCTTATCTATCACAAACAGGAAGGCTATTTTCTTCGTATCTCCTCTGCATTAAAATATAATCGGAAAATGGATAAGTTTGGAAATTCTTTTCTATTACTTTGTTAGACGATAGTAATTCAATGATGGAAAATTTTAATACTTGAAATAGAATTATGGTTTATAAATAAGGTTTAAAAAAAAAAAAAAAAACTAAAGAGATATAATTGAAGATATGATGAGTGTAATTAACGTGGGTACATAGTATTTGATTTATTTTTAATTTATATTGGGATATTTTTGTAAATTTATTGGTAAATTTATATTGGGATATTTTTATAATTAAAATTTTTAATAAAGAGAGCTTCTTTTGACAATCCAATTTTATTTTTTTTTTTACACTTCTTTTCTAAAAACACTCCATTCTCAAAATTTAAATTTTAAAAAATTCTAAAGACACTTCATTTTATTACAAGATTATCATTTTATCTTTTTTGAATTAAATTATTAAAAAAAGAAATTATCTCTCCTAAATCATTAGATTAATTATTACATATTAAATACTCTCTCCTAAATTTTTAATTACCATATTAAACTTTCTCTCCTCTAATACATATCTCTAATTTTCTATCTCTATTCTTTCTCAAGCAAAACTAATAGTTAAGAAAAAATAAAAAAATAAAAAAAACTTACTAATAAGGTTGATTTTTTAGGAACCATATGTATGTATATATTAAAAAATAAAATAAAAATAAAAATAAAAAAAACTCAAAAAATAAGTACCTTGTTTTTTTTTTTTTTTTTTAGATAATCGAAATATGAAAATGTTTTTTATTATTCTTGTAGGTATGTGATTTTGTAGAGAACTTTAATTCTTTCATTAGTCTTAGAAATTTGAGTTTAATCGAATTTAGTTGAAACAATTCAAGCTTTTATATATCTTTTTTTTTTTTTTTTTTTTTGAAAATTGACTTCTTAATATATATATATATATATATATATATATATATATATATATATATATATATATTATTGTTAGTAAAAAAACTAAAATATTCATAAGTTTTTTTTTTTCTTTAACTATTAATCATAGATTGATCATAAAGCTTGGAAATATGAAAAAAAAAAAATTTTGACAAATGGAGAGAGATTAATTAGGAGAGAGTGTTTAATATGGTAATAATAGATATAGGAGAGAGAGTTTAATACATAATATTTAATATAATGATTTAGGAAAGAGAATTATTTTTTAATAATTTAATTAGTTTGGAATGACTTTAATTTATTTATTTTTAATCTTTTTTAGTAATTTTAATTTAGGTTAAAATTTTCATTAATAAAAAAAAAATTAAATTGGAGTGTGCATAGATAATTTGTGGATTGTAAGGAAAAGCTCTCTTTAATAAAATATGGTTTGTACAAATAACAATAAAATGATGTTGTTGACAATCCCCTAAATATCTTTCCACACTCCATTTTAATTTTTTTT
Source organism: Acer yangbiense (assembly GCA_008009225.1). NCBI lineage: Eukaryota > Viridiplantae > Streptophyta > Magnoliopsida > Sapindales > Sapindaceae > Acer > Acer yangbiense. Next base: position 15,128,114 of record CM017773.1, on the reverse strand, counting down.
TTATATGACAAATTTGTCCTAATTAAAATTACTAATAAGTATAAAGAAATTCAAAATTAAATACACTACATAACAATTATTATTATTATTATCTTTTTATGTTTCACAAACCCTAAAACTATTTTGCCCTCAAATAAAAACTGTTTTAAATATTTTATTTCTCTTTTAATTTTAAGACATCACCGGTAAATAAAAACAAAATTTCACCAACACCCCAATCATTGTCAATGGGGTGGGCATGGGTTGGGTTGAAATTTACCCAAACCAAACAATTATAAAATCGGTTTAATTTTTTACGACCAAAACCAAACCATTTATAAGGTAAAACCAAACCAAACCAAACCAAACCGATAAAAATCGGTTTGATTCGGTTTGGTTTAACGGTTTAAAAAAAAATTACATTATTTTTTATTTGAATAAATTTAATAATATCAAATTATCAGTATAAGTAGTTAAACCAATTATCAATAAGATAAACAATAATATTAAGAGTAATGCTAGGTTTCCCAAATTTTTTCCTAAATTCTTTCCCAAACGTTTGTCACATAAGGTGTCAACAGCACAACACTTATAACATTTGGGAAAGAATTTGAGAAGCCTAGCATTACTCTAATACTAATTTATAATACTAAATTTAACTTAAGTGTAGAATGATAATCGTTAAAAAAAAAATCAAGTCTAGAAAGCCTAAAACTTATAAAATAAAACTAAATCGTTTAAAATTCTAAATTAATAATATCCACCACCATCTAAGCAACTGCTTTGAAGTTTCGAAGTTCACTTCTTGTTGCACCGGGTTAACTTTAATTTTTATTTGTTTTCTCCGATAATTTAATTAATAATATATATATATATATATATATATATATATATATATATATATATATATATATATATATATATGTAATGGTTTGGGTTGGGTTATACGGTTTGATAAAACACAACCCACAAACCAACCCAAACCAATTGGGTTGATAAAAAACAACCCAATCAGTTTATTTTATTTAACGAAACCAAACCAATCCGCTTAAATTGGTTTGGTTTGGTTTGGGCGGGTTGATCGGTTTGGCTCTTTGGGTGTCCACCCCTAATATTCGTCATAAAAAAAAAAAAAAATTAATAAAAAATAAAAAAAATAAAAAAAACCTTAAACCAGATTAGGCAAAAAAAATAATCAAAAAGAAAAAAAACTAACTCATCAACATTCAATTTTAGCAACACAAAAAAGAAAAAATATATATATATATCACCATCGAAAAAAAAAAAAATCAAATCCAAATTTGATAAACAAAATTATCATTCAATGGCCAATAGCAAAAAGAAAAACAGAATTGGGAAGGAAAAAAAAAAATCAAAATCCATATTTGAAATAAAAACAAATTCTCAAGAATACAACAAAACCCTTAATCATCATTGTTGAGGCAAAAAATAAGTGTATTGGTGATTGTTCGGAGACTCCCTTCTAGGGATCAAAGGATGATGTCCAGAGACTCCCTTTTGGGGATCGGAGGATGATGGTTAGAGACTCCTTTCTAGGGATTGGAGGATGACATCATGAGAATCCCTTCTAGTGATAGCAGGATGAGACCGGAGACTCCCATGGGGATCAGAGGATGACGGCCGGAGACTCCCTTCTGAGGATTGGAGGATGATGTTTAGAGACTCCTCTTCTTGATCGGAGGATGACATCCGAAGACACCTTTCTAAGAATAAGAGTATGACGTCTGAAGACTCCCTTTTGGAGATCGAAGGATGATGGCTGGAGACTCCCTTCTAGGGATCGGAGGATGACGTCTAGAAACTCCCTTCTAAGGATAAGAGGATGATGTCCAGAGACTTTTTTTTTGGGGATCGGAGGATAACAGCCGGAGAATCCCCTTTGGGGATCGGATGATGATATCCAAATACTCTCTTCTGGGGATTGGAGGATGATATCCGAAAACTCCCTTCTTGGTCGGAGGAAGACGTCCGAAGACTCCCTTATGGGGATTGAAGGATGACGTCTGGAAACTCCATTATAGGGATCAAAGGATGATGGCCAGAAACTCCCTTCGGAGGATCAGAGGATGATGGCCGAAGACTCCTTTTTAAGGATCGAAGGATAACCTCCACAGACTCTTTTCTAGGATTGGAGGATGACATCCAAAGACTCCCTTTTGAGGATCGGAGGATGACGACATGAGAATCACTTATGGGGATTGGAGGATGATGTCCAGAGACTCCCTTCTTGATCAGAGGATGACGTCCAGAAACTCTCTTCTAGGGATCGAAGGATGGCGTCAGGAGACTCTCTTCTGAGGATCGAAGGATGACGTTTGGAGACTCCTTTTTGGGATCAGAAGATGACTTCTGGAGACTCCTTTCTAGGGATCAAAGGATGGTATTGGATGTTGGCAAACGGTTAAGGTGGCCAATGATGGATTTTGGCATGTCATTACCACTATCGAGTGCATATATTAGTCTAAGTTGCTGGAATGTAAATGAGATTAGTTCCCCCTCTTACTTGGTTGAAAAAGGGTTTATAGGTGCTATCCTCGACTCATGTGTCTTGATGTCATTGTTTGTGTGGTTGTAAGCCGACACTTGTTGAATGCGAAGTGACAAATTTCACTTCGCATGCAAGCCTCCGAAGGCTCCTAATGAGACTTCGACTAGGCAAATCAGTATTTGTTAGTGTACTTCGATATGCTATCGGAGTGTCTTGCTCAAAATTATGTCCAACAATCATCATCACCAAAACCACCTATTCATGTGTAAAATAAATAAATAAATAAATAAAATTGATGTGTACTTGCCCAGAAAAAAAAAATCAAGTTGACTCTAAATTTTTTAAAAAAGAGTCAAATGAAGAAAAAAAAAAAAAACTTGCCGTATTTGATGAAAAATTTATTTGAAACAAAATGTTTTTAAAAAAAAAAAAAAATTAGGTTTTTATTATGAAGTGTCAAAAATTAAAAAGGATGATTTTGGAAAAAAAAAAATGGAGTGTTTATAGAATATTTTAAAAAGAGAGCTTCTTTTAGCAATCCAATTTTTTCTTTTTACACTTCTTTTCTAAAGACACTTTATTCTCAAAATTTAAAATTTAAAAAAATTCTAAAGACACTTTCTTTTGTTCCGAGATTATCCTTTTTATCTTTTAACACTCCTATTCTAAAGACACTCCATTTTAAAAAATAAATTTCTAAAGACACTCAATTTTATTTTAATAAAAGTTAGGACTAACCATCGTATCTTTTGGATTCATCCGAAGAGCAATCTTTTTTGAATTAAATTATTAAAAAAAGAAATTATCTCTCCTAAACCATTAGATTAAATATTACATATTAAACACTCACTCCTAAATTTTTAATTACCATATTAAACTTTTTCTCCTCCAATACATATCTCTATTCCTTCTCAAGCAAGACTAACAATTTTTAAAAAATTAAAAATTAAAAATTAAAAAAAGACAAGTGCCTTGTTTTTAATTTTTTCATTAGTCTTAGAAATTATGAGTGTAATCGAATCTAGTTGTAACAAATCAAGTTTTCATATATCTGTTTTTTTTTTTTAAATTGACTTTTTAATATATATATTGTTAGTAAAAAACCAAAAATATTCATAAGTTTTTTTTTTCTTTAACTATTAATCGAGAAAGTATGGAGATAGGATATTTTTTAAAAAAAAAATGGAGAGATAGTAATTAGGAGAGTGTTTAATATGGTAATAATAGATTTAGGAAAGAGAGTTTAATACGTAATATTTAATATAATGATTTAAGAGAGAGATTTTTTTTTTAATAATTTAATTAGTTTGTAGTGTCTTTAGAATTTTTTTATCTTGATTAGTAATTTTAGTTCAGGTTAAAATTGTCATTAATAAAAAAAAATTAATTGGAGTGTAAATAGATAATTTGTGGATTGTAAGGAGAAGCTCTCTTTTAAAAATTATGATTTTGAATTGAAGTGTATTTTGAAAAGGAGTGTGAAAAGGAAAAAGTTGGATTGTAAGAAGAAAATCTCATAACACCCTTTACTAAATGGATTGAGCAAACTGAACAGAACCTCCCCAATGTTTGTCATGTTACACCCAGAAACAACTTTATTGATTATTGACACTCAACCCCTCTCATATTAATCAACATATGTTAAAATTAACATTTGACCGTGTAAGGAAGGGTAGTTTTGATTTTCAACTATGTTGTACAAGTTATGTCAATCAAAAACATTGAATGCATGCCTGATTAATTTGAATTTAAAATTGGAGATTGAATTTTAAAAAAGGAAAAAATGGTTTAGCTTTGGAAAAAAAATTCCCTCTCTCTGTAGAAAACAAGAAGATTCTCATTAAAAATAAAAAAAATAAAAAAAATAAAAAATTAACGTTTGACTGTTACCCTTCCTTATCATTTCTTTTTTCTTTTTTCTAACCTACTTTGCTGAAAGTTACAAAGTTATTTTGGGTTTGTGTTCATGATTTTGGTAAATGATGGTAGCGTGATTCGTCTTGTTTTAATTGGTTGACTTTGAGATTAGTGTGGATTTTTTTTGTAGTTGAGATGAGATTCAGGGGAATTTATTATGATATGAGATCTGGAATTATTATTATTTTTTTTTAAATGAGATTCGGATTTAAAAAAAAAATCTCTTTGATTTCATTTTTTAATTTCTTCCACCGTTTTTTAAGCACAATTTCTTTTACTTAAATTCTTTTAATTGTTTAATGTTATTGATTATTTTTTCACTTCAAAAAAGTTTATTTTTCCTTTTTTATAAAATTATAATTCTTCAATTACTTTAGGGCATTTTTATCCAAAAGAAACAATTTTGCCACCAAAGAGTGCAATTAATGTTACCGCATTTGACAAATTAAATGTGTTTTTTTTTTTGGTATTTTAGTGGGTCATAAAATTAAATAAACATTATCACGTTGTATTTTAGATTTTTGTACATTTTAATACGGTCAAATGTTAATTCTAACATTGTTGAGATTAACGTGAGAGGGTAAAATGTTAATTAATGATAAAATTGATTTTATAGTAAAAGCAAACCTTAGGTAGGTTTAGTGCGGGTAAAATGTTAATTAATGATAAAATTGATTTTAAAGTAAAAGCAAACCTTAGATAGGTTTAGTGCAATTTACTCCGGTTTTGACACAATTCCATTAGACGGTCTCACGTGAAAGTGGTTAAACTGTCACGTACAAGTTTGTCTCTTCGGTAAAAAGTAAAATATGTTCTGTAAAAAAGAAAAATGACAAAACCAGTAAGACGACAAATATGTGGTGAAACTCTGAAGATAATACTCTGTGGTGATTGGGCGGACATCAGTCTTTTCTCTCTCCATCTATTCTATTACTATTCAAATAATTCACACACTTCTGCCGACCAAATTTGATTTAGGCCTAATTAGGGGGATTTACCAAAGCTCCAGGAAAAGACATAATAATTATAGAGAATCTCAAAAGTAATTCAAATACTTTCCAAACTTTTATTATAATTAATTTGTTAGAAATTGCAATTAAAGAGAAAATATTTCACAAAGAAGAGAAGAGGATTGTTTAGTGAAACGGTAAAATTCTATTACCAACAAGAACGACAGAAATCTTCCACGAGAAGATATATATTAAAAAAAAAAAACAGAGAAACCAGCTGAGCTCGAATTCTAACTACAAAGAAAAAAGCTACAAGCTGGTTCCTTAAAAACTGTAATAAACCTAACAAAAACAAAAGAACTGTCAGGTTTTGTTTTTTTTTTTTTTTTTTTTTTCTAATATCCAGGAGAATCCGGGGACCTGTAAAGCATCCCTCTGGTAAAATCTCCCAGTAATTTTCATGAAAAATTACCACCGCCATTTACGCTTGATTCACCAACTCCTTCGAGTCCACAAATGTTCCATGAAACCCATATGGAACTCTCGAAGGCAACTTAATCGAAGCTTCAAGCTCTAAATTCACAGCGTTCACGATTTGCAGCTCCGATTCCCATGTCTTCTCGTCGTGAACAAATGCAATAATAAACCCATCATCTTCATTCTCGCAATCGGCAGCGTCATTGGGTAAAAAAAATGGTTCTCCACCGTATTTTCCGTTGCCGTAAATGTACTTTTTAACATCGCCGGTAGAAAGATCAACCTTACCGAAACCAGAAACTTTAGGCCAAGGCTCGGCAATGGCGAGATAAGCGAACTGGGTTTTTCTTCCAAGCCTGTTTCGATTCACCATACCGGCTTCCAAGTTCACTTGATCTGTTTCTGAGAGAATAGGGCGGCGCGTGGACTTACCTGTCTTTAAATTGAGCCTAATTTCGGACAAAACACTCTCCAAACTCTCATCACATTCGTTGAATATCGAGTCAGGTGGAGTCATGCATGATCCTATCACGACAACTTCATCGGATTCCGGCTCCTCCCAAGCATTCCACAAGTGAAAGCAAAACGTGTCTGGTGATTCAATCCAGATTATGTTGTTTGAATCACTCGCATTTTTATCAAGAATACCAAAACGAGACTTTTTGTTCTTGTCGTAAATGACCGGTGAGCCACCGCTGATCATTTCTTGAAGCTTGAACACGACTTGTTGGTCAGGAATCACAACGAAATTCTCTGTAATAGCGAAATCATGCATCATGGTCGGTACCGTAAGAGGAATCTCTACGTCGGGTGATTTCTTGCCGTCAGGGAAGAATCTGAAGTACTTAAGGTACGGTTTCTGAACAACATCGTAACTTAAAGCGTATAGCTCTTGGGACACTGGGTCGATTTTTGGGTGTGCAATCATGGTGGAATTAAGTTGTTCATCGAAATTGTAACGACCAACAGTTTCAAGATCTCCTGAAGGAGTGATACGTACTTGATATGGAAGATCGTCTTCGGACATAGCTAAAAGACGGTTGTTGAAGTAGACTAAACCGGCGTTAGCTACTCCGGTGCCTTGTTTGTTATTAATGAGACCGAATAGTCCTCTCGCAACGAAAAGCAAAAGCCGACCAACCCCATTGTGACCGTGTAATTCACCGATCGCTTTTGGAAACACTGGCTTGCCCAATTCTTTTTCTTGTAAGAATCTTTGAGTTTCAGTGAAACGACAAGCGTAGCTGGCTTTGCCGTTATCAATGGTGACGGCGTGAACCATGCCGTCACCGTCGAAGAAATGGTGACCGGCAACTGGCTCGAATAATGGGTTAGCTCCGTTACGGAGATAAACACCGTTAATGCATTCGGGGATGGAGCCGTTGACCGGGAGAACATGTTGGACGGGATGTTCCGGTACCGGAGCGAAGTTTCCGGCGATTTGAACACGTGGGTCAGAGGTTTTGGGAAGTGGTTGTTGACGCTCGCGTGAGATTAACGCGCCCTCTGCCATGTCGAAGGCAATAGCTGCAGCTCTCTGGAGGAGATTCCATTGTGGGTTAGTTTTGATGGGTTTTTTGGAATCTTCTTGTGGAATCATAGTGGGTTTTAATGGCTTTTTAGGGAAATGGAGGACCGAAGGAGTGTGTAGAGCAGCACTCTTCACTTTTTGATTGAGTTTCTTCTTTTTCTTCATCAAAGGCAAGGACTTTAATGGAGTACTAAAGCCCAAGTCTATTGAATAAGCAGAGAAAGGAGCCCAACTATTAGTATTGGGTGTGGTTGCAGAAGAAGCCATGGCTTTTGTTGTGGGTGTGTTTTCAGAAGGAAAAACAGAGATTGTTGATCTTTGGTTTGGTTTATTTTTCTAGAGAGAAAGAGAAGAGAGAGAGAGAGAGAGTGAGTGAGTGATTTTTGGAGAGAAAAGGAGAGAAAAGATGGGTATAAATAGAGTTTTTGGGAAGGATTGAATGTTCTGTAAATATTGAGAGAGGTCCACCTCAGACATCTAAGAGAAGACCACGTGGGTGATTTGTGGAAATGGAACTTGGTGGGGATTGACATTAAAAATATAATATTATATAAATAGAGAGGTTGCTTATGAGTTATGACAACGCAACACAAACTATAAAATGGAAGATTGAATCCTAAAATTAAGGACCAATAAGAGTGAGAGTTGGAGTCAGACGACACCCAATTTAACACTAGTCACTCTAATTACTTGTTTATATTATAACTCTCCGTGTTTTGACCTCTAATAATCGGAGAAAAAATTGTATAGGATGGTTCTATTGCTACTCAGTAGTCAGTAAGCGTGCCATATAACAGTATCTCCAATGCTAATGTGGGTTATGAAAAAAATAGGTGCCACGTAGGATAGACATCCATTTTGTTAAAAAATCCATCTCCAATGCAACCTCTCTAGTACAACTTCAAGCTGAGGTGACAACTTTTTTTTTAGAGGCTATCAACATGACTCTCTGATTTCAGACGATCTGTTGGACGGCCGTCTTGTTGGCCCAGTCAGCAATTACTCTTGTCTTTTACCTTATTTTATTCAACAATTATAAAGTATATTTAAGGAGACCAATAATAAATTGACACGTCACTAAAAACATAAATTTTACAAGTGAAGCATTGGAGACTACTTTTTTATTTGGATGTCTATCAAGTTTAGTTATATGCCACATATGAAGCAATTGGCTTGACATTGTTGACATATCACCATTTTTTTCAAATGCAAGCCACATTACCATTGGAGATGCTCTTATATTGAAAAAGTAAAACTTTAATTTAAAATTATCATATGGCACACTTATATTGAACTGTCTTACCAAACAATAATGAAACCGTTTCATATAAGTTTTTCTCTGATAATTGTTTAAAAGGATCTCATTCTTATTCTCTCCCCTACCCACGTGGCCGTTTTCCACTTCGTTTCAAAATTCAACAACGAAATCTTGGTCACAGTCACTTACTTATTTGCCCCCACACGCTCTTTCACTCACTTTCTCTTTCGCACACACACCCTCTCTTCAGTTGTCTATCCACATCCACCATCACCACCACCACCACCGCCTTCTCTGTCTGCTACTCTTACACTCCTTCATTACCCTCATTTTTATTTTATTTTAGGGATAATATCATTTTAGTCCCTATGGTTTACCATATTATCCATTTTGATCCTCGTCGTTCCAGTATTAGCTATGTAGGTCCCTATCGTTTCATTTAATCCCTATTTTAGTCCCTACCATCTAATTCCGTTAGGGTTTCTCAGAATTTCGTCAGGTTAACGAGGGTAAGACGGTAATTCAACATCAGAGTTTCTAGAAGCATGTCTAATGTAAGGGCATAATAGTAGTTTTAAAATTAATTAAATAAAAAATGAAAAAAATAAATAAACTAATTAAATTTATAAATAAGTAAATTAAAAAATAAAACTAAATAAAAAATGAAAAAAATAAATAAAACTAATAAAATTTAAAAATAAAACTAATTAAATTTATAATTAATAATTAATAAATGTAATAAAATTAAATAATTAAAAACTTAAAATGAGATTAATAAATCTCATTTTAATTTAGTAATTTTTTGAGGGCATAACAGTCATTTGACCATCTGACCATGTTAGGTGGTCTGATTTTAATAGAAAATATCACAGAAGGACTAAATTGGACAATACTGAAACGACGAGAACTGAAATGGATAATATGATAAACCATAGGGATGAAAATGATATTTTCCCTTTATTTTATTATTTCTTTGACCAATTTTTTTTTTTAAAAATATTACATTTACAACTATTATAATAAAGTTGTCGGAACCTGATAAAATTAGACAATACATGTGCAATCCGGATAATTACTCCCACCAACTGGAAAAAAACTCTTCACACAATACTTATAAAATATATATGATAGGACTCGAACCCCTTACTACAAGTGTGGAAGTGATGTGCACTATTATCTTTGTTAAGAAGTGATGTGTTTTTTACCGGTTACTTTAAACTTATTCTAACAATCACATAACAGATCTAGTTTATATACCTTTATAGACCTAATTCTAATTAAAAATTTTATTTGATATTTGGTTAGCGGTTATATATAGTTACAAATCCTATAAAGTAACAAAATTTTAAAATTAACCTCAAGTCTACATTATCTTAATAAATTTGGTAGGCTATATATCTTAGGTTTTATAAATATTGTGTGGTACATATTAGACCACACTTCCGATAAAGTGAACATGTTGATATATGGTTTAATTAATTAATTAATTAATTAATTAGGTTGGCTAATTTAATAGTAATTAATTTGAGAAGTTAATTTAAAAGTATCTACAAAATATGAAATAAATATCATGCAACCATTGGTTAAAGCATCAATATCTAGGTCACTTATCAATGATCCATAATTCCATATTAGGTTAAATACTATACCGAATATAAAATTATATTTTTATGTCATCTACTGTGAAACTAACATTTGTGATATTAACAGAAAAGGAGAGGGTATGTACAGCATTAAATAAAGAGGTCCCCCACCCCTCCAATGCCCTATTGAATTTTATCTATGCAAAAAACGAATTGAATAGCAAATGAAAGCTTATAACATTAATGGCTAAAATGGCTAACGGTTCTATCTTTTTGGATTTTTAGTAGAGCTTATGGGTCCCGGTCCCGGTCCCAGTCTCGGTCCCGGTCCTTGTCATGGTCCGGGTCATGGTCATGGTCCGGTTGGGTCCAATACCGGACACTGTCTAGGGCCACCGCACACCACAAGGATATGAGAAAGACGGCTAGGTGATGGCTATATGATATATCCGTCTACTCTTCAACCTTCTATATATCGGCTACTGTTTGCAGTCTTGTAATCAAGGGCAGATCATAATTCTTAATTTCATATGTTTGTCCATTTTCCAAGTGTCATCTTCTTTTAATAATGTTTTTAGTACGGTCTGAAAACGAATTTGGAAAACGTAAAATTTGTTTTTTACACATTACTATAGTATAAAGTTCAAAAGTGACATAAGTCTTTGTTTGTGTTTTGAAAAACAGGATTAAATTAAATTAAATTCCTTAACACAAAAAAAGAAAAAAAAAGAAAAAGAAAAAAAAAAGCATGAAACTCCTTAGTAAATTAAATTTCAATCCCTTTTCATTTTACAAATTCATTTTTAGAATATAATTTCGTAAAACGTTATCGGACAAGCTCGTAGAGTAGATAGATAATATTGGAAAACCCATAGCGTTTAGAGATTGGCTTCTTGATTAGGTTTGCTTATAGTTAATTATTTAATTTAATTTAAATTTTTTCTTTGTTGTTGATAATGTAGCGAGCCCACCATAACTTTTACAGAAACATTTTCTTTAATTAGATTTTTTTTTTTTTTTGAAAGAATAGAAACTTATTTATTATATTCCAAAAGTTGCTTTCGAAAAAAATATCTAACTTCTCTACTGCTACTAGGGAGCAAGTGAAAGTTAGGTGTCCAAATTATATATATTACATGTACATCTGTTTAGTATTGTCAGTTTTCGAAAGCAAATCTTTCATGAGAAGATTTTTTTCTCTCTTGAGTTATTGATAATTATTAGAGGGTTCTAAAATAATCCAATGATCAACTTACAGATATACATGTGTTCCTTTTACTTTTTAATATACTAATAATCAGGATATAATTAAATTAATCAAGTTTCAGTCCTCCTCATGTCATGGATGACTCTAAAACAATAGCCACATCTGCAAATTTATAATTATTTATTTTTATATGTTTTATATAATTAAATAACAAATTAATTTGTGAGACAGAGATGCTCTTTTTTCGTTTGCTCTCTCATAAATATTCCCAGATGTTCTTTTTCCAGTAGAATATATATATAATTTGGATTTAGCAATAATAATATAATTTACATTTCCATATACAGCTTATAATGCTGGTTTCTTTTTTGCTTATAATTAATTATGATATATTGATTGTTAGATTTATCTAGCTCTTAAGCGATAGTTTGGCTGGTAGAATTCTCGTAGTGGAAGAAGAATTCTATGGTGCAATTTCTAATCGAGAATGAAAATAAAAGAGAATCAAGTTTCATAGAAATGAAAATAAAAGAAGAGAACTTAATTTCTTGGGTGTGATAGGGAATAAGTTCACTTTCCAAACTTATTTATGTGTAGGATCCACATAACTTGGTCATTCCCAACCGTTTTTAGTAAATATCGTAATTAATTACAATTCACGAATTAAGTTTTAATTTCCCAACTTAATTAATTTGTTTTGTGTTTGGATTGAATGTGCAAATTTATTTTATTTTAAAAGGGACTAGTTTATGTGTTATATTTATTATTGAACACTAATTTTTTTGAACTGATTATAAAATCGATGAAGCTTAACAAATTTTATCAACTTTCACATGAGCTTTGTGGCATCTAAACACCTATATATATAGTTATACACAGAAGGATTCTTCTTAGTTTATATGTCAAAATCCAACACACACGGTAAAAAGGAAAATTAATTAAAGAGATAACAATATGTATAGTTGAGTTAGGCTCAGCCCAAATAACTAAAAAGGATACCATCCTTTAATGTGTCTTTTGATGGTAAATGAAACTCATTCATCCCAACAATAGCACATGCGATGCAGTCGTTTCAACATGAGATATTGTCGGATGTGCTAATTGATTAAAGAGATAACAATATGTATAGTTGAGTTAGGCTCAGTCCAAATAACTAAAAAGGATACCATCCTTTAATGTGTCTTTTGATGGTAAATGAAACTCATTCATCCTGACAATAGCACATGCGATGCAGTCGCTTCAACATGAGATATTGTCGGATGTGCTAATTAATTAAAGAGATAACAATATGTATAGTTGAGTTAGGATCAGTCCAAATAACTAAGAAGGATACCATCCCTTAATGTGTGCAAATGACACATTCATCCCAACAATAGCACATGCGATGCAGCCGCTTCAACATGAGATAATATCGGTCATTATCTCATGTTGAAGCGGCTGCATCGCATGTGCTATATATATAAAGGCAAAAAACTTTGACATCCCCTCACTAATAGACTAACTAAGTACACTCATATGCTAATGGCACTAATAGGTTATATTATACACGGACGCCTCCGCATCTAAGTATGGAGTGACAATTTACCAAAACCAGATATTGCTGAATCCGATAGGATTTGGGTTTTCGTTGGGAAGTCTCTTCCTAGATTTGAGAGAAGACTTCTAAGATTTGAAAAGAGAGTTTTAGAAGTTTTTTATTTTATTTTATTTATTATTTTTTATAAAAAATTATATTGTCAAAATTATTATTATACTTGGATTGTTATCTTCTAAATTCTAATAATGTTTGACTAAATGCAGGATGTTTTAGTGTAATCTCAATATCATCTGGACATCAATGAGAGGGTGTCAGAGTATTTTGCCCAACCAAAAATGCAATTATCGATCTGCTCATCAGCACTTGAGAATTTGTCCAAAATTAATAAGGTCGAGCTACACATGCATGTATTCAAATTAAAAAAAAAAAAATGCATTAATATATATAGCTGTGCAATGTCAGTAATATTATAATGACTAAATTTCACGAATGGATATCTTGATGAAGATAGCAGCGCCGTTTGGCAAGATTTTATACTCTACATATATAGCAGTAGGTGAGCCGATCGATCATTAAAGTTAATAATCAACACAAGTTGCGCTCGAATCATATCAAACTGTGGGAGATCTGTCAGACTTGTCACTACATGCAAAACTTAACGTTTTAAATTGGTGATAACAAAAATAGTATTTTTTTTTTTTTTTTCATTTCAGTTTGTCTTTACTCTTTTTCAAAGGTACATAAAAAAAAATTAGTCTAAAATGATGTCCAAAATTCAACCCCACATCTCGAGATTAGACTTGTGAATTATTTACATATGAACATGCATATGTTTAGAGAGTATTGTCTTTTCTAATAAATGTGTGGTTTAACCTTATTCAATTCTTGCAATTTATTTACCAGCAAACAAGTACATATATTTTGAAATGCTATAACTAAAAAAGAAAAAAGAAAAAAGCAGAGAATATATAGGACACGATATATGCTGATTTTTGTATGTTAAAAACTTATTTACATTGTTAAAATTGTGTAAATTGAGTGGATTTTATAGTTTTCATGGCTGAAATAGAAAAATATTTAATTTTTGAATCCAAAAAACACATAGAATGTTATAGAAATACAATTGATTGATAAATTTCAAAGAAATATATGTACTTGTTATTTTGTTAGAGAAAGATTCATAGGTGTTATATATGGGTTTGCATGAAGCTCTAGTACTGTTGTCAAATCATGCAACTTGTAAAATATTTTGTCGAGTGCCTGACAATTTAATAGATCATTCCAACACAAAGCAACTATATATATATATATATGGTTGCTGCTGCTCAAAACACTTCCTGAGGAATAGGGGGATGGGGTCGCTGTGCCATTAGTTCAGGCACAATGACAGGCTGCTGATGTTGCGTATCATCCAGAGTCACTCAACTTCCAACAACTTGCAGAAACCTGCTGTGATCATTTTCGAAAAATGCCTGGAGCTAGTCTCTTGCTAGGTTTTGGCCACTACTTAAATTTATTTGGAATGCTTATAAATATTAATTGTAAACTATTTTTTTCTAGATAATTGTCAAGTAAGGAAAATGGTACCATATATCCCACTTGTAGAAGAATTGACATTTCAGGGGGTCATATATATGAGTATTGTTCTTATCATGTCTCATTTCGTTGGTGTGATAATGATCAAAATCCACCAAGTGGCTTCAAAATTTGAGGACAATTGTACTATGACACTTGGATATACAATAATGGTTTGTAATGTTTCAATTATGCGTCAATGTCAATAAAAAGATGAGTTGCAATTAACAGAAGACAAGTAATATATATCTTTGCCGTAAGGTCAAAGTTATAGGTTCTTTCATCCAAGAGATACAGTTCATTTGTCAAAAAATAAGGTAATCACTATCAATTGAAAAAGTGTTTTGATTAGCGAGTAACAAGTGTGTAGGTATATTTGTTTATAGAGAAACAGATTGACCCGGCCTACTAGCGAGAAGGATATAATTGATTTTAATTTTTAAAGATTGTTTTATTAGAGATAGGATCTTCTCCTTAACTTTTTTTTTAATTTTTTAAATTTTTTTTTAAAGTGTAATTGAAACATCAACTTGCATGAGAGAAAAAAGTGATCGAATCTTAACCATGTATTTTTTGTTATGCTTAAGTGTCACTAGATTATGAAAAGTCAAGGAAAAAAAAAAAAAGGTAAGGAGGTAATCCTGATCCGTTTTATTAATGATTGATTATGGACAGTGCCGGTGCTGAGGTTTTGGAGACCCCGTGGAAAATATTTAAAATGAGGCCTTTTGTTCAATCTCGCATCTAAATCTTGAGAAATCTCGTACTTAATAATTTACATATATATATATATATACAGTCTTTTTATTGTCAGTTCATTCTGACAATAAACATATCAAGACGAAGAATGTGGACCATAGATTATGGAGAAATTTTCAAAGTATGTAAATCCAATGGTCAACATTCTTCGTCCTATTATATTTATTATCAGGACGAACTGATAATAGAAAATTTGTATATATATATATATTATTTTTAGAGAAAATTTACAAAAGCTTAATCAAAGTAATTTTCATCAAGTTTATATCACGATACATAGAAAAAACAAAATTGAAAAAAAAAAAAAGTTACGAGCAAATAGATCTGCATGAAAGTTTCCACTCAAAGAAATAGCGTATGTCAATAAATAGAGATGAACCTGCTTAGAAAATGAAAAGGGAGGAGACATCCTCCTTTTTGACTTTATTTTATTTTATTTTTTTTAGAATTAAAAAAAAAGGGTATATTTGGTAATGTTTGGGGTGTGCTTACAAAATATAATTTTTAAAAAACTCTTAATGAGGTGTACATGCGAAGAGGGATGCATATACAAATTTTCAGTGGTTCAAATAGAAGTACTCATTTGCTTTTAATAATTCTGATGAAAATCTATATTTAGTCTAATCTTTTTATAAGAAGTTGATTTCCACATCTTTTTTCTTATTTGGGGTCCAAATTTGATATAATTATATGAAATTTGAAAAATAACACTAAATTTGGACCTTTTTAGGGCTCTTTATTTATTAAAGTTAAAAAATGTGAACACTAAACACAAAAAAATAAAAATAAAAGTGGGCCCTTTTTTTTTCTAGGCCCTGGGTGGGCGCCTCTGGGTTGGCTGATTATGGAAACCATTAACCTAGAAAGACTTTATTATATACTAGAGTGGATGACCCATAATAAAATTAATGAAAGTATTTAGGAAATCTAATGGATGGTTAATTTGCGATACACGAGGCCTCTAAACTCACATGGTTAGCACTCAAATTAAGACTTTTGTTTAAATCCAACAGAACATGCATGATATATGTTAGTCAATCATAATTCATAATCACACAAACTGATTAATTATTAATGTTTGATTGTTTTATCGTCGATAAGTTAATCACATGGAATGAACGTACAACGCATCCGTAAGAAAATATCTGCACAATATAATTAAGATCTCTGCTCATCATCATCAATTTAAAGATTAGTGAAGTAATAATGATGGATCAAATTAAATAATTAAAGGTATCGATCGAGTTTAGTGATCCATAATAGAAGAAGGCTAATTATTTTTTCTGAAATAATGGCAATTAATTAGTGGAAGAGTTGACCAACTGAATACATCTGATCATGAGCAGAAGATCACATGGTTAGCAAATAGCAGTTAACTGCCGTTAAGCCTTCAACCACCTGTAACAACTAACATGCATGGCTGCTAATCATTTCTGAATAAATCTTAATTACAATGATTAGCTTAGTCGGAACTCGGAATCAAATCTTGTATTATTAGTTAGTGAAAGATCTGCAATACAATTTTTAATTTGAAATCTTAAAACATTTCTCGATCAACTTGTAGAAATCTCATTAATTATTTCTTAAATACTACGTAACTTGAACTAAAAAAACAAAAATTAAGCAGTCACTGTTGGAAGAATTAGGTCAAAATTGTCGAAGCCAGTTGCAAGAACCGGTTGAAAAATCTTGGCTGGTCAATTGTTGGTCTACTTCCCACGTGTACACGTGGGGTGTACATGTTCACTTCCACATGTAATGATCCCTACATCTATGTGCACATATATCTTCTTTAAAGCATATATATATATAAATTTTCCAATAAGGACTTTTTTATAATACACACTTTAAGCACCTTTTGATGAAATTGCATGCACATGGGATGTACATGTTCACTTCCACATGTAATGATCCATACGTCTATGTGCACATATATCTTCTTTAAAGCATATATATCTATATCTATATATATATATATATATATATATATATATATATATATATATATATATATATATAGTCTTTCTATTATCAGTTCGAATTGACAAAAGTTATATCAGTTCTTTGCATATGGGCCACTGGATTTAAATACTTTGACTGACAAGTGCGTACAACCAAGTCAAAGTATTTAAATCCAGTGACCCACATGCAAGGAACTGATATAACTTTTGTCAATTCGAACTGATAATAGAAAGACTGTATATATATATATATATATATATATATATATATATATATATATATATATATATATAAATTTTCCAATGAGGACTTTTTTATAATGCACACTTTAAGCACCTTTTGATGAAATTGCATGAAATATATTGAATATTGATTTGATTTTTTGTATGGATGGTGAAAACATTTAAATACATTTATGGAAAAAAAAAATTCGGGTGCAATAACTAATTTTTTTCGATATTTTTGAAGATAAAACATTTTAAAATAGGGAAGTATAAGAAAATATAGTTCTCAAATCCAAAAAATTTCCCAATTTTTACCAAATGTGCATTTTAATTTTCTTAGGATGCATACAAAAAATCAAATCAAAATTCAATATATTCCATGCAATTTCATCAAAGATGCTTAAAGTGTGCATTGTAAAAGTCCTAATTGAAAAATTATTTGAAAAATTACTCTATATGAATAATTTTCCAATGAAGACTTTTATAATGCACAATTTAAGCACCTTTTTGATGAAATTGTATGGAATATATTGAATCTTGATTTGATTTTTTTGTATGGATGGTGAAAATATTTAAATACATTTATGGGAAAAAAATTAAAAAAAAATTCGGGTGCAATAACTAATTTTTTCCGATTTTTTTGAAGATAAAACATTTTAAAATAGGGAAATAGAAGAAAAAATAGTTCTCAATTCCAAAAAATTTCCAAATTTTTACCAAATGTGTATTTTCATTTTCTTAGGATGCATATAAAAAATCAAATCAAGATTCAATATATTCCATGCAATTTCATCAAAGGTGCTTAAAGTGTGCATTATAAAAGTCTTCATTGACAAGTGCATACACTTTGAGTTAAAATATATAAATCTAATGGTCCACATCCAACACACTGACTTGAACATTTCTGTATATATATATATTTCAAGTGTAATATCATGCAGAATTATGTACTTGAAATAAATGATTCCAAAACCCTAAACTTTGACATGAATGGAAAAATCATTTTCTTAGGGATAATTACCACAATGGCCATCTATTTGGGTTACTACTATCAAAATGGCTATTGGATGGGGAATTAGTTTCAAAATGACAATTTTTGGTGAACAATATTACACTAATGGTCATTTCATTATAACACCGTTAACTTTTTCTAAGAACTATTCTAGTGACCATCAATTTGTTCACTTAGTATCAAAATGGCCATTATAATCATTTTTTTTTCTTCAGAATTACTCTAATGGCCATCTATTTTATGCATATTTGCTATTTTCCTTGCATTTAGTGAAATTTCACCAATCTCCTTATTCTCAATTTTCTTGGTCTTCCATCTTGCTTCACATCTATTGGTGGTAAGAGCGGAGGCATATTAGTCTTGAACCAAAACTTTTCCATCCTTATGCCAAGCAAAACAGAGGAGTAGCACTTCTTATAAGTGTCCTTCAAGTACCACTTATCCACATATTTGTATATATTTGTAAATCTCAAACCTAAAAGCTCACATTTTAAGTATATATTTATAAACAAAAGTATTTGCATTTCCGTTCCCGTTTTTAGAAAGAAAGAAAGAAAGAAAGAAAGAAAGAAAGAAAAACTGTAGAAGGCATTTATAAATTTTTGACAATAATCCCACTTTTAAGGGCTTTTGGGTTATATGAAATTATGAATTATTGCATTGAAAGGAAAAAAAAAAAAAAAAAAAAATCTCTAAACAACGGTCAACACCTACTTATCATTTTTGAATATAGTAGAACATTTGTTTTTTTAGATATAGAATATAGTAGAACAATAAAATAAAAAAAGAACAAAAACACATTTGATATTTTTGACATAAGCTTCTAACAATATTTAGAGTATTCCCAAAATCCCATATATTACAAATATATGTTATTGAGCTATCATTTTTGTAATTTTAGAGAAAGTTACCAAAATGCTTACCTATCTAACAGTAAAGTTAACGGAGTTTGACGGAATGACCATTATTGTAACAGTATTCGTCAAAAATGGTTATTTGGAAACCAATTCTCCGTCTAATGGTCATTTTGATAGTGGTGACCCAAATTGATGGTCAATGGGATAATTATCCCTTTTTTAAAATTAAAATTTTAAAATATATATCAAGAAAAGTACTACGAATCTTTTATGTATATCCTTTTCCCAAACCCAATAGGTTCATTATATCACTTGGGAAATTTTTCGAAAGAAAAAGTGAAAAAGTAGTAATCATCTTTTTTTATTCTTTAAAATATTGCAAAAATTAATTTCACTGCCTTTTGAAACCTGAGGACTGTTTGGATGGCAAGGAAATCTTTTTCCTAATTTTTTTTAAATGGATAGGCATGCAGGTAAGATTAAGCAAATCAAAGTTTAGGTGAAAGGTAACGATCAACCTTGCCCAACCCATGTATTGTTTTCTTCTTCTTCCTTTTTAAAAAATAAAAAATAAAAAATGAGAAAAAGCTTTCAACAGTTGGTCACACACTGATGAATTATGTATGGAAACTGGGATGCAAATCATGTGGTCCTCTCTTCTTTCTTTTATGAATATATAAAATAATATTGATATGTTGCTAATAAAATACTTTTGAGATTCCCCCAACTGACCTGACTAAACAGAAATAAACTACTAACTGCCATTCCCTACCTAACTACAAGTCTACAACACCCAATTAATTAATTAATTTGCTAAATATTAAAAATTTGTTCTTCTATGCTAAAAAAAATCAAAAGCTAGGCTCGGTTAAACATTATTTACTTCAAGGAAATTAAACAATGGGGCCTCGCCTTTTTTTTTTTGCTTTTTCTTTTTGCTATGTAGTTTCTCACTCTTTTCTATGTGCATGAACTGGTAAATTAGAGAGGGTCAAATAATTCTTCAAGAAAATTAAAAGATATTGCATCAAATGATGATATACCAAGTATTAGGTATAAAGTGTTGTTTTAACCGAAGAAAATGAAATGAAAATAATTGGTTTTGGAGCTTAGTCAAAAGGTGACAAGACAAAAGTAGGCTCCTTCAAGAGAGAAAGAAAGAGATTTGATTGGATTAGATTGTGTTTGGTGTAACATGGTATGCAATATATGTATGGAGAATATGTGAGGTGGTTGGACATATTTATTTCTTAATTAAGATATTTGAGTCCTTATTTGGCAAGAATAAACTCTCATGATGGTTTTAAATTTGCAAGTGATCAACATTTGGTTTCTTTTCTACCGTCTTTAGTTACCTAAACAATATATTATTTTTTAATGTTTTAATTAGTGTCATAAAATCATATAACAATTAATCAGATCAACAAAATAACATTCATATATATAATTATAGTAACCCACAAATGGATCTTTTATATATGTGGGTGAGTTTGAGATAATCACGCATTTGAATTAAGAGTTTTACACGTTACTCCCCCAAATAGAATGTTAGAAGTTCTTTTATTGTTTTTCTCTGGGTACTATTAGAAGTGCTTTTGGCACTAATTGTCTAAAGTGCTTATTCCTAACTTCCATGAATTTCTATTTCTTTTTTGGTCAAGTATGTGATAATAATATAGTACTAGCAGGTCCTGATGCATGAACCAAACCAATTGGTCTACAATTAATAATGAGAAACATAATCTTACAAAAAAAAGTGGTATATATTCCAATTTAAGGTAGGCAAGTAATACAAAATATTATCTAAGGTTAGGTCTTATAGGTTATTTCAAAGCTTAACCCATGTAAGAGTCTTTGCTTTAGAACAATATATATCAGCTAATTTTGCAAAATCATACACAAATATGAAAATGACAAGCATATATATAGACCAATGGATGTTGAATTTTCAGTCGTCCCTTCTCTTGAATTTTTAGTCGTCCATTCTTTTTTTGTGTTGAATTCTAAGATTAAAAGTGATCACTATGATAAAAAAATATGTTAATCTTTCCACATTTGAGTTTCTTATAACGGTCCAATAATAAATTTAAGAATAAATTCGGGTTGAAATTTTTTGTGTAGATACGTACCAAAGCATGAGTCTCAATCTCAACTTTTGATCATGAAGAGATAAGCACCATATAGGATGCATGTTCAGTAGCATGTCTCTGTAAACGTCTATTTGGAGAACATGGATTCCTAGAACAATCAATCGATATATCAACAATTAATATATACGACGCACATGGCCACTCCCATGTGTTTAAAGCAACTATAAAATATCATTGTCTGTATAAAATTGGTAGAGTTTTTGTTTGTTTTTTTAAATAACAATCTAACTTTATGAGGTGGCGAATAGAGCTTGTTTGGTTGTGTTTTGGAAAAACCTCTATTGATAAAAGATCTACTTATAGTATATCTATTAGAAATAAAGTTTTTGAAAAAAAAAAATTACAGCCTGTTTGGTTGGTAGACTTTTTAAGAATAAAAGCTCTATTTGGAAAAACACCTTCCCATGGGCTTTTGTCTAGTAGAGGTTTAAATTCTACTGGTATTTACTCAATTTAAAATAAACAAACTTAAAAGCGTAACTAAACAACTCTAAAAAAACTCAAATAGACGTTTGTAGACCTTTTGAGTCAGTTGAAAGCTCAACCAAACAAGTACTGAGTACTGTTTAAGATTATTAATGTTAGATGTTCACTAAATTTATCCTCTAAAACAGGTAATTAAGAATTCGACAACAAAATTTAAACTTTAGCACACCCTATAAAATGCAAAAGCAAATTATTTAACTACATTGGGTTTAATATACATTGACTAAGTATATATACATAGGGTTTAACAGCAATGTTACTAGGTTAGTTATAAAAAAACAAACATTTTCTCTATTTTTATTTTTTTAAACCTTTGAATTAAAATCCAATATATAATTTTCACTCTAGCAACTTTACAGTGACTGCATTGTAGTTAGACCCACTATATACATATATAGGAGGTAAGGGGTCGTTTGTTTTTTTGTCTGAAGACTGAATAGTCCTGAATTTTTCTAAAAACTGAATAGGGACTGAAATCTGAACTTGAATGGCATGTTTTTTTTTTTTCCTCACATCTGAATATATTGTCAAAATGTTTGTTTTTTAAAAGTAAAATTGTCTGAAAATAAGTAATTTTACATTTATACCCATGTTAAACAATTATACATATAATATGGAATAAAAACAATCCAAAAATAATAATTATATATGAACACATATGATCATGATCTTCCTCTTTCATTACAAACAAACTTCATTTTTACTAAGAAAAGAAATGGGTTTTTTTTTTTTTTCAAAAAATAAAAGAGACAGCCGGAAAACTCACACAAAACACTATATATATAAATACATCACCCTAATATTATAATAAAGTATTGACATTAAACATCAATATGAGAATTGATCAGGGTTCTTTTTTATTTTTAAAGCTATTTAAAATAAGGTATGTATTAAAATAAAGATTTCTATACCATATATAATTACAATGAAATTGGAAATATGTTATATATGAAGGATAGTATCGGAAGCCCTAATATCATAATAAAGTATTGATATTAAACATCAATATGAGAATTGATCCGGGTTCTTTTTTATTTTTAAAGCTATTTAAAATAAGGTATGTATTAAAATAAATATTTTTATACCATATATAATTATAATGAAATTGGAAATATGTTATATATGAAGGATAGTATCGGAAGAAAAGATTTTGGATTGCATTTAATGCAATTTAGTGATTTGCAATTAAGTGAAAAGTCAGGATTTTTTACTTTTTATTTTAAGTTGTTTTTTTTAGTATTTTTAAGTTGTTTGACCACTTAAAAAAAACAAAAAACAAAAAACAAAACAACTTAATAATTATGATTCAGACCCATTAAGTTTTAAGTGAAAAAAACAAACGACCCCTAATTAATCACATGAAGGATTTCTAACACGAAAAATAGTTAAATAAATTGGTTTTGATACCATATTAATTACATTATCATTCTAATAGAAAAAGCTCAATATATTAATAGCCATGTAATGTAAGAACATTAAACTTATATAATACTATTCAACATATATATGATCTTAATTAATTTCTCAAAATCTAGCAAATTCAAGTTGAGAATTATACTGTACGTGTGATAAACGGATAATATGGGTTTAGGGTTGCATGTACGCATGCATATTTTCTATAGCTAATTTTTCATGAAAAAAATGTGAAGTCCATGGCAATAAGTGTTGATCCAATTGTATTGGACGCGAGCTTTCCGGAACAAGCAAGTTGCTTGCTGGTGCTACAAGCAGCTATACGTCAACTCAGTCCATGTCAAGATCATCAGCTTAATTACATGGCCTATAGTTTCTTTATGTATTGTTAATTACCATGACTAGTAGTGTATGCCACCAATTCAAAAGGACCCTTTTCAGTTTTCACCACCCAAAATTCAGATCATCTTGTCCACTTATTATATCTTATTCCCAACTTGTATGAATTAATGGATCGGTACTTGTCTCTCTCATCACTTGGTTGTCATATATTCTGCATCCAATTACATATATTAAATCCATCATTAATACTGACCGCTCGATCAAACTTTTTCCTGTCTACTCAAAGTCCATCACTACATCAAGATTAAATGAAGTTGAAGCCATCATCATCATTAATTTGATTTGTAATTAAATGGCATTGATTTGATCAATAGACTAGTGAAAGTGCTAATATTTTATATACTTGCTTGCCGGGGGCGAAAGGTGGGGCTGCTAGGGGCCATGGCCCTTGAACCAAAAAAATAAAATAAAAAATGAAAATTCATATACAAAAATTATATATTTCATATTGAATTTTGTAAAATTTCACTTTGACCCCCTAAAATACTATACTGTACTACATTGACCCCTTAAATAATTTTTTTTTTGGCTCCTAACCTGTTGGCTGTTGCTAGTTACTTCACATTTGGAATGTAAAGTATTGTACCCAACACTATATATATATATATACAGTAATTTTCAAGTCAGCACCCCCTTATTGTATTACTATCAACACCTTTTAATGAAAGCCATTATATTTAAAAGATGTTTTGACAAGTGCATGTAGCCGAGTCAAAATATTTAAATCCAATGACTTTCATTAAAAAATGCTGATAGTAATACAATGAGGGGGTGCTAACTTGAAAATTATTGTATATATATATATACAGTCTTTCTACTATTAATTCGTTCTAATATAAAATATATCAGGATGAAGAATGTTGACCATAGATTATTGAGCAGTTTTGACAAGTGCATACACTTTGAGTCAAAGTATGTAAATCTAATAGTCCACATTCTTCTTCCTGATATATTTTATATCAAGACAAACTAACAATAGAAAAATTATATATATATATATATATACAGAAATTCTATTATCAGTTCGAACTGACAAAAGTTATATCAGTTCCTTGCATGTGGGCCACTGGATTTAAATACTTTGACTTGGCTGTATGCACTTGCCAGTCAAAGTATTTAAATCCAGTGGCCCACATGCAAGGAACTGATATAACTTTTGTCAGTTCGAACTGATAATAGAAAGACTATATATATATATATATATATATATATAAACGTATCATATCTCTAAAACTTTTGTTGGATAAGAGAAAGTTTACTCATCCCTTAAGAATTGTCTAATTAATTCGTTACAAACCCTTTATAAAATTCATTACAAAATAATTTCTTTTGAGACATGCAAAAACATTTTATTTTTCAAGAGAAATCTGTCAACGAAAATTAATTTCAGCATTTGTTTTTAAATTAATAATTCCTCAAGCTTGTATCGGGTTCCTAAAATGATCACATTAATTCTAATTAACTTACCATATGCTATTTGACAAAATAACTTTACAAGTTGAAGAGTTGGAATTTAAATACTAACCAAGATATTCTTCTAGCAAAATAATGCTAATTTAATTTGCAATATATACCACATTAGACCCAATGACTTGTTGGACTCGGGCCTAACTACTAATTGCCTAATTGAAAAGTTAAGACCATCTTCGATGTATATACAAATGCTAATGTCAAATTTGGCACAAAAAATAGTAAAATGCTATATATAGCCCATCATTTTAGTATTTTACTCAAATGCATAATTCTATTTGAAATGCTATTTTTAATTTTTTTATTATTTAAAATTATAAAAGTCAATAAATATAATTAATGCATTCAATTTATATAATATTTTTTATTATTTAAAATTATAAAAGTCAACAGTTAATGCATTCAATACAGCTATAAAATGGTGCTTTGTAATTAAAAAAACAGTATTTATTGATGTGCCAAATTTGATATATGCTCTACTTTGTGCCAAAATGGCACAAAGTATAGCATATGTATGGCACAAAGTGATATGTCAAATTTGGCACTGCAATATAGTTTTATTTATTTATTATTTTTTAAATTATAGCATTGACATACTAAAATAGTATTGCATTAAAGATGCTCTAATACATTTTATAACAAAAAAAAATGCTAAAATTAGAGACATGGGTGCATCAATGCATTTCATTTGCTAAATTTTGGTGTGCATCAAATTGAAAAAAAATAAAAAAAATAAAATTGTTATCAATTAAGTGGTACATTTCATGTGCCTAGAAATTGTCTTGTCATTGGAAGATAAGATTGATTGTTGGGATTGTCATCGAGAATTCTAAAAGTAAATGAAAGCTTCAAGAATGGGCTTCAATAATTGTACTATAAATAGAATGCAAAATTGATATATATCCAAAAAGTTTGGTGTAACATCACTTGCAAATGTTTCTAGGTTCAAAGAAATTGGATTTGTTTGTTTTTTTTTTTTTTTTCTGTGCCTTCACGCAAATAAATTTGATTAAATGATTGCTTAAACACCAAAAACTCCACTAGTCAAATTTTTTTTTTTTTCCTTAAATATTACAATAATTTGAATCTACAACCTCATGGTGTAGATGTAAATAGCAAACCACCGGTCCACCACTAATCGATTGATATATATATATATTAAATTGTTAATCAATCGAAGGTAAAAATATGTGGCCTTTCCAAATATGTGGGCTTGCCGAACCTTAACCCAACGAATATAAAAGTAAGCTTGGGCTAAACGTACATGGGTAAACATGTGTAGTATTACTAAGTAGACACCCACTTCGTCAATGGGTCAATCCAACTCATCCAATCTAGATTTTTGAATTACCAAATAAATGCCTATAGTTGTTCTTATTTCTAATTTCTAAGCAGTTTGCAACCTTTATAAAATTTACCAAATTAGTCTCTAAGATGAAACATTTAGCGTGATGATATTTACATCGTTCTGAAACTGTATTTACAACCCAAATTTATAATTTTTTAAAATTCCAACTTTAACCTTAAATTAAATATTAATATTTTTAACCAAAATATATTATAATTTTTTTTTCAAAAATATTTACTAAATAAATTAAATTTAAAAAGAAATAAAAATCTAAATCGAAAAGTCTTCTCCCAAGCTTGAAAGGAATCAAAAGCAACCCAAATTAGCCTCCTCCTTTTTTTTTTTTTTTCCCATTATAATTATTTATAATTTATCTTCTTATAATATACCTCCTTCATCAAAACTTCAAAAGCAACACAAATCTGGGCTCCCCCCGATTTTTTTTTTCATTTTAATTATTTATCATTTATTTCATATAATATATTTTCTTTCAAAAAAAAAAAAAAAGGACATACTTGGAAATGTGTGGGGTGTACTTACAAGATATAAACTTTTAAAAAAAATTAATTGGGTGTCCACACAAAAAAGGGGTGCACATACCATTTTCCAGGGATGTAAATATTGCTACTCAAACTTTTATCGGTCAACTTAATAGAGAGCTTCTTTTGAGAATTTAATTTTTTCTATTTACATTTTTTTTTTCTAAAGATACTCCACTCTAAAAATTGAAATTTAAAAAATTTCCAAAGACACTTCTTTTTGTTTCAAAATTATCTATTTTATCTTTTGACACTTTTATTCTAAAAACACTTCATTTTATTTTAATATTACCCATAATTGTTTTACTTAAAGTGGCAGGTGGTGTTTTCTAGCCTATCAAGTCTACATTTAAATTGATTTTTCTTTGCTCTCCAATGGTACAATACAAACATGTTGGAATCTCAAGAGAAGAGACAAGGTTAATAGGTTTTATAATTAAGTTTTCAAAATGAAAAATATTCATTAAAGCAAGCTTTATCTTAGCAGGCATTTTTCAAGAAAAATTTATATAAAGCCATCTATTTCAAAAAAAAAAGAAAAAAAAAGGGAGTTATATAAAGCCCTTAAAATCTATAGACAAAAGCATCATAATTCAACTCTTTCAACTATCAATATTGGGGTTGAGATGGCATTTTTGAAAACATTGTTGATGATCCTATTTTTCACTCCAATAATTGCTGTTTGGAGTAGTTTTTATTTGGCTTGACACGTCAACACAAAACCCATAATTCATAGAATCAAATCTCCATGACATCAGGCCACGTCAGCTTGACAAGCCACGTGTGGCAGCAGCGAGCTAGGAAGCAAAGAGCAAGTCGCATGTCAAAGAAACCAACTCGTCGGAACATCCCTAAACGGAGAATTGACAAGAACTCGCCATCTACAAAGCAAATATAAGGTATGCTCAATATCATTACAAAATTAGATTCCAGCATGTCTTCCACAAACTCCGCCCTTATATTAGGTAAGACAATTATCAACAATCCAGCAGTTGACAAATCAAATAATAAATACGAAGATTCAGAAGACAACTCCAACAAGGAATGAAGATCCTTGCATCATAAATGCACGAAGACCTGATTCACTAGGAATCTCAAACCAATTTGGCATGTATCATTAGATAGTGTTAAGAAAAAAAATTTCATCGTATTTGTAGAGGTTAATTGTTTCATGCTCACATGTATGTATGGATAAAGAAATATGTAGCTTAATATGTGTTAACTCTAAAGAATTTTTTGCATGTAAAATCATATTATGAGGTAGATTGTAATGATTCAGTGTTTTTATCTTCTTTATATATGCTAGAAGATCTCGGAGGTTTAACCATAAGGATATTATGGTTGTAGAGAAGATTTAAGAGTGGCAAGTTTATAATAGCCACAAGTAAAATAATTTTTAATACACTAACCAAGATATTTGACTCTGGATGTTTTGTGGAGCATGTGATATCCTGCATTCGATGATTGATATTTTTGATATGTTTGGTTAGTGGGAGTTGTCTTTTATTAGATTAACTGTATTTATTCCATGTATGTTTTTTTATATTCTCGAGAATATTGTTGGTGTATTGTATATGCATGTTAAGATGTTTGTCATATTTGTTATTGTGTGCACATGGATGTTTGATTATGGCAGGAAATCTCAAAGCTTTTTTGCTTTGAGGGGGCAATTCACTCATAAGGTATAAAAGTTTAGACCGATGAGTGAACATTACTTAAGACAGTAAGATTTGCTCGTCTTAAGGGAGGATTAACTCATTGTTCAAAGGTTTGATCAATGAGTGCAAGATACTTAAGACATTAAGTTTGCTCGTCTTAAGATACTTCGCTTAAAGCGAAGGTGGACCTATATGGAAATAGGCATGACGATCACATTTGCATATAATTTTCCATACCACACATACATACCATTTTTAACTGGGTAGATAGAGCTGAGGGTATTTTGATTGCATATGGTCTTATGTTGATTAAAGATGTAATGATCTATGTAGTTGGATACTTAAAGTTCTATTGAACTAAGGGGAAGGAAGGTGTTACTCTCTTAAACATTCTTTGTGGCCACATATGATTGTTTGTTAATTCAGAGTGTTGTTTTCTAAATGAATTTTTAAATCTAAAATAATAATGCCTATATAGCTCAAGTGGGAGAATGTAAGATTTTTTTTATAAAATTGTGAGCAACATATGACATTATATTTTGAGTTTATGAAAACCGAATTGACTGGAATGTTTAAGTAAGAGAGAGTTGACCGGATAAATTCCATTATTAATGTGATCAATATTGTTGGGCTTGGTGCACCTTAGCTACATTATTTATGTACGATATGGTATGTGATTGGCTATTATATATATGTGGGCTTGGTTATTCAAAAATAGTTACTAAATAAATTAAATTTAAAAAGAAATACAAATCTAAATCGAAAAGTCTTCTCCCAAGCTTGAAAGGAATCAAAAGCAACCCAAATTAGCCTTCTACTTTTTTTTTTCCATTATAATTATTTATAATTTATCTTCTTATAATATACCTCCTTCATCAAAACTTCAAAAGCAAAAAATCTGGGCTCCTCCCGATTTTTTTTTTCATTTTAATTATTTATCATTTATTTCATATAATATATTTTCTTTCAAAATTAAAAAAAAAGAAAAAAAGAGGACATACCTGGTAATGTGTGGGGTATACTTACAAGATATAAACTTAAAAAAAAAAAAAAATTAATTGGGTGTCCATACAAAAAGGTGTGCACATACCATTTTCTAGGGATGCAAATATCGCTAATCAAACTTTTATCGGTCAACTTAATAGAGAGCTTCTTTTGACAATTTAATTTTTTCTATTTACACTTCTTTTCTAAAGATACTCCATTCTAAAAATTTAAATTTAAAAAATTTATAAAGACACTTCTTTTTATTCCAAAATTATCCATTTTATCTTTTAACACTTTTATTTTAAAGACACTCCATTTTATTTTAATATTACCCATAATTGTTTTACTTAAAGTGGCAGGTGGTGTTTTCTGGTCTCTCAAGTTTGCATTTAAATTGATTTTTCTTTGCTCTCCAATGGTACAATACAAACATGTTGGAATATCAAGAGAAGATACAAGGTTAATAGGTTTCATAATTAAGTTTTAAAAATGAAAAATATTCATTAAAGCAAGCTTCATCTTAGCAAGCATTTTGCAAGAAAAATTTATATAAAGCCCTCTATTTCAAAAAAAAAAAAAAAAAAAAGAAGTTATATATAGCCCTTAAAATCTATAGACAAAAGCATCCTAATTCAACTCATTCAACTATTATTGGGTTGAGATGGCATTTTTGAAAACATTGTTAACGATCTTGAGTTTTTATTTGGCTTGACACATCAGCACAAAGCCCATAATTCATAGAATCAAATCTCCATGACATCAGGCCACGTCAGCTCGACAAGCCACGTGTGGCAGTGGCGAGCTAGGAAGCAAAAAGCAAGTCGCATGTTAAAGAAACCAACTCATCAGAGCATCCCCAAACGGAGAATTGACAAGAACTCCCTATCTACAAAGCAAATAGAAGGTATCCTTAATATTAGGGGTGGGTGTTGATTGGACCGGTTCGTTTTTCTATAGAACCGATAAAAAACCGATAAAGTCTGGTTTTTGAAAAAGTGAACCAATCCAATCAAATTGACATTTGCCAACCGATCAAAAACCAACCGAATTGGACATGTTCAGTTCGGTTTTTTCGGTTTTGGGCCTAATGGGCCAAAATTCTAGACTTTAATTATTACCCATTTTGTTCTTTTTTTTTTTAACCCATTGGGCTGAATTTATCTACATTACAATAAAAACACACTAAAAAACTGCAAATCATATTTAAATTTTCTATTGACAACATGATACAATACAAAACAAAGTCAAATTACATTACAAAATCCAATAAAATATACCTAATAAAATAACACAAATAACCACAATCCACAACATAATATGATTAATACCTAATAAGAGTTCATAAACTACATATTAACGATCCACAACAATACAACATAATAAGAGTTCATAAACAATCCATAAAGTCTAGATCAAACAACATAATAAAACAGTCCATCAATTGAAATTCTGAAAAATTCTTCATTGCTCCATGAAAGTAATCCACAGCAATCCATGTCTCCTTGATTGCTCCAAACCCACTCCAAAGTAATAAGAAACCTATGGGATGTGTCATTGAATTAATTACAATTATCAAACAATAAGTAAATGACAAAAAAAAAAAAAAAATCATAATATTTTGTAATTCTTATGTTACCATTTTTTGTTCACTACACTTCCGCATCAAATGTTGGCATTTTCACCAATGCTTGTGTCAACTTTTCAAGCTCTATATAAAGATAAAAGTGAAGTGGGTTAGTGATCTTCAAAATGTAGCAAGAAAATACAATAAGATAGACAAGTATTCAAATTAATTAATAACAAATTAACTACTTACCGGTTTCGGTGTCTTCATTGAATTGCAAGTTTTCTAATGATGAATCATCATTTTAAGCCTGCATTATTGCATATTCAAGTTGACTTGTACGATGCTTAGCTTGCAACAAATTTTGTGTACAAATCAAGCACTCCACATTTTAGGATTCAATGAACTCCGAAACAAATCTAGAACTCATTCTCCACAACTAAATGCTGACTCAGAAGCCACAGTGGAAATCAGCATTACAAACACATCTTTTGCAATTGATTCCAAAATGAGATAATGAGCACTAGAAACACTCCACCAAGTCAATATATCAAAATTAGAACGCTTACATTCAACCACGCCACTATCATCACTTTCTACATCACCAAAGGGGATTTCATCAACATGATCAATACCACCAACACTACCACCACCGCACAATGCACTATAACACTCATATAACTCAACCAATGCATATGAATCACGATTCACGTCACCATATAAAACCGCAAACCAATAAGACACATATTGTAATTTGTATCTAGGATCCAACACAACTGCTATAATCAACAACTTGTTTGTGGTTTCCAAACTCCCCTAATATTTTTCAAACTTACACTTCATATTGGAGGCCATTTCACACACAAGATGATTTCCATCACCACTCATTGATGTCAATTGGTTGTTAATTGTACTCTATTTATGAAAGTATAAATTTGAAGTGACACTCAATGAAGCACTAAATTGTAAAGTAACGTCATAAAATGTTTTCAGGAATAGAACAAATACCTTAGCATTCTGCCAATGCTTAAAATTAGGTGGCCCAATCCGGTTTTGCTCATTTTCAATCTCCTTAAAGTAGTTCTGCTAGTGTCCATTTTCATCATCCAACCGATTAAATGCTTTGACAAATTTGAGTGCACTTGCCAACATTAGATAGGTCGAATTCCACCTAGTAGGCACATCCAACACTACAAGCCCCTTATTCTGAATTTTATCATGCTCAACACATTTCTTGAACTTATTGAATCTACTAGGAGATGATTTCACAAATTTCACGGCATTACGTATGGCAACCACTGAATCATGCATCTCTTTTAACCCATCATTTACTATTAGATTCACAATGTGTGCACAACATCGTAAATGCAAATACTTCCCATCCAAAATTGCACCATCTCTATGCCAACTAGTCAACTTTCTTTTGACATAAAGAACGGCCGTATTGTTGGCAGATGCATTATCCACAGTGATTGTGAAAACCCTATCAATACCCCAATCAAGTAACACTTTCTCAATACACTTCCCAATGGTTTTCCCTTTATGATCGGATATTTGAGTAAAACTCAAAATCCTTTTTTGCAAATGCCATTGATCATCAATGAAATGGGCTGTCACAACCATGTAATTGATATTTTGGATTGAAGTCCAAGTATCAGTGGTAAGACAAACCCTCACCTTACTCTCTCTCTAAATTGTTTCATCAAAGATGTTTTCATATCTTAAGTTTGCTCGTCTTAAGATACTTTGCTTGAAGCGAAGGTGGACCTATATGGAAATAGGCATGACGATCACATTTAATTTGCATATAATTTTCCATACCACACATACATACCATTTTTACCTGGGTAGATAGAGCTAAGGGTATTTTGATTGCATATGTTCTTATGTTGATTAAAGATGTAATGATCTATGTAGTTGGATACTTAAGGTTCTATTGAACTAAGGGGAAGGAATGTGTTACTCTCTTAAACATTCTTTGTGGTCACATATGATTGTATGTCAATTCGGAGTGTTGTTTTTTAAAATGAATTTTTAAATCTAAAATAATAATGTCTATGTAGCTCAAGTGGGAGAATGTAGTATTTTTCTATAAAATTGTAAGCAACATATGAC
The DNA here is from genome assembly GCA_008009225.1 of Acer yangbiense. Lineage (NCBI taxonomy): Eukaryota > Viridiplantae > Streptophyta > Magnoliopsida > Sapindales > Sapindaceae > Acer > Acer yangbiense. The sequence goes on along the minus strand of CM017773.1, from coordinate 15,094,645 downwards.
ATTATATTTTCAGTTTATGAAAATCGAATTGACTGAAATGTTTAAGAGAGAGTTGATCGGATACAGTCCGTTATTAATGTGATCAATATTGTTGGGCTTGGTGCATCTTAGCTACATTATTTATGTAGGATATGGTATGTGAAGGGCTATTATATATGTGTAGGCCTGGTGATTCTTTTGGGGTTTGCCTCCCATTAGGATTGTGAATCCTCTATAGGTTATGATTCAAATAAGTACCAATATATATATATTATTTATGTAGGATATGGTATGTGAAGGGCTATTATATATGTGTAGGCCTGGTGATTCTTTTGGGGTTTGCCTCCCATTAGGATTGTGAATCCTCTATGGGTTATGATTCAAATAAGTACCAATATATATATATTATTTATGTAGGATATGGTATGTGAAGGGCTATTATATATGTGTAGGCCTGGTGATTCTTTTGGGGTTTGCCTCCCATTAGGATTGTGAATCCTCTATGGGTTATGATTCAAATAAGTACCAATATATATATATATATATATATATATATATATATATATATATATATATAACTTCATAAGGATATTGAATGTGAGCCACTAGTTTTACATGTTTTGACTCAAGTGTGTATACACTTATTAAAGCTTCTCCATAATGAGTGGCTCGCATTCAATATCATGATAAAGTTATATAAGGACATCTTGACCAGATTGAGACTAAATATATATATATATATATATATATATATATATATATATATATATATATATATATATATATATACAGAAATTCTATTATCAGTTCGAACTGACAAAAGTTATATCAGTACCTTGCATGTGGGCCACTGGATTTAAATACTTTGACTTGGCTGTATGCACTTGTCAGTCAAAGTATTTAAATCCAGTGGCCCACATACAAGGAACTGATATAACTTTTGTCAGTTCGAACTGATAATAGAAAGACTGTATATATATATATATAGGGGGTCCCTATGTACTCTTACTCATGTATCACACAATGATTCCGTTGCGCTTCCAGGAACGTGTCTATTCATACTTATGCATACAATACGAGATTTAATTATCTTTATATAATGCTTACACTTAATTCTTAAACATATGGTTCATAAAATTTCAGATAAAAATCCCACATGGATATTGAAAACATGACTCATCCCATAAATTAATCTAATTCATTTGAAACTTGAATTTTAATTCATATGCAACACAAAGTTCAAACAACATGTTGCTTAAGAGAGATAGAACCCAGAAAAACTTAAATTTATCCGCTACTAACAACAATATTCATGCAATTATTTATAATTAAGAAAAAAAAAAAATACAAAGCTACAGATGCAGAGATAGATCTACATCTACTGGACTTCTTGTTCATCATCAAACGAAATCCCTAACTCTTAAAATAGGTTCTTTACATCCTAAAAGAGAGGGTTTTTTTTTTTTTTTTTTTTTTTAAATTAATCTGAGTCTTCTCTTTTTTCACAGGTTGGAGACAATCTTAGGCCTTTTCGATGCACTCGTGATGGAAGTATCAGAGCTTGAGTATTGTATCTTCTGCTTTTCACAAGTCGCATGACTTTTTATCTTAGAATGACAACCTTCTCAGCAGCCAAAAAGGAATTCATTATTGAGGTTGAAAATGAAGCTCTAACAGGGGGCAGCGTGGGTGGGCGCTGTGTGCTGAAAACAAGCATGGTTGGGAGAAATCAGCTTGGTGCGTGGGAAACAAGGTTGGCTGAAAAACAATGCTGGATGTGCGCAAGGCATGTGCGTGGCATGTGCATCTTTGACACACATGTGGGGAAACATGTGTGGGAAACATGTGCGAATCAGTTATTGTCTGATGTTTAATTAGCATGTGGAAAATGCTTATTGTTGACTAAGGTGGCAGTTACCTTGCAGTTACCATGCAGTTATTAAGCAGTTACTTGCTGTAGCCTTTGTGTTGTTGTTTGATATAAATACTCAGAATGTTGAGTATTTTGGCAGAGAAATCAGTGTGTGATTATCCTGCAAACATTGTGTAAATGTGTTCCTAATTATTAATGAAAGATAGTTGGGTTGGGATTGGTTCCCGTAAATATTGTGTTCTTACTTGTGCATTACTGTGTGTGTGTGCGGTAAGATTGGCTTGCTGTGTGTTTGCTTTGCTGTCTACTTATTGGTATTAGAGCTCAAGGTTGGGCGATTTCTTCTTTAATTCTGGTGTGAAAATGACTCTGGCGGATACTAAAGAACGTGTGACTCGGTTGGAGAAAATTCTTGGTGATCCCCCCCTTAAAAGTTGTAGCGAAGTCGTTGCTGTTCTGGATCAGTTGGTTGAACCCAGGGAGCTGTCCCTTTTGATGCAACAAGCCCATACTGATCTAATGAAGGATCTGGAGGCGAAGTTTGAGAAGGTTCGATCAGATCAGACTGATCTGACAGAAGGCATGGCTGCTAAGGTGAAACTGTTGGAGGACGAAATTGCAGTGCTAAGAAGGGCGCTGAATAACCCCAACACATCTGAGGAATGCCCCATGTCGAAGATAAAAGTTCCAGAACCGAAGCAATTCAATGGTAGTCGAAATGCCAAAGAATTGGAGAATTTTCTATGGGATATGGAGCAATACTTCAAGGCTGCAAGAATACCTGACAGAGAACAGGTGAGCATCACTAGCATGTATCTTAGTGGAGATGTTAAGTTGTGGTGGCGTACAAGGATGGCGGACGATCTGAGTGCTGGCAGGCCTAGTATTGTGGTGTGGGAATCACTGAAGAAGAAACTGAAGGATCAGTTCTTGCCTTGCAACACTTCCTGGTTGGCAAGAGAGAATCTCAAAAAATTGAAGCAGACAGGGTCTGTGAGGGAATATGTGAAATAGTTTAGTTCTTTGATGCTAGATATTGCGAACATGTCTGAGGAAGACAAGTTGTTTAATTTCATGTCCAGGTTGCAGACTTGGGCACAGACAGAATTAAGGAGACAAGGAGTGAAGGATATTCCATCAGCCATGGCTACCGCTGAAGGCTTGGTGGATTTTCGAATGAGTAGTTCAACCTCTTCTAACACTGAAAAGAAGAAGTCAGTGGACAGTAAGAAGGGGAAGAATACTGACTGGAAAAAGAAATTCGAAGGAAAGAAGAAAGAAGGTGGTACTACCAAAGGAAATGAACTACAGCAGAATAAGGGGAAAACACAGACACAAGGATGTTTCATTTGTGGTGGCCCTCATTTTGCAAGGGAATGCCCGAAGAAGGAGAAGGTTAATGCAATAATCAGTCAAGATGATGATGCATGTGACACTTCATGTGCTGGTCCATCTCGTGTCAATCCACTACAATTGTTAAATACTCTCAGTGTGGAGAGGCAGCAAAGCTATAGAGGTCTGATGTATGTGAACATAGAGGTGAATGGGCGTACAATTCAGGCTATGTTGGATACTGGAGCAACCAACAATTTTGTGGCATAGCGAGAGGCAGATAGGTTGGGGTTGAATCTGTTGGAAAGCACAAGCAGGATCAAGGCAGTGAACTCTGGGGCAATGCCAGTTCGTGGTGTGGCAGAGACAACACTGAAAGTAGGATCTTGGCAGGGTAGGTGTAGTTTGATGGTGGTACCTCTTGATGATTTCGATTTAATACTTGGCGTTGAGTTTTTCGTCAAAGCTAAGGCGATGCTTCTGCCTTACCTTCGAGGGATTCTTATTGGGGATGAGGAAAGTCCCTGCTTTGTACAAGCATGTGGGGGAACTCAGGATATCAAACAGGGGAAGGATAAAGGGACTGTTATTTCTGCTAAACAAGTAGACAAGGGTTTGAGAAAGGGCCAAATGACCTATATGGCTGCGTTGGTGCAGATCAAGCCTGATGTGTTGAGGTACCTGACGAAGTTGGTGCAGTACTAGATGAATTCTCGGATGTTATGCCAGCAGAGCTGCCGAGAGAATTGCCACCAAGAAGGACCACAGACCATCGGATTGATCTTGAGGCAGGGGCCAAACCACCAGCATAAGCACCTTACAGGATGGCTCCTTGTGAATTAGCATAATTGAGGAAACAGTTGGATGGGCTACTGGAAGCAGGTCTAGTACAACCATTTAAGGCTCCTTTTGGTGCCCCTGTATTGTTTCAAAAGAAGCAAGATGGCTCGTTGCGAATGTGTGTGGACTATAGGGCGTTGTACAAAGTCACAATAAAGAACAAGTATCCAGTGCCAAATGCAGCAGATTTGTTCGATAGATTGTCAAGGGCTTCTTATTTCACCAAGCTGGATCTCAGGTCTGGTTATTGGCAAGTTAGAGTGGCCGAAGGTGATGAGGCAAAGATTACATGTGTGACAAGGTATGGCTCTTTTGAGTTTCTGGTCATGCCTTTTGGTTTAACAAATGCCCCTGCTACATTTTGCAACTTGATGAATGATGTCTTATATGAGTTTTTGGATAAGTTTGTCGTTGTATATCTGGATGATATTGTGATATATAACGAGTCTTTGGTTGAGCATGTGGCTCATTTGAGGAGAGTGTTTCTCGGTTAAGGGAGCACAAGCTGTATGTAAAGAAGGAGAAATGTGATCACTCACAATATCTGCTGGCACACCAAAATGCTTCACCACATTTTTGAAAAACAGCTCCGCTGCCTTTTCTGCTGGACACGCATTTGGGGCTGCAATGAAGATTGCATACTTCGAAAATCTGTCCACCACCACCAAAACTGATCTCATACCATTTACTTCAGGAAATCCCATAACAAAATCCAACGAGATTGAAACCCATGGCTTCTCTGGTATAGGCAGTGGCTGTAGCAATCCAGCCTGTTTCTTTCGCTCAGTTTTGTCAAGCTGACAAACCAAGCATGTCTTGACATACATCTCTACATCATCACGCATCTTGGGCCAATAGTAGCTCCTAGACAGTAGTGCTACCATTCTCTCAACCCCTGGATGTCCCGCCCACTGCGGATCATGTGTCTCCTTCAACAATTCCTGTTTTAGCCCACCCCCACTTGGAACAAACAGCCTACTGCCTTTGGCATTCTCTTCTTCTCAACAATACCTATTTCATACCACCTTTTATATCCATTTTAGGCGAGGAAAAAAAGTCATGTCGCTTAGACTAATTAATGCAAATGTCCTAATAAGAAATCATTTAAGAGAAAAGGCACAGAATCTACAAATATGAAAGGTGTCAGAGAAGAGCATTATTTAGTGGCCGTATATAGCAAATTTTCCAAATTTAGAATAACCCCACATAAATGCTCAAATAAATCATCAAGGCATTGCAAACAAATTTCATATCCTTCAGAAGAAGTACACCAACCATTAGTGTCATGACATGTGTTGCTTAAATTTTGTTCATCTGTCAAGGGGTAAGTTGGGAAACTGAAAGAATACGAAGAATGAAAGTAGGCTATGAAAGACTCTACCTCACTGATCGTAATAGTTGCAGACATGATAAGTGTAAACAAAGTCGATAGCTTAATAGGTAGCACTCTTATGAGTGCAAAGTTGTTCTCATCTTAGGCAATTAATCAATGAGCATGTAAGGTCAAGAAAAGAGCAACTGAAAACCATGATACTATTTTGCACACCGTCAGCCAATTCAAAGAAAGGAAAAAAAACCCTCAAAACTGGTATTGATCTTGCAAGCAATAGCTTATATATGCTTACTCTTAATTTTAGATATTATGATTAATGTATGGCTTTATTGAGTCCACTCAAAATGGGCATGATGGCCAAACTAACAAGGTTGCTTATTTTTAATATGACTGCAAGGTTGCTCATTTTTAATCTTGCCATTTGTTTCATTCATGGTTCATGCATAAATCAAAAATTATATTTGGACACATATACCTGGAAAGAGTATATGAGTTTGGAATTAACTAGTACTAGAACCTCCACCGGTCATAAGTGCACTTGAATTCGAGTAAAAGTTCTTGAGTTGGATTAAGTTACATTGTAGAGTTAGAAATCTTCTTGTTGAAGTACTTCAGACCTGGGTAATCTATATCCTTGTCCAACAAAAATATTGGTTATCAACTGCATAAATGTGTTCAAGTCATCCATTTAAGTTGATAGGAGAATTATGCGGTAGCAACTATGACCAGACAGAGGCTGAAGTTTGGCAATATCAAATGGAGAAACAGTGCTAATTTCCAAGTATTTTCTATTATATACTCTTATTAATTTTTGGATTCACATTAGTTCTGCGATTTTTTTATCGATGATCTTTTCACATTTGTGATGATTTGTGGCTGATGATCTTTTCACATTTGTGATTGGTTTACTCTACTTGTTAATCTTTTTCTATTCTATATGCAATTTGTTTTTTTCATTGATTTCTCTTTTACCGATCTACAATGTGATGTGTTTGAAATGACTTTTCAACTAGTGCTTCTGGAAATGGATCTTTTTTACTAGTAGAGCTTCGGTAAGGTAGAGTATTAACAATAAAGTTTTATGTTGTTTAGTATACAATTAAAAAATTCCTTTTAGATTGGAAGATGTTTGACAATGTCTATAAAAGATTTTTGATAGTAAATCTGTCAAGTAAAATACATATGCAAAATTAATGGTCTTGTCACGTATAATACATTAATACATATGTAAATCTGTCACGTATAATATTATCATGGGCTCATGGGCCATGGCATATCATCCTGATCATATGCAAAATTAATGGTCTTTGTGATGATTTATTGGTCAGATAATGACCCTTATCTGAAATAAGGGTATATTGTCCAAAATTGACATAAAAGTTATAAAAAAAAAAACCTGTTATAGTACATGTGGCTTTCCCACCACCACTCAACCACTCAAGAGCTTACTTTGTTCAATATATATATATATATATATATATATATATATATGCTCTCTCTTGTAATAGCTAGCTGATGCTCTTTCAAAAATCAATAAAAATCATCACGTCTCTCTCTCTCTCTCTCTCTCTCTCTCTCTCTCTCTCTCTCTCTCTCTCTCTCGTTTTTCTCCCTTCTTTCATCTGATCTCTCTTATTTATTATTATTTCATCTATTCTTTAATTATTTCTTGTTCATCTATTATTCTTTGATTCATAACACGTTATCAGCACGATGCTGTTATTTCCAGAACCTGAAGTTATGAATTTATTATTACTAAAGCTTGAAGTTTATAAATTTATTACCACTAGAACCTGAAGTTCTTATATTTATTTCCAGAACTTGAAGTTTCTGAATTTATTATTACTAGAACCTGAAGATTCCAGATTTTTATTTATTAATACCAAAACCTGCAGTTCTGGATTTACTTTCTCGCATTTTATTTTTACGCAATTTACTTTCTTGCATTTTATTTACTTTTACGCGATTTACTTTCCCGCATTTATTTATTTATTTATACGCTTTTATGAGATTGGCTATGCCAACCTACTAGAACCTGTAGTTCTGGATTTACTTTTTTCACATTTATTATTACGCATTTTAGTTTACAATTTTTATTTAAACAGTTTGGTCACTCATCCAGAACCTGAAGTTTATGGATTTATTTATCATTACCGGAACCTGAAGCTTTTGGATTTATTTACTTACAAATATTCCTTTATATATCTGAAGGTTTAAATTCCTCGGATTTTTGTCAGACCAGAAGTTCTGACTCTGATTGTGATTTTCGGATAACCAGAAGTTGTAATAATGTCAAAGCTTGCAAATTTGAAATTTGCTGCACTAGAAGTGTCTGGGGACAACTACGATCTGAAAGCCCAATACCTAACGATCACAGAACCATAAATTCTATGGCAAGAACTAAAAGATCGATTTGATAACCAACCCGATGTTGCATTACCAAATGCCAGGTATCAGTGGCAACATTTACGTTTTCAAGACTTTAGATCAGTCTCTGAGTATAATTCTGCTTTATTCAAAATCACAACACAACTGAAATTGTGTGGTCAAGATGTAATCCAAAATCATCAATAAAAGCAAATAGTAAATTTTCTCCCCTTTTCACTTTATCTCATACTGTTATTCTCTCGTTCTTCTTCATCTTATTTCTGTCATATTATCTGTTATTTTAATTTTACGCATCTATCTAATTTTATGCAATTTATGCATCTATTTAATTTTATGCAATTTATATGCAATTTTTGTATCTCAGTATGCCAACTAACCAGAACCTGAAGTTTCTGGATTTGTATAAATTATGTGTTGAGCCTAACTAAGTCAATCGTTAAGTTTCTGGAATTTAAACTAAGCTCGGCTAGACCGACTAACCAGAATCTGAAGTTTCTGGATTTATCATTATAATATTTAAATTGGCACGGTTTTACAAACCAATCAGAATCTGAAGTTCTAAATTTTAAATTTCAGTAAAAATATAGAGTTCTGGATTCGTTACTATGTGCATGAATGTCATATTTGGGACCTGAAATTCCAAAATTCAAACTCTATATAGAACCTGAAGTTCTAATTTTGAATACGAAATATTTAATCTGAACTTGAAGTTCTTAAGTTTTGAACATGAAGTTCTAATCAGACTTGAAGCTCTGAATTCAATTTAAATTGTGATATTAAAACTTTTATATCAAAGTTTATTAGAACCAGAGATTTTGAATTGGATCAAGTTACGTTTCTTTCATCTAGAAAGTCAATTTGTAATTTCTATTTAAGACCTGAAGTTTTCTGAATTTTATGAACCTGCAGTTCATGGTCGAACCGGAAGTTCGAAAAATCAATATGATTCATGATTTTGTTTTATGAAGTGATATATTTTCATATCTATATGTTTACACTTTTGATCACTTTGTCTAATATGCACTTTATTTTTCATTGTGAATAGATATGTCTTTAAACGATAAATTGAGTGATATTGAAAAGCAAGGTACATGAGATATATGTCTAGCCGATAGTGCAACGACACATACGATTTTGCGAAATCAAAAATACTTTCAGAATTTAACCCTGCTTAAAGCAAATGTTAATACAATATTAGGTCCAACAGATCTAATAGAAGACTCCGATAGAGCCATGATATTGTTACCAAATAATACTAAAATATGTATCAATAATGCTTTATATTCAAGCAGATCCAGAAGAAATCTGCTCAGTTTCAAAGATATACAGTGTAATGGATATCACCTAGAAAGTATAAATGATGAGAATATTGAGTATCTGTGCATTACTTCTCATGACTCAAGCTAGAAACTCGTTGTGGAAAAGCTACGTGCTTTATCATTTGGATTATATTATACTCTTATAAGAGGTGTAGAAGTTTTTTGCAGTTATGAACCAAAAGTTCTCAGATCCAAAAATATTTATGCTTTGGCATAACCGTCTTGGTCACCCGGGATCTACAATGATGCGTAGAATCATTGAAAATTCTCATGGATATCCATTAAAGAACTAGAAAATTCTTTTATCCTATGAAAATTTATGTACTGCATGTTCACAAGGGAAATTAGTAATAAAACCATCCCATTCTAAGGTTGACTTTGAATCCCCGTCATTCCTACAAAGGATTCAAGGGGACATATGTGGACCTATTCATCCACCAAGTGGACCGTTCTGCTATTTTATGGTCCTAGTTGATGAATATTGCAGATCAGTTGGGATTGATGTTGAACATCCCATTCCACATGTTCATACTCATAATGGATTAGTAGAGTCACTTATCAAGCGTTTCCAGGTAATTGCGAGAACTTTATTATTTCGATACAATTACCAATTTCTATGTGGATACATTCTATTCATCTCTGACCCACTGCTTATCATTTCTCTACCATTCTAAGATTTATGATGATTAATCTTTTATCAGATCATCTATGCTTCTGATAGTTTATCTTTTGCGCACGACCTGCGTATTATTATATTGATTAATTTTCATATCATTATAAGAAAGGGAATTTTCTCTAGAAGAAAGGAGTAAATGAAAAGTTACTCTTACACAAAATAGAGATACCAATTCAATTCTTTATATATGTAATAAAAGTGTCTCATTTTCAGTCTTCGTATCACTCAAATACGAAAGATAATTGATCATCAGATAATTATTAATCGGTTACTTGATATATTAAAAGTGACAAAATTTTATAAGTTGCTATCTCATAAACCCCGGTCGGGTGATTGTTCTTAAAGAACGATGTGAGTAAAATGCAACAAATAAATCATCTGATGCATATCATAAGCTTATGAACCTTTGAAAGGTATTGTTATCAGGATCCTAATGTAAACAAAGCTCGAGTTATAAATAAATCCACTTTCTCTAAATCAACTCAATAAGAGTCTGATATTTATAAAGAGACACGAGTCTATGAAATGATTAAATCCATTAAAATGAAAGAAATCTCTACAGAGATACAAGAATATAAGAATTAATAAATTTCTATAAATCATACATGAGAAATGTGGAATAGTAAAGAAACAATCATCAGTGATACATTTTCAAATACAGTAGCTACTGAAATGATGATTATGAAACTCATAGTATCGATGATTGTAGACAAAGGCATGATTGACCTAAATAAAAAGAAGCAATTCAAGAAGAATTGACTTCATAAGCTAAACATAAAGTATTTAGATCAATAGTTCTCCGGACACCTGAAGATATCAAACTAGTTGGATATTAAAAGGTCTTTATATGGAAACGTAATGAGAAAAACGAGATCGTAAGATATGAGGTACGACTTGTAGTACAATGTTTCTCACAGAGACTTAGTATTCAATAGTGATGAATACAATTACGTTTCGAATTTTTGATAAATTTGGCTGCTTGAAATACGTCTTCTAAACGTAGTAATCATTTATCAATGTGGTTCACTCAGTGCAGATATTTATAATCCCAGAAGGATTTAAAATGCCAGAAGCATGTAAACCGAGATTTCGTAATCTGTATTTGATGAACCTACAAAAATCCTTATATGGATTAAAAAACAATCTAGACGGATGTGGTGTAATCATCTCAGTAATTATCTGATAAAATAAGGGTATAATAATTATATTATACACCCATGAGTTCTTCATAAAGAAATCTGAACCTGGATTTGCTATTATAGCAGTTTACATTGATGATATGAATTTGATTGGAACTCCTGGAGAGCTCCTGAAAATTGCTGAATATTTAAAAATGGGATTTGAAATGAAAGACCTAGGAAAGACAAAATGTTGTCTCGGCCTGGAGATTGAGCATAAATCAAATGAAATACTTACCCATCAATCAACATATGTTGAAAAGATCCTGAAAAGGTTTAATATGGACAATGCTCATCCATTAAGTACCCCCATGATTGTTAGAAATCTTGATCCTAAGAAAGATCCATTCCGGCCACTTGAAGATGGTGAAAAGATACTTGGTCCTGAAGTACCATATCTTAATGCAATTGGTGCTTTATTATATCTGGCTTAATATACTAGACCAGATATCGCATTTTCAGTAAATTTGCTTGCTAGATTCAGTTCAGCACCAACTCGGAGACATTGGAATGGGATTAAACATCTTTTTCGTTATCTTTGTGGAACGAAAGATTTAGGATTATATTATTCACAATCTAACAACTTTTCAGGTTTAATTGGCTATACTGATGCCGGGTATCTATCTGATCCCCATAAAGCTTGTTCACAAACGAGATATGTTTTTACCTATAATGGCACAACAATCTCCTGGCGTTCCATAAAGCAAACTCTTGTTGCTACATCCTCTAATTATTCTGAGATCCTTGCACTTAATGAAACAAGCCGAGAATGCGTGTGGCTAAGGTCAGTTATTTATCATATTAAAAATACATGTGGATTTTCATTATCTACAGGAATGCCAACACCAATATTTGAAGATATTGCGGCTTGTATTGCTCAAATTAGAGGAGGCTATATCAAAGGAGATAGAACCAAACATATTTCTCCTAAATTCTTCTATACTCATGAACTTCAACAGAGCCGACAAGTTGATGTTAAACAAATACAGTTTACATATAATCTGACAGATCTGTTTACCAAAGCATTGCCTACATCAAATTTTGAGAAACTGGTATATGGAATTGGCATGCGTTGACTTTATAAATTATAGGATTGATGTTGAAGTTTTATTCAGGGGGAGCGTTCAATCAGGGGGAGCAAAATTTTGTATGGACATATGTGTACTGTACTCTTTTTCCTTTTACCGGATTTTCTCCCACTGGGTTTTACCGGAAAGGTTTTAATGAGGCAGTTCTGAACACGTCCACACCACTTGATCCAGAAGATCATTGTGTTTATTTTTGCTAAGGTTTTGTCCCACTGGGTTTTTCCTAGCAAATTCAAATATAAGTGGTGGAAATCCAAGTATAAATATGAGCAAAGCTCTGAAGAAAACATTAATTTTGGACTTATATGCACTGTACTCTTTTTCCCTTCGATCAGGTTTTGTCCCACTGTGTTTTCCTGACAAGGTTTTTAATAAGACAGTTATGAGGACGTCCAACACCACAAGATCTAGAAGATCTTTGTATATATTTTTCTAAGATTTTTGTCCTACCGGATTTTTCTTAGAAAATTAAATACAATACAAGTGGTGGAAAATCTAAGGGGGAGTGTTATAATACATGTGGTTTTCCCACTACCACTCAAGAGAATTGATTCTTGCTCAAGCTTGCTCACACACGTGTCCTTCCCACCACTACTCAAGAGCTTTATATATATATATATATATATATATATATATATATATATATATATATATATATATGCTCTCTCTTGTAATAGCTAGCTGATGCTCTTTCAAAAATCAATAAAAATCAATAAAAATCATCACATGTTTCTCTCTCTCTCTCTCTCTCGTTTTTCTCCCTTCTTTCATATGATCTCTCTTATTTATTATTATTTCATCTATTCTTTAATTATTTCTTGTTCATCTATTATTCTTTGATTCATAACAAAACCTTATTCATTAAGTGATAGTTACAAAAAGTCAGCACCACGTATATCCAAAAGTGACATAAAAGTGCTAAAAAAACCTTATTAATTGAGTGATAGTTACAAAAAGTCAGCACCACGTATACCTAAAAGTGACATAAAAGTGCTAAAAAAACCTTATTAATTAAATGATAGTTACAAAAAGTCAGTACCAATACGTATTAATTAAGTGATAGTTACAAAAAGAGCGCCAATACGTGTTATATATATATATATATATATATATATATATATATATATATATATAGTCTTTCTATTATCAGTTCGAACTGATAAAAGTTATATCAGTTCTTTATATGTGAGCCACTGGATTTAAATACTTTGACTGATAAGTGCATATAGCCAAGTCAAAGTATTTAAATCCAGTGGCCCACATGCAAAGAACTGATATAACTTTTGTTAGTTCGAACTGATAATAGAATTTCTGTATATACATAATACTGATTTTCTATTATCAGTTCGTCATGACAATAAATATATCAGGACGAAGAATGTGAACCACTAGATTTATATACTTTGACTCAAAGTGTATGCACTCGTCAAAACTTCTCTATAATCTGTGGTTTATATTCTTCATCTGGATATATTTATTGTCACTTGTCAGGACGAACTGATAATAGAAAGACTGTATATATATATACAGATTTTCTATTATCAGTTCGTCCTGACAATAAATATATCAAGACGAAGAATGCGGATCACTAGATTTACATACTTTAACTCAAAGTGTATGTATTTGTCAAAACTTCTCCATAATTTGTGGTCCACATACTTCGTCCTGATATATTTATTGTCAGAATGAACTGACAATAGAAAGACTGTATATATATATAGTCTTTCTATTGTTAGTTCGAACCGATATAAAATATATCAGTTCATTGTATGTGGGTTATTGGATTTAAAAGATGTTTTGACAAGTGCATGCAGCTAAGTCAAAGCATTTAAATTCAATGGCCCACATGCAATGAACTGATATATTTTATATCAGCAATAGAAAAACTATATATATTTGCATTTTTGAAACTATTAGATTTTATAAAGATGACCTTTGTGATGAATAATATCATATATATTCTCAAGACTATTTTGATTTGATTGAAAAACCAATTTGAAAGTTTTTTTGTCAAAAATAAAAATTGAAATAAAATTAGGATCAGGCTATACCAACTTAAATTTCTAACTTAATTTCTTTTTTTTTACTTCAATATCTAATTCAATGGTTGAGGTGTTGAAGTTAAAAAATCAAGTCAAAATTTAAGTTGATATAGTCTGACCTAAAAAATTATTAGATTCTTAAAGAGTAAAAAAATTGAAACTACGAATTAATCAACTTTTTTTTTTTTTTTTTTGGATATACCACCACCAATTGATCAACTTGGTCTTCCGGTTTTGATATACCACCACCAATTAATCAACATGATCAACTTTTTTTTTTTTTTTTTTTTTTTTTTGTTATTGTTAACGTATTACATAAGCAGGGTTGTAGATGCATACAAAATCATTTCAACTATAAACGGTCTTAAATAACTGATAAGCTGAAGAAAAAAAAATGTGGTGACTACACTGGTTCATGGCTTTGTGTGATGATTTAGAGATTGATTTTTGTTTTTCGTATTGGATTTAAATGTTTTCCGTTACATGTCATGTTTTTATGCCAGATAAAGAAAATGGTTAAATTATCGTTTACAATACAAAGATTTGAGAGCAAAATGTCTACACTGTCCTTGGAATATGGTTTTGTTTTGTTTTGTTTTTTTGAGGAAAAGAACATTCATTGGAACAATGAAAGGATTACAACTGGGTTGGGTAATCACCCAGAACAATTGGAGCCACACAAGAAAGGGTCTCCTCCATCCAAAAAGAAGGGTCATTCAAAGAAAGACCAAGTTTAGCAAGTCTATGAGCAGCCATATTGGCTTGTCTAGGAGCAAAGATAACTTTACAATTAGGATGGCAATCCAAAAAGAAGATGATATCACTAATAATAATACCAATATTAGAGAGAGGAATGCTAGCTTCATTGATCAAATTAACCACCACTTGGGCATCGGATTCCAGTGAACAGGGAAGGAGCCATGACTCTTTAGCGAAAACGAAGCCTTTAAGAATAGTAGTGGCCTCAGCAACATCTGGCACCCTTGCAACAAAAATAGGTTGGGAGCACGAAGCGAGGACATCACCCAAATGATCTCGAATAATGACCCCAACCCCAACCTTACCATGCAACAAATCTAGAGCAGCATCTGAGTTAGCTTTGAAGGAACCCAAGTCCGGGGGGTGCCAAGAATTAGAGATTGAGCTTCTTAACTTAGAAACAGAACACTCCACATCGATGGCTTTTTGAAAGTCAGTGCGAAAAGCATCCGCCCAAGGAACAATATCATTAAATTGGGGATCCTTTGTCTTGTGAATTGCACAGTTTCTCATATACCATATTCTTGCATGCAATCATAAAGTCTAAGAAAGATATATCATTTTGGACTTGGAAATCCTTCAAGCAGGCACACATCAGGCGGACCTTCTTGAGTTTCGAACAACACCACAATGCATGCAAGGTTGATTCAGGCTCTCTACGACACAACTCACAGAGGTTGTCCACAACCACCCCATGAGAAGCCAGGCTTGCATTGGTTGGGAGCCAATTGTGATAAGCACGCCAGATCATAAGTTTCACTTTGGAAGGAATCTTGAATCTCCATAAACACTTCCACCATGACTCCAATGAACTAAGGCTAGACGAGCTTGGACCTAACAAAGAAGACACACCCAAGTGGTAGCCGCTTTTATTAGATAAAATATTATAGAATTGTAGGCAGAGAATAAGTCAAATCTTCTCACTCATGTATTCAAACAACTTGAACAAGCAAAGAGAGTTTGCCTCATTCAAATAAAAAAATACATGACCAAAAGATTCACTAAGACTAATAAGAGAAACCAATCTACCAGCTAATATGTAAAGAACAAATCAATCCTAGTCACTGTTCTTTCCAGATTCTACCGGTCTCCTCCAGAGAAAAATAGAGCCATGCTGCATTGGATTATGAGACCATCGAACCTATCATGAACCTTTTTGTGGATATCCCGTATGCCACGTGGCACTTCTTGCCATATCATCTTCCTCCAATTACCACCCACTTTAAGACTATAGCTATAGTTTTTACCTTCATTATCGTTTCCCATAAACCGCAAGAAAGCTATATAGACAGGAGCAGGAGCCATACCAAGCTGGAAAGCTTCGAAATTCAAATAGAAGCATTGACAAAAGAAACTGAAGACCTAGTTCGTGCCTGCAAATGGGGCAATGATTGTGCACCCTGGGCTTGCATCCAGAGCATATCGTGTGCCCATTTGAACACTGCCCATGATGTGTTATTTCGAAGCATCCATGCTGTTGAATGAATGGTTCCCCATCTATTTGAACAGGGAAAGGACTGGAAGCATGTATTTTAATGACTTTCCCTTGGGCTAGCCTCCGAGCTTGTGAAAGTCCAACCTGATACTCAATATGACAATGGTAATGGTTAAGGCATCGATGGCCGAGGCATCTTTTTCTCCTTCGTATCCTCTCTCCCCCCTCTCAATGGATTAGCCACGACTTTATGAAATTTAAAAACCTAGATCAAATCCAAAAGGTTAGGGTTCATCTTTCTCTAAGAAAGGAGAAGAAGAAGGACAATGATGGAAAAACATCGGTGAAAAATATAAAAGGATACAAATGCCAATTTTAGTTTAGTATTTATAGTTAGAGGGGTAATATTGGTAATATGAAAATGTCATTAAAACAAAATGCAACTTCGCGTGTTTTCATTAAGCTCTTTTTGTAGAAGCTGGATGATCTTGGCTTTCATAGGAAAAGCTCTATTCACAAAGAGCTTTCAAACGTGGAATTTGGATCGTAGATTTTAGGCACAATTTGCGTCCTTTGTGAATGAAGGAAATGAATAGATCGATTAGTACATCGATTACAATCCACGTCCTTTGTGATGGAAGAAATGAATAAATCAATTAGTACATCGATTGCTATTTAAACAGAGTCAACAAACTTAAATTTACAACAAAAAGAAATGGAGGATATCAATCTGTTTAAATGTTCTCGCTGCAATCATAATTTTTTATACGATTTGAACACATACAGTGAACACAATCGCATAAATCACGCTCAAACCGCTGGCTCTTTTCAAACCGCCTCCCCCGCCGCCTCCTCCCTCATCTCTACTGTCGCCACCCTGGCTTCCGCAACTCGTGCTACCGGCGCACAACTAATCATCACCATAGCGGTTATACTGTTGGCAATGTCTATTCTTTCCATTTTTGCCCTAGTTACAGCTGCCCTGGTTGTTGCTACTCAGACAATCGGCGCACGTGCCGTTGCTGCCCTAGTGACTGCTTAGGCGGCCGCCGCCCTGACCACCGAGGCTGAGGAGGCCCATGTTCTGGACACGGCCTTCTTGAATGCAGTTGGAGCTGCTTTCCCTCCTCCGCGTGCTGGTGCCTAATCAATTTTTAGTGAGTTAGGTTTCTAAGAGCAATTTTGTCTTTAGATCAAAATGGGTCTTTCTTAGGATCTAAAGATCAGAAAACTATAAGGTTGCTCAAAGAATGAGACTCATCCATATTGATGCCGAAAAAGTAATCCATTTAAATTATGCTCGATCATCAAGTTGAAACAACATTTTGTTTTTCCTAAAACTTTGATCTCAAATTATCGTTTTAAATATTCAGTAGTGTTAATTGCCAAAAGTGACCAAGAAAAGAATCAAAGTAGCACTTTCCTAAAACACCACGATGGAGCCGGATCTGGGGCAAAACCTTCATGTCCGCCCAGTTTTGTTGTAAGGTTCATGATTTGTATTGGCTTGATTCCATTGCAAAACGCTCTATATTTGTAATAGTTGTTGCTTAGGATGTTCTTAGAAGAAAAGAAGCTTCAAAGGTGAAAAGCAACGCCTAGTGCAAATATCGTCTTCAAGAGGTGAAAGCATCAAAGGTATACTTAGACTTCTATCCTCTTGCAAGGCGTTAGCGCGCACACACACAATTCATACATGTGTGTCCCTGCATCATTGTGCAAAAATTTGGTATAACACATTCACACACATTTAAGTATGCACATGCATTGGTCTCTTATAGACAAACAATGTAGAATTACATGTTTTATGACTATTGCGTAGATATGACTTGTCTGACATTGTGTTTATATGTTTGTGTTTCTTGTAATTTAGACTTGAACATGTTCTTATTTGATTCCTTATTGAGTTCCGGTCATTTCGGTTACCCATTCATTAGGTTTCGAGTCCAAACGATGTAGCTACGCTACTTTGCATTCTCATTCGTTGAGTTGTCTTCATCATCGTTTTCCGAGATGAACTCTTAACCATATGTCAAAGTTTTGTAGTCGTCATTGTGCGTGAGGGAGTCACAATTCAAAATCTAAAACAGATTCAAAATCAAAGTTCGGAGGCCCAAATACGGCTGAAGAACGTGAGAGGAGCGCGCGAGGGACTAGCATGGCCATCACTTGTGGAGGCCGTGTGCCACACGGCTAGAGCACCCCTCTGGTCCCATGTGCCACACGTGCCCCACACGGGGTTTGTGAGGTGGCAGCCTCTGATTGGCTTGGTTCTTCCCTATTTGATTTCTTTTAAAAGCCTCATTCCTTCCCTTCAAACATAACTTGAAGAAAAATTCGAAAAAGAGAGGTGCTGAAATTTCTTCATGATTTTCGTTTTCTTATTTCGATCATAACCTTTTCATACGAACTCGAAATCGAGTGATCCAAAAGCAAAAAATGTTGGTCTTGACAAGAGCTACAAACCCCAAGTATTTGTAGAGTTAGTTGACTTTGGAATTCTTCACAGTGATCTGATTTTAGTCCGAGGTTCAACTTTGTATGTGATACTTGTTCTTCTTTCAATTTCTTTTGATCAACTCTTTTATTCTTTCTATTTGATTGATGAAATGTGTTGAGAAGAATGCTAGTACATATGCTAGGGTTATATGATTGATTGTTTGTTGAGTTTTAGTCTTGAAATCTCATTTGAGCTTATTTCACTAAACTTGACCTATCTTGAAATTGATTCTAGAAATAGCATATATGTTGTGCCTAATGACATTTTCTAGGTTTAATTTCATGATCTAAGAACTAAGATTTTTATGTGATATATTGAATATTCATATCTTGTTCTTATTGTTTCACATGCTTTGATTTCTAGATAGATTTGTGATTGAGTGTTGATAGTATAATTCTAGTTTATCACTAAGCATGTTCATTTAGCTTGATTGATCATCTAGTTTTATTTGATTGTGATTTGCATCATTTGCATCACTTAGATCATTGCCTTGTGTAAGGTTGAAGTCTCTTGCAAAGTGAGTGAAGCTTTGTCGAAAGAGCAAGAAGTCTTGGTTAGGAAAGTGTTCCGGATAACCAAGCAAAAAGACTTAGCTAGGAGTAGGAAACTCCGGATAGCTAAGCAAGAAATCATCCTAGAAGCTTGAGAGCTTTGGATAGGATGTTGCTACCTAGAGGTGTAGGACACACATTGGATAGGTAGTAGGCTTTGTGGTTCACTAGCCCGATGGTAGATTAGGAGTTGATAGCTTGAAGTGGATATCATGTGTTGATAGCTTTGAGTGTGTAAGTCCTTTTCATATAGTGGATTGTTTTGCCGGTGGTTGTGGTATCAACCCGTGGATGTTTCCTCTTTGAGGTTTTACCACGTAAAAATCATTGTGTCAATTTTTGTTTTAATATTTCTTTATCTTCCATATCTTACATTGATTGCATATCTTGTATATTGATTTACTCTTGCATTAGTTAAATCAATTCATTTGTTGAATCTTTTCAAGTGTGCATTTTCTTTGTTATATTCCGCATAATTTTTAATATTGGAAGAAATTGGGCTTATACCTATTCATCCCCCCTCTAGGTATATTTTACACTATATTGCTTAAGAGAATTTAATTTGCCCCGATCTCGATACAACCAAGCCTAACGCAGCTTCCTTCCCACCTTTAATTTCTATCCTCCAAGAATGCTCGGTTCCGGATACAACCGGGACTACCCCGATACCATAGCAATCGGGTCTAGCACGACCTCACTCAACCCCTCAGTTTTGATTCCTGAGAAGCACCAGGGGTCCCGGTACTACTAGGACTATCTACCACGATGCGATGTCCTGATCCACCAGATTGAACCAGAGGAGGAGTACCTGAGCTCCCCAAAGCCCCCTGAGAAGATAAGTGTACCCTAAATAATCAAGAACAATCTAGAACCCTCATCAAAGTCGCCAATAGACCCATGAGGAGCTAACGCAAGCCCTAGCAGAAGAACCAGCTCAAACAAGGAAGAGACCCAGCAGAGAACAAGGGGTAGGTGGGCATTAATTTCGCTCGGTTGACAATGGAAGGGAAAGATAAGAAATCAACGGTCCCAGTCACGCTACATCGACTAGAACCAACGGCCTAATGGTAGTCCAGCTCAGCCCTACAAAAGGTTAACCCCAATTATCACCAAAGAGGGAACTTGAGTTCCTGTAGACAGAATGGATGCAAAAAGCACCTAGGCAGAAATGGGAAACAATGGGAAGAAGCGCCTAACAGTGGCAGTGTGACAGACGCTGGCACTATCCTTCTAGCAAGCTCTAATTGTGAAAGCGACTTGTCCAGCCAGCTCAAGCGCCTCCAGCCAATTAGAATCGGGGAAAGCGCCACACAACCACATACGAAGCACCCACATGGACGTTAAGGCATATGTGGGATCATCATAGCCATCCAAGGCGTGTGTCACATTTATGCTCGATACAAATAAATGGTAGAGATCTCATAACGGTTATCCCGCCTAAAGGAGAGGTTTCCCACCCTTTTTCTACTATAGAACGACTGGTTTCCTCAATAGGAACCCCATTGTGAGAGAGAAGAAGAGGGTTGTACCCCCTTTCCTCTTCTAACGAAAGTTGTAATCCGATCCTTTCAATGAAAAGAACCATGGTTAGTTCATTCATGCATGAGTTGATACCCTATTGATATATCATACTTGGTGTCGTGTCCATCCCCGGTCACAACTGGTACCAGCATCCCCTGGGAACTAGTCCTAGCTAGCAACCGGTGTGGCCTGGTGCATTCGTTCGGCAACTCCAAAATCCTCATATGGACCCAGTACCCTTACCATTCCCGAATCGCCACTAGTCTCCCCGATCCACGCCCGGGCCCCTTCGACCATGGAGCATCGCTTCGCCCGGTCTAAGGGTTGTTTGGAAGTCGATACCCGATTTTTAGTATAACAAGTAGTTTTAGAAGCTCTTCAGGAGTTCCAATTAACTTCATGTCATCAACATATACTGCTTCAATTGCAAATCCGGATTCTAATATCTTTTTTAATACACATGAGTCATTTAGGAACTTTAATTTATATGCCTATTTTATGATGTTTTCGCTAAGACAATCATATCACATTCTTCTGAATTGCTTCAAACCATATAAAAATTGTTGTAACTTTATTGAACATATCTTACGAGAATTAGAATTATATGCTTCTGGCATTTTGAATCCTTCAAGGAATATTCTGATCATAGAAATATTAATTATGCAACAAAATATTTGCATATGATCAATACTAGGTTTCTACAGAACCCTTCGTTTCGAGGTATAAGTTATATCTTACTATTTTAATTTTCGTATGAATAATCGTTTTAACAAAAACATTTGACGTCTTCAAGCGTCTACACTATATGTCCAAAACATTTCAAGTTTTTAAATTAATATAGATCTGCCTTTTGGACAATAGTTTTATGTCGACATCCATCCACGATTTGTGGTTCAAGGTCCTCATTATTTCATAATATGCAGAGCAATACTATAGAAGATCTCAATTTTTAGTTTATAGTACATATGCCTCTTCAAGGGCTAATATAAACTTTTACATAGGGGAATGTAATATTTATATACTTTCAGTGTATATGCCTTTGCATGGGCAATTGAGATCCCTTTAATTTATGAGTCTCATAGGGGGAGATTAAATTTCATTACTTTGTACCTCTACAAATAGGTTTTTGTCTCTTCAAGGACATTTAACTCTTCGGGAGTCATGATGAGGATTACATGTAGCTCGAGCATTATTCTTAATTAACATGATCATGATCTTTCATATTCGTTTCAGGGAATAATAACTTTTAAATAAAAGAAGCATTTCACACTTCTAGTGTGCCATGAATAATTTTTTTGTTGCCATTTGCATAAATTGTTCTTCAGGAACAATCACCCCGGTTAATATATTGGCAATTAATAAATTCATTCAATATGCAATTTGCAAGTGAATGATTCTTTGAACTTCAAACAATGTACAAGATAAGATAAAAACGATGCATGCCAACTGCAATTTCACATCGTTTGATTTTTCTAATTGTATCTTTCTCCCTCTAACAACGTGAATTTATTTATTTATTTATTTTGCCTTATTTTGTTATCCTTCATGGATTTATTTGCATCATCAAAATGTCATTGTCAGACATATTGTAAGGTTTTAGATTTGTATTGGCTTGATTCCATATCAAAACTCTCTTTATTTGTAATGACTAGTTGCTTAGGTGATTCTTGGTTGATATGAGCTTCAAAAGAGAAAAGCAACTTCTCATGCAAAGTTCGTCTTCAAGAGGAAAGGTGCTTACTTGGATGTTAAGGTATCGAGATTCTTCTTCCTCTTGTAAGGCGTTAGCGCACACACACACATTGCATACATTTGTGTCCTTGCATCGTTGTGCTAAATTTGTATAACACATTCACACACTTGTTGAAGTATGCACATGCATTAGTCTTAATTTGACAAACATTGTAGAAATGCATGTTCTAGGACTATCTCTAGGAAATTGCATACTTGTATGATCTTGTGTTTTATTTTTTTTGGACTTGAATATGTTCTCATATTATTCCTCGTTGAGTTCTGGTCGTTTTGGTTACTCATTCATTAGTTTTCATGTTCAAAGTAGGAAGTTACGAAGCTTTACGTTCTCTTACAATGTATTATCTTCGTCTTCATGTATCGAGATGAATTCATAACTTTTGGTCAAAGTTTTATAATCGTCCTTATGTGTGAGGGAGTTACGGTTCGTAATTCAAGAGCAGATTCAAATTCGGAGTTCGGACGCTAGAGAACGATCGAAGAACGCTTGAGGTGCACGAAGGGAGCAAAGGTGAAGAGAGGGGGCAAAAGGGCCAACCACCCTTCCTTCACGTGGAGGCGTGTGGCCACCACGGGAGGAACACCTCCCTACCCCCGTGGTGGCCACGCGCCTCCACAGGAAGCATGGGTTGGGTGGTGGCTTCTTTACCCTTTTACCCTTCTTCTTCTCCACTTAATTTCCGTCCCTATTTAATTCAAATTCGTGCATAATTTCTTCACAACTTTTGCATTTTTGTTTTTGTCATATCTCTCTCCAATCAACTCCGAATTGAGTGATTCAAAAGCCAAAATTGTTGGTCTTGAAGAGAGGAACAAGTCCCAAGCATTTTCAAGGTGAAAAGATGTCCAGATTATTTTCAGCAATCTGATCTTCATTCGTGGATTGTCTTTTTGTATGTGAATCATCTTCTCTACATTTTTTCTTTTGATCAACTTGATGGATCTTCTTATTTGATTGATGAAAAATGTTTAGAATTATTTTGATTCCATTTTTAGACTTGTTTAATTGATTTCGAAATTAGCTCTTGTGTTTTTGATTGAATATGATCTTAGCTAATTTTGGTGAACATGAACTTGAATCTAGAAATACTTTGTGATTTGATCTTGGTTATTAATTTCTAGGTTTTGTCACATGTTCTAGAACTAGGATATTTTGATTGTGATCTCTATCATTTAAATCTAGTTCGTGCTTGGTTGAATATGTTGTTGATTTCAAGTGTTAACTTGATCACTTGATTTCAAAGCTAGTTTTGAGCTTTCTATTGAAGATTTGTTGTTCTAGCTTTGATTGACATGTTTAGGTTTCTAGATAATATTTGTGAATGATTTTGAATGTCTAATCTAGATCTCTAATCACATGTTCATAAGAATTAGTTACATTTGCTTGTGAGCTTGATTTGTGCAAATCTAATTCTTCATAGAGTGTGTTTGATCTACTTGCTCTATTTGCATGTGTTTGAATCATTTGCATCACTTAGATCATATTGCCTTGTAATAGGTGAAAGTCTCTTGTTGGAGTGTGATTCTTTAATATTGAGCAAGGAAGTCTTGACTAGAGACATGAGATGTGTCTCGGTTAGTTGAGTAAGGAAGACTTATTTAGGAGTGTGAGGCTCCAGTTAGATAAGCAAGGAAGACTTGGTTAGAAGTGTGAGGCTTTAGTTAGCTAAGCAAGGAGACTTTCTAGAGGCATGTGATTTGTCTCGGTTAGAAAGTGAAGGCAAGCTTTTCATTAGTAAAAGGCCCAAGGGTAGGATAGAAGGGATATTCAAGAGAGTGTGTTTCATGTGATTTGATCGCCTTGAGTGTGTACTTTTATCCAACTAGTGAATTGCGTGTTGCCGGTAGTTGTGGATTCAACCCGTGGATGTTTCCTCTTAGGAGGTTTATCACGTAAAAATATCTTTTGTTGATTTTCGTACTTTAAGCTTCTTTACTTGCTTAACTTGTATTGCATAACACTTGTTTAATTGGATTCATATTGACTTGTTAAAGCCATTCATTTGTTAATCTATCTAATTGTGTACAATTTGGTTGTGTTTAAAAAGAAGTAGAAGAATTTGAGCCCCCCAGGTATATTTTACACTATAATTGTTTAATGGAATTTCATTTCATATATTTATACTATCATACCATTCTTCAGTGATATATTGTCCTTCAGGGACTTTCAGTACTAAAGAATCTGCATATTTTATTTGATAGAGTCAATTATAAGAATGGAATTGCATGCTTCTGACATGAGACAGTATAATACAACATTTATTTATGATGTATATATTTCATAACTAAATAGATTCTTACAGATTTATTAAAATAACAAAGTGTCACATATATGTTATTTTGTTTTCACTTTGTAACATACAATTAGCTCTCCCGGAGCATTTATATATAATTGGTAAAATATCAACATGATATTTATGTATACTTTATGTACACCACTATTTTCAGTGAAAATTACCAACAATGACCACATATATTATAGGAAATTCGTTTTTAACCACATGCATACTTTTAATTGTTTTTAACCATGTTTTTGAGAAATTACTCAAAAGCCCTCATATAAAAACCCCCCTCAAAACACTCTCTCTCTCTCTTTTCTCTCTTTTCTTTCTCTCCTTTCTCTCTCCTCTCCTCTCCTCTCTCTCACCGATCTCTCTCTCTCCCTCAAAGCCACCGCCGGCGTGGCCGTGCGGCGTCGCCGAGGGCCGACGAAGGCCGACGAAGGCCGACGAAGGCGTCGCAGCGGGCCGGTGCCCTTCTGGGCTGCACGACAGCGCCGTCGTCGTGCAGCTGGGTCGTGCGAGCTGCTCCTTCGCGAACGAAGGGGTTGGCCGTCGTCATGCAGCGCCGTCATCGTGCAGGTGGGCCGGCGTGGTCGTCGCTGCTGCTGCCGTCCTTCTGCACGATCGCCGGCGGACAGATCTGTAAACCAAACAAAAAACCTAAACCTAATCTGAATTTGGGGAAGAAGAAGAGGAAGAAGAAAGAGGGAAAAAAA
The DNA here is from genome assembly GCA_008009225.1 of Acer yangbiense. NCBI lineage: Eukaryota > Viridiplantae > Streptophyta > Magnoliopsida > Sapindales > Sapindaceae > Acer > Acer yangbiense. The sequence goes on along the minus strand of CM017773.1, from coordinate 15,069,081 downwards.
AAAAAACTTTTCATAATTTCAATTTAGTCCAGATTTCAAGTTTGAATATTTCTATTTTAGGCATGATTTCAAATTTGAATATTTTCATTTAGGCAAGATTTCAAGTTTTTGTATTTCAATTTAGTCTTGATTTCAAGTTTGTTTCGAGGTTTAAAGAACACTATTTTCAGGGGTACTCTGGTAATTCATGGTACTAAACTGAATTTTTTTTAAAAAGGTGGTTATTAACAATTAAAAATTCAAAAGTGGTTAAAAACAAAAGTATGATAAGTTAGATGGCTAGTTATGCTTTTCTCTCCTATTTTCATCACTAATAGTAAACATTTTCTTACTTTGTTTTGGTGTGATTCCACTTCAGGTGACTAGATTTTCTTATTATGATCATCAATGTTATAATAATTTTAATTGACCAAAATTCCATCATGACGATTAGATGACTTAACATTCACTTTAGTGAATGATATCAATCATTCTAACCAGGCAAGATAAATGATTTTGTTTCGGCACAAAATAAAAAACATAGTATCCCCATATAATCATTTTCAAGTGCAATAGGCATAGCAAATTTAAAGACGTCAATGTAAACTATGAATATAAGATAATTAACCAAGGCGATATGTATAATGTATAAAAGAAAAAATATATTGTTGATTTTCTATATATAAAACAAGTGTTTTTTGGATTATATATATACCATTCACCGAGAATTCGAGTTTTACGGCTAAAGTAGAATCATTTACTAGTTGTATTATTGGTTGTAAGGTGATCATAAATTTGGAAACAGTTCACAAATGCAAATCCCCGCAATATGTATTTCTTTGTATTTTTTTCATTGTGTTTCTATCACACGTACTCAACACACATATTCACTATATGTTTCTGTTAGCATCAAACATACTGCCATCGACACAACCAAAGGCATTGTTCTTTGTATGTTGTCATGCAAGTCATGCATGCACATACACTTTTCTTCACAAGTATACACAGTTTGCATCCATAGGCTATAAGTGCATCACATGAGTGTTTTCTAATGAAAAAAATGCTCATAAAGTTGTGATTTTAAATTAAAATCATCCCATAATAGACGATATATGCCAACATATTAGAACTCAAAACTTCAGGTTTTGATATCATTGAGATTCAAATCTCTATCAATTAGATTTAGAACTTTAGGTTCTAATTATATTGAAAGCTTATATTTAATTCTAAACTTCAGGTTCGTATTTAAATTGAAATCTAGAATTTCGGGTTTTGATTAATTAAATTGGAATATAGGACTTTGGGTTCTAATTAACTAATTGGAATATATAACTTCAGGATTTGATTGAATAAATTGGAATCAAGAACTTCAAGTCCTGATTAGTTAAATTGGAATACAACACTTTGAGTTCTAATTTAATTAATTTTCAAAACATTTGATCAGTAACTATGCTTGTAGAACTTCGAGTTTTGATTAAAATTGGGATCCATATGTATGTAGAACTTTAGGTTCTGATTAATATCAGATATATAATGGTAATAATAATTAATAATACTAACAATTTCTTCAATAAACTAATTTACTGAAATATGAAAATATGACGAAATACAAAACTAGATAATCGCCGAGCAATAAAAATTGGAAAAAACAAAAACAAAACTTACTAGATCTATACAACCCCACTCGTATATAGATTATATAAACAAGTAAAATTAAAATTAACCACAATGCAATTTTAACACAGTGATTAATTCATATTCAAATCCTTACAAAACATGGATTCGTCTTTTTTTTTCTTTTTTTTCTTGATCTCTTTATATTTATTCAGATCTTTTCAAGATCTAATTTAGAACTTCAAGTTCTAAATAATTTTCTCAAATCTAGAAATTCTAGTTTTGATTTTTCAAATCAAGAACTTATGGTTATGATTTTCGGATCAATAACTTCTGGTTCTGATTTTATTTTTGAATCAAGAACTCATGGTTCTGATTTTCCTAATCAAGAACTTCTGGTTTTTTTTTTTTTTTTCGATTCAAGAACTGCTGGTTCTTATTTTGAATTAAGAACTTTTGGTTCTGATTTTTAAATGCAATCTTCTTGTTGCAAACCTTTATTATTAATAATAAGAAATGAAGAAAAAGAGATCAAATAATACCAAAAAAAAAAAAAAAAGCATCCGTGTTAATAATGTGTTATAAATCAAAGCATAAAAGCATAGAAAGTAATAATAATCGAAAAGAGAAAGAATGAGAGCAAACCAATTTTATTAGTTTATTTATGTGTCTTTTGAATGCTTACATAATAAACCTATATATAGGCATATGAAGAATTGAATCTACAATGAAATAGGAAATAAGATCAAAAGAGGTAATTGCCGTACATTGAAATAGGAAATGAGATCAATAGAATTAATTGCTAATTATTCTTTAGGTGGTGAAAGTCAATTATTTCACAACATTATATGATATATAATTTTAGAGTGGTGCTATTAGCACACCCCTTATCGGTTTATTTATGCCCCGCGTTTTAATTATATAGTATTTTTTTTTCTTTTATCAAAATTACTTAAAGGAACATACAATTTAAGGAAAAAAAATCTTCTACAAAGTAAATCTAATAAAACCCCACATTCTTTTCCTTGGAAAAAAAAATAAAAACCACGTTCTTGTAATCTGTTTCCTGAAAAAAAAAAAAAAATCCTTAACTCTTAAACCCTAAAATTTGCTTCTTACACACATACAAAATATTATGGAAGAGTCTAAGAATGATATCATGCATATGGAAGAATTGTCTCATAATGATATCAAACATCTGAAAGAATTGTCTGAGGATGACATGAAGCATCTTTAAGAATTGTTTGACAATGATATTAAACATCTGCAAGAATTGTCTGAGAATGATATCAAACATCTAGAAACAATTTCTTCTCTAGAAGTAAGTTTGAAGTTTACTTTTTCTTTATAATGATATCAAATTGTCGTTGTGTTGAAACAATTCTGTTTTTTTTTTCCTTTTCCACCATGAAATAAGAAGAAGAAAAAAAAAACTAAAAAAAAAGAAAAAAAGAAAAAATAGATCGTTTAATGGAGGTGTGAGAGAGAGACGTTTACAGAGATCAGAGATACGGTGTATTAATTTGAAAAATAAGTAAAAAAGGGTAGTTTTGGAAAGAAATCAAAAAATTAATAAAAACATTTAATTTTATTTAATTAAATCAAAATTTTAAAAAGTGAGGCATAAATAGACCGGGGGTGTGCCAATACCACAACTCATAATTTTATTATTATTTTGTAAGCATTAATTAATATGACACATGTCAGCTTCTAGTTAAAAAAAGTTATTATTATATGATTATATATGATATGATATGATATGATATGAATAATGTTTGGATACTGACAGTCAATACCCAAAATACTGACCCCACCAATGAGAGTGTAGCACGTAGCCCAATTTGTAAGATAAATGTAAAAAGTAAAAGAAAAAAAGACCACATGCTACACTCTCATTGGTGGGGTTAGTATTTTTGGTACTGGCCGGTCAGTACCCAAACATTACTATATATATAATCTTTCTATTATCAGTTCGAACTGATATAAAATATATCAGTTCCTTATATGTGGGTTATTGGATTTAAAAGATGCTTTGACAAGTGCATGTAGCCAAGTCAAAGTATTTAAATCCAATGGCTCATTTGCAATAAACTGATATATTTTATATCAGTTCGAACTGACAATAGAAAAACAATATATATATATATATATGAATTATTTATTTTTCAAGCATTAAATAAAATTACACATGGTGGTTTCTGGTTTAAAAAAGGCTATTATTAAATATTATATATGATATGTATATAAAGACACAAATGAAATATATATATTAAAAAATAATTGTGAATTAGAAAAACTCTAAGTTTTAAAATTAAGTGAAAATAATTTCAAGCATGTACCAAAACTTCTACCTTGGGATTTTTATGAAATTTTGAAACAAAAAATGTCGTATTTTTTTTTTATATATATATATACCACACGTGCGTGTGATATAACTACTCAAACCTGGAATGTTATTAATCTTTTTGGAGTAAACTTCAAAGTGTTTTTTTAAAAAGTAATACTAAACAACCCAAATAAATATGACAAGTGAGTTGTCATTACTGTAAAATTTTAGTGACCGCAATTATTGAGATAAGATATTTATTATAAATATCAATATGGGTTTACGTAAATATTATCTTAATTGGTCAAACTTGAAAGGTAGTTTTTTGATTCTTTTATATATGTTGATGGAACGTGTAATTAAGGGTGGTTTTCCTGAACGTATTTTAAAGGAAAAATACCATGATGACTTTATCAGAAACTGGTCCTCTCTCTACCTATCAATGAAACATAGCGTATTATTTTCCATCACGATTGAAAGCACTCTGTGGAACTGAATAGAGGCTAAGGGAGAGAAACCAGAGTTTTGATCAGACGATTTATATACCTATTTGTGGTCCCCATTTCCTAGCTTTTGTGCTCGTTTTCGAGCAGGTTGGTGTTTATAATGTGTTTTGTGAGTCTTGTGTAGGTTATATGCCCTAAAATAAGGTGTTAAAGCTTAATTGAAGAGCTTTGGAGGTTAAAGGGCTGAAATTGTAATAGCTCGTGCAGAACACCCAACTTTCGGGAGCCAAATATCCCTCCTCAAATCGAATTGGATTTGGTGCCACATATTTTTAGAAATCCCCGGATGTCTAGTTTCCAACGGTTTTACGGATTGCAATTTCGGGTTTTCTAGAGGAAATTATGCCTGTTTTCTTAATGATACGCAATGCTGAAAATCTTCACTAGAGAGAAAAGCGACATGGATGCGACCTGAGCACCAGGTCGCTTCCAAGTCGCATTTTGCTCTGTCAAATGACGGGTTTTTGCCCTAAAATCATCTCATCTATAAATACCTTCCTTTTTTTTCACCCAAAAGGAGGAGGCCACATCCAAATACACTAAAATCACCTCACCCACACCCAAAACACCTCATACCCTACACAACTCACCCTTCTCCATCTTTTCCATCTTCTTCACCAAATAAGTGAGAGATTCAAGCTCCCATAGAGGTTTTTCCTCCATGGGAGCTCACTATACACCACCACCACCACCTTCTACACTTCTTCCACCCATCTTAGAGCATATTACAAGAAGAAATGAGTGGTCTTTGAACCAATTTTGAGCCAAGCAACAGCAATGGAAATAGAGAGGCTTTTGAGGAGATTTCTTCATGGGTTTTCTCTACAACTCATTTTTTTTTTGTATTTCTTGTTTTCTTTGATGTGTATCACCAATTTAGGAATATTATAAACCTATACTTGTGCTATATACGTATGTTTGTTCTTAAATTCTTTGGGTTTTGTTTTATTCTTTGTTATATCTAAGATTTAATCTCTTATTGTGATATTCATGTGTGTGAAGGTTCGAAATTGATATGTATGCATGAATGAGATTAGGAGTAGAGTAATTTAATTTAGGAGAAGTGTAATTTAGAATCCCATGATTGTTTGTATGTTGGTGGATGATCCAAAATGCTATGTTTAGAATGATTTAAGTGTTACAGAATTAGCTCCAAGGAATGGGAAAAGTAAGCTTTGGTTTCATATTCTTGTGCTTAATGAGTTTTTGTTTTAAGACACAATTACTCATCCCATGGCTTGGGTTTAGGTGATGAATTGATTTTGGTGAATTCCTTAATCAAGAGAATGAACCCTTAACTTGAATTGAATGTTCTTAATGATAAACAATCAACACAATGCATATAGTTGTTTGGTGAACTTGTCTCATCTTTTAGCCATCCATCTTAGGGAGATTAGAGAGATAAGGAGAGAACTTTCTCTTCTATGAGAGAGTTAAGCATTCAAGAAGATCAGAGACCCGCCGTGATCGTCTAATGAGAAAGACATCTCGATTGACAACCGAGAAGAAAGCCCGGCGTTCGATTCCCGGAAGCAGATGGGTTTTCCTTTCTATCTCTTTTGTATTTCTTTCTTTGTATTTCTTGTCTCATCTTTGATGTGTACTTTCATTCATTCGGGATTTGACATAAACCTAGCATTGTTGCCTCTTTTGTTGAATATGTTTGTTGATAATTGAGTGGTTATTTAAGTTCTTAATGTTTTAAGTGATTAGCCACCATTTGAATGAGCTTTGGTTATGTGTGATGAACCAAGGGGCGAAGCACGCAACGTGCTCAACTAAATCTCCATTACATGTAGAAGTAAGGTAGAGATACACTAGGTTTTGCATGTAAAGTCGATAAATGTGTCTCACAGTTCTTAATGAACTCGTGTGTAATTTCGGGTAGCCATCGAGAGATAGGTCTGTTGGTGCATGTGGGTATAGCCTTTATTACTCAAGGGAGAGTATTGGCGAGGATTAAGTGAGCACGACTTTCAACATTTATAGGCATGTTTGTATGAAATTGTGTGATTGTTTTGGTGGAGTTATCTTCTTAATGTAACCATATATTCTTTCCTACACCTGTCCAATCCATTCTATCTTTATAAACACTATTGTATATAATTTATATTTGCATAGCATTATTTACGATTAATGCACACACAACACACACCTCTTTTCTTGTTGACCAATAAAGCAAAGCTAGGAATAGTTGACGGATTACACCTCCCCGTGGGAACGAATTTAACTTATTATTGTACTACTCCAACGGCCTCGTACTATTGCAAGTGCCCATTTTGGAGCAGTCAAGTTTCATCATTCTTGCAAATTCATTAGAGATTTGGGCTAACAGACAAAAGCTATAACTCAAGGTATGTTATTCTATCTATCTTAAATTTGTATGTGAAAGCCTTGGAGTTCTAAGATCCGTGAATCATGAATGTATATTATAATATAAAATTGCTTACAATTACCACACAAATCATGGGATGGATATGGTTAATGAATAAACCACTTATCACATCATTTGGGTTTATTTTGGGGCTAATTTTTTTGGTTGTCTAGCAAGTGTTTTTAAAATCTACTAAAAAGAATGAAATCTTGATTATAATTTAATAAATAATGATAACATGTCATTAAATCTTCAAAATTACATAAATTTTAGATAAGGAGAAGAGATCCTAGAATTGTTTGGTGTAGAGTGCTTAACCCTTTTTTTAAAAAAAAAAAAATTTAAGTATTACAAATTTTTTATTTTTAAAATTATTAATACGAGAATTTTGGAAGATGATATAACTTGAATTCACAATCTCATTTATGTTATTACGAGAAACTTACTGCTCAACCAGCTCAACTTTATCGATCGGTTAACTTTCTTTATTAAGACTAATCAAGACAAATGCATTCTCTTCAACCCCAAATAATATATATATATTTTAAAAATAATAATGTGGCTTGTGGATGCCGTACAATAATCAGAGTAAATACTACTAAAGTTTAAAAATTTTGTTCAAAATTTATCTCAAATTTATGAAATTTAAATTGTAATTATTACTGGTCGATGTGATTTCGTAGTGAATAATGTTCATTTAACTTGATAATATCTCAGATTTGAGTGCCGCACATATAAAAAAAGTATAGTTTATCACATTCTTTTAGGGTCTATATAATAATGAAAAATTATTTGTCATATCACTTACCATAAATTTTGACTAAAATTTGTGGGTTAATAACATTACTCTCTCTATAAAAATTTAATTGATTATATATAATCAGAGAAAATCGGGGGAAATAGCATCAAAATGGCTTGTTTTTTTATTACCACCATTACCAAAACAATAAGTTAGGTTATTTTATTTTATTTTTTTATTTTTTTTTACACCTAAAATAATGAATGGACAACGGCACAAGATTGCCTCATTTAATATCACTTTAGATTTTAGCTCATATCTTTCTATCTCCTTCATAACTCACTCATTCTTACGTTCTCTCTACAAAATTTTATTTCATCATTTGAAAATATTCATGTCCCCGTTTCGGAGATTTTGACAGTGGAACTTATTTTATACATTTGAGACTTATTTATGCCTTTGTGATTTATTATTATTATTATTATTATGTATTGCTGCTGGCTTTTTGTGACTGTCACTTAATTAATAAGTTTTTTTTTAGCACTTTTATGTAAATTTGGACAATATACCCTTAAATAAGATTTGAAAGTTACTTGTCAAAAATTAAAATTGAAATAAAATTATTAGATTTCTAGATAGTAAAAATTTAAAACTACAAATTATTTTGATATACCACCACCAATTAATCAACTTGGTCGATCTTCCGGTTTTGTGCGAATGAATGTTTGGCAAGATCATATTTATTAATTCTTCAATAAGTGCAAGATATATATTGGTCCAAAAAATTGAAAAAGAATTTAAGGAATTTGTCTATCTCTACTTGTTAAAAGAATACAACTATCATGTGCCTGTTTGGTTTGATATCAAAATGTCTAAATCATAATCAAATTGAAATATTATGTCAATATATTCAAAGAAGTAACACGAAATCAAGTTTGAAATACATAATTCCTTATCAAATTGTTTTTATAAATTCTTACCTTTATATATATATATATATATATATATATATATATATATATATATATATATATACAGTCTTTCTATTATCAGTTCGAACTGACAATAAATATATCAGGACGAAGAATGTGGACCACAGATTATGGAGAAGTTTTGACAAGTGCATACATTTTGAGTCAAAGTATGTAAATCTACTGGTCCACATTCTTCGTCCTGATATATTTATTGTCAGTTCGAACTGATAATAGAATTTCTGTATATATATATATATATATAAATGTTCAAGTTAGTGCGCACTAATATAACTTTATCAGTGCGTTAGATGTGGACCATTAGATTTACATACTTTGACTCAAAGTGTATGTACTTGTCAAAACTTCTCTATAATCAGTAATCAGTGGTCCACATGCATTGGTACTGATTGTGAACATGAATATATATATATAATGATAACATAATCCTTAAATTAAAGGCTTTGTTGTTGCTCATTTAAATATTAGAATACCTAAGTTACTATACAGGATGGGTAGTAGATAGAGCATTAGCTATATGTTTTTTTTCTATCAAAATTTTCAATTTTAATTTATTAAAGTCGTTATATTATAATCCAATATCAGTTAATTATTAATAACGTGTAATTACAAGTCATGTATCATGTCGGTATATCACAAACCTTATTATAAATTTAAAAGAAAAATTCCAATGTATTAATGCACGTCACGTGCACCTTTCATATATATATATATATAACACCGTGTGAGATGAGTAACCAATTGACAATGGCGTACTATTTGATTGGTACATTGAAGCTTTCTTGGTGAAAGAAATTTTAATAAAATAAATAAATATATATTAGTAGGAACACATTTAATTAGTATAGTTATAATTGAATCATTTTATGTGAAATTAGAGGGGTATTATTCAATAATATCTCTTAAATAAATTGTGATTGGTCTGGTAAAGTTGCTGTCATTGATGCTCTGTCATGATAGCAATCTCACCTCTCTTTTTTTTCTTCCTTCCTTCAAATATCCACTTAATTAAATTATAATATAAATTAGCTTAAGCTACGCGTTTGGCATTTACATATTCCTTTTAAATCTTTCCAAGTATACGATACTCTCCACCCAGCTTCACCTCCACAAACAGCGCGTGCATTTCCCTCTCCACAACATGACATCAGAAAGAAGAAACAAGGCCTTTTTCCATCTTCCACTCTCAATTGGCGCGTGTAAAGTGTGCCTTCCAGAATCAATGAAGCAAATGTTTGCCAATCGCCACAGAATAATATATAAACATACTTCGAAAAGAAGAACGGTTTTTTGGGTCACCTTCTATGCAATAAACCAGAGCTAATAAATCTGCTTAAAGTCACCATCTTTATTACAATTTAAACTGTAAGTTGTTTTCTTTTCAAGTTGTTGTATTAGTTTTATGTATGTATGTCTTTGTTCATCTTTTTTGCTATTTGGGTTTAGTTTCTAAGGTCCTGTAGTTGAATATATGCACTGTTTTTTAATGGTCAATCTTTTTAGACCACAAGTGATCATCCACTTCTGTCTGATTTTGTGAATTGGGTTTTTCTCTTTTTGTTGTATTATATAACAGTTTAGATATTTGGGATTTTTCTGGGGATATTTTAGTCCTGGTACTCTTTGTGTTGTTGTGTTTTTTGTTTTTTTATATGACCTTGAATTTGAAGTACAGTTGTTGCTTTAGTTTTGTGAAATCACTTCTGTTTTTAGTAAAGTTGTATAGAGTAAGTGATTGAGATTCTTTTCCCTGAATTGGAATTTGAGAATCTTTTATGATCATTTTGAATCCATATTTGGGGGAATAATAAGGACAGGAAATCTATAATTGGAATAAGGCCTTAGAGTTCTTACAAGTTTTTAAATTTTAGCAATTGTGTCTTCGAAAAGGTGAAAAATGCAAAGAGTTAGATTATCATCCCAACAGGCCCCTGTGCATAAACTAGGGGATTCTCAAATGACATTATCGCCGAAATTTAGGTTAGCTGTGATCCAATCTTCCTTGTTGAATCCTTCACCCGAGCTAGAGTCATCTCTCAGTGGAGAGCCCTTCATTCCAGGCCTCCCTGATGATGTTGCACTCAATTGTCTCCTTCGGCTTCCAGTTGAGAGCCATGCAGCCTGCAGAGCTGTTTGCAAGCGATGGCACCTACTGCTTGGTAATAAAGAGCGGTTTTTCACCCGAAGGAAGGAACTAGGTTTCAAAGACCCTTGGCTCTTTGTCTTTGCCTATCACAAGTGCACTGGAAAGATTCAGTGGCAAGTTCTCGACCTTACCCACTTCACTTGGCATACTATCCCAGCAATGCCTTGCAAGGAGAAAGTCTGTCCCCATGGGTTTAGGTGTGTTTCAATTTCCCGTGAGGGTACTCTATTTGTGTGTGGAGGTGTGGTGTCTGATGTCGACTGCCCTCTTGACTTGGTTTTGAAGTATGAGATGCAAAAAAATCGTTGGACTGTCTTGAACAAGATGATTACAGCTAGATCATTTTGTGCTAGTGGGGTAATTGATGGGATGATATATGTGGCTGGAGGAAGCAGCACTGACCTATTCGAACTTGACTCAGCTGAGGTTTTGGATCCTGTAAAGGGGAATTGGCGCTCCATTGCAAAAATGGGAACTAACATGGCATCTTATGATGCTGCGGTTCTAAATGGGAAGCTTCTCGTGACGGAAGGCTGGTTGTGGCCATTCTTTGTCTCTCCAAGGGGTCAGGTTTATGATCCGAGGACTAATAACTGGGAGACTATGGCCGTTGGACTGAGAGAAGGGTGGACTGGTTCGAGTGTTGTGGTTTACGGGCATTTGTTTGTGGTTTCAGAGCTTGAAAGGATGAAGCTTAAGGTTTATGACACGAACAATGATTCCTGGGAAACAATCGAAGGGCCTCCATTACCAGAGCAAATATGCAAACCTTTCGCTGTGAATGCATGCAATTGCAGAATCTACGTTGTGGGACGGAACCTTCGTGTTGCTGTGGGTCATATTTCAAGGCTGAGCACTTATGAGGAAAAGTGGAGCTTCAGTGTACAATGGCATGTTATTGATGCTCCTCAAAGCGTGTCTGACTTGACACCCTCCGGCTCTCAGGTTCTGTTTGCTTAACTTTATTATATGTAACCTTAACGACATTGTCTTGTATGTTATTGAAATAAGTTGTGATCAAATAAAAATATCAAAGCAGTAGAATGATGTAGCTGTGTGTTATTAGAATGAACGTACGGTGTATACAGTATACAGTTTTTGTTATCTTCCTTTTTCTTACAAAAATAATAATAGTAAAAGGATCTGTCTAATTATTGTATTTCTGTTTACTTTCTCTAATATTTTTCTTGCATTTTTGGATGAATTATTGTCTATGTCCGAGGTAGCTTTACTCTGATGATCTATAGTCATAAGAGGGCAATAATCAGCTTATACTGCAACTCAATTTGCCTATATTTTTATGTGATATCACAATTTTGAGTCCATTACATGTGGATTGTGACTCGTTATCCTTTCTATTTGCAAACGCCTGATGAAATTACTCTGATTTGACCTTTTGAAATCGGAAATTGATATCGATGAGAAAATTTATACTATATAGTAAGTGACGAAGAATTTACATTTCTAGATGACACTCTTAAGGCAGCTTTCAGGGATTGTTTACTTGTACGTAAGCAGAAAACTTGTCGTGCTTGCGTTTACCACTCATATCGCGTACTATGATATTTCATGAGAATGTCATTTTGCCTAATTCTATTAAGGGTTCAAAAAAATTTTGTCACTATTTCAACCTGTTTTTGTAAGAATATCACTGGTTTACTAATTTAAGTTTAAAATACACCTATTTAGGTGATCAGACAAAAATACTCTCATTTTGTCTGTTTGTGTCTTTTCAAACGTAGAGAGAAAAAAGTTGAGAGAGAGAGAACAGTGGAGAGAGAAAGCATCATTGCAAGAAATCCAACTGTAAATCTCACGGCGAACTCATCGTTGCAAGAAGATCTGGGTTTTCGAGTCTTTTGAAACATTGTTTGAGTTTAGGTTTGATTTGATTTGTGGTTGATTATGTTTGTATGATGAGGTTAGGTTAGGATTTTATTTTTTGAAAAAAATTGTTTTGAAGACGAAGAAGTTCTGGGTTTTCGTGAGTTTTTAAACTTTTCCCGTGACTTTTAATACATCCCGTGAGTTATACCATTGTTCCCGTGACTTTTGAAACCCTTCCCATGACTTTTACTACTGTTCCCGTGACTTTTACTACAGTTCCCGTGACTTTTACTACTGTTCCCGTGACTTTTAATACACTTCCCGTGACTTTTGAAACCCTTCCCGTGACTTTTACTATTGTTCCCGTGACTTTTACTACTGTTCCCGTGACTTTTAATACACTTCCCGTGACTTTTACTACTGTTCCCGTGACTTTTGAAACCCTTCCCATGACTTTTGAAACCCTTCTCGTGACTTTTAATACACCTCCCGTGACTTTTTATACACTTCCCGTGACTTTTCATTCACTAGTCCAGCCTTAAGATTTATGAAAGACTCTGAGAACAAATGAAAAGGAACCCAGCTTAAGGTTTTAAATCGACCACCGCAAGCTCAGCGGGGAGCTCGACCCCCGAATGCGTCTGCGTAGCGCCACTAAACTAATTATCCAATGAAGTTATATTAATAATGTTATGGTGTTCAATTTCCATTGGATGTCTGTTATAAAGGAATGTGAAAGAATAAAATATCAGAAAACTTTAAAGTAAGAAAGAGAATGTGTAAAGTAAGGGCAATTTTGGTAGTTCACCATAATAGGTGCATTTTAAAATTAACTTATTAAAGTAGTGACTTTGTCACCAAATCAATTCAAAAAGGTGACATTTTCCACCATTTCCACTTATACTTATGATTAACAGATCCTATTCTTTAGGACCAAACAAATTGAAGAATGAAAGTGATGTTTTTCTTTGGTGGGTTATCAGCTATAACAAGGTTGTTTAATTGGGGTGGTGTGGTTGGTGTGGTTGTTGATTTAGTATCACAAATCAAGGTATGCTTTTTTTCTTTTTCTTTTGAAAATATCTATTAATCCGGAACTAGGTATTTTTTTAAAAGCTTTCGTCATTGGTAGTATTTTAGCCGCTGACCTAAGAGTCATTTACCCAACCCCAAGCTCGTCCTTCTATTAGCTGAGCTACGCCCTAAATCAAGGTATGCTTGGGTAGAAGTACAATCAATCTCTCATGACAAATAATTAGATATATGGTATGGTTGGTGAGTGGTGAGGTTTTCTTATTTGCTTGATCATCATTGTAACTAATTTCTTAAAAAGAGGGTGGAAAGATGGACCAGTTTCTGCCCAACCTAACACATCTATTTATTTATTTCCATTTTTTTAGTCATCATCAATTTATCATAAACATCTAACTTCTACAAGTTCAAACTTGTTGTGCTACACCAGCAATTTAAATTCTATTTTTATCTATCTATTGGACCAATAAAATTGCATCAATGATAAATGTTGAATTTAATTTTTCGATAATGATATGATATGTATCTTTTAACTTTTGAATCTCTGGTTTCAATTTGTTTCATCAAGCCGACACGAGATGTATTCATATGTCAATGTAATATTTTATGAATGACACCTTGTATACGAACTACTATCCAAATAATTTGAAACATATCATCACCACCGAACACATGTGGTACAACATACCATTTAGTCAATTTCATTTTGTTAAATTGTTTAAAAGTGATTCAAAAGCTAAACCTCATATTTATTTGAGAATTAACTACTTATTTTCTTCACAAAAGGATTTAACAAACTTAACATAAGGTTGTGTTAACATAATTAAAAAGCTAATTAGAGAATTCAAAAAAAATATATAGTCCTGAATTAATAGATATTGTCAAAAAAAAAAAAAAACATTTGGTAAAAAAAAAATGAGAAATATTAAACGAACTATTAAATTAACATATGGGTATACAAAACTTACTTCTTAATTTTCTTAAGCATTTAAATAATTAAAACATATTTTGAAATACCGTAAATTGATAAAACCATTTTTAGATAAAAATAGTTATATAGTAAAAAACAAATTACATAATATTATTATACTGTTACGGCAATTAAAAATAAACAAATTGTTTTCAAATAATTTCTTGAAATATTTTTTGCACAATACAATTTTAGTCCAAAAAGAGACATTTTACCAAGGACAAAAACACACGAATGGACTGAAATCCAACCACCACCACGCCGCCGCCGCCGCCCCCCCCCCCCCCCCCCCCCCCCCCCCCACCCAAAGAAAAAAAAAAAAAAAAAAAAGTTCAATGACATGCTTCTTTTCTTCAAAACAGGAAAAAAGAAGATGCAAGTTATTTGTAGTAACTCAAGTCTATTTATGAGAAGTATAGAAAGAGAGGCCGAATATGCTTTACAATTACAATGTCGACTTCAACAAAATTAAATAAAAACTACAACTTTCTGTACATTAATTTGACTGAGGGAGGTAACATTTTTTGTCCAGCACGAACGAGGAAACTTTTAAGTTTCCCATGTCCTTGACAAGAAAACATTTGACGCGAGTAAATGTTTATGGACTAAGCCAGGTAATTGTATATCTGAGGATTGTTCTTGTCCCGTTCAAGGTATTCCCGATCAATCAGGCTTTCGATTCTTTTCTTCAGATCAGCTGGCTTTATAGGGAACTTGAGCTGTCCAACAAAACAAACACATTTCCCCTCAAATCTCATCATCAGTTCGGTCATACAAATACAACAATATATCTCTTGCCTCCCAAGTCATCAATCACAAAATTTAAAAACACTTCAATTATTGAATGAAATTACTTTCCAGGAATTCCGGGGTCATGAGAAAAAGCTCTTATGCATGGAAAAATGTGACCTTGACCTTGACACTGTATATGTATATTATATAGAAAATGGGATATAGTTACCTGTTGGAAGAGTTCAGTTATCAGAAGTGTGTGACTAAGCACTTTCCTAGTCTTCATTATCCGAACAATCGCAGCATCAACCTGAACAATATCAAACAAAAGTGGATATAGTTAGACCTCACAAAATTACACCCAACCCACTAATTCGACCCAAATTCATTCGCAAAAAATGGTTGATGGGTCTAGTTCTGTTGGGTCAGGCCATTAATGGGTTGGGTTATTAAAACCCAAAAAAAAAAATTCAAGTTTGGATTTATCTATTAAAAACTAGTATTACCCATCAAGTTTAAAAATATTTTAATTAATTTTTTCCCCAAATTTTACATACAAAACAAAAAAGCTAAAGTTTCTAAATTGATTATTTGTTTGGACATTTTTGCTATTAAATTTTTTGAAAAGATAGTTTTGATTATTTGATATACATTCATTTTCAATTTATTTTAAATTTAGGCTTAGTTATAATTGCATCATAATATGCTTTTTATATATATAAGCATTTATATATTTTTATTTATTATTATTTTACAAATTTTTTTCTTCTTTAATCAAATCAAACTATTAATTACTAAACATAATTATAGTAAATATAATGGCTTAAATGGATTAGTTTTGGGTTACCCATTAATATAGCAAATGGGTTTGGGTTTTCATTTTCAAATCCAATAAGCAAACAAGTGGGTTTGGAATTTGGATTGAGTAAAATTTGAGTAGACCCATTTACGACTTGACACGTATTCGATTCAATTTGATCCACTGTTAGGTCTAGATATAGTTTATCATGCTCTCTAACAGCTTCATTAAACATGACAACTTAAATCATAGGTTTTTGATAAAAATAAAAAATAAAGTAATAGCAGAGAAGGTATACCTGATATTGACGATCCTGAAATACTCTTTCAGTGGTGCTCGTGTTCTCCTCCACTGTTTCCTTCATCTGGATTGCATTTACCTGCATCCCAGAGAAAACACTAGGGTCAATCTCCTTCTTAGTGGCAAACAATTTGAATTTACTCGGTATACCATATAAAGGTGATTGGAAAATAAATTGAATTTAATTATGAAAAAGTTGTATTTGTCCAAGCTTGAGACCATCACTGACTGTCATTGTAATTACTAAATGAACAAAAAATGCATACCTTAATACGATAAAGAGGAGCAGTAAATACTTCATTGAACGTGAATGAATCGTCATCCTCCACTTCTCTTCCTTTTGGAAACTGTAGAATAAGGTATTTAGAAAAAAGAAAAAGAAAAAAAAACAACAAATATAGACCAACTTTATCACCACTAGAGATCAATGTTCGAAAAGTCAGCCACCACGAGGTGGCCTCCAGCCGTGGCGAAAACATGGAAATCGGCAGTAGTAGGCGGAGGGCGACTAGCATGCCCTCGGCGGTCTAGGTGGAGTCAAAGCCGTTGACTCCGCCTAGGCCAATATTAAAAATAATAATAATAATAATAAACTAGTATTAAAATGGTGCCGTTTTGGGGTGTAAAACTCCCCAAAACGATGCCGTTTTTTGGCTTCACTTTAATGAAGTCAACACGCTGCCGTTTTGGTCTTCATTAAAGTGAAGCCAAAATAGTCCCTCCTCCACTCAATCTCAACCAAACGTCTCAACCAGCCCATTCACTTTCAGTCACCCATCTTGTTGTCCAAAGCTGCCATCTGCCGTCGCCGCCGTCGTTATCTCGTCTCCGCCGGCGCATCTAGGTTTTGTACTTTGTATTATTTTACTATTTAGTCTATTTTAGAGTGTAGTTGTTTATTTTTTAATTGTTTTAGGGTTTGTGAAAATTGATTTCAGTTTTAACTTTTAGGATTTGAATTGATTTGTATGTTTATTGAAAATTTTGCCGCCCAACTAATCGCCGACTAGTCGGCCTAGTCACTAGGCACCGGGCATCCGCCCGACTAGCGCCTAGCGACTACTAGAACACTGCTAGAGATTCAACATGCACATCCAATCAGGGAGCACCCACCTTTTGCAGCACACGAACTTTACCACATGCAAGGGACTGTAAGGTCCTCCTCAGTTCCTTATCCTCTATGCCAGTGGCATCCTTAATATCTTGAAAGCTTAGCTTTTCGGCATCGTTAAATAGCATCAGAACAACTGTCTGAAGGCACAACAAATACAAGGCCAAAGTATATTAGTAGCTGCAGTGTAGATGGCACAGACAAAATAGAGGAGAAGAGTGACAAAAGAAAAAGTAATGCACAACTAAGAAATGATTCCAACCTGAAATAGGGAAACTGCTAGCTCCTTTTTTCCTTTTGGGAACTCTGCTTTCAACACACAATGACCTAATGAATTTTGCCACATTAAGCGCCTTCCACTGTACTTGCTTAAGTAGAACTCCTTGAAAATGTCCTGTAGAAAAAGTAGTGAAAAAGTGTCAAACAATTGTATAAAGAACATCCCCAGTGCCTGTAACACGAAACAGCAATCTCAGCTTATGCAAACCTGATAGACATTTAGTTCATGAGGAAGCCTGACATCCATGGGAGGATATGTAGGCCAGTACCTGCAAGACAACCACCAAAAAATTTAAATAAGTCAGGGATAAGTAAGAGATAATAAGTGATTAAACATTAAAGTTATGTTGCTAAAATCATGTGGTAATACATGATCTCAACCTACCCTGTTGTTAAGACGTGGACACTCATCTCAATTCCTGATGGGAGTTTTGTCCTGGCCTGGGATGATTGTTTGAAAGACTCGTTTATCTCCTTTGATAATTCAATATCCTGTATATGTGTGGCAAAGAATTGCAGAAGATGCCAATGAGAATAATGATTAGAAAGACACCATAAAGCTAAATTTAGTATTATAATTAACTAAACAATCCCAACCGAGCATGATGGCCTCATTGTTAAACAATCCAAGAAAGTCGGTCCAGTGTGATCATCAAATTGTTAAAATTTATGTGTGATCATCAAATTGTTAAAATTTATTAATATAAAATCACAAGGTTGAAGAGTGAGAAATTTAAACATCACACAAGCACACATGGCTAGTATGCAGACTGAGACGGTGAGACCATACCTTTTTGAGTGCACCATAGCACTATTAACTTCACATAAATATCAGATAATTGCCACATCAAAGGCTACAAAACCCATAGGAACTAGAATTCATTTTCAAAATAAATGGTTAAGCATATGGAAGTTCCAGAGGCATGGCAATTATTTTATGCAATCATTTCCCTTCATACAATAAAGGGTTCAATGCTTTTTAATGATCGATAATCAGCACTTCAGTAAGATGATCACACAAGTTGAGTTTAATTGCTTGGATTTCCATGTTGATCAATCTCATTTCCTGAACAAGATATACAAGGAGAAAAGGCATGCAGACCTTGAACATTCCTTCAAGTTTGTTTGTGAACTGGCTTCCACACTCAGTCTTTAGCTGTATTAGTAACAGTATTTGTTAAAATGACCGGATAAACATTTGTCAAAAACTATTCAGGAAATGAAAAAATAAATTCCTGTCATTAACCTTAGAAATCATAGACTTCTCAGCATCAATAGAAGCACTCTTCCCCAACAGTAGCCTTTTCGCAAGATCCTTCTTATAGAATGCTTCAAACACATCTTTACCCTAGATATTTTCCATGCAAAAAACAAAAATTAAAACAAATCATACAAATCCCTAAGAAAGATAACCACCAAAAAGTAAATAATAAGAGAAAATCAATACCAGCAGATTATAAACTCTTGTTCAATATAACAGTATATCCATATTTTATGTCAAGGAGACATTATTACCTGGATAAACCTGAATAAAACCAAAACTTTATCAAGTGTACCCTCCAATTCCTCTTCAGAAGTACCCTTATTTCCTGCTCGAAGCTTCTCATCTAGAAACTTTGCAATCAGCTCAGCAGGTCGGTTCTATTAAATGGAGCAAATATTTAACCGTTAGCCACAAAATTGGAAGACATGGTAAAATAAATTAACGGTAAGTTGTAACGACTGACTGATATTGTAGAGAAATAGAAGTTTTATTTCACTTAATGAACATCAGAAACAGAAAGAATATATAGGAGGCATACAGAAGCCATCCATTAATCTAGGAAATTCAAACTATTCTAAAACAGTAATCAGACAAATTAAACTACCTAGAGATAAAGAGTTGAGTAAAAAAAACTACTCAATCTCTTTATTTTAAACTAAAGACTTATCATTGAGACAACAACTTCCAACCCCCACCACTAGCTTGGACCTTAATTTCTCAAAGCTAACCCTAGGGAGAGCTTGGTAAGAATTTCAGCTGTCTGGGAGGCTGTAGGAGTATAGACTAGTTTGATAACCCCTGCTTCAATCTTCTCCTTGATGAAATGTCGATCAATCTCAACATGCTTGGCCATGTCATGATGTACGGGATTCTTAGCTATGCTTATAGCTGCCTGATTGTCACACATTAGTTCCATCGAGCTCTCCATAGGAACCTTAAGTTCTGTCACCAGTCTTTTCAGCCATATCCCTTCACAAATGCCATGAGCCATGGCCCTGAATTCAGCCTCACACTGCTTCATGACACAACCGATTGTTTCTTGCTTTGCCATGTGACCATATTTCCCCAAACATAGGTGCAATACCCTAAGGTGCACCTTGATGAGAATAGGGGAGCTGCACCAAGAGATCTATTGCATGTTCCAGTTGGGCCAATAAAAAGGGCAAGGGCTAAGAGATTCAAAGAAACACTCAATGGCTTGATTCAAGAAACTTGGGCTGAATATGAAATGTTGAAGTCCAAGATGGGCCCACTTGAAGACCAAGGCTTAGTCATCGTCATCAAGGCAACTGATTAGGCCGAATAAGAGACTTGGGCATGTGCCACAAGCTAGGGCGTGTGGTGAGCGGCGTATGGTTGGAGGAGTTTCAATTTCAGCATATTTCCTTTTTAGTCTTTATTTTACTTTCCTGATTGTAAGACATTAATTGCCGAATATTTGTTTCCTTCTTGTGCTAGGCGTGTAGCCTTTCTTTTCTTTTTAGGGTTTAGATATTTTAGTTTATAAGGGACGAGTAGATGTATTTTTTAGAAGATTTTTGAATTAAAATATTGAGAGACTTTTCTCTTTGGTTCTTAAACCTTGACTTATCACTCACAATTCCTTCTCGTTCTTGAGTGTGGCGTCTACAACTTTCTGATACCGTTGGTTCTTATCTCCTTATAGATAACGGGTCACGGTCCTTATATTGTTCTTTGTTATAAACTTGAATTAGAAAACGATCCTTCGTTACCATGACCTCACTGCTCTTGGTGAGGTTCATATCAGACCTTCTATCTATGATCGAACCAGCCCAATCAGCATCGGAAAAGATTGTTATATCCCTACTGGTACCCTTTTTAAAGTGGAGACCCTTTCTTGGTGTCATTTTTAGGTACCTTAGAATGTGGTGTACAACATTCAAATGCTCCTCACTTGGGCTGTTCATGAACGGACTTATGGCACTAACAGAGAAGCATATATCTGGTCTAGTATGTGATAGGTAGATTAGCTTTCCCATTAGCCTTTGATATCTTCCTTTATCTACAAGTTGATTATTCTCCACTAATCCCAATTTCATGGTGTAGTCCATAGGAGTCTCGGCTGGTTTGCAATCAAGCATTCCTGCCTCCTTCAAAAGATCCGGTATATACTTCCTTTGTGATATTGATATCCCATTCTTTGACCGTGCAACCTACATACTTAGGAAGTATTTGAGGCTTCCTAGGTCTTTGACTTCAAATTCCTTGGCTAAGAAGTCTTTCAGCCCCTTTTTTCTTCCTCATGGTTGATGATATCATTCACATAGACAATAAGGACAGTAATGTTACCTCCGAGGGTGTGTTTCACAAACGATGTATAGTCTGCTTGGCATTGTAGGTACCCATATCTTTTGACAACGGTTGTAAACCTCTCAAACCAAGCTCTTGGGGATTGTTTGAGCCCGTATAGGTATTTTTTTAGTCTACAGGCTTTATTGTGATTGAATTCATCCGCTAGACCAGGTGGTACCTCCATGTAGACCTCTTCTTCCAAATTTCCATTTAGAAATGCGTTTTTGATATCTAGTTGGTGAAGTTTCTAGCTAATGATAGTAGAACTCAAATGGTGTTGAGTTTGGTTACTGGGGAAAAGGTCTCCTGGTAGTCAATCCCATATGACTATGTAAATCCCTTAGCAACTAGTCGGGCCTTGAATCTTTCCACACTTCCATCAGCTTTGTGTTTCACAATAAATATCCATTTACAACCCACTGGCTTCTTCCCCTTTGGTAACTCCGAAATCTCCCAAGTCTCATTCTTCTGTAATGCTCTCAACTCTTCCCATATTCAGGAATTGTGAGAACCTCTTGAATGTTATTAGGGACCTGAACCTTTGAGAGGTTGAGAGCAAATAAGCAAAAGTTTGGTGACAAACCTTTGTGTGATAGACAGTTGCACATTGGGTAGAGAGGACGATCTCTACACTCTCCCTTACCCCTTTCCTCTGAGCAATGAGCTGGATCAAGGTCTGAATACTAACTCGTGTTGCTGACAGTTTCAGAGTTTGTGCTGTCCACATGGGTTTCACCCACTATGTCATTATCTAGTTCACTCTCTTGGACTATTTGATTTGGTTTAGTTGCTTGACCTTGCTTGAGAAATGTTTGAGTCATCATGTCCTTTTCTGTTTTCTTTTTCCGGGAATAAACAATCCAATTGGAAGTTTCATTGACTCAATGACTGTGTTTGGAGTTGGATGTGCTTTAAGAGACTTATGTACATTTTTATCTGACTCAATGATTGTATTTGGAGTTGGATGTGCTTTAGGAGACTCATTTACAGTGTTTGGAGTTTCACTAGGACTTAATTTGTTGTGAGATTGAGTTTCAGATGTGTAAGGCTCTAGAGTTTCACAAGGACTTAGAGTTTCACAAGGACTCAATGAACTATGACTATGATTATCAAATTGAACCAATTTTTGGGTTGTTTTACTGAACCCATTTTTGAGTTTCCCAAAAAAGAGTTTTGGAACCAAAAGAACAGAGTGTAATGTAATTGTTTCTGAAATAACCACAGAACCTGTCCCTGTAACTTTTGCGAGGGTTCCATCAGCAATTCTTACATTAAGATTATCATAACATGGGTTATAGTTATGAAATATACTTGGCTCTCCGATCATGTGATCTAATGCACCAGAGTCCACTATCCATGAACTAAAGTTCTCCTTTTTTACTTTCATAGCATTTAGGAATGTACCATTCTGTGCTAGGGAACTGGTTCCAATAATTGATGGATTAGGATTATGTGGCGAGTGATTAAGTAACTTGTGCAGCAATTCCATTTGCTCCTTGCTAAATGGATTGGAGTCAGTTGTGGTGCCTTCATGTCCAGTCACCATGTTGTCGTGACTCTCCTTCTCATTATTGAATCTAGGTTTCCAATCTACTGGCTTCCCATGAAGTTTCCAGCATGTTTCTTTGGTGTGTCTAGGCCTTCAACAATGTTTGCACCATGGCCTCCCTTTCCTAGGTAGATTTTCATTGGACTGATACGAAGTACCTCTGGCAGAAACGGCAGAGCTCTCATTGGAGGAGTTGTTGATTTCGGTCTTTGCTTGCGTACCACCCATCATCACTTTCTTTATAATCTCCTCTCGGACTTTTGAGGATACTTCACGAATCCTAGGAATTGGTTTCATTCCTAGAAGCCTTCCTCTGTGACCTCATCTAAGTTCTAGTTCAGACCAAGGAGAAACTTGAACACCATTTTCTGCTCCACGATCTCTTTGAACAGGGCCTCATCATTGGAACAGGTCCACTTATGTTTTTCGAACACGTCAAGTTGCTGCTAGTGTTGCATCAACGTATTGAAGTCCTGAGTGACAGTTGTCTCTCCTTTACGTAAATCATGCAGGGCACTCTCTATTCCAAACAATTCCGATGTATTGTCACTGTTGGAATAGGTTTCTTTGGCAGCCTCCCATATCTCCTAGGCTGTCTCATAGAGTAGAAAATTTTCTCCGATGTCGTTGTTCATTGAATTGATCAACCATGACATCACTGTATTATTTTCTATTTTCCATGATTTGTATGCTGTGTCCTCCTTCTCCAGTGACTTCATGACTCCAGTGAGAAAATCATCTTTCCCTTTGCCGCATACAAACATCATCACTGAATGGGAACACTGAAGATAATTGTGCCCATTTAGTTTATGACCAGTGATGGGCAAATGAGGAAGATTGAGAGTGTTATTTGAACCTCCTAAGTTATTAGAGGTAGATGCTTCCGAGGAAGAAGTGAAGGAGTAGGCTGGGAATGCCATTCCGTACTTGGTCATGAAAGACTTTTAGGATTAAGGGGATGCTCTGATACCATGGAGAGAAATAGAAGTTTTATTTCACTTAATGAACATCAGAAACAGAAAAGCAATATATATGAGGCATACAGCAGCCATCCATTAATCTAGGAAATTCAATCTATCCTAAAACAGTAACCAGACTGATTAAACTACCTAGAGATAAGACTTGAGTAGCAAAACTACTCAATCTCTTTATTTTAAACTAGAGCCTTATCATTGAGCTAACAACTTCCAACAGATATAAAAAGTGAACCAGTAAGATGAATCAAAAACATACATTAAATTTTATGAAAATTTTATAAATCTCTTTAAGGTTTGACTAAAATATAGACAAACTCCACTTATTATGATAGCTGTCAAAAACCTCCAATGAAATCTGAAAATAACACAAACATCACTGGAAATATCAAAGACAACTGAAGTTGAACAAAATTTATCATAAACCTATACTAGGGGAGATCTTCACCTATTTTTCAAATTAAGCAGGACCGCTGTTGGAGTTGGACAAAACCTCAGGGGAGGCGAATGAAATTTACTCTTAAATTCATTTCCATTAAAAAAGTAAAGGTTGACACCATTTATTCAGACTGTCTAATCTCAGAAGCACACTACAGAAAATTTGAGTAAGCATCCCTCAAAGAAATCAACTTTCCTTCAGGGATCATAGGAACACACCACAAAATCCAAGCATTTAAAACATATGGCAAAATCATTGCATTTAGTATGCAGATGTGGTAGTTAACATTCAAATTCCACACTGAAAAGTCAATATCCCATCTAATGAAAATATGCATGCACCTTGCCAGCAAGGGAGGTATTCAAACTGTGCTCTAACTCTTTCTTCAAAATGATTGTTGCCAACTTCCCAAATATTAATATTGTTATTATTCTTGTTGCTGTTATAATATATTCATTAAACAAACAACCTAATCTTGATCTATGCCACTTTCATATTTCCATCTTGATATAAATTGTGCGTTCCTTACCATGCAATAATGCAAATACAATAACATGTAAATGCATATTGTACTTTTTTAAAATCATGAATTCTAATCTCTCGGGGGAGGAAAAAAAACAATAATAAAACATGCTGACCTGACGCAGATTAATTAGATACTCAAATGCATCCTTTATGGTGTTGGAAAATGCTTCATTCTTTGAAAAGCTTTCTTCCCATATTGTGTCGAGAGAAGATTTAAACTCTAAGAGGGAAGAAACCATATCTTTATCCTTCTCCTCATCCATAACAATGCTATTCCCTGTTCTTCGAATATACGAGGCAAGGGCCTGCCTTAACGATTCAAGGGCATTGACCCTTGAGAAAAGTAAGTACATCCTCAGAAGGTCCTCAGTTCGATGCCCGTCCATTAGCATTGTGAACCCCTGGAAAGATCAGTGAGACCATAATTGTCCGAACGAGGTACAAATAAAATTGCAAAGGAATAGTTAGAGAACTAATTAGATTCACACCTTGTCAAGAATCACAGTTATATGGCGTTCAAGAAGTTGTCTTTCTGCAGTTGCTATAAGCGGTTTTCTTGTACTTACATCCAGGTAGAGTAAACATCTTTCATGTTCTTCATGCAATCTTATCTGTGAGAAGAAGTATCCAACACATCTTATTTATGTCAAAATACATTAAGCATCATAAGTAAAAAAAACCAGCCAGTAAGTTAAACAATCTTAGAAGAAGAATAGTACATAATGTAGAAATTAACAATGCGGTAGAAAGGTCTAAAATTCAGCAGCAGCATTCACTTATAGAATGGATAGGGAAAAGGAAACATACCTCAACATGCTTCAAGTAATCTGGAACGTCTGATAGCTGCATGTATTTCATGCCTTCTGCAGCATAAAATTCGGATGTGCACTCAAGGAATGGCTTCTCAAAGCTTTCTGAGTAAATTCCTAGAGCAGTAAACATCTTCAAAAGATGACTAAGGAGAGTCCTATCAACAGCTTCACCTAATCTGAAATATGATCCCCCCAAACACACACACACAGATACACATACCCCAACACCACCAAAAAAAGAAGAAGAAGAAAAATGTAAATTCCAGGATGCAAATGAAGCATATCAATTCAAACAAAACAAGTTAATCATGATGATATTAATTATCAAGCCATCATTCACATGAGAGCAGAGAAATGAGAAGCATTAGTTTGATTTGTACAAGCAATTGTAAGAACGAACAATTTCAACTCATACAACTCACATGCAAAGCAGTAAACAATTATATAAACAAGAGTAAGGCATAACTGGTCACCTGCAACTTCTACATCAC
Source organism: Acer yangbiense (assembly GCA_008009225.1). Lineage (NCBI taxonomy): Eukaryota > Viridiplantae > Streptophyta > Magnoliopsida > Sapindales > Sapindaceae > Acer > Acer yangbiense. The sequence continues at coordinate 15,042,988 of CM017773.1, read as the reverse complement.
CCATGTCAAGTAAATTACATGTTACTTGCTCTGTGCAATTCCCATACAATCAATAATAACACTTTATAACATTCTAATTACCGTAAATTATCTATACCAAAACCTATGATAATTGATTTTTACAGATCATGCTGTCTCACTGTTAATCTTCCTTGTTGACAGAAGCATGCCTAATCACCTAAATCTTCCAAACAGATGTGTTTTATTGTCCTCACAACCATTTACATACAAAGAGAGGCTACACCTTCTCAGCTACCAGCATAAAATATTCCATTCACAAAAAATCACTCAAAACATTTTTGAATGGGGTACACTCAAGGTACAACTTAAAACACCTTAACCACAACACTGAATTAATAAGAAAGAGAAGGGAGAAATAAAGGATTTAAAGAAGGATATATTGACTTTCAATATCGACCAAAATCTACAAAATAGAATATACAGCACTATTTTTCATTCATTAAAACTTTCTCGCAATTACCTTTCCCTCTCAATCGTTCTTAAAAGGCCAGTGACAGTTTTATGCTCAACTTCTGAATATGAAGAAAGATATTTCCGGAAAAGCTGCAAGCCCATGTCCCACAACGAACGCACATTTTGTGTTTGTTTTACATATTTTCTATCTAAAACCAAGGCTATGCCACGAATCATCAACATCTGATCGCAAAGATCCTGCCAGCATCTCTCAACAAGTGATAAGAAAACAACCAAATCCGGGCTTTGATCAACCAATGAATGTATTGCTGCAGATACATGCGTTTCACATTCTTTTTCAATCCGTTGATAAAGGCTTCCCCCCATCTTGTGCAGGCAAAGACTGTCGACAGCCTAAGAATAACATAATTATTTAACTAAGGAAATCCCTTACATGACAAATATTCAAATTAAGAAGAACCACATCATTAAAAGCTGTAAAAGAAAATTGTATTAATATCTACCTGATATAACTTTTCCAGGTCACACGAGTCTGGCTGCTTCAAAAATATAGCTTGTATAGCTGACTTCAGCGTTGCCCATGTATCCTCCTCAAAATTTGTGGGTAGCATTGGTTTAGCTTCACAAATGAAAAATGAAAGAAGATGTGAAAGTACCTTTATCAATATAAACCATTAGTAAAGAATTTTTCAAGATTCTAAAAATATGGTTGTCAAGGTGACTTCAGCTTTGCCGAAGATCCTTAAAATTTGTGGGTAAGTGTTGGTTTAGCTCCACAGAAGCAAAATGAAAGATTATAATAGATGAGAATACCAGGCACCTTAATCAATATAGACCATAAGTTAGGAATTTTTTTTTTTTTTTTAATTTCTAACTTCACTAGTGCTAGTAATATTCCACTCCAACAAGGCTTTTTTCAGTTGCATACTAAACATTGACATATCAACATATTAAGAAAATTATTACTAGAATGTTGTATGAATTTAACCAGTTGTCCTATGAATCTAATCTAGATTCTAGGTTGTTCACTCCAATGGCCTTTAAGTAGCTTTAAAAGGCCATCAGATCCAATTGAAAGCTCCACAATAAACAAATTAGAAACAGAAAAATCACATAGAAATTAAAGTAATCATGTTAAATAACCCTCTCAGTTACAATAAAATTATACACAAAAAAAAAAAGGATAATTAAGCTTCTCAAACACTGAACCAGCAAAACCCTCGATTCCTCAGATCATACAAGTTCACTGACTCTAATAGTAGCACAAAATCCCAACAATACACAAAACCCAGAAATGTTACAGACAAAAAAAAAAAAAAAAAAAAAAAAAAACCTAAATTAATCGAACGAGACAGCATCAATAAAATTCCTGTAATAGAAAGCGCGAAGCATTACCTTTGCGGAATTTGATGACGAATTTCTTTGCTGGCTGAGGAGGCTGGGCTTTCTTACGGGCCAAATTGGCGGTGGCGGGGGCGCGAGGCTCATCGGGCTTGAGATCGTCGTCGAGAGACATGGAGGAGGGGTCGAAGACGACGTCGGATTCCGGAGAGGAGGCAAAGTCGTGGTGGTGGAGGCCATTCCTGGAGGCGGCGTCGACGGCCTGAGACTTGGCCTTCTTCATGGGAGGACAATTGTTGTTTTTGTTGTTGTTGTTATTGGTGGTGGTGGCTGTGCGTTTGTTGGGGAGAGACATCAAAAAATACTCATCTATCAATGCATTTTACTGTTCATCACTCTTCAATTTATTAAAACGATTGAGAGTGGCTCAGCTCAAATGAAGATTTGACAACTATTTCGATATCCAGAGAATGAGAGAAACTGTGAGGACAAATTTTTTTTTTTTATTTTTTTTTTAATTTTTTAATTGTTTTCGTATGGTTTAGCTAGGGTGCACTGTGCACAACATATTTTTTCTTTTTTTCTTTTTTGACATTTAGGGTGCACAACATTTTACTATCCAACATTAACAGAATTTAACTGAAAACCGATCGCCGATCGCAATGTTAAGACGAGTCATCCCGATTTTCAAAATCAAAAACCAAGTTTATACAAGTCAAATATAGTTTTAGTTCACCAAAAACCGAATTGAATCGAACAAAAAAAAATCGAGTAAATTCTTATGTCTAAACCATTCATAACATGAAGAAATTTATTGGATTTTAATGATATTTTTTGCATGGATGATAAGAAAAATGAAATATATTTATGGGAAAATTTTTAAAATTTTTCCAAATGGGGAACTATTTTTTCTAAATTTGTCCTATATTTTCCCACTTTTAAATTTTGTTTTACTTTTAAAAATTAGAAAAAATAGTTCCCAAATTCAAAAAAAAATTGAAAATTTTCTAATAGGTATATTTCATTTTTCTTATCCTCCGTACAAAAGATCTCATTAAAATTCATTAAATTATTTACTCTAAGTGGCAAATGAGTTATAAGTTATAACTAACAAGTTATCCACCTAGAGATGGGCATTTCCCCCATATCCCCAAATCCTCATACCTAATTTCTCATTTCCCTTAAAAACTTTTTTTTTTTAATAATAATAATTTTCTCCATTTACCCCGTTATCCTCATTTCACCACTTTTCCAATTTAAACCATAACTATAAATACTTTCATCTATTCCAACACTTAAACATAAACCTAATATAAAACGTAAAAACTGAAAGCTTTGACTCTCATCATTTCTTTTCCCGTTGCCGTTCGTGCCTCTATCCAGTCATCATTTGTGCCTCTGTCTATAAGGGATCCATTATTTTAAAATAAAGTTATGACCGTAATGAAATCCATCGATTTTAATGAATTTTAATATGAAATTTTTTATAGATAATAATTTCAATAAAATATACTTACAAATAAAATGTAAAAATTTATCAAACACTACAACCACGACCACAACCCAACCCTCTAGTTATCAATTGTCATCCCTATTAGCTAATCACTTATTATGTACAAGTAATTCAAACCTGTTTTGGGGAGATATACAAAATCAAGACAGTTGAATGGGCTAAGAATTCCTAGGGTTAGTAGGGCCTTTACTAAAAATGTTAAGATTTTAAATTTTAATGTCATGGAACAAAACATGGGCTGAGTATTCTTGGGCTTCAACCACACCCCCTCTCTCTCTTTCACATTTTCGTGTCATCTGTTTGCTATAGGCCACCTTAATTAATTTATTTATTATTATTTTTATTTTTTTTAATATACCTTGTGGTTAGGATTTAGGAATGGCAATGGGTCGAGTTTTGATGGGTTTCGCAAAACCCAAACCCAAACCCGTGAAACGTTTTGAGATCCAAGCCAGGCGGCGAACCCACGAAAATAAACGGGTGCGGGTGCGGGTTTCACTCACAGGTTTTGGGGGCACTGATTGGTCATTATTTGAAAATATATATTACGTGTCTAAAATAATCTAGAGGGGGGGTGAATAGATTTTAATCGGACTATTACCAACTTTTCGCGATTAATCAATGTAACGAAAAACCCCTAACTAGTCATAAAATAAAATCAAGTGTAATAAAGCGGAATATAAACGACACTCGATATTTACGTGGAAACTCTCACGGGAAAAACCACGGGCTGTTATGTGCGCCACACACGAACCTCAATCCACTAATTGTAATGGCAATTACAACCTATGTTGACTATGTCAAACCTCACACGGTTACTAATCTACCACTACTACCCGCAGGCCTTCAAGAGTGAATCTAGTCCATTGCTTGAAAACTACCAATTGGTAAATACAAGTCTTAATTCTCTAAGAGAAGAGATAACACAACCTATGGTGAATATATGCAATATTCAAGATGCTAAAATGCTAGGTTAAACATTCAAGCTTATCTAGGCATGGATGAACATGTTAGACATTCCTAGATATCATTTTGCTAGATGACATGCATATAACATAGCTAAATAAGCAAACAAAGTCCTATATGCAATATCTACCACAAACAACTCACAAAACACAATAAATAAACTATCTTGAAACTATTCAAGTCATAAAGAAGCAATCTTGAGACAAGTCAAGTGATAACAAAACTATCTTGTAGAGAAAGAACATGTGAGATGATGCAAGTAATGTTCTAACTACAAGTCATGTGTGCAAAGATGAAACCCTAAAGAAAATCAACCTAGAACATCCTAGATGATATATGAAACATGAAAGTATGATGGGTTTTTGTGTTTTGAGTAATAAAAATGAAGTCTTGATACCTTTGCTTTGAAGATACTCAATAGCTCTCAAAAGATGTAATTTTTTCTCTAAAAAACAACCAAGGGCTATCAAGACATATATATATAAGATCCAAGCAAAATGGCGTCGTTTTGGAAAAAAAGTTCCAGCTACTCACCAATTGCGCTGCTGGTGCGATGGTCGAGTAGCGCACCACACAAGTGCACACCATTTGTTTTGCAAGGACGCTGGTCGAGCTGCACTGGTCAGGGGCGCACGACTAGCGGTGATCTTTTGGAGAAGATGCGCTGGTGAGCTGCGCATGACGACCACTGGCGCACGACATGCGACAACCCTCTGCCCATGTTGTGCTGGTCAGCTGCGCTGGTCCGGCGTATGACGACCAGCGCACTGCGCTGATGTGCGTGGGTAAAGGGACCAGCGCACTGTCAGGTACACAAAAGCATACAAAATGTGCAAGTGTGGAAAGTGAAACATATGTAATCAAAAGCAAAAAACACACATGCATGCTTGAGTAAGTGAGTGTGTGCAACTAAATCTCTTTAAAGAGAGTTAAGACAAGTAATCTACCTTTCTTGAAGCTCTTGATGATCACGATGAGATCCTTTGGCAATTGATGAGGATTTCTTCAATCCTAAGCTACCCTTACATAATTGAACCCCATTGTGATTTTGTCAACGAAATAAGCCAATCAAAAGTGAGGCACTTACATTATTTGTATATGTTTTTCATCCCTATTCCCTCTATCAATTGCTTATTTCTTGAGCATATTTAGGAATTTAATTTGTTAGTTTGAGCATTTACAAGTTATTATTCCCAAAAGGTGTGTTTAGGGATTTTAAGAGGTCAAAAGAAGGTTTTGGAAAAATTGAGGGACTTAATTGCAATTTTCAGCAATCTAATGTTGCAACCGATGTGCCTTACACAACGACACATACAATGGTTCACAACCAGAGGAAAATGCTGCCCTTACCGCTGTCTAAAGTGTTGTCCAATTATCACAATGGTTTAACTCCGGAGAAATCTGCTATCCAAAGCGCTTCCTATCTCGCTGTCCAAATTGCATAGCGTTTCAGCATCAGAGATTTCCATTGTCTAAACCGCTGTATTGCCCATAGCGGTACGGACAGCAGTTTGACAATCCACTTAGAGAAAGATTCCTAAAATTAGTCCAACTCCTGGAAGCATATAAATAGATCAACTTTAGGGTTTCGAAAGAGACTTGATCACGTAGACATGACAACACCATCATACAAACCAGACTTCTACCATCAGACAAAAAACAACTTTCTCTCATCCATCTTTACATATGGAAGATTTGAAGATGAAGAAGATTTCATCATTGAAGACTTGAAGAATTCATTGAAGGCCTTAATGAGTTTCATCTTTTCTTTTTGTTAATTGCCAAAAATGGTAGGGGTTCAAAGAAGAATTTTCCATCCACACTTGGGAATATTCTAAAGTAGAAGGACATCATAGAAAAGTCTCCTGGTACCCTGCCACAAAATCGACCGGGTACGTCCTCTATCAGACCAGATCAAGATCAAGGGCTCCTAGACTCCAAGGTACCAGGAAGCATAGAAGCCAAGTTACTAAAGACTCTACCACTACAAAATCCTAGTATCCTGCTAATTCTTTGCATGATCCTAGGACATCAGAGCCCATGTACCAAAGACCACTAGGAAAGAAAATGTTTTACCTAGGTGGATTAGAAAGAATGAAAATGTTTGCCATGTTGCACAAATTGCCTTAAAGGCTAATTTTTCTAATTTTTGGTATTTAGATAGTGGGTGCTCTAGACACATGATGGGAAACAAGAGTTTCTTGGAGACTCTTGTCATAGAGGAAGGAGAATGTGTCACCTTTGGTGATAGATCCAAAAAGAGAGTCATAGGGAAATGAACCATTTCCGTTCCCGGATTACCATCCTTATCCAATGCTTTATTTGTTGATGGCTTGAAAGATAATTTGATAAGCATTTCACATCTTAGTGATGAAGGATATTCTGTCTTATTTAGTAAAGATGATTGCTTTATCCTAAAGCCTGATGGACAAACCTTGTTGAAAGGTATGAGATCTAGTGACAATTGTTATTGTCTTGAAGCTAGAATAGTATCAAACAGTGTGTCCATGGATGAGCAAATTGAGTTGTGGCATGAAAGACTTGGCCACATGAACTTTAGGGATTTACGAACCCTTGGAAAGTTTAATTGTGTGCGTGGCCTCCCTAAGCATGGGAAGAAAACCAATGGTGTTTGTGGACCTTGCCAACAAGGACAACAAACTGAAAGCATGCACAAAAAAGGCAAGTATCTCTTCACCAAGGAGCCTTTAGAGCTTCTCCACATGGATCTTATGGGTCCCATGCAAACCGAAAGTTTGGGTGAAAAGAGATACATTTTTGTTTGTGTTGATGATTTCTCTAGGTTTACATGGACATATTTTCTTAGAGAAAAATTCAAAACTTTTGATAAGTTTAAAATGCTTTGTAGTAAAATTCAAAATGAAATGAACTCAAACATTAAAAGCATAAAACGGATTAGAAGTGACCATGGGAGAGAATTTAAGAATGCTTCGTTTGAAACCTATTGTGATAGTATAGGTATCTCCTATGAGTTTTCGGCTCTTAGGACACCTCAACAAAATGGAGTTGTTGAGAGGAAAAATAGGGTCATTCAAGAGATGGCCCATGTGATGTTGCTTAGCAACAATGTCTCTAGGAACCTATGGGCCGAAGCCGTCAATACGGCTTGCTATATAGAAAATAAAGTTTTCCTAAGGCCCGGAACTAGAAATACCTCCTATGAGTTATGGAAAGGTAGGAAGCCAAATGTTAGCTACTTTCACACCTTTAAAAGCAAATGCTGCATTTTGAATGATCATGATCAACTTGGCAAGTTTGATGCTAAGAGTGATGAGGGTATATTTATTGGCTATGCCTTGAATAGTAGAGCCTATAGAGTTTTCAACTTGAAGACTCGAACCGTCATGGAATCATCCAATGTTGTCATTGATGATACAAGGCTCAAGTCTAATGACCATGAGGAGGAGGTAGTTTTAGATGATGACTCTCCCTTAGAGAAGGTTGTGGAGACTCCAATGTTGGGACGTCCAATGGTGATAATGAGGACATACAACCTATTGATAGAGTTCCTCTCTTGAACTTTAAAGAACCCGCTCCATGGGTTAGACAACTCCATGATAAAAATGACATCATTGGAGAAGTTAATAAGGGTGTAAGGACTAGGCGTCAAATAGCTAATCTTATTAGCTTTACATGCTACACCTCTCAAATTGAACCCAAAAAGGTTGATGAAGCCTTAAATGATGAATTTTGGGTTCTTGCCATGCAAGAAGGGCTAAACCAATTCGAAAGGAATGAGGTTTGGATTCTAGTTCCTAGGCCTAAGACCACTAATGTCATAGGCACCAAATGGATATATAGGAACAAATTCGATGAGGATGGGAACATAGTGCGTAACAAGGCTAGACTTGTTGCACAAGGGTACTCTCAAATTGAGGGTATCGACTTTGAGGAGACATTTGCTCCCGTTGCCCGCTTAGAGTCTATTAGGCTTCTCTTGTCCATCTCTTGTGTGCACAAGTTCAAATTGCACCAAATGGGCGTCAAGAGTGCCTTCCTCAATGGCTTCTTGCAAGAGGAAGTGTTTGTTAAACAACCCAAGGGGTTTATGGATACTCACCACCCCAACCATGTCTATCGCCTCAAAAAAGGCTCTTTATGGGTTGAAACAAGCATCGAGGGCTTGGTATGAGCGCCTTACTCAATTTCTTATTGACAATGACTACACAAGGGGTAGTGTTGACAAGACCTTGTTCATCAAGAGAACACAAAGATGAGTTATTTATAGCTCAAATCTATGTTGATGACATTGTTTTTGGCTCCACCAACAACACCAAAGTCCAACAATTTGTTGATGTCATGTCTCATGAATTTGAGATGAGTCTTGTTGGTGAGCTTAGTTACTTCATAAGTTTGCAAATTAGGCAATTAGATGATGGGATCTTTATAACCCAAGCCAAATATGCCAAAAACCTAATGAAGAAGTTTGGTCTTGAAAATGCCAAACATTGTGATACACCCATGAGTACCACTTTGAAGCTTAGCAAGGATGCAAGTGGAAAAAGTGTGGAACAAACTCTATATCGGGGCATGATAGGTAGCTTGCTTTATTTGACCGCAAGTAGGCCCGATATATCTTTTAGTGTGGGTGTGTGTGCTAGGTACCAAGCGGATCCTAAGGAGTCCCATCTCTCTTCCATAAAGAGAATCATTCGTTATGTGAATTGGACATCTATCTATGGGATTTGGTACTCGTTTGACACTAATACTAGTCTTGTAGGCTTTAGTGATGCGGATTGGGCAGGAAATTGTGACGATAGGAAAAACACATCGGATGGTTGCTTCTTCCTAGGCAACAACTTGGTGTTTTGGTTTTGCAAGAAGTAAAACTCGATTTCCTTGTCCACGGCGGAGGCCGAGTACATAGCCACGGGAAGTGGATGAACACAACTCCTATGGATGAAGCAAATGCTAGTATACTACGGATTCAACCAAGGTACACTCACTCTCTTTTGTGATAATATGAGTGTCATTAATACTTCCAAGAATCCGGTTCAACATTCTAGAACTAAGTATATTGACATCCGTCATCATTTCATTAGAGAACTAGTTGAGAATAAATGCATAGTACTTGAACATGTAGGTACTAATGATCAACTAGCGGACTTATTTACTAAACCCTTAGATGCTACTCGATATAAAACATTTAGTAGATCTATTGGGATTTATCTTGTGGAGTGATGGATTTTGGTAATTGACCCCATATGGGGAACTTAAGCAAAGAGAGCTATTTTGCATTCTTGTCGCTTGTAAAAATTTGAAATATCTTATACTTCCTTTTTAATTGCTTGAGTAAGCTTGGTTGCATATATGTATATATATTTTCAATTCAATAAGTGTAAACCATGCTTTATTTACAATCCATGTTATATTTATGTTCAAACATGCATTTTTGGAATAGGAGATCTTCATAAGAAGTATGATTTGAATGACCTACAGTTATCTCTATGACATGATGATTCTTTTATAACATGCTAATGACAAATGAAAAGCATGAAATTCATATGACATGCTTAAATGAAAAAGCATGAATAATTGTGTTCTTAAATGCAAAACTTATGTGAAAAAACTAATAAGACTCAAAATGAATAAAGGATCTTGTATCCATTCAAAGGATTTTATAATCCAAATGTATCTCTTTCTTTATTTGTTGAACATGGCTACTATCATACGGGTATCTCACCCGGAAAAATCAAATGGGGTGCAAAAAGTCGCTCATTTCATGTTTCGCTTATAAAGTTGGATATAGTTGCTCTTAAATTAAAATCAATGAAATCTCTATATCCTTGCTTCTCCCATGACAATGGTGAAATTGGTTTGAATTCTTATTATAAACCTTTGTCATTTGCTTTGCCAAATACCATGGACTTGAATGCTACATGTCTTGTATACAAAGCATTTTTTATTCACACATTTTCTTCAAATAATTCTTCTTGTTTCTCTTCAATTAATTGGGATGCATAAAGTGACTTAAATGATTATGCAAATATCTTGTATGATACTATCTCTCTTTGCTAGAAGTGACCCGGTTTGGGACTACTCTTTTGCCTATATCATGACAAAAATGGGGAGTGGAATGTGGTAAGGAGAGTTGCAAATTGTAGTAGCTATTGTGCATGTTGGGGAGAATATACATTGAGGGGGAGTAACCCATTGAGGGGGAGCATTGCATACACATACATTGCATGATGTTGTGCTTAAATTCTTAAATGCAAATGCTTGTTTTATTTTCACTTGATCATCTCACATACACTTGCTTTGGAAGTGTAATATTTTGTTTTGAAGGGTTGATAGTTCTACAAGAGATTGAAGACTTAAAGTTTTTTACATTTTTATATCTCTTTGTAATGTAGAATATCTTTGTTATCTCGTAGCTTCAATTATGATTGTGAGGATCGTTGTGAGTGGTGGTTTTGTCACGAAATAGCCAAAGGGGGAGATTGTAAGGTTCCCGTTTATTGATTGGCTTATTTCGTGGACAAACCATATGTTGGGGTTTATTGTGTAAGGGTAGTTTAGGTGATTGAGGATTAAGCTCAAAGGCCCTTTCAAGACCTCATAGGACAAGCACGCCAAAAGTACAATCTCTAATGCTTAGTTTTCCTTGAAGAGACTTAGATTGCACACACACACTTAGCATACTAGCATTTGAGTGCATACTCTTCACATGTCACATTTCACTTGCACTTTGATTGATGTATCTTGTTATGTGTTTTTGTGTCATGTAATTTGTTTCACGAACATGTTCGAAAACGTCCACGCTTGCACGAATATGTGTTTGGTTTAGCGCGAAGACCGCCTACGGAGAATGCCCTTGGCTTCTCCTTTGGATTCACCATTTTTGGTGAATCAGTGGTGTTAATCGGAAATTTAGGCAATTAATTCAAGGAAGAGCTTTCCCCACTAAAGAACCATACCACTCCATTGCCTACCGCGGTGGTGCTCTTGGTCATCCCAACCCGCTTATTAGGAACAAGGGCCTGGCCCTCCTAGAACCGTGCCTACTCACGGGCACGCTTAGATTAAGCGTGGCTCGACTCAGAACTGGCCTGCCTCCCATAAGAGTGCTTGTGAAGAAGGGGTACCTGGCCCGGTGAGGAGCCCGCCTTTAAAGCTATTATTCCCCCAAGATCCGGCTCCCATCCATCGCCCGATAAGAAGGACCGCTTTTTCCAGTAGTAGATCCGCTCCAATAGCCAGCCTCGCCTCGGTGATCATGACCTCACCCTTCATGGTACCCTCTTATGACTTGAGCGGTCCTCCTTAGGAGAATCCTTCGGAGCTCATTAGCGCCTCCTGCTCCGTGAGGGCTGACGCCAACCCTCGCCTCCAACTCACATGGGATAAAAAGAAGAGCCTGAAGCACCTGTAAAGCGCCACTGTCGACCCATTAATAAGAAGCAGCGAGCATGATGGAGGAAAGACAGCAGCCGACGGTCGAGATCGCCTGCTAGCTACACTACGCCAACAGCAGGATTACACTCCATCTCAGCCCTAATTGAAGGTCAACTATCTCTTGCATACAAGGGGATGCTGGGTTTCCCCAGCAAAATACTTGCAGGAACGCAGCAAGCATGGAGAAGGAAATAGTGGAAGAAGCTGCCTGACAGTATGCAGCGGGACAGGCGCTGACACTGTCCCTTGCCAGGCCAGAACCTCGATAACGACCTCCCACTGCCACGAAGACCCCTTGCGACCAATCAAAACTCATAGAAACGCCACATCAGCCCTGCAGAAACGCTTACATGGACTTAAGGCCTAGGTGGAGCGATTGGAACCCTTGAAGGGGTGTGACAACTATCTCTTGCATACAAGGGGATGCTGGGTTTCCCCAGCAAAATACTTGTAGGAACGTAGCAAGCATGGAGAAGAAAATAGTGGAAGAAACTGCCTGACAGTGTGTAGCGGGACAGGCGCTGACACTGTCCCCTGCCAGACCAGAACCTCGATAACGACCTCCCACTGCCACGAAGACCCCTTGCAACCAATCAAAACTCATAGAAACGCCACATCAGCCCTGCAGAAACGCTTACATGGACTTAAGGCCTAGGTGGAGCGATTGGAACCCTTGAAGGGGTGTGACAACCACGGTCTTGCCCGAAACCATTGGCTGGGATTAGTCCCGCCCATTGCACCTTGGGAACCAGGGCCCCCACCTACCAAAACCTATGCTCCTGCCAAAGAGAAGGGCTAGGGACGCAATCCTGATCCTTGGTTCCTCGTGATCGCCATTATGGAGAGGAAGGGACGGTGGATATTTAAACAAGGATTCCTACCTAAACAGACGTCCTCCACCTACCCCCTACCAGAGACACTATAAATACCCCTACATCCTTCAGAGGAAGGGGTTGGCTTTTGAAAACCAAAAACATTCTACTTGGCTACTACCCCGCGGTCTCCGATACCGCTAGATAAAGTTGTAGCTCTTCTCCTGGGATGGGCTTCACCAGTAGTGGTGGACTGGCTAGATATTCTTTCAAGGCCTGGAATGTCTGCTCACTCTCTTGATCCCACTTCATGTTTTTTCCTTGCTTGATGATTTTAAAGAAAGGCAAGCATTTATCTGTGGATCTCGATATGAAGCGGTTTAACGCGGCTATCCGTCCAGTCAGCCCTTCAGCTTGTTGGAGGGTATTAGGAGATTCCAGTTCTATGATGGCCTTGATCTTTTCGGGATTGGCTTCGATTCCTCTTTCATGCACCATGAAACCAAGGAACTTCCCCGCTGCTACCCCAAAGGCGCATTTAGCTGGATTTAGCCTTATCTGATTTTCCCTGATTACTTCGAAAGTCTGGTGCAAATCTTCGGGATGTTGATGGGTCATTTGTGATTTGGTGATCATGTCGTCTATATACACCTCCATAGATTTCCCTATCAACGGCTTGAATAACTTGTTCACCAAGAGTTGGTATGTGGCTCCTGCGTTCTTGAGGCCAAAAGGCATGACCTTGTAATAGTAGAGACCTTGTCCAGTGATGAAGCTGGTTTTGTCCTGATCGGCGGGATGCATCATGATCTGGTTGTATCCCGAGAAAGCATCCATGAAACTTAGGAGTTTGTTTCCTGCAGTAGAATCGATCAGCTCGTCAATTTTTAGAAGGGGAAAGCTGTCATTCGGGCATGCTCGGTTGAGGTCGGTATAATCCACGCACATGCGCCACTTTCCATTGGCTTTGGTTACCATGACCACATTGGTGATCCATTCGGGGTAGTGGGATTCTCTGATGAATTTGGCTTTCAAAAGTTTATCCACCTCTTCTTGTACTGCCGTGTTCCGCTCCGTGTTGAAATGTCTCAGTTTCTGTTTGATTGGCTTGATGGTAGCGTCCACTGCCAGTCGGTGAACTGCTAGGTTGAGGGGGATGCCCGGCATTTTATCTTGGTTCCAGGCAAAAATGTCGTTGTATTCTTCAAAAAGTTCTACCAAACTTCTCCTAACCTCGCTGTCCAGTGCACCTCCTATCTTCACTAACTTAGTTGGGTCGCCCTTTCTGATCTGGATTTCTTCTAACTTCTCCGTGGGGTGCCCCCCAGTCCATCCTCTTTCTCCCTCTTCGATTTCCTCTGGGACCAAGTCTGGTATCTCCCTTTCTTCTAGGATATGATGGTCCGGCTCTAGAGCCCCGTGATTCAACTCCCGGGTGACACGGGTGTTACGCTTGGTTGAAGTGGTGGGGTTGGCAGATATTGCCTGATAGGTACGGGCCGTTTGCTGATCTCCCTTGACCTCTCCTACTTCGGTTCCAATAGGGAACTTCAGGATGTTATGATAAATGGATAGGACTCCTCTAATTCCTGACAAGAAAGTTCTTCCTAGGATTGCATTGTAGGAGGACGGGGTATCTACTATGATGAACTCTGTCATGATGTTCCATTGAAGGGGGGCTTCTCCGATGATTACAGGCAAGGTGTGCGCTCCTACTTGCATCACGGAGTCTCCTGCAAAACCATATAAGGGTGAACTACAACTGTTGTAGTAGGGGTTCTTAAGGTGAAACTTCTCCAATGTTTCTTTGAATAGGATATCTATGCTGCTTCCGGTGTCTATCAGGATGCGGTGGACCTGGCAATTGGCAATCTGAGCTGTGATCACCATTGGATCGTCATGGGGTTGTACTGTGTTGTAGGCATCATCTTCAGCGAAAACAATCTGAGCAGAATGAGTGTATTCATATGACCTTTTGGATACCCAGAACACATCCTGGCCAATGGCGTGTTTCGGGATCTTCCTAGCATAGTTCTTTCTTGAATTGTTAGAAGTCTCGGCAAGGGTTGGTCCTCCGCTAATGGTGTGACTAACCTGAACTTGCCGCATCAAATCCTTTTCCTCGATCTCCCTCTTGGATCTGATACTGACACCTGCATCGTGCTGCGAGCTTCTTCTTTCTGCTATCGACCTTATCGCTGACTGGCTCCTTCTAGGCGGGATGTCAATAGCCGATTTCACCAACTGCGGTCTGAGATCTTCAGGATAATTCTGCACTGGTAAAGGTGGTTTGAGTGTATCAAAACCCGATGCCCGGGTACTTGGTCCAGCCCCTTCTGTAAGTCGGAGTGCCTCAAAGGGTATCCCTTGGGCGATTATCCTAAGGCAGACGCTTTCCACGTAGGCAGCGGCATGTTGCTCTATGGCCTCCCTAGTCGCTTCTGGGACCACGGGGTCCTGTGGTGCTGATCCGGGATTTGGTGGTGGGACTGATGCCGGGATTTGGCTTCTGGTTCCCTTCATTTTCCCTTGATTTCTTTGGGTGGAAGTGAGGGAATGGGGCCCTGAGTTTACAGGTTACCCCTGGGAGGATCGGAGCCTCATCTTCTATCTTCTTCTGAGTTGAATCTTTAAAGTTTGTTAATGGTGGGGGATTTTTTCCCACAGACGGCGCCAAAGTGTTAAGCTAAAATTGTCACCGGGGTGCCATTTCAAATTAACGATATATGAAGGGTCCGGATCTGAATAGATCTAGGCTAGCGGGATGGGCAGTATCCCGATACCCCGCTATATCTTATGAATCTACTAAGAATAATAGGTGCAAGTAGTAGGAGGGATAATTTCCTGATATGGTGAGAGTATGAAAGCATAAAAATGTTTATGTTGTATATGGATAACGACTATAATAAGATTTTACAACTCAATGCTTGAACTATTGAGATTACAATAGGGGAGAAAGTAAAACATCTTGGTGGACAATCGAGATGGAGCTTTTCGTGCCTGTCGATAAGTAGAAAAAAAGTGAGGTCGTCCCCTTTTTCCTATGAACATATGATCATTATATAGGCCCGCTTTCTTGCTGAATACTCCTAGAACTTCGGTCTAGGGTTTCAGTGACGCACGGGCCTTCCTTTGGAGTCTAACGAATTCGTCGGGATATTGATTCCGAAAGATCAGGCGATTCCTTCTTTCTCGGTTCCAAATAAGTTGACCCCTATTCGAAATAGGATTCTTTATGGCGGGAATGAATGCTGCGTTATAACTTGAGTTTTTATCTTGAACGGTGACGTTTAATGTTTGCCTTTACATGTGGTCTGCTCTTCCGGGTGCTCGCCTCTTGCTTTAGCGGGGCCAGTATATTGGGATCCAGGTGTTTATCTTGCTATGTGTATGTCACGAGTTTTGCTGGTCGGGGTACTCCGGGTACCCCGCGTCCCTCTCGCTCCTCTTAAAACGATGTTTGCAGATATCGGGGTGCCAAGTATCGGGGTACCATGACACTCAGGTATCAGGGTACTCGAGGTAATTGGGTGCCACGATCTTGTAACGGTTGTGTCTCTAGAGCCCTTCTCTTTACGGCTTCCTAGTGCTTTCTTGGTTCCAGAGATTTTGGACCTGACCGGGGTGGGTAGAGACTCTTACTCTAGCCCGTCAGCTAGCAGACAGGGTACCCGGATATCTTTCCCGCTGCTACTTTGCATCCCGGCTTTCTTCTCAAGACCAGTGGAAAATTCTTTTTTGGTCCCCGCCATTTTTGGCGGTTAACAATTGTCTTAATTACTTTTCAATTGAAGGAATAAAATTTACTTTCGACATAGGAATATGCAAGAGGGTTTTGGTTCACAAATTCTTGCACGTAATGGATTTTTAGTTATTGCTCACACCTTGGAAAAGTGAGTAGTGATTGAGAATACGTGGTTAAGCCCGAGTAGGAATAACAGTAATACCATAATTAAGATTGGAATGAACCCTTAATTTTGATTGAATCTTGTTAATGGGATTAATTGATAAACATTGAGTATTACATATGGGGAGCATCAGTTACTTGGTCTTTCATCTCTTGATCACAACATCATATTCTTTTTAATTGCTTACTTAGTTTAATTTAGTTTTAGTTTAATCAAACTTTCAACAATCTTTTGTTTAATTTAATTTAGCTTTAATTAGAATTAGTTCTAGTCGATAATTCACTTTTCCTTGTGTGAACGATCTCTACTTGCCGCTAGGGGTGGGCATGGATTGGTTTCGTTCGATTCGGTTCGGTTCGGTTCGGTTCGGTTTTGACTTAAACCGTATTGAACCGACATATTTTCGGTTTTTGAAAATATGAATCGGTTTGAACCGTTTTGAACCGAACACCTTTATCTTGGTTTGGTTCAGTTCGGTTCAATTCGGTTTTGGGCATATTGGGCTCTGAAGGTTTTTTTATATGTTTTTTTTAATTTTTTGGGCCTTTAAGTTGCGTTTTTGGTATTTAGGCTTAAACTTTTGTAAGAAAACATAATATGTAAAAAATAATTTAAACAAAATACAACTTAATTTTCAATCCAAATCTAAAATTTCAATTATATTCAGTCTACATACTCAATCAAAATATAAAATCTTCATAACTTCTATAAAATAGAAGTCAAAAAATGTAGTACATAATATAGTCCATAATAAAACATCATCAACTAATAGTCCATAATAAAATTGAACCTTACAAAATAATTTATTAAAACAATTTGGCTTATTCGGTTCAGTTCGATTTTGTATTTTCAAAACCAAACCGAACCGAAACCGAACCGAATTCAATTCAATTTTCAAATTTCAAATTTCAAATCGGTTTGAGCAGAATAGAAGCTATGAACCGAACCAAACACCCTTTTTCGGTTCAGTTCGGTTTGGTTCAATTCGATTTCGGTTTTTGTGCCCACCCCTACTTATCTTCACAATTCGTGCATTTGCGAGTTCAGTTTTTATAACACGATTTCATACATCAGGCACCCACACCTGCCCATGAACCCCCATGAAACTAAGTGAGTCCATGGGTCACACCTAGGAATGGCAATGGGGCGGGTTCGGGCGGGTTTGGCAAAATCCAAACCCAAACCCAAACCCACGAAATTTTATGTCTACCAAACCCGCCCGCGAACCCGCGAAAATAAACTGGTTCGGGTTCGGGTTTTACCCACGGGTTTGGGGGACACCCACACCCGCCCACGAACCCATGAAACAAGCGGGTCCATGGGTAAAACCCACGAACCCGCGAACCCGCCAATTTTTTTTTTGTTGAAAATTGTTTCTATATTATTTAAATATATGAAATATTATAATTTTAAAGAATAAAAACACTTAATAGATTGAAATGTTTACATTTTATTCTCTATATAATTAAAAAGTTTTAATTGGAGTTTAAATTTATAATATTTATAATATTTTAAATAATAAAATATTATATAATTTTTATTGTTCACGGGTACACGGGTTCGGGTATGGATTTTTTTCCAAATCCATACCCAAACCCAAACCCAAACCCGTGACGGGTACAATTTTCAAACCCAAACCCGACCATGGGTACACTTATCCCAACCCAAACCCTCTTTAAACGGGTTGGGTTCGGGCGGGTCCCACGGGTTCGGGTTTAATTGCCATCCCTAGTCACACCCGCAAACCCGTAAAAATAATACTTGTATAATATTTTTGTATTGTTTAGATATACAAAATATTATAACTTTAAAGATTAAAAAAAATTAATAGTGTGAAAGCTTCAACTCATTTAAAGTGTGTTTTTTAGTCGAGGCAAAGAGCTAAAAATCATTATATATAGTCGATGGTAGAACCTTTAGAATTCCTAAAACTTGGAATGAGTGGAATTTTTATATTTTATTCTTTCTTATAGATAAAAAGTTTACTTAGAGTTTAAATTTATAATATTTTAAATAATGAATATTATATAATTTTTATAGCTTTGCGGGTTCATGAGTGCGGATTCTTTTTTTAAACCCGCACTCGCTACGGGTTCAAATTTCTGACTTGCACTCGTCTGTGGTCTTTAACATGACCAGTATCCTCCACCATCATGGTAACATAAACACTATCAACCCGTGAAAAAAGTCAAAAACTCCTCTCACTCTCTCTTACTCTGTATACAATATATTTATTTGCTTTGTTTCTTACATATCATCTTCTCTTTGTCTTTTTTTTTTTAATATTTTTTTTAGGAAAATATGGCCTAAACATAACATGTTTGTGACACAACAAATGGAGGAAAGTTAAATTGGCTCTAGGTGTATGTGTTCCTCAGACTTTCGACCTAGAACCATCTTGCTCCCTCCTCTTCCGATCACCGCCTGCCCAAATTCCCACAACTAACCAAGTCCTCTAAGGTTCATCATTTACGATTTCACTTTTCTCCTTTTCAATTTTTTTTTATAATACTTATATTTTGTTGTGTCCTTTTTTAGTGTGTATTTAGGATTAATGGATCTCCATATATGGTAGGTTCTGAGAGTAAACATGTGATTCGATTTGGATATTCGTTTTTGTTTATTTATCTGTGTATAGTTCATGTAATACTTTTATCTATTTTAGTTAAAATCGTAGCATTATTGATGTATGTATTGGATTAGGTGATTGCTCAGTCACTATAAGACTAGGCCAATAATCGTGACTGCAAAAAAAGAGGTAATATTCATGAACTCTTTTATTTTTTATATATAAAATTTGTGTTACAATTAAAACTTGAATTTGAATGTTTATTTTTGGTATCGAAATATATACAAACTATATTCTCTTGCCAAGGATTTGAACATGTTCAGAGCTCTAGCTACCACTTTTTTCCAAGGTATTTATACAGATAAGAAATGTTTTAATATATACATCTCTAATATATTGTTTATTATTATTATTATTATTATTATTATTATTAAGTTGTGATTGATTTGTTGAACTTGATTTTTTTTTTATAGGGGTTACTGTAAGGATTCCCATTTGTTGATTATTTCGTGGACAAACCACAATTGGGGTTTATTATAAGGGTAGCTTAAGTGTTAATGTTCAAGTTCATGCCCTTTCAAGACCTCATCTTGATAAGCACCGAAGGTAAAATTCTAAGTGCTTACTTTCTTTGAAGAGATTTAGAAGCACATACACATTTTGCATTCTTACAATTGTGTGCATTCTCTTCATATGTCACATTACACACTAGCACTTTGATTGTTATATCTTGTTGTGTGTTTATGGGTCTGGTAATTTGTTTCCCGACATTGTTAGAAAACGTCCACGCATGCACGAAAGTGTGCTTGGTTCAGCGCGATGATCGCCGATGGAGAATGCCTTGGCTTCTCCTTAGGATTCACCTTCAGTGGTGATTCAGCGGTTAGATTGACGACCCCGACCGCCGAATGAAACCGCCGAATGAAACCGCCATTTGCATCCAGAAGTGTCTGGAGCAATTCTATGATTATGATCGGCAGCCACGACCGCCGTTCGAAACCGCTATTCATACCTGATTGATTTAATCTCTCGGGTTTGATTTAGCGGTTAGATCGGTGGCCCTGACTGCCGAATGAAACCGCCGTTGATGCTCTGTTCTTATCAGGCTCAATTCGGCGGTTGTGATCGGCGGCCTAGCCGTCGATTGAACCGCCGATTGGTGCGTTTCATGGGCAAAATTGTCTTTTCACATGCCCTGTTCTTGATGTCTATAAATATCACACTTTCTCATTCTCTGTGAAAGTTCTCACAGTGTGTAAACTATTAATCTAGAGAGGGGTGGGGGGTGAATAGATTTTAACTAATTTTACCCAATTTTCGTTTAAGGATAAGATTACGAAAATACCCCTAATAGTCAATAAAATATAGCAAGTGTAATATTGTGCGGAAATTAAAACAACACTTGATATTTACGTGGAAACCCTCACGGGAAAAACCACGGGCTGTTAAGTGAGCCACACCCGAACCTCGAATCCACTAAATGTGATGAAATTACAACCTAATCCCGGAAGTAATCACACATCTACGTAATCTCAGTATAAGTGAACCTAGTCCGATTGCTTGCGAATTAAGCAATCTAATCCCGGTCACAACACAAGACTTAATTCTCTAAAAAAAGATTAACACCCTAAGTGAATATATGAATATTCAAATGCAACATAAAGCAAGGGAAACCCTATATGCTTATCTAAGATGATGAATTTGCAATTAGAATAATCCTAGATATTAAAAACTGAATGACATGTCAATTAGCTTAGATAATCATAGATTATAGAAACCTAGATATCTATTACAAAACAACACTCAATCAAATCAACACAACAATCTCTATCTTGAATATTAGAATTCAATCTAAGAACAATCAAGTAATAAAAGAGATGCCATAATAAATAAAACACTAATTATATATGATAATAGTGAAAAACTTAACAAAGCAAGTGTGATGATAAAAGACCCATGCAAGCAAGCATCCTAAATATGCTAGAGAATGCTAGATGAACTTTGATGCAAATGAATTTTGGTTTGAGTGTTAAAATGAGCAAACTTGGTTGCTTTCTCTTTTAAAAATCTCTCTTTTAAAAGTAGGGTTCTTGATGATTAAAGAGTCACCCTCAGAACAAGAGAAAGTGATGTATTTATAGGCATGAAAAACAGAGCATGTGAAAAGACAAGTTTGCCCCTGAAACACACCGATCGGCAGTTTCAATCGGCGGCCAGGCCGCCGATTATAGCCGCCGATTATAACCGTCGAATTGAACCCGAGAAGAATAGGGGAACAACGGCGGTTTCATTCGGCGGTTTCGTGACCGCCGATCTAATCGCTGAATCAAACCGAGAGATTAAATCAATCAGGTATGAACGGCGGTTTCATTCGGCGGTTTCGTAACCGCCGAATCAAACCGAGAGATAAAATCAATCAGGTATGAATGGCGGTTTCGAATGGCTGTTTCGAACGACGGTCGTCACTGCTGATCGTAACCGTAGAATTGCTCCAGACACTTCTGGAAGCAAACGGCGATTTCATTCGGTGGCCAGACCACCGATCATAACAGCCGATCACCAACATAGGTGAAAACCAAGGAGAAACCAATGGCATTCTCCGTAGTTGGTCTTTGCGCAAAACCAAGCACATTCTAGTGCATGCGTGAACGTTTCCGAATACTATCGGGAAACGAATTACAAGACACAAAATACACACAACAAAATATAACATATAAGTGCAAGTGTGAAATATGACATGTGAAGAGAAAGCACACAAATGCAAGAATGCTAAGTGAGTGTGTGCAATCTAAATCTCTTCAAAGAAAACCAAGCACTAGAGTTATACCTTTGGCGTGCTAGTCCCTTGAGGACTTGTGAAGGGTCTTCGAGCTTGAAGATCAATCACCTAAACTACCCTTACACAATAATCCCAACACATGGTTTGTCCACGAAATAAGCCAATCAAAGAATGAGAATCCTTACACTCTGAATAAGTTCTTTTACTCATTAGATCCCTAAACTTCAAAGAGAGATATTTGAGAGAAAATCAAATCAAGAACTCACCTTTAACCACTCAAATCAAATCCTTTTTGCATCAAATTTCATATTGCATCTTCTATGTCTACATAGAATGCATCCATGCATGGTTTTGGATCATCACATCTTACTTCGTATGTTCTTCACTAATTTCATCTATTTTAAGTGTTTTTCATATTAAAACATCTCTTTAATTACTTGTATGTTTTTAGATCATATGCTAAATACAAGTTAGAGATTATTTGTGATATAATTGATTAAGTGTTGTATTGTGATGTTTAATCTTGATTAGCTAAGCTATTTGACATGTCATCTAGTTATTGAAATCTAGGATTGTTTTATTTGATATATCATAATCCTAGATAAGCATATAGGGTTTACCTAGCTCTTGTTGCATTTTGAGTATTTTACATATTCACATAGGTAGCATTATCTCTTCATTGAGAATTAAGACTTGAGGTTAAGATTGCTTAGGCCTCAAGCAATTGGACTAGAACCATTTTTAAAGGCCCGCATGGTAGCATGGTAGAAGTGGGGGGTTATAGACCGGAGTGTTAGACGAGATATACATAGGTTGTAAACTCCATTTCAATTAGTGGATTTCGATGTTCGAGTGTGGCGCACTAAACAGCCCGTGGTTTTTCCCAATGGTTGGGTTTCCATGTATATATCAAGTGTTATTTAATTTCCGCACCATATTACACTTGCTATATGATATTGACTATTATGGGTATTTTCGTAATCTTGACTATACACGAAAATTGGGTAAAACTAGTTAAAATCTATTCACCCCGATAATATTGTACACACCATTAATTTGTTCTTTCAATTGGTATGAGAGCGGGTTCCTAGATATACTTAGGTGATCCTAGCTCATTTTTGGTGTGTTTTGCATTTGTGTGATTTTTGCTCATTCATACATTTTGCATACATTTCACTTCATTCATTAAATACAATGAGTGGATATGGTGGCAACCATGAGGGTGCTTCAAGCATACGACCTCCTCTCCTCACCGGTGTAAATTATGCCTCATGGAAAGGCAAGATGGAAGCATACGTGTGCCAAATCCATGATAGGGCATGGATGGCTACTGAAGATGGGTATGCGCCTCCTAAGATGACTCCCACGGGTGGTGGAGAAGAAGTACTCAAGCCTAAGGCTTAGTGGTCCACTGAAGAGTTTGAGACTTCAAAATGGAATAGGAAGGCATGGCACGTTCTTCTATGTGCAGTGGATGAAAATCAGTACAAACTGATTCAGAACACTAGGATAGCCAAGGAGGCATGGGATATTCTAGAGGTTGCACACGAAGGAACCGATGTCGTCAAGGATTCCAAGCTATAAGTCCTTCAAACGCAATTCGAGTTGCTTAAGATGGAGGAGGACGAATGCTTTAATGACTTTGAAGTCAAATTGATGGTTATTGTCAATCAAAGCTATTAACTCGGTGATCCTTATTCGGATAGGAGAGTTAAGCAGAAAATTATGAGGTCTCTCCCTGCTAGGTTTGAATCAAAAGTTACGGCTTTAGAAGAAAATTATGGATATAAAGACATGAAGTCAAGCGAGGTAATTGGAAGACTCCTCGCCTATGAGTCTAGGAAGGCTTCTAGTACTACTCCTCCTAAAAAGAAAAAAGGGATTGCTTTGAAAGCTTCCAAGGTTGAGAAGGGGGAAAAGGTGACTCGGACGAAGACACGGCATTGTTGCTTAGAAGATTCAAGAAATTTGTCAAGTTCGAGAAAAAGGGCTTTGGATCCAAAGGCCAAGACTTGAAGAAAAAGGCTCCATTTAAGAGTTTTGAGCATAGGCAAGAGAATAGTGAAAAGAAATGGGTCCAATGCTATGAGTGTGGTGGTATATGACATATCTCACCCGATTGTGGGAATTTGAAGAACAATATGGCAAAAGTGATGACCACCACTTGGAGTGAAAGTGATGACTCCGGAAAGGGAGACAAGTAATCAAGTGATGATGAGCTTACCATCAACTACACGGCATTTGGAGCCACTTGTGTAGGAGATAAAGTTGTTGTTGGTAAGAATGCCTTAACTAGTGATCCCATAAAAGAAAGAGATGAAGAAGTAGCTCTAGAGGAGATTGGTGTAGCTACTCATTGGGACATGACTCTCATTAACTCAAGAGACCAATGTGAAGGTCTTAATGAGGGAAATGACTCTATAGGTGAGATGGAGAGTGTAGGAGATAACTCTAATGAAGATGACTCCTTATATAACTCTATAAATGGAAATGTAGAGAAAATGGATGTTTATAACTTTATAGTCAAGTGTGAAAGTTCATTGAAGAAGAACAATAGAAAATTGAAGATGTTAGAGGATGAAAATCTAGAGCTTTCAACACACAATGACCACTTAAGTAAACAAGTGGAAAGATCCAAGATGATTGAAAACAAGCTAAGAGATGAGCTAGCTTTGTCTAAGAGGAATGAAGAAGGGTTGAAGAGGGAGCTTGATGAAGCTAAAGAGTCATTGACTAGGATGACTTCGAGCACCAAGAAGCTTGACCACATACTTGGTGTTGGAAAGAACCATTGTGACAAGATAGGTATTGGGTATGAAGATAGCAAGGAGATCTCTACTCCAACCAAGACCATCTTTGTCAAGAATTTGGGCAAGATAGAAGCCTTGCTGGTGCATACTCCTAGGAAGAAAATCGATCTAGGACAATGTTCAAGAAGTGCACAAGTGAAGGAAGCCCCAAGGAGACAACCTCAAGCTCAACACATTAGAGTCTCTCAAGTCAACATTCCTCATCAAATGACTCTAAATGGAAAGAGGTCAATCATGCAAAATGAACCAAGGAAGCAAGCTAGATCGGTTCAACAACGAAGAAGGATTGAACCCAATCAACCACAAAGTCATGGGAAGGCTCTTATGCATGCACAAGGACATGGTATGATTTCTAAATTCATCCCTACATGTCACTTTTGTGGTATTGATGGTCACATTAGACCAAATTGCTTTCATTTTATTAAATTATGTAGAGTCAAAAGCATGATTGAAAAGAGAATGACAAGAGCTAGAATGCATGTTAATAGGAAAGAAAAAATTCATGTTCATGATCCTATTATTTCTAGAACTCTTGAACCACTAACCACTAGGAAGAAAAAAGTTATACCTAAGTGGATAAGGAAAAATGAACCCTCCTGCTACGAGACAAACTTGTCTCACATAGGTTCAACCAAGTCAAATGGACTTGGGAGGTCTATAGGAACTCATGACCTTCATTGATGAAGGATGGTGATTGACCCCATATGGGGAACTCAAGCAAAGAGAGCTATTGCATATTTGTTGCATGCAAATATTTGAAAAATCTTATGCTTCTTTATTGATTGCTTGAGTAAGCTTGGTTGCACATATGTACATATGTTTTCTATTCAATAAGTGTGAACCATGCTTGTTTACAATCCATGTCATATTTATGTTCAAACATGCATTTTTGGACTAGGAGATTCTCATAGGAAGTATGATATGAATGACTTATAGTTATCTCCATGACATGATGATTTTTTTATAACATGCTAATGTCAAATGAAAAAGCATGAAATTCATATAACATGCTCAAATGAAAAAGCATGAATTGATGATTACATATTCTTAAAATGCAAAACTTGTGTGAAAAAGCAAAAATGAGACTTCAAATGAATAAAGGATCTTGTATCCGTTCAAAGGATTTTAAAATCCAAATGTCTCTCTTTCTTTATTGATTGAACATGGCTACTATCATACGGATATACTATCCGGAAAAATCGAATAGGGTGCAAAGTCGCTCATGCCATGTTTAGCTTATAAAGTTGGATATAGTTGCTCTTAAATTGAAATCAATGAAATCTCTATATCCTTGCTTCTCTTATGACAATTGTGAAATTGGTTTGAATTCTTATTAGAAACCTTTGTCATTTGCTTTGCCAAATACCATTGTATTTTAGACTTGAATGCTACATGTCTTGTATGCAAAGCATTTTTAATTCACATATTTTTATCAAAATAAATCTCCTTGTTTCTCTACAATTAATTGAGTTGCATAAAGTGGCTTATATGATTATGCAAGTATCTAGTATGCTACTAACTCTCTTTGCTAAGTGACCCGGTTGGGGACTACTCATTTGCCTATATCATGACAAAAAAGGGGAGTAGAATGGTGGTAAGGGGAGTTGCAAATTGTAGTAGTAATTGTACATGTTGGGGAGAATATACATTGAGGGGAGTAACCCGTTGAGGGGGAGCATTGCATACATCATACATATACATTGCATGGTGTTGTGCTTAAATTCTTAAATGCAAATGCTTGTTTATGCTCTCACTTGATTAATCTCATATTTTACTTGTATTGGAAAGTATAGAAACTTTGCTTTTAGGGATTGATTGTTCTACAAGAGATTAAAGACTTCAAGATTTTTTTTAAAAATATCTCTTTGTAAAGTAGAAAATCATTGTTGACCTGTAGTTTCTATTATTTTGTGAGGAATCAATGTGAGTGGTGGTTTTGTCACGAAATAGCCAAAGGGGGAGATTGTAAGGATTCCCATTTGTTGATTGGCTCATTTTGTGGACAAACCACAATTGGGGTTTATTGTAAGGGTAGTGAAAAGAATACTCGGTGTGTATAATATATAAAGCTAGAGGGGGGGTGAATAGATTTGATCTAATTATTACCCAATTTTCGCGTGCATGTCAATTTTACGAAAATACCCCTATCAAGTCAACAATACATACAAGTGTAATAAGATGCGGAAATAATAAATGACACTTGATGTTTACGTGGAAAACCCAACCACTGGGAAAAACCACGGGCTGTTAAGTGCGCCACACTCGGACCTCGAAATCCACTAATTGAAATGGAGTTTACAACCTATGTAGACATCGTCTAACACTCCGGTCAATAACCCCCCACTTCTACCACGCGGGCCTTTAAAAGTGGCTCTAGTCCAATTTGCTTGATCCTTGTAGTCACTACTTGTAATGATGTTTACAGCCTAATCCCGGTTTGTAACCCACCACTACTACCCAGCGGGCCTGTAATAGCAACCCTAGACCAAGACTTCAATATCTCAAAAGAGATGCACAACCCTATATGAATATTTATGAATATTCAATTAATGCAATAAGAGCTAGGGTACTCTAAATGCTTACCTAGGATTATAAGATGACAATATAATCAATCATAGATATCACATATAGCTATATGTCATGGCATATAACTTTAGCTAAGTAAAGGATAACCAATCCTAGATACAAAGCTATCATATAAAACCCACAAACATTCAAAGGATTAACTAGTTGATTAAAAAACAATCTATCAACCTAGTTATCAATACATCACACAAGAATATTCATGGCATAGCTTTTAGGCAATAATGACCTAATCAAATAAGCTATGAAAAATAATCTCAATCAACAAATGAGATCAATTAGCTAGATGGCATATGAACATTAAAGCCTAGCTATCAAATAATAACCCAATCACACATAATCTCAATCTTATATGTAGAAATTAATCTAAACACATATAAGTAAAATATGAGATAAAATTGATAAGTAGAAACACTAATTATGTAAGATAAAAGTGTTCAACAAATCATACCATGTGTGTTGAAGAAGACCCATGCATTAGCATATGCTAGATGAACCTAGATGATGCCTAGATGATGATTTGTGCATGTGGGAATGGGTTTAGAGAATTAAAGATGTGATCTTTTAGGATTTTTCTCTCAAGTCTCTCTAAATATCTCTCTAGGGTTCTTGGGATGCAAGACTTGTATTCTGAACCAGAGATAAGGATGTATTTATAGAGACCAAAAATAGGGCAGGTGAAAATACAATTTTGCCCTTGAAACGCACCGATCGGCGGTTTCAATCGGTGGCCAGGCCGCCGAATTGAACCGCCGAATGGCTCCCGAGCGGAACAGGGGAACTTCGGCGACTTCGTTCGGCGGTTTAGAAACCGCCGATCCCAACCGCCGTTTTGGACCCGAGAGATATATTTCAATCAGGTCTCATTCGGCGGTTTCGAACGGCGGCCAGGCTGCCGAACGTAACCGCCGTTTCACCAAAAATGGTGAAACCAAGGAGAAGCCAAAGGCATCTTCACCGGCGATCATCGCGCAAAACAAAGCACATCAACGTGCACGCGAGGACGTTTCCGAACATCCTTCGGGAAACGAATTACACCACACTAAAAGCTAACATACATGAAGTGCAAGTGTGGGTATTGAATGCATCCTAATGCCTATCATGTCATGGCATTTCATAAAACAAGATGCAATCAATTTAATGCAAGAAGAGACATTGAATAAACAATAAAGCACAATGCACACAAAATATAAACACAACATTCAAGAATAAGAGTTATGCATGTTGTGTGTGTGTGCAACTATATCTCTTCAAGCCAAAGTAAGCACAAGATATACCTTTGGTGCTTGTCCTCTTGAGGTCTTGGAAAGGGTCTTTGATCTTCAACCTTAATCACCTAGACTACCCTTACAACCAAACCCCAACATGTGGTTTGACCACGAAATAAGCCAATCAATTAAATGGGAATCCTTACAGGTAGCTTAAGTGTTGGTGTTCAAGTTCATGCCCTTTCAAGATCTCATCTTGATAAGCACCGAAGGTAAAATTCTAAGTGCTTACTTTCTTTTAAGAGATTTAGAAGCACACACACACACTTTGCATTCTTACAATTGTGTGCATTCTCTTCATATGTCACATTATACACTAGCACTTTGATTGTTATATCTTGTTGTGTGTTTATGGGTCTGGTAATTCATTTCCCGACATTGTTTGGAAACGTCGGCGCATGCACGAAAGTGTGCTTGGTTCAGCGCGATGATCGCCGATGGAGAATGCCTTGGCTTCTCCTTAGGATTCATCTTCAGTGGTGATTCGGTGGTTAGATCGACGGCCCCGACCTCCGAATGAAACCACCGTTTGCATCCAAAAGTGTCTGGAGCAATTCTACGGTTACGATCAGCGGCCACGATTGCCGTTCGAAACTGCTATTCATACCTGATTGATTTAATCTCTCGGGTTTGATTCGGCGGTTAGATCGGTGGCCCCGACCGCCAAATGAAACCGTCGTTGATGCTCTGTTCTTATCAGGCTCAATTCGACGGTTGTGATCGACGGCCTGGCCGCCTATTGAAACCGCCGATCGGTGCGTTTCAGGGGTAAAATTATCTTTTCACATGCCCTGTTCTTGATGTCTATAAATATCACACTTTCTCATTCTCTGAATAAGTTCTTTTACTCCTTAGATCTCTAAACTTCAAAGAGAGATATTTGAGAGAAAATCAAATCAAGAACTCACTTTTAACCACTCAAATCAAATCATTTTTGCATCAAATTTCATATTGCATCTTCTATGTTTACATAGAATGCATCCATGCATGGTTTTGGATCATCACATCTTACTTGGTATGTTCTTCACTAATTTCATCTATTTTAAGTGTTTTTCATATTAAGACATCTCTTTAATTACTTGTATGTTTTTAGATCATATGCTAAATACAAGTTAGAGATTATTTGTGATATAATTGATTAAGTGTTGTATTGTGATAGCTATCTAGGTTTTGCTTAATCTTGATTAGCTAAGCTATTTGACATGTCATCTAGTTATTGATATCTAGGATTGCTTTATTTGATATATCATAATCCTAGATAAGCATATAGGGTTTACCTAGATCTTGTTGCATTTTGAGTATTTTACATATTCACATAGGTAGCATTATCTCTTCATTGAGAATTAAGACTTGGGGCTAAGATTGCTTAGGCCTCAAGCAATTAGACTAGAGCCACTTTTAAAGGTCCGCGTGGTAGAAGTGGGGGGTTATAGACCGGAGTGTTAGACGAGGTCTACATAGGTTGTAAACTCCATTTCAATTAGTGGATTTCGAGGTTCGAGTGTGGCGCACTAAACAGCCCGTGGTTTTTCCCAGTGGTTGGGTTTCCACGTATATATCAAGTGTTATTTAATTTCTGCACCATATTACACTTGTACACACCATTAATTTGTTCTTTCAGTTACGTTAGTGCAAATTCAAGGAGGTTAGTTAGATCATTTATTTTCATCGTTTATCTTTAAGACACGAGATGCACTCCATGTCTAGAAGATATAATTGAAGTTAATATATGGAGTGAACATATGAGAATAGTTTTAGAATATTTCAAATGTAAAAATAGTGATAGGCTTTTGCAAGAAATTCATATACATAAATTTGTAGCCAAATTGTTTTTTCAGTGCCTGTTCTTTCTATTTTTTGTTTCAATTGTAAGATTTTATCTATATTATATTATATAGTTGTTTAGTAAGAGAGTAGTTGTTTTACGTACTTCCTTTTATTTTATTTTTATTTTTTTTATTTTTTTTATTCCCCTTTCACAAAATCAAGCAATTTATAACATAAATTGGAAACCAAATGATCAAAAACTGTCACCATTCAAGTTGAAAGGTTGATATATGAGACAATTGAAAAAAGTGGAATTGGTGAGAAATGTCACCTTTTTAAATTGATTTGGTGACAATGTCACTGCTTTAATAAGTTAAGTTTAAAAGGCACCTATTATGGTGAACTGACAAAAATACCCTTACTTTACACATTCTTTTCTTACTTTGAAGTTTTCTGAGATTTAAAACAGACATCCAATGGATAATTAGTTTTGTGGCTCTACGCAAACGCATTCGGGGGTCGAGCTCCCCGCTGAGCTCGCGGTGGTCGAGCTGCCCGGTCAGTAGATTTTTTTTGGTTTTGAATCTTCCATTGAAAAGGCTCGAAATGAAGTGTTCGAGCCTTTTCATACACCAATCGTGCTTTTTCATTAGTGTATGAAAAGGCTCGAACACTTAATGAAAAGGCACGATTACTGTACAATCGTGCCTTTTCATACACCAATCGTGCCTTTTCATGTACAAAAAGGCACGATTACTGTACAAAAAGGCTGGAAACTTTGTTCAAAAAGGCTCGAAATATTTTTTAATTTTTTAATCGAGCCTTTTGGAAAAGTTATCGAGCCTTTTGGAAGAGTTATCGAGCCTTTTAGAAAGGTTATCGAGCCTTTTTGGAAAAGTTATCGAGCCTTTTGGAAAAGTTATCGAGCCTTTTAGAAAGGTTATCGAGCCTTTTTGTAAAAGGCTCGATAACCTTTCTAAAAGGCTCTATAACTTTTCCAAAAGGCTCGATAACCTTTCTAAAAGGCTCGAAATGATTTCGTGCCTTTTTGAAATATTTTCGTGCCTTTTTGAAATATTTTCGTGCCTTTTTACACTGTCATCGTGCCTTTTGAAGTTGTTATCGAGCCTTTTGGAAAATTTATCGAGCCTTTTAGAAAGGTTATCGAGCCTTTTGGAAAAGTTATCGTGACTTTTCCAAAAAGGCTCGATAACCTTTCTAAAAGGCTCGATAACTTTTCCAAAAGGCTCGATAACCTTTCTAAAAGGCTCGATAACTTTTCCAAAAGGCTCGATAACTTTTCCAAAAGGCTCGATAACAACTTCAAAAGGCACGATGACAGTGTAAAAAGGCACGAAAATATTTCAAAAAGGCACGAAATCATTTCGAGCCTTTTCCGAACTTTTTTCGAACCTTTTTCGAGCCTTTTGGTGAAGAAGGTTACTGTGGGGGGCAATTTTGTCCGTTCACCATAAATGGTGCCTTTTAAATTTAAGTTAGTAAATTGGTGCCTGTTCCCAAAAAAGAGCCTCAAATAGTGCTATTTAATTTTTTAACCCTTGAAAAAATTAGAGCGTGGAAATTTTATATTTTAAAAAATAAATTTGATGACAATTATGTTATTTTTTACCATATCCACACATCGTGCAGGCCGCAAACTAGTACTAATAATATTATAGGGTGAGGGTATGATGTGAGTGGACTTGACACAATCAAAACTTGTTTTTGTCTACAAACATATAATTAATCATACTTATCAATTTTAAAACAAGTGATCATTACCATAATGTAAATGTTCATATTATTTTATTATTAATCATATTTATCAATTTTAAAACAGGTACATATATACCTGCTTTAAAATTGATAAGTATGATTAATTATCTGTTTAGCTCGGCTGCCAAGTAAAACCCTAACTAAGGAAGACGGTAAGTTTAAGGAAGAAAAAATGGCAGCACCATTGCTAACAAAGAAAATAGTTAAGAAGAGGACCAAGCATTTCAAGAGACCCTAGAGGGACCGTAAGATCTCTGTCAAGACAAATTGGCATAGTCACAAGGACGGACCTGTGTGGGGATAGGGTGGGCTTAAGCCCACCCTGACCTCTTTACAAAAAAAAAAAATTTAAATTAGTAAAGAAAAAAAATTGAATTAATTAAATAATTGATTTTAATTCCTAATCAGAGTAAAAAATATAATCTTTCTTTCCTTTTTCTTCTTTCTATAATAACAATTATTTCTCTCCATTCTTCAAACTTGGTTCAATCTATTTATCAACATCAATATTTAAATATGTTTGAGTGAATATTATGGCTTTAAATATTTTTATTTTGTTTTGAAATTTTAGGGTTATTGTTAAATAGATTATGAGATTTTAAGAGTAATCCAATTTTAAATTTACAAAGTAACGATATTGTTAAATAAATTTAATTAAATTTCTCAGAACATTATATTAGTATATTTAGAATGAATCAAAATAATATAAGAATATTGTATAATTTAATTAGTGTTCCCATTTGTGTTTCATGTTTCTCTTATAATTAAATTTGATTTTTTAAAACTAAAATAAAATTTTGTAAAGTATTTATTTTGAATATTCATTTTACAAGGACGTTTCACTATGTCCTCCTAACTAGGTGATGTCGATGTTCAGTAAAAAAACAAAAATGTCTAGCCTACCCTATATTCAATCCTGGTTATGTCCCTAGGCGTAGACCAAAGGGTATTGATTCTCGTGTGAGGAGAAAGTTCAAGGGCTGCACTCTCATGCCCAACATTGGATAAGGAACAGACAAGAAGACTCGTCATTATCTTCCTAATGGCTTCAAGAAATTTGTTGTTCACAATGCAAAGGAGCTTGAACTGTTGATAATGCATAACAAGACTTACTGTGCTGAAATTCCACATGAAGTGTCAACAAAGAAGTGGAGAGAGCTTCTCAGCTTTATGTTAAGGGGTTTAAATCCCACCATACGCATTTTACAAGTATATGTGGGGAGTTTTCTTCCCGATTGTGAGAGTACTTATCTCCCGTTATGAGAGTAGATATCCAAGCCGTACATATAATGTTTGATCTCGGTAGGTCCCGGCAGTCCTATTGTAATAGTTATTGTAACACTTCAAAAAAAAAAAGTTATAATAAGGGATCCATAGGAAAGACTAGAGAGTCAATCACTCTCTCTCTCTCTCTCTCTCTCTACATATATATAGTCAATCTCTCTCTCTCTATATTTATATATTTAAGTCAGTACGTACTGATATAACTTCATCGGTGCGTTGGATGTGGACTATTAGATTTACATACTTTAACTTTAAGTATATGCACTTGTTAAAACTTCTTTATAATCAGTGGTTCACATACATTGGTACTGATGTAGTTACATCCGTGCGCATTGACCAAAATGGGACCGTATTTATATATATATATATCAAGTCTTTCTATTATCAGTTCGTCATGACAATAAATATATGGGAAAAGATCGGTTTCCCCCCTACTGTCCACTATATTAGAAAGGTGAGGACAGGGTTTCCCAAAAATTGCCGGTCTACCCCCTAAAGCGAAAATAATGTTCAAACACCCCCTTCTGTTAACTTTTTAAACGGAAAAACTAATAAAATAGGTTAAAAGACAATTTTGCCCTCCATTGCCTTTAAGAAAAATAAAATTAAAAAGAATAATTGAAAAAAAAAAATGATGGATATCCACCGTCCATCTTTGAGATGGACGGTGGAGATCTCTTTTATTATTTTTTATTTAATTTTAAAAACATAAATTAAAAATAAAACAGAATATAAAAACAATTTTTATAATAATAATATACACATTTTAAGACAATTTTTTAATAATAATATATATTTAATGATAATATTTTAATTAATTTTAATTCTATAAATATAAATTAAATTATTATCTATTTGTTTTAAAGGATTATCTAATAATTTAATTTAAAAAAACGACTTAACATATCATCATCGTCAATTCATCATCATTCATCCCTACTAATCTACTTTCCAGATTAATCAATTTTTTTTCCAACATTGAAGAAATCATTAAAACCAACTAATCTACTAATCTACTTTCCTGCAATATATCAAAACCAACAAACAACATTCAACAATTTTCACCATTAAAAACAAAAAACAAAAACCCCAACAAATAATTTCAAATATTATCAACAGAAATCATTAAGAAGTCTCTTCAATGTGGAAAAAAAAAAAAGACAAACAAAATTCATCCCAGAAAAAATTTCCCAGATCTGGGCACTCAAGAAATCTGGAAAACCCAGATCTGGGTTCATCAGTGCCACCACCACACTGCCAAACCAACACCATCAACGCCCATCAATCATACGCAATCTCAGCCGCCGTCGATCTTCCGTCGATCTTCACACCATCATCCGACGAATCGATCTTCACACCAGGTCTGTGAGTGATGAGTGTGTTAGGGTTTGGATATGGATTTCGATTTTGAAGATTCGTATTGGGTTTGAGAGAGATTAGATTGAGTGAGAGAGAGATCGATCGATGGATGGTTTGGTGAAATTAGTGCTTGGATCAGGGTGTTTGGCCGATCAGGGTGTGGGGGTTTAGATGATGGTGGTTGACTGGTCGTGGAGAAGATAGATGATGGTGGTCGACTGGTTGTGGAGAAGAAAGAAGAAGAAGAACGTGGGCAAATAAGAAGAAGAACTTGGTCGTGGAAGAAGAAGAGTTTGGGCGTGGAGAAGAAAGAAGAAAAGCTTTGTTTAATTTTTAATTTTAATATATAATTTATTTAATTATTTTCATTGGAGAGTGACATGGCATGATCTCCTCCACCCATTAGTTGTTATTTATTTATTTATTATTAATTATAAATATCAAATGACTTTAATAACCCTCACACCAAATTAGATTCCTGTTCCCATGGGGAGTTTACGAAATTGCCCCCCAACAGTAACGGTCAACCCTCACTTTCTGACAGAGGGGGGTGTTTGTTAAATAAGTATATTCTGGGGGGGTCACCTTTCTAAAGTTGACAAACCCTGTTCTCACCTTTCTAATATGGTGAACAGTAGGGGGGAAAATGATAATATCCCTAAATATATCAGGACAAAGAATGTGGACCATAGATTATGGAGAAGTTTTGATAAGTGCATACACTTTGAGTCAAAGTATGTAAATCTAGTGGTCCACATTCTTCGTCCTAATATATTTATTGTTATGACGAACTGATAATAGAAAATCTGTATATATATCACTCCTAATGAGCCAATACTTTAAAGAAATTTGTCCACCGAATATGAGTATCCAAATTCCAATCATATGGTATACTAATAATATTTTAGAGGGTACGATGTGAGTGGACTTGACACAATCAAATTTTTTTTGTCTGCAAACAGATAATTAATCATATTTATCAATTTTAAAACAAGTGATCATTACCATAATGTTAATGTCCGATTATTTTAATGAAAAAAAACATTAAATTATTGCAGAAAATAGATCAAATTCTTCATTAGTTGAATACTAATATATTAGAAATGGTCACTCAATAATTCGAGAAGAACACTTCTGAAGATTTCTGTCTTGCTATTCTCATGCAGTCTATCTAATATTATTATAAAAAGAAAATTTTTAAATCATAGTCTGTGAAAGTGAAATCCAAGATTTTTCTCAGCACGTGGAAGTTGAAACCTTATTAACACCAAAAGTTAATTTTGACTCGGTGACGAACTGACGATTCCTATTCCAAATTGCGTGCTTTGACCCAAACTCGCGAGGGTCAGTCAAGACTGCTAATTTTAACGGTCAATTTGATACCTCGCCAAATAACTAACTGTCAAAACTCAAATCACCACCTACTTATATCAACCCCAAGTACTCAACCTCTATATAAAAACCACACGAACACAACCATTAAAGCTCACAAGAAACTCAACAATGTCCAGCAACAAGCGTGAAGCAGTAAAAGTGGTTCTAATGGATACTCAGTACGTTCAAACGGATTCTACGAGCTTCAAATCGGTGGTTCAGAAGCTTACCGGCAAGGATTCATGCGTTGCATGGATTAAAGAGAGCTCCTCTTCAGAAGCAAAGAATACTCGATCATCAGTTGATGATCATAAGTTAGACTTAAATCAGGATCTTCATGGATCAGTTTCGAAGATTACGTTATCGAAAGGAGGCATGTCGTTTAAGGACTTGGATAGGTTGATGTTGGAGGCGCCTCCACCGGAGGAGCTACAATGGTTGTGGAATGAATACAATCTACGATGAAGCATGAATGTTTGTATACAACTTAAACCTGAAACATTGCTAGACCCAAGTGTCATTTACTAGTAATTAATTGGCAATGTAACATAATTGCATTCTTATTCTTGTATTCTTGTATTCTTGTATATGAATCTTTATAATCCTTTAGTTAAATTTATTTTCATATTATTTATATTTGTTCTTCTTTTTTTTATCTGAAATATATAACTATTAGCAATTAATTAGCAACGAAATTGATTCATGAAAGGCTGCTAGGCGTAGTTATTATTTGTAGTGTGTTGTGTGGCTTTGAAGCTGCCAATTCTCTTCACCATATATATAAATAAATATAAATATAAATATATATATGTGTGTGTGTGGAGACGGATACTCCACACATATACTTGTCCATGTTTGTACAATTACAAAACAAAACCACATGCAATATAGGACCAATTCTAACATTTAGGTGAAACTACAAGTCTACAACTAACATCATTCTTGAAATATTTATTAATTAATGATAATTAAACTGATTAAAAAAAGAAAAAAGAAAAAAGAAAAAAGAAATTCCATTAACGGTGAAGAATGTACTTCCTCCATAAACAGGATGATAACTACACCAGTCACCAGCTCAACGCTCAACGCTCAACTCTCAACCGCTAGTGGTTTGTCGGGTAGAGGGGTGGAGTTATCCTATTAGTTAAATTAATTAGTGGTTGTTTTAAAATTAATTAATTAAGAAATTTTAGTTAGTTTAACTTGACTCATATATAAATTTTTAGGGTTACTCTAAATTATTTGTTTTACTTTAACATGTAAAATGACTAAACCACCTTATGTCATTAAGTTTTAATGGTCCTATAAACAAGATGGGGTTGATCCAGTGGTTTACCCCTCACACCTACACCATAAGATTGTGGGTTCAAAATATATCCCTTATCCCCAAAATCCTTAATTAATATAGTATTTCAAAAAAGAAAAGTTTTAACGGTCCCATTTTAGCAGTAAAGTATGTTTGTGGTAGACTGAGGCTATTTAACCTCTTCTTTATTTTATTTTATTTAGCCATTTATATATAAAATATTATATTTATTTAATATATTTTATTTTTAAAACTTTAAAAAGTATTATTTTCAATATTAGCTAAAAATAAATTTATTTTGTTTAAATGAATTTTAAGTAGTTTTTTTTATTTTATTTATTTAATTTACTTTTAAATCAACAATCTCACACTATATCAAATATAAGACACAATTATTTTCAATTTTTTTTAACCAACTCATGTTAAACCAAAAAATAGCTTAATATGTATTTTATCAAACACATTATAATACTAATTTATTCATGTCCAATCTAATTTCCTAAAAATAGTTCAAACGGGCTCAAATGTCTAGAATTACAAATATGTAGGCCCGTACATGCCATTTTTGTAGAACCGAAGAGGCAATTTCAAGGTGGACTTTGAACAACTGCACCCATCGGAGATTGAACGTTTGGACTACAGTAGGCTTATAACCCATGACCCATGAGTCCATGACCCATGACCATGTCTTCTATCCAGCATATCAAGAACAAAATATTATCTTCTTATATTTTTATATATATTTTTAACCATACAAATATAAAGTTGGAGGATGCAAATGTGACCTGAATAGTATCGGGCCTGAGCCTTTATTCGATCCGATGTTCGATTGGACTTCAAAAGTCTAATCCGGCCCTTTTGACATATTGAGACCTGAACCAATAATGTTACGGTGTAAGAGCATACCCAATAGGCCGGAATTGGGGACTTCCTTGACTATATTTAGGGAGCCTCAATCGGAAAGTGCTCCAATAGGCTCCCTATCCAACTCCCTATTTTTAATTCCGGTCAAAGGCTCCCTAAATTTAGGGAGCCAAGACATCCTCCCTATTTTTTAATCCTCTCTCCTCAAATGAAATGGATGGTGAGGATGAGTCCACATCACTCATTTTCAATGGTCTATATTCATCCTCCCTATTTTTTATTTAACCCAAATTCTTTTTATTTAAACCTAAATAATTCATTTATTTTCCTACATTTTACTGTATTCCAATGGCTAGGCACTGCTAAATTCAATTTTTTTTAAACCCAAATTGCAAGTTTGCAACAGGTCTTGCATGATCATAAATTCAAGTTTGCAACCCAAATTTATTTCAAAATAATTTTAATTTAAAAATAAATAAATAATAACAGGGAGCTATTTTTAGGAAAGCTTGTTGGAGTCTTCATAAATATATGACCGTTAATTGTAAATAATAATATTTTAAATTTATTTAAAAATAATAATTTTTTAATTTAAAAATAAATAAATAATAATAAGGAGCCATTTTTAGGGAGGCTTGTTGGAGTCTTCACTCCTTATATGACTCCCTATTCGTAAAAAGTACAACTGGCTCCCTAAATCTTAGGAAAAAAAATAGGGAGCCTTATTTTAGATGCTCTATGTGCGAAAGATTTAGCATTATATTACTATTAGCAATTAATTAGCAACGAAATTGATTCGTGAAAGGCTGCTGGGAGTAGTTGTTATTTGTAGTGTTGTGTGGCTGTGAAGCTGCCAATTCTCTTCACCACATATATATATATATGCATGTGTGGAGACGGATACTCCACACATATACTTGTCCGTGTTTGTACAATTACAAAACAAAACCACATGCAATATAGGACCAATTCTAACATTTAGGTGAAACTACAAGTCTGCAATTAACATCATTCTTGAAATATTTATTAATTAATGATAATTAAACTGATTAAAAAAAGAAAAAAGAAAAAAGATATTCCATTGACGGTGAAGAACGTACTTCCTCCATGAACAGGATGATAACTACATCAGCTCAACGCTTAACGCTCAACGCTCAACCGCCAGTGGTTTGTCGGTAGAGGGGTGGAGTTAACCTATTAGTTAAATTAATTAGTGGTTGTTTTAAAATTAATTAACAGATTTTAGTTAGTTTAACTTGACTCATATATAAATTTTAGGGTTACTCTAAATTATTTGTTTTACTTTAATATGTAAAATGACTAAACCACCATATGTCATTAAGTTTTAATGGTCCTATAAACAAGATGAGGTTGATCCGGTTGTTTGTCTCTCACACCTACACCAAAAGGTTGTGGGTTCGAATATGTCCCTTATCCCTAAAACCCTTAAGTAATATAATATTTCAAAAAATAAAAGTTTTAACGGTCTCATTTTAGCAATGAAGTATGTTTGTGTTAGACTGAGGCTATTTAGTCTCTTCTTTATTTTATTTTATTTTATTTAACCATTTATATATAAAATATTATATTTATTTAATAAATTTTATTTTTAAAACTTTAAAAAGTATTATTTTTAATATTAGCTAAAAATAAATTTATTTTGTTTAAATGAATTTTAAGTAGTTTTTATTTTATTTTATTTAATTCACTTTTAAATCAACAATCTCACACTAAATCAAATATAAGACACAATTATTTTCAATTATTTTTTAACTCCCTCATATTACACCAAAAAATAGTTTAATATGTATCGCACTATGTAGCACGGATATGGATATGGATACGGATACGGGATACGGATACGGGATACGGATACGAATACGGGATACGGGATACGGATACGGATACGGGATGCGACACGATACGGGGATACGGTAAATCTTCAATTAAAATAATATATATTTATATTTAAAAAATAATAATATATAAAAACATATTTGATAATTCATTCAAAATCAAAACATATTCAGAATCCAAATAAAACTTGTCACATAACTACATAAGTTATAACAATGTAACATATTACATGATCCAAATAAAACATGTCACATAAGTCAAACATATTACAAAATCCAAATAAAACATATGTCACATAAGTTATAACATATTACAAAATCCAAAATAATACATAAAAAAAAAATCATAAAACGTATTTTAAATTCCTAATTAACTTCATTATCATCATTCACATTGTTAAAGGATCTAAATAATTCGGCATCTAACTTTGGTTCATCAAGAGAAAGGTTTGTAATATCAAGTATCTCGGTATTCTCCATGTCAATGGAATCAAAGCAAAAATTCCCTTACAATTTTCATTTTGACCCCTAATATTTTGAAATTATAATTTGACCTCATTTTATACTAAAATAATTATAATATTACCCAAAACGTAGCCTCCAAGTATCCCCCAAGTATCCCCCAAGTATCCTCCAGTCACACTTATGAAAAGGTCAACGGATACGCCATTTGACGTATCGGATACGTATCCTAGAGTATCCGGGGAGTATCCGAACCGGATACGAGTTCGATACGAGTTACCTCCACCAAATGGAGTATCCGTGCTTCCTAGGTATCGCGTCAAACACATTACGATACTAATTTATTTATGTCTAATCTAATTCCATAAAAATAATTCAATTTAATCATAGGCATCAAACGGGTTGAAATGTCTAGAATTACAAGAATATAGGCCCATACCTGCCATATTTGTAGAACCGAAGAGGCAATTTCAAGGTGGACTTTGAAAAACTGTGCCCATCGGTGATTGAACGTTTGGGCTACAGTAGGCTTATAAGCCATGACCCATGACCCATGACCATGTCTTCTATCCAGCTTATCAAGAACAAAATATTAGGGCCCGTCCTGCAAGCCGTTTTTTGTTTTTGTTTTTCGAAAAGAAAAATGAAAATGAAAACAGTGTTTTTGGTTTCATTTTTGAATTCCGAATACGCGTCTGGTAGCATTTACTGGAATCCGTATTTTGAAAATAAAAACGGAAAAAACGCGTCTGGTAGGAAAATCGAAAACTTTCAAAAATTGAAATATCAATTTTTAATTTTGGTTTAATATTATAACAATTATAAATAAATGATTAAATAATTAATAAAAAAAACATTTTATAATTTAATTTTAGGGTTTAACAAATTTAAGAATTGAAGAGGAAGAGGAAGAAGAAGACCAGATCGGCGGCGGGGCGCCGCCGATCGGCGGCAGGAGGAAGAGGAAGAAGAAGAAGAAGAAGAAGAAGAAGAAGAAGAAGAAGAGGAAGAGGAAGAGGAAGAGGAAGTCGATCACAGATCGACGGAGAAGACGTTGCAGATCGACGAAGAAGAAGTCGATTGGAGAACGGCGGAAAAGACGTGGTAGATCGGCGGAGAAGATGGAGCAGATCGGCGGAGAAGAAGGTGATCGGAGGAGAAGAAGAAGTCGATCGGAGGAGGAAGGAAGAAGAAGTTGATTGGAGGAGAAGAAGAAGTCGATCGGAGGAGGAAGGAAGAAGAGGTTGATCGGAGGAGAAGAAGAAGAATCTGATTGGAGGAAGGAAGAAGAAGGAAGAAGAATTCTATGAAAAAAAAAAGTTTTATTAAAATAAAAAATATATTAATGATATGGGACCCACTTCAAATGAAAAACAAAACCAAATTCATGAAAAACAGTTTTTTTTTGTATTTCAAAATTTCCACTTTTAACACTTGGCTTTGTTTTTGTTTTTGTTTTTTATTTCTGAAAATAAAATGAAAAACGGTTACAGGACGAGAATTCGAAATTATTTTTGGAAAACAAAAACAAAAACAGGCTGAAAACAGCCTACAGGACGGGGGCTTATCTTCTAAAACCAAAACTGCTGAAGGATGCGCTTGATATGACTTTTATTGTACTATTTTTATATTTTTATATATTTTTTTAACGATTACAAATATAAAGTTGGAGTATGCAATTATGCAAATGTGACCCGAATAGTATCAGGCTTGAGCCTTTATTCGATCCGATGTCTGATTGGGCTTCGAAAACCTAAACCGGCCCTTTTCACATATTGAGACCTGAACCAATAATGTTATGTTGTAGGTGCGAAAGATTTAGCACTATGTCATCTTAAATAATTTTTTCTAGAGTAGAATTGTCAAGGTGAAAAATATTTTATTTTATTTTATTTCATAGCTCAAAGCCTCAAACTGTGAGGTTATCTTATATGCTTAGATACATTACTGCATTGTACTAATTAGAGCTATGTTTTTATTTATTATATAGGTACGTTGATGTGTGTTATAAGAATAATCATAGTTAAAGAAAGACTCGTATAACCATAACTCAATGTGGCTTGATGGTAAAGAGTTTGTAAGGATTCCCATTCTTTAATTGGCTTATTTCGTGGACAAACCATGTGTTAGGGTTTATTGTGTAAGGGTAGTTTATGTGATTGAACTTCAAGCTCGAAGGCCCTTTCAAGACCTCAAGGGCCAAGCACGACAAAAGTATATTCTCTAGTGCTTGGTTTTCTTTGAAGAGATTTAGATTGCACACACACACACTTAGCATTCTTGCATTTGTGTGCATACTCTTCACATATCACATTTCACACTTGCACTTTGATGTTGTATCTTGTTGTGTGTATTTGTGTCTTGTAATTTATTTTCCGATAGTATTCGGAAACGTCCGTGCATGCACTAGAATGTGCTTGGTTTTACACAAAGACTGCCTACGGAGAATGCCCTTGGCTTCTCCTTGGTTTTCACCTCTGTTGGTGATCGGCGGTTATGATCGGCGGCCTGGCCACCGAATGAAACCGCCGTTTGCATCCAGAAGTGTCTGGAGCAATTCAGCGGTTACAATCGGCGGCCACAACCGTCGTTCGAAACCGCCGTTCATACCTGATCGATTTAATCTCTGGGGTTTGATTCGGCGGTTACGAAACCGCCGAATGAAACCGCCGTTGTTCCCCTATTCTTCTCAGGTTTAATTCGGCGGTTATGATCGGCAGCCTGGCCGCCGATTGAAACCGCCGATCGGTGTTTCACATGCTCTGTTTTTTATATCTATAAATATCTCACTTTCTCATTCTCTGAATTAGTTCTTTTCACTCCCAAGAACCCTAAACTTAAAAGAGAGAATTTTGAGAGAAAATCAAATCAAGAACTCACCTTTGACCACTCAAATCAAATCCCTTTTGCATCAAATTTCATATTGCATCAACTATGCCTTCATAGAATGCATCCATGTATGTTTTTGGATCATCACATCTTCCTTGGTATGTTCTTCACTAATCTCATCTAATTTTAGTGTTTTTCATATTAAGACATCTCCTAGATTACTTGTATGTTTTTTTTAGATAATATGCTAAATACAAGATAGAGATTATTTGTGATATTTTGATTGAGTGTTGTATTGTGATAGATATCTAGGTTTTTATAATCTATGTTTATCTATGCTATTTGACATGTCATTTAGCTTCTAATATCTAGGATTGTTCTAATTGCAAATTCATCATCTTAGATAAACATATAGGGTTTCCCTTGCTCTATGTTGCATTTGGATATTCATATATTCACTTAGGGTGTAATCTCTTCATTGAGAACATAAGTCTTGTGTGTAGCATCCGGGATTAGGTTGCTTAGATCGTAAGCATTCGAACTAGGTTCACTCATACCGGGATTAGGTAGGTGTGTGATTACTTCCGGGATTAGGTTGTAATTTTCATCACTTAGTGGATTCGAGGTTCGGGTGTGGCTCACTTATTAGCCCGTGGTTTTTCTCGTGAGGGTTTCCACGTAAAAAATCAAGTGTTATTTAATTTCCGTATTTTATACTTGATTTATTGTTTTATCTAGTTAGGGGTAAATTCGTAATATTGACTTCACATGAAAAATTGGGTAATACATTTAAAATCTATTCACCCCTCATCTAAATAGTTTTATACACACCGTGCAATATTTGTTTCAATTGGTATCAGAGCGGGTTCCTTGATATACTTAGGTGATCCTTACTTATTTTGGTGTGTTTTGCATTTTGTGTGATTTTTGATCATTCATACATTTGCATTCATTTCATTCATTCATAAACACTATGAGTGGAAACGGTGGAAATGGTGGTGGCAACGAAGGTGCTTCTAGCACAAGGCCTCCGCTTCTTACCGGGTTGAATTATGCCTCTTGGAAAGGCAAGATGGAGTCGTACATATGTCAAATTCATGACCGAGCTTGGATGGTGGTTGAAGACGGCTATACATCACCCATGATGACTCCTA
Source organism: Acer yangbiense (assembly GCA_008009225.1). Lineage (NCBI taxonomy): Eukaryota > Viridiplantae > Streptophyta > Magnoliopsida > Sapindales > Sapindaceae > Acer > Acer yangbiense. Next base: position 14,998,557 of record CM017773.1, on the reverse strand, counting down.
CGGATGGAGGAGAGGATGTGCTCAAGCCTAAGGCGCAATGGAACGCGCAAGAGTTTGAGGCATCAAAATGGAATAGGAAGGCGATGCATGCCATCCTATGTGCAATGGACGAAAATCAATATAAATTGATTCAAAATACTAGGATAGCTAAGGAGGCATGGGACATCCTAGAGATTGCACATGAGGGAACCGAAGTGGTGAAGGACTCTAAGCTTCAAGTCCTTCAAACTCAATTCGAGTTGCTCAAGATGGAGGAGAATGAGTGCTTCAACGATTTCGAGATCAAGTTGATGGACATAGTCAACCAAAGTCATCAACTTGGTGATCCTTATTCGGATAGAAGGATCAAGCAAAAGATTATGAGATTGCTTCCTGATAGGTTTGAATCGAAGGTAACGGCTTTAGAAGAAAATAGTGGATATAAGGATATAAAGCCGAGTGAGGTGATTGGGAGACTTCTAGCTTATGAGTCTAGGAAGGGTCCTATCTCCACACCTCCTAAAAAGCAAAAGGGAATTGCTTTTAAAGCCTCTAAAGATGAAAAAGAGGCAAAGAATGACTCGGACGAAGACCTCGCCTTATTTGTAAAATGGTTCAACAAGGTTATGAAGTTTGGGAGAAAGGGCTTTGGATCAAAAGGTCAAGATTTGAAGAAAAAAGGTCCGTTCAAGAAGTTTGAACCTGGGCAAGAAAGGACCGAAAGGAAAATGGTCAGATGTTTTGAGTGTGGTGGCATAGGTCACTTTGCCCCCGAATGTGCTAATCACAATGACAAGAAGAAGGGTAAAGTGATGGCCGCCACATGGAGTGGTAGTAGTGATGACTCCAATGAAGGAGATGAGTCTTCGGATGATGAAGAGTGATCGCGCTCCAAATGTTCACATTTAGCGCTCCCTATTCCTATCTTTTGTGTTCGTTTCCGAGCACTTTTGTGTATATAATATGTGTTTTAGCTATGTGTAGGTAAATATCCCTCAGAGTGGGTGTTTAAACCTAAATGGAAGAAAACAGGGATATTTAGGGGCAAATATGTCATTGTGGAGAATCAGGGGTCAAAGTGAAATATTCGGAAAAGCATTGAATATTCTGTGAATAAGGAGAAGAGCAGGGGTGCATATTGTAATTGACCGTGCAAAGCACAGATCAGCCTGCCACGTCATGCGCTAAACGGCGTCGTTTTGGGAGGGTCCGCGTCACGCTGACGTCAGGTCGTCTTTAAGCTTGTGTCGGGTCACCTCGACCCGCGATGACCCGACCCTACCCGACCCGACCCGACCCGACCCGACCCGACCCGTGTTTGACCCCGGTTCAGACCCGATGATAACCCGGCCTTTTCTGGCCCGTTTCTGACAGTTTTTTTTGCCATTCTCCACCCAGATCGGTAGCCGGTCTCCTTCCGGTCACGATGGACCCATTTTGAGCCTCCCATGCAAAGGTTCCACTCTCCACCAAATCCTCTAAACTCCATGGCCATGCAAGCTCGCAAGCTTGGTTCAGCGGCTTCTTTCCTGCGTTCCAGAACGTCCAAACTCACTGGAAGACGGCGGTTTCATGCAGCGGGAAGAAGCCAGCGGTCCAGAAGGTCAGAACTCACCGCCAACCTCCAAATTCTCCACCGTGAGTTTCGACGGCGGGCACAAACTCGCCATCTAAGGTGTCTGAACCCGCCTAGCTTGCCAACTCAAGAGGATTTCGAGATATTTTGGGATATTTTGATCCCCATTCTTGCCCTATACATTTCCACACTATATATACATCACTTGCCTCTCTTTCTAAAGTGTGCACTAACCAACTTTGCTCCAAGAAATCCATTTTCTTGGATTGATCATTACAAAAAAAAGAGAGCAACTCCAAGCTTTCCATGGAACGGGGGATCTTCTTCCATGGAAAGCCTTCCATGGAGAGTAGAGATACAGAGATAGGAGAGGCTTGGGTGTCAAAACCGAGCCATAGATGTTCATTAGCAAAGAAAGAGCTATTGGAGGCTTGTCTTCAAGGGTTATTTCTTACTTTGCTCATCTTTGTATTTTCTATTGATGTATAACCCATTTGGGATTATTTGTAACCTACACTAATGTCAATATATGTATGTATTGTTCATTTGCTTTGATTTGGTATTGATTCATTCCTTATATGTATAGTGATTAAGCTCTTTTTATGATATTCATATGTATGGATGATTATGTGTTGATATGTATTTATGGATGAGATTAGAAGTAGATTAACTAAATGATTAGGAGTAGTTGTAATCAAATATCTCATTTGTTTATGTATGTTGATGTTTGATTTACTATATATGTGTTTAGAGTGATTAGAGAGATTGAGAGTTGAGTTTGTGCTCGGATTTCCATTCCGGGTATAATCTTGACTGTTAGCTCTTGGGAATGGAAATAGCTTAGGTGTGCATAATCATGCCACTTTAGCTTTGGTTTATAAGTTCTTGTGCTTAATGGGTCTAAACCCTAGACACAATCACTTTTCCAATTGGAGAGTGATGATATGATTTTGGGAATTCCCTAATCAAGAGAACGAACCCTTTACTAGATTAATTGGATTCACATGTAAACAATCGACATAAATTACATAATGTGTTTGGTGAACCGATTTCCCATATGTGTTATATATATTGCTGTTCTCCCAGCCACCTTTATTTTCGTAGCTAGGGTGTCTTGCCTCTAGAAGTAGATTAACTTAATTAGGAGTAGATTAATTAGATAGCCAAGACACCCGGCTACATTTCTATCTTAGTTAGTTAGCTTCCGCACACACCACACCACTTTCCCTTTTACATGCTTTAATAAACACTAGAACTAAATATAGTTAATAGATCCATCTCCCTGTGGAACGAGACCCTTGCTTACATGCTATACTAGTCCTTTGACTCGTGCATTTGTGAGGTGATAAGAATAGAAATATCTTTTCTACCGGGTACAACGACGCCCGGTCAAAGAGCTCATGGCTAACCTCCTAGCTTTTGCCTCATCCCATAAAAGCAAAAGTGCTAGTGAAAGAGAGGAAATGAATCAAGAGGAAAATGACTCAAGTGAAGAAGAAAGTGATTCCTCATCTAACTCCATAAATGGATTTGTGGAGAAAAATGTGCTTGCTAAATACCATGCCGAGTTTAATGATTTAGCAATCAAGAGCACAAGAAAGATCAAGATGTTGAGAGAAGAGAATCTTGAGCTTTTATCTCATAATGACCACTTACTTAGAACAAGTGGAAAAATTCAAGAAGATGGAAGATAAGCTAAAAGAGGAGTTAGTCTTATCTAAGAGGAATAAAGAAGGTTTGAAGAGGGAGCTTGATGAAGCTTTAGAATCCTTAGCTAGGATGGATTCTAGCACCAAGAAGCTTGATCATATACTTGGTGTTGGAAAGAGTCTGTGTGACAAGAGAGGTCTTGGGTATGAAGATGGCAAGAAGATCTCAACCTCTAACAAGACCGTGTTTGTCAAGAGTTTGAGGAACGAAGAAGCTTCATTTGTGCAATCTTCTAGGAAGAAGTTAGAACTAGGACAATGTTCAAATGCACAAGTGAAGATGGTGCCAAGAAGGCAATCTCAAGCTCAACCCTCTGGGGTCTCTCAAGTTAACATTACTCAACAATTGGCTCACAAAGGAAAGAGACCAATCATGCAACCTCAAGCTAGGAAGCAAGCTAGACCAGTTCAACAACGAAGATGGATTGAACCCACTCAATCACAAAGACATGGATAAGCTCACATGCATGCTCAAGGACAAGATATGATTCCTTATTTTATTCCTACATGTCATTTTTCTGGATTTGATGGTCATATTAGACCAAATTGCTTTCGATATATTAAAATGTGTAAAACACGAAGCATGATTGAAAAGAGAAAGAATAGAGCCAAGATGCATGCTCCTAGGAATGATAATATTGATGTGCATAATCCTAGGACATCTAGAACCTATGTACCAAAGACCACTAAGAAAGCTAAGATTATTTCTAGGTGGATTATAAAGAATGAAAATGTCTGCCATGTTGCTCAAATAGCCTTGAAGGCAAATTCTTCTAATTTTTGGTATTTAGATAGTGGGTGCTCTAGGCACATGACGGGAAACAAGAGTTTCTTTGAGACTCTTGTTATGGAGGAAGGAGGATATGTCACTTTTGGTGATGGATCCAAAAAGAAAGTTGTAGGGAAAGGAACCATTTCCGTTCCCGGATTACCCTCCTTATCTAATGCTTTGTTTGTTGATGGCTTGAAAGCCAATTTGATAAGCATTTCTCATCTTAGTGATGAAGGATATTCCGTCTTGTTTAGTAAAAGTGATTGTTCTATCCTAAAGCCCCAAACCTTGTTGAAAGGTATGAGATCTAGTGACAATTGCTATTGTCTTGAAGCTAGAATAGTTTCAAACAATGTGTCCATGGATGAACAAATAGAGTTGTGGCATGAAAGACTTGGCCACATGAACTTTAGGGATTTATGAACCCTTGGAAAGTTCAATTGTGTGCATGGTTTCCCTAAGCTTGGGAAGAAAACCAATGGTGTTTGTGGACCTTGCCAATAAGGAAAACAAACCAAAAGCATGCACCACCAAGGGGCCCCTAGAGCTTCTCCACATGGATCTAATGGGTCTGATGCAAACCGAGAGTTTAGGTGGAAAGAGATACATTTTTGTTTGTGTTGATGATTTCTCTAGATTTACATGGACATATTTTCTTAGAGAAAAATCCAAAACTTTTGATAAGTTTAAAATGCTTTGTACTAAAATACAAAATGAAATGAATTCTAATATTAAAAGCATTAAACGGATTAGAAGTGACAATGGGAGGGAATTTGAGAATGCCTCTTTTGAAAGCTATTGCAATAACTTAGGCATCTCCCATGAGTTTTCGGCTCCTAGGACACCTCAACAAAATGGAGTTGTTGAGAGGAAGAATAGGGTCCTCCAAGAGATGGCCCGTGTGATGTTACTTAGCAACAATGTTCCTAGGAATCTATGGGCCGAAGCCGTCAATACGGCTTGCTATATAGGGAATAGAGTTTTCCTAAGGCCCGGATCTAGAAATACCTCCTATGAGTTATAGAAGGGTAGGAAGCCAAATGTTAGCTACTTCCACACATTTGGAAGCAAATGCTACATTTTAAATGACCGTGATCAACTTGGCAAATTTGATGCTAAGAGTGATGAGGGTATCTTTATTGGCTATGCCTTGAATAGTAGAGCCTATAGAGTTTTCAACTTGAAGACTCGAACCATCATGGAATCATCCAATGTTGTCATTGATGATACAAGGCTTAAGTCTAATGACCATGATGAGGAGGATATTTTAGATAATGACTCTACTTTGGAGAGGGTTGTGGAGACTCCCAATGTTAGGACGTCCAATGGTAATAATGAGGACACACAACCTTTTGATAGAGTTCCTCATGTTGACTCTAATGAACCCGCTCCATGGGTTAGAAGACCCCATAACAAAGAGAATGTTATTGGAGATGTGAATGAGGGTGTTAGGACCAGGCGTCAAATAGCTAATCTAATTAGCTACACATGCTACACCTCACAAATTGAACCCAAAAATGTTGATGAAGCCTTAAATGATGAGTTTTGGGTTCTTGCCATGCAAGAAGAGCTAAACCAATTTGAAAGGAATGAGGTTTGGACTCCAGTTCCTAGGCCTAAAAGCACACATGTTATAGGTACTAAATGGATTTATAGGAACAAATCCGATGAGGATGGCAACATAGTGCGGAACAATGCTAGACTTGTAGCACAAGGGTACTCTCAAATTGAGGGTATCGACTTTGAGGAGACATTTGCTCCCGTTGCCCGTTTAGAGTCTATTAGGCTTCTCTTGTCCATCTCGTGTATTCACAAGTTCAAATTACACCAAATGGACGTCAAGAGTGCCTTCCTAAATGGCTTCTTGCAAGAGGAAGTGTTTGTTGAACAACCCAAGGGGTTTGTGGATGCATACCACCCCAACCATGTCTATCACCTCAAAAAGGCTTTGTATGGGTTGAAACAAGCACCGAGGGCTTGGTATGAGCGCCTCACTCAATTTCTTATTGACAATGACTACACAAGAGGTAGTGTTGACAAGACCTTGTTCATCAAGAGAAACAAAGATGAGTTATTTATAGCTCAAATCTATGTTGATGACATTGTATTTGGCTTAACCAACAACACCAAAGTCCAACAATTTGTTGATGTCATGTCTCATGAATTTGAGATGAGTCTTGTTGGTAAGCTTAGTTACTTCCTAGATTTGCAAATTAGGCAAATGAATGATGGGATTTTTATAACCCAAGCCAAATATGCTAAGAACCTAGTGAAGAAGTTTGGCCTTGAAAATGCCAAACATTGTGATACACCCATGAGTACCACTTTGAAGCTTAGCAAGGATGTAAGTGGAAAAAGTGTGGAACAAACTTTATATCGGGGCATGATAGGTAGCTTGCTTTATTTGACCGCAAGTAGGCCCGATATATCTTTTAGTGTGGGTGTGTGTGCTAGGTACCAAGCGGATCCTAAGGAGTCTCATCTCTCTTCCGTAAAGAGAATCATTCGTTATGTGAATGGGACTTCCAACTATGGGATTTGGTACTCTTTTGACACTAATGCTAGTCTTGTAGGCTTTAGTGGTGCGGATTGGGCAGGAAATTGCGATGATAGGAAGAGCACATCGGGCGGTTGCTTCTTTCTAGGCAATAACTTGGTGTCTTGGTTTTGCAAGAAGCAAAACTCGATTTCCTTGTCCACGGTCGAGGCCGAGTACATAGCCGCGGGGAATGGATGCACAACTTCTATGGACGAAGCAAATGCTAGTAGACTACGGATTTAACCAAGGTACACTCACTTTCTTTTGTGATAATATGAGTGCTATAAATATTTCCAAGAATCCGGTACAACACTCTAGAACTAAGCATATTGATATCCGCCATCATTTCATTAGAAAGCTTGTTGAAAATAAATGCATAGTACTTGAACATGTAGGTACTAATGATCAACTTGCGGACTTATTTACTAAACCCTTAGATGCTACTCGATTTAAAACACTTAGTAGATCTATTGGGATATGTCTTGTGGAGTGATGTGAATTGTGATTGACCCCATATGGGGAACTCAAGCAAAGAGAGCTATTTTGCATTCTTGTCACTTGCAAAAAATTTGAAATATCTTATGCTTCTTCTTTTAATTGCTTGAGTAAGCTTGGTTACACATATGTATATATGTTTTAAATTCAATAAGTGTGAACCTTACTTGTTTACAATCCATGTCATATTTCTGTTCAAACATGCATTTTTGGACTAGGAGATTTACATAGGAAGTATGATTTGAATGACCTATAGTTATCTCCATGACATGATGATTCTTTTATAACATGCTAATGACAAATGAAAAAGCATGAAATTCATATAACATGCTCACATGAAAAGCATGAATTGATGATTGCATACTTTTAAAATGCAAAACTTGTGTGAAATTGACTTGTGAGACTCAAAATGAATAAAGGATCTTGTATCCGTTCAAAGGACCTAAAAAATCCAAATGTCTCTCTTTCTTTATTGGTTGAACATGGCTACTATCATACGGATATCTTATCCGGAAAAATCAAATAGGGTGCAAAGTCGCTCATGCCATGTTTCGCTTATAAAGTTGGATATAGTTGCTCTTAATATTAAAATCAATGAAATCTCTATATCCTTGCTTTTCTCATGACAATGGTGAATTTGGTTTGAATTCTTATTAGAAACCTTTGTCATTTGCTTTGCCAAATACCATTGTATTTTGGACTTGAATGCTATATGTCTTGTATGCAAAGCATGTTTGATTCACACATTTTCTTTCAAATAAATCTCCTTGTTTCTCTTCAATTATTTAGGATGCATAAATTGACTTATATTATTATGCAAATATCTTGCATGCTACTATCTCTCTTTGCTAAGAGTGACCCGGTTGGGGACTACTCCTTTGCCTATATCATGACAAAAAGGGGGAGTAGATTGTGGTAAGGGGAGTTACAATTTGTAGTGGCAATTGTGTATGTTGGGGAGAATGAATATTCATTGAGGGGGAGTAACCTGTTGAGGGGGAGCATTACATACACATACATTGCATGATGTTGTGCCTAATTTCTTAAATGCAAATGCTTGTTTTATTCTCACTTGATCATCTCACATATTCTTGCTTTGGAAAGTATAATCTTTTGTTTTGAAGGGTTGATAGTTCTTGAAAGTATACAAACGTAGTTAAATGCTTAAAGCATACCTGGGGGGGGGGGGGTTTACACCTTTTTTCAAACCCTTGAACAAACTTTCGTTTGTCCCTCAAGGTAGCCTTACACACAACAAAATAAGACAAGGAAGACATATATAGACAATATGAGAATACAATCATGAGAGCAAAGTCTAAGTATATCATCTAGTTGTGTGAGGTATAAGAACAAATAAACACAACAACAAAGTAAGCTTGTCTTTCAATAGATGTTCAATGAGTTACAAGAGTGATCAAATATCACTATACAAAAATTACAATATACAAAAGAATCATAGATACAAAAATGATCAAAAGAATGAATCCACAAATCACACTATACAAAGTCTTGCTTCACAATATGTCACAAAAGAATATTATGAATCAAGATAATAAAATATACAATTAAAATATAAGAGAAGAGATAGGAAGAATTAACACAAGAGATTTTTTAACGTGGTAAAACCTCCAAGGAGGAAACATCCACGGGTTGAACTACAACCATTGGGTACTATATTATTGGAAAGTAAACATAGAACATTCACAAAGTGACCAATCTTTAGCTCACCCAACCTAGTGAAGTCTAAGCCTACCCAACCCTATTGGAAAGTGTGAAATCCCTCAATGATGCGAAACCACCATATATTGGACACCACACAAAACCAACATCGATGGAAGATTAGAAATTCCTCAAGAGTGCATACACCTCCTGTGTACCCCGTTCTATCGGAGTCTATGTCTAACCATACGCCTAGGCCTACCAATATATTAGCCAACTCCCTATCCAAGGCACTCTTGCCTCTAGGGAGCCTCCCATGCATGACTATCCGAGTCCTCCCAACTCTAGCCATGACTTCTTGCTTACCTATCCGAGTCATCCCGACTCTAGGCAAGTCTTCTTGCTTGGCTATCCGAGTCACCCCGACTCTAGCCAAGACTTCACGCCTTTTACAAGGACTTCCTAGTATGATCATGTGAATGCAAATGATGCAAACAATCAAATCAACATAAAACATGTGATCAATACATTCTATGGTACAAATAGACCTAAACATGTGATAACACATTCAATGAAAGTCTAGATGCAAAATATGATAATAAAACCTAAGCATGTGAAACACCAAACACATAAGCTCAAAGTCTCATACACATATACAACACTTGAATCAAAATATATTCATTAAGTACAAGTTCAAGATGCAATCAACATACAATAAAATGCTAGATATATGAGATTTAATCAATCAATATTCTAGCTAAAAACATAGAGCAAGGATTTGAGATATACATCAATCAAAACCTAGATTTCTCTAAATCACAAACAAATACACAAATCCTAGATTTCATCAATCAAAGGATCAAATCAAATCTCAAGGTCATTTATCAAAAAATTTATTCAATCAAGTTTCAAACAACCTAAGATGCCATTCTAATCACAATACAACTCACAAACATATGTAAAATCTAGAATCATAGAAACTAGTCAACATTAGTCTATAAATTGACTTTCAATTAGAATGATAATCAAGCTATCTTTCTCAATAGCTTTTACCAAACATAATAAAAGATATAGAAGAAGAAACCCCAAGCAAATGCAAGGTTAAAAAGAAAGAAATCCCAAAGATTAGTCCATTACCTTAGATTCAACAGCTGGTTCGGAAATCAGGTTGGAACCACCAGAAATCACGATCAAACAGCTACCAAACCAATTGGAAAAGATGAAGGACTCAAATATGAACACTCTCCAACTTGAATCACTCAAATCCGACTTCGGATGAGGAACATATGGTGTTTTGAAGTTCTGAAAATTCAGAGGAGAGGGCTGACGGGAAAATGCAATTTTTCTTCTTAAAATTTCAAATGGAGAGAGAGAGGGAAGATATAAGGAGGAGAGAGAGAGAGACCAAACCAACCAATGGTGTGAGGCCACGTCACCCTCAGGCCGTGCGGGGCGCGTGGGCCTCAGGGGGCAGAGAGCCCCCTTGGCCGTGGGGCCCACGGCCTCCCACACGGCCAGGCCACGTGGCCTCACGGCCTGCACTGTTTTCTCTCGCGCACCCTCAGTTCTTCAGCCCGTATCTTGAGCATCCAAACTCCGATTTTGAATCTGTTTTCGGATTACAAACCGTGACTCTCTTACGCACGACGACGACTACACAACTTTGAAAAATGGTTGAGAAATCATCTCGGAAAATGACGATGAAGTCAACTCAACGAATGAGAATGAAAAGTAGCGTAGCTACATCGTTTGGACTCAAAACCTTATGAATGAGTAACCGAAACGACCGGAACTCAATAAGGCATTAAATAAGAACATGTTCAAGTCCAAAAACACAAATACAAAAACATACGATCACAAAGACACACACATATGCTAATTCCGAGACATTGTCTAAGAACATGCAATGAACAAAGATTGTCAAGAAAATGAAAATGCATGAGCATGTTTTGTGGTGTGTGAAAGTGAAACATAAGTGATGTTTAAACATGAAGGAACACACAAGAATGCTATGTGTGAGTGTGTGCATAGCCTTGTAAGAGATATGAGGTCCTTTAATACCTTTGTTGAACAATGACGCACGAATCTCTTAAAAACCGGCTTCTTGAATGAATTGTGGTTGAGACATTCTTCGTCTTCTTAATTCTTCAAAATACGAACCACTAACCATTACAAGAGAAACACGTTTTGATATGGAATTAATGCCAACACAAACTATAAACCTTACAATCTCCCCCTTTGGCAAATTCCATGTCAAAACCCCTAAACAAACACTAAAACAATTACAAAGGAAATTTGGTCACAATGAGTACAATGAGTTACACATATAGACACAAATTAACAACCAAAACAAGTCTTGAACTTCAACTTGGTCTTCTCTTGATATCACCTAAAATGAACTTGAAAGCACAAGAATATCCATGAGACAACGAATATGGCAATATCCAATCTTAGGCAAGAAAATAATAACATATAAGTTCAAGTGGATCAAGTATGCTCCCCCTTAATACATACTATCCATCAAAATATTCTAAGCCAAGATTCAACAAAAAATATTACATGCCATATAGTTCAAGCTAGATACCAAATATACAAACATATAAAACAACACAAAAAATATAAGACTAAGTAAGCTAGATTTCTCCCATGTGTTTCTCATATTTCTCCCCCTTTTTGACATGATATGAAGCCAAAGGGAAAGAGTAAGAAAATATATCTCATGAAGCTCTCTAGCCATTTGTGCCACCAAGGAAAGAAGTGCGGTGTGCGGATCTCACATATTGCCTTGTTGTAGTTGATTTTCCTTCCAACTCTTTGATCCTTTCATCTTGAACAACAAGCTTAGCACTAAGGTCTTCAATTTTCCTTTGTGACGCCTCAATCAACCTACATGACTCTTCAACCTCATTCCTCAATTTTAAAGCCCAACTAGGAAGAGCGGGTGAGCTAGGGACATAGTTAGAATCAAGAGATTCACCAAAAAGCCTAAATACATCACTAGACTTTCCCTTGTCCTTGTATGACATGGATGCCACACGTTTCTCACTCATATTCTCTAAAGGAGGAAGCATAACATCACCATCAAGATTCCTCACTCCTTTAGCTAAGCATAATTGAGTTATAAATCCCGTAAATGCCAATTTCTTATCCAAACGACTAGTACAAGCCACAATCTCTATTTGCTCCACAAGCAATTCACCAAGATTTATAGGTTTGTTAGTCACCAAGGCATATACAATCTTGATTTTGTCTCTATTAAGCTCCGAAGCATTAGTAGAGCCAACAAGATTGGAGCAAACAAATAAATGCCAAAATGCACTAATTTTTGTTAGCTCACCTTGCTTAATGTAAGCACGTTTCCCCCACACAAAATTACTATCATCACATAGAGTTCTCCCCATTAAATCAAGGTTTTCCAAGATGTCAACATCAAGGAATTCCGATTCAATGTCATCGGACAAGTCAAGAAATTCATTAACCTTCCTAGAACAAACTCTAAAGACGACTTTCCTTATGCTTAGAGTAGCACTCGTCACAGTAGAACTAGATTTGTAAGCATGATAAAACTCTCTAACAACGGTCTCATTAGAGATTCCTAACATGTTTGATTGCGCTCCAAATGTTCACATTTAGTGCTCCCTTTTCCTATCTTTTTGTGCTTGTTTCTCGGGTAAAACTGGGTATTTAACGGATAAATAAGTGTTTCAGGTGAATAGGGAAGTTCAGGGGTAAAATTGTCATTTTGGACAATTCAGGGGCGAAAGTGCAATATTCGGACAATTATTGAAGATTCTGTGAATAGAGGAAAGATCAGGAGTGCTGATTGTAATTCGCCAGAAAAGCACAGCAGTCAGCGCCACGTCAGCCCCTGGACGACGTCGTTTTGGCCCTCTTGCACGTCAGCATGACGTCATCACCTCCAGCAGCACAACGGCGTCGTTTTGAGCCACGCACGTCACGCCTGATGTCACGCTGACGTCAGGTCATCTTCCTCAGCAACCGGGTCAGCCTGACCCGGTCAGACCCGACCCGAACCAGCGATGACCCGGAAACTTCGACGGCCGATTCCGACCGTTTGTCGGCCAGTTGTTTGGCGTTTCTCCGCCCAGATCGACGGCCACCATCCTCCCGGTCACTTTTCACCCACTTTTACCCTCCCATGCAAAGGTTTTCAACTCCAACAAATCCTCCAAACCTCCATGGTTGTGCAAACCTTCAAGCTTGGTTCAGCGGCCATTCTCCCGCTTTCCAGCACGTCCAAGCTCGCCAAATCTTGGCGGGTACATGCAGCGGGAAAGAACCCGCGGTCCAGAAGGCCAGAACTCGCCACCGTCTTCAATTTCTTCGTGGCGAGCTTTGACGGCGGCCACAAGCCCGCCGGCCAGGGAGTCCAAGCCCGCCGGGACGACCGACTTGAAGATATTTCCATCCAAAACCTCCCCAAAACAGTTCCCTATATATATGTTTCCTTCCCTAACCTAAAACCTACCGCCCAAAATATCCAAATACCCTCCTATAGCTCACAAATACTCTAGATTAGCTTAGTTAGCTTAGATTAGTTTAGTGTAATGTAATTTTCACCACCACACCACCTTAGTTATATTATGTAACTAATATTGATGTTGGGTTTGGTGTACTTTGTATATTATCTATGATATATGTTGGTTTTCTATATTGAGTTTCAATTCATATATATGTTGAATTAATTGACAAGTTAATTAGCATATAATAGAATTTAGACCATGCATGAATAACTCTTGATGCATGTGTCTTTATTAAATGTGTTAGACTATCCTAGGTTAATAGGAATCAACTAATTAATTGGATAATTGCATTTGTACACCAATATTCCAACATCCTATCTCTCATTACCACTTTTGCAAGATCATTGCATTAGATGGTAATTAGTTTAATTAGTTTAATTAATTAGTTAGTTAGTATAATTTAGATTAAAAGCATTTTAGTATAATTGTAGTTATAGTTTAGTTGATAGATTAATTAGTTACTAAGGAGATGACAATCCTTAGTTGTAGTATAAATTAGTTTAGTTTATGTCATCTTAGTTAATTTAGTTATTAGTTAGTTTAATTGCTTTCTTGCCATCCTTGTAGTTTAAATGCTTACATGCCATCCTCCATGATTTACTTTTCTTGCATGTAAATAATGTAAATATGTGTAATTAGTATAGAGTATATAATATATAAGACTAAAACCGATAAAAGGTACCTCACAATGAATCCCTGTGGAACGAACCGTACTTGTCGCTATGCGATCTTAATGATCCGTGCGCTTGCGGATAAAAACACGTGCTCCATTTATTTTACGATAGTTTATAGAACTATCGCGTGTCCCGCGTGCGCCGATCGAGTTATTGGCGCCGCCGGGGATACTTTATTTTAGACCGCTTCGGGGCGCGTTAATGTTCACCCATGTATTCCAATTTCTACTCATAAGCACATCATAAACATAGGATCCAACACAAGAGTCCAAGTCAATACCTCTTTCTTGAATTAAACTTCTTGCAACCGAAAATTCCCAAAACATCCACTTTGTTAGCTTTGGAAATTTTGGAAGAAATTGTAGGCTTAGACTTGTCAATGGGAGTTGAAGAAACATTGCCACCAATCTTCTTTGCTTTTCCCATGATCTTGCAATACAAAAAAAAACTAAAAACAAAAGTGAGAGGAAACAAAGAAACCAATAAACATATACAAAGGCAAAACACTATATTGAACAAATCATTATGCATATAAGAATATATCAAAGCATCTATATGATTTATCAAAAATAAGAATAATGCCAACAAACAACAACCTTGAAGAACATGTGAACATGTCATAAAAGAGAACAAGAATTTAGCATATTATGCTCCCCCTTGACATGTGCCTCATCTAAAATTAAGATAGACAAATGTTCACAAAAATCACCACACAATCACATCACAAGCAATTTTATTAGATTTGCAAATAAGCTTCACATATCTAAGAGAGTTACATCAAGATTTTCAATCACTCTCATATGTCATCAAAAATTGCTAAAGTATCAAAATACTAATAAAGCAAAAGTGAGTGTGTGAAGATTTTGCTTCAAGTATATGAAAAGAAGTAGTTTGATAATCAAGCATGCAAACAATTTCAACATCTATTCATCTTAGGCCTTTCCATGAAAAGGTCAAACCGGTTATCATCCGAAATTTTGCTTATAAAGAGAATAGATTTCAACATGTGAGCGTGTGTGTGCATGTGGCTAGTCAACCCATTTCTATTTGTCAACCCGAGCTCATTTGATTATTCAACTATACTCCAAAAGCCTTTTTATTTATTTATTTATTTATTTAGGCTTGAATCAAAGAATTTTTTTTTTTTTTTTTTATGATTCAATTCAACACTTCTTCGATTTTTCTAACAAAAACATATATTCCTCATGGCGGCTTTCACTCATCACAATGGCGTAGCCCTTTCCTACATTGGGTGGCTTCACAACCAAGGTGTGTAGCCCTTTCCATGAGGGTGCTCGTTGAGTTCTATGTTGCCGAAGCAAATGGATACCAACCATTGGTCATTTTTAAATGTACTAGTCCATAGGACTTCAAGGTGTATCCAAAGCAAACATCAATCAAGCTCAACATACTAAACAAGACATACAAGAGAAGCAAAGTGCATTTTTTGAAACCAAAATTTAAGGCTTAAAAGCACATGATCAAAAAGCAAGTAAAGAGACTTACTTAAGATCTCTACTTCTCAAGAGAGTAGCTATCAAAGAATATGAAGCTCACATTATTCAAAAATTAGCCACTCAACAATCATACAAATAACAACACACTTCATGAATAAGATCAATGTGAACACTTATCACCAAAAGATCTCAACCTAGCAAATGTCAAAGAGGACCATATAAATACTATACTAGTTCTCAATTATGACATGCTTCATGAATGTGATATAAACAATGAGTTGATAGATGAAAAATCAAGTAAGCAAGCGATATGATATAGAGATACCTTCGCAAGCTATTTTCACCAAATACAATGCCTTCACCCTTTTTATGAGTCCTCTTGGCTTGTAAGTCCTCATGACTACAAGTTATAGGTGTGTCGATTCCAAGAGACTAAAGACAATGTAATCCAACTCAAACAAAAAAAATGACTTTCTCTAAAAGCCTTAACATGATTGTCACCATATAAATTCCAAAAAAAAAAACTTCTCAAAAGTTAATCAACAAATTTAGACTATCATGACAAACAATGTGAGATAGCTAAGTTCATGTCAAGT
Organism: Acer yangbiense; assembly: GCA_008009225.1. Classification (NCBI taxonomy): domain Eukaryota; kingdom Viridiplantae; phylum Streptophyta; class Magnoliopsida; order Sapindales; family Sapindaceae; genus Acer; species Acer yangbiense. Next base: position 14,982,557 of record CM017773.1, on the reverse strand, counting down.
TGTAAAGATACAAAGCAAACAAGCTAAGCTTCTTAACAACGACACTAATCTTCAAGCTAACTCACATGTGCAACTTACACTAATGGTAAGAGCACTCACCCTTGACAAACTTTGTCTTGGGTGGACATAAACGAACATCATCAAGATTCTCTTTGACCACAATGTTGAACCTAGAGTAAAGTTCTTCCACAACTTGATTCACAATAATATCATTGATACTTTTTTTCTCAACATTGTTAGCAACACATGTATTGTCAAATTTAGAAGGATATGCATTCTTCACCTTCCGGACATTCTTAACATGCTTTGAGAGATTTTCATGCTTTCCATATTCAAAAGCTTTAGCATGCATAAAATGAGGTCCAACCTCTCTATTCCTAGATGCATTTTCCATGTTGCAATATTCAATGAACTTATAGCACTTGGGCTTGATATGGCCTAAAGTATTGCAAAAATGACATATGGGCACAAAAGAAGAGATTTTACCTTCCGGTGGTGGTGGAGGACAAATGGGAGTTTCAAGGGGTACCTTATTCTTCAATTTGTTCTTCTTCTTGGAACGTCTCTTCTTAGGAGTTTTCTCTTCGATGATAGCTTCGCTAGTAGGAAGTGATGCTTCTATGAGCTTCTCTTCAACCACCGCAACACTTAAGCTTCCTAAGTTCATATAAGAGATGATCCTATCCTTTTCAAGCACAATACCCTCAACTTCGCAAAGCTTCTTGGCAAGAGCATTCTTTTCACGCAAGAGCCTACGAGTTGTAGCAACAAACTCATCCACTTGAATCTTGATCAAGTCATCCTTCTCATCAACCTCACTTAAGGCTATCTTCAATTTTTCCTCAAGAAACTTCACCTTAGCCAAAAGATCAATAACGGTTGGATAATCATTTAAACACTCTTGATGACTTGGATCAACCTCCTTATCCAAAGAATCTTGATTCACATCCTCTAGAGTAGAGTGAGAGGCCGTGAAAGCAACAAAGTTACTCACTAGCTCTTCATCACTAGAAGACTCATCATTTGAGCTCTCCTCCTCACTAGAGCTATCATCTTCACTCCATGTAGCCGCCATAGCTTTTCCCTTCTTGTCCTTCTTAGAATCACCACTAGGACAATCCGAAGCATAATGTCCAAGCTTCTTGCACTTGAAGCATTGAACCTTTCTATTGCTCTTAGCATGGCCACTCCTCTCATGAGGTGGAGTAAATGACTTCTTGACTTCCTTGTCCCTTGAGTACTTGCCACTTGGCTTGGCACTTTTCCTCATGAACTTCCAAAACTTTCTAACCAATAAAGCCATCTCCTTATCATCATCGCTACTACTAGCTTCCTTGACAACCTTGAGAGCTAAACCCTTGTTCTTAGCCTTCGGTTTCATGCACGCCTCAAAAGTTTGAAGAGATCTTAGCAACTCATCTATGCTCATGACGTCAATGTCTTTGCTCTCTTCAATGGTGGTAACCTTGGCTTTGAACCTCTTTGGAAGTGATCTAAGAATCTTCCAATTTAGCCTCTCACCGGAGATAGGAGTACCAAGTGCTTGGCATTGGTTGGCGATGTCTAGTAGCTTATCTTGGAAGTCAACAAACTTGTCTTCCTCACCCATTTGTAAAACCTCAAATCGGGAAGTGAGCAATTGAAGACGAGACTTCTTCACTGCTTTAGTCCCCTCATTGGTGACTTGGAGAGCCTCACATGCCTCCTTTGCGGTTTCTAGGTTTTGAATGTAGGAAAATTGCCTACTATCAACACCTCCGAAAATAGCATTCACCGCCCGATGATGCCATTTTGCTAACTCAAACTCATTAGTTGACCACTCACTCCTAGGCTTGGAAACGGTCACTCCATCCTCAATCTTGTTGGGAGCAAGATAACCTTCTTCAACGGTCATCCAAGCTCTCTCATCAATAGATCGAATGTATGCCTTCATCCTCAATTTCCAAAACCCATAGTTATGACCCTTGAGAAGAGGAGGCCTAGAATTCGAAGCCCCTTCGGTCATCACATCATCTTGGAAAACCATACTTGCAAAAACCTTAGAAATCTACATGTAAGTATAAACCGGATCTCGTCGAGTGCCGTCCGACGACCCGCTCTGATACCAATTGAAAGTATACAAACGTAGTTAAATGCTTAAAGCATACCTAGAGGGGGAGGGGGGAGGGTGAATAGGTTTTTACACCTTTTTTCAAACCATTGAACAAACTTTCGTTTGTCCCTCAAGGTAGCCTTACACACAACAAAATAAGCCAAGGAAGACATACATAGACAATATGAGAATACAATCATGAGAGCAAAGTCTAAGTATATCATCTAGTTGTGTGAGGTATAAGAACAAATAAACACAACAACAAAGTAAGCTTGTCTTTCAATAGATGTTCAATGAGTTACAAGAGTGATCAAATATCACTATACAAAAATTACAATATACAAAAGAATCATAGATACAAAAATGATCAAAAGAATGAATCCACAAATCACACTATACAAAGTCTTGCTTCACAATATGTCACAAAAGAATATTATGAATCAAGATAATAAAATACACAATTAAAATATAAGAGAAGAGATAGGAAGAATTAACACAAGAGATTTTTTAACGTGGTAAAACCTCCAAGGAGGAAACATCCACGGGTTGAACTACAACCATTGGGTACTATATTATTGGAAAGTAAACATAGAACATTCACAAAGTGACCAATCTTTAGCTCACCCAACCTAGTGAAGTCTAAGCCTACCCAACCTTATTGGAAAGTGTGAAATCCCTCAATGATGCGAAACCACCATATATTGGACACCACACAAAACCAACATCGATGGAAGATTAGAAATTCCTCAAGAGTGCATACACCTCCTGTGTACCCCGCTCTATCGGAGTCTATGTCTAACCATACGCCTAGGCCTACCAATATATTAGCCAACTCTCTATCCAAGGCACTCTTGCCTCTAGGGAGCCTCCCATGCATGACTATCCGAGTCCTCCCGACTCTAGCCATGACTTCTTGCTTACCTATCCGAGTCATCCCGACTCTAGGCAAGTCTTCTTGCTTGGCTATCCGAGTCACCCCGACTCTAGCCAAGACTTCACGCCTTTTACAAGGACTTCCTAGTGTGATCATGTGAATGCAAATGATGCAAACAATCAAATCAACATAAAACATGTGATCAATACATTCTATGGTACAAATAGACCTAAACATGTGATAACACATTCAATGAAATTCTAGATGCAAAATATGATAATAAAACCTAAGCATGTGAAACACCAAACACATAAGCTCAAAGTCTCATACACATATACAACACTTGAATCAAAATATATTCATTAAGTACAAGTTCAAGATGCAATCAACATACAATAAAATGCTAGATATATGAGATTTAATCAATCAATATTCTAGCTAAAAACATAGAGCAAGGATTTGAGATATACATCAATCAAAACCTAGATTTCTCTAAATCACAAACAAATACACAAATCCTAGATTTCATCAATCAAAGGATCAAATCAAATCTCAAGGTCATTTATCAAAAAATTTATTCAATCAAGTTTCAAACAACCTAAGATGCCATTCTAATCACAATACAACTCACAAACATATGTAAAATCTAGAATCATAGAAACTAGTCAACATTAGTCTATAAATTGACTTTCAATTAGAATGATAATCAAGCTATCTTTCTCAATAGCTTTTACCAAACATAATAAAAGATATAGAAGAAGAAACCCCAAGCAAATGCAAGGTTAAAAAGAAAGAAATCCCAAAGATTAGTCCATTACCTTAGATTCAACAGCTGGTTCGGAAATCAGGTTGGAACCACCAGAAATCACGATCAAACAGCTACCAAACCAATTGGAAAAGATGAAGGACTCAAATATGAACACTCTCCAACTTGAATCACTCAAATCCGACTTCGGATGAGGAAGATATGGTGTTTTGAAGTTCTGAAAATTCAGAGGAGAGGGCTGACGGGAAAATGCAATTTTTCTTCTTAAAATTTCAAATGGAGAGAGAGAGGGAAGATATAAGGAGGAGAGAGAGAGACCAAACCGACCAATGGTGTGAGGCCACGTCACCCCCAGGCCGTGGGGGGCGCGTGGACCTCAGGGGGCAGAGAGCCCCCTTGGCCGTGGGGCCCACGGCCTCCCACACGGCCAGGCCACGTGGCCTCACGGCCTGCACTGTTGTCTCTCGCGCACCCTCGGTTCTTCAGCCCGTATCTTGAGCATCCAAACTCCGATTTTGAATCCGTTTTCGGATTACAAACCGTGACTCTCTTACGCACGACGACGACTACACAACTTTGAAAAATGGTTGAGAAATCATCTCGGAAAATGACGATGAAGTCAACTCAACGAATGAGAACGAAAAGTAGCGTAGCTACATCGTTTGGACTCGAAACCTTATGAATGAGTAACCGAAATGACCGGAACTCAATAAGGCATTAAATAAGAACATGTTCAAGTCCAAAAACACAAATACGAAAACATATGATCATAAAGATACACACATATGCTAATTCCGAGACATTGTCTAAGAACATGCAATGAACAAAGATTGTCAAGAAAATGAAAATGCATGAGCATGTGTTGTGGTGTGTGAAAGTGAAACATAAGTGATGTTTAAACATGAAGGAACACACAAGAATGCTATGTGTGAGTGTGTGCCTAGCCTTGTAAGAGATATGAGGTCCTTTAATACCTTTGTTGAACAATGACGCACGAATCTCTTAAAAACCGGCTTCTTGAATGAATTGTGGTTGAGACATTCTTCGTCTTCTTAATTCTTCAAAATATGAACCACTAACCATTACAAGAGAAACACGTTTTGATATGGAATTAATGCCAACACAAACTATAAACCTTACAGTTCTACAAGAGATTGAAGACTTGAAGATTTCTTTTATATATTCTTATATCTCTTTGTAATGTAGAATATCTTTATTATCCCGTAGATTCAATTATGCTTGTGAGGATCAATGTGAGTGGTGGTTTTGTCACGAAATAGCCAAAGGGGGAGATTGTAAGGATTCCCATTCTTTAATTGGCTTATTTCGTGGACAAACCATGTGTTGGGGTTTATTGTGTAAAGGTAATTTAGGTGATTGAATTTCAAACTCGAAGGCCCTTTCAAAACCTCAAGGGACAAGCACGACAAAGGTATATTCTCTAGTGCATGGTTTTCTTTGAAGAGATTTAGATTGCACACACACACTTAGCATTCTTGCATTTGTGTGCATACTCTTCACATATCACATTTTACACTTGCACTTTGATGTTGTATCTTATTGTGTATATTTGTGTCTTGTAATTCGTTTCCCGATAGTATTCGGAAACGTCCGTGCATGCACTAGAATGTGCTTGGTTTTGTGCGAAGACCTCCTACAGAGAATGCCCTTGGCTTCTCCTTGGTTTTCACCTCTGTTGGTGATCAGCGGTTATGATCGGCGGCCTGGCCGCCGAATGAAACCACCGTTTGCATCCAGAAGTGTCTGGAGCAATTCTGCGGTTACGATCGGTGGCCACGACTGCCGTTCGAAACCGCCGTTCATACTTGATCGATTTAATCTCTCGGGTTTGATTCGGCGGTTGGATCGGCTGTTATGAAACAGCCGAATGAAATTGCCGTTGTTCCCCTGTTCTTCTCGGGTTCAATTCGGCAATTATGATCAGCGGCCTGGCTGCCGATCGAAACCGTCTATCGGTGCGTTTCAGGGGCAAACTTGTCTTTTCACATGCTATGTTTTTGATGTCTATAAATATCTCACTTTCTCATTCTCTGAATTAGTTCTTTTCACTCCCAAGAACCCTAAACTTAAAAGAGAGAATTTTGAGAGAAAATCAAATCAAGAACTCACCTTTGACCACTCAAATCAAATCCATTTTGCATCAAATTTCATATTGCATCAACTATGCCTTCATAGAATGCATCCATGTATGTTTTTGGATCATCACATCTTCCTTGGTATGTTCTTCACTAATCTCATCTAATTTTAGTGTTTTTCATATTAAGACATCTCCTAGATTACTTGTATGCTTTTTAGATAATATGCTAAATACAAAATAGAGATTATTTGTGATATTTTGATTGAGTGTTGTATTGTGATAGATATCTAGGTTTTTATAATCTATGTTTATCTATACTATTTGACATGTCATTTAGCTTCTAATATCTAGGATTGTTCTAATTGCAAATTCATCATCTTAGATAAGCATATATGGTTTCCCTTGCTCTATGTTGCATTTGGATATTCATATATTCACTTAGGGTGTAATCTCTTCATTGAGAACATAAGTCTTGTGTGTAGCATCCAGGATTAGGTTGCTTAGATCGCAAGCATTCGAACTAGGTTCACTCATACCGGGATTAGGTAGGTGTGTGATTACTTCCGGGATTAGGTTGTAATTTTCATCACTTAGTGGATTCGAGGTTCGGGTGTGGCTCACTTATAAGCCCGTGGTTTTTCCCGTGAGGGTTTCCACGTAAAAAATCAAGTGTTATTTAATTTCTGTATTTTATACTTGATTTATTGTTTTATCTAGTTAGGGGTAAATTCGTAATATTGACTTCACACGAAAAATTGGGTAATACGTTTAAAATCTATTCACCCCCCTTCTAGATAGTTTTATACATACCTTGCAATATTTGTTTCAAAGTTTTTATTCAACCGGCGATGTCTGAAGTCAATATTACAAGTAGACCTGGCAAAATTTTACACGACCCAAACCCATTTGAAAATAGTGGTTGGTGGGTCAAGTTTATCGGATCGGGTTGTTAATGAGTCAACCTATTAAGACACGAAATATAATGGGTCGGTTTTGGGTTCACCCTTAAAAAAACCACTAATTCGATAACCTATTAATATAAAGATTTTTTTTTTTTTAATGTGTTTATGAAAGTTATTAAAACAAATCTTTGTATAGTCACATTATGAAATTTATATATAAAAAAATCTCTATAATTATGGTTAGGATATATTTTACTAATTAATTATTATTTTTTTTTTTTTGAAAGAGGAAAAATTTCTAAATTAAAAACTCTAAAACTATAAGTCAATTATTTCACAATATTATAACCCTAACCCTAAAACTCTAAAAGTAGCTAGTTAACTTGATTGCATGAGTTTAATCATGCTTCAATGCTATTTATTTTCAACTTTATAATAAATCTCAAATATAATATTTTGTAATGGGTCAGGTCGGGTTACCCATTAATTTAACAAATGGTTTCGGGTTTGTATATTTCAACCCATTAAGCTAACGGGTTGGGTTCGGGTGGAGCAATTTTAACACAACTCAAACACGAAACGACACGAATTCCCAATAACACGACCCATTGCCAGGTCTAATTACAAGCGGTATATCAAAAAAGTTTGATTCTAACTAAATTTTACAAATTACTGTGATGTCTTTTGATGAATAAATATATGTTTGTTCTTTGAATCAAATTCTTATGATTAAAATCTTAGTTTGTGCTCTAATCAAGACAAGTTTAGAATGTTAAAATTTGAGGTATAGATTAGTCTATTGCCTTTGTTTTTTCACTGGAATTCCAAGATGACCTAAGTGCAGGATCGGAACCCTATGGAGGCTAGGGGGCTATAGATCCCATAACCCATAGAAAAAAAAAAAAAAAAAATATATATATATATATATAAAAAAGTATAATTTTTTTTAATTGTATATTTTACAATTCAATCCCATCAATTTTCAATTTTTGTTATTCGGCCCTTCAACTACAAATTTTCAGTTCCGTCCCTACTTAAGTGCAAGTATAAACCAAACACTTTTGGAGAGGAACTTGGATGTAGTTGAATACACATACATCCTCGTTGTGATCACATCACGTGGCAAGTAGTGGAAGATGCAAGATGCATCACACTACAGTACTACACCCAAGATTTTTCTACACTTTTGTTCCATTAGTTCTGTTAAGGGAAAATTGTCACCGGGGTGAATTTCCAATTAACAATTATTATGACTGAAATCGGGGTAGATCACAGTCGGAGAGATATCACGTAGTTTGATACCTAAGAGATTGCAATAAAACAACTTAAACACAACGATGGTAAATCAAAATATAATGTCAGTAAGATCGTATAAAACTCGTTTTATTGATAAAAACGTAATGGGAATACAATAGAGGTTTTCAGTTATCATAGTAGGAGGGTTAAAATATAATTGGCAATGGAGATGGCGATGGAGATCTCGTGCATATCGATAAATGGAAAAGAAAACTGTAGGGTTTTGGACTCAAGTTGCGGTCCTTTTTCTGTCTAGTATCATGTTATATATATACGTCCCATTGCTTGCTGTGCACTTCCCTAAATTCGGTCCAGTGACCTAGTGATTTGCGGGACGTTCCTTGTCAATAGGCGAGAAGATCGTAGGATTGATTCAAGGAATCAAGTGATCCTTTTTTTGGCGGAATTTTGACAGAGTTGACTATGCTTTCAAGTAAAACTCTTAAGTGGCGGGAATGAATCAATTTCCTTTGTTACTTAAACGTCGATGTCTCGCTGTCCTTCTTTGTAACTTGACCATGGTGTACCTATTCTTACCTTGATAGTTTGTTAATCTGATACTCTTACTGCTTGGTTGGCCGGCTCTAGGAAGGATCGAGCTACATAGGCATCCCACCTCCTACTGGATCTTGGTATCAGTGTATCGGGGTATTGGGATACCGGGTTAGTGTGGTAGTGGGATACTAGGATTTTATAGTAGTAGAGTCCTTAAGAACTTGGCTTCTGTGTTTCATGGTACCTTGAAGTCTAGGAGCCCTTGATCTTGATATGGATTAGTAGGAGGCGTACCTGGTTGCTTTAGTGGCAGGGTACCGAGATGCTCTTCTATGATGCCTTTCTACCTCAAATATTCTTCAGTGTGGATGGGAAATTCTTCTTTGAACCCTTGCCATTTTTGGCGGTTAACAGAAGTCCCTCCTGACTTGAACACCGGTACCTTGCTGAGGTTAGAGTCAAGATACCAGGATACATGAAGGATTTTCCTCATCTTATCTAGCTGGATTTTCCTCATCTTATCTAGCTGGATTCCACTCTCTTAGAGGAAATCCTCCTTCAGCACACCCATAATAAATGAGCAATACACGTGTCTGGCCATGAGTGGTCCGCTTATTTGAATGGGTTATTTTTTGGCGTGATTTTCCCGAAACCGACTCTTGCACATTTCCGATCATTGATTACAGTTTCCTTACCTATTCCGGTAACCGTCTACTTCTTTCTATAAATAAACCAACCTTCCTTCCTTCTTTCCATACCGATTTCAAAATTCAAAAACAAAACCTAGCTTTCTCTTTCTAAGCTCTTCTTTTTTTTCTAGCAATCTTTTAGACTTCCTTCTTTTTCTTTACTTCTTCCATGGCGACTTCATCAGACCTTCCTCCAACTTCACAAAACCCTCATCCAACTTCACCAAACCCTCGTCCAAACGTACCAAACCCTCCTGACAGCCTCGATGACCTCCTAGATATGGAGAAGGTCGATTCAGAGGAGAGCTCTCAATCGACGAGGGGGAAAAAGAGAGGCCAAGAGGAAGGAGATGTCACTGGCAGCAGCAATCCCTCTTAGCGCCGCCGCTCCAACAGGAATCCTAGAATAGGGTCGGGCTTCAACAACAAACCCGAGGATCCGGTTCAAATCGTCGATGAAAACGACGACGAGAATGTTGAAGATGAGGGGGACGGTACTCCAATTGTTGATTCCGTGGGAGTGCTTACTGGTCCTCTTTCCTCCTTCCATGATGGTAGGATTATCCTGGATTCCGTTTATGCCGTTGACACCTTGGCTCACTTGAGAAGGGACCACAGGATTCCTGATACTATAACCCTTTCTCTCCCTCATCAGGGTTATGATGTGTACACCCCTCCTCCAGGTCTCATTCTTATTCATGTAGCCGCCTTCGAGTGTGGGGTCAGGCTACCTCTTCATCCCACCCTTCGTAGGGCACTTGTTGCTCTGGAGCTGACTCCCTTACAAATCTCACCGGGGTTCTGGAAGCACTTGATGGGGTTCTTGGTGCTCTGGAAAGAGCATTGTGAGAAGGACGATATGGCGACGGAACTAGGCTTTAATGAGCTCCGGTACATCTTCTATGTCAAACTTGGTGCCCAGGGGCCAGTTTTATTTGAGAGCATCTAATAAGATAAAGTTTATCGTACCTGGGGCAAACGTAAAGTATAACCAGCCCTGGAAGGATGAATGGATCATGGTAGAGGGAGATTGGGGCCACTCTATACATATCGGGGGAACTGAGTATCCAGTCCCTACCCATTTCACCAAGAGGGACAAGTGGGACAAGGGGCAATCTCATCAGAGTCCAAGGGCATCCTTAAGAGGATACAGAAGAGGAATTACATGAACATGAAGTATCCCTCCAACGACGCCTATGAATGAGCTAAGGTTGGATCGGTATCTCAGGATATCCATTGCTCATACGGGTATGTGGTTCTGTCCTTCTTGCTTTTTTTTTTTATGGTGTTGACATTTCTTCTGACAGTTTCTGCTACTCCTCTCCTACCTCCTTATCCCACTTCCTCAGGATCGGGATTCCCAGATCCCCTTCCAGCTAATTCTACTGTTCCCTCTCCTCCTTCTGGTGTTAATGCTGGCACCTTGTATGAGTCTAGATTACCTGCATCAACCCATCCTCCAGCTCCAGCGAGGTCACTTTCACGCCCTCCTACCTCTCTTCCCACCCAGATTTTAGCACACTCGACTATTGGTGAGATATTGGCACGGGCTGCCAAGGCTCGGGTTTACCTGTCCAAGCCCAAAGGCAGGCTCTCAGTGTTGCTGTGGTCAGGCCTGCTGTAGTAGCTTCTCCACCTCCTCTTCCTCCAACAACATCTGCAAGGCGCCTAACCAGGGTAGAGAAAGAGAAAAGAGTTGCTACTGCGCCCACTCCTCTTGCTGATTTTCCTTTTGGATCAGGATCGCGAAATTATAGCCATGAGGAGATAGTATCCCGGTTCATTGCTGCTTGTCCTAGGGGAGGCCTACAGTTGATGTCCTCCTTGCCTACAGACATCCTGGTCACAAAAGGAGCTTCTCTGCTAGCTGAGGCATAATCCTTGATCTTCTTGCTTGCTTGGTTTAGAAGATACTTATTATTTTTTTCTTTTTATAGGGTTTCAAATTTGCTTTGGCCATGAGGCAACAGGTAACAGCTCTGAAGGAGGCCAATCTTACAATCCGGGCTGAGCTAGAGGAGGCCAAAGATGATATGGCCTGAGCTGAGTAAAGTGTAAGCTCCTTGATCCAGTCTGTAACTGACTCTGAGACCGGTAAGCAAAAGGCCTTGGTGGAGCTAGAGCGGATGAAGCGTGCCCTGGACATAGAAACGGTCAGGTCTGTACACCACCGTGCAAAGAGAGAAAGTGTGAAGGCGGAGAAGACCTTGATCCTGGATGAGAACCGACTTTTGTGGGGTTCAGTGAGTGTTTTGGAAGCCAGGGTGGACTCCTCTTTCACGGACGGGTACTTCACCACCTCCTATGAGGTCGCCAAGGCCCTTCCTCCTCCTTTTGATCTGTGGGATACCTTCGATTGGGATTGGGATTGGGATTGGGATTGGGATTGGGATTGGGACCGGGATCAGATTATGGCTAGGGCTGCTTAATTTCCAGATGCTGATCCAGACCAGACGGGTCCTTCTCAAGCAACAACCGTCCCGGATCCCCCTCTACATCAGGGATTTAATCTGCTTGTTGCTGACCTAGTAGAAACAACCGAGAATGGGGTACATGATCCTCCTACCACTCAAAATGATCAGGTGCAGGATTCTGTGCATCTTACCGAGGTTGTATCAGTGGAGGAGGCAGATGTTCCTACTAAAGCTAGGGTGCCAGGAGCTAGAAAGATCCAGGCTGATGCAAGAGCCAAAGTTGTTGAGGGAGCAGATGTAACCAGCCAAGAGGAGGAAACAGGGGAGAAGCAGGATGCATGACCTATTATTTTTTCTCATATATTTTTTTTTGTAGCCCGGAAATGGGGGTTGGGCACCTTGGTTGATCAATGGAAAGTTTTTTTTTTTTTTTTTTTTTTGTAACTATACTGTCTTACTTGTTTATAATATACCCTGGTAGGATCTGATACTTGCATGCTTGTTCATAACTGTTAACCGCCATAATTGGCAGGGATCAAAAAAGAATTTTCCACTAGCTTACAAGAGAAAGCCGGGATCCGAAGTAGAAGCGAAAAGATGTCTGGGTACCCCGCCTGCTAACTGACGGGCTAGAACCTTTGCCTACCCAGGCCAGGTCCAGAATTCCCGGAGTCACGATCATCACCAGATCCTGGCGCCCAATTACCACGGATACCCCGCTACTTGAAACCCCGATATTCGCGAACATCGCTTTTATCAGAAGCGTGAGAGACGCAGGATACCCGGGGTACCCCAACCAACGAAACACGTGACGTACGCATGGCAAGACATATACCAGGATCCCAGTAGACCGACCCCGCTAAAGCAGGAGGGGGGTACCCCGAAGAATAGACTACATATATAAAACAGACATTAAACGTCACCGTTCGAGATAAAAACTCAAGCTACAACGCGGCATTCATCCCCGCCAAGTTAGTGTCCTATTTTAAATAGGAGTCAACTCATTTGGAAACCAAAAAAGAAGGAATCACCAAGCCTTTTGGGATCAATTTCCCGATGAATTTTTCAGGCTCCACATGAAGACCCGTGTATCACTGAAACCCTAGACCGAGGTTCTAGGGGTGCTCAGCAAGAAAGCGGGCCTATATATTAATGATATGTTTATAGGAATAGGGAGATCAAAACCCTAATTTACTTTTTCTACTTATCGATAGACACGAAAAGCTCCATCTCCATCGTTCTCCTTCAGGTTTGATTTCTTTTCCATATTGTAATACGGATAGTTCAAATACCGGGTTGTAAGAAATTGTATTTCAGATCCACATATATATACATACATATAAACTGCTTTTGAGCTTTCATATATCCACCATATAAGAAACTCGTCCATCCCATTACTTGTATTCATCGTAATATCGGACTCACGATACCTAGCGGGATACCAGGGTATAGAGTATCTCGCTAGCCCAGGTCTAATTTAATCCGGGTCCATCACATACCGTTAATTCTAAATTGCACCCCGGTGACAATTTTGGGTTAACAATAACCCAACTAAAACTTGTTGGAGATGCTGTCAGTACTTGGTACCTTCATATTTATCCATCTGGCCATAGAGAAACCTAGACTTTAAACTATCTCTTAAGACAGTTTGGACGATAGTCCCCTTGTAAGATTTGGTAAAAAATTTGCAAGTGATTTTGACCAAGTGATTTTGACCAAGTAATTTTGACCAAGTATTGAGTGATCTTGGTAAGAGCAAATCAATCCCAGTAGAAGGCCAAGGTTGCTTGGATATTCTAATCAGGACACTGTAAATCAAGATACTTGATACTCCCTACATTGGGGATCTTGGTTTTGAATCAATCCTGATAGGCAACCAAGGTTACTTCTATCATTAGAGTTTTTCATACGTATATATGGTGAAGTAAGGTATCAGGTATCCTGATCCTTTGGGCGATCTGTCCTAGTAGGCGACTAAGGCGACTTTACACCAAGTTTTCATATGTATGTATGGCGAAGTAAGGTACCAGGTATCCTGATCCTTTGGCGATCTGTCTTGGTAGGCAACTAAGACCACTTTAGCACCAGGTTCTCCTGGAGAGGGGTATTCCCCGTCTGAGGCTTCAGGAGGTCTGTATAGGTTCTCCTGGTCTTGAGGATGCGGTGGAAGACTAGGGCCACGAATCTTGATCCTTAGTCTGGTAGGCGACTATGCCACTTAGGCATTTATGCACCAGCTCCTTCCTAGAGGAAGGTATACCCCGACCAAGACAGCAGAAGTGCCATGTGGCTTTTCCTGGTCTTGAGGCAATTAGTTATGGCGAAATTTGCAAGGTGAACTTAGGAGAATCATGTAGGATAAAAAACTGACTTTTATTGAATTTCTCAAGCGATACAAAGCAAACTCGGGGTACACATTTAGAGATATACCAACCGAAATAAATTTTTCTTCAAGCTTTAAGAGTAAAACCTTTTGAGGTGATCGGCATTCCAGGTGTGGTCTACCGGGTATCCATCCATATCTTCCAGTTTGTAGTTTTATTAGGTAGGGACCTTCCAAATTGGGGGCTAGTACCTCGTCTGACCTCTTCCGGGTATTCTAGGTTACTTTCCTGAGGACCAAATCCCCTTCTTTAAAGTTTCGAGTCTTCACCCTTCTATTGAAACATCGGGCTATCTTGCTCTGGTAGACTGCTACCCGCTCTGTAGCCCTATCCTACTTCTTCTCGAAGAGGTCTAGACTGGCTCTCAACTTTGTTTCATTGTCTTTTGGTTCAAAGTGCTGGATCCTGAAAGATGTTAGCCTATGTTCGATGGGTAAGACTGCTTCTGTTCCAAAAGCCAGTGAGTAGGGGGTTTCCCCAGTTGCAGTCCTTTTGGTAGTCCAATATGCCCATAACACATTTGGGAGTTCTTCAGCCCACTTCCCTTTCTTCTATTGAAGCTTCTTCTTTAGGAGCTTCTTGATGGTCTTGTTGGTAGCCTCCACCAATCCATTAGTCTAAGGATGGGCTACTGATGTAAAACGGAGATCGATATCCCGTTCTTTATAGAATTCCCTGAACTTGGCATTGTAAAATTGTTTACCCAGATCAGTTATTATGGCTATCGGGGTACCGAATCGGCAAACGATATTTTCCTTGACAAAGCTCCTGGTGTTTACCTCAGTTATCTAGGTAAGGGACTTTGCTTCCACCCACTGGGTAAAGTAGTCTATTGCCACTACAGCATGATTGGCTTGTCTAAGAGCAGTAGGAAGTGGCCCGATAAGGTCCAGCCCCCAGATAGCAAATGGGTAAGGTGTGCTGATTGAAGCGAGCCTTTCCAGAGGTAGGTGGTGGAGATTTGCAGTCTTTTGACAAGGCTCATAGGATCGTGCAAACTGTTTCGCATCCTGATGTAGAGTAGGCTAGAAATAGCCCATTCTAAGAACTTGGTAAGCCAGGGTCTCACCTGACATATAGTTGCCACAGTCCCCTGCGTGTACCTCGTTTAGCGCCCATTGTGCGTCATTTGGATGTAGACACCTTAGTAATGGAAGGGATTTTCCTTTGCGGTAGAGGTATCCCTTTATCAGGCAGTACCAGGTCGCAGTCCTTTTGAGCTTACGTGCTTGATCCGGATCTGCAGGAAGAGTATCATTTTGGAGGTAGTCAGTCCATCCAGTAAGGAAGTCGATCAACCGGGTTCACTTCTACTCCCTTAGCTATACTGGGTCGGGGTAAAAATTGGAGCTGTACCCCTTTGGGCAATGCTTGTCCTCTGGTTGCAGCAATCTTGGCCAAGACCTCTACTCGGTGATTTTTCTCTTGAGGAATTTGTTCCATCTTCATACCTTTGAATCTTGTTGCTGCTTCCCAGACTTTTTTAAGGTATGCTACCATGTTGTCACCCTTCGCCTGGTATAGACTAGATATTTGGTTGATTACTAGCTGCGAATCACTTCTAACCAAGTGGAAGTTTGCCCCCCAACTATTCAGTTACTTTCATCCCTGCTAACAAGGCTTCATACTCTGCCTCATTGTTGGTGGCTTTGAACTCAAACCTGAAATAGTGGCTGCATTTGATCCCTTTTGGATCGATAAAGACGATCCCTACTTCATAGCCTGCCTGATTAGACGCTCCATCCGTGTATAGTATCCAGGCCTTGTAATCAGTGGGCCATTCTGAGGATTTTAGATCTGGTTTCGGGACCACGGTGGTATCCGGATTAGAGGTCATGCTAAATTCAGCTACGAAGTCGGCCAAGGCTTGAGCCTTGATTATTGTTCGTGCCTTGTACTTTATATCATACTGAGTGAGCTCTAGGGCCCATAGGACTAACCTGCCTGATACGTCTAGCCTCTGGAGGAACTGCCTTAGTGGTTAATCTGTCACTACTGCGTATAAGCTTGAAAGTAAGGCCAGAGCTTTATAGCTGTAGTCACTAGTGCATAGGCGAGCTTCTCCAGGAGAGTGTAGTTTTTTTTCAAACTTGGTCAGAGTGCGGCTTACAATGTAGATTAGTCTATGGACCCCATCACTACATTCTTTCACCAAGGCCCCGTTGGTAGCGGTTTCTGATATTGCCAAGTAAAGTTGTAGCTCTTCTTTTAAAATGGGTTTCACTAGCAAATGCGGGCTAGCTAGGTATTTCTTCAAAGACTGGAAAACTTGCTCGCTTTCTTGATCCCACTTCATCTTCTTACCCTGCTTAATGATTTTAAAGAAAGGTAGACACTTATCTATATATCGGGATATAAAGCGGTTCAATGCTGCTATCCTGCCAGTCAATCCCTGTGCCTATTGGAGGGTAATGAGGGATTCAAGATCCATGATGGCTTTGATTTTTTCGGGGTTGGCCTCAATCCCTCTCTCGTGTACCATGAACCCAAGAAACCTTCCTGCTGCTACCTCGAAAGCACACTTAGCTGGATTCAATCTCATCTGGTTCATCTTTATTACCTGGAAAGTCTGCCATAAATCTTCTGGATGCTGGTCAATCATCTGAGACTTGATGATCATGTCGTTTATATATACTTCTATAGATCTTCCTATCTGTTGCTTAAACAGCTTGTTCACCAAATGTTGGTAAGTGGCTCCAGCATTTTTAAGACCGAATGACATTACCTTGTAGCAATAGAGGTCTTAACCGGTGATAAAGCTGGTCTTGTCTTGATCAATGGGGTGCATCATGATCTGGTTGTACCCTAAAAAAGCATCCATGAAGCGTAGGAGCTTGTTACCTACAATGGAATCAATCAATTGATCTATCTTAGGCAAAGGGAAGCTATCATTCGGGAATGCCCGGTTGAGGTCGGTATAATCCACACATATACGCCACTTCCCGTTTGATTTGGTTACCATGACCACATTTGCGATCCATTCGGGGGTAGCAGGATTCTTTGATAAATATGGCCTTCAGGAGTTTATCTACCTCTTCCTGCACTGCGGCATTCCGCTCGGTGTTGAAGTGCCTCTGCTTCTGTTTGATTGGCTTGAAGGTCGCATCTACTGCTAACCTATGAGC
Source organism: Acer yangbiense (assembly GCA_008009225.1). Lineage (NCBI taxonomy): Eukaryota > Viridiplantae > Streptophyta > Magnoliopsida > Sapindales > Sapindaceae > Acer > Acer yangbiense. Next base: position 14,965,422 of record CM017773.1, on the reverse strand, counting down.
GGCTAAGCTGAAAGGGATACCTAGCATTTCATCATGACTTCAGGCAAAAATATCATTGTATTCTTCAAGGAGCTTTACCAGGTTCTTCCTGACCTCATAATCTAGCCCACCTCCTATCTTCACTACTTTGGTTGGATCGTCCTTTTTGACAAGTATTTCTTCCAAATGTTCCGCTGGGTGCCCACTAGTCCACCCCCGCTCTTCCTCTCCTGTTTCTTCTATAATCATATTCGGTACCTCTCATTCTTCTAGGACGTAGTGATCCTGTTCTGGTACCTCTCGGCTTGGCTCACTAGTCACATGCACACATTACTTGGCTAGCGCGGTAGGGTTGGTGGATATTGCATAACAGCTGCGGGCTGCTTGTTGATCCCTCTGGACTTCTCCTACCTCGGTTCCTACCAAGAACTTTAGAACATTGTGATAAATGGACAACACACCCCTAATTTTTGATAGGAAGGGCCTTCCCAGGATTGCATTGTAAGCGGACGAGGTGTCAACCACCACGAAGTTTATCATGATATTTGCTGGAGAGGTGTTTCCTCGACTATTACTGGTAGGATCTTGGATCTAATCGGCATAAGGGAGTCCCTAGTGAACCCATACAAAGGCGTTGTATAGCTGTTATATAATGATTTCTTCAGGCTGAGCTTTTCTAATACTCATTTGAACAGAATATCAACACTGCTTTCGGTGTCTATCAAGATGCGGTGAACTCGGTAATTGGCTATCTGTACTGTGATCACCATTAGATCATCATGTGGTTGAATTGTGTTGTAGACATCTTCCTCCGTGAAAATGATCTGGGTAGAGCGAGGATAGTCTTGGGATCCCCTAGAGACCTGGAGTATATCATGACCAGTAGTAAGCCTTAGGATCTTCCTAGCATGGTTCTTCCTCGAGTTGTTAGAAGTCCCTACTAGTGTTGGGCCTCCAATGATGGTGTGAATGACTTGGATCTACTGCATCAAGTCTTTTCCCTTATCCTTTCTTCTTTCTTTTGCGTCCCGTATCTCCCCTTGTACCTCTTTCCCCTCCTTGATGCTATCCCGTACTTGTTGTAAAAATTCAACTAAGAGTCCCCCCGTTACCAATCCTTCGATATGGTTACGAAGGCTGTAGCACTCGGATGTGTTGTGGCCGACGTCCTCGTGGAAGTTACAGTATTTGTAGCGATTCCTTTTATCAGTCAGGATCTTCATAGGACTGGGCTTCCTAAGCAAACCCTTGTTGCAGATGGCAAGGTATATGGTCTCCCGGGATGCATTGAGAGTGGTGTAATGGTTGTATCAGTCCTCTTCTCCTGCTATCCGTGCTACCTCTCTTGGTGGAGGCATTGTTCTAGGAGGGGTCCTCCTTACGGGATATCTATCCCAATGTTGGGGAGGAGGTGGTGGCTAGTAGGTAGACCGATTTGAAGGATGATTCTGGAACTTCTTTGCAGGTGCGGGCTTTGGAGCCTCTTTCTTTGGACGCTTGGCTGATCGAACTTTATCATGCTCGACCTTGACCTGGAGCCATTCGTCTATGTCCACCTGTTCCAATGCCCTATCATATGCCTCTTGGTAAGTTTTAGGTGGATGATTGGCAAATGACCGAAACAATCTACCAGCCCACATATTCCTTCTGAAATTAGCCAAGGTCTTCTTCTCAACAAACACTCTCATCTGGATCACTTCTTTGTGGAACTTCTCTACATAGGATCTCAGCGTCTCACCCCGCTCCTAGATCACGTATTGAAGTAGGACAAGATCCTTAGGACGAGGCTTGATCCCCTAAAATTGAGCACAAAAATCCATAATAAGCTTTGTAAAAGAATCCATACTATCTGGAGGTAACTTTATGAACCAGGTCTTGGCACAGATTGTTAGAGTTGAAGGGAACATCCTGCACATCGTTGACCGGGTAGCATTCTGGACCTCTATCTGGTGGATAAAACTTTCCATGTAGCTCACGGGGTCCTCCGATCCAGAATATTTATTTTTAGGCATCTTGAATTTAGGGGGTAACTCTATTTCTTTGATTCTCCTAGAGAAGGGTGCATTCATCTCCCCCAAAGAATTCTTCCGGGTACTCCGATGCTTCCCCTTTCTTAGCTCATCGAGTTCCTTTGCCATTTTGGCCATTTGGTCTTCAAGTCGCTTGGACCCATCGTGCTTGGATCAGGCTACTGAGCCTTCATTATCCGAAGTTTCAGATACCACGGTTGCCTTCCTGCGCTCCTCCTTCTAAGGCCAACTACCTCGTGGGTTTCTCCTGGGCCCGATACTACCACCAACATCGGGCTGTGGAGCCCTCTTCTCTGTCGCTGGTTTAGTCGATGGTTGGTTCTTTCTGGGAGGAATGCCAAACGCTGATTTCACCTGTTGGGATCTGAAATCTCCAGGATGACTTTGAACTGGCAGTGGCGGTCCGAGTCTGTCAAAAACTGGTACCCGGGTACTCGGTCCAGCTTCTCCTACGAGCCTAGGTGCTTCGAAGGGTATTCCTTTGGCGATCATCCAAAGGCAGATGCTTTCCACATAAACAGCAGCATGCTGTTCCATAGTATCCTGATTTATCTTCTGGACCGCAGGGTCCTAGGGTGTGGAGCCCGCATTGGGTGGAGGAATCGATGCTGGGATACGGCATTTAGATCTCCTACCCTTCCTTTGGTTTCTCTGAGTGGAAGCGAGGGAATGGGGTCTCGATGGTTCGGTTACCCATGAGAGGATCGGAGTCTCATCTTTTGTGTCTTCTGGGTAGAGTAAGGTAGCTTTTGTAAATGATATGGGAGTAACTCCCCATAGACGGCGCCAAAAGTGTTAACAGAAAATTGTCATTGGGGTGAATTCTCAATTAACAATTCTTATGACTGAAATCGAGGTAAATCACAGTCGGAGAGATATGACATAGTTCGATACCTAAGAGATTTCAATAAAACAACTTAAACACAATGATGGTAAATCAAAATATAATGTCAGTAAGATCGTATAAAACTCGTTTTATTGATAAAAACGTAATGGGAATACAATAGAGGTTTTCAATTATCATAGTATGAGGGTCAAAATCTAATTGGCAATGGAGATGACGATGGAGATCTCGTGCATGTCGATAAGTGGAAAAGAAAACTGTAGGGTTTTGGACTCAAGTTGCGGTCCTTTTTCTGTCTAGTATCATGTTATATATATACGTCCCATTGCTTGCTGTGCACTCCCCTAAATTTGGTCCAGTGACCTAGTGATTTGTGGGACGTTCCATGGCGATAGGTGAGAAGATCGTAGGATTGATTCAAGGAATCAAGTGATCCTTTTTTTGGCGGAATTTTGATAAAGTTGACTTTACTTTCAAGTAAAACTCTTGAGTGGCGGGAATGAATCAATTTCCTTTGTTACTTAAACGTCGACGTCTCATTGTCCTTCTTTGTAACTTGATCTTGGCATACATGTTCTTACCTTGATAGTCTGTTAATCTGATACTCTTACTGCTTGGTAGGTCGGCTTTAGGAGGGATCGAGGTACATAGGCATCCAAGATACCGGGTTAGTGTGGTAGCGGGATACTAGGATTTTGTAATAGTGGAGTCCTTAGGAACTTGACTTCTGTGTTTCCTGGTACCTTGGAGTCTAGGAGACCTTGATCTTGATCTGGATTGGTAGGAAGCGTACTTGGTTGCTTTAGTGGCGGGGTACCGGGATGCTCTTCTATGATGCCTTTCTATCTCAAATATTATCTAGTGTGGATGGGCAATTCTTCTTTGAACCCTTGCCATTTTTAGCAGTTAACAAATTCCATATAGAGATATAAGATATGAACCTATAAAAGTTTTTATACAAAGATAAAACACTTTAACAATTAAATTAGCCCTAAACTTTCATAGTTTTATAACTATGCTCCTACTTCAATTTTATTTATTTACTTTTTAATTCTTCTTTAAAATGCTTGGTAAGGATTTTTCTCTCGACCACTGTCACACGCTTTCTGTTAATCTAATTTAGAATTGCATCTTATTTTAGAAACCAAAATTGAAACACTAAAAAGTTCCTTTTATATACAAAATATACTTTTGTTAAAGTCCACCTTCACGAAAATACAAACAATGGCATAAATTTATTTTTATTATTCAAATAAATTTTCAAACAAACATTTTTTTTTACATTAAAATAGTTCTTGGGTATTGTGTTAAAAATGTTTATGGCCGGACACTATAACAATACTAGGAATACAAGTAATTACAAGTTATAACTTAAAATTTTTATTTCTTTTCTAACTTTTGAAAGTATTTTTGAATCACGGATTAAGCACCCCTTAATTTCATTATTTTTTTCACTGTATGATGATCTTAACATTTTTCTTAAGTATACAAATTAAGAGAATTTATTTTAATAGACAAATTTTTTTTTTCAATAATAAAATTTTTAATATTGTAGTAAAATAAAACAATTCATAATTTATTTATTTATTTATTTATTTATTTTTTACCAGCGCCGTTAATAGATTGTGTATAACTCATTATCTATGATGCCCCACTTAAGGATATTCTGGTTTCGTTCTTTTTTTTTTTTTTGAAGGAAAATACCCAATTATATTAAGAAATATTATTGTAATATATTTACTTTCCTACATTAGTCTAGACAAAATCCCACCGAAGGTGGATCATAGTTTCTTGGCCTCAAAGATAGGCAGGATTGAATGTTGTTCTTGTATATATATTTTCCTCTATTAATTGTAGAATACAAAAGAAAATTATTCATAAATTATCTATTGTTTATTCTCTTACACTATTTCAGTCTCTTAAGATGGTATGTAACAATTGAATTAGAATTGTTAGTGAAAATCGATCAAAAAAGAAATAGAGTTCAAAGAAGCTTCATTATTTTGAATCAAGGGTTTTCTTCGAGGGAAAACAATCCTCCAAAACAAGCAGAGCTCGCAATTACAATGAATCAGAATGCCTTCTGTTTTCTTCATAATTCCTATTTATCAACGAAGATTTAACCAACTAACTGACTTAACAAACTCCCTTAACAACTAGCGGCCAAATCTTGGAACGAATAGAAACAAGACATATGGCGCCCTCTTTCCTCCTTTCTCTTTCTCAGCTGTGCAGTCACGTGCGCCTCACGTTCCTTTTAATATCAATCAGACGGTCCAAGATCACTTCTTCTTTCTAATCATGACCCTTCATTTATTCAACCGTCACAATAGTCCCCCCTTTTAGAGCACCTTGCCCACAAGGTATGGGTACGCTTCCTTCATCTGGTGCCAAATCTCCCAAGTAGCTTCTTCATCAGTTTGGCCGCACCATTTGATTAAAACTTTTGTAATTGCGTGATTATTCACCTTTTTCATCTGGCACTGCAAAACTTGCTCAGGCTGCGGATAGAACTGACCTTTGTCGTTGGTTGGAGGTAAACTGGGAATAGGGTTGATGGCGGCGCCAAGTTTCTTCTTCAAGAGGCTCACATGGAAAACAGGATGAACCCGCGAAGAGGCAAGCAAATCCAGTTTGTATGTTACAGCACTAATGCGTTCCAGCACCTAAAAGGGTCTATAAAAATGAGGAGCCAGTTTTTGAAATTTCCTTCGCACCATAGACTGTTGTCTATAAGGACGCAACCGAAGATAAACCCAATCTCCAATGTTAAATTCTCTATCAGAACGTTATAAATCAGCGTAACGTTTCATCCTCTGTTTGGCAAGAGTGAGATTCTCGCGGAGGTTAGCCATTACAGACTCACGAGTCACTAACAAATCATCTACAACATCAATTCTGGAAGTGCCATGGATGTAGTTGAGTAATCGTGGTGAAGGTAAGTGATAAAGGATCTCAAAAGGGGATTTCTTAGTGGACTCATGATAATTGGTGTTGTGCCAAAATTCTACGAACGGAATCCACTTGGACCAATCTTTGGGGCAATCACTGCAAAAACAGTGAAGATAAGTTTCCAGACACTTATTAACAATTTCTGTCTGCCCATCAGTTTCAGAGTGGTCCACATATGAGAAATTAAGAGAAACACCCATTAGTTCAAATAAAGCACGCCAAAATTGACTAGTAAAGGTGGGATCTCTGTCGGTGATTATCTTTTAGGGTAAACCATGGAGCTTGAACACTTTAGACAAGAAGGCCTGAGCCACTGTGGAAGCTGTATATGGATGAGCTAAAGGAATGAAGTGGCCGTACTTTGAGCAACGATCAACTACAACAAGAATCACCGTATAACCATTAGACTTAGGGAGTGCCTCAATGAAATCCATTAAGATTTCTAACCACACAACTGTTGCAATTGGCAGGGATTGCAGAAGGCCATGAGGGCTGATGGATTCATTCTTCATGCGCTGGCAGATATCACACGTACGAATGTGTGGCTTAATGTCTTTCCTCATGCTTTTCCAAAAAAAATCACACTTTGCTCTCTGCACTGTTTTTTCATAACCAGAATGACCCCCTAATGCAGAATTATGGATAAAAGAAAGAACCTTTTGCTTAAGGGGTGAATGCTTTCCCACGTGAATTCTCCCTTTGTACAACAAAATGCCTCCGTTATCCTGGTACTTAAGAGGATCCAACTTATTGTCTTTTAGTTGCTACCAAAGATCGACCAATTCTTTTCCAATGTCCCTTTTCACCACAAAGGAAGCATTTCCCTTTGATCTTGGTTGCTTTCTTGGTCTCCTTCTTGGTAGGCCCAAGTTGCTTTTTCTTCTGTTGTTTCTTGACCTTCTGACGGGTCTTAACAGTAGCAACTTTACCAACCATATGAATCTCTTGACCTTTGCTTTTCACAAGGATCTTTTCAGCACTTTGAACATCTTGCATCAGGCCTTGTAAGGTGTATTCCTTTTTGTTCAAAGTGTAGTCCAATTTGAACTGATCAAAGGAATCTGACAATGAATTGACAACCATATCAATTTTTGTCTCACCATCTATCTCAGCGCCATGTAGTTCAGCAATGTTAAGATGTGCTATGACTTTCATCATGTGATCCTTCACAGCCTGTCCAGGTTTCATCCTAAGATTCATAAAAGCAGTTGTAAGGATTCCTATTAATTGATTGGCTTATTTTGTGGTCAAACCACATGTTGGGGTTTGGTTGTAAGGGTAGTCTAGGTGATTAGTTGAAGATCAAAGACCCTCTCCAAGACCTTAAGAGCACCAAAGGTATATTTGCAGTGCTTACTTTTGTCTTGAAGAGATATAGTTGCACACACACACAACATGCATAACTCTTATTCTTGAATGTTGTGTTTATATTTTGTGTGCATTGTGCATTATTGATTATTCAATATCTCTTCTTGCTTTATATTGTTTGCATCTTGTTCTATGAAATGCCATGACATGATAGGCATTAGGATGCATTCAATACCCACACTTGCACTTCATGTATGTTAGCTTTTAGTGTGGAGTAATTCATTTCCCGAAGGATGTTCGGAAACGTCCGCGTGTGCACGTTGGTGTGCTCGGTTTTGCGCGAAGACTGCCCACGGAGAATGCCCTTGGCTTCCCCTTGGTTTTCACCATTGTTGGTGATCGCGGTTATGATCGGCGGCCTGGCCGCCGAATGAAACCGTAGTTTGCTTCCAGGAGCAAGTCTGCGGTCACGATCGGCGGTCATGACCGCCGTTCAAAACCGCCGATCATACCTGATCGATTTCGATCTCTCGGGCTTGATTCGGCGGTTGGGATCGGCGGTCACGAAACCGCCGAATGAAACCGCCGTTGTTCCCCTGTTCATCTCGGGCTCAATTCGGCGGTCTCTATCGGTGGCCTGGCCACCGATTGAAACCGCCGATCGGTGCGTTTCAAAGGCAAATTTGTCTTTTCACTTGCCCTGTTCTTGATGTCTATAAATATCACACTTTCTCATTATCTGATCAAGTTCTTTAACTCATTAGAACCCTAATCTTAAAAGAGAGATATTTGAGAGAAATTCAAATCAAGAACTCACCTTTAACCACTCAAATCAAACCCTTTTTGCATCAAATTTCATATTGCATCTCCTATGTCTATATAGAGTGCATCCATGTATGGGTTTGCATCATCACAACTTGCTTGGTAAGATTTTGATTAACTTCATCTTATTTTAATACTTTTATTACCAAGCCATCTCTTTTAAATTACTTATATGTTTTAAATCATATGCTAAATACAAGAAAAGAGAATTAATTGTAATGAATTGATTGAGTGTTGTTTTTGTGATAGCTTTGTATTTAGGATTGGTTATCCTTTGCTTAGCTAAAGTTATATGCCATGACATATAGCTACATGTGATATCTAGGATTGATTATATTGTCATCTTATAATCCTAGGTAAGCATCTAGAGTACCCTAGCTCTTATTGCAATATTTGGATATCATTGCATATTCACATAGGGTTGTGCATCTCTTTTGAGAGATTTAAGTCTTGTGTGATTGACCGGGATTAGGTCGGACACCGGGAATAGGTGGTCACATAAGCAATTGGACTAGAGCCACTTTTAAAGGCTCGCGTGGTAGAAGTGGAGGGTTATTGACCGGAGTGTTAGACGAGGTCTACATAAGGTTGTAAACTCTATTTCAATTAGTGGATATTATTGCATATTCACATAGGGTTGTGCATCTCTTTTGAGAGATTTAAGTCTTGTGTGATTGACCGGGATTAGGTCGGACACCGGGAATAGGTGGTCACATAAGCAATTGGACTAGAGCCACTTTTAAAGGCCCGCGTGGTAGAAGTGGGGGGTTATTGACCGGAGTGTTAGACGAGGTCTACATAGGTTGTAAACTCCATTTCAATTAGTGGATTTCGAGGTCCGAGTGTGGCGCACCAAACAGCCCGTGGTTTTTCCCATGAGGGTTTCCACGTAAAAATCAAGTGTTATTTAATTTCCGCATTTTATACTTGATTTATTGCTTTATCTAGTTAGGGGTAATTTCATAATTTGGACTAACACGAAAAATTGGGTAAAACGCTTAAAATCTATTCACCCCCCCTCTAGATAAAATATTTAGAACACACCGTATTCTTTTCAATTGGTATCAGAGCGGGTTCCTAGATATACTTAGGTGATCCTAGCTCATTTTTGGTGTGTTGTGCATTTTGTATGATTATTGTTTTTGACATACATTTTGCATTCTTCTCATTTGCATTCATTCAACGCAAACACTATGAGTGATTTTGTGAGAGAAGAAATTGACTCCGTTGAAGAGATGTCTCTCTTGCTTGAGAGATTTAGGAGATATGTGAATTTAACCACCTCACCTCCTAAGAAGAAGTTGACCAGCTCACCTCCTAAGAAGAAGAAGACAATTGCTTTGGAGACTTCGAAGCATGACAAGAAGGAGGTTAGCTCAATTGAAGACATGGGACTCAATGACAAGCCAAACCAAGGAGTGTTTTCAAGAGAGGGGACTCATTGCTACGAATGTGGAGGATTCGGGCATATCTCCCCAGAGTGTGGAAACTTTAAGGATAGAAGAAAAGGAAAGGCGTTGGCCACCTTATGGGATAAATATGAAGATGACGAAAATCCTTCAAGTGATGAAGAACTTGCCATCATCTACACGGAATTTGGAGCCAAGAGTGTAGAAGTTGAAGAAGATGGCAAAGTTGCTTTTGCTTGTGATCCCCAAGAAGAACTAGACATAGAAGTAGTTGGTGTAGCTACTCTTCGGGATTTGGCTCTTTCCTCATCAAGAGACAAATTTGATGATCTTGATGAAGGAGATGACTCCATTGGTGAAATGGAGATTAGAGGAGATGACACAAGTGTTGAATATTTGTCATCTAACTCCACAAATGGATATGTGGAGTGTATGGATCTTAATGACTACAAAGTCAAAGTTGAGAGCTCAATGATGAGGAACAAGGAAGAAATTAGAAGATTGAAAGAAGAGAATCTAGAGCTTTCAACACTAGTAGACCATTTGTGTGAAGAAGTGGTGAGATCCATGGCGGATGAAGATAAGCTAAAAGATGACTTAGCATTATCTAAGAGGAGAGAAGAAGAGCTGAAAAGAGAGCTTGAAGAAGTTAAGGTCTTAATGGCTAAGATGCCTTCAAGCACCAAGATGCTTGACCACATGTTGGGAGTTGGAAGAAAGCCAAGTGACAAGAGAGGTCTTGGCTACATTGATGACAAGGATGCCTCCTCCACAAGCAAGACATCCTATGTCATGGACATGGACTTCAATATGTTTCCTCCTCCTCAACACCCTAGGAAGAAGAGTGACCTAGGAGAGTGTTCAAGAAGTGCCCAAGTGTTTGAGGCACCAAAAGGTCAAGCTCAAGCTCACACCCAAAGGGCTCCTCACACTATCTTCCCTCAAACTCAAAAACAGAATGGGAAGAGTTCATTCATGCAAGCTCAGACAAGCAAGAAACCTCGTCTTGGTTATCAACAAAGGAGGAGAGATCCTATCCAACAACCAAGACAACCACAACGACAAGGGAAAGCACATATCCATGCTAAAGGGAATGGTATGATTCCTAACTTTATTCCCACTTGTCATTTTTGTGGTATTGTTGGTCATATTAGACCAAGTTGCTTGCATTACATTGAAATGTGTAGAGCTAAAAGCATGATTGACAAGAAAAAGGCTAGAGCTAAGATGCATCTTCATAAAAAGGAAGAAAATCATTTGCATGATCCTTTTTCATCTTGTACTCTAGAACCTTTGTCCACTAGGATTGACCTTGTGTCACCTAAGTGGATTAAACATGATGAACCCGCTTGCTACGAGACTAACAAGTCTCAAATAGGTTCAACTAGGTCCGATAGACTTAGAAGGTCTTTAGGACCTCATGCCCTTCTTTGAAGTGGTATGGAAAATTGACCCCATGTGGGGAACTTAAGCAAAGAGAGCTATTTTGCATTCTAGTCACGTGCAAAAATTTGAAATATCTTATGCTTCTCTTTTTGTTGCTTGAGTAAGCTTGGTTACACTGTATATATATTTTCTATTCAATAAGTGTGATCAATGCTTGTATTGCAATCCATGTCATATTTATGTTCAAACATGCATTTTTGGACTAGGAGATATTTACACAGGATATAATTTGAATGACCTATAATGATCTCCATGACATGATGATTGCTAAATGACATGCTATATGCTAATCTTGAAAAGCATGTTTTGATGATTGCATTTCTTAACTGCAAATAATGTGTGAAAAAGCTTATGAGTCTCAAATGAAAAAGGATCTTGTATCCATTCAAGGATTTTAAAATCCAAATGTCTCTCTTTCTTTATTGGTTGAACATGTCTACTATCATACGGATATCTTATCCGGAAAAATCAAGTAGGGTGCAAAGTCGCTCATGACATGTTTGGCTTATAAAATTGGATATAGTTGTTTTTAAATTGAAATCAATGAAAACTTATATCCTTGCTTCTCTCATGTCATTGGTGAAATTGGTTTGAATTCATATTAAAAACCTTTGTCATTTGCTTTGCCAAATACCATGGTATTTTGGACATAAATGCTACATGTCTTGTATGCAAAGCATTTTTTTTGTTTCACACATTTTCGTTAAATAAATCTCCTTGTTTCTCTCCAATTAATTGAGATTGCATAAAGTGACTTATATTGATTATGCAAATATCTAGAATGCTACTATCTCTCTTTGCCTTGAATGACCCGGTTGAGGACTACTCCTTTGTCTATATCATGACAAAAAGGGGGAGTAGGTTGTGGTAAGGGGAGTTGCAAATTGTAGTAGCAATTGTGCATGTTGGGGAGAGTACTTATTGAGGGGGAGTAACCATTTGAGGGGGAGCATTTGCACACTACATACATTGCATGATGTTGTGCTTAAATTCTTAAATGCAAATGCTTGTTTATCTCACTTGATTCATCTCACCTTTTCTTGTATTGGAAAGTATAGAAACTTGTTTTTCAGGGATTGATTATTCTACAAGAGATTGAAGACTTCAAGATTTATTTTATCTTATCTCTTTGTATTGTAGAAAATCTTTGTAGACCCATAGTTTCTATTATGTTGTGAGGAATCAATGTGAGTGGTGGTTTTATCACGAAATAGCCAAAGGGGGAGATTGTAAGGATTCCCATTAATTGATTGGCTTATTTCGTGGTCAAACCACATGTTGGGGTTTGGTTGTAAGGGTAGTCTAGGTGATTAGTTGAAGATCAAAGACCCTCTCCAAGACCTCAAGAGGACAAGCACCAAAGGTATATTTGTAGTGCTTACTTTTGTCTTGAAGAGATATAGTTGCACACACACACAACATGCATAACTCTTATTCTTGAATGTTGTGTTTATATTTTGTGTGCATTGTGCTTTATTGATTATTCAATATCTCTTCTTGCTTTATATTGTTTGCATCTTGTTCTATGAAATGCCATGACATGATAGGCATTAGGATGCATTCAATACCCATACTTGCACTTCATGTATGTTAGCTTTTAGTGTGGAGTAATTCATTTCCCGAAGGATGTTCGGAAACGTCCGCGCATGCACGTTGGTGTGCTCGGTTTTACGCGAAGACCGCCCACGGAGAATGCCCTTGGCTTCCCCTTGGTTTTCACCATTGTTGGTGATCGGCGGTTATGATCGGCGGCTATGATCGGCGGCCTGGCCGCCGAATGAAACCGCAGTTTGCTTCCAGGAGCAAGTCTGCGGTCACGATCGGCGGTCATGACCGCCATTCGAAACCGCCGTTCATACCTGATCGATTTCGATCTCGATCTCGATCTCTCGGGCTTGATTCGGCTGTTGGGATCGGTGGTCACGAAACCGCCGAATGAAACCGCCGTTGTTCCCTTGTTCATCTCGAGCTCAATTTGGCGGTCTCTATCGGCGGCCTGGCCGCCGATTGAAACCGCCGATCGGTGCGTTTCAAGGGCAAAATTGTCTTTTCACTTGCCCTGTTCTTGATGTCTATAAATATCACACTTTCTCATTATCTGATCAAGTTCTTTAACTCATTAGAACCCTAATCTTAAAAGAGAGATATTTGAGAGAAATTCAAATCAAGAACTCACCTTTAACCACTCAAATCAAACCCTTTTTGCATCAAATTTCATATTGCATCTCCTATGTCTATATAGAGTGCATCCATGTATGGGTTTGCATCATCACAACTTGCTTGGTAAGATTTTGATTAACTTCATCTTATTTTAATACTTTTATTACCAAGCCATCTCTTTTAAATTACTTGTATGTTTTAAATCATATGCTAAATACAAGAAAAGAGAATTAATTGTGATGAATTGATTGAGTGTTGTTTTTGTGATAGCTTTGTATTTAGGATTGGTTATCCTTTGCTTAGCTAAAGTTATATGCCATGACATATAGCTACATGTGATATCTAGGATTGATTATATTGTCATCTTATAATCCTAAGTAAGCATCTAGAGTACCCTAGCTCTTATTGCAATATTTGGATATCATTGCATATTCACATAGGGTTGTGCATCTCTTTTGAGAGATTTAAGTCTTGTGTGATTGACCGGGATTAGGTCGGACACCGGGAATAGGTGGTCACATAAGCAATTGGACTAGAGCCACTTTTAAAGGCCCGCGTGGTAGAAGTGGGGGGTTAACTGGAGTGTTAGACGAGGTCTACATAGGTTGTAAACTCCATTTCAATTAGTGGATTTCGAGGTCCGAGTGTGGCGCACCAAACAGCCCGTGGTTTTTCCCATAATGGTTTCCACGTAAAAATCAAGTGTTATTTAATTTCCGCATTTTATACTTGATTTATTGCTTTATCTAGTTAGGGGTAATTTCGTAATTTGGACTAACACGAAAAATTGGGTAAAACGCTTAAAATCTATTCACCCCCCTCTAGATAATATATTTAGAACACACCGTATTCTTTTCAGCAGTCACTGCCTCTCTCTTAGTCGCCTGGACTTCATAGCAAACATCTCCTCTAGAGACATCATTATATCAGCAGCGGACTCCATTCCTTCATGCTGCTGTTGCAACACGTCGGAGATAGTGGCCATAATGTAACATTTGGCCATATCATCTGAAGTCTTCCACTGCTCATACTCATCTCTATACATTATGCTAGATTCATTATTAGGAGCAGGTGGTTTAGGAGTAGTTAGAACAAACTTATGTTTTTTACTTTGCAGCAACAACCCAATTTTCCTTTTCCATGTGACATAATTATCTCCAATTAAAGTGTTATCTTTCAGGATGTTCATAAGTGATGGGGTCATGATTTCTGAATAAAACAAAACATATATAAGTAAATAATCATGATAAAGCACTTTTAAATATTTATCTTGAATTAAATAAATAACTCAATCATAAAAATTCAACGGTGATCCAACACCCATCAATGTTACGCCTCATTTGGGAGTTCGCACCATTTACTAGTTAGACTAGGTCCCACCTAATTGTTAACATAACAACCAGCGTTTTCAATTTTAGCCTTGCAATTTTACTGACAAGAACTCTTGGGAGGATATCAATAAAATTACATTGAGTGTGTTACCAAGATATCGACCCTCAATTTTCTCTCACGAAAATCCCTCCTTGGGGAGTAGATCTCGTTTGAGTCCATTGTCTAGTCTATCCTTGTAAGGAAGTATGTTGCTAAATTCCATTCATGGACGCCCCTTGGGGGGATTACCAATAAATAATAAAGCTCAACTAACCTTGGAGGCCATAGGTGTTACAAAAACACCTTCTCCCACTCAATTATTTAAGGCGTGTGATTAAATCCCATAGAATGATTTACCAAGTTATCTAGATGCCAATTTAGATACCTAAATCATTCAATGCATGTTCATACCAAAAGAGATATATGAGTGGCACTCCTATTCTATATGTCATGTTATCATACAATAACAAATATTGTAATATTTAAGCATAAAATAAATAGCAACAATTTTGGTCCATCCTAGAAAAGCAAGTAAATTACAATTGTTTAGGAATACAAGATCTTCAAGTGGCCATCAACCATACGCTCGGCGAACACACCCCACAACCCCACAAAGGGGCTGCTGTGCGCAGCCCATGAGGCCACATAGGGCTGCCGTGCGCAGCCCACCAAGATTTGGGCTTGCCATGCGCAGCCCAATCCACTCCTAGGGTGCGCACGGTGCTCGTTCTTGGTTTCGGTTGCTTCCTTTTTCTTCAAGTCTTCGAATCTTCATTACTCGAACATACTACAGCAGTATTTAAACTAATAAAATACTGCAGTATATATTTTTTTTTTAATTCACTGCAGTACTTTTACAAAAAAAACACTGCACATAAAATTAAATAAAAAAAACTGCAGTAAAATACTGCATCAAAAAAATAAAATTAAAAGAAAACCTAGCAACTACCAAGAAGGAATTATGGCGATGATAGACCACCCTTCTTGTTACAATTCCATAACAAAAATTACATTGAAAATCTAGGACTAAAATCGAGCAATAACAATCCACATAATAAAATAATAACATATATAAATCCATACATTCACATGTAATTATATATGCGAATACCTAGAGTGCCATCTCTTTCTAAACATGCATAATCACAATAAAAAGAAATCGATTCACGTATATATACGTTAATTAATTAAAAGGGTACAACCTAGGCTTTGATACCAATTGTAGGGAAAAATTCTGTAGTACACGCAGCGGAAGCGAGACTAAAAATCGATTTAGTATGTTTTAAAATTTTTCCTTTTTATGAACCTTAACCCTTTAAATTAATTAACCATATATAAAGTAACAAAAGTATAATACCTTTTGTTGCATGATCCGATTGACTTACGTCGATGGTAATCCGCAAGATCTTCAATCCTAGCACGAACGTGAATCACCTAGGAGCGTGGTATCCCTTTTCTTTGAATTGCAAACCTGAGAATGGACAAACAAACTTTTCTTTTTCTTTGTCAGTCTTAAAACAATCAAAAGAATAAAAAAAATTATTCTGGTCACTTTTGAGTTCTCAATCTAATGATCGAAACTCGCGTGAACCTAATTCGATGTTGTACACACAAGCTTATTGATGAACAAGCAATTAGTGTACCATCAAAAGAATAATTTCTTCTCTCTTTTATGTCTTAGTAGAATAATCAAATACTTGTCTATGAGTTTAGAAGAAGAAGAAAATTGAATCAACCAAACCTTAGAGGAGGTGGCTGAATTCTATATGTAGTATTATATAGGGTGGCCGAATTTAACTTCCTCTTTCATTTAGGGTTGCCGAAAATCTACCTTGATTCAATTAGGGTTGTCGCAAATCCCCTCCAAGAAAGAATTTGTGTTGCACCCTAATACACATCAACTTTTAGACTTCTAACCCTAATCCAACTCATAAGTATTTTTATTTTTTTATTGACTAAATAAAAAGACTTCTTATTTGATTAAATAAATAAACTTAATTATTTATTTTTCTTATCAAACAAGTCTTTTACTTTTAGTATAACTCTAGGAAATATATTTCTTGATCGGAAAAAGATTTGTTTCTTAATTAAACAATTAATTAATAAATTAATTAATTCTTATTTAATTAAACAATGAAACAAAATAATATGTTAGGCTAATATTTTAACCTTGCCGCCCCACTTGTATAAAAATGGGTCATATATTATTTTCTTATTTCATTTAATCCATTGGACTTTAAATAAAAAGCCCACATGTGAACCAGACCCATTCTTACTAAAAGAAACAAGCCCACATGCCTTTCATTAATATATAAATATAATTGAGCAGCCCATTAAATAATTAATGTGCAAATTATATTCTTAATATATTAAATGCAATTCTAGATGGACCCATAAATTGGTCCAGTAGAATATATCAAGTGATCCATGCAAGTCCGTGTGGATTGGGGATCTTGGCGAGCTATCTAAATTTAAGCTTCAATAGACACAACCTAATCACAATCAACAAATGATTCACTTAGGTCCGATCCATTAATTTTAACTCATTCTACTAAAGAGCTAAAATTGAACTCTTAAATAAAGATAGAAAAGGAAGATGTTCCTCTTTCATAACCCTAGACAATCATATTGGAGATAGTGTATCCTCGTGATTAATATCAGTAATCGCCAAGAGTTCATAGACCTCCTATAACTCTCCAAGTTACCATATTTACTCATATGACCACGTTTTGAACTTGGATATTTTGACTTGTCCAGAAGCCATGTTTTCAATAGTCACTATCGAAAACTCAACGTTGAGATTTAATATCCAATTACCTCAAAACATCCATATGATGATATTATACTCTCATTTAATAAATGGAGCCACGATGTCCATATCTATAAATGAAGTCCTCTATCGATTAACAAATGAATATCACCAAACTATCGAGGATAGACTATGTTATATAATCGTACTCATTGATAACTCAAATGATATCACTTGCAACCATAAGTCCATCATTTATCTCAGGATTAAGATAGACTCTCCGATTGTCCTGATAATGAAAAAAACTATTATCTATTGACGATTCTAGATAAAGCTTTTCATTGTGATCCAGTTCAATGCACCCAGTGCACTAGATTCTTTTGCTCGAAGACACTCCGATGATTTTAGACTCATCATATCTCATTTGATCTCACTCAAATGCTAACAAAAGAATTCTACAACTTTAACAAGATAAAGGTGCCCAACCTTTAACTTAAGTTGTGAACAATATTCAAGACTAACTAAAGAATTGTGTCTACCACATACATATCTAGATGTACGAACAATTCTTCTTTTCTCATAGTCTTTAGACCTTATGATTATTTACTTTGACAATTATAATATTAAACTATAAATGCTATAAGATTTGTTAAACCAGAAATCACTTTATTAATATGAAAAAGATTGTTAATTACAATATTACACTCTTGCTATTGAGCATAATCCTAACAGTATTCCATAGAGAAGTAATATCCAATCAACTTGGAAAGCCACTCCTCCTGATTCGGGGTCCCAATTCTCTATTCAAGCAGAAACTTTAGACTATGCTGATCAGTTTTAATGGTGAATTTATGGCCAAGCAAATAGGGTCACCATCTTTTAACTGCTGAGATAACTGCAAGAAATTCCTTCTCATAGGTTGATAAAGCCAACGCCTTCCCTTTCAATGCTTGGCTAAATAACGCAATTGGATGTTTATTCTGCATCAAGACAACACCAATTCCCAACCCAAAAGTACCACACTTAATCACAAATGGAGAATTAAAATCAGGTAAAGCTAGAACAGGTGGAGATGTCATTGCATCCTTCAATCTTAAAAATGCCTCCTCAGCTTCAGTAGACCACTTAAATGTATTCTTCTTCAACAGGGTTGTCAATGGTGCTGCAATAAGACCATATGCTCTTATGAATTTCCTGTAGTAACAAGTGAGGCCTAAGAATCCTCTCAGTTGCTTGATTGTCTTAGGTATGGGCCAGTCAGTCATGGCTTGTAATTTCTTAGGATCAGCTCTAACCCCATTGCTTGAGACCCAATGTCCTAAATAGTCCACTTCAATGACCAGTCCACTTCAGTGACCCCAAACCTGCACTTTGACATCTTAGCATAAAGTGTATTATCTCGTAATGCCTACAAAGCTAACCTGAGATGTTGCTCATGCAGGTCAGCTGATTGGCTATAGATGAGTATGTCGTCAAAGAACACCAAAATGAACTTTCTCAGGTATGGTTTGAAGATGTTGTTCATAAGAGGCTGGAAGGTTGAGGGAGCATTTGTGAGCCCACACGGCATGACCAGAAATTCATAGTGTCCCTCATACGTGCGGAACGCCGTCTTGGGAACATCTTCTGGTTTCATTTTGATCTGATGGTAGCCCGATTTGAGGTCCAGCTTAGAAATTTTTTTGGCTTTGAAGAGTTCATCTAAAAATTTGTCCACCACTGGTATGGGAAATTTGTCCTTGAATATCTGATCATTTAGGGCCCTATAATCTATACATACGCCAGCTTCCATCTGCTTTTTTTTACTAAAAGAACTGGGGAAGAGTAGGGACTCTGACTATCTCTTATGATGCCTGTTTTTAATAATTCCTGGACAATTTTCTCTATTTCACCCTTCTGGTATAAAGGATACCTATAGGGTTTGACAGAAACAGAAGATGAGCCTTCTTTGAGTGTGATTTGATGATCTAAGCACTTGAAGGGTAGTAACTCGGTTGGTTCCTTGAAAACTTCTAGAAATTCATTAAGAACTTCCTACACCCAAACTGGTGGTTGTTGTTTAACTTCTGCTGGTTGCATTGAAATTTGCAAGAACAACCCTTTCTGCATCTTCAGGAAATTATCTTCTATCTGAAATAGTTGATTAATAGGTGCTTGAATTCCTGTCAACTGTATAGTCCTTCCTCCCCATTAGAACTGTAAGGTTAGAGCATTTAAATCCCACAGTATTGGACCTAGGGACTTCAACCATGAAACACTAAGGACCATGTCACAACCTCCCAAAGGCAACACAAATAGATCCACCACAGTCTGAAAAGTTTGAATCTTGATTGGTGTCTGAGCACAAAGACCTTCACTCTTTAGCAATCCCCTGTTGGCTACCCCGACTTGTAAAATGCTATCATTTTCTACTCGCAAGCCATATTTCTTGATCAGATTAGAGTCAACAAAGTTGTGTGTACTTCCTGAATCCACTAGAATTACTAGTTTATGTTTGCCTATATATCCCTCCAGCCTCAAAGTATTAGATGTTTGTGACCCGGTGATTGCATTCAATGAAATCTCCCCAGAAGGTGGTTCTACTTCTTCCTCATTTGCTTCTATGTAAAATAACTTGGGAGTTTTACATTTATGGCCAAGATTCCACTTTTCATCACATGAAAAACATAGGTCTTTCTTTTTCCTTTCTTCAATTTCCTTTCTTGAAATTTTGGAAACTTGAGAGTTATTAACTGATGTTGTGCTTCCAGTGCCTAAGTTAACTGTTGTTGAATATTGACTTTCTTTTGGAACGGAATAAGTTTCCTTAAAAGAACTGTGTTTAGTACCCCAAATACTAGTAGATACTGAGCTAGCCTTAGTTACCCCAAAAGTAAAAGTTTTTCCAGACAAAATACTCAAATACGCCTCTTGTTGTTTTGCTAACTCATATGCTTCAAACGTAGTTGAAGGCTTAAGCATTTTAACAGGGATTTGCAACTCTTCTTTCAAACAACTTAGAAAACAATCAAGTTTCAAGTCTGGAGAGAGATTAGGTACCTTATTTGACAACTGTTAAAATTCGCCCCTTAATGCTTCTACTGTGCCATTTTGTTTCAGCTTGCAGAGTTGGCCGAAATAAGAGTGGATGATTGCATGAGCAAATCGAGCTTTGAGAGCAGGATAAAAAGTCTCACAAGAATCAGCAATTTTAGTTTCACGAATGTCTTAAAACCATTCAGCTGCCTTCTCTTCCAAAGAAAATTGGGCCACATTGACTCGTGCTTCATCCGGAATCTTGTAGAGTTCAAAATACTGTAATGCTTTGTGCGCCTAAGGCTTAGGATCTCCTGAACCGAACTTTGGTAAATCAATTTTCACATTCTTGAGGTAGGGATCTCTGTTATCATGTCTATCCCTTTCCCCATTTCTACCATCAGTTCTTTCTTTGTTTTGGTGTCCACTACCAGAGTCTGAACCGCCTCCCTGTTCTACAGGATTCATCATTGATCTTGACGTTTCTTGTTGCATTGAAGCCAATATAGCCATTATCGTGGACATGTGATTCTCCATTGTAGAAAAATGATTGTCCAGAGAAGTCACCTTGCCATCCACATCATCCATATTGCCTTTCACGACGCCAAGCTGATGTTCGAATCGAGAAATCAATATTTTCTCCATAGTTGCCATAGAACTTGCAAACTCATCTCGTAGAGCTTGAGATCCACGCGTGTTGTCCGCCATTAATGCCCGCAGATCGTGTGGGCTCTGATTCCAATCGTAACAATTGAATTAGAATTGTTAGTGGAAATCGATCAAAATGGAAATAGAGTTCAAAGAAGCTTTATTATTCTGAATCAAGGGTTTTCTTCGAGGGAAAACAATCCTCCAAAACAAGTAGAGCTCGCAATTACAATGAATTAGAATGCCTTCTGTTTTCTTTCTAATTCCTGAAAATATATATTACGTGTCTAAAATAATCTAGAGGGGGGTGAATAGATTTTAATCGGACTATTACCAACTTTTCAAGATTAATCAATGTAAAGAAAAACCCTTAACTAGTCATAAAATAAAATCAAGTGTAATAAAGCGGAAAATAAACGAAACTCGATTTTTACATGGAAACCCTCACGGGAAAAACCACGGGCTGTTATGTGCGCCACACACGAACCTCAATCCACTAATTGTAATGGCAATTACAACCTAGGTTGACCACGTCAAACCTCACATGGTTACTAAT
The DNA here is from genome assembly GCA_008009225.1 of Acer yangbiense. Taxonomy (NCBI): domain Eukaryota; kingdom Viridiplantae; phylum Streptophyta; class Magnoliopsida; order Sapindales; family Sapindaceae; genus Acer; species Acer yangbiense. The sequence goes on along the minus strand of CM017773.1, from coordinate 14,944,133 downwards.
CTACCACTACTACCCGCAGGCCTTCAAGAGTGAATCTAGTCAATTGCTTGCAAACTACCACTTGGTAAATACAAGTCTTAATTCTCTAAGAGAAGAGATAAAACAACCTAAGTGAATATATGCAATATTCAAGATGCTAAAATGCAAGGTTAGAAATGTAAGCTTATCTAGGCATGGATGAACATGTTAAACATTCCTAGATATCATTTTGCTAGATGACATGCATATAACATAGCTAAATAAACAAAAAAAGTCCTATATGCAATATCTACCACAACCAACTCACAAAACACAATAAAGAACCTATCTTGAAACCATTCAAGTCATAAATAAGCAATCTTGAGTCAAGTCAAGTAATAAAAAGGCTATCTTGTAGAGAAAGAACATGTGAGATGATGCAAGTAATGTTCTAACTACAAGTCATGTGTGCAAAGATGAAACCCTAAAGAAAATCAACCTAGACCATCCTGGATGACATATGAAACATGAAAGTATGATGGGTTTTTGTGTTTTGAGTAATAAAAAGGAAGTCTTGATACCTTTGCTTTGAAGATATTAAATAGCTCTCAATTAAAAATATGATTTTTGAGTTATTTTTTTGACCTAAGAATAAGGAGGCATATATATAGGAGGTCAATTTGAAGATGTGTCGTTTTGGCCAAAATCAGTGGTCACCATTTGTCTCAGGGTGACCTCGTGGCGACACCAATTTTTCTTTTATGTCGCCACTTGGTCGCCATGGCGACATCTTAAGGCGACCTCTGACGCAACACAAAAAACTTCATGGTCGCCATTTGTCTCAGGGTGACCTCGTAGCGATCTCATACCTAATTGAATTTTAGGAATAAATTTCACTGTCGCCATGGCAACACCATCAAATGGCAACACCAACAAAGGGCGAAAATGCCCTGTTTCCACATGAGCACAATGTGCAAGTGTGCAAAGTGGTGAAACCAAAGGAGAAGCCAAGGGCATTCTCCGACGGCGATCTTCGTGCTAAACCAAGCACACATTCGTGCATGCGCGAACGTTTCCGAACAATATCGGAAAATGAATTACAAGACACATAAACACATAAACACACAACAATATACAACATCAAAGTGCAAGTGTGAAATGTGAAACATATGCACTCAAAAGCAAAGAACACACATGCATGCTTGAGTAGGTGAGTGTGTGCAACTAAATATCTTCAAATATAGTTAAAGATAAGTAATCTACCTTCCTTGAAGCTCTTGATGATCACAATGAGGTCCTTTGGCAATTGATAAGGATTTCTTCAATCCTAAGCTACCCTTACATAATTGAACCCAATTGTGATTTTGTCAACGAAATAAGCCAATCAAAAGTGAGGCACTTACAATTCCTATTTATCGATGAATATTTAACCAACTAATTGACTTAACAAACTCCCTTAACAACTAACGGCCAAATCTTGGAACGAATAGAAACAAGACACATGACGCCCTCTTTCCTCCTTTCTCTTTCTCAGCTACGCAGTCACGTGCGCCTCACATTCCTTTTAATATCAATTAGATGGTCCAGGATCACTTCTTCTTTCTAATCCTAGCCATTCATTTATCCGACCGTCACATGGTATCAGAGCAACCGTCACGATGCCTGATTTCCTGATTCTTTCAAACCTTAAAACACTCCTAAACACCATGGTAGATAAAGATCAAACACCACCAGAAAACAAAACATCCAATTCCAAAAATTCAAACAATAGCAACAGTAATTCTAGTATGGATCCATCAAACCCATACTATATTCATCATTCAGATCAGTCTAGTCTTATACTAGTTCCAACAAAATTGAATGGTGCCAATTATCCATCTTTGAGTAAATCCATTATTTGTGCTCTCATAGCTAAGAACAAAATTAACTTTATCAACGGATCTATTCAACCTCCCTCAAAAATAGAAGAACTGACAAAATGTTATCTTTGGAATCAATGCAATAGTATGATTTTATCATGGCTTGCTCACTTAGTGGAACCCGATCTAGCCAAAGGGGCTGTCAACGCCAAGATCGCCCATCAAGTAAATAATGAATTGGTTAAAGTAAACAAACTTTGCCTAAACTGTTTGTATTTAGGGTTGACTAACAAACAGTGTGGGAGTCAAATAAATAGGATAAGGTTAGTGTATAACTTGCACTCTCTCGGCAAATACAAGGATGAGGAGAGTGATGGGACAATGGTTTTGAAGATTATTATAGCTTTAGACAGAATTTTAGAGTTTGCATCTTTTTGTGGAAGCTAAGGTGATGATGGTTAACTGTGCGGCTACATGTAAAAGAAAGAATGATAAGGTTTATAAGAGAGTTCTTAACTTAACTAAAGAGGCTAGCGATTTGTTTAAGAATCCTCATTATTACCCATTGTTAATTTACCCACCGGCTCTTCAGCATCAATCACTTCCATTGGCAATGTACCGTTTAATTTAAATATCACATTGGACCAAGTCTTATGTGTTCCTTCTTTATGCTTAAATCTCATGTTTGTCGGAAAAGTCACTAATTCTCTAAACTGATGTGCCATTTTGTTTCTCAATTTTTGTTTCTTGCAAGACTTGGCTACAAGGAAGATGATTGGCTCAAGTGAACAATTTGGTGGTCTCTATTACATATCTCCATTGCAAAGGACACCTGTCTCTAGTAAAGTTTCTCACCCCTCAAATTTGTGACACATGTGACTTGGACATCTGTCACCTTCTTGTCTTAAGTAAGTGTCTCCATTATTGTCTTTCAATGGTATTTCTTTTTACCATGGAACTCAACCAGTCGAATCCCCCACAAGAGCTTCCAAAGGAAAATTAGGGTATTACAAATATTATTGTAAGGACCTCCATTTTATGATTAGCTTATTTCATGACAAACCACATTGGGGGTGATTTTGTAATGGGTAGCTTAGGTTCTCGAAGGTAAGCTTCCAAGCATCTCCGTGACTTCAAGAGCGAAAGGAATATTCACTTGACTTTGTCTCTTAAAGAGTTTAGGTTCACACACACACACTACATGCATGCTTTGTTCATCTTGCATTTATGTTCTAATTTCTTATATATGTGCATCCTTTACACAATCACACTTGCACTTCATTGCTAGATCTAAGTGTGGTTTTGTGTGATGTAATTCGTTTCTGTTTGTGTGATCGGAAACATCCATGCTTGCACAATGGTATGCGTGTCTTAGCGCGATGGTTGACCACTTGAGAATGTCTCTTTCTTCTCTTGGATAAGTGTTATATTTGGTTTGGTTATTTGGAGTAAAGTGTCTAGTTTCAAAAGATTGGATTTCAATGTTTCAAATATTTTCAAAACTGACATTTGCACGGTCTTGTGATCATAACATTTTATACAAAGTATTAAAATGAGTTTTGAAAAATTCTAGACAAACTAGACACTCATACCTTTCCAACGGTATATTATTTGTAATATTTCATGACCGTTTGTATTTGTTTTGATATCTCCAAAGTGACCACTAAAACAGGGCATCTCTGCTGTTTTTCAAATCTGAAATTTGGTTACTCAAATGACCATAACTCTTTCTATGGATATGAAAACCTCATTCTATAAAGGTAGAAAGTAGACATCCATACCTTTCCAATGGTATATCATACGAAAGGTTTAATGTCGTTTGGTCAGGTTTTAATCACTCGAATCGCGAGTTGTTGTGCCAATTTGCTAGTTCACGGGTGACTGCGCAAGTAGTATACCAGCCAACAGATCGGCACACTACTCTGCCCCTGTTTCGTAATTTGGCCATATCTTACTCATTTGGAGTCCAATTTAACTCATTTTTGAAGGTAAATTCCCAAAATTTATACGGCTATCATCTAAGCACTATAAATACATCTCTTTCTCTCATTTGTATTCAAGGGAATTAAAGATACAAAACCCTAGAGAAAGATTAAGAGTTCCCTAGAGAGAGAAAGCTTCAAGAAAGCTTCTTTAACTCTCCAAACCCAAAACCCATCTCCATTTTGCATCATTCAACATCATTTGAGCATGGTTCTTTATGGTTTCTTAACTTGGTAAGTAGAACAAACATCACATCTTCATTTATTGTTCTATCTTAGTCAAGATATGTCTTTGATTGCTTAGTTTAGCAAATCTTCACTCTTATTGCATATTTTGTGAAGTTATGACATGATTGGATTTGTATTGTGATAGCTTATTTAATTAGGTTGATTTTCCCTAAATAGCTAACCTTAGAACATTCTTGTGAAATTGGTTGATGATTAGGTTGATAAATTAATGTTTATTTATCTAGTCAAGCTATATTGAATGTTCTTGTGGATTTAATTGACAATTATGTTGTTGGGAATCTTTCTACAACTAATTGAGTCCTCATGTATGTGCATTCAGGCATTGTTGATAACTAGGATGTTAAACTGCATTATCTACATCTAGTTAAGCATTATATGTTTGTCTAGCATAATTTGTATTGAGCATAATTGTCATATGCACTTAGACTTTTAATTCTCTTCAATGAGTCAAAGTCTTGTGGCTTTCTAGGTGAAGTTGCACAAGCAAGTGAAGTCTTGCAACCAAGGGTTGGTTGGCAAGCATTGCCAAGCGTTGCTATAAAAGGCCTATGGGTAGATTAGGGGGTGCTCACGCCAAGAGTAGTGGATCGGGGGATATCACTAGGATTGAACCAAGAGTGGCGAGTGGTAGTGTCCATAGCCTGAGATTATCGTGAGTGAGAGTCCGTGTATCACTTGAGGGTGTAACCGTCTTTTCATATAGTGGATTGTTGTGGCTTAAATGGCTAGTCCCGTTGTTTTTCTTTGTTAAAGGTTTCTATATAAAAATCAAGTGTTCTTTATATTTCCACACCTTTACTTGATTTTTATTGATTGTTGAATTGGGTTATTTGTGATTAATATCGACTAATCGAAAAATTGGTAATAATCGATTAACAACCGATTCATGCCCCCCCCCCCCCCCCCCCCCCCCCCCCCCCCCCCCCCCCCAATGCACGTTTATCACCATCCACCATCATCACAAACATCATCACAAATATCATCTCTCTCTATCAAACCCATATCATCTCCCTCACCACCATCATCATTAGCCACCATCCACTATCATCACCAATCTCATCTATCTCTATCAAACCCAGATCATCTCCCTCACCATCAATTAATAGAAACAATTATTTTAAAAAATGGATAGATAATAGAAACAATTAATATTCAAATGATGTACAATTGACAGTACTAAGATTAGACGCATCATGCAAAAAATAAAGAATTTCTAGGAAAAAAAAGATCAAAACTTCATAACCAAACACTAATGGAGATCAAATATACACATATACCCCAGATATATATATAATCAAACAATCCACAGTTTGATCAGACCCCAGATACAAAAATCAATTAGAATTTCATCAAATGCATCAAATGAATCTCAACAACATGATCAAATAGGAACGGAGAAAAAATAGACCAAATCAAAACCCAGTCTCTCTCAGACCTAGAACCAAATCAAACCCAGACCTAGAACCAAAACACCACACCACCACATTAAAACCAAAAAAATCATTCAAACACTTATTAAAACCCAAAAATTCAAACCAAACCCATCCAAACCACCACCGAAACCAATCTCTAGCCACCAAACCACCACCATCAATCCAGAAACCCCTTCAAACCCAATAAACCCTTCAAACCACCACCACCACCGAAACCAAACCCATTAAACTATCCACCTCCTAAGACCAAAACCAAACCCAAAAAACCCAACACAACCCCCAAACCCATCAAGCAAAACCCACTGGTGGCCAAATCAAACCCATTCTAGGTTTGACACGCTCGATCTGCACCAAATCGTGGGTCTTCAATGAATGATCCATGCTTGAACGTGGTATGACCCAGGTTTGGTACGATTTGGTTAATAAAGAGATTCGAGAAGGAGCTGATATTGAGATTGAGAGAGAGAGAGATAAGATCAAGATCGAGATCGAGAAAGAGATGAATGGTGTTTGATTGGTGGTGAGAGGGGTTTGGGTGGTGGTGGGTGTTTCACTGGTGAGTTAGGTTTGAGTGGTGGTGGGTGTTTCACTGGTGTGGATTCACTTGAGAGAGAGAGAGGAAGAGTTTTGGGTTTGGGTTTCTGGGTGTGTGTGTTTGGTGGTGTTGTTCTAGGTGATGGTGATGAACTAGTGTTGGTGAATGGTGATAAACCAGTGTGTATTTGGTGATGGTGATGGTGATGATGATGGGTTTTGATTAGTTTTAATTAGTTTTATTTTTAAATTTAATTAGTTTTTTTTCCTTTTTTAATTAAATTAACAATTATTAATATACCATTAATTATGTAAGTTACCATTTTACCCTCGCAACACTGACAGAATCTTTGATAACCCTAATGGAATTGGACGGTAGGGACCAAAATACAGATTTTTGGAAACTAAAGGGACCTGTCAACATAATATTGAAAACCTGGAGACCAGTTTGGCTATTAGGTCAAACTACAGGGACGAAAATGAATTTCACCCTTATCTTTATTTTTGGGCAAGAATAAAATTCTCTATAATACTCTTCTCAAACACTTTTCTATGTCCGTGCTTCAGTAATAGGGTTCAAAAAAGAATTGTTTGAAACCAAACATTCGCTACTCGAATTACTAGAATACTCCGATTTCCCACCGAGTTATTCTCTCTTCTTCAAGTATCTTCAGCCAGTATAAGATATCAATAAACAAGAGCAAACCTTCATACGTGCACTCAACAAGAAATTACTAGACATATCCATTGTTATCTTCCACGAATGCTCTCCAGTTCGCATACCAAAGACCTTTCATAAAAACTAATCATCGAATTCATTAAAATAAACAGACTATGCTTGAACTGTTTGTATTTAGAGTTAACTAGTAAGCGGTGCGGGAATCAGGTGAATAGAATGAGGTTAATGTATAACTTGCACTCTCTCGGAAAATACAAGGATGTAGAGAGTGAGGCGACTATAGTTTTTAAGATTATTAGAGCTTCAGACGGAATTTCAAAGTTTGTGTCTTTTTGTGGAAGCTATGGTGATGATGGTTGAAGAATAATGGGGTTTATAAGACAGTTCTTAACTTAACTAATGAGGCTAGTGGTTTGTTCAAGAATTCTCTATAATAGTCTTCTCGAACACTTCTCTATGTCCGCATTTTAGTAATGGAGTCCAAAAAAGAATGGTTTGAAACCAAACCTTCAATGCTCGAAACACTAGAATACTTCGATTTCCCACCCATTTATTCTATTTTTTTCAAATATCTCCAGCCAGTATAAGATGTCAATAAATAAGAGCAAACCTTCATACGTCCACTCGACAAGAAATTCCTAAAGAAATCCATTGTTCTCTTCCAAGAAAGCCTCTCCAGTTCATGTACCAAAAACCCCTCGTAAAAAATAATCATCGAATTCATTAAAGTAAACATACTATGTCTGAACTGTTTGTATTTAGTGTTGACTAGCAAGCGATACGAGAATCAGGTGAATAGGATGAGGTTAGTGTACAGCTTGCACTCTCTCAGCAAATGCAAGGATGCAGAGAGTAAGGCGACTATTGCTTTTAAGATTATTAGAGTTTCTGATGGAATTTCAAAGTTTGTGTCTTTTTTTGGAAGCTATGGTGATTATGGTTGAGTGTGCGGCTACATGTAAGAGGAAGAATAATGAGGTTTATAAGAGAGTTATTAAGTTAACCAAAGAGGCTAGTGGTTTGTTCAAGAATTCTCTATAATACTCTTCTCGGACACTTCTCTATGTCCACGCTTCAGTAATGGAGTCCAAAAGAGAATGGTTTAAAACCAAATCTTCAATGCTTGAAATCCTGGAATACTCCAATTTCCTACCAATTAATTCTATCTTCTTCAAGTATCTCAGCCAGTAAAAGATGTTAGTAAATAATAGCAAACCTTCATACGTGCACTCAAAAAGAAATTCTTAGACAAATTCATTGTTATCTTCCACGAACGCCTTTTTAGTTCACGTACAAAAAACCACCCGTAAAAACTAATCACCGAATTCAATAAAGTAAACAAACTATGCTTGAACTATTTGTATTTAGTGTTGACTAGCAAGCAGTGCAAGAATCAGGTGAATAGGATGAGGTTAGTGTACAACTTGCACTCTCTCGGAAAATACAAGGATGCACAGAGTGAGACGACTATGATTTTTAAGATTATTAGAGCTTGGGACGGAATTTCAGAGTTTGCATCTTTTGTGGAAGCTATGGTGATTATGGTTAAGTTTGCAGCTACATGTAAGAGGAAGAATAACAGGGTTTATAAGAGAGTTCTTAACTTAACTGAAGAGGCTAGTGGTTGGTTCAAGAATCCTCACCATTACCTATTGTTAATTTACCCATTGGCTCTTTGACACCAATCACTTTTATTGACACTTTACCATTTAATTCAATTATCACCTTAGACAAAATTTTATGTGTTCCTTCTTTCCACTTAAATCTCATGTCTACCAGCAAAGTCATTAATTCTCTAAATTGTTGTGCCATTTTGTTTCCCAATTTTTGTGTCTTGCAGGACTTGGCTACAAGAAAGATGATTGGTTCGAGTGAACAACATGGTGGTCTCTATTTCATGTCTCCATTGCAAAGGACGCTTGTCTCTAGTCAAGTTTCTCACTCCCTCCAATTTGTGGCACATGCGACTTGGACATCCGTCACTTTCTCATCTTGAGTAAATGTCTACATCATTGTCTTTCAATGGTATTTTTTTTTTAATAATAATTGTACTGTTAGTCCCATGGAAAAACAACAAGACTTCCATTTCCTTTAAGCTCTATATCAACTCATGCTCCATTTGATTTTACAAGGTGTACATTGATATTTTTGATGCAACATAAGTTTGAAACTTAACCCGTTTAAAAATATTTTGTTACTTTTGCTCATAATCAATTTCATGCCAACATAAAAGCCGTCAGGGTTGGAAATGGGTTTGAGTTTCTGTCCATGAGAGATTTCTTTTAAACTAATGGTACCATGAGAGATTTCTTTTAAACTAATGGTATTGAATATCAACGTACTTGCGATTACACTATACAACAAAACGGAGTTATCGAACGCTAGCACCATCATATTCTCACCGTAGCATGTGCCTTACGTTTCCAGTCCGACTTACCCTTTATTTCTACGGTGAATGTGTCTTGACCACTGTCTACCTTATTAACCGCCTACCATCACCATTATTGTCCACTAAATCGACTTTTGAATTGTTATACAACCGCTTACAATCATTTGATCACTTGAAAGTATTTGGTTGTTAACATTATGCAACTGCGGTTCATCCTACTCATAAATATGACTCCCGATAAAATATTGTGTCTTTGTTGGATATCCCACTAGTCAAAAAAGGTACAAACTTTATGATTTGGAGACTAAGAAATTTTTCGTAAGTCGTGATGTCAAATTTTGTAAAACCATTTTTCCTTTCTCTTCTAGTTCGACCCCACTTAATCCCAATTTTGTGTTACCATTATATGATCTTTATGTCATAGATAATAGGATCCCACCACACCTTTTTCCCACCACAAATGCACTTCAGCCAGCTACAATGCTGTCACCTCCACAGACCAACATGCGAGATCCAACTGAGAACTTGCCTTACATACGCCAACATGAGCTTGGCAAACTCAAGCCCGTGCCTGACATGTCAGCAGCCCAACCCATGCGCCACACAATCCCGCCATACGTGCCTCATTCGTGTCACCTCAACCCCTTTTTTTCAAACCATCTGACACATCCTCACACACGGTCAACCCAAATCCTCTATTCCCAAACACTTCAAAACCACTAATCCTTTCCCCATCCATGTCATTCCATTCATCCTAAGCAACCTCCAGCATGGCATAAAGACTACCACATATCCAACCAAGTCAATCACTCTACTTCAGCGGCTCGTTCTTCATCAGATACTCGATATCATCTTTATCATTTTCTTTCCTACACTCATTTTTCTTCTGCCCATTGTGCATTTCTAGCTAACATTAAAGGTCACACTGGGCCCACATCCTATGATCAAGCTATCCTTGATCAAAATTGGCGACAAGCCATGATTGTAGAATTAGAGGCATTGTAACAAAATAACACATAAAGTATGCTTCCTCTGCCCATTGGTCATAAACCGATCGGATGCAAATGGGTCTAAAAAATCAAGGGAAAATTGTATTTTAGTCCTATTAGTTTGCCTTAATCTATGTTTAATCCACAGTTTTTTGGAATTGTATTCTTTAGTCCTTCTGTGACAGAATTTGCCAAAAGACAGATTTTGTCATGTCAGACTTAATAATTGACCTTAATGCCCCTGAAGGTTGCTGATCCCACTGGAAAGACCATTTTACCATTAATTTTGTTTTATAATTACAATTTTACCCTATAAGATATTCATTAAATAAAAAACATAATAAAAACCTAAATTTAAAATATCTTTTATTATTTTTTATTTAATTTTAAAAACATAAATTGAAAATAAAACAAAATTTAAAAAAAATTAATAATAATATACTCATTTAATAAACAAATTTAATAATAGTATAACAATAATTCTACGTACCCCCGGCACTGCGTCCCCTTTGCCTATGTGGCAAAAAAAATTTACACGTGGAACTCTCCTTCTTCGAATCTGTCTTTCTTCAAATCTGTCCCAACACTGAACCTTTCTCTTCAAAATTGAAATTTCAAGCCCTAGCTTCTTCTTCGAATCTCTCCTCCTTCGAATCTCGTCTTCTTCAAATCCGAAACCACTCCTTCTTCTCTTCCCAAGTCTGAAACACTGAACATTTCTTTGATTCTCTTCAAAATCCCCATTTCAAGCCCTAGCTTCTTCTTCGAATCTGTCCTTCTTCGAATCTGGGTCTCGTCTTCTTCAAATCCGAAGGTCGTCTTGTTCAAATCCGAAGCTGGTTCGGTCCTGTTACTGGTTCGAATCTTCAATTTGGTCTTCGATTGAAGGTCGTCAATTTCGTCAAGCTGGTTCAATTTCGTCAAGCTGGTGGTCAATTTGGTCTTTGATTGAAGGTCGTCTTCTTCACCTCTGTTAAGGTTCAACTGGTTCGACTGTCAATTTGGTCTTCAATTTCGTCAATTTGGTCTTCAATTTGGTTCAACTAGTTCGATTCTTCAATTTGGTCTTCGATTCGATTCTTCAACTGGTTCAATTCGGCTGTCTTCAAGGTTAGCATTTATGTTAGCATTCTTGCTTATAATTCTGTGCTTATAAGAATTTCTTGCTTATAATTCTGTGCAATAACCAAAATGCTTTGTGTTGCTGTGTTTTGTTTTTCTGCTGGCGATTGCTTTTTGCTTGTTTTGGTTGTGTCTGTCTGTATGGCGCAGTGGGCTCTTTGCCTCATTACTTGACTTCTTGTTGCTGCTCTTCTTTATTTCATTCAATAAATTCTTATATTTTGAAAAAAAAAATTATGTGCAAAATAATCCTGTGCAAAAAATTCTGTGCAAAATAATCCTGTGCAAAAATTCTGTGTAAAATAATCCTGTGCAAAAATTCTGTGCAAAAAAATTCTGTGCAAAATAATCCTGTGCAAAAATTCTTATATTTCTTGTTTTAAGTACAGAATCCTTGTTCAGTATAGCATTTCTGTGTAAAAACATTTCTGTTTTCATTCTTGCTTATAATTCTGTGCTTATAAGAATTTCTTGCTTATAATTCTGTGCAACAACATTTTCTCCTTCTCAGCATGGGAAACGGGAAAGAACACCCATCTATGCTAACACAGAGTAGCTCAAATCCCCCATCTGCGGAATTTAATAGGGATAGACCAAATCCACAGGAAACGGAGGATTGTAGTTCCGGGACATGTCAGAATGTTGAAATCGATGGTGAAATCGATGGTGATATCGATGGTGATGATATGATTGAGGAGCCAAAGAAGGGGATGGAGTTTAATTCCCTTGAAGATTTATTGAGTTATTATAAATCTTATGGTAAGAAATGCGGGTTTGGGGTGATAACAAAAAGAACTGACAAGGGAGAAGATCAGATTGCTAGGTATGTCACCCTTGCTTGTTCTCGTGGCGGGAAGGCTCGTAATAGGACTTTGAGTGCCGCCAAACGTCCGACAGGAAAGACAGAATGTAAGGCAAAGATTAATGCCTTAAGATGTGATGGAAAACTTCGGTTGACAACAGTTCATAATATCCATAACCACGGCCTCAATCCAAAGAAATCCCGCTTCTTTCGATGTAATAGAGAAGTGAGTGACGCTGTGAAAAGAGTTCTAGATACAAATGATATTGCTGGTGTCCGAATGAACAAGAGTTTTGGATCTTTTGTTGTTGGCGCAGGTGGATTTGAGAACCTCCCGTTTTTGGAAAAGGATTGTCGTAATTACATCGACAAGGCAAGACATCTTAGACTTGGTGCAGGTGGTGCTGGTGCACTGCGAGAGTATTTTCTCAGGATGCAGTATAAAAATCCGGGGTTCTTTGCATTGATGGATTTAGATGATGATGGAAGGTTAAGGAATGTCTTCTGGGCAGACCCCCGTAGTAGAGTAGCCTACCAATATTTTGGTGATTTGGTCACATTTGACACCACATACTTGACGAATAGATATGGGATGCCGTTTGCACCATTTGTTGGTGTAAACCACCATGGACAGTCAATTCTCTTGGGAGCAGGATTGATTTCCAATGAGGATACGGAGACCTTTGTTTGGTTATTCCAGACTTGGTTGAAGTGTATGGATGGTATAGCTCCTAAAGCTATTATCACTGACCAAGATAGGGCAATGAAAAATGCAATTGCTATTGTTTTCCCAACGACCCGGCATAGATTTTGCCTATGACATATACTTAAGAAAGTCCCTGAAAAGCTGGGTTCCTATGCTTCCTACAAAACTGGGATAAAAAGTGCATTGATGAAATCTGTCTATGACAGCCAAAGTGTTGAAGAGTTTGAAACTAGTTGGGATCAATTAATTACCACGTACAATTTGCATGAGAATGCGTGGTTGCAAAGTCTATATGCTGAGCGTGAGCATTGGGTTCCAACATTCTTGAAAGACTACTTTTGGGTTGGAATGAGTACAACGCAGCGGAGTGAGAGCATGAATGCCTTTTTTGACGGGTATGTTCATGCTAAGACCAACCTGAAAGAGTTTGTCGACCAGTTTGACAATGCATTGAAAAAAAAATTGAGAATGAAAATGTTGCAGACTTCCACTCATTTAGTGTCACAACCCCTTGCATATCTAGATCTCCAATTGATAAGAGGTTTCAAGAGTTGTACACGAATTCTAAATTCAAGGAAGTACAACAGCAAGTTACTGGCATGATCAATATGAATCCACAGTTACATAACACTGATGGTGCAGTAAAGACATATCTAGTCAAGGATGAAGTTCATTTGGCAGAGTTTACTAAGTTGGTTACATATTCTGTGAACTTTAGTGAAGAAGATTCATCTGCAACGTGTTCTTGTGGATTATTCCAGATGAGGGGAATATTGTGTAGGCACATTTTGGCTGTATTCAGATGTAACGAGATAAAATTTTTACCAGATAGCTATATTTTAGATCGATGGAGGAAGGACATCAAAAGGCGATACACATTGATCCATAGTAGCTATGATGCAGGGGAACAACGGGCAGATTCTAATAGATATTCTGAGATGTTGAATATCTGTTATCAGATTATTACTCTTGCAGCGGGATCGAGAGAGCATACTCAGGATGCAAAAGCGAAGTTATATGGCATGATTGATTTGTATCGTGCCAACCAAGAACCCCCATCGATGACCCAAACAGGTTCTAATGTTAGTTGTACGAGAGGGGACGCAACTACTGTCGGTGGTTCTGAGCAAGTACTTAGTCCAAATGTTGTACGTGGGAAAGGCAGACCCCCATCTCTGAGGAGAGCATCCAGGATGGAGAAAGATATGCGAAAAGTTAAAGCGAAAGAGAAAAAAACACAAGCAAAGGGGAAACGCAAAGAGGTGTGTTTATTTAATATGATTTTTTTTTATGCCACTTTGACATGAGATAGTATGACAATTTTGTATTCTTATTTTTTATTTGCTATTTGATTATTAGCGAGATGGAGGAGATGCACCCATCTTGAACACACAGAGATCGTTATTTGGCCACTCAGATATGGATATTGCAAATGTTGGACACGTGCAGGTATATTTGAAGCAAACATGTTTATATTTGAATTCTAATTTTTGATTGGGTTTTTACGAGTATTTCTCACCAGGCCGTTCCAGAGAGCGCAACTTTTAACATTAGTGGAACTCAGATCCAAGGAACAGTAAATCAAAGTCAAGAAAGTGTAAGCTACAATTTTTAGGTAATTCAACTTGCTACCTAATTGACTATGTCAGGGTATTTTTTGCCTTTAGTGTTTTTATATGGATATTTATCAATGTTTGTTATACTGCCAAAATGAGTATATATGCCTAATTAAGTATATATATTTATCAATAAGAAAGTTAAAAACAAAGTCATGGGATCAGAATTTCGAAATTCAAATGGGAAGTCTGAGATCATTAAAGGCAAGGGGGACAGCATAGGAAATGAAGGCTTTGAACTTCTTTCCTTGGCAGAGTTTTCTGAGAGAAGGTGGTTGCTCAAAATAAGGGCATGGAGTGTTGTGTTGGAGCTTATCTCGAAAAAGGGCATGGTTTGTTTGTTTGTGTGCTTGCTGCAGGCTATGTTTGGGTGGTGTAGCTTTCCTGGCTTTTGACTTTGCTGGGTGGTGTAGCTTTTATGCCTTGGCTAGTTTGGCCTCTTTAATAAACTCTTACCGTTCAAAAAATAAATATGGATATTTATCAATGTTTGTTATACTGCCAAAATGAGTATATATGCCTAATTGAGTATGTCAGTGTGTGTGCCAAAATGAGTATTTATCAATGTTTGTTATACTACCTAATTGAGTATGTCAGTGTGTGATTTTATATGCCTTTAGTGCTTTTATATGGGTATTTTTAGAAAAATGAGTCCATTATATTTTGTAAATGTAATTCATGATGTGTTGAAATATAACTTATTGCATTTTTCTTTGCTTGTAGTATGAGAAAGGGACTCGGGCAAATTCAGATACGATGGAAAAACTAAAGGATGTGATCTTAGTTTCAAATGTAACGCAAGCTACTCAAAATGCAGTGGGGAATATGTTATCAGTCAAAAAGAAATGATACATATGTTCGGCCAAATTAGTGGGGAATATGTAATATATTTTGTAGAACTTGTGGGCTTGTTTTCTTTGTTTTTTGCCACCATAGATTGACTTGGTTGAGTAGCAGTTGCTCGGATGGAAAACAAGTTATTTTGAACTTGTTAGAATTTGAAATGTTTATATATTGAGTAGCAGTTCTGTTTATGTACCTGTGATAAATCAGTAGGTGAATCTGACTTGAATGTTGGTTCTGCCATTACCGTAGTTGGTGAAGTTTGTAGTTCGATGGTTGCATGTCATTTAATTGTTTAACCTCACAAATGTGTCAAGTTTGTTAAAATCATTTTCATAGAAGTAAAATTTTGTTGTTCAATTAAGTTGATAAATCAGATGCATGGGAACACAAAAGGGTTTCTGCTAGGTTGCCATTGGTTTTGTTTTTATTTTTGGGTTTTATATTCTTATATTTGGTGGTTTAATTTGCTTACATTTCAAGGGAAACTGAGTTTTTTACACCGAGTGCATATTTACATTAATGTAATTATCAAATTTGTGAGATTTTCATATTTAATATAGCTCTTAATTGTGCCAGTGGGATTGAAAGCATAAGTTAGCTTGTGTCGGTGGATATATTCTGGTTGTTTGAATAAGTAAGAAACTGAATATGTCATTGAAGTGAAATTTACATCAATGGCTACCCAAACACAATAAGCTTATTCTCTCAGGCTGATCCTTCACTGGTGCCATAAATTATAAATTTTCATGAGTTCCAGAAGAATTACTTTGGAGGTTATCAAAGTCTGAAAAATGTTTATCAAGTTTTGATTATTTGTTGCTTCCAGTTTTCATGTTCATCAAGTTTGAACAATGTTCATCAAGTTTGAACAAAATATTAGGGTAGCCAAAAACTTAATATGATCATCCAGACAGCAAGAAGTTGAACTTAATATATTTACATTGGAATGTACAGAGTCCAATACATAGATACTAACACTAGGCAACAATTACTTAAAACACTATCAAGTAACATGCTATTACAAATAAAATTGTAAAATACACCCACAGTAGTGTTCGTCCATGCCTCAACTCAGTTTCTTTTTCCAGAAGCATCATCTCTCTAGTGGATACCACCATCTCTCTCTTCTCGACATCATCCACTCTTTTACGAAGCTCATTCTTCGTCATTTCCACATCGTCCAGTATCTTCTGGACCTCTTTCTCCTTATTTAACAGTTCATTGTTAAATTCTTGAAGTTGGAACAGGATCTCTTCATTACTATCTGCCCACTTGAAGAATTTACAGTATGGTGATCCCTAATCATTTCAATAATTTATAAAAAATATTAGACATCTAACATATTAATCAGTATAAAATGAAAATGTGAGAGGTACAAATGTAGTTACCCCAGTGTTAAATTTTGGACACCCTAAAAAGGGTCGTCCTGGATTTTTTGTTGTACTTGAGTATCTCAATGTCGCTTCGACTTTACAGAAGCAGTGTGGTTGTCTCAAAGTACGTTTTGCAAACGACGAAGAAGACATTGATAATGATGATGACATTCTAACATTGCCTATTATAATTTGTTAGATGCAAAATCCAAAAAACCACATGCATTAAACAGTTTCAAACTCAATTAGATTCAAACCTTTTTTTTTTTTTAACTGCAAATTATTAAGGCCAAAGCCAACAGCAAAAGGAAGGGGCCGACCCCTACAAACAAAACACAGAGCAAACATTGCCAGCAACACACTACTACAAAAAATGCAAAAGAAATCGGTTTTTTTATATGGAAGAAATCGGTTTTTGAATTTTTTAAAACCGATCTCTTTTTGAGTGATTTAGAAAAAAAAGGGCAAAAGACATCGGTTTTTAACCGATGTAAAACAAGAGAAAAGAAATCGGTTTTACTTAAAACCGATTTAAAAACCTAGTAGAAAAGAAATCGGTTTTAGTTAAAACCGATTTAAAAAACCTATAAAACCGATTTAAAAACGTAGGAGAAAAGACATCGGTTTTAGTTAAAACCGATTTAAAAAACCTGATGTAAAATTGATGAATTACAAAAAAAAATCCCACTGTCGCCGGCCACCGACCAGCCACCACCACCGGCCCGCCTCACCGACCGGCCACCGCCGCCGGCACACCCCACCTCCGGCCACCGCCGCCGGCACGCCCCACCTCCGGCCAACCCCACCTATGATAATAATGACAATTAATTGTCATTATGAGGAATCGAACTCGCAACCTCAAAGTCAAAGTGGTAAGCCTTTACCGCCTGACTACAAGATTGAATGTGTTAACAATTGCACAAGATATATATATATATAACCTATATGAATTGTTAGAAAAAAAAAAAAAAAAAAAAACTTGTTTGATAAATTTAAATTTACTCAACTAATCAAAATTCTAATTTCTACTACAAACATACATATATTAAATAAATTTTATTGGTGGGTTTATTTTTCATTTCATTTTTTATTGTGTGGTTTTGTGTTCTGCTAGAGATATTTTTATGCAAACTTTTTCCCTAAAACTGTATCTTTTGGCAACGAAATAATTTTTTTCATCCATGCTAGATTTTTTGATTTTTCGATACGAATCCAACGGTATAAAGAACGTAAAATTATGGGCGGTATTTTGAAAGTTATGATCAATTATTCAGTCAAAGGTCAGAAGCAATTGAAGATATTTTTGTGCAAACTTTTTTCTTAAAACTGTATCTTTTGGCAACAAAATAATTTCTTTTGTCCATGGTAGATTCTTTGATTTTTTGATACGAATCCAACGGTATAAAGAACGTAAAATTCCGGATGGTATTTTGAAAGTTATGATCAATTATTCATGAGTACTCAAAGGTCGATCGATTGGAGATATTTTTGTGTAAAATTTTCCTCAAGAAATTTTTTTTTTTTTCCATGATGGATTCTTCGATTTTTCAATACGAATCCAACGGTATAAAGAACGTAAAATTCCGGGTGGTATTTTGAAAGTTATGATCAATTTTTCAGTCAAAGGTCAGAATTGGAGATATTTTTGTGCAAACTCTTTCCTTAAAACTGTATTTTTTGGCAAGGAAATAAATTTTTTTGTCCATGTTAGATTCTTCAATATTTTGATACGAATCCAACGGTTTAAAGAACGTTAAATTCCGGGCAGTATTTTGAAAGTTATGATCAATTATTCATGAGTACTCAAAGGTCAAGCGATTGGAGATACTTTTGTGTTTTGGCAAGGAAATAAATTTTTTTTTCCATGGTAGATTCTTCAATATTTCGATAGGAATCCAACAGTATAAAGAACGTAAAATTCCGGTTGGTATTTTGAAAGTTATGATCAATTTTTCAGTCAAAGGTCAGAATTGAAGCGATTGGAGATATTTTTGTGTAAACTCTTTCCTTAAAACTGTATCTTTTGGCAAGGAAATAAATTTTTTTGTCCATTTTCAGTTCTTCAACTTTTCAATACGAATCCAACGGTATAAAGAACGTAAAATTCCGGGCGGTATTTTGAAAGTTATGATCAATTACTCATGAGTACTCAAAGGTCGATCAAGTGATTGGAGATATTTTTGTGTAAACCTTTTCCTTAAAACTGTATCTTTTGGCAAGGAAATAAATTTTTTTTTCCATGGTAGATTCTTCAATTTTTTGATACGAATCCAACGGTATAAAGAACGTAAAATTCCGGTTGGTATTTTGAAAGTTATGATCAATGTTTCAGTCAAAGGTCAGAATTGAAGCGATTGGAGATATTTTTGTAAAAATTCTTTCCTTAAAACTGTATCTTTTGGCAAGGAAATAAAATTTTTTTTCTATGTTGGGTTCTTTAATTTTTCGATACGAATCCAACGGTATAAAGAACGTAAAATTCCGGTTGGTATTTTGAAAGTTATGATCAATTTTTCAGTCAAAGGTCAGAATTGAAGCGATTGGAGATATTTTTGTGAAAACGCTTTCCTTAAAACTGTATCTTTTGGCAAGGAAATAAATTTTTTTGTCCATGTTAAGTTCTTCAATTTTTCGATACGAATCCAATGGTATAAAGAACGTAAAATTCCGGGTGGTATTTTGAAAGTTATGATCAATTATTCAGTCAAAGGTCAGAAGCGATTCGTGAATCCGCGAGTGAGCTGTTTTCATCGCTCATTTTCTCACTTTTCCAAATCGATTTTTGGAATATTTTCTGATTTAAAAGTGTTTGTTTGCATGTCTACTTTCTGGTGTCAAAAGTTGAGCAAATAACGTTGAGTATTTTTAGAGATGTGCCCTTGAATGTGGACATAGGTCAGATTAAAATTTTGCTTTTGAATCTACATCGGTTTTTATAAAAACCGATGTCTAAACGCTTGCTTTTAATATCGGTTTTTATAAACACCGTTGTCTTTTCAACGCAAAATTTAAGACATCGGTTTTCATAAAAACCGATGTCTAAACGTTTTTTTTTAATATCGGTTTTCTTAAAAACCGATGTCTTTTGAAATTGTAATTTTTAAGACATCGGTTTTTATAAAAACTGATTTCTAAAAGCTTTTTTAAAATCGGTTACCAAAAACCGATTTCTTTTAGTGATTTCTAGTGATGTCTTTAAGCATTTTTGTAGTAGTGACACCTACAAACACAAACAACCCCCCCCCCCCCCCCCCGACTGGAAACCACCTGGCCAAGAAAACATAACACATAGCAAACAAAGAAAAAGAACAGAAAGGAACAGAACAGGCACAGACAAACAAATAAAGAACGCAGCAACAGAATTTTTGCACAGGATTATTTTGCACAGAATTTTTTGCACAGGATTATTTTGCACAGAATTTTTTTTTTTCAAAATATAAGAATTTATTGAATGAAATAAAGAAGAGCAGCAACAAGAAGTCAAGTAATGAGGCAAAGAGCCCGCTGCGCCATACAGACAGACACAACCAAAACAAGCAAAAAGCAATCGCCAGCAGAAAAACAAAACACAGCAACACAAAGCATTTTGGTTATTGCACAGAATTATAAGCAAGAAATTCTTATAAACACAGAATTATAAGCAAGAATGCTAACAGAAATGCTAACCTTGAAGACAGCCGAATTGAACCAGTTGAAGAATCGAATCGAAGACCAAATTGAAGAATCGAACCAGTTGAACCAAATTGAAGACCAAATTGACGAAATTAAAGACCAAATTGACAGTCGAACCAGTTGAACCTTAACAGAGGTGAAGAAGACGACCTTCAATCGAATACCAAATTGACGACCAGCTTGACGAAATTGAACCAGCTTGACGAAATTGACGACCTTCAATCGAAAACCAAATTAAAGATTCGAACCAGTAACAGGACCGAACCAGCTTCGGATTTGAACAAGACGACCTTCGGATTTGAAGAAGACGAGACCCAGATTCGAAGAAGGACAGATTCGAAGAAGAAGCTAGGGCTTGAAATGGGGATTTTGAAGAGAATCAAAGAAATGTTCAGTGTTTCAGACTTGGGAAGAGAAGAAGGAGTGGTTTCGGATTTGAAGAAGACGAGATTCGAAGGAGGAGAGATTCGAAGAAGAAGCTAGGGCTTGAAATTTCAATTTTGAAGAGAAAGGTTCAGTGTTTCAGTGTTTCAGAGTTGGGACAGATTTGAAGAAAGACAGATTCGAAGAAGGAGAGTTCCACGTGTAAAATTTTTTTGCCACATAGGCAAAGGGGACGCAAAGGGGACACAGTGCCGAGGGTACGTAGAATTATTGATAATATAAACATATTTAATAATAATATAAACTGATTTAATAACAATAAACTCATTTAATAAATAAATAAAAAACTCTATTGAGATATTAAATTTCAATGAATTTTCAATATTTTGTAAAGGATTATCTAATAATTTAAGGAAAAAAAGAGAGAGTTTCTTTTGACAATCCAATTTTTTTCTTTTTACACTTATTTTCTAAAGACACTATATTCTCAAAATTTAAATTTAAAAAAATTCTAAAGACACTTCCTTTTGTTTCAAGATTATCCTTTTTATCTTTTGGCACTCTTATTCTAAAGACACTCTATTTTAAAAAGTAAATTTCTAAATGTGCTTCATTTTACTTTAATAAAAGTTAGGATAAACCATCGTAATCTTTGAATTCATCCGAGGATTAATTTTTTTGCATTAAATTATTAAAAAAAAAGAAATTATCCTCTCCTAAATCATTAGATTAAATGTTACATATTAAACACTCTCTCCTAACACGTCGTTGCAGTGTCGTCAAAAGATAAACAATTAAGTTCAACCTCGTTAGTGCACAAGTCACAGAGACTAACATAGCGGCAAGTGATGGTATCGTTCTGTAGGGAGGTGGAATCTGCCGACCGTCATCGATTCTAGCGTTATTAGACAACACTCCAAGAGGACTTGTGTGTGTTGTGTGCAAAGAATGTAAATAATTCTACAACTAAATAAATTATAAACAATAATATATACATGGATAGAATGGAATGGAGAGATGGCATGCAATGTGGTTACTCTAAGGTGATGACTCAACCGTAACAATCCTCTTAATTAAGCTCTAGACTCACTTAGTCCCTCAATGTGCAAGTATATAATAGACTTGTGGCCCCTTAATTGATCTCTAACCTCTCTCGAGGGTTTAGAAATCGCATCCACACAATGCATGGATTCATTAAATACTGTGGGACACATACACAAGCCCTGTACACCAGCCTCACATATCTCTACCTTACTGGTCAAATAAAGTGGTTATTTTGTTGGGCATGTAATGCGCAACCGCGTGGGCCATACTACAGCCAATAATTCATCCACAAGGCTAACCAAATATAGGATGGCAACCAAGTGAAAGCATTAAGAATACGAGATATCCCAATAACACGAATGTTATATGCTCATGTCCCCTTAATTAATATCTAATCTCTCTCGATGTCTTAGAGATTACATACATGTATAAATGTTTGGATTCATTAAGGACTGTGGGACACACACATGAGCTCTAAACGCCAACTTAGTGATCTCTCAACTTACTGGTCAAATATAGAGGATATCACGTTGAGCATGTTAATGCGAACCACGTGATATATAACACACAGTTTAAATATCATCCACAAGGAGGCTAACCGAGTGAAAGTATTAAGCAATGAAATACCCCTTTAACTACACAAGCACAAGAGGAAATCAGTTTGTCTTTACTCTAGATATGGTTTCGGTTTTATCAATCTCCCTAGGATGGCTAAACATGGGAAACAAGTTTACCTAACACTAATGTGCAAATAGTTGGTTGTTTTTCATTAAGGACATTCAATTTAGATTAAGGGTTCATTCTCTTGATTTGGGAATTATCCCAAATCAATTCATCACCCAATCTGGCCAAGAATAGGTAATTGTGCCTTAAATAATACCCATTAAGCACAAAAAATAAGAACCAAGGCCAATTTAGCACCTAAATGCATGAACTAAGCCTTTCACACTCTTTGGAGCTAAAACTCTAAGACTCAAATTACTCTAAACATGGTATTTTGGTCATCCATCAATCAGTCAACAATCATGAGATGCTAAATTACTCTACTCCTAATCTCATTCATGGACACATATCAATTTCGAACCTCCAAACACATGAATATCACAATTAGAGTTTAAATCATGCAATTAACAAAGAGTAAAACAAAACCCAAATGAATTTAAGAACAAACATACATATATTGCACATGTGTAAGTTTACAATATTCCCCAAATCGGGGTTACACATTAAAGAAGCAAGAAATACACAGAAAAGAGTAAATAAGAGCAAACCCTTGAAGACAAGTCCTCCAAAGATGCTCATAACCTTCCTAGCTTGGATTTGGTTGGAAAACCACTCCTATTTCCTTGAAATCTACTCTAAAATGGATGGCGGAAGATTAAAATGGGGTTGTGGAGATGTATGGGGAGCTCCCATGGAGGAAAAACCTCAATGGGAGCTTGGGTTCTCTCCTTATTTGGTGAAGAAGGTAAAGGAGATGAAGAAGATGAAGATGAAGAGAAAAAGGTTTGGGCGTGAGAGAGGAGAAGAGAAAGAGATGGAGTTAGGGATCTGATTAAAAGAGAGAGAATATGGGATATTTATAATTGGGGGAGTTAGGGCACGAAAATGGGGTGAAAAGACGAGATTACCCTCAGCAAATGCCTTGAAAAATGCAAGTCTGGTGTGTTTCACAGTACATAACATGGTACGCTTTGATGAGATGTACCGCGTTAAGCCTTTTAAAAGCCTTATGGCACGCCATTTGGTCTAATGTGGTACGCTTTGACGACTCGTACCGTGAAAATTCTTAGAAACTCCACATTGCTTTTTCGCGGTTCGGACGAGGTTCACTCTGACAACTCGTACCGCGAAAGTTCCCAGAAACTCCATCATACTTTTCCACGGTTCGGACGCAGTACGCTATTTGGCCTGACGCAGTACGCTTTGACAAGGCGTACCGCGAAAATGCTTTTTTTTTGCCTTTTGAGATGCGTTACACCCTGTTGCCACACGATGACTTCCCCAATACAAAATGAACCTTCACAAGGCTCACAAAACATATTATATTCACAAAAACGCTCGAAAACGAGAACAAACGATAGGAAATGGGGACCTCAAAAGGTGTATAAATCGTTCCGATCAATAAACCATCGTAATCTTTGGATTCATCCGAGGATTAATATTTTTTGCATTAAATTATTAAAAAAAGAAATTATTCTTTCCTAAATCATTAGATTAATTGTTACATATTAAACACTCTCTCCTAAATTTTTAATTACCATATTAAACTCTCTCTCCTCTAATACATATCTCTAATTTTCTATCTCCATTCTTTCTCAAGCAAGACTAATAGTTAAGAAAAAGAAAATTTACAAATTAGCTTGATTTTTAGGAAACGGATATATGTATATATTAAAAAAAAAATTAAATAAATTAAATAATAAAAAAACTCAAAAAACAAGTATCTTGTTTTTCAAAAAAAAAAAAAATCAAAATATGAAAATGTTTTTTGTTACTTTAATAGGTATGTGATTGCCTAGAGAACTTTAATTCTTTCATTAGTCTTAGAAATTCCGAGTTTAATCGAATCTAGTTGCAACAAATTAAGGTTTTATATATCTATTTTTTATTTATTTATTTATAAAAACAAGGTATTTGTATTGACTTTATATATATATATATATATATATATATATATATATATATATAACTGTTAACCCAAAATTGTCACCGGGGTGTAATTTATAATTAACGGTATGTGATGGACCCGGATCTAATTAGACCTGGGCTAGCGGGATACTCTATACCCCGATCTTCCGCTGGTTCGCTGGAATCTATTAGGTGAGATATTGCATATATGTAACGGATCCGGATCGGGATTGACTAGGGCCAGCGAGATACTTAGTAGCCTGGTATCCCGCTGGGTATCATGAATCTGATATTATGATGAATACAAGTAATGGGATGGATGAGTTTCTTATACGGTGGGTGTATAAAAACTGAAAGGGGGTTTATATATATGTATATATGGATTTGAAATACGATCTTTACAACTCGGTATTCGAAATATCAATATTACTGCATGGAGGAAAATAAAGCCTCAAGGAGAACGATGGAGATGGAGCTTTTCGTGCCTGTCGATAAGTAGAAAAAGTGAATTAGGGTTTTTGATCCCCTTTCCTATGAACATACGATTAGTATATATATGCCCGCTTTCTTGCTGAGCACTCCTAGAACCTCGGTCTAGGGTTTCAGTGATACACGGGTCTTCCTGTGGAGTTCGACAAATTCGTCGGGAAATTGATCCCAAAAAACCTGGTGATTCCTTCTTTTTCGGTTCCCAAATGAGTTATCTCTTATTTAAAATAGGACACTAAATTGGCGGGAATGAATATCGCGTTGAAGTATGAGTTTTTATCTTGAACGGTGACGTTTAATGTCTGTTTTTATATGTAGTCTATTCTTCGGGGTGCCCCCCTCCTGCTTCAGCGGGGTCGGTTTACTGGGATCCTGGTATATGTCTTGCCATGTGTATGTCACGTGTTTCGCTGGTTGGGGTACCCTGCGTCTCTCATGCTCTTTTAATAGTGATGTTCACGGATATCGGGGTTTCAAGTACGGGGTACCAGGATACTCGGGTATCGGGGTATCCGGGGTAGTTGGGCGCCAAGATCTGGTAATGGTTGTGTCTCCCAGGCCCCCACTTAGTTTTTTTGGCTTCCTAGTGCTTTTTCATGGTCTCGGGAATTCTGGACTTGGCCGGGGTGGGTAAATGCTCTTTCTCTAGCCTGTCAGCTAGCAGGCGGGGTACCCGGACATCTTTTCGCTTCTACTTTGGATCCCAGCTTTCTTCTGTAAGCTAGTGGAAAATTCTTTTTTGATCCTAGCTAATTATGGCGGTTAACAATAACTATTAGTAAAAAACCAAAATATTCATAATTTTGTTTTCTTTAACTATTAATCAAAGATTGATCAAGAAAGTATGGAGATATGATTTTTTTTTTTTTAATGGAGAGAGAGAGTAATTAAGAGGTGTTTAATATGGTAATATGTTTAATATGGTAATAACATATTTAGGAGAAAGAGAGTTTAATATGTAATATTTAATCTAATGATTTAGGGGAGATAATTTATTTTTTAATAATTTAATTAGTTTGGAGTGTCTTTAGATTTTTTTTTTGTCTTGTTTAGTAATTTTAATTCAGGTAAAAATTGTCATTACTAGAAAAAATTAAAGTTGAGTGTAAATAGATAATTTGTGGATTGTAAGGAGAAGGTCTAAAAAAAAAACGAATTAATATATCAATTTTCTAAACAAATTAACGAATTAATTATCTAATAATTAACATATCAAAAACGAATTAACACCATCAACTCCATCTTCATCTTCAACCTCATCACCACTAATGAACCAAATCAAACCCAAACCAAAACCCAGAACCATCATTGATCACCATCGACCACCCCAGATTCAACAAACCCGGTTGTTCACCTACATAACCCAGATTCCAAACCCAATTTTTCAATCACTTCGTGACAATCAAAGTGTTCTACAGATTGCCAAGAACAGCCAATGGTAGCAAAAACTCCAACACGACCGAGTAAGCTGGAGATTCACATGAAACCAAACCCAAATTACTAGCATCAAGTCCAATTAACATGCTCACAATTGCACCACTCACTGTTTTGCCAACCTTGGTCTTCTCATACCTTCAAAATTTCCAAAGCAACAAGTTAAACAAACCCAGATGCTTACTTCACAATCTAAAACAACTATATACAAAACAATGTACTAAAAACAAATAAATTTCAAAGTAACAACAAATTTAAACAAAATTCGGACCAAATCAACAAAAAAAAAAAAAAAAACCCAGATGATTTTCTTCATAATCTAACACAATTGTATACCAAAAATGTGATAAAGTTGCAAAATTTATGATTTTGACCAAAACCACCACCACCCTCGTGAATCGGTCACTACCCAAACCCAGCCACTCTCTCTCCACGAAATTCCAAACCCATAAATTTCAGTCAAAAACCCCAAAAGTAAACCACAAATTTCAGTCAAAAACCCCAAAAATCCTAACCAAAATTGACCATAAACCACAATCATCCAGCATCAACGCAAATCAAACCACCACCACCACCACCACTGAAATCGTCATCATCTCCACCAGACCCAGACATCATCACCACCACAAGAACCCAAAACTGACTACACCACCACCACAAACCGATCGCCATAAACGGGAAGAAGAGAGAGAGAGAGAGAGAGAGAGTATGTGAGTTGAAAATGAGAGAGAGAGAGAGAGATCTTTGGTCATGGAGAAGGGATTGAGAGAATGGTTTTCAATGGTGAAATAGTTGGATTTGATATTGTTGATTGATGATGATGGTGATGAGAATGTCGAAAAAGACATTGTTGAGAGAAAAAGATGAGAGATCGTGAGAGAGAGGAGAGAGAAAGATTTTATTTTATTTTTTCATTTTTGTATTTTGTATTTTTAATATTTATTTATTATTTAATTTAATAATATTAATTAATTTTTTTATTTCTAAAATGGCAATTATACCCTTCAGAAACTAAATTTTCTAGAAACCGGTTCGTGAATTTACTTATTTACCCTTGTTGACTTAACAAAATTCAATGAAACCCTAACACTATGTTTGGTTTGATGGAATATGAGAGAAAGGAAAGGAAAGGATTTGGATGGATTTATAATATATTGTTTGGATTGTTAAATGAGAGGGAAAGGAAAGGAAAGGAAAGGGGAGGAATAATTTCTTCTTGCTTCACCCAATTTGATTTCCCACCATATATATTTGGGAGGAAAAGAAGGGAAAGAAATACAAAATTAATGTTATTTTTAATATCCCAAAACTAACCTTATTAATATTGAATGATAAATTTAATTAACATCTATCCCAAATCGTCATCCTCAATCAAGGTAAACTATTTTATAATATTATTATTTACTATTATTTTTTTTACTTTGTTATTGCTTATTTGATGCATATGCTTGTGACTTTAAAAAAAAAAAAATTCCTAGGGCAAATTGATTTTTTACGATTGATTGATGTGATTTGCAATTCATTTTTATTTTTATTTTTTTTATAAATGCTCTGTACAATTAATCATGTGGTTTGCAATTCTTAACAGATTCATTTTTGTTTTTTTAAATGTTGTGGTTTGGTGCTCTGTATTCTACTCCAATATAGAACAAGTATTTGCATGGATCCTTTGTTTTTCTTATTGTTTACTTGCTTGATAAATTGGGTGCTTTGTTTTTCTACTAAAAAAACACATGATTTATTTTAATTGGTAGATGAATGACCAAGAAAATGGGAAAATAAATTTAGTATATATGTGGAAGCGGAGCCGTCAATTAGCTACCGTTCAAGTAGTATGTATCGTTGTTTATTGGTTAATGTGTCACCATAGAAATTATGTACGTCGACCAACTAAACAATCAATGATCCATAAACAAAAAGTTCGTGATAAATTAATGAACCAACTTCAAACTAACCAACGAAGTCAAGATTTTTTTTTTTTTTTTTTTTGGTGGTTCCGTAATTTTATGCATTGTTTAGTATTGAATAACTTATTAGTATTTATATTATTATTATTATTATTATGGTGTCATGCTTGAATCACTACAATTAATTTGAATGCATCATTGCTACAAATAAGATTTGCATTTCTATTGCTATACTACCGTTTTTTTTTTTTTTTTTTGGCATATATTGCTATGCTATTGTTGGGTAATTTGTGTGAGAAGGATATTTTCATAAATAGAAAAAAATATATTTTTTTATTTCTTCTAAAAAAAAAAATTGTTTCATTTCCTTTCCTTCCAATTCATAACCATCCAAACAACTATCATTAAAAGCACAATCCTTTCCTTTCCTTTCCTTTCCTTTTTAACTTATCATTTCCTTTCTCTCCAATTCCATCAAACCAAATATAGCGTAAAGGAATTGGACAGTAGGGATTACAATCCCTATTGTCAGAATAATGATGGAATAAAAATTACAATTCTAAAAAACCGTAGACTAAATACAGATTAAGGCAAACTACATGGACTAAAATACGATTCTCCCTAAAATCAAATACAAGTCTGATGGTACCATTGAATGATACAAGACTCATCTTATAGCTAAAGGCTACACTCAAGTTGATGGAATTGATTATCAAAAGACCTTTTCCCCCAACAACCAAACTCACTACCCTTCGATGCATTCTTACTGTTGCTTCAGCCCGCCATTGGTTCATCCACCAATTGGATGTCCATAATGCTTTTCTTCATGGTGATTTGCATGAAGTGGTTTACATGGAGCCGTGTCTTGGTCTTAGCCAACAAGGGAAGAAAATTGTTTATAAGCTCAATAAGTCCCTCTATGGACTCAAACAGGCATCCAGAAACTGGTTCTCCACTTTTGTGAATACCATTCAGAAGGCTGGTTACCAACAATCAAAGACCGATTACTCCCTTTTCACCAAGGCTCAAGGTACTTCATTTACTACCGTTCTTATCTATGTTGACGACATAGTTCTCATAGGAAATGATCTTCAAGAAATGGAACGTCTCAATAAATCTCTTCTCAAACGCTTCCGCATCTAAGATCTCAAATATTTGAAATATTTTTTGGGCATTGAATTCTCCCGTTCCAAGAAAAGTATTTTCATATGTCAAAGAAAATTCTCTCTAGATATTTTGCAAGACTCAGGACTTCTAGGCACACACCCAAACCATTTTCCAATGGAGCCGAATTTAAAACGCACTCCCACAGATGGAGCATTGTTGAATGATCCAACTAAATACATAAGACTTGTTGGCAGACTAATTTATCTTATTGTCACAAGGTCGGACATCAATTTTTCTCTCATATGGACAAAATATAGGCATATTTATAGCATAACTACACTTTTGTCATATTAGTAACATAACATCAATCATAATAATACACATGGCAAAAGCATGATGATGTGTATTAATATGCTATTAATTTGTCTATATTGTGTGCCTACTAGAGAAAAATTGGGACTGATATAGTCTATTCCTTTCGAACATTGAGTCAATTCATGCATCAGCCTCAAAAACCTCATTGGGATGCTGCCATACGAATCCTTAAATACATCAAAGGTACTTCTAGTCAAGGTTTACTATTTCCTACTATCAATAATCTTGCATTGAAAGCCTTTTGTGATTCAGATTGGGGAGGTTGTCATGCCAGAAGGAGGTCGATTACAGGATATTGTGTTTTACTTGGAAATTCTCTCATATCATGGAAATCCAAGAAACAAAACAATGTTTCCATATCATCAGCAGAAGCCGAATATCAAGTTATATGGCTAACACTTGTTTGGAGCAGACTTGGCTACGCTATATATTGCAGGATTTAAAAGTTCAACAAATAACTCATGCACCATTGTTCTGTGATAATCAGGCAGCTTTGTACATTGTAGCAAATCTTGTTTTTCATGAGCATACAAAGCACATTGAAATAGATTGTCACATAATTCGAGAAAAATTGCAATCTTGAATGATTAGTCCTTTATATGTACCTACGCGCTTCCAGTTAGCAGACATATTAGGGAAAGATCAATTTGTGACACTACACGACAAGTTGGGACTTCATGATATTCACTCTCCAACTTGAGGAATAGTATTAAGAAATATTATTGTAATAAATTTACTTACTAAATTAGTCTACACAAAATCCTACCGAATGTGGATCACGATTTCTTAGCCTCAAAGATAGGCATGATTGAATGTTGTACGTTATATATATTTTCCTCTGTTACAAGAAAATTATTCATCAATTCTATATTGTTTATTCTCTTACCCTATTTCGGTTTCTTAAGAAGTTACCCACATCTACATGTGTATTGAAAAATACTATCTCCGACTATATACACTACAAGAAAAAACGTCTATTGGGAGGTTTTTTTCGTCCCAATAGCCCAAAAATTGTCCCTATAACCTTTTGGGACAATTTTTTTTCGTCCCAAATTATGTTGTCTTAGGTGGGTTGTAATAGGTTTTTTTGGGACAAAAAATAAAATTCGTCCCCATAGAGTACCTATAGGGACGAAACACATTTCTTTTGAAAATTTTGTAATTTAGCGACAAAAATTGAATTTCATCCCATTTAATTAACTAGAGGTACAAAATTATTTCGTCCCTTTCGATAAGCTATAGAAACGAAATAATAAGCTATAGAGACGAAATATTCCATCCCTTTAAATAACTTATAGGGACGAAATATGAAGGAAAAAAAAAAAAAAAAAACTATCCTACCAGGTCTCTCCCATTTAACCCACCTCATACCTCACATTAACACCCACCATCCCATCAAACCATCTCATCACTCAGAAACGTGAGTATATTTGGAATTGAACTTGCGACCTGATATGCCTTTACCACTTGGATACAAGTTTTGATTTGATATTAATTACACGATATTTATGTATAAACTATATAAGTTATTAAATTTTTATTGATTATTTCAAATCAAAATTTTATTGGAAAAATAAATAAATAAAACTTGTTAGATAAATTTAAACTAATTTCACTAATAAAAATTTTAATTTCTATGATATACATATA
This sequence comes from Acer yangbiense, assembly GCA_008009225.1. Lineage (NCBI taxonomy): Eukaryota > Viridiplantae > Streptophyta > Magnoliopsida > Sapindales > Sapindaceae > Acer > Acer yangbiense. The sequence goes on along the minus strand of CM017773.1, from coordinate 14,912,903 downwards.
TTAAACAAAAAAAAAATGTTGATTGGAGCATTTGATAAACTATATTTTTAAATTATATGCATTCAAGCCAGGGGTCTATCGGAATCTGGTGACATCAATTGTTATAAGCACGATTCGGAATGCAACTCCTACTATAGGGGAGATTTTTATATACGTCTTGCGATTTAATAAACAAAAATGTAAGACTCGAATTCATATTGCAAAAGAGAAGGAGAAATATACAACCACTTTCCTAAAAGTGAAAAGTGCTAAAAATAGTTGTACATTATAATATTTAAAGTCACAACATATTTAAGATTGTTATTATTATATTCATAAATAAAAATAATATAATTTTTCATAATTTTATGAATTAATATAAACAAGTGAAAAAAAAATTAATTAGCATTCTCAACAAAATTAATTAATTATTAAAATTTTAAAAAAATAAAAATAAAAAAAATAAAAAAAAACCTATTCAGACTAAAAGTAATTGGTTCGTATAGAAAACTTATTGGGATGAAAACAAAATTCATCTTGATAAAGAAACACTTGGGACGAACAAAATGGTTTCCATTGTCTCTTTTTCTTAATGTATCTCTTAGTAGGAAAAACTAAAAAAAAAAAAAAAAAAAAAAAAAGCTAATTAAGAATTTAAATAAAACTAATTGATTAGTAAAACTATAAATAAATAAATAAAGCACTTTTTAGGGATGAATAATTTATTTCATCCCAATATGATGTAATAATTTATTTCGTCCCAATAGACATCCTATTGGAACAAATATTTTTCGTTCCTAAAAGTCTCGTTATTACACATTTTAGGGACGAATAATTTATTTCGTCCCTAAAAGTCTCTTCATGTTTACAGTTTTTAGGGACGAATAATTTATTGCGTCCTAATAGATATCCTATTGGGATAATTTTTTTCATCCCTAAAACTTTTGTACCTATAGCACAAATTTGCTATAGTGATAGCATATGACTAGTTCAAGACAAGTTCTATATTCAATTCACACGCTTTAATGATGGGAAAATATCATTTTCCCTCCTATATTATGACTTATTAGAAAATCTACCCCATTTGTTTCCCTTAATGGCAATTATACCCCCTGAAACCAATCGTATTCATCATATTCCCCTCTTCCGTTAGCTTATCCATTAAATCTCCCGTTGACTGTTATCTTCGAAGGGTAATATAGTAACTTTAACTTAAAATCATTAATGATTTAAAAAAAAATGAAAAAAATAAAACCAGATCTGTAAAAAAATAAACTAAAAAAATAAACCTAGAAACAACAAATTCCAAACCTAGAAATCCCCATTTTTTCAAACCCAACCCACAAATCCCTCTTTCTTCAACCATCATCATCAACAACACCAAACCCAAACATAGAAATCACCTTCAGCATCTTCAAATTCCTCATTTCTATCTCTTGATCAAATAAAGATAAGTTTATTGTCATCATAATCAACAACATCAAACGCAAAAATCACCAAACCCCTTCATCAGATTTCAAACCCCATCATCAAATTTCCAAAAACCCCACAATAATCACAAACCTAGAAATCACCAAACCCCACCATCTCTCTCATCTACAACCAATCTCTCTTGCCTCTCTAATCTCCATCTTTCTCTTTGGTCGTCTCTCTCCAAACAAACCCACCCACTAGCGAAGAACAAACCCACCAATCCAAGAAACAAACCCACCACTAGCCATCAAATCTCGATCTATAAAGAGAGAGGCTAGATCTTCATGCGAGATTGAGAAGGAGAGAACTAAAAAAGAGACAGATGCAGATGCGAGATCGAGTCGAGTTAAAGATGAGATGCAATGAGGAGATAGATGTAGATGTGATGAGAAGTGAGGGGTTTGGGTTGTGGGTGGTTGCATTGGTTGATTTCAATTTTGGGTTCTCGGTTGAGGGTTTTTGATTGGGCTTTAGTGATTGATGATGGTAATGGTTTGGTGTTGGTCACTTGAATTTGATGATAGTGGTTTGGTGATGATAATGGTGGTTTGGTTTGATGGTGCTGGTGATTGAAAACTTTTTTGTTATTTTAATTTTTTTAGTTTTTTTTTAATTACAATTATGTTTATTTTATATATATATATATATAATATATATACATATATATAGTCTTTCTATTGTCAATTCGAACAGATATAAAATATATCAGTTCCTTGTATGTGGACCATTGGATTTAAAAGATGCTTTGACAAGTGCATACAGCCAAGTCAAAGCATTTAAATCCAATGACCCACATGCAAGGAACTGATATATAAAAAACCGTAAATATATATATGTATATATATAATTCTTAATTTCTTAATATTATTTGTTAAAAAAAATTCTTAATATTAATTTTTTATTTTAATAATAGGTTAAATAATTTTGGTTTATTTTGTTTGCTTTGTAAATTATCTTTTAATCTTCGCCATCCATCTCAAATATGGACGGTGGACATCCATTTAAGAAAATTATATTTTGTTGATTAATTTTTTTTTATCAAACTTATTTATTCATAATTATTAAAGGGTAAAAATATCTTTTAACATGAAAATTAACTTTTTTAATGGAAAAGCTAACATAAGGGAGGAATATGACGAATACGTTTGGTTTCAGGGGGGAGACTGGCTATTAAGAGAAATACAGGGATAGAATTTCTAATAGGTCATAACATAGACTTTCCCTTTAATGAATGAAATGTATTCTAGTATGTATATAATAATAATAATAATAATAATAATAATAATATACACTTTCAAATTGTTATATTATTCTTTGTTTCAAATACAATTTACACAACAATGATCATATATATATATAATTAAACATGCATGGACGTAGATGGGTACCACACTAGCTATCACACCTTAAAGAAAAATAGATAATTCCAGGACTCTTTCTATCTTGTCAAGAAATTGATCTATTTTATATTTGTATGGCCGCCATTGCCAATAACCATTCTTGCTTTTCATTCCTTTCACATGGCTTATCACCCTCGTCATCATGATAACCAATGGAGAAGCCCCTTGGAGGCCTGGGGCCATGACCCCGGGCCCAAATTTATTTTTAAAAATTTAGTTTTTTTTTTTTTTTTTTTTTTTTTTTTTTGGTTATTCATGCATTTTTATTTTAAAAAAATTATTGTCATGGCGTTACAGTTTCCCAAATTTAAAAAGTTTCTTATCATACAAATATGCAAAATTGGTCATTTTTCCTGCTACCCTTCTCACAAAGAAAGGTTTAATCATGAAAATTGGGCAATGATTCAAACATTTTAAAACCAAACTAAAGGAATGGAATACATGGAAGTTACAAAAGAAGTATGTCTTTGAGCAAACAAAACACATGTGCACTGTTAATCAAACCTTTCATGCATTGCATTTCACTAGCTCTTTAGCCTTTACAGTACTCCTTTTTCATCCTCTTTATCACCAAAATGTCTTTAACAAAAGCAAATGTCTTTACTCAATTTTTTTTTCTTTATAGTATCTCTCTCACATTCGCATACAAATCCATTTGGATATGGAAAAAAAAAAAAAAAAAAGGATAAAAAGATAGCATCATCATCGCAGTGACCAGCTAGCTAGCAAAAGGACATGTTGTTGGTGTTCCATTTCTTTCATTCATCGGTGGAATAAGAAGTAATAAGAAGATACACCCTCCCCTTCTTTTTTTCTTTGTTTCCCTTCTTTAATTTTGCTTTTTCATTTTACAGACAGAGAGAGAGAGAGTCCATTTCTTTCATTCATCGGTGGAATAAGAAGATGCACCCTCGATCCCCTTCTTTTTTTCTTTGTTTCCCTTCTTTAATTTTGCTTTTTCATTTTGCACACACAGAGAGAGAGAGAGGCATGATTATCGGTAGTTTAGTAAAGACAAGAAAAAAATTCATTATACAAAGATCAAGAAGGAATTGCAGAGAGAGCTAGATTTTTAATTTTTTTTCAACAACCTAATGAATCAAATCTAAAGAGTGGTAATATATAATATCCAAGGGATCTGAGGCATGATAATCGGTAGTTTAATTGTAAAGACAAGAAAAAAATTCATCATACAAAGATCAAGAAGGAATTGCAGAAAGAGCTAGATTTTAAATTTTTTTTCAAAAACCTAATAAATCAAATCTAAAGAGTGGTAATATATAATATCCAAGGGATCTGGATCAACATCTGATCTGATCTTTTTTATGACCTCAAACACTTGAAGATAATAATCTATATTTAAAGATAATGGAAGTAAAAAAAAAAAAAAAATCTAAGTCATTTATTACACATGTCACCGGATCTATGTAGGATTGTAGATCAGGGCAATGATCAGATCAGCAAAGGATCCAAACAAGAGTCATGGAGACACAAACATGTTGCTGATTATAAGGTGGGGGGAGAATTTCACCAAATAAAATACAATCTATTGTCTGCAATCCCAATTTAGTTAAGGTATTTGCCACTAAAAATTTGTGAAAAGAGTGATATTATATAATAACACATTTGAGATATCGACAAACCTACCATACCATTCACCATTTGTTTTGGATCTGTCAAGAAAAAATATTATTTCTTATATATATATATATATATATATATTTTTAAATTGCAATTAATTAAAGAATGCTTAAAGTGAAATGAATACGTACAGACTACAGAGTAGTAGTCGAATCGTGTTTATAACATCTTTTTTTATTATTTAAATTTATTAGGGTTTTAGTTAAAAGGGTATTGTGAAGATAATAAAAATGGATTTGAGCTTCACAAATCCTTTTGGATATGGAAAGAGGATAAAAAGACATTTAATTTAATATTTTAAGAATGCTCAAGAAGATTTGCTTGTAAAAATCCAAAATTTCAGCTTTTACTAATTGACAAAAAACATAAAAAGTATTTTTAATAGGCCAAAGTAACAACCAAATGCAAAATATATAGTTAGTCACAACCATAATTTCTGCAAACAAGTCAGTAGAAATGCAAAATAAATAAATAATGTTGTAAATCCACTTGAAATTCTAGAATTAGCAGCTCTGAACACAACACGTACACAAGCTTCGACCAGGATTAATAACTTCGGCCAAACAATCATAGAGTTAATTCTTATCCAAAGAATCAAAAGTGGATTCCAAATGCTACAAATTATTTTAGGAGATTTTTTTCAAATGAAAATAAATGTACACCATATATACCATATAGCGAAATACGCATTGCAAGCCTTTCAAATGCAGTGAAGAATTTCATTAGATGCGCACCAATTCACATGTATATTAGAACAGTATACACAATCCAAAAAAATATATATAGTTTTTTTTTTTTTTTTTTTGGATATTACAAATTTACAATAATTCGGGTTTTTTTTTGTAAGGGAGAGACTCGAACCCACAACCTCGTGGTGTGTGAGGGGCATACCACCGGGCCAACTTCATTTTGTCCATCCAAAAAATTAGTTTAAAAGTTGACTAAAATGATATACCAGTGATTTGTATTTGTCATGTCATTCATCATATTATTTAATGATTTATATTTTTTTTTACGGTATCTATCTATCCACAATATCTAGACAAGATATTTTTATTTTTTTTTTTAAGCTTTTTACCATTGATAGAATTCGAGTCACTGATTTATAAGTCATTTGCCCAACCTTAAACTCATCTATCTACCAGCAGTGTTACACACGGGGTGAATTTCATGATTTATATGATAAGAACATCGGTTAATTTTTAAGGTTATGTAACATTGCTCATATTAAAAATTTAAAGAAGAGTAGATTATCTTGAAAGAAAACATAAAAATAAATGTAGTAATTAAGTCAAATTTTAATTTATAAAGAAGGACAACAAAAGAGTCTGAGATGAAATCTTTCTTGAATGATCTGATTACATCTCTATCTTGTAAAAACACTAGCCTTTTATTTTCTATCAAAATTTTAGTAATAATAATAATATTGTTAAGAAACTTTATCATTAGAAGTGATGACATAAATATCAATGCTTTAAGTCTTTAACGAAAGGTTTATATATATATATATATATATATATATATATTATGGAGTGAAGCTTTATTGTCTTTTATCTCTTTTAGAAGTAATCACATGCATGGCTGGGGTGACGCAACTGAAAATAGTTAACAAGACCTAAAAGGGGAGCATTGCAACGCAACTTGTCTCCCAATAGTCTGCATATCACAACTCTATCTACTTTTGTACCACGAACGGATCTTTGGGATCACTATCACTTTAATGTATTACAAATTACAATATTGCTTGCTATTTTAACAAAAAGAACCAATAGCTTTTAGAGAGGAAAAAAAAAAACTAGGGAAATTATTAGTTTATTATTTTTTTTTATAGTTTAGAGGAAAGGGCTGAGATTTGAACTTGATACTTCAACATTTGTTGAGAGTTGTGTTTATCACGGGAAGTTACTAGTTTATATAGAGAAGTAACTGGTTTATAAGAATGTAATACTTAAAATCATAGAATTGAATATAAATCTATAATTTTTCATAAAATACAGAAAGATATATAAGGAATAGTTGATTTTTTGAACCCTTAATCGCCTCGTCTCTACTTTTAATTGCGAGTAATTATACCCTATATATTTTTTCACAGTTAAAAAAAAAATACCCTATTATAAATTAAATTATATATGGGGTTGTCCAATATCATCCCAAACATTTTAGGGGTTCTAATCATAAACTTTAATCTCAACATCACTTCCCGACAGGGGCGAAATAAGGGGAGGCCCATAGGGGCCATGGCCCCCCTAACCAATGAAAATGTTCCAAGTTTTAATTATGAAAAAATTATGATATAGTGATAATATTATCTTATTCTACTGTACTTATCCTATTATTTTAATAATATTAATTAATTAATAAATATCTTTTCTATTTTATTGCACATGATTGTAGAAACAAAATCAATCTCTCTTCCTTTCATGAATTTAATTTCCAATCAAAAAATAATAATAATAAATAATTTCATATTATTTCATATATTATTGTCTAGTCTAATATACATTATTATTTAATATATTTTCACGGTAAAAAGCTAAGTAAATATTGGAGGCCAGCTTAATATCTTATTTTACTGTACTCATTGTATCTTAATACAATTCTTTGAGTTCTACTTTACATTGTTTATTAATTATAGAAAAAAAAAATTAATATTTGGTTTTAGATGATTTTCAAGATATAAAAGAATAATAAGTTATATTTTAATTCTCCAAATTATATTTATTTTGTGACACTACCTTTAAGACTAAAGGTATCACAATTTTTTTTAACAACTTATTTCTTAAATATTAATTTTTATGTTGGACCCCCCAAAACCAAATTCCTGGCTTCGCCTCTGCTTCCCGACTCAAAAAAAAATTAAGGACTAAAACTTTGGGTTGGCAATTTGGCATTAATTTATACAAGATTTGTCAGCTAGTAGTGAGTTAGTTAACACGTCTCAACTCAAAATAATATGCATACACAGTCATTATATGAAACACTCTTAACTCTTTTTTTTTCTTTCTCCGATTTAATTTGTTGGATATGGAGTATCTAAGATGTCTTGATTGTCAATATAATAAGAGTCCAAACGAGTATTGATCATGTACAAAACCTATCAAAACTTTAAGATGAACGATCAAAACTCTAATAAGGACAATCTAGACTTCTCGCACATAATATATTTAATAGATCATGCATTAGAAGTATATATATATATATATATATATATATAAATAATTGTGACGTAAATTATAGGGGTGGCTCTATTACCACCCATAAAATATCTTCCCACACCCATTTTTTTCTTTAAATATTTTATTATTAAAATAAAATATAACAAAATTACCTTTATATCTAAATAATAAAAATCCATCGTGGTCTTCATCATCCGCCACACAACCTGGGAAAATTATTCTTCGTTCAATTCTCAAAATTGTTTGGAAATCATGTTCTCTAGTAACTTTAATAAATCTTCCACCCTACCCATTTGACAATGCCATGGATGACTATTAATACATCTTCCTATAAATTAATTTCCTGTTATACCCTAACAAGTAATTCTTACTGGGAAAAGAATATGCCATGAATGATTGTCAAAAAAAATATATATATATTCCATGACTGAATTTTGTAGGCGGCAATAGAGCCACCCAAATGATAATTGTGGTTCAAGTAAGTCATGTTTCTCTCCCAACTCTCAAATTATAAGTATTTAAAAAGAAAATATCATAGAATATAAAAACTATTCTATCTGAACAAAAAATCAAAAACATTTTTGAATTGCTAATCAAATTAGTAGAAAAGTCTCATTTATTTGTCAAAATTTGACCAATTACATCAAAAGGATTTAATTTGAGTTGTCACATGATTCGTTTCATAAATAAAACCAATATTAGTCTAAAGATACCAAACTAGACAACGACTGGCTTACACATTAACACCGTCTCTTTTTTTTCTATACAAAAACGAACCAACACAGAATGTCATGCAAGATACAAAAATATCCATCAAAACATCAATGTAATTAATGAAAACGACAGGCCTTTCAATGCCAAGTCTCTCTTCTTTTTTTCATTTTTTTTCTTTTTTTGCCAACTTTTTGTGTTGTAATACATGCAATGCAAGTTTTCTCTGTCAAGAATGCTAGTATTATAAAGTGTTGGTGGTGCATGGTGAGGTATGAAAAGAACCCATTTTGATCATCAGTGCTTCACCAAATATAGAAGAAAAACAAACAAAGCAAGGGCAAGTAGCAGCTTCAAGTTAAGATAATGACTCTTACGTCTTCCAAAAATACAATCCCCACGTATTCCATTCCTTATCCATTCACCAAACATTTACTTTTCAATTGGTCTTTCTTTATTTGGTCTAATTACGTGTACTTATCTTTGTATTTAATTTCCCACGAATTAATAATTATTAATTATTAATTAAATTAAAACACATGTTCACACAACTTGTTTTAATTTGTTTTAATTTGTCTCCTCATCAAAAAAGTATTTTTGCAGCTTTATTTGTTTAGCTTGACCTATATATCATATATGACTCACCCGCTTGCTTTTCAACGTGTAATTGTATAATATCTAGAGTCTAGCTACAAGGTGCATGCAAACTATATATTTGTGTCTATGATATGATGACTATGCTGTGTTGCATCGTTCATTGCATCTTTCAATTTTCTTAATTAATGATTTTTCAAATTTGTCAAATGACTCGAATGTTGACTTGTATAAAGGAAACTAATCTTCTTTGTAGGTTTCATGAGATGGGACCTAAATTGGATAACTTATCGATCAAAGTTGAAATTATAGACTTTTTTGTTTGAAATTAAAGTTGAGATTGTAGACTTAATTTTGTCGTATAAATGGTAGTTTTAAAGTAAACATAGGTGAATATATTATATATCTAAACACTATACATTTTTAAAATAAAAATAATAATTAATTTCCTCATGTATTCAAAATTAAGTAGTTCATATTATTGAGGAGGCATTTAGTACCATTATAGACGAGTGCAATTTTGCTTGCTCACTCACCTTAACTAGAGGTAACAATTACCTCCCTCCCAAAATGTTACCACGTGTCTCAAACTTTGGCTAACTTTAAGTTTAGGACACGTGGCAACACATTTGAGGAGGGAGGTAATGGTTACCTCGTTAAGGTGGGTGAGCAAAATTACACTCATTATAGACAAGTAGATTGAGACCCAAACAGGACCAAGTTACACCTACTCTCTCATTTTCCCTTATTTACCACTTACCTTCTAGGTGTACAAGCAAAATAATTGATCTGCTTATAAATCTTTTACACATGAACCTAATAAAATTTATCAAAATCTTGAATATTCATATCTTTGTTTTTATTTATTTATTTATTTATTTATTTTTTTGAAATTATATAAATTTGGGTTTTTTTTTAGAAAGGAAAGGACTCGAACCCACGACCTCGTAACATAGGTGTGGGAGATTTACCACTAGATCAACCTCATATCGTCTGTTTTATTCAACTTTTAAAGCTAAAGAGTCCACTAACTTAATAAATGATCCTCAGAGTAAACCCTTATAGTAAAAACCGACTAAAGATAAAAGTAATGAAATCCAAGATCTCACATAAATGAAAATAACCAATGTAGCCAATGTTTTGTACACATTTTTTAATTTTTAACTAATGCAATAATTCAGAGTTTGGGAAAGATGACACAACTGGAACCCACAATCTTAGAGAGGCATATAACTTAATCAACATCATCTCATCTCTCATGTAAAAACTTAAAATTGAAAAAAAAAAAAAAAAATGTACTCAACAGTCAACAACTCAACACTAACATAGTGTAGATAACGTGGGGGCCTAGGGTATTTCCATGTCAAAAAGCATTACCATCAGGCATCAGCTATCACGTTTTATTGAGAAAGTTACAATCTTTTTTTTTTTTTTTTTAGGAAAAGTTACAATCTATTGATTATATAAATAAATAAATAACAAAAGAAAAGAAGAATCTCTTATCATAAATAACTATTCATTATTATTATTTTTTACCGCCCCCCAAAATTTAGGGATCCCCCAATTGCTTCCTCCGAATATAAGTAACGAGTGGGATTTCCTTTCCCCTTTGCTTTTCAACGAAGAAAGTGGGCGGAGGAGGGCAATTCGGTCAATCAAATATTAAATAAATAAATAAATAAATAAATGCTTGAAAACGGACAGGTAGTCCATTTTCAGTTTGACAAGGAATTCTAGGAAACCAAACCCAAGTCACATTTAAAACCAGTTAAGAGGTAAGAGGCAAAGACAAAATCGACAAGGCAACTCAAAATCCTCTTCCATTAAAACACTTACAATTTCAAACAAGCAAAGAAAAGAATTCATTACAGTTTACAATCTATATATATAATCCACCCCATCTCTCTACTTCAAACTCTTAAGGTCTCCATCTCTCTTTCTCTAGCTATAATCCATGGCAACATTTTCCAGGAAAATCTCTGTAATCTATGTTTTTCTTCTGCTTTCTATCACTTTCTCAGGTACCTTTCTCTGTCTTTTTTTTTACTACAAAATTTGCATTTATGATATTTATGATATTGCTATATTATATTGTGTAAACTTATGTCTTTGTGGGTTATTTGATTTGCAGATTTTGGTTTTCTAAGAGGAGTCAGCTCTTTTGGGATCAATTATGGTCAGGTTGCGAACAATTTGCCACAGCCAGAAAAAGTCCTTGATCTCTTGAGTGCTCTTAAGCTCAATAAAGCAAGAATTTACGATACGAATCCACAAATATTAACGGCATTTGCCAATTCCAACGTTGAGCTTATTGTCACAATCGAGAACCAAATGTTAGCTGTAGTGATGGATCCACAACAAGCACTTCAATGGGTCAGCACACACATCAAACCTTATGTTCCTGCCACGAAAATCACCGGAATCGCGGTGGGAAACGAAGTTTTCACTGACGGCGACACGAGCCTGTTACAATACCTTGTTCCAGCCATTGTCAGCATTCATGGAGCGCTTGCTCAATTAGGCCTAGACAAGAACATTCATGTCTCGACATCGAGTTCGTTAGCGGTTTTAGCAAATTCTTATCCACCTTCAGCTGGTACTTTCAAAACAGAGGTTGCTGGAATTATGCAACAATTTTTACAGTTCTTGTCAAGTACAAAATCTCCATTTTGGATCAATGCATACCCATATTTTGCATACAAAGATGACCCCAATAGGGTTTCTTTGGATTACGTTCTTTTCAACCCAAATGCAGGAATGGTTGATCCTTACACGAAGCTTCGATACGATAACATGCTTTATGCACAAGTAGATGCTGCTGTTTTCGCCATAGCTAGAATGGGTTACGGTAACATTGAAGTTAGGGTTTCCGAGACAGGTTGGCCGTCCAAAGGTGACTCGAATGAAATCGGAGCAACCGTGGAAAATGCAGCGATTTATAACAGGAATTTGTTGAGAAGACAACTGGGAAATGAAGGGACACCTTTGAGGCCTAATATGAGGCTTGATGTTTACTTGTTTGCTCTGTTTAATGAGGATTTGAAACCTGGACCGACGTCGGAGAGGAACTACGGTCTCTACCAACCTGATGGATCCATGGCTTACAATGTCGGTCTCTCAGCTCTTTCCAGTATTCCTTCTTCTTCATCAACTTCTTCATCAACTTCTTCATCAACATCATCGGCCTCCATCTCTACTATCACTTCCTCTGCCACCAAGGTAAAACCATAGTTTTTTTTTTTTTTCACCATTTGTTACATGACATGATTTGGATGAAAAATACATAGGTGCATTGAATGCATCCTGAACTTTCTCCAAATTATTTTACCTTAAACCAAAAAAAAATGGAAATTGTATTATAGAAATCAATGAAAGGGAAAAAGTGTGTACATATGTTGGAAGTTTTTACTACTGTAATTATTATGTATATAGTAAAGAATTTTTACCGTCTTTAATGAATAATAATGATCTAATTATTTTTTTTCTTTTCTTTTATCCTTTGTATTTTTCCTCTTTAAATGGGAAATATTCAATTTGAAACAGGGTGCAAAGATGGAATATCAAAGCTTGATGTACTGGATGTTTATGTTTTTGCTGACCTTCCAAGTTTTTATGAGAAGACCAAATTAACCAAATGGAGAGAGTTGCATTTAGATATTACTTTTTGGTAAGAAAAGAATAGTAAAAAAAATGGGATTTTACGTTTTTTGGTACTTTTGTACTTCAAAAACATAGACCCCTTGAAAAAGACCAAAGGTAACCTCATTTTCACAAGCACTTATTAACAACAAAAGCACTTCAAATGGGCACAATTTCCAACAACATACCCACAAATTGACCATTCTTAGTACTCCTCTTCATCATTTCGTGTTGCTTCAACCAGAAAACAAGCTTAATTTTTTTTTTTTTTTTCTTAGAGAGGGAGCTAATCCTAATAGGGTTCATTTTAATTTCCAATGTATATTTATGCTGTAATATTGTAATAGAATTAATCAATTGTTGTTCAATTTAATTACTTTTTATCATTTTAGGAAACATATAATATATGTTGTGTGAAAACGTTTTCGGACGACAGAGTAGTGCAAGGCTTAATTGGTTGGAAGAAAAGTCCACTACTTTTGGTACGTGGAATCCATAACTGTTGTTTATATATAATAATAATAATAAGATTCTTAGCTTTCATATAAATTTCTCTCTCTCTCTCTCTCTAATATATATATAAAAGAATAATAGGAGATAATAAAAATGTAAAGTGTAAAAGGTAAGATATTGGTTTGGTTCTTTTTCTATCGAGAAGGTGGAATGGGCGGCCTAGCTTTATTCCCTGGCCTGGGCTGGCCAAAAAACCGTCAGCGATTAGTCATTACCAGTCCTTTTTGCAAAGGATCTTTTGATTTGTTTCATTTATTTAGAGATTGGGAGACAATTTAGGGTCAGCCTTAGGTTTGCAGTGATGGGGATGCTTCGCAGAATCGCAGTGATGCACATGCACCCCCACACTCACGGGACCCCTACTTCCAACTATCTCTCTACTCCTTTTTGTTTTTTTAGTTATGGACGGTTTTGTACCATTTTTAATTTGTCCGAACAAGATTTTCTTGCAGTGATTAGGTTTCGCGGTTTATATTCAAACACGGTAAAGCATTTAGGCCATACAATCCTAAGAATAGTCAATAGTGCAAGCAATTATTTAGGTCGGACAAGGAGACACCTTGTTTGTATTATACATAAAAAAACAATAATATGAAAACATCTACATTTGAAAAGAAATGGATTATCGTTAAGGTGTAGATATTGACACCCATAAATAATACGAGAAGCATTTATCTTAATACCAATGGTACCATTATTGAAATGAATATATTCATTTTATTTATAATCCTCTTAAATTATTAACACATCCAATTTATAAAAAGGAAAAAATCATATTATTTTTTAAATCAAATCCTCTTCTAATGAAAGTTCAATTTACTTTTGGAAATGTCTCAAATGTATGAGTCTTATGAAATAAAAGATGTAGAACTAGATTATATATGGTGTCAAGAGATTTTCAATAGCTATATATTTTTATTAATAGAGTTTATAACTAAACATAAAAGAAAGACAAAAAAAAAAAAAAAAAAAAAAAAAAAAAAACCTCAAAGTCTTTTGAAAATTCTTAATTTCTTTTTCTATTACTTTGTTATATGATAATCATGTGATGATAAGAAAGTTTCATACTTGAAATAAAATAAAAGTTTAATTAGAGTTTACATTAAAAATTAGGGTTTAATTATCATAATTTTTTTTTTTTTTTTTTTTTTGAAGATATAGATGTAATTAATGAGTGTATATAGTATTTAATTTATTTTTAATTAAATTAATTTGTCCTTATTGATAAATTTCTAATGGAATATTTTTTATAATATAGATGTATTAATTAGTTTTATGGATGGTAATATCGGCATCCTTATCGTTAATGTATTATGTATCAACAACATTTTATTATTGTCTTCAAAAAACAACATATATATATATATATTAAATGTAAATTAAAAATTTTCTTTTTCACGTATCAACGGATAATTTTTTGTAGGAAACAAAAGGACTCAAATAATTTTTTTTTTTTTTTTAAATATTACAACAGTTCGAGATTTGAGGGTGATAGATAAACTCGTATCCATAACTTTATAGTCTAGGTACGATGGACAACCACTACTCCACTGGCCAACTTATATCTTCTAAAAAAGTAAAAAGTAAAAAAGACTCCAATTTTAAGGAGCCCAGAAGAATAATTAGGAGATCATAGTATGGAATTATTATGTTTGAAACTTGTAATCAAATCAAATGTATTCCACATAAACATAAAATAAAAGAAAGGCCGTTGTTGTAGCTCGGCGTTTTTTTTTTTTTTAATTGCTTTCTAGCTAATTGATGACATGTCTTAGTGGAATACATCATGTGAAGGTCCCATCAACACGTATTTCTTCATGTGCTCCTGCTCTCTCTCATAACTTTTCCTTTTTATTTCCAAGCTTTGCAATTTATGTAATTGTAATTAGATTAATAGAATTTATTAGATAATATCAGCTTTTTTTAAATAAATAAAATAAAAAAAAGGTAAACATTAAATACATACTATGTATGAGAATTAAAAAAGCTCATACATAATTAATGTCATGAATTAGAAGAAGCCAAGTCAAAAAGGGAAAAAGGAAATTTAAATAATGAATATATTATATATATATATATCACAAAAGCTTATTTTTATGTTTTTTTTTCTTCTTGGCGCACTAACGTGACAGAAAATCATGGCGGTCCTTTTTGTATATTATCCACATACATTCTTAGTAAATCATTGGATTAATCATGGTTTGCTTAATTGGAATTTGTTAAAAAGTGAAAGAGACTATTAATCATGACAACAAAGAAAATTTGGTTTTTATTAATTAAACAATGATAATTTTTTAGTAGTTTTAGATGATGATAATGTAATTTAAATATAATTATATTAACCAAATTCCGAGACCTTCTATCATAATTATCAACGTTAAAGAGATAATATGATATTATAATTTTTTTTTTTAAATTAAATTGAGTTATGTCATATGTGGCACATATTTTGAAATGTGTGTAAATTATACGGTTTACGGCATCTAATTAAGTATATCCATTTGTAATCTTTCCATACTTTGACTAGTTTGTAGAAAATTATTTGTCATCAAACCCATAAGTCATATATGAGAGAAATACTTGTATGGGATGGTCTCATTGCCATATAGTGAAACCGTCCAATAAAAATATATCATTTGCATTGGGAACATAAATATATATTTTTAAAATGAGTGGTGCTATTGGTACATCCCCTACTGATCTATTTATACCTCACTTTTTTAATTATTTAGTATTTTTTTTTTTCCTTTTTCAAAATTACTAAAAGAGATATACAATTTAAGAAAAAAAAAATATTCTATAAAGTAAATCTAATAAAAACCCCACATTCCTTAAAATAAAAATAAATAAATAAACGTTCTTTTAATCATTTTCTTAAGAAAAAAAAAATCATAACTCTTAAACCCTAAAAATTTTTGTACTGGATCTTATTTAAATAATAAATCAAACACTTGAGGTGCATTAGACAGATGAGATATTGATTATTATTTAATCTCATTACTCTTTTAGAATATGAAAGTGAAATGATGATAACCAAAACAAATACTTGCTCTTTGCTTCTTGTTTCGTTTTGTTTGTGGGTTGTTTTGTTTTTTTCTCTCTGTGTGTTTTGTCTGTTCTTTGATCTTTTCTTGGGGTTGTTTGCTTGTTTTTTATCTTTTGACTTTCTGACATTTTCTATAAAGCTTGATGTTTTTTAAAAAAAAAAAAAAACACTAAAAAGAAGAAATAAGAAAAAGAAAAAACAAAAAGATCTGAGATAGATAGAGATATTAGAGATGAGTTTATTAAGTTTAAAAAATAAGTAAAAAGGTAGTTTTGGAAATAAATAAAATAAATTAGTAAAAACATTTAACTTTATTGAATTAAATCAAAATTTAAATAAATTGAGCATAAATAGATCAGTAAGGGGTGTGCCAATAGCACCACCCTTTTATTGCAATTGATAAAAATATATCATTTGCATTGGGAACATAAATATATATTTTTAAAATACAGTATGGTACATTTTCATTAGACGGTCTCATTTCTACGCAATGAGAAAATCTGGAATAAGAATATACTTATATTTGAAGCTTGTCGATCAATTGCAATTATGCAGTCAAGAAGCATATTATCAACAAGATAAAAAGAAAAGAAAAAGAGGTTGGTCCGGTGGCTTAAAAGGCTAAAAGTCTCATATAGCTACAGGATTAGGCATATAATTAACTAATAATTAATGAATTGGAAAAGCGGTCTAATTATATGGTTAATTATTCTCTTACTTTATATGACTTCAACTTGCTTTTCTTCCGTCTTATTAGAAGACAGATCATTTTTGTAGTGTTTTCGCACATATAATTGCTTATTCAAAATTAGTTTGAGAAAATTATAATATGATTTTGACATCAAAAAATACAATAAATAAGACTTTTTGATTCCGTTGTCATTTGTTTTCCTAGGTTTTTTTTTTTATTTTAATTATTTTAAAATTGAAACACTTGCTTGCATCAGAGGAAAAATCATGAATAAATATTGACAATATAATTTCTTTTATCTATATGTGTCACTAAATTAAAGAGAGACTAAAGAAAAAAAAAATACTAGAATAGAAATCCCTTACTCCCTCTACTGTGAACGAGGATTGTCTCTAGGGTTGTTGCATTACTCATTATTTATATTTTATTTATTTCAATCTGTTTAATTAATTGTTTTCCAAAATCACAATTTTTTTTTTTTGAAGTATTATATAAATTCGGGGTTTTTGGAAAGGAGAGGACTCGAACCCGTAAACTCATGGTGCAGATGTGAGGGGTTTAACACCGGACCAATCTCATCTCGTCCCAAAATCACAATCTTAGGGGGGTGTATTGGTTCAAGAATTTATTAGACAATTTGGAGAGGTAAAAGTCTGGTGGTATTGGATTGAAACTTTTTAACAAGCTAGATAAGTCCGGTGGTATTCGATCAAGACTTTTAAATTTTTTTTAAAAAGTTCATATTGTCTTGTGGTATTAGATCTAGACTTTTAAGATTTTTTTAAAAAGTCAATATTGTCTTATAGTATTGGATCTAGACTTTCAAGAGGCAACAAATTGTCTGGTGGTATTGGATTGAGATCAAGATTTTTAGGATTTCTAGGATTTCATGACAAAATAGATTTTCCAGACTTTTTAGTGATATGTATAAATACCTAGACCCCAAAATTGTCTTGCCCTCTCCCATCATACTTTCCAGACTTTTCTCTCAAAAAAAAAATTTTTGATTGAACAACGAAAGCTGGAGAAAAACACCATTAAAGAAAAAAAGACAGCAAAAGCAACAAAACAAAGACGCAAAGAAACAAAAACAAAAAAAAAACAAAAAAAAAAAAGTTCAATTAGCACAATCCAATAACTTTTAGACATTGAAGAAATTGTTGTTACTTGTTGGAGATATGGAATTTTAACCTACTAGCTATCAAAGATTAGATAAAGAAACATGTTGAATTTTGATTTCATTACTGTATGTAAACATAATAGCTTAATGACTCCAGTTTTAGGCAAGCATACAAATATTTATGTGGTTTGTAGTCTTGTGGAAGAAGATGGTTTATATTTTTAAAAACTCATTTTCCTTTCTAGAGATCTTAAATGAAATGGTTGTGATTAGATGTGATCTTGTCATTATTTGGGTTGATTTCTGTTAAAAATTGTTGGATCTATGCTTCAATTCATAGTTGCCAGCTTTGTTAAATTTATTATGGTTTCTCTCATGCACATCCTTGTTTTAATTGTTTTAGTAACAATTTTTTTTCTTCAAAAAAGTATAGAAACCTATTTTTACAGGATCAAACTCATCCATTATAGAATATAATCTAAGTAAAAAATCCAATATTTATAACAAGATGAGATTGGTCCAAGTGATATGACTCGCAATTACACCAAAAGGTTGTGGGTTTGAGTCACGTCCTTCTTCCCCTAAAGTAGCGATTTTTACTAAAAGCAAACTAACAGAGTTTCTCTGCTAAGTACTCCCAACCAAAAGGACCAAAAGTAGCATTTTTGCTAATTGAGTTAATGCTATACCCATATCACATATACAAAACTGTCAGGGATAAAAAAAAGAATTAGATGGATTGAGAGGTATTAGACCATATGATACCTATAAAATAGTTCTTATGCTTGTTTTATAGAATTTCAAATGTGTTGATAGCTATTATTCATACTATTGTAGTATTTGTCTATGCGCATTTTCATTGTGTGTTGATACCTGTTCTAAAAAAGTACATCTTGTTTGGGTTTTTTCAGCTTAGGCCAGCTAGCTAGTTTGAGTTTCTCAACTCAGGCTTATATGTTAACTAGCAAATTTATAGGGCCCATATTTAAAAAAGTCTAAAAAGTCTTGAAATAAAGTCTAGATAATCCTAATGGTTTATAAATAAAGTCCAAAGACTCTTTTATAATCTTGGAAGTCTAGTCCATATAATCCTAATAATCCTAAAAGTATAATCCTAACAATCATAATAATCCTAATAGTCTTGCAAATCCATAAAATCCTTGCACCCCAAAATTGTCAACACAAATCTCAATCCAATACACCCCCTTAGTAGGGTGTATTCAATTAAGATTTTAAAAGACTTTTAATGACTTTTATGGAATTAAAAAGTTTAGGTGTATTTAATGTAGACTTTTAATGTCTCTATACAAGTCATGGGCTATTCAATACAGACTTGTATAGACTTTAAAAAAGTATTTAAAAGTCATCTAGTATTCAATCAAGATTTTTTAACGGTTTATGAAAGTTATGAGGTATTCAAAATCTTAATGACTTTTAATGACTTTAAAATATCAATGATTTTTAATAACTTTTAATTATAACAAATCTCACAATTTATCTTTTATTCCTACCAAAAACTTTGAATGACTTTTTAAAAAAAAAAAAATAGAAAGAATTCCACTTTAGAAGAAAAACATAAAACTCTTTAAAAAAAAAACATCAACCACTAAACATATGTTCTATTTTCAAATAAAATCACACTCATTCTTAACAAATTTCACAAATAAAATAAAACGAATAACTTTTAAATGAATAAACATTATCAAAAAAAAAAAAAAAAACATACAAACATTAACGATCTATAACAAAAAAAATTAACTAAAAAATAATATAAAACAACTCTCCATCAACTATGCAATTAAGGACGAGAGATTTCATTTTTTATTTTTTTACCTATATTTTCAAAGAAACTAAACAATACCGAAACAAATCAAATGAACTTCATTTATGTTAAATAAAAATAATAAAAGACAAAAACTACTACTTAACCATGCCAATATGCCATAATCAAAGTCGAGTATGAGTGTGACTCCATGTAATTATGATCAAAATCATACTACCCGCTTTTAGGTATGGGTCTTATTCAACAACTAGGTGCGGTTTTTATGTTTTATTTTAGTAATTTTAATTAATTTAGATTTTTTATACTTATTTTCATACTTTCGTAGAGATATATAAACTCATTCTCATACTTTCAAAAAAAGTCTTTTGAAATCCTAATTGAATACACTCCCCTTAATTGGTCAAATCAACTCCATATTCATATTGTGTAAAATTACTTTTACGGGTTGTGTTTTGGTCGATCCAAACACGAAACATTTAATTAGTCATATTTTTTAAAATTTAATTCCTTTTCTATCTATATTATATCAAAAATATTGTCTTGTATGTTCAACTTGATTTCATTACCTCAATAAAGAGGGATCGAGGACAAAGATTATTCGGAAATCATATTTTAGTGCAGAGTAGCAACTTTCTTTTATATATCAAATCACCTCTTTTGACTCTTGAAACGGTAAAGTGTTAAAAGATCATAATAGAAATATCATAATATATATAGAAAGAGGGTTTTTTTTTTTTTTTTTTTTTTGTAATTATCGTAGATCTATTTCCATTATGTCGTTTGTGTAGAGGGTCAAAGTTAAAGGTTGGCCGCATGTGTGGTTTTTCTTTTTAATTGGCATGGAATTTTAGTAAAGATAATATTAAGAATTTGAGTAATGCTATACTGTCCAAATTTGATATCCAAATCTGGTGCCTAAATGATGTGTCTACAATGTAAACCATTCATTTAAATCATGTAAATCTAATACAATTTAAATTAATGGTTTACAGTGTTGCCATATCATTTGGGCACCGGATTTGGACACCAAATTTGGGTAATATATTATTTAACTTGTCATATCATTACTCTAAGAATTTAAGACAGTTCAAAAAAGATTAATTAACTTGTCAATGTATTATTTAAGAGTCATGATTAGGCTTTTAATTTTGCTTTAAGGTTGAGGATAACTTTTATTGACAACAATTCAAGAACAATGCTTTTGTAAAGTAGAATCCTCTTTCTTTTGCTTTTTCTTTTTTATATACTGCATACTGTATACAGTAGCGGCGACTTGAATTTGAACATTGTTGTAATCCAACGGATACTTTACGGTGCGATTTAGATGAATTCGACTCAAAACAGATAGTATAAATACCCATCTCTCTTGCTAGTTATAAGTACAGTTTTGCATGCCAATTATAAATTGAATTTTACACGCTAGTTAGTAATGAAATTTTACACGCCAATTATAGAAGAGATTTTACACGCAAGTTATAAATGGAATTTTATACACCATTTATAGATTGAAATTTTACAGGCCAAAATGTAAATTTTCTAAAAATTGAAACCGAATTTCGTTCTTCACCAATACACAAATTTTTCACTCCACAAACACTAAATAATGACATACCATAACAAAACTAAAATGCTTAGATGTGAAAATAGAGAAAATTGCAGAGAGAGAATTATTAAAAGAGAGAAGAGGCAAAAACCTAATGAAAACTGAAAAGAGAGAAGAGAAAGAAACCTAGTAGGGGAGAGATATTAAAACATAAAGGAGTATTTTGGGCATATCCGTGGCTAAATTTATCAAGAAAAGAAAAGTTAATGGAGGTGTATAACTTTACAATTTCTCATAATTTAAAGGTTTTTTTTTTTTTTTTTTTTTTTGAAGTGTAATGAATGTTACAGTCTTTCTATTGTCAATTCGTTCTGACAATAAATGTATCAAGATGAAGAATGTGGACCATAGATTATAGAGAAGTTTTGACAAGTGCATACACTTTGAGTCAAAGTATGTAAATCTAATGGTCCACATTCTTCGTCCTGATATATTTATTGTTAGAACGAACTGATAATAGAAAATCTGATGGATGTTAATTATTGGATTGTGGTTTAGGTGTTAAGTGAAGTGATATAGAGAATGGGTTTGGGTTGTGGGAAGGTGTTTCTGGATTTTGGTGGTTTGAGCTGTTGAAACTAGTGGTGGCTATGGTGAATAGTTCTGGGTTTGGTTATGAATCTATGGTGGTTGGGTTTGGTTGTGAAATCGTTGGTGGTTGGGTTGAGTTTGGTAGTGGTGTAGTTTTGGGTTTTTATTATGGTTTGTGGTTTGCTGTTGATTTTCATGTTGGGGATGGTCTTGAATTCTAGTTTGGATGTGAATTCTGGAATTTGGTGAATTTTCTGTTGATGATGGGATGATGAACTTGATGAATTTGATGAACCAACAAACTTGATAATGATGATGACGATGGTTTTGAATTCTGTTTTTTGTTTTTCGTTTTTTTTTTATTATTATCTCCACCGTCCATCTCAGAGATGGACGGTGGCGATCCATCTTTTTTTTTTTTTTTTTTCAATTCCGTTTATTTTAAAATAATTTTATTAGTTTTTTTTAAAAAAATTCTGAGTTTGAGGGCATAATTGTCTGTTAACTAAGTGTTAACTTTTTTAACAGAAAAAGTAACGAAAATAGGGAAAATGGCCATTAATAGAACTAGAGGGGGAAATTTACCAATATATCAAACCTCAATGGGGAAATGATACTTTTCCTAAAATTTTATAGTGTTTTTATATATAGCTAGGTTTTTATGAACAAATGTTTTTTCAACTAAAAAAATTGGTTGCTACAAATAAAATAAATCACAAATACAACTTGATAAAAGAGTGTAAAATAAATAATAGCCCAAACAAACAGAAGAGAGTTGGAAATAACTTGTATACTAATGAATACGCGATGTCTTAATGCGGAATCAACTAATTTACTACCAAAACGTTATAGCTGAAAAGAGAAAAAGTACACAAGAACAATTCAACAAAACGAAACCAACTCACTTCCAAATTTCAGAGTTAAAAAAAACTCACGATTTGAAATGGGATTGTGTCAGTGAGGGACGGAACTGTGTGGGGGCTAGGGTGGGCTCAAGCCTACCCTGCCCCCTTATAAAAAAAAATTAGTAAAGAAAAAAAATTAAATTAATTAAATAATTAATTTTAATTCCTAATCATAGTGAAAAATATAATCTTTCTTTCCTTTTTCTTCTTTTTATAATAATAATTATTTCTCCTCATTCTTCAAACTTGGTTCAATCTATTTATCAACATCAACATTTAGATATGTTTGAGTAAATATTATAGCTTTAAATATTTTATTTTGTTACTTTAAAAATTTTATTTTATTTTGCTTTGAAATTTTAGGATTATTGTTAAATATAGATAATGAGATTTTATAAGTAATCCAATTATTATTTAATCCAATTTTACATTTACAAAGTAACTGTTAACCGCCTTTTTTGGCAGGGGTCCAAAGAAGAATTTTCTATCCATGCCAAGGTCATTTGATTGTTGAAAGAATGAACTCAGGGTCCTGAGGATCCCGCTACCACACTATCCCGGTACTCCGCACCTGGTACCCTGTACCCCGCACCTGGTACCTTGTACCCCGTACCTGGTACCGGGTACCCGATACCTTGCACCCCGCACCCCCGTACCCCGTACCATGTAGACCTGGCACGATTCCGATTCCGGTTCCGGTTTGAACCGTGGAACCGAACCGAACCGAACCAAAACTGGAACCGAAAAAACCAGAACCGCGTTCTAAGATTTGGGCGAACCAGAATGGAACCGACGGTTCCGGTTCCAGTTCAAACCGCCGGTTCGCCCAAAATTTTTATTTATTTTTCTTTTTTTTTTTGGTTACCGTTGGAGGCCCAACGGCCTGCTGACGTCAGCCGACCGTTGGGCCTCCAACGGCATGCTGACGTCAGCCAACCATTGGGCCCAACGGCCTGCTGACGTCAGTAGGCCGTTGGGCCTCCAACGGCTACCCTTTTTTTTTTTTTCTATAAATACCACCCACCCCCTTCATTTTTCCTCACACCAATTTCTTCTCAATTCTCTCTATTCTCTAATTCTAATTTCTCTCCAACACTCTCAAGTCTCTCAATCTCCAAGTCTCCAACAACTCTCCAAGTTTCCAAGGTTTTTAATACTTATTTTATTTTGTAATTGTTTTATTTGAAATTAATTTTATTTGCAATTTGTAATTTATTTTATTTACAATTTATTTTATTTCGAATTTGTTTTATCTCCAATTTATTTTATTTGCAATTTATTTTATTTCCAATATATTTTATTTTCAATTTATTTTATTTGCAATTTATTTTATTTCCAATATATTTTATTTTCAATTAATTTTATTTCCAATTTATTTTATTTGCAATTAATCTTATTTCCAATTTATTTAATTTCCAATTAGTCAATTACTAAGTTTCCAATTTCATTTTCATTCATTTGCAATTACTAGTTTACTACTTTTGTACTTTACTACATAGTACCTACTATTCTACTAATAGTCTAATATTATTATTCTTCTAAGTTCTAAGTTCTAAGTTTCCAATTCTCTCCCAAATTTATTTTTAAATGGCAAGTGGAAGTGGAAGGGGTCACGGCCGTGACGATCCTAGGCGTTCGATTTCGATGAAAGGTAAGGGTACTATGATCGATAATCTCAATCATAACAACCCCACCTATCACGAATATCTACAACATCGGGCCTATGCTGAAGACCTAGGCCTAAACTGTCCTACTCCCCTCTAATAATTTATGAACCCGATCCCAATGACACCACCCCCAATTTGACAAGCCAGTCAGAAAATATGCCTGATATTGATACACCTCCAGATTTTGATTATGATCCAGCGGAAGTGGAACTACAAGAGGAGGAAGATCTGATACGAAAGCGGAACAAATCTGATCTCTTCGCCAAACATATCAAGAAAGTTAGGAAATAAGATGGAAACTATGTAGCGGCTTGCAATTACTGCACCAAAACATATAAGTGAAGCAAATCCGGAGGATATGACACTTATTAGAAGCATATTGAAACCAAACATCCAGATGCAATAACCAAAACGAGGTCACAATCACAAATTCCCAGGTATGCTACTCCTAACCAACAATTATTTCGTTATACTGATGAACAAAATAGAGAAGAATTAGCTAGGATGGTAGCAGTAGAACACTTATCATTCAGTTTTGGTGAAAATGTTGGTTTTGTTAACCATTGTCGACGAGCATTAAACCCTGCTGCATGCCATGTCCCTAGAGCCACGCTCACACAAACACTTGAAAAGATTATTTGAAAGAGAAAAAAAAGTTAGAAAAATATTTTGAAAAATATAATAGTCGTGTTACCGTATGTGCCGACATATGGACTGACCATTGGCAATCGTATTCATACTTGGATGTCACTTGCCATTATATGGATAATGCATGGACTATCCAAAAAAGAATTCTTGCATTTAGAGTTTTTGATGATGCACACACTGCTCAGAATATTTATAGACAGCTTAGAATTATTTTTTCAGAGTATAATATTGAAAACAAAATTTTTGCAATTGGTTTTGATAATGCTTCTGCCAATACCGATGCTATTCTATCTTTAATTGATTTATGCAAACCCTTTCTTGGTGGTACATTTTTTCATTAAAGGTGTGCATGCCATGTTTTAAATATATGTGTTCAAAAAGGATTAGAAACTCTTGGAGATTTCATTCTACCTATTAGAAAAGCCCTAATGTTTTTATGGAAACATCCTTCTACAATGAAAGCATGGGCAAGATATTGTAAACAAAATGGTAGACGTGTCGTTAAATTTGCTCGTGATATTCTAACACGTTGGAATTCTACTTATAAAATGCTTGCTCAAAGTTATGAGTAGAGGGATTTATTAGTTTCTTTTATTTAATTTCATATTCCTACCATTGAACTTTTTGAAACTCATTGGGATACTTGTTACAATGTTTTCAATTTGTTAAAAAAATTTCATAATGCTACAAAAAATTTATCTAGTATTTATTTTCCTACAACACATTTATTTATTATTGAGAGTATTAATGTTGCTGGTGCATTTTTTTATTGTGAATCTGACCCAGCAATAGCGGAATCCGTTAGTGCTATGAAGGCAAAATGGTTAAATTATTATGAGGAGTTTTCAAATATTTATTTGATTGCTATGGTTTTTGATCCACGTTGTAAATTACAATCTTTGTCTTATTATCTAGAAGGTTATTATGGCAAAAAAGGTTTAAATATTGAATATGATGTTGATGCGTGTTGTGGTAGAGTTAAGAAATTATTGTATAGTTTATATGATGAATATGTTACATTGTATGGATCCTCACCGAACATAGATGTTACACAAACACAAACTGCATCTCAGCCTCCATCATCCTCCTCTGGATTTTTGAATTTAGGGTATAGTATGTTATTAAAAAAAACCAAAAAACCAAGATGTTCTTCATCAAGCTCCAGTTCGTATACCGAGCTTGAATCTTATCTAGCTTCTTCTTGTGAGTTTACAGAAGCATTTGATATTTTAAAATATTGGAATGAAGCTACAGAGTACTATCCAATCATGGTTATGATATCCAAAAATATTTTTTCAACACCAGTTTCTACTGTGGCGGTGGAACAAGAGTTCAGCGCCGGGGGGAATATCCTAGATGAAAGACATTCGTGCTTGACACCGAAAGCACTTCAGATACAGGTTTGTGTTGATGATTGGACAAAGGCAAAAAACAGACAACAAGAAATTGATCAGGAGCCAACATACGATTTCTTTAAAGATGACGAACCTGAAGGCTCTGGAGCAGTGGAGAATTAGTCTACGACTCCACGTCATCACCAAACCTGTAATAAAAGAATAAAAGGTAAGAGAACTACGTGGCCTTTGATTCCTCTAAACCCCCCCAAGAGGATACGTAGGCAATTTAATTGTGGTAAAAATTAAGTGCAAGGCTAATAAGTTTACATATTATTTTTTTTTGTTTTTTTTTTTTAATTTAATTTTGTAATTTGTCATTTATTTATTTTATGTTATTTTTAAAATTTGGGTGACTCAATTTCCAAATACCCAATGAAATGTAAATTGTAATTTGTCATTTTGTTTAGTTTTATTTTAATTTAATTTTGTAATTTGTCATTTATTTATTTTATTCAAATAATAACCCAATGAATTTAATTTAATTTTGTAATTTGTCATTTATATATTTTATTTTATTCAATTACAATCTACAACTTATAAGTTACAATCAAGTTAGAACTTAGAAGTCTTTTTTTTGTTTGTTTAATTAAAAAAAAAATTAAATAAATAAATATAAAAATATATATACATATATATATATATATATATATAAAGGTTCAAACCGCTGGTTCCTATGGAACCAGAACTGGCATATAGCGGTTCCGATTCCGGTTCCACCAAACCATGGAATCGGAACCGCCGGTTCGGAACCGGAACCGGAACCATGCCAGGTCTAGTACCATGGTTCCTGCCTAGACCGGTCCTCCGAGCACCTCCTCGACCTCTTAGCATAAAAGGCGTCAGTAATGGAGGTCTTAATACACCATCAGCCAGATTACTAAGGAAGAGCTAGACCACACCATAATGAGAGCAGCATGCATTAACGCACCATTAATGATAAAACAATCAACTCTTTAATGGACATTCACAACGCCATTAATGAGAGGATATTTAACTCAATCAATGCCAAATCAGTGTTCCTATAATTGTGGATTGATTGACTAAATTGATGGAGTGGGCAACAAGAATTAGAACCTATAAATATGACAAAACTCTCTATTGCTAGGATCTTCGGCTTCTTCTCCTTTTCTACTGATTTCATAAAAAGGCCTACGCCCGCCTATTATTGTAAGCTCTCTAGAGCACTTATGTTATATTATTCTCCTACTTGTGTAAACTCCCCGGAGAACGTCTTATTGATAAATATATAAAGGATCTCTCTCCACTGGATACTACCTAGGGGTTTTTCAGCATATGATCATGCGTGATGCTTTTTCCCCATATGCCAGTCCACCTTCTACCGAAAGAATTGTCATTCTCCCTTCTATCTCTTTTATTATACATGTATGTGAGTTAGATTCCGCCCCCGCTGATCCGAGCTCTCTTATCCACCTATTCGCATGACATGCCACAGTAAAAAAGGATCAAAGCCCTCACACCAGCATGGAAACCCCAAGCGCCATATTTTCTCCATATGCTCAAAGCCCCGACAGGCAGGGTGATTTTTTCTCCTACCTACTGCACCTTACTCCAGACATTTTACTCGTACAAAACCATGGTACCTAGAGGTACCTACCCTGCTGCAGCTTACCAGGTAGTAGTTTGAGGGTGTTAATTGAAATTCCTCACCCAGAGTGAATTTTTGGTTAACAGTAACGATATTGTTAAATAAATTTCATTAAATTTCTCATAACATTATATTAGTATATTTAGAATGAATCAAACTAATGTAAGAATATTTTATAATTTAATTAGTGTTCCCATTTGTATTTCATGTTTTTCTTATAATTTAATTTGACTTTTTAAAAATAAAATAATTTTTTGTAAAGTATTTATTTAGAATATACATTTTACGGGGACATCTCACTATGTCCTCCTAACTAGGCGATGTCGATGTTCAATAAAAAAAAAAAAATTCTAGCATACCCTAGTCTTCAATCCTGGTTACGTCCCTGGACTGTCAGTTGTGAGTCACATACTTTTGTTTAGAGAGGGTCCACATATCGACTTGGCCAAATATTTATCTTGTGAGAAATTGTTGAAACCCTTAAAAATGAGAAAGAAAAGTTGACAAATACACTTAGGGTGCGTTTGTTGCTTGGGATAGGATTGGGATTGGACAATCCCATGTTTGGTGAGTCAAAGCAAGTAGGTCTATTTTTATCCCAAACTCATTTTTATCCTATTAGAGGATGATACAATAATCCCATTCAAATCAATGAGATTATTTTATCCCATCACTGATTCAACTCCATCACCAACCACAAAAGAATTTTCACTCACCCCAAGAGCTTTGCAGCCTCTAACTTTCGCAGTGCACCTCTCTCTGCCGTTGCACCGACCATTCACTACAAGAAATTTGGCCTTTCGCAACGCACAAAATGCGTTGCGAAAGGTTTTCGTAATGTGCAGGTGTATGTTGTTGATACACCTGTTGCCAAAAGTCCCAAAGCTTTTGTCAACGCACAATGTATATAGTCGTAGTATAATAACAACGTACTATGCGCGTTGTCATTGACATAGTACGTTGTTATTGACATTTAACGCAACAAACGGTTGATGTATGTTGCCTTTCCATGCGTTGTCTTAGACAATTTTATCGTGCGTTGCCTTAAACGGTTTTAGCAACGTGCATTATACGTTGCCTTAGACAATTTTTGCAACACGTATTGTACATTGTCTTAGGTTAAGAAAAAAATATAATAAAAAAATTCAATCTTGTTGGACAAGCCCCATTCACTATATAGCACCCCTAGCCACCCCTTGCCAAATTACATATCTTACTTTGTTCGGATGGAGGTTTGAACTTATGACACACCAACCACCATCATAAGAGTCTTTACCATTCTGCTACGAGTTCAACTTTAATATATATTACACACTTATTTATATATAGCATATATTATAAAAAAAAAAATTAATACAATATTTTATTGAAAAAATTAATAATTTTATTAATTGTTAATTTAGAGTCCTTATAATAATCATTGTACTGTGAGTATGTTAATAATGTTGTTTTAGAAATTTATTTATGTTTGAATACATAAAAGATATCAATTTACATACAAGTATACAGTTGAAAGTAGAAATCAAGTTATTATATTCATAATATTATAGAAAATTTAGATTTCAGAAAATGAGTACTTTGATGAAGGATTAAAGAAATTCAGATTTTCCAGATTATATTTAAATGTGATTTGCGTAACCTCATGAGTCAATAATGTCAAGTCATTCGTTTAAGATTATTCCACCAATTGTTTATATTTGAGAATTTAGTTAAGAAGTAAAGGATAAGGAAAATTATATTTATTTGCTAGGTGAGAATGTTCAGAATTTGTAAAACAGCTAGTAATTTCAGATTTATTCAAAGCATATTTTAGAAAAAGTAAGAGAATCATTATTTTAGTTTGAGACGAGTTTTATTAAGAATTCTGTAAGTATTTTAAGACAGATTTCCATATTTATAAGATACCTGTTATTTATGAGAACTTTCAATAAGGAAAAGAATATTGATTTATGTTTTAAAAAAGAAGGTTTTTACAAGATATATGCATGTATAAGTACAGTTCACTCATACAGTTTTCAAA
This sequence comes from Acer yangbiense, assembly GCA_008009225.1. Taxonomy (NCBI): domain Eukaryota; kingdom Viridiplantae; phylum Streptophyta; class Magnoliopsida; order Sapindales; family Sapindaceae; genus Acer; species Acer yangbiense. The sequence goes on along the minus strand of CM017773.1, from coordinate 14,882,760 downwards.
AGTTATTCAAAATTTTAGTTACCAGATATGTACCCATTCCCAGCAGTACCCATATTAATATTATTGGCCTTTAAGGCTTCTCTGCACGTGTATATGGCCTTTGGGGTTTCTCTACAAGTGTACGTGAGATTACTCTGCATGTGCAATAATATCGCCATGTATGTGAGATTACTCTGCACGTTCGATCAGATATCGACGTGTATGTGAGATTATATGTATATATTACTCTGCATATTTGATTAGATATCAGTGTGTATGTGAGATTTATAGCTCTGCACGGGTGATCAGATGTCACCGTGTATGTGAGATATGTATTTCCCCTTACTCTGCGTGTGCATTGAGAACCTTTGCCATGTACATGAGATATTCCCCTGAGTACAAGTTTGGTAATGAGTTTCAAATTATTTATATATTTATAGATTATGAAAAGAACAGAGAATATTTGAGATTATCAAATATCAGATTTTATGTTAGATAATTTATATTTTATAAAAGCAGAAATATTTTATTATATTATGTAGTATTTACAGGAAAATATGACTCATCAACAGAGAATGTTATTTTTATGATAAACAATTAAATTTTATCCCAACATTTAGGGTCTATTTGAATTTGATAATGACAGCCGTTACAAACTCACGACTCGAAATACAACTCTCACCATAGGAGAAGCGTCTCCTCCACATTTGACGATTTAATGGGAAAGAGTGAGACTCAAATCCTTATCACAATATAGAAGGGGATGTGTCCAATTACTTTGCTAACAGTGAATGTGTATTTTAATATTTATGAATACATCCATGGTGTTTGGGTTTCAAAATATTAGTTTTTTCGTAAATCACATGTCAGTAGTTGCTAAAAATGCTTCTATGATGTGTGTTGCGGAACATTATACTTTTCTGTAACGTACAATCCAACAATTACTGAAGATGCTTCTATGACAACGTGCATAATATGTGTGTTATAAAATATTAGCCTTTCGGAACGTGCAAATCAACGGTTGCTAAAAAGTCTCCTACAATAACATGCATGATATGTGTGTTATGAAATATTAGACTTTTACGCAACGCAAAAGTCAATAGTTGCTAAAAAGACTCCTATGAAAATGTTCATAATGTGTGTTGTTAAATAGTAGCTTTTTAACAACATGCACGTTTATATGTTGCTAAAAACATGTTTATAGCAACGTGCATTCGTTGTGTGTTACCATATGTTCTCGTTTATAGCAATGTACATCTATTGTGTGTTGTCTCATATATGCTCAATTATTGGTAACATTCACTTGTACGTTGCCATATGTGGTTTTAACAACACGCATTTTGTGCACGTTGCAATATATGACTTTATTATTGGCAACATTCTTCTATGTGTTACCATATGTGGTTTTAATAAAACACATATGTGTTGTGATAGATGACTTTATTATTGACAACATTAATCTGTGTGTTGCCAAATGTAGTTTTAACAACACACATTTTGTGCGCATTGTGATAGATGACGTTATTATTGGCTTCATTAATATGTGTGTTGCCATTGGTGGTTTTAACAACATACATTTTATGCGTGTTGCGATAGATGACTTTATTATTGGCAACATTCATTTGTGCGTTGCCAAATGTGATTTTAACAACACACATTTTGTGCACATTATGGTAAATGATTTTATTATTGACAACATTCATCTGTGTGTTGCCATAGGTTGTTTTAACAACACACATTTTGTACATGTTGCAATAGATGATATTATTATCGGCAACATTCATTTGTACGTTACCATAGATGGTTTTAACAACACACATTTTATACGTGTTGCGATAGATGACTTTATTATTAGCAACATTCATATGTGTGTTGTCGTAGATGGTTTTAACAACATACATTTTGTACTTTTGACAATGTACATTATCTGCGCGTTGCGATAGATGCCTTTTAGCAACATGCACAGTCCGCACGTTATCTTTTGAATATTGTTAAAACTCAAATTTCTTATAGTGATTGTCGTGACCACCACTCTGGCATTGGTGAGATGAGGAAGATGAGAGGAGAGAGAATGGGAAGATTCAAAATTCTTTCCACCATCGTGGTAATAGAGAAAGAAGAGAAAGAGGTAGGAGGAGAGAGAAGGGGAATATTCAATTTTTTTTCCACCATTGTGGTAATAGAGAAAGAAGAGAAAGAGATAGGAGAAGAGAGAAGGGAAGATTCAATTTTTTTTTTCCAAATCGTCTTAAAACAGAAAGGAGAGAAAGAGATGGAGGAGAGAGAGGGGGATGAGATTCTCATTAGATTGTTTTAATTTTTATTTTATTTTATTTAAAAAAAAAAGGTACGGATATTGACACCCATAAAATTTATTAGTACACCCATTTTTATAAGTACACCTATGTCTAAAATTTAAAATTTAAATATTACTATAAACACTCATCCTAATGCCAACAGTACCCTCATTGAAATAAATTTATTCATTTTAATACATATTATTTATAAACACTCTTAAATTATTACCACACCCAATTTATAAAAAAAAATCATATTATTTTTGGAATCAAATCCTTTTTTTAATGATGGTCTAATTTACTTTTGGAAATATCTGGAGCCTTATAAAAGGGAATATGTATATGGAGGTCAAAAGATTTCAATTTGGAATTCTCTTATTTATACAACTATCTTAAAAATAAATAAAAAACAAAAATAAAAAACTTATTGATATTTATAGCTATAGTTAAAAAAAAAAAATGTTATTTTTTGATAGAGTTTATAATTATACATAAAAGAAAGACAAAAACAATATGATAATCATGTGATGATTAGAAATTTTGATACTTGAAATAAAATTAGAGTTTAATTAGGGTTTGTCATAAAAATTAGGGTTTATCATAAGTTTTTTTTTTTTTTTTTTTTTTTTTGAAAGGTAAGTTTTTTTCTAATAAAGAAATATAGTTGAAGTTATAAGTGTAGTTATTGAGCATATATAGTATTTGATTTATTTTTAATTAAAGTAACTTGTCCTTATTAGTAAATTTCTATTGGGATATTTTTGTAATTAAATTTTTTAATAAAATATGGGTGTACTAATAAGTTTTATGGGTGTCAATATCGGCTCCCAAAAAAAAATTATTTTGACAATTTATTGTTACATTTTTTTTTTCCAATTTCATTACATATTAAACACTGGATATGACTATTTTAAGTTATATCCATTGTTGCACCAAACATGGGAAACATTATAATTAATTCAATCATATCCATGCCAATACAATCTCCTAAAAATAATCTAATCCTATCCCGCACACTAAATACACCCTCATGATATGTTTGTTACGTGAATCTCAGTCCAATCCCACGTTTGTGGTCTATATGGATTGGATTTCACCAATCCTAGGTAAACCAATAGGCTTGCTATAGTAGGACTATTTAGTCCTACCACAAAGGCTGGGACAAAATATTGTCCCTGCTTTTTCTTTTTCTTTTTAATTAAATTACTTATATATAAAATATTTAATTTATTTAATTTATTTTAAAAATTAATTATATATATATATTATTAATATATTTTATTCTAACATTCAAAAAATATATTTTTAATATTAATTAAAAAAAAATGACAAGATGAAGTTAGCCCGATGGTATATCCCCTCATACCCACACAACGAGATTGCGGGTTCAAGTCTCTCCCCTCGCCAAAGCTCGAATTATTGTAATATTTCAAAAAAAATATAGTTATTTTATTTCAAATTAATTTTATTTATTTTTTAAAAATAATTTATTTTATTCAAAAACTAATTTCAATAATTTTTAACCAATTTTAATTTAAAATAATTTTATTTTTCATTGAATTTAATTAAAATGATTTTATTTATTTAAAAATTAATTTAATATTATTTTATACTGACATCTCACAAAAAAAAAATTATTATTTTTTATCCAATCTCATGTTATACAAAATAAGAGAAATTATTATTTTAGTCAAATTCGTACTGCACCAAACGCATCATAGTACTAATTTAGTCCAATACAATACAATCTAATCTCATAAAAATAGTCCAACCATATGTTATCCAATCCCGCGCACCAAATAGGGCCTTATAGTGTGTTTGTTACATAGGATTGGACTGAGATTAGTCTAATCTCATTCCAATCCCATGTTTGTGGTCTACACCAAATTGGATTTCTCCAATCATGTGTAGACAAATAGTCTTGTTGTGGCATGACTCAGCTTGGTCAAAACATTGTCCCAGCTTTTACTCTTTTTTTTTTTTTTTTCATTATTTATTAAAATTACTTATATATAAAATATTAAATTTATTTAATCTATTTTATAAAATTAATTTAATATATTTTATACTAACATTTAAAAAATAATTTTTTTAATATCAATTAAAAAATAAATGTTATTTTATTTCAAATTAATTTTAAATAATTTTATTTATTTTATTCAAAAAACAATATATTTAATGAATTTTAATTTAAAATACTTAAAATAATTTTTTTTGAATTGAATTAATTTTTTTTTTTTTTTATCAATTAAGAATTTTAGGGGTATTTTGCTATTTTGACAATCAAACTTAGTCAACTATTAAGTTTAATTAATGGGAGGGAAGGTAAGTGTTAATTGACGATAAAGTTATTTAAATGTATAAAAGAGCAAATGTGAGGGGAGTGTGGTGTAATTAGCTCTTCTTAATAAACCGAAGAAATTTTATTATTTGAAAAATAAGTAGAGAGACATGATGAGTCTTACCCCGCAAAATGAATTATTTAAATAAATATGTTAACAAAAGAAAATAAAATACAAAACAAAGTATGAAAAAATATGCAATGCAAATCACCAACACTCATATTTATGCGCTCAATGAAATTGGACTTTCGTTTAATTTTCTTGTAAAACATTTCTAATAAAAAAAAAAATCCTAAAAGACTACTTAAAAAATATATATATATATATATATATATATATATATATATAATCCTAAAAGACTGCCAAGACCCAATCACATAACAACATATGGAGTATGTAACACAATCAATAGCAAAAAAATCTTCAATGAGACGGTCTTATTACCACTTGGTGAGACTATCCAATGAGATTGTACTAAATTGTAGTTTAATAATATATATTTATGTTCTTAAAAATAAAGTGTGCAATCTCATTGGGACGGTCTCACCAAGTGGCAATAAAACCGTCCCATTGAAGATTTTCTCATCAATAGCTCAATCTTAAGATAAAAATTAGCAAACTAATAATGTACTACAGTTTTTTTTTTTTTTTTTAGTTTCCAACTCAACTTTAAGAATGTAAAATTGAAACAAACTTCTCAAGTCAACCCAAAATAACATCAATAAGATTTTTACTAAACAATATATTATCAATAAGATCTTTATAAATTTAAAGATTTTTATTTACTTTGTAATATGATTTTCAAAATAGATTAACCATAAAATTTTAAAACAAAATAAAATATTTAAATTTATAAAATTCACATAACATATCTTGTTTGAAGACTAAATTTTTTATCTTGACAAATAGATTAAGGCAAACATAATAATATATAAAGTTATATAATAAACTATAAATTAGATAAGCATTAAAATTTCAAAATAAAATAAAATAATGAAATATATATAATTCATTAAAATATACTTACTTTGAAAACCAAACTTTTTTAGAGAAAGAAGTTAAACCAAATTTAAAGAGCGGGGGAGAAAGATTTTTGAGGAATTCTGTGGATACTAGCTTCAAATCAAAACTTCTGGGCCAATCAAGTCAGGGTAATTGGACTGGTTTTGGTACAGGGAAGGAAAAGTTGAGGATTGAGGAAGGCGACATCTCGATCTCTGAGGGGTTAAATGGACCGAATATGAGGCTATCGAAAAATTTGAAGCAGCAATTGTGCAAACCCTAGTCCAACGCTTTGATTCTGAAGATCATGAGGAGACCCATACTCTCAATTTTATGATCACGAAATTAAGACAAAAGTGGCCTCTGATTGGGTAATGGAAAATCACTGACTTGGAAGATGGCACTACAACAGATTGGATCTTTTACGGCTTGAGTTTTATGGCGCACATAAAAAGCGCGTCGTAAATGTTATCATTCACGACGTGCACACAATGCACGTCATAATTGTGATGCATAATTTCTCAAAAACAGCGCGCATTTGAAGAACGCCGTAAAAAAAAGATTATTTACGGCGCGCATATGAGGAACGCCGTAAAAAAGAGATTATTTATGGATTTACGGCGTGCATTTGAGGAACGCCGTAAAAAAGAGATTATTTACTGCTCGCATATGAGGAACGCCGTAAAAAAAAGATTATTTACGGCGCGTATATGAGGAACGCCATAAAAAAGAGATTATTTACGGCGCGCATTTGAAGAACGCCGTAAAATAGGATTATTTACAGCGCATATATGAGGAACGCCGTAAAAAAGAGATTATTTACGGCGTGCATTTGAGGAACGCCGTAAAAAAGAGATTATTTATGATGTGCATTTAAAGAACGCCGTAAAAAAGGATTATTTAAGAATCGAAAACCGAAACAGCTGGTTCCAAATCGAAAATCGAAACCACCGATTCTGAATCGAGAACTGGAACCACCGGTTCTGAATCAAGAACCGAAACTAGGGTCATGTCTAATTCCGAGTACGATTAACGATTGACCCTTTGATCTGATAATATATGATTTTAACAAAATAGTTTAATTAAATGTTATAATAAATGTTTTTTAGTATCAATTTGTATATCATATAAAAATAAAATTTAAATTAGTGGAATCGATCTACAAATAAAATTTTGATTGAAAAATAATCAATAAAAATTTAATAACAAGTAGAGGTTATATATAAAAAAATATGCTTTTAGTAGCACAATCAAAGCAGCAGCAAGGTGGATAAGGCTTGGCTTGGTTCACTCATGAGTGTTGGGTTTAACACTCCATGAGAACACCATTTAATTGTGTGTGGGCGTGGGTGGGTCGTGGGTCATGCATGGCGAGTGGGTGTGGGTGGGTGGCTGCAGGGTAGTAAATACAAATTATTTTTTTAAACATATTTACGGCGTGTTTAGTACACCGTAAAAAAGAGATCATTCACGACATACAGCAGGGGCAATTTACGGTGTTCTTTGCGCGTTGTAGAAGAGGTACAATTACGGCGTTTTTCAAATGTTATTAACGGCCCGTTTTGTACGCCGTATTTGAGGGATATCATTCACAACATCATCTAATACGGCTTGCAGATGAACGCTGTAAATAGTCATTTATGGCGTTCTTTGCGCGCCGTAAAAAACCCAATCTGTTGTAGTGTAGCTATTTCGTTGCAAGATTTCAGATGGTTGAAGACATGGAATTCGTATTAACTGGAGGGCCTTGGACTATTATGAACCAATACCTGGTTATCCAGAAATGGAGACCAAATTTTGTTCCCAGAGAGGAGGAAATTCAGAGGATGCCAGTGTGGGTAAGACTTTCAAAACTCCATATGGAATGGATAGATGTTGATCTCCTCAGGAATATAGGAGGTATGTTGGGTACTACATTCAAGGTTGATCCGATAACTGAGACTTAAGCCAGGGGACGGTTTGCTAGGATTTGTGTTGAGATTGATATCACCAAGCCTTTAAGGGGCTCTCTTAGTGTGGAAGACATGTGTGTTCGTGTTGAGTATGAAAATCTTGGAATAATATGTTATAATTGTGGAAGAATGGGATACAGCAAGGATGGATGCACAATGGGAATGGGCAAGCATAGTGTTAATGCTCTTGTTGATGTGCAAAAAGAAAAGGTGCGGAATGCTACTAAGAGGGATACTTTTGGCAGGACAAGTAGAAACAATGTGGGATCGTTTTATGCTAGTAAGAAAAGTGGAACCGTTGCTAATCCTGGAAAAACTGGTAATGGTAGTCGAAGTGTTATTAGTCCGTCTGGGCATGTAGCTGAAAAATATGGGAAGAAGAGGGAAGGTAGGAAAGAATTTGTGAAAGAAGTAGTGGGAAGTGATGTTAGGAAAGTGGTGTCGTCCAACAAGGGTGTGAAGAGTGGTGCCAAGAAGGTGGGTGGTTCTAGATTCTTTATTCTTTATGAGGGATTGGAAGAAGAGATTGGTATGGGAAATTCTGATGCAGGTTCGAGCTCGCATACCATGGCCCAACCTAGTACAGTTCTGGCAGAAATTTCTAAAACAGGTTCTTCTAGGAAGAAAGATGTAAGCCCCACCTATACTAAATATTTGAAGGATGATGCTATGGGAAAAAATTGTTTCAATAAACCTTTTAAGGATAATGTGTCTGAGAGGCGGATTGTAGGGAAGGGAAGAGAAGAATTAGCAACAAAGGCAAATTGCTTGTGCTTGATTCAAAATCCAATGACATGGAAGAAGTTCTTGAGGATTCAGAAGTTCTACAGTCATTACACAAAGAGGTGATGAGAGTAGTGGGGTCTGAGGATCAGTCTTTTTTCGGCCAATGGTAAGTGTAACTCTTCCAGTGATAGGGTAACTAATAATAATAATCAGCTATTGAATGTTGATGGTATTGTTAATTTTGATGATATTGCCTTCAAATTAAAGGAGGCAATGGAGGTGGTTATGGAATAGGATCACTTATATATATATATATATATATAATGATTGGCACGTGGAATGTTAGAGGTGCAGGGAAAAAGGGTTTTGATAAGATTATTTCTGATATTAGAAGATTTCAGTATTTTGAGCCAATTGCCATCTTAGAGCCTAGAATTAGTGGTTCTAAGGCTAGTGAAGTTGCTGATAAATTGGGTTTTTCTGGGGGTATCTGGCTGATCTGGAATGGTAAGAATGTGAAGCTGCATGTTGTGGCCAATTCTAAGCACACTATCACTGCTGTGGTGGTAGAAGGAAATAAAGTTTGGGTTCTTACTATAGTTTATGCCAATCCAAGTATTGTTGTTAGGAGATTTCTGTGGGATTATCTTAGCTCCTTACGGAAGTGCTTCAAGGGTCCTTGGATGATTATAGGGGATTTTAATGAGATTGTTAGTAGCTCGGAGAAAAGAAGAGGTTGGAATTCTTTCTCTAAAACTGGTTTTGGGGAGTGGATTAGTAATAACAAGCTTGTTGATATGGGGTTTATTGGTCAAAAATTCACTAGACGACCAAGAGAGGTATTGGTGAGGATATTTGGGAGAGATTAGACAGAGGTCTTTGTTCCGTGGAATGGAGGACTATGTTTGCGAAAGGATATGTTCGTCATTTACCTAGAATATCTTCGGATCACTGCCCTATTGTTCTTTGTCTGCATAGTAATCATGTTCCTCGCAATAACCTTAAACCTTTCAGATTTGAGGCTATGTGGGTAAAGCATAAGAGTTTTGGCAACTTGGTGGAAACTAATTGGAATTTGAGTGGGTATACGCTTTCTGAAAAGGTAACGAACTTGTCTAATACTCTAAGCATGTGGAATAAAGATGTCTTTGGGTGTATATTTCGCAAAAAGAGGAGGATTCTAGCTAGATTACAAGAAATTCAAATGAGTCTTGGTGAGAGATTTTTGCCTGGATTGGTTAGACTTGACTCTAAACTTAGGGAGGAGTATAATCAAATCATTGAGCTTGAGGAAATTTTCTAGCTCCAAAAGTCAAGGGTTTCCTAGCTTAAGGAGGGGGACAAAAACACTAAGTTCTTCCACCTTGGTACTCTTATTAGACGGAGATTTAATAAACTGGAAGGATTGAAAGATGAGGATGGGATTTGGAGGAGTGACAAAGAGATTATGAAGAACATTGCCATTTCTTATTTCCAGAAACTCTTCTCTGAACAGCATGCTAAGGGTAGTTACAATAACTTACCTAACTTGTTCCCTAGGTTCGAGGAGGGGATGTTCTCTAAACTTAACAATGAGGTGTCTGAAGAGGAAGTTAGGAGTGCTCTGTTTGGGATTGGAGGATTAAAGGCCCCTGGTCTGGATGGATCCCCTGTGGTGTTTTTTCAAAATTAGTGGTCTGTGTGTAGAAAGGATATGGTTAGTTTGGTTGTGGATAGTTTCAAATCAGGGTCCTTTCCTGCTGATATCAATCAAATCTTTATTGCTCTTATTCCTAAAGTGCAGAGTCCTCTTAATATGTCTCATATTAGACCAATCAGCCTTTGTAACTCTACGTATAAGATTATAAGTAAAGTTATTGTTCAAAGGCTTAGGATCCTTCTGCTTGAGCTTGTTAGTCCAAACCAAGTAGCCTTTGTGCCTGGAAGACAAATTCAAGATAATATTGTGGTGGTACAGGAGGTCCTCCATAAATACAGAACTATGAAAGGGAAGAAAGGATATATTGCTTGGAAGATAGATCTTGCTAAGGCCTATGACAGATTGCAGTGAGACTTCATTAGAAACGTCATTATGGAGGCAGGTTTTTGTGGTAAGTTTGTTGAGCTTATTATGTGGTGTATTTCGAGTGTGCAGTATCAGGTGATTTTGAATGGGGAAAAGATGAAGACTTTTACTCCTGGATGCGGCATTAGGCAGGGAGATCCCCTCTCCCCTTATATTTTTGTCCTAGATATGGAAAAGTTGTCTCATTTGATAAACTACAAGCTTAGCCAATGTCTGTGGAAGTGTGTGAAGATCTCTAGAGGAGGACTTGAGGTCTCGCACCTATTTTTTGTAGATGAACTTATTCTATTTGGTCAAGCTACTAATATTTAAGCCAATATCATGAAGGATTGTTTGGATGAATTTTGCAAACTTTCCGGTCAGCAAGTTAGCTTCTAAAAATCTAGAATTCTATGCTCTAACAACATCAAAGAGACTGATGCTAGGAGAATTGTTAGTGTCTGTGGATCTCCTCTTACAAAAAACTTGGGTAAGTATCTAGGTGTGCCTCTTATTCACGGTAGGGTTACCAATCAAAACTATGTTTAGCTTGTTGAAAAAACTTAGAAAAGACCAACGGCTTGGAAACGTGGCTCCCTTTCTTTAGCAAGCCGTGTCACCCTCATCAAATCTGTTACATCGGCCTTACCTTTTTATACTATGCAGTCAGTCAAGCTTCCTGGTGAAATCTGTCACAGGTTGGACAAGATTAACATGAATTTTTTATGGGGTCATACTGAAGCTAAAAAGGTTGTTCATCTTATCAAATGGGACACTGTCTGTTTGCCTAAAAAGTGTGGTTGTCTTGGTATCAAGAGAACGAAAGACATGAATCAAGCTCTCCTTGGTAAAGTTAGTTGGCGTTTGTTGCAAAAAGAGAATGGTCTATGGCGTGAACTTCTCAATAGCAAATATCTCAAAACTTCTTCTCTTAATGTCTTTAACCACAATAAAGGGAATGTTTGTTCAAGCACATGGAGAGGAATTGTACATGGTGCTAAGCTCTTGAATAAAGGGTTAATGTGGCGGGTTGGCAGTGGTGAACAAATCAAATTTTGAGTGGATAATTGGGTGCATGGGATTGGTGTTCTAAAAGACCATGCCATTACTAGAATCTCTGAGGATGTTATGTCTCAAACCGTTGATTATTATCTGCTGAATGGCAGGTGGAATATTTTTGAACTTACTTCGGTCCTTCCTCGTCACATTGTGAACCGTGTGACTGGTATCCACGCTGGGGATACTCATAGTGGTCCTGACAAAACCATATGGGGCTGGAGTCAAGGTGGTGATTTCACTGTCGAGTCGGCTTACGAAGGTCAGTTTGCTGCTGATTAGTGCTCTCCTTGGCCTTGGAAGTTTATTTGGACCATTAAGCTCCCTCATAGAGTTTAACATTTTTTATGGGTGCTCCTACATGGGAAGATTCTTACTAATCAACAGAGGGTTGCACAGGGAATGGATATTGATGTCTCTTGTCCAAGATATGCAAGGTTGGTATTGAAAATGTTGATCATCTCCTTCGTAATTGTAAGGACTCGGTCGTTGTGTGGGAGGGGGTTTGTAGAGGAATCACTAATTCTAACTCTTTCAAGGGTGATCTTCATAATTGGCTAGCTGAAAACCTGCATAATGGAAAGCTAGGGGTTGGTAATTTTCCCCACTACTTGGTTTTTGCTCATGTGCTGTGGTTTCTTTGGAAGTGGAGATGTAGCCAGGTCTTTGATGATGATTTTGTGTTTCCCCAGTGTCCGCAGGCGATCATTTTCAAGAGTGTTAATGAGTGGTTGGATGCTAATGTGAATGGGTCTAGGAAGGATATTGTTTATATGCCTGTTAAGTGGATGCCTCCTAGTGAAGGTTGGGTGAAAATGAATGTTGATGGTAGCTATGATAAAAGGTTTGGGTAGCATCACAGCTGGTGGTGTGATACGAAATCATTTGAAAGAATGGGTGACTGGTTTTGTGCTGAACAAAGGCGTTGGCAGTGCTTTAGAGGCTGAGTTTTGGGGCTTTTTTGAAGGTCTTTCTTTGGCTTGGAGAGTTGGGTTCAGGTGTGTCATTGTGGAAATAGATTCTTTAGCTATTTTGCATCTTCTGTCTCAAAATTCCATCGATAATCACCCTGTTTAGTATCATTCAAAGCTGTAAAAGTCTCATGGCTGCAAATTGGGATTGTAGAATGCAGCATGTTTTTAGATAAGGGAATAGGCTTACGGATGGCTTAGCGCGTCTTAGGCATGGTAAAGAGTATGGCATTCATATTTTTGACAAGCCTCCTCCTGAAATTGCTGGTGTGGTTGAAGCGGATATAAGTGGCCTGGTTTGTTCCAGGTGCTGCTCTATTTAGTTTTCTGTTTTGTTTTTCTTTGTTGGGCATGTAGCCCTCCTTCTTACCAAAAAAAAAAATGGAAAGAAAAAAACAACAAGAAAAGAAGGTGAAACAAGGAGCATGAGATTAACTTTGATTTGATATGAAAATAAATAAATTGCAATGGATATTTTGTAATTTTTTAAACTTTTTTTTTTGTTTTTTTTTTTAACAATGATCAAGGTGGCTGACTAACTAGATGGGCTCAAGCCTATCCTAGCTCCAACTATGGTCCGTCTCTAATGGAGGAGGCGACGCTCACCGTTTCCCCTAAAATTTTCAAGAAGAAGGCATAACCTCCTCCCCACCAATCTGGGAGGTTGCCAACCTCTTCCTTAAAACTTTATGTGGAGGCGGCTGCCACCACGATAAAGGAGGCATTAACCTCCTTCAATTTGTTTTATTATTTTTATTATATTTTTATATATATATATTTTTTTTTGATATGTGTACATGTGGCATGATTTATCGATCAAAAGACAAATATATTCCTACAACCAAGGTGAAATCAGAATTTTTTTTTTTTCCGGATAGGCTGCCATGAAAATTGTTTTTATAGAAAAAATTATATTATATAATATTAGACATATTTATCATTTTGTTGGTAAATCTCGATCATAAAATAGAATTTTCTTTAATTAAAATAAAATACACGTGTAATTGAGTTTTACTCTCAATTGCATGATTTAAACAATTAAAAAAAAAACACAAGAAAAAAAGAAAAAGGAAATATGCAGGTAATGTAAATACAATAAGATTATACAATATTTAAAACTTGACTTGAGATGCTTCAAAGAAGCAAAAACATATATTACAGAATCAGAAAAAATTGCATCAACAAATTCAAAGAAGTAATGCTAATTGTAGTAGTTGGAGTGAACAAGCAGGTCTTAGATTCAAATTCAAAATTTCCAAATTTTGTACTAGCAAATTTACGGGGAAAATAGATTTTTTTTATTTTTATTTTTTGAAGACGATAGAAAGTGATTGGCGTGAGAGTATGAGACATTTGTTTAAAGTTTATTGGGCTTTTTCAAGTTTGAAAATTGACGAGTTGTATTGTATTATGATTTGGGCTATCTATTAATCGGCTTATTATTTGAACTTTCTTGTTTTTGAGTAGAGATATTTACACCCTTCAGAAACTGTATATGCACCCCTATTGTAAAAACACACCATTAAAAATTTTTAAAAACTATAATTTATAAATAAACCCCACTTAATGGAAAAAAATGCCCTTTCTTTATTTTTATTATATTGTATTTTTTTAACTACACCTCACCTACACCTATTTTATTATATAATCAACTTTATTAATATTTAAAATTTTGTTATTTATTTCTTTTAAAAAAAATTATAACTCTTAAATATATAACTTATACTAAAATGAGCTGAGTTTTGAGCTAATTTTATTTACAAGTGGTAGATTAAAATAATAAAAATAATAATAAGGCAATTGCCTTTGCTGCAAAGACCAATGGCAGTAAGGTTATTATTATTATTTATTTATTTTGAAGTGAATAGTAAGTTAGTTAAATGCCCAGAATTTGTTTCAAAAATAAATACCCAGAATATACAGATGTGTGTGCAATGTGCTTGTGTAAAAGGCAATATTGCCAATACACATAGACAAAGCAAGCTATGTATGCCGCCGGTGTGTGCAAGTGTGTAACACACAGGTACACAAACAAAAGAACAAAACAAAAGAGTAGAGCCGTAGATATTTTTCTCTTCTTGTGAGTTTTTGTATTGTGAACCGATGAAACTTTTTGAATTCGTGATTATCTTCCAACCGATGCTATAACCCGAAAGTGATTCCAATTGGTAATTAAAATTAGTATTCAAAAAAGAAGTTAGGGTTTAAGAAAATAGAAAGGGATGTACTATAGAGAATTGAATATTGCTGAATCAATTATTTTTACTCATTGATCATGAACGGATTTATACAAGAGAAGAGATTAGGAAGTTGAGTACAAGTGAAAAACTAAGACCTACTTACACGAAGTATACTTCTGCAAAACTAATGAAGGAATATTAATTGTACATGGAAATATTAACTAGAGCTGTACAAGGAATACTAAGTAAACTAATTAGAGCTTGTTAACCGAAAATTGTCACTGGAGTGATTTTTTCCAATTAACAATTCAAGGGACCGGGGATCGCGGTAGATCTCGGTCGGAGAGGTATCAGGTTGTTCGATACCTTTAGCTTCCTAGAGATTCAATAAGAATGGATGAAGGTAACAAATAAGAAAAATTTACGTAAACAATGGATTGTATATATAACTCATTTTTATTGATGGCGAATACATGGTTGGGTTACAATGAAGATTTCTACTAGCTATGGTTATGAGGTAAAAATAAACTTAATGGGCGATGGCGATGGAGCTCTCGTGCATGTTGATAAGTGGAAAAGTATCGAGTAGGGTTCGGTCCTTCTTTTTGTGTGTGATCATACGATAAATATATAGGTCTCGTTCCTTGCCCTCCACTCCTAGAACTTCAATCTAGGGTTTTAGCAATTCACGAACCTTTCCTTAGCGATCTACGAATTTGTCGGGAGATTTGATCCCTAAAATCAAGTGATTCCCTCTTTGACCGATTGAGTGGGAGTTGACTCCCATTTCAAATAGGACTCTATGTGGAGGGAATGAATGTAATACTCTGTCTCAAACGATGGCGTTTAGTGCTTGTCCCTCTACTCGGTTTGATATTCGGTGTACCTACTCTTGTTTTAGGCGGGGTTGGAGTACTGGGATTTTTGTATTGATACGTGGCCATTTATTATCCTGGTGTTTTATCGTTAGCTTTTAATGGATTGAGATTGTTGACGGTGAATTTTGGATCGTTGAAAAGTCAACCGCCAAACAATAACACGTAGGCAAATCGAAGCTTTAACCAATCTAGGGTTGAATAATCAAAGCCTCTTTCTCCACGTGGATGTGATACAATTTGTTCATATTTGAGGATAGTAATATAGAAAAGCAGGAAATAAAGAATAAATCAAGCATAACACATGTTTTACGTGGTAAAACCCCAAGGCGGGGAAACATCCACGGTGCCAGTGACGGCGAGAAGAGATCCACTATAAATAGAATAATTACACACTCAATACTCGCTTTCTCTCAGATAATTGCTTATGTTTCGTATCTCTTTTCTCATGTAAGTATAAATTGCTCATGATCTCTCGATATAATGAATACATTGATGTATTTATAGGGTTCGATATAGGGTTGCCCTAGTTTCTGTCGTATAAGCGGTGGATTCATTAATTAGAGTCTTTGTAGGATTCTGGTAGAGTAGACTGATTAGAACTCGTTTTCCCGTTTGGTGTTTATCCTTCTGGAAGTTTTGAGTTCTTTCCCGATTAGACTTCTGACACTAGAGAGGAAATAGGGATATTTCCTTACTTGGAGTGTGATTATTAGATTTCGTATCTGAGTAGATCTCCGCTTGATAAGACGTATCTTGATAGGATTGTATTTCTTGTTTTTGCCGAGTAGTTCCTGTTTTGGCCGAGTAGATCTCGCTGAGTAAAGATTTTCGGCGAGCAGGATTTTCGGCGAGCAGGATCTTCGGCGAGTAGGATCTTCGCTCATTAATATTTCTTTAACTAGACGACTTTACTTGGAAGGCGGGGAAACATCCACGGTGCCAGTGACGGCGAGAAGAGATCCACTATAAATAGAATAATTACACACTCAATACTCGCTTTCTCTCAGATAATTGCTTATGTTTCGTATCTCTTTTCTCATGTAAGTATAAATTGCTCATGATCTCTCGATATAATGAATACATTGATGTATTTATAGGGTTCGATATAGGGTTGCCCTAGTTTCTGTCGTATAAGCGGTGGATTCATTAATTAGAGTCTTTGTAGGATTCTGGTAGAGTAGACTGATTAGAACTCGTTTTCCCGTTTGGTGTTTATCCTTCTGGAAGTTTTGAGTTCTTTCCCGATTAGACTTCTGACACTAGAGAGGAAATAGGGATATTTCCTTACTTGGAGTGTGATTATTAGATTTCGTATCTGAGTAGATCTCCGCTTGATAAGACGTATCTTGATAGGATTGTATTTCTTGTTTTTGCCGAGTAGTTCCTGTTTTGGCCGAGTAGATCTCGCTGAGTAAAGATTTTCGGCGAGCAGGATCTTCGGCGAGTAGGATCTTCGCTCATTAATATTTCTTTAACTAGACGACTTTACTTGGCGCATATGCTTCTAACTTCCATATTTAGCTTTCTTGATGACGTGTCCAGACCTGGTGACGTGGAATTACTGTACTTCCGTATTAACCGCTATCTTTGCTGACGTGTCATGCTGACGAAAATATACGTAAAACAATACCCCCATAAATACTTCGAGCCGAACAAGCGACTTGATCTCTTCATTCCTTCGTTTTGGTGAGTAGTATTTATAATCGTACTTGGCTTCTGGTTTTTAGGGAAATTATTTCCCTCCTTTCTATCTTTAACCCTCGTGTTCCCTTTCGAGTGCAAACTTCAGCATTTAATGCTTCTTTGCATGACCGCTTCTTCTGTTGTTCTTCGCATCATTTTTTTTTTCTATTACTTTCCGTTTGTGCGAGTGCTTTGTTCACCATCATTCTTCTGACCGAGAAGTATTCCATTGTTCAATGCTTTCATTGTCGTGTAAATAATCTCCTTAAATGGCGAAGTCACTGATTGTGAGACAATTGTGATCGATGTTGCTGCTATGGTGAAGTGTCGATTACTTTCAGTGTGTATTTGCCGTTTATTTGTCGTTATCAACTTTACCAACGTGGTTGGCTGTGGAGTGGATGATGTCGTCATGGCGAGTAAAGCAACATGATGAATAGCTGGTCAACCTGAGAGGGCTGCCAGTCGTGTAGTTTAGCCCTTTTTTGCATTTATTTTGTTAGGGTCTTTCGGTTGATATTCCTGCAAAAAGAAAACACTTTGTTTGTATAAAAATAATTTTAACTTCTTACTTACTTGCATTTGGCTCTAATTGTGTTCGATGAACTGCCTTGCTTCACGAGCCCTGCTGAGTTGAATAGTCACGGCGAGCTGAGTTATTCTAGCTACAGCGAGTTGAACTGCCACAGTGAGCTGAATAGGTTGACACCTAAGATTTGATGCTCGAATGCTTTTAAGTCTCTTCATTCCGATGAGGTCCCGGTTTTTTGATACTTCACTCGGTCTTGTTAAAACGATTTTTTTTTTTATTATTTTTTTTTATTGGCTGATCTTTTTTGTAGGTCAAATTCTTCCTTTTAACCGATTTGTCTTATAGACCGGTCTTCTTTTTGGCCGATTATCTTTTGCACTTCTTGCGAGCCGCTCCAGAGGCTCGCTCGGCTGACAGACAAGAATTTGGGCTTTCCGGCTCAAGGCAGCCTGAGTGCTTATTTTGTACCACGAGGGGTCTTGACCGTATCTAAGTTTCTACCCACTATTGGGGTTTTTACTTGATTTTTAGCGAGCCGAGCCAACCTCAAGGTGTTTGGCTTAGGTGGCCCGTATCTTGTATTTGAAAGCTTCTCAGCTGCTTTTGTGTGTACTTGCTCATTGGAGCTTTGTACCTGCACATTTTAAACTTCACATAAATACAATTTAAGCAAAAAGTTATTTACCCCCTTTTCTTTTTGCTTAGCTACTATTGCCGAGTTTTCGGTTTAGGCGCAGGGCCTTTTTGTTGTTGTTCAGCTGTCATTGCTGAGTTTTCGGCTTAGGCGCAGGGCCTTTTTTGTTGTTCAGCTGCCATTGCTGAGTTTTCGGCTTAGGCGCAGGGCCTTTTTTGTTGTTCAGCTGCCATTGCTGAGTTTTCGGCTTACTCAATGTTTGTCGAGACGTATCTGACCATACACCAAGTCTTTAAGGCTCAAAGCCTTCTTTGTTCAGCTGCCATTGCTGAATTTTTGGCTTAGGCGCAGGGCCTTTTTTATTGTTCAGCTGCCATTGCTGAGTTTTCGGCTTAGGCGCAGGGCCTTTTTTGTTGTTCAGCTGCCATTGCTGAGTTTTCGGCTTACTCAGTGTTTGTCGAGACGTATCTGACCATACACCAAGTCTTTAAGCATACTATTGGGACATCTCCCTCTTTTGCTTATATTATTATTAAGTGCTAGTTTTTTCGACCCCCAGCGTTTCTTTCGACCGCTGTCTTTTGAGTGCTTATCCTGCACTTTTGAGGGTTCACGCTTGCCAATGGTAGCGAGCACCAATTGGTCTTTTTGAGTTTTTCTAACTCAGGCTGCTCTGACGTTTTCGTATTTAGAGCCTGCTATGGTTGCGGGTACCCATTCACCGGTGTTTACTTTGTCATTGTTGAGAATGTTCTGCCTTCGCTTGAATTTCTACATGCACCGAGATGAAACTCGTTTTGCGCGCATTGATAAGAAGCTCGATACCTTGGTCACTCACCGAACCTGAAGTTTAGTTGTATTGCTTCCAGATACTTTGTCTTCGAGCGGTTCTCTCTTTTCTTTTTCTTCTTTCGGGGCGGAAAAGGGACTTTCGTAAAAACTACTTTCACAACTGCGAACTTCCTTACGGTAAAATCTTCTGCTCCTATAGCCCCCTAGCAATTGTTGTAAGTAGGTTTAGGCTTGTTGAAGCGCTTTTAACACCGCATCCACCCCCCTTTTTTTTCTTGTGCGCGCTGGATTATGTTTCGGAGTATGGTGGTAAGGTCAGAAATTCCTTAGTGTCTAAAAGATCCACACTAGTTTGTGGATGCACCGAATGATTATCCATGATTGCTGCCTGTGACCCACTGCAATGATTCCATTAAGACTTGACTTCTCTTCTCGGCTGATCTTTCTTGTAGACCAGACTGGTATCTCTCATAGATCAGGCTTCTTCTACTCGACTGGTCTTTCTTATTTCGACAGCCATAGTGTGGTGATATCCAGTAATTGACTGATGCCACCCGGTTTGGAGTTTCATTGACATGTTTGATCAGGAAGTTTAGAAGAACTTTTATCTAGGCCGAATCCTGATGTATTTTGCTATATAATAATCTTAGCAGATGGTTAGTCAAAGCACAGTTTATTAGTGCATGTGAGTGAAGTTTGCACAGGTAATAACAATTATGTATTTTAATGAGACCGAATAAAATTGAAGCAACTCATTCATACTTGGTAATGGTTAGTGTCCGAATATAGTGTCCATAAATTCGTATTTTGACAATATGTGCCATGTGCGTCGAAGCTATAAAAGCTGGTAAGCATACTCATTAAGCGGGCATTGTATGCTATCTATTAATTTGTACATGCATATTATGTGTTGCGTATGAGAGTAACAGGCATAGACAACATGTGGGGGTAATATAAAGTAAAGAAAAATACAACAAGTTCGTGCATGCTACGGATTTATATGTGACAGTATAATAATATGAAGAAGTAGACATAATTTAATATATCTAGATCAAAGAAATTATATGATTCAAGTATCATAGACTCATCTTCGATCTCACCAATGTATTAGGCATATCAAATATTCCGAGTGTTAAATTTGGCAAAACTTATGCTCAAAAGACTGAATTTGGTTGAACTAAATTATATTCAGTCAATCCAATATGGATTTTTAATTAACAGTTGACATAATATATTTTAATCATCAATAATAAAGATTGTGGCGTACCTATTGCCGATTGAATTTGCTTTGGTGAAGGTAATAGTGCATCTCCAAATCAAAGTGATTTGTACACATATGTAAAGAGAATATATATTTACAGACTATGTCGTTTCTAATTACTTATTAGCTAATTCACATTATTATAAGTGAAAGTGAGAGCGTACCTCCTTGCCCGAACAATTCCGGTACTACATTTAAACGCTCTCGGAAGCGCTTTTTATCAAGATCAAAGCCTTGGTTAAGTTCCACTCGGCCACTTACCAAACCTGGTGTGTAGTTTTTTTTTTTTTTTTATTCTTCGATCCTTTGTTGTTGGATAAGTCGGTAACGAAGAGCCGAATGAGCTTTAGTTGAGAATTGACTTTTGGTCCTTTCTTTCCTTTTTTGCTGAACTGCAACGTTCTGGAGGTCATCAAATATTCCTCGAGCTGAATTGTGTCACGGACCACATGTCCTCGGAAGGCTCCATGCATCTAGTTTGCAGCAAAATTCGCGGTTCGTGATTCCGTGCTTTCTGGAGAGAGTTACCTCTGTTTTAGCGACCGGTGGTTGGATCAGACAGTTCTCCGCAAGTGACTTTCTTCAATATTTCGGGAGCCATAAAAACTTTCATAGATCAAACTAGATTGTGGACCATATATTTTTGGAAAGGTCTGCATGTCTAGTTTCCAACGGTTTTTACGGCTCGTGGTTTCGATGTTTGTAGAGGAAGATATGCTTGTTTTAGTGCTCAATGGTCAGATCAGAAAATCTTCCGCGAATTGCTTACTTATGTGTTGCGGGGGCCACCAAAAATTGTACAAACCAAATTGGGTTGCGTACCATATATTCTTGGAAAGGTTTTGAGGTCTAGTTTCCAGCGGCTTTTACGGCTCGTGGTTTCGATGTTTGTAGAGGAAGATATGCTTGTTTTAGTGCTCGATGGTCAGATCAGAAATTCTTCAGCGAATTGCTTACTTATGTGTTGCGGGGGCCACCAAATATTGTACAAACCGAACTGGGTTGCGTACCATATATGCTTGGAAAGCCTTGGATGTCTAGTTTCCAGTGGTTTTTACGGTTTGTGAATCCGACTTCTGTAGAGGGAGATATGCCCACTTTAGTGCGCATTGGTCAGCAATTCCGCGATTCTGGACAACTCTCTTCTCTTTTCTTTCGTGAGCTGTCGGAATGGGAAAGCAATTCCTCGGACGGATTTTTGATACTTTAAAGCTCTGAGTATTGCTATCGCAATATTCTTCCTTCGGATTTGGTCACGGCCACGGCTCCTGCCACGGGTTCTGTGGTTAATCCACTCCCTAACACATCCAATAGTCGTTTGTTGGGTACTTGAAGTTTTGGATACATCAGAATTCCTTCTGCGGTCTGTTCATGAGGGTTCCTCGGAGTTGAGTTCAGCCCCCTCCTTCTAGCGCCAATTGTTGACGGTGAATTTTGGATCGTTGAAAAGTCAACCGCCAAATAATAACACGTAGGCAAATCGAAGCTTTAACCAATCTAGGGTTGAATAATCAAAGCCTCTTTCTCCACGTGGATGTGATACAATTTGTTCATATTTGAGGATAGTAATATAGAAAAGCAGGAAATAAAGAATAAATCAAGCATAACACATGTTTTACGTGGTAAAACCCCAAGGCGGGGAAACATCCACGGTGCCAGTGACGGCGAGAAGAGATCCACTATAAATAGAATAATTACACACTCAATACTCGCTTTCTCTCAGATAATTGCTTATGTTTCGTATCTCTTTTCTCATGTAAGTGTAAATTGCTCATGATCTCTCCTCGATATAATGAATACATTGATGTATTTATAGGGTTCGATATAGGGTTGCCCTAGTTTCTGTCGTATAAGCGGTGGACTCATTAATTAGAGTCTTTGTAGGATTCTGGTAGAGTAGACTGATTAGAACTCGTTTTCCCGTTTGGTGTTTATCCTTCTGGAAGTTTTGAGTTCTTTCCCGATTAGACTTCTGACACTAGAGAGGAAATAGGGATATTTCCTTACTTGGAGTGTGATTCTTAGATTTCGTATCTGAGTGGATCTCCGCTTGATAAGACATATCTTGATAGGATTGTATTTCTTGTTTTTGCCGAGTAGTTCCTGTTTTGGCCGAGTAGATCTCGCTGAGTAAAGATTTTCGGCGAGCAGGATCTTCGGCGAGTAGGATCTTCGCTCATTAATATTTATTTAACTAGACGACTTTACTTGGCGCATATGCTTCTAACTTCCATATTTAGCTTTCTTGATGACGTGTTCAGACCTGGTGACGTGGAATTACTGTACTTCCGTATTAACCGCTATCTTTGCTGACGTGTCATGCTAACGAAAATATACGTACAACAGAGATATTCAAGTACCTCGCCTTCTTCTAGTTTTCTTGAATTATGTCGTATCAGGGTATCGCGGTATCGGGATACCGGGGTACCGGGAGGCAAAAAAGTGCTAGGATCTTGTAATAATGGAGTCCTTGGAGCCTTGTCTTCTGGATTTCCCGGTATCTTCTGAGTCTAGGAAGCCTTTAAACTTGATCGTGGTGGGTATAAGGTTGCACCCGGCTACTCTGTATTGTGGCGGGGTATCGGGATACTTTATCTACGACATCCTTTTTACCCTGATTTAACTTCTAAGATCGATGGAAAATTCTTCTTTGACCCCTGCCATTTTTGGCGGTTAATAGAGCTGTCCAAGGAATACTAAGTAAACTAAATAACAGTGTTTGTAGCATTATCTTTAACACGCCCCTGCAAGATGGTGGGCATTTCAGACACACCAATCTTAGACCTTAGCATAGTGAACCATGTCCTGGACAAAGGCTTGGTGAGCGAGTCATCCAGTTGATCAGACGAGACAACATGAGATACGCGAAGCTTGCCACTTTGAACCTTCTCCCGAACAAAATGAAAATCAATGGCAATATACTTCATCCGGGAGTGGAACACAAGATTGGAACAAAGATATGTGGCACCAATATTATCACAGTAAATTGTTGGTAGGGTAGAGGGCGAAATGAGGAGCTCGCGCAGTAGAGACGATATCTAAATGACCTTTGCGGCAGTGTGTGCAACAGCCCTGTATTCGACCTCAGTGGATGACCTGGCAATGGTACGTTGCTTGCGTGAGCACCACGAGATAGCATTTGACCCAAGAAAGATGACATACACACTGGTAGAGGTGCGGTCATCCTTGTTTCCAGCCCAGTCAGCGTTAAAGTAAGCATGTAGTGATATGGGAGAATCACGATGCAGTAGGAAACCATGATTAATTGTACCACGTAGATATCGCATAAGACGTTTAGCAAGGGACCAGTGACCAGTGACCAGTCGTCGGACGGTGCATGAATTGTGCAAGTTTATTTACTGTGAAAGCAATATCAGGATGAGTAAATGACAAGTATTGTAAGGCCCCGATTACCCCGTCAAAACTCAGTGGCATCAGTGAGTGCAGTGCCATCGAGAAGCTTAAGATCATGATCAGTGGGCAGGGGTGTAGAGACCGGCTTGGCATCAAGCATCTTGGAGCGAGATAGAAGATCAAATACATACTTTTGCTGAGAGAGATATAAGCCAGCCGAATAGGGGAGAACTTCAACTCCAAGGAAGTAAGACAAGTTGTCAAGGTCTTTGATTGAGAACCTCCGAGCTAGGGTCTTCACGAACTTGTCAACTAGGTCACCATTACTCCTAGTGACAATAATGTCATCAACATATACCAACAAAAAAAAAATACAACCATTAGTATTAAATATAAACAGAGAGGTATCGGAGCGTGAGTTGACAAACCCATTCTAGAGAAGAAATTGGCAAAGCTCATTATACCACGCCCGAGGTGCCTGCTTGAGACCATAGATCACCTTATTGAGACGACAGACATGTGACGGATATGCAGGATCCGCAAACCCTGAAGGTTGGGCCATAAAGACGGTTTCAGACAAGTGGCCATGTAGGAACTCATTGTTCATATCAAGTTGACGTAGGGACCACCCACGGGACACTACTATACTCAGTACGATACGAACCGTAGTGGTTTTAATTATCGGACTGAAATTATCAGTGTAATCAAGGCCCAGTCGCTAATGAAATCCCTTGGCGACTAGGCGAGCTTTGTAACTTGAGATTGAACCATCCAGAGCTCGTTTGATGCGAAACACCCCTTTACATCCCACAACATTATTTAAGGCACTCGAGGGGACCAAATCCCACATTCCATTGCACACAAGAGCATCAAACTCCTCAGACATAGCACGTCTCCATTTTGAAATTTTCAGAGCCTAAGAGGCACAAGTTGGCTCGATATAGGTAGGAGATAGCACACTCGTTAGGGACATTTTGGAAAGGGGTTTGTGGATATTGTTTTTGGACTGGGTTATCATGGGGTGGTCATTGTTGGGAGCTGTTTCGGTCGGGTTAGGTGCAGCGGTTTGGGCAATATTTTGAGCGAGAATTTGGGTGGGTATGGTGCAAGCAGCTGTGTGTTTTGCATTGCACTTTGGGCAACATTTGGGGAAGCAGGTGGTGTATATTGGGTGGGTATTGGTGCAAGTAGATGTGGGTTTTGTATGGCACGTTGGGCAACATTCGAAGAGGCAGATGGCACGTATTGGGTAGCAGGTGGTGCGGTATTTGAGGAGGTAGCTGGTGCGATTAAGTGAGGAGAATTTGGGGCAGAATTTTGTTCGATGGATGAGGTAGGTGGTGCAACTGTATGTGTTGCATGTGGCGAGGATAGGTGCATAGGAGAGCTGGTTGTATGTGAAGGGGAAGGAGGCGGAGCTATAGCTCTTACTTGGGAATCATGGAGCATGATCTGTCGAGGGATCTCATGCACAGCCGGAGAGTGGGCTTGGGAAACTGGAATTGTGACAGACGGGGACTCGTGGGACAGCCAAGTGAAATATGTTTGGTTGCTAGACCTAGGGAGATTGACGTGTAGTGTTTTGTGTGGGAATACTGACTCAACGAAGTTGACATGTCTGGAAACAAATATGCAATCGATTCCCGGATCTAAACAGTGATAAGCACTTTGTGACTGGAAGTACCCTATGAAGATGCACGCCTTAGATCAAGGCTCGAGTTTGTGACTATTGTATGGCCTAACCCATGGGTAGCAAAGACACCCAAAAACATGCAACTTGGCATATGACGGACTGACACCGAATTTTTTTTCAAAAGGAGACAACATGTCTATGACGGGTGTAGGCATCCTATTAATCAAGTATACAGTAGTCTAAAAAGCATATGACCAGAATGTGAGAGGAAGTGAGGCATGTGTTAGAAGAGATAAACCCGTCCCTACAATGTGGCGATGCCGACGCTCGGAGACACCATTGTGTTCCGGTGTGTGAGGTGGTGTAGTAAAGTGTGAGATGCCATAAGTTGCTAGTGTTTTTCTTAGAGCTATGTATTCACCACCATTGTAAGGAGAGTGCAGTGATAAGTTATTCAGGTCGGAAGTGACATGATGCGAGGCACCAGAGTCCAAAAGCCATTCCGGTGTGTTAGTTCGCATGAGGTTGCCATTGCGCACGTCATTGGTTCATCTGAAAACGACCGTGGACAGGAGAAACATTGAAAGCGGTGCACCGTTTGGCCGTGTGTCCCTGTTTGTTGCACAGCTGGCAAAAACCACGATAAGGTCTAGGGGCTGACCTGTTCACCGGACTTGAGGAAGAGAAGTTCCCGGAGTTCTGAAAATTAGAGGTGGGTGCGGCCAGCCTGTTGGATTTTGTTGTGTGAGACCAATTGTTGTACTGATTGGATTGGTGATTTCCAGGGGTTGGTTTGGCAGCGAAGTTTACGGTGATGGGTAACCTGGGGGTTTTCGCATTTTCTTGTTTCAGAAGAGCTTCAGAGTTGAGAAGTTTCTCATGCAATTCTTCAAAGGAGATTGCAGTGTCACGGGGCACGGACAGCGGATGATATGTCCTTAAACTCCTCACCAAGACCATTTAAAATTTTTACTGTTAGATCTTCAGGGTTTTTTGGAGCATCAAGCATGGCTAGTTCATCGGTGACACTTTTCGCATGTTGCATATATTTAGTAATGGATTGTGTACCTTTAGTGATGTTGGTGAGTACACCTTTAAGGTGCATGATGTGTCCTCTGGAAGGCTTAGCATAAGTGTTGGCTAAGGCAACCCATGCATCACGAGCAGTTTGAGCGGAAGCGATAAAAGGTATGATTGATGGGGTTATGGATCCAAGAATTGCATTCAGAAGCAACTGGTCTTGCCTACTCCAGATGTGATAAGTCAAATTTGGTGTGGTTGTACCGTCTGTTATTATGGTGGCTGGAGGACATGGAGATGTGCCATCAATGAACCTCATGAGATCAAAACCGATAAGTAGGGTATGAAATTGAAGTTTCTAGGAGCGGTAGTTAGTTGCAGTGAGTTTTAAGGGAGCTTGGGCAGCAATGTTGATGGAGATGATTGTATTTGGGGAGGAGACCACATCATGAGAGGAAGAAGTAGAAGAGATGACTGTCACGGCAGTTGAGGAAGAAGAAGCATTAGTGGCCATTGTTGGATTGTTGACTCGTTTGAGTTCTTAAAGCTCTGATACCATATAGAGAATTGAATATTGCTGAATCAATTATTTTTACTCATTGATCATGAACGAATTTATACAAGAGAAGAGATTAGGAAGTTGAGTACAAGTGATAAACTAAGACCTACTTACACGAAGTCTACTTTTGCAAAACTAATAAAGGAATATTAATTGTACAAGGAAATATTAACTAGAGTTGTACAAGGAATACTAAGTAAACTAAATAACAGTTGTAGCATTATCATTGTTTGTAGCATTATCTTTAACATGTACAACATAGGTGAAAATCAAACAAATATTAGGAAATAATTTGATGAAATTTATCTTTAAAAAGAAAATAGGACATAATTTGTGTTGTGGGGGTACTTACAAACTATTTAGTCATTTTAGTCATTTTACTCAAAGGTAATATTGAAATTTTAAAAATATATTAATTTGGGGTGTAGATACCGTTTTTGAGGGGTGCAAATACCGTCAATCTATTTTATTTTATTTTTACAAAAACTTGGGCTCCCAACCCAGCTAATGCTGGATACTAACGATTGGTGTATTTGTGATAATATAAGATCCCCACACATGATTGTAAAGATAAAATAATACATGTGTGGCCCAGATATCTATTCCCACGATCAGGGAAAAAAACTTCTCACACATAATTGTAAAATGTATATGGTGGGATTTGAACCCCCCCACTTATGTGGAAGGAAGGTACACTACCAGCTCTGCTAAAAGATGATGCACAGAAAAATATAAGAGTTACAAATACAAATATAATTAATAAAAATCGAAAATATACGAGGACCAAAATGATAATCGTCCCTTTTACAAACCAAATATCCGAACGCCTCCAATGGCATAGCTCAACTGGTAGATGGACGAACTTGGGGCTTGGATAAATAACTTCCAAGTTAGTAGCTCAAATCCTACAAATAACAAAAAACTTCAACAAAAGAAAAAAATACCTAGTTTAAATAGGTCATAGCCTTATAGGCGAATAGATAGATAGATAGATAAAAAAAACAAACAAACAAACCAAATACCCGAACAGGACAACCGCTGATCAGGTCCGGATCCAGGCCGGGTATTTTAGCATCCCTCGAGTGGCCTCACTCTATCAATCAATATATATATATATAATGGCCAAAATTCAAATCAAATGACATTCACGGATTTTTTTCTGTTTTGATTTTTGAAGCAACAATGGCGCTCTCCTCTGCGTTTCGGGAAAGGCTAGAACAGATGGAACACACCAGAAACGAACGCCTCTCGCTCCTGCAGGTCTGGTCTTCTTATCTAACCCTAACTTTCTGTTTGGTTACTGAGAAAAACTCATTATTTATTTATTTATTATTTTATTATGTTCACAGGCAGAGAAGGAAGCGCAAGCTAATAAGTCTCAAATGCTGTCATCGAAGCTTGCAATTATAAGGTCAATTGAACAAAGTTGTTTGTTAATCGATCAGAAGATTGCAACGCAGAATTTCAAAATCGCTTCTCTCAAGTCCGAGATCGAGAAATTGGATGTCAAGTACCTAGATAGTTCACAAAGACTGAGGTAAATGTAATTATTTATTTATTGAGCTTTTATTGTTTATCATTATTATTGTTTTTTGTTGTTGTTTCGTAATTGAAGTGAATTGGATTGGATTTCTAGGGTTTTGAAGAGTGAGGTGGAGGAATTGGAGGAGATGGAGAGAGAGAAGGAGAATTATTATAGATTAAAGGGTTTTGAAATGAATGAGTTTTTGGAAAATGTGGGTGAGTTTGTTAGGGAACATAGATTGCGAGTTGAAGAATTGAGGAACAACAAAAAAAAGGTAAAAAAAATCGAGCTATCAAACTCTTGTTTTGTTATATTCATTTATACATATAGTTATTTCACTTATTAAATCTATCACTTTCTCATTGTTGTGAATTTTAAGGTGCACAATCTATGATTGCGTACCTTCGTAGTGAAGAAATTTAGAAAATTGAACAATCTAATTTTAGTTTACAAGTGAGATTTTGTTATGAAATTGATGTGTTTCAATTCCCAGCGTAAATTCGAATTGAGAATAAAATATGAGATAAAAATAATGGACACAAGATTTACGTGGTAAAACCCTCAGTGTGAGGGAAACATCCACGGACAAAAACTAGAAGGATTTTATTAGACCAAAAATGATTACAATCTCTATTTAATATTTTAGGAGAGAACTACAACCTTTCTCTCAAACAAGAGGAAAGAACAAGGGAGAAGAGAAGAGAAGTGCTTATTGGCTTGGGATGATTTTGGGAGAAAACTTGAGTTGGTATTTATAGGCAAAATTCAACCCCAAAAGTCATTATGTAATTAATGTGTGTAGTTGGAAGGAGATCAACTTCCACTAGCCAACTACTTTGTTGCTATCAAAATCTCCGATTTTCAAACTTCATTTAATATACCAA
The DNA here is from genome assembly GCA_008009225.1 of Acer yangbiense. Classification (NCBI taxonomy): domain Eukaryota; kingdom Viridiplantae; phylum Streptophyta; class Magnoliopsida; order Sapindales; family Sapindaceae; genus Acer; species Acer yangbiense. Next base: position 14,853,456 of record CM017773.1, on the reverse strand, counting down.
ATGACTTCAAATCCTTTCATTCTCCCACTTGAAGTCATCTTTTTCACGACCTGTTTTATCCTTCTTGGTACTATATTCTCTTGAAAAAAAAAATCTTAGTATGCTCTGTGGTTGCAGCAGTGTCTGATCATCCACATCAGGTGCTGGAAATAAGAGTGGTGGTGTGGAAGTACATGTCTAGGAAAGTTCTGTCAAAGGAGACAAGTACTTAAGTGTGTCCGGTGTGACCCTCCACTATTTCCTAGGAACTTTCGTGGTGTACTATTCACGGATATCCGCACTATTCCAGTATATGGTACTATTCACGGGCACTATTTATCAAATGTCTTGTGTGAATTTCACAAAATTGGGAGCGAAATTCGAATTCGAGAAATTCATCGAGAAATTCAACGAGAGTAATTTCACGTTCTGGAAAATGAAGATAAGGGCAATCTTGATGAAGGATAATTGATGGCAGCAATTGGTGAAAGGCCAACAGAGATCATTGATGATGGCGAGTGGAACAAGATTGATGGCAATGCAATTGCCAATCTACATCTAGCACAATCTGATGGAGTATTATTAAGTGTGGCAGAGAAGAAAACGGCAAAGGAGATATGGGATACTTTGACAAAGTCATATGAGGCCAAATCACTACAGCGCAAGATCTTCTTGAAAAGGAGACTCTACACACTTCGAATGGCGGAATCCTCGTCTGTTACCGACCATTGCAACACCTTAAATACACTATTTTCTCAGCTCACAATGTTGGGTCATAAAATAGATGAAAATGAACATGCGGAACTTCTACTTGAAAGTCTACCCGACTCATATGATCAACTTGACCAACAATATCCTTTTAGATTATCTATTATTCGATGATATTGCAACTGCTATTTTTGAAGAAGAAAGTAGACGTAAGAATAGGGAAGACAAGTTAGCAAATTCACAGCAAGCAGAGGTTTTATCGATGACGAGGAAGATCAATGGAACGTGGCCCCAGTGGGAGTCACAATCATGGTAGATCAAAATCAAGAAGTAACAAGAACATCAAGTGCTACTGTTGTGGCAAGAAAGGGCACGTCAAAAGTGAGTGTTGGCTAAACAAGAAGAGTGGAGGCAACAAAGCTCCTGAGTCATCAAATTCTCAGGGATGTGTTGCAAGTACTTCAGACGATGGTGAAGTTCTATACAGCAAGGCAACATCTATTGTTGAAGGCAGAAAGCAGTTTGCTGATGTCTAGCTTTTAGACTCAGTGTCAACCTAGCACATGGCCTCTCGAAGAAAATGATTTCACAAATATAAACCTATCTCAGAAGGATCTGTATTTATAGGTAATGATCCTGCTTTAGAGATCGCTGGTATTGGTACTATCAAGATAAAGATGCATGATGGTACCGTTCGCACTATTTAGGAAGTAAGACATGTGAAGGGCTTGAAAAAGAATCTGTTGTCTTTGGGACAATTAGATGATCTCGGATGCAAATCCCATATAGAAAATGGGATCATGAAGATTGTTAAAGGCATGCTTGTAGTTATGAGGGCAGAAAAGATTGTTGCAAATGTATACATGCTTAAGGGAGAAACACTATAGGAAGCTAATGCATGTGTTGCATTGTCCAACCATGGAGAAGACTCAGCAATGATGTGGCATTGCAAACTATGCCATATATTGGAACGAGATGTAATGATTCTCTCTGACCGGAATCTGCTTTCTGGGCTTAAATCGGTAAATCTACCATTCTGTGAGCATTGTGTTACAAGTAAGCAGCATAGATTGAAGTTTAGCAAATCAACTGCTAGAAGCAAATGTATTCTAGGAGGAGCAAAGTACTTTGTGACTTTTATTGATGATTACTCCAGGAGATGTTGGGTGTACCCAATCAAGAGAAAGTTAGATGTGTTTCCAGTGTTCAAAGCCTTCAAAGCACGAGTGGAACTTGAATTCGAGAAGAAGATCAAGTGTTTTGAGGACAGATAATGGAACAGAGTATACAGACGGCGAGTTTTTTGCATTTTGCAAGCAAGAAGGTATCAATAGGCAATTCACAGTCACATACACTCCTCAACAAAATGGAGTGGCGGAGTGGATGAATAGAACTCTAGCAGAAAGAATTAGAGCTATGTTGAGGATTGGAGGTCTACCAAAGTCATTTTGGGTAGAAGCAGCCAAGACCGCCTGTTATGTGATAAATCGGTCTCCATCAACTGCAATTGAGTTAAAAACACCAATGGAGATGTGGACCGGTAAGCCAGCTGACTATTCTAATCTACATTCATTTGGATGTCCTATGTACATAATGTACAATGCCCAAGAAAGAGCAAAGCTGGATTTGAAATCCAGGAGGTGTATATTCTTGGGGTATGCTGACGGTGTGAAGGGGTATTGCGTATGGGATCCCACTACCCATAAGGTTATAGTCAGCAGAGAGGTTATCTTTGTAGAAGAACAATTACAGAGAGAGATGATAGCATTTCAAAAGAAATTCCAGATACTACAGAAGTTCAGGTGGAAGATAATCCAGAACAAGAAGATTTAGATTCTTCTGAAGCAGAACCGGAGCACGAAGTACAAGAATCAGTCGAGTTCGAGGTTCTAGAAGTTCGACGGTCAACTCGTGAGAGAAGACCTCCGGCTTGGCACTCGGAGTATGTTTCAGAGAGCAACATAGCATACTGTCTTCAAACAGAGGATGGAGAGCCATTAACTTTCCATGAAGCTAGAAATAGTTCAAATGCATCTCTATGGATGACAGCAATGCAGGAAGAAATTGAAGCTCTACACAAGAACAAGACATGGGAGCTTGTTCCACCACCACATGGAAGAAAAGCCATCGGAAACAAATGGGTCTATAATATCAAACAAGATGGCAATGACCAAGTGGAGCGGTATCGTGCAAGATTGGTGGTGAAAGGATATGCTCAGAAAGAAAGCATAGACATGAGATATTTTCCCCGGTGGTTCGACTTACAACAGTCAGAGTAGTTATGGCTATGTGTGCTACGCTTGACCTACACTTAGAGCAGTTGGATGTAAAAACTGCATTTCTTCATGGAGAACTTGAAGAAGAAATTTATATGCTTCAACCAGAAGGTTTTGCCAAAGAAGGCAAGAAGAATTTGGTTTGCAGGTTAACCAAATCTCTGTACGGTTTAAAACAGGCGTCAAGGTGTTGGTACAAGAGATTTGATTCCTTCATTATAAGCCTTGGGTACAATAGACTCAGTTCAGACCATTGTACTTACTACAAGAGGTTTAAAGATGATGAAGACTTCATTATCCTGTTGTTGTACGTGGACGACATGTTGGTAGCAGGCCCCAACAAAGATCGAGTCCAAGAATTAAAGGCACAGTTAGCTAGGGAGTTTGATATGAAGGATTTGGGACTAGCAAACAAGATTCTAGGGATGCAAATTCACCGAGACAGAAAAGACAGGAAGTTTTGGCTTTCTTAAAAGAACTACTTGAGGAAAATTTTGCGACGCTTCAATATTCAAGATTGTAAGCCAATTTCTACCCCACTTCCTGTGAATTTCAAATTATCCTCAAGTATGAGTCCTAGCAATGAAGCGGAAAGGATGGAAATGTCTCGAGTGCCATATGCATCAACAGTAGGAAGTTTGATGTTCGCTATGATATGTACAAGACCAAACATTGCATAAGCAGTGGGAGCGGTTAGTCGATACATGGCGAATCCTGGTATAGAGCATTGGAATGCTGTAAAGAGGATTCTGAGATACATCAGAGGAACCTCAAATGCTGCATTATGTTATAGAGGATCAGAATTTACTGTCAGGGGTTATGTGGATTCGGATTTTGCTGGAGATCTTGATAAAAGGGGAGCTATACGCTGGATTTCCAAGTTACAAACAGTTGTGGCTCTATCTACAACTGAGGCAGAGTACATGGCAGCTACACAAGCTTGTAAGGAAGCAATTTGGATTAAAAGGCTAACGGAGGAACTTGGGCACAAACAAGAGAAGATCATTTTGTTTTGTGACAGTCAGAGTGCCTTGCACATCGCAAGGAATCCAGCTTTCCATTCCAGAACCAAGCACATAGGAGTACAATATCACTTTGTTTGGGAAGTAGTGGAAGAAGGTAGTGTGGATATGCAAACGATACACACTAAGGAGAATCTAGCAGATGTATTGACCAAGCCTATCAACACTGACAAGTTCTTTTTGTGTAGATCCTCCTATGGTCTAGCAGACACGTAAGCAGTAGGAATTTGAGCAAAGATCAGAAGGATAAACAAACCATGAAAAGATGACTTCAAGTAGGAGAATGAAAGGTTAAAGTCACTTTCACATGGTAATTAATTAGGAGTTTGAAAATTGGAGACTTTGGTGGCAACAAATTAGTTGATGGGTGGTAGTTGATTCTCTCAACTACATGCATTAATGGCATGTGTGGCCGCCTTGCCTATAAATAGCAACCCATGTTTCTCCACTCTTCATCCCAAGCTCTTCTCTTCTCTTCTCTTCTCCCTAAATGTTCTTTCCTCTTAGAGAAAAAGGTTATAGTTCTCTCCTAAAATATTAGCGAGAGGTTGTAATCTTTTTGGTCTAATAAAATCCTTGTAGTCTTTGTCCGTGGATGTTTCCCTCACATTGAGGGTTTTACCACGTAAATCTTGTGTCCATTATCTTTATCTCATATTTTATTCTCAATTTGAATTTACGCTGGAAATCGAAACACGTCATTTTGATAACAGATTTGAAAATGAAGCACCGAAATCGGGCAATGGTTAAGGCTTAAACAAAAATTATATAATTACTGTCAAGTTTTTTTTGTTTGTCTTGAGATTTTATTTCTGGATGTATGTGATTGAACTGTGTGAGTTATAATGGTTGAAAAAGATTTGTTTTTGGAGGTTTCAAACTTATAGATTTCAGTAATGAATAGAAGAAAATGGCTTGTCTAGGAATTATCATTTTTGAAGATAAAAGACTTTATTTTGAGTACATGGACTCTCTATTGTTGAAATCCATTTCTCTTGAATCCCGATTGTGTTGTTTAATGTTTTTGTTTGCTCAAAGCAATACAGGAGATGTGTCATTTCAAAATAAAATATCCAAACTTCCCTAACCAATCGGGATTTTTTGTCCTTAAAATGGTATACTCCCTCTAATCTGTTGTGTCCTCTGGAGGGAATTTCAAGTGTTGTTCTAAAGCTATAATTTCCTTCTCACTAAAATTTCCATCCTACACAATCACAATGGTTTCTCATTATAGCTTTGTATTTTATGCCATGTTTTGTTATTGGTCAAAACTTTGAACATTCCTCTGTGAAACACTGTTCAAAGAAACATATTAACCGGGCAGTTAGACTTTTCTTTCTTCTTCAACCGGTCAATTATGCTATCTCCTTGATTATAACCAGGTAGATGAGTATGGTTAATTGTCATCAAGATGCTTAGTGACTGAAACTGCGAGACCTGAGAAGTCTGATTCCGGTTTTGTGGCTCAAGAGATTGTAAATAAACTTACTACTATTGTGTTCATTAACCCCTAGGTTGAATTAATTTCTCAGAGTTTTCTTGATTTTTTGAGTCTTAATTAGTGGTTTTCCTCTAACAGATACTAAACATGAAAGTTAAAGGGAAATATAGAATGATAAAATGGAGTAGTTTTGAAAGCATTCGTATTAAAATGTTGGAAGCCATAATCTATGGCATACATATAGTTGATATTTATTGGTTCTTTTACGTTGTGGAGATCAATGCTAATGAATTTGAATTTCATGGTTGGAGCAAGAAAAATAAGTACTATATGGTTCTTTTATTGGCATAATAAAGTTTAGACGATATTGGTCACAGATTGAGAAAAAAAGACACAAATAAAAGTCCTAATGATAGATTTGTAGAATTTTGATTAATGATGATTTTTGATGATATAGTAAAATGGTCTTGTTCTTGATGAGAATGATTATTAACATAAAGTTTGTCATTTTACTTGGATGACCTGCAATAATTTTCCTGTTAAATAATTATAGTTTTCACTAGCCCTTTTGAAAGGAATGGCTCTCATATGAAATTGATCTCTCTTCAGCTCAACTCAACCTTCAAGGAACTTCAAGGCAACAACGGATACTCGAGTTATTCTGAAATATCTGCAGCTGAAATGAGAAAGTCTGAACTTGTTGCTATGAAAGAGAATATGAACAAGAACTTAGCTTCGAATTATGAAGTAAGAGAACATTTGCAAAATCAGCTTCAAAATGTATTGACTGCACAAAATCAAGATAGGAGGAGACTGTAACTATTTACTGAAGACAGAGGAATCAAGCACAAGGTAATTGGTCATGAGGAAATGAGGCCAACATGTCAAAATTAAGCATGATTGTACAGAGAGCACAAATTGTGGCTGACCTTACGCCGTGAATCAATAGTCATTAATATGTTTGCTCGAGGTCATTGTGGCCGGATGCCATGAGGCTGGCCTTGGAAAGTTTTACTTACCTTTGTTACCGTAGATGTCGATATCTGCAAAAGCCAACTCAGACAATTCAGTCCCTGCAAACTAACATAAAGCAAGTTTAGTAAGTGATCTCCGATACTCAAGTTAGTGTCTGAGAGCAAAAAATGTGGCCAACTGTTGTAAAATCGTGAACTTTTATTAGAGGGATAAACATTACATGGAGGGCTCACTCTATAAAGGGATAAAAATCTCTTTTAATATTGCTTAATGCAGAGAATGTTTAATTACTAATTTGGTTGTTTTGCTTCATGGCTCTTGAAAGGGGAGATTTATTTCAACTGCACTGACCTTGGACTTCTTCTTTAGGCTAGAAAATATTCACTAATGTAACTCTACTCGCAATACGTTACATGTTAATCGCTCGGTCGGTATTTAAAAAATGAAAATAGAGTGGAACGAGTGTAATACGTTAATCTATTCATTACACATCTTGTGACATGATATTAAAAAGATGATCGAAAGCATGTTGCTTGGTCATCATTGGGATTTATGGTTGGATTTGGATTTGGATTTCAATCTCATGTCACTTTGTCTGCACCTAAATTAATGATCTGAATTAATTATATCTTTTGATTGAGTAAAACATAAAAATTAATAAAAATAATCTAGACTATTAATTTGTTATATTGGACACGTGTTAATAGATTATAGAGGTGAGGAGAGAAAAGATGAGGATAGGATCAAGATGGTAGATTGAGTTTGGGCAAAAATATACATATACCATGGAACCGAACAATTGCAAACTTGATCCGAAATTGTTTCATGCCTTGTAAATGTACCACAACTACGATAAAATGAGGTTGATTCAATAGTATGCCTCACCCCTCACTCAGGTTGTTGGTTCGAGTTATACCCCTAATCCCGAAATATTGTATTATTTGAAAAAAAAAATGTACAACCAAAAGCCCCTATAATAGGACATACACCACGTGTTCATTTTAGATGCTGTTAGAGCATCTCCAATGCAAATATGTATTTTTGAGTTTCTAAATAGTGTCATATTAGTATTTCTATTCATTATGATGGACCCACTTTTGAAAGGTTTTTTTTTTTTTTTTTTTTTTTTTTACAGAAATGTATATTCACATCTCCAATGCAATTATCTAAAATCAAATATGTATCCATTTTATAATCAATCATAATAAAACAATTATTAACTCTCTCTTCTTTTTTATTTTACGATTTATTTTACAATTAAATAAGCTCTAATATTATTGGTGGAAAGAGTTAGAAGTCTTAATCAGCATTTCTAGGAGAGTTTATAGAATTAGAAACTCAACTTAATATTCTCTAACTTTTTTTAACCCTTCGTCTCCATATTAAAGTTAGATAATTACATTGGACTATTAGAGATAGTTTTTTTAACATTTTAACTATCTATCTCATGTGGCAGTAAATTTTTTCTAAATGCGAATTTGCATCGGAGTCTATCTCATGTGGCAGTAAATTTTTTCTAAATGCGAATTTACATCGGAGACGCTCTTACCTCTCTCCCTTCTAGTTCTAGTTGATTGTACGGAATTTGATCCTCCCACACTCTGGAACCTTCTTTTTTAATGGAAAAACCCTAACTTAAAAACAATAAAAAACCGATTATAACCTTCCATTTTCACACTAGGTTCTAGTACATTCCAAATTATTCATGAATCACATAATCATATAAAAACCGATTATACAGAATTTGAAAGCAGAGTGAGTGTAGCGAAAGCAAAGCAAGAAATGGCGGAGGATTTGGCGTTGGATTTGGAGGAGCTCAGACAACTCCACAGCATCGCTAAGAGGCCTAGAATAATCTCTCTTATCAACACTGAAATCCAAAACCTGGAGAAGGTAATTTTTTTTTTTTCTCTTTGTTGTTCATTTTTATCAACTCATTACAGATGTTATGCGTATATAAAAGTAAATGGACTGCTATGTCTTTGATTGATGCTTTCATTTTCAACTAATTATATTTGGTGCCATTATTTGTTCAATCTATTATCATCGACGCTGTTTTCTTAGATTTTTTTTTTAAAATGTTACGATTTTGTGTTTTCTTTAAAGAATGTCTAGAGATGATACTTTGTTCGTGAGCGAAGGAGTGAATAATGTTATGGATTGTGTTAATATGTTGATTGAAATCATAATGTTGATATACTTTGATGTTTGATGACAGTGAAATTAAGAATATTTCATTTTTCAATCAAATACATAAATAGTATATATGGTTTAGGTCATGTGTTTATTTCTTTCCATTTCAATTTCAATTTCGTATCATATTCATGTGATGCTTACATGATTGCCCACTCAAATTGCTGTTCGTAAAGATTGAAGTTCTTGCCATTTGTTTAATCATATTGCAAATATGTAATCATATATGTTTATGCATCATTTCTTTGCTTTCCTTTTAGTAAGAAACAAGAAAGTAGTTGAGTGTAAAAACAATATTTGAAGAGAATAATAACAAATTCATGCGGTATATAATGGCCCTAACTATGATTTATTAGATATCATTGATAAATAGATGTTGTTAGTTAAGTTAACTGCCCAAATTTCTTAGTTGGGGTCTTGGTAACTTGCTAGGCTGCAAGGTCTGTTCAATACTTTGAGGAAATTATGAAGTATCTCATCTAATATAATTGAAACTGTGTGTAAAAGTCCATGGTAAATATGTTTTAGGTTGCCATGCAGCTGATATAAGATGCCATTCAATTGGTCAGTGAAGCCTCTAGCAGCAATGCTAAGAGGGAATCTGTTTTAGTTCACCATCCCAAGTAAGAAGGTAGATTCGCCCTTGTCACATTTACTTGCAATCTACCGTCCCGTGTCTTCCTTTCTGGTGGATGTGGAGGTACTTTTTCTAAAATGAGCTAGCAAGAGTGATTAGTTACACAATTTTATTATTAGGTACACATAAATGTCTTGCAAACCTGTTTGCTGTTCAATCGGTGAAAAAGAGAAACTATAGAGTTTTTGTCGGTTGTTTGAGTAGAGAGGGGAAAATTTACGACTTAATAGCCAAATCCTAGTTTTTGGGGGGTTTAGTTATAACTACTTGGTTTAGTGGTTTATGGGTTAAACTGACAGGGTTCTTAAGGTCTTACCTGGACCTAAGCAAAACTTGTGAAAGTGGGAACCGTTTGGTTGACCAATAGGATCTTGATTTTGAATCATTAAAAGAAATGGAATTTTGTTGAGACGCCACTATCAAAGCTCTAGCTAGAACCTAGAACTATGCAGGCTATTAATTTTACACTTTATATAATGTTGGATTGGATTGCAAGTTTGTCATTCAACGTGCCTAGGCCAATTAAGCTCTATACTGCATTTCTACATTGCATCTAATTATCAATTTCCCTTTCCTTTTGTAGTTTTCAAAAGAGGCTGGTCTGGCTGCTCCTGCAACTGTTTCACAAAGTCCAACTCCAATTACAACAGCAGCTAAGGTGCCTTATACTCCAGCTCTGAGCTATGTTACGGTTGCATCCTTCAGCTGGGACCAGGATAATGAAAAAGTTAAGGTATAAAAGTAATTACGTAAAAGATTTTTAAGGAAGCTCCACAGCAATCATATACCATAGTATTGATGCCTTCTTTTCATGTTTCCAATATTGCAAATAAAAGCAAAATAAGACTTTAATTGCCTTTTTATTTCATCAGATATACATCTCTTTAGAGGGAGTTGATAAGGAAAAAATGGAAACAGAGTTCAAGCGGATGTCTTTTGATGTCAAATTCCATGATGTCCAAGGGAAAAACTATCGATTTACCATCCCAAAGTTGAACAAGGAGATTGTACCTGAGAGTTGTAAGGCCCTAGTTAAACCCACTAGGGTGATTATCACACTGGTCAAAGCTTCAAAGGGCAACTGGCTAGACTTGCCTTTCAAAGATGACAAGGTAATTACATACAGTAGTAGGGATCTTTTTGTCTTCTTTTATGTCGAGAAGTATAGTCGACTAATGCTAAAACTTTCCCATTTCTGTAAAATTCGCAGCTAAAGCCAAATCTGGATAAAGAGCGAGATCCAATGGCTGGGATTATGGATTTGATGAAGGTTAGTTCACTTTGTCTATCTGCTGCATAGTCATGTGATAGCACTTGCACTCATAGAGACACATGCATAACAACATATTATCGGATTGAGATATATGTAAATGAGTTTGCTTATAGAGACAGGCATAACTATATATTATCGGATTGAGATATATGTTAATATGTTTGCATATATTGCTGTGAATTCATCTGTGATGAACTTTCTTTAACCTATATGCTATTGCACAAACTACAGAATATGTATCAGGACGGAGATGACGAAATGAAGCAAACAATTGCGAAAGCTTGGACTGATGCCAGATCTGGCAAAACAGCTGACCCTCTCAAGGGGTATCGCTAAACCTAATCATTGGATTTTGGTATATGCCCTTACTTTTGTTTTTAGGTTTTAAAGTACTCGCATCGTATGAGATAGCATCGCAGTGGAGTTGTAAGAAGTTTGTGTTAGGATAATTTCTGTTATTAATGTAAAACGTTATTCTATTATATTGCCCTTATGTTCCTAGTGTGATTATGCATTTATTCTCCCAGTGTTACCATATTCATTTTGTCTTCTATCAAAAACATGTCAAATCTTCCGTAAGCTCAACTATTAGGTTTTTCAAATATTCACAAAAAATATGAGGGCTCTCAATCTCCATTGGAGAGTCTGATCAATGACTTGGCATTGGCACTCCTGCAAGTAGAAGCTGCAAGTCGGACTAACAAAATCTGAAATTTATGTTTTAGATAATTTTCTGAGATTTTAATTTAGCACTCCTGCAAGTAGAAGCTGCAAGTCGGACTAACAAAATCTGAAATTTATGTTTTAGATAATTTTATGAGATTTTAATTTAATGGTCTCAAGTTTGTTTAACACCAAACAAGCTTAGTAATCCAGATCTTATCTTATAATTTCTAATCAACTTAAATTATCTTAATATTTTGAGTTTAGTACTAATGCTGGGCTGTCCAAAATATTTTTTTTTAAATCATACTCAAATTAGATGGTACAGTAGAACCCCTCTAAATTAATATTCTTGGGACCTACCCTTAAGTATTAATTTAGAGGGGTTATTAATTTGAAGGGTTTGACCTTGTAAAGTATTATTTTGTCTTAAAAAACGTGTAGAAGTCAGTTTTCTTGTTTAGGGAAGATTTCTTTTCGGGATTTCTTGTTTAGTCGGTTTTCTTCTTTAGGGGAAGTTCCTTTTTTTTAGGATTCCTAATCGCAATGGCACTGCCCATGGCAAATCGAAAGGTTTGCTTCTCCTTGACAATTGCACTGCCTATGTACCACTTATAGAGCTACCTAATCATATCCAACTCAGGAACATCACAATGCATTATCTACCACCAAATTTGAAGAAGAGTGTTACACTCCAACTGAAGAGGTTATCATCAATGATATCACAAGGCAAAATAATGATGATGTGGTTAAAATAGATAATAATGACGATAGTCATAAGGTACCTAAAATCTCTACAAGTAAGGTTACGTTGTTGAAATGCTCAATTTAATTGAAACCTTTTGACAACAACAAGAAGGTGATGATAATAGCTTCTTGAGGACAATTAAAAAGATGAAGATAAAGTTAAAAATATCAAACATGTGACCTAGTGCAAATTAGTATCTTGAAATACTTTTATAGTTCTTGAATAATTTATAATATAATTTGTACTTTTATGAAATATTAATTTATGCGACAGTCGGGACCGAAATTTTACACTAGGTTTCAAAAAGAAATTATTAATTATTACGATAGAGGGGTTTATTAATTTTTTATACTAGCCCGAGTCGGGACCGAGATTTTTTATTAATTTAGAGAGGAGATTAATTTATAGGAGATTAATTTACAGGGGTTCTACTGTATATGAGTTGTCGAGATCTTGTAAATCATAAATCTAAAGCTGTCTCTATATCTTCAGTTTAATAGGCCCCAATGGTGGTAATTCTGCAAACAATAAAGTAATACTTTAGTTTTTTTTTTTTTTTTTTTGGTGAAAGGGGTGGGCTAAAAGCCCGAAACAACAACAAACACAAAAAACCTAAAAGAAGGGTCTAACAAAGGAAACATCCTTAAAATCATCATCCAGCAAGCCAACAATCTGGGGAGGAGGGTCTTCAAAGAAGGTCGTTCCCAGCTCTAAGGAGTAGCCAACACTAGCAAGACCATCAGCAACTCTATTACATTCTCTATAGATATGCTGCACATGACAGCTCCAATCCCTCCCTATAAGGTCTCTGCAAGCAAGAATGATACTCAATTAGGGATGATTAGGAGGGACATATTCATTAAGAAGAAGAACAGCATCATGTGAATCAGATTCAACAGCAAGCCTATGGAACCCAGCTTGCCAAGCAAACTTGAGACCTTCAAAGATGCCCCATAGTTCAACCTCAATAATACTGCCCACTCCCTTATTTAAAGAGAAACCACCACGCCAGTTTTTCAGATGGTCTCTAAAGACCCCTCCAGCAGTAATGACTCCCACGTCTGGCCTCATCCCACCATCCACATTCAACTTCACCCAATCTGGAGGAGGAGGCTTCCAAGACAGCACACGTTGCTGCAGATCATTCACTCTATTTTTACCAACATTCGCATCCATCCAGTCATCAACATACCTTAAAATACACAAACCAGGTCTGGAAGGCAACTTGAAAATGGGATTAAAGATGTTATCACATCTCCACTTCCATATGAACCAAAGCACAACAGAGAAGAGTAAATAGTTTGGGCAAATATCAAGGATAAGCTTCTTGCATTTCAGATTCTGATACAACCAGTCCTTCCACTCCTTATTAAAACTGCTAGTCTTAGTAATACCCTTACACACATCTTCCCAAATGGCAATGGAACTACCACAGCCCCTAAAAACATGTTCCACATCCTCACAATACACCTTACACCTATCACAAGTGGGATCCATGGTAAGACCCCTAGAGGTTCTATGATCATTAGTAAGCAATTTCCCATGAAGAAGAGTCCACAAGAAATGAGTAACTCTAGGGGGGGCTCTAAGCTTCCAAATAAAATCCCCATCCCAGCTAGGCAGATTATCATTTTTGAACAAACTCTCATAGGCACTCCTTACAGAAAAATCACCACTCCTAGTAAAACCCCAAAAAACTTTATCAGGATTACAATGAGAAGAACCAGCATGACAACTAATAATTCGGCACACAACACTCTGAGGAAGGACAGAAGACAGCTTGTGTATGTCCCAATCATAAGGTAAAAGGTAATCACTAACAGATTCAGACAGTTGCATATCAGACAGAGGACAGAGAGCAAACCTGAGAATGCAACCGAGCTCAGGGACCCAATTATCAGTCCAGAACCGAGTTCTAGCCCCATTACCAATCCACCATTGCAGCCCTTTCACAAGGATTTTAGCACCACAAGAGATACCTCTCCAAGTACTAGAAAAATTTCCAGTTTTCATGCTATCAAACCTGTCAATAACTCCATTTTTAAGGTATTTATTCCTAAGCACCTCAGCCCATAAACCATTTTCATCATTTATCAGCCTCCAACCAGCTTTAGCCAATAAAGCATGATTCATGGATTTCATTCCCTTGATTCCCAAACCACCATTCTTTTTAGGAAGGCACACAGTTTCCCAATTGACAAGGTGCACTTTCCTTTTTTCAGCATTGGAAACCCACAAGAAATCCCTATTAAGTTTATCAAGTTTGTGACAAATCTCATAAGGAAGCTTAATCGACTGCATCGCATATACAGGGAGAGCAGATGCCACAAACTTGATGAGGGTACATCTTCCAGCCAAAGAAAGAGAAGCGCTTTTCCACGAAGCAAGTCTCTTTTGAGACTTATCCAAGATCTCTTTATAAGTATTTTTCGTAACACGACCATGTAAGAGAGGAATACCAAGATAGTTGCCTAAATTTTTTGTGATAGGAGAACCACACACACTAGCCAACTTACTAGCCTCATTGTCACAGATGTTATTAGAGTAAAAGACTCTAGACTTTGGAAAACTGACTTGCTGACCAAACAAATCACAAAAAGTATCAAGGCAATTCCTTATAGTCTCCGCTTGGCTCATCGAAGCATGGCCAAAAAGGATGAGGTCATCCGCAAAGAATAGATGAGATATTTCAGGGCCTCCACGAGATACCTTAACAGGCCTCCACTTTCCCTCACAAAGTTTCTCATTGATAATGTGGGATAGTTTCTCCATACATAAGACAAAGATGTAGGGAGATAAAGGATCTCCTTGTCTAATGCCTCTCATAGGCTTGAAACTATCCGAAAGCTCTCCATTCAAAATAACTCTATACTTAACGCTTGAAATACAATTCATAATCAAATTGTTGAGCTTTCCCTCAACACCACATTCCTCTAGCACATTCCTAATAAAACTCCAACTTAATTTATCGTAGGCTTTGGCAAGGTCAATCTTCCAAGCCATATATCCCACTTTTCCCTTAGAAATCCTGAATTTGTGGAGAACTTCTTGAGTAACTATAATGTTGTCTTGAATTTGCCACCCAGGCACGAAAGCAACCTGATTAGGACTCACAAGCTTAGGAAGAAAAGGTCTAATCCTTTGCACAAGTAACTTGCTCAAGGTTTTATAAGTGGTGTTACACAGACTTATTGGTCTGAATTGAGTCATATTCAAAGGGTTGGGATTTTTGGGAATAAGGGATATAAGTGTTTGGTTAATAATATCTGGAATACAACCTCTTTGAAAGCAGCCCGAAACCAACCTGAACAAGTCAAGCTTGCAATGATCCCAACATTTTTGAAAAAATATGGCTGGGAAGCCATCGGGTTCAGGGGTCTTAAAACCCTCAATATCAAAGATGCACTGCTTGACCTCTTTTTCACTCACCGAGGCCTCTAAACAAGCAATATCACTAGAGTTCAGTTTTTGAAATAATTGGGTCAACCTAGAATACTCACCAGTACCCAAGGTTTCGGCAAAAAGTCTTTGAAAATAATTGACTGCTTCCTTTTTCATCTCCTCAGCTTCCCCAATCCATCCACCATTTTCTTTCTCAAATCCTTCAATTTTATTCCTTCTTCTTCTGATAACAGTAGATAAGTAAAAGAATTTGGTGTTTTTGTCTCCTTCTCTAAGCCAACAATTCCTAGACTTTTGTTTCCAAAATATTTCCTCTTGGATAAGAATCTCATTGTACTCTTTTAGGAGAGATTCTTCAAGCTGAGAAAGATACCGGGAAAACCTATAACTCAAACTTCTTTGAATCCCTTGAATACGAGCTATCAATCTTTTCTTGTTTCGAAAAAGATTACCAAATTCTTCAATATTCCATTTTTGAAGAATTCTGGTCATGTTATGGAGTTTGACAGTAGCATTATCTCCTTAGGAACTCCAATTTTTGGAGATAACTTCCTCAAACTTTCTGTGCTAAAGCCACATGGCTTCAAATCTGAATGGTTTGCACCTAGCATTAGGAATGTGATTGCTAAGAAGTTGGATGATCAGAGGACAATGATCAGACATCAATCTTGGGAGATGTCTCATAAAACCCTCAGCATAATTGATCCTCCAATCCATAGAGCACAAAGCTCTATCCAACCTTTCCCATATTTCTTCTCCAATACCCCTCTTCGTCATCCATGTAAATTTCGGCCCAATAAATCCCAATCAACCATATTATTACGATCAATCCAATTAGAAAAGCCACTGTTAGAAAAAGTGGGTCTGCCCCCTCTTTTTTCAGACATGTTGGTGATTTCATTAAAGTCTCCAGTAATCAACCAAGGCATGTCACAACAACTTCTAATGCCATCAAGATAATTCCAAAGAAGGCTTCTCATAGTGACACACGGGTTGGCATAAACAACCGTAAGAATCCAATAAGCATTATGATCTTTAACCAGAGCAGTAACAGTCTGCCTAGATTTAGCAATAACCTGGATCTGAAACCTACTTTCATCCCAGAGAAGCCATATTCCTCCAGAAAAACCATCCGCATCCACAACAAAGTTCTTATCAAAACCTAGGTTTTTTATAGTTTGCTGAGCTTTCAAACCACTAATTCTAGGTTCAAATATTGCAAGAATCTCAAACTGATGCATTCTTCGAAGATCAGCCATATTCTTAATAAAACCCTTCTTACCTGCTCCTCTCACGTTCCACACACAAATCATGAGAAAGAGATAAAAAGAAATCTCTATTCAGAGACTGTAGCCATAACCTCTTCCAACTCAGAGGCCATATCATTAAAACTCTCCTTATTACGCCACACAGCCTTACCAGGAGTTGTATCACTAGTAGACTTACTTTCAGAAGCATGAATTTCAAAACTAGAAACTTCTTTATGAAACTGACGCAAAACTTCACTGTCAGGAATATCACTCTCAACCTGAACAGAGGGTTCATTCACTTGGAGCTTACCTTTACTGCCCCCCTTGCTTTTCGAACAACTAGCCTCTCATTGACTCCCCACCTTATTACTAAGACCACTGATAGCTGTCTCTCCTTTTCTAATGATTTTCTTAATGTTCATCTTCACACCCTTATTAAACTTCTGGTTAGAAATATCTTTCAAGACAGACTTGTTACTATGAGATGTATCAGCCAAAGGTTTAGACACAGCACCATTACCTTTCTCAATACTCCCAACATTCACATCCTCATTAAGGACATCAAATCTAGAACCACTACCATTGACAGCTGCAGCCTTTCTAACTACATTCTTTCCAGCTTTCTCAGGGAAACTTATGCCTATTCTAGCATCAGCCGTTTCACCATTCCTATTCTTATTAGTAACAATGGGGCCACTCTTTCTCTCCATATAACCAGTATTCCCATTTCCGTAACCAAATCCTGTCTTCCCAGGTCTCCCATTAAGGTATCTACTGCCTTGTTTACCATATGAAACCAACAACCATGGACCATAAGGAGAATTCTCCTGTTTAGTAGCCACCTCCTGCTTCTTATCAGTAGACATCTTCTCCACAACAAGTTCAACAATTCCTTCCCTACAATTCTCCTTACTATGGCCATATCTACCACACTTAAAACAAATTAACCCTAAACTTTCATACTCCAACCTAATAATTCTATCATCAATATTCAGAGTTCCTAAAAGAGGTTTAGTTATGTCAATTTCCACACATATATGCGCAAATCTACCTCTAGCTTGGTTCTCCGTAATCGGATCCACTTTACACATTTTGCCCAACATACCTCCTATGTTCCAAAGCAGCTCTGCATCCATCCACTCCATTGGTAGTTTCGACAATCTAACCCAAACTGGCATGCTCTGGATAGTATCATCTCCAGGGACAAAATTCGGCCTCCACCTTTGTATAGCAAGGTATTGGTTAGTGATGACCCAAGGTCCATTAGTAAGGACGTAATCTAGATCGTCTGTCATCTGGAATCGAGCAACAAAATACCCATCCCCAAGGTCTGTCAGTTGCCAATGCCCTATAAGTTTCCACTTCTGAGTCAGTTTAGTAACCATAAAACTCAGAGTGTGGACTCTTCCCATGTTCTTCAGAATTAGAGCATTAGCCCATGGCTTCTGAAGTCTATCCTTCAAATTGGACGATAGCCTCATCATCGGACAAGAAGGACCTTCAGAAATCAAGATGTCTTCCGATTCAATCTTAAGTTTCTCCTTATTTTCTCCAAATCCAAACCAGGAACTAGGTGTAGACATACCCAACAACTTCGATTTGAAACTTCCCACATCCCTTCTAAAGCCATTAATTCCAGAATCATTCTCGGCTCTAGCTCGTTTAGCAGTAGAGATATTACCCAGATCCCTAGTAGAGTCAACATTCATGTTACTAATCGGAGGTTGTTGAGCAGAGAACACAAACAGATCATTCGAATTCACATCTCCCGGTGTAAGATCTGGATTCATGACAAGAGACGAGCACAAAAACAAAGAAAAAGAGGGAAAAAAGGGTAGAAGACAGCGGCACGTAAGATTAGACGAAGAGCAAAACAGAACAACGGTTACACTACAAGCGCGTACAACTTACTCATCCCCACACGCTCATATCTACGTAAAAAATACTTCAATTTTTCAATTCTAGTAAATGAAAACAAAAACAAAACATGTAAAAGTTTCTGGAGCATTTTGTACAGATCAATTTGGCTTCTGTTCACTTTTAATGAACCCTTTGATGTACCCAAATACAACAGTAGTATAATTTTTTTAACTAATGTGACCCTTTGGTCCTTCGTGTTTTGGATTCATAATGGGATGGATCAATGTTGCTCAAACATGTAGAAATCCCTACATTCATCCATTGAGTTCCATAACTTTTGGAATACTTATATGTATATGGGGTTGACTTGTTGTGTTCCATATATGACTTTATTGTATTTTATTATACAGTAGAATCCCTCTAAATTAATATTCTTGGGGCCCACCCTTGGGTATTAATTTAGAGAGGTTATTAATTTGAAGGGTTTTACCTTGTAAAGTGTTATTTTATCTTAGAAAATGTGTGGAAGTCGGTTTTTTTTGTTTAGGGAAGGTTTCTTTTCGGGTTCCTTGTTTAGTCGGTTTCCCTTTTTTTTTTTGTCCATTAGGATTCCTAATCACAATGGCACTGCCCATGGCAAATCGAAAGCTTTTGCTTCTCCTTGACAATTATACTACCCATGTACCACTTACAAAGCTACCTAATCAATCATGATTATTGAAACACCATAGTAATGATGATGTGGTTGAGATAGATGACGACGACGACGAAAGTCATGAGATACCTAAAATCTCTACAAGTAAGGCTGTTGAAATGCTAAATTTAATTGAAACCTTTTGGCTACAACAAGAAGGTGATCAAAATAACTTTTTGAAGACAATTTAAAAGATGAATGATGGAGTCAAAAATATCAAATATGGTGGCCTAGTGCAAACAAGTATCTTGAAGTACTTTTCTAGTTCTTGAATAATATATAATATATTTTGTACTTTTATGAAATTCTTAATTTATACGACAGTTGGGACCAAAATTTTACATTAGGTTTCAAAAATAAATTATTAATTATTACGATGGTGGGGTTTATTAATTTTTTACACTGACCCGAGTCGGGACCGAGATTTTTTATTAATTTAGAGAATATATTAATTTATAGAAGATTAATTTACGGGAGTTCTACTGTATTATAAAAATATAATATATATATATTTTTTAAAATAGTTAATAATTAATTTTAAATATCCTTACCATGAATAAATCAATAAATATTTTTATATAAAAATCAATAAATATTTATTATAATTGAAAAAAAAATAATATTTTTATAAATAAAATAAATATTTTCCATATAATATTGAAATTATAAAAAATAATAACACCATAACACATTTCATATTTGTTGAAAAAAAAAGGGAGAAAAGAAAAGTGTTTTTTCTAATATAATACAATCTAATACCATCAAATGTAATGTATTAGCTAATACTGTGTTTGCTATATTATACAATTAAAATGTACTAAAATAATACAATACATCAAAACAAACAAGACCTTAATGTGGACGAAATTTTATAGAGAGAATATCAACGTGAAGTTTTGATAAGCTATTTCTACTTGTAAAAAGGAAAACCTCAGGGTGTTGAGTGTAATTTGTTATAACAAAGAGATAGAATTTTACTAGAGTGGCTTTGTTTCTATAATTATCTTCTTTTTAAAAGTTTAGATAAAATGATCACAAATGTCCCTAAATTCTTTAAAAAAAAAAAAAAAAAAACCACCCAGGAAATATAACTTTCTTTTAAATAAATAAAAACCTTCAAGAGTCGAACAGTATTTTTGTTAACTTTACCGGTATTATATAATTTTAACTAAAATATAAAATAAAACAGCTATTACACGGCTATAATAGTCATGTCTTACATTGCTAATTATTTTCTTTCAAGCAACCAAAACCTTAATCTAAGAATGCTGTACACTTGAGTGATAAAGAGATGACTTGTTAAAGACTTGCTTCCCAACCATTGTCATCACTGGCCCTGCCCAGGATCCCATTATAATCTCTTAAACTTATATGTGATTGTGGAAGCTTGTTTGAAAATACAGGTGGAAAATTTTGTGATTTTCGGTCGTTTGGAGGTCGAGCCTCCTTTGTTAGTCAAAGAGCAGGCTTGACAGCCTCCTCTCAATCAAACGAAGGTCCCTCCTAGATCTGGTACTAGGAAGAGGCTGCGAGAGCCAAGCAGCCCTTCACAAAAGAGACCATGGAGGCCACTTCCACCAGAGGTGCCTCAATTTTCTCTTTTTGTCAATAATATATCCTTCTAATTTCTATAATTAATAATATCGTGTAAAAGCAAAAGTACGGTATGATTTTTTTTTCCCAAAACTAGTTCAATAACAAACGATGCAAGATGATATTTATCAAGAAAATTCCAGAGCCACAGAACCCAAAGAAAAAGTACAATGAAACAGGAATTACATTTTTGTCTTTAACACATCTAAAATCCTGGTGGTTAAAGAATGATGATAACAAGAAGAATTATTTAACTGATAGATCCGAAAAATTACATCTAACATTTTAGAGGATGACTGGGTACCTTCATTGGAGTATTTGACTACCATAGTCGTCATTAAACTTCTCATATCGATGGAAATTAAGATGAGCTGATGGCCTAGTATTCTTCAAAGCTGTGTCTATATCGTCAGGTTTAATAGGGCCAACCGGTGGTAATTCTGCAATCAAAAGATTAATCTTTCAGCTCTTCAGTTATAGACACCAATATAGCACGATATGAATGAAAACAAAAGGAAAACGTGCACTATCTGTTTAGTGAGAAAAAATACTAGACAGAAAAAGAACACCTCTGTCGGTAATGATATGTTGAGTTATTATATATTAAAAAGTCTCTTTTTATCTATTTTTCTTTTAAGAGGAGGAAACTAGTGCCTAATCATATGAGATTCATATAACAACATCATCAAATTATAATTGGCATACTGTAAGTTTCAAAGAACATGACTTTAGAAGTCATACCATCCTCAGGTACCACTTCCTCTCTGTCTTCAAGGTGTGTCATTAATCGTCTCAGGGGCTGCATTGCAGCCTCTTTGCAGAGTAACCGAATATCTGAACCTGAGAAACCTTCTGTTTTTTCCACTAATAAATCGTAAGGCAGGCTCTCCTCGTCAGGCTGTGAAAGCAGGAGTTCTTCGAACATCGCTCTTCTTGCTTCTGGTTCCGGCAGAGGTACAAGGATCTTATCGATCATGGTCAAAGGAGAACTAATATAATCAAAACCATATGAACTTCAATTGCAAAGTTTGCTAATATATTGTGTAGAAGAGTACCATGAGACGACAGTACTATATTGAGTGGCAGAGTCACAATGAGAAGTGAGAGCGAGGGTAAATGAATAATAGATACCATAAGCATCTTAGCATGATTTATTTAATAACCAAGTATGCAGAATTTAAACCAATCCTTAATCTTGGAACAGAACTTTGTCTCACAACATCTTAGTGTTGCTTGCAAAATTGTATCGAAATATTTCAACCCAAAAAAGGAGCAGTAAACTCGCTTTGGATCATGGATGAAATGCAACCTAGGTAATTGATGATACATATATATTTGAAATTATCTCAATTAACTTGCACTACTTCCAGAATTTAAGAACTGGTGTTTCAACATTCAAGCAATCAACAGCTTACATGTACGGCAGTGAAAGCCTCGACAGATAACAGCGTCAGCCAAAAACTTTCACATGAGCAAACATTTCTCAAAAGCCCAAAAAGAACATGATGCGATGACACTTAAATTGGGAACTGCTTCCAAAAAAATATTAGCTGAATGCTGAAAGCCAGCCATTTCAATTGATATCCAGAAAAACAAAATATTAAACCAAAGCTATTTCATATAAATGTAGAATTCAGCATAAATTCATCAAGGTTTGTGTGAACAAAAACATTTATAAAAAAAACATATTTATCTATCAAAAGGATACTCGCTTCTCAAGACGCCGGAGCATTGCTGCATCAAGTTCCCACGGGAGATTTGTGGCCGCCAAAACAAATACAAGTTCATCTGTCCGCGTCAAACCATCCATCTGCAATCTAAACCAAGTGAATAACTTTTGAGAAAGTAAAGTGTAAATCTCAGCTGCAATCTAATTTATTATTGTGGAAGTTTTGGTTATACTTGGTCTGTAGGTAGCACCATATTTCATGTTTGGGCTAGGTCCACCTGAAAGCCTTCATCTGTTTTATTAACATTCTTTTTTAGTTCCAATTAGTTTCTCTATCGTTAACACACATTCATTGACCCACACAACCACACCCACATAAATGCCCAACACATGCATTTATGTATGTAAATGAGAAAAAAACAAAAGGCATCACCTGTATTAGTAGTTCAGTTTTCAAACGTCTACTAGCTTCATGCTCACTGCGTCCTTCACCACGTTGACTGATTATTGCATCAATTTCATCAAGAAATATTGTTGACGGAGCATGGTGCCTAGCAAGCTCAAATAACACCTTTATTAACTTTTCTGAATCCCCTGCAATTTCATATTACTCAAAAATTAGACATGCTTTCCATATATTCTGAAAACAAATTATTTTAAAGGAAAAGGTGCATAATAGAGGTATAAGTTGTTTTATATTTTCAAATTGAGCTATTGATAGGGAGAAAAAGAAAACAATGTCAACAATAAGAGAAATCTGTCACATCAGTAAAACATGACCATGATTGACATGTTATAAACTCTGTATTAAAAAATCTGGGACTTCTAGACCCTTTTTTTTTTTTTTTTTTTAATCAAAAACGCCTTATCTGTTATGACTACTTGTGAATTTCTTGATTTTAATTAGTCGGGTTAATATGTTTATTATAAGGTGAAAACTGTAAAAAATAAAGATATACATTCTTAGCTCACTTATTTCCTGTCTAGAGAAATGTACGGACAGATTGAGTTCGGGTCCTTGCAGCATCCTCAATAGTTTTCTAGAACTCTAGAAGTTGAGTAAAATGTCCTTTATTACCTCTTTCACATTATAAGATCTAAAGTATACATTGTCTCTCACTTTCTATTTCTTAAAAGTTTAAAATGTCAATCAGAATTATATACATGTGTGTGCATAGGTGTTACTCTTAAAATTTTATTTTTTTTTTACGTTAAGAATTCAGCTCCAGGTATGAACTTTTGTGAGAATGTCTACACCAGAGAATTTTTACATACATGCATTTATGAAATTCAGCACCAGGTATGAACTTTTGTGTGAATACTCTACACTAGAGAATTTCTGCATACATGCATAAATGGAATTCAGCTCCAGGTATGAACTTTAGTGAGAATGTCTACACCAGAGAATTTCTACATACATGCATCTATGGAATTCAGCTCCAGGTATGAACTTTAGTGAGAATGTCTACACCAGAGAATTTCTACATACATGTATCTATGGAATTCAGATCCAGGTATGAACTTTAGTGAGAATGTCTACATCAGAGAATTTCTACATACATGCATATATGGAATTCAGATCCAGGTATGAACTTTTGTGTGAATACTCTACACTAGAGAATTTCTGCATACATGCATATATGGAATTCAGCTCCAGGTATGCACTTTCGTGCAGCATCTACACTAGAAAGTTTCAATGTATGTATGTATGGATTCGACTATCTAGATACATCAAACATGCTCTCAGAAAAAGCAGCCTAACTTTTACATACCACGCCATTTGCTAACAACAGAAGATGCTGAAATATTGAAAAATGTGGTCTTGCACTCTGTTGCAACGGCCTTAGCAAGCATTGTCTGAAACATCAAAATGGTGATTCATTTAACAAATAATATATATAAAGAGATTATATATATATATATATATATATAGAGAGAGAGAGAGAGAGAGAGAGAGGCAAAGACTATTCCTTTGTGCACATCAAAAGCCAATATTTTAGCCAACGCTGGAAATGCTACAACCATGCAACCCAGGGCATTTGTTCTGACAGTCAAATTTATAGAGACATGCCCTTGCATACTATTTGATATGTCAAATAATTTGGTGCCCTCAATGAAAAAGGCCAATGTGGTCACCAACAGAACATTTGGTACTAGCCATACAAATGATCTTCTGGGCCAAAATTGGTATATACCTTCCTAGCTTCCTTTAATTACAATAAATAAATCAAACCACTTTCCAGCTAGGTGTGAGTGTGTGACTGAGATTTGAACCCAAGACTTCTTGTACAACAACAAGAGATCTTACCAACCAAGTTAGTTAGTACCCACATATAGTGTCCTAGCTATTTGACTTTGACTGAGCATTATAATCAATCATTAATCATTTTTTTTTTCTCTCTACAATGCAAACCGAAAACAATTACCAGATCAATGCCGAAAATATTTTTCCAAAATTATTATTCCACCAAAGAGAATAACTACAGCATTTATGGATGAAAACTTGCTTGTATCGTCCAAACATACAGTGGGAATTTATAGCTAGAAAGAAATCAAGCTATGAAAGCAAGCAAACTTTATAAGATTAAATGGGAGTCCAGAAAAAATGGGGATACTTTTGGTCACCTGATAAATGTCCTTAAATGTAAGTATTAACCAGGTCTGGAAATGAGAAGATGAAAGTCACAGACATTAATTTTGTTCAAAAACAGTTTCATGAGGATAAGTAAGCACCGACAATAGAAGCTTAGTCTAAGATAATGAAGGAATAGGAAATGCCAAACCAAGAAAAATAAAGTGAAAGAAGAAAAAGAATAAAGAAACTAAAAAGTAAAAAGTAAAATGACTAAGATAACTACCATAAATAATTCAGAAGAAAGCTTACAAACCTTTCCTGTCCCTGGTGGGCCGAAAAGGAGAATACCCTTCCACGGTGATAGAAGGCCGGTAAAGTACCTAAATGATGAGACAAGATGAGCTTAATTGTGAAATGAAACTTTAAATTTCAACAACACAACAATTTATTATGTGTTTGTGAACTCAGATTTATTAAACCAAATTGGCAGATGAAAGGCTCCATGCAACAATCTATTAATTCGCAACCATATACCAGATCAATATAGAGGACTAAAGTTGGTGCTCAACATAAATATTCTCATAAATCTCACATACATATAAAGAAACCGTGTTACAGTTGTAAATTTACAGTATCATAGGTGACAAATAAATCCAAAACATTCTAAAGAGAGGTTTGAATTTCATTATCACTATCCAATTTGTTAGGAGCATCAACAACAACCAAGCCCCCACATCTTTCTTTATCCTTTTCATAGACAGTTTGTAACTTAATGAAAAACATTCATGGGCAGTGAAATGCAAATTAAAATCATTCTTGCTACAGATCAGCCAGTCATGCAATGATACAATTCACTCAACAGTAATAAGAGACAAATACATGGAAGATACCACACATGCATTTATGCAATAAACTCATGAAAAAAAATTGTTGAACAAAACAATTTTATTAATAACTATATATATTTGTAATGCTTTTTCTCCAGTATTATGACCAAATCTGCAGTGATGAAAAGAGGATTCGAAGATTTTAAATGAAATTTGTGTCTAAAGATATCTTCATCCATGAAATGGAACAAGACATACTTGGGATATTTGATTGGCATGACAACTGCTTCTTTAAGTAAACGTTTGGCATTCTCCAACCCCTTGATGCTTTCCCACTTAACATCTGGACTGCCACGGATGATATCCCTGCACAGGATACAATTTATTGTTATATGACAAAGTCATCAAAGGACAAGTTAAAATGCAAATTTCTTCACCCCTCAGACAGCATGTATGCAACAAATGTAACATATAGTCCTACCTACATAGACTCTCCGCTAAAGCACGAGCGTCAGCTGAATCTAGAGGAGGAAGCAGAGACCTCTGCCTGAAAAAGTGAACATCAGAATCAGCATTTCTCAAAGGAAGAGGCACTTTCATAGAAGATTCAAGATTAAAACAATAAAAATCACAAAAGTGCCATATTTTAACAAAGTCAAATCTTTGACAGAACTCATAAGACAATTGATACATATTATGCAACTAAAGCTCCAGAAACTCCTTTGCATAATCTTTTATATTTTACTTGAAGTTTTTCAAATTAAAAACTTTTAATGACCGTTGCTGTGCATTTTTTTTAATAGGATTGAATAAGATAATGTCTTCACACCATAATTAGTGATTATTGTAATGAATCCCATTTCATAATGTCTCATTTTACACACAACACACACACAAGTCTGTAAAGTATGTTATAGAGGCTTCTTAGCATTTCAATGATTGAGCGGAAGAACTCGCACGTGTCTGTAAAGTTGTATATATGCAGATATGCTCACACAATAAGCCAAGAAATATTGGAGAGTGAAATTAAGATACTCCAGTTTCAAAAAAAAAAAAAAAAAATTAAGATCCTCCCTATAGAAGAGATGCGAGAAGCAATCACATATGTTATAGAGGCTTCTTAGCATTTTAAGGATTAAGCTGGAGAGGTGCAAGTGAAAAAGCATTTACACACTATGCGGAATAACAGCATGATACAAACATATAGCCCAGAATCAAATGTCAGACACAAAATAGGAGCTCGCTATACCATCTTACTAGCTGATATGAATTGGTGGGCCATTTCAGCTGATATGCAACAAGATTGGTAACACTGTTAGTAACTGATTTCACAAACCTGTAAGTGCTTAAATTTTTTCTTCATTTTGGGGCCAATTTGCCTACCTAAAATATCAACTTCAATCTTCAAATGATCCATATTTATATAGAAATACTTATACAAACTTTGTAGATCATTCAGTTGTATATAACAAAATACTAGAATCAAGGGTTCTTACGGTCTCTCATTAATTCCATTAGACAAGACACCATTTGAGTGAGTTGAGTTACTCCCCTGAAACAACACAACATCAAAATATATATAAATATTAAGAAAAAAAATCCCCTTCTAATGCACCAAAATCCCATACCATCAAAAATGAAAAAAATATACATATCAAATCAATACCTGGCTCCGAAACTGCTCGTAAATGGCCATGTCAGATGTGTTCTGGACATGCCCATTCCCATTGGTGGAACTCCCATTCGAAACTGGCTTTTCAGCAGTTGGACCATTTTGCGCCTCCGTTTGTTTCTTCCTCCCCAACTTGGCATCATAAAACAGTTTAAAATCCTATAGATAAACATGATAGCTTAAAAGAAAAGCATATTGCAAAATTCCTTTTTTTTTTCAAAATCATCAAATTAAATCACAATTTACAAAAAACAAGATCGCAAAAAAGCCAAGAATTATTTTTAATTGAGCACTTGAACAAACAAAAAATCTTAAATCAACTTGTCAAAGTTGAAATACATAGAAAATATATATAAAACACTTCGATTCATATAACTAAACCAACATTACATTATTAAAAGAAAAAACAAAAAAAAAAGAGTCAATCTAAGTAAGCCAAACAGTAATATTCAACTCAGTCTAGTGAAGTTGCTCGTTTACTCCGTCCATGAAACCACTATCTAAATTAACATTATAGAATTTCATAGAAATCATAAAAAGTGATTAATAAGTAAAAATTGAAAATATATTAAAAGAAAAATTGAAGTACCTGAAAAGTCCAGCGAGTGACCATAGGTTCATCGGCCATTGCTGATAATTTCGAGAGAAGAGGAAGAAAAAAGAGATCGATCTTAGAAGGTTTACACACTCTCTCTCTCTCTCTCTCTCTCGCTCCCGATTGCTGGTGTATTATACTAAATAGCAGCAGAAAAGAGCATGTGCTGATGTGCGTGATAAAATATTTGGAAAATGATTGTTGGTGAGTGCTTCACATAAATTATATTGTATCTTGTATGTGATTCTCTGAAAAATCATTTCTCTGCCCAGCTGCGCTGTCACTTTATAGTTACATACAATATGGATATTTCGTTTTTTATCACACGTACGAAAGTAAACTTGTTAATAACTAAATTTGTCCAAATTTGGTATCCAAATCTGGTGCCCAAATGACATAGCAACACTCTCGTCCATTCATTTAAATTAAATTAATGGACGAAAGTGTTGCCATATTTGAATAAATGGGCGAGAGTGTTGCCATATCATTTGAACACCAAATTTGAGTAAAGTAGCATTACTCGTTTCGTTTTTATCACATATAAAAGTTTAATAGTTAATAACCATATTTTTTTAAATAAAAAATCAGTATATATCTATAAATTACAAAAATACTCCTAAACTTAGCTTTTTTTAAAAATACGAAAAACTTGAAATCCGGAAATAAAATGTGAAATGTTGCAAAAAAAAAAAAAAGTGACATGTGTTGTCAATTCTAGAGATAGGCTTGAAACACGTAGTATGTACACGTTCTAAAAAGCGATATTTGCACCCTCTCTAATTGCTTGTGGGTTTCTCTGCAAATAGCCTTCGGGATATGACAAGCCTTCAAGTAAATTTGCTTCAAGCAAGAAAGAAAATTCACAAATGGAAATATGGAATTTGGGTTTCTGGCAATTGAGAAAATTTTGTTTGTTAACAATACGATGTTTAAACAATTCTCAGCACACTCTTTTATTGAGTTTTTAGTTTTTACAGACAGTCTATCTTTTCAAAAAAGGCATTAAAAGAGAGAGATATGTCTTTTGAAAATTACAGCAACAATTAAAAGTGTCTATTAATTAATAATTTAGTTGTCTTTTTCAACAAAAAAAAATCAATATATAAGACACCTAATCATGAATAGTTGTGTTTTTCAATAAACACAGGGTCTATAATCTGTCAACTGCCAATTGTTTCACTAATTTAATACTTGACCAATATTTAAATTCTAACAATCCCCCACTTGGTCAAATATTAACTAAAGAAATACTTGCCAAAAAATAATACAGTGTTTATGCATAAATAAATGTATCTTTCGGTTTGAACCTTACCTTTGTGAAAGTATCACAAGGTGTTTGTTGAAATCTCAGGTAGCATAATGCTTTGAACCAGTTATTCCTTTATAACAAAACCGGTGAAACAACACACATTTATACTAGTCATCCATATATTCCTCATAAATCTCGCTTAGCACTATTATGGCCATGTGCTTACCCTTATTCATGAACTCTCTTGAGAGAAACTCCAACTCTCATGTGAGGCGGCACCACCTCTAAGTTCATATAGGTGAAGTTCTTCCAATATCTTAGCTACATTTTAAGATACTTGTCACACATAGACCGAACTTCATTAAGAGTTTTAAATGCTCAACTCTCAAACTGTAACAATCAGCACTGCTCATCCTAAATGGGGTTACATCAATGTAGTGCTGAAAACTATCCACGTATCAATGACTTGTTTGTACCCTTTGAACTTAAAAACTAGTTAGTTTCTAGTGTTAAGTTGGATTGCCATCATTGGTGGATCTTTTAGTTAAGGAGTTTCAACCCCATATCTCTAGATGTTAACTTTACCAATTCTCTAGTTAGAGGCTTGGTAAGTGGATCAGCCAAGTTTTCACTTGATCTCACATATGTGATGGCAATAATTCCACTTTGAATTAATTGTCTCTCATAATCATGTCTAAGACTGATGTGTCTTGACTTCCCATTGTACATTCCACTGTATGCACGAGCTAGAGTGGCTTGTCTATTACAACGTATAGAGATAAACGATAAGTTCCTCGAGGTAAACGGGATTTCTAAAAGAAGATCCCTCAGCCACTCATCCTCTTTCCTTGTTGCTGCTATGGCAATGAACTCAGACTCTATAGTTGAGTGTGTGATGCAAGTTTATTTCTTTGATCCCCAAGAAATTACACCACCTATAAGAGTAAATACTCATCATGTAGTAGATTTGTTATCTCCTACATTAGATACCCAACTAGCATCTGTATATCCTTCGAGTACAGTGGGAAACTTTGAATATTTGAGACTCAGTTCTTTGGTTTTCTTAAGATAACCAAGAACTCTACCAATAGCCTTCCAATGTTCTATACTAGGGTTGCTAGTAAATCTGCTAAGTTTACTAACAGCAAATGATATGTCTACCCTTGTACATTGTGCAACATACATTAAACTCCCAATTGCACTTGCGTACTCGAGTTGAGCCACTGTTCTTCCCTTATTTTCAACAATTTTAACACTTGAATTGAATGTGGTATTTGCCTCTTTAATTTTTAGATGACTGAATTTGTTAAGTACATTCTCAATGTAATGAGATTGGCTTAACGCAAAACCCCCACTAGTTTGCCTTACTTTGATACCCAAAATAATATCAACTTGTCCAAGATCTTTCATCTTAAATGTGGATGATAGAAACCTCTTCGTTTTTATTACACCTAATTTCATGTCATTACTCAATATCAACATATCATCAATATAAAGGCAAACAATAATGGTATAGTCATCACAAGTTTTAATGTATAGACACTTATCAGCATTATTATGACTAAAATCATTAGAGAGAATAGCATAATCAAACTTTTCATGACATTGTTTGGGTGCTTGCTTCAAGCCAAATAATGACTTCACAAGTTTGCATACTTTATATTCATTCCCAGGTAGAACAAAACCCTCAGGTTATTCCATGTAGACCTCTTCATTGATATCTCCATTTAAGAATGATGTTTTAACATCCATTTGATGGATATAAAGATTATGGATTGAAGCCAAAGCAAACAATATCCTTATAGACGTTATCCTCGCCACAGGTGCATAAGTGTCAAAATAATCAATTCCCTCTTTTTGTCTAAAACCCTTGTGGCTACTAATCTAGCCTTGAAAGTTTGAAAGGGTACCATTAGTATGATATTTCCTTCTAAACACCCATTTGCAACCAATTGGTTTAGAACCAGGTGGCAAATCAATAATTTCCCAAGTATGGTTTGATATAATTGAATCCATTTCATCGTTTATAGCCTCTTTCCAAAAAGCAGAATCTCTTGAAGACATGGCTTCTTTGTATGTTTTAGGATCATCCTCAATTTGAAAAATTATAGGAATTTTCCTTATAACTTCTTCTCTATTTCTTTCTACTAAGTAGAAAGAAATACGTTAAGAATCTATTTCATTTGATCCCAATTCTTTTATTTTTCTAACTATTTGGCTTTTACGAGGCTCACTTGGTTATTGTGCAACCTTATGAGATATCTCCACTTGAGATTCTCCAATTTGAGTAGGAGTTCAAGATTTATTGTCACAAGACAATAAGTTCTCAAAAAACTCTACTTCTCTAGATTCAATTATCACATTAGACTCCAAGTCTAATAATCTATAAGCTTTGCTATTTGTTGCATATCCAACAAATGCACACTTTATAGCTCTATATCTCAATTTTGTTCTCCTAGGATCTGTGCTTTTGCAATAAGTAAGACACCCCCACACTTTGAATGACCAATATTAGGTTTTCTCCCTTTCCATATTTCATATGGAGAAATCATGTTCTTTTTCAAAGGAATTCTGTTAAGTATATGACAAGCAACAAGAATGGCTTCTCCCCACAAATTAAAAGATAATTTTGCATTTAATAACATGGCATTTATCATCTCAAGAAAAATTATATTTTTTCTTTGTGCTAAACCATTTTGTTGGGGTGTGAAAGGAGCTGAACATTGATGAATTATTCCATGTTCTTCATAAAAACCAAAAAAATCATTTGAAAAATATTCTCCACCCTTATCACATCTAAGTATGTTAATCTTTCTCCCTAATTGGTTTTCAACTTCAGCCTTATAAATTTTAAAAGCATTAAAAGCCTCATCTTTATGCTTTAGCAAATAAACATAAGTATATCTAGAACAATCATCTATAAAGATTATTAAGTATCGTTTACCGCCCCTTGTTAGCATGCCATTTAATTCACATAAATCACTATTCACTAGATCAAGTAATTGGGAAGATCTTTCAACAATACTATGAAAAGGTTTCTTTACCATTTTTTATTTAGTGCATATTTCACATTTTTCAAAATTGCTAACATCACAAAATAGTAAGCCGCACTTTATGATTCTTTTAATTGTATTAATACCTATATGTGCAAGTTTACTATGCCATAAAGTAATAGAATTTGAAGCAAGCATATAAGTAGAATGTGAAACATTTTTATTAATATCATTGTCAACAATACAAAGCTTAATCATCTCATCACATGAATAACCCTTTCCAATAAAATTCCTAGACTTTGTAAGGATTAATTTTCCAAATTCATACACAGATTTTATTCCAGGTTTGCTTAACAAATCACCACCGACTAAGTTCATGTTCATATCAGGAACATACAATAAGTTAGCCAGAGTGATTTTTCTTCCTGAAGTGAAGAAAAGTTCGATACTTCCTTTGCCAAGGACCTTAGAGCGAACTTCGTTTCCCATTTGAATCTCTTGTCCATTACCGACTTCTTCGAAAGTCTTGAAGAGAGATTTGTCATAAGAAACATGGACTGTTGCACAAGTATCGTACCACCAGCCATGCACTTTTCCTTGGATAGCACAAATCTCGCTCACAGCAGCAATGATTTCTTCTTTTGTGGCATTAACCTTGGCCTCTTCATTTTGTTTCTTTCGAAATCTGCAATCACGAGCATAGTACCCAGATTTGCCACAAACAAAGTAGGCCATTTTTTTGTTATTCTTGAATTTTCCTTAATCCTGCCTTGGACCAAGAGAATTTCCAAAATTCCCATTTTTCTGGTTATTTCCAAAATTTCCTTTCTGGTTGTTTCCTCTGGGATTGGTGGGCTTGTTTATAGCATTTGCCTTGCCAGTGTTGAACTCTTCAACAGTCTTATCTTTTGAACGTGATTCTTCCTCAATGCGAAGATGCTTCTGAATCTCTTCCAAAGAGTAGTCTTCGCTCTTGTGAAGAATCCTCTTCCTGTAGCCTTTCCAACTTGGTGGCAATTTAGCAATAATTGCATCAACTTGAAATGGTTCAAGAAGTTCAATTTTGATAGCCCTCAAATTGTTGACTATGATTTGTAGTTTATGAATTTGAGGTAGAAGAGGTTTTTCATCAAAATATTTTGAGATTAGAAACTTTTTGGTACCTTCCTCCTCAGCCTTATATTTGTAGTGCAGTGCATTCCATATCTCCTTGGCAGATTTCATATTGGTGAAGAGATCGTAGAGTCTATCAGATAATGCATTCAAGAAGTATCCACGACAGATTAATTCATCCTTCTCACGTTTCTTTCTGGTAGCCTTTACTTCTTCAGAATCTTTATCATTAGGCACTGACAATGGTTGTAAGTCAGGGTTCAGGATGTAGAAAATTTTCAAAGCAGTTAGCAGAAACTTCAGTTTGTCCTGCCAGCGAGTGAAGTTCGAGCCATCAAAACGATCGAGTCGAACAAAGTCTTAATTCATCAGTTTGATTGTGGATACAGTTGTCTCGGTCTCCATTGAAAAAATATCGTTTTTTTATTGTTGTGAATTCTAGAGATAGGCTTGAAACATGTAGTATGTACGCTTTCCAAAAAGCGATATTTGCACCCTCTTTAATTGCTTGTGGGTTTCTCTGCAAATAGCCTTCGGGATATGACAAGCCTTCAAGTGAATTTGTTTCAAGCAATAAAGAAAATTCACAGATGGAAATATGGAATTTGGGTTTCTGGCAGTTGAGAGAATTTTGTTTGTTAACAATATGATGTTTAAACAATTCTCTGCACATTATTTTATTGAGTTTTTAGTTTTAATAGATAGTTGTATCTTTTCAAAAAAGGCATGAAAAGAGAGAGACATGTCTTTTGAAAATTACAACAACAATTAAAAGTGTCTATTCATTAGTAATTGAGTTGTCTTTTTCAAAAAAAAATATATCAATATATAAAGACACATAATCATGAATAGTTGTGTTTTTCAATAAACACAGGATCTATAATCTGTCAACCGCCAACTGTTTCACTAATTTAATACTTGACCAATATTAAAATTCTAATAACATGTTGAAAAAAAAATGTAAAATGTTTATATTTTTTTATATGTGACAATTAATATGAGCCATGCAATGAGGGATTTGATCATGATTAGATCAGTTAGACTTGGTTAATGGATCACCAATTTGAGTTTGAATTAGTTAGGGAGGAATAAATGAGTTAGGAATCTTAGTTAGGAGTATTGATAACATTGGATCAGACAGTTGTATTGTTCACAAGTCTATTTATAGGTTTGAATTGATTAAATAAAGATTATCAAATGTTTAAAACAAATTATCTCTCTTTCTTCTCCCCAAATTAATTCTTATCAGTGGTATCAGAGCTGTTTAAATCCATGGACACACAATTTTGTAATGAAGTTTATGAAGTCCTAGCTCGTCATGAGTCTCGCTTCGAACAAATCCACTCTACCTTCAACACCATCTTAACCAACCTTCTATCTCTATGAAAATTTAGTTTTCAGAACTCTCACACACAATTAGCCACCGATCCTTCGGTGTTTTTCGATAATACATATGTATCGGCATAGGCTTTTGTCGATTTTGATAAACCACCGATATTTGATGAATATGTATTTGAGAAAGGCTCATATGAGAGCAATTCACATTTTGTGGATTGTTTTTATGAGTCACACGTATCTCGCCATAAAAATACTTCAATTGATCTTTTGTTGCAGGATTTGATGATTCAAGAATTTGTTTCCAGTCATTGGAGCAATTGGATGGACATTATGACAAAAGGCAAAAAAATTAAAGTTCGTCGTATACGATCTCGGTTATTACCACCGAAAAAATGTATGCATGCTAGTGGGATGATTCATAGTGCCCATCATGCAGAGATACTAGTCAATTGGGCGGGTACACTGATCGAAAATGCAACTTGGGAAAATCGTTGGCGTTTTTCGAAGACTTACTAAGACTTCGTCCTTGAGGAGAAGGATTCTTCAAGTGGTGGGGAATGATATGTGACAATTCATATGAGCCATTCAATTAGGGATTTGATCATGATCAGATCAGTTGGACTTGGTTAATGGATCACCAATTTGAGTTTGAATTAGTTAGGGAGGAATAAATGAGTTAGGAGTCTTGATAACATGGGATCAAGTTGTTATGCAATTGATGCTTATCTTAGTTAGAAGTCTTAGTTATGTAATTGCAGTTGTATTGTTCACAAGCCTTTTTATAGGTTTGAACTGATTAAATAAAGATTATCAAATGTTTAAACCAAATTATCTCTCTATTCTTCTTCTCTCTTTCTTCTCCCCAAATTAACTCTTATCATTTTTCAAACGTGGAATCTAGAGAAAAAAATGTAAAATCTTTGAAAAAAAAAAAACTTAAAATGTTAATTAAAAGAAAATTGAAATGTCAACATTTTTTTCAAATGTAAAATTACTAAAACACCCTCTAAAATTATGTTTTTAACTTTTTATAGAATAAAATTACCAAAACCTCCATCTCTCTTCGCCACTTAGGGTTTTTTTTTTAATTATTTTCTTTGTTGAAACAGTGCCGTCGGTGAGGGAAAGCCACGATGGCGCTATAGCCAAGCTTGGGAGGCTCTATTGCCACATCTGGGCATGCGTTGCCTAGGCACGACGTTGCCTGGTTGTGCGATGCCCAGGCGAGTTTGCCTGGTTCGTGAAGCCAGGTGACTTCGCCTCATTCGCGAAGCTAGACCAGGTCGTTTGGTTCGCGAAGCTAGACCAGGTCGTTTGGTTCGCGCAGCCCAAGCAACGCATCGTCTATGTTGTATAGGCTTGGTGGCACCCTCGTCGGCCGGCGCATGCTCAAGCGACACTGTCCGGCGAAAGGTTTGACAGGATAGAGAGGAGAGGTGGGAGAGAGAGAGAGAGAGAGAGAGAGAGAGAGAGAAGCCAAGTGACTTCACCTCGTTCGCGAAGCTAGACCACTTCGTCTGGTTCGCGCAGCCCAAGCAACGCATCGTCTAGGTCGTATAGGCTTGGTGGCACCCTCGTCGAGCGGTGCATGCTCAAGCGACACCATCCGACAAAGGGTTTGACAGGAGAGAGAGAGAGAGAGAGAGAGAGAGAGAGAGAGAGAGAGTTTGGGGATGTTTTTATATATATAAGGATATTCAAGTAATTTCTCAAAAATATAGTTATTAACAATTAAACTTTCGTATGGGATTAAAAACGAAAGTTTAATGTTTTGAGAGGTCACTTTGGATTTTCTCTCTTGTTGTTTTTTTTTTATTAAAGACAAATTAAAGGTTATATAATAAAAAAATAGTTGTTAATGGTTTTTATTTTGAGTAATACTATACAACCTAAATAATTAACCTAAAAATAGCTAAAGACTAAAGAAGTGAAATTTTACAAATTATTTGCAAGTTATGAACGAACTAGAGATGTTTGCAATTTAATTATACAAAAGTTGTTTGAACAAGCCATGCTTTCTGTTGGACTTGGTGGTACGATGACAAGGATGCGATGCGATTCTTACCACCCAAGTTCAAGCCATAGTTTGGTAGAATTATAAAAAAGAAGTTGTTTGAACAAAGCAATCAATACAGAAGTTGGCTTACTTAAGGAACTGTGCTAAAATAGCATACTTTACAAGGAATGAATAAAAGGATTTTATCTATTAACTTAAGGATATTATCAAAATTCCCCAATAGTTTGATATATTGGTCAAAATCTCCCATCTAAATTTATTAACGGTCATTGATCTTACTATTTTTATACCTATTGTTAGGTCCCCAATTCCTACTTGTTGTGCTTGTTCCTCGGGTAAAACCGGGTATTTAATATATTAAAATAAGTGTTTCAGGTATTTTTGGAGTTCAGGGGCATTGGCGTAATTTTGGAAAATCAGGGGTCAAAGTGACAATATGAAGAATATATTGAAGATTCTGTGATTAAGAAAGAGTTGAGGGAGCTGAATGTAATTTTCCAGCCAAAGCACAGCATGCCACGTCATTAATGAAGCTGTGCGTTTTGGGCTGGTGGGCGCTGACGTCATCGTGACGTCATCATGACGTCACATCGTCTTCAACATGCAGCTGACCTGTTTTGCAGACCCGAGACCCGGACTTGACCCGATTCGACCCGGCGTTCGACCCGAACCCAAACCGTCGTCGTCCGACCGTTTTCCGACGTCGTTTCCAGCGGTTTTTCGCCCAGATCGGCGGCGCGCCTTGCCCTGGTCTGTTTTCCACCACTTCCAGGCCTCCATGCGATGTTCTTCCTAAACTCCAATTTCTTCCAAACTTCCATGGCCAACCAAGCTCAAAGTGGTCGCTGCCAAGGTCGCCACGCACCAGCCAACATGCCAGCAACCTTTCTCAGCATCAAGGAGCAGAGAATTTCGCCCCCTAGGTGTTCGCCCCCTGACAGCGAACTTGGGGGCGACCTTATTTTTTAGCATCAGAGGTAGAGATCTTCGCCCCCTAGCTGGTCGCCCCCCAACAGCGAACATGACAGCGACTTTTCCGTTCCAACTCAGCCAAGGACGATTTCAGACCTATTTTTTTGGCTCCCACTATAAATATATTGCTTTCCTTTGTTCTAAAAAAGACCCACCACATTCCATCACAACACACTTCACACTTTCCACCATTTTCCCACCCCTTCACTACCCATCACACACCCATACATTTTACATCAGATATTTCCACCATTTTTACACACACCTCACTTCTTTAATCTCTAGATCTAGGAATATACTCACCCAAACCCTTCCACACTCCTACATCACCTCCATACATATAAAAATCACCCAAGATCCCACCTTTTTACTTTCTTCCATCATTCCCTTCACTCATTTCCTCTTACACACCATTTCCACCCATTTTTGGAAGATTCAACAAGGAAGGAGAAGAAGGAGTGCAAGGAAGAAAGAGGAAGCTCACATGGATTTTATGGGTTTTCTCTACACCTTTCCTTTTTGTGTTTATTTTCCATTAATGTGTAACTAATTCCTTAGCTAGGGGATTGATGTAACCGTATTGGACTAATCTATGAATTAATTAGTCTATTTTCTTAATTCAATTCGATTTTAGTCTCTTTTACTTGATTATTTTATGTTTGCCTATTACTCATATTATTTTGAGACCTCAATTGATGTGGGTGTGTAGTGTAAACTATATATGAAATTGGGTTTTGGTGTGAAAGACCTTTCCACCTTGATACAAATTATGAGCTTGGTAATTGAGAAAAATGATATATGCATGACCTTGCTATGTTGTTTTGGCTTAGAGTTTATGCAAATATTAGGTAATGAACATTGCTTGGCACATGACCTTGTGGGAGTAATGGGAAGAACCTAGCTCTTAATGTTAAACAAGTCCTAAAATTGGATTGAAGTGCTTAATGAGACTAAGTAAGAACATAGAGTGGTCTAAGAAGGTTATATCAACTCCCTAGTGTTTTTCTCCCATATATCCATACATTGTGTGTTGTTTGTTGTGTTTAACATAGTTTTTAGTCATAAGATTGCATTTTTATTTCTCAAGTTCGCATCTTCAGTTGTAAGTTTACATTTTTAGTTTACAAGTTTGCATCTTTAAGCATTTTCCAGAACCAAAATCACTTTTCCAACTCAAAAGCATTATGCAATTTAATTTTACACACTTAGATTAATTTTAATTTTTCCCTAAACTAAGTAGTTTCAACCATTTGAATCACCGATCCCAGTGAACGAACTTAAATTAAATTGAAAATCATTCTTACTACATCAATTTTGGCGCCGCTGCCGGGGATCGGCGTAGATTCATTAGTTGAATCTAGTTAGTTCTTTTTTTAGGGTAGTGTGTGTCATTTTACTTTTTAGTTTTATTTTAGTTTTTGTATCTTTTTACTTCGTTGGTAGTTTTGTTTCTGGTGCTTCAGGTTTTTCAGGTGCATGCACGGACGCCGTTCGCAAGGAGGATTTCTGTTCCCTGCCAATGACAACATCAACCGTATGGGCCAGCTTGCTAGACAATTTGAGGGGTTAGACATTGTTGTGGATTTAGGCAACCTCGACATCTCTATTACAGAAATGGATAGAGAAGGTGAGCAAGGCGCTCATGGTGAGCGAGAGGAACGAGATGTTCATGGTGAGCAAGGTGTTAGAGTGAGTCCACCGGGGTCTCCTACAAGAGATTTAGATGATGATATCCGGGCAATGAAGGAGTCCGGTCAACCAATGCTTGGAAACCAACCGTCACCAATTGTACTTGATACGGCGGCAAGGAGCTATGAGTTGAGGAATATGCACATGGGCATGCTTCCAACCTATAGTGGCACAGATACTGAAGATCCTCTTCAATTCATGAAGGACTACCTATCCGTTGTGGAGAGCTTTCCTATAGGCCGACTTACGGAAGAGCAATTGAAGATGAGATGTTTCCGCTATTGCTTGAAGGGCGCAGCCAAGACATGGTTCGGGTCATTGAGATCCGGGACTTTCGCAACATGGAACGATGTGTGCCAAGGGTTCTTCGGTAGATTCTTTCCTGCCCCTAAGACAAAGGAGATTCGGATACAAATTGCAAGCTTTGGTGAGGAGGAAGGTGAGCCCTTTCATCAAGCATGGAGAAGGTACAAGGGGCTGTTAGAGCAATGTCCTCCCCACATGATATCCGAAGAATACAAGGTTCGCACATTCTATGATGGATTGACACCCTTCACCCAAGCACTTGTTGACAACGCTTGTGGAGGTGTGCTCACAAAGAAGTCTGCAGCAGAGATCACCGAAATCTATGAGACATTGGCCCTCAACTCCTACCATAGAGGCACAACGGCTAGAAAGGGAGGAAAATATGATGTTGATCGAAATACCGAAGTGGCCATCCAACTCTCCACCATGACCAAGCAAATGGAGGCTCTAGCTAAGAATGTGAGTAAACTACAAGCCGGAGCAAGTCATGTGTGTGATAGTGGACATCATTGTAGGAGTGGGAACCAGGAGGAATCAGAGGAAGCACATGCCTTGAATTATCAAAGGGGAAGAAATGACCCTTATTCAAATACCTACAATCCGGGATTGTGCAACCACCCAAATTTCTCCTATTCCGACCCAAACACCGCTTTGAATAGTCATCAACTCACTCCACCAAACAATCAAGGAGAGTACAACCGAGGGAATTACCGGGGAAATTACCAAGGCCAAAGTTCAAGTAATCCACCTCAACAATGGCACAATTCCACAAACCGAGACAACATTCCCTATCAACCAAGGAAGCCATCATTGGAGGACATGGTGACTTCCCTTGCTCAAAGTTCTCAAACCACTGATCAAAGTCTCAATAACTTCATACAAGCAACCGACCGGAAGTTTACCAACATGGAGGCCTCCATGAAGAAGCTAGAAACACAAATGGGGCAAATATCCGACACGGTACACCGAAATGAGCCGGGAAGATTTCTGAGCCAATCCGAGCAAGCCAAGTCCATGACCGTGTTGAGAAGTGGCCGAGTGCTAGACACCGAAGATGTTGGTGAACCAAAGAGGAAAAAGCCTAAGGAGTTTGGAAGTGATAGTAGGGAGGAAACCCAAGAAGAAGAGACGAGAGTGGAAGAGGAAGTAGTAGTTGAACCAACCCTTAAGAAGACCTCCACTCTACACAAATCACAAAACCCCTACATACCACCAATTCCATACCCCGGGAGGGTAGCAAGAGACAAGTTGAGCAAATCCTTCAAGGACATTTTTGACATCCTCTCCAAGGTAAATGTCAACATTCCATTGCTTGACATGATCGAGAAGATGCCGGCGTATGCAAAATTCTTCAAGAGTCTCCACACCAACCGGCAAAAGTTTGGGCCAAACCACCAAGAATGCATCACGGGAAAGGCTAGTGCCGTTCTACAAAGGGAGCTTCCACCCAAGCTCAAGGATCCGGGGAGTTTTTGTATTAACATCACGGTCGGGGGTACCAAGCTTGAGAAGGCAATGCTAGATCTAGGTGCTAGCATCAACTTGATGCCTTTCTCCATCTACAAGCAATTGGAGTTAAATGAGCTCAAGCCGACCACCATGTCACTACTCCTAGCCGATGGGTCCGTGAGATATCCTAGAGGGGTTGTGGAAGACGTGTTGGTACAAGCGGACAAGCTTATCATCCCGGCGGATTTCATGGTACTAGATATGGACGATGTGAGCGGAGAGACAAATATGAGACCTATCCTTTTAGGTAGACCATTCATGAAGACGGCAAGAACAATCATTGATATACATGAAGGAAAGCTTTCCATGACCGTCTTGGATGAGACGGTGGAATTTCAAGTTTTCAAGACAAACTCACAAGATATTAGCTCAATTGATTGTTTTGCCGTGGATACACTTCCATTACAAGACTACTCAAGGAACACAAATGAGTATTTAGACGAAATCTTTGCACTTTTTGAGGACAAACGTGAGGAAGATGTTCACAAAGAAGATACATGTGACAAACAACCATTCTCGGAAATCATTGAGCTTAAAAGTGAAAATGCCAAGTTGAAGATGGAATTGGAAGCCCTTAGAAAAGAAAGGGATAAGGCAAACAAGAGGGTGGAAGATCTTGCAAGGCTAGTAGAAGAGCAAGAAGAAGACTTTGCCCGCAAGACAAGGAAATTGCAAATGCAAGTGGAGCTTCAAGACAAGACGATTGATGCCATCAAGGAGGATTTGAGTTGGAAGGAGAACGCCTTAAAGGTGGCAAAGGTGAAGGAATGCGATTGCTTGGTAGAGCTTGAAGGAGCCGAAAGCACAATCAAAATGTTGACAAAGGAAGCAAGCAAGAAGGAAGAGACTTTGAAGGTCAACACCATCAAGGGG
Source organism: Acer yangbiense (assembly GCA_008009225.1). NCBI lineage: Eukaryota > Viridiplantae > Streptophyta > Magnoliopsida > Sapindales > Sapindaceae > Acer > Acer yangbiense. The sequence continues at coordinate 14,811,345 of CM017773.1, read as the reverse complement.
AATTCAAGCCATCCGAATGCAAGAGTTAACAAGACCAAAGGTAGTCCCTCTTACTTTCCTTACAATTGTTATTTTTGCCACACTAGGGGTCATAAAATAGCCCATTGTGCTGAATTTGTTGAAGTTTGCAAAAAGAAACAAAGAATGCCTATAGGGAAGCCAAAGAGAATTCGGCAAGTTTGGGTCCGAAAGGACAAACTTGACCAAGTAAAAGAGGCTATTTTTGATGAAAAGAGAACTCTTGATATGAAAGAATGCCCTAAACTTCTTGATATGAATTGTGGTAGTACTAGTGGGGTAAATCCCTCCTTGATTGTTTGAACTTGCTAATGTGTTTTTTGCTTGTGAAGGTTGCTATGTCTTCTAAAGGAAGCGTTTTGGAGTAATGACTACATGTGCATATATTTTAAAACATGGCTTGTGGAGCCAATTTTGGTTTTTGCATAATTTGAACATTTTGGATTGTAAATAATTTGAACATTTGAATAGTTTATTGGTTCCAAGCTAGTTTTTGTAGCTCGTGTTGATGAAGCTAGGTTCTTATTCTCTCGGATTGAAACACCGACAACTTGTGAGTCTTGGAGGGACAAGCAAGCCGAGAGAGCTCATAAAAAGAGCGAGAGCCGTGCATAGTTGACAAAAGCTTCAAATCAAGTGGAGAACGAGTTTTGGTGCTTAAAGAGCCGTAGTGCTCTCACTATGTCTTGCCTAGACGTTAAATCGTGCGCTTGGTGGGAGGCAACCCACCTAGGTACATTTCTTTCTTAGTCTTTATTTGGTTTTTATTTGGTTTTTACATTTTTGCTTAGAATAAGTGTGCGGATTTTTTGTGTTGTGTTTAGTGCCTAGGACGTTTATGTTTCTCGCCTCCCATGCTTTATTTATTCATTGTCCATGCATCTCATGTCATATAAATATTGAAGACAATGTTTAGATTAGGTTTGGGGGTGTGGATTCATTATTTGAGTCATTTTACATTTTACTGTTTCAAGTTTTTCTTTGACTTTGCGAAAGTCCCCTGTTTTGAAAGTTTTGAGGCTAAATGTTTTCATTAAACTGTACGATTTGGTGAGGAAATAAATTATTTCGTCCACGGTGTATTCTTCAATTTTTCGATACGGTTCCAACGGTATAAAGAACGAAAAATTCTGGACGGGGGTTAAAAAGATATGAATGTTTCTTCGACCAAAGGTCATGGGCGATGCCCTGTTTTGAAAAAACTGCACGTGAACCATCTTTGACGTCCGTTTAAACTTTTTTCCAATGTGAATTTTGAAATGTTTTCGAAATGAAAAATGTGTATTTGCATGTCTATTTTTATGTGCCAAAATTTGAGAAAGTTTTATTGGGTAGTTTTGAAAATATGCACTAGAGAGCGGACATAGGTCGATTTCAAAAGTCATCAGTTTTTTTGGAAGTTTATCCTCCACGTGAAATGGTCTTTCGCATTGTGTTTTTTGTGTTTTGCGTCGTGTTAGGTGCACACCGTTAGACCGAACTCTCTTGTTTCCGACATTGGGGACAATGTTGAGTTTAGGTTTGGGGGTGTGAACGCCTTGGTGAGTCGTTTTTTTGAGTTTTGAGTCTTGAGTCTTTTTGGTGTCAATTTTTTCAAAATTGTCGCATGGCCAAATTTTCGAGCTTTGACTAGCTTGGGTGTGATGCCTTGAGCGTGTGCTTGTGGCGAATTTATTTATGCTTGATGAGCTTATTAGTAGCTTGTTGTCACTCTAGGGTTTCTCTTGCACTTTCATGGGCTAGTCCCATCCTTTTTGTGCTTAAGTTGAAGGGACTCGGTGTTCAAGCGCCTTGTTCTAATAGTGGAGATTACCTAGTGAGTTCACAAACACAAGCCTTAAAGAACGCATTTTGAGTGATTATCATTGTTCTATTCTTAAACAATTTTCTCGTCATGTGCATCATGTGCCATAGGACATTGCATCATATTTGTGGATTGCTTGATGAACACTTACATTCCCTTGATAGATGGATTTGTTGAGATGATCTTAGGCAATGTGTGTGTACTAACCACTTAAATTTAGCCTAAACACTTATCCATGCCCTTAATGTGTGCTCCATTGCTAACTTTGAGGCCAAACACTTACCTTTCATTTGGAACCATAACATATCCATATAACCACAAGCCTAAACACATGCCTACCCTTGTTGCCAATTATGTTAGGATGTGTGGTCATGGTCTTGAAAGGAAAAGCTCAAATATGTCAAAATAGCGTGTACTTAGGCAAAAGAGTGTAATGTGCAAGCAAAAGCTCAAAAATGTAAAAGTGCCAAAAATGAGCACTTATGAGATTAAAAATGTCAAAAGAAAAATTGTGAAAGAAAAGAAAAGAAAAGAAAAGGTATTGAAGAATTAAATGTAAATGTACTCAAAGAAATTGGAGTGCAAATGTGAAAGCACAAGTGTAATGTAAGGTGATGCCTAGACGCTAGTGTTTAAAGATAGCAAGCAAGTAGAGCTAAAGTAAGGGTGTTATGTATTGTGTCTTAGCATGATTGGTGACCTTTGAATCCAATTTATCCTATTCTTTCTTTCACCACATCTAACCCAACGGCCCCATTACAACCTAGGGAAAGACCTATTTGATCTTCAAAGAAATTTAGATTGGGAATGTTTGTTGAAGCATGATCTTTCCATGTCCATGGCATTTGATTATTTCCTAGGCTAGTTCACAAAGATATTAGCGGTTTTTCATTATTAAATTGTATGCAATGCATTAGATTTCTATGCATAAACTCCATCTTTGCATACCTTGCATGAGTGTGAACTTAGGATTCCGAGCGGAAAGAAAAGAGAGAATCCACGTGAGGCCTAGAGTCGAAGCGAATTACGTTCGAGGTGTGAGAGTGAGTAGTTCCAAATATGATAGCACTTTTAGGTGTGGGATTCGTGATAGTGTGAGTTCCCTTAAGTGCATTTGAGTTGCTTTAGAATATTTTGCATGGGTCTACTTTTCTCTATCACACTCTATTGTATCTCATCACCGGTTGGACATGCGGCTTTTTGTTTGGTCTTTATTGGTGTCTAGGAAATTTTTAGAGTCATTTTGTCGTGTCTTTTATTTTATTTTATTTTTATTTTTATTTTTTCGTTTTTAGTTTTGCTCGAGGACGAGCAAAAGATAGGTTTGGGGGTATTTGATCTTACTATTTTTATACCTATTGTTAGGTCCCCAATTCCTACTTGTTGTGCTTGTTCCTCGGGTAAAACCTGGTATTTAATATATTAAAATAAGTGTTTCAGGTATTTTTGGAGTTCAGGGGCATTGGCGTAATTTTGGAAAATCAGGGGTCAAAGTGACAATATGAAGAATATATTGAAGATTCTGTGATTAAGAAAGGGTTGAGGGAGCTGATTGTAATTTTCCAGCCAAAGCACAGCATGCCACGTCATTAATGAAGCTGTGCGTTTTGGGCTGGTGGGCGCTGAGGTCATCGTGACGTCATCATGACGTCACATCGTCTTCAACATGCAGCTGACCCGTTTTGCAGACCCGAGACCCAGACTTGACCCGATTCGACCCGGCGTTCGACCCGAACCCAAACCGTCGTCGTCCGACCATTTTCCGATGTCGTTTCCGGCGGTTTTCCGCCCAGATCGGCGGCGCGCCTTGCCCTGGTCTGTTTTCCACCACTTCCAGGCCTCCATGCGATGTTCTTCCTAAACTCCAATTTCTTCCAAACTTCCATGGCCAACCAAGCTCGAAGTGGTCGCTGCCAAGGTCGCCACGCACCAGCCAACATGCCAGCAACCTTTCTCAGCATCAAGGAGCAGAGAATTTCGCCCCCTAGGTGTTCGCCCCCTGACAGCGAACTTGGGGGCGACCTTATTTTTTAGCATCAGAGGTAGAAATCTTCGCCCCCTAGCTGGTCGCCCCCCAACAGCGAACATGACAGCGACTTTTCCGTTCCAACTCAGCCAAGGACGATTTCAGACCTATTTTTTTGGCTCCCACTATAAATATATTGCTTTCCTTTGTTCTAAAAAAGACCCACCACATTCCATCACAACACACTTCACACTTTCCACCATTTTCCCACCCCTTCACTACCCATCACACACCCATACATTTTACATCAGATTTTTCCACCATTTTTACACACACCTCACTTCTTTAATCTCTAGATCTAGGAATATACTCACCCAAACCCTTCCACACTCCTACATCACCTCCATACATATAAAAATCACCCAAGATCCCACCTTTTTACTTTCTTCCATCATTCCCTTCACTCATTTCCTCTTACACACCATTTCCACCCATTTTTGGAAGATTCAACAAGGAAGGAGAAGAAGGAGTGCAAGGAAGAAAGAGGAAGCTCACATGGATTTTATGGGTTTTCTCTACACCTTTCCTTTTTGTGTTTATTTTCCATTAATGTGTAACTAATTCCTTAGCTAGGGGATTGATGTAACCGTATTGGACTACTCTATGAATTAATTAGTCTATTTTCTTAATTCAATTCGATTTTAGTCTCTTTTACTTGATTATTTTGTGTTTGCCTATTACTCATATTATTTTGAGACCTCAATTGATGTGGGTGTGTAGTGTAAACTATATATGAAATTGGGTTTTGGTGTGAAAGACCTTTCCACCTTGATACAAATTATGAGCTTGGTAATTGAGAAAAATGATATATGCATGACCTTGCTATGTTGTTTTGGCTTAGAGTTTATGCAAATATTAGGTAATGAACATTGCTTGGCACATGACCTTGTGGGAGTAATGGGAAGAACCTAGCTCTTAATGTTAAACAAGTCCTAAAATTGGATTGAAGTGCTTAATGAGACTAAGTAAGAACATAGAGTGGTCTAAGAAGGTTATATCAACTCCCTAGTGTTTTTCTCCCATATATCCATACATTGTGTGTTGTTTGTTGTGTTTAACATAGTTTTTAGTCATAAGATTGCATTTTTATTTCTCAAGTTCACATCTTTAGTTGTAAGTTTACATTTTTAGTTTACAAGTTTGCATCTTTAAGCATTTTCCAGAACCAAAATCACTTTTCCAACTCAAAAGCATTATGCAATTTAATTTTACACACTTAGATTAATTTTAATTTTTCCCTAAACTAAGTAGTTTCAACCATTTGAATCACCGATCCCAGTGAACGAACTTAAATTAAATTGAAAATCATTCTTACTACATCAGTCATTATTTGTTTGTAGTTCACATTATTCCTCATTATTCCTCTTTGTGTTACTGTTTCTGTTAAAAAGGTGAATCAACGACCACCACCACCCTAGCTTACCCAAATCAGTTCAAACCCAAACCTAAATACCTCTACTGTTAACCACCACCACCAGTGCTAATCTCCTCTCAACGAAGGAGATCGATACTCGATCTCGTTGGGAAGAGCAAGCACAAAGACAACCACCACCACCACTACCACTACCTACCCAAACTAGTTCAAACCAAAACCTAAACCAAATCAAGCCTAAACATCCCCATTGTCAACCACCACCAACAACGCCGATCTTCTCTCAATGAATGAGTTCATCGCTTGATCTCGCTGACAAGAACAAGCACGATGAAGACCATCGCCATTGTCACCGCCGCCTACCCCGCCTACCCAAACCAAGTACAACCACCACCAAAACAGTGAGAAGAAGAGAAAGAAGAAAGAGAAGAAGAAAGATGGGAGAGGGGGAGGGAGAGATATAAGAAAATGAATTTAGTGAGAGAGAGAAATTTGAACTGATTTTTTATTTTTTATTTTTTTTATTGTTTTTATTTTATTTTATTTTTGACAGTTTTTTTTTTTTTTTTGACATATCTATTAATCCAGGACTAAGTATTTTTTTGAAAGCTTTCACCATTGGTAAGATTCGAGTCGATGACCTGAGAGTCATTTGCCCAAGTCTCAAGCCTCAAACCCATCCATCTTAAGGATGGCCATTAAACCCGAACCCGTGGGACCCGCCCAAACCCAACCCGCTTAAAGAGGGTTTGGGTTGGGATAAGTGTACCCATGGACGGGTTTGGGTTTGAAAATTGTACCCGTCACGGGTTCGGGTTTGGGTTTGGGTTCGGGTATGGATTTGGAAAAAAATCCATACCCAAACCAGTGTACCTGCGAATAATAAAAATTATATAATATTTTATTATTTAAAATATTATAAATTTAAACTCCAATAAAAACTTTTTAATTATATAGAGAATAAAATGTAAACATTTCAATCTATTAAGTGTTTTTATTCTTTAAAATTATAATATTTCATATATTTAAATAATATAGAAATAATTTTCAAAAAAAAAAAAAAAAATTGGCGGGTTCGCAGGTTCGCGGATTTTACCCGTGGACCCGCTTGTTTCACGGGTTCGTGGGTGGGTTTGGGTGTCCCCCAAACCCGCGCGTAAAACTCGAACCTGAACCCGTTTATTTTCGCGGGTTCACGAACGGGTTTGGTAGACACAAAATTTCACGGGTTTGGGTTTGGATTTTGCCAAACCCGCCCGAACCCACCCCATTGCCATTCCTAGTCCATCTACTAGCTGAGCTACTCCCATGTCTACCCTTTTATTTTTTATAGCTATTATGATAAGTGTATATTATTTTAATATGTTACTATTTGTTTTTTATTATTGTAATATAAATATGGTATTATACAAGGTGAGGTGAATCATTCTCATCTACTCATTAATTTTTATTTTATTTAAATCATTACTATTAATTATTCCATTTATTATTTTACACTTTTGCCATTCATAGTTGATTCACTAACATCTCTTTTTACTTTTACTTGTCCATTTACCATATTTACCTTCAACATTAACAGCCAATGCGTCTTTTAACGGAAAAAGTAACAGAAAAGGGATAATGGGGAATAATGTAAACTATGGGGGTAATGCTGTCAATTGGGGTCGGGCCGAGCCTAGCGTGCCCGGCCCGCCAAAAAGGCAGGCCGTGTCGTACGGGATCAAGATTGTTGGCCCGTCGTGCCGGCACGGTAGGCCCTCGTGCTGGCACGGTAGGCCCTCGTGCTAGGGCCAATGACCGACACAGTGGGTCGGCACACCGTGCCGACCATTGGCCCACCAGACAATTTTTTAAATCCAATTTCAACAGTTGGTTGGAAAGAATTTTATATTATTATTTATAAAAATAAAAAAAATTGACCGTTGCGTTGGCACCAACGATAGGCACAACTTTTTAAAAAGAAATTACAAACACTACCCCTTTAAACTACTATTTTACATTTTTATCCGCATTTTAAATTTTCCTATAAATACTCCACCCATTCCAATTTCTATACACTTTCACTCTAATACTCTCTCTCTCTTCTCTACACTATTTCATTCTTTCTCTCTCTCACTCTCTCTCTATTCTCTACACTACTATCACACTCTCTAATCTCTATTCGCTAATCTCTAACTATTATTCTCTAATCTCTACACCAAGGCACCAAAGTACAAAGGTAATTTTTTTCTTTTAATTTTATTATTTAATTTTTAAATTTTATATTCAGTATATTTATGCTTAGTTTTTAATTTTAATATTTATTCTTAGGTCTAATTTTTATATTTAATATTTACATTTAGGTAGTTAGGTTTTATATGTGTGCTTAGTTTTTAATTTAAATTTTTATCCTCAATTTATAAATTTAAATCTTTATGCTCAATTTTTAAATTTATATTTGTATGCTTCATAAATCATAAAATTATGTATTTATGCTCAAAATTCAAAAATCAAAATGGTGAATTTTTATATTTATAGTTAATTTCAATTACACCATTATTGTTTAATATATATGTTTAGTTATTAATTTTAATATTTATTCTTATGTTTTATTTTTATATTTAATATTTTTACCTAATATATTTATGATTTTATGCTTTGTTATTAATTTTAATATTTATTCTTAGGTTTTACTTTATATTTAATATTTATGTTTAGTTTTTAATGTTAATATTTATTCATAGGTTTTACTTTATATTTAATATTTAAGCTTAATATATTTATGTTTAGTTTTTAATGTTAATATTTATTCTTAGGTTTTACTTTATATTTAATATTGATGCTTAGTATATTTATGTTTTTATGCTTAGTTTTTAATGTTAATATTTATCCTTAGGTTTTACTTTATATTTAATTTTTAATGCTTAGTATATTTATGATTTTATGCTTAATTATTAATTTTAATATTTATTCTTATGTTTTACTTTATATTTAATATTTTTGCATAGTAAAGTTATACTTAGTTATTAATTTTAATATTTTTGCTTAGTATATTTATGATTTTATGCTCAGTTATTAATTTTTATTTTAATATATATGCTTATTATGCATTTTATTTTATTTTATATATTGATGCTTAATTAATGACTAATGAATTAATATTTATATGGTAGGAAATGGATCCTAGTCATCCTACTTTTAGTTTAATATTTATGCTTATTATGTATTTTATTTTATTTTATATATTTATGCTTAATTAATGAATAATGAATTAATATTTATATTGTAGAAAATGGATCATAGTCATCCTATTTAAAAAATTAAACTTAAAACTTAAAAAATATATATATGAAATTATGGGCCGGCCTATTGAGGCCCACCAAGCCAGTACGTGGGAAGGCATGGCACTGCCCATTTAGCCAACCAGGCCTTAACGGGCCGTGCCAATTAGACCGGACCGGCATGAAATGACAGCATTATATGGGGGTATAATAGCCATTAATAGAAACTAAAGGGGGATTTCGACCGATATATCAAACTACATACGGATTTTGATAATATCTCATTAACTTATCAAGAATTTCTGGCATAGGGACATCAAGATTACTTTAAGTGCCAAGGAAAAAAAATGATTTTTATCGAGTTTGATTAGAGTTTAATATTTAATAAAAATAATGATAAAGACGGATATTTAACCTTATGAAAAAAAAGATTGATTAAGGTTCATTTGAAGATAAAAATAAAATAAATAACTTTGTAAAGATTTTTAATGGGCGTACAAATAAAAATCTACTAAAAAAAGTAGATAACGTGTCAGAGGGTTATTTATAGTAATCCATTAACTGCTTATAATACATTTATTTATTTATGGTACGGATATTGATACCCATAAAACTTATTAGTACACTCATTTTTATAAGTACACACATGTCTAAAATTTAAAAAATAAATAATACTATAAGCACCCATCCTAATGCCAATAGTACCCTCATTGAAATAAATATATTCATTTTAATACATATTATTTATAAACACTCTTAAATTATTATCACACTCAATTTATAAAAAAAAATCATATTATTTTTTGAATCAAATAATTTTTAATGATGGCCCAATTTACTTTTGGAAATATATCGAATGTAGGAGCCTTATAAAAGGGAATATGTGGAACCGTATATGGGGTCAAGAAATTTTTAATATGGAATTTTCTTATTTATATAGCTATCTTAAAATATATATATATATATATATATATCTTATTGATATCTACGGCTATCTTAAAAAGAAAAAAAAAAGTTGTTGATATCTACAACTATCAATAAAAATAAATAAATAAATAAATAAAAAATAAATAAATTGTTTATTGATAGAGTTCATAACTATTTAAAAAAGAAAGACAAAAACAATATGATAATATGAGAAAGTTTGATACTTGAAATAAAATTAGAGTTTAATTAACGTTTATTATAAGTTTTTTTTTTTTTTTTGGAAGGTAAGTTTGTTTTTAATAAAGAAATATAGTTGAAGATATGGGTGTAATTAATGAGTATATATAGTATTTGATTTATTTTTAATTGAAGTAACTTGTCCTTATTTGTAAATTCCTATTGAGATGTTTTTGTAATTAAATTTTTTTAATAAAATATGGGTGTACTAATAAGTTTTATGGGTGTCAATATCTATCCCCATTTATTTATTGAATTTTATGTCTAGTGTACTAACAATTTGTTTGGGTGGCAATATCTGGACCTTTTAAAAATGGTAAATACACTAAAGCCCCTACAACTACTACTATTGTTGTTGCTTTAACAAATGGCATGACTCACGGGAATGACGGGATCAATAGAAGCCTTCTCTTTTATAAGTCTCCTACATTCAAGACGTAATCAAGTAATTATATAATTTAAGAAGGACTACTGCTACCATTAAAAACCCTTATGGAGTTTGATATATTAGCCATTTTGCACTCACTAGTTTCATTAATACACATTTTGCACCTTGTCATTAGTCCTCAATTGAAAAAGTGTGTTTTTGACATGATCAAAGTGCAAAATGACTTTATTGCCTTTTGAATCTTCTAATTTTTGAAAATAATTGTTTTGCCCTTAGAATCTTCTGATTTTAATATGTAAATTATTTAAAACTATAATAATTAAATGATTACAAAATTACAAAAACTAACCCTAACCCTAACCGAAACTCAACCCAACCTAACCCAAACCCAGCCCAACACAACCCAACATAACCCAACCCTAACACTAAAAAAGAAAGGGAAAATTGCACCAACCTAACCCTAACACTAAAAAAGAAAAGGAAAATTGCATTACTACTATTGTAGTTTGATATATTAGCCATTTTACGCTCACTAGTTTCAGTAATGCCCATTTTACATCATATTGTTAGTCCTCAGTTGAAAAAGTGTGTTTTTGATATGATCAAAATGCAAAATAACTCTACTGCCCTTTGAAAAAACAAATGCCCATTAGATGGACGATGAGGATCATTAAAAAAAATTAAAAAAAAATTTAGAAAAGAAAACAAAATGGCGTAGATCCAAATCTCTAAGTCTCGTTGTCTAAAGTCTGATCTCCTTCAATAGTTAAGCTTGATCAACTTGACTAATGACATGGAGGTTATTTTTAATTACGGATAAAAAAATTTCCAATTGTGAAATAACAAACTAGAGAGATCGTCTCTAATTTGCTCAAAAAAAATTAAAGAAAAACAGTCACAAGTAAGAGTGAAATTTACATTATGCTTTAAACATTATATATATATTTTGAAATAGTGGAATTGGTCCAAAATATCACCTTTTTAAAGTGAATTGGTGAGAATGTCACTGGTTTAATAAGTTAAGTTTAAAAGGCACCTATTATGGTGAACTACCAAAATTGCCCTTAGTTAAACATTTATGTTATTCTCTTTGAGTTGTTCTCTGCAACTCAAACGATGGCTTGAAATACTCAGTTACTCTCTCTCTACAAATAAAAGTTCAAGGTCTTGCCCCGACTTTCTTCTTCAGTAAAATAAGGTAATATTTCTTGAACTTGCTTCTTTGAAGTTGTTCACATTTTAGTATGTAAACTTGAAGCCATTTTGAAAATGATTTCGTGCCTTTTTGAAATATTTTCGTGCCTTTTTACACTGTCATCGTGCCTTTTGAAGTTGTTATCGAGCCTTTTTGAAAAAAATTTCGTGCCTTTTTGAAATATTTTCGTGCCTTTTAACACTGTCATCGTGCCTTTTGAAATTGTTATCGAGCCTTTTTGGAAAAGTCTCGATAACTTTTCTAAAAGGCTCGATAACCTTTCTAAAAGGCTCGATAACTTTTTCAAAAGGCTCGATAACTTTTTCAAAAGGCTCGATAACTTTTTCAAAAGGCTCGATAACTTTTCTAAAAGGCTCGATAACTTTTCTAAAAGGCTCGATAACCTTTCTAAAAGGCTCGATAACTTTTCCAAAAGGCTCGATAACCTTTCTTAAAGGCTCGATAACCTTTGTAAAAGGCTCGATAACTTTTCCAAAATGCTCGATAACTTTTAACACTGTCATCGTGCCTTTTGAAATTGTTATCGAGCCTTTTTGGAAAAGTCTCGATAACTTTTCCAAAAGGCTCGATAACCTTTGTAAAAGGCTCGATAACTTTTCCAAAAGGCTCGATAACTTTTAACACTGTCATCGTGCCTTTTGAAATTGTTATCGAGCCTTTTTGGAAAAGTCTCGATAACCTTTCCAAAAGGCTCGATAACCTTTGTAAAAGGCTCGATAACTTTTCCAAAAGGCTCGATAACTTTTCAAAAGGCTCGATAACCTTTCTAAAAGGCTGGATTGATTTTCAAATTTATTCGTGCCTTTTAACAATGTCATCGTGCCTTTTGTAGTTATTATCGAGCCTTTTTGACAAAAATATTTCGAGCCTTTTTGAAAAAAGTTTCCAGCCTTTTGGTTGATTTCGAGCCTTCTTCAAAAAATATCCGTGCCTTTCTGAACAAAGTTTCGAGCCTTTTAACAAAATATTCGTGCCTTTTCGAAATTGATTTCGAGCCTTTTTGACAAAAATATTTCGAGCTTTTTTGAAAAACAATTCGAGCCTTTTTCAAAACATATTCGAGGCTTTTCATGTAATATTTGAAGACATTGTGTAATCATGGGTTTTTGTTAATGGTTTGTGATTATTAATTTGACAGCCTCATGAATCGGGTTAGAATAGTAATATCTTACAACGGTCGATGGGACCAGTTACCCGACGGAAGTCAGAGGTTTGTTGGATCCGATAACCGGGGAATGTACGTGTCAAACAATATGACTTACGAAGAATTGGTGACGATCATGCATACTATTGTGAACTATGATGTAAACAAATACAATTTTGAGTTGTCATCAATATCACTCGTTCCTGGCAGTACGTGTCGCACATTGATAAGGAATGACGACGATGTCCAGTTTATGCTAGGGGAAGATCGAGTGATCCCTCAAGTATGTGTCAGTCTAACTGAGCGGACAGCTGGAGATGTGGTAGGGAATAATATTCCTCCTCCTGAAAATACCCAACAGTTTGGATCCTTTAGCGGTAGCAACCAAGTGTTCACCCAAGGGGGTCCCAGCGAAGGTGTGGGAAACATGTGTGGTGTCCTAGAAGTTGCGGTCGACCATGCACATGCAGCTGAAATTCAATTGGGTGATGTGGGTGATGTGTTTGGCAGTCGAATTGAGCAGTACAATGAGCAATACGATGTGCAGTACAATGAGCAGTATGATGTGCAGTATAATGAGCAGTACAATGAGCAGTACAATGAGCAGTACGATGCACAGGACAATGAACAGTACGATGCGCAGTACAATCAACAGAGCAATTACCCGAACCATGAACAGGTTGATACTGAGGCAAATAATGAACATGTTCATGATCTCCAAAATGTAGATGAAGAGCCTGCACAAATGCAAACAAGCGGTAGACGTGTACAAGGAGTTAGTTGCACTGCACCAGATATGCCTGGGACTTCCGAGGTCCGTTGTAATATGACATCATCTGATTCTGTTAATGCGAGAACTTGGGTTATTCCAGGAGCAGATTCATACTCGTTTGGTATTGGTACAAGCAGCACCTTGGCAGCGCAAGAACCGAGAACCATGATTTATAAAGGTCAATTTTTTCCGAGTAAAAAGGATTTGAAGAGGCTAGTTGGCCATTTTGCGATGCGGCAGAACTTTGAATGGAAGGTGAAAAGGTCTAATAAGACAACTTTACATTTGGTTTGCATCATTGACGACTGTACGTGGAAATTAAGAGCGGTGAGGAGAGAAGAAGGTACTTACTTTCAAGTCAGAAGTTTTGTCAACGAACACAGCTGTCCCTTGGAGGAGATTCACCGTCGCCACCGACAAGCTGGTGCAGTCATAATCGGAGAAGTCGTTGCCCCTAGACTTCAACAAACCGATGGTCGTCTCATGCGTCCGAAGGACATAATCGCCGATATGAAAACAATGTATGGCATCCAAATCATGTACAGTAAGGCACATGATGCCTTGCAATATGCATTGTCATTAACCTATGGAACGCATGAAGAAAGTTTCCAACTGCTCCCATCTTTTGCGTATGTTCTCGAACAGCAAAATCCGGGCACAATCACGGACTTACAGTGCAATGACCATGGTAAATTCCTCTACTTTTTCATGTCGTTAGGGTCCTCAATTAGAGGTTTTCGGAGGTGTATGCGTCCTGTTATTGCAGTAGATGGTACCCATTTGAAGGGAAGATTCGGGGGTACAATGTTTGTGGCAACTGCACAAGATGGAAACGAACAGGTGTATCCAATTGCTTTTGGGTACGGTGACTCAGAGAATAACCTTTCATGGGAGTGGTTTTTAGAATGCTTGAGGGGTGCCCTTGGTCATATAGATGATCTGGTTTTCATTTCCGATCGCCATCCAAGCATTGAAGCAGGGATTTCTAAAGCGTTCCCTTATGCAACCCATACCGTTTGTGTCTGGCATTTTGGTGAAAATATGAAGAAGCGATTCCACAGAAAGGATGTTGCCCAGATAATGGATTACGCTGCTAGGTCGTACATTGAAATCCAGTATGATCGGCACATGGAGGAGTTACGTAAGCTGCACCAGGGTGCATACGATTATGCCATTGATGCCGGTCCACAGAAGTGGTCCCGCGTTCACTGTCCCCAAAGAAGGTACAGGTTGATGACCACAAATGTTGCAGAGTGCATAAACTCATGCCTAAAATTCGCTCGGCAACTGCCACCAATAACACTGGCAGAGTTCATTCGGAATATGATACAGAAGTGGTTTCATGATCGTCATGCAAATGCACAGTCCATGCGTCATCGATTGACCGACGCCACACATCTTTTGATCCTCAAACGTGTCGAGAAGTGCGGTTATATGACCGTAAATCCAGTTGACTGGAACATATTCTCCGTCAGACACAAGGGAAAACAGTGGACGGTTGACTTAGCCCGGAAGACATGCACATGCAACAAATTCCAAATGGACTTTTTACCATGTAAACACGCACTTGCAGCGGCAAGGTACATTACAATTTACAGTTAACGGTTTATATTATCCAAACGTGAGTCTCACCCTTTTCATTGTTGCAGGGAGCGAAATTTGGATTTTACATCTCTGTGTGCGGACTACTACAAGAGGGAGACACTTATTGATGCATACTCAGTTCCTATTATGCCTGTTGGCCATCCTGCTTCATGGGTTGTGCCATCCGACATCGCATCACGGGTGGTTTTAAATCCAAAGGCGAAGAGGCAATCAGGTAGACCAATGGAGGGTCGACATGCCTCGTCTTCGGAGAGGACAACCACACAGTCGTGTAGAAGGTGTGGACAACCAGGACATAACAGCAGGAGGTGTTCCAACCCACCTATGGTTAATGAAGGTCCCAGCACAATTGTCCCCGAGGAATACCGCCGCAAGTGCAGTATCTGTCATAAAATTGGACACAACAAACAAACGTGCCCTGAGAAAGACTGTACCGTGGAATGAATGGAGCCTTACTTACAAGAGGAAGACGAATTGCCACCCTTGGTTCTTATGTTTTATGTAGAAGTAATATGATTGATTTCATGTTCGAATTTCGTTTGTTATAGTGTTTATGTATATCCCAACTTTATTTATGGATTTCAATGTATGAAATGTGTTGAACTTTTAATACATCAATCTCTCCAGCCACCTTCATTGCTTGAACTTCCCCAGCCACTACCCCCAGATGCTACAGATAGACCTGGCAAGGTTCCGGTTCTAACCGTCGAATCGGAGGGGTTCAGAACCGGGAAAACCAGGATCGGAACCGGATTTCTGGTTTCGATTCAAGAACCAGAACTGGAACTGGGGGAGGCCGGTTCCGGTTTTGGTTCTAATTTTTTTGAAAATATATTACAAAAGGTTCGGTTCTAAAACCGACGGTTCCGATTCCAGAATCGGAATCGAAACCGCCAGTTTCAGAACCGAAACCGAAACCAAAACCGGAACCGGGGGACCGGGGGACCCGGTTCCGATTTCGGTTCCGATTTCGGTTCCACCAAACCTTGGAACCGAAACCGTGCCACCTCTAGCTATAGAGGAGCCCCCAGTTGCAGGGCTTCACATTGGTACCATAGCAACAACTGATCTAATTGATGGTGCTGACTCATGCTGAGGATCGTCGATATGCCTCTGGAAATATGCCACAAGCCGATCAATGTCCTCAAACATCCTTTTACTGAACTTAAATCCCTTGGGATATAGACCAATATACTCATGATGGGGATTTGTACTTCGTATATAAGTTAGAATGAATGTTCCCGGATGCTCATGAGAAATGCCAAAACAGTAAACTATCCGTGTGGGATACTCTGCTTTCTCAATCCTTAGATGCTTATCAACTTCCGCAATAGTACCTTTGTTTTATGAGGAACATGTCTCCAACCTGATGTCTTCCAACATCGTTCAAACTTTCACAACCATGCTCGATACAGTTGTTTGGTGAGACCCTTGGTTCTTATGTAGAACTAATGTGATTGATTTTATGTTCGAAAATATATTAGAATTTAGTTGTTCGTCTAATGTCATACTAGATGCTTTATTGAATTTGTTGTATTGTTTATGGATTTCAATGTATGAAATGTGTGTGTTTAACTTTGAACTGCAAACACTTCAAACCTATGTAGCACGGATACGGATACGGGATACGGATACGGCACGATACGGGGATACGGTAAATCTTCAAAAACTAGGATACGGATACGGCAGGATACGTCAATTAAAATAATATATATTTATATTTAAAAAATATATATATATTTAAAAACATATTTAATAATTCATTCAAAATCAAAACATATTCATAATCCAAATAAAACATGTCATATAACTACATAACATAACTAGATTTTCTATTATCAGTTTGTCCTGACAATAAATATATCAGAACGAATAATGTGGACCACTAGATTTACATATTTTGACTCAAAGTGTATGCACTTGTCAAAACTTCTTCATAATCTGTGGTCCACATTCTTCGTCCTGATATATTTATTGTCAGGACGAACTGACAATAAAAAGACTGATAACATAACTACATAAGTCATAACAATGTAACATATTACATGATCCAAATAAAACATGTTACATAAGTTGAACATATTACAAAATCCAAATAAACCATACGTCACATAAACCATAACATATTATAAAGAGAGAAAACCATAAGTAGCCATCTAACTTATCATACTTTTGTTTTTAACCACTTTTGAATTTTTAATTGTTAATAACCACTTTTTAAAAAAAAATTCAGTTTAGTACCTTCAATTACCAGAGTACCCCTGAAAATAGTGTTCTTTAAACCTCGAAACAAACTTGAAATCACGACTAAATTGAAATACACAAACTTGAAATCATGCCTAAATAGAAATATTAAAACTTGAAATCATGCCTAAAATAGAAATATTCAAACTTGAAATTTGGACTAAATTGAAATTAGACTTAGGTTTTTTTTCCCCTTTTTCTTCTTCCTTTTCTTCTTCCTCAGATTCAAATTAGGTTTAGGGTTTTTTGATTTCTCCTTTTTATTGCAGGTGTCGTCGCCGGAGAGCTGTCACCGGAGCTGCCGGACGTCGCCTGGACCAACGGGCCGCCGGCGCCGCTGGTTCGTGCGTCGACCAGGCGACGCCTTCGTGCGTCGCTGGTTCGTGACGCCGGCGGCCCGTTGGTCCAGGCGACGTCCGGAAGCTCCGGCGACAGCTCTCCGGCGACAGCACCTAGAGGAGAAGAGATAGAGAGGATCGGGAGAGACAGAGAGCAGAGGAGAGAGAAGGAGAAAGAGAGAAAAAAAGAGGAGAGAGAGAGTGTTGGGGAGGTTTTTATACGAGGGTTTTTCAGTAATTTCTCAAAAAAGTGGTTAAAAACAATTAAAAGTATGCATGTAGTTAAAAAAGAAAATCCCATAATTAGATGGGTCAGTTTTGGCAATTTCCACTATTATAAAATCCAAATAATACATTAAAAAAAACTCATAAAACATATTTTAAATTCCTAATTAACTTCATTGTCATCATTCACATTGTTAGAGGATCTAAATAATTCGGCATCTAACTCTGGTTCATCAAGAGAAAGGTTTACAATCTCAAGTATCCCGGCATTCTCTATGTCAATGGAATCATCGGCAAAATTTCCTTACAAATTCATTTTGACCCCTAATATTTTGAAATTATAATTTGACCCCGTTTTATACTAAAATAATTATAATATTGCCCCAAACGTATCCTCCAAGTATCCCCTAAGTATCCTCCAAGTATCCGCCAAGTATCCGCCAAGTATCCACCAGTCAAACTTGTGAAAAGTCAACGGATACGCCATTTGGCGTATCGGATACGTATCCTGGAGTATCCGGGGAGTATCCGAACAGGATACGAGTTCGATACGAGTTACCTCCACCAAATGGAGTATCCGTGCTTCCTTGCTTCAAACACTTGAAGAAAAAAAATTCATCATTTCATTACTCAAAAAATGTTATGTACATCAACTACATCTACATCAACTATATGGGCTTCGAGTTACAAAAAACCTCGACGGCCATCTTCTCCCGGATGGTGGCCATATCAGCTTCGGACCAGTCGAAGGTATCCCTGTTCGCCACCAGGTACTCAATAATTTTCAATGTATGGGCCCCACAGTTTCCCCTGCAATTAACCACGTGAACAAACATTATAATGGGATGCTATTAAAACCGATTGTGATAGAATAAGAACTTCAAACAGTCATACCCCCGTTCCTGTTGCGGCACACGGTTGGCGTGCACGTAGAACATCCGGAACGGCTTTTCTTCCCTTTTGTACGTCGCATCACCTCTCTGTCTGTTCCGGTGAAAGTGTACCGCATCCAGCATCGAGGGTAGCAACCACCTTAAGCACGCGAACTGGGTATTCCTATGGCTATATCGGACCTTCTGTCTGAACGGGTCAAACACGAAAATGTGCCCTTTCGCAAGGTTGACGCTGGCCACGACCCAATGGTAACCTCCGAGGTTGCAAGGAATCAGAACCTGCAGGTGTTTCTCCAAAGTGTTAGCAAATGTTTTTATTATACAGATGGACGCAAAGTCAAATTTACACTGACCGTGTCAACGTCGTGCCATGGCAGGTTTGCCTGCGGGAGCAGGCCACATACCACCTCAAGCTCATCACGAGGATACTGGCGATCCAGCACAGTCCAACCATCTGGGGGTCTCTTGTCCTCACCCATGCAGATTCTCTGCCAGCTATGATATGCCAATGTCTGTACATAGAAAATTAACCGACACGTCAGGCAAAAAATATTTGAACACATCAAGGTAGAAGAGAAAACCGTACTCAATAAACACTTACATAGAATTGTGAATCTAGTATGTTGGTCCTCCTCTCGTACACAGTGGGGAATGCTCGTTGACGTTTCCAGAGAACGTTGCAGTATGCGTCAATGTGCTGACAAATATCAACAATTCGTATTGTTAGGATTCAACCATTTGTGAATGAAACTTCTACAGGTGAATCAAGTGAGGAACATACCGAATCGTCCAACTCCATGAAGTTGGTTTGAAACCGGTGGAACCAAGTCACATTGACACCAACTGGGTGGTGCAGATCCACATCACGTCTGCATAATTGGAAACAAATTTAACATAATACTTACTTGTACCTGTGGACGAAAAAACTATAAACAGATTGTAAGTTTTTAGATTATACTTACAATTCCCCTGTCATGCTCCTCTTGTAGGCTAGGTACGCCGCAAGCTGGTCAGGATCTACCAATTCGTGTGGCATCCATTCATGTGCTGGCTGCGGATGCGGCATCGTCCGTGGCCTCTTCGGTTCACAGGGGTTTGTGTATGGGCTCCGCTCCATCCAACCTCGACGTCGAATCCGGTCTCCACGCCTCAGGGGTGGTGGACTCCGGTCCAAATCAGGGTGATCGGAGTGGTGTGAGGAGGAACTCGTTCCCTGTTGATCACCTGAAATCGATCGGTGGGGTGTCAAATGACATACCGGAGGTCGGCTGGAGGGGTCGGCTGCACTCGGGTCGACCGAAGGTCTATGCTCGTAGGAGGAACCTCGTACGCTGGGATCGACTGGACGATCGCGCTGGGTTGTGGCGTCAGGGGTGACCTCCTGGAAATGTATAGGTGTGAGCTCCTGGGAGTGAACAGGATCATCCAGCAGCTGTGATGAGCGGACTGTGGTGATGTCCTCAGGCAGTACCTGCTCCAAGACTGCTGGCTCTATATCACCTGCTGTCTGTGTACCACCGCGCACCTCCTCTCGTGCTGTCACATCATGACCCTGCGGATCTGAGACTGTGTCTATGGTACGTGGCTGCCCATGGCTGGTCCCTCGGTCTGTCCACCCTGTACCTGTGGGAGTAAATGCTCCGTCATGGTCATCAAATGGTTGGTCATCGAATGGTGGACCATCCATACGGTGCTGCGACGTCGGACCCTGTTGGGCCCGGATCAAATCCAGCAACTCCTGATGCTGCGCAGCTCTTTTCTCTTCACTCGTACTGAAAGCCTCCATGACATCCGTACGTAATGTTCGAACAGCATCCATCACCTCTGCCAATTTATGCTCCCAAGCCTGAAAGGAATTCGGACTCTGTCAGTACTAAAACTATTAAGTCAATTGAAATTAAATCATGTGTTCCTAAAAATGCTTACGTACCTGTGGACGCTCTCCGACGCCTCCCCGTGAATGACCTTGAGGTCCAGGCTGTCTGTCCAAATTGAATCGTACCCGTCTACGCCTCACGGGAGTAGGACTGCCAACCTCCGGTTCTGAATCACGTCCAGCTGTAGGTTGTCTGGGCAAAGTCACGCGTACCCGCCTAGACCTCGTGGGACTCCCACGGCCATTGCCGACATCCGGGTCTGAGCCCTCCGTATCACTGGGTCCAGAGTACGAAGGATCCATATCACTAGGTCCGCAAGAATCCTCCGTATGACTGGGTCCGCCAGTCCTATGTAGTTCCGGATCCGGGAGGCCTCCAGATAAATCTACAGCATAGTGATCATACATAGTGGGTCCCTGATCTATGCCTTCGTAATACCGTTGACCCATCTCAACAGCTGTCGCCACCAATTTAGACCGCGCAGACATCTGCAATTGGAGTTACATCATTGTAATTACATCATTGTAATTATACACATACTAAAAATTATAAACATTAACAACAACAATATTTACAGTTTCAGAGAAAATCTCATCCAGCTTTTTCCCTCGCGGTCGCTTAGTCAACTTCCATTTCAGAATACGTGGAGGGGGTAGCTCGGGGTTAACCCTGCGGATCCCACATTTTTTAATGTCAAGGGAGGGGATAACCTCAAAAGCAAATACCTGCGTAATAGACAAGTACGATCACAAGTAAATACATCAGTCATATAAAAAATTCTCAATTAAAGTACGGATGCAAATTGTAAATGCTAACCAATAGTGCGTGCGCTAGACCGTATATGTTGTAGGACTCGATGGTGTCAACGCCCTGTCCTGCCTGCCGTGGACTATCCAAAGCATGCATGTAACCATAAATAGACCGCTTATACACGTATGCGCCCCATGGGAACGCATCAAAAGTGTCCAAGTCCTCGACTACTCGAAACTGCCATGCTGGAACTTTAAATCTCTCGTCCACCCCCATCAGTATCCAGTTCAGCAAAAACAATAATGACAGCTTCACTGCATCGTACTGCGAATGGAAAACACCAATCCGAAGCACCCCTCTCAGCTCTTGAAACTCGATGACTCGACGCTAGAAGTACCGGTCGTGTATGCCATTCTGTACCACCATATCATAACTCGCTGTGTCGGGAATCACTCCGAACTTCAATCCGGTGATTAGACAAAACTCAACCTTCGAGAACCGGACCGTATGGTTCCCTAACAGAAATCGCATCTCATCTTCCGGCCCGTTGTGATGCAACTCACGTAAAAGTAGCCGATGGACAATGCCGCCAGAAAAATTAATCTCACGATGCATCCAGAGGAAATGACCGAAACATGACTCAGTAAACCGACGTCGGTCTTCGATCCTCAGATTTTCAGGTACTCTTTCAAGTGCATTGTCGATATCTCTAAGGTCATCAAAATGGTCATGCCGAATAATTTTTCCATTAAACCATTCTCCCACCGGGGTTTTAAGGAAATCATTCGGATTCGCCATCTGCATATTGACGGAAAAAAAGCAAATAAGTTACTGAAAAGGCTTGAAAACTGATGGTAAAATTCAAAACTGCACGATAACAGTGCAAAAAGGCACGATAAAATTCAAAAAGGCTCGATAACACTACAAAAAGGCACGATAACATTACAAAAAGGCACGATAACATAAAGGTTCAAAAAGGCTCGATAAAAGTATAAAAAGACACGATAACATCAATGTTTAAAAAGGCTCAATAACATATCAAAAAGGCTCGATAACAGTTCAAAAAGGCTCGATAACAGTAACAAAAGGCACGATAACATATAGGTTCTAAAAGGCTCGACAAAAGTTTCTAAAAGGCTCGATAACTTTTCAAAAGGCTCGATAACTTTTCAAAAGGCTCGATAACAGTAACAAAAGGCACGATAACATATATGTTCTAAAAGGCTCGATTTTGTTTCAAAAGGCTCGACAAAAGTTTCTTCTAAAAGGCTCGATAACTTTTCAAAAGGCTCGATAATTTTTCTAAAAGGCTCGATAACCTTTCTAAAAGGCTCGACAAAAGTTTCTTCTAAAAGGCTCGATAACTTTTCTAAAAGGCTCGATAACCTTTCTAAAAGGCTCGACAAAAGTTTCTTCTAAAAGGCTCGATAACTTTTCAAAAGGCTCGATAACTTTTCTAAAAAGGCTCGATAACCTTTCTAAAAGGTTCTAAAAGGCTCGATAACCTTTCTAAAGGCTCGATAACCTTTCTAAAAGGCTCGACAAAAGTTTCTTCTAAAAGGCTCGATAACTTTTCAAATGGCTCGATAACTTTTCTAAAAAGGCTCGATA